>JAWHQI010000014.1:0-2702500 GCA_033032865.1 Dactylorhiza incarnata | reverse complement strand
TCTTTGGAATACAAATTCTTATCAGATATAGTTGGCAAAGTGTTGTTATGAAAAACAACAGGACATGACTATGTTAATAGGCACCAATTTCTGTTGATGGTGGCCTTGATGGAGAAAAAGAAAGTGAACTGGGGATCACTTCTGTTTAATTTGATTAAGAAAAAGATTTCCAAGGAGAATGTTAGCTTTGGAAGAATTTTAGGAATTGTTCTGCAGGAAAGGCATCCAGACCTTCTGGTCTCCCCAAAGGTAACAATCAATGCTAGCAAGAAGCTGACCTCAGCTCTCTTTGCTAAGTGGGAAAGGGTATTTCCAAAGAAGAATCCAAAGTCAGTCAAGCAAGCTTCTGAAGACACAAGGACTGATTCAGTCTCTTCCCTAACCCTTCCAGAAGTTCCTCCTTTGGTCTCCTCCCTTCCTCTCCCACCTCCTACTACTCAAAGTTTTTCCCCTGCACAATCTCCACCTTACAATTTTTCTACACATATTGATGACATTCCCCCTCCTTCTTTTGATCTCCTCCCTCATCACTCTTCTCCACCTCCATCTCCTGCTCATAATGATTCCCAATGCCCTATCCATCATTCTTCTTCTACTCATCAAGAACCCTCTCAACAAGGTGTAGATGTCTCAAACATCTTTGTACCAATCTCTATTCCTCCCTCTTCTGAGCCATCCTCCTCTCATTCTCACGAATTCACTTATTTAAATCTTTTCTCTGTAGCTGATCAAATACTTGGTCTCATCCTTCCCAAACTAGACCAGTTATTGGATGCAAAACTTGCTCCGATTGTTCAATCTATTTCTGCTTTATCTGAAAAGATTTCTTCCTTCCCTTCCTTTCAATCTGTCCCTTCTTCTAGGGGCCTAGATTCAGGTTTCCCTGAAGCTAGGCAGGGGGAGATGTCTGATGAAGAAGCTCCAGATGCTCCAGATGCTCAAGCACTTGGAAATTCAGTTCTTCCAATTTCAGAAGAACCAGTTCTACCAGGTCTAGAAGAAATAAATAATGTTTCTATTAATCCCTCTATAGATATTATTTATTTGCTTTCTCAGTTTAGTACAGTTCTACCAGTTTTACCTCAACAGCATAATTATTCTAGAGCAATTGTCCCATACACTGCTCCAGTTAATGAAGCTCTGTTAAATAAGATAATTAGAAGTTTTGAAGTTAAGATTACAGATACAGTTTTCATTCAAGATCAAGCTCTCAGTCAAGAAGAAAAACTAGTTGTAATGTCAGAAGAAGCAATCACAAATTCTGACTTTCCAACTTTTATCTTTGATGAAACTCCAATTCCAGACTTTGATGAGATCTGGAAAGCAGAAGATAAAGCTTATGAAGCTGAAGAGCAAAGGATCAAAGCTCTTAAATTGATAGAAGATTTATATGATACACCAATCTCTTCTTCTAATTCTGATGAAGAAGATAATGATAGTGATTCTGATGATACACTGTCAAGGAAAAGAAAGAAAACAAAGGCTAAGTCTAAAGCTATCCCCAAGCCTCCTAATCCAGATAATGATATCCCATATTATATTCTCCACAATATCCCTCTTGACAAAGTCTCACATCATTGGATGACACTCTCCAGAAATGAGCAGAAAAGAAGAAAGAAGTTCAAGAAAACTGGTTATATGCCTGATAAACCAGTTAAGTTCAATCACCCTCCTCCTCCTCCTCCTCCAGCAGCAGGATCAGCAGGGATGTCTTCCTCCTTCTCTAGATCTGCCCCCCAGCAGTCTAGGAGATATGAAGGAACTCATAAAAGCTCCAGTGGCTCTCAAAGTTCTACACCAGCCAGAGCTCCTCCCTCAAGTTCTTCCAGACCAATTTCAGATTACAGATATACTTTTTCAAATGGCTTATTTCACAGCAGAATAAATCTTCAAGATAATAAAACCTCAGAGCAGGCAAATGATTCTGTTGAAAGGTCTCTTTCTCCAGAAATTCAAGAAACAGATGAAATAGCTCACATGGCTAGATTCAGAGAATCAGTAGCTATTGCTCAGATCAATAAAGCTAAGGCTGAAGGTGAGGACCATTCTCAATTTTCCACATTGTCTGAATTCAGAAAGCAAGAGCTTGAAAAGTACAATTCCAGAAAATTTTTTAATGCTGAAAGATTTTTAAAGAAGTATCCAGCAGCAGTAGTTCTTCCTACTACATCTCAAACAATCATAAGTCCAGAAAATTGCTACATGAGCAAGAAGCAAGCTGAAGATCCCAACAGGGAAATCATTTTCAAGCCTTCCTCACAGTGAAAAAGTACAGTTTCAAATTCCTTCTGTCTTTGAACTACTTGAATTCAGTATAAATGTTTCTAAACTCAGAGCATTTTATTTCAATATTATCTGCTGAAGCATTTTAATTCTGTCAGATATATTTCTGCTCTGTTGTTTATCTTTGTGTTATTTATTATTTGATTTATTTGTCAAATAGTATCCTAACCCAAATAGGGGGAGATTGTTGGAGCAACCCTTTTACTGTTTTGGGCTAGGATCACTATGTACTGATTAGGATCAGTTGACCCCATTGTATAGTTTAAGGGTCAAGTCCTTAGGCTGATAAATTAGCTAGAACTTAAGATAAAATCTAAAGTTCCCAGCGGTCAACAAATGGCTAGCAGTGCTCGACAGATGGCTCCCAGCGTTCGACAGTTTTTGTTGCCAGCGCTCGATAGTTTCCAGCCAGCGTTCAACATCTTCTGGACAGTGTTCGACAGTTTCCAGCCAGCGTTCAACATCTTCTGGACGGCGCTCGACAGATTATAGCCAGCGTTCGACAGATCATTTATTGAAGCCCAGATTTGTTATCAGCTACATTCTATTTATCCTAACAGCAAAACGACGACTATAACGGATCTATTTAATATCTTTGGACGTATTCTGACAGATAAGGAAGGATATTAAACTCAGTTAATATATTCCCTTCTTTCCTTTTTCCAAGACAGCAATAGCCGTTGACATTTAATGAAAAGGAATCTTTTCACGGCCAAGGAATTAAAGGACCTGCCAGAGTCGTTTGAGTTTTGTTGTTATTCCAAGAATGTCTTAAAGACTGATTATTCTATTCACAAATATAGAATACATTAAAGACCGTTTTTGTTTTTGGACATATATGAATCAGTCGACAGAATTCAAACATTATTCTATTATAGAATACAAAGAATATATACAGCAGAAAAAGAAGAAAGAGACACATCTCTCAGCAAGTATTTCTTCTTCTTCTTCTACAAGCAGCAAAAAAAAATTCTTCTAAGAACATCTTCCTCAAGAGCATTCTCTCAGAAACTGCTGCAAATTCAGATCTTCTAAAAGAGCAACAAGCAATCTGAAGAACATGTTCTTCCAGATCAATCTGCTACAGGAGATCTTCGTTTTCAAGAGAAAGCTTCTCCATCTTCTGTCAAATACTTCAATCAGACAGGGGGAGCTTTACAACAACATCCACTAGAGTCTTCTCTCAGCATCTTGACAGAGAAGAACACTAGAAACTCTTTCTTACCTCTCTTGTACAGGGTTAATACTCCCTTCAAAAGTGTACCTCCTTGGTGGCAAGACACCTGATCAAAAAATCTAGTTGGTTTTGAGCACCTGAACAAAAGCTCTGTGGTGTGTGGACACCTGAACAAAAATCCCTTGGTGTGAGGGCACCTGATCAAAAATCCTAGTGGATTCCTACCAAGGGTGGTAGAAGAGTAGACGTACCCAGATTTTTTGGGGAACTACTATAGCTCCTTGTGTCTTCTGTGTTTGGTTATTTTCTGTGCTTATGCTGTTTGTTGTGTGATTTCATTAACTTAATTTTTCTGTTAATATAATTCTCACACTGCTTACACTTATATATAATACTATTTTAATTCCGCTATAAAAACTAAGGAAAAGTTTTAATACTCTATTCACCCCCCCCCCCCCCCCCCTCTAGAGTAACTTAAGATCTAACCTCCACTTTCAAAATGGCGTTGCAGAGCGGAAGATCCGTCATCTGACGAAAACCTGCAAATGCTGGCTTCATGCCAAGAGTATCCCAAAGTCCTTTTGGGCGGAGGGAATGTCATGTGCAGCATACGTCATCAACCGGATGCCTCTAAGTCCTATCAACATGAAAACCCCTCACGAACTGATGTTCAAGGAGAAGCCGAGTGTTGCACACCTTTGGGTGTTCGGGTCAACCTGTTATGTGCATATTCCTGATGCTCTTCGAACAAAGCTAGATGCGAAAGCAAGGAAGCTAGTCTTTGTTGGATATGATGAGCGGAAGAAGGGATGGAGATGCATGGATCCTGATACACGGAGATCAGTGGTATCTCAGGATGTGGTGTTCGATGAGGTGACTTCCTACAAGGGGAGTTCAGGAGTTGAACTACCGGAGAGCAGGGTTGATGAAAGAGGGAAGGCTGCGGAAAATCTTCAAGTGGAGTTGCCTGTTTCACCAGGAGCTCTAGCTGTGTCAAGCTCTGAGATGGAGGCTTCAGGTTCTGGAAGCAGGGGGAGCGATGCTCCAAGTTCGTCTGGAAGAGCCGCTAGCACAGAAGAAGTAGCTGAGGAGGTGGTTAGTCAGGAGCAACCTCTTAGGAGGTCGAAGAGGACTATCAAGCCACTGGATCGATACACAGGAGGAAACATGGTGAGCTTTGTCTCATGTTTCTTTGCTGGTCCCTTGGATGAGAGGGAGCCGTCGAGCTTTGAGAAGGCCAAAGGCTTGAAGCAGTGGGACATTGCTATGCAGGAGGAGATGGATGCTCTCAAGAAGAATGGGACTTGGTCTCTAGTGTCCAGGCCCAAGGGCATTACCCCTGTGACATGCAAGTGGGTCTATAAGCTCAAGAAGAAAGATGATGGCACGATCGAGCAATACAAGGATCGCCTTGTGTCTCGCGGGTTCTCACAGCAGTATGGAGAAGATTATGATGAGACGTTCAGTCCAGTGGCAAAGATGACTTCGGTTTGATTTGTTATTTCTTTGGCGGCATCCAGTGGATGGGAGATTTGACAGCTCGACGTGAAGAATGCTTTTCTGTACGGAGAGATTGACAAGGATATCTTCATGATCCAACCGCCAGGCTTCATCTCAGAGGATTGTCCGGACTATGTCTGCAAACTGAAGAAAGCCATGTATTGGTTGAAGCAAGCGCCTCGGGCGTGCAATGGAAAGATCGCGGAGTATCTTCTATTGTGCGGGTTCTTTGCTTCAGACTCTGATTCTAGCTTGTTCGTCAAGAAGGAGGGGGCGTTTCGGGTTATTGTTCTACTGTATGTGGATGACATGATTATCACCGGGAACTCGAAGGAGGCAGTAGCAAGGCTGAGACCCGAGATTGCTATTAGATTTGAGATGAAGGATCTGGGTGAGCTTTACCATTTCCTTGGACTCGAGGTTCAGAGGCAGGAGAGCGGAGTGCTCGTCTCTCAGGATGGATATGCGGAGCGAATCGTTCAACGATTTGGCATGGAGGAAGGGAAGAGAAGCTCTATACCTCTTGAACAGCATCATAAACTTCGGAAGGATGAGGGGAGAGTTCTATCTGATCCGTTGGTGTTCCGAGCTCTGGTTGGGAGCTTGGTCTATTTGACCATCACGAGGTCAGATATTGCTTATGCAGTTGGCAAAGTGAGTCGGTACATGGCGGAGCAACGGAAGCCTCATCTTCTGGCGGCAAAAGGAATTTTGAAGTATGTGAAGTCGACCTCTGATCTGGGTCTCCTATATAGGAGAGGGTCAAGCTTGGAGTTGCTTGGATTCATGGATGCTGATTACGGGGGAGACGTGGATGATCGGAGATCAACGTCTGGTTTTGTCTTTATGACAGGCCCCACAGCTATTTCTTGGTGCTGCAAAAAGCAGGACTCGGTGTCTGTATCTACCACAGAAGCGGAATACAAGGCTTCGGCCTTGGCAGCTCAGGAAGCCGTTTGGCTCAGAAGGTTGGTGGAGGATGTTCATGAGGAGGTTCGAGGTCCCACTATGCTATACGGGTACAATAAGAGTGCTCTCAAGCTGATTAATAATCCAGTTTGTCACGCGAGGACCAAGCATATTGAGATTGAGCACCATTTCATTCGTGAGAAGGTGTTGGGAGGATCTCTTATGGTCGAGCATGTTCGGAGTGCGGACAATGTTGCAGACATCTTCACAAAGCCGCTGGCGAAGGGACCGTTTACTCGGTTACGGAGTTTACTCGGGCTGGTTTCCACTTCCCACTTCAAGGGGGAGTGTTGAAATTATTGAAGTGGAGTGGAAGGTGGCCGGTGGTCTGATTATTGGAGACCGCAGAGACCGCGCGGTCTCTATGCTGGTGCTCTGCCAGTCTGGTTCTAGCGGTCTGCTGGTTGGCCGGTCTGTTCTTGGTTGTTGCGGTCTCCTCCTAGGTTGTTCTGCTTGGTTGTCTTGCTCCTTTGTAAGAAGACCGGGCGGTCTGTTCTTGTGGAACCACTGTGACCGGGCGGCTTATGTTGGGTGATCTGGCGACTTGTCTGAAGTTGTCCAGATGTTCTTGTTTTGCACTTGGTGATCTAAGGAAGGAGTGGTCTTGTGTCCGCACGGCTTGTGCGCGGTCTTGTGTTCACGCGGCTTGTGCGCGGTCTGTTGCTGATCTGCGGTCTTGGACAGGATGTTGTCCAAGTGGTGTGATCTCGCGGTCTGCTCTATGAGACCGCTAGCGATCTGGCGGGTGGTGACTGTATCTCTCTTGCGGCGATGACGATATCCATCTTGTCGCCTATAAATAGGGGTGCATGGCCCGTCATTCATAACGAGAACTGTAAGAACTAGAGCCTGGGTTGTTTCGTGCGGTATCACTTTGAGGTCGGGCGGTCTCGGAAGCGAGTTGACTGTTTATTGTGTACGCAGGTTTGCGGTCAGCAGGTTGCGGTCTCTTTCCTTGGTGATTTCCCAGTGGCTTAAATAAACAGTTCGGCAGCGGCTTGTCTGCGAACTGGTTTATGTTGTTCTTGTGCTGTTCGCAGCGAGCTCAGCGATCAGGCGACCTTCAGCGGTTAGGCGATCTGAGTTGCGGTCTGGCGATAGCTTCTGTTCTTCGTTCAATTCAATAAGCTCCAGTTTGTGCGGTCTGAGGTGGCGGTCTTGCAGTGCAGGCATCCTGTCTATTTTCTGTTCGTGCGGTCTCTGGAGTTCAGCGGTCAATGCGGTCTCTGCTTGTCAAGCCGTCAGTTTTGTTTTTAGTGTGTTTTGTTTCTCTCTCCTTCGTGATTCTTATGAATCATGTCTCACCATGTATGTCTCGCAATGTAAATGAAGTTTTGTGATTCAATAAAGTCTATTGTGTTGTTGTGTGGCATTGTGGTTGTTTGGCTATAACTCAGTTGATGCAACTCCTGTTTACTCCTAAACGATTCAAATTCAAAATTTAAACAGGACCTTGAGCGTTTAAGGGGATCGGATCGCCTTTTGCTGACAGCAGATCCTGCGGTCACAAAGGATGTTGAAATTGCCTTACGCGACAGCGGTCTAGATTTCTTTCCAAGTATTCTTTTTGCGCGAGTTCTTCCATTTTTGAGTTCTTGTAGTTGAGCTAACCATTCTCTACTTTTGATCGCAGATACTGATGAGGTCTTGGATACTTCCAAAAAAGGGGAGATCCCGCAACAGTTGGTAATTCTTACGCAGCTCGTTGACATCCTCAATCCCATGTTTGAGGATGTTCGCACCATGCAAGCTCACGAGCGGGCACAAGATGAGCTACTACGCGCCACAGAGAAATGAGTCCGCAAGGAATGCGAGCTAAAAAATGCTGAACTGAATAGGGCGCTTCGTAGGGCTGAAAAGGATGTTGAATACTACAAAGGGAAGGGCATCGCTCTAGACGCTGAGGTCGCGACACTCAGGGCCGGTCCTACCCATACGATGATGAAGTCGGGAACTTCTGGCAGACTCCTAGAGGATAGACCGACCAATGAGATCGTGGTTATTCCCATGGAGCAGGTGGACAAGGAGATGGTGAAGATCCATCAAGCTGCAATGTCTGCAAATCATAGCCTAGCGACCGCTCTGACCATCGTCAACGAAATGCAGGATGTTGCGGCTTTCATTAGGAGAAAACGTCCAGCTAGGAGATAAATTTTAGTTGTTAATTTTATGCGGTCTAAAAACATTAAATTTTGATGATTTGGATATGTAATATATGTATTGTGACAATTTTACTTCCTTCTAATGTGATCTCTGTATTTGCTATGATGCTGATTTTTTCCCTACTTATTTCTGTGTTTCTGCTTGAAATGATGTGGTCTCTCTTTATTGAGACCGACCAAATTGCTTGCCATCTTTCTCATCTTATGCAGGTTCAACGGTCTGTACAGTTTGCTGGGCGGTCTTCAAAAAGAAATCATTACGAAATCACCCTTCATCTTCTATAAATAGCTGTCATCGGCTCCATTACTTTAAACTTTTTGAATGTGTCAAAAGCACGGGTCTCAGCGAACTCCAACAATGGTGACCACTCGTACATCAGCTACTCAGATCTTCCTTGAGGCCGATCATAAGCCAAGTCATCTTTCTAAAGAAGAATACAAGAGCTTTCTGGAGAGGCGCATGATCCAGGGTCATATCGATGTGAGACCGCCAATAGAAGAGGAGGGATTAAATTATGGAAAGGAAAATAAATTCATTATCCTAATCGATCACTTTGATTGGGGTCTGACGCTTTCTCTCCCTTGGGAGGTCCCGGAAGTGCAGGAAAATTATGGCATGGTGCTCACCCAGCTAGCGCCGAACTCAATCTGTCTCATGACCATCTTTATTAATTACTTGAGATCGGTGAGAGTGAAATTTACAATAGATCTATTCCGCGCGACCTTCTTCGTAAAGTCGCTAAATGAGGGAAAAAGAAGGAGGAGTTCAAGGGTCTCCTCTACTTTTTCTGCAATGGGATCAAGGTGCTCAACCTCCCGAACAAGATCCCTTTCTGGACTTAAAGGTTCTTGGTGTTCGAAGGCGACCTTGGCGGTCTCCAATCCAGGCCGTCCCGCCGAGCTGAAGAAATCTTTCTTGCTCCAAAGGTCCTTTTGGAAGAGGAAATTAAGATTCTAGCTGAAAGATATGGGTTTGATTAAATCTACACATATAGGGGGTGATTAGGTGTTTTCAAGGTTATTTTGACTTTTAAATTATTCAACAAAGCACACAAGCAAACCAGAAAAATACACAGAGATTTATAGTGGTTCCCTTCAAGACAATGTGTCAAGAGGTAGTCCACTGTCCCTCCCACCTATCTAGCAATGTGCTAGACTAGGCAACTTCTCCAATCTCAGATCTTTTTCACTATATAGTTGACCTTAAAACACAGATCACAAAGGATCCTACCTCAGCCCTCAAAAAAAATCTTACACTCTGTTTTTACAAACCCTACAATAATTATCTCAGACTTTATAAGTCCTACCAAGCACTCAGATCTGTACCAAGATCCTACCAACTCAGGTCTATACCAAGATCCTACCAACTCAGATCTATACCAAGATCCTACCAAAACTCAAGCTCACACAGAACCCTACAAGATGGGAAGATGATTTTTGTTGTTGAAGAAGAGAAGACTTCAAAGATAAAGCTTTTCACAGTTAGATTTCCTTCTTCTTCTTGCAGATGTAGGCTTAGTGAGTTTTGAATCACCCAAAACCTTCTTCAATCTTCTTCTAAATATATTAGGTTCAGCTTCTTGTACAGATAGAAGAAGATTCCTTCTTGTAGTCTTCACTGCATAGCAAACTGAAGATTTTCTTGTACAGGTCTTTTCTTCTTTTTGATTAAGTGTGAGAGTGAGAGTTATCAGTCGTCTGTAGATTTTGAAAATGAAATCTATTTATATTCCTCTGCACTTTTGCATAAAGATCCTCAATCATTCATTACTTATTTAATTAGACCACGAGAGAATGTATACTGAACCGGCAGAATAAAACACCATAAATGCTTTCCCTTTTTGGAACATGCACTATTTAGAAATAAATAATATTCTTCTTAAATACTGTGTAAACGACTATATTCTACAGTCGATATATCATTAATTATTCCTTGATTGGGGCGCAAGATAGGCGGCATGCACATTCCCTGAATACCAATTTCCAAGAAATTCTGTGCATTAAATGCAGCTCTGCAACTGTCAAGACGATAAAATTCCTTCAAGTCGATATCGTCTTAATCTTTTAGATGATAAAATTCTTCAAGCTGATGTTGTCTACACGATTCTTTCTTCATAATTTTCTCCTCGATATGACTTCTTCTAGACGATATCGTCTAGATGATTCCTTCTACATGACATAAGCTTAATCTTCAAGGCGATAAGCTTTCTTCTCGACGATATCATTGAGATACTGTCTACATGACTTGACCTTGCTTTCTCAGCGATAAAGTTTATTCAAGACGATATCATCGAGACTGTCTCAATGGTATTTTACTTGTCTCAACGATATGTCAGCAAAGGCTCAAACAGATATTTGACTTAGTGAACTTTTCACTTCTATATAGTTTTGATACTGACAATATTGTCTTCATACTAAATATATAGTTTTGACATACCTGTCACATCATAAACTAAAATACATATCAAAGACAACTTATCTTATCTATATTTGTGTTCCTTCTTCAAATCTAGGTTCATTGAAGGCACAATACCTAACACTGGCTTTCTTAGTGGACAAGCGGTTCGACCTCCTCTACTACTTGGCAATCTGGCCAGAGATCGCGGAGGTCACCCCTGAAGAAAGTAAGATGCTTCTAGCAGTCTCTTGCGATCTCGTTCTTTTTTTCTTTTGCTTCTCTAGCACTTTCCTTTTTCAGCGACATTCGCGTTCCCAAAGTCAACCTTGTGGCATCGGCTGAAGAGGTGCTCACTCAAAGGGAGATGAGGAAGAAAAGAGCCCTCGAAAGGGAGACCGCGGAGGCCCGCTTCGACTCAGAGGCCGCCAATAGGCCCTTTCCTCTGATCGGCTTTAGGAAGAAGCTGACGGACATTAAGGGGAATCCCCTCCTCAAGTGGAGCGCTAAAGGCAAGAGCATGAAGGTGTCTACCGACCTCCCCTTGTGGGGTGGGAAGTTGACGCGCCATGCCTTCGCCATCACCTCCGCTCTTTATGGAAAAAGCAATGCCAGCGAGGCATATGATTTAGAGACTGACATGCTTCCTGACATCTACACACAGGTGACCGCTAGGAGCACGGTCTTGAACCATCATATGGGGGGGTCTATGTGAACTGCCCTAAAAGACAACGAGCGTCTACAAGAATAGTTACATGTAAGACTACCTTACCTGCAATGTCCCATTTTTTTCTTTTATGACCGTGCGACCTAATTATCTCCTTTTTGCAATGATTAAAGAAAGTGGCTTATATGTGGACAATACAGATTTTCAGAATGCCATGATGTAGCACATAAAAGAGACGTCAGAAATAATGATCACGGAACATCGAGATCGCGGAGGTCTCACCGAAGAGTATAAGGAGGTTAAATTTGCCGACCTCTTTCCTGACGTGACAAGATTGATAGACGAGCAGTCGATCATATAAACAGAGGCCGCGGAGGAAGAGGAGGACATCGAGATCGATTGAAACATGGATGGAGCAAGTGGGAGCCATTATGTTGAAGGCGATGAGACAAGCTCTGATGTGGCCTCGAATTCTGGGCTAAGAATTCCAAGCAAAAGCTCTGAAGAGTCCTCCAAAGAGGTCGATTCCTCATCATCAGATGAGCGGTCTCCAAAGAAATTAAAGAGCAATTGAAAGACCTGGTTTTGCTTGTAAATTTTTCTCTTGTTCTTTTCAAGTAGCGATCACTAGTATTGAGACCGGACGAACCATGTATTTATTTATGCAGAATGAAATGAAAACAAGTTTTTACATACCTTTGTATTTCTTGTGAGTGAATATTTTCCTTATTTTTGTGTTTATATCGATCTCATCATTTTCGACTTCCTTATAATCCTTAATGAAGATGAATCGATCTCATTTGCCAGCAACCGGTCCCTGAATTTGCTGTAGGAAGATAATTTTGTTATATGCAATCTCACTTTTTAGAGACAGAATTGGCATTTGATCTCAATGACTTAGGTAATGCTGAGCTTGAAACAACTATTATATACAAAAATATTCCTTATAAGTATACTAAGTCCGACAGCCCTTCATGGCGATCTCTTTTTCATTAGTCTGCCTTCATAAGCAATGATTCTGAACATTCCAAATTATTTAGAATGATAACTAGATGGGGGGTGATCTCTAATAATTCAGACTGCCCCCTCCACGGATGATAACCAGATTTTGAAGAACTTTGTACCTTTGAAGATAAATAACCAGGGGTCTCATTTTTCCAGACAGCTAATGAGTAGAAGTATAGAGGTGAGATCCCATGAATGATTCCATTTAATTCAGATTCCTTGACGCTTGAAAGATCTTGATCCTTTATTGAAGACAGATGTCCAGCGGTCTGACTTTTTCTATACCGCTAATCAGTAGAAAAATAGAAAAGAGTTCTTATGAACCTCATATATTTTAGAAAAATACAACATAAGCGCTTAGTTTGCGGTCTCATTTATTTCAGAGCACCCATTATAAGAATACACATTACAAAAGTTCTGCAATTGATGATTTCAGATATCTCAATCTAATTCTTAACGGATTCATACATAGAACCCAGGCGACGGTCTCAGATGCTCCAGACCGCCCCTTCATTGAACAAATCCAGAATAACCGTAAACGACGATCTTAGATTTTCCAGGCTGTCTCTAATCATTGTAAATTTTCGAAGAGCATAGGCGACGGTCTCAGATTTTCCAAACTGCCCCTTTCCAATATAACCAGATGCCTCAAAATTGGCGGTCTCAAAAAACTTTAGACCGCTTATTCATAGAGAACTAAGCTTGAGAGGTGTACAATCCGAAATGATCAAAAGGGAAGGTGCGATCACGCTATAAGGCTATATCGGCATTTCTTTCCTCAAGAGATCATTAAGGTTGTAATACCCTAAGAAGAGAGGGAAGAAGAGAGGTGAACAATTCTAAATGATCTAAAGGGCAGGTGTAATCATGTTGCAAGGCTACACCGACATTGCTTTCCTCATGAGATCATTAAGGTTGTAACACCCTGAGAAGAGAGCTGAACAACTCTAAATTATCTAAAGGGTAGGTACGGTCATGTTGCAAGGCTACACCGGCATTGCTTTCCTCAAGAGATCATAAAGATTGTAACACACTAGATATCCTTGCAACAATGAGTATTCGAGAATCACGGAGCAAGATGATCAGTAGGGCAGGTGTAGTTATGTCGCAGGGGCTATACCGGCATTTCTTTCCTAGGAAGGATCACCTAGACTGTAACCATGTCCTGAAATGTATGACAGAGCTGGACATTCACCTAGACCTCCCTTAATGGAGAGGTGTGTCAGATGTCAGCAAGGACCCGGTATACTAAAGTCCCTCTGCACGAGCTTGGCGAGCTACTTCTACACAGATACGAAATCTCCCCGCTACATGTGGTCATGGTAGATTTACATCTCAAGCTTCAAGTCGAGGGGGCATCAAGTAGGACCCGTCGATGTCTCGCTTGGTAGGATTTTAGACTTTGGCAACCAATCTATCTTGATGATTCCTTTTCAATATGCATAATACAAGAGGTTACAACCACATCGTCATAATGCTTGCAACAAAAATGAAAGGAAGGAATGAAAAGATACAAGTTTTCAAGAAAAGAAACGCTTGAGATCATCTCCACTCCAAGTATGCGATATCTCCTCTCCATCATAAGTTTGGAGTCAATAAGCACCATTCTTGAGTCCTACTTTGATAATGAATGGCCCTGCCCAGTTTGGATTGAGCTTTCCAACCAAACCAGATTTTGCTGCTGCATCCACCTTCTTGAGGACAAGATCACCAACAGCAAACTCTTTGACTCTAACATTCTTGTCAAAATACTTGGTCATTCTTCTCTTTACCTCCTCTTGCCTAATTGTCATTGTATCTCTCAAATCTTCAATGAGGTTGAGGCTGCATTTTAGCTCCTCATCATTCTCTTCCATCCAGCTATCTTGATTTTGCTAAGATAATATTCCCCTATGACTCCTAACTTCAAACTCAACTGGAATAAGAGCTTCTGAGCCAAGAGATAATTTGAAAGGAGTTTGTCTAGTTGCTGAGGTTGGAGTTGTCCCCAAATCCCATAACACCGAAGGTAATTGATCAGCCCAATTGCCTCTAAGATTCTCCACTTTCTTCTTCAAGAGATTTATTATCAACTTATTGGCATCTTCTACTTGCCCATTACTTCTATGATGATGTACAGAAGTGAACCATAACTCAGTGCCGATTTGATCACGGAAATTTATCAAATTGGAGTTGTTGAATTAGGGACCATTATATGTGATAATTGCCATAGGAATTCTATGCCTGCATACAATCTCTCCCCAAATGAAATTCTTCACAATTTGGGTCTGATATTCTTGCTTGTCTACTGATTTCACCTGGACACTTTGAATCTGAAGGTCGCATGTTCGTTCTATTGGCACAAAAATTGTTCCTCCAAAACTCACACTAAAAAGGAGAGAGGGGGAAGACTACAGAGTGCAGGTTACTTGAGATGGAGGATGTCATAAGTGATCTCTGAGAGAAAAGCTGCATCGATTGATCTCAAAGAGGTTTACAGGTCGGGGGTCTAAAACAGGTAAGGGTGAGAGGTAAAAAAGTTGTTGGGGAAATGATTTATCTTAACCCCTAAAAATGAGTAGAATATAAATTCTAAGAATGAAAAATTAGTCTAAGTAAATATGCATCGAATAGTATTCGACGCAACGTCGAAGTGTAGTCGACGTTCCTCTTAGAATGAGTCGAAGTAACTCTAAACAGAATTCGACGTAACCTATGTCAACGTAACTCTGACTTCAAAGTCGAAGCATCTAGTGAAGTCGACGTACCTTAGTCGACGCATCTTCCATATTCTCCTCTCGACGACCAGCCAGTCTGAAATCGACGCTTCCGTCGAATAGTAATCGACGTATGTCGATTTCTATGTCAAATTCAAAACACGCCAGATCTCTTTCCTTCTTTCTGTAGATCTGATTCTTATGGAATTATATTATTCTTTTATAGTCGTTCTGAATCAGTCTTTCCTTCTAATTGATTCTTGGCTAAATTGATTAAGTTTATTATGGATATTATTTAAAATCAGAATGATCTCTTTCCTTCTACAGAAATATTGATTATGGAATCTTTTCTCTCTTACTATTTCTCTGACTGCTAATCGATTATTCTCCTATAGTATTCTTTGAATAAACAGAGCTATAAATAAGAGGGAAATCGGCAAAGAAGAACACCAAGTGATCCACTCCATACATTTGAAATAGAGGAAAAGCTCCCAAGAGAAAAGTGAGAAAATCTGAGAAAAGTGAAAGTGTGCTGCAGCAAACAACAAGCCTTCTTCTTCTCCTTCTTCTGAAGCCATACTGCTGCAATTTCTGAAAGCTCTCATTGAAAAAGAGAAAGGCCTACAATCTCCTTCTCAATAAAGAAGAGAGATTTCAAATTCACTATACTTGTGCTTCTAATCTTCTCGCTAGGAAGAAGATTCTTTCTTGCTTCAATTGTTTTTCTTCCACTTCTTCTTCTTATTCTTATTTCATTTTCAAATTGTGTAAAAGAGTTTTTAGAATCTCTCTTCAAAAAATTCAGTTGTAGTGGTTCTAAGAGTCTCCTTATCAAAAGACTCAGGCTAGTTCTAAGAGTCTCCTTATCAAAAGACTCAGTGCAAGATAGTGAATTCCTACCAAGGGGGTAGAAGAGTGGACTACCCAAAGTTTGGGGAACCACTATATTTCTTTGTGTTGTGCTGTGATTTTCTTTTTGCTATTTCTTTTGCTTAATTCTTGTTGGTGTGTGGGAAGCTTAAATCAGTGATTATTACACATATATATGTATATTTGTTAACTTTGCACAAAGTATTTTTAAATCTCTATTCACCCCCCCCCCCCCCCCCCTCTAGAGAATTCTAGTGAGGTTAACTGTGCACTTTCAATTGGTATCAGAGGCAGGTTAATCAAAAAGGGGTAACTCCTTGATCAAAAATATCCTACCTCATATATATATATATATATTTCTAAAAAAAAAATTATGGCACAAATCAAAGATTATGCTTCCACCAGACCACCAATTTGCAACCTTGAAAAGTTTGCACTTTGGAAAACAAGAATTAGGATCTATATGAATTCTATTGATGAAGATTTGTTTAATGTTATTTTGACAGGTCCTCCCAAGCCCTATAGAAAGGACTCAAGTGGTAAAGTGACTCAAACACTTGTCCCAAGGGCTGAGTGGACAGTTGAAGAAAAGAAGGCAGGAACAAGTGATGCAAAAGTTGTGAACATTCTTTTCTCAACCCTCTCAGATGAAATCTTTCAAAAGGTTGTTGACTGTGAATCAGCCAAAGAAATCTAGGAGGCTCTTACAAAGATGGTAGAAGGAAGTGCTGATGAAAAGAAAGATAGGAAGGCTCTATTGATCTCCCAATATGAGAACTTCCAAAAGAAGAATGAAGAAAGTATATATGAAATGTATGACAATTCAGTCTGATCATCAATCAATTAAGAAACTTGGACAGAGAAATCTCTCTCACAGAGATCAATGACAAAATATTAATGAGTCTCCCAAGTTCTTGGGACTCAAGAATATGGGCAATAAGAGATACAAGAGGACAAAAGGAAATCTCAACGGATGCTCTCTTAGGAAAACTTAAATCCTATGAGCAACTACTGAAAACCAGAGAAGAGAAGGAAAGAAGGGAAAACACTCCAACCTCTTCAAAAGATAGAAACATTGCATTAAAAGCAATAGAAGAAGAAACCTCTGTTACTGAAGAAGAACTATTCAGCCTCCTGGCCAGAAGATTCAAGAAATGGGTCAGGCCAGATGGGTCTAGAAGGAGAGAGTCAAAACCAAGGTATGATAAGACTCATACTAAAGATATTGTTTGTTATTCCTGCAGGAAAACTGGACATATTGCTCCAGAATGTCCAGAAAATGCTGAGAAAAAGAAAGATCTGAAAAAGAAAGATCTCAAGAAGAAGGGGAAGAAGAAATAAAGAGGCTTCATTGCAGAAGCTTGGAGTGAGACAGATTCTGAAGACAGCACTTCATCTAAAAGTGATAATGAAGATTCTAAGCAAGAAGACCTATGCTTAATGGCTCTTGGAAGCACAGAAGAAGAATGTGTTGCTGAATCATGGAGTGAAACAGGATCAGAAGGAAGCATCTCTTCAACAGCAAAAGCAAATAGCCTTATTCTCATAGAGGAATCTGAGGATAAGGTGGAGGTAAGCATTTTTGATGAAATAGATTTTCTCTGTGAAGATTTTAAAAATGATTTTGAAAGACTCTGTTTATATCAACTAAAAGCTAAACAAGAAATTAAGGATCTAAAAGAACAAATTAATATGAGAAAAATAGAAGATACATGTTCAAAAAATTATGAACTAAGGTGTAAAATCTATAAAACAGAAAAGGAAATAAATAGTGCTAAAATAGAAAATCAACTCCTTAAAAATAAGGTATCCCAGGCAAAAGCTTTTGAAGAATCTATAAAAGTCAGAAGCCAAACACTTAAAGAAATCACTGAAAAACAAATAATCAGACATAAGAATCTGGGGCTAGGGGCTGATCCTTCAACTAGTTCAATACCATCTACCAAACCTGCTTGGATGAGCCCTGTTAAATTCACTAAACCCATCAAATCAACAAACTTAGAAGAAGACTCACAAAATACAGAAGACCTCACCTTCAAAGAGATAAACCACCTTAATGAATCATCATCATACCATTCAGAAGAAGACTCTCAAACTACCTCTGAGAAGGCAACTATGCCAAAAGAAACAAGTTATAAAGAAACAAAACTCCAATCAGAAAAAGGGAAAAATAAAATCTGTTAAGATAAAATTGCGTCGACTTCATATCGGCGCATGAATGATAGTACGTCGAATTCTACTCGACGCAATCACTTAGATGCTTCGACCTCAAATCGACGCATGAATAACATTACGTCGACTTACAATCGACGCAACTACTTCCATGCATCGATTCCAGATCAAAGCAATCTAGAGAAAGCACTGAATACATATCGACTCAACTCTCAACATACGTCGAATAGATATCGACGCATAAAACCTCAGAGCAACTTAAATACAGGACATAGCTATTCTTCAAAAACTTTCTATCTTAACCCCCATTCAGGACCCTTTCATCCTGATCAAAATTTCTATCCTAATCAAAACTTTCATCCTGATCAAAATTTCTATCCTAATCAAAATTTCTATCCTAATCAAAACTCTTATCATAATCAAAATTTCTATCCTAATCAAAACTTTTATCCTAATCAACAACTCTATCCTAATCAACATCTATATCCCTCTCTAAACTCAAATTTCCATAATCAAAAGACAATTAGGTGTTATATCTGTAATAAAATTGGCCACACTGCCAAACAATGTTGGCACAATCAATCCAACTGTTTATAAAATTAGTCCAAGGGTGACTTAGAAAACCTTAGGATTAGGAAGAAATAATCTCTGAAGAAAAACCTAGAATTTTCAGACAAAGTAAAAGTCACGTCGATCTCTTAATCGACGCATGCGTCGATAGGAAACCCTATCAGACAATACTGACACATACATCGACTTCCACTTGACGCAACGTCAACTTCATGAAAAAGGCGGCAATACTAAAATATTTTCGGTCACATCTACTGCTGTACCGAATAAACCTCGAGTTGTGTCTTGTGTCGACGTTTCACCTGACTTAAATAGACTCTTCAATTAAAATTCAGCACGCTCCTTACTTCTCTCATCCTTCTCATTTCTCAGTCCAGCCATCTCTTCCTCTCTCTCACTGACCTAAATGGCTCCCAAGATCAACTCTGGTTTCGATATTGATCTTGAATCCTTTCAAGCCGCCGCCGGAAACTATAAGAGCATCATAGCTCTCTTCACTAAAGTTGGTTTAGACAAACTCATTTCCACAAGATGCAGACTCCTAGAGACAGAACTCACTGAGTTAATGAATCAAGTTCAGATATATGAGCAAGGAGAGATCACAGGAACACTCTATGAGACACCTGTCTCAATCTCTGCAGAACACCTTAGGGACACTTTTGATCTTCCATCAAGTACATACCAACACTATCCTTGTTCAAATCAAAAAGGGGAAGCAAATTATTTTCTAAAAATAACTAAATAAATCTCCATCATCATTCCCTTATCAGGAGATGAACCTGTGGAACTCACCCTTGAGGAAATCAAAAGTTTGTTAATCACCATGAAGTTCTCCAAAGATAGACCAATCCACCTGAAGAAAATAGATTTTTCTGATGAATATAGGCTATTGGCAGACATAGTAGGAAAAGTTCTACTATGCAAGATCTCTGCCCATGATGCAGTGCCCAAGTAGCAACTGAACATCATGGGGGCCCTTGTGCTGAAAAAGAAGGTTGACTGGGCCAGTTGCTTACTAAAAATGATTAGCTACAAATATTATCACAAAGAGAATGCCTAAATGAGGATCATGAGTCAGGTACTCCTCCACTCCTTCCCTGACCTATGTAGATCAAAAGGAATCCCCAGTCCCCCTGGAAAAAGGATGTCCATAACCCTCTTCTCTAAATGGACCAGGCAAATCCCCAAGCCTGGTGCTATTCCTGACAGGACTCCCTCTCCTCTTAACTCTCCTAGTCATCCATCTTCACCTCCTCCTCATCATACAGACACCTCTTCTCTACCAACATCATCCACACATATAGCTTCTACTACCCTCACACCTCCTATCTTACTTACACCTTCACAACTACCAATTCAATCACCTGCTCAACCCTCCTCTATTCCTCCACCTCCTCCATCAAACAAACTTCATCACAATGATACAGTCCTCTCTCCACCTTCATCACCTCCACCTCCACCATTATCTCCTACTCCAACACACCTTGAACCATCTCCATCCACTATAACTCTCATCACCCAGTGTATCCAGGCAGCAGCCCAAAAATTTCAAGAAATGCTGGATGGACACTGCTCCCAACTTGACTCCTCCATCATGCACATGCAAACCCAAATAGATGGGGTCAATGCCTCTGTGCAAAGCTTGAAGTCCTCTGTCTCTTCCTCTAAAGTGACCAAGTCTTTCTTAACCTCCTTAGCTAAGAAGGTCAAGAAGGGGGAGAAATTAGATGAAGAGCAGCTCTCAAGTCACAAATCTCGATCACCCAAGTCCCTTCCTACTTCAAAATCTGATAGTCTTGCACTGCTTAAGATAATTGGGAATGAATTAGTACCAGAGCTACATTCTGAGGACCAGATAACAGATGTACTCTCTATAGCAAGAGAAGCTACACAACAAGTAGTTCTCTTTCAAGGGGAGGCTAGCAGAGCAGAGAGAGAAGTTGAAAAGGAAACTAATGTTGAAAAAGAAGCTGAAGCTCAGGGGGAGCCAAATGCTGACATAACTGAAGCTGGAGCTGAGAAAGAAACTGAAGAGGCAGAAGTAAAAGAAAAGGAAGTTCCATCTCAGGGGGAGCAAACTGTTGTGACTCAGGGGGAGCTGAGTGAATCACCTGTTACTGAGAAGGAGCAACCCACTTCTCTAAAAACTTTAGTATTCACTAGGAAAAGAAAAACTCCTCCTACTCCTCCTGAGTGATGTGTTGAACAATGTTGATATACTCTTTCCTCCATGCTTAAATACTGTTTATGAAGTCTGTGTATATGATTCTATTTTCTTCTGATTACTTAACATATTTCTTTTCTCTATAAATGCCTTGCTGTGTTGATTAAAAGCTGGTACAATTTCTCCCTGAATAGGGTTAAGACAAATAGGGGGAGATTGTTGGGGAAATGATTTATCTTAACCCCTAAAAATGAGTAGAATATAAATTCTAAGAATGAAAAATTAGTCTAAGTAAATATGCATCGAATAGTATTCGACGCAACGTCGAAGTGTAGTCGACGTTCCTCTTAGAATGAGTCGAAGTAACTCTAAACAGAATTCAACGTAACCTATGTCAATGTAACTCTGACTTCAAAGTCGACACATCTAGTGAAGTCGACGTACCTTAGTCGACGCATCTTCCATATTCTCCTCTCGACGTCCAGCCAGTCCGAAATCGACGCTTCCGTCGAATAGTAATCGACGTACGTCGATTTTTATGTCAAATTCAAAACACGCCAGATCTTTTTCCTTCTTTCTGTAGATCTGATTCTTATGGAATTATATTATTCTTTTATAGCCGTTCTGAATCAGTCTTTCCTTCTAATTGATTCTTGGCTAAATTGATTAAGTTTATTATGGATATTATTTGAAATCAGAATGATCTCTTTCCTTCTACAGAAATATTGATTATGGAATCTTTTCTCTCTTACTATTTCTCTGACTGCTAATCGATTATTATCCTATAGTATTCTTTGAATAAACAGAGCTATAAATAAGAGGGAAATCGGCAGAGAAGAACACCAAGTGATCCACTCCATACATTTGAAATAGAGGAAAAGCTCCTAAGAGAAAAGTGAGAAAATCTGAGAAAAGTGAAAGTGTCTTGCAGCAAACAACAAGCCTTCTTCTTCTCCTTCTTCTGAAGCCATACTGCTGCAATTTCTGAAAGCTCTCATTGAAAAAGAGAAAGGCCTACAATCTCCTTCTCACTATAGAAGAGAGATTTCAAATTCACTATACTTGTGCTTCTAATCTTCTTGTTAGGAAGAAGATTCTTTCTTGCTTCAATTGTTTTTCTTCCACTTCTTCTTCTTATTCTTATTTCATTTTCAAATTGTGTAAAAGAGTTTTTAGAATCTCTCTTCAAAAAATTCAGTTGTAGTGGTTCTAAGAGTCTCCTTATCAAAAGACTAGGGCTGGTTCTAAGAGTCTCCTTATCAAAAGACTCAGTGCAAGATAGTGAATTCCTACTAAGGGGGTAGAAGAGTGGACTACCCAAAGTTTGGGGAACCATTATATTTCTTTGTGTTGTGTTGTGATTTTCTTTTTTTTATTTCTTTTGCTTAATTCTTGTTGGTGTGTGAGAAGCTTAAATCTGTGATTATTACACATATATATGTATATTTGTTAACTTTGCACAAAGTATTTTTAAATCTCTATTCACCCCCCCCCCCCCCCCCTCTAGAGAATTCTAGTGAGGTTAACTGTGCACTTTCAAAAGTGACAGAAAACGAGACTGCTTGCACATGTTGCAAGATGGAGGCTCGAAGCAAAAGTCTCTTTTCTGGTACCCCTACCCCTCTATTTATAAACATGGAGGCTGCCCAAATGGGCAGATCCAAAAATTATGGGCTGCCCGGAGTACAAGAGAACCAGGGTAGAGACAGGGGGTGCAAATAACAAAAAATAAAAGAAACCTCAGACTACGCGGTCTGGTGATCACCCTGGAGCCTGGAGCCTGGCCGCCCATGCCTTAGAAGAATTGCTGGAGACGAGACAGCCTGTCTGGGCGGTCTCCCAGAATTGAGACCGTCAGAACTAACCATTCTGACCAGAAAAGAGAGGTCACGAGCTTCTGGGCAAATAGTTCTGATAAGGGATAAATATCTTGTTTATAAGATGAAGCAATCTTCTTGAAGACAGAAATTGTGTTGAAGTCTAAATATTGGTGCGAAGATCCCATATATCATGAAGAATAAGCAATACGTCATGACTGCAATTTCCGTGATCTAATATCGAAGTAACTTCAGAAAGAGAAAGGATCAGCTTGAAGAAGTGAATTATCGTCGATACGAAATGAATTGTCGTTGAGACAACATAAATATCACGAGACAACTCAAAGTTGCAAAAATTCAGGTTGTCGCCGCCGATTGTGCCAATCAAATCAGACCTTTAAGGCAGAGTATATCTGACATAAAGTATTCATCATTTCGACCATTAAGGTTTTTCTCTCCTATACAAACTAATAAGATGTGAGATGTAAGCCTAATCCCGAGAATCAAAAATCATTTGAACATTTAAGTGTCGGTTGCAATAGAACAATGCTCTCATCTGAAAAACAAAAGGTTGCCGGCAAGTTCATCAAGGTCTGACAACAAGAATCAAAAGGAGAATTATTCAAGAATCATCCAGTTCTTCTAGCTTGCTCCAGGTTATTTATTCTCAGTCATTTTAGAGAAAAGAAGTTCTCAGATCTCAAGTTCAGTCTAATCCAGGTTTTCTAAAAGAAGATTCAACCAAGATCTTGGCTGAACCAGTGAAGGATATCTGTTTAGAAGCCAAGAAGACTCAATCCTCACAAGATAAATTTTCTTGAGTCTATTCGTATTAGTGAAAGACAAAACTGAATTTTTTGTTATATGATCTTTTCATGATCTGAGTGTAGGGTTCTGTGTGAGCCTGAGTAGGATTTAAGGTTGAATCTGAGTTATAGGAGTTATGTACTATGAGTTGTAGGATCCATTGTTTGCGATCTGAGGTAGGGAACTTGTTGTTGTTCCTGAGGTAGGAGTTTTGTACTCTTAGGTGTAATATCTCTGATAGTAGATTTGAGTTTAAAGGAGTTTTGTTGAGGCTAACACACTGCTAGATAGGGACAGGGGGAAACTTGACGTACCCATCTTAGGGAACCATAATAAATATTTGTGATCTTTATTTTGTGATTGTGTTGTGTGTGATTTATCTTATAATCTGCTGCAAATATTTTAAAATGGATAAACACCTATTCACCCCACCTCTAGGTGGTATAGATCCATATTCTTTCTATTGGTATCAGAGGGAGGTTGTTCAAAAAGAAGCCTAACAACTTGAACAAGATCTGCCAAGGGATTAACTACTATCACCATGCCTGCAGCAGAGAATTACAAAGAGTTGAGCTCAATGAAACTCCCCATCTATTCAAAAGAAAACTTTCCCATATGGAAAGAGAGAGTCAGACTATGTATGGAAGCATCTGATCTAAGGCTATTCATCACCATAAAAGAAGGACCTTTTGTCTCTATGACAATGTCATCCATTGACCCTACAAAGCAGGTGCCCAATAAATTGTATGATATGAAAAAGGATGAAATCACCTTGGTGACCATGAACAAAAGGGCAAAGAACATCTTGGTCAGTGTCATAGATGATTCAACCTTTCAAAATCTGATTCACTACAAAACAGCAAAGGAGATTTGGGACTCCTTGATTGTATTTTTGGAAGGAACTGAAGAGGTTAGAGATGTCAGGAAATCTCTCCTCAGCCAGGAATATGAAGCCTTCAGGCAAGATAAGAAGGACTCTATCTTAGACTTCTATGAGATGTTCTTCAAGATTATAAATGGTCTTCTGACTTATGGAAGGGAATTCTTTAATTATGACCTAAATGACAAATTCTTGAGATCTCTCAATAAGGAATAGGATACCAAAATCTGTGTCATTAGAGAAATGAGAACCCCAAATTCTCATTAGAAAACAGCTATTCCATGAACTGCAGCTGAATACCAGAAAAGCTGAGGGCAAAACCTCTAGATCATACTCCAAAGAGAAGTCTGTTGCATTCAAGGATGAAAGCTCTAGAAGGAGTAGAGAAGACTCTTCAATCAACTAGGGAGATGATTGCTGAGCAAGAAGAATCTAAGGCCAGCGCCTCAGTTTCAGAGATGACTGATCGAGAACTCTCATTGTTCTCCAAGCAATTCAAGAAATTGCTGTCAAAAAGAAGATTAGACAAATATTGACCATCTTCTTCCAACTCCATAAGATCTGGTTATAACAATGAAAGGTCCATGCACAAACCAAAGGAAGACTGATATGAGTCTAAACTGAGTAAGCATTCTTCTGCTAACATTATATACTACTGTTGTAAGAGACCAGTTCATGTAATAGTTGAAAGCCCATCCAAGAGAAAGGAAGGGAAGAGATTTGAAGAAAGTAGATCACATAAAGGAACGAAGGCTAAGAAGAGCTTCATTGCAAAGAAACACAAAACCTTGAGTGATAGTGACTCAAGCTCCTCGGAATTTGAAGAAGACTACATTGGGCCTATGGGTATGTCAGAAGAAAGTCAGGATGAGTCAAACTCACCTGCTAAGGTACAAATCAGAGCTACCTTATTTGTTATTAATTCTAAATCAAAAGTGAAATCTTGTTATGGGACAGATTCTGAAAGATCATCCTCATCTGAGTCTGATCATGAGGATGAAGTTGATCTAGTGGATCAGTATGGTGTCTTGCTGGATGCTCTAAAAAGAAGCAAAATATTTGTCAAGGCACAAGCTGAGGAGATTGAATACCTCAGACTTGCTAAATCTGAACTCTTTAAGAAAGTTGAGAAGCTAGCTCAAGTGAGTGATGAACTCAGCAAGCTAAGAGGGATCTCAAAGATCCAAATTAATACACTAAGTCAGAAGAATAAGATCATCAAAGATCTTGAGGATAAGCTCCTCATTGAGAGGAAGCTTGTGGCTAGGTTTTCCAAACCACAAACAATGTTGCCAATTATTGAAAATTTTTCTGCACCATTTAGAGTTGGTGTAGGATATACTGAAGAGGCAGACAAGGGCAAGACTACCAAAGATCAGACTATTTTTCAAAAGGTAATACTGCCTACCAATACTTATGATCATGATCTCGCATATGGATTTCTATTCAATAAGTGCTCTACCAGTGAAACAAAGCAACAGAACTCAAGGAATAGAGCAGACATTGGACTGAGTGCCCTCAAGGCACCTCATATGGAAATCTAGATGAAAAGCCAGAAATCATTTATGCTTGGCTCTACATCACCAATAGTCAAAGGAAATGGAAAGGTTATTCCTCAAAGGCCCATCCCTATCTTGAATCATATGACGGTGCAGTCTACCTTCCATCATGCACACAACCATAAGATTTATCAAAGAAATGCGAAGAATGCAGAATCCTACTCTTCTGATCATCAGTATCCTTACTCCACTCAGAAGGTGGCTCATAAGAGGAGGTACAATAGATTTGAATGCTGGGGTTGTGAAGAAATTGGCCACTTTGTTATAGACTGTTGGTTCAATCCAACAGTTCCTAGGAAAAATAATATAAAGCTTGCCAATAATGTTGTTATGAAACATCATGTGATTAGGACTAACAAGAACCAAAGACCCAAACCTATTTGGGTTCCTAAGGTAAGGTAATTTCATTATGCATGGATGTCCAAAGTCCAATCAAATGCCAATATGGCACTTGGACAGTGGATATTCCAGGCACATGACTGGAACAAGAAGCCAACCAAAGGACTATACCACAGTGAATGATGGACCCAAAGTAATCTTTGGGGGATCAGACCGACGGGTAATAAAAGGCTATGGTATGATTACCAATGGCATAGTTTCAATAGAAAAAGTAGCTTATATAGAGGGTTGCAACACAACCTCATAAGCATAAGTCAACTATGTGACTTAGGCTATGTTATTGAATTCCACATGGATAAGTGCCTAATCAAAAGGTCTATTGATCTTGAGATTGTTTTAATAGGCACTAAGTGTGGAAATGCCTATTGCTTGAATTTCATTTGTTTAGATTTTTCTGCACCAATATGTCTAGTAGCAAATAAGAAGGAGTCTATTTATGTACAATGGCACAAGAGACCAGCACACTTGAACTACAAAACAATTAACAAGCTAATCTCAGAAAACCTAGTTAGGGATGGACCCAATCTCAAGTGCATTAATGATGGCTCATGTCATGCATGATAAATGGGCAAGAAAACAAGGGCTACCTTTAAGAGCATTGCTCACAAGGACTCAACTAGGTTCCTATATTTATTGCATATGGATCTATTTGTTCTTATGTCAATTCACAGTTTGGGAGGGAAGTCTTACACTCTTGTGATAGTTGATGACAATTCTAGATTTATATAGGTGTTCTTCCTTAGAAGAAAGTTTGATATATTGTACACCTTTGTGTCTTTTGTCAAGCAAATCCAAAATGAGATGGATAGTACAATGGTCAAAATTATAAGTGACTAGGGCACAGAATTCCAATTTGGAGCTATGACAGAATTCTACAAAGAACAAGGTATCTTTCAAGAATTTTCCTCTCCTAGAACACCACAACAAAATGGAGTGGCAGAGTGGAAAAATAGAACACTCATTAAGGCCAGTAGGACAATGTTGAGTGACTGAAAACTTTTTGGCTGAAGCAGTTAACATAGATTGTCATGTGCTGCATAGAGCCCCTATCACCAAGGATCACAGAAAGACTCCCTATGAACTGATGAAAGGCAAAAAAAACCAATCTTATCCTACTTTAGAATCTTTGGGAGTAAGTCTTATGTTTTGAATAATGGGAAATCTTATTTAACAAAGTTTGATGTGAAAAGCTATGAGGGTTTCTTTGTTGGATACAACAGCCATAATATAGCATATAGAGTGTTGAACGAAAAGATCTAAGCTATAGAAGAGTCATTCCATGTTGTATTTGATGAGACTAGCCTGATACACAAGGGATGGTCTAGTTCTTCTAATGTTGTAGGTTCAAAATTAATGATGAAGGAGTTAACCATTGATGATCAAATTGAAGTCAATGAGTCTACCCCACTAGATATGGTTGATGAGGAAAAGAATTAGTCCCAAGAAGAAGTATAAGAATCTGTAAAAGACGTTCAGCAGGTTGAAACTGAAGCTATGGAAACTCCAAGAAGGCTACCAACTGCCAGCATACATCTGAAAGATCACCCAAAGCAATCTAATTATTGGAGATGCAAACCAAGGCGTCAAAACTAGAAGTAGAGTGCAGAATGAAGCCATGTTCCTGAGCTTCCTATCTCAAATTGAACCAAAAAAGTTTGAGGAAGAAAATGGAGATCCCTTTTGGATTATAGCTTTGCAAGAAGAATTAAATCAGTTCAAAAGATGTAGAGTATGGAAACTGGTTCCTAGACCCCAATGACAAAAAGTGATTGGAACCAAATGGGTCTATAGGAATAAAATGGATGAAAATGGTGTAATCATCGAGAACAAAGCAAGGCTGGTTGTAAAGGGATACAAATAAGAAGAAGGGATTGATTTTGATTAAACCTATGCACCTGTATCAAGGCTTAAAGCAATCAGACAATTCATTGCATATGCAGCCCACAAGGGATTCAAAGTCTACCAAATGGATGTGATGTCTACATTTCTTAATTTTGATCTGAAGGAAGAAGTCTATGTAGAGCAGCCCTCAGGTTTTATCAATATATCCTTCCCTGAACATGTTTACTTTTCAAGAAAAACATTATATGGGTGATGCGCGTCGGCAAGTGCACCGGTCGCTGTCAAGTAATAATTGTGGAGAATAAATTCCCCGGATGTCGGTCTCTTGAGGAATGCAGGATGGGTGAACGAATCGCGCAGTGATTATTGTTACACAAGCGTTTCACAAACACAAAGAGGGGTTTTTGGTTGGTTTTCCTAATTTTAACAACAACAACAGAGATGCGGGTCGAGAACACCGCTTCGCAAAGTGAGGTGGATGCAACGGCTGCGATGCCGTGCTTCGTGAGGCGGATGAAGTGAACTCAAGTGCGAGAGGGTGAGGGTCGCAAACACCTCTTCACAACCGTCGTTAGCTCTTGCTAACACGGAGCAAACACCTTGCGTGCGTGTGCGAGTGAGTGAGTGAGAACGGAATGAATCATGAGCAAACCATGGAGAAAAACAAAGAAATATTCATTTTCATCAAAGTAAATATTACAATATTCATCTAGTACATGGTTCAAAGAGTGCAATGAAGGGAAAGAAGAAAGAAATAACCGGCGGTGAAGACTAGCGGCCGTTCACGGCCGGAATGGTAGGTTGTCGGGCTACCTCTGGACTCGGACGGGCAATGCTTCCGGCGTAGAGAGCTGTCACAATCTCCCTACGTGCTCCGTCGTCTTCGACTCAAGGTCTCTTCTTCTTCTCACCGGGTGGAAAGCGAAAATGGTTGCTTGGAGGCTTGCGGACGATGGAGAACACTCACGGACGATGGAGGAAGGCTTGGAATGGATGGAGGAGGCTTCCCCTTGGGTTGAAGATGAAGTAGGGGCGTTCCAGGGCGATGGTCGGCGGCGTACGGAACAGGAACCTCGCTCCCGGAATGATCGATCCGCCCTAAAATCGCAACAGGCGTTTAAATAGGCGCTGGATTGAATACTGCGCACGATCATTGGCGCACGACCAGTGGTTGTGCGCACTGGAATTCTGCGATCGTGCGCACTGCCTGGACAGAACCTGCAAGAGACGAAATTATAAAATACAATGTTCGCACGACCAGTGGCGCACGACTGGTGGTCGTGCGCACTGGAGTTGATGGTCGTGCGCACTACAGCAAACAGAACTCAGAAATTTAATGGTCAATGCGCACGAGCAGTGGCGCACGACCGATGGTCGTGCGCACTGGAGTCGATGGTCGTGCGCACTGCACCAGACAGAACTCGTGAAAAAGGGTTAAGTGCGCACGATTAGTGGCGCACGACCGGTGGTCGTGCGCACTAGAACAAGTGATCATGCGCAGTGTTCCTGTGCAGAATTGCACCGGAAACACTTGCATGCCTCCTATTCCAGCACAAACACAGATCTAGCCACTGAAAGTGGCACTTAACAACATATGAATACTACTAAAGATAATACACACGAAAACACACCAAAGTGGGCCTAAATGTGCACCTAGCATGGGTTATCAAATATAGACTATAATAAGGCTAAAGTGCGTGATATTGACAAAATAACGGCCCGGATGAGTCCATAAATGTATATATGATCAGGACTCATCACACCCCCAGACTTAACTGTTTGCGCGTCCCGAGCAAACGAATCCGGTGGAATGTGAAAACGATAGCTAACATAGAGAATTACACAAGGGAGTACGGTGCGAAGTAACGTACGCATGCGAGTAGAAATTCTAGTAGAAGAAGATTCTAATTATGCTAACTAATTTACATAAGTATTAAAGCGTAAGTAAAGATTTAGTCCTACTCAGTTGGTGAATTATGAAGAATTTGACGATCATGCCCAGTATGAAAGTGACGAGACACTGAGACGGGTGTTGCAAAAGATCGGGGCTTAGGAATAACTCCGCTGAAATCCATCAACGTCGTGAACCATACGCTCGCCCGGTCACACTCTCTCCACGGCGCTAGCAAACTCGCAAATCAAATCAGTAGGACTTATAGGATTAAAACGAGGCTTAGGTTACGGTATGATATTCAAAGTTAAACACGATGGCTGCGCAACCCAAGTGAGCTATCGGAACGCTGCACCCCACAAAACCACAAACTACGCTCGTGTGACACACCCCCAGACTTATCATGAAAACCAGGTGTGCGCACGGCCTACTTCACAAATTCCAAAAGATTTTCTGTTTTTAGCTCGGGAGGATTTTTTTTTTTCAAACTACTGTTTTTTTTTTCTTTTACATATTTTTTCTTCTTTTATGTATCCTCCGGTTGGTTCAAAGTCAGCGGATAGACAATATTTTCCCTTCATAACAAAATGATTCCACACAACACGCATATTGAGACTTATGAGCGCAGTTAAAAACAATTTGGTTGCGGGTGTAGGATAGGCTTCAGGCTTTGGTGGATGAAGAGGGGCTGAACAAAGGATTGGTAGGCACAAATTTGGCTCGCAAAGGTGAATGAAATGGACATGGAACAACAAAGCTCAAACTAGCCAAATGGTGGCCTACGTCATTTTTAACTCGACGAGTCGCTCTCACCAATGCTTCGAGAGTCGCTTGGGGCAAGTTCTTAGCCCACGAGAAAGATAAACCTTCCTCCCGACTCGAGCAACACACGACTAGCAATCGTACACACACAATACCGGGTTATCGTCAATTTCATACAAATTCACCATTTGAGTATACTAAATCAAAATTTACGCAGAAATACTCAATATAAATTAGATGCATAAAGAAAATCTAGTTCTACTCAAATTCTACCATAACATGCGACGTGACTAGTACACTACATGAGTCGACATCGCGCTCCAAATAATAATTCCTATGTTAACAAACTATTTCACATTCCAACCAAACTAATTTAAACGGAACAACACAAAAAGACAAGCACGCACTCAAGTGGGTGAAGTGGTGTGTAAGGAATGCAACAATGATAATGATAATGAAAAATAAAAAGCAACCTTCTAGTATGCAATGCAGCTCGTGCACAGTGGATAATAACAACCGCTCCCCCAGACTTAAGCTAAACACGATATCTAGAAATTTGAAGCTGAAAGAGGGGAGGAAGTGTTACCCAATGCTCAGAAATGAGCATACCAGACGATTGGCGTTTACGATCAAGAATAGTTCGCAGCATCCGCCATCGAACACGAAACCTGCAAGCACAAACTCAAGGCAACAAAAGCAAATACAAAAGCTGAACTAAAAAAAAAAAGAAATACGAAAATGGAAATCTGGGTTGTCTCCCAGTAGCGCTTTCATTTAACGTCCTTAAGCTGGACCAAATACCTGTATTAACAGTGTTTATAAAGAGTGCAGGAATTAACAAGAAATACTCAAAAATAGAGTTTTGCAACAATAAGAAACAAGAAGGGAAAATCAGCTGCCGGTGCTTGAATGATGTCTATCTCCCAATGTCAACAACTGACATTCCTTGTTTATAGTGGCACCATCGTATAACTTCAGCCGATGTCCATTGACCTTAAACTTGTCCCCCTTATCTCCAGATATTTCTATGGCACCAAAGGGGGAGACGGCGGTCACGGAGAAAGGACCACTCCACCTCGATTTTAACTTCCCAGGGAAGAGGCGGAGACGAGAGTTGTAGAGCAGCACTTGGTCTCCAATTTTGAACTCCTTAGGAATGATATGCCGATCGTGCCATTTCTTCGTTTTCTCCTTGTAAATACGAGCGTTTTCATAAGCGAAATGACGGAGCTCCTCTAACTCGTTGAGTTGAGAACGACGCACCTCGGCCGCGGCTCCAATGTCCATGTTCAACAATTTGGTTGCCCATAATGCTTTATGCTCCAGTTCCACCGGAAGGTGGCATGCCTTGCCATATACCAATTGAAACGGAGTCATGCCTATGGGTGTTTTGAACGCAGTCCGGTAAGCCCATAATGCATCGTCGACCTTTTTAGCCCACTCCTTCCTATTTGAATGTATTGATTTCTCAATTATTCGCTTGAGCTCGCGGTTGGAAACTTCGACTTGCCCACATGTTTGGGGGTGGTATGCTAAAGAAATCTTATGATGGACCCCGAACTTTTTCATTAGTTGCACAAACTGCTTATTGCAAAAGTGACTACCGCCGTCGCTGATGATCGTTCTCGGCGTCCCAAACCAGGAAAAGATATTCTTGTGGATGAAATGTAGCACTGTGTTGGCATCATTCGTGGCCACCGCTTCAGCTTCCACCCACTTTGAGACATAATCAACTGCCACAATAATGTAATGCTTACCGTGAGACATCGGGAAGGGACCCATGAAGTCTATTCCCCAGACATCAAAGGGTTCGCAGACCAGCATGTTATTAAGGGGCATCTCGTCACGCCGGGAAATATTTCCGGTCCTCTGGCATTCATCGCACTTGGTAACATAGGTATGGGCGTCCCGGAAGAGGGTCGGCCAAAACAATCCACATTGCAGGATTTTTCGTGCTGTTCGAACGGCCCCGAAGTGCCCGCCAGCTTCTCTGTCATGACAGTGCTGTAATATAGAATGAAACTCAGCTTCCGGAATGCAACGCCTAATAATCCCATCGCTGCACGTGTGGAATAAGAGCGGGTCTTCCCAAAAATAGTATTTTGAGTCAGAGGCAAGCTTCCGTCTTTGCTGGGGGGACAGATTCGGGGAGAACGTTTTGCAAGCCAAGTAATTAGCAATATCTGCGTACCAAGGTGCGGTTGGAGAAGACGTAGCAATTGCGAATAACTTCTCATCCGGGAAATAGTCGTCCGTTTCCTCCGCAACGCTGTTGGGAGTGTCGTACTCCAAACGCGAGAGATGATCAGCAATCACATTCTCCACCCCCTTCTTGTCTTTGATTTCCAGATTGTATTCCTGCAAAAGTAAAATCCAACGAATCAGACGCGATTTGGATTCTTTCTTACTGAAAAGATACCTGAGAGCGGCATGGTCCGTGTACACGATCACTTCGGAAAGTAACAAATATGAGTGAAACTTTTCACAGGCGAAGACCACGGCTAGCATTTCTTTCTCTGTAGTGGTATAATTTGCTTGTGCACTGTTGAGAGTTCGACTGGGATACGCAATAGTGTGAAAAGTCTTATCTTTCTTTTGACCGAGCACAGCACCTACGGCCACATCACTTGCGTCGCACATGATGATAAAAGGTAAAGTCCAGTCGGGTGCCACCAAAATTGGGGCAGAGATGAGTTGTCCCCGTAAAGTTTCGAAGGCTTGCATGCATGCTTCGTTGAAGTGGAAGGGAACATCCTTAACCAGCAGGCGAGATAACGGCTTTGAAATGGAGGAAAAGTCCTTGATGAACCTTCGATAGAAGCCCACATGACCAAGAAAACTTCGAATACCTTTCACTGGCATGGGTGGAGGGAGGTTTCTGATGACACTTACCTTTGCTTGATCCACTTCGAGCCCTTTGCGGGAAACTTTATGTCCCAACACAATTCCTTCGCGCACCATAAAGTGGCATTTCTCCCAGTTCAAGACAAGATTGGTGTCTTCACACCGCTTCAAGGTCTTGGCCAAATTCGCCAGGCAAATGTCGAAGCTACTGCCAAATAGAGTAAAATCATCCATGAAAACTTCGAGGAAGTCCCCCACCATGTCAGCAAAGATGGCGAGCATACAACGTTGGAAGGTTGCGGGGGCATTACACAGTCCGAATGGCATTCTTTTGAACGCAAATGTACCAGAGGGACATGTGAATGTCGTCTTGTCTTGATCAGATGGGTCAATTAGAATCTGATTGTACCCTGAGTATCCATCCAAAAAGCAGTAGTAATCCTGCCCCGCTAACCTTTCTAGCATCTGATCAATAAAGGGGAGCGGAAAGTGGTCCTTGCGCGTCGCGTCGTTCAGCTTGCGATAGTCGATGCAGACTCTCCACCCGGTGATCATTCGGGTCGGTAGCAGCTCGTTCTTTTCATTGGCAACGACAGTAATCCCTCCCTTCTTCGGTACCACCTGAACTGGACTGACCCATTTGCTATCGCTGATTGGGTAAATGATGCCAGCGTCCAACAGCTTTATCACTTCAGCCTTTACTACCTCTTGCATTTTCGGGTTCAGCCGCCTTTGGGGCTGTGCTGTCGGTTTGTACTGATCTTCAAGGAGGATCTTATGCATGCAGACCGTGGGGCTGATTCCCTTAATGTCAGCAAGAGAACGTCCGAAGACCTTGTGGTACCTTCTCAGCACGCCCAATAATGCAGTTTCATTAGCGGCGGACAGGGCTGCAGAAATAATCACCGGATGTGTGTTTTTTTCTCCAAGAAACACGTACTTTAGAGAGTCCGGAAGTTGTTTGAGAGCCGGACATGGGTTTGGGCTAGCCGAATCGTTGGAGAGCTCTCCACTTGAATGTGACAAATCAGGGTGATTTGAGTGTGCACCCTCTTCTTCCTCGTCTTCGTGATGCCGGTACATCACGCGGTCATCCAACTCCACACCGTTCTGACCATCGAATTCTTCAAGCGCTTCTGCTGGTTCATACTCTGTAATTTCAAAAAGTTGCGACGGGCTGTGGACGTTGAAAGATATAGCATCCTCCCCCAGTCTTAGTGTGAGCTCCCCCTGCTCCACATTAATAATAGCACGAGCAGTAGCGAGAAAGGGCCGCCCCAAAATAATGGGAACATTTGTATCGACCTTCATGTCGAGAATGATAAAATCAGCTGGAAAAGCGAGACCGTTTACAACTATTGTGAGGTCCTCGACGATTCCCGACGGCTTCTTGATCGACCGATCAGCAAGCTGCAGCATTACTTGTGTTGGCTTCAAGATCCCAGCACCGAGTTCACGAAAGATAGAGAGCCGCATCAAGTTGATTGATGCCCCCAAATCACAGAGTGCCTGGCTGAAACGGTGATGACCGATCCTGCAGGGAATCGTAAAGCTGCCCGGGTCCTTGCACTTAGTGGGTAAATTGGAAATGATGGCAGAGCACTCCTCAGTGAGGTCGATGGTTTTGAGATCCTCCAACTGCTTCCGCTTTGAGATCAAATCTTTCAAAAACTTGGAGTAGCCCGGCATTTGAGAAATAGCTTCGATCAGCGGTATGCTCACCTGCACTCCTTTCATTATTTCCAAAAATCTGCGGAATTGCTGCTCAGTTTTCTCGTTTCGCAGTCTGTGAGGGAATGGGGGGTGAACAGCACTTTTCGAGGGTTGTGCCTCGCTCACAGGATGCGGCTCAATATGACTTTGAGCCAGCTTCTCGGGGGTTTCTTCATTATGCCTGTCAGTCGAACACGTAGGAGGTTCCTGTCGAGGAGAATTGTCTACACTTCTCCCACTTCTCAATCGCATGGTGTTCACTGACTCAGGAGGCTGACTTGCAAGCTCAGAAACAGCATCGGACAGCGTCCCAATGGTAGAGCGAAGCTGTTGGATTGCGACTGATTGGTCATTCATTTTGTTCAATACCCCGACCACCAAAGTCGCTAACTGTTCTGGTTGCTCTGGCGGCAAAAAGTCCGCTACTCCTTTGAATGTCACGGCATTAACTGCAGCAGTAAATGGGGGGCGAATAACATGACTCCAGTGCTGACTGGTGTGAACAATATTCGCGACCACGTCCCACGCGTCCTTTCCTGATTTATTAAACAGGGCCCCTCCAGCTGCCATATCAAATAGAAGACGGAAATTATCCAGCACTCCAAAGTAGAAAATCTGAATCAAGAAAGCTTCCGAAAGATCTTCACGGTAGCATCCCCTATACAGGGACTGGAAACGCTCCCAAGCATCGACTAACGTCTCCTCCTTCCCCTGTCCAAAGGTTACGAGTTCCCTGTACTTATTCAAAGCTTGGGTGCGATATTGAAACTCTTGCAAAAATCTCCCTTCGAGTTGTTTCCAAGTGAGCACCTCTCTTTTCCGGATATCCCAATACCATCTTTTGGCTTTTTCATGCAAGGAGAATGAGAATGCCAGAGTCTTTTGCAGGTCACTTTCAACTCCATTAAATATACATGTATAATAGATTGCTAAGAAGTCCTGCATGTGTTGCACTGCGTCTTCATGCTCATCCCCGCTGAACTTGCAATTCCCAGACATGTACTCAATGACGTCGGAGGAGATCCCGAGGTCATGATTGTTTCTTTCTGCTTGATCTCTTAAATCTTTTAAGCTTTCCTGGTAGATGCATTCCTGAATTGAGCTCATGTCGCAAATACTTGCAAACAAAACGATTAGCAAACGATGGGAAAGGCGAAAGTAATCAGAAGTGCGGATCGAAAAGAAACGGAGATACCAGGGGTGAACAAGAGAAGTGAGAGAAAAGAAAATTCTCGTGCAACAAATCCTCACGCAGACGAATTCATCACGTCTGCATTCCCCGGCAACGGCGCCAAAAACTTGATGCGCGTCGGCAAGTGCACCGGTCGCTGTCAAGTAATAATTGTGGAGAATAAATTCCCCGGATGTCGGTCTCTTGAGGAATGCAGGATGGGTGAACGAATCGCGCAGTGATTATTGTTACACAAGCGTTTCACAAACACAAAGAGGGGTTTTTGGTTGGTTTTCCTAATTTTAACAACAACAACAGAGATGCGGGTCGAGAACACCGCTTCGCAAAGTGAGGTGGATGCAACGGCTGCGATGCCGTGCTTCGTGAGGCGGATGAAGTGAACTCAAGTGCGAGAGGGTGAGGGTCGCAAACACCTCTTCACAACCGTCGTTAGCTCTTGCTAACACGGAGCAAACACCTTGCGTGCGTGTGCGAGTGAGTGAGTGAGAACGGAATGAATCATGAGCAAACCATGGAGAAAAACAAAGAAATATTCATTTTCATCAAAGTAAATATTACAATATTCATCTAGTACATGGTTCAAAGAGTGCAATGAAGGGAAAGAAGAAAGAAATAACCGGCGGTGAAGACTAGCGGGCGTTCACGGCCGGAATGGTAGGTTGTCGGGCTACCTCCGGACTCGGACGGGCAATGCTTCCGGCGTAGAGAGCTGTCACAATCTCCCTACGTGCTCCGTCGTCTTCGACTCAAGGTCTCTTCTTCTTCTCACCGGGTGGAAAGCGAAAATGGTTGCTTGGAGGCTTGCGGACGATGGAGAACACTCACGGACGATGGAAGAAGGCTTGGAATGGATGGAGGAGGCTTCCCCTTGGGTTGAAGATGAAGTAGGGGCGTTCCAGGGCGATGGTCGGCGGCGTACGGAACAGGAACCTCGCTCCCGGAATGATCGATCCGCCCTAAAATCGCAACAGGCGTTTAAATAGGCGCTGGATTGAATACTGCGCACGATCATTGGCGCACGACCAGTGGTCGTGCGCACTGGAATTCTGCGATCGTGCGCACTGCCTGGACAGAACCTGCAAGAGACGAAATTATAAAATACAATGTTCGCACGACCAGTGGCGCACGACCGGTGGTCGTGCGCACTGGAGTTGATGGTCGTGCGCACTACAGCAAACAGAACTCAGAAATTTAATGGTCAATGCGCACGAGCAGTGGCGCACGACCGATGGTCGTGCGCACTGGAGTTGATGGTCGTGCGCACTGCACCAGACAGAACTCGTGAAAAAGGGTTAAGTGCGCACGATTAGTGGCGCACGACCGGTGGTCGTGCGCACTAGAACAAGTGATCGTGCGCAGTGTTCCTGTGCAGAATTGCACCGGAAACACTTGCACGCCTCCTATTCCAGCACAAACACAGATCTAGCCACTGAAAGTGGCACTTAACAACATATGAATACTACTAAAGATAATACACACGAAAACACACCAAAGTGGGCCTAAATGTGCACCTAGCATGGGTTATCAAATATAGACTATAATAAGGCTAAAGTGCGTGATATTGACAAAATAACGGCCCGGATGAGTCCATAAATGTATATATGATCAGGACTCATCAATGGGTTGAAGCAAGCACCTAGAGCTTGGCATGAAACCCTGTCTAGCTTTCTCATTGAAAACAAATTTTCAAGGGGGGGAATAGACAAGACATTATTCCAAAGGGAAATTAAGGGAAAGATATTGCTAGTTCAAATATATGTTGATGACATTATATTTGGCTCTACAAATGATAACCTTTGCCAAAATTTTGCCAACTTGATGCAAGAGAAATTTGAAATGAGCAGCAAGGGAGAGATAAGTACTTCTTAGGACTCCAAGAGAAATAGTTTGAAGAAGTAATCTTCATCTCCCAGGCTAAGTTCACTAAGGAATTGATAAAGAAGTTTGGAATGGAGAGTGCCTCCACAATGAGGACTCCCATGGGACAAAGCGTATCTCTAGACAAGGATGAGAAAGGAAAACCTTTTGATGAAACCATGTACAGATTTATTATTGTCTCTCTGCACTACTCGTCTCAGCGGACTGGGATTCGTCGAACGCAGTGGGGAGTTCGTCGAACTCAGAGCTCCTTCGTCGAACGCCTGCAGATGTTTTTATATAATATATTTATATATAATATATATATAATACTAAGAGATCGTCGAACACCTGGCGTCGTTCGTCGAACGCAGGGCGCTGAGCGTTCGTCAAACGCCTGGCGCCGTTCGTCGAACGCAGGGCGCTGAGCGTTCGTCGAACGCAGGGCGCTGCGCGTTCGTCGAACGCCTGGCGCCGTTCGTCGAACGTAGGGCGCTGAGCGTTCGTCGAACGCAGGGCATTGCGCGTTCGTCTTACGCAGAGCAGCGTTCGACGAATCTCTAGCAGCCATATATATATTTATTTTATATGTATTATTAATACTATATATATGCTATTATTATTTATATTTTATATATTATACATATATATATATATATGCAAATACATATATTATACACATATATTTATTATATTTAAAATAAATTTATTATACAATAATATTTCAAAATTTTATTCTTATATAAGTATATTTACTTATTTTTACAAATATTCTGATTTATTTCAAACTTAAATAACTCAAGTTTTTTCAAAAAGATGTATAGCTATATACATATGTAAAACAAGAGATTATTTCAAGAATTTATATGCAATATATACAAAACTACCCAAAATTATGCTAAAAATTATACAAAAAATATGTATAATTTGCTATTCATCAAATACCTCCATACTTAAGTTTTTGTTTCCAGAGCAAAAGTAAGAGATACTTATAAGACACTAATAAAATTTTTAATTTACCAAAATTTTATTTAATCGAAAAGTAAGCTTGAAATAAATTTAGGAGATTTAAAGAGGTAAGTCTTATATTGTGATAAGGATTTAAAAAGAGCGAAAAAGATTTAGCCAACAATACTTATAAAGTTAGCTAAGTAGCGACCTAAATAATTGTAATAATTAGCACCATGATTAGAATAGAATTATAAGAACTTTAATTTTGTAAAGAAATTTTTTTGAGAATAATTAAAACTTACTAATTACGCTCTCTCAATTTTTTTCATTTATATCTAGTTTTCAATTTGATTGGCTGGGGGGTAGGGGAGCTTGGTAGGAGAAGAGGCTTTTGATTTGGGGGTGATGGATTTTATCCTATCACCCTACTCAATTTTTTTGCTTTTGATTATTGAATGAAAGTTTTATTCCCAAAGTGAACATTTTCAAAAATAATCCAATGAATATGTTTAGGGAACAAAAATCTTATTCCCATGCCATATAATCTTTTAATAAAATTGGGTTCCTATGTTTATAGAATGAAATCTTATTCTCGTTGACAAAAGATCTTTTAAAATAAACTACCAAGAAGGGGATGTAAGGGGTTTAGAAATTTCTAGATTTTATAAATTAAGAAAATTTTTGAGAGCAAGTTTTAGTAGGTTTAAAACATTCCTAAAGTTTCACAAGTTTGGAGTAGGAATAATTAAAGTCTAAAGACGGTCTGCCAAAATAATACAATAAGAAGCTATTTAAGGTAAACTTGAAGTAGTGCTAAAAAATTTGATCTCAATTTAAATTAGAATCACAATATGTTATTTACAACTAAAATTCCATGAATCTGAATCTTACAAACCATGATACGAATAAGGGTTTTGGCAAATCAAAAATAATGAAAAATGCTTATAAATAAACTCAAACTAATTTTGAAAAATACAAAGCTAAGTAGGGTTTTTATTATATTTTGTGGATTTTATCATTTTTTTTAAGTTTTTGTATTGAAATAAACTATATTTTTGGTTTTTTAGATTTTTTGTTTTTTTTTTATTTTGGGGTTTTTGGAATTTTTTGGATTTTTCTAAATATTTACAAAGTATAAAATTATTTATTTTTTTATTTATTTTATTTTTATTTTTTGATTTTTTTTTTTTTTGATTTTTTCTAAATATTTACAAAGTAGGAAATAAATTTTTTTTGTGGTTTTTAGATTTTTTTTTTTGATTTTTCTAAATATTTACAAAGTTTGAAGAACGGAAAAAGAGACCCTCATACTTAAAACCCAACATTGTCCCCAATGTTGTAATTTAAGTATGAAGAAGTAAAAAAGAAAATTCAGTTTGTAAAAAATTAAAGATGAGAAAATGCAAGAAAACCCTGCAAAAATAAAGTAGACAAAGGTAAAAATATTAGATAAATATGGGGTGCCTCCCACAAGCGCTTTGTTTACCGTCGCGTAGCTTGACTAGTTTAGCATTTTGTTTAGATGTTGGGGAGGGGTAATGATTCGAGTTTACCGTCCGTCGGATCGCCCGCCAAATAAAGTTTTAAACGATCACCGTTGACTTTAAACTCGCCTTTTTCGGGGTGGGAAATAAGAACGGTGCCTTATGGCCAGACCTCTTTGACTTCAAAGGGGCCGGACCATCTGGATTTTAGCTTACCCGGAAAAAGACGAAGGCGTGAATTAAAAAGAAGGACAAGATCGCCCGGCGCAAATGATTTTGGGAATTTAATTTTTCGATCGTGGTAGAACTTAGAACGCTCCTTATAAAATTTATTGCTCTCGTAAGCGTTCGCACGTCATTCATCGAGCGCCTCTTAGGTTTAAAAATTTTAAAGCCCAAAAAGTGCGGTGCTCTAACTCTTTGGGCAAATGACATACCTTGTCGTAGACTAATCGATAGGGCGTACAACCGATGGCGGTCTTGTACGTCGTACGATACGCCCACAGCGCGTCGTCGAGTTTTAAAGACCAATCTTTCCTATTCATCGAAACGTTTTTTCTAATATACGCTTAATCTCTCGACTAACTACCTCTACTTGGTCGCTAGTTTGGGGGTGATAGGCGGTGGCGAGCTTGTGCGTAATGCCATATTTAGATAATGTTTTTGCAAATTGGGCATTGCAAAAGTGCGTACCCCTATCACTTACTATAGCGCGCGGCGTACCGAAGCGAGAAAATAATTTTTTGAGAAATTTGACGACGACTCTCGCATCGTTGGTGGGGAGAGCTTGCGCTTCCGCCCACCTAGAAACGTAGTCGACCGCCACTAAAATATATCGATTTGTATAAGAAGGAGGTAGGGGGCCTACGAAGTCTATGCCCCATAAATCGAAGATTTCACATTCTAAATAAATATTTTGGGGCATCTCGTCACGGCGCGAGATGTTACCCGACCGCTGACAGATATCACACGAGCTCCCATAATTGTGCGCATCTTTGAAAAGAGTGGGCCAATAAAAGCCCGCCTCTAGCGCCTTCCGCGCGGTCCGGTTAGCTTAATAATGCCCCCCGGCCGGCCCCTCGTGGCAGTGACGCAATATTTGCGCACCTTCCTCGTATGAAACGCATCTCCGCACCACTTGGTCCGCGCAGACGCGAAAGAGAAATGGGTCTTCCCAAAAGTAATTTTTCTAATCAGAAAAGAATTTCTTCTTTTGTTGTTTTGAAAAGTCTTTCGGAAGGACCCGCGCAACCAAATAGTTTGCGTAGTCTGCGAACCAAGGAGTGGGAGAAGTTTTTAAATTAGAAAAAGCTAAGAGGCGCTCCTCAGGAAATCTATCGTCTATTTCTAATTCGACGAGCGCTTCCGCGACGGGGCGGTCTAAACGAGAGAGGTGGTCGGCCGCTAAATTTTCAGCCCCCTTCTTGTCCCGGATTCTAAGTCGAATTCCTGTAAAAGGAGGATCCATCGAAGCAAGCGGGGCTTGGCGTCTATTTTTGATAATAAATATTTTTGGGCGGAGTGGTCGGTAAAAATGATAATTTTTGAAAGTGTTACGTAGGGCCTAAACTTATCGATTGAGAGACGACGGCGAGAATCTCCTTTTCCGTCGTAGTGTAATTTGCCTGTGTGGCTGTGAGCATTCGAGATGCGTAGTAGATGGGATGAAAATAATTATTAACACGTTGGCCAAGTACGACCCCCACCGTGATATCGCTCGCATCGCACATAATCTCAAACGGAAGGGACCAATCTGGCGCCACCAGAATTGGAGAATTGATAAGTTTTTCTTTAATAATATTAAATGCCTCTACGCAGGCGGAATCGAAAATAAAAGAAGACTCCTTCTCCAGGAGGTGGGTTAGCGGTTTCGTTATTTTGGAAAAATTTTGAATAAACCGCCTGTAAAAACCCGCATGGACAAGAAAACACCTAATTGATTTTATATTTGAAGGAGCGGGGAGTTTTTCGATGATTTCGACCTTAGCCTTGTCTACCTCCATCCCTCTTGCGGAAATCTTGTGTCCGAGAACTAAACCTTCCCGGACCATAAAATTACACTTCTCCCAGTTTAAAACTAGGTTCGTGTCTTCGCATCGTTGGAGGACTCGATCTAGATTAGACAAGCAGTTGGAAAAGGAGCTTCTGAATATGGAGAAGTCATCCATAAAGACTTCCATTATGTCCTCTACGAGCTCTCCAAAGATCGCCAGCATACATCTTTGGAATGTAGCGGGCGCATTGCAGAGGCCGAAAGGAATCCTTCGGTATGCGAAGGTGCCGAAAGGGCACGTGAAAGTCATTTTCTCCTGGTCTTCGTGGGAGATTGGAATTTGGAAAAATCCCGAAAGACCGTCGAGAAAACAATAATATGGATGACCCGAAAGTCGCTCCAGAATCTGATCGATAAACAGCAACGGAAAGTGGTCCTTCCGGGTGGCATCATTTAACTTTCGATAGTCGATGCACACCCGCCAACCCGTAACAGTACGAGTTGGGATTAATTCGTTGTTTTGATTGGCCACTACTGTTAAACCGCCCTTTTTTGGCACGACATGTACGGGACTAACCCACATACTATCTGATATTGGATAGATAATCCCCGCATCTAGGAGTTACTTCAGCCTTAACGACGTCCCGCGTGTTCGGGTTAAGTCGTCGCTGAGGCTGGATAGTTTTGCGAGAATTATCCTCTAAAAATATTTTGTGTGTGCAAAAAGAGGGGTTTATCCCCCTAATATCAGAAATCTACCATGCAATTGCATGGCGATGCTTAGACAAAACTTCCACCAATTCGGATGTTTCGGAATCGGTTAGAGTGGAAGAAATGATAACGGGAAGTTATGAATTTTCGGAGAGAAAAGCGTATTTTAAATGATCGGGGAGTTGCTTAAGCTCCAAGACCGGGGGTTTTTCGTAAGAGGTGGTGATTTTTAACCCTTTTGAATCAAAAGGCTCGAAAGGAGAATCTGGCGGCAATTCGTCTAAAGGAGGGAGATTTGTCAGATCTGATTCGGCTTGCGTTAAAAAAAAATTCAAAAAGCGAAGAACACTCATCCTCAAACGCGGATTCCAAATTAAAACAGGAATCATCATTCGATAAGGTGTTCCGTATGGAGGGATTAATCAGAAGTGTAACTTCGTCCTCTCCAACCCGAAGGAGGAGGCGACCATTACTTACATCGATTAATGCTCGGGAGGTCGCAAGGAATGGGCGACCGAGGAAGATTGGTACCTCGGCGTCCTCCTCGATGTCGAGGATAACGAAGTCTACCGGGAAGATAAACTTGTCAACCTTGACGAGGACGTCCTCCACAACCCCAATGGGATACTTTATCGAGCGATCCGCGAGTTGGATGCTCATTTTCTTTGGGGTAGGTACACCCAAATCTAATTTTTTTAAAGAGGGAGAAGGGCATCAAATTGATGCTCGCTCCTAGGTCCGCTAGGGCGTATTTTATTAACAAATTGTCGAAGAGGCACGGGATCGAGAACCTTCCCGGGTCGTTCAATTTGGGCGGCAATTTGTTAAGTAGGACCACCGAGCATTCCGCATTTAGTGAAACACGCAAAATACCCTCGAGCTTCTTCTTATTAGAAAGGAGCTCCTTGAGGTATTTTGCGTATTTTGGCATTTGAGAGAGTGCCTCGCAGAAGGGGACGTTAATCTGGATTTGTTTTAAAAAAATTTAAAAATTTTGATAATGTTCGTCCTCCTTCTCTTTATTAATTTTCCATGGATAAGGAATTTGAGGGCTCGAAACGCTAGGCGCAATTGGAAAATTCAGAGTTACTAAAATTGAAGAAGAGGGTGGAGGGGTCGGAGGCGAAATGCATACCGTAAGCTCAACCCGCAATGGGGAGACGACCTCCTTGCCGCTTTGAAGGGTTATAGCATGGGGATTTTCGCGAGGATTCTGCTCGGTATTCCCTGGCAGAGCTCCGTGAGGCCACTCGGAGATTATTTTCGCAAGCTGTCCAACCTGCATTTCAAGATTTTTTAGCAATCCGATAATATTTCGGATATTTGTTTCGTTGGACGCGACGTATTTAGCGAAAACTTCCTCGAACGGAGAAGGTTTTGGAGGAGGCGGCGGATATCCCTGATGGAATCCTTGCGGATTCGCATTTGGGGGCCGCTGCGCATTATTTGGATTACTCTAAGAGAAATTAGGGTGGTTCCTCCAACCCGGATTAAAATTATTACTATAAGGATTATTATTAGGGTTGAACGGGGGCCGAACCGGATTACCGAGGTAATCCACCGTCTCTTCAATTAAGTTATTATTATTATTATTATTATTATTATTATTATTATTATTATTAATACTATTATTATTATTATTAACATTAGCATTCGCCCACGCGGGAGTGGAGGAGGAAGCAGACATCTCCGCCACTTGCTTGGTTAGCCACTCAACCTGCGAGGCTAAGTAAGTAGTGCCATCCACTTCAAAAATACCAGCCGGTTTATTAGGACGCGACCTTGGCACGTACCATTGGTACGCGTTCATGGTCATTTCTTCGATCAGAGCTTGAGCAGCCTCCGGGGTTTTGTTGTTTAACGTTCCCTCGGCGGCTGCGTCGATCATCTGACGTGTTGAGAAATTCAAGCCATTGTAGAACGTTTGTACCTGTAGCCAAGTTGGTAGCGCGTGATGAGGACACCTACGCAAATATTCTTTAAAACGCTCCCAAGTCTCGTAAAGAGACTCGGGATCGAATTGTATAAAGTATGCGATATCAGTGCGTAATTTAGCAGTTTTTGACGGAGGAAAATGCTTAGTTAGAAATATTTCCGTCAATTCGGCCCACGTGGTTATGGACCCTCTCGGAAGAGAAGTCAACCACGATTTAGCCTTTGTCCGCAGGGAAAAGGGAAATAAGCGCAAACGAATGGCATCATCGCTGACGCCATTAATTTTGAAGGTATCGCAAATTTCTAAAAAGTTTGAAAGGTGTTGGTTTGGGTCCTCATCTGGCAAACCGTCGAACTGAATCGACTGTTGTACCATTTGGATTATGCTGGATTTTATTTCGAAATTATTATTAGTTATCGCGGGGCGAGTGACACTTGACCCATTATCTTCCAAATTCGGCCTGGAATAATAGGCCATGGTCCGTTGTGGGCCGCATTTGGATTGGGATCTGTCATATTATCCGATATAGTGTCGCCGGTTAATTCTTCGAGATTTAAGGGTTGTTGTTGGTCACGAGATCGAAGGCGCTCGTGAAGAGTGCGCTCAATTTCTGGATCAAAAACAAATTCCGGATAATCCGAAGAGCTTCCCGGGTCATATACATTTATATAAAAAAAGTTTTTCTTTTTATAAGCAAAATTTTTTATTTTTTTTTATTTGATTTTTTGGATTTTTTTATGATAATTTAAGTAAAAGAAAGAAAGAGCTTTTTAAATAAATTTTTTGATTTTTTTTAGATGAAAATATATATAGATGATTCGTGAAAAATTTTTTTATTAGTTTTTCGAGCTTTTTCTATTTTTTTGTTTTTTTTTGTTTTAGAAATATATGTACGAGAGAAAAATGGGGAGGAAGAAGTAAAAGATACAATTAATAGTGATTCTTTTTTCGAAATAACAACAAGTCCCCGGCAACGGCGTCAAAAACTTGATGTGTAAAAATTTAATTCCTGCGAAGCCAGGGTTCGGTTAGATTCCGGCGGGCGTTTTCGAGGAGTCCGGCGAGTACTCCTACTTTGAGGAGCTAAACCTTTATCCCACTTTCGGAATATCGGGGGTAGCACCGCGGCGACGGGGCCGAAATTCTTTTTTGGTTACTTAATTTTTATAAAAAAGGTCTCTCGCAGAGTTTTTGAAAATAATTTATCGAACTTATCTTGCGATAAAGGCAAGTGCACCTTATCGTTTATAGTACACGATATATTTTTTTTTAGAAAATGATATCGCGGTCGTATTTTTCCGAGGCCGTGTTGATTATCTCTACTTTGAGGACGCGCTATTATCTTATCGATGAAAATAAGTGTGATTGCAGTAATTCTAAAAAGCAGAAAAGACGAAAATCGCGGGCTTGGTGTGCGTTTAGCAAAAACCAAGAAAAGCGATGATAATGCTGAAAATCTAAGCTATGAAAGCGATAAATAATGCAGAAAATCGCGGGCTTGGTGTGCGTTTAGCAAAAACCAAGAAAAGCGATGATAATGCAGAAAATCTAGCTATGAAAGCGGTAAATAATGTAGAAAATCTAGATATGAAAGCGGTAAATAATGCAGAAAATCTAAGCTATGAAAGCGATAAAACTAGCTATGAAGGCGGTAAATCTATGCTATGAAAGCGAGAAAAGCTATGCTATGAAAGCGGTAAATCAATGCTATGAAAGCGAGAAAAACTATGCTAAGAAAAGGAGAATAGCTATGCTAAGAAAACAATATTTTCATTAAGCAGAAAAAAAAAAAATATTACAATCTTAGAGAGAGAAAGAGTTGAACAAAGAGAGAGAAATTTATAAAAACAACACAAAAGTGGATCACAAATCCCAAAAAATATCAGAATTTGTGAACCCTGGAAACATCAGCCAACACCCTTTATTTATAGGCAAAAGAGGGCTGCAATTAGCAAAAAGGAAAAACAGCAGCTGGTGGTTTGACTGAAGAGGATAGCAAATTTGACTTGATCTGGGGTGCGGATAGAAGCTGGCAGGTTCTAGAAGGAGAGAGCTGGCAGGACAGCTTGCGAATTCGTCGAACGCAGGGACGAGTTCGTCGAACTGGGAGGGAGGTAGAGAGGAATTCGTCGAACGCCTGGACTGAGTGATTCGTCGAACGCAGCTCGGAGAGGGATTCGTCGAACGCATCGAAGAGTTGGTCGAATGCAGGTTCTGGTCTCAGCGGGCTGACTCGTCTCAGCGGTTCGGGTTGAGTCGTTTCAGCGGTTCGGGCTCATCTCAGCGGACTGGGATTCGTCGAACGCAGTGGGGAGTTCGTTGAACTCAGAGCTCCTTCGTCGAACGCATGCATATGCTTTTATATAATATATTTATATATAATACTAAGAGATCGTCGAACGTCTGGCGCCGTTTGTCGAACGCAGGGCGCTGAGTGTTCGTCGAACGCCTGGCGCCGTTCGTCGAACGCAGGGCGTTGTGCGTTCGTCGAACGCAGGGCGCTGCGCGTTCGTCAAATGCAGGGCGCTGCGCGTTCGTCGAACGCCCGACGCCATTCGTCGAACATAGGGCGCTAAGCGTTCGTCGAACGCAGGGCACTGCGCGTTCGTCGAACGCAGAGCAGCGTTCGACGAATCTCCAGCAGCCATATATATATTTATTTTATATGTATTATTAATACTATATATATACTATTATTATTTATATTTTAGATATTATACATATATATATATGCAAATACATATATTATACACATATATTTATTATATTTATAATAAATTTATTATACAATAATATTTCAAAATTTTATTCTTATATAAGTATATTTACTTATTTTTACAAATATTCTGATTTGTTTCAAACTTAAATAACTCAAGTTTTTTCAAAAAGATGTATAGCTATATACATATGTAAAACAAGAGATTATTTCAATAATTTATATGCAATATGTACAAAACTACCCAAAATTATGCTAAAAATTATACAAAAATATGTATAATTTGATATTCATCAACAATGCCGCCTAAGAAAAGTGAAGATTCCTTCAATATTGGTTGTGAACGTATTCGAGAAGGTTTCAACCATACAGATGAGGAAATCAAGATGGTCATTGGTTTACTAACTGCATCAGGATTGGAGTATGTGCTTTCGAAACCAACAATGATAATGCACAGAGAAGTACTTGAATTCTATTCCAAAGCAAAATTGTGGTCATCAGGAAAGGCTATCAAAGCCAAGATTGCTGACACTAAGCTGAAGGTCAGTGCCAAGAGTTTGGCAAAGGCATTGCACATGTCTAGCTTTTGTATGGATGAGGAAGATGATGAAGTATCAGATCAGGACTATGGTGATGCACTGAAATGGCGTGGTCACTCAGAGAAGACCTATGGATCTCTGAACTTGTGAAACTTCAATCAGAAAGGGAAATTGTTGGCTGACATAATAGTAAAGGTACTCTTATGTAAACTAGGATAACATGACAGAATCTCCAAGAACCTATTTGAAGTCATGACTAGGGTGATTCTGAGCAAAAATACAGATTGGGCTCATGTCCTATTGATGAAAATTCAAGAAATTTTTAAGGCCACAAACTTTGGAAGGATATTGTCTCTATATTTAATGAATACTCCACCTGATCAGCTGATTAAAAAATTGTGTATCCCATTACATTACATGAAGAAGATAGACATCAAAACTCTGCGAAGGTGGGAGATAGACTTCTCAAAGTCTCCAAAGAAACTAAAGGTCAGAGTTCAGAAAAAGGAAAGAAAGTTGTTGAGTCAGAAGGTAGATCAGAAGATAGCTCATCTGATAGTGATCCTCCAGTTGACCCAAACCCTGTAAATATTGAGCTGTTGAATGGTGTGTTCCAGTTGAGGGGGAGACTCTAAGAGAGTTCTCAGCCCAAGATACTGAGGATTTGAAACAAGATGTTGATGATATTGAGCGGGAGTCTCACACTGAGCTCCCTGCTCCAGAGGTTGAGGATGAGAACATGTGCAGAGACTTCATTCTGGTCCCAGGACAAGAGGTTTCTGAAGAACATGGCAAAGCTGCTAAAAGACCAGATTCTCCTGATAATCTTTTTGATGATGATGTCATGGCTGGCATGTATGACAATCTGCAAAGAAAAGTGATTCACAAGGAGCAAGATATTTCAAGCTCACCTATTCCAAGGACTCAAGAAGAAGGCTTAGACTCTATGATTAAACAAATTTGGGCTATGCTAGTAGAAGAAAGGCAACATTATGAATCATATGTTGATCAGGCTGTGAAGGGAATTAAGGAAGAAATGTCTGAACAGAAGGCAGAGGTTGATCATATCAATGTACAAATCACCAGTTAGTTCACTGAGACAAGAACAACTATAGATTGCAATATGACTGCTCTTAAGTCTCTGGGTGAGGCGATGGACTCCACTCTGAAATTTAATGAAACATCTGTGGAGGATTTCGAAAGTGTTGTTGGATGGCTAACTTAAAAGATAACTGAAAGTCAAAAAAACAGTAATACTGAGATGTGTGAACACTCAAGAGTACACTAGTGAAACACTCTCCAATAAGATGGCTGCCTCTGCAATGGATATTAAGAAGAGCATTATTGAAGAAATCAGAAAGGGGATGAAGAATGGAAGTGATCAAGCTCTATGGATAGTGAATGAACTCCATCACTCCCCGGGACTCAATCCAATAGTGTATGAGCCTATACAGCCATCAGAGCAATAAGGATATGTAAGTCCCTATGAACATACTTCTGAAAGTGCACAATTGGAAACTGAATCAAGTTAGAGAAAGAGGCAGAGATTATCAGATGATGATATGGCTCCCAAAAGGAAAAGAGAACAAGAAAGAGCACATGATCCAAATTTTTAAATATGGAGTCAAAGTCAAGAGACATCATACTACAAACATCGAGAAACTTTGGAATCATTGGCAAAGATACAAACAAATACTACTCCTCTAATGAAATGAACAAGCATAAGAAGACTGAAGTCCAAAGGAGACTATACAAGAGACACCAATAGGAGGGGACATTGCCAACAAATGCACCTCCTATGCCTAGCAGATATCTTCCCTAGACCTTCAGCTATTTTGAAAGATAAATGCAAACACAAAGAGACAAGGAGGTAGAAAAGAGAAAATTAATGAAAATTAGGTGCAAATGAGTTAAATGCAAATGTAGTTTAGTTACTTGTTAAAACATTTCACTAAAACTTATGTATAAAATTTTGGATGTTATTTTATATTCTGTGTGAATTCTATTATGATTTTAGTTTCTGTGTTGGTCATGTTTATTATTTTTATATGTATTTTACCATTGGATGAGATTCTCACTTCTTCAAATAGGGGGATATTGTTGGGAACCTTGCCCACAATATTCCTAATTTGAAGAAGACCTCAAGTCAAGGATAAATACATTTTTATATTTGATGATCATCTAGTTTGGTATGTGTAGGATCATTATTAAATCATATAACACATTCTTAGTAAGTCAAGAGATCAATAGGTATTCAAGGGTTACTTAATTAATTCACAGAATTACTCTAAGTACAATGTCATTTTGATAAATTGGAAATATTGTTGAGACCACCCCAACATCGTCTTGAAGACACTCAATCTTAGTCAAATCGTCATGACAAGGAAAAGAGGTTCAAGCTCCTATATATCGTCTGGATAATACACAAATGATATCGCTTTGACAGGGATCAGTTATATAAATGTTGTTTTGATGGATATCAACATGATGGTTATCTTCTTGGCAGAGCTGAAGTATATATATATATCATGTTGATGACTAATATCTTTCATAGAGAAGATCTCACGCTAAGTAAAAATCGTGGAGATAAAGGAATATAGTTTGGAAGCCCTTCATTGAAGACGAAATTACTTTAAGTCAATTATCATTGAGAGCAAGTTAATTATCGCCTAGAATGAGTAAATTATCGTCGAAAAGCCTTCTCGAAAATTCAAAAACATGATAAGTTGAAAATGAGTAAGTCAATATCTTCTAGATATGGCTCCCCTGTTGCCATAACAAACTCAGGATCTAATTGTTAAGTCTTATCATTCTGACAAGGTATAAATATCGTGTTGATAAGATGAAGCCTTCTTGAAGACAAAAATCGTGTTGAAGTCTAAATATCAATGTGAAGATCACATATATCATCGAGAAGATGATATGTCGTCGGGAATGCAATTTCATTGATCTAATATCGAACTAACGTCGAAAAGAGAAAAAGATCGGCTTGAAGAACTAAATTTTCTTCGAGACGAAATGAATTGTCGTCGAGACAACATGAATATCATCGACACGACTCAAAGTTGTAGAGATTTAAAGATTGTCGGCGCCGATTGCGACAATCAAATCAGGCCTTCTAAGGAAGAGTATATCTGACATAAAGTATACCTTGTTTCGACCATTAAGGTATGTCTCTCATATAAATACTGATAAGACGTGAGATGCAATCCTAATCCCTAGAATCAAAAATCTTTTGAACATTCAAGTGTCAGTTGCAATAGAACAGTGCTCTCATATGAAAAATAAAAGGTTGCTGACAAGTTCGTCAAGGTCTGAGAACAAGAAGCAGAAGGAGAATTATTTAATAATCATCCAGTTCTCCAAGCTTACTCCAGGTTATTCATCCTCAATAATTTTAGCGAAAAGATGTTCTCAGATTTCAAGGTCAGTCTGATCCAGGTTTTCTAAAGAAGATTCAATCAAGATCTTGGCTGAACCAGTGAAGGCTATCTGCTTAGAAGCCAAAGAAGACTCATACAAGAAACATTTTCTTGAGTCTACTTGTATTACTATAAAACAAAACTGAATTTTCTATTGTAGAATCTTTTTAAGATCTGAGTGTAGGGTTCTATGTGAGCTTGAGGTAGGATTAAAGATTGAATTTGAGTTGTATGAGTTGTGTACTTTGAGTTGTAGGATCCTGTGTTTGTGATCTAAGGTAGAGAACATGATGTTGTTCCTGAGGTGGGAGTTATGTACTCTGAGGTGTAAGATCTCAGGAAGTAGATCTGAGTTTGAAAGAGTTTTGCTAAGGCTAGCAAACTGCTAGATAGGCGTAGGGGGAAAGTGGACGAACCCATCTTGGGGAACCAGTATAAATATATGTGCTCTCTGTGTTGTGTGTTTTGTGTGATATATCTTACAATCTGCTACAAATATTTTAAATGGATAAACACTTATTCATGCCGCCCCTTCCAGGTGGTATAAATCCCTATTCTTTCAGAAAGGCTCCCCTAAGGAAGATGTGTAGCAAGTCAAGATGAAGATATGAAAAATCTGATATTTCCAAAAGATTTGTTTAAACCTCACAAACTTTATGGATGGATATTATTTTCTGAACTCTATCTTGAAGACAATAAATATTGCAAAAGCTTTTAGGCTGTCTAATTGCATGTAAATGACTTATTTCTGTTTTTTGATTATCTATTTTATTATGCTAAAAAGTTCACTTTAAATTCTTATAAAATTTGTTAAGATAAATAAGGGGAGATTGTTGGGAAAACCCCTAAGATTTAACTTAACAAATTATTTATAAGTGATTTTGTATTCTAAGATAATTACCCATGATGTATAGTAAGTGAAATTTGGTCATTACATGCCCTAGAAAGTCAGTCCAGTCAAGGTCAGGAGAAGGCAATTTGAGATCAAGAAGAAAATCAGCTAAGTTAAACATGCATCGACTAGAAGTCGACACAACGTCGACTAGAAGTCGATGTAACTCTGACTGGAATTCGAGGCATCATATAAAGTGAAGTCGACGCATCTCCAAAGCAGAAGTTGACGCAAGCATCGATAAGTAATCGACGTAGCGTCGATTTCTCAATTATGTTGACAGACACATATTCTAAGGCAGAATTCGATGCATCTTTAGTCAGAACTCGACGTTGTGTCGAATACTCATCCAAAAAGGAAAATTTAGTGGATTTCATTCAGAGTTATTTGAAGATTATGATTATGGAATTCATTCGAATTTAAAGTGTTGTTAGAAGAATATTTATGGGAATAAATTTCTAATGAAGTATTTGGAAGATATATGAAGAGATTGGCGGGATTTCCGAAGCACACTTGTGGAAAGATTCAATCAGATCTTATTTTATTCCTTCTGAAGACAATCATCAAGAGGAAATTTTTTGAAACGACAGAGACATAAAAGTACTCTGATCACTATGAAAGGGCACACACAGGAAAAAGAAAATACAGCTAGAAATTGGTCTCTCTTCTTCTTCTTCTTCCTCGATTATAGAAAGTCTAAGAATGGACCAAGCTTACAATCCTTGCAATTTTCTTCACCAAGGATTCATCAATTAATGAAGACATAATCCACCAGTGTGCTAAAGAATCCTAAGAATCATTGTTGAAGGAGGATGCACAGCAGAAGATTTCTCTGCTTCATTTTCTCTTCATCTCATTTTTCTTTCTTTCTCTAATCTGATTTGAGAAAATAGTTTTTAGAATCACTCTTTACAGGATTCAGTTGTTAGTTAGATCACCTTATCAAAAGATCATAGTGTATTGTTCTAAGAGCCTCCTTATCAAAAGACTCAGGTTTTGGTTATATGAGTCTCCTTATCAAAAGACTCGGGCACTGGGATAGTGGATTCCGATGAAAGTGGTAGAAGAGTATGTGCCTAGATTTTGGGGAACTAATATAGTTCTTTTGTTCATTTATTCTGTAGTTTTTTCTGTGTTTATTGTTGTTTTAATTCATGCATTTATTTATATTGTGTAATACTTCATTGTGGTTGTGTTTTTGTGGATGAATGTTTAAGAGAATCAAAATTTAGGTACTCTTTTAATAAATAGTTTTAAATCTCTATTCACCCCTCTAGAGATTTCTCAGAGGCTTAACTGTTCATCTTCACAATATATCAATAGGTTCGGCCAGGCCCCCCCCCCCCCCCCCCCCCCCCCCCCCCCCCACATATTGAATGCATAAGCATTGTGTTAGTAAAATGAAAAACAGAAATGAGAGACTACACAGAGTAAAGTAGATACTCTAGCGGTAGCAGTGATTTAAAATGACCAAACACATGAATGTCCACATACACATGAAAGTTAACAAAATAGTGTTACGACCTTAAGGTCTTATAATGTATCACCCAAAACAAGCCAAACAAACATCGGCACGCAGGCCGACAAATACTTATAAAGTGGTAAAAGTGTTTGGCCTTCGAGGGCCTGCTCGGCATTAGGCTTCAGCCCGATATTTCCCGCTAGGCTCACCAGGACCAGCACCAGACACAAATAAGTGGTAAATGATGGTCATCTATGAGTTGACCACAAACCACATAACGATCCCCCCAAGCCATCCAAGCCAACTCCAGGGCGATGGTTCCGCTCACCTGCAAGTAAGTCGTAGCAAGCAGTATGGAATACAATAAAGAAAGTGCAAATACATTACACAATGTGAGATTTCAAGCACAATCAATCTTCTAGGTTTAGCATCAAAGTAAATACTACCTAGGAATGCAAGTAATGTTGGTTGGGTTAACCCGGAGGTTCCCCGCAACAGCCTAAGAAACCACGCATAAGGCTAAAATAACACCATTCCACAACAACCACAACGCGGGTACTCACGATCGCACGCTTCAAGCACTCAAGACATGTACTCTCACATGAGAACTACCGCCACTCTAAGTTATACTAACTTAGACAATGAATGAGCTTTTGTCAGTCCAGACGATCACGTCGGTGGCGGCCTATCCCAATATCAAATGGCATACATTAGGGTAATACCTTGCACCGAACTGCATGGAATGGGTTTGATTCAGCCTTGCCAACGCTCAAGTCGCCAATATTAATCAACACGGTACGGGTATGGCTTCACCTCGGCCTGTGAACGTTCAATATAATTAACGCTATCAAAATAAAAAAGTAAGGCATACAATGCCCGCAAGCGTTCAATGTACCGTAATGCTACAAAGTATCGTGCTACATGCCTAATCCACTCGAGAGGGCATAGGATTTGCATGCACTACCGATGTAGGAAGGTCCAAGATAACTCCACGATGATTTTTGGTGAAGGTTTGTGTTCTACCACAACACAACATTGGGAGTTTCGCTAAGTGCTCCAAGATCTCCCTTAAACCCAAGCCCCGTAACACGATGATGCATTTCACGAAGACGTCCTCTTGTAAGAATACTAGGTTTAATCTAAATGCAACGCTAAATCAATCATCACGTGTCTCATTGGAGATCGTTGTAGTTATCGATCTCCATGGAGATATATTTCGATCTCCTTGGAGATCGTCGTTTATCTATAACTAACAAAAATTGTTACGAGCTTGTCCAATTCTTCCTTGCTATCCGTAGACACAATCGTTTAAAGCTAACCCTAGATAATTACATCGTGCCACAAGGAACTTACTAGCATAGAATGCCAAGAAAATGGCTCTTACGATGCTCCAGTCGAAGCTTTAACAGGTATGCTGTTCGGAAATCTCACCTCTAGTGATCGTCGGCGCTACTTCTAAATTAGTCGTAGGTACAACTGAATATTGAGTTCGTTTCCTCAACAGAAATGTAAACAAAATTTCGCCTAAATATTAAATTTTCAACACCTCATTTTAAAATTTAGAGCCACGTGTCTCAATCTTATAAGACTCGGACAAATATCACCCTCTGGGACACGGAGCCAAAAATTTCTCCGGGATGAGGTAGAGGAAGGCTCAGGCAGGTGAAAGAAGTTGGGGTCGCGTGATATCATAAGTGGTTTTTTTAGTTTACCATGGGTTTATTGTGGGTGAATGAAGGGACCCAATTTAAAGAAGAGTACATTTGTAAGGCCGAGATTGAATTGACAACCTTAGCGGCTAGAATTCTCTCTCTCTCTCTCTCCCTCTCTCTCTCTCTCTCTATATATATATATATACTAGCATCTTCGAACGGGATACGCTCGTTCTCGATGCGTCGCTGCGGGCTTCGCCCGTAACCAAGCGGGCTTCGCCCGCTTGGCAACCTATCCGGCTTCGCCCGCTTGGCAACCTATCCGGCTTCGCCCGCTTGGCAACCATGCGGGCTTCACCCGTGCTCGATACTCTTGGACGCCTTTCCGATGCTGATTGTTTTCATGCATACATGTATGTATGTTACGTGGCATTTTATAATACATTGAGAATTCTATGAATCACCAAAAAAAGACATTAACACGATGATAACAGGATTGAGACAGCAAAATATTATGTATTATATCCTGAGATTACAGCCGCATTGTAAATAATTTCACAACCAACACCGGTCATGGCCTATGAGGCATATAATTCATCAGAATTTGTTTTTTGGCAGCCATCTACGACTCACCATTGTGAAGTTGGCATATGAGGCATATAAAGATGCAACAACCAACCCGACATAGTAGCTGTGGAGTTTGGAACATCCCCTCCCCCCCCTCCACACCCCCACCCCATTCTAAGAATGATAATGATTGAAGAATTAATTAATTGCCTAAGCAACCATATGTTAAGCAAGCACAAAAGAAATAGGATATGCATAAAAACAGGCTTAAAGATTAACGGGGGCTGTGTCGTTCGATGGGGGCGGCGCCATTCATGTTTGACAGTGTCCAAATATTTTAATTTCAAGTTCTGATATTTCTATTTCAGGAAAAGGAAATAATGAAGCACTGAAAAATCTTGAACATAATCATGTTAACTTCCAAAGATGAGGTCGTGATTTAATTCTTTAGTTTGATCCTTTATCATTTTGTAAAAGGATTTTGTAGCAGAAAAACATTTTTCTATTAGCATTTAAATTTTTACTCCAGAAGTCAAATGTATTTCAGTCCTAGTAAAGCCCTAGTAGCATTAAAATTGACATAAGAAAATCTATCTCAGTCTTAGCTAAGTCCAGTAGCACTTTACATCGTTGAAATGAAAACATGAAGTTTGTTTAAAAGAACCCAAAAGCAATAAAATCTGAGTAAAATGGAAAGCCAATGAACATATAACACCCAAATGAAAACAAAAGAAAATAAATTTAAATCCTGGTGGTAGAACTTCTTAAGCAAAAATCTGGAGTAGAAATTGATCTGAATTTATATGTTCATTCTCGTGTCTTCCATTGTAAATGAACATATAAACAAAAGGAAAGTGAAATCAGTACTGGATTTATATAAACAAAAAATGAACATTATAATTTTTGTGTTGATGGATAGAAGTAATATATTTAACATATAAACAAAAGAAAGTGAAATCCAGATGAAGCTCTGTACAGCTGTACCTGCTATTGCTTACATCCGACTGAAAGGAGTCCTGTTTCGATCCAAGCTTCATATACTTTATACAAATCCATGCATTATATACAAAAATTTCTTACATAATTATACCGAGATAATTATTAAAACTAAACCGACTTTAAGTCCTTGTAGTCCCCAGGTCCCAAAGCAGTGCAAATCTGCACACATTGCTTGTTGGTTGCATTTAGCTCTGCTATGATTTGTAGTCCCCAGGTCCCAAAGCAGTGCAAGCTCTGCTATGATTTGTAGTCCCCAGGTCCCAAAGCAGTGCAAATATGCACACATTGCTTGTTGGTTGCATTTAGCTCTGATATGATCTTTTCCAGTTTTATACAAAAAAGCTGCTTCTTATGATATCCATTTGGTTCTATTCCTCCTAAGCCGGTTTGAAATTAATAGGATTAGCCACACTGGCTAAGTGAATCCTAATAATCTTCTGAACGCTTACATTCAAAGTAAATGACAATCATTATCATCATAAAATTCACAGAAATTATTTCAGAAGTTCAAAATATATTTCGGTTTAGGCAAAATTTGAGAGTTTAGAAAAGTAAGAAAGGATTTTGACAGAGGAAGAGTTGAACTTAAGGTTAGGGGAAAAAGGAAAGATGCGCGAAGGTTATTTAATAAATTATCTGGTAAAAGTTAAAGAGATGCGGAGTTGCCATTGAAGTGAGGTCGTAAACAATGAGAAGAACTGATCTAATTAGCAGAGGAAGAGTTGAACTGAAGGTAAGAGAGAAAACAAAAAGATGTGTGAAGGTTATGGAGAAGTTCCTTACCGATGATGGCAACATTGGCAGAGATGTATAGGGTTTTGCGGGTTATGGAGTCATGGTATATGGCGCCGGGAGTAGATGCGCGAAGGTCCCTACCGATGATGGCGGCGATGGTAGAGAGGGTTGAAGGAGATAGGGGGTTCTGGAGTCGTTTGCAGAGGCCGAGAGGGTTGAAGGAGGAAGCGGGAGGGAGCAGGAGGTAATGTTTTTTTGTGAGCAGATTGGGCGTACTTATCGTGTAGGGGTTGGCGGCGGGCGAATGAAGAGATGTTAGGGTTGGGTATTTCGTTGGTTTCCTAAATCCCACGGCCAAGTGCAGCAGAACCCGGTCGGGCAACCTTCGGCCGCAACCAGGCGGGCTTCGCCCATCTCAGCACAGGCTTTGCTCGTGTTCGACGCGTCTGCGGGCTGCGCCCGCAACATATATATATGAGTACTCAAAATGATCGTAAAAAAATATACATAAATATTATAATATTTATTTTGTAAAAAAAATACGTGTACGCTTAAAAAGATTATTTTTTTCTCTCTCTCTTTCCCTCTTTCTCTCCCGTTCTTTCTCTCTCCCACTATATCTCTTCAGTGAAGTTTATTTTTATTTTTTATATATTAATGATTTTCCGGATAAAATATGTGAAAGATCCAACGGTTGAAAATGAAAGCACGGTAAGAGCTTGAAGAATGCTATATTCACTTATATAATAAAGATATATATATGGGGCCGCGTTCATATGAGAACATATCTTCCGTGCGAACTGTGTGAACTCCCTCATTTGGGCACCAAAATGGACATGTAAGATATGAATTTTGACTGGCTCGACGAGACCTACAACTTTCATGTTGAACACTTTTTTTAATTTTGCATGGACAAGCCTGATTTTGTACCCAAATATATCTTAAAAAATAAGACTACTTCCGCCCAGATATATTCGGGTCCAAAATCCGGCTCATCCATGCAAAATTAGAAAGAGTGTTCAACATGAAAGTTGTAGGTCTCATCGAGCCAGTCAAAATTCCTATCTTACATGTCTATTTGGGTGCCCAAATGAGGGAGTTCGCATAGTTCGCACGGAAGATACCTCATATGCGGGCAAGCTTAAATGCGGGTGTACGGGCACCCTATTTTGGAGGTCAAGATGGTTTCAAATCGAAAAGTGATCAACATGAAAGTTGTAGATCTTCGCGAGATCTACAACTTTCATGTTGATCACTTTTCGATTTGAAACCATCTTGACCCCCAAATCCGAGCCCGAAAATCGAAAATTCGTAGCTCTACTGTAGCACTCTCGCCGCCCCACTTTTCGAACCCCAAATTGAGGGTCAAAACAGCTCCAAATTAAAAAGTGATCAACAAGAAAGTTGTTTGTCTCGATGAGATCAACAACTTTCATGTTGACCACTTTTTGATTAAAGATCATTTTGACCTTGCACATACGCCCGTTCGCGCGCACAGTAGCAACAACGTGAGCGGTGATATTTAGCGAGGGCAGTGCACGGGGGGCCCCCCGTGCGGGCAACATTTCTCGTGGGGCCATTTATCATATGCGATGACATTTGTCATGAGGGGAAACAATGGTCGTGGGGGCGACATTTATCGTGAGGGGCAACAATGATCTTGAGGGGCGACAATGGTCGTGGGGGGCGACATTTGTTGTAACATCCCAGTGCGCGCTAGGCCACTCATGAGTGTGTTGTGTCACCGGAGGTTGACTCAGACTCGGTAGAAGCCCTAGGTCCCCGAGGTGATCAGGTTTGAGTCACGGTCAGCAAGAGATGATTAATTTACTTACCCTATTGGGAGCTTTGTTTGGGCTTGTCCTGTGGCCTATTAGGTGTGCTGATAGCAATTGCTTAAGTTAATCTTTATATGACTGGCTTTTAAGTGGCGGTGGAGGACTTTATTGCTACCGACTTCCTCTTTATTTCTCCCGTCTCGATTTATATTGCTTATGGTTTTTCTTTTGTATTTTTGGTGACGAGATTTTACGGAGGTGTTTAAGTTGGAAAACTGGTAAATTCCAATGATGAAAATAAAAATCAGCGTTTATATTTTCTGTTGCAATAATATGCATGTTTATGATGAAGTGTGACTTCATAATTAATTGTTCGCCGACGCCAGCATAAGAACAAATGTGATGTTACCTTACTGTACCAAGGTCATGTTCACCAATTTATAGAGTTTATATGTGGGCTGCTAATAAGGAAAGGATGCTAAAAGGGGTGCTGTTAACAGTTGCATGGTTTACTTATAATTTGGATGATTTGGTTTCAGAGTATAATATGTAAAAATGTTATTACTGGTATATTAAATTGGCTTATAAGAGGCGGCGGAGGACTTTATTTTATACTATTGACTGACTCCCTCTCTTTATCTCTCCCGACCTCAGTTCTATCGCAGCTAGGGCAGAGCAGCGCCTTCTTCTGCCTTTCTCTTTTTCTCTCATCGTCTCCCTTCTTCTCATTCTCGAAATCTCATAAATCGCTGGAGTATTGCTGGGAGCAGGAATTGCTACGGCTTCGCTGGATCTAGGTGTAATCGGGTTTGCGATTTGGTGCTGGATCAGGGCCCGATTCCTGTTAGCTCGTTGTAAGCCGTCATTTTCCTGTTGTTCTTCCTTGTCTTCTTTTGCTTTGGGGAAATATGTGTTACTATAAGGTCATTTAAGGTTTTCATGAGAATTTGGGGGACTTTTTGTTCTTATTAGTTGGTTGTTGTTCCCCTATTTCCAGTACGGAATTATGAAAGCATGCAACTTGATTTGTGGGGGTTCTGCTTCCAGATTAGTTTCGAATAGACTGGCTATTACTACTCCTCTCTTCATTTTGGTTGTTGTGTTGTTTGGAGAATGGGGCCAAAAAGCTTTTGCATATCCTCTGTACAGTTATGGGTAAAGTAATTTTTGAGTGTTTACTGGTTGCTGATGCTTGACCGTTGAGGTTGTTTGGTGATTTGCATTGATATTATTTGTTTAGCAGTAAGCTGCTAAGAGTTTGAGAACTTTTGTGATGATATCGGGACCCTAACTCCATACTGATCATTTGAGTACCCTGATTCTTGTTGGTCGGCTGCAATTAATTTCTCTTTTAGTTTGGGTAATGTTGACTGATTACATATTGGATATTTCTGTGGATCAGGACCCTTTAATCAGTCTTGGCCAACTGCCGCCATGCCGCGGAGGAGACAACCGCGAACGTCGGCCGGAAATCAGGTGACTTCCTCCCCTCTCCCTTGGTGCTAGATCTTTTGATCTGAAAATTAGGCGAGGCAATGAACTCAAAAGAGTTTGATCCAGTGAGTTTCATGAAGTTTCGTAGGAAGAGACCACGCTAGAACTTTCGTTCTAGGGCGTCGTTCGCCATGGTATTATCTTCAATCAACTCCTCTCTTCAATACGAAGATTTAGAGCTTGATTCCGTGAAGACTGGTGGTCTGTGGAGGGAGTATTGGAGGAGAGAGGTTCCGGCTAAAACCTAAGTTATCGGTTGAAGAAGACGATGAACAGTAAAATCGGGTTTGCTTGACGATTCGTGCTGATTTCTTCTTGGCTGAAGGAAGAGCAGATTTGAATGTGATTTTTAGACGAGATCTGATTGGATGTGGACTTTGGGCTCAACAAGAAAGTTGTAGCCCTTGATAATACCTTTCCAGAATGGGGTGACACGTCTAGCTTGGAGGAGCGTAGCTCCCGGAAATTCAGTTTTAGTGGACGACATCGGGAAGGTTTATAATCTTATTATTGTTGAGATGTCTCCTTACACCAATCTTCAATCGGTGGTTTACGTGGACTTGTAAAAAGCACATGTACGAACTAATGTTCATATCACGTGATAATCTATGGATGGTTTAGGTTAGTGATGACCCTTCAATAAGGTTGATACCTTTGATCGTGTTAAGGCACGTTGTGATTTGTGCATGAGGGTTGGATACTGGTGATATGTGCGAGCTTACTTAATTAGTAGAATATGAATATGACACCGTGTAACATCCCCCAGACAGCTAGACCCCCCAGGTGAATCTGTCTTGACAAGGTCATGACAAGGCCTTGGTAGTGTAGAAATCTCTTTAACTTAGGCAAGATTAGGGTTGAAAGTGCCTTGGACTGCAAATAACAATTTCAGTGACCAAGCTTAGGGTTGGACTTTGAGGACTCAACTTGACCATTTGACCCCACCATAGTATCCCTAACCCTTTAGGGGTCCCCTTAGAGCACCAATGGCCCATTGGGGTCAGCCAAGGAGGCCAGTTTGACCAAAGTCAACCCTAACCCGGTCACCTAATTAGAGTCAACCTAATGCCATTGACCATGGTCATGTAGCCATAATGAGTCACCCGCCTCACAACGGCTCCACACGGCAATAGAGCGATCGCAACCCCCCTTCTGGCAGACCCCAAGTGTGAATTGCCAACCCCCCGGTCAATACCTTGCCGTCACACCGGCAATTCTCAGTGCACTCACATTACTAACCATACCATTACTAAACCCATGCCCGTCACGACTCGCCGTGGATAACAGGACATGCTCAGTGTGACCATAGCCCACAATTGCTTGGATCTCAAATCAAAGTCTGTTTGGTCAAATCAACTTATATTGGGTTAACTAAGGCTCATGTGCCAAATTGACCCCACCAGTAGTTTCTAAATTTAATTTGGAGTCCGATGGACCCAAAAGCCCCATCCTAGGGTCACCCAATTGGTCAATTTGACCAAAAGTCAAACTTGCCCAAATTAGGTCAAATCTCTTAAACCTAGCCCAATCCCTTTGGGCTAGCCCAAATTGAGTGGTCAACCAGCCTAGTAGACTAGCATTTATCATAAGAGAGAGGGAAAAATCGGCCATGATGAGTAGGAGAGAGAAAAAACCCAACTTTGGAGGAGAGAGAAAGAGAGGAGAAGGTGGCCATTCATGGCCAAAGGAGACCAAGGGCCACCTTTCCTCTCCCAATTGATTGGTGCATCTCCCCTCTTCAGTTTGGAGTAGATAGACAGTCATGCAAGGCCATAGGGGGGCTGAATTTCGTGGGTTTTCTTGGTGGCCGAAAATTCCTTTCATGGCCATTAATGGTGGCAATCAAGGAGAGACCCTTCCTCTCCTCAAATTACTCCATTTAAAAAGCTTCACCGGGCAGAGAGGAGTGTTTCCCCCCACTTAACTGAAGGGTTCGGTCATCTTGATGCGGTGGTTGCAGAGCTTGGGAAGGATGGAGGTCGTCCATGGCATTTCTTCATTAGACAAGGCAAAGCTTTACCAAGCAGGTCTGGTTCTCCTCCCTAACCTATGTGGTGTAGATCTGAATCGTCGGTGGCTCGATTCGTGGCCAATTGGCCGTGAATCGAACCAGCCAAGCCACCCGTAGATCGGGTTGGGCTTCCTCCTACAGAACCCGATTCCGGCCACCTCCGGCCGATCAAACACCGCTCATCGCCGGCCACCACCTCAACGGAGGTGGTGGTGGCGTTGATTGGCCGGGGCGGCGCTCAGGTGGCCGGGAAATCCAGGATCAAGTCGGCTCAGGCACGACAAATCCTGGCCGTTGGCTCATCGGGAACGATGACCACGCGCCGTCCGATCCGCGCCAAGATTCGCGCTGACCGGATTTTTTTAAGATTTAGTTATTATTTATTAATTAGTTCATTGAATTATTATAACTGCAGAGGTAATTTAATTACTAAAAATACTAGATGCCCTCTACGGAAAAAGTGCCCAACATAAAAGTTGTAGGCCTTGACCCCTAGGATCATACAAAATTGAGTTCACCCAATTTGGAGTCCTGGTTTGACCTCAGCACCCATTTTAGTGCAAGGTTTGACTGAACTTTGAATGGATGCTCACACTTAACCACTAGTCCAAATGACTTGCAATTTGGACTAGGAGTGAGTCATGCCTAGGACTACATCATATCCAAAAATGAGAATTTTTGGAGAACTTTTTCTTAAAGTTTTTGTAAACATTTAATAATCCTTGCATAAATTATTTGGAGGGTCAAATGACCTCCAAACTCCACCAAATTTTGGTGGGGTGCTCTTAGGGTCATGATAAACCCATGGTTAAAATTTCACCTCATTTGGAGGTGTTTTGGTTAGGATTTCACTCAGCCCTAGTTTGGCCTATAAAGGGCTATTTAGGGTAAATCACCCCCTTGGTATTTTGAGTGGTCAAATCACCTCAACAGAGGCTGATATTTTGGCCACTGACCTTTTAGGGCATAAAAAAACCCTCCAATGGAGTTTGGGGTGGTTTAGTGTAGGGTAGCCCTAGAACCCTAGGGTAGGTCCCTTAGTGGGGATTTTTTAGGGTTGTGAAGGACATATGAGTGTTTGTCCTTGGAGAGGAGTGTAATAAACTCCTCTGAGTTCTATGAGTGTTATAACACCCTCACAAGAAGTTTGGGTGGATTTGGGTAAGTATGGACCTTAATCCTAGGTTAAACCCTAAGGGTGCAATTAGAGGTCAATGAAGGAAGAGGGGTCAAACCTTTATGGTTTGACCTGAAATTTTGGGGAGATCGTCATGATGACTAGAGAGTCCTCCTATGAGAAGTTGGTGGAATTTGGAGTTGCCAACCCTAGGTAATAAATCCTTGGGTAGATTTGTAAATATTTAGGTTTTGGGGATTTAGGAAGAAATAATACTTAGTGAGTAACCATCTTCTGTCACCAACTTAGTTTTGATGTTATTAATCCCTGGCGATTCTGTTAGAACCATTGGAAGAATTTTGGAGGTCCAAATTGTAATTATTCATATTGTTAGCAATTTTTGGGATGATTAATTGTAGGGTGATAGTTTTCTGTAATTTCATGAGACCTTGCTGGATGTCATTTCATACCACCATGAACCCACAATAATTTTCTCATAATTTTGGGATTGATATTTTTGGTACTTTTAGTTCAATTTGGAATTAATTGCAAATATGTCCTTGGTGGAAATTTCAAATGTAACCTCTATGGAGTGAGGTCAAACTTAGTAGGGCTTAATATTTTAGTATGAATCACCTCTGTATAAATTTGCATAAGGTTTGGAGTTCATATGAGGGTACCTCCTTTGGAATTTATTGGAAATAAATGGGTTTTAGAATTTTTAATAATAGTAGATCTTGCTGGAATTCTCTACAAATTCATATCTAACTGATTATTAGGTACCCTTGATTTATGTAAAAAAGTTGGGTAGGCATTGGAAGTCAGAAAAGTGCACTTGTAGTTCAAACCTTAGGAAGTTGTATTTTTTGGAAAATTGTTTTAAATATTAATAATGTTGGGAAAATCGTGAGACTCGGGAATTGGCCTTAAATAAGTATCATGGACCACCAATAAAGATATTGTGTCATAGAGTTGATTATTTAATGTACCTCCCTTCACGAGCATCAAAACTTTAAGGATGGTCTGCGTTAGCAAATTTTGCAATCTTGGGGTTATAGGTCAAATTGGGGTATGCTGATTAGAGATGTGAGAGTTTAATGGTGATCATATGACTATGTGAGGATACCTGGAGTTAATTAGGGTTTGAAGAGTCCTAGGATGGTGGGGTGCCACCCTTGGGGTAGGTCGTCCTGGGATTGACGAAAGATCGTATTTTCCCTTTAGTGTCTTAAGGCACTTAGGTTTAATTCAGGTAAAGTATTAAGGGGGTTTTCTTATGGGTAGATACCAACAAAACTAAGTGTCTGGGGAATGGGAACTTTGGGGTGTCATCCATCATAGTTCCTAGTACCGAAGCGAGCCCCTTACGGGGTAACCCTCGGGAAGTCCAAGCTTGACCCTAACTCATAGGAGTAAGACATTGTACAAGATTAACTAATAACACACTCACCCACACCCTGTGGTTTCGGGAGTTTAGTTGGTTGGGTGCTACGAGCAGTAGGCTCGGTGGTGGTGAGAGCGGATTGCTAAGTCCGGCGAGCTTGTGACTCAGTAGTGTTTGATGGCGGGCAGGTTAGCCCGGGGAGCTCATGGCTCGGAGGTAGGAAGTAGAACATGTTGCATGTGCATTGAAGGTGGTGGGTCTTCGGTATTGGACGATCGTTCACACCGAAGTCAATACGTTGACTCGGCAAGTGTGGCATTTACACTTAGCCTTGAAAGTCTGGCGGTCCAGTCAGCAAGAGTACGCAGACGCTCCGCGGGTTTTGCGGAGGCGTACAATAGGTCTAGGTAGGGTAGTGTGAATACCAACCTAGAGGTGGGCGAGGCCCAACCCACCGCTTCCGTTTGCCACTACGGGAGTATCCTGGGAGTCTAGCTTGTTCCAAAAAGGGGGAACTAAAGATCTATGCGCATAGAGTCGTAGTGAGTGAGTTGCACTTGTATGGACATAGCATAACAGCATACTTTGCATGTCATAGCATAAACATTGCATTCAACCTACCCCTAACGTATAAGTCGGTTATAGGACTTCTTATACGGCAGGCCCAGCTAAACGACCCCTTGGTCTATAGGTTTGTATGGGCATTCCTATAAATCAATGGTTACTTTTCTATTGCTATTGTATTTACTTACTGCACTTTACTTATTCTTTACCTGCTCTTGCTATGCCCTTTACTGCTTCAGTTATATATATACACATGTGTAGTGTAGAAACATTTCATGTACCACTGTCACCTGCTCTTTATTTTTACCCCTTGAATGTCCTCATGCTTCCTCCTCCCCATACGGTGCCTAGGAGCCATTGGGGGAGGGGGTGGGGAACATAAGGCTTAGTCTTTTGACTAACGGTCGGTGGACCATATCATTTTAAGGGTTCGAGGAGACGCAGCAACATCAAAGAAACAGGTGCAGCAGGATCCGACAGGGTGGGCCCCACGGCCATGCTACCATTGTCACCAGCCGGGACACACTCGAGTCAAATGCCCCATGATGGGTGGAACCCCTCCAGCACAGCGACCAGGAGGCCGAAGGCGGAGACGTAGACGTGGATTGCGAGGCAGCGACCGCAGGCCAAAAGAGGAGAAGCATCCAGTGTTGCAGCACTAGTGGAGTGCAGAGTCTGTAGGGATGGGTCAGACTAGTATGGGTACTCCGGTTTCAGTGTCGGTGGCGATTAGCTTTAGTTTTACCTAGGAGTTAGCTTCCGCGAGTGATCTTGTAGTGAGGAAATGATGTACTGGGTAGAGCCATTTTATTATTGTAACCCTTGCTATCTTTTATTCAGTTATTATCTGTGGACATTTACCTTTATGGTTTATAATTCATGTTGATTCTGTGGATTTGTCTTCTCTTTTATGAACTTTTCTTGTGATCGATTTGGCCGGCAGAATCAGCGTTTTGTGGTGGCGACCTTCCCGGGTGAAGCTGTCACCACAAAATGGCGGTTCTGGGCCTAAAACCCGGTGGTTTTTAAAAAAAATGGGGTCTTACACACCGTGACCACAAGTAGTCCTGGAGGATCTTGTAGAGTAATTTCAATGTTTTGTGCACGCCACTGCACATGAGTTATGATAACTCGGTAGAGGTAGAATTGATGGCTTGATGCGGGTTATAAGATAGGGTTATATCTTATGGTGAAACGTTGGGAGGCCCGGTCGTTGGGGGCCTTGGATGCTAGTTAGCATCGGTTGAACGGGTATGATGTGAAAAGTGAGAAGGCTCCTTCAGTGAGTCCTTGGGTTCTTGATAGCACGGGTGTGCAGGGAATTACAAGAATGTGCATGGATTACACATGGTGGTGTATGGATCCTGGTTGGAGGATTACTTGTGGCGGGTCTACGGGCTTGCTGGTCGTGACACCGACAAAAGCCGACAGTAGATTCTAGACCGGTTGGGTTGGACTCTTGGTGCTCACCTACCCAAGTCCCCTTCTGTGTCCTTGAAGCCTCAGCATGTTGCGAGCAGTACGCAGGGTCTCCGCTGTGTGTTCTTAGCGTCGAGGCGTACAGAGGCCAAGGACTGGTAGTGTTCATACCCTCCTAAGTAGTGGAGGAGCTCGTTCCACTGTCTCCGTCTGACCACGACGGGAGATGTCTGAGCTATGAAATTTTCCGTAGATCTAGGAGTGAGAAGGAATAGTATAACTCAAAGTTCAAGCCAACAACCAGAAGCACATAAAAAACAACTTCAATCTTTATTGATGCTAGCAGAAAACTTCATTATAAGGCGAGGTATACATGGCGAGACATGATTTCGCCAGTACACAAAAAAACAGGAGAAAAAATACAATGTTGAAAGATAACCAACGGTCTGACTTCCTGAGACCGCCTGACCGCCCGAACCTGCAAGTTCGCGCGACTAGGAAACGAGACCGTCCTGAACTGCCTGCCTACGACTTGAACCACACCAACTGAGAACCCCGCGATCTGTCATTGATCCTCCCGAACTCCTACAACCTGCACTGCAAGCTGCGAGACCGCCCGAACACCTTCAGAAGAGGATATGACCGATGCTGCCTGCACAATCCGCAAAAGCTGCACAAGACAAGTTCGATCAGCTAACCGGCCGGTCACAAAAATGAGACCGCAAGAAAACAACGCGAGCTCAACTTACACTTGGTGCGATTGGGATTTTGCTGCTACAGTGGCTCCTATTTATAGGCGTGAGACCTGATCCAGTCACCACCCTATGAGATAGGGATCACCACCCTTGATCGCTGCGACCAGACCGGTCAACCCGCGCGATCAGCAAAAGATCATTCTGCTTAGTGAGCTCGCCAGCTTCAGCATAGACAAGGAGATCACCACTCCTCCATGAAGCTGCCCACTACCAGTGTTCGCCGAAAGAGACCGCGAACACAACCTGTTCGCCAATGTGACGGCGAACACAACCTGTTCGCATTGCTAGCCTCCACCAGAGACCGCGAACAGAGACCGCGGCGACTAAGAAGCCTTAGTCGGCGAACACTACCAGGAACCCGGATAGTCGTCAGACTGGACTTCCGGATACCTGAACCAACCCTATGCGGTCACAGCTTGACCGGCACAGTCCTGAAGTAACAACCTGCCATGCGGTCACAGAACCAGACCGCGTGGCCTCACCTCAGCAGCCTTGGACAGAAGAATGGCGGTCACGCCGAGAAGACCCTGCGGCTAGACCAGAAAGGTCAGACCACATAGGGAGACCGCAAGACTGCGCGGTTTTGCTAGACCACGTGACCTCCCCCAGACCGCCAACTTCACTCCAAACTTCCACTTCAACATTTCAATACTCCCCCTTGAAGTGGGAAGTTGAAAACTGCCCAAGTAAACTCCTTAGCCGAGTGAAACGGCCCCTTCGCCAGCGCCTTTGTGAATATGTCAGCAATGTTGTCCTGACTCAGAACATGCTCGACCGAAAGAGACCCCTTCAGCACCTTCTTACGAATGGAATGATGTTCGATCTCAGATATGCTTGGTCCTCGCGTGACAAACTGGATTAGTAACCAGTTTGAGAGCAACTCTCATTGTCGCCGCGGAGCAAAGTCGGACCCCGAACCTCCTTATGGACGTCTCCTACCAACCTCCTAAGCCAGATGGCTTCTTGAGCTGCCAAGCCGATGTCTTGTATTCCTCTTCTGTGGTGGAGACCGACACGGAATCCTGCTTCTTGTTGCACCATGATATAGTCGTGGGGCCCTCTATGAAAGACGTATCCAGACGTCGACTTCCGATCATCTGAATCTCCCTCGTAATCAGCATCATGTACCCATGCACCTCGAAGCCTGCATCCCTCCTGTAAAGGAGTCCCATATCTGAAGTCGCCTTGACATAACTTCAATATATTCTTGGCCGCTAGAAAATGAGGCATCCGTGGTTCCGTCATTTACCGACTCACCCTGCCAACCGCATACGCAATATCCGGCCTAGTGATCGTCAGATAAATCAAGCTCCCAACCAGAGCTCGGAACATCAGCGGATCTTCCAAAATCCTCCCCTCATCTTTGCGAAGTTTCATGGCCTTCTCTAGAGGTGTGGAAATGCACTTCCTGTCCTTCATGCCGAATCGCTCCACGATTCGCTCCGCATATCTAGCCTGGGACACCAGCACTCCACTTTCCTTCCTCTGCACTTCGAGTCCAAGGAAATGGTGAAGCTCACCCAAATCCTTCATCTCAAATCTGATAGATAGCTCAGCCTGAAGCTTTACTACCTCCTTCTTCGAATTCCCCGTCACGATCATATCGTCGACGTAAAGCAGCACGATGACTTGAAGCTCCCCGCTCTTCTTGACGAACAAGCTTGAGTCTGAGTCTGAAGCACCAAAGCCACAGAATAGGAGATATTCTGCTATCTTTTCATACCACGCCCTCGGCGCTTGTTTCAACCCATACAGGCCTTCTCAACTTGCAGACATAGTCAGGAAAATCTTCAGATACGAAGCCTGGCGGCTGGACTATGAAGATGTCCTTGTCAATCTCACCGTACAAGAAAGCATTCTTTACGTCGAGTTGGCCAATCTCCACCCCCAACACGCCGCCAAGGCAATCACAACCCGAACTGAAGTCATTTTGCCACCGGACTGAATGTCTATTCATGGTCTTCACCGTATTGCTGCGAGAATCCCCGAGCCACAAGGCGAGCCTTGTATCGGCTCGATATTGCCGTCTGCCTTCTTCTTGAGCTTATAAGACCCACTTGCATGTCACAGGGGTGATACCCTTGGGCCAGGGATCCAGTGACCAATTCTCATTCTTCTCAAGAGCACTCATCCTTCCTGCATAGCCAAATCCCACTGTTCCACGCCTTTGGACTTCTCAAAGCTCATTGGTTCCCGCTCATCCAAGGCACCAGCAAAGAAACATGCGACAAAGCTCACCATGTTTACTCCTGTATAGCGATCAGGGGCAATGATCGTTCGTTTCGATCTCCTCAGCTCCTTCCCCTGACTCGCAACATCCTCAGATGCTTCTTCTCTAGCTCCCCTTCTAGACGTACTAGGAGCATCGCTCCCCCTACTTCCGGATCCAGAAACCTCCGTCTTAGAGCTAGAAGTAGAAGGACCACCTGGTGACACAGGCAGCTCCACCTGAAGATTTTCCACAGCTTTCTCCGGCTCCTCCACCCTGCTTTTTGGTAACTCAACACCAGAACAACCCTTGTAAGATGTCACCTCATCAAACACGACGTCGCGAGATACAACAAATCTCCGCATCTCCAGGTCCATGCACTTCCAGCCTTTCTTCCGATCATCATATCCCATGAAGACTAGCTTCCTTGCTTTCGCATTTAGCTTCGTCTGAAGCGCATCTGGAACGTGCACATAGCAGGTGGAACCAAACACCCGAAGGTGTGCCACGCTTGGCTTTTCCTTGAACATCATCTCATGCGGGGTCAACATATTGATGGGACTGAGAGGCATCATGTTGATGACGTAGGCAGCACAAGACATTCCCTCCGCCCAGTAGGACCTTGGATACTCTTGGCATGCAACCAACACTTGCAGGTCTCCATCAGGTGACGGATCTTCCGCTCTGCAACTCCATTTTGTTGTGGAGCATGCGCACAAGTAAGCTCCCTCCGGATGCTCGCCTTCCTGCAAAAATTAGAGAACTCACCAGAGGTGAACTCCCCTCCGTTGTCAGTTCTTAGCTTCTTAACCCGCAGGCCTAGCCGACCCTCCACGAGCTCCTTGAACTCCACAAACTTGGCAAACGCCTCTGCCTTCTCCTTCAGGAAATAAACCCAGACATATCTGGTGTGATCATCGATCAACACCATCATATATCTGCTGCCTCTGAGGCTTGGGGTAGCAGTCGTTCCCATCAAGTCACCATGGATGCACTTCAACTGCACACTACTCCTTATTTGCGACTTATCAAACGGTAGTCGATGAGACTTGCCGAACTGACATCCTGCGCAAATATGACCATCTCCGTAGGAGGATAGATAGACTAGGCAGACCCTTGACAAGACCTTTCACCGCCATAGCCTTCAGCGTATCCATTTCTACATGCCCCAGCCTCTCGTGCCATATCAGCACTATCTTTCGTTTTCATCTTGTCGACATAAGAACTTGTCGATAGAACGAACAAGTCTTTTGCCCTTCTCCCCACATGAACGACCTCCGCTTTCACCTCTTCAATATTTCGAAGAAACCTCACTTCTGTTGGGTCAAACAGAACGTGATACCCAGCGTCTACAGCGTTGGTCACGGAGAAGAGGTTTTTCCTCATTCCGGGCACATGATAGACACTCTTCAAAGTTAGTGGCCCTCTATCACTGCCCAAGGAAACAACCCCACCTTCTCGACACTATGCACGGTATTATCAGCAGTTATAATGGCATCATTACCTGAGTAGGGTTGCGCTGAAGTAAGCTTCGACTCGTCCCCGGTGAGGTGATGACCACACCCCGAGTCCACGATCCAGTCCTCCTGATAGTTGATAGGAGACGTAGCTCCAACAGAAGCCGAGAAGGCTCCTCCCCATCCTCCATCAATCTGCCTGGCCTCAACTTCCTCCTTTCCTGCAGCAGCATGCACTGGCTGAAGATTCACCCGGCAATCCTTCCTGATGTGACCAAGCTTCCCGCACCTGAAGCACTTGGGACCTTCTCCATTATTCTTCCCTTCAGCCTTGGGAGCATAGCCCCTCTCCTGCTGTCCAGAAGTTGAAGGCCCATTGCCTCCTCCAGCGTTCTTCTTCTTCTTATCCCACTTCTTCTTCTTCCCCGTGAAGAGAACCTCACCTTCTCCCCCAGACACTGACACCCCCTGCCATCTACCTTGCCAGACTCTCCCGTGACGCAAGTAGATTTTCCAGCTCCAGTAGAGACGGCTGATTTGCCCAACCCTACACCGACGTCACAAAGGCCACATACTCCTTCCGCAAGCCACGAATGATGTGCCTCTTCAGCTTCGCCTCAGAAATTGTCTCATCAGGATCCAGTGCTGAAATCTCAGCGCACGGGTTCTTCATCTTCAAGAAGAACGTAGAGATAAAAAAATCACCTTGAGCCGATCTGCCCAGCTCGTTCTCCAGAAATTGAAGTCTTGCCACATTCTTCTTGTTAAACAGCCCATTCAGGGCTCTCCATATCTCAGCAGCTGATCCACACCCCAAGATGTGATCGAACAATTCAGGTGATATTGCCCTTTTCAGGGCGAACTCTGCTTTGGCATTAATCCGCCTCCAGTTCCTCACCTCATGACCATTATCCCCAACCGGGACAACTTCCTCCGTGCTTTCTCCTCCAACAACCTCCCAGAAGTCCTCACCCAGAAGATAACTCTGCATACACAACCTCCACTTCTTAAAGTTGGTCGAGTTGAGCATCTCAATTCCAAGACCCCTTGCTTCCATGGCTCTACCACTGGTTCCTTCTTCACAAAGGCGATGGCAACTTTGAGTTAATCACTGCTCTATCCACTCCAACCTTGCTCTGATACCATGTGAAATTTTTCGTAAATCTAGGAGTGAGCAGGAATAGTATAACTCAAAGTTCAAGCCAACAACCAGAAGCACATAAAAAACAACTTCAATCTTTATTGATGCTAGCAGAAAACTTCATTATAAGGCGAGGTATACATAGCGAGACATGATTCTTCCAGTACACAAAAAAAGGAGAAAAATACAATGCTGAAAGATAACCAGCGGTCTGACTCCCTGAGACCGCCTGACCTGCAAGTTCGCGCAACTAGGAAACGAGACCGCCCGAACCGCCTGCCTGCGACTTGAACCACACCAACTGAGTACCCCACGATCTGTCACTGATCCTCCAGAACTCTAGCAACCCGCACTGCAAGCCGCGAGACCGCCCGAACACCTTCAGAAGAGAGATGACCACTGCTGCCTGCACAATCCGCAGAAGCTGCACAAGACAAGTTTGATCAGCTAACCGGCCGGTCACAAAAATGAGACCGCAAGAAAACAATGCGAGCTCAGCTTACACTTGATGCGATTGATTTTGCTGCTACAGCGGCTCCTATTTATAGGCGTGAGACCTGATCCAGTCACCACTTTATGAGATAGGATCACCACCCTTGATCGCGCGACCAGACCGTCAACCCGCGCGATCAGCAAAAGATCATTCTGCTTAGTGAGCTCGCCAGCTTCAGCATAGACAAGGAGATCGCCACTCCTCCAAGAAGCCGCCCACTACCAGTGTTCGCCAAAGAGACCGCGAACACAACCTATTCCTATTCGCCAATGAGACGTCGAACACAACCTGTTCGCATTGCCAGCCTCCACCAGAGACCGCGAACAGAGACCGCGCGACTAAGAAGCCTTAGTCGGCGAACACTACCAGGAACCCGGACAGTCGCCAGACCGGACTTCCGGATACCTGAACCAACCCTGTGCGGTCACAGCTGGACCGGCACAGTCCTGAAGTAACAACCCACCACGCGGTCACAGAACCAGACCGCGCGGCTTCACTTCAGCAGCCTTGGACAGAAGAACGGCGGTCACGCCGAGAAGACCTGCGGCTAGACCAGAAAGGTCAGACCGCATAGGGAGACCGCAAGACCGCGCGGTTTGCTAGACCGACGCGTCGACCTTCCCCTAGACGCCAACTTCCACAAAACTTCCACTTCAACATTTTCTACATGAGCAGTTAGCTACCCCTAAAAAAGCGAGAACTAAAGGTCTATGTCGACATAGAAAATATGCATGGGTGAGTCATCATATCATAATCATTGCATTACATTCATCTTTCATAATCATTGCATTGCACCGCATTTGATCATCATCATATAAACTTGTATGGGCACCTTTATATGATGAGTTATTTTCATGTTCAGATCCTTAACTATAAGCTTGTATGGGCATCCTTATAAGTTAAGTTCAATTCGGTTCTGTGTGATACTCTGCTCATGCTTTCTTGTTACTCGTACTTGCTTATATAACCACTGTTATTTACGTACCCGTTAGTTAAAATTATTGCAAGTACTTTGGTACTTATACAGGAGCTTTTCTTCCTCTCCTATCGCCCGGTGCCTTGGAGTCGTCGGGGGAGCGAATGTGAAGCCACTTAGTCTTTATGACTAACGGTTGCTACGTCCCTGTTTTTTAGGAGCGCATCCTGGAGCAACAGCGCACGGCGCTGGAGGAGAATAGCCAGGCCAGGACGACAGGGCTGGAGGCCACGATACCCTCACTACCATCGGTGACAGATGTGAGCACAGTTTGAGATGTAGCCCTTGGGGCATTTAGCTTGATAATCTGATACTTTTGCAGGAGCTCTCGGAGTTTCTTGTCTTTTGTACTTATTTAGACACTTACTTATGTGAATTTATTTGTATGGCTTCTTGCTTTTATATTATTGATGGGTTGGCGTTGTTCAGTTGGTTTGGCCGGCAGGATAGGCGTCTTGTGGGGAGCCTAGCTCGTGTGCTGGCGCTCCCGTAAGGCGGTTGTCCTAGGCATAAGACTCCCCTCGACCGTGTCGTGTGTTTCGGGAGTGGGATCTTACATTTGTCGTGGGGGGCAACAATGGTCTTGGGGGGAGACAATGGTCGTGGGGGCGATAATTGTCAGGCGGGGGGGGGGGGGGGGGGGGGGGGGGGGGGGGGACATTTGTCGTGGGCGACGACATTTGTCGTGAGGGCGACATTTGTTGTGGGAGGCAACAGCGATCTTTGATTGACGTGAGGTGACTTCTCAGTGAACCTATTAGTTGATGGGTGTGGTGGGTGACATTTGTAAGACATGGTTATTCTGAAAAGTCTAACTTCCACTATTGTGAGGTAGAGCACGTCACGTCAATCAACGGTGGCGTGGGTGGCGACATTGGTCGTGGGGCGGCAACATTGGTCGTGGGCGGTGAAATTTGTCGTAAGCGGTGGCATTTATCGTGTGCGGCGACATTGATCGTGGGCAGCGACATTGATCGTGGCTGATGACATTTATCGTTGGCGACATCATTGTTATTTGCTTAGATGAACTTCTTTAGAAGGGATACGGTCTAGGTTATGGTATTTTTCATTTTTCATTGCCCCCAACATTTGGTAAGCTCGTGGTTTCTTCTACCATGAATTATTTTTTATAATTTAAACGCCCGTAAGGTTCTCATAATATTGAAAATTCTTGAAGTGAAAATATCATTTGGAAGACAATTAGCCCTACGACCATCAACACGGGGAGGGGCGTTGTATTTGAAGGCGTTGAATTTGATGATGTCGTTGAATTTGATGGCGTCAAAGTATAAAGGCAACTCAATGACCTCTAAAGAGAAAAAAAATAGAATCAATAATACATATATTAAGTTGTTCTCCTACAGATATATATTGCGTAGATCTAAAATGACTTTCCTCGCCTATAGATATTAAAAAAATTCCAATTTAGTTCTTCTATTGTGAATGGAGTAAATTTAAATTGGTTTTTATTGTTCTGTAGCCTTCAATAGGTGAATATTATACTTGATATCAACCATTCAGGTATTAGGGCAAATCCATACTTTCAGCATTAACAATTGTTCTAAAATTAAAAACAATACTAAAATAAATTATACGGCACACATCCAAACATCAATGTTCTATCTACAGAGCATAGTATCTTAATTATGTGTTTTTTTTAATATTATCTATTGCACTTCATCATTTGCTAATCTGAGTCCCGGTCCCTTTCTTCAAGTTTCTGACCTTCTGAAAGGTGGAGACGGGTTGCCACCACAAACAGAAAACATTTTAAAAAATCAATCTTTTATGAAAACTTAAATCCCAATTATCAAAAAATTGTAGTAAAATAAAATAAAATACAACTGTTTCATTTTATAGAATGAAAAATACATACTACAACAAATACAATAGAATAATTTAGTGCAATAGTTGCGGTGTTTTGATCCCCTCGACTGGCGTCATTCCTCTCCTTCCATTTCTCTACTTTCCTCCACATGCGACATCTTCAACGACAGCTTTCTCCAGCTCACATCCGGAAGAACTCTAAATCAAATCCAAATCTTGTGTTAAGAATATTTCAGTTATTAAAGAGCACAGAACCATGTCAAAGCTATTAAACAGTACATCGGGGTCAATTCGGTGTCAAAAATAATTTGGTATATTGAGTCATAACTAAAGATTAAGGAAACCAAAATATTTTCCTATACTAATATAATTATCTATTTAGCCAAAAAAAGAGTCCTAAAACAATTAAGATGATCTCACGATCATACCAATAGGAAGAAGTGCAAGCTTGCCATGTTTCATATGGGAAAACTCTTACGATATGGCCATTCAGAATATATACCATAAAGCTGTGTAGAAGTAACAGTCAGTCATATTATCTTAGAAACAAATCATATTATAAGATATTATGATTACTTGCATGTAATACAATGCTAACCTCATCCTTAAGTTCTAATCCTTTCCTCGAACGAAGAGAAAAGTTGGATTGTCTTACATTTGAAAAATGTGATCTTCACACAGCCACAAATCAAACACCACAATCGTACCAAATAGAGTTGAATTTATTTTACGAAATAAATCAAACTACATTTAGTAGAAAGCAGGTGATTACGGCTTTATTTGGCGCGGCGGTGGCGCGGCGGTGGCGGGCGACGTTTGCGGGTGGAGACGGTGGTTGGGACCATAGGGGAGGAGGCGGGGCTCGAAACGGAGGGGCTTAGCTCCATTCCTCAGGCGCGGCGGGTGGAGACACGGCAAACGCCGCCACCGGGCATTTAGTTACGTGCCTTCGCACAAACGTCGCCCGCCACTGCCGCGCCAAATGAACCCTACATGTGCCATAAGCTCTATCTCGATGAACACCACCATGCAAGGGTCCAATTCTTTTGGCAGCTCCAACCTCTGATTCATAAAACTACAACTCCAATGACCTAGATAACATAAAAGCAGTTGTTGGAATTAATGCATCTTCCACACTTAATAGATAAAAGTCTGAATAGCCCGGATGAGTATAATCAAGACATGGTTCTGTAAAATAGTTGTATTCCGGAAACATAAACAAGACGGATACTCTAGATTGGAACTATAAGATGATTAAAAAAATAGCGTCTAATATGGAAGAGCTTGAGATTCTAGGAAAGTCTTTCCAAGCTTAAGATCAAATGTGCGTATATAATATAATCCAAGTTCAAATGTAGATTCTGATTAAGCTATTTGGCGGACAACAGGCATCATTCCTTCATAATACTCAATTGGAACAACTCTATATATATTGACGAAGGAAGACTAAGAGAACTATTTTATATTAAAAACAATTCATGGATTAAATGAGAAGTTTCCCAGAATGGAACTCATGGATTAAATGAGAAATTCCCCAAAGATGAAATGCACTCATGCACTCAATTTCAAATGTAGATTCTCAGAAAACATAAAATGCATGAACAAAGACAATTTGAGAACTTGATGTAATAAAAAGCCTGGATGAGACCAGGATCTATCCATAAAAAAATATGTACCTTAAAGAAGATAAGCTTAAAAACAACTTCAAGAAACTTCTTCAAAACATTAACTAAAATAAAAAGACATGAAAAAATATTTATAGATTATACCTTTGTAACACGAAGCAGTCTTTTCCATAAATAAGGAAGCATGGTTATGTGCACATAAATCAAAATGGATTCTTGGGTCCGCCCTCTCTGATGTCTTTGGCTTTGATTTGAGGGCATGATTCCGCAGCAAACGCGACGGTATAGGGGGCCACTATTTCAGTGGTACTCTGTGAGCAGCCACTTTGTGCATTTATTGTCAAAGGTTAGGTCTTTCTCCTCTGAGAGAAGCCACTTTGTGCATAGTGCCAAAGGTAAGGTCTGTTTCCAATCTTCCCCCGCCCATACCCCCAATGATTGGGACTATATGGGTTATGTTGTTGTTGTTGTTGTATTATCCAACTGATACATAGCAGGCTACCAGAGCCACAACCAAAATCTACCTTCTTAAGAAAAGAAATAAGCAGAACCTCTATAAATTACAGGCACAAAGATGAAAGCGGATTGACGGAAAGGACACGGCTAACAATATATTTAATAATAGAGTGATGGCTGAGGACGACATTTCCGGAGATGAGATTCAACGTTGGAAATTAAGTGATGGAGGGGTTGAATGAACTTGAGATAAGGGTGGAGGAGTTACTCTTATATGGCCCGCCGGCTATAAGCTAGCTACATGGAGATTCGAATACTACCCTATTTATAAATTTTAAATAAATAAAAAAACCCTGAAAGGCGAAGCAGGTGAATGTATAATGGCCATGTGGGAAGGTCCTGAAGGCATTGCTGATCCGTATAGTAGTAATCTGCTTTGTTGTAATTGCGCAATTTACCCTCTAATTAATCAAGAGTCAACAACTAATTAACACAAATCCAAAGTAAAAATAAAGAGCTCCAGCGCCTTATATATATTAAATGTAAGAAATATAAAGTGCATGGTCTTCTAATGATTCACTTTAATCATCAATCAATATGGTACCCTGCCACCATTATAACATACTGTACACTTTATTTTTATATATTTAAATATATTGTTAGCATGCACACCTTTAATCCCCCATCTCTTGGGCTTTACAGCAAACAGATTGTGAGCATATAAAAGAATTGTTGGATTTTGTTTGATGTTGAACTTGGCATGTGCAACTATTTATTTACTTTAAGTGATGAGGTAAGATGTGCAATAAAATATTGAGAAGCATTCATCTGATAAGAAAAAAATGTAGTTGAGAGCAGAATGTCAGAAGGTATGAAGTGGGGGTTTGGGAGTATACCTGATGGAGTCTGAGAATGTTGTTACTGAAGGCAGACAAATGTGAGTAATGCGACTAATGCGAGTAATACTCTTGGTTTCCAGAAGAGGGAAAAAAGCTTCGCGGCTAATGCGATGGCAAGGCAGGTGACGTTTTCGAAGAGGATGGGGGATGTTCAAGAAAGCGGAGGAGCTCGCCGTTCTATCCATGCCTTTGAAATTATTTGATGGCGTGATTGTTCTGCAACGCACCTGTAAACTGAAATAAAAAAGGTTAATTGTAGAAAGACTCTATTTGTAATGCAATATAAATCACTGTAATATAATAAAATGTAGTTTGGTAAACGTACACAATTGTAGTGCGTTGCGGAAGGGTAGCTAATATCACAGTGAATTACTTGAATTCATTGATGCAATCCGAGCAAATATTTCTTTAAAGACAATGTTCTTCGTGTGTACGCCTTCATGACCATCCACTATGTAATTCTTTACTAAAATCTTGTGCGTTGAGTTGAAACACCCCTTGCAGTGGGAGGGGAATAGAAAAGAAGACCGAGCCCTCCCTAGAAATGTAAATCGGGTATGAGAAGGAAGATGAGCGGGAAATTGCGGTAAATTGCGGGAGATATGTGTACGGATGGAGGCGAGCATTTCAAATTAAAGTAGCCGGGCGCAGGAAACAAACGGTGGTTATTAAAGAATCAAAGGCTTTGAATATGAATGGACGGTCCCGCAGAACATATTTTGCATGTTAGTCACAAAATTCCTAGAATTCATTCCATGTAACTTATTCATGTTATTAAGTTTTGTTTCTCAATTTGGACTTAATGGTATTAAAACTCCAGAGATCATATACAATTAAAGATAGAGTTCTAACAAAAGGGATTGAAGCTAGATAAATATGGAGGCACGTGAATATCAACCTGGTAAGAACAATTTGTTGGATTGTATACTTTGTTATATCTGATAAGAACATTTACAAATTGGTAAATGCCATTGAAGCTAGATATCATATATTGATAAAAAAAATGCAAATTATATCATTACTTATATATGACTACATTTAACATATTGGTAAATGACAATGAATAAATCAGTTATTTAGAAAGAAGAGGGAATGTGTCTGAGAGGTGAAAGCTTACCAAGAATGGAGATGGAGAAGGGAGGAGATCCGAGATGTCTTGGATACCTGCAGTAACAGAAATGGAAATATATTGAAGCTATATAAATATGGAGGCACGTGAATATCATACTAAATTCTTCAATCACTACACATAAAGATAATAAATGCCATTATAATAAATTCCATTAGGGTAGAAGGGAAATATGAAGCAGAGTGAAGTTACTTTTTAATCTCTTTATCCTGCATTGAAATGATAGGATTGAAGTGGTGCATCGAAGTAGAGTAAAGGGAAATATGAAGCAGAGTGAAGTTGCTCTTTAATCTCTTTATCCTGCATTGAAATGATAGGATTGAAGTGGTGCATCAAAGTAGAGTGAAGTTGCAAACATTCCAAAATAATTTTTGTTATTTTCTTGAAGCACGTGGTCGCTATCAATTTTTGCAAATGGAATGCAGAAAAAGGACATTGCATTCTAAATTAGAACAATACATGGAGAGCATATCCCTACCACACTACTGCAAGTTGCATCGTTAACATTTGTTAATTAAAGCCAATTACACCAGGATTAGTAGACTTCTCTCTATTTAATATTCAAATCGGAAGAACCACGGAGAGCATATAAAATCATCTAGATAATGAGATAACACCTTAGAAAAATGGAAAAAGTAATTAATGCATAAAATGAGAATTGTATTAAGCAGTAATAATGCTAACCGAAAACAAAATTTTATGAACATAGTTGAGAGCGGATCTCTAAGGAAAAGTACTTCAGTAACAAAGTGAAGTCACACACTAGCATATGTAAAGTATATAGACGGGGCTTCAAGCCTAAAAGCAGATGAAGTAATATAATACGCATACATCCCAAACCATAGACCATTTGAATCCAAAGTTTCTAGAATTCAAAAAGCTACCAAAAAAGGATTAAATATAAAGTAAGCTCCGAGTGCACTTATGAGCTAAGTAATGTAATGCCCTTTCACATTTTTAGCAAAACAAAATTAAAAAAAACTCTTCTTCAATGTTTGCTCTATAATGAGAGAAACAATCTCCATTCTGAAACATTAGAAGAAGCTACAAAAAAATGGTGGCATTAAAGAGAAGCTATGGAAACAATGAAAAAAATGCATGTAGTGTTAAGTTGAGATGAAATCCCTTCCTGCCCCTCGCCAGGAAAGGTGGCATCATTTGTTTCCATAAGATGTGCCGCCATAAGAACAGCAAGGGGCATTACATTACTTGAAAATGGTTAAATCTGTAAAGAACAGCGAGGCTATAGGGTTGAAAGAGAATACATATATATACATATAAATTTATATACATATACATATATATAGATATATATACATATATATATGTATATTTATGTATCTATATGTATATTTAAGTATGTATATATATGTATGTATGTATATATATGTATGTATGTATATATATGTATGTATATATAAATATATATGTATGTATATATAAATATATATGTATGTATATATATATCAATGTATTTATATATGTATGTATGTATATTTATATATATGTATGTATATATGTATGTATGTATATATGTATGCATGTATATATGTATGCATGTATATATGTATGCATGTATATATGTATGTATGCATGTATATATGTATGTATGCATGTATATATGTATGTATATATCTATATGTATATATATATCTATATATAATATATATATATATATAAATATACGAGTGACAGGCACGGGACTTCGCCCCTACTGCAAAACGTGACAGTACCCGGCCGGTGACGGAGGGCTTCGCCCGCCCCCCCCCCCGGCGCGATGCTGTCAGGCGTCCTTCGGCCGCATCCAAGCGGAATTCGCCCGCCTCCGCACGGCATTCGCCCGTGCTCGATGTGTCTGCGGACTGCACCCACAACATATACATATTAGTACTTGAAATGACCGTAAAAAAGTATACATCAATATTACAATATTTATTTTGTAAAAAAATATACGAATATACTTAAAATATATATTTTTTCTCTCTCCCTCTCTTCCTCTCTCTCCCTCTCTTTCTCTCCCACTCTCTCTCCCACTCTCTGTCTCCCTCTCCGCCAAACTCTCTCCCCCTCTCCTTTCTTTCTTTATTTCTCTCTCTCTCTCTCTTCAATTTTAGTGGGCTCACGATTTTAGTGAGAGAGGGGGAAGAGGATTTGGGTTGAATTGATATTCGCAGTCCATAATTATGATTAAATCTTCACATCGAACGGACATGATTTATTGATGGTTTTCAAATGCATGAAATTTAAAAGTCATCCATATTTCTTTATGAGTAGTATATATAAATATATATATACACTATATATAAAGAAATATGGATTGCTTTTTAATTTCATGCATTTAAAAGCCATCAAATAAATTGTCCATTCGATCTGAAGATTTAATCCTGATGTTGGACTGCAAATAACAATTCAATGCAAATCTTTTTCCCTCTCTCTCACTAAAATCCCAAGGCCCTCATGGCTAAAACCAAAGAGAGAGAGAGAGAGGAGAGAGAAAGAGAGAAAGAAAGAGGTGAGAGTGGGGAGAGAGGGGGAGAGAGAGAGGGAGAGAGAGAGGAATAGGGCGATAGATAAAATAATATTTTCAATTATATGCTTATATTTTTTATAAAATAAATATTATAATATTGATGTATATTTTTTTACGGTCATTTCGAGTACTCATACGTATATGTTGCGGGCGTAGCCCGCAGACGCATCGAGCACGGGCGAAGCCCGTGCGGAGGAGGGTGAAGCCCGTGCGGAGGCGGGCGAAGCCCGTGCGGAGGCGGGCGAAGCCCGCCGAGAGACGGCGGAAGGCCGCCCGACAGCATCGCGCCGGGGCGGGCGAAGCCCGCCATTGCCGGCCAGGTACTGTCGCGCTTGGCCATAGCGGCGGAGCCCCGTGTCGAGCACTCGTATGTATATATATAAATATATATATATATGTATATATATGTATGTATATAGATGTATGTATATATATATGTCTATATATATGTATGTATATATATATGTATATATGTATATATATATATGTATATATATTTTAATCTATATATACGAGTGCCCGACACGGGGCTTCGCCCCTACGGCCAAGCGCGAGCGTGGGTGGGCTACGCTAACCCCCGACGGAACATATACATATAAGTACTCAAAAGGACGTACCGCACAAAAATTTAATTAATATTCTATAATTGTTTTTTCAAAAACATTTATATTTTAACAAAAAATCATTTTAAAGAAATTCTAGGAGGTCTAATGAGAACCTACCATAGTAGGTGTAGGAGGTCTACTAAAAAGCTTTTGGATTTTATGAATTTCCATCGTTATTTTCATTATAGGGATATAGTGTAATTACACAAATAGCCATTATATTTTATGAATTTTCATTTTTGTATAATATATGTTAAGTCATTGGAGTAAAAGAATGAGTCTATATTTGACAATTTGAATGTTGCACCAAAGGAAACTTCTTGTATATGTTTAAGATATATATATATATACATATAGATACATATATATATATATATTGAATTGCTAGTGTATTTGATATTGTCTTTTAGCTATGTTCTTGCAGGTTATAATTGCCAAGTGTAGACTAATGTCAGATCACAATGGATCATTAAACAAAGTTTCATGCAATGTAATCCCTCATTGTGTGGAGCATGGTGTTGACTCATGTGTGATCTCTCTATTGGGATACACTTCATTTTCAAGACTCTTGAAGCTTATGAGTTGGAAGAGTTGCTGGTGTCCAAGAAAAGGAAGAAGGGAAAAGGTTCATAAATTTTTCTAAGTGTATTTTTCGAGAAATCACTTTATCTCTCGAGAAATGCAGTTCATTTCTCGAGAAGTCCTCTTTGTTCTCGAGAAATCTTTCTCTGAGTTCGAGTTTAAAGTTTTTAATGTATTTCTCGAGAAGTCTCTCATCTCTCGAGAAATCTATCTATTTCTCAAGAAATCTTCTCAGATTGTCCTGTGAAGTGTTGCTAAGCCATTTCTCAAGAAGTCAGGTGTTCTCTCGAGAAATCAAAGCTACTTCTCGAGAAATCCTTTTGTTCTCGAGAAGTTCACTTCAAGTTTTCCTGAAAGCTTTTTCAAGTCATTTCTCGAGTTGTTGCAGCCATCTCTCGAGAAGTCAACTCATTTTTCGAGAAATCCTTATTGTCTCGAGAAAGAATTTTTCTTCCTGTCCTGCTTTAAAATCCGTGTTTCGGCGGTTCTGTTATTTTTCTCTGACGGAGTCGACGGCACGTGTGTCGTGTTTTAAGGTTCTTTCTACCTTAATTCAAGGACACTTTGTCGTTATGATTGATTGCTATATAAGACTCTTATCAGCTCTTATCTAAACCTAATTCTATCATTCAATCAGAAAATCGAGAAAGAGCCGCCGGACTCTTGCCATCGTTGAAGATCGCTCTCTCTCTCTCATTCAACCGATCCTTTTAGAAGAAAAGATTCGACAGAACAGTGCTCTTATCATATACTGAAGTTTATTGGATCGTGTCAAATCCTAGAAGGTCAGATCTGAGATTTCAACCCATTTCTTCTTCATCATAAGCCAAAGTTATTCAAGTCTCAAGAAAGAAGAAGATTACAGTATATCAGATCTGAACTTACTTTTGTTGATCATTTATTGTACACAATCTCTATTTGTTTGTAGAAGAGTTATCTCCGAATGGTAGGAGGGTTATCTCTGAGTTTGTAGGAGGGTTATCTCCGAGTTGTAGGAGCGTTGTCTCCGAGTTTGTAGGAGTTTTGTCTCCGAGGTGTAGGAGTTGTGACTCTGAGATTGTAGGATCATTCTTGATCCTAGATATAGTGAATTAGCCGAGGCTTGCCGTGGTGCTAGATGGCAAGGCGGGGGAAAGTGGAGTACCCAAGATCAGGGAACTACTATAAAATTTCTTGTGTCGTCTGTGATTGAAGTTTGTTTTCTATGTTTTCTTTTTATTAAGTTTTTATTCCGCAAAAGACGTAGATATCACTTATTCACCCCCCTCTAGGTGATTTAGGTAGGCAACTAGATACTTCAATTGGTATTAGAGTGTCGCTGTTCGTTGCTAGGTTAACACCTTGAACAGGATCCATTCATTCTAGTTGCTAGCAAATCATGGAAATAAGCAAGGAATCCTCCTCGTTGAAGCTGCCTATCTGCACAAAGGCTAATTTCCCCATGTGGAAAGAAAGAGTTAGATTTTACATGGAAGCCGCAGATCTGAGAGTTTTCAAGTTATGGAAGAAGGCCCTCATGTGCCTATGGTTGCCTCTACAATTGATCCAACTGTTCAGGTGCCAAAGAAGATGATGGACTTAACCAAGGATGAAATCGCCATCGTAGCCTTGGACAAAAGGCGAAGAACATAATTGCATAGTGCAGTGGAAGATTCTATGCTACAGAACTTAATCCACTGCAAATCAGCCAAGAGATGTGGACATCCTTGATTGTTCTCATGGAAGGTACCGAAGAGGTAAGGGACGATAGAAGATCTCTACTCAACCAAGAGTATGAGGCCTTCAAGCAAAGCAAGAAGGAGTGCATTGTCAATGCTTATGAAAGGTTATTCAAGATAGTAAACGGCTTAAGAAAACTATGGCCGGGAATTTACAAACGGTGAACTAAATGACAAGTTCCTGCGATCCTTGACGAATGAATGCGATAGCAAGATCGTTGTTATTAGAGAATTTGGAAAGTTGTCAAATATTGACCCACAGAATCTGTTCGGGAAACTACTATCCCATAAGCTGCAGATGAACATCCGCAAAACTGAAGAAGATGGGAATCGAACCTCGGGCAGAAGAGGACCATGGATCTGAAGGCCGAAAGCTCCAGGAAAAGCAGAGTTGTGTCACCAATAAGGGCACAAGAGACTGATGAAGAAGAAGAATCAGAAGCCGGCTCCTCCTGTTCTAAAATGTCTGATGGGGAGTTCTCACTAATTTCCCGTCAGTTCAAGAAATTGCTAAGCAAAAGAAGGCATATGAAGAACAAGTCCTCTTCCTCTGACTACAGCCATTCTCGTCGTGATGGTGATCATCACAGGAAAGGCTCAAGTAGCCATGACAGGTATAAGTCTAAACTGAACAAACATTTTCTTTCTGACATTGTTTGTTATTGCTGTAACAAGCCAGGGCATATGATCGTGATTGCCCTCACAAGAAGAAAGAGGGTGGAAAGAGAGAAGAAAAGAAACTCACCCATGGGAAAAAGAAAACTGAGAGAATCTTTGTTGCCAAGAAGTCCAAAACACTCAGCAACAGTGACTCGGATAAATCAAGTGATGAAGAAGAAGCCTACTTCGGGCTTATGGACATGGCTGATGACGAAGAAGAACCGCCGTATAAAGGGAAGGTAAATGCTCACACCATCTTATCTGAATCAGAGTATGCCTCAGTTGATCAAGAGAACTACTCCTCAGATGAGGATTCGGAACTCTGACCCAATATACTGAATTGCACAAAAGCTTTGACAAATGCCGAAAGGTCATCAAAACCCAGGTCAAGGAGATCATGTCTCTCAAGGAAGTGGAATCCAATGTGAGAGGAGAAGTTGCACAACTCACAAAGAGGAAATCCAGGTCCTTGACAGACAAGATCAAAAGCTCAGATGAGCTCCTTGCCCTGAGAGAGAAAATCATCAAAGAGCTGGAAGAACAGCTAGCTGCTGAGAAAAAGCTAGTTGAAAAGTTCTCCTAACCGGAAATTGTTCTTCCAATCATTGATAGATTCTCCGCTAAAGCAAGTGGCAGTGGATTAGGTCATGTGGTTGAATCTAGTAAATCTTCTAAGAGCATCCGAGCCAAGAAGAAAAATAAGAATGCTATGAAAGCTACCGTCGAAGAGAAAGGGAAGGCCCATCTGGATCAGACGACATTTAAGAAAGTTATCTTTCCAACAAATGCCTATGATCTAGAAAGCTCTTATGGTCACTTGACTAGACCAATTGAATTTGAGTCTGTCAATGACTACAAGGGGTGGACTCGTCCCCGAAACTTTGGTGCAAGTTTTTTCAAAGCACCTTATGAGGAAATAAATCTGAGAGGTTTTGGTCCTTTTTTTTCATGGACCTAGTGCAAAGAAGGCACCAACAGTGAAGACTATTGCTCCTAAGCCAAAGGATACAGTTATACCATGTGTATGTTGTACTCATGAGGGATCCTCATCAAAAAGTAAAGCTCCTACCAAAACAATCGTTCAAAAAGTGAAGCAGGAGAATACAAAGAAAAGGTACAACAGATTTGATTATTGGTGTTGCGGCAAAATTGGTCACTTTGTCGTAGATTGCTGGTTCAATCCAATTAATTTTAAAAGACCATAAGTAAACATTGTAAGGAAGACCGCTCGCAATGTTAACGTTCATCGTGGTGCTCAGCTAACAAGGGACCAAGGACCCAAATTTGTTTGGGCTCCTAAGGCAAAATAATCTGCTTTTGCAGGTATGTCTAAAGGCCAATAGAAATCATATCTAGTATTTGGACAGTGGTTGTTCTAGGCACATGACCGGGACAAGAAGCCCTATTGTAGAATTTCATTCCAGTTGAGAACGGCCCAAAAGTCATTTTTGGCGGATCTGACAGAGGAATAACTAAAGGCTATGGTATGATTACTAATGGTAATGTATCCTTCTCCGATGTGGCTTATGTAGAAGGATTAGAACATAATCTTATAAGCATAAGTCAACTTTGTGATAAAGGATACATAATTGATTTTTGTAAAGATAAGTGTATGATAAGGTTGGCAGAAAATTCTGAAACGATATTATCAGGCACTCGCTGTAGAAATATTTTCTGTTTAAACTTTCTTTGTTAAACCTCTTCTACACCCTGTGTGCTTTTTAGCAAAAGTTAGTGCATCTCTTGTTGAACAATGGCACAAGAGACTAACATATATTAATTTCAAACTATAAACAAATTGTTTTCTCAAAACATAGTGCGTGATGCGCCAAATGTTAAGTGTATTAAAGATAGACCTTGTCATGCATGTGTAAAAGGCAAGCAAACAAGAGCTAATTTTAAGAGCATAATTGGCAAAGACTCTACCAAGTGTTTACACCTGCTTCAGATGGACTTGTTTGGTCCTTTGCAAATTAGAAGTTTAGGATGGTAAGTCTTACACATTGGTTATTGTAGATGATTACTCACGTTTTGCATGAGTATTCTTTCTAAAACACAAGTCAGATACCTTTGACATTTTCACCAAGTTTGTCAAGCAAATCCAAAATGAATTAGATTGTTCGGTGGTCAAAATCAGAAGTGACCATGGAATAGAATTTGAATCGGGGGCCATGACAGACTTCTGTGAAAGCCTTGGTATCTTTCATGAGTTTTCCTCTCCTCGAACTCCACAACAAAATGGGGTAGCTGAGAGAAGGAATAGAACACTCATTGAGGCTTGTAGAACAATGTTGAGCGACTCTTCACTACCGGAATACTTTTGGGCTGAAGCCGTCAAAACTGCTTGTCACGTGCAAAACAGAGCACTCATAAATAAAAACCATGAAAAGACTCCCTATGAACTACTAATAGGTAAGAGACCGACCATCTCTTATTTCAGAATCTTTGGCAGTAAATGCTTTGTACTTAATAATGGGAAGCATTACAAAACCAAGTTTAGTGAAAAGAGTTTTGTAGGTATTTTCGTAGGCTATAGTAGCCATAGTAGAGCTTATAGAGTTTTTAATAAGAAAACCATGGTTGTAAAAGAATCCATTAACGTTGTATTTGATGAGATGAGCATGCTACAAAGCAGCTCTTCTAGTGTCTCTGTTGAAGATGCAGGTTCAAGACTGCAAGACTTAAGCTTGGATGATCCAGTCAAAGTAAGAACTCCAAACTTCATCAAGATCTCTCCCCCAACCTCAACTGAAGAGGAAGATCACCAAGATAAAGAGTCAATCCAAGTGGAGGAAGACAATCCAGTAGTAGAAGAAGTTCCTGGTGGCCCAATTGATGCAAGGAATCTAAAGTTCAGACATATGAGGGATCATCCGGTTGATCAGATCATAGGAGATCCTCAAGTCGGCATAAGAACAATAAGAGATACTACTAATGAAAATATGTATTTGAGTTTCCTCTCGCAAGTTGAACCTAAGAAGTTCCAAGAAGCAAATTGAAGTATTTAATTGCCTACCTAAATCACCTAGAGGGGGTGAATAGGTGATAACTGAGTCTTTTGCGGAATAAAAGCTTGATAAAAAGATAACACAGAAAGCAAATCACAATCACAGATGACACAAGGAATTTTATTGTGGTTCCCCGATCTTGGGTACTCCACTTTCCCGGCCTCGCCAATCTAGCACCACAGCTAGCCTTGACTACTTCACAATATCTCAGATCAAGAAAGATCCTACAATCTCGGAGTCACAACTCCGACAACTCGGAGACAAATCTCCTACAAACTCGGAGGCAATGCTCCCACAACTCGGAGAAAACTCTCCTACAAGAAATTGAGATTAAGTACATTGAAATACTTAACAAAACTTGTACAAATATGAACTTCTGAGAACTTCTTCCTCCTTGAGTCTTGGAAATCTTTGGCTAGAAGATGAGGAAGAAACTATTGAAATCACAGATCTGATCTCTAGGATTCGACACGATCCAATGGATTGTTGTAGATGATTAGAGCGCTGATCTGTCGAATCTGTTCTTTAGAAAGAATCGATTGATTGAGAGAGAGAGATAGATCCTTCAACAATGGTCGGAGGCAGCAACTTCTTTACGATGATCCGATCGAATAGAAGATTAGAAAGATTAATAAAATTTAGTTAAGATAAGATCGGATAGGAACCTTATATAGCAATCATATGTAACGGCAAAGAGGCCTTGATTTAAGGTAAGGTTAACCTTAAAACCTCTCACACGTGCCGTCAAGTCCGTCAGAAGAAAATAAAATCCCGTCAAGAACCGGATTTCAAAGCAGCACTGGAAGAAAACAATTTTCTCAAGACAATATGGATTTCTCGAGAAATGGATTTGACCTCTCGAGAAATGAACTTAACTACTCGAGAAATGGCTGCAACAAATTGAGATAAGGCTGGAAAAAGCTTTCATGATGACTTGAAGAAAATTTCTCGAGAACAAAGAGACTTCTCGAGAAATGGCTTTGATTTCTCAAGAGAACATATGACTTCATGAGAAACAGCTTAGAAAGCTTTCAAAGGACATCTGAGGAGATTTCTCGAGAATAAACAGGACTTCACAAGAAATTGACTTGATTTCTTGAGAGACAGTGGACTTCTCGAGAAATAGCTTAGAAACTTTAGATTAGAAGTCAGAGAGGGATTTCTCGAAAACTGAAGAAAACTTCTCGAGAAATAACTTGGATTTCTTGAGAGCTAAAGATGATTTCTCGAGAAATACCCTTAGAAAAATTCTGAAACTTTTCTCCTTTCTTCTCTTGGACACCATCAACTCTTCCATCTTCCAAGCTTCAAGAGTCTTGAAAATGAAGTGTATCCCAATAGAGAGATCACACATGAGTCAACACCATGTTCCACACAATGAGGGATTATATTATATGAAACTGTGTTTAATGACCCATTGTGATCTAACATTGGTCTACACTTAGCAATTATAACCTGCAATAACATAGCTAAGAGACAAAATCAAATACATCAGCAATTCAACTTGGTTCAAGGGTGACTTCTCACAAATCTAAGCTATTGTGGATTCAATACCCAACAATCTCCCCCTATTTGTAGAAGTCAGATCCATATGCACTAAGATGAATTGCAACAAGATAAAAGATATAAACTACACATCACAGAAGAAATAATAATAATAATAGAAGAGACCATCAAAATCAAAACATTATATATATTCAAGATTGTCTTAAATGAATTAAAGTTCACACAATTTCTTTAACAAAAGATTTTGATAGGTCTCAGATTCTATTCCTTCAATGGCTCCTCCTCTTCTTTTCCTGTCTCTTGAAATAAGCTTCAGGCTTAGGAAAGTACTTTAGAGGAGGAGGTGGACCTTCTGGATTGTCCCATCCATGGGTTCTGTAATGGATCCTTCTCTTAGTAATACTTATCTCATATTTCTTCCATTCTTCCTGACTGTAATAATCTTGGACTCTCATGACACCTTCATTTACTAACCTAAGAGTATCTAAAATAATAATTCTTGAATCTGGACTCCATGTCTCAACAGCTTTTCCTGCACTTGCCTTACTAGTGCTTTCTGAGCCTTTGCCTGGAACTGACTTGCTTGCAGAAGGACCTTCTACATATCTCCTCTTCCTTGAGCCTGGCACCTTAGACTGAATTTCAGATTGCTCTGCAGGCCAAACCTAAGTATAGTCAACAGGAGGATCATATTCAGGTTGCCTTTCAGGTCCAGGTGAGAACTGAGGTCTAGGATCAAACTGAGGAGGTTGAGGATGAATTGCTAGTTCAGGAAATATTTCATTATGCAGCAACACAACTGTAGTAGAAGTGTAAGCATTAACTTCAGCAATTTGTCTTTGCACACCAGCATTCAACTATTCCAGCTGGGAAGCCCATACTCTTTGAATCTCAGATAACTGGAAATTCATCATCTCTGTCATCTTATCCTCCCCCTTTCTGACTTCTACAGATAGGGTTTGGATGACAGATTCCTTGAACTGACCAATTTCATCTATTACCTTAATGTGTTAGCTTCTGCCTTTCCTTCAAAGGAGTCTTGAGTTTTCCTTACCTTTAAAGTATCTTCAATGACTTTTCCCATGCTCTGGACAGAGTGATCTATTGATTTGTCACCTTGAGTGACAAGCTTCTTAAGATTATCTATGTTAGCTTGAACTTCAGCAAGTCCTCTGCTCATCTCTTTTTCTACAGCAGAGATCCTTGCATGCACATCTTTAAGAGAACTCTCAAACTTCTCTTTTTGCTTATTATCAATTCTATCTGACCAAGAAGAGACTCTGCATCATGCATAGGAGGTGAAGGAGGTGGAGAAGGTAGAATATCAGTCCTCCAATCAGGAATTTATTCTAGAACTACAGAGCTGACTTTCTTTGGGCAGAGGATGGAATCACATCCTCTCCCTAACTGGCATGCTCAGATAGAGCGGCCTAGCCTTCATCCATAACAGAATCCTTCTCCACCTCATCATCTGCTGGGGTAGGAGAGTGCCCTTGCACTGAGTCTACATCATCATTATCAACAAACTCTAGGTCAGCCCCTGACCTTGCCTGATGGAAACTTGGACTGAGCTCTTCATGATAATCTCTTTCAATATCTACAACTGTATCTACCACAATCTCTGCCACTGATTCTGTAACACCCTGCCAGTACGGATAATATAACAGTAGGTTCGGCCAGGACCCCATGCCATATAAAACACACTAGCTAGGCGTTATAAGGTGATACACAGAAAATAACTACACGAGAGTACTCAAAGCATAAGCGGAAGCATTTGATTTAAACATTACTTTTAGAATTGTCCACTATCTCGGGAAGGAAATAATATGTAGAGTTACGGCCTTAAGGCCTTACATTTCAAAATGCACAAAAGTCCATAAACATACATCGGCACGCAGGCCGGCAATACATGAAAAGCAGAAAAGGAGACTAGCCTTCTAGGGCCAACTCAGCAACGGGCAACCAACTGCTATTTTTCGCTCGGCTCACCAGCACCTGCAACCAACATCCAATAAGAGGTAAACGAGGGTCAACTATGAGCTGACCTCAAACCGTGTAACGACCCCCCCCCCCCCCCGGCCATCTAGTCGGCTCAGGGACGAGTCACCGCTAACCTGCAAGCAAGTCATACATGCAATATGAAATCAAAAGAAAGTGCAACTGCACTACACAGGGTGAGGTTTCAAGCACAATCAATCTTCTAGGTGTAGCATCAAATAAAGTTGAACCTAGTATGCACATGATGTTAGTTGGGTTCACCCGATGGTTACCACAACCGCCTAAGAAGCGTATGAGGCTAACATAACATCAATCCAGATATCACAACCGTGGTACTCACGATCGCACGGAACAGGCTAAGCTAAAGAGCTTAGTAATCGCTTGAGCATTTTACCTATTAGAGAAAACTCTCCCAAACAGGTCTATCCTATGATCACACGGTGTCCCGGGGTTTCCCCTCTTGCCGATCTGCATGGTGCGGGTTCGGTACAAGCTTATGCCCGTCGTTCAAACCATCGCGTTAACGGCACAATGCGGGTGTAGCTTTACCTCGGCCCGTTTGCTAACAAACACCAAAGGGTGTCATCGATCAACAAGCTACACACCTAATCCAAACAAGGGCTTAGGCTTCACTAGCACAACAACGAAGGAGGTACAAGATGACTCACTTCGAACTTCGTGGTGAAGGTTTGCATTCAATCAAAGCATGGGGCTTCCGTTAGGATCTCAAAAGATGCCTAATCTTAAGTCCCGCAATACGACAGTCGATCACACGGAGTCATTCTCCGGCACGCATTCTAAGGCTTAACCTAAATGCAACGTCACAATTCAAGCATCACCGATTCGGGCTCATAGACGCGAATAGGCTTCACACAAAATGCCTAAATCTGTATGTCTACCGAATTTCTACATGCAAATATGCCAGGGATGGACTCAATCAACCCAGAGTTCCGAAGGACTTAAGGAAATCCTACACTTCACGCATTTGGTGAAAGGGATGCCTTATGCAAGCATAGAAAAGTCATGAGAGGACAAAAAACACGTCCTAAGACCAGGAGGAAGGATCGTTACACTTGGAGCTTTCTTCGGCGCCATAGATCTGAGGTTTCACTCGGATAGAAAGAACCGCAACGGGCTCCGAAGCTTCGACAATGGCGGAAGATGCCTTCTTCTTCTTCTTCTTCCTCGCTGCTCGCAGTTTTTCTCGGCTTGGAGAGAGAATGTATAGGTAAGAATGATCTAAAACTTATCTCCCAAGCATCCTTAACGGGTTTCGAATTAATCCTAGCCGTTCAATTTGGTTTTCATCAAGACCGTAGTCAGACGGACTTAGAAATTTCCGTCAAAAACCCATAAAAATTGAAACAGGCGAAAATACAGCTTTCTGTCCGTATTCGACGAATGTCATGGCAGATTCGGCTATATCCATTAGACGAATGACGCTATAGCCTATAGACGAATTCGGCTATATCCATTAGACGAATGACGCTAAAGCCTTTAGACTAATGACGCTAAAGCCTTTAAGCTAATGATGCTAAAGCCTTTAGGCTAATGACGCTAAAGCCTTTAGACTAATTTTCCTAGAAATGGACGAATTCGGCTAGCTCGCAGCACATGAAGTTTTGGGGTGTTACAACACCACCTCACTTAAAAGAATTTCATCCCGAAATTATGAAAATAATAGCAGCCAAATTAAAGGATAAATTACCTGAGAGAAATAGCTCGGGGAACTCCGCAAGCATCGATTGCTTCCTTTCCCAAGAGTCCTCTCTCCCACAATTATTCCAACGGACCTTTACCATCTGAAAGGATTTGTTCCGCAACTGCTTCACTTCAGTGTCTTCAATGCAAATGGGCTTGACTTTCATCGATAGCCCACCATCTACCTACACTTCGTCGACCGCACGAACAAGACTAGGCTCTTTGACAGCCTTCCGCAACACAGGGATATGAAATACATCATGCAGTCTGCTCAGCTGCGAAGATAGAGCAAGCCGGTAGGTAGCTTCACCAATGCGCTCCAAGATTTCGAATGCTCCTAAATACCTCGGACTTAGCTTTTTCAAGCGTCGGATCCTCGATACTCCTTTCAACGGTTTGATCTTTAGGTAAACTCAATCACCAACGGCAAACTCGACGTTCCGGTGATTTGCATTGTAATACTTTGCCTGCCAATCCTGGGCAATGAGCAACCGCTCTCGTATTGCCCAGATTGATGTGTTTGCTTCATCCACGCCCTTGCGTTTCAACAACTTTGTGTCGCCCGTTTCAGCCCAAGCCAACGGTGTACGACATTTTCTACCATAAAGAGCCTCGAAAGGTGTCATCTTTATGTTTGCTTGGTAGTTGTTGTTGTAGGCAAACTCAATCATATAGAGATGATCTTCCCATCTCTTTCCGAAGTCCAGGGCGCACATCCTTAGCATGTCTTCCATCGTCCTATTGGTCCAATTCAGTTTATCCATCCGTTTGCGGGTGGAAGGACGTGCTAAATTTTAGCTTGGTACCCAATAATTGATGAATCAGCCTCCAATTGTTTGATGTGAACCGCCCATCACGATCACTAACAATGCTACGGGGAATCCCGTGCAACCGTTTGATGTTATCAACGTATAACTTTGCTAGCTTTTCCACAGAATCGTCCTTCCGGTTCGGAATGAAGTATGATACTTTCGTCAATCGATCTACAATTACCTAGATGGCGTAGTTTCCATTTTGTGATCTCGGCAATCTGTGCACGAAATCCATCGAAATATCGTTGAACTTCCATTCTGGAATCGACAAAGACTTCAGAAATTCACCAGGTCTTTGACATTCGGCCATCACCAATGCGCAAGTATGGCACTTGGCCACGTAGAGGGCATTGTCTTTCTTCATACCCGGCCACTAGAAGAGTTTCTTCATATCCATGTACATTTTTGTGCTCCCCGGATGGATCGAGTACTTGGTATGATGAGCCTCGTACATCAATTCCACCCGTAATGTACCAACATTTGGGATGCACAATCTTCCATTTTTTCACATAAACCCATCTTCGAAGGAGAAATCAACGTTTGACCCATCAACGGTCTCCGCTTTATATCGTTTCATGCTAGTATCCAGCTCCAATGCTTGACAAACTCGGTCGTCCAGGTCATATTGAACCTCCGTCCAGTTCAAGCACACTGAAGGAGACGCTCTTCTATCGACATAAATGATCTCCATGGCTTCTAGCTCGCGGATTAGACACTCATCGTGCATCAAAATCCAATTAGCTTGTGCAGGAGCCCGACGACTCAACGCGTCCGCGACTACATTTCCTTTCCCAGGAGTGTATCGAATGTCGAAGGTGTAGTCCCCTAGAAACTCCATCCACCTCCTTTGTCGCATATTCAACTCCTTCTGATCAAGCAGGTACTTGAGGCTTTTGTGGTACGCAAAGATGTCGATCTTCATGCCATACAAGTAGCGCCTTCAAAGTTTAAGAGCAAATACCACGGCCGCTAGCTCCAAATCATGGACCGGGTAGTTCCTCTCATGTACCTTTAACTAACGGGAGCCATAGGAAATTACCTTACCAAATTGCACTATGACGCAACCCAAGCCACTCCCCGAGGCGTCGCTATATATTTCGTAGCCCTCCGTTCCACATGGCGAGCATAGAATGGGCGTCGTAGTCAGATGGCTCTTCAGCTACTCAAAAGCTCATGCGCACTCAGGAGACCAGTCGAACTTGTGATCTTTCCTAGTCAGTTTAGTGAGGGGAAGTGCAATCCTCGAGAAGTTTTCCACAAAGCGTCTATAATAGCCGGCAAGCCCTAACTAACTTCGGACTTCCGCTATGTTTTTCAACACAGGCCAAGCTCGGATCGCTACTATCTTCGACAGATCAATTGCGATTCCATCCCCACTAACAACATGACCCAGGAACGCTACTAACGATTGCCAAAATTTGCACTTGGAGAACTTGGCATAAAGTTGACTCCTCCTCAGAGTGCTCAAAATTACGTGCAGATGCTCTGTATGCTCCTCCTCCGACTGAGAGTATACCAAAATGTCGTCGATGAAGACGATCACAAATTGATCTGAACACTCTCGGAACATTCTATTCATTGAGTCCATGAATACCAATGGTGCATTAGACTAACAAAACGGCATAACCGTGAACTCGTAGTGCCCAAAGCAGATACTGAACGTTGTCTTTGGAATGTCACAATCCCTTATACGAAGCTGATAATAGTCGGACCTTAAGTCTAGCTTAGAGTATACCATCGACCCAACCAGTTGGTCGAATAAGTCATCGATTCTCGGAATCGGATAATAGTTCTTCTCGGTCAGCTTATTCAGCTCTCGATAATCAATACATAGACGCAAGTTCCCGTCCTTTTTCACAAAGAGGACCGGTGCACTCCAAGGTGATGAACTTAGATGTAAGTAGCCTTGCTCTAGTAGCTCTTGCATCTGAACCTTCGGCTCTGCCAATTCCTTTGGCGCTATCCGGTACGGTGAGCGTGCTACAGGCTTGGCACCTGGCACCAGCTCAATACAGAAATCAATCTCTCGCTGAGGCGGAGCCCCAGGGAGTTCATTAGAAAACACATCGGCGTACTCCGCTACAACTAGGACATCACGTACATAACCCGCACTTTGGCTCCGAAGCCTCCAACAAAGTGAAGAACAACTCCGCGCCCTTTCTCACATCCCTAACCACCTGGAGAGCAGACATCAGTGTCTTGCTCGCTCCTCACATGCCCGCGAATGTGGTTTCGTCTCCGGTTTTCTTTCCCAGAGTGATCTCCTTTGAATTGCAATCTATGCATGCTTGTTGCTCTGAGAGCCAGTCCATGCCGAAGATACGTCAAATTCAGCTAACGGTAATAACGATGCTTCCAACTCGAAGTCTTGATTTCCAATCCGCACCTTCACACGACTCTTCCTATCCGCACTCATGCGAGATCCATTGGGTAGCACTACTTCCAATCTATCCTCTACTAAGGTAGACGACACTCCGATTCGCACCACGAAGTCCTCAGACAGAAAAGTGTGCGATGCACCCATATCGAAAAGAGCTCTCGCCGGATAGTTGAATATTAGGACGAAGCCTAATTGTACACAAGTAAATTATATAGTCGCACAACAGTATGAATTATATATAGCTGTAAAAGATAACTTCTAATTCGTACCTGTGACGACATCAGATTGTCGTATGGCTTCTTGCTGGCCAAGCGAGTAAACTCTCGGCTGGGTCAGAATGTGCTGGGAAGCAGAAGACTCCGCATCTTTGCCTTTTTCCGCATGACTTGCAGCACGAGCATAGTCCATCGCTCGGTTCTCCGGCCTCGGAAGACCACTTCGACATGCACGTGCCTTATGCCCCACCTTCCCACAAGTGAAACATGTCATAGGACCATGTGCTGTCGTAGCTCCTGATATATTAGAGCGAGTTGGCTCCACAGACTTGAACTTCCTTTTGTTCCTCCTGAACTCAGATTTGGACTGAGAGGCCGGCGCATGAAATTCAGGTTTCTTTGCCACGCCCTTTGCTTGCATTCTCTTCATGTCCAATTCCAGAGATCTGGCAGTTTGTACCATCACATGGAAGCCAAACGTCATAAGGCCTGCAATGTGCAGCCTCAACTCATCTCGAAGAGCTTCATAAAACTTGTTCGTCTTCGTTACCTCATCTTCCACCAAATACCCCGCTTAGCGGCCCAGTCTAGTGAACTCTTGCAAGTATTCATCCACCGAGTTATTGCGCTGGGCAGAGGGAATATATCTCTGAAGAAACGACTTTGAGAACTCTGCCAAAGTGATCTCAGTAATATCCTTACCTCCAAACTTATGCACTTCCTGTTCGGCCCACCAAAGTTATGCTTCTACGTTAAGGAGGAAGGTGGCTAGGGTGACCATCATAGCTTCTTCCGTTGCTGTCGCCTTTAGTGTTTTTCTAACTGTTGACAGCCAGTCCTCCGCCTCCGTTGGGGATCCAGTCCCCGAAAAGGTTGGAGGATGGGACCTTATAAAGTGCTGAAGTTGTTGATCACACGCTCGCAGAAAAGCTACTCGCTCTACTCGACAATCCACCCTTGGCTCCACCGCAGGTTCCACTGCAGCCACTGCCACAGTGGTCTCCACCCTCGGTTCCACCGCAGGTTCCACTGCATCAACTGCCTCCAGGGCCACATCCGGAGTAGGCGTAGCAGGCTGTGCAAGCCTTTGAGGTTGAGTGTTGATCATCGCGAAGACATCTTCTGCGACTAATCTGATCATCTCAGCTGAAGGAGTGGTCACTGACACCTCAGCCGATGCACTACTTTCAGTGGTGTTACGGGGTCGAGACTGCCCCGCACCACTCCTAGTCACCTATAATCGTGCAAGGCACAATTTAGTGACCGAAAAATATCTAACAACAATCATGGAATGCTCAGGTTCAACAAACAAGTATGTTTTTCCCTTCCTAAGTGGACATTCTTATTAGTTTTTTGTCGTTTTAGGTGAGCGCACATCCCGTATACACCACCCCTTAAAAGGAATTCGTCCCGAATTTACAAACTACAGATTGATGTGCTAAGTCTGATACCAAATTGTAACACCCTGCCAGTACGGATAATATAACAGTAGGTCTGGTCGGGACCCCAAGCCATATAAAACACACTAGCTAGGTGTTATAAGGTGATACACAGAAAATAACAACACGAGAGTACTCAAAGCATAAGCAGAAGCATTTGATTTAAACATTACTTTTAGAACTGTCCACTATCTCGGGAAGGAAATAATATGTAGAGTTACGGCCTTAAGGCCTTACATTCCAAAATGCACAAAACTCCATAAACATACATCGGCACGTAGGACGGCAATACATGAAAAGCAGAAAAGAAGGCTGGCCATCGAGGGCCAACTCAGCAACGGGCAACCAACCACTATTTTCCGCTCGGCTCACCAACACCTGCAATCAACATCCAATAAGAGGTAAACGATGGTCAGCTATGAGCTGACCACAAACCGTGTAACGACCCCACACCCCGTCCATCTAGCCGACTCTGGGGCGAGTCACCGCTAACCTTCAAGTAAGCTGTACATGCAATATGAAATCAAAAGAAAGTGCAACTACACTATACAGGATGAGGTTTCAACCACAATCAATCTTCTAGGTGTAGCATCAAATAAAGTTGAACCTAGCATGCACATGATGTTAGTTCGGTTCACCCGAAGGTTCCCCACAACCGCCTAAGCAATGCATGAGGCTAACATAACATCAATCCAGATATCACAACTGTGGGTACTCACGACCGCACGTAACAGGCTAAGCTAAAGAGCTTAGTAATCGCTTGAGCATTTTACCTATCAGAGAAAACTCTCCCAAACAGGTCTATCCCATGATCACACAGCGTCCACGAGTTTCCCGCTCTCGCCGATCTGCATGGTGCGTGTTAGGTACAAGCTTATGCCCGTCGCTCAAACCATCGCGTCAACGGCACAATGCGGGTGTAGCTTTACCTCGGCCCGTTTGCTAACAAACACCAAAGGGTGTCATCGATCAACAAGCTACGCACATAATCCAAACAAGGGATTAGGATTCACTACCACAACAACGAAGGAGGTACAAGATGACTCACTTCGAACTTCGTGGTGAAGGTTTGCATTCAATCAAAGCATAGGGTTTCTGTTAGGATCTCAAAAGATGCCTAATCTTAAGTCCTGCAATATGACAGTCGATCACGCGGAGTCATTCTCCGGCACGCATTCTAGGATTAACCTAAATGCAATGTCACAATTCAAGAATCATCGATTTGGGCTCACGGCCGTGAATAGGCATCACACAAAATTCCTAAATTCGTACGTCTACCGAATTTCTACATGCAAATATGTCGGGGATGGACTCAATCGACCGGGAGTTCCGAAGAACTTAAGGAAATCCTACACTTCACCCATTTGGTGAAAGTGATGCCTTTTTGCAAGCATAGAAAAATCATTAGAGGACCAAAAACACGTCCTAAGACCGGGAGGAAGGATCGTTACCCTTGGAGCTTTCTTCTGCGCCATAGATCTGAGGTTTCAGTCGGATAGAAAGAACCGCAACGGCCTGCTCTTTCCAGATCTGAAAATGGCTCGCGATTCGGAGCTCAGAAGCTCCGGCAATGGCGGAAGATGCCTTCTTCTTCTTCCTCGCTGCTCGCAGTTTTTCTTGGCTTGGAGAGAGAACGTATAGATAAGAATGATCTAAAACTTATCTCCCAAGCCTCCTTAAAGGGTTTCGAATTAATCACAACCGTCCGGTTTGGTTTTCATCAAGACCGTAGTCACACGGACTTAGAAATTTCCATCAAAAACCCGTAAAAATCGAAACAGGCGAAAATACAGCTTTCCGTCTGTATTCGACGAATGTCATGGCAGATTTGGCTATATCCATTAGACGAATGACGCTATAGCCTATAGACGAATTCAGCTATATCCATTAGATTGACGCTATAGCCTATTGACGAATTCGGCTATATCCATTAGACGAATGACGCTAAAGCCTTTAGACTAATGACGCTAAAGCCTTTAAACTAATGACGCTAAAGCCTTTAGACTAATGATGCTAAAGCCTTTAGACTAATGACGCTAAATCCTTTAGATTAATTTTCATAGAAATGGATGAATTTTGGCTAGCTCGCAGCACATGAAGTTTTGGGGTGTTACAGATTCTGTATGCAAAACTTCAAGATTCACATCTGGAGGAGGTGGAATAGTAGATTCAACACCTATTGAGGAGGGGACAGCTTCTTCAAGAAGAATTTCAGGAACTGATGTAGATGGGACTGTACTCTGAGTTGGAACTGGTTCTTGTTGTTGAACTGTCTGTTGAGGTGGTACTTCTTCCTGGGGTTGAACTGGTTGTTGAGGAGGAGCTGGTTGAGCACTTGAAGGCTGAGAGGTGGAGAGGGGAGCTGGAGAAGCAGGTTGATTGATGCAGCACGCCCAGCCCGCCCCGGCTGGTGGAGTCACACCAGCCATCGGAACACGTCAGGCACGCACCGCGAAAGGACTGCAGCCCAGACACCCCAACCCGTCTCCGCACCTATTCTCAGCGCGGCGGGTTGTTGAGGCTGGGGCTCGATCCCAGACCTCCTTGATAAGCACCTTTCCTAACAGGCCTCACCACCAACTGACCTGCAGGTCAGTTGGTGGTGAGGCCTGTTAGGAAAGGTGCTTATCAAGGAGGTCTGGGGATCGAGCCCCAGCCTCAACAACCCGCCGCGCTGAGAATAGGTGCGGAGACTGGCATAGGAGACCCCCAGGTCTTCCTTAGCTGGGTAGTTGATATGGAGTGTTACTACCAGTGGCACAATCTCACGAATCTCCAAAAGGTCCAAGTCGCCCGCATGAAGTTAACAGATCGTGCGAAAACCTTTTGGCTGAATGAGGAAAGGAGGTTGGGAGCCGGACAGGAAGTCCCACCTATCGGATGGGCGGTGATGAAAAATTTGCTCACCGACCAATACGTTCCCGCTTACCACCGAACACAAATGTTCGATGAACTAGCCACCCTGCGGCAAGGTTCAAAGTCGGTGGCCGAGTATATGGGAGAGTTGAAAGACCGTATGGTGCGTTGCGAGCTTAGGGAACCCCCAGAGGTCACATTATCCAGGTTTCGTAAGGGGCTTCAACCCGATATCCAGCGGAAGCTCTTGCGCTACGGGCACACAGATCTGAACACGACTTTCAATGCCGCCCTAGACATTGAAAAACACTTAGCCGCCAAGGCTCAATCCCGTTATTCCCACACAAGGAATAAGACCACCGTTGGAGCGTCTTCTTCCACCTATCCGGACAGGGGAAAGTCTAGAACCACCGAGTCTAAATCCGTCGTGATCACCGCTAGGAACACCAAGAACCCCACGAGTGAGCGTGTCCCCATTGGGAAAGTTAGCAAGGCCAATGCCACGTGTTATTCTTGCGGTGTTCAAGGCCACTATGCCTTTGAATGCCCAACTAAGACTAAGGCCGTTGCCCTCTTAGACATGGCCGCCGATTCTACTGACTATGTGTATGAGGCCGCCGAGGAGAGCGACCCCGAAGGGGTCCCAAGCAATTTGGAAGACGATCCCCCCCTCATGGTGATGCGTTGTATTCTGACCACTCCACGTCCGCTTGATGACTGGAGGAGGACGAGTATCTTCTCTCTGATCTTTAAGAGTGGCGACAAGCTGTGCAAGCTCATTATAGATAGCGGTAGCTGCGTTAATGTTATCTCTGAGAACGCTGTTAAACGTATGAATCTGACCACGGAACCACACCCCACACCCTACCAGGTAGCTTGGATTAGCAAGGTTACCGTCCCAGTTAGCAAGCGTTGTCTGGTCCCTCTTACCTTTAAATCTTACACGGATGAGGTCTGGTGTGACGTCCTTCCCATGGATGCGTGCCACGTGTTATTGGGCCGCCCTTGGCTTTATGACTGTGACGTCACACATTTCGGTCGAGCCAATACTTATGAATTCAAATTCAACGGTAAGACCATCACATTGAGACCGACCGTTCCGAAGGAGCCGGTAGCTTTGGCTAAGGACACTACTGTCCCGGCCGAGAGGAAGGCTTTGAGCCTAGTTGGTAGGAGAGAGATTGTGAGAGATCCTTTTCTTGAGGGAGTTATGTACGCTTTAGTTCTTATGAGTGCGAAGGGTGAATCGGACGCGTTGAATGAGTTTCCTAGGGAGTTACGAGCACTTTTGGACGAATGTAAAGACGTGTACCCAGACGAGTTGCCTTCTGTGTTACCTCCATTGAGGAACATACAGCATGCGATAGATCTCATTCCGGGTTCGTCCCTGCCGAACCAACCCCACTATAGGCTTCATCCCGCGGCCCACAAAGAGCTGCAGACTCAGATCGAGGATTTGATGAAAAAAGGATTCATCAGGACTAGCATGAGCCCTTGTGCGGTGCCAGCCCTTATTGCCCCCAAGAAGGATGGTACGTGGCGGATGTGTGTTGATAGCCGCGCTATCAACAAAATCACCATCAAGTACCGATTTCCTATACCGCGCTTAGATGACCTTCTAGATGTCTTGTCTGGCGCCACGATATTTTCTAAGTTAGATTTACGGAGCGGCTATCACCAGATAAGGATCCGCGAGGGAGATGAGTGGAAGACGGCGTTTAAGTCTAAGGACGGGTTATACGAGTGGCTTGTGATGCCCTTCGGGCTATCCAATGCCCCCAGCACATTCTCCCGGATGATGACGCATGTCTTTCAGCCATTCATGGGGAAGTTCGTAGTTGTCTACTTCGATGACATCTTGGTTTACAGCACTACTACCACCGAGCACATCTCCCACATGAGAGTGGTTCTTTCCACCCTACGGAAGGAAACTTTATTTCTGAATCTCAAGAAATGCACTTTTCATGTTACAGAGGTGGAGTTTTTAGGCTACGTCGTTGGAACGGAGGGCATTAGGGTCGACCCTAGCAAAGTTAAGGTGATTAAGGACTGGCCCGTGCCGACCACGATACGTGAGGTAAGGAGCTTCCATGGGTTGTCAACTTTCTACCGCCGTTTCATCAAAGACTTTAGCAGCATCATGGCCCTCATTAGTGACTGCATGAAAAAAGGTGAGTTTACTTGGACGAAGTCCGTCACCTTCGCTTTCCAACGCATCAAAGAGCTTATGACTGAGGCACCCGTCTTACGTCTACCTGACTTCTCGAAAGTCTTTGAGCTTACTTGTGACGCTTCGGGCGTGGGGATAGGAGGTGTCTTGAGTCAGGAAGGGCACCCTGTGAGTTTCTTTAGTGAAAAGTTGGCGGGCGCTAAATTGAATTATTCCAACTATGATAGGGAATTTTATGCGGTCATTAGATGCTTGCACCACTGGCGGCATTATCTCCTCTCTAAGGAGTTCGTGATCCTCTCCGATCACGAAGCATTGCGATTTATCAATGGCCAACATAAAATCAGTCCGCGTCACGCCAAGTGGGTATCCTTCCTACAGGGTTACACTTTTAATCTCAAACACCTTAAGGGAGCGGACAATCGGGTTGCGGACGCTCTTAGTCGCCTAGCCCTTTTAGTCACCACTATGGAGGTTAACGTTGTCGGGTTCGAGCGAATCAAAGATGAGTACGCTACATGCCCGGATTTTCAGGATTCTTACCTTTCTGCCCAGGATAGTTCCCCCACCACTATTACTACGTTCGTTATCAAGGATGGTTACCTCTTTAGGCATGGGAAATTATGTATTCCGCAGTCATCTCTACGTCTCCATATCATCTGGGAACTGCATAGTGGCGGGTTGAGTGGCCATTTCGGTAGAGATAAGACTATCACCCTGGTTGAGGAAAAGTTTTATTGGCCAAAGTTGAAGGCAATGGTAGGACGGGTAGTGAGTAGTTGCCGTACTTGCCAAGTTTCCAAGGGCACCAAAACCAACGTCGGGTTATATACTCCGTTGCCTGTACCATCCGTACCTTGGGAGGATGTGAGCATGGACTTTGTCTTAGGCCTACCCACCACCTTTCGTCGTCACGATTCTATCTTCGTAGTTGTGGATAGGTTCTCCAAAATGGCATACTTTATACCGTGTACTAGAACCGACGACGCATCTCACATCGCAAAGCTATATTTTAAGGAAGTTGTTAGTCACCGAGGAGTGCCGAAGACAATTGTCTCGGATAGGGATGTTAAGTATACGAGCTACTTCTGGAAGACACTTTGGATCCTAATGGGTACAAAACTATTGTTTTCCTCCGCCTATCATCCTCAAACCGATGGGCAAACTGAGGTGGTCAACCGGAGCCTAGGGAACCTTCTTAGATGTCTCGTGAGTGATCATAAAGGCACATGGGATCTTCTTCTTCCCCACGCTCAGTTAGCCTATAACAATTCCAAAAATCGGTCCACCGGTTTGTCGCCAAATGAGATTGTCCACGGGTACAAGGCCCATGTGCCTCTTGACTTGGTTCCCTTACCCTCAACTTACAAGGCAAGTCAATTTGCACAATCCTTCGCCCAACATATTCACGACCTTCATGCACGTATACGAGCTACCTTGACTGCTCAGTATGATTCTTATCAGGCACACGCCAATATACATCGGAGAGTGTCACACTTCAAGGTTGGCGATTTGGTCTTAGTACGATTAGTTCCCGAACGTTTGCCATCTGGCACCGATAAAAAGTTAGCACCTAAGCGCGTCGGCCCTTTTCGGATCATCAAGAAAATAGGTGACAACGCTTTTGTTTTGGATTTGCCTGCCGAATGGGGGATCTCCCCTATTTTTAACGTCTCGGATTTAACGATGTTCGTATCGCCTCCACATGAGTTGAGTTCCTTGACGTCTTCTACTTCCACCAAATCTTCTAATGGGTTGGGGAGTGGTAGTACGGATGACCTCTCTCTATCGGTTCCCACAGGTATTTCACCGGATGGTAAGTCGCATACTTTTATTTCTACTGCCGATATGTTCCTCAGGTTTCCGAAGACTTTTCTCACTCTGGACATGATACTTTCTGCGGAGCCACTTACTACCTCGGAGGGTGCTACTTACCGCTTCCTCATCCGTTGGCGTGATCGCCCCCCTTCAGACGATTCTTGGGTCCTCGCGACAGAGCTTCAACGACTGGATGCTGATCTTCTCCGCGCTACATCTCGGACCACGCATCGGAGATGCTTGATTTTGAGTGGGGGAGTATTGATGGCACTGAAGAAATTTACGTGCGCGTCGCAAGGGTGAAAATTAAAATTTTCACGCCCGACACTCAACCACGAAGGATCGCACCAATGTGACATTGCAAGATATCATTCATTATTAAGGAGCACATTTGATTAAAAGAACCCAACCGGGATAAAACACATTAATCAAAGCCCCATGAAGCATGCATAACTAGTTAAAACCCAACCGGGATAAAACTCATTGCATTCACATAGTTAAGAAATTATACCTATAGAGATTGAAAAATCTCTATAATCAAGCGATGAAGCTATTGGCCTCCTCTGAGATCGAGAGGAGATCCAAACAGCGCTTGCGGAAGCTTCTGAAAACAGCGAGGAAGGAGCACGAACAACGTTCTCTGGGTGCACCTAGAACTCGAACAACAACCTTCGAGTTCTCCTCCGGATAGGAGAGGGACGAACTCGGCTCGGACCCAAGATGGCTGCAGAAGAGCAGAAGGCCAAAGTCGCACCACTAACCCTACGAGCAGTGCCGAGATCTGGAGGGAAAATAGGCCAATCCTCCGGCGAAATCTCAGCCCCGTTCCATGAGCTCCTCGGACGACACCTCCAGGAAGATGGAGCACTCCAAGCGGTCGACGGAGAGCTCGATGAGGAGGCGAGGAGAGGAGATCGAGCCGCTCGGTGAAGGGCTGTGCGAAATCCCGAAGGAGCCGGAGCCTGTGCGAAATCGCGAAGAAGACGGAGCTGTGCGAAATCGCGAAAACGGCGCAGCACAGGGAAGGGATTTTCGGGGTCAACGAACCCTAGCCGGGATTTTCTCCTTTTTATATGCATATATTCCCATTTTATATTTTATATCCTATATTTACACAATTATATAGATATATAAATTGTATAAAATAAATTCATAACATACAACTTATAAACTAATATAAGTTATATATATATAAGTTATTTATGTACAAGACATACATATAACCCATCATATGAACCTGATACGAAATAAGCGGGAGTATGATTAAATCCTTCATCTTGAATCATAACATATGATTAATTCTTTAATCTGAGGTCCACAATGTCAACTCAAGACATTTGATAACACCCAATGACGGGCTCGGATAATGTACATCACGAAATCAGGCACGTCAATGATGTGTTAAAATTTGTTGTTCCTTTTTCATCGGGTGTGACCTTTACAGAGGATCTATGTCATCTTGGGGTTGATACAACACAATTTATATCACTGACCATAAGAGGTTCTATCATTACATTACGATCACCCAAATGATATAGACAAAGCGTAACGGGTCAATTTGACCTATGTCCATCCTTGTCACATGATATTGAAAATTACTACGCAAGATAGGACCGTGTCACTCTTGCGTAATATTTGTATTTCTTGGTCTCTTAAGCGAATCATACATGTAACTTCATAAGTTACACTTGCATGCTATATGATCTCACTTTACCAAGGGGCCCAGTAATATCATAACTCAGAAAAACCGAGGGACAACGATAATGTTGATGCGCAAGTTTCTTAAACATCAGTCATATGCAACGAAACACCATCTTATCCCCATAAGTAGTATGGTCTTAAACAGTGATCACATGGCACACAACCGATGCAAAACTCACACATCTCATATCCTAAGATTCAAAGACATGATGGAGTCACTAATGACACTAAACACAATCCGTATAGTGGTCCATCTCTATCGGTCATGCTCAACATATAAAACTTGTATTTATATACTCGTGTTGCTAAACGATAATTACTTATCAACATTAATAGAACCATAATGTACTTTAATCAACACGACAATCTTATCTCGGTTATCAATATCCCTCTTTGATAACCTCGATTGTGAGCTCGTTTAGGACTCGTATGTAACTCTAAGGAGTTCTATGGTTCAAGACCAAGAGCATCTTCTCAAACCTTCCAAAAGACGGCACACGAGTCTTCAAGGGATCAAATGTTTAAAAAAACATTTGTAATCATGAACGAAATATATAAATGTATATATATATACATATATATAAAAAGAACACTTTCAAAACACTCCATCCTTCAATCTCCCACTTGTTTTTAAAGTTTCTTACATTACTTAAAAAAAAAGAGAGAACAAGCCTTATCATTCGTCAAGCCACTCACCATGGTCTTGAAGACCCATGGACTCAAAGTGGACTTCACTTTTGGCTTGTGATAATGGCTTAGTGAAGGGATCAGCTGTGTTGCTGTTTGTGTCAACCCACAAAAGTGCTATTTTGCCTTCTTCAATAAAGTCACGTGTCACAAAGTATTTCCTGTCCATGTACTTTGTCTTGTGATGAGACTTTGGCTCTTTGATTTGTGAGATAGATGCACTGTTGTCACAAAACAACTCCAAAGGTCCCTCACTCGACACAACTACTCCAAGTTCCTCGAGGAACTTCTTAATCCAAACACCCTCTTTACTTGCTTCTGCGGCTGCCATGACTTCCGCTGCAGTGGTTGAGTCGGCAGTAGTCGATTGTTTCCAACTCCGCCAACTCACAGCCCCACCATTAAGAAGAAAGACATAACCAGACTGGGATCTCCTGTCATCCGGATCCGTCATAAAGCTAGCATCAGTAAAGCCTTCTGCCATGAGCTCCTTTTGTCCACCATAAACAAGAAACTTATTCCTGGTTCGTTTCAAGTACCGAAGAATATTCTTGACGGCGGTCCAATGTTCAGGGCCAGGCGAAGCTTGATGTCGACTTGTCATGCTTAGAGCATAAGCAACATCAGGTCTCGTACAGGTCATAGCATACATGATGGAACCTATGGCGGAAGCATAGGGTACATCCTTCATGTACTCAATGTCTTTACGCGAAGTGGCACAATGAGACTTACCAAGTCGTACAGACATCTTCATTGGTACGTTGCCTTTCTTAGAGTTTTCCATATGGAACCTTTCTAAGATCCTGTCAATGTAAATATGTTGACTTAAACCAATGAGCTTGCGTGATCTGTCCCTATATATCTTTATCCCTAAGATATATTGAGCTTCGCCCAAATCCTTCATTGAAAAAATCATTTTCAATGAGCTCTTTGTTTTTTCCATTAATGATAATTCATTCCCCATCAACAATATGTCATCAACATATAAAATCAAAAATAAGACATGGCTCCCACTAACCTTCTTGTATACACAAGGTTCTTCTTTGCTTTGATCGAATCCGAGGATTTTAACCTCTTCATCAAAGCGCTTGTTCCAACTCCGTGATGCTTGCTTCAACCCATAAATGGCTCTTTGAAGTTTGCATACCTTTTGACCGCAATCCGGATTTGCAAAACCTTGAGGTTGTACCATGTACACATCCTCCTCTAGCTTCCCATTTAGGAATGCTGTTTTGACATCCAATTGCCATATTTCATAATCATGAAATGCGGCAATAGCTAACATGATTCGAATAGATTTAAACATAGCAACCGGTGAAAAGGTTTCATCATAGTCAATCCCTTGGACTTGACTAAAACCTTTTGCTACAAGCCTTGCCTTGTAGGTTGTCATGTTACCATTCATGTCCATCTTCCTTTTGAAGATCCATTTGTTTTGAATGGACTTCTTGCCTTCAGGAAGATCAACCAAGTCCCATACTTGGTTATCATGCATGGATTGAATCTCGGATTCCATGGCCTCTTGCCATGCTTTGGAGTCATTTCGTTTCATAGCTTCTTCATAGGTCAAGGGATCTTCGGTATCAACAACCAAAATTTCATGAAGACCCATGTAGAACTCCGGTCTTCTTTTCTCCCTTATTGACCTTCTAAGTTCCATATGTTCGCGTGGCTCTACTTCAGTCTCTCGAACCTCGTCCACAACTGCTTGTGGAATAGATTCAGACTCAACTTGAGCTAAGCGAACGATTTGTGGTGAGGTTTGAGCCCCTTCAACAAAACGTTGTGAAGTAAGATCGCTCATACTCCCACTTATGAAGGGAACTTCAAATGACATTTCGCGATCATTTTGAATATTGTCATTCACTTCATGATCATTCACTTGAGTGTCTTCTTGAGTTTCCTCAAGTGTCACCGTAATGTCATTGCTTTTGATTCTTTCAAGAAACTCTTTCTCTAAGAATGTTGCACCCTTCTTAACGAGTATAGTGTTCGTTAACTTGTGCCAAAAGCAATACCCTTTAGTTTCTCTCGGGTATCCAATGAAAAAGCATTTATCCGCTTTGGGTTCGAGTTTTGTGGATGTCATACGCTTGACATACGCCTCACAACCCCAAACCTTGAGAAAGGATATAATGGGTGGTTTGCCCAACCACAACTCATATGGTGTTTTCTCAACGGATTTTGATGGAACAATATTTAGTGTGTAAGCTGCGGTGAGAAGTGCGTGGCCCCAAAAATACAAAGGTAGTTCAGCTTGACACATCATGGACCGAACCATGTCGAGCAAGGTTCTATTTCTCCTCTCGGACACACCATTCCATTGTGGTGTCCCGGGTGGAGTAAGTTGTGGTACTATACCACATTCCTTCATGTATGTGCCAAACTCATTACTCAAGTACTCGCCTCCACGATCAGTTCGCAGGGCTTTGATTTTCTTGTCTAGTTGGTTCTCCACTTCATGTTTGAACTCTTTGAATTTTTCAAAGGATTCACTTTTATTCTTCATAAGATAGACATAGCCATAACGACTATAATCATCTATGAAGGTGATGAAGTACTTGTAACCATCTCTTGCACTAGTGCTCATTGGACCGCATACATCGGAGTGTATCAATTCCAACAAATTATTTGCCCTTACACCTTTCTTTTTGAATGGTGACTTGGTCATTTTACCCATTAAACAAGACTCACATGTACCAATTGCCTTCATATCAAGCAGATCTAAAAGATTAGCTTGTTGCAATTTTGTTATGCGCTTCTCGTTAATATGACCGAGGCGATAATGCCACAAGAGTGTCTCATTAGGGTGAGATGTTTTGAGTTTCTTGTTATTGATATTTAAAACATGTTTATCCTCAATTACGTTAAGCAAATACAATCCATTAAAAATGAAAGCATTAGCATAAAACAAACCATCCTTCTCAATAGTTAAACGAGCATTGCATATGGAAAAACAAAATCCTTCTGCATCTAAACATGATACAGAAATAATGTTCCGCAATATGGAAGGGACATGATAAACATTTCTCAAAATTAAACATAAGCCACTTGGTAGGTGCAGGTCGAGTGTGCCCACAGTTACTGCTGATATGCTTGCACCGTTCCCAACCTTTAGCACTACCTCTCCTTTTGAGAGCTGCCTCCTATCCCTTAGTGACTGCACATTAGAAACTAAGTGAGCACATGATCCGGTATCTATTACCCAATCCAGGATAGTGGTAGTCAAATTTAAATTCAATTCAATAACTAGTATACCTTTGGGACGCTTCCTTTCAATCTTGCCATCATCCAAGTCTTTCTTATACTTGGGGCAATTCATCTTGAAGTGTCCTCTCTCATGGCAATGGAAGCATTCAGTGTCAGAATTGGGAGAATTCTTCACTTTGATTCCCTTGGAGGTGCTTGCTTGAGCCCCTCCACTTTTGCCCTTGAGTGGGGTGTTGCCTTTGCCAATTTTATTCTTGTTTTTGATAATTTTCTTGCTACTTGACGTGACTGCTAAGACAGATTTAACCTTTGTCTTGCCCATGTCCACTTCAGCAGTTTTGAGGGCATTGTGAAGTTCATTCAAGGTCATCTTCCTTTCACGCATATGATAATGCATGATGAAGTCCTTATATGAGTAAGGTAAAGACCCTAAAATGATATCTTCAGCTATATCCTCTGGCATTGGAGATTTTAATTTTGCCAATTTCTCCAAGTAACTTTGCACATTTAGGAAGTGCACGGAGACCGACTCACCCTCCGCCATCTTGCACCTTGTGAGTGCGATGGTGGTCTTATAGCGCTCCTTTCGGGCACTATCAGTGAACATCTTTTCTAACTCCGCAACTAATTCCTTGGCTGGAGTGTCAAGGAACTTCCTCTGCAACTGATCGCCAATACTGGCCAAGATCAGAGTTTGTACAATCCGTTGCTGTTCATTCCACTTCTTCTGCTCCTCCTTCTCAATATCAGTTGGTTTTCCTTTCTCCTTCTCTTCTGGGATAGAACCATCCAGAATATGAAGGAGATTCTCCAAACGTAACACGATATTGAGCTTTAGGATCCAGTCGGAGTAGTTTGATCCATCATTAGCAAGTGGACTCTTATCAATTAACGAACGCAGAAAATTCGGGAGAGTAGACATAGCTAAAATACAGTAAAAGAAAGAAAAGGAAAAACACGTGAGAGAGAGCATAAAAGTTCAAAGATGTGAACTACTAAAAAAATTTTTGTGTTAAGGTGTAGTCACTCAAGATCCTTTCCAAATAATCAGACTCATCAAAATTATTTGTTCAGGTAGGTACTAGGCACCAATCATAACCTTTTGAGAATGTCTCAAACCTTATGACTCTTGTCGTTTTCATCAAGAAAGATGAATTCCAATTTCTTGATAAAACTCCTCTTCCCAAATCCCAAGCCTAGATCTCGGAGATTTGATCAAGAAAACTCATCTTATTGGGCAACTTAATATGAATAGATTATTCCCACATGATGAGCAAAATGTGCCTCACACAATCTTACTCAAGTATGGCCTAATAACCCGTTCACGTAAGTTCCACTATATCTAGTAATTGAAATCACACTCATGCAAAATCTGAGATTACTAGCTTAAGCGGATAAGATGATAAGGAAGGACACGCTTAATTTTTTTTCTCTTTCATAACAAGTGCAAATGAAAATAAAACAGGCCAAATAAATGATAGCTTTATTACATCATTCCATCCACACCCAATACATTCCAGATAACATAGAATGAAAAGCAATGTCTTGAAACACAAGACATAAGGAGGCAAAATAATGAAATCAATCCGCACACTACGGTCTCATATAGGTCAAACCATTGAGACATGGTTGACCTAACACACGAGAAAAACAAAATGTCACAAGGGTGGCAAACCTCCCTCTGATACCACTGAAGAAATTTACGTGCGCGTCGCAAGGGTGAAAATTAAAATTTTCACGCCCGACACTCAACCACGAAGGATCGCACCAATGTGACATTGCAAGATATCATTCATTATTAAGGAGCACATTTGATTAAAAGAACCCAACCGGGATAAAACACATTAATCAAAGCCCCATGAAGCATGCATAACTAGTTAAAACCCAACCGGGATAAAACTCATTGCATTCACATAGTTAAGAAATTATACCTATAGAGATTGAAAAATCTCTATAATCAAGCGATGAAGCTATTGGCCTCCTCTGAGATCGAGAGGAGATCCAAACAGCGCTTGCGGAAGCTTCTGAAAACAGCGAGGAAGGAGCACGAACAACGTTCTCTGGGTGCACCTAGAACTCGAACAACAACCTTCGAGTTCTCCTCCGGATAGGAGAGGGACGAACTCGGCTCGGACCCAAGATGGCTGCAGAAGAGCAGAAGGCCAAAGTCGCACCACTAACCCTACGAGCAGTGCCGAGATCTGGAGGGAAAATAGGCCAATCCTCCGGCGAAATCTCAGCCCCGTTCCATGAGCTCCTCGGACGACACCTCCAGGAAGATGGAGCACTCCAAGCGGTCGACGGAGAGCTCGATGAGGAGGCGAGGAGAGGAGATCGAGCCGCTCGGTGAAGGGCTGTGCGAAATCCCGAAGGAGCCGGAGCCTGTGCGAAATCGCGAAGAAGACGGAGCTGTGCGAAATCGCGAAAACGGCGCAGCACAGGGAAGGGATTTTCGGGGTCAACGAACCCTAGCCGGGATTTTCTCCTTTTTATATGCATATATTCCCATTTTATATTTTATATCCTATATTTACACAATTATATAGATATATAAATTGTATAAAATAAATTCATAACATACAACTTATAAACTAATATAAGTTATATATATATAAGTTATTTATGTACAAGACATACATATAACCCATCATATGAACCTGATACGAAATAAGCGGGAGTATGATTAAATCCTTCATCTTGAATCATAACATATGATTAATTCTTTAATCTGAGGTCCACAATGTCAACTCAAGACATTTGATAACACCCAATGACGGGCTCGGATAATGTACATCACGAAATCAGGCACGTCAATGATGTGTTAAAATTTGTTGTTCCTTTTTCATCGGGTGTGACCTTTACAGAGGATCTATGTCATCTTGGGGTTGATACAACACAATTTATATCACTGACCATAAGAGGTTCTATCATTACATTACGATCACCCAAATGATATAGACAAAGCGTAACGGGTCAATTTGACCTATGTCCATCCTTGTCACATGATATTGAAAATTACTACGCAAGATAGGACCGTGTCACTCTTGCGTAATATTTGTATTTCTTGGTCTCTTAAGCGAATCATACATGTAACTTCATAAGTTACACTTGCATGCTATATGATCTCACTTTACCAAGGGGCCCAGTAATATCATAACTCAGAAAAACCGAGGGACAACGATAATGTTGATGCGCAAGTTTCTTAAACATCAGTCATATGCAACGAAACACCATCTTATCCCCATAAGTAGTATGGTCTTAAACAGTGATCACATGGCACACAACCGATGCAAAACTCACACATCTCATATCCTAAGATTCAAAGACATGATGGAGTCACTAATGACACTAAACACAATCCGTATAGTGGTCCATCTCTATCGGTCATGCTCAACATATAAAACTTGTATTTATATACTCGTGTTGCTAAACGATAATTACTTATCAACATTAATAGAACCATAATGTACTTTAATCAACACGACAATCTTATCTCGGTTATCAATATCCCTCTTTGATAACCTCGATTGTGAGCTCGTTTAGGACTCGTATGTAACTCTAAGGAGTTCTATGGTTCAAGACCAAGAGCATCTTCTCAAACCTTCCAAAAGACGGCACACGAGTCTTCAAGGGATCAAATGTTTAAAAAAACATTTGTAATCATGAACGAAATATATAAATGTATATATATATACATATATATAAAAAGAACACTTTCAAAACACTCCATCCTTCAGGCACGTCCCCTCCGACACTCCTTGATGATGATGACCCGGCTGCCGAGGCGCTGCGCCACAAAAATCTGCGGTGCCATGACGATGCTGATGGAAGACCGCGTTATAATCTCCGTCCGCGGCGTGCCAAAACCGCCATGAAGAATTAGACTCTTATTCATGCACTTTTATTTTATATTAATAAATATAAAATTATTTCATGATAGATGATAATTTTATATTTATTAAAGTGATTGTTATTTTAATTTTGAACTCTTAATTTCATTTTGGTGTGTATTTAACCATACGGATGGATGAGATTTCATCTCCATCATGGATGGTTATGATGTTGTGTAAACTCCTATTTAAAGGGGTCTTTATGTTGGAATGAGGATTATTGAAGATTAAAAGGCAAACCCTAATCCCCCTTGGGAAATTTCGGCCAAAGAGGTGCTCCCCCTTGCCGCCCCCCTCTCTCTTGGTGTGACTCCAAGGCCGCCTCCCTCCATCCTCTTCGGTGCGACTCCGGCGAGACTTCCGCGGTGCGACTCCAAGGAAGAAAGGGTGCTTCTCCGTTCGGTGTGACGTCGGTGGAATCGTGGAGAGAGAGATTCTCCCACCTTATCTTGTGTGTTCATCTTCTTGGTTGGGTAACCCCTCTCCTTGCTAGTGATTCTTTCTACGCTTTAGTTTGTGGAGGTTTTTGTCGAATCGTTTTATCCGTGGCTTTAATTTTCTCGCTTGCAAAAATCTGAAATCTAAGTGTTGTTATTGAATCTCTTGTTGTTCGGATCGGGTAGATCCGGTGCGGGAGCGAAACTTGGCCTAGCCTTGATTTGCTCTCCAAGATTGGCGCACTTGGCGCTAACAAGGGAGTTAATCTCGACTAACACTTTATCGCCGCTTGAAAGTTCACCACCGCTCCAAGAAAATTGTCGCTGCGTTTTGAAATGAATCGATTGATGGAATAGATGCTTGTGTAGGTGCGGTGAGTTGTGTGCTTGTTGGAGAGGTAGGTCTTAAGGACGTTGTATCGAGTCCGGCTTACGGTGAGTTGTGTGCTTGTTGGAGAGGTAGGTCCTAAGGACGTTGTATCGAGTCCCGCATATTTTTATCTTTCGGATTTGGAGAGCCAACCGACCCCTTTTCGTTCGCTTTTGGTCGGATCCCTCCATGTTATTTTATTCTTTGTGATGAATGTTTGTTCCGTTAGCGTAACGTCCACGTCGTCAAGGGTATCCCTACATCACTGATTGCCTTAGCATTAGAAGGGGCAGGCTTCCCCTTGGAAGATGCACCTGCATTCATTGGCTTAGTAATCCTGATGTCCCACCTCTGAATTGTGGAGACATCTAACTTATTCAAGTGATGGAGAACTGCTCCTTTGGACAAATCAAAAGCTTCTGGATGGACTTGATTCAGATAAAGAGAAAGAATTATTACAAAGTTCGAAGCAAGAAGGCTTTCTTTAATTTTTGTAAAGAGCAGAGTTGCCCAGTCACATTTCTTCCCACACACAACTGATGTCATAAGGCAAAAGACATCTGTAGAAACATAACACAAACTTCTTGTATTGTAAAGGAATACTTTAGAGATAATGTCAACCAAAAGCTTTCCTACATCATTCATTTTCTGTCTTCGAACTATTGTAAAAGCTTTATCCAGACCACAGAATGTCACAGTTCTTGCCCAATCAGCATCTTCAAGTAAATCTTCAGAATTCATTACTGGCAATCTCAGATATTTGGACAGAGACTTAGAGCTAATCTTGATCTTGATGGTATTCACAGTGGATTTCAACAATTTACCTCCTTTCGAACTTTGATGTTTATGAAGAACTCTTCCACTTCCTTGAATAGAATTTGGCTAGGTTGCTCCAGAACAAATGTCAAACCTGCTGCATCTAAGAGGTAAAAGAGGTTCTGGAATTCGTCTTAAATCGAACTGAGGCCTGCACGCACTAGCTCACTGCCAACGCCGATCTTAGGTCTTGGAAGAGGTGCCATCAATCGGGGAGAAATTTGGAACTGTCGAGAGAGAAATCGCAAACTGTCGAGAGAATCGGGAGTGTCGGAGAGGCTTAGGGTTTCTCGGAGAGAGGGATGGCGCGAACTTTATGTTGAATTTGTTGAAGTGAAGTGGAGGTGACCGGGCGGTCTGATTTTGGGTGACCGCAGAGACCGCGCGGTCTGTGTTGGTATTCTGCCGGTCTGTTCTGGGGGTCTGCTGGTTTGCCGGTTTGTTCCTGGTTGTTGCGGTCTCTCTCCGGGTTTGTTCTACTTGGTCTGTCTATCTTCTTTGTAGAAGACCGGGCGGTATATTCTTATGTAACCGCCTGACCGGGCGGCTTGTGCTGGCGATCTGGCGACTTGTCTGAAGTCGGCCAGATGGTTCTTGGTTTGCTCCTGGTGATCTAAGGAAGGAGCGTTCTTGTGCCCGCGCGGTTTGTGCGCGGTCTCGTGTTCGCGCGACTTGTGCGCGATCTGTCTGCTGATCTGCGGTCTTGGATGGAAGGTTGTCCAAGCGGTCTGATCGCGCGGTCTACCTTGTGAGACCGCTGGCGATCTGGCGTACAAAGAACCGGGCGGTATATTCTTATGTAACCGCCTGACCGGGCGGCTTGTGCTGGCGATCTGGCGACTTGTCTGAAGTCGGCCAGATGGTTCTTGGTTTGCTCCTGGTGATCTAAGGAAGGAGCGTTCTTGTGCCCGTGCGGTTTGTGCGCGGTCTCGTGTTCGCGCGACTTGTGCGCGATCTGTCTGCTGATCTGCGGTCTTAGATGGAAGGTTGTCCAAGCGGTCTGATCGCGCGGTCTACCTTGTGAGACCGCTGGCGATCTGACGGGTGGTGATTGTGTCCCTCTTGTGCGGTGACGACATCCGTCTACCCGCCTATAAATAGGGGTGCATGGTCCGTCATTCATAACGAGAACTGTAAGAACTAGAGCCTGGGTTAATTCGTGCGGTCTCAACTTTGAGGTCGGGCTGTCTCGGAAGCGAGTTGACTGTTTGTTGTGTTCGCAGGTTTGCGGTCAGCAGGTTGCGGTCTCCTTCCTTGGTGATTCCCAGCGGCTTGAATAAACAGTTTAGCAGCGGTCTGTCTGCGAACTGGTTTATGGTGTTCTTGTGTTGTTCGCATCGAGCTCAGCGATCAGGCGACCTTCAGCGGTTAGGCGATCTGAGTTGCGGTCTGGCGACAGCTGTTCTTCGTTCATTTCAATAAGCTCCAGTTCGTGCAGTCTGAGGTGACGGTCTTGCAGTGCGCGGCGGCCTGTCCGTTTTCTGTTCGCGCGATCTGAGGTCAAGCCGGGCGATCTCTGGAGTCGAGCGGTTTGTGCGGTCTCTGCTTGTCAAACCGCCAGATTTGTTTTTTGGTGTTTTGTTCTTCTCTCTTTCGTGATTCTTATGAATCATGTCTCGCCATGTATACCTCGCACTGTAAATGAAGTTTGTGATTCAATAAAGTCTCTTGTGTTGCTGTGTGGCATTGTGGTTGTTTGGCTATAACTCAGTTGATGCAACTCCTGCTTACTCCTAAACGATTCAAATCAAAAATTTTAACATGGTATCAGAGCCAGGTTGTTGGAGTGGATAAGCAGTGATCAACTTGAGTTGCCATCGTCTTTGTGAAGAAGAGACCACATAGATTGCCATGGAAGGTGGATACGCAAGAGGGCTTGGTATTGAACTCCTCACATCGACTAACTATAAGAAATGGAGGTCATGTATGGAGAGTTACTTACTTGGCGAGGATCTATGGGAGATAGTTGGAGGAGAAGACACACAAGAGGTGTTTTTAGCAGGAGATAATATGGCAGAGGTGAGACATTGGAGAAGGACTAATGCTAAGGCAGAGTTCACACTCAATAGGGCTATCTCACCAGAGCGGTTTGATCACATCATTGGATGTAAATCTGCTGCTGAGATTTGGACGTCTTTGGACGGGTTATTCAATAAGAAGAATGTAGCTCGGCTACAGTTTCTTGAAAATGAGTTGGCGAATGCCTCTCAAGGTGATCTTTCTATCTCTACCTTCTTTCTCAAGATGAAAAACCTCACAGCAGAGATTTCTGCATTGGACCCTGATGATCCCATCTCGGAGGCAAAACTGAAGAGGCATATCATCTGCGGGTTGCGGAAGGAGTATCTTGCCTTTGTGACTTCATTTCAGGGTTGGGCAAATCAACCATCTCTGTTGGAGCTGGAGAACTTACTTGCTTCGCAAGAAAGTTTGGCAAGACAGATGGCAGGGACTTCTATCTCTGGGGGAGATAGTGATGTGTTGTTCTCTGGGAAGAAGAAGGAAGTGGGAGAAGAAGAAGTCGGGTCATGATGGACCCTCTACTTCAGGTCAGCAGGATAGGGGTTATGCTCCTAAGTCTGATGGGAAGAAGAAGGGAGAGGGACCAAGGTGCTTCAGGTGCAATAAGACCGGCCACTTCAAGAAGGATTGACGGGTTAATCTTCAGCCGGGACATGCAGCGGAGAAGGAGAAGCCAAAGTCTGATAAAGCTGGATGGGGAGGAGCCATTGCGGCTAATATGACGGCTATGCCTGTTAAGGCCTTGGCTGCCATCAACTTCGAAGAGGATTGGATTGTTGATTCAGGGTGTGGACATCATCTCACCGGGGATGAATCAAAATTCTCTTCTTTGGCTCCTTACTCAGGTAACGATGCTATCATTACGGCTGATAATTCTGTTCATGCGGTAGAACAAGAAGGAGTTGTCTCTTTGAGCAGTGATAAGGGTTCACTCACCTTGAGGAGTGTTTATCACGTGCCTGGTATGAAGAAGAATCTCTTCTCTGTGACCAATGCGGTCGATGTCGGTTATCATGTTCTGTTTGGCTCAACAGAAGTGAAGTTTCTTAAAACTCAACCGGAGATAAAGGGAGATGTTATCCATGTTGGAAAGAGGGTGAAGGACTTGTTCGTGTTATCGACAAGTACTTCTGTTGATAAAATGAAGACCAATGATAGCGCGGCTATGGCGGCATGTGGGCATGGACAAATTGAAGGCTATGGCGGTAAGGGGCCTTGTCAAGGGCTTGCCTAGCTTGTCCTCCTATGGAGACGGTCATGTTTGTGCGGGATGTCAGTTTGGTAAGTCTCATCGACTTCCATTTGATAAATCACAAACAAGATGCAAAGCGCCGTTGGAGTGCATTCACGGTGATTTGATGGGACCGACTGCCACCCCAAGCCTTGGAGGCAACAGATATATGTTGGTGTTGATTGACAATTACACCAGATATGTCTGGGTGTATTTTTTGAAAGAGAAGTCGGAAGCTTTTGCGAGGTTCGTGGAGGTCAAGGAGCTGGTTGAAGGTCGATTAGGCCTGCGGGTGAAAAAATTGAGAACTGACAATGGTGGGGAGTTCACCTCTGGTGAGTTCTCAAGTTTTTGCAGGAAACACGGCGTTCGGAGAGAGCTCACTTGTGCCCATACTCCACAGCAAAATGGCATTGCAGAACGGAAGATCCGTCATCTGACGAAAACTTGCAAATGTTGGCTTCATGCCAAGAGTATCCCAAAGTCCTTCTGGGCGGAGGGAATGTTTTGTGCGGCTTACGTCATCAACAGGATGACTCTAAGTCCTATCAACATGAAGACCCCTCACGAACTGATGTTCAAGGAGAAACCAAGTGTTGCACACTGATAGTTTATATATGTGTAGTCAATAATACCTAGAGGGGGTGAATAGGTTTTACTTATTTTCTTTATATAATCCTAATGTATCTAGCTGCAGAAAACTCAATCACAGAAAGCACACAAGGATTTATAGAGGTTCCTCAAGACAGGGTGTCTTGAGTAGTCCTATTTCCCCCTTCACCTTTCTAACAGTGAGTTAGACAAGGCCACAAACTCCAATCTCAGCTCCTTGAGCTTACACCACAAGTTCCTCAGAACTTCTCAGATCAAGAGTGATCCTACCTCAGGCACAGCAGCCCTACACTCAGACTCGGCAGCCCTACACCTCAAGCACAGCATCCCTACACTCAGGCTCAGCAGCCCTACACCTCAGGCTCAGCATCCCTACACCTCAGGCTCAGCAGCCCTACACCTCAGGCACAGCAGCCCTACATTCAGAGTTATGTAACTCCTACCACTCAGAGATCACACAGATCTCCTACCTCAGACCTATCAAGAAGTCCTACCACTCAAGTTGTCACCATAGCTTTACACACATGCTCAACAGCCTTTCACTCAGGCAACAATGTCTTACAAGGATATAAGAGTGTTTGTTCTAAATACAGAAAATAAAAGGATTATTCTCAGGTCTTCTGTTTTCTTTCTTCAGATCTGAAGGACAGCAGCTTCAGATTCGAATCACCTTGATCTTCTCCTTCAGCAAAACAGAAGATCAACTTGCCCTTCTTGAGTTGGTACAGGAAGAGCTAACTAATCTCCTTCAGAAGATTAACTTCAGCTTCAGAGAACAACTTCAACTGGCTGAAACGTGAATACTCGATTGCGGCTTGCAGCAAAAGCTTTTCAATGGAACAGTGCTTGTTGTTGTGCCCTAGCTTTTGCTTTTATACCTCCAGAAGGCTTCAACGGCTATTTCGATCCTCCTGACATAGTATGGGGCAGATTGGAGTTGCTTTACCCTTTTTATTTTCGCTTGCGCTAAAAGCAGATCCCGTCAGCGCATTTGAATCTGTCTCAGCGGTTGGGCTGAGACAGCTTCCAGTCTCAGCGGTTGCTCCAGTCTCCTTCTCAGTGGATCCGCTGAGACGGCTCCTTGTCTCAGCGGTTTTGACCCTTCGTCTCAGCGGTTCTGCTGAGACAGATCTTCATCTCCTTGTAGATGATCTCTTCTCATCTAAGGGCATGTTTGGCCCTTCCTTTTGAGTCACCTGTGCCTGTATATGCTACACAAGTATAGCTTTGTTAAATACAATATGTCCTTAGCATTGAGAGTGATGTCTCTTCAAATCAAGGTAATATTGAAGGCAATATACCCAACAATCTCCACATATTTGAAGAAGGCAGAACATCCCCAATGCTAAGATCCATTAACAATAAAAATCATATCACAGAAAAATGATCTCACAGAAAAATGATCTGTGAAGCATAGGAGTTATCTCCCTCTTGCTAATATCCTAAGCATAGGTTCTTACTTAGCAATGGCTCTTTCTCCCCTTTCTGGTTTCTTCAACTAATTATCCCATTAGGGATTGGGAGGCAACATCTATAGATCCCTTTGGATCAACTTATAGGTCAACCTATACAATCTTGGCATTTGTCATCTCCCCCTCAACCTGAGCAGGGAGTTTGCTCCCCCTTAATTGGTGAGCAATTTCTGTAATAACTGAACCTGTTCATATTGAACATCCCATTCTAGCTCCTGAATACTAAAGATAAAGGTACATAGTACATATGGCAATAGTAATAAACACAACAATACAATTGATGATTAAAAAGATGAAATATCATTTCAATTTAAATGTTCAGTACAGATATTTCAAACAATACAACTTATGATTAAAAAAAAATTCAAGGCATGGTCTTCTTAGTTGGACCCTGGGAAGAGCATTCTTCATCTTTGGACTTCCTTTTCCTAGCTTCAGCAGCCTTGATCTTCTCCTTTACTTTGATGTATAGAAGAGGCTTGGGAAGATATCTTGTGGGAATCCTTACAGGATTTTCCCTTCTCACCAAGTTTTCTTTGAGAATCCTTTCCCTTAAGGATTCCCTCTCAAGATGCTTAATCCATTCAGCAGCTGGGTAGACATGGTCAATGTCCTTCATTTGATTGCCATGGCTCACCCAAGTATTGACAACAATTGTGTCCAACTCCAGATTGTCATCTTCATGGAGTGGATCCTCTAATCTTTCCATTCTTTTCTGGGTCATATATTCTTCAGCAGTTTGAATGCCCTCTGCCCTTCTCCTCTTTGCTACTCTCTCATCAGCAATCAGATTTGATTGACTTTGGAAGTCAAAGTCTTCATTTCTGCTTGGGTTCAAGATTGGAAGATTCAAAGCAATTCTTGTTCCTTGCAGCACTTTTAAGCTTGAGTCCCACTGATTATCAGTGACCTTTCTGACCATTGTAAGGATATTTTCTTGAATAGCACTGGAAGCATTGTTGATCACTTCCACCACTTGCTTGCTTGCTTCTGCTTGATTGGAGAGTATCAGTTTGTGGGCAGAATCCATGTTGTTATACAGCTGTATGTGAGCTCCTTTCAGCTTAGCATGTAGATTGGTAATCTTCTCCTCCCCTTCTTTGCTATTTTCCACATCTTCTTCTCTATTTCAAAGTGTTGATGTATTATGGATTGGGAGAGAGTTTGAAGAGTGCTATCCACATCATCCAAAATACTTTCCTTGACCTTGTCAATGTGGGTCATGACATGGCTGCTAGATGTGTTAGCCACTTGTGTCATCCTTGCAACTGCATTCTCCCAGACATTTTGGTTTTTGTAAAGATGATTCTTTACATATGTGATGTCTTTGGTGGAGTGCCCTTGATGATCAGCAATTTGCTTCAGTACAGTGTGCTGAGCAGCAACTGTGCCTTTGGCCATTTCAAACCATCTTGTCATTTGCAGGAGGATATGATCTGATGCAGTTTTGACATCATTAACCTGGGCATTCAGCTCAGTTTTCACTGCAGCCACTCTTGACTCCATTCTTTCCTCACTGGCCTGGATCTCCTGAGTCAATGCAGCTCTTGTTGCATACAATTCATCCCTTATCTGAGCAGAGACATCATGGACTTTTTCAGCAACTATCTCTTTCATAGACAACATCTGACCCTCAATCATGGTTTGTATTGAGTTTAGCAGGTCAGATGTGTCCAGAACAGCAACTGGCCTTTCCTGGGCCAATTCCTTTTCAACCACCTCTTCAGCTCGACCATGAGCAATATCCCTTCCATCATCAGGGATCTGCTCCCCCTCAGATGGGGCATTAGGTGTACCTTGAAGATTTGGGGGGGGGTTGGTTCCTGTTGATGTCCCCCCCCCACTAGCATACCCACCTCCACCTTCATAGGCAGGGCTATGCTCCCCCTCACTTGGGGCATCCATAGATGGAGAATTTTGTCTAAGGTCACCTGAAAAAAAAATGATTTATGAGTTAAACACCTAGACTATACTATTGCTAGAGAGGAGAGGCCTAACTGAAATCCTAATTTACCATGGATAGGTGAATTGGGAAATTCATCTTCAGCTTGAGGAACAGCTGGATCAGTATTCACCTGAGTTGGCTCAGGGTTGGGTTCAACTCTTCCTTGGGGCTCCTCATCCCATCTTGTCCTGGGAACATCTTCTTATCTATATTCATTTGGCTGCTTGCAGATCTAAGGTCAGACCCTTCTGATTTTGAGGATGAATCAGATTTCTGCTGGGATGACTTTTTCTTCTTTTCCAAAATTAGAAGCAGTATTAATTGTTTGTCGATACTTTTTACCTTCATGATCAAAGTAAAATGCGTTCATGATCTGGAGAATCATAATCATTAAGGCTCCGTTCGACACGTCGTTTCTGCTCCGGTGAGTTTGGATAAAAAAGCCACCATCATAGAATGTATATTTGGCACGGCCAGAAATTGTTCATTGCCCATATTGTTTCTATTTTCTCTCGAGGTGGATCCCTGCGACTAACTTCTGAATTGGAAAACAATTATTAATGCTACAAACTAATTGTCATGGTGTGTACAAAAGGATGCACAGAATACAACTTAACAAAGATCTCTCTATGACAGTAAGCACATTCTTACTTACTAAGTTGTGTTTCTTATAAATTATTATCCAAACAATTTGCTAATATGAGTACTGAAAAAGGATTTTGCATTTTATGGCTCTAAACATTGATTTAGATTGCTGATTCCATATTACATATTTAATTAGCATTGATTAATTATATTAAACAGATATTACATATTTAACATGAACCTTCTTCTGTTCGATTATTTGTGTGGTTTTGGCGTTTATATTTTAGTTTTAAGTATAGTAAAATAATGTTGCATGGCACATCGTTTGGCGATCTTGGAAGTATCTGTTCGATGATTTCTGTGGTTTTGGCATTTCAGCTTTAAGTTTAGTAAATTCCAAAATTAGAAGCAGCATTAATTGTTTGTCGATACTTTTTACCTTCATGATCAAAGTAAAATGCGTTCATGATCTGAAGAATCATAATCATTAAGGCTCCGTTCGACACGTCGTTTCTGCTCCGGTGAGTTTGGATAAAAAAGACACCATCATAGAATGTATATTTGGCACGGCCAGAAATTGTCCATTGCCCATATTGTTTCTATTTTCTCTCGAGGTGGATCCCTGCGGCTAACTTCTGAACTGGATAACAATTATTAATGCTACAAACTAATTGTCATGGTGTGTACAAAAGGATGCACAGAATACAACTTAACAAAGATCTCTCTATGACAGTAAGCACATTCTTACTTTCTTACTAAGTTGTGTTTCTTATAAATTATTATCCAAACAATTTGCATGATGGTAGCACAAAGTCTAATACATTTGATATTTATGTATATCTCGGGTTCATTGCACATATTTTTACCAATAAAATTTAGAAAAAAAATGGCGGTATCATTACAATATTCTAGACTCAGTTGGTTTGACACATTGGAACAGTACTCTCTCAAGAAATGAAAATATAGGATTGCTTTAAGAAACTTTCCTACATTAATGTGAGTTGCCTTGCATTCACCATTTTATTTATAGGTGTGCAACATGGAATGTGGGTTGACAGCCAGTGGAAAGAACTCACTGGTGAAGTTTGTGTCATCGCAGTGGATTTCGATCGTTTCAAATTTTGTTAATCTTCCACCAATACACATGCCAACAGTAAATTGGATTGAGGTAATCGCAACGAATCACTTTGAGTTATTTCGGATCATCATGGAATTGAGAGATTTTGGGGTCTTTTCTTGTATCCGGATCATATTTCATTTTTAGTGTGCAAAAGTTTTGGCTCCTTATTGGAAGCATCAAGAACAGAGCATATGAAGTTGTACCTCAACCTAAAGTACAACAAGAATTTCAACTACCTGCAGAAAAAATCACCATATATGGCCTATGGGTTAGAACTCCAATACAACATTTAAATCATTTATTCTTTCTTTTTGCCTGAATTTGGCTTATTTTCGATGCTCTTTCATCTCATCATATGTATTTACTGACAATCGTTTCTTGATACAAAGCCACGGTGATGATTGAATGCTAATGATTATTTTATGTAGTTATCTGACATTATGTTAGAGGCCTCTTATATTTTTCTTTCACTTCTCTGGGTTAGACTGAATGTTTCATTCTCTGTTTATTACCTAACTATAATTTATGTATACTTTTGATATTAGACTTTTGTGTTCGAAATCCTTTATGGCTGTGATTAATTTATGTTTCAAAGATTTTACCGGTGGTGATTGATTTTTGTTGGGGAGGTGGCTTCATTATTTTTCATTGACTGTGTATTTCACATTGTCCTACAAATTTCATTTTCATTAATGGTTCATGACTTGGACTTATTCTACCTCTTCACATTGTCCTAAAGATTTTCCATTCATAAATTTGCAGTGAGAAGAGTGACCATGTGCCGGGTGGATGGACGTTGGAGATTATGCTCAACTTTGGTTCAGCTCTGAAGTTGGGGGTGCTCTTAGAAAACAATTCAGTCTTTTAGAAAATATTTCAGAAGCAATAAATGGTCTGTATTTTATAAATACTCCACTACCTTTCATCAATTTAGCATTTTTCCATCCTACGACGCTTATTCATATTTTAATCTATTGTACCAAACAATAGGAATCTTTAAAAAAATGGATTATACAACACAGAAGATAGCAGAGGCTTTGATTTCTTTTCATCAGCAAGTTCAAAGCTGTATATGGCGAGGAGGAAAGCTGAAAAAGAAGTTGAGAAGAGAGAAATTTTGATAAATTGTCAAATTGTTTAAGATATGAATTTGCATTGAGAGAACTCTCTTATTTCATTTATATAAATTAGTTACAGCCAATGGTCAACTGAAACATTGCCTATGGTCTACTGGAAACTTAAAAAAAAGTTTGGAGGATTAGCTCAAAATCTCCTTTGTATAGCCAATAGTTGACTGAAAACTTCTATGGCAATGTTTACCAAAACCCATCTTGATTAAAATGAGCTTGATTCGGTTTTGTAAGAAATCTTCTTGAATCTTTTATATTATTTACACCTAGAGAGAATAACTATCTCTAAATTTTAAAAGCATTTGCTACTGAAATTCTGGTTGCTTTATCTCACACATGCATTATATGTTCAACCTCTCGGACTTGTTGGTGCTATAGATAGAAAATTCATAAACGACTAACTAATTAACCCACATCTTACTTTAGCATTGTGTTTAACTTCTTGATTTCTCTACACTAATGCATAGATATTTTTTATCAAACCATCATCACTCACATGAATATGTCAAAAGGCCTTTTTTAATGTAGTCTCTTAAAATAATTTAATTGGACAAAAGAATCAATGGACGGTGAGATTTAACTAATTATACTTTATATAAACTATTGTCAAGAAAAGAAATATAAGAAGCCCCCCACGAGAAGTGTCGCCATCCATGATAAGTGTTGCCGCCCACGACAAATGTCCTAGCCCACGACATATGTCGTCGCAGACGCCAAAACTACATATGTCAACGCCCGCGACAAAAGTCGCCTCCCATGACAAATGTCATCATCTATGACAAATATCACCTCCCTCGACAAATGATGCCCCTCCAAGACCATTGTCTTCCCCCACGACAAATGTCGCTGCCCAAGACCAATGTCGCCTCACACGATAAATGTCGCCTACCAGACCATTGTAGCCCCCCACGACAAATGTTGCCCCCACGACAAATGTCGTTCCCCACGACAAATGTCGCCGCCCACCACAAATGTCGCCCACCACGACCATTGTTGCCCCTCACGACAAATGTCGCCCACCACGACCATTGTCGCCCTCACGACAAATGTTGCTCCCACGACAAATGTTGCTCCCTATGACAAATGTCGCCGCCCACGACAAATGTCGCCCACCACGACCATTGTTGCCACCAACGACAAATGTCGCCCCCATGACAAATGTTTCCCGCACGGGGGCACCCCGTGCACTGTCACTCGTATGTATACATATATATGTATATATATAGATATATACGAGCAGTCGTGCACGGGGGACCCCGTGCGGGAGGGCGACATCGGTCGTGGGGGCGACAACGGTCGTCGGGGCGACATCGGTCGTGGGGGCGACATCGATCGTGGGGGCGACATCGGTCGTGGGGGCGACATCGGTCGTGGGGGCGACATCGGTCGGGGGCGACATCGGTCGTCGGGGGGCGATATTGGTTTTTGGGGAGACATTGGTCGGGGGGCGACTTCTAGGAGACATTGGTCGGGGGGCGACAATGGTCGTGGCGACGACAATGGTCGTGGCGACGACAATGGTCGGGACGACGACATCTACATTTCACACAAATGGTCGGGGAGACATTGGTCGGGGGGTGGCTTGGTCGGGGCGACGACAATGGTCGGGGCGACGACAATGGTCGGGGAGACATTGGTCGGGGGGCGACTTAAATTAAAATCCAATATTCAGATTATAGTAGACAGCCCCTAGATTTGTTCACATAACTTACTATATCACATATCTTTTGTCTGATTAGATTTGTTGGCATAGCTTTGTTCACCTTTTTGATGGGTGAACAAATCTATAGAAAAAATGTTGTCTAACAAATCTATTCATTATATATTCAGATTATATGCATTGTTTGGTTGGAGAAAGAGGTGGAAATAATTAGATTTGGTATTCAGATTATATTCAGATTATATTCTGAATAAAATTAAGATTATATTCAGATTATATGCATTGTTTGGTTGGAGAAAGAGGTGGAAATAAAAATCTGCTATATTAAAATCCTATATTCAGATTATATTCACATTATATTCACTGTAAGCAAAGAGTAAAGCACCATATAATAAAGATTTGTTCACATAACTTTGGGTTTATATTCTTCAGTTTGGAGAAACTTAAAGAGTGATGTTGAGTTGCCATTCCAGTGGGGCAGAAAAACAATGGATATGTGGCTCATCCCATTGCTGATTCTGATGAACAGACAAAATCACAAACAGTTTACGTGCTTATAATAAAGATTTTGTAAATACCATAGGTGTTTTATGAAATTGTCTTCGGGGCGACAATGGTCATCGGTGCGACATTGGTCGTCGGGGCGACATTGGTCGTCGGGGCGACATTGGTCGTCGGGGCGACATTGGTCGTCGGGGCGACATTGGTCGTCGGGGCGACATTGGTCGTCGGGGCGACATTGGTCGTCGGGGCGACATTGGTCGTCGGGGCGACATTGGTCGTCGGGGCGACATTGGTCGTCGGGGAGACATTGGTCATCTTGTTTGGCTTTTGTTTTAAAATATAAGCTCAATGCAAGTAATTTTGAAATTTTTACCAAAGAAGTATGTAGGGATAGAATGCAAGATCAATAAAAATGAATTATGATGCATCCAAGCTAAGAGCATTTTTGAAGAATCTTGACAAAATCGTACAGATGATTTATAGCAGCACTAATATCAGAGCTATAGTATTGTAGAAGTGCTGCTAAATTTTTCAAAACTATAGTGGCATTGGCTTCATCTTGCTCATCGGTCGGTCAAACTCTTCAACCCTCCATCACTATATAACATGTTATAACCATAATTTATTAAATGCCCAGAGATCTGAGAAATCAACATTGATCACATCAAATGATTACATGGCTTTTGATCTTTTATAAGCCTAAAAAAATAGAAACAAACTTGAAGTGCCAGCAATTATGTGTGAGAAATTCTAATTGTCATGTCATAATTTTCAAGTTTCTGAAGTATGAGAAAGAATGCTTTAAAAGAAAACTCAAGCAATATTTATATCCTAAAACTCAAGCAATATTTATATCCTGTAATGAATAAATTCTACTAAATTGTTAGCTTCCTCTAGAAGTGCCAGCAAGCATGTGTGAGAAATTCTAATCAAGCTTGATCTGCTACCATATTATAATCTAAAAAACACTTATTTTAAGAAAAGCACCAAGCTTGTTAGAGACTCACCTTGAGTATTATTGTGATGCTTTGATCTGGCAGGAGGTATGAATCGATTAGGGTCTAGATAACTGCAGGACCTGATGAAAAATAAAAATTAAGACAGAAAAAAATGTCAATAAGAAATGCTATTAGAGATGCAGCCCAAGTTCATGATATTAAAGATGCAGAATTAAAAAAAGGTTCATGCTCTGATTCAAGCTACAACTTTTATAAAATTTGCAGATTTCGTGTAGTCTGCAACTCTTATAAAATTGGAGGCATGAACCTTTTATAAAATGTGCAGGATTTAGGTTAGGAGATTTAACACTAAAATGCACAAAACCTCAAAGGAGTTTAAGCCATGAGTTCCTCAAATCGATTCTCAAAAATTCCAGCCACAAAACGGTCCATATTTGGAGGAAAAAAACAAATGCAGTAGCCGCAAGCTTCCAGCACTCAGACCAAGGCCAATGCTAACTGTCATCCGATTTTTAGATCTCAGAAGGGGGTTGGAAGGGGGGAAAAAGAGAGGGAGAGAGAGAGAGAGAAGTTTTTCAAAATTCAGAATGGAGAGCTCGGGAAAAACAAAGAAGATGGCATGCAACAAAAGATCATGCACCAAAGTAATGCTTAAAATTTACAATAAAGTACCACACATTTAAAAACCAAAATAAAAATTGGATCCAATTAGAGCTGCTATAACCAAAAATTGAGACATTGGGATTATTCAAACAATGAAAAATCTGGTAGAAAGGCATTTGACAAAGAAACTGTTAACAACAACTATTTGGGCAAACTGCAGCAACTGTTAATGGAAGCAACTATTAGCTTGGAAGTAGATTTGGGCAAAATGTGCGGGGCTTTACTGAATGAGATTTCTAATTGCTAACAGGAATGTAGAATCACACCACGGAATAAAACGCCACAATATCTCTCAGGTGCTCTTCCCTTACATCATTTCTAATTTCCCTTAAAATTTACAAAGTACCACAATTATCTATCATTTCTAAAAACAAATGTAGAATCACCGGAAAAAAATGCATTCTAAATCCTGCAACAACAATTTTCTGCGGCTTTTATAAAATTTGCAGATTTCATGAAATCTGCAACTCATGAAGTATGCAGCTCTTATAAAATCAGAGGCATAAACTTCAAAATTGCAATTTTCTTGCAATTTTCTGAACCTGAAGGCTTCAGGAGGTGAAGTTTAGGGTTTGCTCTTTCAAGCTTAGAATGGGAAGAGATAGAGAGAGATGCAAGGAGGCGACGAAGGCGCCGAGTAAGACCTGTGCAAGAGGGCAGAGAGGAGGAATGCGAGAGGAGCACGCCGAAAGTGGAGGAGGAGCTGCGGAGGAGCTGCGTGGTGGAGGAGGAGCTGCGGCGGAGGCTGTCGAGCTGCGGCGGAGGCTCTGTCGAGGAGCAGCGTGGTGGAGAAAGTAGGAGGAGCTGGCGAGGCTCTGGCGAGGGCTTTTTAGAAGTCTTGGCGCTGGCGAGCCTCTGTCGAGGACTCTGGCAGGTAGCGGGGGCTCGATGCGAGGTAGCCGTTGCTTTCGGCGGGTGGCAGTCGAGAAGGAGAGGTGCCGTATGGGAGAAACATGCCAGGCAACTGCTTTCGGAGAGGTGCCGTGCGGGAGAGCTGCCAGGCCGCTGCTTTTCGGAAAGGATTTTGCCGAATGGATTAAAGTAGGAAGAAGTCAAATGCTGCGGGGAGTCAAATGCTGGGAAGGTTAAATTCCCAAAAAGCAAAAAAAAAATTATATTAGGAAGTAGTTTTTGGGTGGTGTTAAAGGCAAACCATAATTGGCTATTGGCAAACCAATTTCTATGAGTTATTACGCGCCTTTCGAAAATACGCTTTGTACATACATTTTTAGGAAAAGTGTTCAACACGAAAATTGTAGATCTCGTCGAGATCTACAACTTTTGTGTTGAACACTTTTCCTAAAAATGTATGTACAAAGCGTATTTTCAAAAAATTCGCTATAGTTACGATCAGAGCGACAATACGCCTTGTGCGTGCATTTTTAGGAAAAGTATTCAAAACGAAAGTTGTAGACCTCGACGAGATCTACAATTTTCGTGTTGAACACTTTTCCTAAAAATGCACGTACAAAACGTATTTTCAAAAGGCGTGCTGTACAACCCTCATGTTTCCCGAGTCAGTGTGACCCGACCCGGATGAAGCCAAGATTACGAGAGTGATCGAGACGAACAAAACAGCCGCGTGGAGGCGGCGAAACCGACTAAGGAAAAGCAGATCCGGGAGAGTGAGAAGAGTCTCACTCGACGAGTGGGGGGGCTGCCCCACTCGCCCGCCTAAGGGGGCCCCACTCGCCGGCCCAAGAGGCGAGTGGGGCACTCGCCCGCCTAAGAGGCGAGTGGGGAGCTGCCCCACTCGCCGGCCCAAGAGGCGAGTGGGGCGCTGCCCCACTCGCCGGCCCAAGAGGCGAGTGGGGCGCTGCCCCACTCGCCGGCCCAAGAGGCGAGTGGGGCACTCGCCCGCCTAAGAGGCGAGTGGGGAGCTGCCCCACTCGCCGGCCCAAGAGGCGAGTGGGGCGCTGCCCCACTCGCCGGCCCAAGAGGCGAGTGGGGCGCTGCCCCACTCGCCGGCCCAAGAGGCGAGTGGGGCGCTGCCCCACTCGCCGGCCTAAGGCGAGTGGGGCGCTGCCTCACTCGCCAGTCTAGGCGGCGAGTGGGGAGCTGCCCCACTCGCCCGCCAAGGGGGCGAGTGGGGAGCTGCCCCACTCGCCCGCCAAGGGGGCGAGTGGGGAGCTGCCCCACTCGCCCGCCAAGGGGGCGAGTGGGGAGCTGCCCCACTCGCCCGCCAAGGGGGCGAGTGGGGAGCTGCCCCACTCGCCCGCCAAGGGGGCGAGTGGGGAGCTGCCCCACTCGCCCTCCAAGGGGGCGAGTGGGGAGCTGCCCCACTCGCCCGCCTAAGGGGCGAGTGGGGAGCTGCCCCACTCGCCCGCCTAAGGGACGAGTGGGCAGCTGCCCCACTCGCCCGCCAAGGGGGCGAGTGGGGAGCTGCCCCACTCGCCCGCCTAAGGGGCGAGTGGGGAGCTGTCCCACTCGCCCGCCTAAGGGGCGAGTGGGGAGCTGCCCCACTCGCCCGCCCCAGGGGCGAGTGGAGTGCCTTCCACTCGCGGCCAAGCTCGCGAGTGGGTTGGCGTCCACTCGCGCAGGCAAGGTGGTTTTGGTTTAGGTCGTCCCCTCTTATTTGGGGTATTTTTGCTATCCGCAGTCCGATTTTTGCTATTCGCAGTCCATTTTTGGGAAAGTCTATAAATAGACCCCCATGGGCACCTTGGGAAAGGTGGATTCCTACCCCCTCTCTCGCGTGTGAGCAAGCACTACCCCTCCCCTCCCCTTGACGTTGAAGGTGGTCGGTGAGGTGTTCCTTAGTGCCCTCCAAGGTGCCCAGGCTCAGCATTAGCTTGGGAGGGGAAGCGCTCTAAGATCTTCCGGGTATGTGGTGGGACCTCCGCGCTGCAGCTTAAGGGGTCCATTTGTGGATTCAAGTGTTCAATAAGTTCAAGTCTTTCAGTTCTTAGTGACCGGCCAAGGGTCTAGGCTTAGAACAAGTAAGGGTTAGTCGCAACCCCCTTTCGAACGCTGAAGCCGGGAAACTGGTTTCAACATTCTGGTGCGGTGAGCGTGGAAGCGACTAGTTCGGAAACCTCTGAGCCAAGTCCCATGGCTGGAAGCGACGAGTTAGGAGACCCGCCTCCACCTTGCGAGTATGTGAAGAAGAGTGACTTCGATGAATTCAGCAAGAGGATCCTGGAGTTCATGCAGGTCGCATCCTCCGCTCGCGGCGAGTGCTCAACACCGCCTGCACCTAGGATCCCCTCACTCCCCCTAGTGGAAGTAAGAAGCAGTCAGCAAGGGAAGGAGCCAGCCTCGGAGGAGGGCTTGAGCCTCCAAGCACGGGTGCTTTTCAATAGTTCACCCCGGACCAGCTGCCCAGGCGGGGAGGCGATGGGAACACCTCCCCTCAACCAAGAAGAATGGAGGAGCCCTTTCTGCGAGCTGGTCATGTCAGCTCCCATTCCGGATGGGTTCCGCGATCCCGCCATGTCCTACTACGAGGGGGATAGCGACCCACTCCAACATCTCCAGTGGTTCGAGGACATGACCTCAATCAGGCAAATGTCGGACGCCTTCATGTGCAGGCTTTTCGCCGTCTCATTCCAGGGAAAGGCGAGGGATTGGTTCCACTCGCTCCCGGCGGGAACAATCTTCCGTTTCGAAGATCTGCGCCGAAGTTTCTTGTTGAGGTTCTCTACCTCGAAGAAGAGGAGAAAGAGTATGGAAGTCTTGTTCGCAGTAAGGCAGAAGCCAGGGGAGTCGTTGACCGACTACATGGATAGGTTCCAAGCGGAGGTCCTCCTTGTCGTCGAAGTGCCCGGACACACCCCCTGCAGCTGGCTTTCACCCTTGGGCTGCAGCCGGGGCTGTTCCGGATGAGTCTAACTCGGGACCCCCCGTTGTCTTTCGAGGAGTTAATGAAGCGTGCCGATCGCGAAACCGAGGTTGAAGCTACTAATCAGGAGTTCGTGGCTAGGTTAGCCGAGATAGCAGAGGAGGAAAGGAAAGAGCGTGGAGGAAGAAAGAAGGAGGAAGTGAAGAGTCAGGGACAACAGGGACCTCCCGTTGGGCAGGAGCAAGGCTGGAAGTCGCAACCGACAGCCGCCCGACCAGCTTGGAGGTCACAGGTTGGTCCCCCTCAAGGCCAAGGAAGGGGCCACTTCCAGGGAGGAGGAGGCTATCAGGGGAGGCATGGGCGGTTCCACCCAGCAGGATGGCAACAGGGCCCAGGGCCGCTGCAAGTCCAACCCCTGCAAGCCATGGCCATCGGTCGGAAGAGAATTGGAAGGAAGAGGGGACGTTGGGAGAAGCAGGGGGGCGAGCTGGCGCTGTCATACTGTGACTTCCACCAGCAGGAGGGTCACGCGACCGCAGCTTGCCCCGAGTTCCTCGAGATGAGAGAAGAAGGAAGAACCCCAGCAGGGGGGAAGCAGCTGTGCCTGGAAGGACCTCGGACAGTGGAAAAGGGGAAGAGCAAGGAGGAGGATGATCCATGCGAGGAAAGGGTCGATATAGGGGCCCTAGGAGGGATCGGGGTCATCCACGGGGGAGCAGGCAAAGAGGCCACCCGGAAGGGGAGCCTCCATGCCATATACCGTCGGAGCATTGTCTCGACCTCCCGGTCCCCACCTCCGAGCGAGAAAATTACCTTCTCCATCCAAGACCTGCCGGCCAATGAGGATCCTTTCTGCGACGCGCTAGTCATCAAGGCGGCGATCGAGAACTTCACCGTCTCCCGGATCTTAGTCGACAACGGGAGCTCGGTGAACGTGGTATTCAAGAAGGCCTTTGAAGGAATGAAGGTCGACGCCAAGCGAGTGCTAGCATCGGATGGGCCACTTTTCGGATTTTCCGGGGAGAGGAAGGAGGTGGAGGGGGGAGTCGAACTCCTCGTCACCCTGGGGGGAACTTCAAAGAATTGCCTGTTCGTCATTGTGGACGCGCCGAGCAGTTACAACGCCATCTTTGGGCGTCCCCTCATCAGTGCGTACAAATGCGTGTCATCCTCCTACCATCAGTGCTTGAAGTATAACTCCGGAAAGCTCCAAGTGAGAGTCAGGGGGGATCCCCGGGAGGCGCGCCAGTGCTACGTTACTGCGGTCAACACAATCGGATGGATGCAAGCAGCCGAAGAAGTGGAAGAAGCAATGGCAGGGATGGCTAGGGAGCAGGCAGCAGAGTGAGCCCAGAACGGGCGGGGTGTAAGGAAGTGCCCAGGGAGGGGCGAGATGTAACGGCATGCCCAGATAGGGGCGAAGTGTAGTGAAGTGCCCGGATAGGGGCGAGATGTAAGGAGGGGCCCAGAAAAGGGCGAGGTGTAACAGGATGCCCAAAGGGGCGTAGCGTAAGTAAGTTGTAATAGGTATGAACGATGAATGGGAAAGGGGTTCTGGAAGAATATCCAGGTTCAAAATCCCTGACTAGAGACCCTCCGTCGGGTTAAGTCATGACCGACGGAGGGGGGACGTATCAGGTCAACTCGTGGCTTGGTGATTATATTGGGAAGGCGTTGAGTTCCTCCATACCCGGTTGAGCTAAGACTCCCAGGACGTGGATGGGTACTTCCACCTCCAGTCAGATTGGGAAGGCGTTGAGTTCCTCCGCACCCGGTTGAGTTAAGACTCCCAGGACGTGGACGGGTACTTCCACCTCCAGTCAGATTGGGAAGGCGTTGAGTTCCTCCGCACCCGGTTGAGTTAAGACTCCCAGGACGTGGATGGGTACTTCCACCTCCAGTCAGATTGGGAAGGCGTTGAGTTCCTCCGCACCCGGTTGAGTTAAGACTCCCAGGACGTGGATGGGTACTTCCACCTCCAGTCAGATTGGGAAGGCGTTGAGTTCCTCCGCACCCGGTTGAGTTAAGACTCTCAGGACATGGATGGGTACTTCCACCTCCAGTTAGATTGGGAAGGCGTTGAGTTCCTCCACACCCGGTTGAGCTAAGACTCCCAGGACGTGGATGGGTACTTCCACCTCCAGTCAGATTGGGAAGGTGTTGAGTTTCTCCACACCCGGTTGAGCTAAGACTCCCAGGACGTGGATGGGTACTTCCACCTCCAATCGGTAGGATCCCTGACTAAAAGAGACCACTCCACAGGCTCAGTCATATTAACAGATGAGAGACTCATCGGGCCAGTCAACGACTCGGTGACCGATTCAAGCAGAGGTATCAACTCCTCAAGCAGTAAAGAAAAAAAAATAAGCTGAGACAATTCGTTTAAGATAACTACTGATTCGTTGATAACACGAACTACACGAATTGTTACTTCATTTTTCCAGTACATGCAGGCTTGAGAGAAAAAGGCAAACACAAAAAATACATAGTTTTCAGGAGAAACGGGGGAGAAGAAGAAGTCACAGGCCGCCCTCACGACCATGGGGAGTAGCCGCTGCTAGGGGGCGAGCCGGATCGCCCAGGTGAAGGAAAGAGCTCGGGTAGGATGTCGCTGGCGGAGACCCCCCTCCAATTGTCTCGAATAGCGTCCACGTCATGGAGGCGACTCACCAGGGCTCGGGCCGTTGACGCCATGATCTTCCCCCGAGCGAGCTCGACTTCAGCGGGTCGAGATGGGGCTGGCCTCGCCGCTTTCGAAGGTGCACCTCCTTCTCCTCCCCCTTCTCTTAACTGCCTATGCGCTTCGGCCAGCTGAGCCCTCAGGTCCTGCACTTCCTGGTCCGACTCCTCACATCGTCTCCTGAGCGAGTCGGCGGCACCGGGTCCCTGCAGACCGGCAAAGCAAATAAGTTAGAACCTACGAATAATAAGGAATTAAAAGGAGAAAAGGAAAATTCATTGAGGTGGGCGCGAACCAAGCCCCCGGATGACTCCTCCAGGAGTTTCTCAGCAGTGGCCAAGCGAGCCGCAAGGGCGGTAGCTTTCTCTTCTGCATCCAGCTTCGACGCATCCGCCCGCACCGACCGTTGCGAGAGACTAAGACCTCGGCGGGCGGCCATGTGGGAGAGTTCGGTCGCGCGGAGCTGAGCCTGGGAGCTCGCATACGCGAGGTCACGCATGGACATCTCCCGGTAAGATGCAGCGTCCTGCCGACCGTAGATGCCATAGGTAAAGCTATACGCCGCGCCATCCGTGATATCTCCCTCAGTCCACGAAGGCCACTGGGAGGTGAGGGAGACCCGGTTCATCGTCTCATCCCAGTAGACGATAGGTTCGCCTAGAGGGTCCGTGGCCTTTCCCCCCATCTCAAAGTTGGGATGATTGGCCAATGCGTTGGGGTCACTCGGTTGCCCCCTCTCCCTAGGCAGTGCCCTGGAATCCCTTCGGCAAACTGCCTTCCCCAGCCTCATCCTCGGCTCCTTCGGTGGGGAGGAGGGCGCTCCCTCCTCAACCACCCGCTCCTTATCCCTCCTCTGACCCGACCCAAGTATCTTCGGGGCCGAACCCGAATCAGCCGCAACCTCCTCGTTGAGCCCCTGGGCGGAGGAATAACTTCCTCCTGCGGAGGGAAGGCGTCGAGGAAGGGACCGAACACCTGCACAAGTTGGGACGAGTTGAGCGGCAATGAGAGGAAATGAGCCATAAGAAAGATAAGTTGTCAAGGTCCAAGTACCTGCCCCCGGTTCCACGTAGGTGAGTTGGTTGATGTTCTTCCGGAGGTGATCAACCTCAAAGCTCACACCCTTAAGGACGCGGTGCAGCTCGGCAGCCTCCCCACATAGTGAGGGGGGTTTACAAACCTTCTCGGACCTCTGTATGAGGGAGAAGGGGATGTCGTCCAGGTCACCCCGAACGAACACAAATGACTCATTCCAGTGGTGGACCTTGTTTGAGGTCTCGTGCACCTCCATGTGTGTGCCGGTCAGAAAGCACACCCCGTCAGCGGTCGCTCGGAAGGTGAAGATCTTGCGGAACACGTTCAGGTCAAACATCACCTTCTCCTCCCGCAAATAGCATGCGTAGGCTGTTAACATCGAGATCACATTTGTGTTAACCTGAGCCGGGACTACGCCAAAGTAGTCCAGGAACTCCTTCACCTCAGGCTACAAGGGCAGCCGTAGCCCAGCCTTGAAGTGAAGGAGAGGGAATGCAAGCCAGTTGTCGTAAAAGGAGTTGACAGTCTCACCCCCTGATGGACATCTGCATTTCCACCCTTCGGGAAGGTAGGAAGTCCTAAAGGCGGAGAGCTCCTCCTTGGATACTCTCCCTACGGGGAAAGAACTCTCCGAGAAGTTGGCCGCATTTTGTTCCCGACCATTCCTCTTGACAGCTGAACGGTTGGATGCCATCGTGTAGGAGTGGAAGGAAAGAGTAGAGCCGGATCTGGGAGAAAGGCAAAGCAAGGGAGGAAATGAAGGTGAAGGTCCAAAGGGGGAAGGAGGGCGTATTTATAAGGGAGGGGTAAAAGGGGAGGCGAGTGGATCATGGGATCCACTCGCCAAAGGGCATGAAGGGGGGGTGGACCAGGTGGTCCACTCGCCCCGGGCGAGCGGACCGCAAGGCCCACTCGCCCCGAGCACAGGCGAGTGGACCTTGAGGTCCACTCGCCCGGTGCACGGGAGCGGACCTCATGGTCCACTCGCCCGGCAGAGGAGGGAGGGCCTCGCAGCCCTCTCCCCTGAGGTAGCAATGCGGACCGAAAGGTCTCTTCGCCTACGTCTCCCCCCTGACACACCACCCAACTGCTTCGCCCTCGGACCGTTCACCCGAGGTCCCTATCCCCCGCCTGTTACTCCACTGTCTCAGCGTTGCTGCGCTCACCCTGCATGAAAGTTAGCCAAATAATGATAGCTCAACTGAGATATAACTCGGCAGAGTCATTAAAACAAACATGACATAAACATGACGAAACAAATAGTCCGGCCGCGGAACAGACGAGCTGCTGCGACGTGTCGATCCTCATTATTACATAACAAATAGTACATCCCCAAAGGGGAGGGGTGGCTAACGCGTCGTCCACTTCCAGAAGCCCTGGTCCAGGGTGAAGGGGACCCCCCCCCCCCCCCCCCCCCCCGCGCGTGGATTCAAAGCATGCCTTGGCAGAGGAGAGCTCTTCGGTCACGGTACGCACGGAGGCCTCCACCCGGCGAAAGTGATCCTCGAACGGTGTCGTCATGCCGCCAAATGCGAGCCGGACCTCCCCTCGTAGGAGATTGAGTTCAGCCTCCAGCCTCTCCACCCGACGCTCCAGCACGCCAACACGGGTGAGGGGGTCGGGTCCGGAAGATAGCCTCCCCTCCCGCAGCTCCTGGGTAAGAGTCTCCAAGCGGCTCAGACGGACGAGGACGTCGGGACGGTCCCCGACGGGCTCCGAGATTGCAGTAGGAGAGTGGGGTGGTGACGAGACTTCCTTTCGGCTCGACTGGCCTGTCGAGGTCTTCCCTCCTCCAGCAGATGAGTCATCGTGAGCAGTCGAGAGGGCGGTAGGTTCCCGGATAAGAGTGGTAGGATTCACCCGAGCATCTACATCTGTTCCCTCTACCACTCTTCGGATCCCTTCGAGGTCATCCACGAGAAGCTATGAGCAATGAAAGAGCACGTTGTCATGGACAGATATAACCACAAGTGCGAAGCAAGAAGAAGGGGAGAACCGATACCATATCCATATCCAGGCCGCGGGCAAATTCAGTCACCCCATGAGAGGATGACGACGCAGCCTCCTTCACCAACTCGGGGCGAGGCTTCTTCCGAGGTGATCGCACCGCAGGATGGGTAGGAGAAGGCGGAGGGCCATGGACCAGAGCCGTAAGCTCTGTCACGTCAGACGAACCCTTCCCAGCGAAGCCTTTGAAGCGAGCCCTAAAGTCTCGAGGTGGATCCATCTCGTTTGAAGAGGGAGTGGGGGAAGCGCTCAGGAAGGGTGCTCTTCTTACCCTCCTCTTCGAGGGGTCTTATATAGCTATCGAGTGGAACCCTCCAAAGATTCCCTCCGGGTCCCACCAACTCGTTCAATAGGTGGGTTGGACTTTCTTTCCGAGCTTGAGTCAAGCTCGCAAAGAGCGGGGATTGTGTACAACCCTCATGTTTCCCGAGTCAGTGTGACCCGACCCGGATGAAGCCAAGATTACGAGGGTGATCGAGACGAACAAAACAGTCGCGTGGAGGCGGCGAAACCGACTAAGGCAAAGCAGATCCGGGAGAGTGAGAAGAGTCTCACTCGACGAGTGGGGGGGCTGCCCCACTCGCCCGCCTAAGGGGCGAGTTAGGCGGGCGAGTGGGGCGCTGCCCCACTCGCCGGCCCAAGAGGCGAGTGGGGCGCTGCCCCACTCGCCAGCCTAAAGCGAGTGGGGCGCTGCCTCACTCGCCCGTCTAGGCGGCGAGTGGGGAGCTGCCCCACTCGCCCGCCAAGGGGGCGAGTGGGGAGCTGCCCCACTCGCCCGCCTAAGGGGCGAGTGGGGAGCTGCCCCACTCGCCCGCCTAAGGGACGAGTGGGCAGCTGCCCCACTCGCCCGCCAAGGGGGCGAGTGGGGAGTTGCCCCACTCGCCCGCCTAAGGGGCGAGTGGGGAGCTGTCCCACTCGCCCGCCTAAGGGGCGAGTGGGGAGCTGTCCCACTCGCCCGCCTAAGGGGCGAGTGGGGAGCTGTCCCACTCGCCCGCCTAAGGGACGAGTGGGGAGCTGCCCCACTGGCCCGCCCCAGGGGCGAGTGGAGTGCCTTCCACTCGCGAGTGGGTCGGCGTCCACTCGCGCAGGCAAGGTGGTTTTTGTTTAGGTCGTCCCCTCTCATTTGGGGTATTTTTGCTATCCGCAGTCCGATTTTTGCTATTCGCAGTCCATTTTTGGGAAAGTCTATAAATAGACCCCCATGGGCACCTTGGGAAAGGTGGATTCCTACCCCCTCTCTCGCGTGTGAGCAAGCATTACCCCTCCCCTCCCCTTGACGTTGAAGGTGGTCGGTGAGGTGTTCCTTAGTGCCCTCCAAGGTGCCCAGGCTCAGCATTGGCTTGGGAGGGGAAGCGCTCTAAGATCTTCCGGGTATGTGGTGGGACCTCCGCGCTGCAGCTTAAGGGGTCCATTTGTGGATTCAAGTGTTCAATAAGTTCAAGTCTTTCAGTTCTTAGTGACCGGTCAAGGGTCTAGGCTTAGAACAAGTAAGGGTTAGTCGCAACCCCCTTTCGAACGCTGAAGCCGAGAAACTGGTTTCAACACGTGCAATAACTCATAAAAATTGGTTTGCCAATAGCCAATTCTGGTTTGCCTTTAACATCACCCTAGTTTTTTTAGGCCATGAGACCAAATGACCAAAAAAAACAAAGAATTTAAAATGAAGAGATACTTTTTAAGGGCATTTTGGAGATGGGAATGTTTCACCAAGGCTCTTTGAGGGTTTCTTATATAATAACGAGCAGTCGTGCACGGGAGACCCCGTGCGGGGCGGCGACATTGGTAGAAGGGGCGACATTGGTGGAGGGGGCAACATTGGTCGGGGGGGGCGACATTGGTCTTCGGGGCAACATGGTCGTGGGGGCGACATTGGTCGTAGGGGCGACATTTGTCGCAGGGGGGGCGACATTGGTCGGGGGGCGACATTGGTCGTCGGGACGACAATGATCGTCGGGACGACAATGATCGTCGGGGCGACAATATTCTCTCAAATTAAATTTTTCCCCACGTGGAACGCACCATGTCATCCTCCGTGTTTAAATACCATTATTTGGATGGGGCCCACTTTCATTTCGAATTTTCGGAATTCCTGGCCCGCAAGAGTTCGGCGACCTAGCTTTTCTCCGCCTCTCCGTCTCCTCGCCGGCAATCTCGTTGCTCATCTCGCCACTTTTTAGGTTAGTTTACTTCAAATGCCCTCGCGAGCCTACGCCCTTTTTTACTATTTTCATTTCCTCTGGCTTTGTTGTCGGCAGTACCTTCTCCACGGAGTTCCCTCCGCCGGACTCGGCGAAGAAGACGAAGTCAGCATTTGATTTCGGTGAGTACTTGCCACAGATCTCGGTGACTGAGTTAATGCAGTTGTTTTTGGTTCGTAGGTTTTTTTTCAGTCTCATTTTTAAGTCTTAGTTGCAGTTTTTTTTTCGTTTCATAGTTGCAGTCGCATTTTCTAGTTTAAGTTGCAGTTGGTTTAATTTGCAGTTTTTTTTCATGTTAGAGTTGCAGTCGCATTTTTTACTATTTTCATTTCCTCTGGCTTTCGTTACATAGTTAGTTGCCGGCAGCCTTCTGAACCCCGATTTACAGCAGCAGAATGCCTGGAAGTAGATACTTAACTTGTAGATGCGCACCTAACACATTCACAACAAAATGTTAGACCTCTATTGAATGCATTGTCTGAAGAGTCCATAGGATCACTAAGGGATGCCCGGATCTACCCATTGTTTCGAATGCCAAGCATCCCACAAAACATACCCTTGTTGTATGTTCTGTTGAGGTTGTACAATAGGGATAAGAATGCATTTCAGCTGGGGCAGTACCTTGTGAAGCTGACTGTTAACGATGTGGCACTTATTTTGGGCCTCCCAAATTCAGGTCTTCACTTTACATTTTCAAGATCACCCCTTCAAGACATTACCCACAAGAGTTTGACTGAAGAAATACGTAGAATTACTGATGAGGAGTGGTCTCCTACATTGGAGGGCCGAAAATTAAATTTGTTGGTTAATTATTTATTAGCTTTGTTTTTGTTCCCTTTGAAGAGTTTGAAGGTCCCCGCTTGTATTAAAAAGATTACATGTCTTTCTGACTTTGTGAAATACAACTGATCGCTTGCCATCCATGAGTTCCTTCACATACAGTTTGATCATTTAAGTCGTGTAAGTGCTATTCGAAGTGCCGGAAGCAACATCGGTTCATTGGAGGGTTGCGCTACAGTATTACTGGTATGAGATATTATAACCACCAATGTATTTATATTATGTTATTTCATATTGCTCTAACAATCATTTACTTTTATATATGAAGGTGTGGATGTACGAGCATACAAAGGTCCAAGCTGCGCTCGTCGACTTAGCACGCCCCAGAATATGTCGTTGGTCTCCTTCTCTTAGTTATAGTGCTAAATTTTGCCTTAAAGTACAGGATAACCTACATAAGAAGAATTATGTACGTTCTTAAAATGATAAAATTAATATGCTCATTTGGTAGTATTTGGTAGTGTAAAATTTATCATCTCCGAGGCATTTTACTTCTCTCTACAGGTCATCAAGAAGCTTAATAATCTTCTAGATGGGGAGAAGGCCCTACTGGGTGAAGAGGATGATGATTCAGATTTTGAATCAGTTCATCCGAGGAAAGAGAAAAGAAGAAGGATAGATGAGAAATTAGGTTACGAGAATAAGATTATTGAGAAGAGGTTTTTAAGGATTAAAGAGAAAAATCTGATGAAAAAGATTAAGGTCGAGATGAAAAAAGTGAGGAGTGAAGAAAAAACGGATGAAGCGGTTCAATCTGATGAGGGTTGGAAAGGTCTAGAAAACCGACTCAAGGAATTTATCAAAGTAGAGGTTGATGGGTTGAAGACTCTTTGCGAGACATGGTTTAAGACCTTAGCCGCAGAGTGCAAACCAAGTACTTCGTCCCCACCACCCAGGCTTTCACCACGTATGACATCGGTTCCAACCACCCAATTTTCACAGCTCACTTCCACATAAGAATGTACACTTGTTCCCAAAACCCAACTCCAATCACCCCAGGTCGTTAGAGTTAGCCCAAGGAGGGTGAAGAAGGTTGTCTGTAAGCGGACACTTAACATCCATGATAAAGCGACAAATTATCCTGGGAGATTGCTTATCCCAGAAAGAGTTAGGGAAAGCATTGATTTTGTATTGACCAAAATTGTTGATAAGTATTTTGTTTGTCATATTAAGTTTTCTTGGGCTTAAATATTGTTAATTAAAAGAAAGTTTTTTTCTTTACCAGGAGTATGTTGATTATTGAGAGTGGGAACATATCCATGTCAAGAGGCGAAATAGATGATCTTTTGGGTCAGGGATGGGTTATGGATAATCATTTAAATGCTTATTCTGTGGTGCTTGGTGCCAAAAGAAATAGGATGCCAGAACGAGTGAAAAGTTATCTCTATGTGTCGCCAAACCATGAAGTAAGTTACTTTAGCATCCATCATTTAATAGATCATTCATTTCAAGTATAACACCTTTGTCTATTTTGTCTATTTTGTCTATTGTGCAGTACTATAAAAGAAGCAATGCTAGGAATTATACCAGGCTTATCAGCCATATCACCACAAAGGCTGTTAATACCTCTGACATAATTCTTATGCCTTGACACCTCGGCAGTCACTGGGCATTGTTGGTTTGCTTGTTAAAAGAGAGGCGTTGGGAGTATTATGATTCACTTCCAAGCAGCCTTCATCGGGTCGGCGTACATGCAAATGTATGTATAAAGATTGTTGTTAAATATTACTTCAGATTGTATGTTACATCCTAATCATTTATTATATGGTTTCTTGACTATTATTAACTTCAAACTTTTGTTGTACTGCAGCTAAAAGCCCTACAAGAAGATGTCTCCCAAGCGTTCCCAGAAGACTTTGTCAATTGGCCGGTAGTGGATGCGGTCGGCTTGCCCAAACAAAACAATAGCTTTGATTGCGGAGTTTTCGTGCTGAAGTTCATGGAAGCTGTTTCATCCACGACGGTAATTTCATGGGAAGATCACAAGAATTGGCGAGACGACATGCCCCGATTTCGTGCCGAATTGGTGGCCGAGATTTTCAAAACATTTTCTAGCAATATTTCTGAGAAGATTTCTGGACTTGAATGATGTAATTAGTTTAATCTTAAAACACATTGCCTCTGGCTTATGTCTATAGTTGGATTTATTTTTCATTTATGTTAATAGGATTGTGAATGTTTTGTTAAGGGTTTTACCTGTGTTAGTTTTAATATCAAAGTTGATCTTCCTGGAGATCGACTGCTGTTTTTTTATTGAGGAAGTAAATATATGTTTCAAAATTAAATGTGTATGTTGGTTTGGAAGGCATTTGGAGATAAGAATTGAAATTGGCCCATTCATACAATTTCAATTCAAGCTCACTTAATTCTAATGTTGGCACATGCCTTCGAAGCAGATCTGATGCATATCAAAAAAAAACTTTGGATCAAACATATAATAACATATAATTATCTATCAGTCTTTAAGATCAACTTCTTAACTCTTATTTGGTTTAAATACATCAGGAATGTCAGGGAAATCGAAAGATAAGTTTACATAAAAGTCATCATTAAAATCACTTGGTGGAGCAATTGGTACTACAGTTGGAGCATCCAATTTGGTCGTGCCTTGGTCATCTGTTGAAAGGTTGAGAAAATTGATCTCCTGCACTTCTCCAAAAACTTGTTCTATGAAACCGGCCTTCTTCTTAACCGCAGCTTTTCCCCCTGTAAAAGTTGTAAAAAAATGTGTATTAAGGTGAAAAAAACATTATTTGTAGAAATTGTTAAGAGGTCAAGCACATTACTTGGTTTTTACTACCCGACTCCCAATGTCCCTTCAAACGTGCATTGATCATTCCTTTAGGTCTCTTGGTTGCGGGATCCTTAACCGCTGGAGTATTACTGTCCTTCTCATCACTGAACCCTCTCTTCCGCATTTCATCAGCCTCAATTATCTCATTAGTTTGCTTTGCTAAAATATTCAAGGCTGTCAAAACATGTGTCTTTGCAGCCTGACAGTTCTCTACTTGGTTTACAAGGTCATAAGAAAACGCATTATTTGATTTCTGAATATCAAATTGGAGTCACAGTCTACCGTGCTTGGAGTATTTGATAGATATATACCCCTTTTAGCGCTATGACAGAATCGTTTCAGCAAATATTGGTTCGGAATCTCTTTTACCATTTTAATATTATAAATCCTAAGAATATGTTTGCACAAGATGCCTCTAGTCTCAAAACCTCTGCATGAACACTCAGCCTCATTAGTCCTGGAATTATAGCTAACAAACCATCGTTTTTCGTCATCTTCACTACCATTGCAGTTTTTTTGTAACATATAAATAATGATTTTCATCATCTCTTCTCTTATCCACTATGTCTACACCAACAGCTCCTTCCAAGTAAACTTTAAGCTTACCGTGCCTTGCTTGCATCTAAAATCTTCGTCCCGCTCTGCTCTACGCCAAGACCCCACCAATTTCTGCATCCCCATGAAACACTCCACCAGTGTACTCGTTGCCTTTGAACAACCATGCAATCCATGGTTGACAGATTCACTTCGTTGTGTGGACAATATACCAAGATCTAACACATCCTTGTTGAAGGCTGTAGACCAGTTCCTCCGAGATCTATGTAAATCCCCCAACCATTTGTTCTCTTGCAAGTTTCCTCTGCTAATCATCTCATTCCAATATCTATCGAACTCAAACTCACTATCGCATTTACTCATGCATTGGTAAAAAAGCCCCCGCACACTTTTCTCTTTATTAAAACATGGGACTTTTGAAGGCGCTTTCTTGGAAATATGCCATTGACATAAACGGTGACGAGTCCGTGTAAATACTTTTTCAATAGCAACGGCCATGGCTTGGTCTTGGTCCGTGAATATACTTGTTGGTTGTTTGCCACCGACAAATTTCAGAAAAGTGTTGAAGACCCAACAAAATGAATCGATTGTTTCCTCCGAAATGAATGCACCACCGACAAATACATTCTACCAATGATTATTGACTGCGATGAATGGTGCACAAGCCAAGTTATACTTATTCAGTCTGTATGTCGTGTCAAAGATAATGACGTCACCGTAGCAGTCATAATCGATTTTGCTGTTTCCATCCATCCAAAAAAAACTTGTCAACCTATTAAACTCATCAGTTCTAACATCATATGAGAACATGTTGTCTTCCAACTGTTTCTCCCGAAGAATCTGCAGCAAACAATTAGAGTCGCCGGTATCTATCAAAGCCTTTCTTTCCCGCTGCACAAAGTTGTAGGCATCGATTTTAAAGAACCCAACATTCTCGACACCACCAACTTCATTAGAAAGAAAAGCCGTATGCGTGAACTGTTTTAACTCCCGCATCTGTCAGGTTCTTAATTAGGCTACCTTGCATTCTTGAAACATTGCGATTAGATCTTAGTAGATGCTGCTCTTTCTCTAGTGCTAGCGGGTGATTGTGTTTCTCGATGAACTTTGTAACTGTCCAATTCCTACCATCTGTATCAGCGGAAAAACATATGCAGGCAAGACAACCCGTGCGTGTTTCTAATTTGCGGTACTTTTTTGGTGACGGTTTCATCTTCTTCAAACCAGCTTTGGCGCAGCTATATTCTCGATATTTTATAATCCTTGTGTGTGTCCAGCAGGTTAAATGTTGTTTCCGAACACTGAAACCCATGTTATGGGCGTACTCACAATACATAGCATATGCCTCATCTTCAGAATGCACAATTGGAAAAACAACTGGCTGTTTCCCCTGTTTCTCCACCTGAAAAAATTGTTTAAACAGTTATTAAAACCTAAAATAAAATCGAACTGCAAATGAAGAACAAAAACCAGTTGATTATAGATAAAGTTGAAATTCACATATTAAATGCAGTTGAAAATTAGAACATAAGCAAGCAAAAATCGAGAGAAAAATGATGAACATAAGCATTCCAGCTATTCGAGAGAACAATGATAAATGCACTGAAACACAAAACCAAGCTTACATTGTCCATTCCCTCAGCAACATTCTTGGAAGAGGTCTGGGTACTTGTAGCTCCGCTAGCTGACATTTTTTTGAACTTATCTGAAGCAAATCACAATGAAAAAAAAAAGATTACAGATCTAATGGTGTTCATTGGAGAAGATGTGAAAAGGAAGGAACCCAGTTAAGGGTTCGGCGGTTACTCAAAGGAAAGCTCCCAGAAAAGAATGGATTTCGGCTGAATGAGGGAGGCTTGCGAGAAGATTTGAAGTCCTACCTTCCCCGACGTCGGCGTTGCCGGCAAACGAGGATTCCAGAAAAAAGCTAGGTCGCGGCGAGCTTTCCAGCGAGGAGGCAGGAAATGTCCGGCGGAGAGGCGGGAAAAAGCAAGGTCGCTTTTTGTCTGTGAAAATTTTCGAAATGAGGAAAATGAAGGTGGGCCCGGCAACAAAAAAACTATTTAAACACGCAGGATGACATGGTGCGTTCCACGTGGAGAAAAATTTTTCGTGCGGGAGAGCTGCCAGGCCGCTGCTTTTCGGAAAGGCTTTTGCCGAATGGATTAAAGTAGGAAGAAGTCAAATGCTACGGGGAGTCAAATGCTGGGAAGGTTAAATTCCCAAAAAGCAAAAAAAAATTATATTAGGAAGTAGTTTTTGGGTGGTGTTAAAGGCAAACCAGAATTGGCTATTGGCAAACCAATTTCTATGAGTTATTACGCGCCTCTTGAAAATACGCTTTGTACATGCATTTTTAGGAGAAGTGTTCAACACTAAAATTGTAGATCTCATCGAGATCTACAACTTTTGTGTTGAACACTTTTTCTAAAAATGCGTGTACAAGGTGTATTTTCAAAAAATTCGCTATAGTTACGATCAGAGCGACAATACGCCTTGTGCGTGCATTTTTAGGAAAAGTGTTCAAAACGAAAGTTGTAGATCTCGACGAGATATACAATTTTCGTGTTGAACACTTTTCCTAAAAATGCACGTACAAAGCATATTTTCAAAAGGCGTGCAATAACTCATAGAAATTGGTTTGCCAATAGCCAATTCTGGTTTGCCTTTAACATAACCCTAGTTTTTTTAGGCCATGTGACCAAATGACCAAATGACCAAAAAAACAAAGAATTTAAAATGAAGAGATACTTTTTAAGGGCATTTTGGAGATGGGAATGTTTCACCAAGGCTCTTTGAGGGTTTCTTATATAATAACGAGAAGTCGTGCACGGGGGACCCCGTGCGGGGCGGCGACATTGGTCGAAGGGGCGACATTGGTCGAGGGGGCAACATTGGTCGGGGGGCGACATTGGTCGGGGGGGGGGGGGGGGGGGGGGGGGGGGGGCGACATTGGTCTTCGGGACAACATGGTCGTGGGGGCGACATTGGTCGTAGGGGCGACATTTATCGCGAGGGGGCGACATTGGTCGGGGGGCGACATTGGTCGTCGGGACGACAATGATCGTCGGGGCGACAATATTCTCTCAAATTAAATTGTTTTAATCATAGGTTCATAACTTTTAATAAACCCTATAAAAGGTAGTTTTTTCTCTCTAACAATCATATGTCAGTGTAATAAAACCAACATTCAAGGTAAATTTACAAACAACTAAATTTCCAACATTCAAGTAGTTATGATTGCCATCAAGAAAAAAAACTAAATTTGAGCACAGAAGTGTTTGGAGTTTCTTTGGTGAAGGGGAAACAAATTTGAGTTTCTTTGGTGAAGGCGGCGACACTGGTCGGGGGCGGCAACATTGGTCGGGGCGGCTATACTGGTCGGAGGCGGTGACACTGGTTGAGGGCAGAGACATTCATGGAATTGCATCAAATACATAAAACATTAGACACGTGCGACGACATTCATAGAAGTGCATCAAAGACAACAAAAAAGAGAAATAATACAGTCCATGAATATTAAACATGATAAATCAGTTTATATAAGCTATTTAAATCAGTTTAAATACTACTTATTTATCAAAAGAAATCATTTTTGAAATATAAACTGCATGACACTTTTGATAAACTGCTGAATGCAGTTTTATCAAAACTGCAGCCAACAGTTTCATTAAACAGCAGCCAATAGTTTATCAAAACTGTCGTGCAATTTAGATAAACTGTTGCTTATATCGAACTTCATTCAACCATCTCTTAATGAAAACTGTCGTTCAGTCTAGAGTCACATGCATTTACTTATGAGCACAAACCTGAACCCAAAACATACATCTCACTGTAACATCCTATATGTAGAGGGAATCCACAATAGAAAAAAAATTAAAGTTTTTTTTTGTACCCATGTCCTATTAAACATGCCTTCAACATTCAAAGGAAATGAGGATGGAGTTACTGATCACAATGAAAACATAAGAGAAATTCATTCCAGCCATTTTTTTACTTTTTTTTAATATCTGAGCACAATAGAAATGTAGTCAAACGATACTTACAAAACTATGGAAATTTTAAACTCAATAATTGAAGTAGGAGGAGACAGCGAGGACTTAAATTTGAGTTTTAGTAATAAGATCTTAGTACCAGTTGGCATGTTTTTATATTGTAACTGAAACCAAAACACATGCCAAAAAAAACATAAATGCAGGTAAGTAGGGGTAAGTTATACCTAGAATGAAAATTTGGGTTTCTCTGGCAGCAACCTGCAAATGTATGTTTTTTTCATCGGTGAACCTGACGGGAAATGAAGAAGGTAAAAATGATTAAAATTAAGGAATAAAATCTGCAAACATGTGCTTATCTGCCTATGTAATCCAGATAGTATCTAATCGTTATGTCATGATCTGTAAATGGTTTAGATGGACAGTGAATATATCTTTATTATATTAAGTTGTTCCCTGCATTTATAAGGTGTTCACTGCAGCTCTAATCTCAGCATGGATCGGCCTCTACATTTAAATAAAATCTTAGCAATAAAAACTAATAGTGCAGCTGCCAACAATCTTAACAGTGCATCTAAACCATTTAAACCATCAACACCTTAATGCAGATCTAAACCATTTGCAGTTTTAAACCATTTAAACCATCTAAACCTTAATGCAGATCTAAACCTTAATGCAGATCTAAACCATTTAAACCATCCCTGCATTAAGGTGTTCCCTGCATTAAGGTGTTCCCTTAATGCATCTAAACCATCTAAACCTTAATGGAGATCTAAACCATTTACAGAGATCTGTAAAAAGGCAAAAAGGTAAATGATCTGTAAATCGAATAGAGAGCTGCCAACAATCTTAACAGTGCAGCCTCTCATTAGCTTACCATCAAAATCTCCATGTATGACCCTTTCTCATGACACCAAAGCAGAGCAATCAGAGAAATTAAGAGGTTTGGAAGAAGAAATGGGAAATACCATGCAGAGGAGCATTGTCGAAGCGGGGAAGGAGCTGCGGAGGTTCTGCGGATGTTCTGCGCAGGTTCTACGGAGGATCCTCTATGGAGGAGCAACGTTTCTGCGTAGGAGGCTGGAGGAGCTGGCGAGGCGCTGTGGAGGGCTGGCGAGAGCTCTGTCGAAGGCTGGCGAGGCGCTGGCGAGGTGCTGGCGAGGTTTTTTTAGAAGTTTTGAAGGCTCTGTCGAGGGCTGGCGAGGGCGTCTTGGAGGAGGCTTTTTGTCGAGGGCTGTGGTGCAGCATTCGGCGGGCGGCGGGCGGCAGTCGAGGAGCATGGTTTCAGCCGCTGCTTTCGGCGTTTGTCGTGCATAGTTTTCACCGAATGAGCAACTGCAGGTGGGGTCAATGCTGGGGATGCCGAGTTTTTGCCGAATGAGTCAATGCAGGGGCGGGAGTCAATGCTGGGGATTAAATGACAAAAAAACCAAGATTTTATTGTAGAAGGAAGCGTTTTGCTGAGGGTATTTTGGTCCCAAAAATGTTTCACCATCCATCTAAGCCTCTTCCCTTATACAATAAAGATATATATACACACACATATATATATATGTATGTATATATATATATGTATCTATACTATATTAAAAAGAAATATAGTGGTCTGCGATTAGCAGAGATAAAAAATCCAACAAAAAAATTTGGCCGTAGGATATGGCTTCAAAATATACAAACCATCCGTTCCTGTGAAATATTTTGTAGTCGGAAGAACACGTCAACCAACGGGAGAATAAGGACACCAAATTGATGAACACAAGCTTTCACAATAATAACTCTGGTAGCTAGTTACAACTGAACAAGGTTGAATACAAGTTGCATCCAACTTGAATCACAACAGCCAATAGTAGGTAAGAACTTGGCCACGGACAAGGTCCGCTTCTCCTCCGGAGCACACCGCGCAGGTGATACTCGCTCTTCGCTACCGCCGGCGGTATCGCTATTGCCAGGCGTTAGCTCTCCAGCTCGCAAGCTCGCTGCTCGCACTCCCAGCTACTCACACGCTCACCACGCGCCGCTTCCTCCAATACTCGCTACCGCGAGCGCTATCGCTATCGACGGGCGGTATCTCCAATACTCGCTACTCGCTCAAGGGAGCTGGCCGAACTTACTCCAAGTCCGATGCTCGCCAGGTAGCACTCTGGTATCTCAAACTCGCTCAAAGTTGAGGATACTCGCCACTTTCAATGCAATACTCGCCACTCTCTGAAAGCTCTTTTCTTAGGGGGGGTACCCCTCTATTTATAGGCAAAACAAGGGGTGGCGAGTATGAGCTAGCGCTGGCGCTAGCTCACTTCAATTCTAACACTCCCCCTTGAAGTGAGCTCCGGGAACAACTCCAAGCAACGAGCGAAGCCTTCAGAACAGCCCCGCAGATAGGGGCTTCGTGAATATATCTGCAAGGTTGTCTTCACTCCGCACATGCTCCACATCGATCAAGCCACCCAGCACCTTCTCTCTGATGAAGTGATGTTTGATCTCAATGTGCTTGGTTCTTGCATGACATACTGGATTGGTTACCAGTTTCAATGCACTCTCGTTGTCCCCACGTAGCACAGTAGGTCCGCTGACCTCCTCGTCCACATCCTCCACTAGTTTCCTTAGCCAGACACACTCCTGAGCTGCTAAGGATGACGCCTTGTACTTGGCCTCCATGGTAGAAAGGGAAATAGAGTCTTGCTTCTTGCTACACCACGAGATAGCAGCTGCTCCACACAAGAACACGTAACCTGATGTCGACTTGCGATCATCAGCGTCACCTCCGTAATCTGCATTCGTGTACCCGTGCAGCTTGAAGTCAGATCCCTCTTCATATGACAACCTCATCTCAAGGGTTCCTTTCACGTACTTCAGTATCCCTTTGGCTGCCTCCAGATGAGGCTTCCGCGGCTCCTGCATATACCGACTAACTCGGCCGACAGCAAAGGCGATGTCCGGCCTCGTGATAGTCAAGTAGATAAGACTCCCCATCAGTGCCCGAAAGATCTTCGGATCAGGAAGAATCCTCCCTTCTTCCTTCCGAAGCTTCAGCCCAGCCTCCAGAGGAACGGAACTGCTCTTCCCCTCCTTCATGCCGAATCTTTCGACGATCCTCTCGGCATACGCCCTCTGGGAAACATACAGTCCGCCTCTTCTCTTCTCAAATTGGAGGTCAAGGAAATGGTGCAGTTCACCAAGATCCTTCATCTTGAAACGTATGGAAAGCTGTTGTCTTAGCGCCGCTGTACAACCCTGTATTCGCCGAGTAGGCACTCGAGCCAAGAGGCATTTCGGAACATCGTTCCTCAGCAGGATCCTGGGTAGGGAGAGAAGAGGGCGAGCGGTGGAGGTAGAGGCCTCCCGCTCCCCCACCCCCAGCAGGGGGGGCGAGCTCCACTCACCCCCGCGCCCCCAGCAGAAGGGGGCGAGACCCCAGGGGGGCGAGTCGCTAGCGCCGGCGATAACAATACCGTCGGGCGCTAGCCAATTCTCGCCCCGCCCCAAGGCAAGCTCTCGCCCCCCCCCCCCCCCCCGGGGGGGGGGGGGGGGGGGGGGGGGGGGGGGGGGGGAGCTCCTCGCGCCCCCAGCAGAAGGGCGAGACCAGCAGGGGGGCTGCCCCTAGCTGGGTCTCGCCCAGCCCCAGCAGAGGGGCGAGACCAGCAGGGGGGCCGCCTCTAGCTGGGTCTCGCCCAGCCCCAGCAGAGGGGCGAGACCAGCAGGGGGGCCGCCCCTAGCTGGGTCTCGCCCAGCCCCATCAAAGGGGCGAGACCAGCAGGGGGGCCGCCCCTAGCTGGGTCTCGCCCAGCCCCATCAAAGGGGCGAGACCAGCAGGGGGGCCGCCCCTAGCTGGGTCTCGCCCAGCCCCAGCAGAGGGGCGAGACCAGCAGGGGGCCGACCCCCGGGTCTCGCCCCACCCGGTTATTAGGCTCGCCGAGCCCCGCGAGGTACCCCCTCTCGCCCAGTTCCGGGGGGAGGGGTTGGTCTGCGTTTAGCGCTCCAGAACAGTGGGATTTGGCTATCCGTAGGCCATTTCCGAGGGTATTTTGGTAATTTCGCGGATCAGTTAGTGGCTATTTGCAGCCCAAATCCTGAAATCCTATAAATAGGACCAAGGGGGCACCATTTGGAGGCAAGCTTATCCTAGGCTAGCTCTCTCTCCCTCTCCCTCCCCAGGTCTCTCTCTAGTGGGGTGAGGAGAGCCTCCAGTGGTGCCCAAGCCCGACATTGGCTTGGGAGGGGAAGCGCTCTAAAGATCTTCCGGGTATGTGGTGGGACCTCCTCGCCGACCCCTTGGTCCAGTTCATAGTGTCTCAACCTTCAACCTAGAGCTCTCCCTTGAGGGGAGTAAGTGTTGGTCGCCCCTCAGCTTGCTGAGGGCCCCGAACTCCACAGAGACCGAGGCTTGTTCACCAAGTTGTCGGTTTCAACCTTTTTGGTGCGGTGAGCGTGGAGAGTGACCAACTCAAGAAAGTCTCAAGCTGAGCTCCATGGCTGGAGGTGGAGGATCCGACCCAGGCCACTCGCAGCCCCCGGTGGCTGGAGCGATGTTGGAGATGTTTGAAAATTTCAAGCAGGAGGTCCTGCAGACCTTACAACTAACCTTTGTCGAGATAGGCGAAGGTAGGAGAGGAAGTGGTCTGGAGGTCCCGTCTCAGCAGGTGGGCGAGAGCCCTCCAGGCCAGCAGCCCAGGAAGGAGGTGCCAGTGGGAGGGAGTGGGGAGGCATTCGGCCCCCACTCACCCAGTCCCCTAGGAGGGGGCGAGTGGGGAGGTCCCATACCCCCACTCGCCCAGCCCCAAGGGGGCGAGTGGGGAGGTCCCAGACCCCCACTCGCCCAGCCCCAAGGGGGCGAGTGGAGAGGTCCCAGACCCTCACTCGCCCATCCCCAAGGGGGCGAGTGGGGAGGCATCCAGCACCCACTCGCCCGGCCCCAAAGGGGGGCGAGCGAGAGGAGTCCTTTGTGTGAGTTGATCCTCTCAGCCCCAGTTCCAGAGGGGTTCGGAGGGCCGGAGATGTCTTATTACTCCGGCAAGGATGATCCAATCCTGCACCTGGAGTGGTTTGAGGACATGGTCTCCATCAGGCCCATGTCAGACGCTTTCAAGTGCAGACTCTTCACGACAACTTTGAAGGAGAAGGCAAGGGATTGGTTCCACCAGCTCCCTGCGGGATCTATCTATGCCTTCGAAGACTTGCGCCGAGGTTTCCTACTGCGCTTCTCGACGTCAAGGAAGAGGAAGAAGGATGCTGAATCACTCTTCAAGATCAGGCAAGAGCCAAGGGAGTCGCTGGCTCGTTATGTTGATAGGTTCCAGGAAGAGGTTTTACTTGTCCAATAGGTTCCAGGGCTCACCCTCCAGCTCGCCTTCACAGTGGGGCTACGGGAGGGGTTCTTCAAGATGAGCTTGAAGCGAAAGTCCCCCTATCTTTCGAAGAGCTGATGGAAAGGGTGGCGGAAGAAATTGAGAGTGAGGAAGCCAACCCAGAGTTCGCAAGAAGGTTGGCCAAGCTAAGTGAACCGGAGGCAAGGCAGCAGGGTGGGAGGGTAGAGGCTCCCAAGAGGAAGTTCGACCAAGAAGAGGGCAACTTCCAGGGAGAGAGGCCCGACCCCCCAGGGTGGAGGCAGGGACCGAAGGCACCCTATCCACCACCTCAGCAAACCATGACGATCGGTTGGGGGAGAAGGAGGAGAGCCAGGAAAACGGAAAGAAGAGGAAAAAGATGTGATAGGGTTGAGTTACCCTACTGTGACTTCCACGAGGAGGAATGTCATGCGACGTCCGCCTGCCCTGAGTTCTTGGAAATGAGGGAGGCAAGGGGTCCTAGGCACCAACAACAACAACCTGAGGAGGTCGAGGAAGACCAGGCCTGGGAGTAGGAGGCTGAGTTTTGGTTTTCATACTTAGTTTTTCTTTAAATCCATGTAGTGTGTTGGTTCACTTCCAGACTTAGTTTTTATTTCATGTAAAATGATGATCAAAGTTATGAAAGTTTTCAAGCTGTCAGCCCCGATGCTGGCCCGCTGACCAGGCTCCCATCTAGTTGGCAGGGCTGGGAACCGCTCGGTGGCAGAAAGATCTCAAGGTACTTAACCCCGATGCTGGCCCGCTGACCAGGCTCCCATCTAGCTGGAAGGGCCGGGAACCGCTCGGTGGCAGAAAGATCTCAAGGTACTTAACCCCGATGCTGGCCCGCTGACCAGGCTCCCATCTAGCTGGCAGGGCCGAGAACCGCTCGGTGGCAGAAAGATCTCAAGGTACTTAACCCCGATGCTGGCCCGCTGACCAGGCTCCCATTTAGCTGGCAGGGTCGGGAACCGCTCGGTGGCAGAAAGATCTCAAGGTACTTAACCCCGATGCTGGCCCGCTGACCAGGCTCCCATCTAGCTGGCAGGGCCGGGAACCGCTCGGTGGTAGAAAGATCTCAAGGTACTTAACCCCGATGCTAGCCCGCTGACCAGGTTCCCATCTTGGCAGGGCCGGGAACCGCTCGGTGGCAGAAAGATCTCAAGGTACTTAGCTCCAATGCTGGCCCGCTGACCAGGCTCCCATCAAGCTGGCAGGGCCGGGAACCGCTCGGTGGCCGGATGTTTCAAATTTACTTAGCCCCGATGCTGGCCCACTGACCAGGCTCCCATCTAGCTGGCAGGGCCGGGAACCGCTCGGTGGCAGAAAGATCTCAAGGTACTTAGCCCCAATGCTGGCCCGCTGACCAGGCTCCCATCTAGCTCGCAGGGCCGGGAACCGCTCGGTGGCAGAAAGATCTCAAGGTACTTAGCCCCGATGCTGGCCCGCTGACCAGGCTCCCATCAAGCTGGCAGGGCCGGGAACCGCTCGGTGGCCGGATGTTTCAAAGGTACTTATCCCCGATGCTGGCCCGCTGACCAGGCTCCCATCTAGCTGGCAGGGCCGGGAACCGCTCGGTGGCAGAAAGATCTCAAGGTACTTAGCCCCGATGCTGGCCCGCTGACCAGGCTCCCATCAAGCTGGCAGGGCCGGGAACCGCTCGGTGGCCGGATGTTTCAAAGGTACTTAGCCCCGATGCTGGCCCGCTGACCAGGCTCCCACCAAGCTGCCAGGGCCGGGAACCGCTCGGTGGCCGGATGTTGCTCAAGGTACTTAGCCCCGAGACTGGCCCGCTGATCAGGCTTCCACCTAGCTGGCATGGCCGGGAACCGCTCGGTGGTCGGAGATTGCCAAAGTAAATTCTTCCCCCGAGGTGGCTCCGCTAGCTGGACTCTCGCTAGCCGACAGGGTGGAGGAACTCTCGGGGAGGCTTTATGTTTTTTCCCAAAGTAGCTCCGTTAGTCGGATTTCCAGCGACACTCGTCGAATATACATGGTTGGACATTTCTTTCCGAGCGTGTACCTCGCTCGAAAAGAGCGGGGATTGTGTACAACCATGTATTCGCCGAGTAGGTACTCGAGCCAAGAGGCATTTCGGAACATCGTTCCTCAGAAGGATCCAGGGTAGGTAGAGAAGAGGGCGAGCGGTGGAGGTAGAGGCCTCCCGCTCCCCCACCCCCAGCAGGGGGGTGAGCTCCACTCACCCCCCCGCGCCCCCAGCAGCAGGGGGCGAGACCCCAGGGGGGCGAGTCGCTAGCGCCGGCGATAGCAATACCGTCGGGCGCTAGCCAATTCTTGCCCCGCCCCAAGGCAAGGGGGGCGCGCTCCTCTCGCCCCCGAGGGTGGGGGAAGCTCCTCTCGCCCCCCGCGCCCCCAGCAGAAGGGCGAGACCAGCAGGGGGCGGCCCCTAGCTGGGTCTCGCCCAGCCCCAGCAGAGGGGCGAGACCAGCAAGGGGGCCGCCCCTAGCTGGGTCTCGCCCAGCCCCAGCAGAGGGGCGAGACCAGCAGGGAGGCCGCCCCTAGCTGGGTCTCGCCCAGCCCCAGCAGAGGGGCGAGACCAGCAGGGGGACCGCCCCTAGCTGGGTCTCGCCCAGCCCCAGCAGAGGGGCGAGACCAGCATGGGGGCCGCCCCTAGCTGGGTCTCGCCCAGCCCCAGCAGAGGGGCGAGACCAGCAGGGGGGCCGCCCCTAGCTGGGTCTCGCCCAGCCCCAGCAGAGGGGCGAGACCAGCAGGGGGGCCGCCCCTAGATGGGTCTCGCCCAGCCCCAGCAGAGGGGCGAGACCAGCAGGGGGCCGACCCCCGGGTCTCGCCCCACCCGGTTAATAGGCTCGCCGAGCCCCGCGAGGTACCCCCTCTCGCCCAGTTCCGGGGGGAGAGGTTGGTCTGTGTTTAGCGCTCCAGAACAGCGGGATTTGGCTATCCGCAGGCCATTTCCGAGGGTATTTTGGTAATTTCGCGAACCAGTTAGTGGCTATTTGCAGCCCAAATCCTGAAATCCTATAAATAGGACCAAGGGGGCACCACTTGGAGGCAAGCTTATCCTAGGCTAGCTCTCTCTCCCTCTCCCTCCCCAGGTCTCTCTCTAGTGGGGTGAGGAGAGCCTCCAGTGGTGCCCAAGCCCGGCATTGGCTTGGGAGGGGAAGCGCTCTAAAGATCTTCCGGGTATGTGGTGGGACCTCCTCATCGAGCCCTTGGTCCAGTTCATAGTGCCTCAACCTTCAACCTAGAGCTCTCCCTTGAGGGGAGTAAGTGTTGGTCGCCCCTCAGCTTGCTGAGGGCCCCGAACTCCACAGAGACCGAGGCTTGTTCACCAAGTTGTCGGTTTCAACAGCCGCGACCTCCTTAGGGTTGTTCCCTGTCACGATCATGTCGTCGACGTATAGCAGCACTAGCACGTGAAGACCTCCACTCTTCTTCACGAACATGCTGGAGTCTGAGTCTGAGGCATCGTAGCCGCAGAACTACAAGTACTCTGCAATCTTCCCATACCAGGCTCTCGGCGCCTGTTTCAACCCGTAGAGGGCCTTCTTCAGCTTGCAGGCATGACGTGGCTGAGACTTGGACACGTATCCAGGTGGTTGCACCATGAATATGTCCTTTTCTATCTCTCCATATAGGAACGTAGTCTTCACATCAAGCTGCCACAGCTTCCAACCTCGGCACGCCGCTAGAGCGATGATCGTCCTCACCGACGTCATCTTTGCGACAGGACTAAATGTCTCCTCGTAGTCCTCTCCGTAGGTTTGCGAGAAGCCCCGAGCGACAAGCCTCGCCTTGTACCGCTCCACTTCTCCATCAGCTCTCTTCTTAACCTTGTACACCCATTTACAGGTGACAGGTTTGATGCCCTCCATCATGGGAATTAGGTCCCATGTCTCATTCTTCTCTAGGGCCTCCATCTCCTCGATCATGGCCGCGTCCCACTCCTTGATGCCAGCTGCATCCTCAAAGCAGGCAGTTTCCCTCTCATCTAGTGGTCCTGCGAAGAAGCAGGAAACCAAACTCACGAAGTTCCCCTCCTTATAGCGAGCAGGCGGGACTATGGTCCTCTTCGACCTCCTCAAGGCTTGACCACTATCTACCACTCCGGTAGACTCCTCTGCTTGAGCTCCTCTCTGAACTCCTCTCTGAACTCCTCCTGAAGCGGTGCTCTCCCTGCTTCTTGAGTTCGTAGCTCCCCCTGAGCCAGAAGCTCCTCCCGAGCCAGAAGCTCCTCCTGAGCCAGAAGCTCTTCTAGAGCCAGATGGCGATGGAGCACTTGGAGATAACTCCAACTCCACAGTAGGGTCCTCAGTGACCCACTCCTCTTCCTTGCTAGCTTCTCCACTCTCCGGCAGCTCCACTGAAGAGACTCCCTGGTATGAGACCAGTTCGTCAAACACTACTTCGCGCGAGACGACGAATTTGTGGGTCTGCGGATCCATGCACTTCCACCCCTTCTTCCGCTCATCGTAGCCGATGAAGATACACTTCCTCGCTTTCGGCTCCAACTTGGTTCTCTGAGCGTCCAGGACGTGCACAAAGCAGTTAGAACCGAACACCTTCATGTGACCCACATTGGGCTTCTCCCCGAACATGAGCTGGTGTGGAGACACCATCCTGTTAGGACTCAGAGGTAGCCGGTTGATCACATGAGTAGCACACACCATTCCCTCCGCCCATAAGGCCTTGGGAATGCTCTTGGCATGTAGCCAACTCCTGGTAGTTTCCACCAGATGGCGGATCTTCCTCTCTGCCACCCCATTCTGCTGAGGGGTGTGAGCGCAGGAGAGCTCCCGCCGAATGCCGAACCTCCTGCAGAAAGAAGCAAACATATTGGAGGTAAACTCCCCTCCATTGTCGCTTCTCATCTTCTCCACTCTGCGGTTCAGCCTCCCCTCCACAAGCTCCTTCCACTCGAGGAACTTGTTGAATACTTCTGATTTCTCTCTCAGAAAGTATACCCACGTATAGCGGGTGTAGTCATCCACCAGAACTAGCGCATACTTATTGCCTCCATAAGTAAGGGTGGCGCACGACCCCATCACGTCAGCATGTACGCACTCAAGAGGTGCATTACACCTGGTCTCTGACTTGTCAAATGGAAGTCGATGTGACTTTCCATATTGGCATCCGTCGCACACATGGCCGTCGCCGTAGGAAGAGAGATGAGGCATGTAACATCCCAATTTTAAAAAGGGGTCTAGCCGGGTCGGTTGAACCCTTGGAAGAGCTTAGGCTGGGTCATAGGACAACCACGACTCGACCTTCACCACATAATGATGGTCATTTGGAGAAATAACTTTTTTGGGTGGCATTGTGCTTCGCCGCAATGTCAAAATTATTTATTGAGCATACGTGCTCCGAATCGACTTCCGTCAGTTGCGTTAGACTCGTATAGTTGATACGAGTGCAACGGAACTCGTTTCGTTTCGATCCGAGGTCATATGTATAATATGACTATTTTGAGTATCGTAGCGCGCCACGACGACGCGATTTTTAAATATGGAGCATACGTGCTCCAAATCGACTTCCGTCAGTTGCGTTAGACTCGTATAGTTGATACAAGTGCAACGGAACTCGTTTCGTTTCGATCCGAGGTCATATGTGGAATATGACTATTTTGAGTATCGTAGCGCGCCACGACGACGCGATTTTAGAATATGGAGCATACGTGCTCTGAATTGAATTCCGTCAGTTGCGTTAGGCTCGTATGGTCAATACGAGTGCAACGGAATTCGTTTCGTTCCGATCTGAGGTTGTTTCGAGAAAATGACTATTTTGAGTAAAATCGAGCGTCACAACAACGTCATTTTCAAATGTTAAGCAAACGAACTCCGAATTGAATTCCGTCAGTTGCGTTAGACTCGTATTGCCGATACGAGTGCAACAGAATTCGTTTCGTTCCAATCCGAGGTCGTTTGGAGAAAACGACTATTTTGAGTAATATCGAGCGTCGCAACAACGCCATTTTCAGATGTTAAGCAAACGAACTCCGAATTGAATTCCGTCAGTTGCGTTAGACTCGTATGGCCGATATGAGTGCAACCGAATTCGTTTCGTTCCAATCCGAGGTCGTTTGGAGAAAACAACTATTTTGAGTAATATCAAGCGTCGCAACAACGTCATTTTAGAATATTGAGCAAACGAACTCCGAATTGAATTCTGTCAGTTGCATCAGACTTGTCTAGCCGATACGAGTGCAACAAAATTCGTTTCGCTCAATTACGGCATCGTTTGGTCAATTAAATAAAAATAAACGTTCGTAAAAATATAAGAATTTCGAGATACGTAAACGCTTGACGTCAACCCCGTCACATCGATATTGACCCGACACTCGACGACTCAGACCTACTATGAATTTGACCCACCTAGGGGACCCACCCAATGGTTGACTTTGGTCAAACCTCTTTAAAATGCTATTTTGATTATTTTAAAAAACCCTCCACCACTCCCCAAACTCAACACCTACCAATGCCATCATGGGCCCCCCTCATAGGCTCTGATTTTTAGCAAGGTGGTTGGGCCTTGGGCAAAGCCAAGAGGAGTCTCTCTCTCCTTCTCCTCTTCTCTTTCTCTCTCTTTCCCAAACCAAACTCCAAGCCTCAAGATGGTGCCACTTGGGTGTACTCTCCCCTCTATATGACTGCCATCTGCCCTAGCTTTTTGGGATGAACCCAAGCCTTCTCCTCCATGGGGGATTAGTCCCACACCATGAAGAAGAAGAGGGGAGACTCCTCTAGCCCCTATAAATGGAGCCCCTCCCTCCAGCTCAACACACACCTCTCCCCCATCTCAGTCGAGCCCATCCAAACCTCTGCCGGAGCTCCACCTCGCCGGAAAACGCAAGCTGAGCCTCCACCACCCTCCACCACCTCCCATGGCAAGTTCGTCGGAGGGCTCCTGGAGGACTCCAAACTAGGTGTATCCTTCTCCTCTCCTTCCTCCCCATGTTTCGGACGCATTGCATGCGAACTCCGGCGGCCGGAGCGCCACCGCCCCCTCCCCCTCCCCCTCTCCTCCGTCCGAATCAGGAAGATGAACAGTTCCGGCGGTGGCCAGCGGGGCAGGCCACCGGACCACCGCCGGAGGGAGCGCCCGCCCCCTGGGAGTCGGCCGGGGGCGGAGCCATGGCAGGCCGGTGGCCGGCCGGCGGCGGAGAAGGCCCGTAAGGGGGCGGCATGGTACAGGCGGCGGGGAGAAATTTTAACAAAAAAATTATGTTTTATTTTATTTTATAAGTTTTATAATATTATAATCTATATCTTGGTATTTCATTTTCTAGAGCGTGATTTATGACCCTAATGGAAAAGTGACAAACATGAAAAATGTTTGTTTTAAGAATATCAACCCCTGATAAAAATTAGGGATTTTTCTGCCACTATTTGGAATTTTATTTAAATTAAATAGAGCTATTTTTCCAGTTTTTGAATTATCAGAGGACCTTATTAGTGATGAAAAATTCTAAAAAATTTTGGAAGCTTTCTAATACTGACTTACAGCCACTGTAATTATTTTGGAATTTTTGAAATAGGTTTACTATTTTTTTGATGCTTAAAACCTATGTTATGAATTAATAATGAATTACGCTCTCCTCCAGCACGTCTCCAAAAATTATGGGATGCTCGGGAGGCTAGATCGCACCCTCTAAAAAGTTTGGGTATTTTTAAAAGTAAAAATATCGATGCGCAGTTAAAGTCACAATCGCGAGGCGACGCCGTCAATTCAATAACCTCAAGATAATCAAAAATGTGAAATCCAGGCACACGAAAATAAAGAACCTCATAAAATATAAGTAAACTCCTATGAACGGAGAAAGAACAGAACTTCCTCCTATGAACGGAGATGGAACAGAATTTCCTCCTATGAACGGAGATGGAACAGAACTTTCCTCCTAAAAACGGAGTCGACTTTGAAGCCTCCTGTTATGGAGTGATTGGACTACTAACCTGTTTATTTATTTACTTCCTCCAGTCTCGTACTGGTCCTTATTTACTGCTTTCAGTATCTTTAAATCCAGTCTCGCACTGGTCCCCCACATCTACTTTCTGTACTTTCAATTCTCCAGTCTCGCACTGATCCTGATATTATGGTCTCTGCTTTCGGCCTATTTTACTGCTTGATATTATGGCCTCCGCTTTCGGCCTATTTTACTGCTTGATATTATGGCCTCTGCTTTCGGCCTATTTACTGCTTGATATTATGGCATTTTCTTCCTTATTGCCTATAATTTAGAGTTGACATGAAGATGGGACATTCCTTCAGCGTCAACCCTAAATAGTGCTGAACTGTCCGCTGCTTATAGAGCAGAGCGGACAGATCGATGTTTTGACCTTTTCCTCTTTATTGCCTATAATTTAGAGTTGATGTGCAGATGGGACATTCCTTCAACGTCAACCCTAAATAGTGTCGATCTGGCCGCCCCTTGTAGAGCAGAGCGCACAGATCGGTGTTTTGGCCTTTTCCTCTGTATTGCCTATAATTTAGAGTTGACGTGAAGATGTGACATTCCTTCAGCGTCAACCCTAAATAGTGCCGATCTGGCCGCCCCTTGTAGAGCAGAGCGGACAGATCAATGTTTTGGCCTTTTCCTCTGTATTGCCTATAGTTTAGAGTTGATGTGAAGATGAGACATTCCTTCAGCGTCAACCCTAAATAGTGCCGATCTGGCCGCCCCTTGTAGAGCAGAGCGGACAGATCGATGTTTTGGCCTTTTTCTCTGTATTGCCTATAATTTAGAGTCGACGTACAGATGGGACATTTCTTCAGCGTCAACCCTAAATAGTGCCGATCTGGCCGCCACTTGTAGAGCAGAGCGGACTGATCGATGTTTTGGTCTTTTCTTATTTATTGCCTATAATTTAGAGTTGACGTGAAGACGGGACATTCCTTTAGCGTCAACCCTAAATAGTGCCGATCTGGCCGCCCCTTGTAGAGCAGAGCGAACAGATCGATGTTTTGGCCTTTTCCTCTGTATTGCCTATAATTTAGAGTTGACGTGAAGATGGGACATTCCTTCAGCGTCAACCCTAAATAGTGCCGATCTGGCCGCCCCTTGTAGAGCAGAGTGGACAGATCGATGTTTTGGCCTTTTCCTCTTTATTGCCTATAATTTAGAGTTGACGTGAAGATGAGACATTCCTTTAGCGTCAACTCTAAATAGTGTCGAACTGTCCGCTGCTTGTAGAGTAGAGCGGACAGATCGATGTTTTGGCATTTTCTTCTTTATTGCCTATAATTTAGAGTTGACGTGAAGATGAGACATTCCTTCAGCGTCAACCCTAAATAGTGCCGAACTGGCCGCCGCTTGTAGAGCAGAGCGGACAGTTTGATGTTTTGATTTTTCTTCTTTATTGCATATAATTTAGAGTTGACGTGAAGTTGGGGCATTCCTTCAGCGTCAACCCTAAATAGTGCCGAACTGGCCGCCACTTGTAGAACTGAGCGGACAGATCGATGTTTTAGTTTTTCTTCTTTATTGTATATAATTTAGAGTTGACGTGAAGATGGGGCAATCCTTCAGCGTCAACCCTAAATAGTACCGAACTGGCTGCCGCTCTCGCAGCAGCGCAGACGAATTGATGTTTTTGGGTTTTATTCCGTATTGACATTAATTTAGATTTGACGGGAACACCATGTGCCTTCGAGAAATAATTCCTACGGGAATGAAATGTTGCCTTCGAGAAATAATTCCTATGGGAATGAAATGTTGCCTTCGAGAAATAATTCCTACGGGAATGAAATGTCCCTTCAGGAAAATGTGCCTTCGAAGAATATAGGATGGCCGATGAGTTTTACTCTAAGGCAACCCGCACGAAGGATGGTCTGGGAGGGCAACCCGTGCGAAACTAATAGAACTACGTGGGTCTGAGACCGTATGCAGGACGATACGGAGTACGTAGGCGGTGGTCGTGGGAAGACTGCCTCGGCCCAATAAGAGTCCAGATATCCCCTCCCTTATAACTATCATATTAAGTGTGTGTTAGTAGGAGTTGGATTCTTACTGTGGTTCTAATAACTTGTCTTTAGCCCAGGTGACAGGTGCGGATGAGAGACAACATCCATGTGTGGATGAAGCCACGGAGCAGGCTACGTCTGGTACAAGTTGTTAAGCCGCATCTCTTCTGTTGTGCCCCACCTCACGTCATTTATATATTGGCAATGAATCCTTGATGGACAGGATTTAATGCGGCGGAGGTATGAGAATTATTCATACAGGTCTTGAGTTTTAGGTTTCTGTGATAGTTAATCTTCCGCTATATTACTACGTCTTCCGCTAAGTGCTATAAAGCGCACTCTTTGATGATATCTTCCGCTAGAATACTGCTTCTTTACTCTGTTGGTGTGTAGTGACTTTCGCTTAACACCACCCCAATGCGTGACCTTGGAGTGTTCAAGGAAGGGGGTTGAAGAAGCTAGTACCTTCACCCTTCGTGATCGCTTCGACGTCGTGCAAAATGGGTGGTGTGCGATAAGATCCCCCGGTCGGACCGTCGATTTTGGAGGGGGGGGGGGGGGGGGTCTTACAAGGCAGGCCACTCACTAGGCCCTTTGCCGCCATCATCTTCAGCTTGTCCATCCCCACATGACCCAGCCTCTCACGCCAGATCACAGCGCTGTCGTTTGTCTTCAGCTTGTCCACGTAGGCATTTGCAGACAGGACATACAAATCCTTCACCCTTCTCCCGGTGAGCGTGACGTCAGCATCGACAGACGATAGGTTCTTCAGGAACTTCACCTCCTTCGGTCCAAACAGCACGTGGTATCCAGCATCCACGGCGTTAGCCACCGAGAAGAGGTTCTTCTTCATGCCAGGCACGTGATACACACTCTTCAGTGTCACTGGCTTCTCTCTACTCCCAAGGGACACCTTCCCTTCTCGCTCCACGGGATGCACCGTATCATCCGCAGTGATGATAGCATCCGTTCCTTCATACGCTTCCAAGGAGTCGAACTTGGACATATCTCCAGTGAGATGATGCCCGCAACCGGAATCCACTATCCAGTCGTTCTCGAGGTTGATGGAGGCTAAGACATCGACCGACGTTGCCGTCATCTCTGCCAAGAAACAATTGTCCCCTCTCTCACCGCCCTGGTGACCTCCACCTCTTCCTCCACCTCTCAGGTGATCTCCCTCCTTGTTAGCAGCATGACCGGCCTTTAGATTGGACCGGTAGTCCTTTGCCATATGCCCGTACTTCTTATAGTCAAAGCAAAGGGATCTCCCCTTCTCATCGCGCGCAGGGAGGAACTTCCTCCCATCTCCCTGAGAGGACGTTGAAGGTCCATCTCCGGAGTTCTTCTTTCTCTTGTCCCAGGATCTCCTCTTTCTTGAGAACAAGGCCTCGTCATCTCCACCTGAGATGGATACTCCCGCCATCTGCTTCGCCAAGCTCTCCTGTGACGATAGCAGGTTCTCTAGCTCCAAAAGAGAGGGCTGAGTAGCCCATCCTTGCACGGAAGTAACGAAGGGGACATACTCCCTCCTCAAGCCACGGAGTATGTGCCGCTTCAACTTTGCCTATGAGATTGGCTCTTCAGGATCCAAGGCCGAGATCTCCCCACATAGGTTCTTCACCTTCAGGAAGAAGGTGGATATCGCCATCTCGCCTTGAGTCGACTTCGCCAACTCATTCTCCAGGAATTGTAGCCGCGCCACATTCTTCTTGTTGAATAACCCATCGAGGGCTATCCAGGTCGCAGACGCTGACTTGCAACCAATGATGTGGTCGAACAAGTCAGTGATATGGCTCTCTTCAAGGTGAACTCCGCCTTGGCGTTGGTCTTCCTCCAAGCTCTCACAGCTGGACCATTATCTCCGGCAGCTACTACTTCCTCTTGCTCCCCACCACCAACAACCTCCCAGAGATCCTCTCCAAGAAGGTAGCTCTCCATACAAGACATCCACTTCTTGTAGTTGGTTTGAGTAAGCAGCTCAATGCCAAGTCCCCTAGCATACCCTCCTCCGCCGTCCATCTTGGTTGCTTCGTCCTTGTTCCCACTATCCCTCTGATACCACGTGAAATATTTTGTAGTCGGAAGAACACGTCAACCAACGGGAGAATAAGGACACCAAATTGATGAACACAAGCTTTCACAATAATAACTCTGGTAGCTAGTTACAACTGAACAAGCCTGAATACAAGTTGCATCCAACTTGAATCACAACAGCCAATAGTAGGTAAGAACTTGGCCACGGACAAGGTCCGCTTCTCCTCCGGAGCACACCGCGCAGGTGATACTCGCTCCTCGCTACCGCCGGCGGTATCGCTATCGTCAGGCGTTAGCTCTCCAGCTCGCAAGCTCGCTGCTCTCACTCCCAGCTACTCGCACGCTCACCACGCGCCGCTTCCTCCAATACTCGCTACCGCGAGCGCTATCGCTATCGCTATCGCCGGGCGGTATCTCCAATACTCGCTACTCGCTCAAGGGAGCTGGCCGAACTTACTCCAAGTCCGATGCTCGCCAAGTAGCACTCTGGTATCTCAAACTCGCTCAAAGTTGAGGATACTCGCCACTTTCAATACAATACTCGCCACTCTCTAAAAGCTCTTTTCTTAAGGGGGGGGGGGGGGGGGTACCCCTCTATTTATAGGCAAAACAAGGGGGGTGGCGAGTATGCGCTAGCGCTGGCGCTAGCTCACTTCAATTCTAACAGTTCCTTTTTGTAAAGAACCCGTAATCTATCACCTCATTCCCGATATTTCTCAATCTTCTATTTTGCGTTTGACGTGATGTAGCTCTACCGCTCACTTCCTCATCTTCTTCTCGGTCGCAGTCCCGCTCGCACTCCAGCCCTATTTCTCCCGCTCCTCTTCTTCTCCAAGCAGAGCCCTCTCTGCTCGCCTCAATCGAAACCCCTCCTGGACGGAATCTCCTGCCCTCATCGCAACCCTCGCTCCTCCTCCTCGGAAACCCTCATGAAACTGCACGCCTCCTCTTCAACTCCCCACCGGCGCAACCACATAAGATTAAATCCAACTCTTGGCCATCATTCACATCTGATTTTGCCTTTCCCAGCCATTTTGGTGTTAAAACCAATCTGTGATGGTTTCACACATTCAACCAAGTGAGGAAGGTGATGCCATCAGGATGCACGGAGATCTACTATATTTCCTGCTAAGTTCAAGGATCGTTGTTGATGGAGCACAACTGGAGGTGCAACTAGAGTCTAGAGGTCTCCTTCTTCTCCGACGGAGAACTATTTGCAATCCCCGTTTCTGCCTCATTGAAACCCTCGATTTTGGAGGATTCATGCTTGGAGCTTCGGCCAGTGGGTGGCGCGCGGGAGCGACCATCTCCCGTAGGATGCGTTTCTTTTTTGGTAATTTCATGAGGTTTCTTTGGTTTTACTTGCCAGAGATTGGTTGAGAATGGGTAGGAAAAAAACCTGTTATCCGCATGGAGCCACCAGCAACTTGCATGTCAGCCCTGTTACCCCCAGGTCGGGTAGATTCTAACGACTATTCTCAACAATCGGAATCGAGTCGGGGAGCTATTTATCGAGCACTTGCTCTGCTGATGAATTGTCAAAATCTGGAAGCTCGCTTCAGATGGATATTCCTCAACAGTCTGGTGAACAAAAAAAATGCAAGTGCTGAAAACTGCAGTTCAAGTGTTTGTGAAAATGCTACAGTGGATTCTGTCTTGGCCAGAAACCATGGGGGTAGCCCGCTGCGTGCTGCAGCAATGCCATTCATTCCTGGATCCCTTGATGCGATCCTTGGCTCCATCAATAGGGACTTCCAAGTGAATGATTTCTCCAGCTACATGAGAAGATAATTTGATTTCAAAGTGCAGGCTTCCAAGAGATTTGGAATTAAATATGCGGGTTCATGATAATACATGGGTAAGTTCAATTGAAACCCTGAATAATTATCTTACTGTTCAACTTAAACACATTCATACACAGCCAAACTTGAGTTTTTTTCTTAGAAGAAACATTTAATTGAACCCATTTTATGCACAAGACATCAATTCTGTCCAACAATTTATATTACAATAATGAATGCAAGAGCCAATTAAAACTGAGTTGTTTGAGGGGAAGATGCATTTAATTGAACGAGTTTTAACATACCGCATCAATTCTGTCCAACAAATTTAATTATTCTTTCCCTTAATTAACCATTCAACCATGCAACTCTTATCATTTTAATTACAAAAAAAATTAACCATTATAAAACCGCTCAACTTAAGGATGTCGCCACTATGTTCACCGGTTGAAATCTGAACTCCAACAAACCTTCAAAAGAAATGCTAATTTCTTTACAAAATCAGCAAATTAGAAGCACCAATTTGTGGCATTCAAATAAACTAAATCTATGTGCATGCCTGCCACTTACAAAAATTGCAGAATATTATGATCATGTCGCCTATAATTACATTCATAACTTCAATGTCTTCACCTTCATCTTGCATTCGGCTCAATGATTGAACTCAGTATTTCTTTGCAAAATTCCAATGGAGCTTTACAATAATTTGAGTTCGTAAGTCCTCATCTATATATATTTTCATATTTATACTCATGTTCAGAAATTGATTTATATTATTTTTCCATGTTTTCAATACTCGCAACATTAGATATAATGATCTTTTTCTCTTCGTGATATGTATTGTCGTATATAGTTAGAATAGAGGCGAAGTCCCGTGCATGCGGGCGCAACCCGCTTGCATGTGCGGGCGAAGCCCGCCGTTGCACTCACATAGGGGCAGAGCCCCGTGCCGTTTCACTAGTATATATATATATATATGTATATTTATATATATATACGAGTGCCCGACATGGTGCTTCGCCCCGACGGCTAAGCGCGACAGTACCCTGCCGGCAACGGCGGGTTTCGCCCGCCCCCAGCGCAATCCTGTCGGACGGCTTTCCGCCGCATGCAGGAGGGTTTTGCCCCGCACGGTCTTCGTCTGTGCTTGATGCATTTGCGGGCTGCGCCCGCAACATATACATAAGAGTACTCCAAATGTCTGTAAAAAAATAAACATTAGTATTACAATATTTATTTTGTAAAAAATATACTTATATACTTAAAAAATATTATTTTTCTCTCTCTCCCTCTCTCTCCCACTGAGCCGCACTCTCTCCCCCTCTCCTCTCTTTCTCTCTCTCTCTCAACACCCCACTCTCTCTCTCTCTCTCATCCTTCATAAGCTGTAGGTTTAGGAGATCTACACATTTTAATTTTTTAATCGGAAAATCATCGGACGGTTAGCATTTAAAAGCATGGCTTTTAAATGCCCATTGATATTTCTTTTATAGTAGTAGATATATATACATATATATATACATATATATACATATATATACATATATATAAATACATATAAATACATATACATATATATAAATACATATATATATATATGTATTTATATATATATACACATATATATACATATATATATATATATATATATATATATATATATATATATACGAGTGATAGTGCACGGGGGGGCCCCCCGTGCGGGAAATATTTGCCGTGGGGGCAACATTTGTCGTTGGTGGCAATAATGGTCGTGGTGGAGGACATTTGTCGTGGGCGACGACATTTGTCATGGGGAGCAACATTTATCGTGGGAGCAACATTTGTCGTGGGGGACGACAATGGTCGTGGTGGGCGACATTTGTCGTGGGGGGCAACAATGGTCGTGGTGGGCGACATTTGTGGTGGGCGACGACATTTGTCGTGGGGGACGACATTTGTCGTGTGTGCAACATTTGCCGTGTGGGGCTACAATGGTGTGGTGGGCGATATTTATCATGTGGGGCGACATTGGTCTTGGGCAGCGACATTTGTCGCGGGGGAAGACAATGGTCTTGGGGGGCAACATTTGTCGAGGGAGGTGATATTTGTCATAGATGACGACATTTGTCATGGGAGGAGACTTTTGTCGCGGGCATTGACATATGTAGTTTTGGCGTCCGCGACGACATATGTCGTGGGCTAGGACATTTGTCGTGGGCGTCGACACTTATCGTGGGCGGCAACACTTATCATGGATGGCGACACTTCTCGTGGGAGGCTTCTTATATTTCTTTTCTTGACAATAGTTTATATAAAGTATAATTAGTAAAATCTCATCGCATGCATTGATTCTTTTGTCCAATTAAATTATTTTAAGAGACTACATTAAAAAAGGCCTTTTGACATATTTATGTGAGTGATGGTGGTTTGATAAAAAATATCTATGCATTAGTGTAGAGAAATCAAGAAGTACAACACAATGTTAAAATAAGATTTAGATTAATTAGTTAGTCATTTATGAATTTTCTATCTATAGCACCATCAAGTTCGAGAGGTTGAACATATAATGCATGTGTGAGATAAAGCAACCAGAATTTCAGTAGCAAATGCTTTTAAAATTTGGAGATAGTTATTCTCTCTAGGTGTAAATAATATAAAATATTCAGGAAGATCCCTTACAAAAACCGAATCAAGCTCATTTTAATCTAGATGAGTTTTGTTAAACATTGCCATAGAAGTTTTCAGTCAACTATTGGCTATACAGAGGAGATTTTGGGCTAATCATCCAAACTTTTTTTTTAAGTTTCCAGTAGACCATAGGCAATGTTTCAGTTGACCAATGGCTGTAACTAATTTATATAAATGAAATAAGAGAGTTTTCTCAATGCAAATTCATATCTTAAACAATTTGACAATTTATCAAAATTTCTCTCTTCTCAACTTCTTTTTCAGCTTTCCTCCTCGTCATATACAGCTTTGAACTTGCTGATTAAAATATGAATAAGTGTCATAGGATGGAAAATGCTAAATTGATGGAAGGTAGTGAAGTATTTTTAAAATACAGACCATTTATTGCTTCTGAAATGTTTTCTAAAAGACTGAATTGTTTTCTAAGAGGACCCCCAACTTCAGAGCTGAACCCAAGTTGAGCATAATCTCCAACGTCCATCCGCCCGGCACATGGTCACTCTTCTCACTGCAAATTTATGAATGGAAAATCTTTAGGACAATGTGAAGAGGTAGAATACGTCCAAGTCATGAACCATTAATGAAAATGAAATCCGTAGGACAATGTGAAATAAACAGTCAATGAAAAATAATGAAGCCACCTCCCCAACAAAAATCAATCACCACCGGTAAAATCTTTGAAACATAAATTAATCATAGCCATAAAGGATTTCGAACACAAAAGTCTAATATCAAAAGTATACATAAATTATAGTTAGCTAGTAAACAGAGAATGAAACATTCAGTCTAACCCAGAGAAGTGAAAGAAAAATATAAGAGGCCTCTAACATAATGTCAGATAACTACATAAAATAATCATTAGCATTCAATCATCACCGTGGCTTTGTATTAAGAAACAATTGTCAGTAAATACATATGATGAGATGAAAGAGCATCGACAATAAGCCAAATTCGGGCAAAAAGAAAGAATAAATGATTTAAATGTTGTATTGGAGTTCTAACCCATATGACATATATGGTGATTTTTTCTGCTGGTAGTTGAAATTCTTGTTGTACTTTAGGTTGAGGTACAACTTCATATGCTCTGTTCTTGATGCTTCCAATAAGGAGCCAAAACTTTTGCACACTGAAAAATGAAATATGATCCAGATACACGAAAAGACCATAAAATCTCTCAATTCCATGATGATCCGAAATAACTCAAAGTAATTCGTTGCGATTACCTCAATCCAATTTAATGTTGGCATGTGTATTGGTGGAAGATTCACAAAATTTGAAACGATTGAAATCCACTGCGATGAAACAAACTTCACCAGTGAGTTCTTTCCACTGACCGTCAACCCACATTCCATGTTGCACACCTATAAATAAAATGGTGAATGCAAGGCAACTCACATTAATGTAGGAAAGTTTCTTAAAGCAATCCTACATTTTCATTTCCTGAGAGAGTACTGTTCCAATGTGTCAAACCAACTGAGTCTAGAATATTATAATGATAACGCCATTTTTTTTCTAAATTTTACTAGTAAAAATATGTGCAATGAACCCGAGGCATGCGCAAATATCAAATGTATTAGACTTTGTGCTACCATCATGCAAATTGTTTGGATAATAATTTATAAGAAACACAACCTAGTAAGAAAGTAAGAACGTGCTTACTGTCATAGAGAGATCTTTGTTAAGTTGTATTCTGTGCATCCTTTTGTACACACCATGACAATTAGTTTGTAGCATTAATAATTGTTATCCAGTTCAGAAGTTAGCCGCAGGGATCCACCTCGAGAGAAAATAGAAACAATATGGGCAATTGACAATTTCTGGTCATGCCAAATATACATTCTATGACGGTGGCTTTTTTATCCAAACTCACCGGAGCAGAAACGACGTGCCGAGCGGAGTCTTAATGATTATGATTCTTCAGATCATGAACGCATTTTACTTTGATCATGAAGGTAAAAAGTATAGACAAACAATTAATGCTGCTTCTAATTTTAGAATTTACTAAACTTAAAGCTGAAATGCCAAAATCACAGAAATCATCGAACAGAAACTTCCAAGATCGCCAAACGATGTGCCATGCAACATTATTTTACTATACTTAAAACTAAAATATAAACGCCAAACCACACAAATAATCGAACAGAAGAAGGTTCATGTTAAATATGTAATATCTGTTTAATATAATTAATCAATGCTAATTAAATATGTAATATGGAATAAGCAATCTAAATCAACCTTTAGAGCCATAAAATGCAAAATCCTTTTTCAGTACTCATATTAGCATATTTGTATGCAAAATCCATTAATTCACTCACCTGATGCTTGTGTGCCTGAGAGCATGATAGAAAGACATTTTAATGTTTTTTTCTTAACCTAGTGCTAAAAGGAAGAAGGGAAGGCCAACTGATATATAAATTATGAACAAAATTTCACCGGTGATCGTTGATGTCTTCAGCGGTGGTGTGAAAATTGAAGAAGATAACCGGTTGTTGATGTTTTCTCCGGTAGAGGAGAGGGACAACCTGGGTCATGCGAAGAAGAGGGGAGATTAGGTTGCTATGGAAAGTAGAGCTATAAAACTATGGAAAGTAGAGCAATAAAACAATATAAAACAATATAAATATCATTGAATGTGTAAGAAACAACAAAACATTAAAAATAATTGTCTAACTGGAATATCATCGAATGCCTTCAATGCGGCGCGAAGCTCATTGATGGAGTGTCCGAGTCTTAAGAAACCTCTTGTGCTCTTCTTTTGTCTATCTTTCTAGTTGCCTAGTTACTTTATAAAGTTTACTTGCCTAATAAAATGTAACAGAACTTTATGAATGTACTCAAGATCTATCTAAATACAAAAATTTGCAATTCTAAAACAAAGTAAACATTCAGCAGAATTAGTAGAATTTTATCTATTGAATATTCAAATCGGAAGAACCACAGAGAGCATAAACAATCGTCTAGATAATGAGATAACAATTTACAAAAATGGGAAAATTAAATTGATGCATAAAATGAGAACTGTATTAACCCGCAATAATGCTAACCGAAAACATAAATTTATGAACATTGTTGAGAGCGGAAGAGTACTTCAGTGACAAAGTGAAATCACACGGTAGCATATGTAAAGTATATAGAAGCGGCATTAAGCCTAAAACTAGATGAAGTAATATAATACGCATACATCCCAAACCATAAATGTCATGAATCCAGCATTTCTATAATTCAAAAAGCAAATCGGAAGATGAAGTAAAGAGACATGTTATTTACCTGGAGAAATGATCGAAGAGCCCAATCATGAAGTGGCTGATGAAGATTATAGAAAAATAAAAGAGAAAATTGTGAGAGTTGAATGAAAAATAAACTGTTAGTATATCATCATTGCTTAGTAATATATCACTTAGTAATGCCCTTTCACTTTTTAGCAAAACAAAATTAAAAACTCTTTTTCAATGTGTGCTCTGTAATGAGAGAAACAATCTCCATTCCGAAACATTAGAAATAGCTACCAACAAAACGGTGGCAATAAAAGAGAAGTTATGGAAATAATGAAATAAAATTCATGTTGATTCCAGTGTTAAGTTGAGCTGAAAGCTGAAACCCCTTCCTGCCCCTCGCGCACGATCCCAATCTAACATCGTTTCTCTTGAGCCTGGAAAGGTAGCATCATTTCTCCAGAGGTATCGTGAGAGAGGGACAGAAACCGCAAACCACTAACATGGGTTGAGATGAAGAAGTCCCGATCTTCAGAGGCAAGTGGCGAAGCTGTCCGAGAATTTGTGTGCATATGTTTAGTTATTAGAGAGCTTCATAAGAATAGAGAAACAAAAAATAACTCAAACAAACCAGTCTCAAACGTATGTATAACATGGGAAAATGAAGAAACATTGGACTGCGCTTTTGATGTCGTGCTTCATGCTGGTATCTCTGTGATGGCAGGAGCTGGTAAGAATAGAAACAATGGAGGATGTGCCGAAGAGGAGGAGAGAAATGTGAAGCTTGAGGCACACCCAATTTGTGGTATGGAGGAACCTGGTAAGAACAAAATCAGTGGAGGTTGTACAAAGAAGAGGGGAAGAAATGCAGAGGGTTGAGGCGTACCTGAATGGGATAAAGCCCTGAAGTGTCAACGGACAATGAAGGAGGCGTGTGGCGGCTACTTGCCGAGGAGGTGGGCAGAGGAGTGTACCTGCAGGAGGTAGAGGTTGGCGTAAGGAACCGTTCAATGGTGAAGGCGGCGCTTGGATCGTCCTCCGACTTTGACATCTGGCTCCTCCGACTCGGGCAAGCGAACGGATGGTTGAACAGCGAGAAGGTGAGGCGTTGCTATTCCGGCGAGAAGGTGCGGCGAGAAATAGTTAGAGCAAAAGGTGAGGATCTGGAAGAAATAGTGAGAGGTGTTGAGAGAGAGTGGTTAGAGAGGGGTTTTACCTGTTGGAGATCGAGTGAGGCGTTGCTGTATCGGCGAGAAGGTGAGGCGTTGTGTCTGAGAAATGCGAGCGGGAAGTCTAAGAACGACGAAGAAGAAGGGTCTTAGAAATAATCTACCGGGAGAAGGGAAGTCTGGCGAGCGGGAACGACGAAGAAGAAGAGAAGTCTGGCGAGCAGGAACGACAAAGAAGAAGGGAAGTCTGGCGAGCGGGAAGTCTGGGAGCGGGAAGTCTGGAGAAGAGCAAGGGTTTCACGGTGCAGAGGCGTGGCTGTCTTCGGAGAGCGGAGGAAAAGTTTAGGGTTCGAAGAGCGCGTAAATAAGATACCAGGAGCGGGAGGATTTCGAAATAAAGTGAGAGTGAAGAGATCTGACGGTTTGTTGATTCAAATGAACGGTCTGGATGCAAAGTAGGTCTAATATAGTTAACATATTTTTGTAACCACTATATATCTTTTTAAAGTAGTATAGATATATGTATATATGTATATATATACGAGTGACAGTGCACGCCGCCCCCCCCCCCCCCCCCCCCCCCCCCCCCCCCCCCCCCCCCCCGTGCACCGCGCGATAGTACTCTACGCGCACCCTGCGGGCTTCGAGTGACGGTGCACATTGGCCCCCCGTGTCCCGCACGACAGTACCCTGCACGCCCCCGACAGGCTTCGCACGCCATATAATTTATTTTTCATTTTTTTTTAAAATTTTTAAAAATATGAAATTCTGTATTTTAAATTTAAAAAGGACGTTGTTAATAGCAAACCTTGAACGGATATTAGCAAACCATCAAAACTTAAAAAAATACGCGGTATTTGAAAATACGCCTTATAGGTGCATTTTTAAGAAAATTGTTCAACATCAAAGTTGTAGATCTCGTTGAGATCTACAACTTTCTTGTTGAACATTTTGTCTAAAAATGTACGGGTTAGGCATATTTTCAAAATGCACAAAATATTTCACAATAGTCTCGCGCATTTTGAAAATACGCTTAACCCGTGCATTTTTAGGCAAAATGTTCAACACGAAAGTTGTAGATTTCGACGAGATCTACAACTTTGATGTTGAACATTTTTCCTAAAAATACACCTATAAGACGTATTTTCAAAAAGCACGTATTTTCTTAAGTTTTGATGGTTTGCTAATATCCGTTCGAGGTTTGCTATTAACAATGTCCTTTAAAAAACCTAAAATATATATATTGTATATATATATATTATACATATATATATAATATTATCTGTATTATATATATAATAAATTTTTATATTAAATATTATCTGTATTAATATAGTATTATAATAGATCTGGGCCTCACGGTTAGGGCCACCGCTGCCGGTGGCCCTGCCGGAGCGCCGCCGGACCATCCGCGCCGAGTTCTCCGCGGTCCGGCGACCTCGCTGGTGGGGTCCGGTCAGGCCGGCGGTGGCTCTGGTGGCGGCGGACGGCAAAGGGAGGAGGCGTGAGATCGGGTTTTGATTGGGATGAGGGGATTCAGAAATGTCTTGTATGGCCATTCGCAGGCCATGTAAAACCGAATATGGCTATTTGCAGCCTAGATTGTCGCAATCCAACGGTTGAGATTGAATTTGTGGTTATATTTTGGTCTCAAAATGGGCCTAAATGTTTTACTTTATATAATATAGATATATCTTTAACTACTATATACAAGAAGTTGCCTTTGGTGCAACATTCAAAATTGCCAAATATAACCTCATTCTTTTACTCCAATGACTTAAATATATATTATGAAAAAATGGGAATTCATAAAATATAATGGTTATTTGTGTAATTACACTATATCCCTATAATAAAAGAAATGATGAAAATTCATAAAATTCAAAAGTTTTTAGTAGACCTCCTACATATACAATAGTAGGTTATCATTAGACCTCCTAGACTACTTTAAAATAATTTTAAATTAAAATATAATTTTTTTTGAAAAAAAAAATCTCTAATATTAATTAAAAATTTTGTACGATCATTTTGAGTACTCATGTGTAAAGTCCGCTGTCGCTGGCTAGGTACTGTCGTGCTTGGCAATAGGGGCGGAGTCCCGTGCCTGTCACTCGTATATATATATAATATATATATTTACATACACACACACACGAGTGCCCGACACGGGGCTCCGCCCCTACGACCAAGCGCGATAGTACCCGGTCGGCGACGGAGGGCTTCGCCCACCCCCAGCGCGATGCTGTCGGGCGGCCTTCGGCCGCATCTAGGCGGTCTTCGGCCGCATCTAGGCGGTCTTCGCCCGCCTCAGCACGGGCTTCGTCCGTGCTCGATGCATCTGCGGGCTGCGCCCGCAACATATACATATGAGTACTCGAAATGATCGTAAAAAATTATACATCAATATTGTACAATATTTAATTTGTAAAAAAAATACGTATATACTTAAAAAAAATTATCCCCCCCCCATCTCTTTTCCTCTCTCCTCTCTTTCTCTCTCTTTCACTTTCTCTCCCGTCAAGTTTTATTTTTATTTTTTTATATTAAAGATTTTCGGATAAAATATGTGAAAGATTCAACGGTGGAAAATAAAAGCACGGCAAATATAAAGATGTATATATAGGGTTTAGGGTGGAAAATAAAAGCCTAAAGATCCAACGGTGGAAAATAAAAGAGCCGTGCCTCTCTCCCCCTCTCTCCTCTCTTTGTAGGAGCAGAGAGAATGCTATATTCACTTATATAATAAAGATGTATATATATATGTATATGTATATATGTATATATATATGTATGTATATATATATGAATATATATATGTATGTATATATATGTATGTATATATATGTATGTAATTATGTATATATGTATGTATGTATATATGTATGTATGTATATATATGTATGTATATATATATGTATGTATATATATATGTATATATATGTATGTATATATATGTATATCTATACTACTTTAAAAAGATATATAGTGGTTACAAAAATATGTTAACTATATGAGACCTACTTTGCATCCAGACCGTTCATTTGAATCAGCAAACCGTCGGATCTCTTCACTCTCACTTTATTTCGAAATCCTCCCGCTCCTGGTATCTTATTTACGCGCTCTTCGAACCCTAAACTTTTCCTACACTCTCTGATGACAGCCATGACTCTGCCCCATGAAACCCTTGCTCTTCTCCAGACTTCCCGCTCCCAGACTTCCCGCTCGTCATACTTCCCTTCTTCTTCGTCGTTCCCGCTCGCCAGACTGCTCTTCTTCTTCATCATTCCCACTCGCCAGACTTCCCTTCTCCCGGTAGCTTATTTCTAAAACCCTTCTTCTTCGTCGTTCTTAGACTTCCCGCTCGCATTTCTCAGACACGCAACGCCTCACCTTCTCGCTGGTACAGCAACGCCTCACTCGATCTCCAACGGGTAAAATCCCACTCTAACCACTCTCTCTCAACACCTCTCTCACTATTTCTTCCAGATCCTCACCTTTTGCTCTAACTATTTCTCGCCGCACCTTCTCGCTGCACCTTCTCGCCGGAATAGCAACGCCTCACCTTCTCGCCGTTCAATAATCTGTTCGCTTGCCCGAGTCGGAGGAGCCAGATGTCAAAGTGGATGATGATCCAAGCGCCGTCTTCACCATCGAACGGTTCCTTACGCCAAACTCTACCTCTTGCAGGTACACTCCTCTGCCCACCTCCTCGGCAAGTAGCAGCCACATGCCTTCTTCATTGTCCGCTGACAGTTCAGGGCTTTGTCCCATTCGGGTACGCCTCAACCCTCCGCATTTCTCCCACTCTTCTTTGGTACAACCTCCACTGATTTTGTTATTACCAGGTTCCTCCATACCACAAATTGGGTGCGCCTCAAGCTTCACATTTCTCTCCTCTTCTTCGACACAACCTCCATTGTTTCTGCTCTTACCAGCTTCTGCCATCACAGAGATACCATCATGAAGCACGACATCAAAAGCGCAGTCCAAGGTTACTTCTTCATTTTCCTCTATTATGCATACATTTGAGACTAGTTTGTTTGAGTTATTTTTTGTTTCTCTATTCTTCTAAAGCTCTCTAATAACTAAACATATGCACACAAATTCTCCGACAGCTTCGCCACTTGCCTCTGAAGATCGGGACTTCTTCATCTAAACCCATGTCAGTGGTTTGCGGTTTCTGCCCCTCTCTCACGATACCTCTAGAGAAACGATGCTACCTTTCCAGGCTCAAGTGAAACGATGTTAGATTGGGAGTGCACGAGGGGCAGGAAGGGGTTTCAGCTTTCAGCTCAACTTAACACTGGAATCAACATGAATTTTATTTCATTATTTCCATAAATTCTCTTTTATTGCCACCGTTTTTTTGTAGCTACTTCTAATGTTTCAGAATGGAGATTGTTTCTCTCATTACAGAGCACACATTGAAAAAGAGTTTTTAATTTTGTTTTGCTAAAAGGTGAATGAGCATTATTAAGTGATATATTACTAAGCAATGATGATCTACTAACAATTTATTTTTCATTCAACTCTCACAATTTTCTCTTTTATTTCTCTCTAATCTTCATCAGCCACTTCATGATTGGGCTCTTCGACCATTTCTCCAGGTAAATAACATGTCTCTTTACTTCATCTTCCGCTTAGCTTTTTGAATTATAGAAATGCTGGATTCATGACATCTATGGTTTGGGATGTATGCGTATTATATTACTTCATCTGGTTTTAGGCTGAATGCCGCTTCTATATACTTTACATATGCTAGCGCGTGATTTCACTTTGTTACTGAAGTACTCTTCCTTAGAGATCCGCTCTAAACTATGTTCATAAATTTATGTTTTCGGTTAGCATTATTGCGGGTTAATACAGTTCTCATTTTATGAATCAATTTAATTTTCCCATTTTTGTAAAGTGTTATCTCATTATCTAGACGATTGTTTATGCTCTCTGTGGTTCTTCCGATTTGAATATTCAATAGATAGAATTCTACTAATCCTGCTGAATGTTTACTTTGTTTTTGAATTGCAAATTTTTGTATTTAGATGGATCTTGAGTACATTCATAAAGTTCTGTGATATTTTATTAGGCAAGGAAACTTTATAAAGTAACTAGGCAACTAGAAAGACAGACAGAAGAAGAGCACAAGAGGTTTTTTAAGACTCGGACACTCCATCAATGAGCTTCACGCCGCATTGAAGGCATTCGATGATATTCCAGTTAGGCAATTATTTTTAATGTTTTGTTGTTTCTTACACATTCAATGATATTTATATTGTTTTATAGCTCTACTTTCCATTGTTTTATAGCTCTAATTTCCATAGCAACCTCATCTTCCCTCTTCTTCGCATGACCCAGGTTGTCCCTCTCCTCTACCGGCGAAAACATCAACAACCGGTTATCTTCTTCAATTTTCACACCACTGCCGAAGACATCAACGATCACCGGTGAAATTTTGTTCATAATTTATATATCAATTGGTCTTCCCTTCTTCCTTTCAGCACTAGGTTAAGAAAAAAACATTAAAATGTCTTTCTATCATGCTCTCAGGCACACAAGCATCAGGTGAGTGAATTAATGGATTTTGCATACAAATATGCTAATATGAGTACTGAAAAAGGATTGTGCATTTTATGGCTCTAAAGGTTGATTTAGATTGCTGATTTCATATTACATATTTAATTAGCATTGATTAATTATATTAAACAGATATTACATATTTAACATGAACCTTCTTCTGTTCGATTATTTGTGTGGTTTGGGGGTTTATATTTTAGTTTTAAGTATAGTAAAATAATGTTGCATGACACATCGTTTGGCGATCTTGGAAGTTTATGTTCGATGATTTATGTGGTTTTGGCATTTCAGCTATAAGTTTAGTAAATTCCAAAATTAGAAGCAGCATTAATTGTTTGTCAATACTTTTTACCTTCATGATCAAAGTAAAATGCGTTCATGATCTGAAGAATCATAATCATTAAGGCTCCGTTCGGCACGACGTTTCTGTTCCGGTGAGTTTGGATAAAAAAACCACCGTCATAGAACATATATTTGGCACGGCCAGAAATTGTCCATTGCCCATATTGTTTCTATTTTCTCTCGAGGTGGATCCATGCGGCTAACTTCTGAACTGGATAACAATTATTAATGCTACAAACTAATTGTCATGGTGTGTACAAAAGGATGCACAGTATACAACTTAACAAAGATCTCTCTATGACAGTAAGCACATTCTTACTTTCTTACTAGGTTGTGTTTCTTATAAATTATTATCCAAACAATTTGCATGATGGTAGGACAAAGTTTAATACATTTGAAATTTTCGTATGCCTCGGATTCATTGAACATATTTTTACGAGTAAAATTTAGAAAAAAATGGAGTTATCATTACAATATTCTAGACTCAGCTGGTTTGACACTTTGGAACAGTACTCTCTCAGGAAATGAAAATGTAGGATTGCTTTAAGAAACTTTCCTACATTAATGTGAGTTGTCTTGCATTTACCATTTTATTTATTGGTGTGCTACATGGAATGTGGGTTGACGGTCAGTGGAAAGAACTCACTGGTGAAGTTGGTGTCATCGCAGTGGATTTCGATCGTTTCAAATTTTGTGAATCTTCCACCAATACACATGCCAACATTAAATTGGATTGAGGTAATCGCAACGAATCACTTTGAGTTATTTCGGATCATCATGGAATTGGGAGATTTTAGGGTCTTTTCGTGTATCTGGATCATATTTCATTTTTCAGTGTGCAAAAGTTTTGGCTCCTTATTGGAAGCATCAAGAACAGAGCATATGAAGTTGTACCTCAACCTAAAGTACAACAAGAATTTCAACTACCTGCAGAAAAAATCACCATATATGGCCTATGGGTTAGAACTCCAATACAACAATTAAATCATTTATTCTTTCTTTTTGCCTGAATTTGGCTTATTCTCGATGCTCTTTCATCTCATCATATGTATTTACTGATAATCTGTTACGCATACACCTTCACGCAAGTGGACCGCGCACATGGAAGCCGTCACACTTATTTGGGGGCACGCGCATGGAAGCCGCCATGATTTTCCTTTTTAAAATATGTGTGTTATTTAATATTAATTAAATGATATTTAATTAATACTAAATAAACATAATTAATAATTAAATGTAATGTTTCTTTTTGTGTGTCCTCCCCCATCTATATAAGAGGGAGGGGTATGAGTTTGAAGGTATGCTTGGAATGTATGAAGAATTCTAGGGTTGCTCCCTAGTTCATCTTTTATCTTCTCTCTCTTCGTCTCGCTCGCCACCGCCGGCCCTCCCCCTTGCCGGATTCTTCTTCTCTTCCCCGATCTTATTTCTATTCGGTAACAATGGTCCGACCTGCCGCTCCGCCCGCCCTAGCGCCGCCGGGATCTAGCGCCTGGCTCGACCTCCACCGCAGCGAGCTCCTTGCCATCCGCAGCGAGGCCCAAGCTCTGCATGACCTAATGGTCAAGTTCGTCGCTGATAACAACCGCCTTGGAGAGGAGTACGCTCTGGCATGCCTCTAGAGGGCCCTCGCTAGAGAAAAACGTGAGGCTGCCACAATTTCCCCTTCCAGCACCACCATGCCCATTGCCGAGCAGCCCGCCCAAGCGTCCCCGTCTTGCGTTGAGCAGCCAGCCCCGCAGCCCCCTTCCAACGTCGAGCCACAGCCGCCGCCGCCGCACCTCCTGCGTCCAACAGCAGCAGCAGCCGCACCAACGTCGAGCCACAGCCGCCGTCGCTGCACCTCCTGTGTCGATCAGCCGACCCCGTTTTTTCCTCCCAGCGTCGAGCAGCCAGCCCCCCAGTCCCTTTCTGGCGTCGAGCAGGCCGCCCCACCCTTCCCTTCCGGCGTCGAGCAACCAAACCCCAGCGTCCAGCAGCCGGCTCCCTTTTTCCTTCCCAACGTCGAGCAGAGGAACCCACAGTCCCGTTGTAGCGTTGAGCAGCAGCCACCGCCGCCGCTGCCCCTCCTGCGTCGAGTCGCGGCCGCCGCACCTCCCAGCACCACAGCTTCTGCGCCACCTCCGACAGCCATAGTCCACATTGCAGCGCTCGCACCGGGCTCGCCGCTCAGCGGCCTCGATTCAGGAACGACCTCGCCGCTCCTTTATCTACAGCAGGGCATCCCCACCGCACGCAGTACTGCAGACTGCCTCATCTTCCCCACTGTCACGCCATCCAACCCGTGCATTGGCACGTTTTTCCCAGTCATCGAGCTACACGCCTTTCTTGAGCCTCACGCCAGCTGCCATGATTTTCTCTTTTCCCCCACTAAAAGCCAAACCACTCCAATATTTTCTTTTAATTTTTTTTCTTCTGCTACGCCCAACACCCTCCTCTTACCTCCTAATAACTTTTTGGGTAAGCGGCCCCACCTCACCTCTCCACATTTATTACCACCCTCCAACCCCTCACCTAATTTTTTTTTAAACTGCGGCCCACTTCCCTCCTGCCATTCTTTTTTTTTTCATCTCCTTACACCTCTCGCTCTCCTATTTTCACACCCCACGCCGTCGTCACCATTGAAGATATTTCCAAATATTGGAACCTCGAACTTGGGGACAAGGTCGATTTTTAAGGGCGGTATATTGTTAGGAATGCAAGGGCACGTCACAGGACCACAATCGTCAGCACTTATGGAGCGTGCATATGGAAGCCGCCGTGGTCACCGGAGCGGCTACTCTTCATCGGGACCTCCGGAGATCGCATATGGAAACCGCCTTAATTATTTCATGTAATAATTGATATTAATTAATTAGTTTGATATTAATTAATTAATATTAATTAGTATTAATTAGGAAATATTAATTAATGTTTTCCTTGTATTGTTTTCCCTCCCTCATCTATAAAGGGGGAGGGGTTGAGGTGTTTAGTTATCTGGGAATGTATGCAAGTTCTTAGGGTTGTTCCCTAAATTCCTATTTCTCCTTCCTCCTTTCGTCTCGCCTTCCACCGCCGGCCCTCCCTCTTGTCGGATTCTTCTTCTCTTCCCCGACCACATTTCTATTCGGTAACAATTTTTACCGAATAGAAATGAGATCGGGGAAGAGAAGAAGAATCCGGCAAGGGGGAGGGCCGGCGGTGGCGAGCGAGACGAAGAGAGAGAAGATAAAAGATGAACTAGGGAGCAACCCTAGAATTCTTCATACATTCCAAGCATACCTTCAAACTCATACCCCTCCCTCTTATATAGATGGGGGAGGGCACACAAAAAGAAACATTACATTTAATTATTAATTATGTTTATTTAGTATTAATTAAATATCATTTAATTAATATTAAATAACACACATAATTTAAAAAGGAAAATCATGGCGGCTTCCATGCGCGTGCCCCCAAATAAGTGCGGCGGCTTCCATATGCGTGCGTCGATGATTTCCATATGCGTGCGGCGGCTTCCATGTGCGCGGTCCACTTGCGTGAAGGTGTATGCGTAACACTATACCGCCCTTGAAAATCGACCTTGTCCTCAAGGTCGAGTGTTATTCTTTTGTCGGGGTCTTTAAGGATTTTGAGGAGAACGAAGTTGTGTATCCTTAGATGAAGTTCGAGGAGAGGAGAGAGCGTGAATGCGGGTGCTGGATAGGTATGGAGAAGGGGGCGGCAGCTAGTAGAGAAAAAAGTTGTTGTGCAAAAAAAAATGATATGACAAGACAATGGAGGAAAAATAAAGTAGGTGAGGGTATATGAGGGACAAGTGTTGGCAGCTAGTGGGAGGCTCAAGGGAGAGAGAGGAGAACTGATGTATGATATGATGGGGCTGCAGGAGGGGGGAACAAAGTTGAGGTTTTGCTGTAGGTTTATTTGTGGGGCCGGGAACAGTGCTGATGGCGTAGATGTAGAGATAAAAGGATATGATGGTGCTGGGCGTGGCATAGGAGAAGAAAAAAAAAAGGTAAATTATAGGGGGGTGTGCTGGTGGGGCCCACGAGAGATCAACATAAGAAAAACAAATTGGGGATGGGGAGGTGGCGTGGGCAGAAGGAAAAATGCGGATAAGACATGGGTTCCCGTCAGGAAGTCTGCAGGCGGTAGAGGAGGCGGAGATGGAGGCGCGGGACTGGAGTTGCGGGGCTGCGTTTCTGCGGCTCTGGGTTGCGGAAGCTGCCCTGGGTTGAGGGGTCGATCGTGTCGGTGTGGAAGAAGATGACGACGGCTGGGGAGTTGGTGCTGATGTCGCTGGTGAAGGAGCAACGGCTGATGCTGAGCAGCGAGGGTGGTTCTGAAGCAGCGCGGGGTTGAGTGGAGCAGCGGATGGCGGTGCGGAAGCCGTGGCGGGGGGTTGTGGTTGCCGGGGGAGTCGCCAGGCTGGATTTACGGCCGGACTCGGCGTGGGCTGGAGCTGGTGGTCGCCGGAATCTGTTGTGAGGCTGGCTGTCGGAGGCGATGCCGGAGCAGAGGTTGATGGAGGTGGTGTGGGAGGTGTGGCGGCTGGGGCTGCTTGACGCAGGGGGTGCGGCGGCGGTGGCTGTTGCTCCACGCTGGAAGGTGGTTGCTCGACGCTGGAAGAGGACGATGGGGGGGGGGGGGGGGGTGGTGCACGGCGCCGGCAGGGGAGGACTCGTCCTCCTGCGGTTCCCTGGCACGGGCCATGCAGTGGCCTTGCCGAGTGAATTGCTCCCTTAGGCGCTTGCTGTCGGCGAGTTTCTGGAGGAGGAGGTCACGCATAACTAGGAGCTCGCTGCGGGTCGACGAGGGTGCGCCTGTTGAGGACGCTGGTGTTGGCGGGGTTGTGAGGGCGTCGACGCGTTCGAGTAGGAGCACTTGGTTGGCGAGGTGGTTGACGGGTCCACCGTGAGCCTCGGTGATGTAGGTGCGGGTGATGGGTGCAAGATCCGGCGGCACAAAGGCGGGCGGAGCGGCAGGTCGGACCATTGTTACCGAATAGAAATGTGGTCAGGGAAGAGAAGAAGAATCCGACAAGGGGGAGGGCCGGCGGTGGAAGGCGAGACGAAAGGAGGAAGGAGAAAGAGGAATTTATGGAACAACCCTAAGAACTTGCATACATTCCCAGATAACTAAACACCCCAACCCCTCCCCCTTATATAGATGAGGGAGGGAAAACAATACAAGGAAAACATTAATTAATATTTCCTAATTAATACTAATTAATATAATTAATTAATATCAAACTAATTAATTAATATCAATTATTACATGAAATAATTAAGGCGGTTTCCATATGCGATCTCCGGAGGTCTCGACGAAGAGTAGCCGCTCCGGTGACCACGGCGGCTTCCATATGCATGCTCCATAAGTGCTGACGAGTGTGGTCCCGTGACGTGCCCTTGCATTCCTAACACAATCGTTTCTTGATACAAAGCCACGGTGATGATTGAATGCTAATGATTATTTTATGTAGTTATCTGACATTATGTTAGAGGCCTCTTATATTTTTCTTTCACTTCTCTGGGTTAGACTGAATGTTTAATTCTCTGTTTATTAGCTAACTATAATTTATGTATACTTTTCATATTAGACTTTTGTGTTCGAAATCCTTTATGACTATGATTAATTTATGTTTCAAAGATTTTACCGGTGGTGATTGATTTTTGTTGGGGAGGTGGCTTCATTATTTTTCATTGACTGTGTATTTCACATTGTCCTACAGATTTCATTTTCATTAATGGTTCATGACTTGGACGTATTCTACCTCTTCACATTGTCCTAAAGATTTTCCATTCATAAATTTGCAGTGAGAAGAATGACCATGTGCCGGGCGGATGGACGTTGGAGATTATGCTCAACTTTGGTTCAGCTCTGAAGTTGGGGGTCCTCTTAGAAAACAATTCAGTCTTTTAGAAAACATTTCAGAAGCAATAAATGGTCTGTATAAATACTCCACTACCTTTCATCAATTTAGCATTTTTCCATCATATGACACTTATTCATATTTTAATCTATTGTACCAAACAACATGAATCTTAAAAAAATGGATTATGAAACACAGAAGATAGAAGAGGCTGTGGTTTCTTTTCATCAGCAAGTTCAAAGCTGTATATGGCGAGGAGGAAAGCTGAAAAAGAAGTTGAGAAGAGAGAAATTTTGATAAATTGTCAAATTGTTTAAGATATGAATTTGCATTGAGAGAACTCTTTTATTTCATTTATATAAATTAGTTACAGCCAATGGTCAACTGAAACATTGCCTATGGTATACTGGAAACTTAAAAAAAAGTTTGGATGATTAGCTCAAAATCTCCTCTGTATAGCCAATAGTTGACTGAAAACTTCTATGACAATGTTTAACAAAACCCATCTTGATTAAAATGAGCTTGATTCGGTTTTGTAAGGGATCTTCCTGAATCTTTTATATTATTTACACTTAGAGAGAATAACTATCTCCAAATTTTAAAATCATTTGCTACTGAAATTCTGGTTGCTTTATCTCACACATGCATTATATGTTCAACCTCTCGGACTTGTTGGTGCTATAGATAGAAAATTCATAAACGACTAACTAATTAATCTACATCTTATTTTAACATTGTGTTTAACTTCTTGATTTCTCTACACTAATGCATAGATATTTTTTATCAAACCATCATCACTCACATAAATATGTCAAAAGGCCTTTTTTAATGTAGTCTCTTAAAGTAATTTAATTGGACAAAAGAATCAATGCATGCGGTGAGATTTTACTAATTATACTTTATATAAACTATTGTCAAGAAAAGAAATATAAGAAGCCTCCCACGACAAGTGTTGACGTCCACGACAAATGTCCTAGCCCACGACATATGTCGTCGCGGACGCCAAAACTACATATGTCAACGCCCGCGACAAAAGTCGCCTCCCATGACAAATGTCGTCATCAATGACAAATATCACCTCCCTCGACAAATGTTGCCCCCCAAGACCATTGTCTTCCCCCATGACAAATGTCGCTACCCAAGACCAATGTCGCCCCACAATATAAATGTCGCCCACCAAACCATTGTAGCCCCCCACGACAAATATTGCCCCCACGACAAATGTCGTCCTCCACGACAAATGTCGCCGCCCACCACAAATGTCGCCCACCACGACCATTGTCTCCCCCACGACAAATGTCGCCCACCACGACCATTGTCGCCCCCCCACGAAAAATGTTGCTCTCACGACAAATGTTGATCCCCATGACAAATGTCGCCGCCCACGACAAATGTCGCCCACCACGACAAATGTTTCCCGCATCGGGGGCCCCCGTGCACTGTCACTCGTATATATATACATATATATACGAGTGCCCGACATGGGGCTCCGCCCCTACGGCCAAGTGCGACGGTACTCTTCCGGCAACGGAGGGCTTCTCCCGCCCCTGACACAATGCTGTCGGGGGTTCTTCGCCCGCGTCCGCACGGGCTTCGCTCGTGCTCGATGCGTCTGCGGGCTGCGCCCGCAACATATACATATGAGTACTTAAAATGACCGTAAAAAACTATATATCAATATTACAATATTTATTTTGTAAAAAAAAATACTTATATACTTAAAAATGTCTTTTTATCTCTCTCTCTCTTTCCCTCTACTGCACTCTCTCTCCCATTTTCTCTCTTTCTCTCTCCCTCTCTCTCTCTCCCTCTCTCACCTCCCTTTCAAAATAATGTTTTTTTATTAAAAGTGTAATTTGAGAAATACATTTTTTCTAGTATAGATATAAATATAAATATATATATATTTACATATATATACTAGCATCTTCGCACGGCCTATCGGCCGTGCTCGATGCTCCCAGTTACCTTGGGTGCTCACGAGCTTCGCCCGTTCGCAGCCCGTTCGCACACAAGGAGGATTTGTCGGGTCTGTGCAGGCATGTTCTCGATGCGGCGTTGCGGGCTGCGCCCGCAAACATATTATGCGTGGCGGCGACATTAGGCGAAGCGGCGACATTAGGCGAAGCGGAGACATTAGGCGAAGTGGCGACATTAGGCGAAGCGGCGACATTAGGCGAAGCGGCGACATTAGGCGGGGGCGGCGAAAATAGGCGGGGGCGGCGACAATCGACGTGGCGGCGACATCCGGAGGAGGCGGCGACATTCGACAGGGGTGCAACAATCGTCGGGGGCGGTGACATTCGTCGGGCGGAAACGTTCGTGGTCTGTTTCAATTTTTGGCGAGCGTTCATCGTATTCCAAATCTCACACTCGCTATAGAGAAATAGTGATTCAAGTAATTTAATTTATAGCCAACTAAAAAATAAACTTCAGAATACGATGAAAATTCTACGAATCACAGAAATAGACATTAATACAATGATAATAAGTTTGAGACAACAAAATAATTTGCATTATATCCTGAAAATTATAGCTGCATTGTAAATCATTTCACAAATACATGTATTGCTCAGCAAATATGATGTAAATCAATGTATTGCTTAGCAAATACGATGTAAATCAATGTATTGCTTAGCAAATACATGTATTAAACTTGCAACTATTAAAACAACGACGTACACCTAATGCAAGATTTTCCTAAAGCTCATTATAAACATCTCAATTACTCAAATAAAATAAAATGATTTTTGAAAAATCATAAAATTGTAGGGCAGCCTTACTAATAAGTTATGAGGTTAAACAGACCAAATGATATAATATTTGTAAAAATACTGTAGGAAATCATAGTTTTAGATTGTAGAACAGAAGTGTATTAGCATGCTCGATGTTGTAAGTGGATAATTTTTGGACAATAACTATTGGTGAATTTTAACAAAAAGACTTTCCAAAGGTTTATGAAGTTAAAGAGCAAAATTTGAAATATATGAAGCCATAAAAACGGCAAAATCTGTAAGGGTCCGTTCGTTTGGACAGAATTGGAATTTGATATTCGAATTCGATATTGGGATTCGATATTCAGAATTGGAATTGATCTAATTCCAATTTCATCGTTCGCCTAATAAACAATATTGTTGAATATTGTGGAATTAATCAATTCTTTTATTCGTTTGTTAAATAAAATTCAATTTACGAATTGAAAAATATTATAAAGAAACAATTTTTTTTACATATATAATAAAAAATATGCGTCATGGCAAAAAATGGGCGCCCGGGCGAAAAACCCGCGCCCGGTCGAAAAATTAGGCGCCCTGGCGAAAAACGCAAGCCAAGGCGAAAAACACCCCCCCCGCCCCGAGCGAGAAACTGGGCGAAAAATGCTCGCCCGGGCGAAAAATGCTCTCCCGGGCGAAAAATGCTCTCCCGGGCGAAAAACATGCACCCGGGCGAAAAAACGCGCGCCTGAGCGAAAAACACGCGCCCGGGCGAAAAAACGCGCGCCTGGGTGAAAAACGCGCGACGGGCAAAAAACTCTCGCTCGGGCAAAAAATTCCGCACCCGTGCGATAAAATGCGCCCCCAGGCGAAAAAACGAGCCCCTGGGCGAAAAACGCACTCCTAAGCGAAAAATTGCATGAGAAAATTTCGCGCCCTGGCAAAAAATTGCGTTCCCGGGGCGACAAAACACGCGCTCAGGCTAGAAGCTCGAGCCTAGGAGAAACCTTGCGCGCCCGGACGACAATACGTGCACTCGGGCGACAAACGCGCCCCAGGCGAAAAACACACCCCCTGGCGAAAAACGCGCGCCCGGGTAAAAAATTGTGCGCCCTGGCGACAAAACATGCTCCCGGGCGAAAAATGCGCCCCCAGGTGAAAAACGCGTGCCCGCGCGAAAAACGCGCGCCAGGGCGAAAACTTCTGCCCGGGCGAAATTTGCGCTTGCGGGCGAAAAAATGCGTTAGGGTGAAAAACTCGCGCCCGGGCGAAAAATTGCGCGTTTGGGAGCATAAACGCGTGCTCGAGCGAAAAACGCGATAAATCGATCGTGCCAGACTCGCCTAATTCCGATATGTCCAGCTAGATTTTGTGCCTAGGCTAAAATCAATTCCATGATATTCAACTCAAATTTCAATTATTAAAGCTACATAACAAGCGAACGACGTAATTGAAATTCGACGTCGAATTTTAATTCAAAGTCTTCAATTCCGTCGAAACGAACGGGACCTAATGTATATCAAACATTACAAATGCTAAAATCTGAAATTAATAACAGGGCACATTTTTTTTAAATCAAGATTTTATTTCATGGATAAGAAGATTTATTAAATCACCATAATTATCCAGTCTCATTAAGAGAGTCGTTATAATTTCTGTAAATAGTTTTTGTAAGATCATATTCATCAATAACAAATCTAGAAATCATGAGAATGGCCAAGAATATTCTCAAACAAATTAAGTTCAATGAAAAAAACTTGTTTTTATAACATATGACATCCTCAAGATTGTCCGATTTTACGGGATGGCCTAGGGGTTTAGTAGCACTAAACGAAGGGCTGCATATCCAGGTTGCATCGGCTCGATGTGTCGCTACGGGTTGCGCCCGCATTCAAGCGGGCTTAGCCCGCAGGCCAACGGGTTGCGCCCCCAAGCACACTCAGCGGGAGCGGCGCCAATCGGCGGAGCGGTGCCAATCGGCGGGGGCGGTACCACTCGGCATTATTTAAGAGATAAAATATTTTCATAAGTTAATTCAAAGCATATACTATTTAGAGTACTTCCAAATAAATGATTTTCAATTAACATAAACAATGAATAATAATAAGCGGCAATCTTCTCATCAGGCCTAATAAAACACATTACCATAAAATCATCCAGCACTATACCATCAATGGTGCCTTATTCGAAATTGGGAGCACCTGAATCTTCTGGAGGTCAAGTAAGAAGTGATGGGCAAGAGTTGGGAAGAAGGTAGTAGAGCAATTCATACGTAGCATGTCAACTCTCAACTGGTATTGATTTAAAAAAGAAACCATTAATGAGCATGGTTTATTATAACAATTGCATCGAATGAGAATACAGCTAAAGTGCGATAAATAATAATAAAAAATTTGTAAGATTGTGTGGTCTTATTGAGTTCTTAGGAGAATGTGGGAAGCCGAAAAAAATAGAAAACAGAGATGGATGTTTAATTCTGAAGCAGTAAAAAGAACCACATAGGTTCTTTTTTATGTTAATGTAGCGAAATTTGAATAACATATCCTGAAGATAGATGTAAGTCAATACACATATCTACTAAGCATATAATACCTGTGCAATATAATACCTCAGAGCTTCAAAGTAGATTAGATCTCTGTTTTTTCTGCAAGTTTCTCCATTTGCAAATGACATGACCATATAATACCTGTGCAAATGGCCAGACTTGTGCAAATGGCATGACTTGTGAAGGAAAAAAGGCATGACCATTTGCAAATGGCTTGACCTGTGCAGGAAAAAGGCATGCCATTTGCACAAGTATTATATGGTCATGCACAGGTCATGCCATTTGCAAATTTGCACAAGTATTATATGGCATGACCTGTGCAAGTATAATATCTCCATTTGCACAGGTCATGCCATTTGAGCTTCAAAGAAGTAAAAAGAACCTCAGAGGAACTTACTTTTTTTTTCTGCAGCAGTAAATAATTAAAAATATAAATCTGAGAGTAATGAATTTTTTTTTCTGCAGCAGTAAAAAAAAATTCAAAGGGTGGTGAAGCAGAAACAAACTTTTTATTCCGAAGTAGTTAAAAAAATACCAATGACAAATGGATTACCAGAGAGGAACGAACTTTTAATTCAAAAGTAGTTAAAAGAAACCCCAAAGATTATGATTAATTTATGTTTCAAAGATTTTACCGGTGGTGATTGATTTTTGTTGGGGAGGTGGCTTCATTATTTTTCATTGACTGTGTATTTCACATTGTCCTACAGATTTCATTTTCATTAATGGTTCATGACTTGGACGTATTCTACCTCTTCACATTGTCCTAAAGATTTTCCATTCATAAATTTGCAGTGAGAAGAATGACCATGTGCCGGGCGGATGGACGTTGGAGATTATGCTCAACTTTGGTTCAGCTCTGAAGTTGGGGGTCCTCTTAGAAAACAATTCAGTCTTTTAGAAAACATTTCAGAAGCAATAAATGGTTTGTATAAATACTCCACTACCTTTCATCAATTTAGCATTTTTCCATCATATGACACTTATTCATATTTTAATCTATTGTACCAAACAACATGAATCTTATAAAATTGGATTATGAAACACAAAAGATAGAAGAGGCTGTGGTTTCTTTTCATCAGAAAGTTCAAAGTTGTATATGACGAGGAGGAAAGCTGAAAAAGAAGTTGAGAAGAGAGAAATTTTGATAAATTGTCAAATTGTTTAAGATATGAATTTGCATTGAGAGAACTCTTTTATTTCATTTATATAAATTAGTTACAGCCAATGGTCAACTGAAACATTGCCTATGGTCTACTGGAAACTTAAAAAAAAAAGTTTGGATGATTAGCTCAAAATCTCCTCTGTATAGCCAATAGTTGACTGAAAACTTCTATGACAATGTTTAACAAAACCCATCTTGATTAAAATGAGCTTGATTCGGTTTTGTAAGGGATCTTCCTGAATCTTTTATATTATTTACACTTAGAGAGAATAACTATCTCCAAATTTTAAAATCATTTGCTACTGAAATTCTTGTTGCTTTATCTCACACATGCATTATATGTTCAACCTCTCGGACTTGTTGGTGCTATAGATAGAAAATTCATAAACGACTAACTAATTAATCTACATCTTATTTTAACATTGTGTTTAACTTCTTGATTTCTCTACACTAATGCATAGATATTTTTTATCAAACCATCATCACTCACATAAATATGTCAAAAGGCCTTTTTTAATGTAGTCTCTTAAAATAATTTAATTGGACAAAAGAATCAATGCATGCGGTGATATTTTACTAATTATACTTTATATAAACTATTGTCAAGAAAAGAAATATAAGAAGCCTCCCACGACAAGTGTCGACGCCACGACAAATGTCCTAGCCCACGACATATGTCGTCGCGGACGCTAAAACTACATATGTCAACGCCCGCGACAAAAGTCGCCTCCCATGACAAATGTCGTCATCTATGACAAATATCACATCCCTCGACAAATGTTGCCCCCCAAGACCATTGTCTTCCCCCATGACAAATGTCGCTGCCCAAGACCAATGTCGCCCCACAATATAAATGTCGCCCACCAAACCATTGTAGCCCCCCACGACAAATATTGCCCCCACGACAAATGTCGTCCTCCACGACAAATGTCGCCGCCCACCACAAATGTCGCCCACCACGACCATTGTCGCCCCCACGACAAATGTCGCCCACCACGACCATTGTCGCCCCCCCCACGACAAATGTTGCTCTCACGACAAATGTTGATCCCCATGACAAATGTCGCCGCCCACGGCAAATGTCGCCTACCACGACAAATGTTTCCCGCATCGGGGGCCCCCGTGCACTGTCACTCGTATATATATATACATATATATATGAGTGCTCGACATGGGGCTCCGCCCCTACGGCCAAGTGCGACGGTACTCTTCCGGCAACGGCGGGCTTCGCCCGCCCCTGACGCAATGCTGTCGGGCGTTATTCGCCCGCCTCCGCACGGGCTTCGCTCGTGCTCGATGCGTCTGCGGGCTGCGCCCGCAACATATTCATATGAGTACTCAAAATGACCATAAAAAACTATATATCAATATTACAATATTTATTTTGTAAGAAAAAATACTTATATACTTAAAAATGTCTTTTTATCCCTCTCTCTCTCTCTCTCTCTCTCTCTCTCTCTCTCTCTCTCTCTCTCTCTCTCTTTCGCTCTAATGCACTCTCTCTCCCATTTTCTCTCTTTCTCTCTCCCTCTCTCTCTCCCTCTCTCACCTACCTTTCAAAATAATGTTTTTTTATTAAAAGTGTAATTTGAGAAATACATTTTTTTCCCTTTTAATATAGTATAGATATATATATATATATTTATTTACATATATTACTAGCATTTTCGCACGACCTACCGACCGTGCTCGATGCTCCCAGTTGCCTTGGGTGCTCACGGGCTTCGCCCGTTCGCAGCCCGTTCGCACACAAGGAGGATTTGTCGGGTCTGTGCAGGCATGTTCTCGATGCGACGTTGTGGGCTGCGCCCGCAAACATATTATGCGTGGCGGCGACATTAGGCGAAGCGGCGACATTAGGCGACGCGGAGACATTAGGCGAAGCGGCGACATTAGGCGAAGCGGCGACATTAGGCGAAGCGGCGACATTAGGCGAAGCGACGACATTAGGCGGGGGCGGCGAAAATAGGCGGGGGCGGCGACAATCGACGTGGCGGCGACATCCGGAGGGGGCGGCGACATTCGACAGGGGTGGCAACAATCGTCGGAGGCGGTGACATTCGTCGGGCGGCAACGTTCGTAGTCTGTTTCAATGTTTGGCGAGCGTTCATCGTATTCCAAATCTCACACTCGCTATAGAGAAATAGTGATTCAAGTAATTTAATTTATAGCCAACTAAAAAATAAACTTCAGAATACGATGAAAATTCTACGAATCACAAAAATAGACATTAATACAATGATAATAAGTTTGAGACAACAAAATAATTTGCATTATATCATGAAAATTATAGCTGCATTGTAAATCATTTCACAAATACATGTATTGCTCAGCAAATATGATGTAAATCAATGTATTGCTTAGCAAATACGATGTAAATCAATGTATTGCTTAGCAAATACATGTATTAAACTTGCAACTATTAAAACAGCGACGTACACCTAATGCAAGATTTTCCTAAAGCTCATTATAAACATCTCAATTACTCAAATAAAATAAAATGATTTTTGAAAAATCATAAAATTGTAGGGCAGCCTTACTAATAAGTTATGAGGTTAAACAGACCAAATCATATAATATTTGTAAAAATACTGCAGGAAATCATAGTTTTAGATTGTAGAACAGAAGTGTATTAGCATGCTCAATGTTGTAAGTGGGTAATTTTTGGACAATAACTATTGGTGAATTTTAACAAAAAGACTTTCCAAAGGTTTATGAAAATACATGATGTTAAACCACAACCAAATACATAGTGTTCATTATATCTGAAACCTGAAGTGAAAGAGCAAATTTTGAAATATATGAAGCCATAAAAACGGCAAAATCTGTAAGGGTCCGTTCGTTTGGACGGAATTGGAATTTGATATTCGAATTCGATATTGGGATTCGATATTCAGAATTGGAATTGATCTAATTCCAATTTCATCGTTCGCCTAATAAACAATATTGTTGAATATTGTGGAATTAATCAATTCTTTTATTCGTTTGTTAAATAAAATTCAATTTACGAATTGGAAAATATTATAAATAAACAATTTTTTTTTACATATATAATAAAAAATATGCGGCATGGCAAAAAATGGGCGCCCGGGCGAAAAACCCGCGCCCGGTCGAAAAATTGGGCGCCCTGGCGAAAAACGCGCGCCAAGGCGAAAAACGCCCCCCCAGCGAGAAACGCGCGCCCGGGCGAAAAATGCTCGCCCGGGCGAAAAACATGCACCCGGGCGAAAAACGCGCGCCTGAGCGAAAAACACGCGCCCGGGCGAAAAACGCGCGCCTGGGTGAAAAACGCTCGACCGGAAAAAAATCTCGCCCTGGCAAAAAATTCCGCACCCGTGCGATAAAACGCGCCCCCAGGCGAAAAAATGAGCCCCTGGGCGAAAAACGCACTCCTAGGAGAAAAATTGCATGAGAGAAAATTTCGCGCCCGGGCAAAAAATTGCGTTCCCGGGGCGACAAAACACGCGCTCAGGCTAGAAGCTCGCGCCTAGGAGAAACCTTGCGCGCCCGGACGACAATACGTGCACTCGGGTGACAAACGCGCCCCAGGCGAAAAACGCACCCCCTGGCGAAAAACGCGCGCCCGGGCAAAAAATTGTGCGCCCTGGCGACAAAACATGCTCCCGGGCGAAAAATGCGCCCCTAGGCGAAAAATGCGTGCCAGGGCGAAAAACGCGCGCCAGGGCGAAAAACTCGCGCCAGGGCGAAAACTTCCGCCCGGGCGAAATTTGCGCTTGCGGGCGAAAAGAGCGCGTCAGGGTGAAAAACTCGCGCCCGGGCGAAAAATTGCGCGTTTGGGAGCATAAACGTGTGCCCGGGCGAAAAACACGATAAATCGATCGTGCCAGACTCGCCTAATTCCGATATGTCCAGCTAGATTTTGTGCCTAGGCTAAAATCAATTCCATGATATTCAACTCAAATTTCAATTATTAAAGCTACATAACAAGCGAACGACGTAATTGAAATTCGACGTCGAATTTTAATTCCAAGTCTTCAATTCCGTCGAAACGAACGGGACCTAATGTATATCAAACATTACAAATGCTAAAATCTGAAATTAATAACTCGGCACATTTTTTTTAAATCAAGATTTTATTTCATGGATAAGAAGATTTATTAAATCACCATAATTATCCAGTCTCATTAAGAGAGCCGTTATAATTTTTGTAAATAGTTTTTGTACGATCATATTCATCAATAACAAATCTAGAAATCATGAGAATGGCCAAGAATATTCTCAAACAAATTAAGTTCAATGAAAAAAACTTGTTTTTATAACATATGACATCCTCAAGATTGTCCGATTTTACAGGATGGCCTAGGGGTCTTTACTTCCACATAATGGCATTGAACGAAGGGCCGCATACTCAATCGGTAGTGATTTAGTAGCACTAAACGAAGGGCTGCATATCCAGGTTGCATCGATGGCTCGATGTGTCCCTACGGGTTGCGCCCGCATTCAAGCGGGCTTCGCCCGCAGGCCAACGGGTTGCGCCCCCAAGCATATTCAGCGGGAGCGGCGCCAGTCGGCGGAGCGGTGCCAATCGGCGGGGGCGGCACCACTCGGCATTATGTAAGAGATAAAATATTTTCATAAGTTAATTCAAAGCATATACTATTTAGAGTACTTCCAAATAAATGATTTTCAATTAACATAAACAATGAATAATAAACGGCAATCTTCTCATCAGGCCTAATAAAACACATTACCATAAAATCATCCAGCACTATTCCATCAATGGTGCCTTATTCGAAATTGGGAGCACCTGAATCTTCTGGAGGTCAAGTAAGAAGTGATGGGCAAGAGTTGGGAAGAAGGTAGCAGAGCAATTCATACGTAGCATGTCAATTCTCAACTGGTATTGATTTAAAAAAGAAACCATTAATGAGCACGATTCATTGTAACAATTGCATCGAATGAGAATACAGCTAAAGTGCGATAAATAATAATAAAAAAATTGTAAGATTGTGTGGTCTTATTGAGTTCTTAGGAGAATGTGGGAAGCCGAAAAAAATAGAAAACAGAGATGAATGTTTAATTCTGAAGAGTAAAAAAAACCACAGAGGTTCTTTGTATGTTAATGTAGCGAAATTTGAATAACATATGACATCCTGAAGATAGATGTAAGTCAATACACATATCTACTAAGCATATAATACCTGTGCAATATAATACCTCAGAGCTTCAAAGTAGATTAGATCTCTGTTTTTTCTGCAAGTTTCTCCATTTGCAAATGACATGACCATATAATACCTGTGCAAATGGCCAGACTTGTGCAAATGGCATGACTTGTGAAGGAAAAAAGGCATGATCATTTGCAAATGGCATGACCTGTGCAGGAAAAAGGCATGCCATTTGCACAGGTATTATATGGTCATGCACAGGTCATGCCAATTGCAAATTTGCACAAGTATTATATGGCATGACCTGTGCAAGTATAATATCTCCATTTGCACAGGTCATGCCATTTGAGCTTCAAAGAAGTAAAAAGAACCTCAGAGGAACTTACTTTTTTTTTTCTGCAGCAGTAAATAATTAAAAATATAAATCTGAGAGGAATGAATTTTTTTTCTGCAACAGTAAAAAAAAATTCATAGGGTGGTGAAGCAGAAACAAAATTTTTATTCCGAAGTAGTTACAAAAACACAATGACAAATGGATTACCTGAGAGGAACAAACTTTTAATTCAAAAGTAGTTAAAAGAAACCCCAAAGAGTGGAAAAGTAGAAAGTGGAACCTGTTAGAGTGAGGAAAAAAGGAGATAGGAAATCTGTGAGGAGATCGAGCTTGCCAAAGTAAACGACGATGGAGAAGGGGAGGAGTGATGGAAGAGAAGAACGAACGTTACCTTAGAATGCCACGCTGAAGTTGAAGTTCCAGATTTCATGTGGCGAGGAAGCTTAGGTCAACGGGGCTTTTCCCCATGCCCCCCTTTGCAGAACCTGCGACCAACCAAATCACCGAGCGGCGTCAGTGCAAATCAGGGAGAGGAGCGGCATTCAGCTTTGGCTCTGCGATTGCTGGAATGTGTGGATGAAGATGGCACTGGAAATGTTGTGGAGAACGAAGACGGTAAGAAAGAGGCAGGCAATGCCCTATCGGAGAGCTTCTATCAGGGTTGAGAGTGGCGACGGCTTCTATCGGGCTTTTAAGAGCGGAGTCGTAGGGTTGTTTGCTTTGTTTGGCTAATCCGACGGCAACATTTGGTTTTAGCAATTTGATCAAACGGTCTAAATCAAAAGATCGGTGTGCTTGATAGATATGTATATTGACTTAGGCTCCGTTTGGGGGGGACTTATTTTCACCGGTCAAGCGGTTACGACCGCATGAACCGGACCTTAATTAAGGTCCGGTTCATGCGGTCGTAGCCGCTTGACCGGTGAAAATAAGTCCCTCCAAACGGAGCCTTATATAATAAAGATATATATAGTATGATTGGATTTTTTTGATTGGATTAAAATAAAATATCTCGTATTATATATAATAATTTCAAAAAAGCTGATCGAATTTTTTGGATCACTTTTTTTCAAGTATGATTGGATTAAAGTCTATCTGGTATTTAAAATAATTGTAAAATACAAGAGTTTCAGATTCCTTAAATTTTAAAGATAGAAATTAATCATATCGACACATAAAAGGCGATCTAGAACAAATAGTGCCACAAAAACCGGCTTAAGTAGAAGTACAAATAAAGCCATGAGGGTCCTGACTATACTAAGGTCTGCCAAGCCAGAGCTTTTATAGCCCTGTGTGTTGGGAAAATACGTTTCCGGATCTAAGTGCACGTGAGGATGCGAGTTGAGAAACCTGCAAAATCGTCAGCGAAAAATGCAACAAGAAAACAATCGCAATCAGACACACAGGTGTATACGTGGAAAACCCCCAAAGCAGGGTAAAAACCACGGGACGATCGGAGTCCAACCCGAAATGCCTCCACTATATAATATTCAACAATACAATGGCTTCCCCCCGCGATCCTCAGATGGATCCTACAGCTAGCACAAATATAAAGACAAAGAGAAAGATACAGGTATACCGACAAAGACGACCAAGTTTGAGTCAGAGTGACTCGCTCCAAACTGGTTCTCTGAAGCCTCTGCAGTCTTCCAAGATCTTTCAATATTGTGTCAAGCTGTCCGCCTACGTCAACACACGACGTCACCGGTGACTCCGATCAGTCCGCAACCCGTCAGTAGGTTGCCCCGTTTGAGGCCCAGATGCCTCGCCACCAACGTCCACTTGAGGCTAAGATGTCTCCTTGCGCTGAACGCCACTAGCCGCAGATGCGGCCCAATATACTCGTCCGAGTAAAATACGGCGGTTGCAAATCGCCGTCCTCTACGCCAAGATGCGCACTCTGCACCACTGCACCACCACGACCGTGGTCCGACAACACCGTCGATGCTCCAACAGTCCTTGCTCTCCCGAGCCCAAATGGCGGTCGCCAAACACCGCCTATGCCGCTCCGGCTCCGCCGAAATCAGCCTCCGCTCACGCGGCCACTCCCCCGCACACGTGCACCACAGCCCCGCTGCACAACCACGGCGCCACCTCCGCAATAACCTCGCACGAAGAGTCCTCGGCGCCTCCGCCCTTGCGACAATCGCCGCCGTCAAATCTCACACCGGACTCCACGCCCGCGGTCTCAAGGCCTCCGACCACCGCTGCTTGCTCCGGCTCTGGCACCGTCCAAGGTCGCCGGCGAGAAAATCTCGATCCGGAAGAGGAAGAAGAGGTGGGGAGGCGGTGAACAGGAGGCGGCTTGTTTTCTTCCACGGGAGAGAGCTACAGGGGTGACTACGCTAGGGTCTGGCTCAGCCAAACCAAGAGCGTGCCTTGATTTATGCCCTCAACTGTTTATCTTTGCATTTTAAAAAGACTACTCAATGAGAAGTGGACTCAATCTATTATTTATACAAACCAACTAATCTTTTATTAAGAAACATTAGAGGGTCCAGGACAATAGCAAGCAACAAAACGCCAAACTTGAATTCAACATTTTATTGTCATTTGCGCTGCCCGTAGTCCCGGGTTTAACGTCACAAAAAATGTAATTTGGAGAGGAATAATGAGAGGAATTTGCTTAGGGGGGAGCCAAGTGGTGCAGATGAGAGAATAAGAAGTGTGCTTGCCGGCGCATAATTACAATATATAATTAAAATACATAAATACTAAGACAAACTGTCTTTACGTACGTTAATTTGACTTGGTGTTATCAGCTTGGATCATCAACTCGGGCCTCTCTCTATCTATCTTTATATATATATACACACACACACATACATACATACATCCAGATGATGCAATTCCTCCGAGTAATTTGAAAGATGCTAATCAGTTTTCTCTAATCAGATTTTTTTAAAATGTGATAGGATTACAGTCAATCTGGTATTTAAAATAATTGTAAAATACCAGAGTTTCATATTTCTTAATTTCTTGTGATTAAAATTAATCATTACGACCCATAAAAAGGCGATCTAGAGCAAATACAACCACATAAATTGGCTCAAATTGGAGTATAAATAAAGCCCCATAGATCCCGGCCAAAGTAGGATCTATCAAGCCAGGGCTCGTGCCCCGAAAATCAACCATTAAAGTTTATAAGTTCGTATAAGCCAAAAAATATGTATCCCCACTCCCTCCGAAATCGAACCCGAGCACGTGCCCGCCAGTGTACCCTTAAATAGTTCCGCCCCAGAGAGGACCCCTTGCATGTTTGATAACATGCAGCAAAATGCCGAATTTGAATTCCCTATTTTAATGCCATTTGGGCTGCCGGTAGTCCCAAATTTAACGTCTCATAAAATGTAATTTGGTGAGAAAGAAAGAGTGGAATTTGATTAAGGGGGAGCCAAGTGGGGATGAGAGAATAAGAGGTTTGATTCCCGTCGCCTAATTAGAATATATAATTAAAATACATAATCATTAAGACAAATTGTTTAAACTACGTTAATTTGATTTGGTGTCATCTCGTGCTGAGAAACTGTCAACTGGTCCTCTATATGACAAAATGTCATATCCTCCCCTACAATGGACTCGAAGAAATTTGGTACCTATAGATTTAAACATGGTGAGGGACGTAACATAGAAATTCAAAACATTTTGTAACGTCAAGAACTCATAATTTAGTATTCTTGTTATATATCCGTAGAGGTTTTGGGGTGCGTCTAGGAAAACTCCACTAAAAGGAGGTGGGGTCAACGGTCAACGCATGATCGCCCGAGTTGAGGAGGTCGGGCCCGCCATTTTCACCGCCGACACGCAAGCACGCATGAAGCGCGCGTCGCGCCCCGCCATGACCAAACCCCGCTACTGGGGTGCGGTTAGCCCGCACCCCACTAGTGGGGTGCGAATAGCCGCACCCCTCATAGTGGGGGGGGGGGGGGGGGGGTGCGGCCAAACCGCACCCCATGTGGGATGCGGCCAAGCCGCACCCCCTTTTTTGGGGTGCGGCCAAGCCGCACCCCCTTTTTTGGGGTGCGGCCAAGCCGCACCCCCCTTTGGGGTGCGGCCAAGCCGCACCCCATGTGGGGTGCGGCCAAGCCGCACCCCATGAGGGGTGCGGCCAAGCCGCACCCCATGTGGGGTGCAGCCGGGAGGAGTCGCCCCCCTCCCTCGGGCGCGGCTGCGCCGCGCCCGCCTTTAGGGGCGGTCGAACCGCCCTCCCCCGAAGCAAGGTTGGGGTGAGTCCCCCCTCTTTCGGCTCGCCGCCCGCTTTTCGGGCTCCGGACTCCGTTCGGAGCAATTCCCCGTTCATTACGCGCTCAGAATACTTTTGAGCGCGCTTAGCTCACTTTTTGTCTTTTCTGACTTCTCATATTTTGTCTTCCTAGCATGCTCACTTTTTGTCAATCCCAAATTTCTCAGATTTCAGGAACAGCTTGTCGCCTTTTCGCCTCCAACAAAACTGCCCGAACTGCCCGAGGGGCAAAATGGTCAATTACGAAAAATGGTGATCCGTGTGCTCTGAACCGGAAAATATGATTCGTCCGCCAGGTGGTTACGGTGGTTACAACGGCAAAATTACCGGGCTATCCCCTGCCAAAGCTATAAAAGGAGCCCCAGGGCTTCTTTTGAGAGGACTTTGCCTTCTGGACCCGGGAGAGCTTCTTGCAGACTTTCGCGGAATTCTCCTTCGGACTCGAAGATTTCCTTCTTCCCGAAAGCCGACTCAGCGCGCTCACTTTTGTTCTCCAGGGCGTTCTCACTTTTGTTCTCCGCCTTTCTCAGAAGGAGAAAGGACTTAGTTTTTCTGGAGGTGGTCTGTCACCGTCGGAATTCCCTCTCTCTCTCTCCATCTTTCTCTCTATTATTGTAACGAGCAGCCGCCTATCGCGCTCGACTTCTAAGTCTATAATTGTAACCCCTCAGGAGATAGTGGAAGTTTGGCCGGCACAGCTCCGGCCACGTGGTTTTTTACCATTTCCGGGTTTTCCACGCTAAAAAGTCCCAGTGTAATCAACGAATCTCAAATTGACTGTTTGCGCGCTTGGTTCGCTCCCGAGCTAAGGTGGTTCAAGTAAACCGGTCTACCAAGAGCCCTAAGCGACCCGCAACAGTTTGGCACCGTGTGTGGGAACCAATTCCCAAGAGTTCAACAAAGATTACTGAAAGTGACACTTACCGCCAACCGCAATGGCCAGAAGAAGTGCTCGCACCACTGAAGGTTCAATCCCGGAGGGGCGCGTCGACCCAGCTCCCTCCCACTCACTCATCAATGCGCCTCTCGCAGAGGAGGCAGTGCTTACGCCTGCGACGGTGCTGGAAGGGCGCATTCGGCAAATGGAAGAGCAACAAGTCAAGATGCTGACTCTCGTGAGAAACCTGGGGGCACCTCGAGTTCCCATTCAGCCTCCAGCATCAAACGCTCCGCCACCCCCAGTTCCGAATCATGCTCCGGTCGAGGGAGCCATTCGGGAAGATGAAGTCTCTGAAGATTTCTCCGACGCTGCAAGCTCCGCTCATCCTGCTCCGCCGGTCAGAGGACCGGAGGCTGACCCCCATCACCCCCGCCAAGGGAGAGCTGCTCCCGTCCGAGCAGTGGAAAGAGCCACGTGAGAGGAAATACGTGACATGATAGAAGAAGAGTACGCCCAAGCAGGACGACGCGCAACTCTCGCCCGCCGTCCCGCACACCACGGCTCCCCATTATCGCCGCAAGTCTTGGCTCATCCAATTCTGAATGGTTTCAAGCTCCCCAGCATCGAGACATTCGATGGGGTGAACGATCCGTTGGAACATGTCAATCACTTCACCACCATTATGAGGATTTACAGTGCCCCTGATCAGCCCCTCTGTCAGGTGTTCCCGGCAACCTTGAAGGGGCAAGCGCGCACTTGGTTCCACTCTCTGCGGAATGGGGCCATCAACAACTTCACCGAAATGGCACAGCAGTTCGTGGACCAATTCATAGCCAACCGCAGAATTGTCCGAGATCCCTCCCACTTCTCAGGGATTCGCCAAAACGACGGGGTGACACTCAAAGATTTTTTCCGACGCTTCACTACGAAGGCTCGACAGATCCTAGGAGTTGACCCTGAGCTCCTGCGGGGAGTTTTCCTTGGAGGGCTCCGCCCAAGTGGCTTCTACTCAGCTCTCATGAGAGAAACCGTATTAAGTTACCCTGACCTCGTTCACCGAGTTGAAGCTCAAATAGCTACTGACGAGGCCATCGAAGCACACCGTAGGCAGTTCGAAGGAAGCCAAGGAAGGAAGAGGGGATCAAATCAAGCCCCTCGTGGACGAGAAGAACGACGCGGCGAGGAGCGCCGTAGTGACGAACGTCGCCGTGACTCCCGAAGAGACCTGGGACCGCAGCCGCCCAGGACTTACACCCCGTTGAACACTACTAGAACGAATGTACTCTACGCCATTCAAAACAACCCAGAACTCCGCGCACCTCGGGCGTTAGCCCCAAACCCAAGGGGCAACCAGTCTAGGTACTGCGAGTTCCATCGGGGAACCGGGCATACCACTGAAGAGTGTACCAGACTTAAAGATGAAATCGAGCGTCTCGTCCGCCAGGGACTCCTAGGGAGATTCCTACAAGGACAGGTTCCCAATCAGCCTCAGCAGCCTAGGGATGCAAGGGAACAGCCTCCTGCTCCCCGGGGCGCGCAAGGAGGAAGGCCGATGGTGGGAGAAATCGAAACGATCGCTGGACCTCCCGTCCTGGCGGCGCAAATCCTCTCGATAGCCAAACCCCCGAGGGACCACGAAGACAAGAAGCTCAAACAGGACATTACGATCGCTTTCGGGGAAGAAGACCTGCAAGGATTATGACTACCGCACCAGGATCCCCTCGTAATCAGCGCAGGGATCGAGGATCCTTGCTTTAACGTAAAGAGGATATTGGTCGATAACGGAAGCTCAGTTGATGTTCTGTTCCTTTCTACTTTGCAAAATATGAAGCTCACAAAGGATCAGCTCAGCCCTGCGGCTAGGCCCATCTACGGCTTCGACAATCGACCTGTCCCTGTTCAAGGCATGATCACTCTCCCAGTCACATTGGGCGAGTTTCTGAGACAGTCAACGTACAGCATCTAGTTCGTGGTGGTGGAATCCACTTCCGCCTATAATGCCATCTTCGGGAGACCGCTCCAGTCTATCTTTGGGGCAGTCCCATCTATTCCGCATCTGGCTATGAAGTTCCCAACTGCCGCAGGCATAGGAGTCGTAAGAGGAGACTACGAGGCAGCCAAAACCTGCTATCTGAAGCAGGCTCAACCAGTGAAGGCAACCACTCTCAATATCAATGACTTCGACCTGCGAGACGAAGCCACTCTGCAGCGAGGAGCGCCCATTGATGGACTAGTGGAAGTTCCACTCTCCCAGCAAGACTCGACTCGGACTGTTCAGGTCGGGTCACTCCTGTCACGAGAAGAACAAGAAGAATTCACAACCTTCCTGCAAGAGAATGAGGACATCTTCGCTTGAAGCCCGGAAGACATGCCCGGGGTGGATCCTGAAGTCATCTATCACTCTTTAAACATCAACCCCGTCTGCAGGCCTGTAATTCAAAAGAAGAGGAACTTTGCCCCCGAGCGACTGAAAGCGATCGAGGAGGAAGTAGCTAAACTCCTCGAGGCACGGTTCATACGCGAAGCGGAATACCCCACGTGGCTTGCCAACATGGTCATGGTGAAAAAGGCCTCCGGGAAATGGCGAATGTGCATCGACTACAGCAATCTGAACCAGGCATGTCCAAAGGACAGCTTCCCCCTCCCGAGGATCGACCAGCTCGTCGACGCGACGACCGACCACGAGCTACTCAGCTTCATGGGTGCCTATTCAGGTTACAACCAGATAAGGATGAACCCCGCGGACGAGGAGCATACCGCCTTCCGCACCGACAGAGGAGTCTACTGCTACAATGTGATGCCCTTCGGTCTCAAAAATGCTGGAGCCACCTATCAAAGGCTAATGAACAAGGTCTTCAAGAATCTCATCGGGGAAATGATGGAGGTTTACGTGGGCGACATGCTGGTGAAAAGCATCCACCGTTGCGACCACTTGAAAGACTTGTGAAAGTGCTTTCAACTTCTCCGTCGCTTCCAGATGCGGCTCAATCACAGTAAATGCGCGTTTGGTGTGACGACGGGAAAGTTCTTAGGTTTCATGGTAACCCACCGGGGGATTGAGGCCAACCCCGAGAAGATCAAGGCGTTGGAGGATATGTCGCCACCTCGCTCAATTAAGGAAGTGCAACGCCTGAACGGGAGGATCGCTGCGCTATCCCGTTTCTTGTCACGACCGGGAGATAAGTACCTCCCCTTCTTCAAAATCCTCCGGGGAGCGCGCCACTCCGACTTCCAGTGGATTGACGAGTGCCAGGTGGCGTTCGAACTTCTCAAACAATACCTGGCTTCGCCACCGCTTCTGTCAAAGCCCACCCCCGGAGAAACTCTATTTTTATACCTGGCAGTGTCGCCTACGACTCTTAGCTCGGTGCTCGTGAAAGATGAAGGAGGGGTGCAACGACCAATCTACTACCTCAGCAAAGTCCTTTCCGACACCGAAACCAGATATCCAGCAGTGGACAAGACAGCCTTGGCCCTTGTCTTTTCGGCGAGGAAGCTTCGGCCCTACTTCCAGGCTCATACAGTAAAAGTGTTGACACAACTCCCACCGCGAGCAATCCTCCAGAAACTAAAAGTCTCAGGAAGACTAGTGAAGTGGGCCATAGAACTCGGCGAGTTTGACATCCAATTCCTGCCCCGACCAGACATCAAGTCACAAGTACTCGCCGACTTTGTTGTAGAGTACACCATCCCACCAGAAGCAGCTCCCGTCGAAGACACCACTAGCCCCCCATTGGACTCTCTATGTCGACGGTGCCTCTGGAGCTGAAGGGGCCGGAGCGGGACTGCTCCTCATAAGTCCCGATGAGATCACCTTAGATTACGACCTCCGGTTGAAATTCCCTGCGACAAACAACATTGCAGAGTACGAGGCGCTGATCGCCGGTCTTCGACTCGCCATCAATTGCAAAGTAGAGAACCTAACTATCTACGCAGACTCTCAACTCGTAGTCTCACAAGTTGAAGGAGACTACGAGGCCAAGAGCGAACAGATGGCGAAATACCTCGCATTCGCAAAATTACTCCTCTAGAAGATCCCGTCGTATCAAATTCTACACATTTCCCGGGAGCAGAATTCCAGGGCTGAGGCTCTATCCAAGCTCGCCACTTCACCTTCCAGCTACCAGTCTCGAAGATGCCGAATAGAAGAGATCGTTATTCCAAGTATTCAAGGGCCGTGGGAGATCGCAACCATCCACCGGGAAGAGTCATCCTGGATGACACCCTTACGAGCTTACCTCGAGCACGGACACCTCCCTGAAGACCGCCTAGAGGCACGAAGATTACGGATGCGGGCGGCATCATTCACTATCGTGGACGGGGACCTCTACAGGCGGGCGTTCTCAGGACCATATCTAAAATGCCTACCGACGGGGGAGTCAGACTACGCCCTCAGAGAAGTGCACGGGGGAGTCTGCGGAGAGCATCTGGGCGGAAAGGCGTTGACACAAAAGATACTACGCTAAGGCTTCTATTGGCCAACAATGAAGAGGGACGCAGCCGAGCTGGTCCAAAAGTGCAGGAGCTGTCAGCTGCATGCCAACGTGCCTCATCAGCCCCCGATCGTGCTCTCCACACTCCAAAGTGCGTGGCCGTTCGGGCAATGGGGAATCGACCTCCTAGGCCCCCTACCTCTGGCTTCCGGACAGAGGAAGTTCATCATCCTAGCCATCTATTACTTCACCAATTGGATAGAAGCGGAACCCCTAGCCAAAATCACAGAAGAGAACGCCAAACAATTTGTTTGGAAAAACATCGTCTGCCGCTTCGGTATCCCAGCAACAATCATTGCCGACAACGACACTCAGTTCACCGGGAAGTCCTTCACTAAGATGTGCGAGGACCTGAAGATCAACCTTCATCATACCGTCGTAGCACATCCGCAAACCAACGGACAAGTATAAGTTACGAACCGCACCATCCTCAAAGGGTTGAAGACGCGCCTGGAAGAAGCTGAGGGACAATGGGTAGACGCACTCCCAAACGTACTATGGGCATATTGGACAACAGAGAGGACTCCCACAGGAGAGACGCCATATAACCTCTGTTACGCTACTGAAGAGGTCATCCCCATCGACATCGGCATTCTAGCACTCGAGTGCTAACCTTCGATCCCAGCAAGAATGACGGACTACTTCGGGAAAACCTTGACCTAATCCCCGAAGTTCGGTACGCCGCCGCCCAGCGTTCCGCCTCTTACCAAAGGCATGTAGCCCGACTCTATGACAGAAGGGTGAAGCCCAGACCAATTAACATAGGAGATCTCGTCCTACACAGCATCGAGGCGGCTGGAAAGGGCCCCCAAGGAGATAAACTCTCACCCACATGGGAAGGTCCGTACGTTGTCACTGCGATCGTAAAACCCGGAACATATAGGCTCAGAACAGCAGAAGGAAAAACTCTACCACGCACCTGGAACGCCCAGAACCTGCGCCGCTTCTATCAGTAACATCAAGTCTTCTATCAAGCAGAAAGCGCGAGCTCAGACTCGTGCAAACTTATCTTATATTATGTATGCAAAGCCGCGAGCTCAGACTCGTGCAAACTTATCTTATATTATGTACGCAAAGCCACGAGCTCAAACTCGTGCAAACTTATCTTGTATTGCAAAAACTATGCGCAAAACGATTTTTACTATATCAAATATATATATGCTTCAACATCTACATTCAATTAAGAAAGAACTTTATTTCGGGGCCCTGCCCCGGGGACTTTGCACCGCCGTCGATTGAAGGTTCGCCCTTCTCCTCCGCCGTAGAGTCCCAGCGTCGCAAGGGCCTGCCCCCCTTACGTTCGCCCCCGGTTTGAATACACCAGCTATTCACCGGCCATCTCGGGGCCCTGCCCTAGGTACTTCGCACCGCCGTCGATTGAAGGTTCGCCCTTCTCCTCCGCCGTAGAGTCCCGGCGTCGTAGGGGCCTGCCCCCCTTATGTTCGCCCCCAGTTTGAATACACCAGCTATTCACCGGCCATCTCGGGGCCCTGCCCTGGGGACTTCGCACCGCCGTCGATTGAAGGTTCGCCCTTCTCCTCCGCCGTAGAGTCCCGACGTCGCAAGGGCCTGCCCCCCTTATGTTCGCCCCCGGTTTGAATATACCAACTATTCACCGGCCATCTCGGGGCCCTGCCCTGGGGACTTTGCACCGCCGTCGATTGAAGGTTCGCCCTTCTCCTCCGCCGTAGAGTCTCGGCGTCGTAGGGGCCTGCCCCCTTACGTTCGCCCCCCGTTTGAATACACCAGCTATTCACCGGCCATCTCGGGGCCCTGCCCTGGGGACTTTGCACCGCCGTCGATTGAAGGTTCGCCCTTCTCCTCCGCCGTAGAGTCCCGGCGCCGTAGGGGCCTGCCCCCCTTACGTTCGCCCCCGGTTTGAATACACCAGCTATTCACCGACCAAGATATTATGTAAAAGCCGCGAGCTCAGACTCGCACAAACTAATTTCTTATTATTATTATGAAAAACTCGCAGGCTCGAACCAGCACAGACTCCTCCGTTATATCATAAAAGGCTATCAAGCAGTTCGAGCATCAACGCTAAACAACAAGCCAGCAACAATCCCAAAGTACGAACATCCTTCGCCGACCATCTTGAAGCACCTTTCCTCAATCGACACTCCGACAACGACAGGGGCAGCAGGGCCACGAGAGTGCTATTGCAACGCAGCACATGGCGAGAAACGCCTAAATAGAACAAGAAAGCAAAAGCAACCACAGACTCATCCCTCGACAACGATTCCTACGCAAGCCACCATGAGGAGAGCAATGATCAAAACTGCCACAGAAAAATCAAAACCTCCGAACTCCTCCGCGGCGAAATTCGAACTCCGAAGGTTTGAGGGGCTTATGTTATATATCCGTAGAGGCCGTAGGGTGCGTTTAGGAAAAACTCCACTAAAAGGAGGTGGGGTCAACGGTCAACGCATGATCGCCCGAGTTGAGGAGGCCGGGCCCGCCATTTTCACCGCCGACACGCAAGCACACACGAAGCACGCATCGCGCCCCGCCATGACCAAACCCCGCTACTGGGGTGCGGTTAGCCCGCACCCCACTAGTGGGGTGCGAATAACCGCACCCCCATAGTGGGGGTGCGGCCAAACCGCACCCCATGTGGGGTGCGGCCAAGCCGTACCCATGAGGGGTGCAGCCAAGCCGCACCCCCTTTTTTGGGGTGCGGCCAAGCCGCACCCCATGTGGAGTGCGGCCGGGAGGAGTCGCCCCCCTCCCTCGGGCGCGGCCGCGCCGCGCCCGCCTTTAGGGGCCATCGAACCGCACTCCCCAGAAGCAAAGTTGGTGTGAGTCCCCCCTCTTCCGGCTCGCCGCCCACTTTTCGGCCTCCAGATTCCGTTCGGAGCAATTCCCCGTTCGTTACGCGCTCAAAACGCTTCTGAGCGCGCTTAGCTAACTTTTTGTCTTTTCTGACTTCTCACATTTTGTCTTCCTAGCATGCTCACTTTTTGTCAATCCCAAATTTCTCAGATTTCAGGAACAGCTTGTCGCCTTTTTCGCCTCCAACAAAACTGCCCGAACTGCCCGAGGGGCAAGATGGTCAATTATGAAAAATGGTGATCTGTGTGCTCTGAACCGGAAAATATGATTCGTCCGCCAGGTGGTTACGGTGGTTACAACGACAAAATTACCGGGCTACCCCCGACCAAAGCTATAAAAGGAGCCCCAGGGCTTCTTTTGAGAGGACTTTGCCTTCTGGACCCGGGAGAGCTTCTTGCAGACTTTCGCGGAATTCTCCTTCGGACTAGAAGATTTCCTTCTTCCCGAAAGCCGACTCAGCGCGCTCACTTTTGTTCTCCAGGGCGTTCTCACTTTTGTTCTCCGCCTTTCTCAGAAGGAGAAAGGACTTAGTTTTTCTGGAGGTGGTCTGTCACCTTCGGAATTCCTCTCTCTCTCTCTCTGTCTCTCTCTATTATTGTAACGAGCAGCGGCCTGTCGCGCTCGACTTCTAAGTCTATAATTGTAACCCCCCAGGAGATAGTGGAAGTTTGGTCGGCACAGCTCCGACCACGTGGTTTTTTACCCTTTTCGGGTTTTCCACGCTAAAAAGTCCCAGTGTAATCAACGAATCTCAAATTGACTGTTTGCGCGCTTGCTTCGCTCCCAAGCTAAGGTGGTTCAAGTAAACTGGTCTACCAAGAGCCCTAAGCGACCCGCAACAATTCTTAATATTGGACATAAAAATACGAGTAGAAATAACATTAGACCAAAAATATATACATGGCCTTTTTGCTGGAAATTCAGTCACTATGACCCTCGTGTGCTCCAGAAGCCATATCTGAAGGAGGAAGATAATTAATATTATGAAAAAAAACAAGTGTAAAACTAAGAAATAAATGAAGTAGCTAGGGATTACTTACAAGTAGTCATTGTTAATATCCGTTTAGATTCCCAATTGAATTAGAAGCTTTCCCTTTAGCTTTATTTCCTTGTAAGCCAACCACGTACATTAGTCATAAAATAAGCATGTATAGCTTTCGGCGAGTTACATTTGTCAAACTCTATGGGGTCAGAAAGTGCAAGGTACATCTCTAGGATTTTGGTACTACTGCATGAAAAGAAATAATGACAAAGTAGTGTAAAACCAAATCTTTCAAGTCGTTGTATTATGGCTTGTAGTTCATAGCTGAAATGGATACCATTGTATCCTTTAGTTCTTTATTTGTTTTCCTGGAGATGGATAGATGATCAAATTCAACGTATTGCCCTCTGCTTGGCAAGCCTAGGATCATATCTATCTCATTTAGCTTAATCATGTTAGATCCTATCAGAAAGTATTCATCTGTTATGTTGTAGCTCATTACAATAGCAACCAACACATAGATGCTTTGGGGCAATGGTGCAGAATAAATGAGGTACATAGCACCGATGTCCAATTGTCCACTAGTGTTTTAATAATGCTTTGATCCAATTTATCCACAAAAGGCTTAATTGTAGCACAAAAAGTAGAAATAAAACATCTTCATGAGAACAAGTTAACGCTCCCGATGCGCTTCAATATGATTGTGGGTTCTGAATATTCACAACAGACCATGGTATCAATATAAGTATGGAGGTGAAACATCTTGTATCCTCAAATGCCAGAACCAAAGTTTCACAAATATCACATAAGACTTCTGAGATGTCTCACATGACATTTGAGTTGTCCTAAATGACATCTCAGATGTTTCATTACACATTTGAGGTATAATAAAAGGCATCTTAGATGTCCTTAATAGGTGCATATATGCAGGTGAAATATTCCAGATTTTTTTTTCATTATCATTGGGCTGAGAATGGAATTTTAATTAAAATCATCAAGTTTATCATTTATGCCTACACAAATGTTTCTGAGATGTCACATTAGACATTTCTGAGATGACTACAGCTAGGGTATTGATGAGCGTATTTTATAAAGTGTTTTAGGCTCTATTCTAGCTTGTTTTTCCATTGATACCGCTCATCTATTTGTAGACTTCATCATAAAACCAGCTATATTCGAATTGTATAACATGTGAGCGTTTTGTAGCTATTTAGAGCATGTTAGCTAGTTATTTCATGCATGAGGGAGACCTCTTCTCCCTCTCATTTTATTTATAGATTTAGATGTTTTGTGTGGCTGTGTGGATGCATTGTTTTGGAGGGTATGGCCGTGTTTCATGCAGGTACAAACTGGTGTGGATTTTCGGAGAGTTTCGGCCCCATTTTGCATTGTTGACCACTGATCATGCGTTTTACTTAGCGCACGAACAGTGGACTCTTCGTGCACGACCAGTGGTCATGCACGCTAATTGGCCGAAATTCTCCAGAGAGATGCACGAGTACTGGCCCTTCTTCGCGCACGATCAATGGATTTCTTCCCGCACGACCAGTTGACGTGTCTTAAAAATCTCCTAGATTCGTTTCGATGTTTTTGCCCCCCATCAGTTCCTTTAGACGAATGTTTCTTCGTGCACGAGTAGAGTACTTTCCTTAGCGCACGACTAGTGGTCGTGCGCCTACTCATGCACGCTTATCTTTCTGACATTTTTTTGGAACAGGTTCCTTCACGCAAGAGTACTGGACTTTCTTCACGCACGACCACTGGTCGTGCACCTACTCGTGAGCACTCAAAATTCTGTGCGGCCTATTTAGAGCATGTTAGCTAGTTATTTCATGCATAAGGGAGACCTATTCTCCCTCTCATTTCATTTATATATTTAGATGTTTTGTGTGGCTGTGTGGATGCATTGTTTTGCTGGGTATGATTGTGTTTCATGAAGGTACAGACTGGTGTAGATTTCCGGAGAATTTCGGTCCCATTTTGCATTGTTGGCCACTGATCGTGCATTTTCCTTAGCGTACGAACAGTGGGCTCTTCGTGCACGACCAGTGGTCGTGCGCGCTATTTGGTCGAAATTCTCTAGAGAGACACACGAGTATTGTCCCTTCTTCGCGCACAATTAGTGGATTTCTTCGTGCACGACCAATGGTCGTGTCTTAAAAATCTCCTCGATTCATCTTGAAGTTTTTGCCTCCTGCCAGTTCATCTCGACTAATGTTTCTTCATGCACGAGTAGAGGACATTCCTTAGCGCACGACCAATGGTCATGCACCTACTCATGCGCGCTTATCTTTCTGACATTTTTTTAGTACAAGTTCCTTCACGCACGAGTACTGGACTTTCTTCACGCACAACCACTGGTCGTACACCTACTCGTATGCATTCAAAATTCCACGCGGCCTATAAATAGCATGTTTCGCGATTTATTATGCCTGCACTATTTTCTGTTCAATTTTTCTGCGTCGTTTTGCCATTTTTCGCCCCTCCAAGCTAGGGTTCGCCCCTAAGCTCCTCCCCATCATCAAAGCTTCAAAGTTTAAGACTTCCTCCAAGGATTCAAGCTCTATTGAAGGTGATTTCGTGTATTTCAACGTGATCGTTGCATTCCATCAAGAAGACGAGTTAGAGGGTGTGACATCTTCAAGGACCCCAGATGACAGCCAAGGATCGTGCTAGGAGTCTTGCTACCTCCTTCACTTTCGAGTAAGAGACCCGGGCAGCGTTTGTATTGTTTTCATATTTCTCATCCTATTTAGGTTTGTTTCTTTGTGGATTTCTTCATATACGGTGATGGTGGAGTTTGTATGAATATAACATGCACTTATATTTAATTATATGTGTTTACTCTTAATTGAAAATCATTATTATTATATTCATGAGTCTTGGCTTGGAGGTGGTGTTATGGTGAAGTGTTTGTGATTGTGTTGAGTGTTGCAACGACAACGAGCGAAGCGGAGGCTAGTGACCGCGGAGGTGGGAAGCGAAAAAAGGCGACCCACATAGGTGCGATGCGGAGGTCGACAAACCGTAGAGGAGAGAAGCGGTGAAGGCGACCCGCATAGTTAATTAGTTTTCTTTAATTGCAAGTAGTTGTTTGCACAATCAACCCCCCTCCCCCGTGCTCGCAAAACTCTGACATAATAAGAGTTCTATCTCAAGTCTCGCCTCTATAGATTACTTCACCTTACCTTGTTCCTCGAGAGATTCGATATCCGGGGATTTACTTCCCCAAATTTATTACTTGGCAACGACCGGTTCACTATCGTTCGGACCGTAGTCTAGCTCCTGCCTATAGTGGTGCGGCGGGACGGCACGTCAAGTATTTGGCGCCACTGCAGGGGAACACAGTCGTGTGAGTTTCTAGAGAGAGAGCTGAGAGATAAAAGCCTTTTTCCATTTGTATATGTTGCTTGTTTCGGGTTTGATAGTTTATAGGGTAGTAGTCTAATTCACCTAGAGGGGGGGGGGGGGGGGTGAATAGGTCTCTTTGATTTTTCTTTGTTATTGCTAGCAGTTGTTAGATAAAAGCAAAAAAACAAAAGCACAACTCAGAAAGCACACATCCTTTTATAGTGGTTCCTCAAAACAGTGTGTCTATGGGTAGTCCACTCGCCCTCTACACCTTTTTAACAGTGTGTTAGACAAGGCAACCTCCTCCAAACTCAGATCTAAGAGCTTACAACACAGATCCCTCAGGATCTCCCAGGTTTGCTCCAAACCCTATGTCAGGCTCAACAACTCTACCAACTCAGAGTACTCCAACTCTTACAACTCAGAAATCCACTAATTTCCTACCTCATGCCTATCAAGAAGACCTACCTCAGATCTCCACAGAGATCCTACACCTCAAGCTGGGAGTACAGCTTTACAAGCTCAGGCTCAGCAGCCCTACTCACTCAGGCTCAATAGCCTTACTGCTCAGGCTCAACAGCCCTACAACTCAGGAAACATGCCCTACAAACTCCGAACACTAATGTTCTTACAGAGGTTATAATTTATGCTTACAACAGAGGACAGTTAAGATGTATCTGTTGGGAATTGTAGTAACAATTACCTGATTTGAAGAAGTCCCCTTCAAACTAGGATGACTTGTAATTGTATTTGATGTTGTTGTCTAGTTGTGTGTTTGCAGGTTATAAATGGCTAAGTACAAACCAATGTTAGGTTTCAATGAGTCATAAAACACAGGCCTACGCAATGTAATTCCTCATTATGTAGACCAAGGTGTTGACTCAAGTGGAATCTCTCAATTGGGATGTACTTCATATTCAAACACAAAGAAATAGCCATGAGATAGTTGCTGCTGGAAGAAACATGTTTTTCTAAGTATTCAAAAGTTCATCGAACGTAGAGAATTGGTAGATTTCGTCGAACGCAGTATAGATTTCGTCGAACGCCATTCTACTGTATTTAAAGTATTTCGTCGATCGCAGTTCGCCTATCGCCGTTCGACGAATTGAAGAAGATTCGTCGATCTCTATTTTGCTGAAGATAAAGCCTTTCGTCTATCACCGTTCGACGAACTCTTATACCTTCGTCGATTGCTGTTATAAGAAGTTGCTGATTTTACTTAGAAGGAAAAATGGTGTAAGTAATAATTCGGCTATATGATTCAGATAAATATAGATGAATTCGGCTAAACCATTTCAAGAAGCCAGAAGTTTTCTTAAGTAAAGTTTTGACGAATTTGGCTAATGGTATTCGACGAATTCGGCTAAAGGCTTTAAGAGAATTCCTTTAATGATATTCGGCTATATCATTTAGCCGAATCATGAGGTACTTCGGCTATTCCATTTAGTCGAATCAGACAAGCAGTGTTTCCGGTTCAGTTCGACGGCTTAACCATTTAGGGCTTCCGCCATATACAGTACACGTGGAAGGTTTTCCCTAAATCGCGCTTATAGCCGTTAGGAGAAAAATCCCTCTCTATATTTATACCTAAGGGTTATTCACTTAAACCCTAATCACCCAAATCGTAAAAGTTAGAATATCTCTTTCCGTCTGTCGGCCGATCTTTTCTCAAGCAAGTTCTTCGCCTCCGACAAGAAAGAGTTTTTGCGATTCTTCTTCGCTAAGAGCAGTTGACAAGATCAAAGCTAATCAAAGATATAATCTCTCCTTGATCCAGTCGACTCTAAGTTTCAGATGAATCCATTAACGTCTGCAAGATTTCTTCTTCCTCCATTTTCAACGGATTGAACATATTTTTCAGGAAGAAGAGATTTGCTTTTCAGATCTGAAGAAGAACTTCATCAGAAGTTTTAAGTGTACTTTGTAACACACCCTTTCATCTTTTTGTAGGATGTTTACCTCTGAGTTTTGTAGATCTTTGTTGAAGGATCGAGTTGTAGGAGTGGTTTGCTCCGAGTTGTAGGAGAAGGTTTTTCTCCGAGTTTGTGTAGGAGTTGTTTACTCCGAGTTTGTAGGAGTTGTGAACTCTGAGTTGTAAGATTTGAAGAATCCGAGTTTGGTGAAGTAGCCGAATCTAGCCTTGGAGTGCTAGATAGGCGAGGTGGGAAAGTGGACTACCCACATCGGGGAACCACTATAAATTCCTTGTGTTGTGCTGTGAGTGTTTCTGTGCGCTTTATTTCTCATATTTTTTATTCCGCAAAAAGCCATAGAATCCACCTATTCACCCCCTCTAGGTGATTTAGGTAGCGACTAGACACTTTCCATTGGTATCAGAGGCAGGTTGTTTACTAAAGGTTAACACCTTGCACAAGATCTCTAAGTCTAGTTGCAAGAGACAGTATGTCTGGAATGGATAAATCCAAGGATTCCGTCAAATTGCCAGTCTACACTAAAGAGAACTTTTCGATGTGGAAAGATAGGGTAAGATTCTACATGGAAGCCGCAGACCCAAGAATTTTTCAAATTGTTGAAGAAGGCCCTTAAGTCCCCATGAAACCTTCCTCAATAAATTCAAATATTCAGATAGCCAAAAAAATGCTGGAATTGACCAAGGATGAGATTGCTCTCGTCGCTTTAGACAGAAAGGCCAAGAACATCATTGATGGTGCAGTGGATGATTCTATGCTGCAAAATCAGATACACTGCAAATCTGCCAAAGAGATGTGGGATTCACTAGTGGTTCTCATGGAAGGTACAAAAGAAGTGCGAGATGATCGACGATCTTTGCTAAATCAAGAGTATGAAGCATTTAAGCAAGATCCGAGAGACTCCATCTCAGACACTTATGAAAAGTTCTTCAAGATAGTCAACGGTCTAAGAAACTACGACCGGGAATTTTCTGTTGGCGAACTGAATGATTAGTTATCGAGATCCCTTACGAAAGAATGGGATACCAAGGCAAAAGCAATCAGAGAATTCGGGAAGTTGGCTACTATGGAGCCACATATATTATTTAGAAAGCTCTTATCACATGAGCTTAAGCTCAGCATCAGGAAAGCTGAGGAAGAGGGCAACATGACATCCGGGAAGGAAAGATCCGTGGCTCTGAAAGCTGAAGGATCTAAGAAAAGCAAGGTCATGACACCAGTAAGAACTCGGTCATCAGAAGAGGATGATGAGTCCGTGACTAGCTCATCAAGCTCAGACATGTCTGATGGAGAGTTCTCTCTTCTCTCAAAGAAATTCAAAAGGCTTCTAAATAAAAGAAAGCAGAAGAGAGGCCAATCCTCTACTTCTGATCACAGAAGATCAAGACGTGATGGTGAACACCACAAGAAGGATTACAACAATGACAGGTATAAGTCTAAACCGAACAAAGATACTTCTACTGATATTATTTGTTATTGTTGCAATAAGCCAGGACACGTGATAGCCGAGTGTCCATACAAAAAGAAGGAAGGATCAAAGAAGGAAGAAAAGAGATCCTTCAAAGGAAAGAAGAAAGAAAAGAGCTTCCTTGTTAAAAAGTCTAAGATTCTGAGCGACGACGACTCAGATGGGTCAAGCTCAGATGAAGAAGCTTATTTTGGGCTAATGGCACAGTCAGATGAGGAAGTAAGCGACTCCTCATATAAGGGGAAGGTAAACTCTCACACTCCTCTTTCTGCTTCTGAATACGAAACTGCATCCATAGCAAATGACGGCTACTCATCAGAGGAGGATTCAGACTTGATGACTCAGTATAAAGCCCTTTTGAAGGGATTGACAAGTGCCGCAAGGTCGTCAAATCCCAGTCAAAAGAGAATGCATCTCTTAAGACTTTGGAATCAGAACTGAAGGAGGAAATCGAAAGATTGACTCCCCTCAGAGATGAAGTTCAAATCTTAAAATATGAACTAAATGGCTCTACTGAACTATTAACTCTGAAGGAGAAAATAATAAATTAACTAGAAGATAAGTTAATGGTGGAAAGGAAGCTCGTAGAAAGCTTCTCGAAGCCAAAGACTATTCTTCCACTCATTGATAAATTTTCTGCTCCTGCGAAGGGTAGTGGCCTTGGTCATGAGGCTGAAAGTAGTAAGGCTGCTGAGAAAAGAGCCGTGAAAGGAAAGGGAAATGCTGATCAAAGTCAACCTTCATTCAGGAAGGTAGTTTTTCCAACAAACCCGTTTGACTTTGAGGCATCCTATGGTCACTTTGCTAGACCAACACATATTGAATCTAGCAATATATATCAAGGATGGAGCAGACCCCGAAACTTTGACTCGACTCCATTCAAAGCTCCTCATGAAGAAGTAATCCTCAAGGATCATGATCCATTTGTACATGGATCAGTTGCCAAGAAAGCACCAAAAATCAAATCGACTGCTCCCAAATCCGTTGAGAAGAAGTTGGAGCCATGTGTGTGCTATCACCATGAGGCCCCTACTTCCAAGAAAGCTACTTATAAGAAAGCTGTTCCTGTTGTACCTCCCGTTCAAAAAGTAAAACAGGAGACAAAAAGAAGGTACAATCGATTCGATTGTTGGTGTTGTGGCAAGGTTGGTCACTTTGCTATAGATTGCTGGTTTAATCCAAGAAATGTCAAGACTCCACGAGTTAACAATGCAAGAATGACCCCTCACAATGTTAACATTCCTAGTGGCGGTCATCTAACAAGAAGCTAAGGACCCAAATTGGTTTGGGTTCCTAAGGGCAATTGATTGTTGATTGCAGGTATGTCCAAAGGCCAATACAAATCCGATATGGTACTTGGACAGTGGATGATCACGACACATGACCGGAACAAGAAGCCTATTACAAGATTTTACTCCAGTGAAAGATGGTCCAAAGGTTATCTTTGGCGGATCTAATCAAGGAGTTACTAAAGGCTACGACATGATTACTAATGGTATAGTCTCTTTCACTGACGTGGCTTATGTTAAAGGATTACAACATAATCTCATTAGCATAAGTCAACTATGTGACAAAGGCTATATGGTAGAATTCTACAAGGGCAAGTGCTTGATAAAGTCGTCTGATACGTCAGAGATGATTTTAACAGGCACTCGGAGTAGAAATATTTTCTATTTAAATTTTCTATGTTTAGACTCTTCTACACCAGTGTGCTTTTTAGCAAAAGATAGTGCATCTCCTTGTGACCAGTGGCACAAGAGACTAGCACATATTAATTCCAAAACTATAAATATGTTATTTTCTCACAATTTAGTTCGTGATGCTCCTGACGTTAAATGCATTAAAGAGAGACCTTGTCAAGTATGCCAAATGGGTAAGCAGACTCGGGCTACCTGTAAGAGCATCATTGGCAAAGATTCTTCCAGATGTTTATATCTGCTTCATATGGACTTGTTTGGTCCCATGCCAATTCGGAGTTTAGGAGGCAAGTTTTATACATTGGTTATTGTTGATGACTACTCACGTTTTGCTTGGGTATTCTTTCTGAAACACAAGTCAGACACCTTCGACTCTTTCACAACGTTCGTCAGGCAATTTCAGAATGAATTGGAATGTTCCGTGGTCAAAATCAGAAGTGACCATGGTACAGAATTCAAGTCTGGGGCCATGACATAATTTTGTGAAAGCTTAGGCATCTTTCATGAGTTTTCCTCTCCTCGTACTCCACAACAAAACAGAGTGGCCGAGAGAAAGAATAGAACACTCAAAGAGGCTTGCAGAACAATGTTGAGTGATTCTTCACTACCAGAGTACTTCTGGGCTGAAGGTATCAACACAGCTTGTCATGTACAAAACAGAGCACTAATCAACAAAAACCATCATAAGACTCCTTATGAACTTCTGAAAGGCAAGAAACCAACCTTGTTTTATTTTAGAATCTTTGGTAGTAAATGCTTCGTGCTTAACAATGGGAAGTATTACAAAACTAAATTTAGTGAAAAATGTTTTGAAGGTATTTTTGTAGGCACTAGTAGCCATAGTAAGGCATATAGGATTTTCAACAAGAAAACCCTGGTCATAGAAGAAACATACAATGTTATCTTTGATGAGACGAGCATGCTTCAAAGCAGCTCTTCTAGTGTCTTTGTTGAAGATGCAGGTGCAAAATTCAAAGAATTCAATTTGGAGGAAGCACCAAAGGAAGATGCTCCAAAGCTTACTGAACCAACCGTACAAATTCCACCGGAGGAGGAATTTCAGGAAGAAGAAGAAACTCCAAAAGTGGAATTACCTCCATGCACTTTGGATGATGCAAGAAACCTGATGATTAGACACCAGAGAGATCACCCGGTTGATCAAATCATCGGTGAAACCAGTGATGGAGTAAGAACAAGGAGAGGTACATCTAATCAGGTTTTGCACTTAAGTTTTCTTTCACAGGTTGAACCAAAGAAGTTCGATGAAGCAAAGAATGATGCATCTTGGATCATCGCAATGCAAGAGGAGCTCAATCAGTTCAAAAGATGCAAAGTATGGAAGCTAGTACCCAGACCCAAAGGACAAAATGTCATTGGAACAAAATGGGTTTTCAGAAACAAGTTGGACGAAGATGGAGTAATCATCAAAAACAAGGCCAGACTTGTTGCTCAAGGTTACAGACAAGAAGAAGGGATTGACTTCGATCAAACTTTTGCTCCCGTGGCAAGACTCGAAGCAATCACGTTGTTTCTCGCGTATGCTGCTCACAAAGGTTTCAAAGTCTATCAAATGGACGTGAAGTCAGCTTTCCTTAATGGTGATCTAATGGAAGAAGTATACGTAGAGCAACCCCCAGGTTTTGTTGACTCCTCTATACCTGATCATGTTTATTCTTTACGTAAAGCTTTATATGGTCTCAAACAAGCTCCCCGAGCTTGGTATGAGACGCTCTCTAGCTTTCTTCTTGAGAACAAGTTCATAAGAGGAAAGATAGATAAGACAGTATTTCTTAGGGAAGTAAAAGACAAGATTTTGCTAGTACAAATCTATGTCGACGACATTATCTTCGGATCTACTGACGATAACCTCTGCAAAAAGTTCTCTAACTTGATGCAAGGGAAATTTGAAATGAGTAGTATGGGAGATCTGAAGTATTTCTTAGGACTTCAGGTAAAGCAATCTGAAGATGGAATTTTCATCTGTCAGACGAAGTTTACCAAAGAGTTAATTAGGAAATTCAGAATGGAGAATGCAACCTCTATGAGGACTCCAATGGGTTCAGCTATGTCTCTAGACAAGGATGGGAAAGGGAAACCTTTTGATGAAACCAAGTATAGAAGCATAATTGGATCCTTGCTCTACCTTACTGCGAGTAGACCAGACATAATGTTTTCAACATGTGTATGTACTAGATTTCAGGTGAACACTAAGGAATCTCATTATGCTGCTGCAAAGCAGATTTTGAGATATCTTAAAGGTACACCAAATATTGGCTTATGGTACCCAAGAAGTAATGACTTCGAGCTAACAGGTTTTTCAGATGCAGATTTTGTAGATAGCAAGGACGATAGGAAAAGCACTTCCGGGACTTGTCAATTCCTAAGAAGAAGACTTATTTCTTGGAGTAGCAAGAAAAAGAATTGTGTAGCAATATCAACCGTTGAGTCGCAGTACATCTCCGCAGGCAGTTGTTGTGCACAATTACTGTGGATAAAGAATCAGTTGGAAGATTACAATTTGAAGTTAAAGGACATTCCAATGTATTGTGATTCGTCGAGTGCTATTGCAATTGCTCATAATCCAGTGTCTCACACCCGGACAAAGCACATTGAGATCTGTTATCATTTTATCCGAGAGCATGTGGAACAGAAGGACATCAACCTCAGTTATGTCCCGACGGATAAGAAAATTGCAGATATTTTCACGAAGCCTCTTGACGAGACAAAGTTCAATTGCTTCAAAATTCAGCTTAGTATGTTGAACAAAGATTCTTAAAGACAAGCTAAGAAGACAAGTCAATTCTCAGATAAAAATTTTCATCAAGAAGACTTGAAGGATTTCAAAAAGTCAATATGCAAATTCGTCTATATGATATAATCGAATTCGACTATTCCCTATAGGCGAATTCGTCTATACTCATTTGCCAAATTGCACACTTTTCGTATTTCAAATCTATTCTATCTAACTTATTGGATACGAAGAGTCCATTTCAAATGCCATGGTACACGCTCTCTCTCCAATAAAACATTCGCACTATATAAATGATTTTAAAGAGATTATAGAGTTCACGCATTCGTCTATACCCTGGTTCCGACTCTGCATCTCCCGAACCGCCGACTTGCATTCCTTCGATTTCATCGCTCGTCTGCTCCATCGTCTTCAACCTTCTCGCTCTCAATGGCAAAGAATGCGTCTGTTAAGCTCCTCTCTGGCGGCGAATTGGTTCACACTGGATTCGATGACTCTGTAGATGAGTTTCGCAATGTTGTCTTGATGCTAGAGGTGTCAGGGCTGGGTTTCATCCTGGAACACCCCTGCAAAGTGTTGGAAAAGGTTGTTCTCAAGTTCTTCAAGAATGCCGAATTGAAGAAGCACGACACTATCATCAATAGCCGAATAGGCGATTTTCCAGTCAAGGTCACTCCTTCCAAGCTTGCAAAATTTTTGAAACTTCCAGTTGTTGAGCAAGAAGATGATTTCTCTCCTAAGGACTATAAGAAATCTCTATCTTTTTGTGGTTTGCCCAAGGGAACAACCTCCATTCGCAGAAAGGAAATGAATGAGGAAGGGAAACTTCTGTCAGATATAATCGGCAAAGTGTTGATTTACAAAACAAGATCTCATGACTATATCTCCAATGAGATGTTCAAACTCTTAGCTTCAGTTATTTGGAGAAAGAGAATTGATTGGGGAAAAATTCTATTTGAGAAGATTTCTTTAAGTTTGTCGACTCCAAACTTTGGCCGGATACTCACTCTATACCTTCATCAGCTTGACAAGCAAAGGTTCAGCATGCGCTCAGGTACTCCAATTCATCATTTCAAAAGGATTGATGCTTCAATCCTTGACAGATGGTCCCGAAAGATTGGTGAATACAAAGTCAGGAAGCAATCAGTTCCCAGCTCCAGTGATGTTTCAGATAGTGTCTCTACCCCAAATCCTCCAACATCACCTCAAGTCCCGTCTCCAAAGAAGGCAGATGAAACTTCCAACGGGGAGTGTTCAAAAGCACCCACAGCACCTTCAAAGGGGGAGTGCTCTCAAGCCCCAAGCAATGCTCCAGTAGACCCTCCAGGTATCTCTCCAAGAGAAAAATCTAGTGATCTCTCCAAGACACAAGATCCCGGAGATGATGGTGGTGATGATAGTGATGGGAATGTTCAAGGGGGAGATCACCCTGATATTGATAGTGGAACAGTTGCCTCCTCTACCAAAGGCAAAGAAATTCTTCAGAGTGTTGAGTCACCTAAGCAGCAGACCCCTGCAAGTTCTGAGGGGGAGACTCATATAGATGATCAGCATATTTCTGCAGCTGAAATTGTTCAAGATAAAGAAGAGCCTCTGCCGACCCCTTCACCTCCTAGAAATGCAATTGTTATTACAAATGAAAGAGAAGTTCTGCAGTCTGCCACTCCCGTCAAAGATAGAGCCAAAGATAAAGCTATACTTGAACGTCTATACTCACTTGAGGATATTGATTCTGATGAATTTTTATTGTTTGGAAAGTTGCTCTCATATGAGATGCAACTATCTGCTAGAAAGGAGGAGGACACCTCCTCCAGGTCTCATGCTAGGGAGAAGTCTGTGGCCCTCAAGGCTAAAGGATCCAAGAAGAGCAAGACAAGAATTCCTACCCCTCCAAAAAGGGCTACTGACTCAGAAAACTCTGAATACTGCTCATCTGATAGCAGCTCTTTAGATGAGGAATTTGCTGCCTTCTCAAGGCAATTCAAGAAGATGAGGAGGAGGAAGCAGTGGAAGAATAATCCTTCCTCCTATTCACATCCTAGGAAGGACTCAAATAGGGCAGACAGGCAGCACCCCAAAGGGGACAGGTATGATTCTAAACATGTTAAACATGGTTTAGCTAATGTGATTTGTTATTGCTGCAATAAGCATGGACATGTCATTACTGACTGTCCAGTCAAAAGAAAGGATAAGGGTGACAATAAGTCTTATCACCAGAAGGGAAGAAAGGGTGAGAAATCCTTCCTAGCCAAGAAGGACAGAAGCTGGAGTGAATCTGAATCATCAACTTCAGATTCAAAGAATGAAGAAGAACCCTACATAGGGCTGTTTGCAGCTGAAGAAAATGAAGATTATCCTGTTGCCAGGGTTGGAGTCAGGGCCCCTCTATCACAATCAGATAGTGACATAGAGGATGATGAAGACTACAAAGATCAGTTGGGTCTTATGGCTCTCACTGATGAGGAAGACAGTCAGAAAATTTCTGACAATGAACAGGTATTAACTCTCTCCACTTCCTTTTTTGATCATAATGCATGCACAGAATCTGAAGCACATTCATCACATGGTGAAAGTGATTCAGAAGCTGAGGAAGATGTCAATCAATTGATTGACAGATATGGTGCTCTCTTGAAAGCTCTGAAAAAGAGCAAGAAGCTTGCCAAGAGGCAAGTCCAGGAAATTGCTTCCCTTAAAATGGCTGAAAAAGAATGCACTAAATCATCTACCAAGATGAGTCAGATGTATAGAGAAACTAGTCATCTGAAGGGGATTATAATCACACATTTGAGCACCATATCCCTAAAGAACAAGGTCATCAAGGAACTTGAGGAGAAGCTTGTGAAAGAAAGAAGACTAGTGGCTCAATTCTTCAAGCCAAAATCTGTGCTCCATATTATTGACTCCTTTTCTTCTCAATCCAAAAGGAGAGGACTAGGATTCAATAAACTGGAAGTAGGAGAAGGGAGTGGAGAAAAGAACAGGGGTAAGGCTAAGCCTTAAACCACCTTTCAAAAGGTATAACTTCCCTCCAACAGGTATGACTATGAAAGCATGTATGGTCACTGGAAGAATGGAAGTACCTATAGGAAGGAAAACACTCCTTACTATAGTGTAAGAAAGGGCATGGGAATGAGTGCTATGATGGCTCCCCATGAGAAAATTCAAATGGCCCAACATGGACCATTTGTATTTGGTATTGCAGCCCCTTCATTCAAGAATAAGGATGCAAGCTCTTCTAAATTTAATTCAGCTAAGAACATGACTGCTGTCATATCAGTAGACAAGTCTAGTTGCTCAGTGTCTAATGCCATCAATTCTTGCCTTTCCCAAAAACAAAAGCAAGCTGATGCCATTAAAACAAAGACTACTAAGACTGTACACAAGATGACCTTCAGCCAAATCATTGCTGAAAGGAACAAAATGAAGACTGCTGTCTCCTCTCCTGAACATAAGCATGTTGATGCTCATTTCACCACAAGAAATGTTCAAAAGAGGAGATATAACATTCATGAGTGTTGGTACTGTGGTAAAGTGGAACACTTTGCCATAGATTGTTGGCACAATCCCAAGGTGCCAACTGCAACGATGAGCTTTCCTGCAAATGTTGCAGCAGGTATGAAGTCTTTTCATGCTAACAAGGACCTAGGACCCAATATCATTTGGACTCCTAAGGGTAATTAAATTCCCTCATGCAGGTTAGTTCAAATACCAGCCTTGGGCAAATATGGTATTTGGACAGTGGGTGCTCAAGACATATGACAGGCACCAAAGGTCTTCTTCAGGAATACAAAGCTGTGAAGAATGGACCCAAAGTCATCTTTGGGGGATCAGAAAAGGGAGTCACCAGAGGTTATGATATGATCTCAAATGGCATAGTCTCCATCACTAAAGTGGCTTATGTTGAAGGGTTGCAACACAACCTTGTTAGCATAAGCCAACTGTGTGACTTAGGTTATGTCATTGAATTCCACAATGATAAGTGCCTGATCAAAAAGTCTAATGACTTAGAGACCATACTCTCAGGCACTAGGAGTGGGAATGTTTACTGTTTAGATTTTATATGCAATTCATCTTCCTCTCCTGTGTGTCTTGTGGCAAATGAAAGTGAGTCTCTATCTGTTCAATGGCACAAGAGACTTGCTCACATCAACTACAAGACAATGCATAAACTATTCTCTAAGAACATGGTTAGAAATAGTCCTAACTTAAAATGTGTTAAAAATGGTCCATGTCATGCTTGCCAAATGGGCAAGCAAACAAGGGCCACTTTTAAAAGTATTGGCTCCAAGGACACTAAAAGATGTCTACATTTATTGCACATGGACTTGTTTGGTCCTATGCCAATTCAGAGCTTAGGAGGGAAGCTGTATACTTTAGTGATTGTTGATTATCACTCAAGATATACTTGGGTATTTTTCCTTAAAAAGAAATCAGATACTAAATGTCTTTATAAACCATGTCAAGGCAATTCAGAATGATTTACAATGTTCTGTGGTCAGAACTAGGACTGACCATGACAAAGAGTTTCAATCTGAAGCCATGATAAGGTATTGTCAAGAACTTGGTATCATCCAAGAGTTCTCCTCCCGAAGGACCCTACAACAAAATGGTGTGGCTGAGAGGAGGAATAGAACCTTGATAGAAGCTGGGAGAACATTGCTTAGTGACTCTTCACTCCCATAATATTTCTAGGCTGAAGCAGTCAATACTGCATCTTATGTTCTCAATAGAGCTTCCATCAATAAGATTCATGGAATGACTCCCTATGAGATTCTGAAAGGCAAACAACCAACCATTTCATACTTTAGGATCTTTTGTTCTAAATGCTACATCTTAAACAATGGGAAATCTCAAATAACCAAGTTTGCTGAAAAATGCTACATGGGGGTTCTTGTTGGCTATAGCTCACATAGTAAAGCCTATAGAGTTTATAATAAGAAAACCCATGTTGTTGAAGAGTCTATGCATGTCGCGTTTGATGAGACCAGCCTAATTTATAAGGGCTGGTCCAGTTCTTCTGTTTTGACAGGATGTGAAAGGGCTATGGAAGAATCATCTATACAAGAGCCATCCAGCAGTAGCAGAGCCCATACAGAAGCTGCAATTCCTGAAGAAGTAGAGGTGCAGGCTGCTGAAGAAGCTGCTGATCCAGTGGAAGGAATTCAGCAAGTAGAGGATAGATTGCCTGCACCTACAAGACATCTAAGGGATCATCCAAGAGAATTAATCATAGGGGATCATAACCAATGTGTATTAACCAGAAGTAGGGCACACAATGAAGCCCTATTCCTGATTTTCCTATCACAAATGGAACCCAAAAGGTTTGAAGAAGCAAATCTGGATACATTCTGGATTCAGGCAATGCAAGAAGAACTTCTTCAATTCAAGAGATGCAAGGTATGGAAGCTGGTGCCAAAACCTCAAGCACACAACATTATTGGCACCAAATGGATTTACAGGAACCAGTTAGATGAAAATGGAGTAATCATCAAGAACAAGGCTAGACTTGTAGCCAAGGGATATAAACAAGAAGAGGGTATAAACTTTGATCAAACCTTTGCCCCAGTTGTAAGGTTAGAAGCAATTAGGCTATTCCTTGCCTATGCTGCCCACAAGGGGTTCAAAGTGTACCAGATGGATGTCAAGTCAGCTTTCTTGAATGGCAACTTGAAGGAAGAGGTATATGTTGAACAACCATCAGGTTTTGTCCATCCCACTCTTACATCTCATGTTTATTTACTTAGAAAAGCTCTATATGGTCTTAAACAAGCCCCTAGGGCTTGGTATGAGACATTGTCTAGTTTTCTCATCAAGAACAGATTCTTGAGGGGAAAGATAGATAGTACATTGTTTCTTAGGGAAATAAATGACAAGTATCTTCTAGTCCAGATTTATGTTGATGACATAATCTTTGGGTCTACAGATAACAACCTCTGCAAAAGATTTGCCAATCTAATGCATGGGTAGTTTGAGATGAGCAGTATGGGAGAATTAAAGTACTTTTTAGGCCTCCAAAAACAGTCTGATGATGGGATCTTTATCTCTCAGACCAAGTACGCTAGAGAGCTAATTAAGAAGTTTGGTATGGAATCAACCTCCACCATGAAAACTCCAATGGGATCCAACAACTCCCTGGACAAGGATATGAAGGGCAAGACCTTTGATGAATCCATGTATAGGTGTATTATTGGATCCTTGTTGTATCTTACTGCTAGTAGACCAGACATTATGTATGCTACATGTGTTTGTGCTAGGAACCAAGCCTGCCCTAAGGAATCTCATTACTCAGCTGCAAAGAGGATTCTAAGATACCTTAATGGCAGCCAACATCTTGGCCTTTGGAACCCTAAGAACAATAATTTTGAACTAACTGGCTATTCAGATGCAGATTTTGCAGGATGCAAGGAAGATAGGAAGAGCACAAGTGGGACTTGTCAATTCCTAGGAAGAAAGCTGATCTCATGGAGCAGCAAGAAACAGATCAGTGTGACAATATCCACAGCTGAATCTGAATACATAGCTGGAGGGAGCTGTTGTGCTCAACTACTGTGGGTGCAACATCAGTTAGAGGATTATAACCTCAAGGTAAGTAATTCTCCACTATATTGTGATTCATCTAGTGCCATCTCTATAGCTAAAAATCCTGTCTCACATAGCAGGACTAAGCATATAGAGATAAGGTATCATTTCATTAGAGAACATGTAGAGTGTAATGATGTATTCCTTGAATTTGTCCCCACTGACAAACAAGTTGTTGACATCTTCACAAAGCCTTTGGATGAAGTTAAATTTAATGCTTTTAAAATTGAGCTTGGAATGTTGAACTTAGAATAAATCTGATTCTGCAAACTTATATGTTTTGCTCATGTTGTCAATCACTAGTTTAATATAGCAAGTGTCACATATATAACAAGCTTTAATTTGTTAAAAATTTGCTATCTACAAGATTATTACCAAGTGTAGGTCATGTATCTAGCCCCTCTACCAGATCATGAAATCAGCTAAAACAATTTGTGTGATCTCATCTAAACCGCTGAGATGAATAAAACTGTCTCAGCGGTTGGCAATTACTGTCCCAGTGGATAACCACTCCTTCTCAGCTGTACCGCTGAGACAGATTGCTTAAATATCAAACTGGCCAAATTTGATTCATCAGGAATGATAACTCAAATAAATTAATTAAGTCTATTCAACTTATACAATTAGAGCAAACCTAACACCTAATTCCATCCTCTATAAATATCATAAGGATTGATTAAAATATCACACTTTCCTTCAACCTAGCTGGCGAGACGAACCCTTCTCCCCTCCGACTCAGCGACCTGGAATACAGAAGAAATGGCGCCAAAGATGGCAAAAGAGCTGCACGAAGGCTATGAAATAGTTAGGAATGGGTTCTTGCATGCTCCAGAAGAAATAAAAGCTGTGATTGATCTTCTATCTGCCCAAGGATTTGAATATACCCTATCTGAGCCCTCCACAATTCTCAAAACAGAAGTTCTGGAATTATTCTCCAGTGCTAAGCTGTCCTCTTCAAAGACATCTATTAAGGGAAAGATAGGAAGCAGGAGGATAAAAATATCCCCTAGGAAAATTGAAAAAGCCCTTCAACTGCCCTCCTGCAGTGAAGAAGAAGAAGAAGCTATTTCAGAGGAAGACAGAGACAAAGCATTACAATGGTGTGCCTATTATGATGCCAAACTTAGCTCACTGAAGAGGAAGTTCTTCAACCAGAGAGGCAAATTGCTCTCTGACATTGTTGGCAAGGCCATATTGTGCAAGCCAGGCTCTCATGACATAATCTCCAAACACATGTTTGAATTGATGTCAAGAGTAATCCTAAAGAAGAAGACCTCCTGGGCAGAGGTATTGTTTCAAAGAACAATAGAATGTCTGCAAGAGGAAGAATCCTCTCCATCTATCTTCTCAATACCTACCCAGACTACTTTGATAAGTCCAAAGGATCAAACCTCCATTACCTAAAAAGAATGGACATAAAAACCCTAGACAGATTCTCTAGGGTTCTTCCAATGAGCCAGCCTTCTCAATTGAAGGAAAAGAAAAAGGTAGTTTTAGTGAAGGGAATGAGGAGAAGAAGAATGATATGCTCTGACTCAGAACAAGAGCCAGAAGAAGATGTACATGATCTGGACAATCAAGTTCCAGCCAGCATTCCTCCAAAGGATAACCAAGGAGATAATCTTGACACTGAAGGTCATGCAGACATTAATCCTGAACAAGAAAGAGATGATGGTGCTGAGATAGTGCATCAAGAGGATGAAGAAGAAGGTGGCACTACTAATAGAAATATCACAATCTAACACTCCTCTCCTGAAGACAATGAAGACAATGACCCTATTGATCTTCAAGGTGAGAGTGCTTCAATTATCCTCAACCTAAACAAAAGATTAAATCAAATTCCTCCTGAACCATCAGGTTACTGGAAAGATGATGAGGCAAATGATGTTCCTGCTTCTGAGGGGGAGTAGCTCAACACATCTCTAAATAAGCATAATACTAATGCTCCTAGTGAGGAGGAGCAAGAGAGATATATTGAAAAGGATCTAAAGAAGTCATCAGGTATCATACATATTATCAAATCCTTTGCTTGTCACACAATTTTTAATTCTACAACAAATCTTAACTTTAAATCTTTCTATCAGATAATAAATTAACTAGTACTCACATTGAGGGGGAGCAATTCCCTGCTCAAATTGAGGGGGAGCAAATCCCTGCTCAGGTTGAGGGGGAGCAAGTCCCTGCTCAGGTTGAGGGGGAGCAAATCCATGCTCAAGTTGAAAGGGAGCTGAGTATAACAACTACAACAACTCATGAAAATCTCCTCAGCTCTATTAGTACCTTAATTGAAGGTCATATGCTTTCAATAAAGAACTATATTGATAATGGATTACAATCTTTGAAGGAAGAAATTATGGCTGAAGTAAAAGAAATAAAGGAAGATACAACAATCCTAAATAAACAAATTACAAAATGGATTGATCTAGCAGAACACACAGTGATTGCTCAGAACACTATCCTGAGATCAATGGACAAACAACTTCTATTGGCAGAGAAAGACATAAGCTATGTCAAGAATTATGTGAGCAAGATAGATGAAGTCATAGAACAAGCCTCCAATCACATTGAAGACTTTGTTTGGAAAACAACCACCACAATGCTTGGAGAGTCAGAGAAGACGAAGGATGACCTAAAGGGGGACTTGGAAAATGCTTTCCAAACTCTCTCTGGCTCTGTAGCTGCTGCCTCCCAATCCCTAGAAGCAAAAATAGTTGAAGAAGCCAGAATGGCGGAGGTGGCCAATGCTGAGACCAACTCTGAGTTAGCTCTTCAAGTGTTACAGGGTACAAGGATAGCCCTAAATCTTCCTCTGCTGGACAACTTCAGCAAGGAAGACTTTGAATTTGAGGCGCAATCCAGACTAGCTCAGAATGCTCACCTGGCAAAGAAGAGGAAAAGAGAACAAGTCATACGAGCTGAAGAATTTATGGCTATGCAAATGAAGGAGCAGGACAATGATCCTAATTTTGAGTATTGGAGTAATGACTCCAAAAGAATTATTCTGAATGCTTGGGTAAACCATGGGCAAATATGGAAAGACATTGACATGATCTACCCAGCTGAAGAATGGATAAGACACTTGGAAAGAAATTCTCGGAGGGACTTGATCTTCAAAGAAAACCTTGTGATGAAGCACAATCCAAAAAGAATGCCTTCATAATATATTCCCAAACCTTTCTTGTATTTCAAAAGACAGGAAAACAAGAAGAAAGTTGCTGAGCTAATGGCTATTGCTGCTAAAGGGAAGGAAGCTGTTGATGTCAACAAGGCTGAAAGTTCCAAGAAAAGGAAAACATAAATTGTTTCTGTCAATCAAAGTGGAACTAGATCTATGTATTAACTCTTGAATAGAATTGACAATGAAAATCCTGTTGAACATAAGTGTGTATGTTATGGGCTAATATTAGTCAAAGCTTAATATTCTCTTTTCTGTACTATTGCTTCAAATAGTCTGTGATGCCAGGTTTCTAATAACAAACAATACTGATATCATAATCACCTTGTATAATCTGTCATGATTTTTATTGTAATGCTTAAATAATGTTATCTTCTGGATGTTATGATATCATGAATGCTATGTAGTACATTTGCATGATAAGTTTTTGTTGGTTATGTACCTTAGCATTGGGAATGTTCTGCCTTCTTCAAATAGGGGGAGATTGTTGGGAATATTTCCCTCAATGTTCCCTTGATTTGAAGTGGCATCACTCACAATGCTAAGTACATATTATATTTGATAAACTCTACCTTGTCTCAAGGGTTGTACAGGGTGATGATATTCCATACAATGGAATATGTTCAGGGGTCTGCTGACCAAACAGCTGAGAAAGTGTCTCTGTCTCAGCTGAACTGCTGAGATTAGGACAGGTGCCGCTGAGAAGCAACATATCTCTACTGAGCTGCAGATAGACATAATCCGCTGAGAAGAGAAACTGTCTCAGCGGATCCACTGGGGCGATAGTTGCCCAACCGCTAAGACTGAAAGTTGTCTCAGGCCAACCACTGAGACTGATTCAAATCTTGAAGAAGACAAGTGGCGTGACATGCCTTTGGCGAAAACAGCTGCAAGGGGAGATTAGGGCCACCCATCTGTTCCCAATATGTCAGAGCCTTCCCTTGAGTGTCGTTGAAGATGTGCAAAGTATAAAAGAAGAACTTAGGGCACTTTTGAAAGTGCTGGTCTGGTGCTAAAATAAATTACAACTGTTCCATTGATGGCCCTGAACTTCTCACTCTCCTCCTGCTCACGGAGCAGGGAAGAAGAGTCTGAGAGATAAAGATTGCTCTCCTACAAAGAAGAGCAAGGTGATCCTTCATCCTTCAACTGAAGAGGAAGATCAGAAAGTAGCTGGCTCAGAAATCATCATCCATCTAAGCTACTCAAAAGCACAAGCTATGCAGGAACTACAGAAGACATCTTCTCAGTGTTGTCTGTTGTAGTAAGCATAGTACTCTCTTACTGTAGGGCTATTTGGCCTGAGTTTGTAGGGCTGTTAGGCCTGAGATTGTAGGGTTGTTAGGCCTGAGGTTGTAGGGCTGCTAAGCCTGAGGTTGTAGGGCTGTATAGCCTGAGTTGTAAGGCTAACTGGCCTGAGGTAGGGCTTGGAGCAAGCCTGAGAGATCTTGATGGATCTGAACTGTAAGCTCTTGTAGCTGAGATTGGAGAAGTTGGCCTTGTCTAACACACTGTTAGAAAGGTGAAGGGGGAAGTGGACTACCCATTGACACACTGTCTTGGAGAACCACTATAAACACTTGTGTGTTTTCTGGGTCTGCTTGATTACTAGCTTATAATAGATTTAACTATCTATATCAACTAAGTAAAATACAAAATACCTATTCACCCCCTATAGGTGAATTAGATAACATACCTTTTTTCTATCATAATGTTCTGTCCCCGTTCGTGCGATTTGCTCACGCACTGGTAGTTTGCCCGTGCGTGAGTAAAATTGCACGAGCTCCTCTGGCGAGCTGAAATTATGGCTTTCGGAATTTACCCGTGCATTTTTACGCACAGTCGGATTCAACCGTGCGTGAGTAAAATGCACGGGCGCTCTGGGTCATCTTCCTTGGCTTTCTTCTTAATTAATATCGCATGGTCCACGCACGGTAGTGCGTTCGACCGTGCGTGACCAAATTCTGACTATTTTTTCTATAAAAGATGCAAACTTTGCCCTAGACAGGATCAATCTTCTTTACCGCGCCCGAAGGGTTCCAGTTCCACCATTTTCGCAGCTCCATCGCCGCCCACCTTAAGGAGGAGCTCTGGCCACCATTTCCTTGCAAATCTAAAGTCGAAGCATCCTCTTGGCCTCCTCCATCGTTCGAGTGCATCCAAGCTCCATTTTGAGGGATCTCTTGATGCACATGTGAAGTTCTCCGGAGAGGACGTGGCCAAAGACAATTGACGGAGAAGACAGGTAATGTAGAAGAAGGTGAGAGCTCTTCCGGACCCCGAACAACAGTTGAAGACCGAGCACGGACAAGGCTTGACAACCTAGATTCCGGCCGTGAATCTCCAATGAGTCTCCGCCCCTTAGGTTGTAATATCACCCCCATCATATTATAGCATTTTCTCTTTTGATTCCTTGGTTGTATGACAATGATTGCTAAACCCTAAATGCTATTTATTGAGTTCATGTCTATGTGAAATTATTTTGTGGTTTATGCAAGTGAGGTGCACCCCCATTCCATCTTCCATCTGTCATTACCCTCCATTCCATTCTGTTTGACTACTCGCCCATTCCGCAAGCCTACTCTTCCACTCGTTAAGCTAAGCGGTGCTAACGGCCTGTATAATCCACGTCACTTCTGCCGGTGTGAACCATTCCATCCGCTTGCCTTCTCGCCCATCCGCCTAGCGAAGCAGCGCATAACAGCCTGTATAGCTTCCATTCACCTTGCGAAGCAGTGCATTGTGGCCTGCATAGTAGTTTATTTTCATTATTTTGTTTTTCTGCAAACCAAACTAATCATAGTCATTCGCATCCCTTCCGACCTAAAGGCCTTCAATCTCAAGTCCTTCCTTGAATATTAACTCCACCTTACTGTGTTCCTTTGAGATCGATACTTGGGGATTTACTCTCCCATTTTATATTACTTGAACGATCGGTACACTGCCATTTCGTGCCGCAGTCTTGCTACCGCCTATAGCGGTGTGCTAGATTCGCGCATCATGTTTTTGGCGCCGTTGTCGGGGAACACATGTTGGATCTGATGGCGCCCTTAGAGGGGGGGGGGTGAATAAGGGGTTAACTGTTTTTGAGAATAAGCTTACAGATTTTAACAAAATAGAAAAACTTTTTGCTTTGTCGCTAACGTCTGGCGTTAAGAGTCAACGCTGGAGTTAACTCTCAAGAAAAAGTATTTTCACAGTAATATTCAAAATGATTTTCTTTACGAAATATAATTCCAGAAAAATTAGATACACTGAAAAAGAATTTTATATATCACAAAAATGATTACAAGGATAATATTTCAATAACGCTTGAAATTGGAGGCGACAACATGAAAATCTCTTTTTGTTCCTTCACCGGTCCTTCTCCCAAGGACCGGTTGGCTATAGCCTATCTATCGCCAGATAAGGCCTCTAGCCACCCCCTAGATCTACCCTTGACCTAGTCGCCACGCACAAGACGGCGAATTACCCCCTAAGCCGCACAAGGACCTAGTCGCCACAAGCAAGGTGGCGAATTCACTACCGTTACAAGAAAAATATAAAAGGATAAAGATAAAATTAGAACAAATAACTCTCTAGAATGAAGAGCGCTGAAGGAGATGTTGAAGATACGCCATGACCACGTTGGAGTTGAAGCGTGCGTCCTTCTTCAAATTTGTCGTTGGAAATCTCCTTCTCACTCTTGTTCCTCAATGTTGGTGTTGAGAGTTCTCTCTGAATTCTGGAAGAAATGCTCTCTCAGATCTCTGGAATGAAGGCTTCAATGCATCTCTTTCTTCAGCAAACGAAATCAGATCTTTAAATAGAAACTGGAGCTAACACGTGGCGTTAAGGTTTAACGCCAACGTTAGTGAACGTGTACGGCAGTTGTTGAGATCGTGCATAGCGTCGGGAGCGTGGCAGAACCAAATTTCGTCGAACGAAACTCATTTCGTCGAACGCGCCTTCGTCGAACGGAATCCCATTTCATCGACCGCAACTGTCAGGATAGTGGCATAAACCAATTTCGTCAAACGAAAACAATTTCGTCGAACGCACCTTCGTCGAACGGAATCAAAGTTTGTCGAACGCCATCAAAGTTCGTCGAACGCAATTTGTCAAGCGCAATTTCGTCGAGCGCAGAATCATTTCGTCGAACGGAACTCAAAGTTCGTCGAACGCAGTTTGTCAAGTGCAATTTCGTCGCACGCAGGTTCTTTTCGTCGAACGGAAGCTCCTTTCGTCAAACGCCTTCAGATTTCATCGAACGCAGTTTCGTCGACCGCAACTCGACGGATTTGTTCTTGACGGCATTCCTTCTCAGCGGTTTTCTTCTCAGCGGTTGTTAACGTGGGGCGTTAAAAACTAACGCGAGCGTTAACTCTCTTTCCAGAGAATCATCATCAATCAGCATCATGTTCATAGGGTTATATAACTATAGTACCTGAACACTATAAACACAAGCAAGATCAAATTCATAGTGTGATTTGTTATTTCTCAAACTTAGAGAAGTGGAACACAAGCTCCAACAATCTCCCCCTTTTGATAATAACAAATCCCCCAATAAGAAATAAAATATAATTAAAGTAGTGTTTATAGTAAATGTTAAGCATTATAAACATGCATACTCCCCCTATGTGGATACCCCCCCTACATGAATGCATTTCCTAATGAACTCTGCCTAAATAAAATATTTCTTTATTTCTTCAATTATTCTCCCCCTTTTGTTATAATCAAAAGAAGGTGGGATAGAGTTATAGCAACATAAAATAATATGCATTTAGTAGAGATAAGAGCAACTTGAATATAAGTAGTTAACACAGCGAAAGCAATTTGTAACATCTTGTAGAAATTGTAAGTACAAAATATAATAAGCATTTTACTCAATGAAGTAGATGTTTTGAATTTAGATACACAAGTTGCAAGTTCATTTGTAATTTGTAATAAAAAGTAGCAAGCAAGATTATAAAAATAGCAAGTAAATATATATTTACAATGTAAATAAATTTGCATTTCAAGTATACAAAAACATTGTAAAGATCATGCGTTGCTATCTAGTGCATTTACTCATGATTGTAGAAAATTGTATAGAGAAGTTTTTAGTCCAATTCTCATGAGTGGAAGTATTATAAATGATAATGATGTGTTCAATAAGTGTGTTTTGATAAAGTATACAAGAGTATAAATCAATCCACATGAAACTATGTAATTTAAGAACATAACTTGAATTGAACATAAACAACTTTACTTCCACAAATTTCAATGCACATATAGATTTTCATTTTTATTTTTAAAGAGATGTGGTGAAAATTTTGTTTGCACAAGACACTTTACAATTCTTTCCAAGGTGCTCAACCTCACAATGCTCATTAAGACTTATCAAGAGGTTCAAGTAGTGTTTGGTGGAGTTATCCTTGTCATTAATTGTTTTTTTGTTTTAGTGATCAAGGACTCCGAATTCACTTGTGTTGAAAATATAGCATTTTTTAATTTTATTAACCACATTTCTCGAAATACAAGTGCACGAAAAACAAAGAATTCAAGAAAGAATTCAATGTTGTGTAGGTAAATTATTTATGAATTTCTAAATAAGTTCTTATGCTACACAATCATGCAAAAATAAGATTTACAACACATGTAGATTCACCAAAAAGGTGTAAGTGAGAAAATCATTATTAAAGATAAAAACTTTACTCATACTTAGAGGCATGTAAAAACATTTCTACACATGTAATCTGTAACCAATTGTGTTTTTGTTTGCACATTTCAAGATGATATTCAAGGCATGAGAAAATCAAAACAATGTTTTTTTAAGAAACTTGAAGGTTTAAATTAAACATTGTAAAGAATTTTTAAGCAATATATATAATCATCCTTGAAATAAACATTTAAGCACATATTTATATTTTTTTTGTTTTTTATTTTTGAAGTAAATAATAACAAATAAGAAAAAAAAAAATTGAGCATAGAGGCTAACGCCAGGCGTTAGCTTCTAAACGGCGAGACAGAACACCAATTTTTGATTTTGAAAAAACTTTTTCATGAAAAATTTGTAATATAAATGGGCCTTCTTACAGTTGAAATTTCAGACATTATAAAGTTGATATGAAGGCTTTGTTAGCATGTTTTTGGTGGTTTTAATAGTTTTTTACATTTTATTAAATTTTAAATTTTTGAAGAACAAAAATGCAAACAAACAAAGTACATAAAATAATTTGATAGCTTTTTATAAGGGTTTAAGTGACATTTCTAAGACACCTAATTCTAACCTAAGCATGTGAAAACATGCATCGGGTAGAGGTTTCGTAAAAATGTCGGCAAGTTGTGATTCCGTCCCTATACAGCTAATTTTAACATGTTCTTTCTTAATATGATCCATAATAAAATGATGTCGGACATCTATATGTTTAGATCTAGAATGATGTACGGGATTGTTTGTGAGATCTATAGCGCTCTTGTTGTCACGCTTTAATTCTATGTTATTTAGATGAACACCAAAGTCTTCTAACGTTTGGGTCATCCACAAGGCTTGTGCACAACAACTACCTAGTGCGATATATTCAGCCTCGGTAGTGGAGAGGGCAACATAATTCTGTTTCCTACTCGACCATGATATAAGTGAATGACCTATAAAATGACATGTGCCACTAGTGCTAGCTCTTACGATCTAATGAACATCCCGCATAGTCCGAATTAGAAAAACCGTGTAGAATAAAACTATCATTATGAGGATACTATAAGCCTAATCTAGATGTTCCGATTAGATATCTAAAAATGCGTTTAACCGCTTTCAAATGTGATTCTTTTGTGTTAGCTTGAAATCTAGCACATAAGCAAACGGAAAACATAATATCGGGTCTAGATGCGCTTAAATATAGCAATGAGCCTATCATCCCTCTATATAATGTTTGATCAATATAAATACCGGCTTCATCTTTTCCTAATTTTAGTGATGCACTCATTGGTGTATTAGCTTGTTTTAGGTTTTCAAATCCAAATCTTTTAAGAATACCATGAACATATTTAGTTTGACAAATAAATATACCATCTTGTTTTTGTGAGATTTGAAATCCTAGAAAATAGGTGAGTTCTCCTACCAAGCTCATTTCAAATTCATTTTTCATCACTAAAATTACTTCATTACATAACTCTTCATTAGTGGCTCCAAAAATGATATCATCAACATTAATTTGCAATATAATCAAATCATTATCTACATGCTTAATGAATAGTGTATTATCCGCACTTCCCATTTTATAACCGTGCTTTATCAAAAATAATGTCAATCTATCATACCAAGCACGAGGCGCTTGCTTTAATCAATAAAGTGCTTTCTCTAATTTATACACATGATTTGGAAATTTTTCATTCACAAAACCGGGGGGTTGTTCTACATAAACTTCTTCTTTCATAATCCCGTTTAAAAATGCACTTTTAACATCCATTTAAAATAATTTATATCTTTTAAAGCTCGCAAAAGCAAGAAATATTCTAATAGACTCAAGGCGAGCAACGGGTGCAAAAGTTTCATCAAAATCTACCCCTTCGATTTGTGAATAACCCTTGTGCAACTAGTCTAGCTTTATTCCTTGTAATTTTAGAGTCACCATCTAGTTTGTTTTTGAAAATCCATTTGACTCCTATAACCGGATAGTTAAATGGCCTCTCTACTTAATTCCAAACCTTGTTACGTTCAAATTGATTTAATTCATCATTCATAGCTAAAAACCAAAATTCATCATTTAAAGCGGTTGAAACATTTTTTGGTTCTATTTCGGATACGAAACAAAGGTTTGAAAAAGACTCATGTAAAGAAGAACGAGTACTTACCCCTTTAGATGGTTCTCCTATCACAAGCTCCTTTGGATGATCCTTAGTGAACTGCAACACGCTTGGAGGAACATATTCAATTATCTCATTTTCTTTCTCCTCTTGTTCTTCTCCTTTTTCTTTTTTTTTTCTCCAAGTGATTCATCATCCTCATGCTCCAAAGGGGAAATAGGTTCGTCTTCATTTCCTGTATGATTAGAATCTACATAAGGAACAAACTCATCAAATCTTACATGTATAGACTCTTCAACTACTTTAGTTCTTTTATTATATATTCTATAAGCCTTGCTAGTTGAAGAGTAACCAATGAAAATTCCCTCATCACATTTTTCATCAAATTTTCCTAGTGCATCTTTAGTGTTTAAAATGAAACATTTACAACCAAACACATGAAAATAAGATACATTAGGTTTTCTTTTAAAGTAAAGCTCATAAGGTGTCAATTTTAAAATAGGACGAAGCATAACACGATTAATGATATAACATGAAGTATTAACCGCTTCGGCCCAAAATGATTTAGGCAACCCATATTGACAAAGCATAGTGCGTGTTAGCTCTTGAAGGGTTCTATTTTTCCTCTCCACTACACCATTTTGTTGTGGGGTGCGAGGAGCGGAAAATTCATGTTTAATTCCTAAATCATCACAAAAAGAAGAAAATCTATCATTTTCAAATTCTCCTCCATGATCCGAACGTATGCATTTAATCTTTAAATCAAGTTATTTTTGAAATAGAATGCATAGTTTAGTAAATTCAAGGAAAGCATCGGATTTGGAAGATAGAAATAATGTCCAACAAAATCTAAAAAAATCATCAATTATTACAAAAGTATATTTTCTACCTCTTATACTAGAAGTGCAAACCGGTCCAAATAAATCCATATGAATTAATTGAAGAGGTCTAGTGGTAGAAATTACATTTTTTCTTTTAAAAGAATTTTTTGAAAATTTTCCTTTTTGGCAAGGCGTACAAAGAGAAGATAAATTTCTATTAAGCATAGGTAATCCCTTAATTAATTTATCTTTTGATAATTTCAAAATAAGCTTGGTGCTAGAGTGACCAAGGCGCCTATGCCAAAGTTCTAATTCTTCATTTTTAGAAATAAAGCATTTTAAAGAAGAATTTGAAAGATCATTAAAAGTAATCATATAAACATTATGCATCCTAGGTGCGGTGAGTACGAATCATTTGTTTTAGAATTTATAATTTTGCAAAGATTTGTAGATGATTCAAATAATACATTTAAGCCTATATCACATAATTGACTAATTGAAATTAAATTATGTTTTAAGCCATCTACAAATAAAACATTTGAGATTGAAAAAGAATCGTTACCCACTGTGCTGATGCCCATGATCCTTCCTTTTCCATTATCACCAAATGTTACCATCCCTCCTTTCTTCATCTCATGGCTAAGGAACTTTGCTTTGTTTCCCGTCATGTGTTTGGAGCATCCCGAGTCCAAATACCACACGTACTTTTTGTCCTTAGCCTGCCAACATACCTAAAAAGGAGATGAGAGTAAAGATCCGGATACCCAAGAGATTCCTCCCATAGAATAGGTGGAAACTTTAGGCACCCAGATTTGCTTTATAGCACTACGACCCTTTTTCCTACTTGAGTTAGAGGTGTGTCCAAATAAATGACATTTGACACGTGATATAAAAGGGGATGAGACCCTTTTTGAAGTTTTGGATAAACTCTTGTTGGAAAATGAGGTAACATTTGAATTTTTGAAATTATTAATAACAGAATTAGTGTTTCTGGAATTACAGCTAACGCCAGCGTTAGGAGTTAACGCCTGGCGATAGTTTCCAGAGCTATATCCAAGGCCATATTTGGCACTTCCATGGCATTGGTTGGCCAAGATCATGTCCAGAGATCTTTGCCCAACTCCAAACTTCTTAATAGCCAAATTTAAATCATGAATACGAGCTTTGAGAGCGGTGTTTTCCGTTACCAACATAACGTTCCGATTCGCAAAACTCTTCTTTCCATCCTCTATTTGAGAAAGAGAGGTTTTTAAAGTTCTTTACAAATCCCCCTTCTCCTTAGTAAGTTCAATAGTGTAGTGGGATTTAGAAAGAACTTCTTCAAGTTCTTTCACTCTTGCCAAGGAGTGATTGCACTCTTGGCAAGATACCTTTTCTTTCCCTAATAGTTTAGATAATTTTTTGTTTTCTTTTAACAAAAGTTTATTTTCAGAATTTAGAAGATCAATATCTTTTAAACCTTTTTCAAAGAATTTGCAAGTTTGTAAATACTCAATATATAAATCATCATAAGAAGTAGGGAGAGTTACCTCAGTGTCTCTTTGGACACTGCTTTCATCCTCGGATGTCTTGTCACCTTTTCCCATAAGGCACATATTTTCCTCTTCTTCGTCGCTAGTGGATGAGCCGCTTGAATCCTCGGAGGAGGAGTGCCGCTTTTAGGACCTTCTTCTTCTCTTTTCCCTTGTGCCCTTTTTCTTTACGCTCTTTCAGATATTTTGGGCACCGGCTCCAAATATGTCCGGTCTTTCTACAATGGTAGCACTCCAGTGGTGGTCGTTCATCATCGTCCTCGTCGCTACCTCTCTCTTTCTTTGATGAAGATCCCTTTTTGATGAAATATTTCTAAAAGGCGTTTCTCCTTTCCGGATTCTTCATGAACCTTTTGAACTTCTTCACAAAAAGGCTCTCCTCGTCCTCATCATCATCATCTCCATTTGCCTCCTTTTTTGACTTTAAGGCCAAACTCTTCTTCATTGGCTCCAAGTTGTACTCTTGTTGTTGAATTTTGAGTTCAACCTCATGGGTCTTTAGGTTCCCAATGAGGCTCTCAATTTGGAGCTTCTTCAAATTGTGCGACTCCGAGATAGCCGTCACCTTTAGATTGAACTTTGGAGGGAGAGACCTTAAAATTTTTCTCACCAAGTCACCGTTGGAGAACACCTTTCCAAGTACTTTTGAGTCGTTGACGATCTTGGTGAACCTTGTGTACATTGAATCTACGTCTTCATCCGCCTCCATCCAGAATTTCTCATACTCGGATTCAAGTTGGAAGAGCTTTGAATCCTTAACCCACGAAGTACCTTCATGAGTAATTTCTAATAAATTCCATATATCATAAGCTGTTTCGCAAGCACAAGTTCTATTAAATTCCGTTCTATCCAAAGCACAAAATAACGCATTCATTGCTTTAGCGTTATTCTTACATCTCAACTTATCATTTTCATCCCATCTATCTTTAGGTTTTTCCATGGTGACTTCTCCAATAACAAATGTTGGTGGAGAATAACTTTGTTCTACCATACCCCAAACGTCATTATCTAACGCAGTTAAAAAATAACGCATTCTAGTTTTCCAGTAATTATAATCAGTTCTGGTAAGTAGTGGAGGTCTACTAATCCCTTGACCCTCAGCGAAAGCATGATCATTATGAGCAATTATTCCCGGTTGTGAAACCGTTTTGGAATAACCTTGCTCTGATACCAAGTGTTGGATCTGATGGTGCCCTTAGAGGGGGGGGGGGGTGAATAAGGGGTTAACTGTTTTTGAGAATAAGCTTACAAATTTTAACAAAACAGAAAAACTTTTTGCTCTGTCGCTAATGCCTGGCGTTAAAAGTCAACGCTGGCGTTAACTCACCAGAAAAAGCATTTTCACAGAAATATTCAAAATGATTTTCTTTATGAAATATAATTCCAGAAAAATTAGATATCCTAAAAAAGAATTTTATATATCACAAAAATGATTACAAGGATAATATTTCAATAACGCTTGAAATTGGAGGCGACAACATGAAAATCTCTTTTTATTCCTTCACCGGTCCTTCTCCCAAGGACCGGTTGGCTATAACCTATCTATCCCCAGATAAGGCCTCTAGCCACCCCCTAGATCTACCCTTGACCTAGTCGCCACGCACAATGTGGTGAATTATCCCCTAAGCCACACAAGGACCTAATCGCCACAAGCAAGGCGGCGAATTCACTACCATTACAAGAAAAATATAAAAGGATAAAGAGAAAATTAGAACAAATAACTCCCTAGAATGAAGAACGCTGAAGGAGATGTTGAAGATACGCCATGACCACGTCGGAGTTGAAGCGAGCATCCTTCTTCAAATTTGCCATTGGAAATCTCCTTCTCACTCTTGTTCCTCAATGTTGGTGTTGGGAGTTCTCTCCGAATTCTGGAAGAAATGCTCTCTCAGATCTCTGGAATGAAGGCTTCAATGCATCTCTTTCTTCAGCAAACGAAATCAGATCTTTAAATAGAAATTGGAGCTAACGCGTGGCGTTAAGGTTTAACGCCAGCATTAGTGAACGTGTACGACAGTTGCTGAGATCTTGCATAGCGTCGGGAGCGTGGCAGAACCAAATTTCGTCGAACGAAACTCATTTCGTCGAACAGAATCCCATTTCGTCAACCGCAACCGTCAGGATCGTGGCAGCAACCAATTTTGTCGAACGAAAATAATTTCGTCAAACGCGCCTTCGTCAAACAGAATCAAAGTTCGTCGAACGCAGTTTGTCAAGCGCAATTTCGTCGAGCGCATGCTCATTTCGTTGAACGGAACTCAAAGTTCATCGAACGCAGTTTGTCAAACGCAATTTCATCACACACAGGTTCTTTTCGTCGAACGGAAGCTCCTTTCGTCGAACGCCTTCAGATTTCGTCGAACGCAGTTTCATCGACCGCAACTCAACGGATTTGTTCTCGACGGCATTCCTTCTCAGCGGTTTCCTTCTCAGCGGTTTTCTTCTCAGCGGTTGTTAACGCGGGATGTTAAAAACTAACGCGAGCATTAGCTCTCTTTTCAGAGAATCATCATCAATCAGCATCCTGTTCATAGGGTTATATAAAAATAGTACCTGCACACTATAAACACAAGCAAGATCAAATACATAGTATGATTTGTTATTTCTCAAACTAAGAGAAGTGGAACACAAGCTCCAACAGCACAGTCGTGTGAGTTTCTGGTGGGGGAGAACCTGAGAGAAAAGTCCTTTCTTTTGTGTATAGCTTTGTTTTTGTTTATTTCCTTTTATTCGCCCTTTTTACTTGTTTTAATTTAGGTTGCCTTAGTGATTTATTATTATGTGTAGTGTTTTGCACAATTGTGTTTTTCTTTTAAATCTCGATATCCTCACACAATGTGGGTTCCATTTAATATTCGTTGTCATTGGTGTGGAGATATTTCCAACGCTAGTGATAAATGCCCTACTGGAGATAGTGGGCATAATTCTCGTGGCCCAGTGTTTGGAGCACCGTTCTCCTACAGTCCTTCATACCCCATGCCCAAGTCATATGGCCACTCGTCCTCGCCGCATTTACCATTTTTATATTCCCCTCCGGCCCCTCAAGGACAAAGGAGTAATATAAAATGGTGCTTGTTTTGTCAAAGCATAGATCACACCCTGAAGGACTGTGCCGAGTATCTTCGCCAATTGGACGAGGATGATGAGCCGGATATCCGGATCATCCCGACTCTTACCTCTGGCGGCACAGCTTCAACATCTGGTTATGTGTCTGTATCACCTTCATGCTTTGAAGGGAATGATGTGGACACAATCACCAGATGTGTGGCTGATCTGAGCTCTGACATGGCTAAGCCTATCTCTCCTATGCATATGTTACCATGCGTGGAGTCAATTCTTTGTGAGAAATTGGTGTTTGACGTTTGTTCGATCACAATTCCTCCGCCTTTTGTGATCTATCTATTGTGCATGTTCCTATGGAGGAGGACAAACTTCAAGGTGAAGAGGATTTTCCCTCAACACCGGTGGAGGAAGTCCAAATCTTAGGCAAGGGCACCGTTGATCCTGTCGAGCCTTGCAGCACTATCAATAATGCCGGCAACATCTTTGTTACAACCGCATTTTCTCCAAATTTAGGAATATCAGAGTAAGATAAAATACGTGTCATGATGCCACGTCATGCAGGAGACAACTGCAGACGCTCAGGCGGAAACCTATTACTTATTTAATCAAAACATGTTTACATGATAGATCATCATTTGAAATCATTTATTAGAGTTTGGGGGTAAGAACTGTGTCTCTCAGTTCGTGGATCAACTAGTCCACCGAGAAAATGTATGTAATTGCAGCGGAAAATACTTGATTTAGTTCACTTGAGGTCCTAAATGCACGTGATGATAGGACATAAAGTAAATGATATGCACATATCTAGGCGTAGTATAAGTATAGAAAATATCTTTTAGGCGACTTTAAAGATAAGGATTTCAGTTAAAAGGTATGCAATGTGGATGAAGGAAAAACCATTTTATAACTATAATGCACTTAGACATAAATCAGTCCTAGAGAGCAAGATACACAAGATCTAAAAGTAGTGGCATTAAACTGGCAAGTAAACTATAAAGTATCAAATGGGCACAACGAGCGCCAACAACCTGACACCAACCCGTTGGCTCCAACTAGTATGTCTGAACGCAAGAAGAAAACTAACCACAACTACCTCGCAACAGTGGGGTGAAACAATAATTAAAACTCCCGGAGACTCCGGGCTACACCATTAGCAGCTAAGGCTCAGAACCCGAGGCATTCAATAAAACAAAGAACGCCTCAGCAAGGAGTTACAAGTGGCAGAAAACAACAAGCAGAAAAGTAAATGAGGCATAATGGGTACCAACCCAAGCCATATTTACCGAAAGAGAAGCTCCAACAAAGAACTAAGCAAAACACCGAGTGCACCAAATACAAAAAAAAAGAACAAGCAAAGTTCATTTATCTTGTTACATTATTTAAAAAGACTGATCAGCTCAAATTAAACGGGGGGCGGTCCTTTATCCACTGCCACCCAAAGCCAAAAACGGGTGGGGGTTTCTATCCCCAACTACCCAAACACGGCCCACGGGACCACATGCCAAGCCTGCGGTTCACCACTAAATGGCCACCGTACAAGGCTACAACACTCCCCACTGCCCCCCCAAAACATGACCCACCGTGCAAGGAAAAAGGCAGTGGTCTTATTAATTAATTCCTTTAATTATAGCATGGGACGAAGCCCGAGAAAAACACTCACCAGGATACCCTAAGGATAGGGTCACAAATGGAGTAAACACTGCATAAGACGATGCATAAGAGGAGACATACATTATCTACCCACAACGAGTACGAGGTTTCGAAGAGGAGAAGTAATCGGAGGCATAACTCAAGTACCAAGAGGTGGAGGGCATTTCTCGAGAATCTAAAGGATATGAACATAGTCCTCGAGAAATCAAGGACGGGGGTCATAAAGTTCTAGGGAAAACCAAAGCAAAATTAATACAGTTCTCGGGAGAAAGTAAAGGCAGAGAACAAGAAATTCTGGAGAAATCCAAGGGAAATACCCTTTTCTCGAGAAATCCCCTGCAGGGGCTCAGATTTCTCGAGAATTTAAAAGCAGGGAAAGAAGCTTCTCGAGAATTGAAATTCAGGGATCACTATATCTCGAGAAATAAAGCAGGGGATAAAGTTTCTCGAGAGAAATAAAGCAGGGGATAAAAACAGACAGTTCGTCGAACGCGCTGGGTCGTTCGACGAACGCCAGGCCGTTCGTCGAACAGGCCGTTCGACGAACGCCTAACCGTTCATCGAATACACCAAATCAGCAGAAAACTGAGTCGTTCGACGAACTCCAAGCAGTTCGTCGAACGCTCCGGTCGACGAATCTCATCTAGATCGACGAACTCTAAGGCGTTCGACTAATTTCAGGAAAAACAAGCTGAAAAGGCTGATTTCACGGAAAAACTCCAGAAATGAATAAAAAACTTGCAGGAAGAAAAGAGGCAAATAATGAGAAGTGTAATTCAACAAAGGAAGAGTGCTTCAGCAACCATAATGGTGGAAAAAAATAGCCACTTGCCTTAAACCTTGCTAAACACGAAGACCGCCGCTCCAAAAGCTATGGATCGGCCAAGAACTCAGCCGAGCACGAAATCCTGAAACTTTTCAGGTCGAAAAGAGGAATTAGGTCACTACCATAACTCCAAAAATTCCACGAAACGGGAAACACTTACCACTAGAACGAAGATCTCGCCGAGAGCATTCAAAATTTATACTCCAAACGCGATTCCGACCACTACGGCCTTCGAATCGCCGACCGAAAGCTCCACGACACTCCGCTCTCGCCTCTCTCGCTTGGCGGCTGGTTTGGTTCGACAAAGGAAGAAAAAGAATAGGGAGAGAATTTTAGGTATTTATATAACCCTAAATTCTATATTTAAATAATTAAATAATTCTCCCTTTTTACTCAAACAGCGAGGACGAGCAAAACACCTCGAATTTTCATGAAAATTGCACCTAAACTGAAAATCGGCACTACGAATCTGACGGCAAAGTCAGAATTCAATTCCGACAAGCCAAACTCGGGATAAAGCTTCCCAAAGCTAAAGTCTTGATAACTACATAAAATCTTCTCTACAACTCGAAACGACGCGAAAACTCGCACGCTCGATCTATATTACACACTTTAACTAGGGTAAGGCCCAAAACTAAACCTGACGAGCTGACGTAACGCCCAAACGCCAAAAATTACGTCACCGGGGCCACGCAAATAATTAACGAAAATCAGGGGCGTTACAGTCACTCCCCCTTAAAAGGAGTTTCGTCCCGAAACTTGAAATCCAGAGATCAAGAAAGATACAGAAATCAAATCCAAAGGTTACCCGACAGAAAATTTACCTGAAATCTAAGAGAAGAGGGTAGGATGAGTCTCTCTCATGGCAGACTCCAGCTCCCAGGTTGCGCTTTCAACACCCTAATTCTTCCACAGAACCTTAACCGTCGGGATCGTTTTCCTCCGCAACACACGCTCCTGAGTCTCCAAGATTCGGACAGGCTCTTCAACGTACGAAAGATTGGGCTGCAAAATGGGCTCTGAATCAAGAACAAGCCGATCACTACACATACACTTCCTCAGCTGGCTCACATGAAACACATCGTGAACATTTGGGAAGGAAGCAGGCAAATCCAATCTAAAAGCTGGCGCTCTGATGCGCTCAACAATCTGGAAAGGTCCCATATACCGGGGGTCCAACTTGTGGTTCCTTCCAAATCTCTTAACGCCCGACATCGGAGAAACTTTCAAGAACACTAAGTCTCCAATGGAAAACTCAAGATCCATCCTTCTCCGATTGGCATACTTCTCATACCGCTCCTGAGCGATACGAAGCTTCTCGCGGATATGAGTCACGACAATGCTCATCTCTTCCAAAGCTTCTGGGCCTAACAACGGACTCTCACCAACCTCGGCCCAAAATAAGGGAGTTCGGCAATGCCTCCCATACAAAGCCTCAAAGGGGGCCATTTGCAAACTCTCCTGATAATTATTATTGTAGGCAAATTCCATCAATCCAAGACGCTTATCCCAAGCTCCACCATGATCTAGAATATAGCACCTTATCATATCCTCTAAAATTCTATTCACTCTCTCTGTCTGACCATTGGTCTGAGGATGGTAAGCGGTAGAGTATCTAAGGTCATCACCCAAAGCTCCCTGCGAACTCTGCCAGAAATGAGACATATACCTTGAATCTCGGTCCGACACAATGCTCACGAGCACACCATGCAATCTGATAACTTCATCCAAATAAAGTTCTGCTATTTTCTCCATAGAAAAGCCGGTCTTAAAAGGCACAAAGTGAGCACACTTTGTCAATCTGTCAACTATAACCCACACAAAATCATGTCCTCTGGGAGACCTCGGCAAACCGGTAATGAAGTCCATTGAAATATTCTCCCACTTCCAGCTTGGAACTTCCAACGGGTTCAACTTACCTCCAGGCCTCTTATGATCCGCCTTCACGCGCTGACAAGTTAAACATTCAGAAACATATCTGGCTATATCATTCTTCATACCTGACCACCAAACGATCTACTTCAGGTCTTTGTACATTTTTGTGGAACCAGGATGATAGGAAACACTATTGTCATGCGCTTCACTACAGATCTTAGCCCGAATATCATCCAACGCGGGGATACAATACCTACCTCGGTACTTCAAAGTATCTTTATCATCGATCAAAAAATCCGGTAATTCTCCTTTCTCAGTTCTACTCCAGAGATGCTGCAAGTCAGGATCTTCCTTCTGGTGCAATCTAGTAAGGGTAATCCAAGAAGGCTCTTCGGCCTCTAAGCTCGAAGGCGCGGTACAACTACCGACTGAAATATCCATCAACATAAACTCCTCTACCAAGGACTGCACAGAAAGGTTGAAGACATGCGCGGTTTTTATGCTCAGGGCATCGACCACCACATTAGCCTTACCTAGATGATACAGGATATCAACCTCATAATCCGCAACATACTCCAACCACCTGCGCTGGCGCAAATTCAGCTCTTTCTGGGTAAAGACATACTTCAGACTCTTGTGATCCGTATAAATCTTGCATGACACTCCATATAATAGAAGTCTCCAAAGCTTTAAAGCATAAATCACTGCAGCAAATTCTAAGTAATGCGTAGGGTAATTCTTTTCATAAACTTTTAATTGTCTAGACCCATAGGCTATCACAGTTCCTTCTTGCATCAAGACACACCCTAGTCCAATGTGAGATGCATCCACATAAACTGCATACTCTATTCCTTCGATCGACAAGGCCAACACAGGTGCACTGCACAAACACCTCGTTAATTCCTGAAAGGCTTCTTCGCACTTATCGCTCCAAAAAAAAGCGGTATTCTTCTGGGTAAGCTTAGTTAAAGGTGCCGACAGCACTGAGAATCCTTGAACAAATCTCCTATTGATGTAGGGGTTTTCGTGATTTGGAGATTGACACGAACAAGTCATCTCTCAACGCCCTTTCACGCCTAGATCTACCGCACCTACACAAGCATCTATCGTCGCAATTCGTTTCGCATCTAACGCAGCACATGCACCACAAAGGTAGGAATGATCGACTCTAAAATAACGATCGGAAAAGAGCCGGATTATTCCCCAAATTAACACAAAGGTTGCCAATCCTTTTGGAGAGAAAAATCAAGGCTATAGGCCAAGATCCGCTCAAGCAAATTGGACCTACCCGATCCATAAATAAAGAGATTCGATAACAACGAAGTCAATTCAGAAATTGCAAGCAGAGTATTTAAAAATTGCGGATAAAATGGTTGTTCGATCTACCCAAATGTAAAGAAAGAAAACACAAGATGGAGGGGAAGAAGTTACCCAACCCGATTCGAACAAACACACAAGATAGGTGGGAGAATCACTCTCTCCACGGATCCACCGACGTCACATCGAATGGGGCTGCAACCTTCTTCCTTGGAGTCGCACCGAAGGAATCCTTGCCGGAGTCGCACCGAAGAGGGGTGGAGGGAGCAATCGTCGGCTTCACACCAACATGGGGGGCGACGGCAAGGAGGAGACTCCTATCATGGCCGAAATTCTCAAAGGGGAATTAAGGTTCAATCTTTTTCTAATTATTCCTCATCAAAGCCTCCTTATATAGGAGTTACAAACAACACACAACCGTCCAAGATGGGGATGTGATCTCGACCATCCGGGCGGTTAAATACACACCAAATATTAAAAAGTGCAGGAAATAAAGAGTTCAAATGCTTAAATGAATATAAAATTATTACCCAAACATGGAATAATTTTATATTCACCAATATAAAATAAAAACGCATAATAATTAAATAACTCGGTCTTCAAGTAGACTAAGCATGCCGCGGGCGGAAGTTGTAACACTGCTTTCCGTTAGCGTCATCATGGTGCCTAAAATCCTTATGTCGTTGTGACTCGGCAACCGGATCATCATCAAGTAGTGGTGGAGGGGCCGCGCCATCAATCCTCCCCCGCACAAAATCACGTATCACCGATGCGTGGTCCGAGAGATAGCGGTGTAGAAGGTCGGCATCCAAGCGTCGAAGCTCTGTCTCGAGTACCCATGAGTCATCTGAAGGGGGGTGGTCACGCCAACGGATGAGGAAGCGGTAGGTATCACCATCAGCAGTAGCAAGTGGCTCAGCAGCAAGTATCGTATCTAGAGTGAGAAATGTCTTGGGAAACCTGGGAAACATGTCAGTAGTAGGAATAAAAGAATGCAACTCACCATCCGATGATATACCTATGGGGACCGAAAGAGAGAGATCATCTGAACTACCACTCCCCAACCCATTAGAATTTTTAGTGGAGGGAGAAGACGACAAAGAATTCAACTCTTGTGGAGGCGAAACAAACGACGTTAAATCTGAAACATTAAAAATGGGGGAGATACCCTAATCCACAGGCAAATCTAAAACGAAAGCATTGTCACCTAGCTTCTTTATAATCTGAAAAGGGCCAGCGCTCTTTGGTGGTAACTTTTTAACGGTGTCAGATGGCAGTCGTTCGGGAACTAACCGGACTAAAACCAGATCGCCGACTTTAAAGTGTGACACTCTCCGATGTAGATTAGCGTGCGCTAGATAAGACTCGTATTGAGAAGTCAAGGTAGCCCATATACGTGCATGTAGATCATGAATGTGTTGGGCGAAGGATTGTGCAGATTGACTTGTTTTATATGTTGGTGGTAATGGGACCAAGTCAAGGGGCGCCGGAGCCTTATACCCGTGAACAATCTCATTAGGTGACAAACCCATGGACCTATTCATAGAGTTATTGTACACCAATTGGGCATGGGGAAGAAGTAGATCCCACGTGCCTTTGTGATCACTCACAAGACACTGAAGAAGGTTCCCCAAACTCCGATTGACCACCTCTGTTTGCCCATCGGTTTGCGGGTGATAAGCAGCAGAGAATAGTAACTTCGTTCCCTTAAAATCCATAAAGTCTTCTAAAAATAGCTAGTGAATTTTACATCCCTATCCGAGACAATTGTCTTCGGCACTCTGCGATGGCTAACGACCTCTTTAAAATATAATTTTGCTACGTGAGATGCATCGTTGGTCCTAGTGCACAGAATAAAATATGCCATTTTTGAGAACCTATCCACAACTACAAAAATAGAATCGTGACGGCGTAATGTGGTGGGTAGGCCTAAAACAAAGTCCATACTCACGTCTTCCCATGGTGTGGAAGGGATAGGCAAGGGCGTATATAATCCTACGTTGGTTTTGGTGCCCTTGGATACCCGACAGGTACGACAACTACTCACTACCCTTCCCACCATCGCCTTATGTTTAGGCCAATAAAATTTCTCCTCAACTAGCGTAACAGTCTTATCCCTACCGAAATGGTCACTCAATCCTCCGCTATGCAGTTCCCAGATGATATGAAGACGTAAAGATGACTGCGGGATAAATAACTTCCCATGCCTAAATAGATAGCTATCCTTAATAACAAACGCAGATGTAGTAGTGGGGGAACTATCCTGGGCAGATAAATATAGATCCTGAAAATCTGGGCAGGTAGCGTAATCATCCTTAATGTGCTCGAATCCTACAACATTAACCTCCATAGTGGATAGTAGAAGTGTAAGGCGATTAAGAGCGTCCGCGACTCGGTTGTCAGCTCCCTTAAGGTGCTTAAGATTAAACGTGTAACCTTGTAGGAAAGCTACCCACTTAGAGTGACACGGGCTGATTTTATGTTGGCCATTGATGAACCGCAAAGCTTCGTGATCGGAGAGGATCACAAACTCTTTGGAGAGGAGATAGTGCCTCCAATGGTGCAAACACCGAATAACCGCATAAAACTCCCTGTCGTAGTTCGAATAATTTAACTTAGCGCCAGATAACTTCTCACTAAAGTAACTCACAGGGTGCCCTTCCTGACTCAAAACACCTCCTAATGCCACACCAGAAGTATCACATGTAAGCTCAAAGACTTTGGTGAAGTCAGGTAGATGTAAGACAGGTGCCTCAGTCATAAGCTTCTTAATGCGTTGGAAAGTGTAGGTGGCGGACTTCGTCCAGGTGGACGCACCCTTCTTCATGCAATCAGTAATGGGGGCCATGATGCTACTGAAGTCCCATATAAAATGGCGGTAAAATGTAGCTAACCCATGAAAACTACGCACCTCTCGTAACGTGATCGGCTCGGGCCAGTCCTTAATGACTTGGACCTTGCTAGGGTCAACTCTAATGCCCTCCGATCCGACTATGTAGTCTAAAAACTCCACTTCAGGGACATAGAAAGTGTACTTCTTAAGGTTAAGAAATAATGTTTCCTTCCGCAGGGTGGAAAGAATCGCCCTCATGTGGGAGGTGTGCTCGGCAGTGGTGGTGTTATAAATCAATATGTCATCAAAGTAGACTACCACAAACCTACCCATGAACGGCTGAAAGACGTGGGTCATCATCTGCGAAAAGGTGTTGGGGGCATTAGATAGACCAAAGGGCATCACAAGCCACTCGTACAACCCATCCTTAGACTTAAACGCAGTCTTCCATTCGTCTCCCTCGCGGATCCTAATCTGGTGATAGCCACTCCGTAAATCTAACTTCGAAAAGATGGTGGCGCCAGATAAGACATCTAAGAGGTCATCTAATCGTGGAATAGGAAACCTATACTTGATGGTAATCTTGTTGATAGCACGACTATCAACACAAATCCGCCATGTACCATCCTTCTTGGGGGCAAGTAAGGCTGGTGCCGCACATGGACTCATGCTAGTCCTAATGAACCCCTTCTTCAACAGGTCCTCAATTTGAGCATGTAACTCCTTGTGGGAAGCAGGATGGAGTTGATAATGGGGCTGGTTGGGTAAAGAGGAGCCCGGGACCAAATCTATCGCATGCTGAATATCCCTAAGTGGGGGTAATGATGACGGCAACTCCTCCGGGTACACGTCCCTATACTCTTCCAACAGTACCCGTAACTCTCTGGGCAAATCATCCAAAACACTAGAATCGGGCTTCGCACTCATAAGTACTAGTGCATACATCACTCCATCAAGAAACGGATCCTTCACAAACTCCTTCCTACCAACTAGGCTCAACGTCTTCCTCTCTACTGGGATAGTGGTGTCCTTAACCAAAACTACTGGCTCCTTCGGGACGGTCGGCCTCAAGGTAATGGTTTTGCCATTGAATTTAAATTCATAAGTGTTGGCTCTACCAAAATGTGTCACATCACGGTCATAGAGCCAAGGGCGGCCTAATAACACATGACAAGAGTCCATCGGCAGGACATCTCACCAAACCTCATCAGTATAGGATTTGAATGAGAAGGGGACCAGGCACCGCTTGGTGACCGGGACGGTGATCTTGCTGATCCAAGCTACTTGATGGTGGGTCGAGTGTGGTTCCTTGGTCAGGGACATACGTGTGACACCGCTCTCAAATATAACATTCACGCAACTACCACTATCAATAATCAGCTTGCAAAGCTTCTCACCACTCTTAAAGATCAGAGAAAATATGATCGTCCTCTTCCAATCATCTAACGGACGAGGAGTAGTCAAGATACAACGCATCACCATAAGGTGATGATCTTCCTCTAAATTGCTTGGGACCCCATCTGGGTCACTCTCCTCTTCAGCCTCATATACGTAATCAGCGGGGTCGGTAATCGAATCTAAAAGAGCTATGGCCTTAGTCTTCGTTGGGCATTCGAAGGCATAGTGACCTTGAATGCCGCAAGAATAACATGTAGTATTGGCCTTGCTAACCTTCCCTATGGGGACACGCTCACTCGCGGGATTCCTATTGTTTCTAGCAATGATCACTACAAACTTCGACTCGGTGGACCTAAACTTCCCTTATCCGGATACGTGGAGGAAGACGCTCCAATCGTGGACTTGTTCTTCGTGTGGGAATAACGAGAGTGGGCCTTCGAGGCTAGATGCTTTTCAATGTCAAGGGAGGCATTGAAAGTCGTGTTCAGGTCCGTATGACCATAGCGCAGGAGCTTCCTCTGGATATCGGGTTGAAGCCCCTTACGAAATCTAGATAGGGTGACCTCGGGAATCTCCCTAAGATCACAACGCACCATATGGTCCTTCAGCTCTCCCATATACTCAGCTACCGTATTGGAGCTCTGCCACAGGGTGGCAAGCTCATCGAACATTTGTGTTTGGTGGTACGCTGGGACGTACTGATCGGTCAGCAAATTCTTCATCATCGGCCAACCTATAGGTGGGACTCCCTGCCCGGCTCCTAATCTCCGCTCCTCATTCAGCCAAAAAGTTTTCGCTCTACCCGTTAATTTCATCCTGGCAACTTGGACCTTTTGAGGGTCCGTCAGGTTGTGCCATTCAAAGTAGCATTCCATATCCACCGCCCAAGTAAGGAAGACCTAGGGATCTCCCAAACCGTCGTAAGTGGGGGCGTCAATCTTAACGTCCCTAGTAATATCAAAGCCACGCTCGTGGCGGTGTTCTCGAGGGGGCACTCGAGGAGAGTTCTCATCAGAATCCGAATCATGGGCCTGTTGGTGTCGGTTGGGCTGCCCAACATTAACGGGTGGTGGTGGTGGCCCTCCTTGATTCAGAAGAATTTGGGCTAACATGGTCCTAAGTTCAGTCATCTCGTTACGTAGCCCCTCTATGGCCTCAGCGTTACGATCCCCGTGCTCATTCGCAGCCATCCTAGACGATGAAGGCGTGATATACTCCGTTCCTAGTCTAGTGCGCATGCAGTTTTGGACAAAATAATAATGAGTGAATTTTTGTAGTGCAGATTAAAATCAAATTTTTTTAGCAGAAAAATATTTCCGGGATGTTACTAAGAAGGAGAACCTACAGAAATGTTTTTTGAATTTTGTTGACGAAAAATAAAAATTTTAGCCCGCTATTCGCAGACCACCGATTTTTTTTTTTGATTTTTTTTGATTAGTTTGCGCCACGGAAATGGATAACAAGGTTGTATCAATTGAGAAATTGACACGACCTGCTCTGATACCAAATTGATGTAGGGGTTTTCGTGATTTGGAGATTGACACGAACAAGAAGTCTCTCAACGCCCTTTCATGCTTAGATCTACCGCACCTACACAAGCATCTATCGTCGCAATTCGTTTCGCATCTAACGCAGCATATACACCACAAAGGTAGGAATGATCGACTCTAAAATAACGATCGGAAAAGAGTCGGATTATTCCCCAAATTAACACAAAGGTTGCCAATCCCTTTGGAGAGCAAAATCAAGGCTATAGGCCAAGATCCGCTCAAGCAAATTGGACCTACCCGATCCGGAAATAAAGAGATTCGATAACAACAAAGTCAATTCAGAAATTGCAAGCGGAGTATTTAAAAATCGCGAATAAAATGGTTGTTCGATCTCCACAAATCTAAAGAAAGAAAACACAAGATGGAGGGGAAGAAGTTACCCAACCCGATTCCAACAAACACACAAGATAGGTGGGAGAATCACTCTCTCCATGGATCCACCGGCGTCACACCGAATGGGGCTGCAACCTTCTTCCTTGGATTCGCACCGAAGGAATCCTCGCCGGAGTCGCACCGAAGAGGGGTGGAGGGAGCAATCGTCGGCTTCACACCAACATGGGGGGCGGCGGCAAGGAGGAGACTCCTATCATGGCCGAAATTCTCAAAGGGGAATTAGGGTTAAATCTTTTTCTAATTATTCCTCATCAAAGCCTCCTTATATAGGAGTTACAAACAACACACAACCGTCCAAGATGGGGATGTGATCTTGACCATCCGGGCAGTTAAATACACACCAAATATTAAAAAGTGCAGGAAATAAAGAGTTTAAATGCTTAAATGAATATACAATTATTACCCAAACATGGAATAATTTTATATTCACCAATATAAAATAAAAACACATAATAATTAAATAACTTGGTCTTCAAGCAGACTAAGCATGCCGCGGGCGGAGGTTGTAACGCTGCTTTCCGTTAGCGTCATCAAGGCGCCTAAAATCCTTATGTCGTTGTGCCTCGGCAACCGGATCATCATCAAGTAGTGGTGGAGGGGCCGCGACATCACCTGTAGTACCCAGCCAACCCTAAGAAACTCCTTATTTCCTTAGACGTTGAAGGCGTCTTCAAATCCAACGCAACAAAAATCTTAGCGGGGTCTACTGTAATTCCATCCTTGTTCACCATGTGACCCAGAAAGGATACCTGAGGAAGCCAGAACTCACACTTACTCAGCTTCGCATACAACTTGTGCTCTCTAAGAGTAGACAATACTAAGAGCAAATGTGTAGCATGCTCCTCAGCACTTCTAGAATAAACCAGCACATCATCGATGAATACCACAACAAAATGGTCCAAAAAATCCTTGAACACACGGTTCATCATGTCCATAAACGGAGAGGGTGCATTCGTCAAACCAAAAGACATAACCAGAAACTCAAAATGACCATAACGGAAACGAAAGGCAGTCCGGGGAACGTCCGACTCACGGATCCTCAACTGATGGTAGCCTGATCGAAGGACAATCTTTGAAAACACTGTGCTACCACGCAACTGATCAAACATATCATCTATCCTCGGCAGCGGATTCCTGTTCATGATGGTCACTTTGTTTAATTCTCTATAATCTATGCACAACCTCATAGAACCATCCTTCTTTTTCACGAACAAAACTGGAGCACCCCAGGGTGAAGAACTTGGCCTAATAAAACCACACTACAACAGCTCATCTAACTGAGTTCGCAACTCTTCTAACTCGCACGGGGCCATACGGTACAGTGCCTTAGCGATAGGACGAGTACCAGGCTCAAGATCAATAACGAACTCTACATCTCTATCAGGCGGGAGACTAGGAAGACTGACAGGGAAGACATCAGGAAACTCTCGCACCACCGGAACACCCTCAATACACGGCGATCCAGTAACATTTTCTACTACAGAAACAAGGTAAGCCAAACAACTGGAAATTAACAGTTTCCGAGCACATACCGCAGAAATTATCGGGGAACACTGGTACAGAGAACCAAAAACGCTCATGGGATGACTGTTGTCCATCACAAAGTCTAGACGCTTTTCCTTGCATCGGATGACAGCATCATAACTGGACAACCAGTCCATCCCCAATATCACGTCAAAGTCTTCTAGGTCCAACACCTTGAGATCAGCAACAGCTAAGAAATCTCCTAAGAGAACGGTGAAACTTCGGACGCACTGATTTGAGGATACCAAAACACCAGAAGGGAACTTAATGAGGAACGAATCGTTGCCCAGCTCAGGGGTCAAACGGTGACGCTCGACAAAAGCCCTTGCTACGAACAAATGGGTAGCACCCGAATCGAACATAACACATGCCCAATGATTCTGTACCTTAAATCTCCCTATAAGCGCGAAAAAGAAACTAGTCTAATACAACGAAACTTTAAAAAAATCAAGACTAAATAGTTGGCTTAAGGTCTAACCTGCGATCACTTGGGTCGAAGACTGCGCTTGCTCCTGGGTTAACACGTTCAGCTTTCCTCTTCCTTTATCCTGATGCTGCGGCGGCGGCAAGGCTCGGAGCGGAACTGGCTGCAACGTGGGTTGAACTCGCAGGCATTGAAACTTCAAGTGCCCTTTCTGTCAGCACTGGAAGCAGACTTTATCTTTGGTCCAACATTGGGCCGCATCATGCCCCTTTCACTTGCACAATGGGCAAAGCACCTCTCCCTTCGGAGCACCCTGAATTGCCAACACTCGCTGCTTCTTTTGAACTCCTTTCCTCTTGAAACACCTTTCAAACGGATGGCCAGAGCGGGCACAGAAACTGCAGACCTCACCACCTTCTTTCTTCAAGACCAAGGCAGACGCACCAGAATTTCCTTCTTCTCCAGCCTTTCTTTTTCCCTTCTTCATCATTGATCCTCGGTTCTTGGAATTATCAATTGCCTCATCATTCAGCGCTGCTTCTACTACCTCGGCGTACTTCTCCGACCTGTACGCACTGGCCAGTTGCTGGATATCACTGCGGAGACAACCCAGAAATCTCTTTACTCTTCCTTCTTCCGAGGCTACCGGGGCCAGAGCAAACCTGCTCAACTTGCAAAATTCAATCTCATACTCGCTCACCAAGAGCTGCCTCTACTTCAGATGCAGGAAATCATTCATCAACCAGTCTTGCTCTACTGACAGCAGAAACTTTCTTAGCAGCATTCCTTTGAAGGTTTCCCACGAACATCCTTCGGAAAGGTCTTCCTTCTCCCTCAACCACCAACTCTTTGCGAGGCCCTTAAGCTTGTACGCGACAATCATAACCTTCTGATCCACGGTGATTCCTGAATATGAGAACATCTCTTCAATGGATATAAGCCAATCATCCAAGGCCATGAAATCATCTCGTCCGTCATACGATGGAGGACCCAACCTTTGAAAGTGTGAAATGAAATTCATTTCCAGAGGTATCGCTACTGGGGGTACCAAGGGAGCAGGAGGAGTAGGTAATGTCTATCCTACTACGGGGGTCTGCACTACGGGTTGCTGCCTAGCACCGGTAGACAACAACGCCTGAACTTGCGATTGCATCGCAACCATCTTCCTAGTCAGAGCCTCATTGCTCTAGCGCAGACTCTCGATCAAAGCTTCACTCTGCGCTCTGGATGACTCGCCCTCTGACTGAGGTGTCGACCTAGTCGCGACTCGCTTGCACGCCATCTCTGCTAATACGCATAAACCTATAATTAAAACTTAATCTTACACTAGAACTACGGAGCTTGGTTCAGAACATACATGTACAGATACTTGCCATTGCTACCACCTTGCTCTGGGATTTTCATGATGCTATGCTAAATTTGGGAACGATACTACATCGTTCCTCTTGACTCATGTGCAAAGGGGCATGAATGCATGAATTTTTCTGTTCATTTTGAAATCATGGGTGTACGTGTGTCATCATATAAGTCTTTAACTTCGCACGTATGCTTATGCAATGCTATGTAATGTATGTTGTGTTATGCATTCTAATAAAGTCCATAATGCATGTTATGAGCGACGTACACATGAAATATTATGCATCCCATACTACATAACATTGCTTGTAACGAAAAAGGAAACATGCTAATGGGCATCCATGTGATGATGGTTATGCATCTCATACTACATAACCGTCACATGTTGCCTCCTATGGTGGATCCATATACAGACACATATTATGCATCCCATACTACATAATATGCCCCGTATGCTTCTTATCATGCTATGAGTGTAGTGTTCATGCTTCGGCTAAGATGTACTGATGACACATCGGTGTGTGTATGCAATGAAACCAAAACAACTACTATATCAGAATTTGTTGCCCGACCGACTTGTCGAACAACCTAACTCTGATACCAACTGTCACAACCCGCATTTTCTCCAAATTTAGGAATATCAGAGTAAGAGAAAATACGCGTCATGATGCCACGTCATGCAGGAGACAACTGCAGACGCTCAGGCGGAAACCTATTACTTATTTAATCAAAACATGTTTACATGATAGATCATCATTTGAAATCATTTATTAGAGTTTGGGGGTAAGAACTGTGTCTCTCAACTCGTGGATCAACTAGTCCACCGAGAAAATGAATGTAATTGCAGCGGAAAATACTTGAATTAGTTCACTTGAGGTCCTAAATGCACGTGATGACAAGACATAAAGTAAATGATATGCACATATCTAGGCGTAGTATAAGTATAAAAAATATCTTTTAAGCGACTTTAAAGATAAGGATTTCAGTTTAAAGGTATGCAATGTGGATGAAGAAAAAACCATTTTATAACTATAATACACCTAGACATAAATCATTCCCAGAGAGCAAGATACACAAGATCTAAAAGTAGTGGCATTAAACTGGCAAGTAAACTATAAAGTATCAAAAGGGCACAACGGGCGTCAACAACCTGACACCAACCCGTTGGCTCCAACTAGTATGTCTGAACGCAAGAAGAAAACTAACCACAACTACTTCGCAGCAGCGGGGTGAAACAGCAACTAAAACTCCCGGAGACTCCAGGCAACACCATTAGCAGCTAAGGCTCAGAACTTGAGGCATTTAATAAAACAAAGAACGCCTCAGCAAGGAGTTACAAGTGGCAGAAAACAACAAGCAGAAAAGCAAATGAGGCATAAGGGGTACCAACCCAAGCCATATTTACCAAAAGAGAAGCTCCAACAAAGAACTAAGCAAAGCACCGAGTGCACCAAATACCAAAAAAGAAGAACAAGAAAAGTTCATTTACCTTGTTACGTTATTTAAAGAGACTGATCAGCTCAAATTAAACGGGGGGCGGTCCTTTATCCACTGCCACCCAAAGCCAAAAACAGGTGGGGTTTCTATCCCCAACCACCCAAACACGGCCCACGGGACCACATGCCAAGCCTGCGGTTCACCACTAAATGGCCACCTTGCAAGGCTACAACACTCCCCACTGCCCCCCCCCCCAAAACATGACCCACCGTGCAAGGACAAAGGCAATGGTCTTATTAATTAATTCCTTTAATTATGGCATGGGACGAAGCCCGAGAAAAACACTCACCAGGATACCCTAAGGATAGGGTCACAAATGGAGTAGACACTGCATAAGACGATTCATAAGAGGAGACATACAGTATCTACCCACAATGGGTACGAGGTTTCAAAAAGGAGAAGTAATTGGAGGCATAACTCAAGTACCAAGAGGTGGAGGGCATTTCTCGATAATCTAAAGGATATGAACATAGTCCTCGAGAAATCAAGGACGGGGGTCATAAAGTTCTAGGGAAAACCAAAGCAAAATTCATACAGTTCTCGGGAGAAAGTAAAGGCAGAGAACAAGAAATTTCGGAGAAATCCAAGGGAAATACCCTTTTCTCGAGAAATCCCCAGCAGGGGCTCAGATTTCTCAAGAATTTAAAAGCAGGGAAAGAAGCTTCTCGAGAATTTAAATTCAGGGATCACTATATCTCGAGAAATAAAGCTGGGGATAAAGTTTCTCGAGAGAAATAAAGCAGGGGATAATAACAGACAGTTCGTCGAACACGCCGGGTCGTTCGACGAACGTCAGGCCGTTCGTCGAACGGGCCGTTCGACGAACGCGAGCCGTTCGACGAACGCCTAGCCGTTCGTCGAACGCACCAAATCAGTGAAAAACCAAGCCGTTCGACGAACTCCAAGCAGTTCGTTGAACGCTCCGGTCGACGAATCTCATCCAGATCGACGAACTCTAAGGCGTTCGACGAGTTTCAGGAAAAACAAGCTGAAAAGGATGATTTCACGGAAAAACTCCAGAAACAAATAAAAAACTTGAAGGATAAAAAGAGGCAAATGATGAGAAGTGTACTTCAACAAAGGAAGAGTGCTTCAGCAACCATAAAGAAGGAGGAAAAAAATAGCCACTTGCCTTAAACCTTGCTAAACACGAAGACCGCCGCTCCAAAAGCTATGGATCAGCCAAGAACTCAACCGAGCACGAAATCCTGAAACTTTTCGGGTCGAAAAGAGGAATTAGGTCACTATCATAACTCCAAAAATTCCACAAAACGAGAAACACTTACCACTAGAACGAAGATCTCTCCGAGAGCATTCCAAATCTATACTCCAAACGTGATTCCGACCACTACGGCCTTCGAATCGCCGACCGGAAGCTCCACGACACTTCGCTCTCGCCTCTCTAGCTCGGCGGCTGGTTTGGTTCGACAAAGGAAGAAGAAGAATAGGGAGAGAATTTTAGGTATTTATATAACCCTAAATTCCATATTTAAATAATTAAATAATTCTCCCCTTTTACTCAAACAGCGAGAACGAGCAAAACACCTCGGATTTTCATGAAAATCGCCCCTAAACTGAAAATTGGCGCTACGAATCCGACGGCGAAGTCCGAATTCAATTCCGACGAGCCAAACTCGGGATAAAGCTTCCCGAAGCTAAAGTCTTGATAACTACACAAAATCTTCTCTACAACTCGAAACGACGCGAAAACTCGCACGCTCGATCTATATTACACACTTTAACTAGGCTAAGGCCCAAAACTAAACCTAATGAGCCGACGTAACACCCAAACGCCAAAATTACGTCACCCAGGACACGTAAATAATTAACGAAAATCAGGGGCGTTATAATCTTGCTACCTCAACCTAGTGGGAGGGAGACCGGGACCACTCCCCAAATTTTTGATTATTTAAGTCATTCTTCTCTTTTATTTCTTAACCCCGCCTTCTTCATCGGAGCCTGTGCAAGTTGAGTCTTCACAGGTATTTCAGGAGTACTTGGAGCATGATGATCAAGTCAATGATGAGTGTATCCTCATATGTGAGGAGGTTGATCCCTCCTCCATAGTGGAAGCCTCACTCATTGCCTTTTCTCTTGTCGCCTCCCTGAAGATGACACCTTTCTGGGCAAGGATATTTTTGGTGAGTTGAGTGGGGATAGCTCCTCCTCCAGTTACATTCTTTTCCCTCTACCTGTGAGGATAAGGTATTACTATTTAGGTAAAGGGGCAACTGTTCTGTCTCCGTATCAGTACCCGCTATCGACACGCATATTAGAACAGTTACCTGTTCATTTCCTTTTTCATACCCCCATTAGCTAGAACTCTTAAAGTTCTGAATAAGTCATGCTGGGAGGACAATAACCCCAGTAGTTATCTTACTTTTCCTGCATTTTTATTTTATCAAGTTTAGTTTAGTTAGTTGTATTTCATTTTAGTTTGTATATTTTCTTTTGTTTTGGCGGAGCTCACCCCTGCAGGGCCTTCTTCTAGATGGCGGATGATGCAGCTTGATCTTGGTTTTCACGTGTCTTCTGGTATGCTCACTTATGAGCATTGGGTACTCTCTTCCCCTAGCTTTTATTTTAGTCTTTATTGTATATCTTGTATTGGGATGTTTAGATTAAGTCTGGGGAGAGTCGTTTTATATGCCCACCGCACGTGCGCGTGACACTGCATGATAGAGGTACATTTTAGTTCAGTTTTATAATTGTTGTTTCATATGCACCGCACATCGCAGCACCCACTTGAGCGCGTGCTTAACCAATAGTGCGTTGCTAGTTGAATTCTTTTCTTTTGTGTGAATTGGGAAAATTATTGTGCTGGCTTAGGATTGTGAGATGGAGTAAAATGTCGACTCTTGTAGTGTTTCTAGTCGAGTGATCGTGTCTCGCATAGAAATTTGTGTAGAATTAACTTTTCTTTATGTTTATAGTTTTATACTTTTTCTATTTTGCGTAAATATTATTTATGCAACTCAAAATTGGTGAATCCAGTGTGAATCTGACGGTAGCGTAGGGATGTGTGTACATGTTTGCTAGATTCATATTGCTCGAGTCGGGATGAAGGATTGTCTTTCTCGGTGGCTAAGAACTTGCACCAAGCGACTCTTGAAGCATTGGCATAGGTTAGTTCAGTGCGTGAGCATGACGTAGGCCATCATTTTGGCCTGATTGAGCCTTTGTACCATTCCTATCATCTGCCCTCGCTAGCCCCTTTGTTCCTACCCCTTTCTCTTGATTCAGGTCCACCATTATCTCACCAAAGCTTAAAAGCCAATCCTAGTCGCACACACAAATATGAGCTTTAGTCTTTTATTATTTTCGTTATTGGGGTGTTGATGTGGTGATTTTTATAATGGAAATTGTGGGTGTGTTTATTGAAAATTTTGCTGAAAAAGAAAAGAAAGAAAAAGAAGAATGAATAAGAAAAAGAAAAAGAAAATATTATTATGAAAAAGTTCAAATGAAAATTTTGTAAATATTTGTGTTGGGAGTAGGTAGTGCACACACCCATGTTGCAAAGTCCAAGTCTAGGGGTGTGTTGCACTCGCGTGTTTTGTGGTGCGTGGGTAGTTTCTTTGTGTGCTCATTTGGGATTGGTGTGCTTAGCCCCCGTGTTTGTCATTGTTTACCCCACCTAAACCCAAGCCCTATGTAAAACCTAAAGTCCTATTGATTCACGCGATTGAGTCAAACCAGTGCCATGGAGAGAGTGCGAACGGGCAAGCTTATGGTCACCGACATTGATGGATTTCTTTGGAGGCTGTCCCAAGCCCCGATCTTTAGCAATGCTCACCTTAGCAATCAGTTTACTTTCTTCCTACGCGTGACCAGATGATTCAGATTTTGAGTAATAATAATATATAGTTACACTCTTAGAAAAACATAGACGATGATGCATAATTAGATATTTCTTCTACTGAATTTTTATGAGCATGAGCTTGCGACTTCGCATGGTACTCTGCCTTTGTAGTTTCTAAGCCAGCTTTGTATTTTCTCGTCTGCTTGAGGGATGATTTGCTTGGGATGAGCAAATGGTTAAGTCTGGGAGTGTGACGAGTCCCATTTATATAGTGTTTTACGGACTCATCTGGGCTATCTTTCACTAGTGTGCACTACACTTTCAAGCCATATTAGCGTGTATTTCACTCACATCTGCTTTCATGATATGTGCACTCTTTAGGCCCGTTTTGGTGTGCATTTGTGCTCCATATTGTTGGGGGTAAGCACATGGTGCTCCTCAACCTTTTTCTGTATCTGGATTGAGCTGGAGGGGTATTCCCAGCTGTGTGATTCCTGTTTTGATTATTGTGCAGTTGGAAGGTTTATCCAATTTTGCCCAGATTTCATGTCTGCATGAATCACACAGTCGTGTGTTTCCTTGACGCACGATCGCTTCGACTGTGCACTCTCATCTGTGGTTCAAAACGATGTTCTGTCCCCGCATGTGTGATTTGTTCACGCATGGGTAGTTTGCCCGTGCGTGAGTAAAATCGCACGAGCTCCTCTGGTGAGCTGATATTATGGCTTTCGAAATTATCCCATGGGTTTTTACACACGGTCGGATTCAACCGTGCCTGAGTAAAACGCACAGGCGCTCTGGGCCGTCTTCCTGGGCTTTCTTCTTAATTCATATCACATGGTCCATGCACGGTCATGCGTTCGACCGTTTGTGACCAAACTCTGACTATTTTTCTATAAAAGTTGCAGACTTCGCCCTAGACCAGATCAATCTTCTTTCCCGCTCCCAAAGGGTTCCAGTTCCGCCATTTTCGCCGCTCCATCACCGCCCACCTTAAGGAGGAGCTCCGACCACCATTTCCTTGCAAATCTAAAGTCGGGGCATCCTCTTGGCCTCCTCTATCGTTTGAGTGCTTCCAAGCTCCATTTTGAGGATCTCTTGCTGCACATGTGAAGTTCTCCGGAGAGGTCGTGGTCAAAGACAATTGACAGAGAAGATGGGTAATGAAGAAGAAGGTGACAGCTCTTCCGGACCCCGGACGACAGTTGAAGACCGAGCACAGACAAGGCTTGACAACCTTAGATTTCGGCCGTGAAACTCCAATGAGTCTCCGCCCCTTTGGTTGTAATCTCACCCCCTTCATATTGTAGCATTTTCTCTTTTGATTCCTTGGTTGTATAACGATGATTGCAAAACCCTAAATGCTATTTATTTATTTCATTTCTATGTGAAATTATTTTGTGGTTTATGTAAGTGAGGTGCGACCCCATTCCATCTTCCATCCGCCATTACCCTCCATTCCATTCCGTTTGACTACTCGCCTATTCCGCAAGCCTACTCTTCCACTCGCCAATCTAAGCGGTGCTAACGGCCCGTATAATCCACGTCACTTCCGCCGGTGTGAACCATTCCATCTGCTTGTCTTCTCTCCCATCCGCCTAGCGAAGCATTGTATAGCGGCCTGCATAGTAGTTTATTTTCTTTATTATATTTTTTCGCAAACCAAACCAATCATAGCCATTCACATCCCTTCCGACCTAAATGACTTCAATCTCAAGTTCTTTCTCGAATATTAACTCCACCTTACTGTGTTCCTTTGAGATCGATACTTGGGGATTTCTCTCCCATTTTATATTACTTGAACGATCGGTACACTGTCGTTTCGTGCTGCAGTCTTGCTACCGCCTATAACAGTGTTCTAGATTCGCGTGTCACAGGACTAAGCATATTGAAATAAGGTACCACTTCATCAAGGAACATGTTGAAAAGGAAGATATCTATCTTGAGTATGACCCCACTGATAGACAAGTGGCATATATATTTACAAAACCTCTTGATGAAGCAAAATTCAATTTCTTTAAGTTTGAGCTTGGCATGCTAAATCTAGAATAAGTTCACATATTTATAATATTGTTACATCATATTTAGATGCTCATATCTATCAAGTATTGTCTCTGTGGACCTTAACAAAATTGCTTGCAGGAAGTACTTTAGATAAATGTAGGAGAAAATCACTAAGTGTTGAATATGTCGGCGTGATCTGAAGATGACATTGAGTCTGTATGAACGAGATGAAAAGATGACACAGAGATCCTATTGTCATGACAGACTTTCAACATACAAATATTAGCATATATTGGATCCTTCATCACAGACATTGAATCTTGGATCAACTTCCTAAGAATATTCAACTAGATACGCGCCTTTTGATATTCTAAAATAGGATATAAATAGGTCAAATGTCTAAAACTAGGTCTCAAACTACATTTTCCCTAAGTCATCACAATGACAAGTTCATCTTTCTCGAGTGCATACGGCGACAAGGTTTTACAATCCCTCTGCTCTCTGAACAATGCCCCCTAAGAAAAGTGAAGATTCCTTCAATATTGGTTGTGAATGTATTCGAGAAGGATTCAACCTTGCAGATAAGGAAATCAAGATGGTCATTGGTTTACTAACAACATCAGGATTAGAGTATCTTCTTTCAGAACCAACAATGATAATGCACAGAGAAGTACTTGAATTCTATTCCAAAGCAAAATTGTGTTCATCAGGAAAGGCTATCAAAGACAAGATTGTTGACACTAAGCTGAAGGTCAGTGCCAAGAGTTTGGCAAAGGCATTGCACATGCCTAGCTTTGGTATGGATGAAGAAGATGATGAAGTATCAGATCAGGACTATGGTGATGCACTGAAATGGTGTGGTCACTCAGAGAAGACCTATGGATCTCTGAACATGGGAAACTTCAATCAGAAAGGGAAATTGCTGGCTGACATAATAGTAAAGGTACTCTTGTGTAAACCAGGATAACATGACAGAATATCCAGGAACCTGTTTGAAGTCAAGACTAGGGTGATTATGAGCAGAAAGACAGATTGGGCTCATGTCCTATTGATGAAAATTCAAGAAAATCTTAAGGCCTCAAACTTTGGAAGGATATTTGTCTCTGTATTTAATGAATACTCTACCTGATCAGTTGATTAAAAAATTGGGTGCCCCATTACATTACATAAAAAAGATAGACATCAAAACTCTGCGAAGGTGGGAGAAAGTCTTCTCAAAGTCTCCAAAGAAACTAAAAGGTCGGAGTTCAGAAAAAGGAAATAAAGTTGTTGAGTCAAAAGGTTGATCAGAAGATAGCTCATCTGAGAGGAGTAATCCTCCAGTTGACCCAAACCCTGCAAATACTGATGGGGGATTCAAAGAATTACTACTGAACAAGAATCAGAACCATTGGGAGAGACCTTGGTTGCTGAAGTGCCCCAGTCTGATAAACCCACTTCCATGGATTAGAAAATTCCTGAAGAAGTTATCAATGAAGTTGTTCCAGAAATTACCAATGCTGTCGAAAGGTGTGTTCCAGTTGAGGGGGAGACTCTAAGAGAGTTCTCAGCCCAAGATACTGAGGATTTGAAACAAGATGCTGATGATATTGAGCGGGAGTCTCACACTGAGCTCCCTGCTCCAGAGGTTGAGGATGAGAACATGTGCAAAGACTTCATTCTGGTCCCAGGACAAGAGATTTCTGAAGAACATGACAAAGCTGCTCAAAGACTAGATTCTCCTGATAATCTTTTTGATGATGATGTCATGGCTGGCATGTATGACAATCTGCAAAGAAAAGTGATTCACAAGGAGCATGATATTTCAAGCTCACCAATTTCAAGGACTCAAGAAGAAGGCTCAGACTCTATGATTAAACAAATAAGGACTATGCTAGTAGAAGAAAGGCAACATTATGAATCATATGTTGATCAGGATGTGAAGGGAATTAAGGAAGAAATGTCTGAACAGAAGGCAGAGGTTGATCATATCAATTTACAAATCACCAGTTAGTTCACCAAGACAGGAACAACTATAGACTGCAATACGACTGCTCTTCAGTCTCTGGGTGAGAGGATGGACTCCACTCTGAAATTCAATGAAACATCTGTGGAGGATTTGGAAAGTGTTGTTGGATGGCTAACATAAAAGATAACTGAAAGTCAAAAAACAGTAATACTGAGATGTGTGAACACTCAAGAGTACACCAGTGAAACACTCTCCAATAAACTAGATGCCTCTGCAAAGGATATTAAGAAGAGCATTATTGAAGAAGTCAGGAAGGGGGAGAAGAATGGAAGTGATCAAGCTCTCTGGATAGTGAATGAACTACGTCACTCCCCAGGACTCAATCCAATAGTGTATGAGCCTATACAGCCATCAGAGCAACAAGGATATGTAAGTCCCTATGAACATACTTCTGAAAGTGCACAATTAGAAACTGAATCAAGTCAGAGAAAGAGGCAGAGATTATCAGATGAAGATATGGCTGCCAATAGGAAAAGAGAAGAAGAAAGAGCACATGATCCAAAATTTTAAATATGGAGTCAAAAGTCAAGAGACATCATCGTACTACAAACATCGAGAAACTTTGGAAGCATTGGCAGAGATACAAAAAATACTACTCCTCTAATGAAATAAACAAGCATAAGAAGACTGAAGTGCAAAGGAGACTATACAAGAGACACCAATAGGAGGGGACATTGCCAAGAAATGCACCTCTTATGCCTAGCAGATATCTTCCCAAGACCTTCAGCTATTTTGAAAGATAAAAGCAAACGCAACAAGACAAGGAGGTAGAAAAGAGAAAAATGAATGAAAATTAGGTGCAAATGAGTTAAATGTAAATGTAGTTTAGTTACTTGTTAAAACATTTCACTGAAACTTATGTATAAAATTTGGATGTTATTCTCTATTCTGTGTGAATTCTATTATGATTTTAGTTTATGTGTTGGTCATGTTTATTATTTTTTTATGTATTTTATCATTGGTTGAGGTTCTCACTTCTTTAAATAGGGGGGGGGGGATTATTGGGAACCTTGCCCACAATATTCCTAATTTGAAGAAGTCCTCAAGTCAAGGATAAATACATTTTGTATTTGATGATTATCTAGTTTGGTATGTGTATGATCATTATTAAATCATAGAAAACATTCTTAGTAAGTCAAGAGGTCAATAGGTATTCAAGGGTCACTTAATTAATTCACGGAATTATTCTAAGTACAATGTCATTTTGATAAATTGGAAATATCGTTGAGACCATCCCAACATCATCTTGAAGACACTCAATCTTAGTCAAATCGTCTTGACAAGGAAAAGCAGTTCAAGCTCCTATATATCGTCTTGATAATACACAGATGATGTCGCTTTGATAGAGATCAGTTACATAAATGTTGTCTTCAAGGAGATCAACATGATGGTTATCTTCTTGGCAGAGCTGAAGTATATATATATATACATTATGTTGATAACTAATATCTTTCATAGAGAAGGTCTCACGCTAATTAAAAATCGTGGAGATAAAGGAATATCATTTGGAAGCCCTTCATTGAAGACGAAATTACTTTAAGTCAATTATCATCGAGAGCAAGTTAATTGTCATCGAGAATGAGTAAATTATCGTCGAGAAGCCTTCTCAACAATACAAAAACTTGATAAGTTGAGAATGATTAAGTCAATATCTTCTAGATATGGCTCCCATGTTGACATAACAAACTCAGGATCTAATTGTTAAGTCTTATCATTCTGACAAGGTATAAATACCGTGTTGATAAGATGAAGCATTCTTCTTGAAGACAGAAAATGTGTTGAAGTCTAAATATCGATGTGAAGATCACATATATCATCGAAAAGATGCTATATCGTCAGGACTGCAATTTCATTGATCTAATATTGAACTAACGTCGAAAAGAGAAAGAGATCGGCTTGAAGAACTGAATTGTCATCGAGACGAAATGAATTATCGTCGAGACAACATGAATATCGTCGAGAAAACTCAAAGTTGTAGAGATTTAAAGATTTTCGCCGTCGATGGTGGCAATCAAATCAGACCTTCTAAGGAAGAGTATATCTGACATAAAGTATACCTTATTTCGACCATTAAGGTATGTCTCTCCTATAAATACTGATAAGATGTGAGATGCAATACTAATCCCTAGAACCAAAAATCTTATGAACATTCAAGTGTCAGCTGCAATAGAATAGTGCTCTCATACGAAAAATAAAAGGTTGCTGTCAAGTTTGTCAAGATCTGAGAACAAGAAGCAGAAGGAGAATTATTTAATAATCATCCAGTTCTCCTAGCTTACTCCAGGTTATTCATCCTCAATAATTTTAGAGAAAAGATGTTCACAGATCTCAAGGTCAGTCTGATCCAGGTTTTCTAAAAGAAGATTCAATCAAGATCTTTGCTGAACTAGTGAAGGATATCTGCTTAGAAGCCTAAGAAGACTCATACAAGAAACATTTTCTTGAGTCTACTTGTATTACTGTAAAACAAAACTGAATTTTCTATTTTAGGATCTTTTTAAGATCTGAGTGTAGGGTTCTATGTGAGCTTGAGGTAGGATTCAAGATTGAATTTGAGTTGTATGGGTTGTGCACTCTGAGTTGTAGGATCCTGTGTTGGGATTTGAGGTAGGGAACATGATGTTTTTCCTGAGGTGGGAGTTCTGTACTCTGAGGTGTAAGATCTCAAAAAGTAGATCTGAGTTTGAAGGAGTTTTGCGGAGGCTAGCACACTGCTAGATAAGCGTATGGGGAAAGTGGACGTACCCATCTTGGGGAACCACTATAAATATATGTGCTCTCTGTGTTGTGATTGTGCTTTGTGTGATATATCTTACAATCAGCTGCAAATATTTTAAAAGGATAAACACTTATTCATGCCGCCCCTTCTAGGTGGTATAAATCCCTATTCTTTCAGAAAGGCTCCCCCAAGGAAGATGTGTAGCAAGCCAAGATGAAGATATGAAAATCTGATATTTCCAAAAGATTTGTTTAAACCTCACAAACTTTCTGGCTGGATATTCACTACAAGAAAAATTATAATTAGCAGCGAGCTAAATCACTTGCTAAGTAGCAAAATTCCTTTCTAAATTTATTTAGCTAAGAATTTAGAAACAAAAAAATTCCAACCTAATTTGGTCCTAGTTAATATTAGCAAGCAATTTTTTCCTTTCTATTTAGCAAATATTATTATCAAGGTATTTTATCCTTGTTAAAATAGCAAGGAATAAAAAAATTGATGCTAATATTTAGTATTTTGCTAAATTAAAGTAAATTTCATATATAATAAAATATAAAAGATTTTTGAAAGTGCAAAATATAATATAAGCTTATTAATCTGTTATAAGCTTGCGGTTTCTTTTATATATACAACTAGGTACAAAATATAATATATATATAAGTAAATATTCTTTATATTATTTATATATATGTGCCGGTATATATATATTCTGTATATTATATATATATATATATATTCTGTATATTATATATATATTCTTTATATAATTTACAAATATAAAAAGTAATTTTTTTATATAAGATATATATATATATATATTGTTTTTTGTATAAGTTATATAAATAGTATTTTAGATTCTCTATATATAATTATTTCATTACATGCTACTAAATACTAATCTATCCTAATATATATATATATATATATATAATTTATAACAATATTTAATGTAATAAATATATTTCTAATTATTTACTTTATGCTAATTAATAATATATATAAATTATAATTATGTTTTATGAGAGGGGATAAAGAAATCTAAAAAATTTGCAAATAAAATTTTTCCTTCGCAAATATTTGCAACAAAAGAATTCGTTGTTGTTTTGCAACAAAAAATTGCAACAAATATTAAGCAATAAAAAATTTGTTTTTATATTTGCAACAAAAGAATTACTTGCTATTTCCGTAGCTAAAGCAAAAAAATTATTTTCCTTGCTAAATTAGATGCAAATTAGGAAGGAATTATATAGCGATCCTAATTTTCCTTGCTAAATAGAGTTTTTCTTGTAGTGTGAGGCTCGATCCGTTGACCTCCACCTTTACAAGCATGCGCCCTCTGTCGCGTTTAGCCGTAGGGGCGGAGCCCCGTGTCGGGCACTCGTGCGTATATATATATATATATAAATATATTTATACTATATTATAAAGAAATATCAATTTGGAGTCCATGACAAGGAAATTAGGAACTTTATGGCAAGAAAATTGAGACATAAGCAGATCACAGCCGTTTGATCTCAAATCAAATCAGAAAAATGGTCTGCGAATAGCGAATATCCTAAAACAGCCTTCCCTCCCTCCCAGGAAAATCTCGTGCCCCCTCACCCCTCCCCTCCTTTGTAAGACCCTCTTTTTTTTGCATTCTTTCCCGGGTCTTACCGCCCAGAACTGCCGTCTTGCGGCGACACTATTACACCCAATGGTCGTCGCCACAAGACGCCGATCCCGCCGGTTATTCATCATCATCCAGGCCAACCATAATCACAGTAATTGAAGTATTAAATGAAACAAGTCCACAAAATCACATTATAAATTTATCATAATAATGTCCACGATGAGAAAGAACTAAAAGAATATGGGGCTTACGCCCAGTACATGTTCAAATATAGTACAACAACACTCTCACTCTACATCTATGTGGAAGCTATCAAACTCTGTCTTCACACATCTATAGCTACTGATGCGACGACGTGTAGTGGCTGCTCTGCTTCATCCCGTCCTCCTGTCATGTCTCCTGAATGGGGTCCTGCAGTTCCGACACATCATCCTTAAATGATGAGGTCCACCGACCGTCAGTCTATAAGACTCAGCATATTCCTCACCGCCTCCACCCGCGACTCCTAGGCACCGTGCGGGAGGAAAAAGCGGAGGACATCAAAGGGGTAAATCAAAAGCAGGTGACGTGTGGCTAGACTTGCAGGGTTTATAATTACTGAACATTTAATAACAACAATTCTATGCTAGCAGAGTATAGAGTGACAGCAATAAGTAAAAGACAATGCAATATGAAGACACAGGTATAATAAATAAGAGCAGCTACGAATATAACCTTAACTTATATGCACACACAAAGCACATAAGCTAAGGGATCTGGCACTAAGGTAAACTCATCGTATAAAAGAGCTCATACTAATTTATACGATGAGGTCTCTGATTGTGCAAGAATGCTATGCTATGATATGCAATGCAATGTTGCAACTCACACACACGACTCTGTACGTACAGACCTTTAGTTCCCACTTTTCGGAGGTAGCTAACCTCTCGGGCACATCCCGTCGTGGTCAAACGGTGGCAGAGGAGCGGGCGTCTCCTCACCTAGGTGGGTAAGTCACACTGCCAGACCTAGGCCCTAACGTACAATGTGATACCAGTACCCGGTACTCATGAGCTCCTGCATACTAAATTGAATTGGCCAGGCAGGGTTTAGGGAATCAGTCCCGTCGGACGCGCAATAAAACAACCTGGCCCCTAATCAAACCACTAGCACTGCCGAGTCAACGAACTGTTGTCGGTGTGACGACTAAGCCAGAACCGAAGACCCACCACATCTTATGCATATGCAAATATGTATTAACCCTTACTACCGAGCCTCCAGCTCGCAATTCTAAATCAACATTTATAAAGTAGAGCCTACCGCTCGCCAGACTACACCAGTCTTATATTTAAGCTACGAGCCCACCGCTCGCTAGACTACACCATTCTTATATTTAAACTACGAGGCTACCGCTCGCTAGACTACACCAGTCTTATATTTAAAATACGAGCCTACCGCTCGCTAGACTACACTAGTCTTATATTTAAACTACGAGTCTACTGCTCGCTAGACTACACCAGTCTTATATTTAAACTACGAGCCTACCGCTCACTAGACTACACCAGTCTTATATTTAAACTACGAGCCTACCGCTCGCTAGACTACACCAGTCTTATATTTAAACTACGAGCCTACCGCTCGCTAGACTGCACCAGTCTTATATTTAAACTACGAGCCTACCACCCGCTGGACTATCCCAGTCCTTATTCCTTATAACCCGAGCCTACCACTCGCAGGACTATCTCAGTCGTTATTCCTTTTAACCCGAGCCTACCGCTCACAGGACTATCCCAGTCCTTCCTTATAACTCAAGCCTACCGCTTGCAGGACTATCCCAGTCCTTATTACCCGAGCCTACCGCTCGCAGGACTATCTTAGTCCTACCTTATAACCCGAGCCTACCGCTCGCAGGATTATCCTAGTCCTTCCTTATAAACAGAGCCTACCGCTCGCAGGACTATCCCAGTCCTTATTTCATTCCTTCCCAAATTTGGGAGGGAGATTATGTTTTAAGTTCTCCTACTTTACTACTCTTGTCTATCATTAGTTGATCTTAGCAGCTTGGGGTGAATCCTGGAGTACTTCCTGTGGATTACCCGGTGAAGGGCTCTCAACGGAAACTAGGAAATGTGATGGTGACTGAATCCCAAATCCCCCTTTCCAGGATATTTATTTTATTTAGTTGCTACCCATTCTTGTATGCCCATTTGCTCTCAAATTGCTCAAAAATCCTAGGGTGGATTACGATTTGACTCGGGCAAACATGTGTTGGTGTTCTATTAAACACCGAACCATATCATTCCTAGTGACCGATTATTTCCTTGAGTTATCTCTCAATCACAATTTTCACTTCTTGCTAAGTCATCCTTCACCTCCCATAATAGGTTTTTGTCAAATTCCTGAATTGTTGGGTTTACTAAACGCACCCCGTCTTTATTTTCGATGACTACCCTTGGAGATTAATTCTTTAACCTAATTGGGCATCAGCAATTCTCTTAGAGTTAGAAACTCTGGGGGTGACCATAAGGAAGGGGTCCGAAACTATGTTTTCAGTTTCTACTGTTCGCAGACCAAGGTGAGATTGAACTAGGTTTGACTCTTAAGACGCAACCTTGGCCCTATCATGCCCTAATGAGTTCCAATTTCTTAACATAGGTTCTCAATGATTAATGATCTAACAACCTCAAATCCTACAATTCATACTCTTCCAGGGAATCTTTAATCATAGTTTCTATTCAAATATATGAGGTGAAAGTAAAGTTTTACGCAACAAGTACCATCTACAGATCTCTATAAATTATGATAAATTCACAATAGCATAGTATTGGTCTAAAAACCCCAAACCCTAAGTTTCACAATTTTCCAGGGATTATTTGACCATGATTTCTATTTAATACAAGTGGTGTGCCAATAAGGTTTTACACTACAACTATCATCTACAGGTCACAATAAATTCTGATAAAATCATAGTAGTATAAAATTGACCTAAAAACTTCAGTGCCAAAGTTTCATAATATTCCAAGGAGTGATTATTCATAATTACCATTTAATACAAGTGGTGCGCCAATAAGGTTTTACACTACAACCACCATCTACAGGTCACCATAGATTCTGATAAAATCACAGTATTACAATATTGACCTAAAAACTTCAGTGCCAAAGTTTCATAATATTCCAAGCAGTAATTATCCATAATTACCATTTAATACAAGTGGTGTGCCAATAAGCTTTTACACTACAACCACCATCTACAGGTCACAATAAATTCTGATAAAATCACAGTAGTATAATATTGACCTAAAAACTTCAGAACCTAAGTTTCACATTGTTCCAAGGAATATTTACCCATAATTACTATTTAATACAAGTGGTGTGCCAATAAAGTTTTACACTACAACTACCATCTACAGGTCACAATAAATTCTGATAAACTCACAGTAGTATAATATTGACCTAAAAACTTAAGTGCCAAAGTTTCATAATATTCCAAGGAGTATTTATCCATAATTACCATTTAATACAAGTGGTGTGCCAATAAGGTTTTACACTACTACCACCATCTACAGGTCACAATAAATTCTGATAAAATCACAGTAGTACAATATTGACCTACAAACTTCAGAACCTAAGTTTCACATTTTTCCAAGGAATATTTACCCATAATTACTATTTAATACAAGTGGTGTGCCAATAAGGTTTTACACTACAACTACCATCTACAGGTCACAATAAATTCTGATAAAATCACAGTAGTATAATATTGACCTAAGAACTTCAGAACCTAAGTTTCACATTTTTCCAAGGAAAATTTGCCCATAATTACTATTTAATACAAGTGGTGTGCCAATAAGGTTTTACACTACAACTACCATCTACATGTCACAATAAATTCTGATAAAATAACAGTAGTATAATAATGAACTAAAACCTTTAAAACCTAAGCTTCACATTTTTCCAAGGAATATTTACCCATAATTACTATTTAATACAAGTGGCGTGCCAATAAATTCTGATAAAATCACAGTAGTATAATATTGACATAAAAACTTCAGTGCCAAAGTTTCATAATATTCCAAGGAGTATTTATCCATAATTACCATTTAATACAAGTGGTGTGCCAATAAGGTTTTACACTACAACCACCACTACAACAAACTGCACTTATAGTAAGGACCTAATTCGTTACAATAAGTGCCAAAATTCGTTACAAAAACTCTTTGGTAACGAAAAAAACTTTAAGTAACGGTCCTCCTCTAAAGCTCGACGCTAAAGGTTATTGTAACGAATGTATGAATGTCGTTACAAATAAAGTAATTGTAACAAATGATATTTTCTCACCAAAAAGAGATTCTTCCTCACAATAAATTGGTCACAATAAATATTATTTCGTTACAAATGTTATTTTTTCCTCACAAAAAAAAAGTTATGATTAAAACTATTTCGTTACAAATGTTTTTTTTTCTCACTAAAAATAAAATAACTTCGTTACAATAAAGTATAATAAACATTATTTCGTTACAATAGATTAAACAATAGTAACGAAAAAATTGTTACATTTATTTTCCATTCTTCTTACTACAGCCAATTCATTTATGTATCAAAAATATTCCATTTCTATTTTTTGTGTACCTGAGATTTTATTACAAATAATAATCTTGAAAACACACATATATTTAATATTTCGTAATAAGATCAACATGTATTTATTCACACCAAAAAGTATTACATAGAGTACAAGTTATTATCATCTCTTCTAAAATAATACAATATTACATTACAAGATCAACATGTTTCTAATAAATCTTCCGTCATTTTTCGAAAAATGAATCGTCCATCACTTTCTGACTAATGAATCTTTCGTCACTTGCTGGTCAATGCTCGAGCACCCTACAAATAAAAGAGAGCAATTAAGATCACCCTACAAATAAATGAGAGCAGAAACATCCATACAAACTCACATCCATATATACATAATCCATACAAACTCACAATGGTTGTCTCGATCACTAAATAAAACACTAAGAAAATACATAAGAAATATGGAAGCATCGCTCCAGACGCGACCACTAACTCTGATGGTCTGTTTGGCGATACCAAATATGGCGGGTGACAAGTAAACCCCAAATGTGCCCAGAACTACTCTTGATCTCCATCAGTAAGAGTAGGTGAAGTGCCCTTAATGAAATTAATAATAATCAGTTCTAGACCATAAATTTAAGCATTACAAGCAGGAAACATCAGCTTGACATATATGAAATTAAATGCCTACCTGAGCTTAGGAGAATCAATCATTTCTAATGTTCCATTTGAAGTCTCATCCTTCACTTTACCTAGTGGAGAAAAGAACTAGTAATAAACAAGGTATCGGAATACCTAATAAAATATTTGTCATTTTTAAGAAAAAAAAGTATCTTCATGGGTAAGAAATACAGAATGCAACTATCACCTGATGCATTGATATGACCACCACAGAAATTCCAAGCATAAAATTAATAGTCAGGGAATGACCAAATAGTGCAGCAGAAGCTATTCCAGTAAAAATCGTGGCCACAGTTGATGAATATTTCTTCAAAATTGTGTCTGTGTCAACAATGAACATGATTATAAATTCTCATTGGGAACTCAAAAAAAGAAGAGGAGTCATTCAAACCAAATCAACCCTAAGAATCTTCATTTACCTGCATATTTGAGTGGTTTAGGGAGACGGAAGAAGTAGCCATGAAGCGATTAGCAATAGTTCGAGAGATAAGTACTGAGAGAGAGAGAGAGAGGTAATAAAAAAATAAGTTTAAGCATTACTCAAGCAAGTAGTACTTTATACCATTATCTAGCACCAATATCCAGTAAACAACAAACAATAAACATAAGCACATGGTGCACACTGATGGACTGTGTAGGGTATCACTTGGGATAATCATTCAGAAATCAAAGAGAATGACTTGGCAGCATGCCACATGCATACAAAATTTGCATATATTATTGATGGAAATTGATGGCTAATTTGTGATAGTAGACCACCCTCTTGAAATAGACTAGAAAAACATTATGTGAAGCATTAATCAGAACAATCATTCAGCCACAGAAGCTGCATGCAGAATATAGCAGAAAGGTAAATTGGAATATAGATTTATACTTCCACATTTGACAAGGAACCTAAAAACTAATCAGGCATACCTCTATACATTCATTCAATGAATCCAGCATGGTTACACAAATTTCAACCTCGGGTTGCTATAAGCCAACAAGAATAGAATTATCAGCACTAAATTTCATAGATACATGAGAAAGTAACTCACTCACGCAGAAGAGGTATTAGGATAAATAACCTTGTGAAGAGCTTCCACTAAAGCAGGAATTATGTAATCTGACAATTGCTTCACATATGACTCATCACGACCAAGAGCCTAGCCCTTCCCCACAGCTAGCTTTGCTGATTTTAGAAGTTCTGGCATAGCTACATAAAAAGACAAATAAAAGTAAATATATTTATGCAAAAGGGATGAAGTAAATGAGAGTAATAAGGTTTACAAAAATGAAAAAGTAATAAAAGAAGTACCTGGGACAGCATCCTTCCGAACTTCTTCGTGAAAATAAAATTTGAGAAGAGGCACCAATGTAGGAACAACCTGTAGTCAATTTAGTTACATTCAAATTTCTTTTCTCTTATTTGATGCAAGGTAGAAAATTAAGGGAGCACTCAATTCATCGGTCTTATTATCAACCTGATCAATCCAAGGAAAAAATCCCTCTTTGAGTTCGTCAGCATAGCAACACAACATGTTACTAAAGCATGTTAATTAGTGTTCTACACAACAATTCATTTTTTGGAACTATACCCGAAAAAATTGGTGAATTGAGTAAGCATGAGGTGTTGAATGAAATGAAGGAAAAGATGCACATAATTTTGTAAAGTTGTGTTTCTGCAGATTTCTTGAGACATCGGATTGCCAAATCCTTGTGGCACAACCAAGTGTGAAGTTGGAAATGGTACCAAATAGAAAGAGCATTACAACAAAACCTCTGATTCCAAATTAATGTTGGTTATTGGACATTGTTATAGAAATAAATAAAAAGATAAAGAAATTAGGAGGAAGAAGATAGCAAAATAAAAAATCTCAAGATGTTGATGTCAAGTCCTCGTGATGTTATTCCCTCAAAGCACGAAGGAGGTGAAATTGAGAGGTTTCTTAGGGATAACAAGGAATTACAATAAAAGCATAACTAGATGGGATGTGGAAACGAAGCTAGAATTGAAAAAAAATGGCTTGAACTCCAAACCTTCAACAAAAGCATAACTAGAAACTGTAATATGGAGCTGGTGGTCTTCTATTTCACATATGGCAAGCAGATTACACAGCAAGGATGGAAAGTCATTAATGAAACACAATAAGAGCCATAAAAATGTCGGATTTCACAAATTATAAAGATCAATACAAGCTTAAAATCAAAAGAAAAACAACACATAGTCTAGTGAAACAAACTGCACCGCTGGAAGAACTGGAGAACAATCACAGCATAAAAAGCAAGTGCTTCGGACTGGCATATGTATAAACATTATAAATAGGTTCACAGCAAAACATCATATGCATAAACTAAATCAAGAAGAGAAAAACCGAAGATCCAAATCAATTTCTTCGAGTTATTCAACGTTTTTCCAAAAAAAATCCAAATTGAAGATCTCACATTCACAAATCCAAGCCTAAATCAAGAAGAGGAAAATCAAAAATCTCACCGTCAGAAATTGTGTTGGCTCAGCAGAAAAATTTGACTGTTTTTTCTGTTCCTGGAAATAGAAAGAAGCAGAGAAAAATCAAAGGAAAAAGATACCTGCTCAGACTCTGTTGGCTGCTTCTCAAGTGCTCGATAGTCCCGAGCCCTCAAATGTTTGCTCGGGGACGAAGAGGAAGCCTGATGTTGCGAACTGGTCCACCTAGCCGGTCGTCGATGACTAGGGAGAAAGGGGCACCACCCCGCACCGGTACAAGAGCGCACACATCCACGCAGGGGAAGATTAGGGCACATGCGATCTAGGTCGATGCAGGCGGAGGCGAGATGGAAAGGAAATACGGCTTTTAGGCGGCATTCTACGATTTTCACGCCCGGGCACATTCCCGGGCATGTCTTAACCTAGATCCGCCCATGTGACACTGCAGAAGGAGGAAGCCTGATGTTGCAAGGGAGATTGAGGAGGAGAGAAATGTCATGCGAGAGGGCTGAGCGGCGACGGGAGAAGGAGATAAGAAAAGGCGATGGGAAAAGACGAGCTGGGTTAGATGAGAAAGCGTGAAAATTTGGCGGGATTTATTTATTTTTCCCTCCATAAATTATTGTTTTTAGTTTAGTCATTAAACATCATAAGAATAAGTTATTTGAAATGCAAAATTAATATACAGAAAAGTTAATTTTTATCCAAATTTGGCCCCGATTTCCTTATAAAACTTATCTCGTGTAGGGATGCAAGTTGAGTCGAGTCTTCTCGAGAGCTCGATGAGCCGGCTCAAAGAAACTCAACTCGAGCTTGAGCCTGTCGAGAAAAAAATCAAATCGATGATCATCACACGTGATGTGATTAAATTATATGCAACACACAAATTATTTAAGTACGAAAATTAATTTTAATATATTTACGCATGTTATAAATAAAAGTAACTAAAATTTAGTCAATTATCACATAACTTTTTTGCCACGACCAAAATCGTGGCTAATACTTTTGTATTTGCCATGGACTAGAAAGTGTGGCTAAAGTATTAGTCACGAATCAGGCAGAGGAATGAGCTCTTTTGAGATGCATAGTCTGTGTCTGTGTGATCTCTAGCTTGCTATGTGTGACTGTGGCTGTGTGTGTCTGTATCTGTGTGTCTATGTGTGTTTGTGCACGTATGTCTGTGTTTGTGTCTGTGTCTTTGTTTGTGTGTCTATATATATCTATCTATGCCATGTACCTATGTCTGTGTCTGTCTATGTCATGTACCTATGTCTGTGTGTGTGTGTGTGTCAGTGTGTGTGTGTGCCAGTCTGTGTTTGTGTCTGTCTGTGTCGCCTGTGCCTGTGTGTGTGTGTGTGTGTGTCTGTGTGTGTCTGTCTATGTCCGTGTCTGTGTGATCTCTAGCTATATATGTGTGTATGTGCCTATCTGTGTCTGTGTCTATGTGTCTGTGTGTTTATGTCTGTGTATGTTCGTGTCTGTACGTGTACGTGTATCTGTGTTTGTGTGTGTAGTGTATCGGTGTTTATGCATATCCATATCTGTCTGTATGCCTATGTCTGTATCGTTTGTGCATGGCATCTGTGTGTCTATGTGTGTTTGTGCATGTGTGTGTTTGTGTCTGTGTGTTTGTGGTTGTGTTTGTGTGTCTGTGTTTGTCTGTATCTGTGTGTCTATGTCTGTCTGTCTGTGTGTGTCGGTGTCGGTGTCTGTGTGCCTGTGTATGTGTTTGCATGCATGTGTGTCTGTGTTTGTGTCTTTGTTTGTGTGTCTATGTCTGTCTGTCTCATCTATCTATATATATCGGTGTGTGTGTGTGTGTCGGTGTCTGTGTCTATGTCTGTGTTTGTCTGTGTCATCTGTGCCACTGTGACGTTACCCCCGCCTCAATAGTACTACTATCTCAATGTGATGACACTCCTGCAGCTTGCAAACCCTGCACGCAAGAAAATACTCATGCCGCAATAGTACCACACATACATTATGTCTATGTGTAGACTTAAAAGCAAATCTTATTTAAAAAGTAATTAAAGCTACCTTAATTATTGAACCAGGTGTTTTACTTATCGATATGACATGTATTTATGACTTTCTTTATATCTATTTTCATTAAATCACGTGTCTTCTAGCAATTGATGTGATATGTAATGAGATAATTAACACGATGGTGTGACAAAGTCGACAAAGAAAGAGAAGATGATGAAACTGTACGTGCAGATGGGTTTGGAGAAACAATTAGCGATATTTTTAATGTTGCGATATTTTTAATGTTACAATATTTATTAGTCATCTCGCGCGCGCCTATAAGAAAAAAGCGCGCTCTGGCAAAAACTTGCATCTGTGTGAAAAACACGTGCCCGACCGAAAAATACTCTCTTGGGCCGAAAATGATCTCCCGAGCCCGCGCCATGCGTGCGCTTGTGCTCGAAGGTGGTCATGCGCGCATGTGCACCGGAGTATCTTTGCGTGCGTGCGGGGCCCGTACGCATAGTTATTTTTATTCTAAAATTATGTTAATAAATTAAGGTCAAATTGACATTCATTTTTAAATTTAATGTTTTATAATTTTTGAATTTCTTTTTTCAAAATTTTATGGAGAGAAATTTTTCTCTGTATATTTCATTCATGTAAGAGAGAGGGGGAGAGGAAGAAAACGTTTTTAAATGTTTATTAAAACTTTATATAACTTTATATATCTTTAACTACTATATATAAAGAAACTTTAAAAGGATTTTTTGTTAAAGTATAAATGTTTTTGAAAAAAATAATTATAAAATTTTGATGTTATTTTTTTACGATCATTTTGAGTACTCATATGTATATGTTGCGGGCGAAGCCCGCCGGGGGCAGGCGAAGCCCGACGAGGGCGGGCGAAGAGAGAAAAAAATGATCCTGAACTTCTTGACACAGAAGATGGATCCATTGGAGATGATGGGGATTGAAATCGGGCCATCGGCTGTGGAGTTTGAGTCTCTCAACACATGAGGAAGAAGATGAAGACCCGTCGGGCACTCTGCTACCAACTTAAAGTAAGCGTACCTAAAGTGCTTCCCTGTTTCATCGTAACCATTGAAGGTAGCTAGAGATTGTTGTGTGGCGTTGTTCGTCTCATGGAGCAATAGGGCTTCTTCTGGAATTTATATTACATCCAATTTGAAAAGCATATACAAAATTCATTGAGTATGTTAAAAAACTTCGGATACAAGTTCCTATGACTTATTGCATTTGTGATGTAACCCATAATTACTACTTCAACTGTACAACCCTCATTCTCCGAGGGTGGGCTCATTCAAAGTCACGTAGGCAGAAGTCAAGATCACAAGGTCAGCACAGAGGCTAGCAGTCCAAGACACAAAACAGCTCAGCCCGCAGGAGCAGAAGAAGGTCTGGGCGAGTATGGGTGGACTCACGCGAGTAGCCCTGATACTCTCCAAAAGGTGGGCGACCATAGGTGATACTCGCCCCTTTCCTAGCGAGGTCGCCTCAATGTCGCCTAGTTGCCGAGCTGGGTGGGGTATAAATAAGACCCCCCCTCCCTTTGGTTTGCCTATAAATAGGACCTCAGTGGTACTTGGATTGGCACCTGAACTTGAGCTTTTGGAACTCCCACTCTCAAACTCTCGGACCCGTCATCTTTGGTCGTTACTCCCGGTACTAGCCAAGTCGGTGCCTTCCTCGTACCCTGCTCGACCATTTTTGGTTGTGGAGGGGAAGTCTCTTCTGAGCTTCTGGGTACGTGGTGGGACCTCCCTGCCGTAGCGCCTGGGGTCCTGTTGTTATCTTCCTAGTCTTTTTTCGTCGTTGCCAGTCAAGCCATCTAGTCGGACTGCTGGGCGAGTAGCCTCCGACTGCATTGATCCGAATTTTGGAGTCGGGATTTTCCGGCTTCAACATCAACATCAAGTATTCTTGCGATCAAAATATTCATCCGTATATTTCATTCAGTCATGTGAGAGAGAGATAGAGCTGCATGGGAGAGAGGCAGAAAAACTTTTATAAAAAGTTAAAGATTTATAAAAAAACCCATACGCGCAAAAATACATATCGCAATAGTACCACATATCTGCGACAGCCGAGCACGAATGTTTGCGAGCTGTAGGAGTACTGTCGTCGCGTTAGAGCACTATCGAGGCGGGGTACTGTCGCGCGCATACAATTTTTTTTTTCAAAAAAAAATAATAATTCAAAACTTTGATAATAAAATTGTACAAAAATTGAAAATAAAATATGATATATTTTTTGTAACAAAACTTTAATAATAAAATATTACTTTTAGTAAGGACAATGTCTTTGTCACAAAAAACTTTCATGATGTCGTTACAATTGATACTTATTGTGAGAAAAGTTTTCTATTTGTAACGTAACATTGGTGTTGTTACAAATACTTATAGTTATAGTAACGAATTAATTATTATTGTAACAAAATTTAAAATATTCGTTACAATAAAGTTAGTTTTTGTAACAACAAAAAATCTTTGTTACTAAATATAACTATTAGTAACAAACTGTGTTTCAGTTACATTCCAGTCCTTACAACAGGTGCAGTTTGTTGTAGTGCACCATCTACAGGTCACAATAAAATTTGATAAAATCACAGTAGTATAATATTGACCTAAACACTTCAGAACCTAAGTTTCACATTTTTTCAAGGAATATTTACCCATAATTACTATTTAATACAAATTGTGTGCTAATAAGGGTTTACACTACATCTACCATCTACAGGTCACAATAAATTCTGATAAAATTACGATAGCATTATATTCACATAAAAACACTAATTCCAGAATATCAAAATTTTCCAGCAAAGATAAACCCATAATTTCTATTTATCATGAAAGGGGTGACAAATGATTAAAGGGTATTTCAACATGAACAATGTCTCTAAAAATTCTATCAAAAATCCCAGAGATTCATAATTGTATTCCTAACTATCTTCCATAGTTTCACAATTTCCTAATGCATAAATCTCAGGGAAATCCCAATATTCAGATTTGTGACCTAGGGGTAATTTTGTAATTTCCCAAAGGAATAACCTCTGAAATTTTCTACAAAAATTTACAGAGGTCATGCATGTAATAACATTAAATTCTCCACAGTTCTATAATTTTCCACAAGGTATTTGACATGAAAAGTTCATGAATACCAATATGTGACCTAAATCACATTAATCCAAAATATAGGATTTTTTTATCCCAAAAATCCTAATATTCCCTGAGGTGGTGTGTTTTGACATAATAAGTTTGCCACCAAAATTTCAGAGGCTAACTCCTAGCCATTTCATCTAAATTAACAAAATAAACTTTTGTCTATTGGCACACCATTCACCTTTTGGGTAGAGACATGTAAGTGGAATTTAACCTACATGCAGAGGTCCAAATGTTCCCAATTTTTAACCATAGACTAATATAGGTTAAATAAGCATGACATCCAAATTTGGGTTCATTTGGAGTTATATAACTCTAGTTATTTTAAATATTTAATTTTCCATATTTTGAATAAAACTATAGAAAAATTATCTCCAAAAATTCTGATATTTGAACCTAAGCTAGGTATATGGCACATGCATGCATGGACAAAATCTCAGCTTCATCAGACTTGGCATTTAAAAGTTATACACATTCAAAGATCTGGTTTCTCTTTTGACCAGCCTTACTAAAATAAGTGTTGTGGGTCCTACACTAGTCCAAATGGTTTGATTTTACTTTCAAATAAAAGTAGACACCCAGATCTACAGGACTTGTCTCTGGTCATTTTTCATTATATGGCCTCTAAAGGCCTCAAAACAAGCTTCCAAAATCGGGTAATTAGTGTGACAGAATTCATGAAAATATATAATACATACATAATGGTCTGCGATTAGCTTAGCCCGCCAGATCCAACGGCTCAGAGGTCATCTTCCCCGATGAGCCAAGGGCTCAGATCCGCCGCGACTGGGCCATTTTGCGGGCGGTTTTCCGGCCAACTGAGGCCGTATCCGGCCAAATGCCCAAGCCATCACCTCCACCCAACCTAGGGCTACCGAATGGAGGTGAGAGCACGTCCGGAGGTGGCCGGAGTAGGCCTGCGGCTATTTCCGTTTTCGAGCTTGGAACACAAAAAATGAAATAGCGATTTCACCATTTCTTCGTTGATTTTAAAAAGGGAAGAAAGGGGGAAGCTAGCACAGATGGAGAGGGGAAGGAACTTGCCTGTGGGCGAGCTTGGCGGCGGGCATTGCGGCGGAGGAAGACTTGGTTTCCATTTCCGGCATCCATGGCTACTTGGGGCGGCTGAGCTCGAAATCTCTTTCTGGAAGGGGGGTTCGACTGCTCTGGAGTACCTGAGGGTGATAGAATGGAGAGTTGTTAGGGAGGGAGGGTATATGACTGTTATCCATCAGGGTGGCTTTCGGCCAACTTTGCCGCCCCTCCTGGCCAATGTGAGCCCTCCTCTCTCTGCCGCAAACTGAAGGGGATTAATTCCCCAGCCTAGAACAGTGCATGGGGAAAGGAATTGGGATGCCATTTGGCACCCATCCCCTATTCTCTCCTCTTTTGCCTCCCCTTGTCTTCTTCCCCTATTAAAGCTCTAACCCATGTGTAATTACCTCCTCAATTTCGATTTTTTTGGTTCCCATGGTCTGGTCACCATGTGGGATGCCTTCTTGGGCCATGGGATTGGGCTAAGGCCACTTGATCCAAATAGGCTAAATTTGGGGTTTTGGGTTTGGGGCTTGATCCAATCTCACACCACTTAATGTGAATGACCCACATTATTTTCTTGGACCCTATGGACCCATTCCAAGAGGAATTGAGCCATGGTTGGGTCATATGGGGCTTGATTGCACTTATTTGCCTATAAGGGAAATTTGGGTATTTTGGTGATTTTGCCCTAATTCTCCAAAATTGAATGTGCACTTTGGTTTGCTTATGTCTCATTTACTCCCCTTAGTGTTTAGGTAGGGTTGTGCTAGGATAATTTGACCAATTTGGGGTTTTAGCACAAATAGATCAATTTGGGGCTTTTTAGTAATTGACCCAATTTCCCCAAATTGGTGGCCCTATGGTGGGGTTTTTGGGTCCATTAGGTCCCCTAGGGAGGTTGCCATATGATTGTGGGTCCAATTTGATCATTTGGAGTTCAATTACCCTCATTTATGGAGGTTTGACCCAGGTGGCCTAAAGTTGACTTTAGCAAATTTGATCAATTGGGTTTGACCCCAATGGGTCCTAAATGACCCAAGGGATTCCCTAAGGTGTTTAGGAAGAGTTGGTGGGGTCAATTTGTCATTTTGAAGTCTAATATCAAGTCATAAGTCATGGAGTCAAATTTGGTTATTTGCACACCAATGTGATTTTCACTTATTCACCTTAGTTCTTAGGACCATTTTGGTCTCTTAGAGGAATGTCATGACCTTGACATGACAAAATGCACTTCAGGGGTCTAGTTGTTCTGGAGATGTTACAAATCCCAATAAACGAAGAAACAATTTCGTCCCCGAAATTTAGGTTGGGTCTACGAAAGTCAGAGTTCAGAATATACCAAGAAGATTTGATAGTTCCTGTGCAACATGACTCCCGACTAATATTGGAAACAGTTAGGTCTATTTCACATCGCCTCATTCTCAGTTTCTCCCAAGTGCACTTTTCGTTAAATCTTACTACGTCCGTAATCACGATCTTCTTCCTGATGGTGTCCTTAAATATTTATCAGTTTGATGAAGATATACATAGTGGAGGGAGGACATAAGTTGAAGTAAAATTGCATATTCACAAGGCGAGTGTAGGAATCCACCGAGTCTTATAATCCATAATATGATGTATGTACCCTTATTTGTTAGGTGTTTGCAATTAGAATTTAGACTTGTCTTCCAAGATTATGATATGTTTATGGCTTGGGCATTATTGATTCTCTTAATTTTCATGACATCGTCATTCTTTTAATACTGTATGTCAACGTTTAATCATGCTTCTTAGATCCAAAATGATATTTAGTAAATTTATTTATGTCTATGGTCATTTACTGAACTAAAGGATACTCTAGTAATAATCTATGCTTAGTTTTGGTACTTGATTTCATGCGGGTCATCAATTCCAAGGCTCACAAAATTCATATTATTATCCTGAAACCTCATTCCTAATTTTTATCCCAAATCCACGTGTTATTGATGGTCAGATCTATAGTTCTCATTTTTGTTAAATGCAAACCAAGCTCAATTATTGCACGAGACCTATCACCTATGAATCAACTATCGTAAATATGTCGTGAATTGATCTCTAAATCATTCCCCAAGTCTTGTATGTGATAATTTACAGATTTCTAACTCTTCATAATGTCATACTTGTTTTTGGCCTCATTCTTATTTCTTTCATAACTATGGGGGTCCCCAGTTTGTACACCAAGTATCAGTTATCATGGGCCAATAGGTTTAACAGAATTTTCAGAGACTAATCATGATCCAAGACAGTGTTCGGCAGAAGTTCATAGTTTTCCTTCTTAAAATAATTCCAGAAGATTAATTATGTGGCTAAGGGTGCAAAACCCATTTCGTGAAGGAAGTATGATAACCAATCAATAAAATTTTCAGAAGTTTAATGGAGACCACGAGTCTATCTACTCATTTTTATAATATTCCTGCTTTTTATACTGATCTAGGGGAACTTGACCTTGGAATTCTCAATGAGGCTTAATGTAACAAGGGTTTACAAACCCCGATTTCCTACGAAACTCAATCCTCAAAGATTTTGATTCCTTCAGAAATGAGAGATCTCTTGATCATAAGTGCATGTTTCAAATTTCAAGAGAATTGACCCAGGAATTAATTATTATTCATAATACTCTATGTGTGTAACAACATGGGTATTATCCTAAGCTACCTTGGTCTTGCATGCGGGACCCACCAATAAGTAGGGGTCCCAATGGCCTCAAATTTTTCCAGGGATCTTTCTTTCCGAGACCTACCATCCGTAAAAGATTTGAGTGGGTTGGCATCCATTAAGCCATAGGTCTACCACAATCGTATGTAATGAAATCATTTCCAAATGTATAGAACTTTATCTCCAAAATTCTGATTTTTGGACAACATGTGTGTCGTACTAAATTTACATGTGCGGTGTAAAATTCAGATCACTCGGGTAAGTCAGATGATAGGGCACACAGATTTGAGTCTAGGGTTCACTTTATATACCATGCACCAAAGCAGGTGCCCAGAGAGTTGTATAGCATAGGCTCTTATGTTTCTAAAACAACCCAAGTTAATATTATAGCGGCCCAATAAACAAAGAAATAAGATTAGCCTCCCGTAAATCTTGTGCTGAGTTTCTTATATCCAAAAATTTGGACATTCCATGCATGTACATAATTCCTTATAGGTATACAGTCCTTGAGATTTGTGTATATGGTAAGGTTTTCTGCCCTCAAAAATGCCATTTATCGTAATGTTTTCCCAAGGATCGTGTGCCTATTAAGTGTTCTTCTCTAAGTTTGACTTCTCATTCCACATTTGACATCCTTTCTTTGTGATGGTTTTCCGAGGGTGGAAGCGTGGAGTATTAGCTTCTAAGCACATAAGTAAAGCCTTACGAGTCTCATACTAATCTGATAGTACAATCACAAACACCAAAACCACTTAAGATTGTCATATTTGTTTGTTTGAGGGGTGTTAATATCACTTAGGAAGTGACGTGGGTATATCGAAGAGTAAGCCCTGAATACTTACACACGCTTTCAACTCCTTCTTTTAGTCACTTTGGGGGTATCCTACTACTTGGTCAAAATATACTCGAGGTTGATGTCGGACTAGGATACCTTATGAGATGTCTTGCTAAGTCAAACCAATACTGTGTACTAGTCAGGTTGGCCTAATCTCATCGTTAAGTGGACAAGGTTATGTGATTTCCCGTATGGGCACACCACTGCTTCCGCTGCTAGTTTGTCCTGCTGCTAGTTTGTCTTGCTGCTAGTTTGTCCTCAAACTAAGTTCGAGTGGGGTGGCCCAGGGTATGTGGACTTCTTTTACTTGGATCGAAAGTCGGCTAAGCTGATACCAGTTTGTATGACCCTCTTTTTTGCATTCTTTCCCGGGTCTTACCGCCCAGAACCGCCGTCTTGCGGCGACACCATTACACCCAATGGTCGCCGCCACAAGACGCCGATCCTGCCGGCTATTCATCATCATCCAGGCCAACCATAATCACAGTAATTGGAGTATTAAATGAAACAAGTCCACAAAATCACATTATAAATTTATCATAATACAAGATTATAATGTCCACGATGAGAAAGAACTAAAAGAATAGGGGCTTACGACCAGTACATGTTCAAATATAGTGCAACAACACTCTCACTCTACATCTATGCGGAAGCTATCAAACTCTGCCTTCATACATCTGTAGCTACTGCTGCGACGACGTGTAGTGCCTGCTCTGCTTCATCCCGCCCTCCTGTCTTGTCTCCTGAATGGGGTACTGCTGTTCCGACACATCATCCCTAAAATGATGAGGTCCACCGACCGTCAGTCTATAAGACTCAGCGTATTCCTCGCCGCCTCCACTCGTGACTCCTAGGCACCGTGTGGGAGGAGGAAGCGGAGGACATCAAAGGCGTAAATCAAAAGCAGGTGACGTGTGGCTAGACTAGCAGGGTTTATAATTACTGAACATTTAATAATAATAATTCTATGCTAGCAGAGTATAGAGTGACAATAATAAGTAAAAGACAATGCAATATGAAGACACATGTATAATAAATAAGAGCAGCTACGAATGTAACCTTAACTTATATGCACACATAAAAGCACATAAGCTAAGGGATCTGGCACTAAGGTAAACTCATCGTATAAAAGAGCCCATACTAATTTATACGATGAGGTCTCTGATTATGCAAGAATGCTATGCTATGATATGCAATGCAATGTAATGCAATGCAATGTTGCAACTCACGCACACGACTCTGTACGTACGGACCTTTAGTTCCCACTTTTCGGAGGTAGCTAACCTTTCGGGCACCTCCCGTCGTGGTCAAACGGTGGCAGAGGAGCGGGCGTCTCCTCACCTAGGTGGGTAAGTCACACTACCAGACCTAGGCCCTAACGTACGCTGTGATACCGGAACCGGGTACTCACGAGCTCCTGCGTACTAAACTGAATTGGCCAGGCAGGGTTTAGGGAATCCATTCTGTCGGAGGCGCAGTAAAACAACCTGGCCCCTAATCAAACCACTAGCATTGCATAGTCAACAAATTGCTGTCGGTGTAACGACTAAGCTAGAACCGAAGACCCACCACACCTTATGCATATGCAAATATGTATTAACCCTTACTACCAAGCCTCCAGCTCGCAATTCTAAATCAACATTTATAAAGTAGAGCCTATCGCTCGCCAGACTACACCAGTCTTATATTTAAGCTACGAGCCCACCGCTCGCTATACTACATTATTCTTATATTTAAACTACGAGCCTACCACTCGCTAGACTACACCAGTCATATATTTAAACTACGAGCCTACCGCTCGCTAGACTACACTAGTCTTATATTTAAACTACGAGTCTACCGCTCGCTAGACTACACCAGTCTTATATTTAAACTATGAGCCTACCGCTCGCTAGGCTACACCAGTCTTATATTTAAACTACGAACCTACCGCTCGCTAGACTACACTAGTCTTATATTTAAACTACGAGCCTACCGCTCGCTAGACTACATCAGTCTTATATTTAAAGTACGAGCCTGCCGCTCGCTGGACTATCTCAGTCCTTATTCCTTATAACCCGAGCCTACCGCTCGCAGGACTATCCCAGTCCTTATTCCTTTTAACCCGAGCCTACCGCTCGCAGGACTATCCCAGTCCTTCCTTATAACCCGTGCCTACCGCTCGCAGGTCTATCCCAGTCCTTCCTTATAACCCGAGCCTACCGCTCACAGGACTATCCCAGTCCTTCCTTATAACCCGAGCCTACCGCTCGCAGGACTATCCCAGCCCTTCCTTATAACCCGAGCCTACCGCTCGCAGGACTATCCCAGTCCTTATTTCATTCCTTCCCAAATTTGGGAGGGAGATTATGTTTCAAGTTCTCCCACTTTACTACTCTTGTCTATTGTTAGTTGATCTTAGCAGCTTTGGGTAAATCCTGGACTTCCCTTGGATTACCCGGTGAAGGGCTCGCAACGGTACTAGGGAATGTGATGGTGACTGAAGCCCAAATCCCCCTTTCCAGGATATTTATTTTATTTAGTTGCTACCCATTTTTATATGCCCATTTGCTCACCAATTGCTTTAAAATCCTATGGTGGATTACCATTTGACTCAGGCAGACATGTGTTGGTGTTCTATTGAACACCGAACCATGTCATTCCTAGTGACCAACTATTTCCTTGTGATATCTCTCAATCACAATTTTCACTTCTTGCTAAGTCGATCATCCATCGCCTCCCATAATAGGTCCTTGTCAAATTCCTAAATTGATAGTTTTACTAAACGCACCCCGTCTTTATTTCCGATGACTGCCCTTGGAGATTAATCCTTTAACCTAATTGGGCATCTGCAATTCTCTTAGAGTTAGAAACTCTGGGGGTGGTGACCATAAGGAAGGGGTCCGAAACTATGTTTTCAGTTTCTACTGTTCGCAGACCAAGGTGAGATTGAACTAGGTTTGACTCTTAAGACGCAACCTTGGCCCTATCATGTCCTAATGAGTTCCAATTTATTACCATAGGTTCTCAATGAGTAATGATCTAACAACCTCAAATCTTATAATTCATACTCTTCTAGGGAATCTTTAATCATAGTTTCTATTCAAATAGATGGGGTGAAAGTAAAGTTTTACACAACAAGTACCATATACAGATCTCTATAAATTCTGATAAATTCACAATAGCATAGTATTGGTCTAAAAACCTCAAACCCTAAGTTTCACAAATTTCCAGGGATTATTTTACCATGATTTCTATTTAATACAAGTGGTGTGTCAATAAGGTTTTACACTACAACTACCATCTACAGGTCACAATAAATTCTGATAAAATCACAGTAGTACAATATTGACCTAAAAACTTTAGTGCCAATGTGAGCCCTCCTCTCTATGCCCCAAACTGAAAGGGATAAATCCCCAGCCTAGAGCAGTGCATGAGGAAAGGAATTGGGATGCCATTTGGCACCCATCCCCTATTCTCTCCTCTTTTGCCTCCCCTTATCTTCTTCCCCCATTAAATCTCTAACCCATATGTAATTACCTCCCCAATTTTGATTTTTCTGGTGCCCATGGTTTGGTCACCATGTGGGCTGCCTTCTTGGGACATGGGATTGGGCTAAAGCCACTTGATTTGAGTTTTGGGCTCACTTGATCCAAATAGGATAAATTGGAGGTTTTGGGTTTGGGGCTTGATCCAATCTCACACCACTTAATGTGAATGACCCACATTATTTTCTTGGACCCTATGGACCCATTCCAAGAGGAATTGAGCCATGGTGGGGTCATACGGGGCTTGATTGCACTTATTTGCCTATAAAGGCAATTTGGGTATTTTGGTGATTTTGCCCTAATTCTCCAAAATTGAATTTGAACTTTGGTTTGCTTATGTCTCATTTACTCCCCTTAGTGTTTAGGTAGGGTTGTGCTAGGTTAATTTGGCGAATTTGGGGTTTTAACACAAATAGATTAATTTGGGGGCTTTTTAGTAATTGACCCAATTTCCCCAAATTGTTGGCCCTATGATGGGGCTTTTGGGTCCATTAGGTCCCCTAGGGAGGTTGCCATATGATGGTGGGTCCAATTTGATCATTTGGAGTTCAATTGCCCTCATTTATGGAGGTTTGACCCAGGTGGCCTAAAGTTGACTTTAACAAATTTGATCAATTGGGTTTGACCCCAATGGGTCCTAAATGACCCAAGGGATTCCCTAAGGTGTTTAGGAAGAGTTGGTGTGGTCAATTTGTCATTTTGAAGTCTAATATCAAGTCATAAGCCATGAAGTCAAATTTGGTTATTTGCACACCAAGGTGATTTTCACTTATTCACCTTAGTTCTTAGGACCATTTTGGTCTCTTAGAGGAATGTCATGACCTTGACATGACAAAATGCACTTCAGGGGTCTAGTTGTTCTGGGGATGTTACATCCTTCCCGCCCCGTTTTGGGCTGCCGCCGGCGGAGGAGCCGCCGGCTGGTCGGAGCGAGACCCCCGGCAGGTTCGTCGGACACCGGCGAACCTGCTGGGGGTGTTCCGGCGGGGCTCCGGCAGAATCACCGTCGGCGGTGGCCCTGCTGGAGCCCCGAAGGAACACCCCCAGCAGGTTCGCCGGAGTCCGGCGAACCTGCCAGGGGTCTCGCTCCGGCCATTCGGCGGCTCCGCCGCCGGCGGCAACCCAAAAGGGCGGCGGCCTGTTAAAGGCTAAAAAAGCTCATGCGCTCGTCGATCGGCGTGTTCGACGAACGACCAGGTGTTCGCCGAACGCGCTTGCGTCCGTCGAACAGCCCGACGTTCGTCGAACTACGCGTTCGATGAACGTTCTTTAAAAAACGGCTGTGTATATCGGCCGTTCGACGAACGGCCTGGTGTTCGTCGAACACGCTTAGCGTTCGACGAACAGGAAGAAGTTCGTCGAACGACTTTTTTAGCTGTTCGTCAGCTCGAGCTTCTTTAGTGTTCTTCGTCGATAGGAGATCGTCGATCTCCCGTGTTCTACGCCGATAGGAGATCGTCGATCTCCGGTCGACGAACGGGTGGGAAGGAGGGGACGGAAGGGGGCACGGGAAAAAGGTTTTTTTTTTAATTTATATAATAAAATAAATAATATATATATATTATATTTAAAATATATATATCTTATATTTAAAATAAAATGAATATATATAATTTCATTCATTTTTTAAATCTTAAAATAAATAAATAAATATATATATATATACTTAGTAAATTAAAAGGGGCGACTGCGGGGCGGGCGAATCCCGCCAGGGGGGGAAGCCCGCCGGGGGGTGGGGGGGAGGAGGGGCGAAGCCCGCCGATTGCCCTCACATAGGGCACATAGGGCCGGAGCCCGTGCCTGTCACTCATGTTATATATATATATATATATATATATATATATATATATATATATATATATATATATATATATAAACGAGCAGCTCCGCACGAGCTTCGCCCGTGCTCGCTGACTCTTAGCGGGCTGTGCCCGCATTCGAGCGGGCTACACCCGCATTCGACAGTACCCGTCCGGCGACGGCGGGCTTCGCCCGTTCCTGGCGGGCTTTGCCCGCAACATATACATATGAGTACTCAAAATGACTGTAAAAAAATCATAAACATTTATATTTTAACAAAAAATCATTTTAAAGTAAGCATTATATCTTGAAATGAGTTTTTGTAGGCTAATGATAATCTACCATAGTAGGTTTAGGAGGTCTACTAAACACTTTTGGATTTTATGAATTTTTATCATTATTTTTATTATAAGGATATGATGTAATTACACAAATAGTCATTACATTTTATGAATTTCCATTTTCTTTATAGTATATGTTAAGTCATTGGAGTAAAATAATTAGGATATATTTGGCAATTTTGAATGTTGCACCAAAGACAACTTCTTCTATATAGTAGTTAAATATATATATATATTCAAAATTGTCAAATATATCTTTATTCTTTTACTCCAATAACTTAACATATATTATTAAAAAAATAGTCATTATGAGTACTCATATGTATATGTTTCGCGCCGGCCGGGTACTCTCGTATGCAGGCACAACTCGCTCGAATGCTGGTGCAGCCAGCTCGAATGCGGGTGCATCCCGCTCGAATGCGGACACAACCCGCTAAGAGTTTGTGTGGAGCACGGGCGAAGTCCGTGCGAAGCTGCTCATGTGTGTGTATATATATATAAGAGCTGCTCGTGTGAGTGATTTGAAAAAGGTTGATCGGATTTCTGTGATCATTTATTTTAAGTGAGTATTACGACTAATCTGGTACTTATATTAAATGTAAAATATGAGAGCTTCATATTCCTTAAGTTTTTGAGAAGAAATTTAATCATCGTGACTCATAAAAAGACGGTCTAAGGCTAAAAAAAATTATCTTGGACCATCCTCATGGACCAAAAAAAATTTCCCAAACAGGGGCTAAGTCAGACCAAAAAAAATTCCCAAACAGGGGCTAAGTGTACCAAATTATTGCTCCTCCTTTTGATCGGGCATCATTATATGTTAATAAGTTTGACATTGTCATGTGTGAACACGATGATACCCTTCGATGCAAACTATGATGAAACCACGGAATGCTCAAAGACAAGAAACTGTGTAGAATAAGTCAAAAGAATTAGGAAAAATTAATGTTCAATTCTGTCCAAACAAATGGACTCCTGAGTATTTTAAACTCTTCATCACATACATTCAGTGGCAGTGCTATATATATATATATATATATATATATATATATATATATATATATATATATATATATATCCAGGTTATACAATTCTTCCAAGTAAGATGGCTCCCAAGAATACCTTTGGAGTTGTTCTTCCGTTCTGCCTCATTCTGATGCTGGCTTCGGCAGAACCACGTTGGTTTTCTTTAAGCACTCATGAAAAATATTTGAGCTCATTGCGGGGAATAAAATCTAGCATCCACAAAACCATTCTACCTGATTTTGAGATGAGAAATTACACTCAAACGTTGGATCATTTCAACTTTGGGCCAAATAGCTACGATACTTTTCCGCAGAGGTATGCCATCAACTTCAAGTATTGGGGAGGAGCAAACACCAGCTCGCCCATATTCGTCTACATTGGTGGTGAGGGGGAACTTGTCATCAATAGGTATAGAAACAGATCTAACGTCAACAATGCCCCTGATCACTTCAAATCTCTCTCGGTGTTCATAGAGGTGAGCAGCGGCCAGTATATACATCTTAAATAAAGCATTCACAATTTTTACTATCTATAATTGGGCTAATTTTAAGGGAAGTCATTACTTTGGTGTAATATTTAATTGGGCAAATCCTTTATTCATTTGTTTTTTTTCTATTTTATATAGAAAATGAGTGATGAGAAGTTTTGGAACCAAAGTTATTTTGATGTGATATTTATGTTTGCTAAACAGCATAGGTATTATGGAGAATCCAACCCATTTGGTTCAAAGGAGGAGGCGTATAAAAACTCTAGCACTCTTCAGTATTTAAGTTCAGAACAAGCACTTGCAGACTGTGCCCAATTGATTACAGATTTAAAAAAGAATCTGTCTGCTGAAAATTCTCCGGTAATTGCCATTGGAGGATCTTATGGTGGAAGTAAGTCAATTACTGTCAATTCAGCGTATTATCATAATACTTTTTTAAAGTAGTTGATGATAATTGGTATTATTTTCCATCAGTGCTTGCAGCCTGGCTTCGATTGAAATATCCACATATAATCCTTGGAGCTTTGGCTTCATCGGCTCCCATCCTCTACTTTGATGACATCACACCACATAATGGATATTTTAGCGTTGTCACACGTGATTTTAGAGTAAGTAACATTTCCTATTAATTTTAAGGGAGTCATATATTTGATTTCAATAATAACAATTTGAGCTGTGATTTTCCATTAATTTGATAGGAGAGCAGTGAGAGTTGCTACAGGACTATAAAGAATTCATGGCACGAAATTAGAAAAACCGCAGCACAATATGACGGGTTGAGTTCATTGAGCCAAATGTTCAATACGTGCAGGTTTGCTCGCTGCTATAAATATAGAAATAAACATAGCTTTTATGGTACCTTCTCCTAATATTTGTCATTTTTTTGCTTAATTTGGACCGATATGACAGGCCTTTGACCTCCGTTGAAGAGCTCACTTATGTTTTGGAAGGCATTTATGTAGCAAGCGCACAATACGACAATCCCTTTTCTAACCCAGTGAACGTGCTATGCGAAGCAATTGATAAATATCCGCATGAAATTGATCCTCTAAAAAGGATAGCTTCTGGAGCCAAAGCAATAAATGGCTTTTCGAAATGCCTGGAAGTGCGGAGTGAGGAAGAAATGATTGAAGATGAGAGACTTTTTGGATGGAACTGGCAGGTATTTGTTTTGATTTGTTTTTTTTTTGACTTAATCATATATAGGTCATTGTAGATATATATAAATTTGGTATATGTTGGGTCCATCGCCTCTTGTCCAACCCACGCCTTTTATGCCGCAACACATCATGCTCATCTGTCACTTAATACAGAATTTTCTTTAAGTTTGAGCATATAAACCAGTTAGGTAAGTGTTTTGTTGGAAGCGCGATGTATGGGCACGCAGCCTCACTATCACCCAACGCTCAAATTTTGCGAGTACCTCTCGGCAAAACACAACTCCTTCCGCGAACACTCTCCACGGCGAAACACCTTCCACGGCGAACACCACCACTTCCGCGAACACACCACTTCGCAACACACCCTCCTTACTCCGGCGAGCAGCACTTCCGGCGAGTGGTCGCTGCTCGGCGAGCTGGCGAGCACGGGTTGTGCGGGTCGAACTAGGCGCTGGGCAAGTGCACTGTTGTGCGAATGCTAGCTGGCAAACTCAACTCAGGCGAGCTGCTCCTCCTTCTCCTCCACGTTCAGCAGCGAGCTGGCGGCGGGCTGGCGGGGCTAACACTTTCACGCGAGATCCTCCTGCGGGAGGGGGTAACGCGAGATGGCTGGCTAGATGAGATGGCGAGAGAGACTGTTCCTGCGGGAATAAAAATAAAACTTTTCTCCCGGGCACACTATTCCTGCGGGAATAGAATAAAACTTTTTCTCTCTCAACAAAACTCTCCCTCTCTCTCTCTATGATTTCTGCCAAAACTCACTTCTATTCTAAAACTTTTCAAAATCTACTCAAATACAAACATAACTCTCCTATATATATATAGGAGTTGGCAACCAATCATACGATGACACCTAGCTACTGCAATAAATGCACTCTCTCTCCTTACCTTTTCAATTAATACAAAATAAACCTTAAAATAAGATAAGTTGACCAAGTCAACAAGACCAAAGCCAACAAACTCCCCCTCAAACTTGGCAGCACATGCCAAGTTTGCCTTTGAGCTTTGAGAAAGTCTCCACCTTCAATGCCTTAGTGAAGATATCCGCGACCTGCTCTCTAGTGGGGCAATACACAACCTCAACCGTCTATTGCTCCACCTGCTCCCTAAGGAAATGATACCGGGTCTCGATATGCTTGCTCCTCCCATGCAGCACTGGGTTCTTCGCAAGCTGGATGGTAGACATGTTATCCACTAACACTATCGTTGGGCCATCCTGCACATGATGTAACTCTCCCAGAAGATTCCTTAGCCAAATAGCTTGGCAAACACATGCCGCAGCTGCAATGTACTCTGCCTCGCATGATGATAAGGCTATCATAGCCTGCTTCTTTGAACTCAATGAGAACGCCGTCGTTCCCATATGAAACACATATCCGGAAGTGCTCTTCCGGTCATTCACATCACCTCCATAGTCGCTATCCGAGTAGCCGACCAGCTTCAATTCTCCCGCAGATGAATACTTCAAGCCATGGTCCCTTGTCCCGTTCACATATCTCAGGATCCTCTTCGCCGCAGTGAAGTGGTCCTGCTTGGGCTCTTTCATGTACCTTCTCACGACCCCAACCGCATACATGATGTTCGGTCTGGTGAAAGTCAAATACCTTAGACTCCCAACCAAACTCTTGAACATCGTTGGATCCACACCTTCCTCTGAGTCCTTCCTTAGCTTCGTTCCGGGATCAGCGGGAGTGGAGATAGCCTTGCTACCCTCCATCCTGAACTTCTTCAAAATTTCTTCCGCATACTTCTTCTGAGATATGAAGATGTCGTCTTCTCTTTGCTGCACCTCAACGCCCAAGAAATAGTTGAGCTCACCCAAGTCCGTCATCTCGAACTCTCTCTTCATCATCCTCTTGAACTCTTCGAACATAGCCGGGTTGTTCCCGGTGAATATCATGTCGTCCACGCACATGCATAAGATCATGATATCACTGTTCTTCTCGATCTTCATATACAAAGCGTACTCATACAGGCACTTTATGTAACCATGCTTCTGGAGGAATATAATAATCATTCCATTCCAAGCCCTCGCTCCTTGCTTCAGCCCGTACAAAGCTTTGTCCAGCTTGCACACCTTCCTCTCCTGGCCTTTCACCACATACCTCGGAGGCTGCTCGATGTACACATCTTCCTCTAAATAGCCATTGAGATAGGCTGCCACAGCATCCATCTGCATGATCGTCCACCCATAGTGAGCTGCCAGTGCGATGATCAACCTGATGGTGTCAATCCTCGCCACTGGGGCATAGACTTCGTCGTAGTCCACTCCTTGGAATTGCCTGTAGCCCTTCACAACGAGCCTAGCCTTGTACTTCTCCACAGCTCCATCCTTGTTCTTCTTTACTTTGTAGACCCACTTCACCCCGAGGGGTTTGTGGCCTACGGGTGGATCCACCAACCTCCAAGTGTCATTCTTCTTTATGGAAGCTATCTCAGCATCCATCGCCGTCCTCCAAGATTTCTCCTGGGCAGCTTCGGCATAAGAGTGTGATTCACAATTTGCTAAGAGGCAATATAAAGAAAAATTAGTATGCATCGGTGCCGTCTCCTCATAGAGCTCCTCCAACCCCTTCATCTTAGGTTGTGGACTCTCAGAGTCACTCCGGCTGCCGCTTCTTCCACCAGAACTGCTTCCGCTTGTGCTAGTTCCTCTTGAGTAGGGAGTGGAAGCTCCCCCTGAATTTCCACTCGGTGGTGCTGGTGGCTCAGCTCCACCATCCTCAGCTCCTGCTTCGTGACCACCTTCTTCCTCATCTTCAAAGAACATCCCCTTCATGTTCCTTGTCTCCTCATTCCATCTCCAGCAGTTGTCTTCTTCAAACACCACATCCCTTGAGATTATGGCCTTCTCCGTCACCGGTTTGTATAGATTGTAAGCCTTGCTCTCCGGAGCGTAGCCCACAAAAATGCACTTCTCGCTCCTATCATCGAGCTTCTTCCTTCCCTGGTCCGGGACGTGAGCATGAGCTACACACCTGAAAACCCTCAAGTGCTTCACACTTGGCTTCCAGCCACTCCAAGCCTCGAACGGGGTCATGAACTTCACACTCTTTGTGGGGCATCTATTCAGTAGATACACCGCACACTGCACTGCCTCCACCCAGAACATCTTCGGCAACCCCTTGCCCTTCACCATACTCCTCGCCATGTTCATGATGGTGAGATTCTTCCTCTCCGCGACTCCGTTTTGATGTGGTGAGTATGCCGCTGTCAGTTGGTGTAAAATCCAATTCTCCTTGCAAAAGACATCAAACAGCTTCGAGGTGTACTCCCCACCTCGATCTGTCCTCAACACCTTCAGTGGCTGACCACTCTCCTTCTTCGCCATCGTCTTGAACTCCTTGAACCTGTCAAGGGCCTCAGACTTCTCTCTTAAGAAGTATACCCAACACTTCCGACTGAAGCCATCAGTGAAGGTGATGTAGTACTTGCTTCCGCCAAATGAGGTGGTCTCAAATGGACCCGCAATGTCCGAGTGAACCAGTTCAAGTTGTCTCCTTGCTCTCCGAGACTTCCCTCCTTCAAACGTCTGCCTCTTCTGCTTCCCCTTCGTGCACGCCTCGCAGACTTTCTGCGGAGGTGAGATCATTGGCAGATCCTCCACCATCCTGGAGTGGGATAACATCTTCAAGCCTGTGAAGCCTAAGTGACCCATCCTATGGTGCCACAGTCATGCTTCCTCTTCTTCCTCCATCCTTGCGAGGCATGTCGTCTCCTGAGTATCCATCTTCAATGTAATGAGACGGTTCGCCGTCATCTTCACCTTTACCACCTCCTTTCCTTGACAGTTCTTCATTGTCAGAGACCCGCCCCTCAACTGGACGCGGTAGCCTCTCTCCACCAACTGCCCAAGGCTCAAGATATTAGTCTTCAAGCCTGGCACATAGAACACATCATTCAGATACACCTTCTCTACATTCAGCTTCACAACCACCAAGCCTTTTCCTTCCAGCGAGATCTTCGAAGCATCACCAAAACTAACCTCACCACCACTGGGCTCAAGGTTAGTGAACATCTACTTATCTCCGCACATGTGGTTGCTCGCCCCTGTGTCCAGGTACCACACTTCATTTCTTCCTTCCTCCACTCCTCGGTAGGTTAGGAACATCATCGGGTCTCCAGTGCCAGTGTTGCTCCCGTTGTTCCTAGCCTCGGCATAATGGTTTGCCTCTTCTCTCTTCCTCAGAGCCCAACAGTCATAGCTCATGTGCTCGAATTTGTTACAGTTGTAACATTGGACTTGGGACATATCTCCTCGGCCTCTTCCTCTTCCTCTTCCTTCTTGCCAACCTCCTTGAGGTCGCTCTACATCTCTGGAAATTTTGGTTCCTTCCTTGATCTCTACCTCCTCTTCTACCTCTGCCTTGGTTACCTCGGCCACGCTGGCCTCCTCCTCTTCCGGAGCTTTCTCCAAAATTCAACTGATACTGGAGTGCTTTTCCCAAGCCACTCGCCTCTTCTTCATTTTGTAGCATCCTATACTCATGGGCTTGCAAAGAGCCTACAAGCTCGTCAACGACCATCTCGGTGAGGTCCTTCAACTCTTCAATCGCTACCACCACATGACGAAACTTCTTGGACATAGATCTCAATAACTTCTCCATAAGGCTCACATCATAGATCGTCTTCCCATTGCGCTTCATCTCATTTGTGAGCGTCCGCAGACGGGTCACATAGTCACCGACCTTCTCGGTGCTCTACATCTTCATTACTTCATATTTCGCACGAAGGGACTGGAGCTTCACCTTCTTTGCCTTATCAACCCCTTGCACGGAGCGACCCCTTGATACAACAAGAACATTGCTTTCTTGTCAGCCTTCCTTGCTTCTCTAAGTGTCGTCTTCTGGGCGTTAGTCAACGCCGCCTCTTGTTCAGTAGTTTGCTCAGTATAGCTATTATTCACTATATCACACAACTCTTTCGACGCTAGTAGCACCTTCATCTGAATGCTCCAGTTACCGTAGTTCGTCTTCGTCAACTTGGGAACATGCCCTGGCATGGCACTACCCATTTCCATTGCTTCTACACCTCAAACCTTCCGAGTCACCGCAAAGGTTTGCAACCTAGCTTTGATACCACTTGTTGGAAGCGCGATGTATGGGCACGCGGCCTCACTATCACCCAACGCTCAAATTTTGCGAGTACCTCTCGACAAAACACAACTCCTTCCGCGAACACTCTCCACGGCGAAACACCTTCCACGGTGAACACCACCACTCCCGCGAACACACCACTTCGCAACACACCCTCCTTACTCCGGCGAGCAGCACCTCCGGCGAGTGGTCCCTGCTCGGCGAGCTGGCGAGCACGGGTTGTGCGGGTTGAACTAGGCGCTGGGCGAGTGCACTGTTGTGCGAATGGTAGCTGGCAAACTCAACTCAGGCGAGCTACTCCTCCTTCTCCTCCACGTTCAGCAGCGAGCTGGCGGCGGGCTGGCGGGACTAACACTTCCACGCGAGATCCTCCTGCGGGAGGGGGTAACGCGAGATGGCTGGCTAGATGAGATGGCGAGAGAGACTATTCCTGCGGGAATAAAAATAAAAGTTTTCTCCCGGGCACACTATTCCTGCGGGAATATAATAAAACTTTTTCTCTCTCAACAAAACTCTCCCCTCTCTCTCTATGATTTTTGTCAAAACTCACTTCTATTCTAAAACTTTTCAAAATCTACTCAAATACAAACATAACTCTCCTATGTATATAGGAGTTGGCAATCAATCATACGCTGTCACCTAGCTACTGCAATAAATGCACTTTCTCTCCTTACCTTTTCAATTAATACAAAATAAAGCTTAAAATAAGATAAGTTGACCAAGTCAACAAGACCAAAGCCAACATGTTTATCCTACAATATCATTGCGTACGAAATATGGACGCTGAATCAACTTTAAATGTATAAATACGGATATATACCATTCAATCTTTTCTTACATTTTTTTAATCTTCATTTTCTGAAATGCACTTAGATTTTTTTTTAATAAATTTCCATTTTTAGGTCTGCACCGAGATGGTGATGCCAATAGATTGTACCGGCGAGGAACAAATGCTTGAGGCATCACCTTTCAACCTCACAAATTACATGTCGAGGTGCAAAACATTGTTTAATGTGCTTCCACGACCTCATTGGATAACTACAGAATATGGTGGTCATGTAAGTTTTGTTCTCCATCAAATAATATTTTTTCCTCAAACTCTTTTAATTTTCAACGCAATTAAAAACTACATTATAGAAAATATTTATATATTTCCATTTTAAAATCGCATTTGTTTTTTTTTTGCATGATAAAAAAAATCTGAGGCGCAATATTTTAAATAAAAACATAAAATTTCAAATAATATATTTAATTATCTAAATTTAATAATATGTGTTCAACAAATTATGCAGAAAATTAAAGAAGTTCTTAAAGACTTTGGAAGCAACATAATATTCTCCAATGGCCTTAGAGACCCCTACAGTAGTGGAGGGTAACTACAGCATTATACATACTTATTGTTTGTACTGAAATATTATTTAATTTTGATTTGATGAATACCCTAACTTTCAATATATATTTGGGCATTAATACTATTGCAGAGTCTTGCAAAACATATCCAGCACTATAGTGGCTCTAACAACAACCAAAGGTATTCCATCCATATCTGTTTGCACGCTCATGCATATGACATATCGTTCTATCACGTAATATTTGTTTTTAAATGATTTATTAATTATTACAACTATGTATATATATAGGGTCTCATTGCTTGGACATAGGGGAGTCAGATGTTTCAGATCCAGATTGGCTAATCTCACAGAGGAATATGGAAGTTCAAATATTGGACAGTTGGATTGAGAAATATAATTCGCTGAATTACAAAAGTTGAAACAAGAGAAGAGCAATATCAACTTGAAGCTACAGTGATTTGCGGTGATAGAGGTAATTGTGAGGCATTTGAATCGTTCTCTGCTAAATTCTCGTCTGAGCATGTATGAAATATCTTTCTATCCACAATACAAACATTAAATAATGGTAAACCTTTGTTTGACGGTTTACAGGCAAGTTTATTAAAAAGTGCAAATGAGTCGACTTCAACTTGAATTAGTTATTTTAATATCAAATCAAATAAGTTATTTTATATAATCTATACTATTACAAAAAGAAGTACATTTGAGCCCATTGTGTCTATCAATTGCCTCTTTAATTCAATCTTAGCAATCCATCTTAATTAAACCCCCTCCTTTCATCTTAGTCTCCATCCACCTTTAATTTGAATCCAATATACACACACCCCTCTCACGAAAATAAACCGTGCGCCTCTTCTTTCCCACACCTCGCATCCAGCATTTCTCTCGCACTCTCTAGGGCGTCGTCGTTCTTGCTGGTATTTTCAAGGTGATCTCAAAGCAATCAACCAGTTAGTCTTACTGCCAACGCAATATGAACCTATAGGGTCGCACATAAGAGTGTTGGAGAAGTTGGATGAAGGATTGTGTTGGTCTTACTCATATTGGATATGAGTGGAGGACCAATCCTGTAACTGATTGGAGTTGCGTCGAATTGTACTCGACATTGCATCGAGATTGTCTCGACGCAAGTCTTTTACTCAATGCTGCGTCGACATTGTCTCGACGTGGTGTACTCGACGCTACGTCGAGACTGTCTCGACGTGGTGTACTCGACGTTGTGTCGAGATTGTCTCGACGCAAGTCTTGGACTCAATATTGCGTCGAATTGTCTCAACAGACAAGTTATATTCGACGTTGCGTCGAGATTGTCTCGACGTACATAGTGTACTCGACGTTGCGTCGAGATTGTCTCGTATGAACTTGGACATTGGGCTCCATTCTTCATAACTAGGGTCCTTCTGAATTTCCTATTCTTTTCTTTCTAGCAGCCAACAAATCTTTAGATGACACTCCTTTTCTCTTCTGAGATGCCTCGGCAACAAGAGAACCGTCAGAGATGTTATGCTCTACTGGAGGTTCATTGTATATAGGCTCTGGATCATAATCCATCTGGGGTAGATTCAATGCTTGCTTTGTTACATTTGAGACCCAAATAGCTTGATCAACACCATGTTTTGTTATAACTTCCTCTTCCTTTCTGACTTCTTCAAAAATATGTTGGCAAATGTTGCCATGGAGATGAGATATTCTATCTCTTAGTATATTCACACCTTCAGTGATGCGATTCTTTGTTTCCAAAGGATGTTCATCCAGTAATTGATTACAGAAGTCAACTCTCTCAAGTATATTCATCATGTGCTCTGTCATGTTGTTGGTTGTTGACTAAAAAGCATTTTGCAGATTTTTTGAGGTAGCACATTGATTTTCTATTATATCAGCAAGCCCTTTATGCGTTATTTTCAATTGTTGTATTGTATGATCCACTGACCCTCATGAAAAAGTTTAATGTTTGGGTATTCATCTAATGCATTTCTACTTTCACTTATGCTATTTCTTCAGATAGATCTGACCTCATTTTTAGAACTGCCTTATCTATATAATCTCCAAGATGCTTTGATTGACCATCCAGTAAGGCTTTCATTTAAGCCAATAATGAAACATGAAAGGCTTCATTGGTTGCAGGAACATTGCTAGGCTCTTCAGCCTTTCTTGGAATGGATATATCTGCGTCAGATTGATAGTCCTCAAACATGAAGTCAGGAGTATCAGCCTTTTCAAATTTCTTTCAGCTTCAAGCTATGTAATTACTGACTTTCCTCTGAAGAGAACAATCTCTTGGCTTGTGTGAACTATTTCTTCTGCCACTTTTGGTTGTTTAGCCACCTTGGCAACAACTTCAGGAATGCTCTCAGCAACTTCCTGTATAATTTTATTTATAATTTCAATATCAATTTCATTCTATGCAGAGCTCTCATGTTGAGGCTCCCCCTTAATCAATTCAGTGGCTTCATCATCAATCACTTCAGTACCTTGGGCAGAGTTCTGAATGAAAGACTCCCCCTCAACTATCTCAGTTCTTTGAATCTCAAGAACTTCAGTATGCTGGGCTAAGTTATCACTGACTGAGTCTCCCTCAATTACTTCAGTATTTTGGGCTGAGAACCCAAAGAGAGTCTCACCCTCAACTTCAGTTATCATCTTTGTTTCTTCATTCATTTCTAGCTCAATTTCCTCATTCTTCTCTGCTTCAACAGCTTCTACAGCTCCATCATCTTTCTTAACTGCCTTTTTCTTCTTTTCCTTCTTTTTAGAAGATTCTCCTTGACTCTTACCAGGTTTAGAGAAAGGGTTTTCCTACCTTTCAATTGACTTGTAGTCAATCTTCTTCAGATAATGCAGTGCAGTTCCTTGAGTTTCATCAAGCTTATCACCTAGGGTTTTTATCAGATATAAAGAAATTATTCTTCCACAGTTTGGGGTACTTAAACATGTTTTGAACTTCTTAAACATGAACTGATGAATCCAGTCAATTTTCTTGCACAGAATTATAATGGTCAACACCTTGAACATCTCCTTAGAGATTCAATCATGTGAACCAGGCTTGCAGAGCAAAGTCTTGCCCACTATATCCGAAAGCAGTTTGCCAGGATAATTCATCTTCATCCTGTACAAAGAGACATATTCCTCATCTGAGTAACCGCGCCATTCAAGGGCTGACTCATGATCTTCCTGGCTGATCTCCTCTTCTTTTTCATCTTCATCAAGGACCGATAAGTGAAGGATTCTGTTAATACACATAGCAGAAACTTTTAGGTCATTTTCACCTACAGAGGACTTGATGTGTCTTCCTGAAGAGCTTATCCTTCCATTCTGCAGAAATTCTTGCACCTCTTTAGACCAAATAGATGTAGGTTCAGATATTACATACTCTAGACCAGAAGTTGTTAAAAGAAAGATGACATTCTTGATGTCTTCTGGTGAGTTCTTGAATCCATCTTGCACTAGCTAATTCATTTCCAATGTTAATCTTGAACGAAGAGATGGTCTTGGGAGCCATTTGCGAATGAATCGTAGAGAGCAAAATGTTTCTTTCTCGGTGGGAAGTGGGAAGAAATGTGTGAGTCAGGGACTAAGATCAGGTCGAAAGGCGTTTGTGCCGACTCTTGGGTGTATGATGTATTTAAACCTAATATCTACACAGATTTTAGTTTTAATATAAAATAAAAATACAAAGAGGCGCACACCTGTTTGGCGACAATTTTGAGAAACTTTAGCCAATAAAGTACTAATTTTGATGTGCCAATAGCTAAACAATGCATCCCGATGACATTTTTTCTGTGTCGTCCAGATCGTCTGTACGATATTTTGTGTCGTCTAGATCGTCTATACAACATTTTTTGTTTCGTATAGACCTTCTCTACGATATTTTTCTGTACTTAGCAGAAATTCTGCACACTTCCAGAAAATGATTAGATAATTTTTGTACTAACCAGATCTCTGGTCTGTATACCAATAAATCATTTAAATGAGAAGTTATAATAAAATTTTATTAATATAATTCTATGAGAAATATATCAATTCATATTAAGCATACCAAACTCAATTTTGAATTGACTGTATTTAATTTGTTTCATCAAGGGGATTAGTGAAGATGTCAACCACTTTCTTGTCAGTTGGTACATCTTCCAAGTAAATATCTTCTTTCTCCACATGCTCCCTAATAAATTGATACATGATATCTATGTGCTTGGTTCTGCTGTGTGCCACAAGATTCTTGGCAATTGAGATGACACTTGAGGAATCACAATACAATAAAGTCTTCCTTATTTGTAGGTTGTAGTCATCTAGTTGATGTTGAATCCAAAGCAATTGAGAACAACAGCTCCCAGCTGAGATGTATTATGACTCTGCATTTGATATAACAACACCTGTTTGTTTTTACTACTCCATGAGATTAGTCTTCTTCCAAGGAATTGACATATCCTTGAAGTGCTTTTTATATCTTCCTTTGCATCCTGCAAAGTCTACATCGGAAAAGTCTGTTAGTTCAAAATCATTACTCCTATGGTACCATAAGCCAAGATAAAGTGTACCCTTTAGGTATCTCAAAAACTTCTTGACATAGGTGTAGTGAGAGTCTTTGGAGTTCACTTTATATCTCGCACAAACACATACAGCAAACATAATGTCTGGTCTACTAGCAGTTACATAGAGAAGAGATCCAATGATGCATCTGTACATGGTCTCATCAAAAGGTTTCCCTTTCTCATCCTTGTGCAGGGATACTTTGGAGCCCATTGGAGTACTCATTGAGGTTGCACTCTCCATTTCAAACTTGTTTATGAGCTCTTTTGTAAACTTGGTCTGATAGATGAATATTCTATCCTCAGATTGCTTCACTTGGAGACCTAAGAAGTATTTCAGCTCTCTCGTGCTGCTCATTTCAAATTTCTCTTGCATAAGGTTGGCAAACCTTTTATAAAGGTGATTATATGTAGATCCAAAGATTATGTCATCAACATATATTTGAACCAGCAAGGTCTTGCCTTTAAATTCCCTTAGGAATAATGTTTTATCTATCTTTTCCCTTGAAAACTTATTTTCAATGAGAAAGGTAGATAGAGTCTCATACCAAGATCTAGGTGTTTGCTTAAGACCATATAATGCTTTCTTGAGAAAGTAAACATGATTGGGATAAGTTGAGTTTACAAAACCTGGTGGTTGGTCTATATATAATACATCTTTTAAGTCTCCATTGAGGAAGACAGACTTCACATCCATTTGATATACCTTAAAGCCTTTGTGAGCTGCATATGTAAGAAACAACCTGATGGCCTCCACTCTTGCTACTGGAGAAAAGGTCTGGTCAAAGTCAATATCTTCTTCTTGTCTATAGCCCTTTGCAACCAGCCTTGCATTATTCTTTATAGTCACTCCTTGTTCATCCATTTTATTTCTGAACACCCACTTTGTTCCAATTATGTTGTGATCTTGGAATCTGGGAACCAAATTTCAGACTTTGCATCTTTGGAATTGGTTCAATTCCTCTTGCATAGCTAGAATCCAGAATGGATCTAAATTGGCTTTTTCAAACTCCTTTGGCTCTACCTGTGAGAGGAAGCTCAAATAGAGTGCTTCATTCATGGTGCCACTTCTAGTTTGAATTCCATGGTTGATGTACCCAATGATTTGATTTTGTTGGTGGTCTCTCTATAACTTAGTGGTAATAGACAATCCTCTATTCCTTTCAGGTTGTGCTTCTTCCATTGGCTGAATGGTTTCTACTTCAGGATTTGTGTCTTGTTCTTCAGCTTCTTCTTCAACACTGATAGGATCAGAAAAGATCACTTCTTGTTCTTCTTCAGTGTCATCCATCTTCAGATCCTTAATCTTTGAGTTTGTACCTGCATCGGGACACCTTAGATAATTCTCAAGCAACATGTTAGATTCATCAAAGATAACATGTATTGATTCTCCAACCAACTTAGATTTATGATTATAAATCCTATAAGATTCGCTCTGAAGGCTATATCCTACAAAGATTTCTTCATAGGATTTCTCACCAAATTTGGTTAGATAGTGCTTTCCATTGTTAAACACATAACACTTACTTCCAAATATTTTGAAGTAGGCCAAGTTTGGTGTTCTACCTTTCAAAAGCTCATAAGGTGTCTTATTGTGATTTTTGTTGATCAAGGCTCTATTTTGCACATGACATGCTATGTTGACTGCCTCAGCCCAGAAATATTCTGGTAGTGAAAAATCACTCATCATAGTTCTACTTGCTTCAATAAATGTTCTGTTCTTTCTTTATACAACCTTATTTTGTTGTGGAGTTCGTTGAGAGAAAAACTGCTGAAAGATGCCTAGACTTTCACAGAATTTGGTCATAGCACTTGACTGAAATTCTGAATCATGGTCATTTCTGATTTTGACCACAGTGCAGTTCATTTCATTCTGAATTTGCTTGACAAATGTAATGAAAGTGTCTAGTGTGTCTAACTTGTGTTTCAGAAAGAACACCCAAGCAAATCTAGAGTAATCATCAATGTTCACAAGTGTGTAGACTTTTTCTCCTAAGCTGTGAATTGACATTGGACCAAATAAGTCCATGTGCAGCATGTATAAACACCTAGTGGAATCTTTTACACCAACTGTTTTGAAAGATGTCTTTGCTTGCTTGCCCATTTGGCATGCATGACAAGAACTTTCTTGAGCACAATTCCACTTAGGACCTGCTCTAACTAAGTTGTCTGACAAAAGCTTATTAATTATCTTATAGTTAATATGAGTCAATCTCTTGTGTCATTGCACACAAAGGGATGCTCTATTCTTAGCTATAAGACAAATTGGAGAATTAGAACATAAAAAATTTAGACAATAGATATTTCCACTCCTAGTGTTTGTAACGCGCCTGTTTTTTCGATAATTATCTTAAATGTCATTAATTTCGGTGTGAGGGCGTTACTATTTTGGGTGTGTCGTCATTCGGAGTTCACATAAATAAATCTCAGGCAATATGGATATTAAATAATTAGTGCATATAGTTTTATCTAGGGCTTATAAGTGAGTATATAAGATATATAAAATTATTTGGTGCTTAAGAAAATGCATATAAAATGTTGTATGTATGTACAGATTTAGACAATGAATGAGTAGGCCTTATAAGAGATGTGGATTTAGATATTTACTCATGTAAATTATTAAACTAAGGGTTAGTGCTTTCCAATTCATTCCATAATGCTCTCCCTGATAAGTTGTCCGTCATCTTCTCCAAGAAGGGACTTCTCTAGAATTTTCCAGAAGCTTTTCTTGAGTGCGGAATCGGGAAGAAAGAGGGTTTTTCTTCTTTCCGTTGGCCGTCGAGGGAGCTCGAGTGCTCGGAATCGTCGTCGGAGCCTAGATTCGGAAAACTCTCGCCGAGCTCGTCGTGCGTGCGGTGAGTATTTTGCGTTTCGTCTCGTCGCCGGAGCGTTTTCCCCTTTTGTTGTTAAAATAAATATTTTTGGGTAGCATGGCTGTAGAAATTTGCTGGTTAAGTTGGTTAATTTCACTGTTTAGGTTTGTCGTTATTAGATATGGTTAGTTGCTGCAAATTCCTGATGGTTTAGTTTACCATATTAGAACAGATGTTAGTAGAAGTATGTTCTGGTAGTCTAGAAATAAGTTCTGATAGAAATATGTTCCGGTAGTTTAGAAGAATTTGTTGTAGACTTATTGTATGTCAAGAGAAATCGGCTGGACGGGAAGTCGTTTCGACGAGACTTCAAGCATAAATCGACGGGACCTCCCGTCGATCGATGAGACCTCCCACCGAATATTTCTCGTGTCGTCCACGGGACTTCAAGCAGAAATCTGCTGGTCGGGACGTCGTTTCGAGGGGACTTCAAGCAGAAATCGACGGTACCTCCCGTCGATCGACGAGACCTCCCGCCGAATTTTTCCCGTGTCGTCCACGGGACTTCAAGCATAAATCGACGGGACATCCCGTCGATCGACGAGACCTCCCGCCGAATTTTTCTCGTGTCGTCCACGGGACTTCAAGCAGAAATCGACGAGACCTCCCATCAAAAATTTTCCTTGTGTCGCCCCTACGAATTCTGTTATGTGGGCTGGTATGTTAACAATTTTATTTCCTTTGGGGTGTTTCGTAAGTCCTAAGATTTTGTGACGACCCATTATCGAATTTTGCTATACTTATGATAAGTTGATGTCGGTGAATTGTCCTTTTAGGCTATTGGTTGGATTGAAACAGGGGTCCACCACCACGGTGCTCGTTGTTAAACTACTTGGGATGTTGGTTGGATTGGAATAGGGGTCCACCACCACAGTGCTCGTTGTTAAAATTTTGGGGTTGTTGGATGGATTGGAACAAGGGTCCACCACCACAGTGCATGTTGACATTAAACTTACCACCTGATCAACTTTAAGCATACTTTTTACGCTTGGGGCAAGCTTTTACCTTCTCATCGAGTAAATTTACTAATGATATACTGTTGTTTTTTTTCTCCTTGGTTTGACTACCCCTCTTTAATCCTTAATGATTATTGAACTGACTATTTTCTCCCCTTTGGGCTGAGGCATTCTTTTCTTTTGAATGCCTCAGGTTCGGACCGATAGCTGTTGCATGTGGTCTAGAGGATTTCCTCTAGGATGTGGTAGTTGGTTTCCTCCTCTTCCTTAGTGAGGAGTTGTCTGTTGTTTATTGACTCTTTCGTTCATCTATGGGTTCGTGTCAGCAAGTTGACGCCCATTGTTAATTCTGGATGTACTTTTCTTACTTGTTATTTCCTGCTACTACTACCCACTGCTCTTATGGCATTGCTCACTGGGAAGGGTTTATGTTAGGATGCACGGTAGTTATTTTCATATAAAGAAAGTGCATTTTTGCAAAACATGATTTCTATCTACTATCACCTTACTTTGAATATTGTAAAGTAAATGCTCTTTCTGCTTATACTAAATCTAGAGGGTTGCATACCATTAGAGTATATTTGATGAAGCTCATGATTCTAGCCTTGCCTACCACCCTGATTCTACGAAGATGTATCGTGATCTAAAGCAAATCGATTGGTGGTCAGGTATGAAGAATGATATCGCGAAGTTCGTGTCTAAATGTTATACCTGTCAGCGCGTCAAGGCAAATCATAAGAGACCTGGAGGTAAGTTGACGCCTTTGGATATTCTGACTTAGAAGTGGGAAAGTATTTCTATGGATTTCATTACCGGCCTACCGAAGTCTCCCCGAGGGCATGATGCTGTGTGGGCGATCGTTGATAGGTTGACCAAGTGTGCTCACTTCGTGCCTTATAAGATTGGCTATTTTATGGAAAAGATTGCATCGCTTTATTTGCAAGAAGTTATTAGATTGCTTGGTGTGCCAGTGAGCATTGTGTCAGATCGGGATTCCAGATATATGTCTCGCTTATGGCAGAGTTTGCAAGGATCTTTAGGCACCAACCTCAGATATTCTACCGCTTATCATCTACAAACTAATGGGCAGGCGGAAAGGGTAAATCAAATTGTGGAGGAAATGATTAGATGTTATGTTCTAGATCATGGAGGGGCTTTGGATGAACGACTTGGACTCATGGAATTGGCTTACAATAACAGTTACCAGGAGAGCTTGCAGATGGCCCCCTTCGAAGCCTTGTATGGAAGGCGTTGCCGGACTCCCCTATTTTGGGCCGAGGTTGGAGAGAGGCTGTTGTTAGGTCCAGAGGCCCTGGAGGAGATGAGCATTGTCGTGTCTCAGATTCATGAGAAGCTTCGCCTGGCTTAGGAGCGTTATGAGAAGTATGCGAATCAGCGGAGGGTTGATCTGGAGTTCGCAGTTTCGGACAGGTGGTCTTGAAGGTATCTCTGATGCCTGGTGTCAAAAGTTTTGGGAAGAACCATAAGTTGGATCCCAGGTATGTGGGACCTTTCCAGATTGCTGAGCGCTTCGGAGTGTCTGCTTATAGGCTGGAATTGCTTTCTTCTTTCCCTGGTGTTCATGATGTGTTTCATGTGAGCCAGTTGCGAAAGTGTGTGCTTAGTGACCGGCATGTCCTAGAATCGGTGCCCCAGTTGCAGCCCAATCTGTCATATGTTGAGGAGCCTGCTCGTATTTTGGAGACGCAAGATCGGGTTTTGCGCAGGAAGACGATTCCAATGGTTAAAGTTCTCTAAAGAAATCAAGATCTCAGGAGCGCAACCTGGGAACTGGAATTCGTGATGAGGGAATCTAATCCTCATTTGTTCGTCTAATTCTCTTCGGTGAGTGATCCTCCCTTGTGAATTCTAATTTATTCCTTTTCGCCTCATTTCATTTTGTGTTGTGAAGTTTCGGGGCGAAACTTTCTTTTAGGAGTGGTGGCTGTAACGCCCCTGCTTTTTCGATAATTATCTTAAATGTCTTTAATTTCGGCATGAGGGCGTTACTGTTTTGGATGCGTCGTCATTCGGAGTTCACGTAAATAAATTTCAGGCAATATGGATATTGTTGGAACCAAGATTTGACCCCCAACAAGGAGACCGGACCCCTTTGAGGGGGCAGGTATCACCTGCTGATCCTGCAGAAGAAGTGGACCAGAGACTAGAAGCTTAACACAGACCCTTAGCTACAGTACGGAGGTCCCACCACACACCCGAAAGATGTTAAAGTGCTTCCCCTCCCAAGCCAAAGCTGAAGCTGGGCACCTTGGAGAGCCTGGGGAGCTAACCAAAGAACCTAGGGAGGAAGATATCTGAAATTGGAATCCTCTCCAAAGGTGCCCTTCAAGGTCTATATATAGCCTTTTCTAGTCCTGTCTGCTAATAGCGCAATCCCGTCTTTTGGTTTTGCTATATGCACCCCAAATTGGTCTGCTAACTGCCAAACCCCGCTGTTCTGGAGGGCTATCGGCATCCCACCAAGGGTATCTAGGTTATTTTACCCCCCAAAACCCTGGGCGAGTGGTCCGTGAAGGCACCTCTCGCCCAACCTTCTTCGCACCAGGCTTTCCGGCACCCGCGGGGCTAGTGGCCCTTGAGGGTGCCACTCGCAGGATCCCTGGGCCCCTGTGCGAGTAGGGTCCCGACCCCCATTCAACCGACTGCCATTATATCTGCGTTATTCTTATGCGAGTGTCCCGCGAGTGCCCACCTTATTTGACCTGGGCGAATGCCCTCCTTGCTCTTTTCCCTATCTCAATCCTGGGGCCTTACTCGACAAATATGGGGTTGTATACAATCCCCGCTCTTTGCGAGTGAGGCACTCGCTCGGAAAGAAAGTCTAACCCCGTATATTTGGTGAGTTCATGCTGGCGTGGAGGGATCTTTTGTAAGACCCCTTTTTTTGCTACAAAATCGGGTCTTATGCCCAGAACCGCCGCTTTGTGGTGACACCAACTCTCGAAAAGGTTGCCACTACAAAACGCCGATCCTGTCGGCCATATCGATCACATAAGAAGAAAAGTATAAACGAACAAATAGAAGTTCAAGTCCATAAATCACAAGCTATATATATATGTGTCCACATTATATAACTGAAATAACAAAGGTTACAATAATAAAAGGCTCATGCCCTGTACATCATGTCCTCACTACAAGTTCTCTCGCGGAAGCAAACTACTAATCACTCACTGATCCCGAAACTGGTGCTCCTGTACTGAACTGACCCACCTCCATCTGCACCGGCCTCTAGTGCTGCTGCATCTCCTCGATCCCCTAAAATGATATGGTCCACCGACCGTTAGTCAAAAAGACTCAGCCTTATGTTCCCCACCCCTACCCCAATGGCTCATAGGCACCGTGCGGGAAGGATGAAGCGGAGGACAGCAAGGGGTATAAATCAAAGTAGATGACGACGGATCTAGTCTACAGGAAATATCTACCACTACACAGTGTATAAATATAATCGAAGCAGTAATTAAAGCATGGTAAGGAGCATATAAAGAATAGTAAGTAAAGATAAGTACATAATAGAAAAGTAACCATTGATTTATAAGAATGCCCATACAAACCTATAGACCAAGGGGTCGTTTAGCAAGGTCTATCGTATAAAAAGTCCCATAACCAATTTATACCATATGGGTAGGGGTTGAAATGCAATGTTTATGCCATGACATGCAGATTTATGCAGTTTATGCTATGTTCACACAAGTGCAACTCACACACTTCGACTCTATGCGCACAGACCTTTAGTTCCCCCTTTTTGGAGCTAGCAAGACTCCCAAGATACTCACATAGTGGCAAACGGAAGCGGTGGGTTGGGCTTCGTCCAACTCTAGGTTGGTATTTACACTACCTAACCTAGACCTATCGTACGCCTCAATGCAAAACCACGGAGCGCCTGTGTACTCTTACTGGATGGACCACTAGACTTTCATGGCTAAGTGCAAATTCCACACTTGCCGAGTCAACGTATTGACGTCGGTGTGACCAACCGTTCAATACCAAAGACCGACCATCTTTATGCACATGCAAACATGTTTACCATCCATATCCGAGCCATAAGCTCACCGGGATAACCCGCCCATCACAATAACCTTCGGAGCCACTGGCTCGCCAGACCAACCCGTCCGTGCCTATAACCACCGAGCCTACCGCTCGTAAAACCAAACCAACAAAATACCTGTAACAATGGGGTGTGGGTGAGTGTATTGTTAAGTTAATCTTGTACAACAATTTATTCCTGCAGTTTAGGGTAAGTCTTGGGCTTCCCGAGGTCTACCCTGTGAGGGGCTCGCAACGGTACTAGGAGGTACGATGGGATGATAGCCCAAACCTCCCTTTCTCAAGACACTTAATGTTATTGGTAACTACCCATAAGAATATCCCTCTTATCATTACACTTGGGTTAACCCTAAGTATTTTATGACCCACTAAGGGAAAGACGATCTTTCGTCAATCCCGAGCACAACTTTGCCCATCTCTGGGCTCATTCAACACATCCACTCCTATTGGCAACCTCCAGTCTCCTCAACCAGACAGGGTACATCATCTACCTTTCATTCTCACTCAATTGTCAACAATTTACTCAAGTTTTACAGTTTTACTATACGCAGACCAAATGAGCTATATGAGTTGTATGAGAGGAGGTACTCCAAATAATCATCCGAATGACCTAAGATTATTAATAGGAGTCTATCATGATATTATAAGACTAAATCCAGTGTATCATATTTTTCCTTATTTAATTAGCATATATTATAATTTCTCCAACATTGGCCAAGTATGAAATTGAACATGAAATATAAGATCTTCTTATGATATGGCCCACACAAAATTATGGAAAGTCTATGATACCAAAATAACAGCAACTATAGAATATCAAAATTTTACAATAAGTTGTTGGCCTCTAATTATAATATTGAATATTTATCCAAAATTGAAAGTTTAAGAAGGAACAACTAAGAATACTCGTCCAAAAATTATGATAAAATTACAAGACCTCTATAATGATCAGAAAAGTTTACTGACAGAGTTTCATAATTTATCAAAACCATTTAGTCTCATATATAATTAAATATTTCAAGAAAATCCAAACTAGGGAACATTGAGAAGTAACCTACTGATAAATGATTCCAAAAATTATACAAAAATTCACAGAGCTTTCAAATGCCCTGCAATGTCTTATCACCAAGTTTCATAATTTTCCAGAGAATATTTGACCCTCATTTATTTATCATAATCTTAAGGCAAAATAGTTGACTTGTGAATGAAGTACTAATTAAATCAATTCAAAAATTACACAAAAAATTACCAGAGGTTTATATCATGATTATCTGAGCACTACCAAACTTTCATTAATATCCAAGATAAATTATGCATGTAAATTCCTCTTATAAGAAAGTGCCCTAATTTGTTATAACCTAATTCAGAGGGGGCAAAGTGTTCCTAAAATTCTCATAAAATTACCTAGGGCATATTTACACCCTATGAACTTATCTACCAAGTTCCATTATCATTAAATGACATATGATCATATGTCCTTCACAAGGCTCAAAGTATAACCCTAGGGTTAGAACTAGGGTTCTATGGCATATCCATCCCAAATCACTCCAAATCATTGGGGGAGGTGTTTTATGTGATATTAAGTCAGTGGGCAAGGTCTCACATCATTTTGATGAGATTTGACCATTTAACCCATCAAGTGCACTTTTGACCTTTTAACCCTTAGTTTGACCACTCTTGGGATAGTTAAATACCCAACCAAATCAATTCCAAATGGGATGAAATTTTTACCAGTGTCATAACATGAACCTAAAGACCACCCACCAAAATTTGGAAGGGTTTGGAGGTCAGTTGACCCTATATTTAATTATTACAAGAATTATTAAATGTTTGCAAAAACCTTAGAAAAATGTCCTCCAAAATTTCTCTTTTTTGGATATGTTAAGGGCGTGGGTATAAGAAGACTATGTTTCAATTTTCAAGACATTTGGATGTCTAGATTGATGGGGGCACTCAAATCAATCTCTAGTCAACCTTTTGTATATGTTGCACCATTTTGAGTGCTGGGGCCAGACCACTGACCCAAATTGAATGAAATCAATTTTAAATTAAAGTAGACTTCAGGGGATACAAGTTTTGTGTTGACCACTTTTCATGTAGAGGGCCCTAAGTATTTTATATATGTTTTTCTAACAACAGCCAGTAAATGGACAAAAAATATAAATATCAATTATATTAACACAAGATCTGTGCACAGATCTTAAAGAAAAATCGAAGGCATCCCTTCATCTTCCTCCTCTAGCCGACGGTGGAGATTTCCCCGACCTGTATCCTTCCTACCTTGGTTTTCCCGGCCACCCACGTCCCTCCCCGACCAGCCAATGCCACCACCACCTTCCTTGAGGTGGTGGCCGGCGATAGGAGGTCTCGGCTGGCAAGTGGGCGCCAGAACCGGCGGTTTAGGCAAGAAGAAAAACATCCAAAAATGGAGTTTTGGGCCAACATGATCTAGGGACAATTGGACTTAAACCTTGCAAGCAGTAGATGTGGATCTATCCACTGGAGAAGAGGAGAAGAACCAGACCCGTGTGGATCCTTGAAGCCTTGCCGATTGGCCATCACCATGGACGACCTTGGAGCTTGGAAGCCATGGCAACCTCCACGCCAAGTTGCATGATTTCTCCAAGTAAATGGGGGGAAACACTCCTCTCAGTCCTATGAAGGTTTTATAAGGTTCAATTGGGGGAGAGGGAGTGTCATGGCATCAATTGCCATGAAGGCCATTAATGGCCAATTTCGGCCATGGTGAACCCCCCCCCCCCCCCCCCCCCCCCCCCAATTCAGCCCCCATGTGGGCTGGAAAAACTTCTAAGCTTCTTGTAACAGTCAGAGGAGATGAATCCCCATCAATTGGGAGATCAATTGGCCTCCCTTGGCCATGAATGCCATTACTCCTCTCTTTCTCTCTCCACCATTTTTGGGGAAAATGCCATTTTCTCTCTCCTGGTCAAATTCTCTGAAATTAAATGGCAATTTCAGTAACTCCCAACCCCATTATCTATTGTACCACCTTAATTGGGTCTAGCCCAAGTGGATTGGGCTTGATTAGATCAAAATGGGTTATTTTGACCTAAATTTAGGGTGAAGTTGACTTTGGGCAATTTGACCATTTGGTTTGACCCCAATGGGTGGCTAGTGACCCATTGGCCTCTCTTAATGGTTATGAAGGTCTAGGTAGGGTCAATTTGTCAAGGTGAGGGCCAATTGACCCTTAATAGGCCACTTTGACCAAAATAGGGCTAGGGTTGACTTAGGTCAAATTGGCCACACTGGTGGCCCCATGATAGGGATTTTTGGTCCATTGGGTCCCTAATGCCTTTATAAGGGTAGGGAAAAGGTCAATTTGGCATGGTGGAAGCCAATTGACCCTAATTAGGCTACTTTGACCAATTTAAGGTTAGTGTTGACTTTGGTCAACTTAGCCTCTTTGGTTGACCACAATGGGTCCTTGGTGCTCTAAGGGACCCTCCAAAGGGTTAAGGATGTTATGGTGGGGTCAAAGGATCAAGGTGAGTCCCTAAATTCCAACCATAAGCTTGGTAACTGGAAATTATTATTTGTAGACCAAGGTGCTCTTCCCCCTTCTAGCCTAAGGCCAAGTGGTCTCTTCAAGCTTCCTTGGGTTTTGTCATGACCTAGTCATGAAAAAACCACTCTAGGGGTCTAGTTGTTTGGTGGATGTTACATCTTTCAGTGGGACCCTCCACTTTGCTATATATCTCATGCCGCGGGGATCGTTATTCGAATTCCCTTCATTGTCTCTTACCTCTTCCACCTTTTTGGGCTCTCACAAGCGATAACTTCCATGAAACCGCTGATGCGCCGCCTTTCCCAGGTGATGATCGATCATCTTGCGGAGGCGTGAAAGAAGGACTCTTCCACTGCTGCCAAGTATGCCACCTGAGTTGCGGCTAAAAGGGATCCCACCTCCCCTTACCGGCCGAGGAGGGCAAAAATTGCTAGGAGGGGCCCGATGACCAACGAATTAGCATCGGCAACCCCTCCCCCTTCTCGTGACTCACCCCATGCTCCGCAGGTAATTCTATTTCTTTCTCGCCTTGTCACCGCGATGGCTAGTATGATATCTCAAGTATCGAGTTCACTCGCAGGAGAAAGTGTTGATGGGAGAAGCCCCCGAGACACACCTGGCGGGTGTCGACACACTCCCGCACCCTTCTGATAACGTTCCGCTAATTCATGAGGCCCCCCTCCGGTCATCCCTACCGGGACCCTTCCTGAATCTGGTAAACTAACACCTCTTTCTCGCGTAGCCTGGCCTTCTGCTATCTTACCTACTTTGCTCCTCGCAGCCCCCACTTTCCGGACTACAGGGATTCCTCCTTCTCTGCCGGAACCAACACCGCGAGACTCAATGTCATGAGATCCTCCTCCACCCCCACGCGCCTCCCCAGCTCTCGAGACAACAGCCCTCGTCGTGCTGCAAGAGGAGCGTCCAGCTGAGAAGGTCTCGGCGCGTAACCCCCCAGATGCTGGCGATGTTAACACATCAACCGCTAACCCGGAACCTTCCTGCCCGGGGAAGGGAAAATCTCTACATCCCCCTGGGCAGCCATTCGCGGGGCAGTCCACATCCCACCATCGGCGCCCGGATGACGTGCCCGTGCTAGGTTAGTTATCCCACTCATTGTGACTCTGTGTTACGAGATCATTAACTAAAACTCACTCACAGCTCGCTCTCGCAGAATACCGAGAGGCCTCGCCGATGGACTCCTAGTACAAGGAGGAAGGGATGTTTTCACCCTCGCCCTCTCCTGAAGACCTTTTAGATTTCCTGGGAGATCTCGCCGACCCTGAGACCATGAAGGCGCGAACGGCAGAAGTTCTCAGCAAACTCACCTGGATACTGAAGGACCATGCCAGCCAGATCGATGCGCAACGGGCCACCTTCGAGCGGAGGGTGAGCGTTCTCGAGCGAGACTACCAGCATCTCGTCGGCGAGATGGAGCGTAAGGGAGGTCTGTGCGAGGAGACTTCTCCTAGGAGGCACATCGCGTGGGTGAGGGACCAGATGCACTTGGTCAACCAAGAGCTCACGGCGATGAGTGCATACCACTACCCGCGAGTGCCTCCGAGGTCAGGGAGGCGTGACCGAGGTCGCTGGCAGTGGGTACAGTACTAAGCTACCAGCGCTCTCCCCCTGTATCCTCCCGCACCCCTGTTATTTCATTTCTCTTTTTATGCACCGAACGATTCGAGACCTGCTGCGTCTCGTAAACTATTTGCCTATTTGAATGTTGTATATTTTGTGATTTTTATAATCCTGATGAATGCTGCCTCGCGGATGCTCTTACTTTCGATTCATTTTTACTTGCTTTCGCCTAAAGAGTCTCGCGCGTAACGCCTGCCTCCTGCTGTCCACTGGAGCGGTGGGTTGGCACAAATTCCGAGGCATCGGTGTAGCGCGGTCGCTACCTGCACACTACGCCTAGGATTTCATAATTTTTCACTGTTTTCTATAAATAGGCGGCGTACCTACCACTTTTATTACGCTTTCATCTCTCTCCCCTCTTGCTCCCGCGACACCACTCGCCCTTCTCTCTAGGATTCCTGCGAGACCTTCCCTTCTTTTTGCGATGATGAAAGACGTCGATGGCAGGGCTAAGTGCACTCAGGTGTTCACCAATCGTGACTTCGACACCTGTGACCTTTCTGAAGAAGAGTTCACTCTCGCAATTGCTGACTACATCCCGCCGGGATTTGTCGCGCGTCGCCCAGGGAACCGAGACCGCATAAACCAATTCTCGCCAAATACCCTTGCCATCCCCCTCGAACATTTTGAGGTAGGACTCCACCTTCCGCTGTGGCCAGAGGTGCGTCAGACCTTGCGCTACTTCGGAGTCGTCCCCGCACAACTCAATCCAAACTCTATCGCAATGCTGGTAGCATTCGCCTGCTGCTTATGCGAGGAGGGGATTGAGTTCTCGCTCCCAATGTTCCACAAGCTCTTCAACTTCAGGGCGACTCGCAGAGTGGCATTCTTCTCTGGGCAGTTCCCCCTCAGCGTCACCGAAACAGCGAATAAAAACCACGAATGGGTTCGGCGGTTTATCTTCATCATAGGGAAATTTGACAACATACCTCTCGCGCCTGTGTAGGAGGATGAGTCGACCTTCCGACCTCCAACGCTGGGAGGTTACGAGGCCAAGCTCTGCCACTACATCTAGGAGCAGGGTATGGATGTCGTCTACCTGCGGAAACACGTCAACTCGCTCCCGCCCGTCAATCCGGGAGAGTGTAAGACAAGCCTGTTCCCCTTGGCTTCCGCTCTTTCTCTTATCTGCTTTTGGCTTAACCGCTACAATGCAGGGGTGCGAAACATTCCTCTCCATCCACCGCACGGGGTTGCGGATGTCTCGAGTGAGACCCTGGCTCTCGAGAAGTCTACCGCTGAGTCCTGTCGCGAGGATCCTCCTCCTTGATCTAGCGACCAGAAGCGAAAACCTGGCGGGGCCCCCGATGCCTCCTCCAAGCGATCTAAGTCCTCAACTCTCAAGGGCAAGGAAGTGGTCGCCAAGACCCCTGGGGAGAGTGCCCCACTCACCGCGAGGATGGTGGTCGCCGAGACCCCTGGAGAGAGTGCCCCACTAACCGCGGAGACGGCGGGCACATTCGCTACAGTGGCCGGAACATCCAGTGCTCCGGCTGGGCCCTCTTCGGGGCTACCTCCCAGGGGGCACTGTAACTTCGGCATGGGCGAGAAGTACGTGGACGGGGCGGGAGAGCCCCTGCTTCGATGGGACCGAAAGGCCAACCGGATCTCCATCTCCTCTCGCCTCCCTACCTGGTTGGAGCAGAACACCACCAGCGGCGAGGCGTATGCCCTCGCCTTCGCGCTTTATGGTCGGGAGGGCGCGCCCATCTACGACGCCGAATCCACCCAAACTCTTGCACATGAGGCAACACGTGCCGACCTATGCGCCTTAGAGCTGGCGCATATTTCTTCGTGTCGCAGTATCACCCTCGCGCGGAACCTTGGCGAGGTGGAGACGCCGTGAGCCGAGGCTTGTGCGCAGGTCAAGGCAATGAAGGAGCAGCTGGATGCCGCCCAGAAGCTTTTCGCCGAACGTCCTGTTCATGTCGCAAGTGACACTGACAATATACCCGCTCTCGCGCCTCCACCTTTCACTTTCTTACCGCAAGCTAACTTTTTCCATCTTTCCTTCTTTAGAGCACCGCGAACATGGACATCTTAGAAGCTCAAGCAGAACAGTCGGATGCGCTGAACAGGAAGTTGCAGGCCGAGATTAAGAGCCTGCGAGAGGCCACCGCCTCGCCGCCTCCCAGGGATCCGCGCACTCGGCATCGATACACCAATTATCAAATTGAGGTGATGATGCAGGGGACTGCCTAGGGAGCGGCGAGGCATATGATCAGAGGCTGGGGGCTGCCGGGCTGCTGAACAAAGGAAACGGGAGGCTCAGAGCTCATGATCTTATGCCCGAACTCTTTGACCCGGTGCCGGTGCCGGAAGGAGAAGCTGATCCTCGACGAGAGGACATCACCCTCCCGTCCGTTAATGAAATCAGTGACTCCTCTAGCGAGAAGGATGACGACCAGCCCTGAAGACCTGCTTTCTGCTTTTTCCCCTTTTTCTTTTTTGATCACGACATGTACGGGGCGAGACCCTCCTTTTGTGAACACTTCGAGAATGAAATGAAAAATGATTTGTCTATTTAACTGAGTCCTTTACTTTTTCTTGTCATCATCCGCTAACCTCTCACATGCATGCCCGTGATAGGCTCGTTACTCTTTTCTTTCTCGTTCGCGTGCTTTCGCTAATTGATAACTGTTAACTACTCGCCCCTACTCGCACACCACCACTTGCACTCTCGCAAGTGATCTACGTTCACAAACTTAGGACTTGGGTGGCTGTGATGATTCTACCGAGAGCACAACCTTGGCGAGGGATCAACTAACCCCGAGTGACCCTCATTCCCTCCTTGAGACAGGGAGCTACCATGGGTGTATAATCCAAGTGGGAATCCCTTTTGCCAGTACCACCCACATACCTGCCGAGCGAATGCCCTACCGAGCGAGTGTCTCCTCTGCTGATATCTCTCGCCTACTCGAACCTTAAGATTTTCTCTTCCCATATTTTTCTCACCTTCTTACTATCGGGAGAGTCTGTCATCCCGCTAGCTGGGTGAGAGCCTATGAAAGTGCACAGTTAACCTCACTAGAATTCTCTAGAGGGGGGGGGGGGGGGTGAATAGAGATTTAAAAGTGCTTTGTGCAAAGTTAACAAATATATATATATATATATGTGTAATAATCTCAGAGTTAAGCTTCCCACACACACTAACAAGAATTAAGTAAATAAAGAAAGAAATAGCAAAATGAAAATCACAGCACAACACAAAGAAATATAGTGGTTCCCCAAACTTTGGGTAGTCCACTCTTCTACCCCCTTGGTAGGAATTCACTATCTTGCACTGAGTCTTTTGATAAGGAGACTCTTAGAACCAGCCTGAGTCTTTTGATAAGGAGACTCTTAGAACCAGCACAACTGAATTTTTTGAAGAGAGATTCTAAAAACTCTTTTACACAATTGAAGTTGAAATAAGAATGTGAAGAAGAATTAGAAGAAACAATTAAAACAAGAAAGAATCTTCTTCCTAGCAAGAAGATTAGAAGCACAAGAATAGTGAATGTAATCTCTCTTCTATAGTGAGAAGGAGATTGTAAGCTTTTCTCTCTTTTGTGAGAGCTTTCAGAATTTGCAGCAGAATGACTTCAGAAGGAGGAGAAGATGAAGGCTTTTTCTTTGCTGCAGCACACTATCTCTTTTCTCAGCTTTCTCACTCTTCACTTGGGTGCTCTTCCTCATTTTCAAATATATATGGTGGATCACTAGTTATTATTCTCTGCCGACCTCCTCTTTATTTATAGCTCTGTTTCAAAAGATGTTGCTAAAGGGGAATAATCAATCAGCAATTAGAGACAAAAAGTTTCCATAATAATTAAATCTGTAGAAGGAAAGAATTCATTCTGATTTCAAATAATATCCATAATAATCTTAATCAAATTAGACAAGAATCAAATAGAAGGAAAGACTGATTCAGAATGGCCATAAAAGAATAATATCATTCCATAAAAATCAGATCGACAGAAAGAAGGAAAGAGATCTGGGGTGTTTTTGAATTTCTTATAGAAATCGACGTGCGTCGATTACTATTTGACGTAAGCGTCGATTTCATCCTGGCTGGACGTCGAGAGGAGAATAAGGAAGGTGCGTCGACTAAGGTGCGTCGACTTTATTAAATACATCGACTAGAAGTCAGAGTTACATCGACAAAGATTACGTCGAATTCTTCTTATTGTTACTTCGACTCATTCTGAGAGAAACGTTGACTACATTTCGACGTTGCGTCGAATACTATTCGACGCATATTTACTTAGCCTAATTTTTCATTCTTAGAATTTATATTCTACTCAATTCTAGGGGTTAAGATAAATCATTTCACCAACAATCTCCCCCTATTTGTCTTAACCCTATTTAGAGAGAAATTGTATCAGCTTTTAATCAACACAGCAAAGCATTTATATAGAGAAGAAATATGCTAAGTAATCAGAAGAAGGGAGAAATCATATAAACAGACTTCATAATAAGTATTTAAGCATGGAAAGAAAAAAAAATAGATTGTATCAATATTGTTCAACACATCATTCAGGAGGGGCAGGAGGAGTTTTTCTTTTCCTAGTGAATACTACTGTTTTTGGAGAGGTGGGTTGCTCCTTCTCAGTAACAGGTGGTTCACTCAGCTCCCCCTGAGTCACAGCAGTTTGCTCCCCCTGAAATGGAACTTCCTTTTCTTCTACATTTACCTTTTCAGTTTCTTTCTCAGCTCCAGCTTCAGTATTTGGCTCCCCTTGAGCTTCAGCTTCTTTTTCTTTCTCTCCTATAGCTTCTTCAGCATCAGTTTTCTTTTCAACTTCTTTCTCTGCTCTGCTAGCCTCCCCTTGAAGGAGAACTACTTATTGGGCAGCTTCTCTTGCTATAGAGAGTATACCTGTTATCTGTTCTTCAGTATGTAGCTCAGGTACAACTTCATTCCCAATGGTCTTGAATAGATCAGTTTTTGAAGTAGGAAGGGACTTTTGAGAGAGAGATTTGTGACTTGAGGACTGCTCTTCATCTAATTTCTCCCCCTTCTTGACCTTCTTAGCCAAGGAGGTTAAGAACGACTTGGTCACTTTAGAGGAAGAGACAGAGGTCTTCAAGCTTTGCACAGAGGCATTGACCCCATCTATTTGGGTTTGCATGTGCATGATGGAGGAGTGAATTTGAGAGCAGTGTTCATCCAGCATGTCCTGAAATTTTTGGGTTGCTGACTGGATACACTGGGTGATGAGGTTTTCAGTGGATGGAGATGGTGTATGTTGTGTTGGAGGAGGAGGAGACAATGGAGGAGGTGTATGTGATGAAGGTGGAGAGGGGACTGTATCATTTTGATGAGGTGTATTTGATGGAGGAGGTGGAGGAATAGAGGAGGGTTGAGCAGGTGATTGAGTTGGTATTTGTGAAGGTGTGGATGATGGTGGTACAGAAGAGATGTCTGTATGAGGAGGAGAAGGTGAAGATGGATGAGCAGGAGAGTTAGGAGGAGATGGAGTCCTTTCAGGAATGGCACCAGGCTTAGGGATTTGCCTGGTCCATTTTGAGAAGAGAGCAATGGACATCCTTTTGCCAGGAGGGATGGGAATTCCTTTTGACCTACATAGGTCAGGAAAGGAGTGGAAGAGGACTTGACTCATAATCCTCATGTAGGCATTCTCTTTGTGAGAATATTTGTAGCCTATCATTTTGAGTAAGCAGCTGCCCCAGTCTACTTTCTTCTTCAGCATAAGGGCCCCCATGAGATTCAGTTGCTTCCTGGGCACTGCATCATGGGCAGAGATCTTACATAGTAGTACTTTTCCTACTATGTCTGCCAATAGCCTATACTCATCAGAAAAATCTATTTTCTTCAAATGGATTGGTCTATCTTTTGAGAACTTCATTGTGATTAGTAAATTCTTGATTTCATCAGGGGTGCGTTCCACAGGTTCATCACCTGATAAGGGAATGGTAAAGGAGATTTATTTAGTTACTCTTTTAGAAAATAACTTGCTTTCCCTATTTGATTTGAACAAGGATAATATTGGAATGTACCTGATGAAAGATCAAAGGTGTTCCTAATGTGTTCAGCAGAGATTGAGACAGGTGTCTCATATATTGTTCCAGTGATTTCTCCTTGTTCAGATATCTGAACATGAGCCATTAGCTCTGTGAGTTCTGTCTCCAGGAGCTTGCATCTTGTGGAGATGAGCTTATCTAGGCCAGCTTCAGTGAAGAGAGCTATGATGCTCTTATAATTTTCGGCGGCGGCCTGGAAGGATTCGAGGTCAATGTCGAAACCAGAGTTTATCTTGGGAGCCATTTTAGGTCGGTGAGAGAGAGGGAGAGATGGCTGGACTGAGAGGTAAGAAGGATGAAAGATGCAGAGTGCGAGAGGATTTCTAACTGAAGAGTCTATTTAAGTCAGGTGAAACGTCGAAACGAGACACAATTCGAGGCTTATTCGGTACTACAGTAGATGTGATCAAAAAATATTTTAATATTGTCGCTCTTTTTCATGAAGTCGGCGTTACGTCGATTGGAATTCGACGTAAGCGTTGATACAGTCTGAGTTAAGATGTTAGGGTTTCCTATCGACGTAGACATCGATCAAAGTCGACGCATGTGTTGATTTTATTTATAATTATTGGTTATCGACGGTGCGTCGATTAATAAGTCTACGTGACTTTCATTTTGCCTGAAACTTCTTGGTTTCTCTTGAGAGATTATTTCTTCCTGCTCCTGATGTTTTCTAAGTCAGTCTTGGACTAATTTTTATAAACAATTAGATTGATTGTGCCAACATTGTTTGGCAATGTGGCCAGTTTTATTGTAGATATAACATCTGACTATCTTTAGATTATGGGAATTTGAGTTTAGAGAGGGATAGATGTGTTGATTAGGATAAAAATTTTGATTAGGGTAAAAGCTTTGGTTAGGATAGAAATTATGATCAGGATGAATGAGTCCTGAATGGGGGTTAAGATGGAAAGTTTTTGGAGAATAGACATGTCCTGTAATTATGTTGCTCTGAGTTTTTATGCGTCGATATCTATTCGACGTATGTTGATAGTTGCGTCGATTTATATTCGGCGCTTTCTCCATATTGTGTTGATCTAAAATCGTCGCATGTAAGAAGTTGCGTCGATTGGAAGTCGACGTACTTTTATTCAAGCATCGAGTTGAGGTCGAAGCATCTGAGAGATTGCGTCGAGTAGAATTCGACGCACTATCATTCATGCGTCGATATGAAGTCGACGCAATTGTGTTTTCACAAATTTTATTTTTCCCTTTTTCTGATTTTATTTCTTTATGAGTTGTTTCTTTTGGCTTAATTGCCTTCTTAGAAGTAGTTTGAGAGTCTTCATCTGTATAGTATGATGTTTCATCAAAATGGTTTATCTCATTGAGGGAGTCTTCTTCCTTATTTTGTGAGTCTTCTTCTTGGTTTATTGATTTAGTGGGTTTAGTGAATTTAACAGGGCTCATCCAAGCAGGTTTGTTGGATGGAATTAGACTAGCTGAGGGATCAGCTCCTATCCCAAGATTTTTATGTCTTCTTGTTTGTTTTTCTGTGATTTCTTTAAGTGTTTGGCTTCTCATTTTTATTGATTCTTCAAAAGCTTTTGCTTGGGATACCTTATTCTTAAGGAGCTGGTTTTCTATTTTAGCTCTCTCTATTTCTTTTTCTCTGATGTTAGCCCTTAACTCATAATTTTTAGAACAAGTATCCTCTATATTTCTCTGGTTTTTAATGACATTAATTTGTTCTTTTAGATTCTTAATTTCTTGTTTAGCTTTTAGTTGATCTAAACATAATCCTTTAAAATCATTTTTGAAATCATTACACAAAAATCTATGTCATCAAAAATGCTTACCTCATCCTTATCCTCAGATTCCTCTATGAGAATAAGGCTATTTTCTTTTTCATCTTCAGAAGAGATGCTTCCTTCTGATTCTGTTTCACTGCATGATTTAGCACCATGTTCTTCCTTTGAGCTTTCAAGAGCCATTAAGCATAGGTCTTCTTGCTTAGACTCTTCATTGTCACTTTTGGATGAGGTGCTGTCCTCAGACTCTGTTTCACTCAAAGCTTCTGCAATGAAGCCTCTTTCTTTCTTCTTTCCCTTTTTCTTGAGATCTTTCTTTTTCAGATTTTTCTTTTTCTCAGTATTTTCTGGACATTCTGGTGCAATGTGTCTAGTTTTCCTGCAGGAATAACAAATGATTTCTTTAGTAGGAATTTTATCATATCTTGGTTTTGATTCTCTCCTTCTAGACCCATCTGTGTAGACCCATTTCTTGAATCTTCTGGCCAGGAGGCTGAATAATTCTTCTTCAGTGACAAGGGTCTCTTCTTCTGTTGCTTTCAAAGCAATGTTTCTATCTTTTGAGGAGGTTGGAGTGCTTCCTCTTCTTTCCTTCTCTTCTCTGGTTTTCAGCAGTTGCTCATAGGATTTGAGTTTTCCTAAGAGGGCATCTGTTGAGTTTTCCTTTTGTCCTCTTGTATCTCTTATTGCCCATATTCTTGAGTCCCATGAACTTGGGAGACTCATTAACAGTTTGTCATTGATCTCTGTGAGAGAGATCTCTCTATCCAGGCTCCTTAATTGATTGATGATCAGACTGAATCTGTCATACATCTCAGATATGCTTTCTTCATGCTTCTTTTGAAAGTTCTCATATTGGGAGATCAATAGAGTCTTTCTATCTTTCCTTTCATCAGCACTTCCTTCTACCATCTTGGTAAGAGCCTCCCAGATTTCTTTGGCTGATTCACAGTCAACAACCTTTTGAAAGATTTCATCTGAGAGGGTTGAGACAAGAATGTTCACAGCTTTTGCATCACATGTTCCTGCCTTCTTCTCTTCAACTGTCCACTCAGCCCTTGGGAGAAGTGTTTGAGTCACTTCACCACTTGAGTCTCTTCTATAAGGCTTGGGAGGACCTATCAAAATAACATTAAATAATTCTTCATCAATAGAATTCATATAGATCATAATTCTTGTTTTCCAAACTGCAAACTTTTCAAGATTGCACATTGGTGGTCTGGTGGAAGCATAATTTTTGATTTGTGCCATGTGAAAAATAATTTTTAGAAATATATATATATATAAGAGGTAGGATCTTTTTGATCAAGGAGTTAACCTTTTTAGATCAACCTCCCTCTGATACCAATTGAAAGTGCACAGTTAACCTCACTAGAATTCTCTAGAGGGGGGGGTGAATAGAGATTTAAAAGTGCTTTGTGCAAAGTTAACAAATATATATATATATATATATATGTAATAATCTCAGAGTTAAGCTTCCCCCACACACACTAACAAGAATTAAGTAAATAAAGAAAGAAATAGCAAAATGAAAATCACAGCACAACACAAAGAAATATAGTGGTTCCCCAAACTTTGGGTAGTCCACTCTCTACCCCCTTGGTAGGAATTCACTATCTAGCACTGAGTCTTTTGATAAGGAGACTCTTAGAACCAGCCCGAGTCTTTTGATAAGGAGACTCTTAGAACCAGCACAACTGAATTTTTTGAAGAGAGATTCTAAAAACTCTTTTACACAATTGAAGTTGAAATAAGAATGAGAAGAAGAATTAGAAGAAACAATTAAAACAAGAAAGAATCTTCTTCCTAGCAAGAAGATTAGAAGCACAAGAATAGTGAATGTAATCTCTCTTCTATAGTGAGCAGGAGATTGTAAGCTTTTCTCTCTTTTGTGAGAGCTTTCAAAATTTGCAGCAGAATAGCTTCAGAAGGAGGAGAAGATGAAGGCTTTTTCTTTGCTGCAGCACACTATCTCTTTTCTCAGCTTTCTCACTCTTCACTTGGGAGCTCTTCCTCTTTTTCAAATGTATATGGTGGATCACTAGTTATTATTCTCTGCCGACCTCCTCTTTATTTATAGCTCTGTTTCAAAAGATGTTGCTAAAGGGGAATAATCAATCAGCAATTAGAGACAAAAAGTTTCCATAATAATTAAATCTGTAGAAGGAAAGAATTCATTCTGATTTCAAATAATATCCATAATAATCTTAATCAAATTAGACAAGAATCAAATAGAAGGAAAGACTGATTCAGAACGGCTATAAAAGAATAATATCATTCCATAAAAATCAGATCTACAGAAAGAAGGAAAGAGATCTTGGGTGTTTTTGAATTTCTTATAGAAATCGACGTGCGTCGATTACTATTTGACGTAAGCGTCGATTTCATCCTGGCTGGACGTCGAGAGGAGAATAAGGAAGGTGCGTCGACTAAGGTGCGTCGATTTTATTAAATACATCGACTAGAAGTCAGAGTTACGTCGACAAAGATTACGTCGAATTCTTCTTAGAGTTACTTCGACTCATTCTGAGAGAAACGTCGACTACATTTCGACGTTGCGTCGAATACTATTCGACGCATATTTACTTAGCCTAATTTTTCATTCTTAGAATTTATATTCTACTCAATTCTAGGGGTTAAGATAAATCATTTCCCCAACTGCCTAGCCATATCGTCTTTGTGAGGGCTTATTACCCTGAGCCTGTGTTACTTTCACCTAGCCAGTCTCTCTAGAGATCAACCTGACCCACCGTCTAATGAGAGCCTGACAGCTGAATCGATCTGGGGCATTCCAACTCATACTTTCCCTAGCCAGCCTCTCCAGAGATCAACCTGACCCACCGTCTATGAGAGCCCGACAGCAGAATCGATCTGGGGCATTCCAGCTCATACTTTCCCTAGCCAGCCTCTCCAGAGATCAACCTGACACACCATCTAATAATAGATAGGCAGCGGAATCGATCTGGGGCATTCCAGCTCATACTTTCCCTAGCCAGCCTCTCCAGAAATCAACCTGACCCACCGTCTAATGAGAGCCCGACATCAGAATCAATCTGGGGCATTCCAACTCATACTTTCCCTAGCCAGCCTCACCAGAGATCAACCTGACCTGCTGTGCAGAATCGATCTGGGGCATTCCAGCTCATACTTTCCCTAGCCAGCCTCTTCAGAGATCAACCTGACCTACCGTCTAATGAGAGCCCGACAGTGGAATCGATCTGGGGCATTCCAGCTCGTACTTTCCCTAGCCAGCCTCTATAGAGATCAACCTGACCCACCATCTAATGAGAGCCCAACAGCGGAATTGATCTGGGGCATTCCAGCTCACACTTTCCCTAGCCAGCATCTCTAGAGATCAACCTGACCCACCCTCTAATGATAGCCCGGCAGCGGAATCGATCTGGGGCATTCCAACTCATACTTTCCCTAGCCAGCCTCTCTAGAGATCAACCTAACCCACCGTCTAATGAGAGCCCGACAGTGGAATCGATCTGGGGCATTCCAGCTCATACTTTCCCTAGCCAGCATCTCCATAGATCAACCTGACCCACCGTCTAATGAGAGCCTGGCAGGGGAATCGATCTGGAGCATTCCAGCTTATGCTTTCTCTAGCCAACCTCTCTAGAGATCAACCTGACCCACCATCTAATGAGAGCCCGGCAGCGGAATTGATCTGGGGCATTCCAGCTCATACACATCTTGAGGGCCCATGATTAGAAAAAGAGACATTGAAATCAACATAATAATGAATCAATCATATAATAAATCAACACAAACCAACTCACATAAGGGGCATCCCCCACTCGCCCTCCTGTCCTGCTCCACTCGCCCCACGAGCTCTCTAGTCGGGCCTAGTCCACTCGCCCCACAAGCTCTCCGATCGGGCCTGCTCACGCCTGCCTCGTACTCGCTGGGGTACTGCTCGCTAGAATGGCGCCAGTCGGGACACCACCCGCTCTCGCCAGGCTGGGGAAGAGTTCAAGCTCGGAGAGGTCTCGCCTCGGTGCCTTGTCCATCACTTCTTTTCCCGCCCTCTACCCTGGAGCGTTCTCGCCAACTCCTGACGGCGAGACCACCTGGGGTACCGGGGTTGCGAGATCCCCCCCGTGCTGCAGCGAATGTGTATTGAATCGCCTCGAGCAGATCCCTTCGGAGGTCTGCCAGCATCTCAACTGTCATTGATGCACTGGGTGGTGGCGAACTGCCAAAGCCAGCGTCTTGCTCATCTTCTCCTGTCATGCCTCTTCTTTGAGATTTTCTTGTACTAACTGCTCTCCACGCTCACCGCATCAAAATGTTGGAACCAAGATTTGACACCAACGAGGAGATCAGACCCGTTTGAGAGGGCAGGGGTAGTACCTACTGATCCCGCGGAAGAAGCGGACCGAAGACTAGAAGTTTAACATAGACCCTTGGCTACAGCACGGAGGTCCCACCACACACCCGGAAGATCTTAGAGCGCTTCCCCTCCCAAGCCAAAGCTGAAGCTGGACACCCTGGAGAGCCTGAGGAGGTAACCAAAGAACCTAGGGAGGAAGAAACTTGAAATTGGAATCATCTCCAAAGGTGCCCTTCATGGTCTATATATAGCCTTTTCTAGTCCGGTCTGCTAATAGCGCAATCTCACCTTTTGGTTTTACTATACGCACACCAAATTGGTCTGCAAACAGCCAAACTCCGCTGTTCTGGGGGGGGGGGGGGGGGGGGGGGGCTATCGGCAGCCCACCAAGGGTATCTAGGTAATTTTACCCCCCAAACCCCCTGGGCGAGTGGTCCGTGAAGGCACCTCTCGCCCAACCTTCCTCGTACCAGGCTTTCCGGCACCCGCGGGGCAAGTGGCCCTTGAGGGTGCCACTCGCAGGGTCCCTGGGCCCCTGTGCGAGTAGGGTCCCGACCCCCATTCAACCGACTGCCATTATTTTCGCAATATTCTCGCGGGAGTGCCCCGCAAGTGCCCACCTTATTTGACCTGGGTGAATGCCCTCCTTGCTATTTTTCATATCTCAAGCGTGGGGCCCCACTCGAGAAATACGGGGTTGTACAGATATAAAATGATTAGTGCATATAGTTTTATCTAGGTCTTATAAGTGAGTACATAAGATATATAAATTTATTTGATTCTTAAGAAAATGCATATAAAATGTTGTATGTAGGTACAGATTTAGACAGCGAATGAGTAGGCCTTATGAGAGATGTGGAATTAGATATTTACCCATGTAAATTATTAAACTAAGGGTTAGAGATTTCCAATTCATTCCATAATCCTCTCCCTGATAAGTTGTCCGTCATCTTCTCCAATAAGGGACTTCTCTAGAGTTTTCCCGAAGCTTTTCCTGAGTGCGGAATCAGGAAGAAAGAGGGTTTTTCTTCTTTCCGTTGGCCGTCAAGGGGGCTCGAGTGCTCGGAATCATCACAGGATCCTAGATTCGGAAAGCTCTCACTGAGCTCATCGTGTGTGCGGTGAGTATTTTGTGTTTCGTCTCGTCGCCGGAGCGTTTTCCCCTTTTGTTGTTAAAACAACTTTTTTCGGGCAACATGGCTGTAGAAATTTGCTGGTTAAGTTGGTTAATTTCACTGTTTAGGTTTGTTGTTATTAGATATGGTTAGTTGCTGCAAATTCCTGATGGTTTAGTTTACCATATTAGAACTGCTGTTAGTAGAAGTATGTTCTGGTAGTCTACAAATAAGTTCTGATAGAAATATGTTGTGGTAGTTTAGAAGAATTTTGTGTAGACTTACTGTAAGTCAAGGGAAATTGGCTGGACGGGAAGTCGTTTCGACGACATTTTAAGCAGAGATCGACAGGACCTCCCATCGATCGACGAGACCTCCTACCGAATTTTTCCCGTGTCGTCCACGGGACTTCAAGCAGAAATCGACGGGACCTCCCGTCGATCGAAGAGTCCTCCCGCAAATTTTTCTCGTGTCATCCACGGGACTTCAAGCAGAAATCGATGGGACCTCTCGTCGATCGACGATACCTCCCACCAAAAATTTTCCCGTGTCGCCCCAACATATTATGTTATGTGGGCTGGTATGTTAAGGATTTTGTTTTCTTTGGGGTGTTTCGTAAATCCTAAGATTTTGTTACGACACATTGTCGGATTTTGCTATGCTTATGATAAGCTGATGTCGGTGAATTGTCCTTTTGGGCTGTTAGTTGGATTTGAACAGGGGTCCACCACCACGGTGCTCGTTATTAAACTACTTGGGTTGTTGGTTAGATTGGAATAGGGCTCCACCAACACAGTGCTCATTGTTAAATTATTTGGGTTGTTGGATGGATTGGAACAGGGGTCCACCACCACAGTGTATGTTGACATTCAACTTACCACATGATAAACTTTAAGCATACTTTTTTACGCTTGGGGCAAGCTTTTACCTTCTCATCGATTAAATTTACTAATGATATACTGTTGTTTTTTATCTCCTTAGTTTAACTACCCCTCTTTAATCCCTAATGATTATTGAACTGTCTGTTTTCTCACCTTTGAGCTGAGACATTCTTTTCTTTTGAATGCCTCAGGTTTGGACTAGTAGGTGTTGTAGGTGGTCCAGAGGATTTCCTCCAGGCTGTGGTTGTTGGTTTCTTCCTCTTCCTTAGTGAGGAGTTGTCTGCTGTTTATTGACTCTTTCGTTCATCTATGGGTTCGTGTCAGCATGTTGACGCCCATAGTTAATTCTGGATGTACTTTTCTTACTTGTTAATTCTGCTGCTACTATCCACTGCTCTTGCGGCATTGCTCACTGGGAATGGTTTATGTTAGGATGCACGATAGTTATTTTCATATAAAGAAACTGCATTTTTGCATAACATGATTTCTATCTACTATCACCTTACTTTGAAGATCGTAAAGTAAATGCTCTTTCTACTTATACTAAATCTAGAGGGTTGCATACCATTTGAGTATATTTGGTTTTCATACTCATATAGGATAAAATGATCTCATTTTCAGCTGCGTATGTATAGTTTTCCACTTGTGGAATAATTGATCCACCGGACCGAGGGGCGCGGTCTTAATCAAACAAAGATATAAATTCTATCTTTCAGCATATAAATATATATATATATATGAATATATGAAGAAATAAGAGTTGAAAGTGCCTGAGCGTCTGTAGTAGTACCCTACGTGATGTGGCATCACAACGCTTATTTTCCCTCACTCTTATAATATATTTACTTATATACTGGAAAAAATGCAGGTTGTGACAGTGTCAGTCAGAATAATTTATGAGTCTTCAGATTTCTTGATTAGGCACTTATCTTTATGAAATTCAATCACATAGCCAAGATCACTTAGTTGACTTATGCTTGTCAGATTGTGTTGCAATCTTTCCATATAAACTACTTTTGTGATTGTAACAATGTCATTTGTGATCTTACCATAGCCCTTTGTTTTTCCTCTGTCAGATTCACCAAAAATAACTTTTGGACCATCTTCAACTGAGGAACATTCCTTCAATAGGCTTCTTGTTCCAGTCATGTGCTTGGAATATCCACTGTCCAAATACCATATGAGAGTGTGGTTGGTCTTTGGACATTCCTGCAGAAATGAATCATCTCTTCTTAGGCACCCAAACTTTGTTGGGTCCTAGATTTCTGTTAGTATTCAAAATCATGTTTGAATTATTTCCAAGTTGATGTGCAGGATGAATTCTAACAAGGTTGAATGCTAACTTTGCATTTGTTGCCCTGGGGACTGTTGGATTGAATCAACAGTCTATGGCAAAGTGGCTAATCTTGCCACAACACCAGCATTCAAACTTATTATATATCTTCCTTTTGCTCACAACAGATATTTGATGATTTTGCTGAACAGATGGATACCTGAAGGAGATTGCATGATTTTCTTTGCACAGCATGTGGTTGTGTCTAGAATTGTTCTTGGGGTGCCAATGTGTTTCCTTTAGCTGCAGTCCTCTTTACAGGTGTCCATTGTTTTTCATCACAACCTCTTCATGATCTACCTTATGGGCACTCTTCCCATTATGCACATCCTTTGTTCCACTTGTGGAAAATTCATTTAAAAAAATGTCCATAAATGGACTCTTGATCAAACTTGTTGGAGGGTAGGATCACCTTCCTAAAGTTAATCTTCTTATTTATAGGATTTACCATATTTTTATCTTTAAGGTATCCTATACCTTCCTTGTGGATTGGAGAAAACCCATCTATCAATGTCAGAACTGTTTTGGATTTAGAGAAGCTTGCAACTAACTTTATCTCAATGAGAAGCTTGTTCTCTAATTCCAAAAATTTTTTGTCCCTTAATATTAGGACATTGGATTGATCTCCATCTTTCTTTAGAGATTCAATCTCTTTTACTTGAGCCATGCACAACTCTTTGCTATCTACCAAGGCTCTAAGTAATTTTCCAAACTGATCTATTAATTTAGTATTGGAACATGCTTTGAAGTCTTGCTTAAGCTTGCTGAAATCTGAATTTTCTTGAGTCAGTTTTCAACCTTCTCAAGTAATTCAGATTTGTTGGCTTCAAGAGTGTTTATCTCTTGAGCATGTGCCTTACATAGATTTTTTCTTTTCTTGAAAGCTTCAAGCAGTTCTTCATATAATTCTAACAGATCACTTTTAGACTCATTTTCTGAGGCTGATTCTGGCTCAAAATCTCAATCTGAGATTGAAACAGGAGCTTTGATGATTACCTATGCAGTGAGGGAATCCTACTGCTTTTCATCATCACATGTGGTCATAGCAACTAAATGTTCTTCTTCTTCTGAACTGGAAGAACTAGACTCAATATCACTTAGAGTCTTGTTCTTCTTTGCTAAAAAGCTCCTTTTTTATCTTTATGAGATCTCTTCTCACCAGATTTCATTTTATCATTCCTCTTAGAAGGACAATCAGTAATTATATGACCTGGTTTCCTGCATCCAAAACAAATAATATCAGTGGAAACATGTTTACTATATTTAGTGTCATACCTGTCCCCTTTAGATTTATGGGGATTACTATTTCTCCTTGAATTGAAGGAGAAGGATGATTTTCCTTTATCCCTCCTTTTTCTTCTTAGGAGCTTTATTAAGTTCTTCGAGAATAGAGTGATTTCTCCTTCAGGTATATCTGATCCAGTGGAGATGGTCTCAGATTCTTCAGACCTGCTGCCCTCTTCTTCAGCCTTTCTTGTGTTCAGCTGAAGTTCATAGGAAAGAAGTTTCCCAAATAAATTCTGGTGTTCTATATTGTCTAGATTCCTCCTTTCTCTGATGGCACAAATTTTTATGTCTCACTCCTTGTTGAGGGATCTGAGAAGTTTATCATTAAGATAATAACTAGTGAATGTTCTTCCATAAGTCTTTAGACCATTCACAATTTTAAAGAATTTCTCATAATACTCTGAAATGGAATCATTCTTCTCTTATCTAAAAGCCTCATACTCCTGATTAAGAAGAGATTTTATATCATTTCTAACTTATGTTGTCCCTTCCATGTAAACTACCAGGGAATCCCATATTTCCTTAGCTGTTCTGTATTGAACAAGATTCTAAAAAGTAGAATCATCAATAACACTTACAAATATATTCTTGGCCCTCTTGTCCATTGTGGTAAGTACCATCTCATCTTTTGACATTTTTGAATATCTTTTGGGAACAGGAACATCACTATTAATTGTAGATGCAGTCATAGGTATGAAAGGCCCTTCTTCTAAGGTAGTGAATATACTAGGGTCCGAAGTTGTTGTGACACATGACGCGCCGGACACGCACTGAGGTTGCACGTATCGCCGCCGCTACCACTCCACCACCGCGTGAAGTTCTCTTTATTATTTTAATTTTCTATCTGTTTGAATTTCTAGCAACGTTTTTAATTGCCCATGTGTTTAAGCCCAAATGGGGGGCCTATTTTGATGAACTGGGTTTATAACTGGTGGAGTGTGGTTGGTTTATGAATGCATAAATTAAATCATCCTTTTCTCTCTCTCTCTCTTAAACTGTATCCCTCTCTCTCTAATTCCCAGACCTCCCTCTTTTCCCTATTCCGTGCTGCAAGCCGCCCGCGCCCTAGCTAGACCAGCCGTAGCTCTGCCTCCTTCCAAGCGCGCATCCCCGTCAGCCTCTCTTCCCCTCTTCCGGTGTCTCCTCCCCTCTTCCTACAACCATTGCACCTCCCAGATTCAAGAAGGGTGCCCCAATCTGTAGTGGGATCTCTCTTCCTCTCTCCCCATGACTTGATCTCAGTCGGGAGCCCATAACAACATGGTATCAGAGTCTAAAGACGGTGCTTCCCTATGCGGCACCTACCGCAAAGCCCTAGCCTCGCGTCGCTGCCCTCCGGTGAACCCGCCACCGCTCAACCGGACCACCAGCCTGTTGCCCTCGCTGTCGGCTTGCTGCCCTCATCGCCGCCCTTCCCAGTCTGCCCGCCTCTCCAATGTCTGAAGGGGGACCTTCATGTTGGAACATGGTCTTCCGCATCTCATAGGTCTTAGAATAACAAATCCTATGTGTATTTGATCTTGTGTGTTTAAGTGTGCAGGAAACAAAGTCCATATGACGCAAGGATAACATAAGAAGGTTGCCCCCAAAATTGAGCCAACAAATCCAACATGCCCACTAGCACCGGCGGTAGCACCTAGCGCCCGACGCTAGCAATGATTAGCGCAATCCAAGAGCATATTTAGAAGGAGCTAGCGCCTGGCGGTAGCAGATAGCGCATGCGGTAGCGCGGAGCACAGAAGGCAAGGCAGAAATGTTTCCTCGGATTGAAGATTCTCCCGCGCAGAATATGTCCTAATATGGGATAACGCTGATGGTAGCGGTAGCGCAGGCGCTAGCGCTGAGGCTATAAAAAGGACCCATTGGATCCGTCTTCTTCATCCTCTTGAGATCCAAAATTATTGAGCTTCGTGCCACATCATATAGAGGAAGGTTCAGAGAGATACTTCCACAAATCCATGAAGGCTTAAGGAGATCCATGGAGAAGATTTCAACATGCGTCTTCATCGTGATGAAAGACCGCATCGACTACGATCATACTCTGCGGGTCTTCGTCTACTTCTCCAAGAGATCCACATAGAGGGAGTTTTTAATATTATTGTTCTTTTCATTCTTAATCGCTTAGTAAATTCGCCTCGTGTTGGCGACTAGGTCTGGGTAGGACTTAGGGCAGAAATTTTCCTCGTGTTGGCGACTAGGTCTAGGGCGTAGATCTAGGTGGTGCTCGAGGCCATATCTGGGGAAGGATTGGCTAGAGCGGCTTGAGGCCGTATCCGGGGAAGGATAGGCTAGGGCCACCAGTTCATGGGGATACGAGTGGGGATAGAAAATAAAAAAGATTTTTATTATTATTCGCCTCAGATTTCTAGCGTTATATAAATCTCGTTTTGTAATCAATTTTATTAATAGTAATCATGCCTCTCTTTGTGTAATAAAATTGATTTTATTCTTCATGTATCTAAATTGTTTATTATCATCTCCTTCATCATAAAACAATTTAGATCTTTATTAAAATCACTATTTTAATCTCTTATTATTTCAAATATATCAAAATACAAGAAAAAGTTTTAAAACCCTTATTCACCCCCCCTTTAAGGGCGCCTACCGATCCAACAAGTGGTATCAGAGCTAGGTTTTATTCCAATCGTCTTAACAACCGGGAATAATGGCGTCTCATGATCTCGCTTCTATTAGTGGGGTAAATTTCTATGAAGAAGAAAAATCTCTTAAACCACCTTTATTCGAAGGGAGAAATTATAAAGGATGGAATTTTTTAATAGAAAAGTTTATTAAATTTTTTATATCAATGCATGGGATATAGCAATAGTTAGACCAGCGGATGAATCAAATAAACAGGAACTTCATCTAAATGCAAAAGCTTTAAATAGTATTTTCTGTGCTTTATCTCAGGAAATTTCAAAATTAATATATTGTTTTTTTAGTGCATACAAAGTATGGAAATTTCTTGAAGAAATGTACGATTCTTCATCTACAGGTATGGAACAAATGCAAGAAGTGGAGAATATAAAAGATTGCACAAATGGTCAAAAAAGCTCCTCTCATGATGGATCAATGAAGTGTACATCAAATGGAAAAGAAGAAATCCCATCTTTGGAAGAGGAATGCCAAATAGATGAAGATAACAAAGAAAATCTGTGCTCAAATCTCATAGCATCCAAAAGCACTGTAAGGAAATCAAATCCTCTTATTGTTTGTAATTCTATTTCTACTTTACAATTGCTACAATTACAAAGCGCAAAATTAAGAAATTGAAAATTGAAAATTGCAAATTGCGCTTAGAAAATAAAAGTTTAAAAACAAAAGTTAAAGTAGAATCAAATGCTAATTCATCTAGTTTTACCCATGTCTCTTTGAAAGAAACTATTACACCTTGTTTAGAATTTAATAATTTAAAAGAAAAATACAAGGGACTTGAAAAGGAACTTCTTATTGTAAAAGAACAAAATAAAAAATTGTCTTTAGAAAATTCAACTTTGAAAAATGATTGTGCTATGTGTACAAGTTATAAAATTGAAATTAAAGAGATGGATGAAACATTTGAAGAATTTAGAAATAACTATCAAAATCATATTGACTCTATTGTTTCCACTCTTCAGAATAGCACAATTGCTTATAATAAAGCTAGACACAATCTCAAAGTTAAAAACTATGAATTAGAAAATAAAATTAACTTGCTTAAGGAAATTATAAGGAAAAATTCTCAACACATAAATTCAAATTATCAAGCAAAATCCAAAGGCAAGTTAAATATGATTTTTCATAATTTATCCAAGCAAAACATAGGAAATGAAAAGCAACAAAAGCTTCTAAATGAAATTCCAAAACTTTATCATCATTATCATTTACAACATAATTATTCTCCCAACCTAAAATTAAATGTAAATAAATTTCCTTCAAATTATAAATTCAAAAATCATTATTTATCCAAATATTCAAGTAAATGACTATGAAAATTTGAAAACTAAAAATAATGTTTGTCCAAGGTATGAATGGAGACCCATACTTAAGAATGATGCACTAATGTCAAAAGAAAGGGTCCATCCATCCTTGTCTCCCCAAAAGTCATCTTGTTATATTTGGGTACCCAAAGGAACCACCACACTTGGTCCCCTTTGGATACCTAAATCACTTATTCATTAGGTATTACCAAATGTATATATGAAGTAGACTATTTTTCAAAAACAAAATATACAAATTTTCTACTTCATGATATGCTTTAATGTCTTTCTAATTTTCTTTTCGTTTTCTTATTTTTTAAGCTATCATGTTATGGTCATCTTATATATTATAGGAAATATGATCTTATCTCTTAAAACTTAATGTGTTTATAAATCAAATTGATCAAAATTCAAAATCATATTTTTTTTGATGACCTATCTATTATTCTTATATTCATTGCTTATAAATATCTTACATTATCCATATGAATCAAACTATAAATTTATTATGAGATATTTATCTAAATTAATAAAGAAAATCATAAAAGACATATTGAAAGATTAATTGTCTTAAATACTGAAGCCACATGTACCACCATGATATATTGATGTCTTTTGATAAAATTCTCTAAAAATCATATATCATAATTCATATCAAAAATCATCTAAAAACAACCATCTCTATCACATGTATATGAATTATATGATAACAATTGGTATTATAATTGTTTACCATGGTTTGTGTATTATGTGTGTATTGTGATTTATTTCAAGTTTAGACCTTATAATCATCTTGATATCAATAAGATCAAATCAGATAGAATCTTCACTTCATTCTAGGTCTATAAGTTGAAACACTATCAAAATTTGGCATAACATTAATCTCAAACTTATCATACTAACATTGTCACGTAAATAATATTTGTGTGTATGTTAAGCTTTATATGTTTACCAAGATATACAGGCTGGGTATTATTATCCAAGGGCTTATCCATGATATTCTTTGCATAAACATCATACTAATCACTTAAATTGTGCTTATTTGGCCTATTCGAACATGATATCTTGTGCTTACATCTCCTATCATTTTCAACTTACACCATAATTGACAAATATAAGCCTTAGAAAAATTAAAATGAAGATATAATAAAATATATCTCATGCAATGTTTATTTGGTAAAGTCATATACAAAATCGCTAATGTTTCATGCAATTTGCACTATCTAGACATCTCCAAAAATTCTGAAATTTCTGCATGAAACTACTCTTGGGACACTTAATCAAGATCCATAATCAAAATTTCCAAAATATTGAAAATAAGTGTACTGTTTGTCGCGCCGACGCTAGCTTGAGTGTCATATTTTTGGTGTTTATTAAATTTTGAAAAATTACTAAAAATATGTTATTTTATATGTACAACCTATTTTTATCTTTATGCCATTCTGTGATTTTTGAAAAATCAAATACAAAATTCCAAAATGCAAAAATACAAAAAATATGTCTTTGCTTATTTCTTTAAGGTTTTATTAAAATAATAAAGATTTCTATGTTTCATTCCTTTGGCAAAATTGACAAGCATGTTCTTTTAGAGTTGGCTAAAAATGTTTAATTTTAAATCTCAAGTTTTCTAAACATTATTTTTGGCTTGTCATGCTTAGAATTTAATCTTGTTATGAGCAATGAAAAAGTCTATAATGAATTATGTAGGATTGCGTTTGTATGCCTCTAAGTATGAGTAATGTGTTATGTTTGATAATGATCTCTTTTCACTCACACTTTTTGGTAGACTAAATGTGCCCATAATTCTTAACCCTACATGATTATGTAGTGTAGTAGCTTATAATATTAAGATGTCTATCTCTATTACCTACACATTATTCAAAACTTTGTTGCACATATAGAAGTGAAATTACAAAATTATAAGTGTTTGCAAAAAATAAGTGAATTCAGAGAACTTTGTCTTGCTAAAAAATTTAATAATAAAATGACAAAGATAACTCCACCAAGCACTACTTGAATCTCCTGATAAGTCTTCATAAGCATTGTGAGGTTAAGCACCTTGGAAAACATTATAAAGTGACTTGTGCAAACTACTTTAATACACTTCTATTATGTACACCAGATCACAAAAAAAGGAACTCTTATTGAAAATAAAATATGTGATCCCCCAAGCACTACTTCGCTCCCTGATAAGTCTTAATGAGCATTGTGTGGGCGAAGCACCTTGGTAGTTGAACTTTTTGTGCTTTGTATCAAATCTAGAACTGATGTGTAGAAGTAATTTAAAAGATTACATGCTTAATAATATTTCTACTTCACTATATAAGTCATGTGTTTTGAATTATATCACTTGTATACTTTTATCAAAACATTTTTTATACACATCATTACCTCTCATAAAGCTTCTACTCATGAGAATTAGACTCTAATGCTTCTTTACATAAATTCTCTAGAAAGCTTTAATAAAAGCACTTGATTGCAATGCATGATCTCTACAATATTTTTCCTAACTTGAAATGCAAATTAATAACATTATAGTCACTATCTTCTGGAATATGTGCAATCATGCTTGCCTTAGTAGTTTTTTTTTAAATAGAACTCCTTGACTATTGTCATGAAAACCTTATTGAAAATCTTACTTGCTTACAAAAATATTCCTTCAAAATATTTTCTTTAACTTGGATATTTATATAAGATTAGATTTATCCAAATAACATCTCTTATTACTATTATGATATTTGAACTTCCAAATAGATGGTGTCTTTGGATAAACAATTTTATAGCCTTCTCGCTTCAAATCTCTCAAAAATTATGCTATAAACCTTAAAGTTTTTAAAAGAAAAATGATTTACAAAAATATCTTCACTTTTTTAATTTAACTCCTATTTTCTTCTTATGAATCATCATGATTACAAAAAGATGTTTTCTTGTATTTCTATAAGTCTTCCTCATCATCACCATGTATTTTTACCTTGCGCTTTCATGCTTATATCAAAGTCCTAAATCTCAAAATTCCTTTTTCAACAAATGGTAGACCTGCTTGGTAGAATTTATATTGGTTGTTCTGACACGAGTATCAATTTAATGCTAAACACTCCTCCAACAAGTGAAATATTGCTTATTATAACATCTTCTTGAATTTCAAATCAAATTATGTTTTGAGTTCCTAATTGCTAAAAGGATGTTCTTATTTTTTCCAAAATGTTAAGTCACCCGCAATGCTAAAACTCTGATTCATTAATGGATTAGCTATGTGAGCTTTTCTTTACAAATTCAAATAAAAATATAAACCCATAGGCTATGAACTCATCATTAAATTCACACGCTAAATGTTTCCAATAATTATTATCCCATAACTTCATATCTCACCATAGCGGGGGTGTAGGGTTGTAGGCATTAGGTAACCTGACCTCCAAGTCATGTCTTGTCCTTAACCGGGGAGGGTTCCAGTGGGGCCTTGCGAGGCAGTGAGGGAAAGAGTGTTGGGTTGAGTTTTTTTCTAGTGTTTGCATATGGGACTAACACCCCAACCTACGACATGTAGCAGCTCCTCATGCCCATCAGTCACTTAGTACGGGGCTAGGGTGTAGACGTACATATTGTCTGGGTAGATTGGTTACTTGGAAATCATTATCTTTTTATGCTTAAAACTCTTATATAAAGGGGAAGAACAAACATGATAATATTACTTTACAAATGTTATATTGTTCATCTTTAAGCTAAAAACTCTAATCTATTTCTATTAAAATTATTCTAAAACTCCTTAGTCATTTCCTTCTCTTTAAAAGCTCGATCATGCATTATCTTACTAACAAAAATTTTTGTGTTTTGCTTCCTTATCCTCTTTTGCTAATAACAAAAGGGGGAGAACTAACATGATAAATATAATCTGCTATCAAAATGGAAAACTAACATGATTAATTAAGATGATAGCTTACATATTAGGGGAGCATTCACTTAGGGGGAGCATGTATTTAGGGGGAGCAATTCTAAATACTAAAATCGATAATTATCCTAAGTCATCACTCACACACACACACAAGTAAGGTTCATCATGCTTATATATTAATGCTCTTATTTATCATTAATGGATTTGTTATTATCAAAAGGGGGAGTTTGTTGGAACATGGTCTTCCGTATCTCCTAGGTTTGAGAATAACAAATCCTATGTGTATTTGATCTTGTGTGTTTAAGTGTGCAGGAAACAAAGTCCATATGACTCAAGGATAACATAAGAAGGTTGCCCCCAAAATTGAGCCAACAAATCCAACATGCCCACTAGCGCCGGTGGTAGCACCTAGCGCCCGACGCTAGCAATGATTAGCACAATCCGGGAGAACATTTAGAAGGAGCTAGCGCCTGGCGGTAGCAGATTGCGCATGCGGTAGCACGGAGCACAGAAGGCAAGGCGGAAATGTTTCCTCGGATTGAAGATTCTGCCGCGCAGAATATGTCCTAATATGGGATAGCGTCGGCGGGAGCTAGCGCTGAGGCTATAAAAAGGACGCCTTGGATCCGTCTTCTTCATCCTTTTGAGATCCAAAATTCCAGAGCTTCATGCAACATCATATAGAGGAAGGTTTAGAGAGATACTCCCACAAATCCATGAAGGCTTAAGGAGATCCGTGGAGAAGATTTCAACACGCGTCATCATCGTGACAAAAGACCGCATCGACTACGATCATACTATGCAGGTCTTCGTCTACTTCTCCAAGAGATCCACATAGAGGGAGTTTTTAATATTATTGTTCTTTTCATTCTTAATCGCTTAGTAAATTCGCCTCGTGTTGGCGACTAGGTCTGGGTAGGACTTAGGGCAGAAATTTGCCTCGTGTTGGCTACTAGGTCTAGGGCATAGATCTAGGGGGTGCTCGAGGCCATATCCATGGAAGGATTGGCTAGAGTGGCTTGAGGCCGTATCCAGGGAAGGATAGGCTAGGGCCACCAGTTCGTGGGGATACGAGTAGGGATAGAAAATGAAAAAGAGTTTTATTATTATTCGCCTCATATTTCCAGCGTTATAGAAATCTAGTTTTGTAATCAATTTTATTAATAGTAATCATGTCTCTCTTTGTGTAATAAAATTAATTTTATTCTTCATGTATCTAAATTATTTATTATCATCTCCTTCAACATAAAACAATTTTGATCTTTATTAAAATCACTATTTTAATCTCTTATTATTTCAAATATATCAAAATATAAGAAAAAGTTTTAAAACCCTTATTCACCCCCCTTTAAGGGAGCCTACCGATCCAACACTTCACTCACCCAAATCATGGAACTCTTTCAAACGATGCTCTCCACCCAAAATGAAAAGATGGAGGCTCTCAACGCCCGCCTGGAGGCTCTCCAAGGGGCCCCTCCCCAATCCATGCCAGCCCAAGCGGCTTCACCTTCCGCGGGTCTAGTCGACTCGGCCCCTCATGCGGACACCGCGCCATTCTCTCAGACCATTCGTATGGATTTTCCGATCTACGAAGGTCGCGAAGATCCTCTTCCTTGGCTCACCGGTGAGACATTTTCTTCGTTAATTAGCGTACTCCAGATGAGGAGCGCGTCGGCATCACGTCCCTTCATCTTCTGGGACCGGCTCAGTTATGGCACTCAACTCTTGTGGGAACATCCCGACTCCTCTTGGGCGGAGTTCTGGACGACATGCACTCTTCATTTCGGACCGGCCACACCAGGCAATCCCCTCGTCGCCCTCGCCGCCCTCAAGCAAACTGGCACTATCGAGTCTTACTTTGAGCAATTTCAGATGTTACTATCTCGGGCCACCACCGTCCTTCCGTCGCAACAAGTTCTGATGTTCACGGCGGGTCTCCCCAAATGTCTGCGTTGGGACGTCGATTTTCAAAAGCCCCATGACTTAACTGTGGGATCAAGCGCAACCAACTATCCCAAAATCCCGGATTGATGGGAATGTCGCTACTTTTTCTTTAAGGAAGTAGGAAAGGAGCTACGGGTCAAGTGAAGGGACGCTGGACCCAACAATCCCCCCCCCCCCCCCCCCCCCCCCCAGCGTCCAGCACGAACCACAAGCTCAGAGGAGCTCCACATGGCTCATAGGTGGTGCACCACATGGCTCAGAGGTGTTTTTTCACATGGCTCCGGCCGCCTGACCCGCTGGGACCCACACAGGTAGAGAAATTTCAGGATTTAATCAGTTTCCCCCGGTCTCGAACCCGCAACCTCCTTTGATACCACTTGTGGGATCAAGCGCAATCAACTATGCCAAAAGCCCAGACTGATGGGAATAGTGCTACTTTTTCTGTAAGAAAGTAGGAAAGGCGCTAAGGGTCAAGTGAAGGGATGTTGGACCCAACATTAACTATGACAATGAGCCTTGCCCAAGCTTGCAAATTCCATCTATTATTGGATCGACCACACCTAGTTCACCACAACTACGCCGACCACCGACCATATTTTGGTTCATCGGACCCCCGACCTCCAAGTGGGGACGACTCTACGCGCCACACCTTCTGACGTCGCTTGTCCCAACCGAAAATGGCGACTCACCGCGAGAAGGGGTTATGCTTCAACTGTGACGAACTTTTCACGCCCAACCACTGATGCAAGAGATTACTTTGGCTAGAGGTGGATGACCCCTTAGAGGAGGAAGATGAGGGCCCATACGACTCAGGCATACCACATCTCTCCCTGCATGCTATGGCGGGAGCGTATGAGGGCTGCACCATTCAGCTGGATGTGATTGTGGGAAGCATGCCACTTTTAGCTCTCATGGATACGGATAGCACCCACATTTTCATTCTCCACGACATGGCGCTTAATCCGCGACTCCCCTTTACAACACGTAGCCACGTCAAGGTGACGGTCGCTAACGGCTAACATATGTCGTGCCCGGGCGTGTGTCGTCGGTGGATTTTTTAGTGGAGGGATACCACTCACAGACATACCTCTTTTTAGTGGATCTCAAGGGGTTTGAAATTGTTTTGGGAGTTCACTGGTTGCGTTCATTGGGACCCCTCACCTGGGTCTTTGATCACCTCACTCTGTCTTGGCAAGCGGACTCTCGTGTGGTATAATGGCAAGGCCGAGTGCCAGACCCCTCCCCCTCCTTCTTGGTACACACTAAGTACCTCTCTACCCCCACCGCAGAGGTGGACTGACCCACTTCGGACCTTTCGGCCTTTCTCCAGCTATTTCCTGACATCTTTCGATCACTCGTGGGCCTTCCGCCCCAACGACGCCAGGACCATCGGATTAGCCTCTTGCCGGGAATGACCCCGATTGTGGTCCGTCCGTACCACTACCCCTTCCACCAGAAGGATGAGATCGAATGACAATGCGACCTCCTCCTCCAGCAAGGCCTCATCCGCCGCAGCGTGTCTCCTTTATCTTCTCCACTCTTGTTGGTGCACAAGAAGGTCTCTTCATGACGACTATGTGTTGACTACCGTGTGTTGAATGCACACACGGTCAAAAACAAGTTCCCCATTCCAGTCGTGGAAGAACTCCTCGATAAGCTCCATGGTGCGTGTTACTTCTCCAAACTGGACTTGTCCTCCGACTATCATCAAGTTCTCATGGCGGCGAGCGACGTCGATAAGACCGCCTTCCGTACCCACCATGGCTACTTTGAGTTTTTAGTCATGTCGTTCAGCCTTACGAATGCCCCATCCACTTTTCAGGCAATCATGAACGAGGTATTCCACCCCCTCCTCCACAAGTCCATTCTTGTTTTCTTTGACGATATTCTCGTCTATAGCAAGTTCTGGGAGGAGCATCTGCAACACTTACATACCATTCTCAGCTTGGTGCAAACCCACCATTTGGTTCTTAAGGCGTCCAAATGCTCCTTCGGGCAAAGTTCGGTCACGTATTTGGGGCGCGTGGTTCACGAGTTGGGTGTCTCGACAGACCCAACAAAACTCTAAGGTGTGGCGGCATGGCCAATGCCGGAAACTCCCACGGCTCTCCGCATTTTCCTCGGCCTCACCGGGTACTACCGCCTTCATTCGTGACTACAGTAACGTTGCGGCACCCTTGATGAGCCTCCTCCAAAAGAACGCCTTCACTTGGACGGACGCCGCCACTCAGGCCTTCCATTCCCTACAAGCGGCATTCCTGCCCACTCCCATTCTCCGCTTACCGAACTTCTCCTTACCATTCCTGGTGGAATGTGATGCCTCGGGCGAGGGTTACGGTGACGTATTACATCAGGACGAGCATCTGATAGCCTATTTTAGCCGACAAACCGCCCTCCATCATCTCAAATTGACGGCCTACGAGCAAGAATTAATTTGACTCACTAAAGCTGTGCAGCATTGGCGTCCATATCTATGGAGCCGCCCCTTCATCATACGGACAAACCACTATAGTGTCAAGTATTTGCTCGAGCAGCGCCTGTCGACTGTGCCGCAACAGAAGTGGGTGAGCAAGCTCTTGGGTTTTGACTTCCAGGTGGAATATCGCGCCGGTGTGCTTAACCGGGCCGCAGGCGCTCTCTCTCCAAGGGACACCAGTGACAGCCTCGCTCGCGGCCATCTCCTCTCCGATGATCGACATCCTTTCCTTGCTCCGCCAAGAGATCCAACTCTCTCCTAGCTTGTCGGAACTCCTTCATCGTGCGAAATCCGGCCTCACGGATCACCATTGGGCGGCTCGCAAAGGCCTTATTATCTATTGGGACTGGGTGTATTTGGATCGGGCTTCTCCTCTTATTCCCAGGCTCTTGGAAGATGTCCACACTCGCATTCATGAGGGTGTCCAATATACGCTCCAACGGTTACTCCAGGAGTTCTTTTGAAAGGGCATGCGAAGGCACGTTCACACCTTCATCGCGGCATGTGTGGTGTGCCAACGAAACAAGATGGATCACCTCCTTTCGGTGGGCCTCCTACAGCCCTTACACGCGCCGACTCAGATTTGGGTCAATCTCTCCATGGACTTTATCGAAGGGCTGCCCCCGTCCCCGGGAAATCAGTTTTGATGGTGGGGTCGACCGTTTTTCCAAGGGGGCCCATTTCATAGATCTAACTCGGCCGCTCCTCACCGAGAACATGGCCCAAATCTTTTTCTAGAAGATTTTCCGTTTGCACGGCATGCCGGAGACTCTCATCTCGGATCGGGACAAGGTGTTCACTAGCAACTTTTGGAGAGAACTCTTTGCCCTCAGCGGTACCAAATTGGCCTTCTCTTTGGCCTATCACCCCCAGTTTAACGGCCAAACGGAGGTGGTAAACTGCACCGTCGAGATGTATTTGCGGTGTGTTACGGGTGATCGGCCCCGTGACTGGCCTCTATGGCTCCCGTGGATTGAGTATTGCTACAACACCGCCTACCACATGGCTTTGAAGACCACCCCGTTCCACCTCATTTACAGTCGCAAACCCCCAAAGCTCTTATCATACAGGGGCGACTCAGCCCTTTTGGACGCGTGGATCACAAGTTGGTGGACAGAGATGAGTTTTTGCAAGCAACCCGAAATTGCCTCATGTAGGCCCAACAACGCATGGAGTTTGCCTACAACCGGGGCCACCACGAGCTTACCCTCGCCATCAGCGATTGGGTTTAGGTGCACCTCCGCCCCTTTCATCAAGTAACCGCTACACGCCCCGCGTACAACAAGTTAGGACCCAAGTACTTTGGTCCCTTTCAGATCACCGACCACATTGGCGACGTGGCGTACCGCTATGATCTTCCTACGGAGGCCCGAATCCATGATGTTTTTCATGTTTTCCAGCTCAAGATGTTCGTGGGTACTCCGTCGTCGTCGCCGATAGTCGACATACCACCACAGCTCGAGGAAAAGTTGTCTTTCGATGAGGGTGGTGATGTTATGACACTTGACGCGTCGGACACGCACTGGGGCCGCACGTATTGTTGCTGCCAGTAAGCCACCGCTGCGTGAAGTTCTCTTAATTATATTAATTTTCTGTCAGTTTGAATTTCTAGCAATGTTTTTAATTGCCCATGTGTTTAAGCCCAAATGGGGGCCTATTTTGATGAACCGGGTTTATAACCGGTGGAGTGTGGTTAGTTTATGCATGCAAAAATTAAATTCTCCTTCTCTCTCTCTCTCTCTCTCTCTCTCTCTCTCTCTCTCTCTCTCTCTCTCTCTCTCTCTCTCTCTCTCTCTCTCTCTCTCTCTCTCTCTCTCTCTCTCTCTTAAACCCTATCCCACTACTAGAAAAATCAGTATTAGCTACACATTTTTTGCCAGGGTTCAAAATTCATGGCTAATACACTAGTATTAGCCACACTTACAAAAATCGTAGCTAATATTTAGATATTGACCAGGGTTGCAAAAGTCATGGCTAATACTTATATATTAGCTACAAAAAGTCATAATCATGGCAATAACCTGTAATATTCTCCACGGTTTTTATTTTTGGTAGCAAATACGCAGTTTTAGCCACGGTTTTTTTATTTGGCGCTCCCTGAAATTTTTTTCGCGCTGCTCTCCTCGAAAAAATACCTAAGCCGATCCTGTCCCTCTTATTTTTCATTCGCGCTCCCTCTTCCCAAACCCTATCCCGTGAAAAGGAAACCTCTGAAGATCGCTCTCGCCGCTCTCTCCTCTGAAGATCGCTCTCACTGCTCTCTCTCTCGCTCTCTCGAGTCTCTCGCTCTCGCTGCTCTCGATCTCGCACCGTCGCTGCTCTCGATCCCTCTCTCTCTAATTCCCCGACCTCCCTCTTTTATATGTTCCGCGCTGCAAGCCGCCCGTGCCCTAGCTGGACCAGTCTCAGCTCCGCCTCCTTCCAAGCGTGCATCCCCGACGGCCTCTCTTCCCCTCTTCTGCCGGCTCCTCCCCTCTCCAACCATTGCACCTCCCAGATCCAAGAAGGGTGCCCCCAATCCATGGTGGGATCTCTCTTCCTCTCGACCCGTGACTCGATCTTAGTCAGGAGCCCATAACAGAAGCCTCCATAAAAAGTTTCACCCTTTCCTTCCATATAGAAAAATTCTCTTTATTACATATAAGTAATTTCATAGATCCAAGTTCTTTATAATTCTCTCCAATAGACATATTTCTTGATCTTGTGTGAACCCAAGCAGATCTTGTTCTATAGCTGTAGGGATAGCTTGAACTTAATCTGCCCCTCTGATACCAATTATTATTTTACTTTGGTTCACTTAGATCACACCTAGAGGGGGCGAATAATGTGATGGGTGCCTTTTTTAAATCCTTTTCTAATTTTCAGCAAGATGATAAAAATTCAAGCACATAAAGCACACAAAGATTTATAGAGGTTCCCTAAGAATGTCTTAGGTAGTCCTCTCTCCACACCACCTATCTAGCAATGTACTAGAATAGATAAACTCCTTCAAATCTCAGTCTTATTCTTCAAGACTTACACTCAGTCCACCAAGGCCCTACCACAATCTCTACAATAAGAGATCTACACTCAGATTCTTTTTAAGATCCTACACTTAGATTCCCAAAGGAATCTTACAGCAATCTCAGATTCTTAAAAGAATCCTACCACTCAGGCTCAACCAGCCCTACACCTCAGGCTTACACAAAGAAAAGCCCTACCACTCAGATCTCAAAAGATCATACAACAATCAGTTTATAATTTTACTGTTTGCTTTACAATATAGACTCAAAAGGTAAATAGATGAATGACTTGAGTCTTCTGTTGAAGCACAATAGAGAGGGTTCTTCTTCCTTGAACAGATTTAAAAAAAAAACTTCTTGGGAAATAAGATCTTGATCAAACAAACTCTTCATGCAGAAAATAATCTTCTTTCTCATATTATCTTCAGAGAGAATTGGAATTGCTGAGTAATACTTAAGCAAAGTGTTGAATCAAATCTTGATTGCACAGGCTCTGAAGATCTTGCAAGAAAATAGGAGAACTTGTAGTTGTAACACCTTATGGTTCTTCCTTGAGAAATCGTGGTGCTCCCTCCAATGAAATTGTGTTCTCGAGAAGGATGCAGATGAATCGCAAAAGATTCTGAAGTTAGAATGAAAAATCTTGTCTTTATTGGGAGCCCTCAAGGCCTTTATATAGACCCATCAGCTAACGGCCATAAATCAAGAATGACTTATTCATTAAGACCTTCTAGCAGAAATCCTCTGATTGGTGCATTAAATATTATAATTAAAAATAAATATAAACTTAAGGCATAATTTCTGGCTTTATTCTCATGCCTTGCAAATACAAAAAACCTCTAGAAGATATAAGCTGTCTAGATGATATAAGTCTTCTGGACTATACCAATCTTCTGGACGATACAGACTGTCTAGACAATATAAGTCTTCTGGACTATATCAATCTTCTGGATGACACAGACTGTCTAAACAACATAAGTCTTCTGGACTATATCAGTCTACTGGACGATGCAGACTGTCTAGACAACTTAAGTCTTCTGAACTATATCAATCTTCTGGACGATACAAACTATCTAAATAACATACAATTTTCTGTAGTCGAGAACTTCCTGCCGACACAGCAGTGGTCTAGAAGACATGCAATCATTGTCGTTTAGATCATCTAGCAGATATTTTTCTTAGCCAGTTTTAGGCTTAATCCATGCAACTTATTGGTTATCTTTGCAGCTTCTTATCCAGACCCTTTCTCAGTGACTTTTCCTTTATAGTAGCAAGTCTAATATAGTATTATGACTTAAGTCAACATGTGTTTTGCACCATGAAGGATTACATAGGCAAAACACTGTTTGAGTGACTTTAAGCCTAGCCATACATTAGTCATGCACTTTTGTTGTACCTGTCAACTCAAAATTGAAATAGAATATCAAATACATTATGTGATTATTGTTATCATAAGGCTTTCTTCAAATCAGGAATCTTGTGTGTTGGATTGATAGGCGCCCTTAGAGGGGGGTGAATAAGGGAATAAAATTCTATTTATAATATTAAGCAATTTACTATATTATTTTAAAGTTAACGAGAGCAAAATAACTATTTAAGTAAAAGAAGAAAATAATGTAATTTACAATTTCAGAATTTTAGCCAAATGAAAGAAATCAAGTAAACACAAATAAAGACGTGATTGTATTATATAAAAAGTGTTTACATAAATTTGATTTCAATATCGCTAGAAATCGGAGGCGTACAAATGTAAATAACTTTTTCTTTTCTATACCGACTCGTATCCCCACGAACCAGTTGGCTTTAGCCTATCCTTCCCCGGATACGGCCTCAAGCCACTCTAGCCAATCCTTCCCTGGATATGGCCTTGAGCACCCCTAGATCTAATCATCTAGACCTAGTCGCCAACACACACGACAAATTCCCCCAAAGCCGCGCAAGGACCTAGTCGCCAACACAAGGCGATTTACCTATAAAGATTCACAATAAAGAAATAATACAAAAAAAACTCCCTCTGTGAGATTTTCTGGAGTTGATGATGAAGGACCGTTGTAGCATAAGCAAGGTTGAAGCGATCGTTCTTCGAATGCAGCGTGATGGCTTCCTTCTCTAGAAATCTTCTTTAGCTTTGAGTGGGAGAAGACTTTTCGGCAGAGTAACAGCTGTGGAATTTTGGCACTGGAATTATCTCTGTGATAAGGTGCCAAAATGAGAGAGAAAGCTTCAATTTATAGAGCTTGGAGATAGCGCCCGCGCTAGCTCCTAACGCCTGCGGTAGCGTTCGTGTAGATACAGTTACAAAACCGTCGCGGCGTGGCATTGTTCACGATCTGTAGATAGTGCCAGGCGGTAGCTTCTAGCGCCTGCAAGAGTGCTAACGCTTGCGGTAGCTCCTAGCGCCTGTGGTAGCGGTTGTGTTGAGGCAGCTATAAAACCGTTGCGGCATGGCGTTGTGGCATGAGCTGGAGCTAGCGTCAGGCGGTAGCGCTAATGCCTTTGGTATCCATTAGCGTTGGCGGTAGTGCTTCAGTTCAGAAATGTGGTTCCATGCTGCTTTCTACCTATGGAGTATTGCACCTATAGTTCTTGCACACTATAAACACACGACAAGCAAGATCAAATACAATATAGGATTTGTTATTCTCAAACAAAGGGATGTGACACACATGTCCAACAATCTCCCCCTTTTGATAATAACAAATCCTCTTAGCATGAAATCAACAATGGTGTTTATAGTATATGATAAGCGAGATAATAGTGCAACTGTAGCATGAGAATAGTGCATACTTCCCCTATCTTAATGCTCTCCCTACATAAATGCAATTTATGTTTTACTCCCCCTAAATGATAAATTACATGAATTAGTCTCCCCTTAATCTTCTAGATTTCTCCTCTATATTTCTTCAATTAATCTCCCCCTTTTGGTATTATCAAAAGAAGGTGGGGTAAGGGAAGTAAGGAGACATTCTTTAGAAATTATAAATCATGATCGAGCTTTTGTAATATATGTAATGATAAAGAGTTTAAGCATAGTATATAAGAGATTTCAAATAAATAAGTAAGAGTTTTAAGCAAGCGGAAGATTATAAGAAACATCTTTTTGTAAGCATGAAAATCATAAGTATAAATATGAGTTTAAGTTCAAAATGTAAAGATGTTTTAACCTTTTTGAAATCTCAAAGTTTTACATAAAGTTACCAAGCATGAAATGAACATATCAAAAAGAGATTATACTACAATGTTACTTAATTTCAAGTTTAAGAGATATCAAATATTGTAGAGATCATGCTAGGTTATCTAGTGCATTTCTTATATAAAGAGTAGTATAGATAAAGCATTAGAATTCAATACTCATGAGAAGAAGTGTTATGAAAGATAATTATGTGCACATTAGTGTATTTTGAGCAATGTTAACAAGTGATTTAAGTGACAAAACACAAGACATATGTAGAGTAAAGTGCACAATAAAACACAAGTACATTAACTTTCACACACTTTAATGCACATATTTTTTTTGGAAAAAGTGATGTAAAAACTAAGGTTTGCACAAGACACTTTACTATTCTTTCCAAGTAGTACTTGGTGGAGTTATATTTGTCAATATTTTTTATTCACTTTTGTGAGACAACATTCTCCGAATACACTTATTTTACAAACCCAACACAATTTTGTAAACTCAACCACTTTTCTTAATTTCTTAAGTGCAATTCAAATGTAGTGTAGGTAATAAACTTATGTAAGTTTTAATTTATTGTACAATTACAATACATAAGCAATCATTTTTAGATTTAAACACACATGTAGATTACCAAAATAAGTGAGTGAAAGGTATCATTATCAATCACAAAACATTTACTCATACTTAGAGGCATGCTAAGCTTTGTTCTACACATATGTTTCAATACAATTGATGCACTTAAAAAGATATATCAAAGTATGATAAACAAAACAATGTTCTTAGTAATTTGAAGGAATAAATTTTAACATTGTAAATAATTCTAAATAATAGAATTCATACATGCTTGATATTAGCAATAAAAGCATATAGTTTTTTGGTTTTTTTGAAATTTTTAATGAAAAAAACAGAGAAACAAAAACATATTTTTGTATTTTTTAATTTTGAAATTTTTTAGTTGATTTTCTATAATATTAATAAAACAAAAATAACAAATGTCGAAAGTACAAAACTAAGTAGAAAATATAAACTAACATATTTTTATAGATTTTTAGAAATAAAAAAAAAACAGAAAATTCGAACACCCGCGCTAGCGTTGGCGCTAGTGCTAACGCGGCAAACAATGAGAGAAATTTTGAGAATTTTTAAAATTTGATTTTTGATATTTATTAAGAGTCTTAATAGTAGTCTTATGCAAAAAATTGTAATTTTTGGAGATGTCTTGATTGCTCAAATCGCATAAACCTTTAGCATTTTTCATATAACTCATCCTAAGATGTGTAAGACTCCTAATTCCAACCTTAACATTTGAAACCTTGCATCGGGAAGAGGTTTAGTGAATATATCAGCAAGTTGAGAGTCCGTGCCAATGAAACTATTCTAACATTTTCCTTTTTAATGTGATCCCTTTATGAAATGATGATGTACATCTATATGTTTGGATCTAGAATGGTGTACCGGATTATTTGTAAGATCAATGACACTTTTGTTGTCACATTTTAATTCAATATGTTTTAGATGAAAACCAAAGTCCTCTAGAGTTTGGCTCATCCATAGTGCTTGTGCACAATAACTCCCTAGTGCAATGTATTCGGCCTCTATGGTGGAGAGTGCAATCGAATTTTGTTTCCTACTAGACCATGCAACTAATGAAGGTCCTAGAAAATGGCAAGTACCTCTAGTGCTTTTTCTATCAAGTGAGCAACCAGCGTATTCCAAATCGGAATAGCCGTGAAGTGTAAATGAATTATTATACGGGTACCATAATCCTAATCTAGTTTACCCAATTAAATATATAAAAATGCATTTTACCACATTTAAATGAGATTCTTTTGGATTGGCTTGAAATCGAGCACATAAGCATATGACAAACATAATATCGGGTCTAGTTGCACTTAGATAAAGTAGAGATCTTATCATACCTCTATATAAAGTTTGATTAATTGAAATTCCCGATTCATCTTTTCCCAAGTTTATTGATGCACTCATTGGTGTAGAAGCATGTTTAAGGTTTTCAAATCCAAAGCGTTTAAGCATATCAAAGACATATTTAGTTTGACATATAAAAATACCATCATTTCTTTGTGTTATTTGAAAACCAAGAAAATAAGAAAGTTCTCCTACTAGACTCATTTCAAATTCATTTTTCATCAATAAAATAACTTCATTACACAACTCTTCATTAGTAGATCCAAAGATTATATCATCAACATATATTTGCAAAATAATCAAATCATCATTATTGTGCTTAATGAAGAGAGTATTATCGGCACTTCCCATAATATAACCGTGTTTTAATAAAAATGATGTAAGTCTTTCATACCATGCACGGGGGGGGGGGGGGGGGGGGGGGATTGTTTTAAACCATAAAGCGCCTTTTCTAGTTTATAAATATGATTGAGAAATTTTTCACTAATAAAACTGGGGGGGGGGGGCTGTTCAACATAAACTTCTTCTTTTACAAACCCGTTTAGAAAAGCACTTTTTACTTTCATTTGAAATAATTTTATTCTTTTAAAGCTTGCAAATACTAGAAAAATTCGTATAGATTCCAATATAGCAACAGGTGCAAAAGTTTCATCAAAATTTATCCCCTCGATTTGTGAATATCCTTGTGCTATTAAGCGTGCCTTATTTCTAGTGATTCTAGACTCACCATCTAATTTATTTTTAAAAATCTATTTTACACCTACAACCGGGTGATTATATAGTCTTTCTACTAATTTCCAAACATTACATCGCTCAATTTGTTCTAACTCTTCATTCATAGCCAAAAACCAAAATTCATCATTTAAAGCGATAAAAACAATTTTTGGCTATTTCGGAAACAAAACATATATTTGAGTAAAATTCATGAAGAGAAGAGCGAGTTCTTACCACAATAGATGGTTCACCAATTATTAGCTCCCGTGGATGATCCTTTTTAAATTTCAAGGCGCGTGGAGGTACATAATCATCTTCAGTGGCCTCCTCTTCCTCTTCTTTGGAAGGTTCCTCGTCACCATGCTCCAAAGGTGGTAAGAGATCATCCTCTTTGCCTGCGGAAAGTCTTTCAATACAAGGAACAAGCTCATCAAATTTTACATTAATTGACTCTTCAACTTTATTAGTTCTTTTATTAAAAATTCTATAGGTTTTACTAGTTGAAGAGTACCCAAGAAAAGTTCCTTCATCGCATTTTTCATCAAACTTTCCCAAGCTATCTTTAGTATTCAAAATTAAACATTTACAACCAAACACTTTGAAATAAGATATGTTAGGCTTCTTTTGAAAATAAAGTTCATAAGGTGTGTGATTAAGAGATGGGTGAAGCATGATTCTATTCATAACGTAACATGAGGTATTTATGGCTTCGGCCCAAAAGGACTTAGGCAATTTATATTCACATAGCATAGTGCGTGCTAGTTCTTGAAGTATCTTATTCTATCTTTCTACAACACCATTTTGTTATGGTGTGTGTGGTGCGGGGCACTCATGTTTAATGCCTAACATATCACAAAAAGAAGTAAACTTTTCATTTTCAAATTCTCCTCAATGATTCAAGCGAATGCATTTAATTTTTAAATCACTTTCATTTTAAATTCAAGTACATAATTTTGCAAATTCGCAAAACGCATCGGATTTGGATAAGAGAAATAATGTCCAACAATATCTTGAAAAATCATCTATTAAAACATATGTATATAATCTACCACCAAGACTTGCGGTGCTAACGGGACCAAAAAGATCCATATGAATTAATTGCAAGGGTCTTGTAGTAGAAATAAAATTTTTACTTTTGAAAGAGAATCTAGTTAATTTACCTTTTTAACATGATGAACAAAGTGAATGTAAAGTTCCATTTAACCTAGGCAATCCTCTAATTAAATCACTTTTTGCGAGTTTCACAATAAGTTGTGCTAGCATGTCCTAGCTGTCTATGCCAAAGTTCTAATTTATCATTTTTAGTGATAAAACATATTATAGATGATTTAGAAAGATCATGAAAAGAAACTATATAAACATTATGTATTCTTGGTGCAATTAGTAAAATATCTTTTGTAGTAGGATTTGATATTTTGCATAAATTAGTGGAAGATTCAAATAAAACATCTAATCCTTTATCGCATAATTGGCTAATAGAAATTAGATTGGGTTTTAGCCCTTTTACATAAAGAACATTAGATATCATAAAAGATTCGTTACCAACTGTACCAATTCTCATGATCCTTCCTTTTCCGTTATCGTCAAACGTCACGATCCCTCCCTTCTTCTTTTCTAGGCTAAGGAACTTTTTCTTTATTGCCCGTCATGTGCTTGGAGCATCCAGAATCCAAGTACCACACGTCTTCATTGTCCTTAGCCTTTCTGCAGATCTAGAAAGAAGATGAGAGTAAATATCCGGATACCCAAGCGGTACCACTCATAGAATAAGTGGAAGCCTTAGGTACCCAAATTTGTTTTAAAGTATTTTGTTTTACTTTCCTGCAAGAACTAGATGCGTGACCTAACCTATAACAGTTTGCACACAAAATAAAGGGGGTTGAGACCCTTTTCTGGAATTTTGTGTTATTCTTGCTGGAAGGAATTAGATTTACAGAAGAAAAAAGATTTCGTAAAAGAAAAGGCTGGATTTTTGTATAAGGTGCTAGCGCCGGCATTAGTGTCTAGCATCGGGCGGTAGCTCTCACCTCGATATCTGAGCCCAAATTTTCTAGAGTCGTAGCACTGGTTCCCTAAAATCATATCCAGTGATTTTTGGCCTATTACAAATTTTTTAATGGTCATGGTGAAATCATGAACTTATTCTTTAAGTGATGAATTTTCTTTCACAAGCATGACACACCTATTTTCAAAACCTTTTTTATTATTTTTAATTTGCAAAAGAGAGGCTTCTAATTTCCTTTCTAATTCCCCCTTCTCTTTTGTTAGAGTTTTGGCATGGGAGAGGGCTTTAGAAAGAGAATCTTCAATATCTTTTGTCATCTTAATGGAGTGATCACACTCTCAGCAATAAACTTTTCTTTTTTCTAAAACAATTAATTTTTTGGAAAGCTTTTGATTTTCTTTAATTAGAGATTCATTTTCACGATTCAATAAAATACTATCTTTCATATTTTTATCAAAAGCTTTGCAAGTTTCAAGAAATTCATTAAAAAGTTCATCATAAGTGGGAGGAGTTACCTCAGTGTCGCTAAGAACACTGTTATCGTCGTCGTCGTTTCCATGTCCCATGAGGCACATGTTTGCTTCCTCATCTTCGCTGGATGAAGACCTGCTTGATTCTTCGGAGGAGAAGGAGTCATCCTATGTTTTAGCTTTTAGCCCCTTCCACTTTTCCTTCCCTTTGTGCCGCTTTTCCTTTTTCTCCTTCAAAAATTTTGGGCACTGGCTCCGAATATGTCTGGTCTTCCTGCAATGATAACATTTTGGAGGAGGTCTTTCTTCCTCATCGTCGCTCTCCTTCTCCTTCTTTGAAGATGACCCTTTCCATCTTCCTTCCTTTTGGAAATATTTTCAGAAGGTGTTTCTCCTTTCTGGATTTCTCGTGAACTTTCGGAAGTTCTTTACCAAAAGACTTTCTTCATCTTCATTCTCATCCTCTTGGCACTCCTTCTTTGATTTTAATGTCAACGCCTTCTTCTTTGGCTCCTTGTTGTATTCATCGTATTGGATCTTGAGTTCTACCTCATGGGTTTTGAGATTCCCAGTAAGGCTCTCAACCGGGAACGTTCTTAGATTGTGCGAATCCGAGATAGCGGTCACCTTCGGATTGAATTTTGGAGGAAGGGATCGAAGAATCTTTCGGATCAAGTCGCCGTTGGAGAAAGTTTTTCCAAGAGCTTTGGAGGCATTGACGATCTTGGTGAAGCGCGTGTATATTTCATCAATATCTTCATTTTCATCCATCCGGAACTTTTCATATTCTGACTCAAGTTGGAAAAGTTTTGAATCTTTAACCTGCGATGTACCTTCATGAGTAATTCCAAATGATTCCAAATATCATATGCAGTAGTACATGCGGAAATTCTATTAAATTCATTTCTATCTGACGCACAAAATAAAGCATTCATGGCCTTGGCGTTATTTTTGCATTTAAGTTTTTCTCTATCATCTCATTTATCCTTAGATTTTTCTAATGTTACCTCTCCAACTACAAATGTAGGAGGAGAGTATACCTCTTCTACCATATTCCACACCTCAATATATAGGGTCATAAGAAAACATCTCATCCTATTTTTCCAATAATTATAATCTGACCCAGTAAATAGTGGAGGTCTACTAATTCCCTAACCCTCAGAAAATGCGAGATCATATGACGCCATTATTCCTAGTTTTTAAACCGATTTGGAATAACCTACCTCTGATACCACTTGTTGGATCGATAGGTGCCCTTAGAGGGGGTGAATAAGGGAATAAAATTCTTTTTATAATATTAAGCAATTTTCTATATTGTTTTAAAGTTAACGAGAGCAAAATAACAATTTAGGTAAAAGAAGAAAATAATATAATTTGCAATTTTAGAATTTTAGCCAAATGAAAGAAATTAAGTAAACACAAACATAGACATGATTGTATTATATAAAAAGTGTTCACATAAATTTGATTTCAATATCGCTAGAAATCGAAGGCGTATAAATGTAAATAACTTTTCATTTTCTATACCGACTCGTATCCCCACGAACCGGCTGGCTTTAGCCAATCCTTCCCCGGATATGATCTCAAGCCGCTCTAGCCAATCCTTCCCCTGATATGGCCTTGAGCACCCCCTAGATCTAATCACCTAGACCTAGTCGCCAACACACACGGCGAATTCCCCCTAAGCCGCACAAGGACCTAGTCGTCAACACAAGGTGATTTACGTATAAAGACACAATATAGAAATAATACAAATAAAAACTCTCTGTGAGATTTTCTGGAGTTGATGATGAAGGACCGTTGTAGCATAAGCGAGGTTGAAGCGATCGTTCTTCGGATGCAGCGTGATGACTTCCTTCTCCAGAAATCTTCTTTAGCTTTGAGTGGGAGGAGAGTTTTCGGCAGAGTAATAACTATGGAATTTTGGCACTGGAATTCTCTCTGGGATAAGGTGCCAAAACGAGAGAGAAAGCTTCAATTTATAGAGCTTGGCGATAGTGCTTGCGCTAGATCCTAACGCCTGCAGTAGCGTTCGTGTAGAGACGGTTACGAAACCGTAACGGCGTGGCGTTGTTCACGATCTGGAGATAGCGCCAGGAAGTAGCTACTAGCGCCTGCGGTAGTGCTAACGCTTGCGGTAGCTCCTAGCGCCTGCGGTAGTGCTAACGCTTGCGGTAGCTCCTAGCGCCTGCATTAGCGGTCGTGTAGAGGCAGTTATGAAACCGTCGCGACATGGCATTGTGGCACGAGCTGGAGCTAGCGTCAGGCGGTAGCGCTAGCGCCTGCGGTATCTACTAGCGCTGGCGGTTGTGCTTCAGTTCAGAAATGTGATTCCATGCTGCTTTCTACCTGTGGAGTATTGCACCTATAGTTCATGCACACTATAAACACACGACAAGCAAGATCAAATACAATATGAGATTTGTTATTCTCAAATAAAGGGATGTGACACGCATGTCCAACATTGTGGTCATTATTCCCGACACACGCTTTGGCCACATTCAAGTCATCTTCCCTCTCACATGTGCGCTATCACTTATAAGTTTTTTATAATTTATATTTTAATTTCTTTGTATATGTTAATGCATGTAGCTACACAACATATTATTGTATTCAAATTATAATTGATTTCCCCATAAAAATAAGAATAACAGATAGACGAGAAGTGCAAATGATAAATGAAGGCAAAAGAAAATTTAATCTATTTTTGAGATAAATCCTAGTATAATAAAACTGAATCGAGCTTTAAAATAAAGATTAACGTGATGTTTGTAATATATAATTACAAATTAAAAAAAAAAATATATATATATATATGAAGTGATGATAACTATATTTTTCTATTTATCTAGATATGTATATGTATATTTTATATTTTTCTTGAAATTTCAACAATAAAAAAACGGTGTGGTGGTTAGTAGGGGGTGTTCACGAACCGAATCAAGTTGAATAACACATCAATCGAGTCCAAAATTTGGATAGAATGCAGATATTATGATTCAGAATCGGATTTGTTCGAATATTTGAATTCGGATTCGTCGTTAAATCTTGGATTCGAAATTGAATTCAGATTCAGGCTTTGAGAAGTTTAATTAGTATCTAAAATTTATATTATGGCTTATGAGAAGATTAATTGTTTATATAAAATTTATTAAATTATATATTTCTGCTACTCGTGAATCCTTTTAACAAAGATAATATTATCCGGATTCGGATACCACTCGAATCCTAATTTGGATTCGAATTTGAAAAATACAAATTTTAATCGAATCGATTGCTGAATTGTTCACGAACTATTTGGTTTGCGAACAACCCTAGTGGTTAGTATCTGATGGCGCAAATCTCGCACACCGCTATAGGCGGTAGCTAGACTGCGGCACGAAACGGCAGTGAACCGGTCGTTGTCAAGTAATAATATGAGGAAGTAAATCCCCAAGTATCGAATCTCTCAAGGAACACAGTAAGGTGGAGTTAAAGTTCGAGGAAGGACTTGAGATCGAAGTCCTTTGGGTCGGATGGATTGCGGAAACGGGGGTTTTGGATTGTGGAAAATAAAGAGAAAATGCTATGATTACTCTTATGCAATGCCGCTATGCAGTGCTTCGCTTGGCGGGATGGAGACTAGGCAGGCCTTGAGCGCGCTGCGTCGCAAGGGCGGATGGACGAGTAGGCAAGCGGAATCGAACTATGCAGGCCTTGAGCGCGCTGCTTCGTAGGGCGAGTGGATTACACGGGCCGCTATGCCACGCTTCGCTAGGCGGATGGACGAGTAGGCAAACGGAGTGAGGGTCGTAAGCACCTCTTCGACAAGCACGCCACTAGCAATTGCTAGTGCGGCGACGAACGTGACGGCGGGATGGAGGATGGAATGGGGCGCACCTCAAGCAACTCAAACAACAAACATTTCACATAGACATGAAATATATAGAAATACAGACTAGTTTTAAGTGCAACTTTATCTTAATACATAGATCTAACTACATACACATCAATAAGAGAAGAATAAGGCAAGAAATCGACCGAATCCGAAGTCTCGTTATAGATTCACGGTTGGAATCGCCGGGTTGTCAATCCGCGTCCAAGCTCGGTCCGCAACTACGTCCGGGGTAGAGAGAGCTGTCACTACTCTCCAATGAGCCCGTCTTCTTCATGTCACGATCCGGTAGAGGTTGCAAACTTCCTCTTGCTTGATGGTGATGGCGGCTAGGTCTTCCCTTGGAGCGCTAGGATGAAGGAGGAGGCCGAGAGGAAGCTCCGGCTCAAGATTGGCGTGAAGAACAAGCCCGGAGCACCTCCATATGGTGGGCGGCGAAGGAGGGGCGAAAAACCTGCGGAAGGGGCGAAAACGGCGGAGCTGGGCGGAAGAAATGCGTCGATCCCGACCTAATTCGCGAGCAGGTCAATTTATAGGCGCTGGAATAAATAGTGCACATGGTCATTGACGCACGACCAGTGGTCGTGCGCACTAGAATCCTGTGATCGTGCGCCTGCCTGGACGGAGCCTGCAAGGTAAGAAAATTATAAAATACAATGTTCGCACGACCAGTGGCGCACGACCAGTGGTCGTGCGCGCTTTCGTAAGTGGTCGTGCGATAAGGAAGACAGAACTCAGATTTCAGGGGGTAAGTGCACACGATCAGTGGCGCACGACCAGTGGTCATGCACAATAGAACCAGTGATCGTGCGCTGTGTTCCTGTACAGAATTGTACCGGAAACACCTGCACGACACCTGTTCCAGCACAACCACGAATCCAGCCACTGAAAGTGACACTTAACAATGCATAGCAACTACTAAAGGATAATAATACGAAATAACACCAAAAACGGGCCTAAAGGTGCACTTTAGCATGGAGAATCAAATATAAGTGAAAACATGTCTAAAGTGAAGTGCATAGACTAGAAAATCGGCCCAGATGAGTCCATAAATGTGTATATATTTGGGACTCATCACACCCCCAGACTTACCTGTTTGCGTGTCCCGAGCAAACGAATTCGGCGTAGTGTGAAAATGGTTGTTAACAACGAAAATTACACAAAGGAGTTCAATGCGAAGTAACAGAAGCATGCAAATAGAAATTTAGTAAAAAGAGATTCTAACTATGCTAACTAATTTACAAAAGTATTAGAGCGTAAATAAAGATTTGTCAATACTCAGTTGGTGAATCATGAAGAACTTGAGCGATCATGCCCGGTGTGAAAGTAACAAGCCACTAAGGAGGGTGTTACGCAAGGTCGGGGTTCAGGAATAACTCCGCTGAAATCCATCAGCGTCGAGAGCCATAAGCTTGCCCGGTCACACTCTCTCCATGGCGCTAGCAAACTCACGAGATAAATCAATAGGACTTTAGGATTAAGTTGGGCTTAGGTTGCGGCGTGATATTCAAGGATAGAAATGAAGGCTACGCAACCAAATTGAGTCAACGGAACGCTGCACCACACAAAACCACGCACAAAGCTAGTGTGACACACCCCCAGACTTATTATGAGAACTAGGTGTGCACACGGCCTACTTCACAAATACCAATGGATTTTCTAATACGCTCGGAAGGATTTCTCTTCAATACAAATTTTTTTCAGATTTTCATTTCAATAACATATATTTTTTTTCTTTTTCTTATCCTCCGGTTGGTTCATAATCAGCAAATAAAATTTATTTCTTCATTACATCACAAAGATTCCAAAAATCACACCAAATCAAGAACATGAGTGCAGATAAACATCTATTTGGTTGCGAAAGTGGGCAAAGCTTCAGGCCTTGGTGAATGGAGGAGGAGCTGTAACAAGGAAGTGATAGGCACAAATGTTGGCTTGCAAAGGTGAGCGAATAGGACACGGAAAGCTAAGGCTCAAACTAGCCAAAAGGTGGCCTACATCATATTTAACTCAAAGAATCGCTCACACCCATGCTTCAAGAGTCGCTTGGGGCAAGTTCTTAGCCCACGAGAAAGGTAAACCTTCCTCCCGACTCGAGCAACACACAACTAGTGCTCGTGAACACACAACACCGGGTTATCACCAATTTCGTTCACATTCACCATTTGAGTATAACACATCTAGAACTACGCAAAAATACTAATCATAAATTAAACGCATAGAAATAATCTAGTTTTACTCAAATTCTACTGCAGCATGCGGGTGCGACTAGAACACTGCTCGAGTCAACATCGCACTCCAAATAGTAATTCCTAAGCTAACACCCTAATTCACATTCCAAACCAAAATAATTTATTCGGAAACGTAACAATCATGTAAGCGTGCGCTTATGTGGGTGAAGTGGTGTATGAAGCATGGAATGAAAATAAACAAAACATTTTAAATGAAATCTTCTAGTATGCAGTGCAATAGTGCACGTGAGCGGGTAAACAAAACTACTCTCCCCCAGACTTAAACTAAACAATCCGCATAATATATGACAGGAAAATCAAAATAGGGCTAGGGGAAGAGAGTACCCAATGCTCAGCAAGTGAGCATACCAGAAGATTGACGATTAACTCTAGACCAAGCTGCAGCACCCAACCAGAAGAATACCTGCAGGGGTCAGCTCCGCAAAAACAAAAGAAAAGAGAAACGCTGAAATAAAATAAACTAACTATGCAGGATTAGATAAATTAAAAATGCAAGAAAAAGAAGATAACTACTGGGGTTATTATCATCCCAGCACGACTTATTTAAAAACATGAAGGTTCTAGCTAATGGGCCTATGAAAAAGAAAATGCACAGGTAACTGCTCCATTATCCGTTTTGGTAGCTGGTACCGATACGGAGATAAGGCAGTCACCCCTCTACCTAAATAATAATACATGCTTGACACAGGTAGAGGGAAAAGAAAGTAAGAAGAGGAGGAGATATCCTCACTCAACTCACCAAAAATATCCTTGCCTAGCAAGGAGTCGTCAACAGGGAGGCAGCAGGAGGCGAAGGCAATGAGTGGAGCTTCCTCTACGGAGGGGGAATAAACCTCCTCATATGAGAGGATGTTCTCATCATTGACTTGAGCAAAAAGCTCCAAGTCCTCCTGAAGTACCTGTGAAGATTCAACCTGCACAGATTCAGATGAAGGAAGGGGATCAAGAAATAAAGAAGACGAAGAACATAAATAAACATCAATCGGGGGAGTGATCCCGGTCTTGCTCCCCTCAGGTTGGGAAAGTAAAATAATGTTTGCATTGTCATCAATGCTATAAGAATTGGTGGGATCAACGGTGGCCAGACTTAGGATTTGGACTTCCTCCACCGGTGCTGAGGAAAACGCCTCTTCACCTAGAAGGTTGTCCTCCTCCGTAGGAGTAGGCACAATACTAAGATCAACCGCCTCCTCCTGTGACGCATCATCGACAATGTCGTCAGTGACAAATGTAGTATGCACAACAGGGGGAAGAATAGTGCTCGGATAAAAGTCGAGCACCGATTCCTCACAACGAATCGAATCCACTAGAGGTGGTGGATGCACATGGAGAATAGGCTCAGCAATGTCGGTGCATAGATCAGCCGCACATCCAGTGACCGTATCCATGCCATTCCCTTCAAGATGTGAAGGTGACAAAGACACATAACCGGATGTTGAAGGTGTGCCGCCAGAGTTAGGAGTTGGGACGATCCGGATATCCGGCTCGTCATCCTCGTCCAATTGGCGAAAATACTCAGCACGGTCCTTCAAGACATGATCAGTGCTCCAAAAAAACCGGCACTGCCTCACGGCCTTCTTTGGCACAGCGGGGGCTGAAGCCGAAAAGAGGTATGACGGTAATGGCTCTGCAGAGTAGCCATAAGACTTACGCGCACCATATGAAGTACCAGACGAAGTCGGTGCTCCATATGCTGGGCTATAAGAATTATGCCTACTATTCTCCGTAGGGCATTCATCACTAGAGTGGGAGGTATCTCTACACCAACGGCAACGAATATTGAGATGTGCCCACATAGTGTGAAGATAATACGATTCAAAAAGAAGAACACTGATGTGCGAAATACCACACCTAACAAAAATTACAAATGCAACCTAAATAAAAAACAGGAAACAGAATACGAGGAAATTAAACAAAGGAATGCAATTTACAAATGGAAGGGCTTCTCCCTCAGATTCTCCCTCTCCAGAGAACTCACACGAGTGTGTTCCCCGGCAACGGCGCCAAAAACTTGATGGCGCAAATCTCGCACACCGCTATAGGCGGTAGCTAGACTGCGGCACGAAACGGCAGTGAACCGGTCGTTGTCAAGTAATAATATGAGGAAGTAAATCCCCAAGTATCGAATCTCTCAAGGAATACAGTGAGGTGGAGTTAACGTTCGAGGAAGGACTTGAGATCGAAGTCCTTTGGGTCGGATGGATTGCGGAAACGGGGGTTTTGGATTGTGGAAAATAAAGAGAAAATGCTATGACTATTCTTATGCAATGCCGCTATGCAGTGCTTCGCTTGGCGGGATGGAGACTAGGCAGGCCTTGAGCGCGCTGCGTCGCAAGGGCGGATGGACGAGTAGGCAAGCAGAATCAAACTATGCAGACCTTGAGCGCACTGCTTCGTAGGGCGAGTGGATTACACGGGCCGCTATGCCACGCTTCGCTAGGCGGATGGACGAGTAGGCAAACGGAGTGAGGGTCGTAAGCACCTCTTCGATAAGCACGCCACTAGCAATTGCTAGTGCGGCGACGAACGTGACGGAGGGATGGAGGATGGAATGGGGCGCACCTCAAGCAACTCAAACAACAAACATTTCACATAGACATGAAATATATAGAAATACAGACTAGTTTTAAGTGCAACTTCATCTTAATACATAGATCTAACTACATACACATCAATAAGAGAAGAATAAGGCAAGAAATCGACCGAATCCGAAGTCTCGTTGTAGATTCGCGGTTGGAATCGCCGGGTTGTCAATCCGCGTCCAACTTCGGTCCGCAACTACGTCCGGGGTAGAGAGAGCTGTCACTACTCTCCAATGAGCCCGTCTTCTTCATGTCACGATCCAGTAGAGGTTGCAAACTTCCTCTTGCTTGATGGTGATGGCGGCTAGGTCTTCCCTTGGAGCGCTAGGATGAAGGAGGAGGCCGAGAGGAAGCTCCGGCTCAAGATTGGCGTGAAGAACAAGCCCGAAGCACCTCCATATGGTGGGCGGCGATGGAGGGGCGAAAAAACCTGCGGAAGGGGCGAAAACGGCGGAGCTGGGCGGAAGAAATGCGTCGATCCCGACCTAATTCGCGAGCAGGCCAATTTATAGGCGCTGGAATAAACAGTGCGCACGGTCATTGGCGCACGACCAGTGGTCGTGCGCACTAGAATCCGGTGATCGTGCGCCTGCCTGGACGGAGCCTGCAAGGTAAGAAAATTATAAAATACAATGTTCGCATGACCAGTGGCGCACGACCAGTGGTCGTGCGCGCTTTCGTAAGTGGTTGTGCGATAAGGAAGACAGAACTCAGATTTCAGGGGGTAAGTGCACACGATCAGTGGCGCACGGCCAGTGGTCGTGCGCAATAGAACCAGAGATCGTGCGCTGTGTTCCTGTACAGAATTGTACCGGAAACACCTGCACGACACCTGTTCCAGCACAACCACGAATCCAACCACTGAAAGTGGCACTTAACAATGCATAGCAACTACTAAAGGAGAATAATACAAAATAACACCAAAAACGGGCCTAAAGGTGCACTTTAGCATGGAGAATCAAATATAAGTGAAAACATGTCTAAAGTGAAGTGCATAGACTAGAAAATCGGCCCAGATGAGTCCATAAATGTGTATATATTTGGGACTCATCAGTATCCAAGGTAGATCTAGAAAGGGTGTCAGTTTGAATCCCACCTACTTCCCTTTTTGGAGATAAAAATTTGGGTCTCATGGCTCGCCCAAATACCTAACTTATAGTATTAATTTTTCAATGTATATAAGGGGCAAAATTGTATTTTCACATTGTAAGGCAGGCGTGGCCTAAAAATATAGCCCTATGACACCCTACCATAGTAGGTATAGGCGATCTAATAAAATTAGCATGAGCTCCACCATTACACCACATAGATAATCGGATGGCTATATTTGATTTCAGCGAGATCGGACTATTGTTAAAATTAAGGGCACTACATATTTCAGTTATAAGAAAATTAGTGATGACACAATACTAAATGTAGTCACGACAAGTAGGATCGTCATACTCAAAACAATTAATCTCTAATAGAGTGTGATATGCATAATTATACTTTCTAATTAAGTAATGAAATCAAGAACACGTAAGTAAAATGAAACTTGAGAGAATAATAATTGATGTGCTGAAATTAATTTATACCATTTTTTTGCTTCGAGCTCGTGCTTCATCGATACCGGTTATGCCCAGAAGCTTTGATGGATGCTTCCTTATAAAATACGAAGTGCCATCAGATCCCACTAATTATGCAAGGCTGTCTAATGCTCTAAACAATTACAAGATGAGTTAGTGTATATATAATACATTCAAAATTGCCTCCCAAATCAGATATTAGAGCCGTGTATTTATGGGTCAAGATCTTCATAAATAATATGAACGAGTTCCATGTAAGATCTTAACAAGATTTAGAACGCTGGAATTCAATTGTAGTATGAAAAGCAGTAAATAAATGCTGATAATACATGCAACTGTTCTTGGCAATCTCCTGAACAGGATGAACAGAGCCTCTCGGCAATGTTTGACTGCAGATCGGGTAAAACCCCTTCCAAATTTGAACACAGAAAATCTCTCTAGAGGAAAACTGAAACCCCTTTGTCATCTTCAGAACCCGTGAATGAAGAGGCTGTTAGGAGTGCTCGAAGCATCCGAGTGAACATCTAGTTTGGAACGTGTAAGACCCCCCTCCCGGAACACACGACACGGCCGAGGGGAGTCTTATGCCTAGGACAGCCGCCTTGCGGAAGCGCCAACACACGAGCTAGCCTCCCCCACAAGACGCCTATCCTGCAGGCCAAACCAACTAAACAGCGCCAACCCATCAATAAAAGAAATCACTAAAGTCATAGGTTCACAATAAGTAATAATGTCCAGAACAGTACAAAGAAAGGCAGAAAGCTACACAAGCTCCTGCAAAACATCAGAGTATACAACTTGCCCCAAGGGCTACATCTATAAACACTCGCTCGCCTCTGCCACAAACGGCAACCAAGGTACCAAAGACACCAACCCTGCACACCTGACCTGTCTGGCCTCCTCCAGCACCGTGCACTGCTGCTCTAAGGAACACTCCTAAAAAGAGGGACGTAGCAACTGTTAGTCATAAAGACTAAGTGGCTTCACATCCGCTCGTCCGACGACTCCAAGGCACCGGGCGGAAGGAAAGGAAGAAAAGCTGCAATATAAGCAATAATAAACAAAGCAGGTGACAAGATTGGTTGTATATACATGTCGATTGTATAAGTACCTGAGTACTTGCAATAACTCTAACTAACAGGTACTTATATAAGCAAGTACTACTAACAGAAAGCATAAGCAGAGTATCAATAAGCAAGTACTAGTAACAGGAAGCATAAGCAGAGTATCAATAAGTAAGTACTAGTAACAAGAAGCATAAGCAGAGTATCAAAAAGCAAGTACTAGTAATAGGAAGCATAAGCAGAGTATCAATAAGCAAGTACTAGTAACAGGAAGCATAAGCAGAGTATCAAAAAGTAAGTACTAGTAACAGGAAGCATAAGCAGAGTATCAATAAGCAAGTACTAGAAACAGGAAGCATAAGCAGAGTATCAATAAGCAAGTACTAGTAACAGGAAGCATAAGCAGAGTATCAATAAGCAAGTACTAGTAACAGGAAGCATAAGCAGTTCATATCGTACCTTAACTTATATGAATGCCCATACAAACTTATAAGTTAAGGTTTCCAATTTGGGACTCATCATATAAAAGAGCCCACACTAATTTATATGATGGACCCGATGCGGTGCAATGCTATGATTATGAAGGATGAATGCAATGCAATGATTATGATATGAAGACTCACCCATGCAATGTTGCTATGTCGACATAGACCTTTAGTTCTCGCTTTTTGAGTGGTAGCTAACCGCTCAGGCATCTCCCGTCGTGGCCAGACGGAGACAGTGGAACGAGCTCCTCCACTACTAGGAGGGTATGAACACTACCAGTCCTAGGCCTCTGTACGCCTCGACGCTACGAATACACAGCGGAGACCCTGTGTACTGCTCGACGCTAAGAACACACAGCGGAGCCTCCAAGGACACAAAAGGGGACTTGGGTAGGTGAGCACCAAGAGTCCAACCCAACCGGTCTAGAGTCTACTGCCGGCTTCTGTCGGTGTCACGACTAGCAAGCCCGTAAACCCACCACAAGTAATCCTCCCCAGCGGGGTCCATTGGTATCCGTGTATCAACATACACCAGGACTTCTAATCCAAGTCCTTCTAAACAAACCGTGTATCTACGTACACCCGGACTTCTAAACCAAGTCCTTCTAAACAATCTGTGTATCTACGTACACCAGGACTTCTAAACCAAGTCCTTCTAATCAATCTGTTTATCTACGTACACCAGGACTTCTAATCCAAGTCCTTCTAAACAATCTGTGTATCTACGTACACCAGGACTTCTAATCCATGCCCTTCTAAACAATCCATGTATCTACGTACACCCGGACTTCTAAACCAAGTCCTTCTAAACAATCCGTGTATCTACGTACACCAGGACTTCTAAACCAAGTCCTTCTAATCAATCTGTGTATCTACGTACACCAATACTTCTAATCCAAGGGGCTATTTTCAACCTTGTTACATAATATACAATAAAAGACAAACCTATTTAACAGAGCATGATCCATCATCTTCCCCAAACATGAAGATCATTTCACCCCCTTTTAAAATCCCTAAATATCATTCCCCTCACTCTCCCACAACGACCATGGGTTTGCTCCAAATCAAATCCCATCTCTTCCTTTTGAATAGAAGAAATGATCCCTAAAACCTCGCGGCGAACGATGCCCTAATTCTGAGGTTCCGGCCTGGTCTTCCTAAGGAAACTCCATTAAAGCTTACACGAGAAGCTCTCTTGAGCCTTCATCTCTCCTATTGTAATCTAAGAGGCTAGCACCAAGGGAGAGGGGAGGAAGTCACCTGATTTCCGAACGACGCTCGCGGTTGTCTCCTCCGCGGCATGACGGCAGTTGGCCAAGACTGATTAAAGAGTCCTGATCCACAGAAATATACAACATGTAATCAGTCAACAAAACTAACTTTTGAACCAAAAATAAACAACTGACTTGATTTCTAACATGCCCAAATGAATAGCCCCAATAGCCACTCACACAAAACATCTATTACAAACATTATTCCTCTCTATATTCTGAACAGGCCAATGAGGAGCAACAACAACTAATTGACACGAGGGGAAATAAAAGCTCAGCACAGCCAACAGAACAGAAACCCCCATTGAAACAGGGTCAATATTAAGCAAGACAATGAAAGCCCACTCAAAAGGCTAGCAGCCGGCCAACACATAAGGAGACAGCATAAAGAGACAGCAGCTAACCGACAGAGGTAAAAGCCCCAAAATGAAATTTGGTTCAAATCTCCTAACAACAAATCCAACTGGAAGAGGAATAAAATTAGGAACAGTAACTATTCATCCCAAACAACAACAGAACTGAAATCCTCCCATAATCATGGCAATGAGACAACCATTTTTTACAGCACCAATTGGCCAACGAAGCCAAGCTTATCAAGAGCAAAAACCCTACTCAAAGGTCTGGCCCAAAACTCCTCACAGCACAACCACCAAACTGAAAAGAGGAGCAGCAATAGTTGTTCACAATAGTAACAAACCCCCAAAAAAACATACAACCGGCCAAATGAAAACAGGACCGAATCAGCTTCCCATAACTAAAACCAGTGCTTGATCTTATGATGTCATCTAACACCAACCAAAATTAGGAATTTAGTGGGGAAGAGGAAGAAGGAAAACTTACAGTGAGGTAACCGAAGTCGGGCACTAAATTTGTACCAAGACACAAACCCGACTAAGCTCAGATCACACAGGGCCTGACGAATCACTGCCCCCAGAATTACTCCAAACTCGCTGCAAGATTTCGAGACTGAGATGAAATGAAGATGACGAAAGAGAGGAAGAGAGAGGAAGAAGGCGCCGGGCTTCAAAACCCTAGCTAAGACAGGAACGAGAGGAATTAGAAGGGTTTGTCGGTTCCAAGAATGCCACAGTAATATAAAACCTCCTCCATATAAATCCCCCACCGCGTCAATTCAAAATAAATAAATAAAACTTCTTTTTAACTTTCCTGTAGTCAAAAGAACAAACTCAGATTTAAGCTTCCTATTCAAGAAGGCCCAATACAGGTAGGCCCAAAGTTGTTTTCAAATACCTCCATAAAGCTTATAAGTCACATACGAGAAAGCTTATAATTCACATATGGATAGTTTCAGTTTAAACAAAGTTATCATAGCAACCGTAAAAGAATTAACTGTCAAGTTTTGCCGAGCAACCGCCAACACTAATTTTATTCCCAATATCCGCTATTAAGACATCAATGACGGTTACCAATAATGAACATAACAACAGTCAACATATATATTCCAACCCAAACCTAGTTATTTAATATAGGAAAAGTTCATACTCCGCTAAAACATGTTGAATGCCGCAATGTATCAACGACACTCATATTCAACTGTCAAAGCGACGCCTCGTTGAAACGGATTTGTTTTTCATCATAGGGGCCTAGCGCGCACTGGGATGTTACAAATCCAATAAACGAAGAAATAATTTCGTCCCCGAAATTTAAGTTGAGGTTAGGAGGGTCTTTTGTTTAAGATAGGAGAATAGGGTCTTAATGTTCCAAAAATGCTGAAAGGAAGCCACAAGAATCCCACACATACTCTTCTCGATCAACTGCTAGCCTCGCTGAGTCACCGATAACTAGCAGGGGAAATTTCCAGGAAATTTAACACCCAATTCCCTAAGCCATCGGGAGTTAGGAAGCGAAATTTCCGGGGAATTTAGGGTCTAAACACCTCCAAACCACGAAAGCTGAAGCCAACCAAAACTAACCCAACTCATTTGAAGCCGCAGTGTGGTTTAGTACAAAAACAAATAAAGAGCTCAGTAGTTAAACTACTAGCGAGGCTATGAATGGTTTTGAAATTTAGCCAACATTTAAACGATTGTCGAACTTGACCATCGTAATCTCCTATTCCCCAGGGCCGAATAACCAAGGCGTTTAAATGCCACATAGCAAATATACACTATAAGTATGAAGCTATTAGGAGCCATTAGAATATAGAGCAGCCCCCAATGAACTCAAATAAAGTAGCCACTTTAAATCCATATAAAGCAGCCCCTAAAAAAAACAGCAGCATCCCAAAATTCAAATTATAAGCCAGCAGCCCCAAATTCAACCAAGTAATAGAAGCAGCACCCAATTAGACAGGTATAAGAAGCAGCCCAATAAATTAACAGCAGCCTTAATTGGACAAGGAGAAGATAGAAGCAGTCCCCAACAAACAAATAGCAGCAGCCCCACAAGAAAGAAAGAAAACAAAAGGGCAGCCCCAGCTAAAACAACAGCAGGTTTCAGTACAGCAACCCCCATAACACATTAGACAACAACAAGAAGCATAGCCCCTAGTCGAATCAACATGAAAGAATGGAACCATTCAGATATTTTTGTTCACTTATCTATAGAGCGAAGCAGCCAATGACTTGAAGCGGTATAAAGCTCGAAACCGAAGTAAATCCACATAACCACCAAGTTTAACAATTAATAACTTTGCCAAAACTTCGGGAACTAACAAGAGAGATTCCCAGGAAATTTAGCACCAAATTCCCAAACCCGTCAGGAATTAGGAAACGAACGTTCCGGGGAATCTAAGGTCTAATGTTTCCCAACCCAACTAGAGATTACAAAATAAATTTCCAGAAAGATTAGCCCGCCAAACCACCAAAACATTTACCTAGAGAAATGCGCAAAGTTTACAAACCCTCCAAATTTTCTGCTACCAAAATATGCAAGATTAGCCAAGGATAAAGACAGAACAAACCAAGTGATCCAACCATATAACCATCCTGAGCTAGCCAATCATAAACCCAGTGTATAACCAAGATAACCCAAAATAGGATGATAGCCGGAACTAGGACCACTGCTAGCACACCCCAAAATAGATGTTAACCAAAATTTGGAGAAAAACTGCTAGCATAATCCAACATAACTATTAACAGAAACTTGAAGAAAGTGGCTAGCATAATCCAACATAAATGTTAACAGGAACTTGGAGAGACCTACTAGCATATTGCTGATATTTCAAGCGTTGAATTTCATTTTATCATGGATCTAGCTATGATGCCCGTTACTGGAACAAGTAAAAACCCAAAACCGAATTCCATCCACTTATCCTTCAAATTTAACAATTTGCTAGCCTCGCAAAGTCGTCGAGAGCTAGCAAGGGAAATTCCCAGGGAGCTTGGCCTCTAATTTCCCCGACTCGCCAGGAATTAGAAACGAAATTCCCGGGGAATTAAGATCTGGTTCCTCACACCGATAAGGATTTGCAAACAAGGCTCCATGAAACTTAGCCGCAAAACCAACCGCACCTTCTAACAAGTGTATAAATATATACACAGAATTAAAACCAACTAGAGCTGAGCCAGGCCATAATATGTAGAAACGGAGCTATCTAAACTTTAGTCGATCAGAATTAGTCCTTTGTTTAACTAGGATCCGGCAAACTATCCGTCTTCTAATTATTGGTATGAATACCTATCCGGGACCCCGATCAAATTTCCAACAACGACAAGTGCAGAAAATAACGAGGGCGGAGTATGGAAGCACATGATTTAGCAGAGACATAATCAGAAGGGCCCAAAATGAACCCAGCAACAGCCCCACCAAAAGTAGGAGCCCATGGTTCAATAACAAAAGAGGTCCAAGATTTGTTCAAGGTAAGACACTTATACATAGGCAATTGCAAGTGGAGTGCCCCCAAACTCAAAAGAAAACAACAACAACACTTAGTGGACTGCATAGGGATAATTAAATAGCCTATATTGGACTGCAAAAATTCAGTTATGGCACCCCATGGATTAGGACAGTAATAGCCGACCAACAAGGAGGAGACATAGTAGCTACAAAAACCCAACAATCAGAGTAGTGACAGAATAAAGGGACAGCAGCACAACAGCACTATGGGCTGCAGAAAATCAGCAAAATAACAACAGAACAAAAGCTGCTTCAGGCAACATAACAGCCTAAAACATCTTCCAAGGATTCCCCTCAGATTTCAACAGAAATCACCCAAAATAAATAGAAAAACAGCAGCCGGACCTGTAAAGAAAATACCATAATTTCTCACTGATTTACCTCCTATAATCCAAGCCACATATTCATTGACTAACCAATCCAATCATTTAAACATATATTTGTACGCAACATCACCGTCAAAAGCCGTCTGCATCAAAAGTTATTATAAATATGGTGATATATACACATTCCCGCAAGACGAATAAGAGCTCGAACACATTCTTAGCGACAACGAGTTGACACTAATTTATCTTTAATTGGACGCTTGTAAACACACCTCTTTGATCAGCAATCGATACAATTCCCACTTAACAAATTTTAAGGTGTCCCCCAAAATTTGTCATGCGGTCGTCAGATCGACCTTGATCCTTGAGAGACATTACAACGCTACGTTACAGTTTACTTCTCTGCGTAGTCTTCATTTAGAGTGAAGACCTGCTCATCCTTAAGGTACTCACCTCTATTACTCTGGGAGTGAACTCACCGTAAACCAAAACATGGTGTTCAATCATCCCCCTTGCTTAAAATGAACTCATTCATCAAGGAGTGCCAAATTCCAATATCAACGGCTTGTAACGACTTAAATGGGAAAAACTCATTGTAGCAAGGCTAAGTGAAGCAGGTCACAAAGATATTTGGCTCCTGGTAGAATCCCAATTGGCTCATCTGCTAGGCCAATAAACGAAGGGACAAGCCTCCGTACATTTTTGGACTAAATTTCATCCACCGCCCATATGGTCCAATCATCTCACGTATGGGCACAAACTTAGGGGCATATCTTCCTCGACTTGGAGTTCTTACCCTATAGAACCCCGTATCGACGCACTTATATATCAGCCATGATGTAGAAATTCAAATTTTGCGGCGATGACCAAGCTGCATGTCATTGTAATGAGAGCATGCACAAATAACATCCAATTACCCGGTACATAATTAGCCCAATAAACGAAGAAATAAGCCCCCGTATCTCTTCGACTGAGTTTCTTCTACCACCAATATAACACATTTGTCCCACAATGAGCCTTCTCTAGATCCGAATTCTTATCATGCAGTATAAAAGACATGCTTGGTGGTCTCTTACTAAGCTGATGATAGATTTCAGGCACCAATCTCATTTAGATTGCCCTAATATTTTGGGTAAGGTGATAATATTACTCCATATCTAGGATAGAAATCTCAGGGTGTGAGTCTCTAGCATCTACACTCATGTTAAACTCTTCCCTTAATCATTTGCAGGCACTTATTGCTTGGCCACATCATCCCCGAGATCGGTATAAGGCTAAGGTATGTCACGACATATCCTGCTAAGTCGACCAAAATGGTATCCCAGTTAGGTTGGCATCAATCCTATGCCAAACCAACTCTGACTGTTGGAATGGGAATACCAATTACTGTCTCGGAATGAACCAACAACTATACGTAAGGGTACGAGTTTGGCTTAGGTTGGCACTTTCTATAGGAAAAAGTGGGCATACTTAATGTGAATCACACATGGGCACACCACCGCTTCCGCTGCATCAGTTTGTCCTCAAACTGATTTAGCTAGCAGGGGTGGCCCAGTGGTTTAATGGACTTTTTTATCTCAGGATCGTTGCAAGCTGATACCATTTGTAAGACCCCCCCCCCCCTCCCGGAACACACGACACGACCGAGAGGAGTCTTATGCCCAGGACAGCCGCCTTGCGAAAGCGCCAGCACACGAGCTAGCCTCCCCCACAAGACGCCTATCCTGCCGGCCAAACCAACTGAACAACGCCAACCCATCAATAAAAGAAAGCACTAAAGCCATAGGTTCACAATAAGTAATAATGTCCAGAACAATACAAAGAAAGGCAGAAAGCTACACAAGCTCCTGCAAAACATCAGAGTATAAAACTTGCCCCAAGGGCTACATCTATAAACACTCGCTCGCCTCTGCCACAAATGGCAACCAAGGTACCAAAGACACCAACCCTGCACACCTGACCTGTCTGGCCTCCTCCAGCACCGTGCACTGCTGCTCTAAGGAACACTCCTAAAAAGAGGGACGTAGCAACTGTTAGTCATAAAGACTAAGTGGCTTCACATCCGCTCTCCCGGCGAGTCCAAGGCACCGGGCGGAAGGAAAGGAAGAAAAGCTGCAATTTAAGCAATAATATACAAAGCAGGTGACAGGAATGGTTGTATATACATGTCGATTGTATAAGTACCCGAGTACTTGCAATAACTCTAACTAACAGGTACTTATATAAGCAAGTACTACTAACAGAAAGCATAAGCAGAGTATCAATAAGCAAGTACTAGTAATAGGAAGCATAAGCAGAGTATCAATAAGCAAGTACTAGTAACAGGAAGCATAAGCAGAGTATCAAAAAGTAAGTACTAGTAACAGGAAGCATAAGCTGAGTATCAATAAGCAAGTACTAGTAACAGGAAGCATAAGCAGAGTATCAATAAGCAAGTACTAGTAACAGGAAGCATAAGCAGAGTATCAATAAGCAAGTACTAGTAACATGAAGCATAAGCAGTTCATATCGTACCTTAACTTATATGAATGCCCATACAAACTTATAAGTTAAGGTTTCCAATTTGGGACCCATCATATAAAAGAGCCCATACTAATTTATATGATGGACCCGATGCGGTGCAATGCTATGATTATGAAGGATGAATGCAATGCAATGATTATGATATGAAGACTCACCCATGCAATGTTGCTATGTCGACATAGACCTTTAGTTCTCGCTTTTTGAGTGGTAGCTAACCTCTCAGGCATCTCCCGTCGTGGCCAGACGGAGACAGTGGAACGAGCTCCTCCACTACTAAGAGGGTATGAACACTACCAGTCCTAGGCCTCTGTACGCCTCGACGCTAAGAACACACAGCGAAGACCCTGCGTACTGCTCGATGCTAAGAACACACAGCGGAGCCTCCAAGGACACAGAAGGGGACTTGGGTAGGTGAGCACCAAGAGTCCAACCCAACCGGTCTAGAGTCTACTGCCGGCTTCTATCGGTGTCACAACTAGCAAGCCCGTAGACCCGCCACAAGTAATCCTCCCCAGCGGGGTCCATTGGTATCCGTGTATCAACATACACCAGGACTTCTAATCCAAGTCCTTCTAAACAAACCGTGTGTCTACGTACACCCGGACTTCTAAACCAAGTCCTTCTAAACAATTCGTGTATCTACATACACCAGGACTTCTAAACCAAGTCCTTCTAATCAATCTGTGTATCTACGTACACCAGGACTTCTAATCCAAGTCCTTCTACACAATCCGTGTATCTACGTACACCAGGACTTCTAATCCATGCCCTTCTAAACAATCCGTGTATCTACGTACACCCGGACTTCTAAACCAAGTCCTTCTAACCAATCCGTGTATCTACGTACACCAGGACTTCTAAACCAAGTCCTTCTAATCAATCTGTGTATCTACGTACACCAGGACTTCTAATCCAAGGGGCTATTTTCAACCTTGTTACATAATATACAATAAAAGACAAACCTATTTAACAGAGCATGATCCATCATCTTCCTCAAACAGGAAGATCATTTCACCCCCTTTTAAAATCCCTAAATATCATTCCCCTCACTCTCCCACAACGACCATGGGTTTTCCCCAAATCAAATCCCATCTCTTCCTTTTTGAAGAGAAGAAATGATCCCTAGAACCTCGCGGCGAACGATGCCCTAATTCTGAGATTCTGGCTTGGTCTTCCTAAGGAAACTCCATTAAAGCTTACACGAGAAGCTCTCTTGAGCCTTCATCTCTCCTATTGTGATCTAAGAGGCTAGCACGAAGGGAGAGGGGAGGAAGTCACCTGATTTCCGGACGACGCTCGCGGTTGTCTCCTCCGCGGCATGGCGGCAGTTGGCCAAGACTGATTAAAGAGTCCTGATCCACAGAAATATACAACATGTAATCAGTCAACAAAACTAACTTTTGAACCAAAAATAAACAACTGACTTGATTTCTAACTTGCCCAAATGAATAGCCCCAATAGACACTCACACAAAACATCTATTACAAACATTATTCCTCTCTATATTCTGAACAGGCCAAAGAGGAGCAGCAACAACTAATTGACACGAGGGGCAATAAAAGCTCAACACAGCCAACGGAACAGAAACCCCCATTGAAGCAGGTTCAATATTAAGCAAGACAATGAAAGCCCACTCAAAAGGCTAGCAGCCGGCCAACACATAAGGAGACAGCATAAAGAGACAGCAGCTAACCGACAGAGGTAAAAGCCCCAAAATGAAATTTGGTTCAAATCTCCTAACAGCAAATCCAACTGGAAGAGGAATAAAATTAGGAACAATAACTATTCATCCCAAACAACAACAGAACTGAAATCCTCCCATAATCATGGCAATGAGACAACCATTTTTTTACAGCAGCAATTGGCCAACGAAGCCAAGCTTATCAAGAGCAAAAACCCTACTCAAAGGTCTGGCCCAAAACTCCTCACAGCACAACCACCAAACTGAAAAGAGGAGCAGCAATAACTGTTCACAATAGTAACAAACCCCAAAAAAAACATACAACCGGCTAAATGAAAACAGGACCGAATCAGCTTCCCATAACTAAAACCAGTGCTTGATCTTATGATGTCATCTAACACCAACCAAAATTAGGAATTTAGAGGGGAATAGGAAGAAGGAAAACTTACAGTGAGGTAACCGAAGTCGGGCACTAAATTTGTACCAAGACACAAACCCGACTAAGCTCAGATCACACAGGGCCTGACGATAAACTGCCCCCAGAATTACTCCAAACTCGCTGCAAGATTTCGAGACTGAGATGAAATGAAGATGACGAAAAAGAGGAAGAGAGAGGAAGAAGGCGCCGGGCTTCAAAACCCTAGCTAAGACAGGAACGAGAGGAATTAGAAGGGTTTGTCGGTTCCAAGAATGCCACAGTAATATAAAACCTCCTCCATATAAATCCCCCACCGCGTCAATTCAAAATAAATAAAAAAACTTCTTTTTAACTTTCCTGTAGTCAAAAGAACAAACTCAGATTTAAGCTTCCTATTCAAGAAGGCCCAATACAGGTAGGCCCAAAGTTGTTTTCAAATACCTCCATAAAGCTTATAAGTCACATACGAGAAAGCTTATAATTCACATATGGATAGTTTCAGTTTAAACAAAGTTATCATAGCAACCGTAAAAGAATTAACTGTCAAGTTTTGCCGAGTAACCGCCAACACTAATTTTATTCCAAGACATCAATGACGGTTACCAATAATGAACATAACAACAGTCAACATATATATTCCAACCCAAACCTAGTTATTTAATATAGGAAAAGTTCATACTCCGCTAAAACATGTCGAATGCCGCAATGTATCAACGACACTCATATTCAACTGTCAAAGCGACGCCTCGTTGACGCGGATTTGTTTTTCATCATAGGGGCCTAGCGCGCACTGGGATGTTACAGAACGTACTACCCGTTGCCCCCAGCGGGGGTATTTATAGGCGTAACCCTAAATCCCCGACGACCCGTTAACGGACCCGTCAGGGTTCCGTTAAATATCTGATACAACGCTAAATATACCTTAACATTCTCCTCCTATATTGTAGCAATTGTATCACATAACGGGTTAAACAAAGCATATAAGTTAGATAACGACAGAATGAGTTTCAGATTAAAACAAGAGTTTTAGATCAAACATCTAAACTCAAACAGGTTCCAAACGTGCAAAAGTAAAAGCAAAAGCAGGAATAGTAATCTGAAGCAAAAAACTCAAAACTGATGACAAACGGTCTACCAGACAGCAGATCATCTGCATCCATGTCGAAATCCACTTTCTCTCTTCCATACTTCAATTGATCTGTATTTAAACATTAGAATGTCATGAGAACAAAACTCAATGAATCCATACATATGCATATCAAAAGTAAAGTGATTAGTTCTTACAATTTAGAACATAATACTCTAACTAGGAAGAAAGACTCACAGGTCTGCATCTCTATCTAATTTACAAAAAAATAGAGATTTAGTTTCATAGAACCAAGCTATGTTCCTTCGATTATTAAGATTATTACCAAATGTTTCACAATTGTATTATATCATCAAGTTTGGAATAATACAACAAACTGTGACCAATATATCATCAAGTTTGGAATGATATAAGCAATGATCATAATATCAGGACGCATATCAACAACTTCAGTATTCGTTTTTGGAATGATACTCAATTCAGCCTTTGAAAAGAAATAGTTGTGTAAGTCATCAAGTTTGGAATGACTAGCAACTAATCAATCTCAGGCTTTCATCAAGTAGCATCTGGAACACTTCAGTGTACTCAGTCTAGATGCGTGAATGTAGGCAGACTCGGTTCTAAAATCTTACACAAACATAGGTATTAAGTCCCACTAAATAGACTTTAATCCCATATCGCCCGATGTTTTAGATGTAAGAACCTTGCATAAGCCTTTGGTAAGGACATCTGCTACATTATCTTTTGATCTCACATCCAAGAGAGAAATGATCCCTTGACTAGTGAGATAGGTCAACCAGGCCTGTTTCATCCGTAGTTTCCTTCGCTTACCATTGAACAATGAATTAGTTGCAATGGTTTTTGTGGCTTGATTGTCACAAAATATCGAGATAGAGTTCATTTTAAGACTCGTCATTGGAATATCCATAACCAAATCTCTAACCCACTCTGCTTCTTCGGCAGCTGAAGCAAAAGCATAAAGTTCAGATTCCATAGAGGATAGTGCTATACATGTTTGCCTCTTAGATTTCCAAGCTACTGCGGCTCCTCCTAGGGTAAACACATAACCACTAGTGGACCTACTATCACCAACGTCTGAGCACTAGGAGGCGTCAGAGTACCCTTCAAGCACAGGAGGGTGGCCACTGTAACATAAAGCATACTGCTCAGTATACTTTAACTATCGTATTAGCCTTTCCAAGGCGTCCCAGTGGTCCTTTCCAGGGTTATTAGTGAATCTACTCAACATGCCGACCGTAAAGGCTATGTCGGGTCTAGTGCAGGTAGTAGCATACATGAGACTGCCAATAAGTTTGGAGTAATCCAACTGTCTAATAGGTGAACCGTCATGAGGTTTCAATCTATTATTATAGTCGTATGGAGTCTCAATCTTCCTGCACTTATCATAACCCCACTTCTTTAGTAGAGTTCTGATGTAGCGACTCTGGCTAAGGGTGATACCCTTATTCATAAAGTGCACTTCCATGCCTAGGATGGTCTTCACCACACCTAAGTCAGTCATGCTAAATTTTAACTTCAAGGTAACCTTAACGTCTTCCACCTCAGACTGATCAGTACCCAGAATTAGCATGTCATCAAAATACAAGCGGATTATAGCGACGGAGTTTGGACTTGTCCGTATGTATAGACATTTATCTAAAAGGCTGGATTTAAAATGCAGGCCTTTTACGCAAGTGTCAAACTTCTCGTGCCATAGCTTTGGTGCTTGCTTCAATCCGTATAGTGACTTAATCAACTTACAGACTTTGATTTCTAGACCTTCTACGACGAACCCTTCAGGCTGATGCATGTAGATCTCCTCAGTTAGATCTCCATTTAAAATTGCAGTCTTTACGTCCATCTGATGAACGACGAAACATTTAATAGATGCGATAGTGAGAAGGACCCTGATCGTTGCAATGTGACAAACTGGTGAGTATGTATCAAAGTAGTCTATTCCACTTACTTGAGTGAAGTCTTTTGCAACTACACGTGCTTTGTACTTAGCGATACTCCCATCTGGATTCAGTTTCTTCTTAAGAACCCACTTGCTCCCAATGGTTTTAGCTCCTTTGGGCAGGTCAACTAATGTCCAAGTTTGGTTCTCCATGAGAGAGTTCATCTCATCATCAATGGCTTCTCTCCATAATAGGGAATCCCTAGATCACATCGCTTTCGTATAGGTGGATGGATCAGCTTCAATGTGGTAAGTCACAAAGTCTGTACCGAAGCTTTTAGGAACTCGTTCCCTATTAGATAGCCTAGTGGACTCTAGGGCACTAGTGTGAACTGGCTCAGTGTCAGGGAGTCGTAGTTCCGTCCTAACGAGGGTATCAGAACTGGTGTCTGGCAGACCCGGAAGAGTCAGTTCTTATCTCTAAGAAACTTGTCCTCAAAGAACACAGCATCTCTAGACTCAATGACCGAGTTGGTAGAGAGATCTAGAAATCGGTCTGCAGCACTATCCACCGCACATCCTAAGTATACACAAGTGTTCATCTTAGGTCCTAACTTAGATCTTCTTATGTCAGGTATCCTAACATAAGCGATACAGCCCCAGGTTTTGAGGTGATCAAATCTGGGCGGTCTCTTAAACCAAAGCTCATACGGGGTTTGCTTCAATTTAGCATGAGGAACCATGTTCAGGATGTGATTCGACGCGAGGGCTGCTTCTCCCCCAATAAGCGGCAGGCATACCGACAGTCAACAACATAGAATTCAACATTTCTGTTAAATTTCTATTTTTCCGCTCGGCAATACCGTTTGACTGGGGCGAATAAGGGGCAGTGGTTTCAGGAATTATGCCATTGCTGGCAAAAAAATCCCTAAACTCACCCGAGACGTACTCGCCTCCTCGATCACTCCTAAGTCGCTTAATTTTCAAATCCAATTGGTTCTCAACCCTATTTTTGAAAATTTGAAATTGTTCAAAAGCTTCATCTTTTGATTTTAAGAGATAAATGTGAGTATATCTAGAGAGGTCATCGATAAAAGTTATCAGGTACTTCCGACCACCACGTGTGACAAAACTCTTATAGTCACAAATGTCGGAGTGTATCAACTCTAGTAAACGTGTACTCCTAGACACCTGACTGAATGGTGTTCTAGTTATCTTAGTTTGAGCACATATCTCACATTTGTCAAATTTGGTTTTAGTGTCTAAGGGAATGTTGTGAGTTCTATCTAGTAGGAGTAGTTTTCTATAGTTGACATGTCCTAGTCTTGCGTGTAGAGTCTTAGGAGCAATCAAATTAGAACTAACCTGATTAACTACTTCATTTGCTAGACTCAGCCGATACATTCCGTTGACTACGTACGCACAACCAAAATAATGACAGTTAACCATTAGGGTCACCCTACCACCACTAATGTTAAAGGACATACCCGTATCGCTCAACAAACTAATCGAAATTAAATTAGCAGCTAATGTAGGAATGTATTTAACATCTTTTAAAAGTAAATGTGTACCTGACGAGAGTAGCAAATCCACGGTCCCTGTCTAGAGTACCTCAGCAGTGGCTCCATTTGCCACTATAACTGACTCAGAGGCTGGAGTGGCATCCTTCAGCAGAGCGGAGTTATTGCAGACGTGGCAGGTCGCCCCCGAATCCAACCACCAATCAGTACTGGCCTGACCGTTCCCAACCATGGCAACAAAGTGGGAGGGCGCAGTCTGATGGAGCATATGAGCTCTATTATCAGGCTTTGGTGGGTTAGCATCGGGCTTCTTCGGTTGTCTGCAGTCAGAAGCTCAGTGACCCAACTTATTGCAGTTGTAGCACTTGCCTTTGAACTTCTTGATCTTCTTGCTGGTGTCTACTACTGCGGGTGCACTGGAGAGAGGTCGAGTCCGATCAGATCTAGGCTTCATTTTTGGGTGTGTGATCATATTAGCAACAGATTGCTGCTTGCTCACCACCTCCTTCACATGCCTTGTCTGATTCTCATCCTCAATGCAGATAAACCGCTTGAGTTCTTTCAGACTAACCTGAGTCTTCTTTCGATACATCTCCGTCTTGAAAGAGTACCACGCTGAGGAGAGCTTGTAGATGATGGCACCAGCAATGAACCCATCTGGCAGAGGGACACTTTCACTATTGAGCTTGGCCACCAAATTTTCCAGGTCTGTAATCTGGGGAAGGATTTCCCTGTCCTCAGAGAAGGTGAATCCCATAAACTTGTCCACCATATGCGTCTTGTACATGTTCTCCTCCTCTTTAAACTGATCTTCCAGCGCATTCCAGATCTCTTTCGCTGTCTTCAGTTTTCCAAACGTCTCTGCTAGAGAATTGGAGAGACAATTGAGGAGATAATCGCGACAGAAGTCTTCGTCGCTGATCCACTGTGCTTCCTCATCTCCTCCTTTGAATTCTGCGAGATCAGTTTGCAGAGTATAAAAAACATTCAAATACTTTATACCAAACTGGGTGTTCCGCTTCCAGGCACTGAACTCAGAATGGGAGAACTTCTCCAGTTTGATCATCAGCACAGGAGAGGAGAGACTGCTGCTCTTTGAAAGTGAGGCCATCGCTTGCAGACCGTTCAAACTGCATCAAAAAATTGCACTGGAATAAAACTTCTCAAGCACTAGACTGGATCGGCAGTGCACTGCACTGGAGCACTTCACTTCACGGCAAGTGGATCTTCTCCAACAAACAGGAGACATCACTGGATCACTTCACTTCGTCGATCGGGGCAGAGATCGTCGATCGGCAAGGATCGGGCAAGAATTCGTCGATCATCGATAAAAGTATGCACCAGAAGAGCGAAGAGTACAGAGAGCGGCTTGATTCACGACACTGGTCGACTGGAGCAGGCGTCTCCTTCACTACAAGGAAGATACGGGGGCGTCGACAACAGCGGCCACAGGAGGCGGCTCGACTGGAGCAAATCTCCGCTAGGGATAGGCTTCTGCGACGACCAGGAAGAACCAGACGGGAGAGAACTGGTCTTCAAGGCTGCAGATACAGGACTGATTCAATCGAAGAAGAAGATCATCGTGGACAGAGGCGGTTACGCGAGCGGGATTTGCCGAGAGGGCTACGTCCTTCAATCGAAACTTGCAGCGACAGCAAGGGCTCGCGATTCCTCCTCCGCGTACGAGAACGATAGCATCGTCGTTCTTCCTTACAGGCGACCACGATCCAGGCGAGAAAAACGCTACTTCCTTCTCCTCGCACGACGGGAGAGAGAGGCGTTACCAGCAATTACAGAAGAATCGCTCGAGCGACGGGAGGGGGCTAGGGTTCACGAGAAAAAATCTTCGAGAGTGTTAGGAGTGCTCGAAGCATCCGAGTGAACGTCTAGTTTGGAACATACTACTCGTTGCCCCCAGCGAGGGTATTTATAGGCGTAACCCGAAATCCCCGACGACCCGTTAACGGACCCGTTAGGGTTCCGTTAAATATCTGATACAATGCTAAATATACCTTAACAGAGGCCAACGGGAAAATCAAGCCTTAAAGTGATTTGTAGTGTTGCTCCTTCAAAGTGAAAATATCCAAGGTGGCTGGCGTGCGCAGGCTGACAGGTGCGAGAAGAGAAGGAATGTTCTTCTCATTTCCTCTCTGGGTATGAAAGAGAGCCCCCCCTAAGAGAGAGACGAAGATCCTGCCAGTGATCTTGATGGAGAGGAATTCTACATCATCTTTTAGTGTTCTCCAGATCGGAGCAGGAGCAATGCCGATCAATCCTAGAACAAGGAAGAAGAAGAGTATGCATTGGTTTTTCTGGAAGGATAAGATGGAAGAGAGGCCGATCTTATCCTACTATAGATCAAGAACAGGTGATTAAGGTCGGCAGCTTCTCGAGATCTGGAGGAGCACGCCCGAAGATTCCTTTTCTCCTGGCGCCGAAGAGGAGAGCAATCAAAATTCAGCCCTAGTTCACTTCTCTGGCAACCGAATGAATTAGCAAACTTTGAACCTCTTTAGGAGTTGCAAAACCATTGCTGAATCAATCTCATTTATTCCAAAATAAATGGCGAATATGTAACTCATGAAATTAAATAGGATTTTATATTATGCCAAAATTGTGTCTATGTTGAGACTGAGTCCGCGACATAAATTTACGAGACGATCTGGCCCGCCTATCACATGCTTATATCGTTCACGCAACTGATGCTCGTAGGAGTCCGAATAGACTCAAATATTTACGTATGACTCTATCAGGACGTCTTGGTGAATTGAGTCCACCTAACAAAAAATTTCTAACACTCTCCCACTTGGACTCATGTTCATCGTAACTTATGACATGACGTATAAAATCTTCACTAAATTTAAGGGTACATTTATCAAACGCGATATACAGAGTCTATTCCACGTTAATCTGAACCAAATCCGTCACTGTGTCTTGGAGACAACCGCATCATTGAGCGGCACAAGAACTTTCATGGTCACAGTAGCCTATAGATTAAATCGACATGAATAAAGCGTGGTTATCTTATTGAACAATATAATGAAGAAGTGTACACACATTAGTTATTCTAATTTGGTGGTCAACTGATTTATCTAATGAATGCACTAAACTATGTTACGAGAAATCTGTAAGTATTCAAAAGAACATGTATGTCAATATCTTAAGATTTTTAATTAATATGTCAAATATGCATACTAAGACTTTATGAAATAAAATAAAGTACTCTAAGCCTTATGCTCAGAATGACACTCGTCTGAGTCTTATAAATGAAGTGTGATATATTACATAAACTTTATGAATATTGAAACTTAATTATATTCAACATAAAAATTCACTTTTTATTCGTTTGGAAGGAATTGGGGTGGGAATTGGAATTGACCCAATTTCAATTCCCATAGGAATTGAAATTGACTCAATTTCAATTCCCATAGGAATTGGAATTGATCCCATTCCAATTTTTTCGTTCGGCTATAATGAAGAATTCTTCAAGTCGAAATTGGATTTGAAATTCTTCACAAAATAGGGCATGAATCTTAAGTACATTCTGTTTAACAAATGTGAATAATCTATACCAAAATATGAATATATATACACTTCCACGACAATGATCTAGTGAAGATTAAACTCTCAATCATGGAACAAGCAGATGAAATGCTTTGATTATCCGATAGAATGTAAATACAACACTAAATCTCAATCAAGATTTTGTAAACAACCGTGAGAGATGAAGGAAAAATATCAAGTGATCAAACTTCAAAAATCTCATCTAAATCCTAATTAGATTTCGTTTATTTAGTCAACAAAATATCATGTGGTCAACGATATTTCGACATAATAAATCGGCCCATTCCAGCTTTGAATACCCTAATCGGCGGTAGATGGTCAAAAACAACTTCTGGCAGGCAGGCCACCATGTTTGCTAGACATTTTTCCTACATTTTTCCAAACATGAGCCGATTCCTCGCAACTTCTAGAGGGAAGTTGTCCGTGATCGCCGTAATGCACATTCGACTGGAGATGAAAAGGAATAAGGAGTCATGGATGTGAGCATTGTTGAGACCGATTGATAATGATGGGAGCAGATGGATGAGACGTGAGATCGATGGACGATGAGAGTGAGATGGAATCGAAGAAGAGTCTTAGCGAGTGAAGAGGATGGAATTGGGGGAGGTAAGAATTAGGGGGAGAAGGTTTGGGCCAAATTGAATTCCTATGGAATTCAGTCGAATTCCAATTCTGCAGGAAAAAAAGACTCGCCAAATAGAGAAATTGGAATTGAGGGGTCAATTCCATTCAAACAAACGGACCCTTAATGTTTCATCCAAACGAGTGGACTCCCAAGAGTGTCCGTGAACTTTTCCAAGAATTATCCTCCTCAATAAGAGCGCATGCACAGTTACTTATTACATCTCGACGGCAAGACTGGCCATTACGATGATCCATCTTGGACTTGGACAAATCTTCAAGTCTTCTTCAATCTTCTTTAGACAATGATATCTCGACGATATAAGATATCACGGTTGCACTTGCACTTACGACGACATAAAGTCATCTTAAACGTGTCGTCTGTTGAAACCGATTTCTCGGCCTCTTGTGGAGCTCGGGGCCCTCAACGAATTGAGGGGCAGCTAGCCCTTACCGGTCCCTCGGAAGAGGTAAGCAGATAACTCGGACAAAGAACAAAGACCCTGGTCCTAGCGAGGAGGTCCCTCCACTAACCCGGAAGATCGTTGAGCGCTTCCCCTCCCAAGCCAAAGCTAAGACTCGGGCACCTTGGAGAGCTAGAGAGCCTAAACCAAAGCGACCTAAGGAGAGAAGAAGGCTCAAAGATTCTGAACCGGTCCCCCTCCAAGGTGCCCTTTAGGGTCTATTTATAGATTTTGGTTTTGTGGTCTGTCAATAGCGAAATCCCGCTGTCCATTCTTACTACCCGCACACCGGATTGGTCTGCTAACAGCTAAACTCCGCTGTTTGGAGAGGCTAACCGCAGACCACCGGGGGCCTCCTGGTAAAAATCCCTTCCTGGACTTTTACTGGGCGAGCCAGCCCGCTTCGAGACCTCCCTTGCGAGTGGGGCTCGCGAGCCTCTGGGTTGGCGAGTCCCAGAATTGCTACTCTGGGACTCGGCGAGCCCCAGAATGGCTATCCGCACTTACTCCAGGCGGGCTCGCCCGTCTTGCCTCGGCGAGCCCCAGAATGGCTATCCGCACTTACTCTAGGCGGGCACGCCTGTCCTGCCTCGGAGAGCCCCAGAATGGCTATCCGCACTTACTCCAGGCGGGCTCGCCCGTCTTGCCTCGGCGAGCCCCAGAATGGCTATCCGCGCTTACTCCAGGCGGGTTTGCCCGTCTTGCCTCGTTCGCCTGGCTCGCCTCACCGGTGTTCGCCCATCTTGGCTCGCCTCACCGGGGTGTGAACCATCTGACTCTTCCTGGCGAACATCGGGGTTGTACACAATCTCCGCTCTTCGCGAGGTTATCTTAAGCTCGCGAAGAAACATCCAACCCCTGGTGTTCGCCGATTCGGCTGACATGGCGGGAATCTTTTGGTGGGTCCCATTCCCAAAACTATAAATACCGTCCACCGTGGCTAGTGATCAAGCCTTTCCTGCTCCCTCTTCCTCGCTGAAAACAATCTTTCTCCATAATGTCTTCCAAGCCGAGCGCGCGGGATCGACTGAAGGCTTCCACGGAGATGGCGAAGGCCCAGGACACCGAGCGCAACGCCTGGATGTTCAATCCCGCCACATCCCCTTCCCCCCTTGACTAAGAAAGCCAAGACGGTTTGGAGGTCGCAGGGGGAGGACGTGTCGTCACCTCCTGCCTCGTCCCCGCCGCCGAATACCGAGCTCGCGCAACAGGTATTCTTCGTCTAAATTTTTTTATATCGACTCCCTACTTATTCCTTCTCCCCTCGCAGAATCCTCCCCCTGAGGAAAGCATGGCGGGCCTTACGCTGACCTCTTCTCGCCCCCCGTCACCAGCGAGGTTGGGATTGCTAACTGCTGGGGTTGGGACCTCAACCCAACAGGCGCCTCTCTCGCAACCCCGTAAGTCATAAGTACCTTCCTTTATCCCCGCTCATGTTTCTTTGCGACATCCATGCGCTTATGGCCTATGTAGATACCCCACCGCCGAGCCCTGAGAAGAGGGGCTCCACACCGGCGCGCTCGCCGATTCCGCCTAAGGCTATCGTGGAGACCCCTGGCTTCGGTATTGTGGGCAGGCGAAGCCCAGGCGGCTCGCTTCTCGACGGCGCCCAGGTCGCGGAGAGGGTGGTGTATCCTCCTGGTCTGGGGAAACCCCACGTCCGAGGGTTCCGCGAAAAATTCCAGGGTCGACTGGAGTCCTCTGGCAAACAATGTCGCGAGTCCCCCTTCTCCCAAGGTTAGTGCATCTGTGCGGGCTCACTTTCTCGCTCGTCCCCTGATCCCGCTAACTCTTTCTTCGCAGAAATTTCAGAAGCCACGCCGGAGTCAGAGCACGGGAGGGTGGAGATGTCACCGCCGCCCTCGCCGAGCCAGATCGAAGACTTCTTGGGTGACCCGGGCGACCCCGCGCGGATGAAGAGATGGGTGTCAGAGGTGCTTCAGAAGCATGGTATGATGCTGCGCGAGCTGGAGGAGCGGTATGACGCAGACCGAGCTTCCTTCAACGAGAGATTCGCCGCGATGGAGGACGTGAATGCGCGTTTGCTTGCCGAGGCGGGGCCGGTGACTCGCGCAGACGCTACCTCGCCCGGCGTGCACATCTCACGGGGCGAATACCAAGCACACCTGATCCTGCACGAGCTCAAAGTACTTCGCGAGTACCACTATCCGAGAGTGCTGCCGCGCGCGGGGAAGCGAGGCCGGGGTCGCTGGAAATGGCTTCCTTACCCATGAGCCTGCCGTGGGTTTATTTCTACTGTCCCCTTGTTTTCATTTCTCCTATGATGTTTCTGTTGAACGATACCTGTGGTGTGATAATATTTGCGAGTCCATCGTGACTCGCCTTTTATCATTTTTTATCTTGCCCTTTATTTATCTGTGGTGCGCCTGTGGCTTATTCCGCTTGTTCGCCGTGTTTGATATGATTTCCTTCGTGGAGCGCTCACGAACTTCTGGGCGACGTTGCGCCCAAACCCCCTTCCCTCACGGGCCGGCCTCAGGCGGGGTTCAGTTACCGCGCAGTGGCGAGCCCGGGCTCGCAAGGCTGTAGTCTTATTCGAGTAAAAATCTGCTTTATTTTCACTATCCGCACTCCCGACGCTTCGATTCCCGTGCCCATCCTATTTTCCTATAAATAGTTCGGATTCACATTTCCATCCACCGCATTTATTTCCCAAATCCTCTCGCCTCTACGCTCATTTCAGTTCTCGCAAGCTTGCACTCGCGTTCACTATTTGCAGGTCGCTTCTTCCTGGATCGCTGCGAACAAATCCTTCAATAGGAGCAGATGGCGAGAGCGAGGGGCACTCAAGATGCGCCTCAACGTTTGAAGCTCACGAATTCTACTGTGGGGACCTCACGACAGAGGAATACAAACATGCCGTGGATCGCTATCTCCCGGAGGGCTATTCGGCTCGCTGTCCAAGCGAGAGAGCTATGCTGAACGAGACCGAGGCCGGCGAGCTCGCGATCCCCATTGCTCACTTCGCGAATGGGTTGCGACTCCCCTTATGGCCTGAGATTCGTCAGGTACTTTGCTTAGCCCTCTCGCCGCTCCCTGTTCGATATCGCAAATTTTTCATCCTCTGTTCCTTGCAGGTGCTATGTTACTATGGGGTGCTGCCGAGCCAGCTGACCCCGAATGCGATCGCGGATATTGTCGCGTTCGCTAGTTATCTGCGGGAGGAGAGGATCGAGTTCAGCCTCCTCGTCTTCCGCAAAGTGTTCTCTTTCTGCGCCTTCCGGGACGGGACTACTTATTTCACGAGTCAGCACGTCACCGTCTACGAGACAGTGAACAAGAGTCACTACTGGACTCAGAAGTTCATCTTGGTGAAGGGACCTTTCGGTAACCTTCACTTCACTCCTCTTCAACGGGATGACGCCACCTACCGCCCTCCGAGCTCGCTGAGCGGCGCCGACGCCAAACTCCTCAACTACCTTTCCGGGAAAAACTTCGAGGTCGCCCATCTGAGGCGCAACATCGACTCGCTACTCGCGGTTCCTCAAGGGGAAGGTATGGCTCGCTTTCGCCCTACCCCCCTTTTCTTTTCTTCGCTGTGTAACGCTCTTATTCTACAGGCGAGCGTGAGGTCCCCGTTAATCCTCCGCACGCGCAAGGCACCACACTTACGGCGGACATGCTCGCGACCGCGGCGGCAGAGGATTGCCGCGATCTTCCTACCACTGGGTCCGGCAAGAAGCGACCTCCGTCTGCGAGTCAGCTCGGTTCGCAATCCTCTTCCAAGAAGTCAAAGGGGAAAACCCTCGTTGTAAAAGACAAGAGCGCGGTCGTTGATCTGAGCGAGACCGACGGCTCGCCCCCTTCCCTTGTGAAACAGCTGGACCCCTTGGCGAGCCAGGGCGCTGGGAGCTCTTCCGCAACCCCCCAACCCAAGGGTCACAAGAACTTCGGCCTAGGTGAGAAGGTTTCTGATTCCCTCGGCGACCTCCTGCTCGCTTGGGATCCTGATGCCAACAGGATTTCCTGCTCCACCCTTCACCCCTCCTGGGTGGAGCTCGGTAAGGCCGGGGAGGAGGCGTTCTCTATCGCCTTCGGCTTATACGTCCGCGAGGATGCCGCCGCCTATAAGGAGATGGGGCCAAGGCAACTGGTCTGTGAAGAAATGCGAGCCCAGTTTCGCTCGACGGAGCTCGCGCACATGGCGGGGCGCCGTTACTTGCAGGCGGACAGAGATATCCGCGCATACAGGGAGGAGCTTAAGAAAGCTCGCGATGAGATCAAAGGTCTTAAGGAGAGAGAGGCGGCGTCGGAAAGCCTTCTCGCCGGGATGCAGGGCAAGATGGTAAGCGGCCCTGGGCCTCCTCTCTTTGCTGTTCGCGACCCCCGATCTTTGTATAACTCATTTGGTATTAACTCAGGATGTCGACGTAGCAACCAAACTTCTCGCTCGCAACGGCGAGCTAGAGTTGGAGAATACCATGCTGAAAGCTCGGGTGGACGAGCTGATTCGCAGCGTGCTACCCCCCTCTCCTGGGCGAGCCGGGTCTCAACAGAGGGTTGCCGAGAGCGAGGAACAGAGGCGGCGAGATGCACAGGAGGTCGCTAACCTCGTCTTCACGACCCTCAAGAACGCGAGTCTCCTAGCCGAAGATGCGATGGAGTTTACATCCGAAGACGTCTGCCCGGATCTCTTTGACTTGGCGCCATGGTTGGGGCTCGCAAGGATGGCGAGGGCCCCCCAAAATGAACCCCCTTAGCCTCCCTTCTCTTTTTTCTTCGAATGTATATTATTCTTTTTGAGATGGCGAGGTCGCCACCGAACATATAAGAATCTTGGGGAATGATAGTTATGATTTTTTGTTGGTATTTATGAGCATGCTCGCGTTTATTTTTCTCTCGCATTTGATCTTTTTCTTTCGAACTCCTATCTCATGACTAGTAGTTACGCGGCAGTGTTTCAGGGGGGGCTCGCGAATGCGCGCGTCTGGGATCGCCTCGCCAAGATTCTCCTTAAGGATTTCGCGAACCCGAACTGTCGCCGCCCGCGGATATTGCCCGGCGAACCCGACCTTGGCGAACTCAGACATTTGGCATCCTGCGAACTAAACCTCCCTGGCTTTAGCACCTCAACCCGCTACCTTAGGGCTTACCAGCGCCAACCCTTTCAATTTTGTGAGCCAAGCCCCTCTGGCTTTAACACCTCAACCTGTTACCTTCAACCCGTGCCTCCTTTTGCCAGCCTCTCCAGAGATCAATCTGAACCCCCCGTCTAGGTGAAAGCCCGGGAGCAGAATCGATCTGGGGCATTCCAGCACCAACACATCCAACCTTGCCAGCCTCTCCAGAGATCAACCTGAACCCCCCGTCTAGGTGAGAGCCCGGGAGCGGAATCGATCTGGGGCATTCCAGCACCAACACATCCAACCTTGCCAGCCTCTCCAGAGATCAACCTGAACCCCCCGTCTAGGTGAGAGCCCGGGAGCGGAATCGATCTGGGGCATTCCAGCACCAACACATCCAACCTTGCCAGCCTCTCCAGAGATCAACCTGAACCCCCCGTCTAGGTGAGATTCCGGGAGCGGAATCGATCTGGGGCATTCCAGCACCAACACATCCAACCTTGCCAGCCTCTCCAGAGATCAACCTGAACCCCCCGTCTAGGTGAGAGCCCAGGAGCGGAATCGATCTGAGGCATTCCAGCACCAACACATCCAACCCTGCCAGCCTCTCCAGAGATCAACCTGAACCCCCCGTCTAGGTGAGAGCCCGGGAGCGGAATCGATCTGGGGCATTCCAGCACCAACATATCCAACCTTGCCAGCCTCTCCAGAGATCAACCTGAACCCCCCGTCTATGTGAGAGCCCGGGAGCGGAATCGATCTGGGGCATTCCAGCACCAACACATCCAACCTTGCCAACCTCTCCAGAGATCAACCTGAACCCCCCGTCTAGGTGAGAGCCCGGGAGCGGAATTGATCTGGGGCATTCCATCACCAACACATCCAACCTTGCCAGCCTCTCCAGAGATCAACCTGAACCCCCCGTCAAGGTGAGAGCCCGGGAGAGGAATCGATCTGGGACATTCCAGCACCAACATATCCAACCTTGCCAGCCTCTCCAGAGATCAACCTGAACCCCCCGTCTAGGTGAGAGCCCGGGAGAGGAATCGATCTGGGGCATTCCAGCACCAACACATCCAACCCTGCCAGCCTCTCCAGAGATCAACTTGAACCCCCCGTCTAGGTGAGAGCCTGGGAGCGGAATCGATCTGGGGCATTCCAGCACCAACATATCCAACCTTGCCAGCCTCTCCAGAGATCAACCTGAACCCCCCGTCTAGGTGAGAGCCCGGGAGCGGAATCGATCTGGGGCATTCCAGCACCAACACATCCAACCTTCGTCACCACGGCATATCAGTAATTATAAGCGTCACAAAAAGGAGAGACATTTAGTAAACAACAGAATAAACCTTTCAAGGGTAAAATCGTTTCAAATCATCCCCACTCCAAGCTCGGTCGAGAGGCACCCCCTCCACATCCTGGAGATGATACCCCCCCCCCCCGACTTGAGCGCCTCGCTTACAATATATGGACACTCCCAGTTGGGGTTAAGCTTACCCACCGTGGCCCCTCTGCTGGCCGCATCGACCTTCTTCAGGACAAGGTCTCCTTTCTGAAAGTGCTTTATCCGGATATGTTTGTCAAAATATCGGGCCATCCGCCGTTTGACCTCTTCCTGCCTGATGGTGGCCAAGTCCCGGAGTTCTTCCACCAGGTCCAGAGATAACCTCTGCTCTGCGTTGTTATCTTCTAGCCACTCTTCATCCCCCTCGCTCGCAACGATCACCCGGGGGGTCTTTACCTCAAACTCTATGGGGAGAACGGCCTCGGACCCGTGAGAGAGCTTGAACGGAGTCTCCCCGGTGGCGGTATTCTGAGTAGTCCTCATGGCCCAGAGGACGGAGGGTAGATGTTCTACCCAGTTTCCCAGAAGGTTCTCCACTTTCTTTTTTAATAGGTTAACGATTGTTTTGTTCGTCGCCTCCACCTGCCATTGCTCCTCGGGCGGTGGACTAACGCGAACCTGAGGTCAATGCCGAGCTGTTCAAAGTGCAGAAGCCAACAAACTCTTCACTAGCAAACTGCGGCCCATTGTCCGTCACTATAGCTAGAGGTAGCCCGTGCCTGCAAATTATCTCTCCCCACAAAAAATTCCTTACCACCTGGGAGGTTACCTTAGCGAGTGCTTTCACTTCTACCCACTTGGAGAAGTAGTCGATCATGACCAGCAGGAACTTCCTCTGGCTGCTGGCTTGGGGGAAGGGACCGACCAGGTCCAACCCCCATATGGCGAAGGGCCAGGGAGCCGTGATGGTCCAGAGCCTTTGAGCTGGGAGGAGTTGGAGTGGAGCATAGAGCTGGCACTTCGGACACTTCCTCGCGAACTCTGCCGCATCCTTGCTGAGGGTGGGCTAGAAGTAGCCTTGCCTCAACACCCTCCCTTCCAGGGTCCGACTCCCGGAATGGCTGCCGCACTCCCCGGAGTGGATTTCTTCCAGGACTCTCGGAACCTCCTCCTCGGAAACACAACGGTCCAGGAGTCCCGAGAGGGTCTTCCTATATAGCCCTCCTACATGCAAGGAGTAATAGGAAAACTTGTACCTGAAGCGCCTCTTGTCCACGTCCTCTCCAGGGAACATCCCGGAGGATAGGAAGGTGATGAATGGGTCCATCCACGAGGCTCGTCGATCCACCTCCATCAACTCTCCTTCCTCGATGGAGGGCCGGAAGAGTTCCAAAGTCGTCCCTCCCGCTCGGGGACCGAACTTGGCTAAGAGGTCCGCCTGGGTGCTCTCCTCCCTCGGCACGTGCTTGATGGAGAAGGTGCGGAACTGCCCGATGACCCCCTTAACCTTCTCCAGGTATAGCAGGAGGGTCGGGTCCTTCACTTCAAACTCTCCCTTGATTTGGCATGCTACCACCATGGAGTCTGTGGAGACCTCCACGTCCTGCACCCCTAGTTCACTGCCTCGTACTCAACCTGGTTGTTGGTAATTGGGAAATGGATGTTTAAGGCTTGCTCAATCTGAGTCCCCTGAGGACTTACCAGGACTATCCCCCCTCCATAGGAGTTCTTTCCCGACGCTCCACCCACCAACATCTTCCATGCCTCTGGGGGAGGCGGCTCGTGCTCCCCCACCTCGGTCGCATAGTCGGCCATGAAGTCTGCCACCGCCTGAGCCCTGATGGACGTCCTGGGCACGAACGTGATATTGAATTCACTTAACTCCACGGACCACTTTGCCAACCTTCCCGAGTGCTCCACACCCTCCATGATTTTACGGAGCGGGTGGTCCGTCACTACCTTGATTGAGTGGGCTTGGAAGTAAGGTCGGAGCCTCCGGGCCGACACCACCAATGCGAAGGCTAACTTTTCCAGGATCGGGTACCGGAGCTCTGCCTTCTTCAGCACTCAGCTGACGTAGTAGATAGGGAACTGTTTCTTCCTCTCCTCCCGGATCAACACGGAACTTACTGCTTCGGACCCTACCCCCAGGTACAGGGATAGGTCTTCTCCTGGCTCGGCCCCTGGAGCAGAGGGGTTCGGGTGAGCTTTTCCTTCAGAGCCTGGAAGGCCTCCTCGCACTCCCGGGTCCATTCAAACTTCTTGTTGCCCCGTAGCACCTTGAAAAAAGGCGCACACTTTTCCCCTGCCTTGGAGAGGAACCTGCTGAGCCCAGCCAACTTCCCTGTAAGGCTCTGAACTTCCTTCAGATTCCTCGGCGATCCCAACTCCATTACCGCCTTAACCTTGTCCGGGTTAGGCTCCACTCCTGTGGGGGTGAGTAAGTGGCCTAGGAACTTTCCTCGGCTTGCCCCGAAGACACATTTCAAGGGATTGAGTTTCATCTTGTAGCGCCGCAGGGTCCCGAACGTCTCCTCAAGGTCTCGTAGGTGAGACCCAAGGTCTCGGCTCTTTACCATGAGGTTGTCAACATAAACCTGCAGGTTTCTTCCCTTCTGCTCGCGGAAGATTCTGTCCATCATCCTTTGGTATGTGGTACCTGCATTCTTGAGCCCGAACAGCATCATCTTATAACAGTAGCATCCATCCCCCGTGATGAAGGAGACATCCTTGATGTCCGGGGGGTGCATGCGGATTTGATGGTAACCTGAAAAAGCATCTAAGAAAGACATCACAGGAAAACCGACGGCTGAGTCAACCAGCGCGTCGATCCTAGGCAGGGGGTAACTGTTGGATCGTATGACGCCCTTAGAGGGGGGGGGGGGGGAGGTGAATAAGGGTGTGTTTGAAATATAATTTTTCCTTAAGAATTTTTTGAACAAGTTTTACTTTTCTAAAAATTACTTCTAAACAATTTCCAAAGAATGTGATTTTTAAAATAATTCAAAAAACAAATTTCTAAAATAAAGATTATGCCACCAAATATGTAATTAAAGAAAAAGACATAATTATATTAATCATGAAATTTGCATACAATAAAAAATGATCTTAACAATGCTTAAGATCAAGGCACAATTATGTAAAAAAACAAATTCTACAATTTTGGTTTACCAATCCTTCTCCCAAGGATCGGAAGGCTATCACTTGTCTCTCCCAAGACCAAGCCCAAGCCTATCCTCTAGATCTTCCCAAGATCTAGACGTAGCACACAAGGCCACGATTTCCCACCAAGCCATGCAAGGACTTGCACGCTCCGCACAAGGAAGCGATTTTCCCCTAAGCCACGCAAGGACTTAGACGCCGCACGCAAGACGATGATTTCTCCAACGATTACAAAATGAAAAGTGAATGAATGTAAATACAATATGAAAAACCCCCTTTAGAATTTCTGGACCAAAACAGCAAAGATCCCTTGAGACAGTCTCCTTGGAATGCGTGTACAATCTTCGGCTTCGCTCTCTCTTTTCTTCTTCAAGGATGGGGATTTTCGTTCTCTGGAGCTCTCTGGACGATAACACTCAGGAAGGAGGCTTAGAAATCTGAAGAACTCAATTCCACGAAGTTTTGAGCCCTTTTAATAAAAAGGAGTTGTCGCCGTCCGATAGCCGCTGTCGCCGAAATTCGATATCTCCAGAGGCTGCCACATGTTCCACTAAAACGAAGTTTCTGCGTCGTGTTGAGGTCGTGGTTGAGACGTGGGCTGTCGGATATCCGATAGCACTGTCGGATATCCGATAGCCAAGGTAACTGCTGCACGTCCTGGCGTTATAGGAAGATCGTGGGTTGTCGCCATCCGATAGCGATATCGGAACTCCGATAGATCCTAACCGCTGTGTGGTAACTGCTGCACGTCCTGGCGTTATCGGAAGATCGTGGGCTATCGATTTCCGATAGCGATATCGGAAATACGATAGATCCTAACCGCTGCGCAGAGATCAAATAAACGCGCTGTCGGAAATCCGATAGCACTGTCGGAAATCCGATAGCTCAAATTTCTGGAAAATGTCATTTTGCTTCAATTGAAATCATGTTATTCTTGCACCTGTTATCTGCACACCATTAATCAAAAATAGGATCAAATACATTCGGGATTTGTTATTCTCAAACCGGACGAGTGCGGAACGCATGCTCCAACAATCTCCCCCTTTTGATAATAACAAATCCTTATAAAAAGAAATCGAATAAATCCTATTGAGATAGTGAAAAGTACTTATGTGTATACAAGTGTTGTGAGCTTAAAATCTCCATGATCTTCCCCTTAATATGATCTCCCCCTTAATATAGTTCCTTCTAAAAATATTCTCCCCCTACATATATGCTTACTTAATTAATTTAGTATTTTAAGTGATTTAATTGATTTCTGTTTATCTTCTCCCCTTTGATATTAGCAAAAGATGAATATAGAGATGAGAGACTAGGAAAGAGTATTACAGAGATATGTTAGTCATGGAGAAAGAATATATGACAAGTTGGAGTACACTAGCAGAAGCTTTGTAAGTGATATGATAATGAGATAGGTAATCTTAGAGAGGAATCTAAGCATTCTAGTAATGTGTTATAATGTATAGAATCAAATAAACTTAACCATGATGAGATTCAATTTCAATTATCATAGAGAGACACAGTGCAATATAGAAAATTGAATCATTTCGGTCCAATTCTCATAAGAAGAAATTTTATAAATAACAATGAAGTGTAGTAGTGATTCTTTGAGAAAGAATACATATGAATATACTTAAAATATACATGATCATGGAATTGTTAAACATAACATAAATATACATAAAGCCCATACTTATGAACCAGAAACTTTGCAAATATACATAAAAGGACCATTTTGTTTTTGCAAGACACTTTACAATTCTTTCCAAGGTGCTTAACCTCACAATGCTCATTAAGACTTATCAGGAGGCTAAGTAGTGCTTGGTGGATGATCCTTGTCAATTTTTATTTAGTTCTTTCAACATTTTGGGCAAAAAGAATGTTTTGCATTTGAATTTTCCTCCCATTTTTTTGAGGATTCATAGATGTTAAGGATCTCCGAATTCACTTGCATGCCATAAATGGTAAAAGTTGAATAAGTGCAAAACATCAAAGGTGAAGGTGACATTTATGAAATGTATTTTGTTAAGTTCGATCAATCATGATGTATGTATAGAATAAATTTTATTAATATGTATTACCAAAGGAAGTGTTTGTGATTGCTCATTGTCATAGATAAAAGATTTCTTATACTTAGAGGCATGTGAAAACAATTCTTAATAACGATATGAAAGTGTCATCACAATGATATGGTAAGATTGAACATCATAAGCATGTGTTAAGCTATTGTTATGAATAATAACACAAGAAGAATACTTTATGCAAGATACCAAAATTCTCATATTGACATGTATAGAAACAGGGAATGAACAAAATAGTGAAAAAAAATAGTCAATTTTTGGGAGCTGTCGGATTTCCGATATCAAGCTATCGCCATCCGACAGCTCAGAAAGTATAAAAAGACGTGTTTCGTCTTTTGACCGACACTTCTCTTCAGTTTTAGGAGAAATTACGAGATCTAGAGCTTTAGGTGCCGGCAAACTTCAGATCTAAGGTGAGATTTGTTGGTTTTTCAAGTTTTGGTTAAAATTTCTCCAATAGTTTTGTGATTCTCATATTTCTCTTGATTTCTCCAATAGTTTTTTTTAGTAGATCTAGATATTTTAGATCTTTGGTTGAATAAGAGATGTAGATCTTGTCTTTTGTAAGAGAAATTAGTATTTTTGTTGTATTTGTGTGTTGAAACAAGAATTTCCTTTTTTTTGTAGATCTAGATGTTGATAAGTTCAGCTTTAGAGGAATAATGATGACCAAAAAAAAAATTTAAGTGTTTTAGGAAGAAGATGATGAATAGTGTTTTGCACTAAAGTTTTTTATTTTTCAAAAAATATTAGAGTTGTTGAAGATTTTTTGCTGTGTGAAAAGTGTGTAGATTTGGGATAGGAAGATTGTTGTAAAATGAAAATTTTTGGCACCAAAAGAAATTTTTAGCTGTCGGATTTCCGATAGGTGGTATCGGAAATCCGACAGTGCCAGAATTGTTCCTTTTTTTTTTTGTAAAAATTTTTGTTATATCTTATGCAGATATGACTTCAAGTTGGAGATCAAGAAGAGGTGAATCAGGAGATGCCCATTCTTCGTATCAAAGTTTTCAGGCCATTGAAAAAGCACAAATAGGAATTTCAAAGATCGTGGAATTTGATCTCCCTAAGCATGAACGAGTCTATTTTATGCTTGCTGAGGCAGGTATACTCTCAGTAATTATCCAAGACATTTTCTCCTCTTTTTTAGTCCGTGAATTTTATAATCATCTTGAGGATCTGGCATATACCGATCTGAATGGTGGAGTGAGATCCAAAATTCAAGGGCAATATGTTGATATCACTCCATTTGATTTAAGAAGTGAATTTGGGTTAATGGAAAGTGAGAATGTCTTGGACATAGTGGAAAACTATAGACTTGAGAGAAATTGGACGTGTATGAACATGTCTTTGCATGGAAATTCCACCAAAAATCTCATATCCACTATGACGACACTGACAGACGATGCTCGTCTTGTACAAGATATACTAAGGCACACGATTATGTTGAAGTCCGGTGATACGCATAGTATTACGGCTCAACTTAGTCTTGTGACTTATTATATAGTGGAGAAAGAGTTATTTGATGTGGCTGATCTATTGTTATCCATGATTCGTTATACATATCGCCTCAAAAATCCGGAGTGGAAAAATGCACACACCCTCCCTTTATGTGCAATTATCCAGCGTATTATATTCAAGAAATATGCATGGATAGATCAAAATTTTTATATTGGAGATTGTTGCCCGGAGATATATCAAACGTCGGATATTAAGGGTAAGAAAAGTCAACGAAAGCCGCCGACTATGGAAATGAGAGAGCCTCCAATAGCACGTGGAGGTTCTATGCGGGAGGCACTCGACCCGTTCCAAACTAAGTTGGATAAACATATAGATGACTTCCAAGAGCATAGAAGATCATTCGAAGAACATAAGGTGGAGGTGAAAAAAGATCGGACCCAAATGCAGAAATTTATGAAGTTCCTTGTGAAAGGGCTTAAATTAAAGCCTACGCCTGCGGAAGCCGCGGAATGGGAGATGCCTTCAGAGGAGGAACCTCGTCGTCAATCGGTCAGTCAAGGTCGACGGAGGAAGACAGTAGTGAGGAGATCAGATTTTGATATTCCTGAAAGCAGTGGAGCTGGTAGTAGGAATGAGGAGGAGTCGGATTGAAACGGAGTTCTGGAGGATATCGCCATCCGACAGCTCACTGTCGCCATCCGACAGCTGCACTGCCCAGATCTCTTTCTAATTTTCTGCATTTCTATTATCAGACATTATGATTAAATTTTTGTAATAATTTTGACTATGTGAACATGTTTGATTTGGTGAATGGTTATTTCAAGAGATTGTTTTTCTTTTTAATATGTACAAGTTTTTGTGATGTTTTTTTTTAAATTTTATAGGTTCTAAGTAGTGATATATTCATTGTGAAATGTCTAGGATTCCCAATTCTAGCCTAAGCATAGAAAAAAGGGAATCCGGTAACGATTTAGTGAATATATCCGCTAGTTGATTTTCTGTGCCTATAAAGTTGCTTTTTATATTACCCTTCTTAATATGATCCCTTATAAAATGATGTCAGACATCTATATGCTTAGATCTAGAGTGTAATACGATATTGTTAGTTAAGTCTATAGCACTTTTATTATCACACTTTAATTCTACACTACATTGTTGCATGCCAAAGTCTTCTAACGTTTGTGACATCCAAAGAGCTTGGGCACAACAACTACCTAGTGCAATATATTCGGCCTCGGTAGTAGAGAGGGCAACAAAATTCTGTTTCCCACTCGACCATGAAATAAGTGAAGGGCCGATAAAATGACAAGTGCCACTAGTGCTTTTCCTATCTAAGGAGCATCCTGCATAATCGGAATCCAAAAAACCATGTAAAATAAAGGAATCATTATGAGGATACCATAATCCTAATTTAGATGTTCCTATAAGATATCTAAAGATGCGTTTCACCGCTTTTAAATGAGACTCTTTAGGATTAGCTTGAAATCTAGCACATAAACATACGGCAGACATAATGTCAGGTCTAGATGCGGTTAAATACAATAAAGACCCTATCATACTTCTATAAAGGGTTTGTTCAATTGAAACACCACTTTCATCTTTTCCTAATTTTAGTGAAGTACTCATAGGAGTGTTTGCACGCTTAAGATTTTGAAATCCAAATCGTTTTAACATATCATGAATATATTTGGTTTGACATATAAAAATACCATCATGTTTTTGTGTAATTTGAAAACCTAGAAAATATGAAAGTTCTCCAACCATACTCATTTCAAATTCATTTTTCATAATTTGAACTATTTCATTACACAACTCTTCATTAGTGGCTCCAAAAATAATATCATCAACATAAATTTGCAAAATAACTAAATCATGATCAATTTGCTTAATGAAGAGTGTAGAATCGGCACTTCCTATTTTATAACCGTGCTTTAACAAATATTGAGTTAATCGATCATACCAAGCACGAGGCGCTTATTTTAAACCATAAAGCGCTTTATCTAATTTATAAACATAATTTGGATATTTCTCATTTATAAAGCCAGGGGGTTGTTCTACATAAACCTCTTCTTTTATATACCAGTTTAAAAACGCGGTTTTGACATCCATTTGATATAATTTAAATCTTTTAAAACAAGCAAATGCAAGAAATATCCTAACCGCTTCTAATCTTGCTACGAGTGCAAACGTTTCATCAAAATCTACCCCTTCAATTTGTGCATAACCTTTTGCAACTAATCTGGCTTTATTTCTAACAATTCTAGATTCACTATCCAATTTATTTTTAAAAATCCACTTAACACCAACTACAGGACGATTTTTGGGTCGTTCTACAAGATTCCAAACCTTATTATGTTCAAATTGATTAAGTTCTTCATTCATAGCTAAAAACCAAAATTCATCATTTAAAGCGGTGGAAACATCTTTTGGTTCTATTTCAGAGACAAAACAAAGGTTTGAAAATAAAACATGTAGCGATGAACGAGTACTAACCCCTTTTTGCGGATCTCCAATGATAAGCTCCTTTGGATGATCCTTTGTAAACCTCAGTTCACTTGGAGGCTCGTATTCTTCTCTTTCTTCTACTTCTCTATCTCCTTCTTCTCTTTTTCCTTCTCTTTCTTCTTCTTTTCCTTCTTCATTTTCTTCAAGTTCTTCATCATCATTCTCCACCGTGGGAAGGAGTTCATCTTCTTTTCCTGTAATTTTCTTTTCTACACATGAAGCAAACTCATCAAACCTAACATGAATAGATTCTTCAACTATTTTTGTTCTTTTATTAAAAATCCTATAAGCTTTACTAGTTGAAGAATAGCCAATAAAAATACCTTCATCACATTTTTCATCAAATTTTCCTAAGGAATCTTTAGAATTCAAAATAAACATTTACAACCAAAAACTTTGAAATAAGAAACATTTGGTTGTTTATTAAAAATTAATTCATAAGGAGTTAATTTTAAAATAGGGCGAAGCATTACTCTATTAATTACATAGCATGCCGTACTAACCGCTTCAGCCCAAAAAGATTTTGGTAATTTAAATTCAGATAACATCGTACGGGCTAACTCTTGAAGAGTTCTATTTTTCCTCTCCACTACACCATTTTGATGTGGTGTGCGTGGAGCGGAAAATTCATGTTTAATTCCTAACTCCGTACAAAAAGAAATAAACTTTTCATTTTCAAATTCTCCTCCATGATCCGATCGTATGCGTTTAATTTTTAACTCAAATTCATTTTGGATACGCAAACATAATTTTGAAAATTCTGAAAATGCATCGGATTTTGAGGTTAGAAATAAAGTCCAACAAAAATGAGAATAATCATCAATCAATACAAATGTGTATTTTCTACCTCCTAAGCTAGAAATTCCAATTGGCCCAAATAAATCCATATGTATTAATTGAAGTGGCCTAGTGGTAGAAATAATGTTTTTACTTTTGAAAGATGATTTTGAAAATTTTCCTTTTTGGCAAGGCACACATAGTGAAGAAGATAAATTTCCATTTAACAAAGGTAAACCTTTAATTAATTTATCTTTTGAAAGTTTTGTAATTAACTTGGCACTAGTATGTCCAAGTCGCTTATGCCATAAATCGAATTCATCAATTTTTGATAAAAAAACATTTCAAAGTAGAATTTGAAAAATCTAGAAATTTAGTCATATATACATTATGACATCTAGGTGCGATAAAAATAATTTCATTTGTTTTGGAATTAATAATTTTGCACAAATTTGTAGAAGATTCAAATAAAACATTTAAACCCTTATCACATAATTGACTAATAGAAATCAAATTATGCTTTAATCCTTCTACAAATAAAACATTTGAAATTGAAAAATTTTCGTTACCCACAACTCCGATGCCGATGATTTTTCCTTTTCCATTGTCTCCGAAAGTAACAACTCCTCCTTTCTTCATCTCTAGGCTAAGGAACTTCTCTTTATTGCCCGTCATGTGTTTTGAACAACCCGAGTCCAAGTACCACACGTCTTCTTTGTCCTTAGCCTGCCAACACACCTAGAAAGAAGAGGTGAGTAAAGATCTGGTTACCCAAGTGGTTCCACCCATAGTATAGGTAGAAGCCTTAGGCACCCAGATTTGTTTGATTTTACTTTTTCCTTCTTTCCAGCAAGAGTCCGTAGTGTGACCAAATCTATTGCATTTGGCACATGTAATGTATTTAGAGGAGTATAACTTTTCTGGACTTTTACTGGATGAGGATGCAGTATTTGACAATTCATTAATTTTAGAATTTTTTAAAGTAAATTTTCTGGACTTTTCACTGTCGCCGGCGACAGTGGTTGTCGCCGGGCGACAGCTTTCAGACGTGTATCCGAGCCCAAATCTTCCAGATCCATGGCGTTGGTATCCTAAGATCATATCCAGTGATCTTCGGCCCATTCCAAATTTTTTCATGGCTAGTGTTAAGTCATGAATCTGGTTTCTCATTTCTGTATTCTCGGATACTAGATTTACGCATCTACGTTCAAAAGATTTCTTTCCCTCATGGACTTTGGAAATTGAAGATTTCAGATCTCTCTCTAAAATCTCATTCTTTTTAGTAAGAACTTTTATTGTAGAATGAGATTTGGAAAGAGATTCTTCAAGTTCTTTAATTCTTCCCAAAAAGTGATCACACTCTTGGCAAGAAATATCTCTTTTTCCAATAGTCTTAATTTCATTTAACAATTTTTTGTTTTCTTTAAGTAAAATTTCATTTTCAGATTTAAGAAGATCATTTTCTTTTAAATTTTTTTCAAAAAATTTGCAAGTCTTTAAAAATTCAGAAAATAATTCATCATAGGTTGGAGGAGTTACCTCAGTGTCGCTTTGGACACTGCATCCGTCATCAGATATGACGCTCTTTCCCATTAAGCACATGTTGGCCTCCTCTTCTTTACTTGAGTCTGAACTGCTTGCATCCTCAGAAGTAGTATCATCCCATGTTTCCGCCTTCAACACCTTCTTCGGCCCTTTGTGCTTCTTTTCTTTAAGTTCTTTCAAGTACTTTGGACACTTGCTTCGGATGTGTCCTAACTTCTTGCAATGATAGCACTCCGGTGGCGGTCTCTCTTCCTCCTCATCGCCTTCCTTTCCCTTTTTCTTCCTAAAAGTCTCCTTCTTAAAATACTTCTTAAACGTATTCCTCCTCTCCGAATTTTTCATAAATTTTCTAAATTTTTTAACAAATAAACTTTCCTCATCTTCTTCATCCTCCTCAGAATCACTAGTTTCTTCCTTCTTAGATCTTAGAGCCAATCCCTTCTTCTTTGGCTCCATATACTCTTGTTGTTGAATTTTCAATTCAACTTCATGAGTTTTCAAGTTCCCAATGAGGCTCTCCAATTGTAAGGTCTTAAGATCATGTGACTCGGAAATTGCAGTCACTTTAGGATTGAACTTCGGGGGAAGTGATCTTAAGATTTTCCTTACTAAATCTCCATTTGAGAACACCTTTCCTAGCACCTTTGAGTCGTTCACGATTTTTGTGAATCGTGTGTACATCGTATCAATCTCTTCATCTACCTCCATTTTGAACCTTTCAAATTCAGATTCCAGTTGAAATAGCTTTGAATCATTTACCTGCGAAGTACCTTCATGAGTGATTTCTAATAAATTCCAAATTTCAAATGCAGTATTACAAGCACAAACTCTATTAAATTCAGTGCGATCTAGTGCGCAAAATAAAGCATTCATGGCTTTTGCATTGTTCTTACATTTTAATTTATCGTTCTCATCCCACTTGTCTTTGGGCTTATCCATGGTTACATCTCCTACAACAAATGTTGGAGAAGTGTAACTAGATTCTACCATATTCCAGACTTCTATATCTAGCGCAATTAGAAAACAACGTATACGTGTTTTCCAATAATTATAGTATGTGCCCGTAAAAAGTGGTGGCCTACTAATTCCTTGCCCCTCAACGAACGCGTGATCGTTGTGCGCCATTACTCCCGGTGGTAAAACCGTTTTGGAGTAACCTCGCTCTGATACCACTTGTTGGATCGTATGACGCCCTTAGAGGGGGGGGGGTGAATAAGGGTGTGTTTGAAATATAATTTTTCCTTAAGAATTTTTTGAACAAGTTTTACTTTTCTAAAAATTTCTTCTAAACAATTTCCAAAGAATGTGATTTTTAAAATAATTCAAAAAACAAATTTCTAAGATAAAGATTATGCCACCAAATATGTAATTAAAGAAAAAGACATAATTATATTAATCATGAAATTTGCATACAATAAAAAATGATCTTAACAATGCTTAAGATCAAGGCACAATTATGTATAAAAAAAAATTCTACAATTTTGGTTTACCAATCCTTCTCCCAAGGATCAGAAGGCTATCACTTGTCTCTCCCAAGACCAAGCCCAAGCCTATCCTCTAGATCTTCCCAAGATCTAGACGTAGCACACAAGGCCACGATTTCCCACCAAGCCACGCAAAGACTTGCACGCTCCGCACAAGGAAGCGATTTTCCCCTAAGCCACGCAAGGACTTAGACGCCGCACGCAAGACGACGATTTCTCCAACGATTACAAAATGAAAAGTGAATGAATGTAAATACAATATGAAAAACCCCCTTTAGAATTTCTGGACCAAAACAGCGAAGATCCCTTGAGACAGTCTCCTTGGAATGCGTGTACAATCTTCGGCTTCGCTCTCTCTTTTCTTCTTCAAGGATGGGGATTTTCGTTCTCTGGAGCTCTCTGGACGATAACACTCAGGAAGGAGGCTTAGAAATCTGAAGAACTCAATTCCACGAAGTTTTGAGACCTTTTAATAAAAAGGAGTTGTCGCCGTCCGATAGCCGCTGTCGCCGAAATCCGATATCTCCAGAGGCTGCCACGTGTTCCACTAAAACGAAGTTTCTGCGTCGTGTTGAGGTCGTGGTTGAGACGTGGGCTGTCGGATATCCGATAGCACTGTCGGATATCCGATAGCCAAGGTAACTGCTGCACGTCCTGGCGTTATAGGAAGATCGTGGGCTGTCGCCATCCGATAGCGATATCAGAAATCCGATAGATCCTAACCGCTGTGTGGTAACTGCTGCACGTCCTGGAGTTATCGGAAGATCGTGGGCTATCGATTTCCGATAGCGATATCGGAAATCTGATAGATCCTAACCGCTGCGCAGAGATCAAATAAACGCGCTGTCGGAAATCCGATAGCACTGTCGGAAATCCGATAGCTCAAATTTCTGGAAAATGTCATTTTGCTTCAATTGAAATCATGTTATTCTTGCACCTGTTATCTGCACACCATTAATCAAAAATAGGATCAAATACATTCGGGATTTGTTATTCTCAAACCGGACGAGTGCGGAACGCATGCTCCAACAGTAACAATCCTTAGGGCATGATTTATTAAGTAAAGAAAAGTTGATACAAATCCTCCATTTACTTCCTCCCTTCTTCACCATAACGACGTTGGAGACCCAGCCTGGGTACTGGATCTCCGATACAAAGCCTGCCTGTAGGAGCTTGCCCACCTCCTCGCGGATGGGCCCTTCCAGCTTGTCGGCGATGGCCATCCTCTTCTGGCGGACGGGGCGGGTGCCGGGGACGAGGTTAAGGCGATGGCAAGCCCCATCCGCGTCGATCCCGGGCATTTCCGCGGCGTTCCAAGCGAAGACATCTACGTTCTTCTGCACGCAAGCCAGAATCTCTGCTTGATCTTCCGGGCTGAGTCCTCCGCTGACCCGGGCCTTCTCCATCACCCCTAGCCGGGTGGTGACCTCAAGCTCCACGATCTCGTCCACGGCCTCTAGTCGGGATTGCTCTCCCCAAGCCCTCTCCTCCTCAGCACAAGCGAGAACCTGGGTTCCTTCCTCTACCTCCTCCTCTACCACCATTAGCTCCTCTGCCCCTCCTACCGGGGTCTTCTCTCCTTTTTCCTCTTCCTCTCCTCCCTCCGCCCGGGGTTCCTCAACAACCCCCTCCTAGGCATGGACTTCTTCTCCCTCCATCTTCTCCTCAGCTCCTTTCTCTCCTCCATCTTCTGCCGCCTCCTCCATCATCTTATCGAATTCTTCCGCCTCTCCCATCCAGGTGATGGTGTTGACAGCCGTCACATAACACTGTCTCGCCATCTTGGGGTCTCCTCGGATCCAGACTTGGACTCCACCCGCGATGAATTTTAGACACTGGTGGAAGGTGGATGGGACGCATCTAAATGCGCTGATGAGAGGACGCACAAAAATGGCACTGTAGCTGCTCGGTGCATCCACTATCACGAAGCGGCAGTTCCGGGACTGCCCTCCGAGGGTCACATGGAGCCCAACTCCACCTTCTACTTCCTTCCTTTCTCCCGAAAAGCCGAATAGGGGGCCATCCGAGGCCAACACCCTCTTGGATTCTACCTTCATCTCATCAAACACCTTCTTGAAGACGACGTTGACCGAGCTACCATTATCGACTAGAATCCGCGAGATGGTGAAGTTCTCGACGGCGGTCTGGATAACCAGCGCATCGCAGAACGGGTCCTCGTAGCTCGGCATGTCCTTCTGGGAGAAAGTGATTCTCTCCGCCGGGGGTGGAGCCGTGGATGTTGAGGCCACGCTCCGCCGATAGATGGTATGAAGGCTGGCCTTGCGTGTTGCCTCCACCCCTACCCCCCCCCCCCCATGGATCACCCTGATCCCTCCTCTACTTCCCACATCCACTCTATCTTCGCACCTTTCTTCTTCCTCCCCTCGAGGCTCGACCACCTCAATCCTCACTTGTTTCCTTGGCGCAGGGGCTCGGCCCCTTTTTACCTCCAGGAACTCCGGGCAGGTGTCCGTTGGGTGACCCTCCTCATCATGGAAGATACAATACGGCAACGTCACCTCCCCCTCCTCAGTCTCCGCCATCCTATTCCTTCTCCTCCTAGCGGCTGCTGTTTCCACCTCACCCCTCCTTCCTCTTCCTCTTCCCCGGCCAATTGCCATGGCATGTTGAGGTGGGGGAGGCATCTGCATCGGACCCTGCCCTCCACCCTAACTGATGGGGCCTCCCTTGACCCCCGAAATGGTTACCCCTCCCTGGGCCGTAACCCCTTCCCTGCCCTTGCATTCCACCGCTGTGCGGCCTCCATCCCCCCTCCGGGGCCCGGGGATCTTCCCTTCTCCTGACCTCCTGCTGCCTCACCTCCGACTCACTGAGCTTTGCCAGCCTCTTGGTGAGCTCCGGGTTGGCTTCTTCACTAGCGACTTCCTCCGCCACCCTCTCCATCAGCTCTTCATAGGAGACGGGGGCCTTCCTTTTCAACGCCATCTTGAAGAAACTCTCTTTCAACCCGACCGTGAAGGCGAGTTGGAGTGCAAACCCCAGCATCTCCTGAGTAAGCTGCACTTCCTCCTGGAACTGATCCGCATACTGAGCCAACGACTCCCTGGGCCCCTGTTTCACTTTGAAGAGGGAATCAGTGTCCTTCTTCCTCTTTTTTGAGGTCGAGAACCTCAGCAAAAAACTTCGGCTCAAGTCCTCGAACGCGTAGATTGATCCTGCAGGGAGCTGATGGAACCAGTCCCTGGCCTTCTCCTTGAGGGTGACGGCAAAGAGCCAACACTTGAAGGCATCTGACATCGGCCTGATGGAGACCGAGTCTTCGAAACTTTGCAGGTGCTGGACAGGGTCATCCCTACCGTTGTAGTACACCCGGTCCTACTCCCCGACCCCCCCCCCCCCCCCCCCCGGGACGGGTGCGGAAAGCACTAGCTCGCAAAAGGGGCTTCCCCCTCCTGCCACCTTTTCTGGCTCCACTCGCCCCCCAAGCTCCCTCGCCAAACTCGAGCTCGCCGGGACTGCACTCGCGAGGGCGATGCTCGCCTGAACCACCCCGACCGTCGCCGCATCCTCCTGGCGCGCGTTCGCCTACACCGCGCTCGCTGGGACAGAGATTGTCGGCACTGAGCTCACCGGCCCAGAGCTCGTCGGCACGGAGCTCGCCGGCATCGGGCTCGCCGGACTGGCGAACAACACTCACCCCTCCCTGTCCTGTCCTGATCCAACGGCTACTTCCTTTCCAGCCCTTCCCCCCGGAGCATTCTCGCCAACCGTCATTGGGGGAGGGGTCACCTGAGGTGTTGGGGTCGCGAACTCGCTTCGCAGAGCTGTGACCGTAAACCCCAAGGTGTCGAGCATCTCCTTTCTGAAATCTGCGAGCATCCTGGCCATCGCCACCTGGGGTGTCTCGCTGAACTCCTCGCCTTGCTCTTCATCTCTTGTCATAACCCTTCTCTGGAACTTTCTTGAACCAGCCACGCTCCACGCTCACCGCACCAAAATGTTGAAACCGATTTCTCGGCCTCTTGTGGAGCTCGGGGCCCTCAACGAATTGAGGGGCAGCTAGCCCTTACAGGTCCCTCGGAAGAGGTAGGCAGATAACTCGGACAAAGAACAAAGACCCTGGTCCTAGCGAGGAGGTCCCTCCACTAACCCGGAAGATCGTTGAGCGCTTCCCCTCCCAAGCCAAAGCTAAGACTCGGGCACCTTGGAGAGCTAGAGAGCCTAAACCAAAGCGACCTAAGGAGAGAAGAAGGCTCAAAGATTCTGAACCGGTCCCCCTCCAAGGTGCCTTTTAGGGTCAATTTATAGATTTTGGTTTTGTGGTCTGTCAATAGCCAAATCCCGTTGTCCATTCTTACTACCCGCACACCGGATTGGTCTGCTAACAGCCAAACTCTGCTGTTTGGAGAGGATAACCGCAGACCACCGGGGGCCTCCTGGTAAAAATCCCTTTTTACTAGGCGAGCCAGCCCGCTTCGAGACCTCCCTTGCGAGAGGGGCTCGCGAGCCTCTGGGTTGGCGAGTCCCAGAATTGCTACTCTGGGACTTGGCGAGCCCCAGAATGGCTATCCGCACTTACTACAGGCGGGCTCGCCCGTCTTGCCTCGGCGAGCCCCAGAATGGCTATCCGCACTTACTCTAGGCGGGCTCGTCTGTCCTGCCTCGGCGAGCCCCAGAATGGCTATCTGCACTTACTCCAGGCGGGCTCGCCCGTCTTGCCTCGGCAAGCCCCAGAATGGCTATCCGCGCTTACTCCAGGCAGGTTCGCCCGTCTTGCCTCGTTCGCCTGGCTCGCCTCACCGGTGTTCGCCCATCTTGGCTCGCCTCACCGGGGTGTGAACCATCTGACTCTTCCTGGCGACATCGGGGTTGTACATCGTCGTAATCTTGTTATCAATTTGTGAAAGTGCACAGTGTGCCTCTGAGAATCCTCTAGAGGGGGGTGAATAGAGATTTAAATTTATTTCTATCCTAACTGTGAAAACAATAAAATAAACTAATGATTTATGCACAACAAGATCACAGGCATAATAATAATGGTGCAGGAAATAAAGTGCAGAATAAAAAAAACTTGGGATAGCACAGAAAAGCAATCCAGAAGACACCAAGATTTTTATAGAGGTTCCCCAAAATGTGGGTACTCCCCTCTTCTACCACCTGGTAGGGATGCACCACTGTGCCTGAGTCTTTTGGTAAGGAGACTCTTAGAACCACTGATCTTTTGACAAGGAGATCATGAACCACCTGATCTTTTGATAAGGAGATCTTGAACCACCAGATCTTTTGATAAGGAGATCTTGAACCACTGAATCCTTTGGAAGAGGGATTCTCAAAACTCTGTACAAAGTAATAAGAAGGAGAAAGAAAGAAAGGAGAGAAGAGAAAGAATTCTATTTTCAGAATTCTTATGTAGGTTGTATGAAGAACAGCTTCTTGAATTTTTCACTGGATCTGTTCTTGATTAACTCCTGCTTATGATAGTGTTGTATTGCAGGAACTATTGGTGCCAGATCCTTTTTGTTTCTTCTTTCTGATTGAACTCTTGGCTGCTATGAGATTATGATGATGAGCAGCCTTGTTCTGTTCTATTCTGAGAGAGAAGGAGAGCAGCAGTTCTTTCTTCTTTGTATGTGCTCTATTAGGGTTCCTGAGGAGGAAGAAGAAGAAGAAGAGAACCCCAATAGAACAGTGTGGTCGATTGTAATAAATGCTCAGCCCTTCTCTTTCTATCCTTCTCTTTTATTTTCCCTCAGCAGATTTGAATTTCATTCCCAGTTTGGTAAGCTGAAAAGGTATTCTGCATAAGACAAATTCTTTTTCATTCCTTCTTTAATTCCCGTCCCGTTCACCAATATTAAGCATATTTCCAAGAAAGTTTTTTGTCCTCTTTTAGTTCTTCATTCCATTTGAGGCAATTAAGGAGCCGTTGGGGAACGGTCTTGAGAGAGGTAGGCCATGAGAGAGGGTCCAAAATGACAGCTGGAAAGGTTTCCCTTTTCAGACTGTATTCGACGTAGCGTCGAGTTCTCTTCCTCTCTTATCGACGCAGCTTCGAGTTCTTGTAGGAGCAGCTTCGAATTCATCCTCGCTCTGACTGAACTCTGCTAGTATATGTTGCATCGATACCAAATCGTCGTAAACGTCGAGTTAATGGATTGCCTCTTAACTTCATTATTTGCGTTGAGAAGAAGTCGACGTTGCGTTGACTTTAGATGGCTTCGACATATATTTCCTTCTGCGTTGAATTGAAGTAGAAGCCGCGTCGACTTCACAAAGTACTTTGATAGGTCCATGGCCTCTACGTCGATATCTATTCGACGTAAAGTCAACATGATCTACTCCGACAGAAAGAGTAAGTTGCTTGGACTTCTTGTCAAAGTAGCGTCGACATCCATTCGATGTTGCGTCGATTCCTATTCGACGCAAAAATTAACTTCACCAAACTTGTGTTTCTCTTGATATGGTCTTGACACCCTAGGTTGAGTGTGACATCCTAAGACATCTAATGACCAGATTACCCTCACTATACAATGGGTAAGTGAAACCTAATAGTTAAAATCACTTTTAGATATTTTGTTAACTTAAATCTAAGGGGTTTTCCAAACAACTTGATGTCTTCTTGACGATGTCGTTGAGACCATACCGTCATTCCGATGATGTCGTTGAAACCATACTGTCATATCGATGGTGTCGTCGAAACCATACTGTCATATCAACGATCGTCGAAATCATGTTGTGATTTCGACAATCTTGTCTTTGATCATTCTGACGATAAGCAGTTCTTCTTCCATAAGCTGTCTTCAAGAGTTCTCCCTTAGCCTTTTCGACGACAAGGCTTCTTTTACGACGATGTCGTCGACAAAGTTGAATACTTTGACTTAACACTTCTTAAACTTTACCATGATGTCGTCGTGTGATTCCGGTTGACACAACGATACAGGATTTAGATCAATTCTTCCTGTTCTTACGACGATATCGTCGTGTGTACTTTGATGACATAACGATATCGTCGGAATGTCCATACTATTTCGATGATAATTGACATGATCCTTCTGCTTAACCCTGAGTATCATCTCGACGATGTATACGTGCTTATTCTGCGATATGTCCAGTCCTTCTCAATGATATTAGGCTTAGTGAGATTAGAGAAGTACTGGACATATGACTTAATCTCTGTAAGCATAAACTAAGTATACCATCAAATACACAGTATTTTTATCATTGACCTGAGCACTTCTTCAAATCAGGAACATTACTGGACATTGTTCCCAACATAGCGCCTTACAACGAGCTCTTCCTCTCCACCAAACACCAAGAACACATCCTTAGTTCTTCTCAAGTGCTTAAGAACACATCCTTAGTTCTTCTCAAGTGCTTAAGGTGGTCGGCCGGCAGCGAAAGGATGACCGGCGGTGAGGAGGCCGACCGGGGGCAAGGCTCAGTTGGCGAGGGTCGGCTGGTGGAGGGGACGGCCGGGGAAGGCAGCACAGTGGGCACACGGCCGAGGCTAGATGGCCGGGAGAGGCCGGCCGGACGGGAGAGGCCAGCCACAGGGCTTTCGTGGCTGCACGGCCAAGGATGGCCTGCTGCATGGGCCTTGTGTCCGCGCCCCACAGGCACGCGGCCAGGGGTGGCAGGCTAGGTTAGGTCATCCACTAGGGCATCGCGGCCACACGACCAAGGGCGGTTGTTTGGGTGAGGCCAGCCGCGGGGGCTTCACGACCGCGCGTCGTGGACGTGCGGCCAAAGGCGGCCGGTCGGGGGAGGCCAGCTGCGGTGGCCTCGCGGTCGTGCGCCATGGGCGCACATCCAAGGGCGGCCGGCTGGGGGAGGCCGGTCGTGGGGGCTTCCTGTTGGGTTTTCCATAAAATCACATCAGATGTGCGCAACGAAAATAAAGAAACATGAACAACCCGAAACAGTTACAGGACCTTGCGATTTCATGAATCATGAAATAAAAGAGCAACACATTGCAATATACCTGAGAGGGATTGAGTCAACACTCAACCAAGATGCTCCAAAATCATATCCAAAAACTGGTGGCTGAGTTCCAAGCACAGAAAGTAGATATGCGCCTCTATAGCAGTCCTCACGAGCAAAGGAGAACCCCAAGCCTCTTGTCGAACAAGATCTGGGTCAGAGAAGGAGTGCCCTCAACATTTCCCACAGATTGTTATATCCGCGCAAGGGAGAGGCGATGACGACGGGGATAGACCGACGGGTTTCGCGGAGATCTTGCAGAATGCTTCCATATGAATCTCCCAAAAGTAAAATTGACGAGTCCCATTTATATACACATTTATGGACTCATCTGGGCCGATTTTCTAGTCTATGCACTACACTTTAGGCATGTTTTCATTCATATTGGTTATTCCTTGCTAGGTGCACTTTTAGGCATGTTTCGGTGTGCATTTGCGCTCCTTGTGATTGGGGGTAAGCACAGGGTGCTCCCCTTCCCTTTCTCTATGATTATCTGGTGCTGGAGGTATTTTCCCAGCTATGTTATCTTGTATGCAGGTGGCCGGATTATCGTGTATCCAGTTTTCTCCCAGAATTCACGACTGTGTGAAACGCACGGTCGTGCATTTTCCTTGATGCACGGGCTGTTGCGGTCGTGCGCTATGATCTGGGCAGAAAACGATCGATCTGAATTTACTCGTGCGTTTTGACGCACGGGTGGAATCGCCCGTGCGTGAGTAAAATGCACGGTCTCCCGTTTCTTCTATTTTTAGCCATTTCTGAATTTACCCGTGCGTTTTGACGCACGGGCGGATTTGCCCGTGCGTGAGTAAATCGCACGGGCGGCGCAGCTTCGTCTTCACGCCAACTTTTATCTTTAATTAACGCACGGTTCACGCACAGTCGTGTGTTCGACCGTGCGTGACCATTTTTCTGTCTGTTTAGTATAAAATGCAGATTACATCGCAGTCGAAGTAGCAGAGGAGGGAGAGCTCGATCCCCCTCGGGGGAAAAGTCTGGAATCCCGCCATTTTCGCCCCCTTCCACCGTAGGAGACAAGAGGAGACCTTCTCCCGCGATCTCCATCATCATTCCTTCATCCGGGAGCATTTGCAAGCTTTCTTCACCACTGGCTCAAGCATTTCACGCCGAGGAGACTGTAGAAGCGCTGAAGATCGTTGGAGCGATGACAGCCTCCTTCGAGTTAGCACACCATCTGAGGGACGAGCCCGGAGAGAGCCCGACAACCTCTCATTCCGGCAGAGAACCCAAGACGCGGTGACTTCTCCTTTGTGGTCCTCTCTAACCCTTGATGCTTGTACTTTCTTTGTGATGTTGTATGAACACATGTTAGGTTAATAGTAAGTATTTTTGCTTGTGTTCATGTGCAATGATGATGTGGTGGCAAGAATAACTCATTTTGTTGTTGTAATAGCCTAGGTTGTTTGTGTGTGAAGCCACCTAGCGATTTCTAGTGGTGATGTTAGCGAAGAGGTGAATACGACCCTCACAAAACCTCGCACTGTGGCCAATCCACCCGCTTACCGAAGCGCGGCATCGCGGTCGCTGCACTCACCCACACCTTGCGAAGTGGTGCTTTTCGACCCGCATTTCACTTCATTCTGCAATAGCGTAGGAACCCAAATCACAACCCCCCCCCCCCCCCTTGTTACTTAGTTATCCTTTTAACTAATTCCCGGTTTGAGCAAATCATACTACCCAACTTGCGGTCCTTTGAGAACGATATTCGAGGAGTTCCTCCCTATTTTATTACTTGAGCGACCGGTGCACTGCCATCGTATTGCATTTCGTGCTTGCTAATTAGCAATGCTGAAATAGCGCATCAAGTTTTTGGCGCCGTTGCCGGGGACTGCAAGCGTGTATGATTTGTTTTTCTTTGGAAATTCGTTTTAAGGTATTTTTGTTTTTATTGTTGTGCGCTAATCCATTGTCTTGCAAGCAAGTCTATCATGACTTGTATCCAGCAACATACTTATCAGGGAAGTTTAAACAATCTTAGAGATCAGGCACGAATAAATAATCTTGCATCCGAGATCTCCACTGATATTATTGAGTTTATATCTGAGAATTGCAAATTCAGCCGGGATACACATGAAGATACAGTACATCACGTGCAGGGATTCTTAGAAGTCTATTATACGTGTATATTCAATGGAGTTGAAAACGACCAACAAAAGATCCTGGCATTTTCATTCTCTCTGCATGATAAAGCTAAAAGATGGTACCGGGATACCCGAAAGAGTGAGATAACTTCTTGGAAGCAATTTGAAGGGAAGTTCCTGCTTGATTTTCAACATCGCATGCGAGGTATGAATAGGCATAAGGAACTTATTGCCTTCGGTCAGAGAAAGGACGAGACATTAGTAGACGCATGGGAGCGTTTTCAATCCTTACACAGGGACTGTTACCGTGAGGATTTATCAGAAGACTTTTTAATTCAGATTTTCTATTTTGGCGTAATGGACAGGTTCCGTTTGCTTTTTGATGTCGCAGCTGGAGGCGCCCTGTTTAAAAAGTCGGGGAAGGACGCCTGGGAAATAGTTGTGAATATAGTGCAGACCAGCCAGTATTGGGGCCACTCGACTCATCCTCCGAGCACTAGCGAAGTTAACGCAATAACACTTAATGGAGCAGAGGAATGCCTTCCTTTAGATCAAACAGAGCGGTTAGTTACTCTCGTGGGCGATATGCTGCACAAAATGAAAGAACAGTCTGCAGCAGTCCAGCAGCTCGACTCTATTATTAGTACTCTTACAGATGTTGTCTCTGGGATTGTGGTTCAGCCGCCCGAGTCTGTGAACGCCATGAAGTTAAGAAGTGGCAGGAGTGTAAAAAACCTCCCACATCAGAAAACACCTCCAGCACCTGCGCTACAGGAACCACTTACGAATCCTACGGACAGGCCTGATGCAGATGTGACAGGGGAGCCGACTCCTATCCCTACTGTGCCGGATTCTATGAGCGTGGCACAACCCTCGAAAAGTATTGTTAGCCCTCCATTTCCTCACAGGTTACGGAATGAGAAGTCAGAGAAGCAATTTCGCAGATTCCTGTACATGATGAAGGGAGTACAAGTGAGCATACCGCTGATTGAGGCCATCTCCCAGATGCCGGGTTACTCAAAATTCTTGAAAAAGCTGATTTCAAAGCGAAAGGACCTGGAGGACCTCAAAACCATTGATCTCACTGAAGAGTGCTCCGCCCTCATCACCGACGTCCCTACAAAGCGAAAGGACCCTGGCAGCTTTACTATCCCTTGCAGAATCGGTCACCACCGATTCGGTCAGGCACTTTGTGATCTAGGAGCCTCCATCAATCTAATGCCGCTCTCCATCTTTAAAGAGCTAGGTGCGGGGATTTTGAAGCCGACACAAGTGATGCTGCAGCTAGCCGACAAAACAATCAAGAAACCGGTCGGGATTGTGGAAGACCTTACCATAGTGGTAAATGACCTCGCCTTTCCAGCTGATTTCATCATCCTTGACATGAAAGCCGGTGCTAGAGTTCCTATTATCTTGGGGCGCCCCTTTCTCGCGACAGCACATGCAATAATTAATGTGGAGCAGGGAGAGCTCACTCTCAGATTGGGGCAGGACGCCATATCTTTTAATGTTCACAATCCGGCGCAACTGTTTGAGATCACAGATGGCGAACTAGCGGAGCCAACCGAAGAATTGGATAGTCAGTTTGATGTGAGACCGGGGGATTGCGAGACTTTTTGGCAGCAAGAAAGCCTTGTGGGCAATGGAGGTTCATCCTCGGGCAAGTCTGAGGATCTGCATCCGATCAGAAAATCAATTATTGTGCCATCGGTTTCAAACTCCTCTCCGGCTCTCAAACAATTACCAAACTCTCTGAAATATGTCTTCCTGGGGGAAAATACCACGCATCTGATGATTATTTCTGCAACTCTGTCTGTGGACGACGAAGCTGCGTTGGTGAGGTTGCTAAGAAGATACCAAAAAGTCTTCGGACGTTCCCTTGCCGATATTAAAGGAATTAGCCCCACCGTCTGCATGCATAAGATCCTTCTTGAAGATCAGTACAAGCCATCGGTTCAACCCCAAAGGCGGCTGAACCCAAAGATGCAAGAGGTAGTGAAGGCAGAAGTGATAAATCTTTTGGATGCATGCATTATCTATCCAATTAGCGACAACAAGTGGGTCAGCCCAGTTCAGGTTGTGCCAAAGAAAGGGGGGATTATCGTTGTCCTCAACGAGAAAAATGAGTTACTACCTACCCGTGTGATCACCGGATGGAGGGTCTGCATCGATTACCGCAAAATAAATGATGCTACGCGCAAGGACCATTTTCCACTCCCTTTCATTGATCAGATGTTGGAAAAGTTGGCAGGGCAAGACTACTACTGTTTTCTGGATGGGTACTCCGGGTACAATCAAATCCTAATCGACCCTGCTGATCAGGACAAGACGACATTCACCTGCCCTTCCGGTACCTTCGCGCTCAAGCGAATGCCATTTGGACTTTGCAATGCTCCTGCAACTTTTCAACGATGCATGCTTGCAATCTTCGCTAACATGGTGGGAGATTTTCTCGAAGTCTTCCTGGATGATTTCACTTTATTCGGCAGCAGCTTCGACTCGTGCCTTGCCAACCTAGATAAGACCTTGAAGCGGTGTGAGGACACCAACCTCATCTTAAATTGGGAAAAATGTCATTTCATGGTGCACGAAGGAATCATGTTGGGGCATAAGGTATCCCGCCAGGGGCTTGAGGTGGATCAGGCAAAGGTTAGTGTCATCAAGAATCTTCCTCCGCCGTCTTCTGTGAAGGGTATCCGCAGCTTTCTCGCACACGTGGGATTTTATCGGAGAATTATTAAGGATTTCTCATCCATTTCAAAACCTCTTTCTCACTTACTTGGCAAAGATGTCCCATTCTATTTCGATAAAGCTTGTATGCAAGCATTTGAAACCCTACGGGGGCAACTTATCTCTGCTCCGATCTTGGTGGCACCTGACTGGAGTTTACCTTTTGTGATCATGTGCGATGCTAGTGACGTAGCCGTGGTTGCAGTGCTTGGTCAAAAGAAAGACAAAACCTTTCACGCCATTGCATATGCCAGTCGGACTCTAAATAATGCTCAAGCGAACTACACCACCACAGAGAAAGAAATGCTAGCCGTGATCTTCGCCTTCGAGAAATTTCACTCCTACTTGGTGCTTTCCGAAGTAATAGTGTACACGGATCATGTCGCACTGAGGTACCTATTCAGCAAGAAAGAGGCCAAGCCGCATTTAATCCGTTGGATCCTTCTACTGCAAGAGTATGATTTGGAAATCAAAGATAAGAAGCGGGTAGAGAATGTAATCGCAGATCACTTATCGCGGCTGGAGAACGACGTGACGGCTGATGCCTCCAACAACAAAGAGGAGGAAATGACTGACTATTTTCCAGACGAGAAGCTATTCGCCATTACTACGCATCCGTCAACAACCTCATGGTACGCCGATATCGCAAACTATCTTGCGTGTAAAACTTTCTCGCCCAGTCTTACGCCTCAGCAGAGGAACATGCTTTTTTTCGGAATTAAAGTATTATTTCTGGGAAGATCCATTGTTTTTTCGTACTTGTAGCGATGGTATAATCAGATGTTGCGTCCCGGAATCGGCGTACAGATCCATTCTCGAACATTGCCACGATAGGGAGGCTGCAGGACACATGGGCGCTGCTAAGACAGCACGCAAGGTGCAGCAAAGTGGATTATTTTGGCCCACGCTATTCAAGGATGCTCACGCGTACGTCTCAAAATGCAATGAATGCCAGAGAACTGGCAACATTTCGCGGAAAGACGAAATGCCGCTTAATAATATGTTAGTTTGTGAACCGTTCGACGTTTGGGGAATCAATTTCATGGGTCCATTCCCAATGTCTCACGGAAAACATTATATAATAGTGGCAGTGGATTACGTTTCAAAGTGGGTGGAGGCGGAGGCTGTTGCTGCTAATGATGCCCGTACAGTCTTGAAATTTATTCATACAAATATCTTTTCTAGATTCGGAGCTCCGCGGACAATCATAAGTGATGGTGGTAGTCAGTTTTGCAACCAACTAGTTTTGAAATTACTAAAAAAAATTTGGCGTGCATCATAAAGTCTCTTTAGCTTACCACCCGCAAATGTGTGGACAAGTGGAAGTTTCGAATAGAGAACTCAAAAGAATAATAGAAAAATCGATCCCCTCGAACAGAAAGGATTGGGCGACGAAAGTGGATGATGCCTTGTGGGCCTACCATACTGCCTTCAAAACCCCTTTAGGAATGACACCCTTCCAGCTTGTTTTTGGAAAGGCATGCCACCTACCAGTGGAATTAGAACACAAAGCCTTGTGGGCAACCAAGTTCCTAAACATGGACATCGCAGCAACGACGGAACGGCGTCTTTCTCAGTTGAATGAACTTGAAGAATTGCGGCATTTTGCCTACGAGAACTCTCGCATATATAAAGAAAAGACAAAGCAGTGGCATGATAGGCATATTAGGCCAAAAGAATTCAATCTGGGAGATAGCGTTCTCCTCTACAATTCTCGTCTGCGCTTATTCCCTGGAAAGCTGAAGTCACGGTGGAGTGGCCCGTTCACTGTGACTGGTGTTTCTCCGTTCGGCGCAATTGAAATTTCTGGAGAAAAAGAAGGGACGTTCAAGGTGAATGGTCATCGCTTAAAAATCTATGAGGGCGGAACAGTTTTAAAGGACTGTAAAAAAGTGTATCTAGCGGAGTCAAATATGCTAGGGTGATTTTCTCTTTCGTCTCTATGTTGTATTCGAATACGTGATTTATATAATCTTGCTTAATTTTTATCTCTTTGCCTTTAGTTATATGTTGTATTTCTGGGATATTCTGAGCAAATTCTTAAAAAACTTTGTGAAAACTATTTGTCTTTGAACACTGCTTAATACAAGTATTTGGTCCACCTTTAAGGGCGTTAAACAAAAGGGCTTCATGGGAGACAACCCATTGGAACCAACCGGCTCCGTTTGCTTTTTATTTTTTATATGTTCTGTATTTCCTTCTTGCTAACAGTGTAGGTTGGAGCTCTCGCGTGGAGGATGAGGAAAGTGAAAAATTTAATGTTGGAACTACCGCACTTCTGGCATGCTCTTCTATGAGCATAGGTCAACTCTACCCCGTCCCTACTTATTTTTGAATTGTTTATTCTAGTTGGTTTTGATCAAGTCTGGGGGAGAGAGTGATTGGTGCACGTGCACACACTTTGCATGACATGTTAGAATGTGTTGAGTTAGGATTTGTATTTTGTTGCACACATTGCATACACTTGCACCTAGTTCACGCTCACTTGATCACGCGTGCTTATTGGGTATCGCTGCGAGGTTCCCCGCTCATAAGAATTGGATTGTTAGCGTATGAGTGAGGAGTAGAGAAAAATGTTGACTCGAGTAGTGCTCTAGTCAAGTGCTCACATCACGCCTAGAAATTCAATTAGAGTAGAATTAAATTCAGAGTTATAATTTAATTATTTCTATTATAGTAGATGCAATTTATTTTACTTTAGTGGTGAATCCAATAAATCCAACGGTAGCATAAGGTCGAGTGTAGCTAGACTAGTAGTAGCTTATTACTAGGGTCGGAAGGAGGGATAACCTTTCTCGGTGGCTAGAATTTGCACTAGGCGACTCTTGAAACGATTGCGTTGAAAGTACCCGTTATAAAATGTGATATAGGCATTTCTTGATCCGTTTTGCGCTTTTGAAATCCTTACCTACGTAATCACCGTTGCAAGCCCACTTGAGCCTACCTTTCCTCCTTGTTTAGCTCCACTAAAATTTCACCAAAGCCATACGGCCGAACCTATTTTCGCACCAACCTTTGAGCTGAAAGAAATTTCTTTTTCGATCGCATTTGGTGTCATCTTTGTTGTGCATAACAGATTTGAATTAGCTAAAGGAGCCGTTTTATTGAGCATACAAAAGTTATTTTGTCGAAAAGAGAAATGAAAAGAAAAGAAAAAAAAAAGAGTTGTGCAAAAATAATATTCTCTCGACAAATTCAATTTCTGTTTGGGTTATCACGCACCTAGGGTTCAGTTGAAGTCTGGGGGTGTTGTGTAATTCTTGAAAATTTTGCATAGGTGATTGTAATTCTCTTGAGTGCTCAGGTTGTGTTGAATGCGATTCTCATCGTCCTTCTACTTACCTAGCCTAAACTCAACCTAAGCCCAATCCTAACCCTTAAGTCCTATTGATTTTAGATACGAGTCGTCTCATGCAGTAGAGAGAGTGCGAACGTGCAAGCCTATGGACACCGACTTTGATGGATTTCTTAGGAGTTTGTCCCGAGCTTCGATTCGAGTAATACTCTACTCATTAGTCACGCTATTTTCCCTTTTGCGCGACTGAAAGATTTTCCGGGATTCACCATCCAAGTAAAGTAAATTTCGAACTACTGTTCTAGAAATAGTTAGATATAATCTTGAGTTTAATTCTGTGCTAATGTATTTCTATGCACGTGCGCACACGACTTCGCATAGGTCTCTACCGCTCAAACTCACGCTAACATCCAATTGTTCCGACGGAGAGCTGAGTAGTTTGCTCGAGACGTGCAAATGGTTAAGTCTGGGGGTGTGATGAGTCTCATTTATATACACATTTATGGACTCATCTGGGCCGATTTTCTAGTCTATGCACTACACTTTAGGCATGTTTTCATTCATATTGGTTATTCCTTGCTAGGTGCACTTTTAGGCCCGTTTCGGTGTGCATTTGCGCTCCTTGTGATTGGGGGTAAGCACAGGGTGCTCCCCTTCCCTTTCACTATGATTATCTGGTGCTGGAGGTATTTTCCCAGCTATGTTATCTTGTATGCAGGTGGCCGGATTATCGTGTATCCAGTTTTCTCCCAGAATTCATGACTGTGTGAAACGCACGGTCGTGCGTTTTCCTTGATGCACGGGCTGTTGCGGTCGTGCGCTCTGAACTGGGCAGAAAACGATCGATCTAAATTTACTCGTGCGTTTTGACGCACGGGCGGAATCGCCCGTGCGTGAGTAAAACGCACGGTCTCCTGTTTCTTCTATTTTTAGCCATTTCTGAATTTACCCGTGCGTTTTGACGCACGGGCGGATTTGCCCGTGCGTGAGTAAATCGCACGGGCAGCGCAGCTTCGTCTTCACGCCAACTTTTAGCTTTAATTAACGCACGGTTCACGCACGGTCGTGCATGTACAACCCTCATTCTCCGAGGGTGGGCCCTCTCCAAGCCACGTAGGTAAAGGTCGAAGTCAAAAGGTCAACACAGAAGTCAGCGGTTCAAGACACCAAGACAAAGTCGGCCAACAGGAGTAGTAAACGAGTTCGTCGAACGCAGCCTTCCAGATTTCATCGAGCATAGGAGCAGAAGAAAGCCTAGGAGAGTAGGGGCACTCGTGCGAGTAGCCCAGATACTCGCCAAAAGGTGGGCGCCCATATGTGATACTCGCCCATTTTCCCGGGGAGATCGCCTCAATGTCGCTAGTCGCCGGGCAGGGGCTGGGCTGTAAAAACCCCCCTACCCCTTGGTTTTCCTATAAATAGGACCCCACCAGGGGTACTTGGATTGACACCTGGACTTGAGCTCTTGAAACCCTGCTCTTGCATTCTGGAACCTGTCGCACTTGGCCGCTACTCCCGGTACTAGCCAAGTCGGTGCCTTCCTTGTACCCTGCTCGGCCATTTTTGGTCTTGGAGGGGAAGTCTCTTCGGAGCTTCTGGGTACGTGGTGGGACCTCCCTGTCGTGGCACCTGGGGTCCTGTTTGTTGCTCTTCTACCTTCCTCATAGTTGCCCGCCAAGCCATCTCTTCGAGCCACTTGGCAAGTAGTCTCCGGCTGCATCGGTCCGAATCTTGAGGTCAGGATTTTCCTGGCGTCAACACTTTGGTGCGGTGAGCGTGGACAGTAGCCAGAGAAAGAAATCTTCATGGGAAGAAAAGATGGTTGTAGTAGGCAACCATGAGGAAGTTGTCGGCAACTCGGCCAGTGGTGGCGAGTTTGTGACGGTAGCAGTCTTCGAGGAATTCGCGCGGTGGATGGAAGAGTCCTTGCGAGTAGCTCTTCAACCTCGCACGGAAGGATCGACGACCTCGCCTCATCGCCCGATTCTGACCAAAGAAGGTGCTCACCCTCGGCGAGCAGGGAAGGAGCATGGAGAGGAGCTGGAGCGACCAAGGAGGTCGCAGTTCTACCCGCAAGTCTCGCAGGGAGCTGGCAGAATCCGATTCCGCGAGAAGGAGGAGCAGGCGAGGTACTTCGGTGCTCGCCAGGTTAGCGAGTATTGGGGCAATACTCGCCAAGAAGAGGGTCATCGCCAGTTTGGTGGGAGGAGACCGTCGCCGCGCCAGTGCCAGAAGGATTCATAGATCCCGCGATTAATTACTACTCGGGGAGAGACGACCCTATCCGACACCCCCATTGGTTTGGGGATGCAGTCCCCATCCAGACCATGTCAGACGTCTACGAGGATGCCTCGAATCGTGGCTTCCTGGCCAAGTCCACCCAGCTGACCGGAGAGGAGGAAGAGGAAGAAGAAATGATCCCTGTAAGAAGAAAGGAGGAGCCCCAAAGATTGGAGAGGAGGAGGCCGGAAGAGTGTAGGCCAGCAAAGCACAGAGGAGAGGAGCCAGGGAGGCAGGAAGTGGGAAGACCCTTTGAAACTCCAGAATGGCTAAAGGAGGGAAGAAAATACCAGGTGCCGGAGGGGGGATCGTGATAGGCAAGAAGGTCGTCAGGAGGAAGGATGCACGGAGTCGATGGTTGTTTCCCGTCAGGGGAACAGACGTAATCGGAGGAATAGCCAGAGGAGGAATAGGGATCGGGTCAGCCAAGAATGTCAAGGAATGATCAAGGCCGGGAAGGTAGGACTGAGTTATGGAGAAGCGGATCTCGAATCTTTCCGCAAAACGAATTTCCACCAGGCCTACCGCCAGAATGTCGCTCCAACCTCTCAAGCGCCTCTCCTGCTAGAGGAGATCACTTTCTCGGAGGAGGGCATGTTAGGGAATGAGAATCCCTTCCGTGATGCCCATATGATTCAAGCGATCGTCGAAGACTCCACCGTCAACCGAATCCTGGTGTGCAACGGGGGTTCAGTCCGTGTCATCTTTACGTCGTTCTCACGAACACGTTTGACAACCTGGAGGTCGAGGCGAGCAGGATGATGATCTTGGACGGTTCCCTTTTTTGATTTCTTAGGTAAGCAAAAGGTGGACGTGACAGGAAGATCAGCCGTCGTCGGGAAGCTTAATCCAAGACGGGAAGAACCCTTCATCGTGAAGGGGAGCTGTTGGAAAACACCTGGAACGGCGACAACCTGAAAAGGTTTGGCTCCTAAGCGGGAGTATGTACACATCCCACCCCTGTAAATTTATTGTCCATAAATAAAACCATCACCTCCCTGAAACATGGGAAATGGTGAGTCTTTTGTCTCTTTCGGCTATGAGTTTTCAAGTAAAAGAAGAGAAGCAGACAAAGCCGATCTCCGCGTTAGGTTGGGAAACGGGCCTCCGACTTGATTCTCGTAAAAACCCAGAATGGGTGATGGGACAATGCCTTGGTTATACGTCCCCTTAAGTCCAAGCCTCTGCAATGACGGCCGAGATCAGCTCCCCTCTTGCACGTTGGTCGCGGTTCCCACCGACTGCATTTCTCATCCGACTGGTGAGATTATCAGGAAGAAGTCTGGACGCCGACCTCCCAATCCGATGGAGGAATAATCGACTTCGGCAAAGGTGGTGCTCGCCCATATCTGCTTCGTCAAATATGAGTTTTCAAGTAAAAGAAGAGAAGCAGGCAAAGCCGATCTCCGCGTTAGGTTGGGAAACTGGCCTCCGACTTGATTCTCGTAAAAACTCAGAGCGGGTGATGGGACAATGCCTCGGTTGTACGTCCCCTTAAGTCCAAGCCTCTGCAATGATGGCCGAGATCAGCTCCCCCCTTGCATGTTGGCCGCGGTTCCCACCGACTGCATTTCTCATCCGACTGGTGAGATTATCAGGAAGAAGTCTGAACGCCGACCTCCCAATTCAACGAAGAGATGATCGACTTAACTGATCAGGGGACAGTGCCTCGGTTGTTCGTTTCCGAGTTTTTCCTCCTATCGCGTGAGTTAATGTGCTTAAGTGTGCTTAACTCCCCGTTTAATTATTGAGCAACAGGAAACAGGTTGGATCGGTATTCAGCATCCAAGTAGGATGGGGAACTTGGGATGGTGTGTTCCCCTGGAAGGTGCTCTATTGGAACCTCCCCAGCAGGCATTCCCTACTGTGTCAATCTCTTCAACAGCATTAACAAGAGCAGTAGGATGGAGACCTTGGGATGGTGTGTTCCCCTGGAAGGTGCTCCATTGGAACCTCCCCAACAGGCATTCCCTACTATGTCAATCTCTTCAACAGCATTAATAAGAGCAGTAGGATGGAGACCTCGGGATGGTGTGTTCCCCTGGAAGGTGCTCCATTGGAACCTCCCCAACAGGCATTCCCTAATGTGTCAATCTCTTCAACAGCATTAACAAGAGCAGTAGGATGAAGACCTTGGGATGGTGTGTTCCCCTGGAAGGTGCTCCATTGGAACCTCCCCAACAGGCATTCCCTACTGTGTCAATCTCTTCAACAGTATTAACAAGAGCAGTAGGATGGAGACCTTGGGATGGTGTGTTCCCCTGGAAGGTGCTCCATTGGAACCTCCCCAACAGGCATTCCCTACTGTGTCAATCTCTTCAACAACATTAACAAGAGCAGTAGGATGGAGACCTTGGGATGGTGTGTTCCCCTGGAAGGTGCTCCATTGGAACCTCCCCAACAGGCATTCCCTACCGTGTCGATCTCTTCAAACAGCATCAACAAGAGAAGTAGGATGGGGAACTTGGGATGGTGTGTTCCCTTGGAAGGTGCGAGTATGCAGGTACGGGTATAAAGGTGCGAGTATATATGGCCGAGCATCTAACAAGCGAGTATCCAACAAGCGAGCAAGGTATGATCGTCGTCCGCAGTATCCTATCTCGCCTATGCTTAGTCGTCTAGCGAGCACTCAACCTCGCCTCGATCCTAAGAGCCTACTCGACATAACTACAAAAGAAGAAATGCAAGAAGCGACTACAAAAGGCGAGCAAAAAATTGTATTCATTACTTTCATAAGTACATATACAAAAATTGCTGTACAGATTTGCGAAAGGGGGCCAGGCGACTATGCACAATCATCGCCACCATCCTCGCCATTAGCGTCGATATCTTCGCCATCATCACCCTCGTCCTCAGAATCGTCATCTTCGGAATCGGTGGATGAGGATGGAAGATCTCGCATAGGGGAGTTGGACTCTTCGGCGAGTAGTGCCGGGATGATGTCCATGATAGTCAGGTTCATTGCCTCCGGCTTCAAGAGGCCATCGGCCTTCAGACTGCTTAGAACCACCTTCCCGGTTGCTCGCGCGATCTCCCGGTGAACATGCGCCATATCGTCGCCAAGTATCCGAATCTGCTTGCCAACCCTGGAGGGGCCCGCCGACGAAGGCTGTTGCTCGGCAGGCCGAGTTTCTAACTCGGCGATGCGAACTTGGGCGGCCTCCAAGGTTTGCCGAGTATCCTCCAGCTGCTTCTCCAGCTGGGACACCTTCTTCGCCATCTCCACCTCGGCGGCCTGTACAGGTAAAAAAGCAGCGGTTAAGCAAAAAATCCATCGGCACAAAAGGCGACTATCACAGAGATCAGAAAGGCGAAGTGCGAGTACCTCATGATCTTTCCACTTGGCGGCCTCCAGCCCCATGGTGATGAGCTTCTTGCTCTGCACCTTGATCACCTGCTCGTATTCAAGCAGTTTCCTCGTCGTCGCGTGACCGAGCTCAGCAGCTCGCAGGTAAGCTCGCGAGCTCTGATGGGCGAGATACTCGGCCGAAACATCTTGCAGGAATTCGGCGTCCGCGCGACCATAGAGGGCGAACATCACGTCAAAAGCCTCGCTGGCATCCTCCCAATCCTCCGACCAGGCGGGGAGGTTGGTGCTCAAGGTTACTTCATGAGCCCGCTCAACCCAGGACACCAAAGGGCGACCATAGGCGTCCTCGCTACCCACACCTTCGCCGAAGTTCGGATGGCCGCTGGGCTCGCCAGCCTCCGAAGGATTTGCCTTCGCCTTCAGGTCCCTCTTGGCGACCTCCTTCTTTCTCGCAGGCTCGGCGGATTTCGCCTTGGCCTTTCGCTTTTTAGAGGGCCCAGCATCATCGCCGGCGACCTCCTGCTCATCGCCGCCTGGCGACAAATCGACCGGAGCAGAAGCCCCCGCCTTTGGCGCCAAAGGAAGAAGCTCGCTCAGTAAGGAGCGAGTAGCTGCATCAAGACAGAGAGAAGAGCATTAGACACCGACTGAAGACGAAGTGGCGAGTATTACCAAATACTCGCTCAGAAGACTACCTTCGCCCGGGAACACCTCGACGAGCTCATCTACTCGCCTCCTCCAGAGGATGACATCCAGGCGGCGACCTCGGAAGCTGTCGAGTAGCTTCTCCCGGCTCTCCTCCAAATAAGGGGGAGCGAAGGCGCTCTCTACCGGCTGGAAGGATGAGGTCGGCACGACTCCAAAGTCTCCCTTGATGACGACTAATCGTTCGGTCCAGCGATGGTTCTTGTTCGCCGTGCCGACCAGCGTGCAGACGTGACTGCACAAAAAGACGACGCCCTCGCCAGTGGCGCCGAAATGGAATACTCACCGGAAGATGGAGAGATCAAAGGCGATCTTCTATTCTCGCAAGAAACAGAGAAAGCCCATGATCATCGCCACTCCATTTGGATTAATTTGGGTAGGGACTATCCCATGATAGGGGAGTATCTGGCAGACCTCCGACCACAAGGGTAGTCGTAGGCCGACTTCGAAATGGCGGATGGGGAAGATCAGATCGGTCTCCGAGAAGGAGTTCAAGCGTTCATCCTCGCGAGGAAGCCTGGCGACATACCCCGGCGACAAGTACTTAGCAGAGAATTCCATCAGATCGCTCGGCCGAGTAATCGACTTCTTGAAGGAAGTCGCCTCGAAGTTCTTCGCATGGCTCGCACGACGAATAGCTGCCTCGTCAGCCATTCAGGAAGAAAGGGACTGAAGAAGCGTGTATCAAAGATGCGAAGAGAGGGACAATCGGCAAATACTCGCTGGAAAGAAAGGGAAGATCGCCAAAACCGTAATAAATACGTACCCACACACCCTATTTATAGTACTCGACGAAACTTGGCTTGCCGCGTACGCCGCCACGAGCATGAGTCAGGGGTGGCGAGTATCGAGGTAAAGTCGCCAAAACCAAGAGTACACGTCAAATCACCAGTGTCGAACGAGCGAGTACCTGCATCAGATCACTAGGATGTTCGCCAAAGCAACGCAACATTCAACAAATACTCGCAGGCAAGAAACAAAAAACAAAAAAGTAAATCCAGACGTCGCAACAAACAGGAAAGGTAGCAAGGGCGATATTCATACTCGCCAATTAACAAATTACTTGAAGAAATCAAATTATTCAGAATTACAAAGCATTCGCCAAAAGGTGACTAGCTACTACAAAGAGAAAAAAGACGGGATCCTTGGGGTTCGCCTGAGCATCGGGAAGTTGTGGTTGTCGCCCAACCCAGCCCATGCTGCGAGCTCGCTTAAAATGCTCGAAGTCCACGGACATAGCATCCTCGCCTTGTCGCAGCTGCTCCTCCATCCTCGCCAGGCGACCAACGGAGCCCGTGCTCGTGCGCATCCCCACCAGCTCATCATGATGCAACTGCTGGCGATGCTCCATCCTACCAACCCGGCGCTCCAGATCGCCGACAGACTGAAGGCGAGATTCTGCCCCCACCAGCCGAGCATCAAACTCTTCTAGCCGGGATACTCGCACCTCCAGCTCGGCCGGCGACGCTGAGAGTCAGCAGCCGCCAAGAGCTCCACTCGCGCTTCCAACGCAGTCAGACGCCGATGAGATTCGCTGATCGCCAGACGCTCCAACTTCGCCTCCAAGTCCAGGATGGCGCGAGTAGCCCTCTCCTGGTACTCGCGGGAGGGAAGCCCGACCCCATCAATCAGAGCCCCGATAGGGGTGCGAGCACGAGCTGCAGAAGAAGACATAAAAGCAAAACCTTAGTGGCGAGTAGCGACAAGACCCTTCTTTGAAGATACTCGGCAAAACAGCGACTCCATTTACCAGGCCGATGAGCATCATTCCGCGAGTCGCGGCGAGGACTCCTTCCGCGAGTCGCGGCGAGGACTCCGAGATGGTCGGCGAGGAGAGCCCCTTCTTCGATGCGGGGACAGACTGCGATGGGCGCCGTCTCGCCGGTTAGAGTGCGATCCGCCGATGTGCTCCCTGCTGGAATGCACATCACCCCGACCGTGATCATCCACTGGTCACCCTCCCCCTCTGGGAGCGAAGAAGCCAGAAGACCCCGCCACCCCGCCTCGGCGCGAGGACTCACCCGAATGGGTGGTGGGAGCCGAGGAAGACAGAAGGCGACGATCATCTTGCATGTCGGCAGGAGGTGGAAAAGGAGGAGGTGGAGGAAGTTCGTCCGCGGGTAGTTGCGCGCTACTCGCCACCTCTGGTTGTTGCAAAGGCGGTGGCGGCGGAGGAAGGTTACTCGCTGAAGGAGCCCTCTGCTCGCTCATCGGCCTCTTATCCACCGAAGAGCTGTGAAGGATCCGCACCGATCCACCCCGATGAGTTCCTCCCCCAGTCCTAGGCGAGATCATAGGCGATGATCGCAGAGGAATGGCGCTCAAAGGCTCCTCCCGAGCATCGACAAGTAGCGGATCTGCGAGATAGTGTAGAAAACGTCAAAAACTAACCAGCACTTGGGCGACTAAGCCTTAAAAAGTGGCGAGTATGTAGCTCTCACTTTGCGCAGGGGGACTTCAATTTGATCTTGAACCGAGATTCCAGCAGTACTCGTCTCAGGAGCTACATTCGACGAGGGAAGGTCAGGAGCAGGCGAGTCATCCAAATGACCGAGACCCAAGTCGTCAAGCATTTGCTGAGTGTCGCCGACTATAGGATCGGCGACCTTCTTCGGATCGGCGACATCTTTTCTCTCTTTCTTCTTCTTCTTCTTCTCAAGACGCTTCCTCTTCCTGGAAGCGAGGAATTCCTCAAGCTCGGCGTCGCGAGCAGGCTTCCGCGACGGTGGCAGCAGACTAGCAAGCTCGGCCAAATCAGCGGCAGCTTCCTCGGCAATACTGCGCGACATCTTGAGCGAGATCAGAAAAGTCGTGCCCTCAGAGACCCATCCCCCTCTATATATAGAGCCAGAGCGTCAACCAGCAGGATGCCGACTATCAATCAAATACTCGCAAGAAGGCCTGATCGTCGAATGACGGTTGGATGATTCTTTCCGAGCAACTACGTTACTCGCAAAGAGCGGGGATTGTGTACAACCCTCATTCTCCGAGGGTGGGCCCTCTCCAAGCCACATAGGCAAAGGTCAAAGTCAAAAGGTCAACACAGAAGTCAGCGGTTCAAGACACCAAGACAAACTCGGACAGCAGGAGTAGTAGACGAGTTCGTCGAACGCAGCCTTCCAGAGTTCGTCGAGCATAGGAGCAGAAGAAAGCCTAGGCGAGTAGGGGGCACTTGTGCGAGTAGCCCGGATACTCGCCAAAAGGTGGGCCACCATATGTGATACTCGCCCATTTGCCCGGGGAGATCGCCTCAATGTCGCTAGTCGCTGGGCAGGGGCTGGGCTATAAAAACCCCCCTACCCCTTGGTTTTCCTATAAATAGGACCCCAGGGGTACTTGGATTGACACCTGGACTTGAGCTCTTGAAACCTCGCTCTTGCATTCTGGAACCTGTCGCACTTGGCCGCTACTCCCGGTACTAGCCAAGTCGGTGCCTTCCTTGTACCCTGCTCGGCCATTTTTGGTCTTGGAGGGGAAGTCTCTTCGGAGCTTCTGGGTACGTGGTGGGACCTCCCTGCCGTGGCACCTGGGGTCCTGTTTGTTGCTCTTCTACCTTCCTCATAGTTGCCCACCAAGCCATCTCTTCGAGCCACTTGGCAAGTAGTCTCCGGCTGCATCGGTCCGAATCTTGAGGTCATGATTTTCCTGGCGTCTACAGTGTGTTCGACCGTGCATGACCATTTTTCTGCCTGTTTAGTATAAAATGCAGATTACATCGCAGTCGAAGTAGCAGAGGAGGGAGAGCTCGATCCCCCTCGCGGAAAAAGTCTGGAATCCCGCCATTTTCGCCCCATTCCACCGTAGGAGACAAGAGGAGACCTTCTCCGGTGATCTCCATCATCATTCCTTCATCCGGGAGCATTTGCAAGCTTTCTACGCCACTAGCTCAAGCATTTCACGCCGAGGAGACCGTAGAAGCACTGAAGATCGTTGGAGCGGTAACATCCTCCTTCGAGTTAGCACACCATCTTAGGGCCGAGCCGGGAGAGAGCCCGACAACCTCTCATTCCGGCCGAGAACCCAAGACGCGGTGACTTCTCCTTTGTGGTCCTCTCTAACCCTTGATGCTTGTACTTTCTTTGTGATGTTGTATGAACACATGTTAGGTTAATAGTATGTATTTTTGCTTGTGTTCATGTGCAATGATGATGTGGTGGCAAGAATAGCCCTTTTTGTTGTTGTAATAGCCTAGGTTGTTTGTGTGTGAAGCCACCTAGCGATTGCTAGTGGTGATGTTAGCGAAGAGGTGAATACAACCCTCACAAAACCTCGCACTGTGGCCACTCCACCCGCTTACCGAAGCGCGGCATCGCGGCCGCTGCACTCACCCACACCTTGCGAAGCGGTGCTTTTCGACCCGCATTTCACTTCATTCTGCAATAGCGTAGGAACCCAAATCACATCCCCCCCTTTGTTACTTAGTTATCCTTTTAACTAATTTCCGGTTTGAGCAAATCATACTACCCAACTTGCGGTCCTTTGAGAACGATATTCGGGGAGTTCCTCCCTATTTTATTACTTGAGCGACCGGTGCACTGTCGTCGTATCGCATTTCGTGCTTGCTAATTAGCAATGCTGAAATAGCGCATCAATAATCTCTATAGGAAAAACCTAATCGCTTCCCTATTTATACCCAGGGCATAAAATCAAACCCAGGGCATAAAATCAGATATCCGCAGACTCAGTCCTTAATATGAGTATTCGATGTGTATCATCGTGATCACTGAATATCGTCGAGACGATCTCGATGATATTGTCGTGATGACCTGTATCGTCTTGATAGTCAAGATGACACAATCTTGATGATCTATATTGTCGAGACGATCTCGATGATATCGTCGATGTCCTATATCGTCTTGACAGTCAAGATGAAATAGTCTTGATGACCTATATCGTCGAGACGATCTTGACAATATCATCATGATACCTAAAATATCGTCTTGACAGTCAAGACGATATCCCTTAGCACTCGACGATACATCATAGGTGATAGTCAGTCATATCGTCGTGATCATTTCGACGATATTCACAATATCGTTTTGATGATCTCGACGACATATGCAATGTGGTCATAAACACATGTCAACATGCTCCAAACAATATTCATAATATATGTGGAACATTTAGTCGACTCGAACTAACTCTAATTAGTCATAGGATTGGTCCTTCAGTCATATCCAATATTAGTAAGGCCAACACATTCCTTCCTCCAACTTCTCCAAACACTCTTATGTGCGACCTATAGGCTCATATTGCGTTGGCAGTGAGACTAACTGCATGATTGCTTTGAGATCACTTTGGAAATACCAACACTTCCAGGCCGCAGGAGGCCGGGCGCAGGGGACTCGCGGCCGCGCGCCAAGGGCTCGTGGCCAAGAGCGGCCGACAGGGAAGCCTTGCGGCGACTCGCCGCGGGCACGCGACCGAGGGAGGCCAGTCGGGGCGACCGAGGGTCTGGCGGCTGGCGGCCTCCCGGTGGTCGTCCGGTGGGCTGGTTGGCCGGGCGCGGGCACTTAGCGTGGAGTTTGGGCGCATGGATCGCTCGTGGTGATCGTGCGTGCGATGGTTTCCCCCATAACCTCCAACTAAGTTAGTTGGGTCATGGAATTTCGGCTAATCGCATCCCATAATTCCTATATCTTGAAGGAGACCCCATTATTTTCCCCCCAAAGTCCCTGAAATCCGGAGCAGGTGTGAGAGAAGTGTGAGGACTTTTGTGTGTGAAGAGATTTCGGCGACCATGACGGAGGTGGGAGAAGGAGCTCGAAAAGAGGTATGCAGAGACAGAAGTGGTGCGAGAGAAGTGTTGGCGTGCGCTCGTTCGGGGCATGCCTGCACATGACGAGTGCACGTGAGGGGTTCCGCCTGCTCCGGACCAGGCCACCACATACGCCACCTAACAAGGGGTGCATGAGTTCCTCTTTGTAACACCCCAAAAATCGTAGTTCATCGAAGTAGGCGGAGTGGTAGTGCTGCACTTGAAGCAGGCTAAATTTTCCCTTTCTGCTCTTAGCGCACGATCAGTGGCCTCATCGCGCACGACCGGTGATCGTGCGCCAGCGATCGTGCGTTAATTCAGAAGAGAATCGAGTTCTGTCCCGGACAGTGCGCACGACCATTTCCCTCTTCGCGCACGACCACTGACTGTGTGCCTGTGATCGTGCGCCCTGTTTATTCTGCTCCGCGATTTTGAGCGGAGAAGAAGATCGGTCCGTCCAAATCCTTTGGAATCCGATCCAATGGCTAGGATTAGATGCTGGAGGTCTTTAGGGCTGATGAGAGGAGTTGAATCCTCATAATCTCTAAGCCTTTCTCTCTCCAAACCTAGAGAAAGAAGAAGGAGGCAAGGAAGAAGAAGGAGAGATCCCGCCATTGACGGGGCTCCGGAGCTCCGTTTCGCGAGCCATTTCCAGATTTGGAGAGTGCAGCCCGGTGCGGTCCTTTCCCTCCGTGTGAAATCTTGGATCCATGGCTAAGAAGAACACTTCTATGGTAACGATTCTTCCTCCCGAACTTTGGACTTGTATTTGTCCTTTCATTCCTCTTTCTATGCTTGCATGAGGAATCCCTTTCACCAAATGGGTGAAGTGTAGGATTTCCTCAAGTTCTTCGGAACTCCGGGTAGATTGTGTCCGTCCCCGGCATTATTGCATGTAGAAAATCCGGTAGTCGTGCGGATTTAGGCATTTTGTGTGAAGCCTATTCGTGACCGTGAGCCCGAATCGGTGATGCTTGATTTGCGACGTTGCATTTAGGTTAGGCCTAGAATGCGTGTCGGAGAATGACTCTGTGAAATCATCTATAGCAGTGCGGGAAATAAGTATAGGCGTCTTGTGAAGATGCTAACGAAAGCCCCATGCTTTGAGATTGGTTGAAGGCAAACCTTCACCACGAAATTGATGCGGAGCGTATTGCACCTCCCTTGTTGAGTATTCGCGAAGCCTAGATCCTTGTGAAGGGGTTAGGTGCGTAGCGTATAATTAGTGTAGCACTTGAAAGTGCTAAACCCTTACGGGCCGAGGTGAAGCCGTACCCGCGTCGTGCGATAGATCGCGACGGTTAGAGCACGGGCAAAGCTAAACCGAACCCGTTTCCATGCAGATCGGTAAGAGGTCCCTTCCTCATGAAAGCCGTGTGATCATGGGAGAGGTCGTGGAAGGTGTCATACCTAAACCGACCAAAAGCTCTTGTTCCCACCTAAGGCTGTGACCCTTAGGGTGGAGTGTTGTGGAATTGATATTATGATTAGCCTCATGCGATTGCTTAGGCGGTTGTGGGGAACCTTCGGGTGAACCCAACCAACATCATGTGCATACCTAGGTTCCCCTCTCTTTTGATGCTCAACCTAGAAGATTGATTGTGCTTGAAACCTCACCTTGTGTAGTTTGCACTTTCTTTTTATTAGTACTTGTTGCTAGTTTGGCTTGCTTGCAGGGTAGAAGCTCCGCCACCCCGGGAAAGGGGTGGGGTCGTTATAATTTGGTCAGCTTTGCTGACCGTTACCTTGTTTGCCACCGCTTGGTGGAATGTTCTTATGTAGGTGCAGGTGAGCCTAGCGGAAAATAGCGGGCGGTGACCCTTTTGCTGAGTTGGCCCTCGAAGGCCAGCCTCTTTTCTGTTTTCCATGTATTGCCGGCCTGCGTGCCGATGTATGTTTAAGGAGTTTTATTACATTTGGTTAAATGTAAGGCCTTAAGGCCGTAACTCTACTTTATGGTTTCATTCCTATGATAGTGGACAGTTCTAAATGTAATGTTTTTAATCAAATGCTTTCGCTTACGTTTTGTACTCTCGTGTAGTTGTATTCTTTTCTGTTTATCACATTTTAACTCCTAGCTAGTGTGGTTTGTATGGCGTGGGGTCCCGGCCGGACCCGCTGTTATACTTTTCGTACTGGCAGGGTGTTACAATTTGGTATCAGAGCCTAAGGCGTCGATCCGTAGTTTAGCGAATTCGGGACGAATTCCTTTTAAGGGGTGGTGCGCACGGGTTGTGCATTCACCTAAAACGACAAAAACTAATAAGAATGTCCACTTAGGAATGAAAAAACATACTTGTTTGCGGAACCTGAGCGTTCCTTGATTGATGTTTGATATGTTTTGGGTCACTAAATTGTGCTTTGCATGATTATAGGTGACTAGAAGTGCTGCGGGGCAGTCTCGACCCCGTAACACCGCTGAAAGTAGTGGGTCGGTTGAAGTGCCAGCGACCACTCCTTCTGCTGAAATGATCAAATTAGTCGCGGAGGCTGTCTTCGCGATGATCAACGCTCAACCCCAAAGGCTGGTCCAGCCTGCTACTCCTACTCTGGATGTGGCCCTTGAGGCTGTTGCTGCAGTGGAACCTGCCGCGGAACCAAGGGTGGAGGCCCCTGTGCCTTTAGCTGCAGTAGAACCTGCGGTAGCGCCGAGGGTGGAACGCCAAGTTGCGCAAGTAGTTGCGGGGCGAGCGTGTGACCAACAATTAAAGCATTTCCTGAGCTTTAATCCTCCTACCTTCTCGGGGTCTGAGTCCCCAACGGAGGCAAAAGACTGGTTGTCAAGAGTCAGAAGAACTCTGAGGGCGACAGCGACGGACGAAGCCATGATGGTCACCTTAGCCACTTTCCTTCTTGATGGAGAGGCTGTGTTGTGGTGGGAAGAGCAGGAGCTGCATAAGTTCTGCGGTAGAGATATTACTGAAATCACAATGGCTGAGTTTTCAAAGTCGTTCCTCCAAAGGTTTATCCCCTCTGCCCAGCGCATTGCGTTACAAAACCAGTTCTTGAGGTTGACACAAGGTGATCGCTCCGTTGATGATTACTTGCATGAGTTTACCAGACTGAGTCGCTATGCGGGGTCCTTGGTGGAGGATGAGGAGACAAAGACAAATAAGTTCTATGAAGGGCTTCGGGACGAGTTGAGGCTGCTCCTTGCAGGCCCTATGACGTTTGGCTTCCAAGTGATGGTGCAAACTGCCAGATCTTTGGAGTTGGACATGAAGAGGGTACAAGCAAGGGGTGTTGTAAAGAAACCTGAGTTTCATGCGCCGGCCTCTCAGTCCAAGTCGGATTTCAGAAGGAACAAAAGGAAGTTCAAACAGGCGGAACCAGCTCCTTCAATGTTTCGGGAGCCACGACCGCGCGGACTCCTATTACGTGTTTCACCTGCGGGAAGGTGGGACACAAAGCTGCGGTGTGTCGAAGTGGTCCCCCGAAGGCTGGTAATCGAGCGGTGGATTATGCTCGTGCTGCCAAAAAGGGTAAAGCTGCGGAGTCTTCGGCTTCCCAGCACATTCCGACTCAGCCGAGAGTCTATTCGCTTGGCCAGCAAGAAGCTATACGACAAACTGATGTCGTCACAGGTACGAATTAGAAGTTAGCTTTTACAACTATATATATAATTCATACTGTTGTACGACTATATGCTTTATTTGTGTGCAATTAGGTTTCGTCCTAATTTTCAACTATCCGGCGAGAGCTCTATTTGATACGGGTGCATCGCACTCTTTTCTGTCCGAGGACTTCGTTGTGCGAATCGGAGTGCCGTCTACCTTCGTAGAGGATAGATTGGAAGTAGTGCTACCCAATGGATCTCGAATGAGTGCGGATAGGAAGAGCCGTGTGAAGGTGCGGATCGGAAGTCAGGATTTCGACTTGGAAGCGTCGTTATTACCGTTAGCTGAATTTGATGTGATCTTCGGCATGGACTGGCTCTCGGAGCAGCGGGCATGCATAGATTGCAATACAAAGGAGATCACTCTGGGAAGGAACACCGAAGGAGAAACCATGTTCGCCGGTATGCGAGGAGCGAGCAAGACGCTGATGTCTGCTCTCCAGGTGGTTAAGGCGGTGAGAAAAGGCGCCGAGTTGTTCTTCACCTTGTTGGAGGCTTCAGAGCCAATGCCCAGGTTATGTGATGTCCCAGTTGTAGCGGAGTACGCCGACGTGTTTCCTAACGAACTCCCTGGGGCTCCGCCTCAGTGAGAGATCGATTTCTGTATCGAGTTGGTGCCAGGTGCCAAACCTGTGGCCCGCTCACCGTACCGGATAGCGCCAAAGGAATTGGCAGAGCTGAAGGTTCAATTGCAAGAGCTGCTAGAGCAAGGCTACGTACGTCCAAGTTCATCGCCTTGGAGTGCACCGGTCCTCTTTGTGAAAAAGAAGGACGAGAGCTTGCGTCTATGTATTGATTATCGAGAGCTAAACAAGTTGACCGAGAAGAACCGATATCCGATTCCAAGAATCGATGATCTATTCGACCAACTGGTGGGGTCGACGGTTTACTCCAAGCTGGACCTAAGGTCCGGCTATTACCAACTGCGGATAAGGGAATGTGACATTCCAAAAACAGCGTTCAGTACCCGCTTTGGGCACTATGAGTTCACGGTGATGCCGTTCGGTCTGTCCAATGCACCGTCGGTATTCATGGACTTAATGAACAGGACGTTCCGAGAGTATTTGGATCAATTTGTGATCGTCTTCATCGACGACATTTTGGTATACTCTCAGTCGGAAGAGGAGCATGTAGGGCATCTGCACGCAGTTCTGAGCACCTTGAGGAGGAGTCAGCTATATGCCAAATTCTCCAAGTGCGAGTTTTGGCTACCGTCAGTAGCATTCCTTGGTCATGTCGTTAGTGGAGAAGGAATTGCAGTTGATCCGTCGAAGATAGAAGCGATCCGAGCGTGGCCTTTGTTGAAAAACGTAGCGGAAGTCCGAAGTTTCTTAGGACTTGCCGGCTATTATAGGCGCTTTGTGGAAAACTTCTCGAGGATCGCACTTCCTCTCACAAAACTGACTAGGAAGGATCATAAGTTCGTTTGGTCGCCCGAGTGCGCACGAGCTTTTGAAGAGCTGAAGAGCCGTCTGACCACGGCGCCCATTCTATGCTCGCCACAAGGTACGGAAGGCTACGAAATTTATAGCGACGCCTCAGGAAGTGGTTTGGGTTGTGTCCTAGTGCAGTTCAGGAAGGTAATTGCCTACGGCTCCCGGCAACTGAAGGTTCATGAGAGGAATTACCCGGTCCATGATTTAGAGCTAGCGGCCATGGTTTTCGCCCTCAAACTTTGGAGGCATTATTTATATGGCGTGAAGATCGATATCTTTACCGACCACAAGAGCCTCAAGTAATTGCTGGATCAAAGGGAGTTGAATATGCGTCAAAGGAGGTGGATGGAGTTCCTTGGAGACTACACCTTCGACATCAAATATACTCCCGGTAAGGGAAATGTAGTAGCGGACGCGCTGAGTCGTCGGGCTCCCGCTCAAACAAATTGGATTTTGATGCACGATGAGCGTCTAATCCGCGAGCTGGAAGAAATGGAGATCATTTGCATTGATAGGAGAACGTCTACTTCAGCATGCTTGAACTGGCCGGAGGTTCAATACGACCTTGCTGACCGAGTTCGACAAGCATTGGAGCTGGACGAGAGCATGAAACGCTATAAGGCGGAAACCGTTGAGGGGTTAAACGCTGATTTCTCCTTCGAAGATGACCTTATGTGGAAACAGGAAAGGTTGTGCATCCCAAACGTTGGCACTCTACGGGCGGAGTTGATGTACGAGGCTCATCATATCAAGTACTCAATCCACCCGGGGAGCACTAAAATGTATATGGATATGAAGAAGCTTTTCTGGTGGCCGGGTATGAAGAAAGACATTGCCCTTTACGTGGCCAAGTGTCATACTTGCGCGTTGGTGAAAGCGGAATGTCAACGTCCCGGTGGGTTTCTGAAGTCCTTGCCGATTCCGGAATGGAAGTTTGATGATATTTCGATGGATTTCGTGCACGGATTGCCGAGATCGCAACATGGAAACGACGCCGTCTGGGTGATCGTGGACCGTTTGACAAAGGTATCACACTTCATTCCGAACCGGAAGGATGATTCTGTAGAGAAGCTAGCAAAGCTCTATGTTGATAGTATTGTGAGACTGCACGGTGTCCCTCGTAGCATCTTCAGCGATCGTGACGGGCATTTCACATCGAAAGATTGGAGGCTTATCCATGAACTGTTGGGCACGAAATTGAAGTTCAGCACGGCCTTCCACCCGCAAACGGATGGACAGACCGAGAGAACCAACAGGACTATGGAAGATATGCTCTGAATGTGCGCTGTAGATTTTGGAAAGAGGAGGGAAGATCATCTCTATATGATCGAGTTCGCCTACAATAATAGCTACCAAGCCAGTATAAAGATGGCTCCCTTCGAAGCCCTCTATGGTAAGAAGTGTCGTACGCCGTTGTCTTGGGCGGAAACGGGCGATACTAAGCTATTAAAGCGAAAGGATGTTGAGGAAGCAACTTCGACGATCCGGACTATACGTGAAAGGCTATTGGTTGCCCAGGATAGGCAAGCAAAATATTTCAACGCCAAGCATAGGAACCTAGAGTTTGCCGTCGGTGACCGGGTTTACTTGAAGATCAAACCGTTCAAAGGGGTATCAAGGATCCGACGCTTGAAAAAGCTCAGTCCAAGGTACTTAGGACCGTTTGAGATCGTGGAGCGTGTTGGTGATGCGGCTTATCGGCTTGCACTATCTGCAGAGCTGAGCGGTCTGCACGACGTGTTTCACATTTCAGTGTTGAGGAAGGCAGTGCAAGAGCCTACTCATATCGTTGCGGTCGGCAAAGTTCCGGTTGATAGTGGGTTGTCGACGAAAGTCAAGCCCTTACGCATCGAAGATACCGAAGTAAAGCAGCTGCGGAACAAGTCCATTCGGATGGTAAAAGTCCGGTGGGATAATTGCGGCCGAGAGGAGCTCTCTTGGGAGAGAGAGCAAACGATGCTTGCGGAGTACCCCGAGCTATTTCTCTCAGGTAATATATAGCTGTAATTCTTGCTTCTGTTTTATAAATTTCGGGACGAAATTCTTTTAAGGGGGGTGGAGTTATAACACCCCAAAAATCGTAGTTCAGCGAAGTAGGCGGAGTGGTAGTGTTGCACTTGAAGCAGGCTAAATTTTCCCTTTCTGCTCTTAGCGCACGATCAGTGGCCTCATCGCGCACGACCGGTGATCGTGCGCCAGCGATCGTGCGTTAATTCAGAAGAGAATCGAGTTCTGTCCCGGACAGTGCGCACGACCATTTCCCTCTTCGCGCACGACCACTGACCGTGCGCCTGTGATCGTGCGCCCTGTTTATTCTGCTCCGCGATTTTGAGCGGAGAAGAAGATCGGTCCGTCCAAATCCTTTGGAATCCGATCCAATGGCTAGGATTAGATGCTGGAGGTCTTTAGGGCTGATGAGAGGAGTTGAATCCTCATAATCTCTAAGCCTTTCTCTCTCCAAACCTAGAGAAAGAAGAAGGAGGCAAGGAAGAAGAAGGAGAGATCCCGCCATTGACGGAGCTCCGGAGCTCCGTTTCGCGAGCCATTTCCAGATTTGGAGAGTGCAGCCCGGTGCGGTCCTTTCCCTCCGTGTGAAATCTTGGATCCATGGCTAAGAAGAACGCTTCTAGGGTAACGATTCTTCCTCCCGAACTTTGGACTTGTATTTGTCCTTTCATTCCTCTTTCTATGCTTGCATGAGGAATCCCTTTCACCAAATGGGTGAAGTGTAGGATTTCCTCAAGTTCTTCGGAACTCCGGGTAGATTGTGTCCGTCCCCGGCATTATTGCATGTAGAAAATCCGGTAGTCGTGCGGATTTAGGCATTTTGTGTGAAGCCTATTCGTGGCCGTGAGCCCGAATCGGTGATGCTTGATTTGCGACGTTGCATTTAGGTTAGGCCTAGAATGCGTGCCGGAGAATGACTCCGTGAAATCATCTATAGCAGTGCGGGAAATAAGTATAGGCGTCTTGTGAAGATGCTAACGAAAGCCCCATGCTTTGAGATTGGTTGAAGGCAAACCTTCACCACGAAATTGATGCGGAGCATATTGCACCTCCCTTGTTGAGTATTCGCGAAGCCTAGATCCTTGTGAAGGGGTTAGGTGTGTAGCGTATAATTAGTGTAGCACTTGAAAGTGCTAAACCCTTACGGGCTGAGGTGAAGCCTTACCCGCGTCATGCGATAGATCGCGACGGTTAGAGCACGGGCAAAGCTAAACCGAACCCGTTTCCATGCAGATCGGTAAGAGGTCCCTTCCTCATGAAAGCCGTGTGATCATGGGAGAGGTCGTGGAAGGTGTCATACCTAAACCGACCAAAAGCTCTTGTTCCCACCTAAGGCTGTGACCCTTAGGGTGGAGTGTTGTGGAATTGATATTATGATTAGCCTCATGTGATTGCTTAGGCGGTTGTGGGGAACCTTCGGGTGAACCCAACCAACATCATGTGCATACCTAGGTTCCCCTCTCTTTTGATGCTCAACCTAGAAGATTGATTGTGCTTGAAACCTCACCTTGTGTAGTTTGCACTTTCTTTTTATTAGTACTTGTTGCTAGTTTGGCTTGCTTGCAGGGTAGAAGCTCCGCCACCCCGGGAAAGGGGTGGGGTCGTTATAATTTGGTCAGCTTTGCTGACCGTTACCTTGTTTGCCACCACTTGGTGGAATGTTCTTATGCAGATGTAGGTGAGCCTAGCGAAAAATAGCGGGCGGTGACCCTTTTGCTGAGTTGGCCCTCGAAGGCCAGCCTCTTTTCTGTTTTCCATGTATTGCCGGCCTGCGTGCCGATGTATGTTTAAGGAGTTTTATTACATTTGGTTAAATGTAAGGCCTTAAGGCCGTAACTCTACTTTATGGTTTCATTCCTATGATAGTGGACAGTTCTAAATGTAATGTTTTTAATCAAATGTTTCCGCTTACGTTTTGTACTCTCGTGTAGTTGTATTCTTTTCTGTTTATCACCTTTTAACTCCTAGCTAGTGTGGTTTGTATGGCGTAGGGTCCCGGGCGGACCCGCTGTTATACTTTTCGTACTGGCAGGGTGTTACACTCTTGCTCCACCTTTTCTAACCTACATCCAAGCTGTCTGCCTCCTTCCTCTCCACGCCGAATTGCCACCCAAGATCCCACCATTTTCAAATGGCACCGCAAGCTCTCCCACAGGTTCTCCGGCCAGTCGTCTTTGCCGCCCAGACTGCGCTCTTATTGCGTCGCCGCATCCGGCCAGATCTTCCGCAGACACTTCGGCTTGTCGTCTTCGACACCCGAGCCTATCTCACATTTGGTTCATCTTCCTGGCGGAGTTCCTCTCAATCGCCTCGGTCTGCACACCCTTATTTCCCGAGTCCTCCTTTCCACTCCAAAAAATTCCCTCGAGCCCCACCCCAGCTGTTTCCCTGCAAGCCCCACATGCGTCTCTTCCTCTTCCCATTAAGACCACCATATTTTCCTTCTCACTAGCTGCAAAATTTAATTTTGGTCCCTACGTTTCCTTGGCACCACCTTTTAGCCCCATTCCCACACCACCTCTTGTTGCACACGATTTTTGTCACCACCCACTAATTATATACACAGCTCCACCCACCTTGATTTTAGTGTCCTTAGGCTTACATCATCCTCACTCCACCTCCATCCGCCGACGTTTGTTTTAGACCATACCCTCTAACGACATTCTCAAAGACCCCAACAACATTCTGACACTCAACCTTGGGGGCAAGTTCGGTTTTCATGGTCGATGGTGTGTTAGGCACACACTTTTATCCAAGCAAACCCCCCTTGTTGGAACCATCGGAGTGTGCGTATGGAATCCCCCTTAAATGTTTTTATACGTGGATAATAGATTTGGTAATTAATTAGTATTAATTAATTGGTTAATATTAATTAATGAGTATTTATTAATATTAATTCAAATAATATGTATTGTCTTATTATGTGTACCCTTCCTCAACTATATAAGGGGGAGGGGTAGGAGTCTTGTGGGCATCTTGGTTGTTATTAGTCTTTTGACCTCTCATTTGAGAGAGGAGTTCCTTGGAGAACCCAGCCTCCGGAAGCATAGTCGGAGCTTGCTCCGGATTGTTTCTGTATGTTCGTTTATTTTTAGTTAATGCAATTTATCCTTCTATTCATTCTTTCGCCCGCGACCACTGAAGTTTTCGCTTCGTAGCAGTAACACAATTATATTTAGTAAATCAAGGGATACAATTTGCAAGGTATGCTCTGGCCCACATTCCTGAAGGCTGGATCATTCTAGGAACTCATCTCTTATAGAGTTTGACGAGATTTCAAAAGCATAACTCTAAGACCTCCCTCCTCCTTATATACACGAGCAACTAACACTTTACTAAAATACCACTAGACTACACATTACATAAGGAAAAAAACCACTAAATGAGAGATACTCCTGGGATGCCAAGTTCGAATCTGCTCCTGTCATTGGGACTCCATGGACATCGAAGCTCACGACATTTTGGAGATACTACAAAGTTTTGGCTGGTACCCTCTTAAGAGCCAATTTTGTTCTTGATATTTGACAGTCATCATCCATGCCTAGATTGTATCAGATTGATATATAAATGTATGTGTTTCAGGTTTCCTCCATTATGAGAAATGAGTTTACTTTGGTTAAATGAATGACTGGTTAGTGTATTTATTGTACATCTTTTACATGACATGTTTGTTTAGTGGGTAGTATCTTCTCTCCTCCCTTTAGACGTAGGGCCTCATTTGGGAGGTTGGACAACATAACTCTTTTGTGTTCTTTGCGGTGATTGATCTCATTTATGTTTACTTTATGTTCGCCATATTTCAGTTGTAGATGTGCTTTCCACGAGGACATGTATCCATAGAAATATGAATGAGCGGAGTAAGTGATGGCGCGTCCTCTCCGACACTCCTTGATGATGATGACCCGGTTGCCGAGACGCTGCGACACAAAGATCTAAGGTGCCATGATGATGATGAAGGAAGTCCGCGCTACAATCTCCGCCCGCGGCGTGCCAAAACTGCCGTGAAAACTTAAAGTTTATTTATGCACTTTTATTTTATATTAATGAATATAAAATTATTTCATGCTTGATGATAATTTTATATTCATTAGTTGGTTGTAATTTTAATTTTGAACTCTTTTATTATTTTGGTGTGTATTTAACCATATGGATGGATGAGATTACATCTTCATCTTGGATGGTTAAGATTTTGTTGTAACTCCTATTTAAGGAGACCTTTATGAAGAGATGAAGCATTGAAGAGAAAAAAAACCCTAATTCCCTCTTGGAAATTTCGGCCACAAGGAGCTCTCCCCTTGCCCCCCCCCCCCCCCCCCCCGGTCGGGTCTCACTCTGGTAGACTGAATATGACTGAATAATATTAAAAAAAACGCAAAAAATTTCACCCAGCTGGCCAGCTCTCTCTCTCCCCGCTCTCTCTCTCCCGCTCCCCTCTCTCTCTCTCTCCCCGCTCTCTCTCTCTCTCTCTCCCCGCTCTCTCTCTCCTCTCTCTCTCTCTCTCCCGCTCAAACATCGGCGACCCCTCCAAACTCCGGCGGCCTCGACCTCCAACAGCACGCCATCAGCTCTCCTCTGCTCTCCTTATAACGACGATCCAAGGCCGACCCAACTCCTCCCACCTAGAGATCTCTCCATCATGTCTGAGCTTCTCCTCCCCAGATCTGACCGCCCCTTTCATGGCCGAAACTTCCGGCGAGCTCCAAGCCTCACTTTTGGCGAGATCCCTTCTTCTCCGGCGTGATCCACTCTTATTTCCACAATTTCAGTCCGCCATTCCCTCTTGACTTTATTCAGTCCGCTGAATTGGATCTCTTGACGACGTCTTCAATTCAGATCTCTCTCGGCGACGTCTTTCTCCTCTCTCGGCCGTTGGATCTCCGGGGAGAACCTCTTGGATCTCCACGGAGAGCCAAAAGGAACTCCGCGGAGAGCCAAAAGGATCTTCGCGGTTCTCCGGATCTCCGGGGAGAGCCATTTGGCTCTCCGGGGAGAGCCTTTTGGCTCTCCGGGGAGAGCCTTTTGGCTCTCCGGGGAGAGCCTTTTGGCTCTCCGGGGAGAGCCTTTTGGCTCTCCGGGGTGAGCCTTTTGGCTCTCCGGGGAGACCCTTTTGGCTCTCCGGGGAGACCCTTTAGGCTCTCCGGGGAGACCCTTTTGGCTCTCCGGGGAGACCCTTTTGGCTCTCCGGGGAGACCTTTATAATGATATAATTTCATATAAATTTTTTATGAAATATGAAACCTTGAATTTCTACCTATCATTTTAAATGCAATATTTAACATAATCCAATTGAATTGGAATTTTTTTTTATCAGAATTACTATAAATTAACATATATATATATATATAATGTTCGGCCTCACTTCAGTCCAACTACATTGGTTCAGCTTATCAAAACTGCACCCATGTAGTTTATCAAAAATGCATGGGTACAGTGATTCAAAACTGCACCCTTACAGTTCTTATAAATTGCTTTGGTGCAGTTCTGACAAATTTCATAGGGATAGTTTATTAAAAAGGTAAGCCCAACTTTTTTTCATGATGCTCTTTTGTATATATAATATTTCATATTTTTTCCACCACAGCGGTTTGTAGATTTCCCTGTTAAATTCAATTGAGAAACATGTATTAGGCAACATTATTCAATTGGGCATTCCTGAATGATCCTCTTGGGAACAAGGAGCAATTGAGCATTCCTGAATGAACCTTCGGTAAAGGCCACAGAAGGACCTGCTTACAAATACGTCGCGCAGTATCATGTTGCAGATCTGGGCAAAGTGAAAACTGAGAGTGGCACAGAAATGTTAGCTACTGAAGAAAGAGATTAAAAAGTAAAGTAATGGGGATGAATATTGATGAGACTATAACATATATAAAGCTATTTGGGCCAAACATAAGTCCGTCTGGCTTATATATGATGTGTCTGTGCATCAAATAGTTGTATATCTGAACAGAACTTTATTAATTTGTTGTGGTGCGTCGGTATGGTGTGGTGTGGTGTGTTGTGGCTAATGTCTTTTAAATCTATATAATATATATGCAAATATAGATTTTCAGACTACAATAAATTGAGGCGTTCATCTTTAAGATTTATTAAATGCATGTCTGTGAAATTATCAGTTCAGTGTTGTGGCTAATGTCTTTTTTCTTCGATAAATCTTCCTCCGCAGGAAAAAAATGCTTAGTTGAAAAAATTCATAATACTCTTCCCTAGGATCAATGGTGGGTATTAAGAGGCTGGTGATGCAGTTGATTAGTTAATAAAATGTTTTTGAAAATTAATTGGAATAAATTGTGTTGAAATCAACTCAAAAACTAGCAGGTTTATACAATGAATGTTCATGTTGGTTCAACATTTATATGATACAGCTGTGGTCTTCTCCTGTGTTGATCTTCAACTGATTTTGACAAAATATTAATAATGAATATTTGATTTTGACAAAAAATGACTTTTAATTAAAACTTAAATGATTATTTTGAAATATAAATGTATTATTTTATTCAAAAAAAAAAGATAAAAGACAACAGATGAGAAGACCACAGCTTCAATAAGGGATGATAGATTTTTTTTCTGCAAATTAGATGCATTTTCATCTTTTGATGAAAACTATGGGGTTGTTTTTCAACAAATTCATATTGAGAATACAAACTATAGAAAACATCTTTGGATCTACACAATGTAATTTTACCATTTATTATATATATTAGAAAGTTATAAACCACAAGAATGTTTTGCGTGGAGTTCAAGCTAATGGAGAATTTCAGATAATTTAATGAAAATGGTCATCTCAGATGTACATAATTACTTGGAAAAAAGTTGAATATTAAAAAAAATGAATAAATGACTGCTATCAACTTCAACTATATATACCATATCATGGTATGCTTCCGTGAACAATTGATCATCGTAAAAGAAAAAAAATGATTTGTAAAAATTAAAATAATAACCATATCAGTCTAGGAAATATTTTATATAAGTGTTTAATGAAGCAACATTTTCAAGGATCCAGAAGGAGCAAATGATTCTCCGCAGAGATCCAAAAGGTTCTCCGCGGAAAACCATTTGGATCTCCGCGGAGAGCCATTTGGATCTCCGCGAAGATCCAAATGACTCTCCGCGGAGATCCAAATTGTCATCTCGGTGATATGAATAATCACTGCAAAGAGCATTCATCTCTCCCTCCCTCCATTTTTTTTCTTCCTTTCCCTCTTTTTTCTTCCTTCCTCCCCCTTTCCCTCTCCTCCCCCTCTTTTTTCTCCTCCCCCTCTTTTTCTTTTTTCTCCCCCCCCCCTCCCCCCTTTTTTCCCCCTCATACCTGAGTGGAACCCGGCGCCCCCCCCCCCCTTGGTGTGAAGCCTCCCCATGCGATCTCCATCCCGTTCGGTGCGACTCCGGTGTGGCTTCCTCCGGTGCGACTCCAAGGAAGAAGGTTGCAACCCCATTCGGTGTGACGCCGGTGGATCCGTGGAGAGAGTGAATCTCCCACCTTATCTTATGTGTTCATCTTCTTGGTTGGGTAACTTCTTCCTCATTTGTGATTTCTTGCTGTGAGATTTGTGGAGGTGTTTTCGAACCGTCTTTTCCGTGATTTTTAAAACGCATCGCTTGCAAGTTCTGATTTCGAATCGTTGTTATTGAATCTCTTGTGATCCGGATTGGGAAGATCCGGTGCGGGAGCAAAACTCGGCCTAGCCTTGACTTGCTCTCCAAGATTGGCACAATTTGTGCTAACAAGGGAATTAATCTCAACTAGAATTTCGACTGCTACTAATCGTTTGCCGCCGCTCCGAAATAAATTATTTGCTGCGTTTGAAACGGCTCAAGTTGAAGAATAGATGCTTGTGTAGGTGCGGTGAGTTGTGTGCTTGTTGGAGAGGTAGGTCTTAAGGACGTTGTATCGAGTCCGGCTTACGGTGAGTTGTGTGCTTGTTGGAGAGGTAGGTCCTAAGGACGTTGTATCGAGTCCCGCATAATTTTATCCATCGGATTTGGGAGCCAACCGACCCCTTTTTGTTCGCTTTTGGTCGGAGCCCTCCTATGTTATTTTAATTTCTGTGATGAATGTTCTTCTGTTAGCGTAACGACCACGTGTCTCGTTCATCCCTACATCAATTTGGTATCAGAGCCAGGTTGTGTTAAGTTCTATCTCGACACCATCCTTACTCTCAGATCTGTAGGCTATCCGTCCTCTAGTCGGTGCGTTCGTTAAAACGGTCAAAATCTGAAAATTTTCGGATTGGTCTGCATTTAGTAAAATCTCGGAATTTTAAAACATGTCAAAAAAATCTGAAATTTTTTCTGTAGCTTCCTGCACGTATTTCCAGCAACATTAAAACAGAAAATTTTTCGATTCGGCCTCGTTAGGTTGACCTGAAAATTGGGAACGTCGTAATTCTGTCTAGTTGGTCTGCGAATAGCGGGCCAAAACTTTCAATTTTCGTCGAAATTTAAAAAAACAATTCTTGAAGTTCTCACTGTTAGTCACATCCCGAATATATTTTCCTGCCAAAATACTTTCTATTAATCTGCACTACAAAAAAATTTCACTTCATTTCTGTGTCCAACCCTGTATGCGCACTAGGCTAGGAACGGAGTACACGACACCGTCTACGTCTAGGATGGCTGCGAACCAGCATGATGATCCCAACACCGAGGCCATAGCAGGTCTACGTACCGAAATGACTGAACTTAGGACGATGTTGGCACAAATCCTTCTGAATCAAGGAGGACCACCACCACCACCACCCGTTAATGTTGGGCAGCCAGACCGGCACCAACAGGACCATGATTCGGATTCCGATAGGAACTCTCCTCGAGTGCCCCCTCGAGAGCGTCGCACCGAGCGCGCCTTCGACATCACTAGGGCCGTTAAGATTGACGCCCCCACTTACGATGGTTTGGGAGACCCCCAGGTCTTCCTTACTTGGGTAGTGGATATGGAATGTTACTTTGAATGGCACAACCTGACGGACCCTCAAAAGGTCCAAGTCGCCAGGATGAAGTTAACGGGACGGGCGAAAACTTATTGGCTGAACGAGGAGCGAAGATTGGGAGCAAGGCAAGGAGTCCCACCTATAGGTTGGCCTATAATGAAGAATTTACTGACCGATCAGTACGTCTCTGCGTACCACCGAACCCAAATGTTCGATGAGCTTGCCACCCTGCGGCAGGGCTCGAACTCGGTAGCCGAATATATGGGAGAACTGAAGGACCGCATGGCACGGTGCGACCTTAGAGAGGTTCCGGAAGTCACGTTATCTAGGTTCCGTAAGGGGCTGCATCCTGATATCCAAAGGAAGCTCCTGCGCTATGGGCATACGGACTTAAACACGACATTCAATGCCGCCCTGGACATTGAAAAACACCTAGCCTCTAAGGCTCACTCCCGATACTCTCACGAGAAGAATAAGTCCACCATTGGGGCTTCTTCTTCCACATATCCTGATAAGGGAAAGTTTAGGTCCATCGAGTCAAAGTCTGTTGTGATCACCGCTAGAAACACTAAGAACCCCACGAGTGACCGTATCCCTATTGGGAAGGTTAGCAAGTCTAACACCACATATTATTCTTGTGGCGTTCAGGGTCATTACGCCTTTGAGTGCCCTACGAAGACAAAAGTCATAGCCTTTCTAGAATCGTCTACTGACCCTGCTGATTACGAGTACGAGGCTGCTGAGGAGAGTGACCCTGATGGGGTCCCAAGCGATTTAGAGGACGATCACCACCTTATGGTGATGCGTTGCATCTTGACCACTCCTCGTCCCGTGGACGACTAGAAGAGGACGAGTATATTTTCCCTGATCTTTAAGAGTGGCGAGAAACTTTGCAAACTAGTTATTGATGGCGGTAGTTGCGTGAATGCCGTTTCGGAGAATGTCGTTAAGCGTATTTCCTTGACTGCTGAACCGCATCCGACCCCCTATCAGGTTGCTTGGATCAGTAAGGTTACTATTAAAGTTACCCAGCGCTGCTTAGTCCCCCTGACCTTCAAATCCTACACGGATGAGATTTGGTGCGACGTCCTGCCGATGGACGTTTGTCATGTGTTGTTAGGCCGCCCCTGGCTCTACGACCGTGATGTGACGCACAATGGTCGCGCCAACACATATGAGTTCAAACTCAACGGCAAGACCGTCACCTTGAGACCGACTGTGCCGAAAGTGCCGATAGTGTTGGCTAAGGATACCTCTGTCCCGGTAGAAAGGAAAGCGTTGAGTTTAGTTGGAAGGAAAGAATTTGTGAAGGATTCCTTCCTTGAGGGTATGATGTACGCTCTCGTTCTCATGAGTGCAAAGACTGATAGTGGCATATTGGATGATTTACCCCGAGAGCTACGGGTATTGTTGGATGAGTTTAGGGACGTTTACCCGGACGAGCTGCCTTCGTCGTTGCCACCACTTAGAGATATACAACATGCCATAGATCTTATCCCTGGATCGTCCCTACCCAACCAGCCCCACTATAGGCTTAATCCCGCTGCCCATAAAGAGTTACAAAACCAGATTGAGGATTTACTGAGTAAGGGATGTATTAGGACGAGTATGAGCCCATGTGCTGACCCAGCGCTTCTTGCCCCTAAGAAGGATGGAACTTGGCGCATGTGTGTTGACAGCCGAGCTCTCAACAAAATTACTATAAAATATAGGTTTCCAATTCCGCGACTAGATGATCTCTTGGATGTCCTATCAGGAGCCACTATTTTCTGAAAGTTAGACTTACGGAGTGGTTACCATCAGATTAGGATCCGGGAAGGGGATGAGTGGAAGACAGCGTTCAAATCTAAGGACGGGTTGTATGAGTGGTTAGTGATGCCCTTTGGGTTATCTAATGCCCGCAGCACCTTCTCTCGGATGATGACGCACGTTTTTAGGCCGTATATGGGGAAATTTGTTGTAGTATATTTCGACGACATCCTAGTCTTTAGCACCTCCCCCGCCGAGCATCTCTCCCACATCAAAGTGATCCTCTCCGCCTTAAGAAAGGAAACCTTATTTCTAAACCTTAAGAAGTGCACATTTTATGTTCCGGAGGTCGAGTTCTTGGGTTACATCGTTGGTTCTGCAGGTATTCGTGTTGACCCAGGTAAGGTCCAAGTGATTAGAGACTGGCCCGAGCCCACTAGTCTTCGAGAGGTATGAAGTTTCCACGGGTTAGCCACGTTCTACCGTCGTTTCATTCGCGATTTTAGTAGTATCATGGCGCCCATTACTGACTGTATGAAGAAGGGCGAATTCACATGGATGAAATCCGCCACGTTTGCATTCCGTCGTATAAAAGAGCTTATGACCGAAGCACCGGTGTTGCGTCTCCCTGACTTCACCAAGGTCTTCGAGCTTACTTGTGACGCGTCAGGCGTAGGAATTGGAGGTGTCCTGAGTCAAGAAGGTCACCCGATTAGTTATTTTAGTGAGAAATTAGCGGGCGCTAAGTTAAACTATTCCAACTATGATTGGGAATTTTATGCGATCATTAGATGTTTACATCATTGGAGGCACTATCTCCTTTCTAAGGAATTCGTGATCCTCTCTGATCATGAAGCGTTACGATTCATCAACGGTCAGCACAAAATCAGCCCACGCCACGCTAAATGGGTATCCTTCTTGCAAGAGTACACATTTAATCTTAAGCACCTTAAGGGGTCCGAAAATCGAGTTCCCGACGCACTCAGTCGCCTCACCCTCTTGCTTTCCTCCATGCAAGTCCACGTGATTGGGTTCGAGCGCATAAGGGATGAATACGCCACATGCACTGATTTTCAGGAGCCATATCTATCCGCCCAGGATAGCTCTCCCACGACCATTTCGGCCTTTTCACTTCGGGACGGCTATCTGTTCAAACACGGGAAATTGTGTATCCCTCGCTCCTCTTTGCGACTCCACATCATTTGGGAGTTACATAGTGGTGGCTTGAGTGGACACTTCGGTAGAGACAAAACGATTAAGCTCGTAGAGGAGAAATTCTATTGGCCCAAACTAAAGGCGATGGTTGGGAGGGTAGTGAGCAGTTGCCGTACGTGTCAAGTTTCTAAGGGTACTAAGTCCAATGTTGGTTTGTACACTCCTCTACCTATCCCGTCCATACCATGGGAAGACGTGAGCATGGACTTCGTGTTAGGCCTTCCCCCACCCTTCGACGTCATGACTCTATTCTTGTCGTTGTGGATAGGTTCTCCAAAATGGCATACTTCCTTCCATGTAGTAAGACCGACGACGCTTCTCACATGGCGAAGCTATATTTTAAGGACGTTGTTAGTCACCGCGGAGTTCCGAAGACTATTGTCTCAGATAGGGACGTAAAATTCACTAGCTACTTTTGGAAAACCTTGTGGATTCTTATGGGAACCAAACTACTATTCTCCGCGGCTTATCATCCGCAAACTGATGGGCAGACGGAGGTAGTCAATAGAACCCTAGGAAAACTTCTTAGATGTCTAGTGAGCGATCATAAAGGCATGTGGGATCTTCTTCTTCCTCACGCCCAGCTGGCCTATAACAACTCCAAAAATCGGTCCACCGGTCTGTCTCCAAACGAGATTGTTCACGTGTACAACCCCCATATCCATCGAGTGAGGCCCAGCATGGAGGGCCGTCGAGACGTGTCGACTAGACCCAAGGGGTCTTAAGACTTTTGGGTATCGCCCGGCGAACCCCCGTAGCTCTCACCAGAGGAGGAGTTAGAGGCGAGAGGGGAGGGGCGGGTGCCCCCCCCTCTCGCCCTCGCCAAGTTAGAGGCGAGAGGGGAGGGGCGGGTGCCCCCCCCCCCCCCCCCCCCCTCTCGCCCTCGCCAAGTTAGAGGCGAGAGGGGAGGGGTGGGTGCCCCCCCTCTCGCCCTCGCCAAGTTAGAGGCGAGAGGGGAGGGGCGGGTGCCCCCCCTCTCGCCCTCGCCAAGTTAGGCGAGAGGGGAGGGGCGGGTGCCCCCCCTCTCGCCCTCGCCAAGTTAGAAGCGAGAGGGGAGGGGCGGGTGCCCCCCCCCCCCCCCCCCTTTTTTGCCCTCGCCCAGCTAGGGGCGAGAGGATGAGGGGCAGGTGCCCCCCTCTCGCCCTCGCCCAGTAAGGGAGCTCGCCGAGCCCCGTAAGGTACCCCCTTCGCCCAAGGGAGGTCCCTTCTCGTCCCGTTTTGGCTATTCGCAGTCCAGTTTTGGCTATTCGCAGTCCAGTTTTGGCTATTCGCAGTCCGGTGGTCTGCGTTTAGCGCTTCAGAACAGCGGGATTTGGCTATTTGCAGTCCGGTTTTGGCTATTCGCAGTCCAGATCCGAAAAACCTATAAATAGGACCAAGGGGCACCATTTAGAGGCAGACTCATCCTAGGCTAGCTCTCTCCTCCCCTCTCCCTTTCCCCAAATCTCTCTAGGGGGTGAGCGAGAGGCTCCAGTGGTGCCCAAGCTTAGTAGTGGCTTGGGAGGGGAAGTTCCAAGGGGACTTCCGGGTATGTGGCGGGACCTCCCCACTAAGCCCTTGGTCCAGTTCTTAGTTCCGACACCTTCAACCTAGAGCTCTCCCTTGGGGGAAGTAAGGGTCGGTCGCCCCTCAGCCTCGTTGAGGGCCCCGAACTCCACAGAGACCGAGTAGTCGGTTTCAACATTTATGGTGCGGTGAGCGTGGAGTGTGACCGATTCAAGAAACTCTCAAGATGAGCTCCATGGGCGGAGGTGGAGGATGTTCCGACCCAGGTCACTCGCAGCCCCCGGTGGCTGAGGTGACGTTGGAGATGTTGGAAAACTTCAAGCGGGAGGTCGCGCAGGTCTTGCAGGTTGCTCTCAGCCAGCAGCCCAGGATGGAGGTGCCAGCGGGGGGAGAGTGTGAAATTTTTCCGGACCTTGTGAGAGTAAGCAGGAATAACAACTAGAGATACAAGCCAAACAACCAGAGACAATCTTAGGCGAACAAAACGATCTTTATTGATAGCAACACTTCAATTACAGGGCAAGACATGCTCGACGAGACATGATTTCGTCAGCACAAAACTTCAAAGAGAAAGAACAGAAACTGCAGATAATTGAGATCGCACGGTCTCTTGCCGAACTCAGCAGCTCGCCAGACCGCTGCTGCCAGACCGCAACCGTTCCCGATCTCGAAACTCCACCAAACCGCTGCACCAGACCGCTCCTTTGCCGATCTCCTGATTCCCGAACTCCAGCACCACAACTCCAAGCCGCAAACCGCCCGAACACTTTCAGAGGAAGAGGTGACCGCTGCTGCCTGCACTATCCGCAGAAGCTGCACAAAGAAGAATTCAATCAGAGACCGCTCGGTCAGAAACACAGACCGCAGGAACTAGGCAAACTCGGCTTACACTTGGTGTGTTCTTCTTTTGCTGCTACAGTGGCTCCCTATTTATAGGCGTGAGACCTGATCCAGTCACCACCCTATGAGATAGAGTCACCACCCATCAGATCGCGCGACCTTACCGGTCAACCCGAGCGATCACTGCAACCCTCCTGCTTCATTTTGGTGAGCGCCGACTTCACTCTAGACCGCGGGAGATCGCTACTCCCTTGGTCTGAACACGACTCCACACGGAGATCGCCAGACCGCCTAGAAGTCACCCACCACCTGTGTTCGCCTGAGACCGCAAACACAGCCAGCTCGCCCTCCTGGTCTCCTCCTGAGACCGCGAACTGAGACCGCGCGACTAAGAATGACTTAGTCCGTGAACTCCTTCAGAACCCTCTGGAAAGCCACCAGACCGGATTCAAGAGCCAACCCGTGCGGTCACGCCAGACCGGCACGTCCTTGAAGAGAACAACTTATCGCGCGGTCAGAGACAGACCGCGCGACCCTGAGGATGAACAGCCGTCATGCGGTCACAGCCAGACCGCATGACCTCCTCCTCCAGCAGCCCTTGGAACAGACCAGCGGTCAACCCTGGAAGCCGCAGCTGACCAATAGAACAGATCGCCATTGTCAGACCGCCAGACCGTGCGGTCACGCCAGACCGCCCGGTCTCTTCCCAGACCGCCCAGGTCCAAAAGCCTCCTCCACTTCCACTTCAATAATTTCAACACTCCCCCTTGAAGTGGGAAGTGGAAACTAGCCCAAGTAGCTCCCTTAGCCGTGTGAACGGCCCCTTTGCCAGCGCCTTTGTGAAGATGTCTGCGACATTGTCCGCACTCCGCACATGCTCGACCGAAAGAGATCCCTCCAGCACTTTCTCCCGTATGAAGTGATGCTCGATCTCAATATGCTTGGTCCTCGCGTGACAAACTGGATTGGTTACCAGTTTGAGAGCACTCTCATTGTCACCGCGTAACAGAGTCGGCTCCCGAACCTCCTTGTGGACGTCTCCTACCAACCTCCTAAGCCAGATGGCTTCCTGAGCTGCCAAGGCTGAAGCCTTGTATTCCGCTTCCGTGGTAGAGACTGACACGGAATCCTGCTTCTTGCTGCACCATGATATAGCCGTAGGGCCTGCCATGAAGACGAATCCAGATGTCGACTTTCGATCATCCGAATCTCCCCCGTAATCGGCATCCATGTATCCATGCACCTCGAAGCCCGCATCCTTCCTGTATAGGAGACCCATGTCCGAGGTCGCCTTGACATACTTCAGAATGTTCTTGGCCGCTAGCAGATGAGGTACTCGTGGTTCCGCCATAAACCGACTCACCCTGCCCACTGCATATGCAATGTCCGGCCTCGTGATCGTCAGATAGATTAAGCTCCCAACCAGAGCTCGGAACACCAACGGATCTTGCATGATCCTTCCCTCATCCTTCCGAAGCTTCATAGCCTTCTCCAGAGGTGTGGAAGTGCACTTCCCTTCCTTCATGCCGAACCGCTCCACGATCCGCTCCGCATATCCGGCTTGGGTCACCAGCACTCCACCTTCCTTCCTCTGCACCTCAAGTCCAAGGAAATGGTGAAGCTCACCTAAGTCCTTCATCTCGAACCTGATGGCCAGCTCGGCCCGAAGCTGTGCTACCTCCTCCTTCGAGTTCCCCGTCACGATCATATCGTCAACGTATAGCAGCACGATGACCTGAAGCTCCCCGCTCTTCTTGACGAACAAGCTCGAGTCTGAGTCTGAAGCAACAAATCCACAGAATAGGAGATATTCTGCGATCTTCCCGTACCACGCCCTCGGCGCTTGCTTCAAACCATACAGGGCCTTCTTCAGCTTGCAGACATGCTCCGGAAGATCTTCAGACACAAAGCCTGGTGGCTGAACCATAAAGATGTCCTTGTCAATCTCGCCGTACAAGAAAGCGTTCTTGACGTCGAGCTGCCAAATCTCCCATCCACTGAACGCCGCCAAGGCAATGATGAACCGAACTGAAGTCATTTTTGCCACCGGACTGAATGTCTCATCATAGTCTTCATCGTATTGCTGCGAGAACCCCCGAGCTACAAGACGAGCCTTGTAACGCTCGATACTGCCGTCAGCTTTCTTCTTCAGCTTGTAGACCCACTTGCATGTCACAGGAGCGATGCCCTTCGGCTTGGGCACAAGAGACCAGGTCTCATTCTTCTCAAGAGCTGCCATCTCTTCTTGCATCGCAACATCCCACTCCTTCACGCCTTGGGCCTTCTCAAAGCTCGACGGCTCCCTCTCATCCAAGGGACCAGCAAAGAAACATGAGACAAAGCTCACTGTGTTTCCTCCTGTATAGCGATCAGGGGCAATGATAGATCGCTTCGATCTCCTCAGCTCCTTCCCCTGAACCGCTTCATCTCCAGCTGCTTCTTCCCTAGCTCCCCTTCCAGACGTGCTAGGAGCATTGCTCCCCCTGCTCCCTGAACCAGAAGCCCCCGTCTCGGAACTAGAAGGAGATGGACCACCTGGTGATACAGGTAGCTCCACCTGAAGATTTTCCACAGCTTTCTCTGGCATCTCCACCCTGCTCTCTGGTAACTCCACATCAGAAGACCCCTTGTAAGATGTCACCTCATCGAACACGACGTCACGAGATACAACAAATCTCCGCGTCTCCGGGTCCATGCACTTCCACCCTTTCTTCCGCTCATCGTATCCCACGAAGACTAGCTTTCTTGCTTTCGCATCTAGCTTCGTCCGAAGAGCATCTGGAACATGCACGTAGCAGGTGGAACCAAACACCCTAAGGTGTGCCACACTTGGCTTCTCCTTGAACATCATTTCATGTGGAGTCAGCATGTTGATGGGGCTCAGAGGCATCCTGTTGATGACGTAGGCAGCACAAGACATTCCCTCCGCCCAGAAGGACTTTGGGATACTCTTGGCATGCAGCCAACACTTGCAGGTCTCCGTCAGATGACGGATCTTCCGTTCTGCAACTCCGTTCTGTTGTGGAGTATGAGCACAAGTGGGCTCTCTCCGGATGCCCGCCTTCCTGCAAAAAGTGGAGAACTCAGCAGAGGTGAACTCCCCTCCGTTGTCCGTCCTCAGCTTCTTGATCCGCAGATTCAGCCGACCCTCCACGAGCTCCTTGAACTCCACAAACTTGGCAAACGCCTCCGCCTTCTCCTTCAGGAAATAAACCCAGACATATCTGGTGTAGTCATCGATCAACACCAGCATATACCTGCTGCCTCCGAGGCTTGGGGTAGCAGTAGGTCCCATCAAGTCACCGTGGATGCACCCCAACGGCACACTACTCCTTGTCTGCGACTTGTCAAACGGTAGTCGATGAGACTTGCCGAACTGACATCCCGCGCAAACATGACCTTCTCCGTAGGAAGATAGACTTGGCAGGCCCTTGACCAGGCCTCTCACCGCCATAACTTTCAGTTTGTCCATCCCCACGTGCCCCAACCTCTCATGCCATATAACGGCACCATCATTCGTCTTCATCTTGTCAACGTAGGAACTTGTCGACAAAACGAACAAGTCCTTCGCCCTTCTCCCGACATGGACGACCTCGGCCTTCACGGCCTCTACATTACGTAGAAATTTGACTTATGTCGGGCCGAACAGAACGTGATACCCAGCGTCAACAGCGTTGGTCACGGAGAAGAGGTTTTTCTTCATTCCGGGCACATGATAGACACTCTTCAAGGTAAGTGGCCCTCTATCACTGCCCAAAGAAACAACCCCCACCTTCTCGACTGCATGCACAGTATTATCTGCAGTGATAATAGCATTGTTACCTGTGTACGGCTCTGCTGAAGAAAGCTTCGACTCGTCCCCGGTGAGGTGATGACCACACCCCGAGTCCACGATCCAGTCCTCCTGATAGTTGTTAGGAGCCGAGGCTCCAATAGAAGCCGAGAAGGCTCCTCCCCATCCTCCATCAAAGTGCCTGGCTGGTGCTTCCTCCTTCTCAACAGCATGCCCTGGCTGAGTATTCAGCCTGCAGTCCTTCTTAAAGTGCCCAACCTTTCCGCACTTGAAGCATTTGAGACCTTCCTTCTTCTTCTTCCCGTCAGCCTTGGGAGCATACCCCCTTTCCTGCTGCCCAGAAGTTGAAGGCCCATGGCCTTCCGTGGTCTTCTTCTTCTTCTCCCACTTCTTCTTCCCTGAGAAGAGAACCTCGCCATCTCCCCCAGTCACTGACACCCCCGCCATCTGCCTTGCCAGACTTTCCTGCGAAGCTAGCAGATTCTCCAGCTCTAGCAGAGACGGCTGATTTGCCCATCCCTGTACCGACGTCACAAAGGCCACATATTCCTTCCGCAAGCCGCGGATGATGTGCCTCTTCAGCTTCGCCTCAGAAATTGGCTCATCAGGATCCAGTGCTGATATCTCAGCGCAGAGATTCTTCATCTTCAAAAAGAAGTTTGAGATAGAAAGATCACCTTGAGCTGACCTCGCCAACTCATTCTCTAAGAACTGTAGCCTTGCTATATTCTTTTTGTTAAACAGCCCATCCAGGGCTCTCCAGATCTCAGCAGCTGATCCACACCCCAAGATGTGATCAAAGAGATCAGGTGAAATGGCACGCTTCAAGGTGAACTCGGCCTTGGCGTTGGTCTTCCTCCATGCCCTCACGGCCGGTCCATTATCACCTCCTTCTACTGCCTTCACCTCTTCTGTTTCCTCTCCTCCTACCACCTCCCAGAGGTCCTCACCCAGAAGATAGCTCTGCATACACGACTTCCACTTCTTGAAGTTAGTCGATGTAAGCATCTCAATACCAAGACCTCTTGCAAAGCCACCTTCCATTGCTCTTCCTCTGGTTCCTTCTTCACAAAGGCGATGGCTACTCTAAGTTATTCACTGCTCTTTCAACTCCAACCTCCCTCTGATACCATGTGAAATTTTTCCGGACCTTGTGAGAGTAAGCAGGAATAACAACTAGAGATACAAGCCAAACAACCAGAGACAATCTTAGGCGAACAAAACGATCTTTATTGATAGCAACACTTCAATTACAGGGCAAGACATGCTCGACGAGACATGATTTCGTCAGCACAAAACTTCAAAGAGAAAGAACAGAAACTGCAGATAATTGAGATCGCACGGTCTCTTGCCGAACTCAGCAGCTCGCCAGACCGCTGTTGCCAGACCGCAACCGTTCCCGATCTCGAAACTCCACCAAACTGATGCACCAGACCGCTCCTTTGCCGATCTCCTGATTCCCGAACTCCAGCACCACAACTCCAAGCCGCAAACCGCCCGAACACTTTCAGAGGAAGAGGTGACCGCTGCTGCCTGCACTATCCGCAGAAGCTGCACAAAGAAGAATTCAATCAGAGACCGCTCGGTCAGAAACACAGACCGCAGGAACTAGGCAAACTCGGCTTACACTTGGTGTGTTCTTCTTTTGCTGCTACAGTGGCTCCCTATTTATAGGCGTGAGACCTGATCCAGTCACCACCCTATGAGATAGAGTCACCACCCATCAGATCGCGCGACCTTACCGGTCAACCCGAGCGATCACTGCAACCCTCCTGCTTCATTTTGGTGAGCGCTGACTTCACTCTAGACCGCGGGAGATCGCTACTCCCTTGGTCTGAACACGACTCCACACGGAGATCGCCAGACCGCCTAGAAGTCACCCACCACATGTGTTCGCCTGAGACCGCAAACACAGCCAGCTCGCCCTCCTGGTCTCCTCCTGAGACCGCGAACTGAGACCCGCGCGACTAAGAATGACTTAGTCCGCGAACTCCTTCAGAACCCTCTGGAAAGCCACCAGACCGGATTCAAGAGCCAACCCGTGCGGTCACGCCAGACCGGCACGTCCTTGAAGAGAACAACTTATCGCGCGGTCAGAGACAGACCGCGCGACCCTGAGGATGAACAGCCGTCATGCGGTCACAGCCAGACCGCACGACCTCCTCCTCCAGCAGCCCTTGGACCAGACCAGCGGTCAACCCTGGAAGCCGCAGCTGACCAATAGAACAGATCGCCATTGTCAGACCGCCAGACCGTGCGGTCACGCCAGACCGCCCGGTCTCTTCCCAGACCGCCCAGGTCCAAAAGCCTCCTCCACTTCCACTTCAATAATTTCAACAGAGAGTGGGGAGGTGCCATACCCCCACTCAACCAGCAAGGGGGCGAGATCTGGAGGGAGGCGCCCTCCCATCTCGCCCCGCCCCAGCAAGGGGGCGAGATCCGGAGGGGGGCGCCCTCCCATCTCCCCCCGCTCCAGCAAGAGGGCGAGATCTGGAGGGGGGCGCCCTCCCATCTCGCCCTGCCCCTTCCGGTCCAGCCCCAAAGGGGGGTGAGCGGGGAGGCATCCGGCCCCCACTCACCCCGCCCCAAAAGGAGTCGAGCAAATGATGGCAGACGAGACCACCCCGGGTGGTGGCCATCCGATAGCCCGACGGGCGCAGAGGCTGGCAAGTTGACTCCGCAAGAGCATGGAAGGGAGGACTTCCAAATGAGAAGAGCCAACCGCCCGAAGTGGAGGCAGGGACCAAGGGCACCTCCTCCACCGCCTCTGCAAACCATGGCGGTTGGCGCAGATAGAAGGAGGAGAGTCAGGAAAGCAGAAAGAAGAGGAAGAAGAAAAGATAGGGTGGTGCTACCCTATTGCGACTTCCACGAGGAGGAATGATCAGCTCCCTCAAACAGCCTGAGAAGAGAATGCCATGGGGGGGTATGTTGTGTTTGTTCTTTCTTTTGTTATTATTGTTTTCCTTTATATGTTTAATAAGTTCAACGCCGAGATGTCCTCCTCACTCCAGGCTCTCACTAGCTGGGTGGGTCGAATGATCCTCGGAAGGAAGGGCTTACCATCGAGATGTCCTCCTCGCTCCAGGCCCTCACTAGCTGGGTGGGTCGAATGATCCTCGGATGGGTAAGTTCAACGCCGAGATGTCCTCCTCACTCCAGGCTCTCACTAGCTGGGTGGGTCGAATGATCCTCGGAAGGAAGGGCTCGCCATCGAGATGTCCTCCTCACTCCAGGCTCTCACTAGCTGGGTGGGTCGAATGATCCTCGATGGGTGAGTTCAACACCGAGATGTCCTCCTCACTCCAGGCTCTCACTAGCTGGGTGGGTCGAATGATCCTCGGAAGGAAGGGCTTACCATCGAGATGTCCTCCTCACTCCAGGCTCTCACTAGCTGGGTGGGTCGAATGATCCTCGGATGGGTAAGTTCAACGTCGAGATGTCCTCCTCACTCCAGGCTCTCACTAGCTGGGTGGGTCGAATGATCCTCGGATGGGTAAGTTCAACGCCGAGATGTCCTCCTCACTCCAGGCTCTCACTAGCTGGGTGGGTCGAATGATCCTCGGAAGGAAAGGCTTACCATCGAGATGTCCTCCTCACTCCAGGCTCTCATTAGCTGGGTGGGTCGAATGATCCTCGGATGGGTAAGTTCAACGCCGAGATGTCCTCCTCACTCCAGGCTCTCACTAGCTGGGTGGGTCGAATGATCCTCGGAAGGAAGGGCTTACCATCGAGATGTCCTCCTCACTCCAGGCTCTCACTAGCTGGGTGGGTCGAATGATCCTCGGATGGGTAAGTTCAACGCTGAGATGTCCTCCTCACTCCAGGCTCTCACTAGCTGGGTGGGTCGAATGATCCTCGGAAGGAAGGGCTCGCCATCGAGATGTCCTCCTCACTCCAGGCTCTCACTAGCTGGGTGGGTCGAATGATCCTCGATGGGTGAGTTCAACACCGAGATGTCCTCCTCACTCCAGGCTCTCACTAGCTGGGTGGGTTGAATGATCCTCGGAAGGAAGGGCTTACCATCGAGATGTCCTCCTCACTCCAGGCTCTCACTAGCTGGGTGGGTCGAATGATCCTCGGATGGGTAAGTTCAACGCCGAGATGTCCTCCTCACTCCAGGCTCTCACTAGCGGGGTGGGTCGAATGATCCTCGGAAGGAAGGGCTTACCATCGAGATGTCCTCCTCACTCCAGGCCCTCACTAGCTGGGTGGGTCGAATGATCCTCGGATGGGTAAGTTCAACGCCGAGATGTCCTCCTCACTCCAGGCTCTCACTAGCTAGGTGGGTCGAATGATCCTCGGAAGGAAAGGCTTACCATCGAGATGTCCTCCTCACTCCAGGCTCTCACTAGCTGGGTGGGTCGAATGATCCTCGGATGGGTAAGTTCAACACCGAGATGTCCTCCTCACTCCAGGCTCTCACTAGCTGGGTGGGTCGAATGATCCTCGGAAGGAAGGGCTTACCATCGAGATGTCCTCCTCACTCCAGGCTCTCACTAGCTGGGTGGTTCGAATGATCCTCGGATGGGTAAGTTCAACACCGAGATGTCCTCCTCACTCCAGGCTCTCACTAGCGGGGTGGGTCGAATAATCCTCGGAAGGAAGGGCTTACCATCGAGATGTCCTCCTCACTCCAGGCTCTCACTAGCTGGGTGGGTCGAATGATCCTCGGATGGGTAAGTTCAACGCCGAGATGTCCTCCTCACTCCAGGCTCTCACTAGCTGGGTGGGTCGAATGATCCTCGGAAGGAAGGGCTCGCCATCGAGATGTCCTCCTCACTCCAGGCTCTCACTAGCTGGGTGGGTCGAATGATCCTCGATGGGTGAGTTCAACACCGAGATGTCCTCCTCACTCCAGGCTCTCACTAGCTGGGTGGGTCGAATGATCCTCGGAAGGAAGGGCTTACCATCGAGATGTCCTCCTCACTCCAGGCTCTCACTAGCTGGGTGGTTCGAATGATCCTCGGATGGGTAAGTTCAACGTCGAGATGTCCTCCTCACTCCAGGCTCTCACTAGCGGGGTGGGTCGAATAATCCTCGGAAGGAAGGGCTTACCATCGAGATGTCCTCCTCACTCCAGGCTCTCACTAGCTGGGTGGGTCGAATGATCCTCGGATGGGTAAGTTCAACGCCGAGATGTCCTCCTCACTCCAGGCTCTCACTAGCTGGATGGGTCGAATGATCCTCGGAAGGAAGGGCTTACCATCGAGATGTCCTCCTCACTCCAGGCTCTCACTAGCTGGGTGGGTCGATGATCCTCGGATGGGTAAGTTCAACGCCGAGATGTCCTCCTCACTCCAGGCTCTCACTAGCTGGGTGGGTCGAATGATCCTCGGAAGGAAGGGCTCGCCATCGAGATGTCCTCCTCACACCAGGCTCTCACTAGCTGGGTGGGTCGAATGATCCTCGATGGGTGAGTTCAACACCGAGATGTCCTCCTCACTCCAGGCTCCCACTAGCTGGGTGAGTCGAATGATCCTCGGGAGCGAGGTTCTGCCCCCCTCCCCCCCCCCCCCCCCCCCCCCCCCCCCCCTCGATGGATATTTGGGCTTGGACTTTTTCTTTCCGAGGTTGTACCAACCTCGCAAAGAGCGGGGATTGTGTACAACCCCCATATCCATCGAGTGAGGCCCAGCATGGAGGGCCGTCGAGACGTGTCGACTAGACCCAAGGGGTCTTAAGACTTTTGGGTATCGCCCGGCGAACCCCCGTAGCTCTCACCAGAGGAGGAGTTAGAGGCGAGAGGGGAGGGGCGGGTGTCCCCCCTCTCGCCCTCGCCAAGTTAGAGGCGAGAGGGGAGGGGCGGGTGCCCCCCCCTCTCGCCCTCGCCAAGTTAGAGGCGAGAGGGGAGGGGCGGGTGCCCCCCCTCTCGCCCTCGCCAAGTTAGAGGCGAGAGGGGAGGGGCGGGTGCCCCCCCTCTCGCCCTCGCCAAGTTAGGCGAGAGGGGAGGGGCGGGTGCCCCCCCTCTCGCCCTCGCCAAGTTAGAAGCGAGAGGGGAGGGGCGGGTGCCCCCCCCCCCTTTTTTGCCCTCGCCCAGCTAGGGGCGAGAGGATGAGGGGCAGGTGCCCCCCTCTCGCCCTCGCCCAGTAAGGGAGCTCGCCGAGCCCCGTAAGGTACCCCCTTCGCCCAAGGGAGGTCCCTTCTCGTCCCGTTTTGGCTATTCGCAGTCCAGTTTTGGCTATTCGCAGTCCAGTTTTGGCTATTCGCAGTCCGGTGGTCTGCGTTTAGCGCTTCAGAACAGCGGGATTTGGCTATTTGCAGTCCGGTTTTGGCTATTCGCAGTCCAGATCCGAAAAACCTATAAATAGGACCAAGGGGCACCATTTAGAGGCAGACTCATCCTAGGCTAGCTCTCTCCTCCCCTCTCCCTTTCCCCAAATCTCTCTAGGGGGTGAGCGAGAGGCTCCAGTGGTGCCCAAGCTTAGTAGTGGCTTGGGAGGGGAAGTTCCAAGGGGACTTCCGGGTATGTGGCGGGACCTCCCCACTAAGCCCTTGGTCCAGTTCTTAGTTCCGACACCTTCAACCTAGAGCTCTCCCTTGGGGGAAGTAAGGGTCGGTCGCCCCTCAGCCTCGTTGAGGGCCCCGAACTCCACAGAGACCGAGTAGTCGGTTTCAACATCACGGGTACAAGGCCCATGTGCCTCTTGACTTGGTTCCGTTGCCTCCAACGTACAAGACAAGTCAGTTCGCACAATCCTTCGCCCAACATATTCATGACTTACATGCACGTATACGAGCTACCTTGACCGATCAATATGAGTCTTATCGAACGCACGCTAATTTACATAGGAGGGTGTCACACTTTCAAGTCGGCGATCTGGTTTTAGTACGGTTAGTTCCCGAGCGAATGTCGACTGGCACCTTTAAAAAGTTAGCACCAAAGCGTGCCGGCCCTTTTCGGATTATAAAGAAGCTAGGTGACAACGCTTTCGTGTTAGATTTGCTGGCTGATTGGGGTATATCCCCTATTTTTAACGTCTCGGATTTGACGTTGTTTGTTTCGCCTCCACATGAGTTGGATTCTTTGTCGTCTTCTCCCTCCACTAAAAATTCTATTGGGTTGGGGAGTGGTAGTTTGGATGATCTCTCTCCTTCGGTCCCCGCAGGCATAACATCGGATGGTACGTTGTCTTCCTTTATTCCTACTGCTGACATGTTTCCCAGGTTCCCCAAGATGTTTCTCACTCCAGATGTGATTCTTGCTGCTGAGCCACTTGCTACTCCTGATGGTCCTACCTACCGCTTCCTCATCCGTTGGTGTGACCGCCCTCCCTCTGACGACTCATGGGTACTCGCGACAGAGCTTCAACGTTTGGACGCTGAGCTTCTCTGCCGCTATCTCTCGGACCACGCATCAGAGATACGTGATTTTGAGTGGGGGAGGATTGATGGCGCATCCCCTCCGACACTCCTTGATGATGATGACCCAGTTGTCGAGGCGCTGTGACACAAAGATCTAAGGTGTCATGATGATGCTGAAGGAAGTCCGCGTTACAATCTCCGCCCGCGGCATGCCAAAACTGCCGTGAAAACTTAAAGTTTATTTATGCACTTTTATTTTATATTAATGAATATAAAATTATTTCATGTTTGATGATAATTTTATATTCATTAGTTGGTTGTAATTTTAATTTTGAACTCTTTTATTATTTTGGTGTGTATTTAACCATATGGATGGATGAGATTACATCTCCATCTTGGATGGTTAAGATTTTGTTGTAATTCCTATTTAAGGAGGCCTTTATGAAGAGATGAAGCATTGAAGAGAAAAAAAAACCTAATTCCCTCTTGAAAATTTCGGCCACAAGGAGCTCTCCCCTCCCCCCACCCCCCCCCCCCCCCCCCCCCCCCTTGGTGTGAAGCCTCCCCTTGCGGTCTCCATCCTGTTCGGTGCGACTCCGGCGTGGCTTCCTCCGGTGCGACTCCAAGGAAGAAGGTTGCAACCCCATTTGGTGTGACGCCGGTGGATCCGTGGAGAGAGTGAATCTCCCACCTTATCTTATGTGTTCATCTTCTTGGTTGGGTAACTTCTTCCTCATTTGTGATTTCTTTCTGTGAGATTTGTGGAGGTGTTTTCGAACCGTCTTTTCCTTGATTTTTAAAACGCATCGATTGCAAGTTCTGATTTCGAATCGTTGTTATTGAATCTCTTGTGATCCGGATTGGGAAGATCCGGTGCGGGAGCAAAACTCGGCCTAGCCTTGACTTGCTCTCCAAGATTGGCACAATTTGTGCTAACAAGGGAATTAATCTCAACTAGAATTTCGACCGCTACTAATCGTTTGCCGCCGCTCCAAAATAAATTTTTGCTGCGTTTGAAATGGCTCAAGTTGAAGAATAGATGCTTGTGTAGGTGCGGTGAGTTGTGTGCTTGTTGGAGATGTAGGTCTTAAGGACGTTGTATCGAGTCCGGCTTACGGTGAGTTGTGTGTTTGTTGGAGAGGTAGGTCCTAAGGACGTTGTATCGAGTCCCGCATAATTTTATCCATCGGATTTGGGAGCCAACCGACCCCTTTTTGTTCGCTTTTGGTCGGAGCCCTCCTATGTTATTTTAATTTCTGTGATGAATGTTCTTCTGTTAGCGTAACGACCACGTGTCTCGTTCATCCCTACATCAATTTGGTATCAGAGCCAGGTTGTGTTGAGTTCTATCTCGACACCATCCTTACTCTCAGATCTGTAGGCTGTCCGTCCTCTAGTCGGTGCGTTCGTTAGAACGGTCAAAATCTGAAAAATTTCGGATTGGTCTGCATTTAGTAAAATCTCAGAATTTTAAAACATGTCAAAAAAATCTGAAATTCTTTCTGTAGCATCCTGCACGTATTTCCAGCAACATTAAAACAGAAAATTTTTCGATTCGGCCTCGTTAGGTCGACCTAAAAATTGGGAACGTCGTAATTCTGTCTAGTTGGTCTGCGAATAGCGGGCCAAAACTTTCAATTTTCGTCGAAATTTAAAAAAAATTTCTTGAAGTTCTCACTGTTAGTCACATCCCGAATATATTTTCCTGCCAAAATACTTTCTATTAATCTGCACTACAAAAAAAATTCACTTCATTTCTGTGTCCAACCCTGTATGCGCACTAGGCTAGGAACGGAGTACACGACACCGTCTACGTCTAAGATGGCTGCGAACCAGCATGATGATCCCAACACCGAGGCCATAGCAGGTCTACGTACCGAAATGACTGAACTTAGGACGATGTTGGCACAAATCCTTCTGAATCAAGGAGGACCACCACCACCACCACCACCCGTTAATGTTGGGCAGCCAGACCGGCACCAACAGGACCATGATTAAGATTCCAATGGGAACTCTCCTCGAGTGCCCCCTCGAGAGCGTCACACCGAGCGCGCCTTCGACATCACTAGGGCCGTTAAGATTGACGCCCCCACTTACGATGGTTTGGGAGACCCCCAGGTCTTCCTTACTTGGGTAGTGGATATGGAATGTTACTTTGAATGGCACAACCTGACGGACCCTCAAAAGGTCCAAGTCGCCTGGATGAAGTTAACGGGACGGGCGAAAACTTATTGGCTGAACGAGGAGCGAAGATTAGGAGTCGGGCAAGGAGTCCCACCAATAGGTTGGCCTATAATGAAGAATTTACTGACCGATCAGTACGTCTCTGCGTACCACCGAACGCAAATGTTCGATGAGCTTGCCACCCTGCGGCAGGGCTCGAACTCGGTAGCCGAATATATGGGAGAACTGAAGGACCGCATGGTACGGTGCGACCTTAGAGAGGTTCCGGAAGTCACGTTATCTAGGTTCCGTAAGGGGCTTCATCCTGATATCCAAAGGAAGCTCCTGCTCTATGGGCATACGGACTTAAACACGACATTCAATGCCGCCCTGGACATTGAAAAACACCTAGCCTCTAAGGCTCACTCCCGATACTCTCACGGGAAGAATAAGTCCACCACTGGGGCTTCTTCTTCCACATATCCTGATAAGGGAAAGTTTAGGTCCACCGAGTCAAAGTCTGTTGTGATCACCGCTAGAAACACGAAGAACCCCACGAGTGAGCGTATCCCTATTGGGAAGGTTAGCAAGTCTAACACCACATGTTATTCTTGTGGCGTTTAGGGTCATTACGCCTTTGAGTGCCCTACGAAGACAAAAGTCATAGCCTTTCTAGAATCGTCTACTGACCCTGCTGATTACGAGTACGAGGCTGCTGAGGAGAGTGACCCTGATGGGGTCCCAAGCGATTTAGAGGACGATCACCACCTTATGGTGATGCGTTGCATCTTGACCACTCCTCGTCCCGTGGACGACTAGAAAAGGACGAGTATATTTTCCCTGATCTTTAAGAGTGGCGAGAAACTTTGCAAACTAGTTATTGATGGCGGTAGTTGCGTGAATGCCGTTTCGAAGAATGTCGTTAAGCGTATTTCCTTGACTGCTGAACCGCATCCGACCCCCTATCAGGTTGCTTGGATCAGTAAGGTTACTATTAAAGTTACCCAGCGCTGCTTAGTCCCCCTGACCTTCAAATCCTACACGGATGAGATTTGGTGCGACGTCCTGCCGATGGACGTTTGTCATGTGTTGTTAGGCCGCCCCTGGCTCTACGACCGTGATGTGACGCACTATGGTCGCGCCAACACATATGAGTTCAAATTCAACGGCAAGACCATCACCTTGAGACCGACTGTGCCGAAAGAGCCGGTAGTGTTGGCTAAGGATACCTCTGTCCCGGTAGAAAGGAAAGCGTTGAGTTTATATGGAAGGAAAGAATTTGTAAAGGATTCCTTCCTTGAGGGTATGATGTACGCTCTCGTTCTCATGAGTGCAAAGACTGATAGTGGCATATTGGATGATTTACCCCGAGAGCTACGGGTATTGTTGGATGAGTTTAGGGACGTTTACCCGGACGAGCTGCCTTCGTCGTTGCCACCACTTAGAGATATACAACATGCCATAGATCTTATCCCTGGATCGTCCCTACCCAACCAGCCCCACTATAGGCTTAATCCCGCTGCCCATAAAGAGTTACAAACCCAGATTGAGGATTTACTGAGTAAGGGATGTATAGGACGAGTATGAGCCCATGTGCTGTCCCAGCCCTTCTTGCCCCTAAGAAGGATGGAACTTGGCGCATGTGTGTTGACAGCCGAGCTCTCAACAAAATTACTATAAAATATAGGTTTCCTATTCCGCGACTAGATGATCTCTTGGATGTCCTATCAGGAGCCACTATTTTCTCAAAGTTAGACTTACGGAGTGGTTACCATCAGATTAGGATCCGGGAAGGGGATGAGTGGAAGACAGCGTTCAAATCTAAGGACGGGTTGTATGAGTGGTTAGTGATGCCCTTTGGGTTATCTAATGCCCCCAGCACCTTCTCTCGGATAATGACGCACGTTTTTAGGCCGTATATGGGGAAATTTGTTGTAGTATATTTCGACGACATCCTAGTCTTTAGCACCTCCCCCGCCGAGCATCTCTCCCACATCAAAGTGATCCTCTCCACCTTAAGAAAGGAAAGCTTATTTCTAAACCTTAAGAAGTGCACATTTTATGTTCCGGAGGTCGAGTTCTTGGGTTACATCGTTGGTTCTGCAGGTATTCGTGTTGACCCAGGTAAGGTTCAAGTGATTAGAGACTGACCCGAGCCCACTAGCCTTCGAGAGGTACGAAGTTTCCACGGGTTAGCCACGTTCTACCGTCGTTTCATTCGCGATTTTAGTAGTATCATGCCGCCCATTACTGACTGTATGAAGAAGGGCGAATTCACATGGATGAAATCCGCCACGTTTGCATTCCGTCGTATAAAAGAGCTTATAACTGAAGCACCGGTGTTGCGTCTCCCTGACTTCACCAAGGTCTTCGAGCTTACTTGTGACGCGTCAGGCGTAGGAATTGGAGGTGTCCTGAGTCAAGAAGGTCACCCGATTAGTTATTTTAGTGAGAAATTAGCGGGCGCTAAGTTAAACTATTCCAACTATGATAGGGAATTTTATGCGATCATTAGATGTTTACATCATTGGAGGCACTATCTCCTTTCTAAGGAATTCGTGATCCTCTCTGATCATGAAGCGTTACGATTCATCAACGGTCAGCACAAAATCAGCCCACGCCACGCTAAATGGGTATCCTTCTTGCAAGAGTACACATTTAATCTTAAGCACCTTAAGGGGTCCAAAAATCGAGTTCCCGACGCACTCAGTCGCCTCACCCTCTTGCTTTCCTCCATGCAAGTCCACGTGATTGGGTTCGAGCGCATAAGGGATGAATACGCCACATGCCCTGATTTTCAGGAGCCATATCTATCTGCCCAGGATAGCTCTCCCACGACCATTTCGGCCTTTTCACTTCGGGACCGCTATCTGTTCAAACACGGGAAATTGTGTATCCCTCGCTCCTCTTTGCGACTCCACATCATTTGGGAGTTACATAGTGGTGGCTTGAGTGGACAATTCGGTAGAGACAAAACGATTAAGCTCGAAGAGGAGAAATTCTATTGGCCCAAACTAAAGGCGATGGTTGGGAGAGTAGTGAGCAGTTGTCGTACGTGTCAAGTTTCTAAGGGTACTAAGTCCAATGTTGGTTTGTACACTCCTCTACCTATCCCGTCCATACCATGGGAAGACGTGAGCATGGACTTCGTGTTAGGCCTTCCCCCACCCTTCGACGTCATGACTCTATTCTTGTCGTTGTGGATAGGTTCTCCAAAATGGCATACTAACTTCCATGTAGTAAGACCGGCGACGCTTCTCACATGGCGAAGCTATATTTTAAGGACGCTGTTAGTCACCGCAGAGTTCCGAAGACTATTGTCTCGGATCGGGACGTAAAATTCACTAGCTACTTTTGGAAAACCTTGTGGATTCTTATGGGAACCAAACTACTATTCTCCGCGGCTTATCATCCGCAAACTGATGGGCAGACGGAGGTAGTCAATAGAAGCCTAGGAAAACTTCTTAGATGTCTAGTGAGCGATCATAAAGGCATGTGGGATCTTCTTCTTCCTCACGCCCAGCTGGCCTATAACAACTCCAAAAATCGGTCCACCGGTCTGTCTCCAAACGAGATTGTTCACGGGTACAAGGCCCATGTGCCACTTGACTTGGTTCCGTTGCCTCCAACGTACAAGACAAGTCAGTTCGCACAATCCTTCGCCCAACATATTCATGACTTACATGCACGTATACGAGCTACCTTGACCGATCAATATGAGTCTTATCGAACGCACGCTAATTTACATAGGAGGGTGTCACACTTTCAAGTCGGCGATCTGGTTTTAGTACGGTTAGTTCCCGAGCGAATGCCGACTGGCACCGTTAAAAAGTTAGCACCAAAGCGTGCCGGCCCTTTTCGGATTATAAAGAAGCTAGGTGACAACGCTTTCGTGTTAGATTTGCTGGCTGATTGGGGTATATCCCTTATTTTTAATGTCTCGGATTTGACGTTGTTTGTTTCGCCTCCACATGAGTTGGATTCTTTGTCGTCTTCTCCCTCCACTAAAAATTCTATTGGGTTGGGGAGTGGTAGTTTGGATGATCTCTCTCCTTCGGTCCCCGCAGGCATAACATCGGATGGTACGTTGTCTTCCTTTATTCCTACTGCTGACATGTTTCCCAGGTTCCCCAAGATGTTTCTCACTCCAGATGTGATTCTTGCTGCTGAGCCACTTGCTACTCCTGATGGTCCTACCTACCGCTTCCTCATCCGTTGGTGTGACCGCCCTCCCTCTGACGACTCATGGGTACTCGCGACAGAGCTTCAACGTTTGGACGCCGAGCTTCTCCGTCACTATCTCTCGGACCACGCATCAGAGATACGTGATTTTGAGTGGGGGAGGATTGATGGCGCATCCCCTCCGACACTCCTTGATGATGATGACCCGATTGCCGAGGCGCTGCGACACAAAGATCTAAGGTGTTATGATGATGTTGAAGGAAGTCCGCGTTACAATCTCCGCCCGGGGCATGCCAAAACTGCCGTGAAAACTTAAAGTTTATTTATGCACTTTTATTTTATATTAATGAATATAAAATTATTTCATGCTTGATGATAATTTTATATTCATTAGTTGGTTGTAATTTTAATTTTGAACTCTTTTATTATTTTGGTGTGTATTTAACCATATGGATGGATGAGATTACATCTCCATCTTGGATGGTTAAGATTTTGTTGTAATTCCTATTTAAGGAGGCCTTTATGAAGAGATGAAGCATTGAAGAGAAAAAAACCCTAATTCCCTCTTGGAAATTTCGGCCACAAGGAACTCTCCCCTTCCCCCCCCCCCCCCACCCCCCCCCCCCCCCCCCCCTTGGTGTGAAGCCTCCCCTTGCGATCTCCATCCCGTTCGGTGCGACTCCGGCGTGGCTTCCTCCGGTGCGACTCCAAGGAAGAAGGTTGCAACCCCATTTGGTGTGACGCCGGTGGATCCGTGGAGAGAGTGAATCTCCCACCTTATCTTATGTGTTCATCTTCTTGGTTGGGTAACTTCTTCCTCTTTTGTGATTTCTTTCTGTGAGATTTGTGGAGGTGTTTTCGAACCGTCTTTTCCGTGATTTTTAAAACGCATCGATTGCAAGTTCTGATTTCGAATCGTTGTTATTGAATCTCTTGTGATCCGGATTGGGAAGATCCGGTGCGGGAGCAAAACTCGGCCTAGCCTTGACTTGCTCTCCAAGATTGGCACAATATGTGCTAACAAGGGAATTAATCTCAACTAGAATTTCGACCGCTACTAATCGTTTGCCGTCGCTCCAAAATAAATTATTTGCTGCGTTTGAAACGGCTCAAGTTGAAGAATAGATGCTTGTGTAGGTGTGGTGAGTTGTGTGCTTGTTGGAGAGGTAGGTCTTAAGGACGTTGTATCGAGTTCGGCTTACGGTGAGTTGTGTGTTTGTTGGAGAGGTAGGTCCTAAGGACGTTGTATCGAGTCCCGCATAATTTTATCCATCGGATTTGGGAGCCAACCGACCCCTTTTTGTTCGCTTTTGGTCGGAGCCCTCCTATGTTATTTTAATTTCTGTGATGAATGTTCTTCCGTTAGCGTAACGACCACGTGTCTCGTTCATCCCTACATCAATTTGGTATCAGAGCCAGGTTGTGTTGAGTTCTATCTCGACACCATCCTTACTCTCAGATCTGTAGGCTATCTGTCCTCTAGTCGGTGCGTTCGTTAGAACGGTCAAAATCTGAAAATTTTCGGATTGGTCTGCATTTAGTAAAATCTCAGAGATTGTGTATTGCTTATACGCACCAAAGACTCCAACAACATACTCATGTCTATCTTGCATTACATTACGACTTGTAATAATAAGTGGCATGACTCCAATGACTTCATTTTGAAATACTTCAAATATCATTGGTGTATATATGCTTGCCAATTGGTTCAACATAGGTGAGCTCTTCAAAGCCAATCTCGGCAGTTTCTGTTGCGAGTCATATTCTGCTTCTAACTCCGTATACCGCTTTTGACCAACAACTCTTTCAAAATGAGTGAAAAATTCAACTATATTAATGTTGGTTTTTAAGCACTCCTTCAAATCGCAGTTAAACCTTTCGCTCAATTGAGTAGTTCTCATTCCAGCAGTGAAAGTTCTCTTCATGTATGCTTGAGACCATTTCTCTTTTAGCTTAAATAGATCTCTTAGCCAGGTATTTTCATGCAGATTATACACATCCAATAAATCTTTCCATGCATTGAGAAATGCATCCTCATCACCGTACTCATAAATACAAGCCGAGAAATCTTGACCAAACCTTGACTCGCCTTTAAGTAGGTAACCCAAGTGTTTTAATGCATTTTGCCACATATGCCATGAACATAAAGCATGATATGCATCTGGCAAAACCTCCTTAATTGCTACTGCCATTGCTGCATCAGCGTCCGTAAAGATAGTCATAGGTTTTTTGTCATTCATGGCTTCTAAAAATGTTTCAAGAAGCCAAATGAATGATTCAATAGTTTCATCATATAAAAGTGCACCTCCAAAAACTATTGCCTCTCGGTGATGGTTTAGCCCCAAGAAAACACCTAACGGTCTTGCGGCTTTATTTGTGCCATATGTGGTATCAAATGTAATCACATCTCCAAAGTGGCTATAATCTAGTATCATTCTTGCATCAGCCCAGAAAATATTTGTAATCTTCTCCCCAGAATCTAATTGAATAGCGTAATAATATGATGGGTTTTCTTTTAAATGTCTGCTAAAATACCTCTCTACGCTACTTGCTTCACCATACATTAGTGACCGTTGTCTTTTGGTGCGTAGGTAGTTCTTCTGATCTCTTCGAGTAAACCCAAGTCCTTCACTTCCACCGACTTGTTTACTGAAAAAGTAATATGCATCTTTTATTCTTATACCTGATTCGTGTGCTATATCTGCTTCAAGTTCTTGAGCAGCTGACATCGTTCTTTGTGACGGAATCATATGTACAGTTGATGCATTATGAAGATGATGATTATGCTCTTCCACGAATTCAGAAACTACATACATTCCAATTTCTCGATTTAGTACAATGGTCACGCGTGCATTACATCCGCATCTTGTCTCGGATCGAGCTCTATTTGTTTGATGATCACGGTTATCTTTCCCACGAAATCCTTCTCGATCACAAACAAGCCTCCTTGAAGTTAATTTTTTAGTCTTCTTGCATTTATTTGCATACTCCTTTCGAATACCAAAATAACCTCTTCTGGCATATTCGTTAACCGTTGTAAAAAGTATAAGCTTCAGAATCTGATGAAAATTCTTTTCCTTTAAATGGTATGAAATCCTCCAATACTTTAGGAATAACCACTAAAGACAAACTGTCTTCCATTAAAAAATCTACATTAAAACATATATATGGGAGATGATTTAGAGACCAGAAGACAACACAGTGATTCAAATAAACTAAATTTACAACAACAAAAATAGAAACAAGATTCCAAACTGAGGATATTCAAACAGGCAAACAACCAACATTTACTTTTTTTTTATTAATCGCAGTGGAGAAATACGCCCAACAAACATGGAATAAAATTTAAGAAATGGAATAGAATTTAAGAAATGGAGATTCCAAACTGATGATTATGCCCTTGTTCTGTTTTTGGAGAAGTAGGAGAAATAGAATTTAAGAAATGAAATTTTTGCTCACCACAAGTTCAATTGTTGCGATTAGGATGAAATGGTATTCCGGCTTCTGATCCAGGCGGAGAACATATTTCGGCAACAAAAATTTGTGGGAGAAGGTTCTGATCCAGGCAGAGAATAGATTGGGGCCGAGTATAGTCTATCGAAGCTTCAGAATATTCTGGCAGATATCAATGGCGGGAGGAAGCCGGGAAAAATGAAAAATGCAGCAGGAAGAAACACAGCAAGCAAGGAGTGGTCCCGGGAGCAGTGGGGAGGGAAATGGCGGGAAGATAAGCATCAGGAAGGGAAACTGCGGGAGGGTAGAAAAGGAAGTAGAAATGCTATTATTAAATCCCTTTTAATAAGGTGCGTTGGATTGGGGAGAGAGGATCCTGTCCATGAACTGGATAGTATCCAGTTCAATTATCCCGGTCCAGTCCTACATTTAGATCTTGATTGTATCCGTGCAGTAATAAAGGACCATAGTGCTTGTCTTTGAAATATGACCGGCAAAAGCCCAACTCTGTTCTTTTAAAACACAAGTATCTTTAATTCTTCAATTATAATATAGAGAGATGAAGTTTCTGCCATTTTAATCTTTTATTGGCATGTTTGTGATTATAAAGATTCCTATTTTTCATTTATATATTTCTTACCTTCATTCTTACCATTAAGATTATTATTTTCTTTTGTAAATTCTGCAGATGCTCAAATTCATGAGCAGCAATAATAGTCATTTTCTAGTAAAAGAGAAAAGGTGAACTTTGGTCTACTTAGGCCTATTATATTAATGAGAAAGCGATTTTTTTGCGGTTTTGGTATCATTCAAATGCGTGACGATTTCGCTACTACTACTGGACGGTGGTTTTGCATTGGTCTTTCCACGCGATGATGGGCCCGTTGGAATCGGCGAGCCGGTCGAGGTCACGGTGGAAAATCACGTGTTCGACCGTATACGTTTTGGGGAACCCCAACAAGGCTATTCATATAAATTAGTAAAAAATCATTCACAGCTGTTGTTTTATGCACTATAAATAATTTTTAAGGATTATAAATGTAGAAATTTCATTTGATCTAGAAGAAAATTGAATAAAGTAGTCTTAATAAACATCTACAAATTGAATTAGTAGTATTTATAAGAACAACTTACAAGTCTACAATATGCAGATCCCACCGTCAAACTCCTATTATTCTACATACAAAATATCACATATTTTTGTTTGTCAAAATACTATTCACTATTAAGCTACAAATTGAGGCTTTGAAATTTAGATTTGAAAATCTATTTTCATTAAAATTTACAATTCTCAAAGCTCAATTCCATCCATCCCATAGAAGCTCCTTAGGGTCTGCTTGTTTTGAATTATAATTGAAATTGGATTCAAATTTCAATGAAATGTGCCTCAAATTTTAATTTTAGGTCTCCAATTCTGTCCAAACGAACGACCCTTTATTCATTTTTACCTTTTAAGTGTGATTGAAAATGATTGTATTTGCTAGGCTTCATAATGATCCCAAAACAAATAAAAATGATTGTATTTCTCATTAAACTCTTCCTCTGGAAACAGACCTCCCAACGGTCACTGTACTGACCACTCCCTAAAACCTTTTAAATCATACACAAATCAAACAACTCCCACAAAACGCAACTCCTCTGTTCCTTTTTTTCTGCATAAAAGATCTCTGCCACCCGCAGAACTCAATCAAACTCCGGCATGTCTTCCCGCCGCTTCGATCTAAGCATGTCGAGAAGAACGAGGAGGCCGAAGATCTTCAGCGAGAACTCCGGCGATGGCGACGAGGAGCGCCTCGAAAAGGAGAAAGACCACGCCGCCCACCACCGTTCGTCCCTCAAAGAACTTTTGGCAGAGACCGGCAGCAGAAGAAGACAGGGGAGGGGAGTTTCAAGAGTGCTGAGAACCCCGGAGATGCGGAGGTGGAAGATGAAGCCGTTGAATGCGGGGAATACTGCTTCGCCGGCGGAGGAGAAACGGGGGAGAAGAGGAGCAGTGCCGCGTTGGTGGTTGAGAGGAAAAGGAGCTTTGTGGGGAAGTACATGAAGGTGCTGAACCGTTTGATTAAGTCCAAGAGTTATCCGGCGAAGAGAGGATCCGTGATACGCCTGCCGTTGAAGTAGTTTTGGGTGAGGGAGAGATTGAATTCTTGGAAAATTATATTTTCTAAGTCTCAACATAATTTTTATATTATTCATATTTTTATGCAATATATCTAATTCTATAAGGGGGTTTGCTACTTTCCGGGCGGGCGGGCAAGGGTCAAAACTACTTTCAATTAAAAACTGGTCAACATAAAAATTATAGATCTCGTCGAGACGAACAACTTTCATGTTAATCACTTTTTGATTGGGAGTCGTTTTGACCCTCTGATTTGGGGCTCGAAATATGGGGCGGCGAGACTGCTATAATATACCTACGAAAAAACTGATTTCGGGCTCGGATTTTGGGGTCAAGATGGCTTAAAATTGAAAAGTGACCAACATAAAAGTTGTAGATCTCGAGGAGGCCTATAACTTTCATGTTGGTCACTTTTCAATTTGATGTCATCTTGACCACCAAAATGAGGTGCTCGTACGCCCGCACCTAAGCTAGCCCGCATACGAAGACTAAAGATATGAATTTTTTTAGTGTAACATCATTTATATAAAATTTTTTTTTATTTTTAAGATAAAAAAAACACGTGTGGCCTCTTTCATGCATCAGCATGTGCGTACATAGTCGGACACATCCAAAACCCAATACACCGCTACTATTACAATAGTAAGAATGCATAAGGTCACCACAATATTTTCTCCTAAATGTGACTTATCTTTTCAAACATGTGTCTTATCTCCTCACAATTTTTTCAACAATCAAGCTACCAATCTCCCCACCAAATCAATTCTACCTCATGCCACCAACAAATACCTACAAGGATTTGACTCAATAAATAGTCAAGTTAGTGGACTGTGAAGACAACCGGTTCTCTTCAAACTCAAGGTTTGGAAGATTTATCTTAGGAAGCCTTTGTGGCATCGGTTTTAGTTTGGGGTGCGGGTATCGTTCGTCAATGTCTACAAGGTAGACTTCGCTACACGGATTAGATCTGGGCAAGGATTCGATGAAACTTCACAGGTCTCAAGACTCGCCCTCTATTAAAAATATATGCATGAATAAAAAAGAAGAATTAAAAACATTTAGAAGGTAATGATGAATAAAGCTTATTAGATATTTTTGATTTAAATATATAGTGTTTTATCAAAACCTATTTGATCTAATTCTTAAGAAAGAAACCTAAATGTTACTATAATAAGAATCATGCAATATTAATTACACTGAGTCTTACTTCAAGGATTGCACTTTTTGTAACGGTCCAGGCCAGCCAACACAGGACCCAGCTGGACCGCCGGCACCCTCCCAGCCCAGGCCCGCCAACACGGGACCCAGCTGGCACCGGAAGGGTTCAGCCTAACCAGACGGTCTGCAGACCATGCACCTCAACCCCTCTCTGTCCCACCACAGGGCACAGTGGGTTGTTGGAGACCGCGGTCCCCCTTTGATGAGAATTGAGCCAGTTAAGCGGCAGCGCGTGGACTTCCCAGAAGGTCACTCATCCCAGAATTGCTCCAACCCGAGCACGCTCAACTATGGAGTACTTACACTGAGTCTTACTTTTCCGATTCCGCCTAAATGAACGGGGCGTGAAGTTTTTTTGTTAGAACCGTGTTTAGGAGAAAAATGCATCACATTAATCAATATCTCATAAAAAGAATGGAAATATTTCGGCACATAAACACAAGATAAGGGTGCAATGCTCCTAAAATTTTCCAACATAAACTATTTTTAGCCAATATTAATGTTATACATATATTAAAATAATCTAATAAAATCAAAATCATCACAACCCTTCGAATATATACAAAATAAAACCCAATTATAATGTCATACTATACTTCGACTTTTCCATTTTATACTGAAAATATATACGTATGGACTACAGTTTATCTGCGCTCAAAAATATCTTCTCGAAATTTTCCTCAAGCAAATCTCGAGAATCACTTCTCAACAATTCTCCCACAAATTTCTCGACCTACATTGCCTCTCCTTCATCTCCGTTTGACGCGGTGGTGGAGGCCGTGAAAAAACAGTCTTAAAACTGTTGCCCGTGAACATCCGATCTCACCTAAGTTCATTCATTTTTATGTTAAAAACTAGTTTTCTTTTCTTGGTGATGGTCATAATCGTTGTCTTGACGAGCATACAGTCTATATGACGGTGGCACTTTTTTTTCAAACTCACCCGAATAAAACGTCTCGCCAAACAGAGCCTAGAACTCCAGACACACAAATTCATAGGATGACTTGGTCCATGGCCCCAAAGAGTTGCTTACATTGACATTCAAGGTAAGGTCATGCCTTGAAGTTTCTCACATATTTAATTCTATGAACTAAGGTATCATCGTATCAATGCCGAATTTTGTTCAAAAAATAATATCAAATATCAAATTAACACGCGTCGACATTGACATTCAAGGAGAGGATGTGCTTTGAAGTTACTAAAGTGCATGCTTTTGCCGTGAATATACCGACACCAAAATTGCTAAAATATGATCTCCTCGCAAGGCTTTAAAAGAACCAAAGTTGAGCATCGAATGTGGGTTTGACAGGGTAGCGGTTATTACTAAGGGATCATTTCGAATGTGGGTTTGACAGGGATGCGCCAAACAGGGCCTTAGAGAAAAATCATCCTAAGGGATCATTTCGCATGGCATTTTTGACATGATAACAGTTATAACTGCAACCAAGAAAAGAAAACTGGTTTTGAACATAAAAGTGGATGGAGTTCTTTAAGTGAGGTCGGGCGTTCACGAATGACGGTTCATAACGACCGACACCGCCATGCCAAACGAACTCATAAATAAGTAGGGCTAATTCCACGGACGAACCACAGTAGGCCTCTTGAGTCAACTCAAGTCCAATGGGGCTTTCTAGGTTAACATAAAGGCAACATCGTTCGATCAAACTTTGAACATTATAGGATGATGCTATCAATATTGTCCTTGACAACAAATATGCATCCATTCTACCTATTTGATGAGGGCGTACTTCGGAGAATTTTAGTGAAAATTGAAGAGCCCGATTCCTCACGTACTCTCAGTTCACTGCAATCTAATAACCTTACGCCCGGACAAGATTTCTTGAGCGCACTACCGACTCCGGCAAATCTCACAAAATTAACATCTCCTGCGAGAAAACACTACTACTACGACACACCATCAGTTCCTATTCCGAGGACAACTTCAAATAATTGTCCATTCTTTATTGCATTTCGATCGGTATTTAACTAGGCCAAGCCTCGTGATTTATTCCCATACTAATTATTATTTCTTACATTCTGTATCATTTGAAATTTTGAATATGTGTGCGACCAACATATAGAACAATCCTAAATTACCATGTTACCCTCCGACCAGCTTTCGTGCATGCAGCAGTCAATGAGCTAAGTTCATATGGTGTCATATTCACCGTCTCATATGTAGGAGGTGATGAATTAAACTCACCTATAATATTTCTAAAAACTAAAATCTTCATTATACCTTCATTTGGGGAAAGTGTGTAATGCCTCCATCAGGGCGAAAACGATGAGACCGAAAAAAGCAGAACCGTGTCACTCGAATTTTGATTATAGTTTGCTGACAGTTGAATCCTTGGTCAGCTCGTCCCTCAGAACACGTCTCATCAGCTTGTTGGAAGCGGTGCGGGGAAATTCGGGAACGAGTTTGACAAAGCTCACCTGTTTGGGGAAGATAAAAGAAACACAAGGCCGCGGGCTTAATGAAACCTTTTGTTATATAGCCGTCATAAATCCAATAAAGACCGAACAAAAATAAGAGGAAGAACATTGTTCTAATCGAAGGTGTTGGGTTTTAATTAAATAATTCCATAATTTAGAGGTTTGGATGATTCTAGTTAATTAAACAATCAATTCCAATTTTTTCACCTAATTCCTTTATTTTATTAGCTTATAATGTGGCCTACATGTAATCTATAAATTATTTGACATGACTAATAATTTTCAAAATAAATAGGCTCATCTGAGCAAATTTTAGGTCCAAATCCTGGATGCCAGTTGACGTCCGGGACCAATTAGAGTGCACATAAAATTAAGATCGAGACTGGCGTCCGAGACCAACCAGAGTGCACTAAAAATTAAGACCGAGATGTTGTTAACCTCACTGAGCAAATGCTTAGGGTCTGTTTGGGACAACTTATGCCGATGAATAAGCTCTATTCGATCAGCACTTATGCACAGACTATCCAAATAGTCTGCAGTTTTTTCATTACAACTTCTAAAATAGCTCTATTCAATCAGTTCTCTTCGATCAACAGCTTTTTCATCAACAACAGTTGAGCCAAACAGAGCCTTAGTGTCATTACAAACCTTAATGCAAGGATTCCACCTCCATCTATCACATGTGATACTATTCATACTGAGGAGAGATGACAATAGATCGGCCACATCAAAATAAGTGAAATCCAATATGAATGAGAGAACCAAAACGAAGTCCTAAAAATACTCGCATGGAGTTGGAGGTGAGTGGTCCATGTGAGCCTGGCTAGTTGTTAATTGTCGGGTGTAACGCGTGCTTTCCGCATGGATTTGGGGGTGTGTTTTGTTGATTCAACTGGCAAAGGATCGTTTCGCTCTGGTAACTCAGAAGGGACATAAGAGACAGAAGGATGAGGCGCGGAAACGACGGGATGGAAGAGGTGGAGAGCAACTGGTTTTCGTTGAGCAATGAAGGCTCGACGCAGGCATAAATCGGGACGATATAGGCTCGACGGTGTGCTTGGTTCCGTCAACTTTGTTGTTGGCTTAGGATTTTGGGTTTTAGGATTTTAGGGTCTAGGGTTTAGGGTTTAGAGTTTATGGTCTAGGGTCATGACAACGATTATGGCCGCCACCAAGAAAAAAAACTAATTTTGAAGATAAAAGTGGATGGAGGTCCTTAGGTGAGGTCGGGTGTTCATAGACGGTTCACATCCAGTGTTCACGATCGCCACCGCCGTGCCAAACGACTCTAAGATAGTTGAAACTAGAATTAAGTGATTTAGGCATGTTTAACGAAGAAATGCAGCCTTCAGATAGGTAGATGAATTTCCAGCCTTAAGAAGAAAAGGGAAAGAAAGACCTAAGGTAGCGAATATAGAAATTCAAAATGATTTGCGAATAATATGATTAACACCTAACAAATGTAAAATGAGATTCAAAAGCTGACCCTAAATAGTTGAGGATAATGAATATAGAAATGCTAAAGTTTAATGAAAATGTTGATACCTTAAACAGAGGGTTAAGTTCTGATTGGATTGCTCGCTGGAACTTCGTCCTCAAACTGGCTTCATCTTTAGCCAATCCAGGTTTTAGCACTGCAAAGAGAACCAACTGTTCATGTCCGCCGGCTCTAAACCTGAAGCTAATTGCAGCGGTCTCCATGACACTTTCATCAGCTCTATTGCAGACCCTCTCTATCTCGACAGCACTTGTCTGCAAGATATAATATAAAATAAATATATAAATATATATATATATACACACATATATATATATAATTTTAAAAAAATCAAGAATGCAAAACTGGTGCAAATGACATAAATGCATCATAGAGAGACGACGGCCTTATTTGTTTCAGTACCTTGATGCCACCGAGGTTCATAGTATCATCAGCCCTTCCCAGAACAATGTAATATCCACCAACTGTTCTCTGAATTATGTCTTCATGCCTTCGAAGGATCTGGAAAAAAAAGATTAGTAGATCCTAATTAGGAAGAGATGCACCAACAATTTTGCATGCATTGATCCATACAAATTTTTCCTCGAGCTATCGCCGGGCGAAAACAATGTTTGATTATGTTATGATATTGCTGGGCGATCGGGAGTATCGTCTAGGGAGCGAGTGGACCCATATCATACTACAGATTCAGGCGGGGGTGTAACATAGATGCACATAAACAATATACATACTATGACATTAATTAAGTTAAATAAAGTTTTTTCATACCCACAAATTTTTTAATCTCCCAATTAAAAAAAAAAAAACTTACCCATGTTTAAAGAGAATTTTAAATTAAGGGACAGGCATCTAATTCATTGTACTTCAGAAATGTCAATGATTGTTCTCTTTTTAACTTTTTCCTAAAATGGAAGATAACAGAACTCACTGATTTTAAGAAAAAATTCACATAGGAATTGTGGTATTTATGGCCAGTCTAACAGTTCACTATGCAACACACCACTATAAAATTAAAGGGCATAATTTGAGTCATTAATATTTTTGGTATGAAAAGACAGTAATTATATGCTCAACCTCAGGAACTAGCAGTATGAAACAAGAAACCCATGTGTGAGAGTGAAAACTATACCACTTCAAGCGCTTGAGAAATTTTTTTTAGAGGGAAGAGAGATGAGGTGGAGAAATGCTCACCCTACACTTTGAGTTGTGAAAAGAATTGCAGCCCTCACTAAAAATCAATGAACAAAAATGCCTGAAGTTGACAATTTTTGAAAAATAGTTGACAAACAAAATCCCCTTTGGAGAAGTTTACAGAGCAATAAAATGAAAAAAAGAAGTACCAAGAAACTTAGATGCACAAAACCAGAACTGAAGATTAACAGTCCTAAGCTTCAAAATTCATTACTCTGCCTTCAACCATGATACAAGTACCAGAACACATTATGTATCAGCAAGGAGCTCTGGGTCTGTAGAATCCAAAGATACCTCACTTCTCTTGTACAACTTAATTATTCAACAAAAAATCATCATGATCTAGATGAAGCCCAAATTTGTCAGCCAAGTGCAGAGATATCCAACCCCAAAAGGGAAAATTAAAAAGCTTTTCACACCAAGAATGGATAAAGTTTTCCATAGAGAAACTTTGTTCAAGCAAAAAATCCGGCAAACATTTTAGGCGAAAAAGTTTTAGTTTTAGAATTTGAGAGAGCATATACGAGGAAGATGTAGCAATCATGAACAAGAGCATGAATAATTGATAAGCTGGATTGCATGAGCATGTAAATCCTAACGGCTCTAACATCTAACAATTATAGGTTAACCTGTAGAATGTCGCAGAGTCGTCGTAGGAGCGGCCGCAGGCAGGATGACAGAGGAGGATGCTACGGAGTAGGAACCGTGGTTGTCTAAGCGGGGTGTGCCCGGGGAGAGAGAGAGCTACCACAATCTCATAACAAAGACAAGAAGAATAAACAAAATTCTAGAATACCTTCATTCCACACAACACTTGTCATTAAATAGGCTTACGAAAGACATTTAATAATAATAAAAGACAAGACTCAAAACGATAATAATAGAAGACACGACATGACGTACATAATTTATGGAATAATAGGGTGACTAGCTTATGCCCATAATATATCATCCCTCCTTTTCTTCGAGTATGTCCTCAAGCTCGGTACCATGATAAGGACTCTCAGTGTGAAGTGATGATTGATAAGTTGTTTCCTTAAACGCTCACCAAAACAAGCGTAGCATTGCCTTGTTGAAAAAATATCGTCGTTGTACCAGGTGAAGGGTGGAAAATAATCCGCAGATGATTGGTGTCTACTTAGTACCATATCAATTTTTATTCGTGCAAGAGAGTCACTGACGATCTTCGCACGTTGATGTATGAAATCGGGGGGCGTCCTGATGAATGAGAACAACAATAAGTGACGGTTGTTGGAGGACTGCTGGACTGGGCGGAATAACAACCTGCACCTTGTCAGGTATGAGCGTCGGTAGTGTGATAAGCAGTTGTTTACTTTTGTGTGCAGCCCGAAGAACATCAAGTTCGGCGAGGAGGGTAGCGTAAATTGCTAGTGTCGCCTTATGAGCAACTTACCTGTTTGTCGTAGTTTCGTTCCAATCATTCCTTGCAGGGTCGTGCGCGACGTTGGTATGTGACGCCCCAACGTGGAACCACAACATCTCCCTCATCGACATCAAGTTTGTCCTGCAGCTGTGGTGGGAGTTGGACCAGGGGTTCCGCGCGAGGGGGGCGCTCCAATGAACGGCTTCAACCGTGAAACATGGAAAACGCTGTGAATTCGTGCATCCGAGGGAAGTTGGAGGCGGTATGACACATCGCTGATTCGCTGCAAAACCTCAAACGGGCCATAGAATTTGGGGCCCAACTTGTGGTAGGGGCTCTTCGAGGCGGAGATTTGGTGGTAAGGCCGGCGTTTTAGACATACCCATTCCCCAGGTGCGAAGAAGAGCTCATGGTGGGCCCGATTGTAGGCGGTCTCCATGCGGTCCTAGAGAATACGTTCGCATGCGAGGCTGAGAATCTGATCACGGGTCTATAATTTCCTGTCCACGGTTGTCGAGCTTCTCGAGACGGCGTCGTAGGTGAGTAAGCGAGAGGGTCCCGGTCGTAGATGAGCCGAAAGGCAGTGGTCTGGAGGGTTGTGTGATAGGCGATTTTTTTGGCTCCGATGCTCGGACCGTCCGAGGCCAGTAATATTCCGCCACCTAAACCAGCCCGGGCCCACGCGCAAAAATGTATTTCACTTTTCCCCTAATCTGACGGTTCCTAAGATCTCCCGGACTGTGATTTCGGGACGGGCAGCGGAGCCAAATATTTCTCGTGTGATAGGATGTATTGTAACAGATTTCCACCCGCGGAAGCAAACATGCCCAATCCTTGAGGCGATCCCTGGTGATACAACAAAGGTACATCTCAATGGTCCGATTGACCATCTCGGTCTGCCCATCCGACTGCGGGTGATATGCCAAGGAAAGGGCGAGCTTGGATCTGCACAACGCGAACAACTCCTGCCAGAACTGCGAAGTGAATACCTTGTCCCGGGCGGACACAATACTCTCAGGGAGTCCATGTAGGTGGATCACCTGATCAAAGAAGATAGAAGCAACCCCGCCCGCGGTAATGGGACGGCTCATGGAGATGAAGTGGGCCCCATTAGAGAACATATCCACTACCACGAAGAGGATGGACCGTCCCCGCGAGGTGGGCAAACCCTCGATAAGTCAATAGAGATATCCGCACACATCTGTGTTTGCATTGGAAGTGGCTGAAGAATGCCGGTTGGGAGATGGTTTGCCTTACTGCGCTAGCATACTGAACATGCGGCAATGAAATCCTGCACTCTACGCTTGAGGTCGTGCTAAGAGAATTCCTCCTAAATGTGTTGAAGGGTATTGTGGACCCCTTCATTAGTCACTCCATGAGTACCGACAAGGATGGTTGGAATCAGTGCCGAAGCCGCTAGCAGGTAGATCATGTCCTTGTCAATGTGAGACCATCTCTGACAGCCCAACAAGAGGGAAGATTCCCCCCTTGATGCGTTGGAGGAGCTTTAGGAGGGCTGGTGAATCATGCACCTCCTGCCGAAGGTGAGTGAGAATAATCAGCATGGGCTGGGAGATGGCGAAGAGAGTGTCGCCCTTCAGGTCACGGTGCGAAAGAGCATCGACCGCTCGATTCAAGGCACCGCCTTGTACTCGACCTGAAAATCATATCCCAACAACTTGCTGACCCATCGATGCTACAGTGCAGTACTGAGGCGCTGCTCAAGGAAATACTTCAGACTAAAGTGGTTAGTTGAAAAAAAAAATGTCTGGCCCCATAAGTACAACCGCCAGTGTTGGGCGGCCTTAGTCACGCCAATCAACTCTTGTTTGTAAGCGAGGAGTTTTTGGGATGACTGTCTTCCGGCTAAAATAAGCAATGGTATGTCCCCCTTGCTGAAGCACAACTCCACACCCATGGACTGAGGCATCACACTCAATCTGAAATTCCCGGGTTAAATCTGGCAAATGAAGCACCGGTGAGATCACCAACGCCTGCGGAAGGGCCTTGAAGGCGACTGTAGTGGTGTCTCCCAAGAGAATGAGTGTCGCTTCAATAAGGACAGCAAGAACGCCGCAATCACGATGTACCCCTAAATGAAACGTCGAAGTAGTATGTGAGGCCCAGAAAGCCTCGAGGGGTGGGATTGGGGAACCGTCCAGTCGGTCACCCTCTGGATTTTGGTGGGGTCGGCGGAGACCCTAATGCTGTCGACTATGTTCCCTAAGTAGGCAACCCTGTTGGTCGCAAATGAACATTTGGCCCGCTTCAAGAACCGCTTATGACCGCAAATGAGCTGAAGGACGGTGCGCAAATGGGCCAGGTTTGATGCTTGTGTCTTGTTGTACACAAAAATGTCGTCAAAGAAAACAAGCACACAACGACGCAACAGGTCATGGAATACCTCATTCATGAGAGCTTGGAAGGTGGACGACGCATTGGTGAGCCCGAAGGGCACCACGAGAAACTTAAAGTGGTCGTGGTGGGTGCGGAAAGCGGTCTTCTCCACATCGAGCGGGGTCATGCACACCTGGTGGTACCCTGAGCATAAGTTAAGATAGGAAAAGTAGCGGGCGACATGCGTCAAATGATTCCTCAACAACTAGAATAGGAAATTTGTCCTTCACCGTCTGCACGTTCAGTGCACGGTAATTGATGCGCAAATCCTGTACACCGCTATAGGCGGTAGCGAGACTGCGATCCGAACGGCAGTGAACCGGTCGTTGTCAAGTAATAATATGAGGAAGTAAATCCCCAAGTATCGAATCTCTCAAGGAACACAGTAAGGTGGAGTTAACGTTCGAGGAAGGACTTGAGATCGAAGTCCTTTGGGTCGGATGAATTGCGGACACGGGGGTTGATTTGGTTTGTGGAAAATAAAGAGAAAAAGCTACAACTACTCCTATGCAATGCCGCTATGCAATGCTTCGCTCGGCGGGATGGAAGACTACGTAGGCCTTGAACGCGCTACTTCGTAAGGGCGGATGGACGAGTAGGCAAGCGGATCGAACTATGCAGGCCTTGAGCGCGCTGCTTCGTTAGGCGGGATGGAGTACGGGCCGCGATGTCACGCTTCGGTAGGCGGATGGGCGAGTAGGCTAACGGAATGAGGGTTGTAAGCGCCTCTTCGCAAAGCACACCACTAACAATTGTTAGGGCGGCACAACACAACGAACAATCCACACCACGGGGCACAACTCAAATGAAAATATAACAAGATTACTCAATCACATAGACATGATTTCATACTAATGTTAACAAGTAAAAATATACTTCATCAAAATGTTGGTTCTAGCTACATACACATCAATAAGAGAAGAATAAGGCAAGAAATCGACCGAATCTGAAGTCTCGTTGTAGATTCACTGTTGGAATCGCCGGGTTGTCAATCCGTGTCCAAGCTCGGTCCGCAACTACGTCCGGGGTAGAGAGAGCTGTCACTACTCTCCAATGAGCCCGTCTTCTTCGTGTCACGATCCGGTAGAGGTTGCAAACTTCCTCTTGCTTGATGGCGATGGCGGCTAAACCTTCCTTGGAGCACTTGGATGAAGGAGGAGGCCGAGAGGAAGCTCCGGCTCAAGATTGGCGTGAAGAACAAGCCCGGAGCACCTCCATATGGTGGGCGGCGGTGGAGGGGCGAAATCGGAGCCCTGGAGCTAGAAAACGGCGGAAGAAAATCGGGATCCCGACCTAATTCGCGAGCAGGTCGTTTTATAGGCGCTGGAGTAAACAGTGCGCACGGTCATTGGCGCACGACCAGTGGTCGTGCGCACTAGAATTCGGTGATCGTGCGCTCTGCCTGGACGGAACCTGCAAAGGCAGAAATTATAAAATAACATGTTCGCACGACCAGTGGCGCACGACCGGTGGTCGTGCGCACTACCGTAGGTGGTCGTGCGCACTAGCCGAAACAGAACTCATAAAATTGATGATAAGTGCGCACGAACAGTGGCGCACAACCGGTGGTCGTGCGCACTATCGTAGATGGTCGTGCGCACTGCTCGAAACAGAACTCAGAAAAATAAGGTTAAGCGCACACGATCAGCGGCGCACGACCAGTGGTCGTGCGCAATAGAACCAGTGATCGTGCGCAGTGTTCCTGTACAGAATTGTACCGGGAATACCTGCACGACTCCTGTTCCAGCATACGACACCAGTCTAGCCACTGAAAGTGGAACTTAATCAGCACAAGAAAACTAATAACGAAGAAAGATACGAATTTACACCAAATAGGGCCTATAAGTGCACCTAGCATAGAATGACCAATATGAGCTAAAACAGGGCTAAAGTGCGGTGAAAAGACTAAATAGATGGCCCAGATGAGTCCATAAAAGTGTATATGATCAGGACTCATCACACCCCCAGACTTAACTGTTTGCGCGTCCCGAGCAAACAAATTCTAAGCGAACTAGGAAAGAACAGTAGATGGCTTAATGATTACACTACAGAGTACCATGCGAAGTCGCATGCTCACGTGCATAAGCAAAATAGTAGAAAAGATTTCTGATTATAAAAACAGTTTATATATTTCTAAAAGAGTAAAAGCATATTACAACTACTCAAAATGGTGAACAACGGTGAATCATTCGGTCATGCATACGGAGAAAGTAAACTAAACGCTGAGACGAGCATTGCTCAAGATCGGGATGCAGGACAAACTCCACTGAAATCCATCAGTGTCGGTGACCATAAGCTCACCCGGTCACATCCTCTCCACGACACTAGATTGGTCCATAGCGTGAGTCGGTAGGACTTTCAGGTTTTAATTGAGGCTTGGGTTACGGTGAGGTAAACAATGATAAACAAAATGGCTTAAAACACATAACCCAATTGAGCTTTTAAAATAACTACCCGCGCACCAAAATCGAATGCAGGTGCACCACACCCCCAGACTTGTACTTTTGCAACATAGGTGTGTGCACCGCCTACTCCCAATACATAATTTTTCTACATGATTTTTCAATAAAACTCATTTTTCTTTCTTCTCTTTTTTTCATTTTTCTTTCTATCTTTCTTTTTCTTGTCTTTTTTTTCCTTTCAGCAAAATTTTCAAATGAGCACATCCATAGATTCACATAATAGACACCACAATCAACACCCCCCAAAATGTAAATGAAACTACAACTAAAGCTCAGATTTGGGTGTGTGACTAGGCTAGGCTTTTAGGCTTTGGTGAGATAAATGTGGAGCTGAATCAAGAAAAGGGTAGGCACAAAGGGGCTAGCAAGGGTAGACGATAGGCATGAAATAAAAAGTTCAACCGAGCCAAAATAATGGCCTACGTCATTCTCACGCACTAGAACTATCCTATGCCAATGCTTCAAGAATCGCTTGGGGCAAGTTCTAGCCACCGAGAAAGATTCTCCTTTCTCCCGACTCAAGCAATACGAGTCTAGCGATCGTTTACACACATCCCTACGCTACCGTTTGATTCACACCGGATTCACCATTTGAGTAGAGTAAACAACATTTACACTAATAGAGAAAAATATAAAACCATAGTATAAAAAGAGATCTAACCTACACAAATTTCTATGCAACCGAGCACTCGACTAGGAGCACTACGGGAGTCAACATTTTACTCTGCTACATAGTCCTAAACCATCACCTAGACTTTCCCACATAAGCAGAAGAATTAAATTCACTACAGAGCATGCATACAGGCGAGTACGTGCTCAAGTGGGTGCGGTGGTGTGCAATGAAAATGAACAACAATTTAAATGAATCTTCTAGTATGCAGTGCAATAGTGCACGTGAGCGGGTAAACAAAACTACTCTCCCCCAGACTTAAACTAAACAATTCACAGAATATATGACATGAAAATCAGGAAAGGCTAGGGAAAGAGAGTACCCAGTGCTCAGAAATGAGCACACCAGAAGATTGGCGTGTAAGCTAAAATGAAGCTGCAGCATCCGCCATCCAGAAAAGATACCTGCAGGGGTCAGCTCCGCAAAAACAAAAGAAAATAGAAAACTGAAAAGAAATATTACTAACTAAACATGATTAGATGAAATAAAAATGCAGAAAAGAAAGATAACTACTGGGGTTATTGTCATCCCAGCACGACTTATTTGGCATTTGTACAGTTCTAGCTAATGGGCCTATGAAAAGAAAAGTGGACAGGTAACTGTTCTAATATGCGTGTAGGTAGCGGGTACCTATACGGAGAAAGAACAGTCACGCCTCTACCCGAATATAAATAAAACCTGCCCATCACAGGTAGAGGGAAAAGAAAGTAAGAAGAGGAGGAGGCCTGGTCCTCACTCATCTCACCAAAACTATCCTTGCCTAGCAAGGAGTCGTCAACAGGGAGGCAGCAGGAGGCGAAGGCAATGAGTGGAGCTTCCTCTACGGAGGGAGAATAAACCTCCTCACATGAGAGGATGCTCTCATCATTGACTTGAGCAAAAAGCTCTAAGTCCTCCTGAAGTACCTGTGAAGATTCAACCTGCACAGACTCAGATGAAGGAAGGGGATCAAGAAATAAAGAAGACGAAGAACATAAATAATCTAAAATCGGGGGAGTGGTCCCGGTCTCACTCCCAGCAGGATCCAAGGATAGATCGCTATCATCATCGTAAGTATCATGGCGAGGGGAACCCAAGAACTCAAGGGCCTCGGTGGTGAGTTGGACCTCCTCGTCCCATGAGGAAGTGCAAACCTCCTCATCAGAAAGAGTATCCTCCTCAACCCACCGAGGTGCACCCTCCGAGTCAGAGGCATCACCCCACTCCTTCACTTCGATAGGATCAAATAAAATGTGGGTAGAAAAATCTTGCAAAGAAACTGGAGGAACACAAAGATTTGGTTCCTCCGCAAAAAGATCTGCTAAAGCCTCCCCGATGGAAAGAATACTTTCCTCATCATGCTCAGGTGCATCTAAAAGCTCCCATTCCTCTCCTTGTTGCCCAACAGATGAGTGATCTTCATCACTGGGAGTGAAGCCATACACAGGGAGTGAGGAGTCCATGCACGAGACAAGCTCGGGGGTAGAGGGCACAATTGCCTCCATGGGTAAAGAATGAGTGATAGGGACAATGTTGTCATGAGTGGAGGAGCGGCGGTCAGGATTGAAAAGACTAGGACAGTCCTTCAATTCATGACCCTCTCCTCGACACAACAAGCAAACAACGTTCCTACACTGCCTAGCATTTAATTCATTCATTTGGTCTAAATAATAGTCCATCATGTCGTAAGTGCCAGGAGAAATATCCCATGAAGACATTTTCAATAATAAAAGCAGATATAAAGAGGCTGAAATTCTTTGCAAGGAAATCTACACAAACTAATAAAACTCCTTGGATTAAACTTGCTTAAAACTTTAAAATAGGAGAGAAGAAATAATAACAAACAATATAAATTTAAAAAGCAAACAAAAATAAAAAGGCGGCTATAAACACTGGAAGAAACTTCTCTCTCTCAGCTCTCCCTCTCAAGAAAACTCACACGACTGTGTTCCCCGGCAACGGCGTCAAAAACTTGATGCGCAAATCCTGTACACCGCTATAGGCGGTAGCGAGACTGCGATCCGAACGGCAGTGAACCGGTCGTTGTCAAGTAATAATATGAGGAAGTAAATCCCCAAGTATCGAATCTCTCAAGGAACACAGTAAGGTGGAGTTAACGTTCGAGGAAGGACTTGAGATCGAAGTCCTTTGGGTCGGATGAATTGCGGACACGGGGGTTGATTTGGTTTGTGGAAAATAAAGAGAAAAAGCTACAACTACTCCTATGCAATGCCGCTATGCAATGCTTCGTTCGGCGGGATGGAAGACTACGTAGGCCTTGAACGCGCTACTTCGTAAGGGCGGATGGACGAGTAGGCAAGCGGATCGACTATGCAGGCCTTGAGCGCGCTGCTTCGTTAGGCGGGATGGAGTACGGGCCGCGATGCCACGCTTCGGTAGGCGGATGGGCGAGTAGGTTAACGGAATGAGGGTTGTAAGCGCCTCTTCGCAAAGCACACCACTAACAATTGTTAGGGCGGCACAACACAACGAACAATCCACACCACGGGGTACACCTCAAATGAAAATATAACAAGATTACTCAATCACATAGACATGATTTCATACTAATGTTAACAAGTAAAAATATACTTCATCAAAATGTTGGTTCTAGCTACATACACATCAATAAGAGAAGAATAAGGCAAGAAATCGACCGAATCCGAAGTCTCGTTGTAGATTCACTGTTGGAATCGCCGGGTTGTCAATCCGTGTCCAAGCTCGGTCCGCAACTACGTCCGGGGTAGAGAGAGCTGTCACTACTCTCCAATGAGCCCGTCTTCTTCGTGTCACGATCCGGTAGAGGTTGCAAACTTCCTCTTGCTTGATGGCGATGGCGGCTAAACCTTCCTTGGAGCACTTGGATGAAGGAGGAGGCCGAGAGGAAGCTCCGGCTCAAGATTGGCGTGAAGAACAAGCCCGGAGCACCTCCATATGGTGGGCGGCGGTGGAGGGGTGAAATCGGAGCCCTGGAGCTAGAAAACGGCGGAAGAAAATCGGGATCCCGACCTAATTCGCGAGCAGGTCGTTTTATAGGCGCTGGAGTAAACAGTGCGCACGGTCATTGGCGCACGACCAGTGGTCGTGCGCACTAGAATTCGGTGATCGTGCGCTCTGCCTGGACGGAACCTGCAAAGGCAGAAATTATAAAATAACATGTTCGCACGACCAGTGGCGCACGACCGGTGGTCGTGCGCACTATCGTAGGTGGTCGTGCGCACTAGCCGAAACAGAACTCATAAAATTGATGATAAGTGCGCACGAACAGTGGCGCACGACCGGTGGTCGTGCGCACTATCGTAGATGGTCGTGCGCACTGCTCGAAACAGAACTCAGAAAAATAAGGTTAAGCGCACACGATCAGCGGCGCACGACCAGTGGTCGTGCGCAATAGAACCAGTGATCGTGCGCAGTGTTCCTGTACAGAATTGTACCGGGAATACCTGCACGACTCCTGTTCCAGCATACGACACCAGTCTAGCCACTGAAAGTGGAACTTAATCAGCACAAGAAAACTAATAACGAAGAAAGATACGAATTTACACCAAATAGGGCCTATAAGTGCACCTAGCATAGAATGACCAATATGAGCTAAAACAGGGCTAAAGTGCAGTGAAAAGACTAAATAGATGGCCCAGATGAGTCCATAAAAGTGTATATGATCAGGACTCATCAGTAATCCACACAAAACCCCACGTGTTGTCATTCTTATGGACCAAGAGAACCCGAGACGAGAAAGGAGAGACATTGTGACGGATAAGGCCCTATTGCAGCATGGCGGTGCATTGTCATTCGACCTCGTCCTTCTGCATGAAAGGATAGCGATAGGGACGGGCGACCACAGGGGTCGTGTTCGGCAGAAGGCAGATGCGATGATCATGTCGTCGAGGTGGATGGAGGCCCGTGGGGGAGGCCATGGTGTCGTTGAACTCCTGTAAAAGAGAGCAGAGGTCGGTGCGCTCCGTATCGTCTGCCTGCACTAGGAATGATCGTCGTGAAGTGGCCATGGAGCAACCCTGCCATTCCATCTAGTGGGATCCACGACTCACAGTCATCGTGAGGCGGTCAAAATCCCAAAGCAGTGGCCCCAAGGTGCGCAACCATCAAACCCCCAAGACAGCCTCAAAGCCTCGAGGAGCTATCACCAAGAAATCCACGTGTGAATGGTGCTCCTCCACAACAATCGACACAGCTCGACAAACGCCAGAGCAAGTCATCGCACGGTCATTGGCCACGACGGTGCTGAGGCGGCTCCGGGGAGTCACAATCGACGGTGCTGAGACGGCTGACAGTGTGCTTTCTGATGGAACTATGGCTACTGCCTGAGTCTATGAGGGCGACCAACGTCTGGCCGGCCACCATAATCCTCATTTGAATCGTTCCCCCGAATCATCCTCCTCCTCTTCGGTGGGGTCCTCGAACTCAGACCAGAAGAGGCGCTTACACCGATGACCGCAACTGTAAAGGTCGTCTCAATTGTAACAAAGGCCCTTGGCTCGGTGGTCGGCCATTTCTTGTGCCAACAGGCAGCGGATCACACCCGGATGGTCACCCTCCTTACCCTTACTGGGTGTACTGCTGAACTGGGCTGAGGAAACACTGAAACCCCCGGAAGGTTTGCCGCTGTTGCGACGTCCAAGGTGTGGCCGATCCATTAAAATACGCCTCTCGCGGACACGTGCGAGGCTCATGGCGGTAGTGAGGTCTGTCGGCCGGAAGAATGGAGGGTGTACGGACGAGTAGCACCTGGAACTGTTCTAAATAATCAGCAATGGAGTCTGTCTGATGTAGAGAGATGAGGTCGTTGATGGGGTTGTTGTGAAGGGGTGACCCAAAATGAAGGTTGCAATGGACCTTGAAATCCTCCCACGTCAAATGAGGTTTCTCCCGCTGCAGTTAGGAAAACCAGAGTTGGGCCGAGCCCATGAGGTGAAAGGAGGCAACATTGATCCAATCCTCCAAGGCGTGCGCTAGATGGCAAAAAAATGCTCGCAGTACATGAGCCAAGTTAAGGGGACCTTGCGCCCGTCGAAGAGGGGAAAGTCCATCTTCACATAGCGGGGAATGGCGCTGCCTTCAGAACGGGGTGGTGTGAACTCCGGTCGGGGTGGGGCGGCTGGGCAGTCATGAAAGGAGCTAGAAGCGGTTCGCAGTGGCGATGGGGCGGCATCAAGACAGTTGTTGATTACTTTAAGGATGGCATTATTGTAAGTCGTCATTTTTTGAAGGGACTCCAAGAACTGCGATAAGGTTGGACCTCCCTAGTCCATGAGAGAAGCAGACGAAAGGAGAGGGGAGTGGTGATATAGGCTTCATTTGGCGCGGCGTTTGGAGGCAACGTTTGTGGCAAACGTCGCCGCAAGGCGGGTAACCAAACGCCCGGCGGTGGCGTTTGCCGCGTCTCCTCCCGACGCGCCCTTAGAAATGGAGCGAAACGCTCCATTTCGAGCTGCGGCCTCCCCCTTCCGGTTCCAACAGCCCTCCATCTCCTTTCGCCGTCGGAGCAAAACGCCGCGCCAAATGAAGCCATAGTATAGTCATATCAAGATCAATAACACGAAATTTGCATTGCATTAAACCAACATAAAGATACGATCGAGAGGCAAGCTCTCGTCAAGCATCCGGAGGCTGGGTCCTCCTTGACACTCCACTCTCCAAGAGAGCCAAAACCTATGACTCCAAAAGGATGATCATCCAAAGACACTACCACTCTTATATATAGGGGAGTGGGGAAATACAAAGAACAATACTGTCCATGGGTTGCATAGACTAATATCGGTGCATGGAGGCCCGCATTGTATCAACACGCCCCGCCTGAAAAACTACCTTGTCCTCAAGGTCGAGGGTTGTTAGGGGTCGTCCGAGAGCGTCTGCAGATCCAAATCACCGAAGTCCGGATCATCTTAACATCCCAGCAACACATAGATTTCTGAGAGGGAAAACGTGGGTGGGCGAGAATGGCTGCTTGCAGCGAAAGCAGAGGCCCTTGCGACGAAGCTCGATTTGATGTTGGTGAGACAAACGATGGGGTCATCGGGGTGAAGACGTAGAAGGAAGGAGGCGGCTCGCAGAAGAAGGGATCGGCGCCTGGAGCTACGCAGCGACGAATAGGGGAGCGGACAAAGCGACGCAAGGGTCGGGCGGACTGCGAATGAGCGAACGAGCGGCTACGACTTGAAACGGAGGAAGCAGATTCCAATTAGGGTTTCGGCAAAACCCTAAAGAATGGCAGGTCGGGTCAGTTGATACAGTATAGTCGTATCAAGATCAATAACACGAAATTTGCATTGCATTAAACCAACATAAAGATACAATAGAGAGGTAATCCCTCGCCAAGCATACGAAGACAGAGTCCTCGTTGACACTCCACTCTCCAAGAGAGCCAAAACCTAAGTCTCCAAAAGGATGATCAGCCAAAACCCTAAAGAATGGCAGGGCGTGCGTGCGTGCGTGCGTGCGTGCCCGGGCGGGCGCGTAGGCGGGCGGGCGAGCGGGCGCGCGGGCGCGGGCGGGCGCGCGGGCGCGCGGGCGTGTGTGCGTGCGTGCGTGCGTGCGTGCGTGCGTGCGTGTGTGTGTGTGTGTGTGACCGAAAAAGACTCAATTGCATTCAAATAGAAAATATCCTCTCTATATGTGGAGGCGGATTAAGATAAAATGCGACAAACGCTACATTACAGATGTTGAAAAATACGAAGAAATAACATATATTGTAACACTCCCCCTCAAGTTGGGCGTGAGATGTTAATCATGCCTAACTTGGCAACAATATTTCCAAAGGTGCTACCACTCAGGCCTTTTGTGAGAATATCAGCAAGCTGTCTAACTTACGGAACAGAGGGAGTACACGCAACGCCCTTTTCAATGTTCTCTTTGATGAAATGTCGATCCACTTCAATATGTTTAGTACATTCGTACTAGATAGGGTTGTGGGCGATGCTGATAGCAGCCTAGTTATCATAATACAATCGAATGGGTTCAACGTCAGAAAACCCCAGGTCACTAAGCAAAGAACACAACCAAAGACCTTCACAACACCATGAGCCATAGCCCGGAACTCTGCTTCAGCGCTAGATTTTGCCACTACTTGTTTTTTACTCCTCCAAGTAACAAGATTTCCACCAACAAAAGAGCAATACCCCGAGGTAGATCGTTGATCGTCGATAGACCCGGCCCAATCAGCATTAGTGTATACTTCAACATTTAGGGCCGAGTTTGGGGAAAACAAGATTCCACTCCCAGGTGAGGACTTGAGATACCTGAGAATTCTGTGGGTAGCATCTACATGGCGAGTCTTTGGAGCATGCATAAACTGGCTGACAACACTTACAGCATAAGCGATATCTGGACGGGTATGAGCCAGGTAGATCAGTCTCCCTACCAGCCTCTGAAATTCAAATATATCTTCAATCTCCGCTCCATCATTGCGTCCCAACCTATGGTTTGCTTCAATTGGGGTATCACAAGGTCTATAACCACTCATCCCAGTCTTCTCGAGTAGGTCAAGAGTGTACTTCCTCTAAGAGATAAAAATACCATGCTTGGACCTTGCCACTTCAATACCCAAGAAATATTTGAGAGCACCCAGATCTTTGACCTCGAACTTACAAGCCAATTTTTGCTTTAAGAATTGATCTCCTCCACATCGTCTCCTGTTATAACAATGTCATCAACATAGACAATGAGGACTTGTGAGTTTATCGGTCCTACGTTTGATGAACAGAGTATGATCGGCATTGCTCTGGTGATACCCAAAAGACAACAAGCCCTTGGAGACTGTTTCAGTCCATATAGAGCTTTCTTTAACTTGCAAACCTTTCCCACAGAACCATTAGGAATAAGGCCTGGTGGAAGAGACATGTAAATTTTCTCATCCAGATTCCCATGAAAAAAAGTGTTTTTCACGTCAAGTTGTCAAAGGTCCCATCCTTTGCAAGCAACAAAGGATAAGAGGACATGGATAGTGTTCATCTTTGGTACAGGGGCAAATGTTTCTTAATAGTCGATCCCAAGGGTTTGAGTATACCCTCTTGCCACCAGTCTTGCCTTACACCTTTCAACAACACCTTGAGAGTTTTATTTGATGGAGAACACCCATTTGCACCCAACTCCTTTTTTGCCATGGGGAAGATGCACCAAATCCCATGTGTTGTTTTTTCAAGAGCAACCATTTCCTCAAACATCGCCTCTCTCCACATGGGAATCTCAAGAGCATTCTGCCAAGATGTTGGTATGGACAGGGAAGCAAGAGAAGACACAAAGGTCTTATGGGAAGTAGAAAATGGGTCGTAAGAAACATAATTGGAAAGAGGATGTTGAGTACAGGATCGGAAGCCTTTTCTGAGAGCAATGGGATGCTCAGAAGAACCTGAGTCAGGGTCCAATGATTGATTTGGTTGCACAGTCAGGTCAAGTGTGTTGTTCTTCTTTTTACGCCAAGTATACACCTGCAAACTAGGAGCAGTATAAGGAATAGGTAGAAGAACAGTAGAGTTACTCACTCCAACGGTATAGACTCCCCATGAAGTGAGGGATAAGGTGGAGGAATGGGCAGAGGAACAGAAGGAGAGGTCAAATGAGTAAAGGGCATAGAAGGAGAGTCACCTGGGGCAGGATAGTATGCCTCAGATTCACAGAATGTGACATCCATGGTGGCAAAGACCTTCTTAGTATGAGGATGAAAACACTTGTAGCCCTTCTAAGTTGGAGAATAGCTAATAACACACTTTAGGGCGCGATCATCAAGTTTAATGGGAGGAGGATGGTGGATGTGAACAAAGCAGACACAGCCAAACACCTTAGGAGGGAGCTGAGAGGAAGGGACCTGTAAAGTGCCAAGAGGAGTGGCAATCCCAAGAATACTCGGGGCATACGATTAATAAGATAAGACGTAGTGAGAACAGCATCCCCCAGTAGTATTTGGGAAGATGCATGGTGGACAAAAGACAGCGAGCCACCTCCAGCAGATGGCGATTTTTATGCTCTGCAACACCATTTTGAGCAGGGGAATAAGCACAAGTAGTTTGATGGATAATGTCATGATCAACCAGATATTGCGCAAACTGCGAATCCAGGTATTCACGACCTTGTCGCTGCGGAGAATCTTAATTTTGGATTGAAATTGAGTGGAGATCATGTTATGAAATTTTTTGAAACTAGTAAAGACATCACTTTTTTTCGCAGTAAGTATAACCATGTAGTTCGAGAAAAACAATCAATAAATGTGACAAATCAAACACAATCAGAGATGGAAGCTATAGGGAAAGGGCCCCAAACATCAGAATGAATTACAGCAAAAGGAATAGAACTAGTCAAAGAAACACGATTAAACGAAGTACGACAATGTTTGTTAACAGTACAGACATCACACACAAAGGACTTAAAATCAGTAGTAGGCATAACAGGAAACAATAACTTCATAACAAAAATAGATGGATGGCCTAAACGACAATGCCATGAATATAAAGGGGATGTGCTGGTGTGAAGAGCCAGAGGAGGTGCTACTGGGCTGGAGTCGAGCACATAGAGACCATTGACCAAACTACCAGAGCCAATCACCATCCCCATCTTCAGGTCCTGAAAAACACAAGAGGGAAGAAAGGTTACCAAACAGTTCATGGAATTAGCCAAATGGCTAATAGAGAGTAAATTACATGTGAAGTTGGGAACATGCAAAACCGATGATAAGGTGAGGGAGGAACAGGAGATGGAGCCCTTTCCAGCAATAGAGGAAAGAGACCCATCAACAATGATCACATTATCACGACCAGAGAGAGGAGTATATGATATGAAACCTGAGGCGGTGTCAGTCATATGATCTGTGACCCCTGAGTCAATGATCCACTGAGTGGAAGAGTGGGCGGTAGCAGAATGAGCACCTGGAGTCCCAGTGTGGGCATACGAAGACAAGGCAGAAGGCTCCTTAGAAAGACCGTGCAGCATGCGGCGAAGAGCAAGAACCTCATCAGCTGAGAAAACACTAGGGAGGACAGAAGTATCAGCGTCAGACAGGCTAGGAGAGGTATCTGTAGCAGCATCAGGGAGGTGAGCAGAACGATGGGAGGCATGACGACCAGGGAAGCGCCCAAAACCATGGCCACCACGAGGAGTAGCACCACCTCTCGGTGGAGGAAAACCATGAAGTCTGAAGTAGGTGTCTCTGGTATGACGGTTCTTCCCACAATAATCACAGAGAAGGTTGTCTTTATCACTTCCCTTCAGCTTAGAGTCACGAGTTGGACGAGCACCCAGAGAATAAGAAGTAGCAGCAGCAAGAGCAGAACTCTCAGGAGCAGGAACATGAAGCAAGGTCTAGCGACGATAAAACTCCAGTTGCACAATACTGTAAACCTCAGGGAGAGACGGTAACAGCGGACGTCCCAAAATCTGATCACTGATCTGATCAAAATCCCGATGAAGACCATGAAGAAACTCAAAGATCCGATTGCGATCCTCCCGAGCACGAACCATGGTCTCATCAACAAGGCTAACAAAAGTGAGGGAATCAAAATGATCGTATTCCTGATAAAACTGAGTAAACTCCAAATAGTAGACAGATGGAGGACGATCACCCTGGCGGAGTAAGGATATCTTCCATCTCAACTAGAAGATCTGAGCGGCATTACCTTTCCGAGAATAAGTGGCCTCCACACGCCGCCAAATATCGACAGCAGTAACCAGAAATAAATAGTTGCGAGCAATGGACTCCAACATGGAATTCGTGAGCTAATACATGACTAAGGAGTTCTCTGACTCCCACTGAAGCCAAGCGGAAGAGGTTTGCTCCAGTGCCTTAGTTTGACCATTGATATAACCGAAAAGGTGACGGATCTTAAGTGCCAAGGTGATGGAACGGGACCATGAGAGATAATTAGAATCATCTAGACGAATGGTAGTAATCTGCGAAGTATTATGATCATGACTCCCACGGAGAGAACTCGAAGGAGGAAGAGCCGACGAGGAGGAAGCAGGGGAATCATTGATGCTATACATAGTGGCTCAAGAATAGAAATCTGGAAACCACCCACAACTTAAGGCATCAAAGAGCGGCGGATTACGCCAAGCAAATGCAACAGTAGAAGAGGAGAGGAAGAGAAATCCACTCCATCAAACGACTGAAACAAGGCAAGTGGCGCCGGAAGGAAGCAAAGGCTTCACGACATGACCGGCGCCGGAAGAATAGCGGCTACAACGGCGGAGCGGAGGGGAAAGAAGCTCTGGATGGGAGCTCTGGCTGTAAGAGGGACGGGCAGAAGGAGGGGAAGCGCCGACTGGATGGGAAGGCGGGGAGGCGTCGACTGCGAATGAGCTGAGTCGAGGCGAGGCGGAAGCCCGACAAACGAGTCACGGCGAAAAAGATCTAGGGTAGCGAGGGATCTCTGACTGTGAGCGTTGGAGGATCTATCGCAGCGGGCAAGCGAGACGCAGCGATCGAAGGAGCCGCACGCGAACGAAGACGGCGCGTGGAGCACTGGTTAGGGCACTAGGAGTCGTGGCTCTGATACCATGTTGAGCAAAACCGAAAAAAACTTATTGAATTCAAAGAGCAAATATCCCCTCTATATATGAAGGCGGATAAAGATAATATGTGACAAATGCTACATTACAGATGTTGAAAAATACAAAGAAATAACATATATTGTAACAATATGTAGTACTGCTATTATAATGAGTAGTTGATATTTATGTAGGTGTTATATAAAGACTATATAAGTATTATAAGAAGAAAACCATAATAATAATATTTGTTTTATTTCTTCAGCAGGACCCAGTCTTCATAGTTACATGTACCTGTGTTTCTCTTTATGAATTTCAATGTATGAGAAGATTTCCAACAAACTTTAGGCACAACAAGAAATTCTGCAAGTGCATCTTTTCTATCAATTGCATGACTGTAAAGGTTCTAAATTCATATGCATTAATTCTGGGAGAAGGCAATTAAATTAAAATCTTCATAAATTTCATCGCACTTTCAGTTTTATCAAAGATAAAGAACAATTGTAAAATGCCAGTTTATGGACTCCAGAATTTTGTGCATGCGTTGAGTATCACATGTGAAATCTGCATTAAAAAATCCTAGAATTGAAAACAACTTGCATCAATATGTAGTGAGAAAAATAAGCAGGTGGTCATGCAACTAATGAAATTAAATACAGTGAGTTTGAAAAATCATATGAACAGAAGGATTCTTCCAGGTAAAAGGAAAACATGTTGCAGGTAAATCCGCTTCATGTAAATTAGCACAAAAATACTCACCATTCCGTTGTAAGATGGCATACCATCATAGTAAACCTTTTTGTGGTCACCATTAAGCAAAATTTCACTAGCTCCCATGTATACTGGAAATAAACCTACTTCTCCAACACAAGGTTTATCATCAGGCTGTTCATGTAGAATAATTAAATTTTAAGTAAAAAAATTTGGAAGTTACAGCATTTTAAAAATATGCATAATCAGAAATATTGGTCCTTACATAAGGAACTCCTTGCTCATTAAAAATGACGAAACCAACTGACATTGAAGCTGTACTAAATGTTCCAAAGGATTGGGGTTGCAGCAAGGTTCCTTGAATGTAAGAAGATGAAAGCTCTGTCCCACCACAACATTCAATAACAGGCCTATAGAAGGCTCTAGAAGAAAGCCATAAATCATCATCGATATCAGATGCTTCTCCAGTGGAAGCAAATGCCCTGCAAGGAAAATTTTAAGAAGAGCTTCCAGCTATAAGAAGGATAAAACTGAATCAGCATAGTATCCCAACTACCTGATCTTTGTCCAGTCAAGTCGTTCCATACACTTGGTACTCTTCCATGTTTTAACAAGACTAGGTACAGTACCTAGGACAGTCACAGAAGCATCCTGAACAAAAAAAAAAGTTCAAAACAATACCTTTATCTTTAAAGCAAATATCAATATATCCTCGTGTACAATCATTATCAATCTTACCTGAATAAACTTTCCAAAACCACGCCCAAGGGGAGATCCATGATAAAGAGCAAGAGTGACTCCATTTAGAAAGCAAGAGTAGAGTAAAATTGGTCCCATCACCCATCCCAAGTTAGTAGGCCAGCAGAATATATCTTCAGCCTGCATATTAATGTGTGCCCACCCATCAGCTGCACTCCTAATTGGGGAAATGTGTGTCCAGGGAATAGCTTTGGGTTCTCCTGATGAGAAGCATAAAAATAGATAAAACTTTTTCCCCAAATAATAGAAATGTAGGTAGATAATATGGCATGTGAAAAACTGAGAATCCAATTACCAGTGGTTCCAGAAGAAAACAGTATGTTAGTTACAGCATCTGCGGCTGGTAAACAGGAGAATACTCATATGGCCTGTCATTGATATGAATTTTAAATTAAATGTCATACTAAATCCTCAACAGCGGTTTTTAATATTTAAACCAAGTATAGAACCAATGAAATAGGTCATTCCAGGTTACTGATTGCAGTATAGTCTGCTACCTTCAGGTGTAGTATTATTTTCCAATCAAAATTGTTTTACGCTCTTTCTTAAGGACTTGATTAATACAATTCCTGCGGAAGATAATGCAATATCTCTTGCTCGCACTTAAACAAGGATTGATATGGATAAAAAAAGGTGATTTATATACGTACGGCCGAAATGGCTATTCGCACACCATTAACTAATAAAATTAAATTTAGAATGGCCTACCCCTTTCTAACCGCAGTTCCCCTCCTTTCCCTCGCCCCCCTCGCCCGAACTCGCGAACATCGCACAAACGCCCCCCCCCCCCCCCCCCCCACCCGGAGCCGATCGACCACGCCGGAGAGCCACTCACCGGCCTTCCTCCATGCCGGGACTACCCCCCTAGGTACCGGAGTCTTCTCGGAGCAGTCAGCCGCGCTAGTCTAGGGCATATTTCGCCTAGATTCAGAGCCAGAGCCTTATTCCAATCGCAAATCTTAGATTTTTGCCCTCTCCATCTAATGGTGGTTCTAGGTAATTTTATTCCCAATTTTTTCTTCTCCTTAAACCCTAAAACCCATAGGAAGTCGTGAATTTTTTTGACTAATATCTTTGCTTGTTTTGAAGGGGAGCCTTGGCGCACCGGTTGAGGTGTTGTAATGTGACAGTGAGGTCACGGGTTCGTGTCCTGGAAGCAGCCTCTTGAAAAAATGCAAGGTAAGGTTTGCCTACATTTCACCCTTGTGGTGGGACCCTTCCTCGGACCCTCGCTGCGCGGGGATACTTTGTGCACCGGGCTGCCCTTTTTTTTAATCTTTGCTTGTTTAGGGTTTAAATGATTGAAAAAATTCCTCAATCTTCATCCCGCATTGTTGCCCTCTCCATCCCGTTGTTCTTGTAGGTAATTTCGTTCACATAATACTCCGGCATTCCTAAAACCTAAAACCCTAAGTTATCATGAAATATTTTGGTTAATATTAACGCTTTTGCAGGGTTTAAGTGATTGAATCTATTGTTCAAGCCTCATACCGCATGTTTACCCTCTCCTTCTGGTGGTGCTTGTAGGTAATTTCTTACTCACCTAAAATCAAAAGAAAAATGTGAAATTTTATTTTCCTAATTTTGTTTTCATATTTTACTTTTTAGTTGAATAATATTGAAGTCAGTGCTCAAACTTAGTCCCGCCTTATCAAATTGCGAAGGTATTAATTCATTGCATGTTTTTTGGGTATTGTCAAGTGTATGTGAAATTGTGTTGACTCTGTTTGCTTTAGTTAGGAATAAATTCAAACGATCTAATGTTGTTGACCAATGGAGAGACTCCTCATTGTACACAGATAGGTATTGGACATCATTTTAATACAAGTATGAGTTTTTCGAGTAAGAAAGAGTCGGTAGCATGGGCTCGAAATATTAGGAGAAGACTGTACTTTGCTATCATTATTGTGAGGGCAGACAATTTCAACGAGCAAAACCTAAGATTTTTCTAGGTTGTGATAGAGGCGGATTTACCCGTAAAAGTCAAATAAGAAAGGGTGTGTGAAAAAAAATATTAGGGGATCAAGCTCTAAATGTTGTGGCTGCCAGTTTTCCCTTATAGGTCAAAGGAAAAATCTGGATGAGTGAAAAATGGATGACTGAAGATTACCCACTACCACAGATATTTTCTATTCGGGCAAGATATCATGAAGAAGTAGTCAAGCAGTGGGACTTTCCGTGCATAACATGACTTGAAGGTTGATGACAAGGTATATAGATTTAGAATTTGCTCAACTTAGATTCATTAGGAAAATTTAGTTTATGTTATTTAACTTAAGTACTTTTCATGCAAGTTGCAGATCTTGAGGACATAGACAAGAATTTTTTATACAATTTCAGAAGACTGTATAATTGGTTTGATTTTATTGTTGTAGGTGAAATTTCTTGGAGGCAATTTTCTTCCATTTTCTAAGAAAAAGACTTTTTGCACTGCTTTGGCGATTTTTGGAGCAGATATTGAACAAGAAATTTTGCGGTACTTTTACTTATGTTGTATTGTTGATGGAATGAATTTCAAGTAGATTATTTTGTTACCTGTACAAAACATGAATGTGACCTCTTGATGAGCTCTTTTTCTCTTGCACGTTAAATAAATTTTGATCAGATTTTGTACAAGCATGTGTAAATGGTTTCATTTGGTTGTGTTATATGTTATGTGAAGCAAGAAGTGTTATGTTATGTGTTATGTGTTATGGGTTTCTTATTGAGATCTCGTGAAGGGCCTCGAAGGAGGGGGTTGTGAGGAAGGAGGGAGATGTCCCTTCCTAGATCCGGGAGGTACTATGGCTGGCGGAGAGGAGACACCGAGCGGCTGCTGCGAATTCGTCGAGTTGCGGCTAGGTCACGCGAAAGACGGGGGAGGGTTTTTGTCGGTTAGAGAGAGAGAAAGGAGAAGAGAGAGAGAGATTTAGGAATTAAAACTTGCATAAAACCAAGAGGCCCCAACCGGCTGGCCTAGTACAGTGGTTCACCAAAATTGCCCCCCATTTGGGCTTACAACATATGGGAGAAATTGCTGAATTTAAAAGATACCATTAAAATAACGCAAACAACACAAGTAGATAAAAGATAATAAAACATCTCGTCAAGCATCCGCTGCATGTAGACGACATTGGTACGTGCGGACCCAACGCGGGTTGGATCGGAATGTCGACCAAGGGCGTTGGTGTGCGGTGAGCCCACATATGGTTTCAGCTGAGAGATAAGGAAAACGTCGTTTATGCAAGAATCCGAGGGAAGGCCGAGGCGGTAGGCGACGTCCCCAATGCGACCCATGATCTGAAACGGTCCAAAAAATTTCGGTCCTAGCTTGTTGGACGACCTCGTGGCGGAGACTTGGCGGAAAGGTCTCTGGCGTACCCATACCCAATCGCCCATGGAGAAAACTACCTCGCGGTCGCCCCGGTTGTAAGCGACTTCCATCGCTTGTTGAGCTTGAAGGAGATGGTTCTGGGCTGCCAACAAGAACTTATCTCGATCCACCAATTCGCGGTCGACCAAGTCCACAAGGCCGGTGCCACCCGCATAGGATAAGAGGCGGGGTGGCTCGCGGCAATAGATCAAACGGAATGGGGTGGTTTGTAGCGTCGTATGGTAGGCGGTATTGTAACAATACTCGATCCAAGGAAGCCAGCGCGGCCAATCCCACGGACGATCTCGGGTGATACAACGCAAATACATTTCCACTGACCGGTTTACAACCTCCGTCTGGCCGTCGAATTGGGGGTGATAGGCCGACGAAAAAGAGAGCTTGGTGTCGCTTAGTGTGAAGAGCTCCTTCCAAAAGTTGCTTATAAACACCTTGTCGTGGTCCGATACAAGAGTCTTCGGCATACCGTGCAAGCGAAAGATCTCCTGGAAGAAAATCCGGGCCACATTTTCAGCAAGTAGTGGGCGTGTCATGGAAATAAAATGAGTCCCCTTCGAGAAACGATCCACTACCATTAAAACAAATTTTTCGCGGGCGGTGGGCAGGCCTTCGACAAAATCCATGGACAATGCCGACCAAATCTGCGTAGGCACCAGAAGAAGTTGTAAGAGGCCCGCGGGAAGAAGACCCGTTTTGTTTCGTCGGCAAACCGCACAGCCGGTGATGAAGTCATGTACATGTTTGTGCATTCCATTCCAAAAAAAATTCAGCACAGAGGCGTTGGAGGGTGCGGTGAACGCCTTCATGACTGCGGCCGTGAGTATCTTCGAGGATAGCTGAAATTAGATTTAGACGACGAGTCCAAATAAAATCAGTCCCGGTAAAGAATAAGGCTGTCGGGGTTGTCCACTGCGGATCGGTGAGGTTCTCGGCCGCCCGGCGGAGGAGTTCGGACAAGCTTGGGGATAGTTGTATCTCTTGGCAGATCATGGAGAAGAGGTCAGCAGTCGGAAAGGAGATAGCAAATAGAGAGGGCTCGGTTTGAGTATCCCGGCGAGAAAGGGCATCGGCGGCACGATTTAAAACTCCAGCCTTGTACTCCACCCGAAAGTCAAAACCGAGGAGTTTGCTCACCCAACGTTGTTGCGGTACTGTAGAGAGATGTTGCTCGAGCAAGTGACTGTAGTGGTCAGTACGAATCAGAAAAGTTCAGCCCCACAAGTATGGACGCCAGTGCTGGACGGATTTGGCGAGGCCGATCAACTCCTATTCGTAGGCCGGCAATTTGCGATGGTGTAGGGCAGTCCGGCGGCTGAAATATGTGATGGGATGGCCCTCCTGCTGTAGGACGGCTCTGTAGCCGCTCCCGGACGCATCACATTCCACTTGGAATTTCATAGAAAGTCTGGAAGACGGAGGACCGGTGTGTACATTAAGGCTTCTTGCAATGTGCGGAAGGCTTGGGTAGCCGCTTCCGTCCAAGTGAACGCATTTTTGCGTAGGAGCCCTACCAACGGCTCGGCCAGTGTGCCATAGGCACGAATGAAACGGCAGCAGTAGCCCGTGAGGCCAAGGAACCTGCGAAGATCAGTGGGGTACAGCGTAAGGGGCCATGCCGCCACCCCTTGTAGCTTGTCCGGATCGGCCAAAACCCCCAGATCGTGAACTATATGTTCCAAGTAGGCAACGAAAGTCTGTCCAAAGGAGCACTTGGAGGCCTTGAGCACCAACTGGTGAGACTGAATCAATTGGAGGACTGCATGGAGGTGTTGCATGTGCTCGATCCAGGGCTTGTTGTTGACTAGAATGTCGTCAAAGAAAACTAGGACAAATTTTCGAAGGAGGGAGTGGAATACCTCGTCCATGAGTGTCTGAAAGTTGGAGGGAGCGTTCGTAAGCCCGAAAGGCATGACCAAGAATTCAAAATGACCGTGGTGGGTACGAAAACCGTTCTCCACGTCGGCTGCGGTCATGCGGACTTGATGATATCTTGATAACAAGTCCAATTTAGAGAGAAAAAATTTGTTCCATGCAGTTCATCCAAGAGTTCTTCCACCACGGGAATCGGAAACTTGTCCTTCACGGTATGAGTGTTAAGGGGCCGATAGTCAGCGCAAAGCCGCCATGAGCTGTCCTTCTTGTGCACTAAGAGGGCGACGAGGAAAATGGGGACACACTGCGCCGGATGAGCCCTTGTTGAAGGAGAATCTCACATTGTCTTTCGATTTCATCCTTTTGATGGAAGAGATAACGGTACGGTCCTAGCATGATCGGGGCCGATCCCGGATGGAGGCAGATGTGATGATCTTGGTGGCGGCGAGACGGAAGGCCGGGGAGAGGATTGAATATGCCGACAAATGCCTGTAGAGATCCGAGAGATCGGAAGGGTGGATGTTCCCCTTCGGAGGGTAAGTGTGGAGAGGCTCGGTCTGCACCAAAAAGGAGGACGAAAGCGGTCAAGGTTCATGGCCTTGCCATTGTACTAGACGGGCACCCAAATACCAAGACATGGTCAAACGGTCGAAATCCCATGTGAGGGGTCCCATGGTTCGAAGCAAACGAACACCCAAAACTACTTCGAAGCCTCGAAGATCCACCACAAATAAATCGGCATGCGAAGTGTACTCATCCACCATAAGGTCCACCTTCAGACATACTCCGGGGCACGTCATCTGATGGTCATTAGCTACAGAGACCATGACGCGTCTACGAGCGACAGAAGGAATTTCTGAACAGAGAGTCGTGTCTTGGCGAATGAAACTGTGGGTGCTACCGGAGTCCATGAGAGCTAGGAGTTTTGTCCCTCCGATCAACACATACATTTGGATCGTTTGGCCCCCTTGGCGTCCCGCAATTGCATGAATGGAGAGTTACGGTATTCCTGGGTAGTCTCCTCCGTCATTGTCGTCGTCCGAAGGATCATCTACTTCGAGCCAAAATAATCGCTTGCACTGATGACCCGGTGTGAAAGGCTCATCACAATTTAAAGCACAAGCCTTTTTCGCGGCGGGCCGCCATTTCGGCACGGGAAAGACGGCGACGAAAAATAGGCCGAGCGGCTCTTCACCGAGTGTAGCCATGGAGTCGATTGAACCGAAGGGGGGACGGGCAGGTTGATGGTCACGACGTCCCATGAGCGGACGATCTAAGAGCAGTCGCCGTTCACAAGCCCAGGTGAGATCACATGGTGTCTGGAATTCCACATCCCAACGCAACCGCTCATGAAGACCGGCGGTGAAGAGGGGAACTTGTTGCTCCGGTAAAACGGGCATCGCCCTTGATAACAAAATCTGACATTGTTCCAAATAGGCATCGATGGAGCTTGCTTGTTTGAGGGCAACAAGGCCTCCTAACGGGTTCCCGGTAGAGCGGGGCCAAACCGCAAGGTGCAGGCGTCACTGAAACCCTCCCACAAGGATTCCAAGCGTTCTCGTATCAGTTGTGTGAGCCACAATTGTGTCGGGCCAAGTAGATGGAAGGAGGAGATGTCAACATGTTCGTCATCCGGCGTACGTTGGTTGGCGAAGATATTACAACGGGTAAGCCAAGGGGATCTTCGCGGCCTTCATATATGGGGAAATCCATACGGACGAAGCGAGAATATGCGGGGTATTCCGCACGAGGAGCGGCGGAGTCTACCTGGCTTGTCGAGGGCATATCGTCAGCATTCACGGGCGGAGGAGATGGTGCGCCCTATAAGGCATCCAAGCGGGCGTTGAGGGCCTCCATTATGGAGTTTTGAGTCGTGAGCATGGTTTGGAAGAGTTCCACCACTTGGGACAGGGTGGACCACCCTTAGCCATCGAAGAGAACGGCAATAGAGCTGTGGTCGGGGTCGGAAGCATACCGGCGGATGAACAGGGCCGCGGAACAGTCGTCGCGGAGCGGACTAGGCGGAAGAAGTGACGGGAAGGAAGTCACCAGTGTTTGGCTCTGATACCAAGATGTTATGACCTTTCGATTGAGATCTCGTGAAGGGACTCGAAGGAGGGGGTTGCGAGGAAGAAGGGAGATGTCCCTTCCTAAATCCGGGAGGTGTTATGGATGGCGGAGAGGAGATGCCGAGCGGCTGCTGCGAATTCGTCGAGTTGCGGCTAGGTCACGTGAGAGACGGGGAAGGGTTTCCGTCGGTTAAAGAGAGAGAGGAGGAGGAGAAGAGAGAGGGAGAGATTTAGGAATTAAAACTTGCATAAAACCAAGAGGCCCCAACCGCTCGGACTAGGTAGAGGAGATGGTGTGCCCCCCCCCCCCCCCCCCCCCCCCGTTTGGGCTTACAACATATGGGAGAAATTACTGAATTTAAAAGATACCATTAAAATAACACAAACAACATAAGTAGACAAAAAATAAAACATGTCGGCAAGCATCCGCTGCATGTCGATGGCATTGGTACGTGCAGCCCCAGCGCGGGTCGGGCTCGCCGCGCATCATAACATTATGTTATTCAAGAAGTGTTGTGTTATGTGTTGTATTTATTGGATTTATATTTATACTGTAATTATGTGTATGGCTATCTTGTAAATATGAGGGTTATGAATATATATATGGGGTCTCCTATTAGGAGATATTACTCTTTTTCCAATTCTCTACATGGTATCAGAGGAGGTAGGGTTTCCGCCACGCGTTCTGATCCATGCGGCGAAGCCCGATCGCTCTTCCTGCATCGGAGCCTCCAGCGCCCGACGCTTCCGTTAGCGCCCGATCGTTCTTCCTGCATCGCGCGTTCCGATCCTTGCGGCGCACGATCGTTCTTCCTGCATCGAAGCCTCCAGCGCTCGGCGCTTCCGTTAGCCTCCAGCGCTCGGCGCTTCCTGCATCGTTCTTCCTCGCTCCCGTCACTGCTTCCGTCAAGGCCTCCAACGCCCGCAACCTGCCGCGCCCAGCGCCTGCATTCCAGCCTGCGCGCCCAGCCCCGCAGCCCGTCGGCTTTCCTGCGCCTCCTGCTTCCGTCAAGGCCTCCAGCGCCCGCATTCCAGCCTTTGAAGCCGCCTGCCGCTTCTTCCGCCTTCTTTGATCCCCGATCTCCTTTGCGGGAGGGATCTTGTTGTTTCCTGACGTTATGGATTCCAAGGACTCTTGTGGATCCTCTACAGGACGGATTACTAGTCTTCTTAATGAGAAAGATTATCCTCCGTGGGTGACCTCCATGAAAGTGGCTCTCGCCGGCCGAAACAAGCTCTCATGGCTAATTGGTGGCCCTCCTATGCCCCAATCTACCGACACGGAAGACAAGAAAGCGGAGTTAGACAAGTGGTCGACAGAAAAGTACATGGTCCTTGGATGGATTCAGTGCTCGATGGAGCCCCGTATCTTCAGTCAGTTCATGCGTTTTGAGGATATCCCTGAGCTTTGGTCAGCACTTCAGCGCACTTTTGGCCACACTCGTGTTGATGCCCAGATCTTCGGCATCTTTCAGGACATCACTTCCGCCACTCAGGGGGATCGTTCCGTTCAGGAGTACTTCACTTACCTTCGGGATCGCTTCCTTGAGCTCAATGACCTTGATCCTCTCAGTGATCTGGAGTCCCCCAATGATATCACCCTTATTCGGAAACAGCGACAGCGGCGGGAGACATACCAGTTCTTGATGGGACTTTGTCATGACTATGAGTCTACTCGTGCTCAGATTGTGGGAATGTCACCTTTGCCTGATCTTCTTGAGGCCTACTCCATTGTTGCAGAGCATGAGAAACGTATCCAGCGGCAATCCAGTCTTTCCGGCACTCGTCCGACCTCCACTCTACCTACCGAGCAGACGGCTCTTGCGGCTTCGTCCCCCCCCCCCCCCCGGTTCTCGTCAACGGGGTGGTCGATCTGGTGGTCGTGTCTCATCTGGTGCTCGTGGCCCATCCGGTCCTCCGGGCACCTGCTCTCACTGTGGCCGTTTAATCATGACTGCAGTCGCTGCTACCAGCTATACCCCCACCTGAGGGGCTCTGAGCGCACCACTCCCGGCGGTGCTCCCCGTCACATTATTGCCTCTGCAGAGTCTTCCGAGCCCGTCGCGCACACCATGGGTACCAACTCCTCTGATTTCAGTCACATGCTGGCCTAGTTTCAGCAGTTTCAGCAGACTCAGTCCTCTACTGTTGCCTCGGCTTCCACTGTCTCTCCCTCCTCAGGTATCCCGTTTGCTTGCTCCGTGACCACGGTTGATCAGGATGCGTCACCCTGGGTGATTGATTCTGGTGCAACCGATCATATGACTGGTATGTCCTCTCATCTGCTTCAGGTTGTCCCCTGCTCTCACCGGGATGTGCACCTCGCTGATGGATCGATCACCCCCGTCCTCAGCCGAGGAACCGTCTCTCTCTCTTCCTCTTTCTCCCTTGACTCAATCCTTCTTGTCCCTCAGTTGGCTCTCAATTTACTTTCTGTTAGTAGTATTACTCGTACTTTAAACTGCTCAGTAACCTCCTTTTCTAATCGCTGTGTTTTTCAGGACCTGAGATCCGGGAGGACTATTGGTACGGGATATGAGAAGAGTGGGATGTACTACCTGGATCTACCTCCTCCCATTGCTGCTTCCACTGCCACCTGCCCACCTAGTCCTTCTGTTGCTCCACCTGTTTCGTCATCCAGCTCCCTTTGGCATGCTCGCCTTGGCCATGCTATCCCTCATCGGATGTTATCTGTTTATCCTGATGTATCTTTTGTTTTTCCTTTTCATTGTGATGTCTGTGAGCTTTCGAAACATACCCGTAGCACATATGTGTCTTCTGTTAGCCGTGCTACCTCTGCTTTTGAGTTGGTTCATTCTGATGTGTGGGGTCCTGCCCCTGTTGTATCTTTTGATGGTTTTTCGTATTTTGTGACTTTTATTGATGACTATTCTAGATGCTTATGGGTTTATCTTCTAAAACATAAATATGAGGTCCTGTCGGTTTATTCTCAGTTTTCTCGCATGATACAGACCCAGCACGGCACATCTGTCCATATCCTCCGCTCCGACAACGGCGGGGAATATACTTCTCGTTCCTTTGTTATTTTTCTTCGGAATGCGGGCACCCTTCATCAATTTTCTTGTTCGGGTACCCCCGAGCAGAATGGAGTAGCCGAACGCAAAAACCGCCACCTTCTAGACTCGGTTCGTTGCCTTCTTCGGGGAATGAATGTCCTTAAGCCCTATTGGAGCGCTACTCTTCTCACCGCCACTTTTCTTATTAATAGGACTCCTCGTCCTCTTGGTGGAGTTACCCCATACAGCCTCATTTATCCTTCAGTCTCCGCCTTTCCTATTCCTCTACGGGTCTTTGGTTGTGCGTGTTTTGTCCAAGATCGTCGTCCTTCTCGGACTAAACTTGATGACAAGGCCATCTGTTGTCTCTTCCTCGGGTACTCCACTACCACTAAGGGTTACGGCTGTTATGACCCTCAGTTACACCGTGTTATTTACTCGCGGGATGTGACTTTCCATGAGGAGGTTCCCTTCTTCTCTGCCGTGGATTTGCCTTCCCCTGAGGTTTCGACTATAGTGCAACTTCTCCCAGTCATCCTACCATCACCAACCACTACTTCGCCACCTGCCCCGCCTGTCCTGTTGACTTACTCCCGTCGCCAGCGTACACCCACTTCTCCTCCAGTCCCGGATCAGCAGCCTCCTCCGGTCGCAGGTACCTCCGCGGAGCCTCTTCCCTCTCCTTCTTCTGCAGACTTAACTATTGCCCTACGTAAGGGCAAGCGTACGTGTGTTCGCCCCCCCCCCCCCCCCCCCCCCCCGTTACTGAGCACCCGCTAGCTAGCGTTGTTTCCTACCAGCATTTCTCACCCTCTTACCAGGCTTTTGTGGTTGTTGCTGATTATGTTCGTCTTCCTACTTCGACTGCTGAGGCTCTTCTTGACCCCCGGTGGGTTCAGGCCATGCAGGAGGAGATGTTTGCTCTCCACCGCACTGGGACATGGTCACTGGTTCCTCTCCCTCCTGGGGAACGCACAGTTGGGTGTAAATGGGTCTACACTGTGAAGTACTCTGCTGATGGTAACATTGACCGTTACAAGGCCCGTTTGGTGGCCAAGGGTTTTACTCAGGCTCCGGATGAGTTTGGTGCCACCTTTGCTCCCATGCCGAAGTTGACCAGTGTCCGCCTTCTTCTCTCCCTTGCGGCCTCTCGGGCGTGGCCGCTCTTTCAGCTTGATGTTAAAAATGCATTCCTGCACGGGGATCTCAAGGAAGAAGTCTATATGGCTCCTCCTCTGGGGTTTGCCCTTCAGGGGGAGTATTCGGGGAGAGTCTGCCGGCTTCACAAATCCCTATACGGCCTAAAGCAGTCCCCGCGCGCCTGGTTTGAACGGTTCAGCTCCGTTATTCTTCAGTCCGGCTTCACTCAGTGTCATGCAGACCACACTTGCTTCATCTGTGTCACTCCAGAGGGCCGTCGTGCCATTATCTTGGTCTATGTGGATGATATTATTCTCATCGGGGATGACCCCTCTGGCATATCTGAGGTGAAAGCTACGCTTCGCTCTGCCTTTGAGGTGAAATACCTTGGGCCTCTCCGTTACTTTCTTGGGATTGAAGTTGCTCGTTCACGGCAAGGTATGTCCATCTCGCAGCGCAAGTACATATTAGATCTTCTTCGGGATACTGGTCTACTTGGGTTTCTCCCTACGAATACTCCTATGGATACCAACCATCGCCTTCATGCCGAGTCTGGTGATCCTCTACCAGACCCCTCTCAGTACCAGCGGCTTGTTGGCCGCCTGATATACTTGACCAATACCAGGCCAGACATCAGCTTCTCTGTGGGCGTGTTGAGTCAGTTTATGCACTCTCCCAGGACCTCTCACCTCGAGGCGGCTCGACGTGTCCTTCATTATCTTAAGCGTGCTCCTGTCCTCGGACTATTTTATCGGGCGGATAGTGCCTCTACTCTCTCCTGCTTCACTGATGCGGATTTTGCTGGCTCTTTGACTGATCGGCGCTCCACTTCTGGTCTCTGTATTTTTCATGGTGATCATCTTGTGTCATGGATGAGTAAGACAACCTTTCGTATCTCGCTCGTCAGCTGAGTCAGAGTATCGTGCCATGGCACATGGTGTCACTGAATTGGTTTGAATCCGATCGCTGCTGAATGAACTTGGGCTAACTCTCATCGCTGGCTCGACCCTCTACTGTGATAATAAGTCGGCTCTCCTTCTTACCCAGGATTCGGTGCTCCATGAGCGCACCAAGCACATCGAGATGGATGTTCATTTTCTGAGGGACCACGTTCGCACTGGGACTGTCCTTCCTGCTTTTGTCCCCTCGGATGACCAGGTTGCTGATACCTTCACTAAGGCTCTTGGCCCTACTCGGTCTGATTTGATCATTTCCAAGTTGGGCATGATTGACATCTTTGCACCAGCTTGAGGGGGAGTATTGGATTTATATTTATCCTGTAATTATGTGTATGACTATCTTGTAAATATGAGGGTTATGAATATATATATGGGGTCTCCTATTAGGAGATATTACTCTTTTTCCAATTCTCTACAGTATTGGCATAGAAAGTATATAGCAAGAAATGTTATTTGTTTGTAAGTGATTATTTTCACACCTGGACCAATTTTAGAAATCTGAATGAGAAGAATTTGTTTTTTGTTTTGGGCTGTGAATATAAAAAATGTGTACAAATATCGATTCATGGGCTGCGTATAGACATTTAAGGTGTGCTAATATAGCTCGCCTAAAATATATCCATCAAGTTGCAATATTCAATATTAATTTTTCACTTAAAACATTTGTAAATGAATAGGCGAGATAAAGATTAGAAACCTTTTTGATATAAAAAAAATTCTGAGTATCTGTTTTACCTTGGAAGGGCTTCAACAAGAGACAGAAAATCTCTCCAAGACATATCATTGCTCCTTAGTTTAAGTCCCACATCATTCCCCAAAGCAGGAACCACAATTGCATTACAGTTGCTCCCTTCTATGACACGACTTCAGTAAATGCAGAGTAATTAGGAGAACACTTTTTTTATATTGAATGATTGGATAGAAGTAATATACAAAGAGTAGGTTAGTTAGATAATCAAAATAAAAGCATCTAAACAAGGAATCATTGGAAAGAAAATTTCATTGAAAAAGTGATGGTAAAAACCCTAATCATATAGTAGTTAAAATTTTGATCTAATTTGAACCAAGGGCAGTTCAGGTTTGTCAACTGCATTCAATGCTCAAGCTATCAAATTCATAAATATGCATGTCTCAATTATTATTGAAGGTAGTCCCTAATGATGAAAATGAAGCAATGACCCTGCAGGTTCATATTAATTTTTTATTAGGCATAAGTATGACCATGAGAAGTGAAAAGAGTGTTCGAACTAACATGGGTAATACTAATTTATGGTGCTTTGTGGTGAGAAGCAGTAGGTGAAGGAACATAGTAACAATGGAGATGTAGATACCACCTGCTTCATGAAAGTTCCATTAAAGAAATGAGTCTTCTAAAATTATCTGTCTAAATCTTCTCTCGGAATCCTTCCTGCTTATTTAACTTTTACTTGTAGAAATTAATGAGTTAAATTGTATTGAAGCTCCGTAAGGGCCTTAAATAGAGTACAAGTATAAGATGTACAATAAACACAATTCTATATAAATTACAAAATATATATCTTAGCACTTCACCTAAAGTTAGAGCACAGATGTTGTTGAAGACAAACTTGCCATGACCGTGGGGACTATTGTTAGTGTTTAGTTTTTTACTTGTATTTCCTTGACTCGTTTTTTTCTGGTGTAACTCTCTACTCTTATATTTGGAAGCAGCCTCTTGCAAAAAATGCGGGTAAGGTTTGCCTACATTTCACCCTTGTCGTGGGACCCTTTCCCGGACTATTGGGCACGCACATTCACTCAAGCACACCTCGCTCGTCAGAATTTATGGAGCGCGCATATGGAAGCTGCCATGATTAATTCTCTTGTAATTAATTTGTATGAATTAATTGATTGATATTAATTAATTAATATTAATCAATTGGGTAAATTATTTTGTATTTCCTTATTTGGTTGCCCTTCCTCATCTATAAGGGAGGGGGGATTTATGTGTGAAGTTATCTTGGATGTATGACAGAAATTAGGGTTGCTCCCTAAGTCTCCTCTCTTTTCTTCCTCCTTTCTTCTCCCTCACCACCGCCGTCCCCTTTCCCTTGCCAGATTCCTCCCTGGAAACTATCAAAACCGTAACAATGGTCCGACCTGCAAACCGCTGCCCTTGCAGCCGCTGGGAACCAGCGCCATGCTCGACCTCCACCTCATCCACGACATCCGCAACCACCTCCGGGCTATGAGTGCCCTCATTGCCAACGCCAAACGCATCAAGGAGGAATCTGCTGTGGCACTTCGCCCATTGTCCCTCGTCGGAGAACCACAGGAGGATGCCTCCTCCCCTTCCAGCGTCGAACAGACTGCCCCACCTTCCCCCTCCAACGCCGAGCAGCCCGCCCCACCTTCCCCTTCTAGCGTCGAGCAGCCCGCCCTACCTTCCCCTTCCAGTGTCGTCATCGTCGAGCAGCTCGCCCCAGCTTCCCCTTCCAGCGCCTCCGTCGTCGAGCAGCATGCAACCAGGCGTCTTCTCACGACTTCTACGCCCCCCCGTCGACCTCGCACCAGACCCACAAGTCAGTGGACTCGATGTAGGCACTACTTCGCTGCTCGTTTCCCTCCAGCAGTGCAAACCAACCTCACGCATTGATGCAGACTGCCTCATTTCTCCCACCGTCCCGCCAAACAATCTATGCATCGGCTCGTTTCTCCCAGCCATCGAGCCACAAGCCTGCTGGGCTATTCACAACATTTCATCATGTCCTATTTCGCATACCATCTTCACTGTTCTTGGGCCCCACACAAAGCAACTTCCTCCAAATTTTTTTGTCTCTTCCTCCACTGTCTTTTCTCCTCAGCTTTTGTCCTTAATTCTCTCTTTTCTCAAAACAAGGATTTTTTTTATTAGTTAGCTGCCAACATTTCTTTTCCAATCTCATTTTTTCTTTTCTTTCCTGCGCCCCCACAAATATACCCACGCCAAAAACTCAACCTTTTCCCTCCCTCCTGCAGCCCCATCACATCTTACATCAACTCCCCTCTCTCTTCCTTGAGCCTCACACTAGTTGTCAACAATTGTCTACCATACACTCTCACCTTCTTTGTTTTCCTCCATTGTCCTGTCACATCAACTTTTTTGTCCTTTATCTTTTTCTCTTCCCATAACAAACAAAAGCACAACAACTTTTCCCTCTCCTAGTTTCCGCCCCCCTTTTCATACTCATCTAGCGTCAACTTTCACCCCCACACCCCCACACCCACTCTAATTGTTCCCCTTTCTTCTCACGGCACACTAATAACACATAAAATCTCAGCCAAAGATTTTCTTCCGTTTTTAACACCTCTTCGTTCATTCTCCTCATGGCACTCGCCGACGCCATTGACAATGCACACCTTCCTCATTAAAATCCTTAAAGACACCGACAAAAGAATAAAACTCGGCCTTGAAGACAATGTCAATTTTCAAGGGTGGTATAGTATTACGCGCGTACATTCACTCAAGCAGACTTCCCTCGTCGGAACTATGGAACGCGCATATGGAAGCTGCCATGATTAATACTCATGGCAGCTGCCATATGCGCGCTCCATAAATTTTGACGAGGGATGTCTACTTGAGTGAATGTGCGCGCGTAATGCTATACCGCCCTTGAAAATTGACTTTGTCCTCAAGGTCGAGTTTTATTCTTTTGTCGGGGTCTTTAAGGATTTTGACGAGGAAGGTGTGCATTGTCAGTGGCGGTGGTGAGTGTCAAGTATTACACGCGCACATTCACTCAAGCAGACCTCCCTCATCAGAATTTATGGAGCGCGCATATGGAAGCCGCCATGATTAATTCTCTTGTAATTAATTTGTATGAATTAATTGATTGATATTAATTAATTAATATTAATCAATTAAGTAAATTATTTTGTATTTCCTTGTTTGGTTGTCCTCCCTCATCAATATGGGGGGAGGGGGGTTATGTGTGAAGTTATTTTGGATGTATGAAAGAAATTAGGGTTGCTCCCTAAGTCTCCTTTCTTTTCTTCCTCCTTTCTTCTCCCTCACCACCGCCGGCCCCTTTCCCTTGTCGAATTCCTCCTGGGAAACTATCAAAACCGTAACACGGACCCTCGTTGCGTGACCGCTAAACTACAACGACCGTTATCCTGACATAATAACGTCGGCAGTGCACCGGTTGAAGTAATATAAAACGATGAGAATCCCCACCGAGTATCGAATCACGTGGAGCGTGGGTAAAGATACTAGGATTTCTTAAACCTTGGGCTAATCAATAAATTGAGAGTATTACTAAAACTATAAACCTAAATGACCATCATCAATCTACACTACAAGCATTCCAAACACAAAATCATGAAACCATAAGGTGACACCATTTCCAATAATAAAATGTAAGATTTAAAATCAAATCACATAAGACATGATTAAAATCATTGTAATGTTCTAGTAGTCAAAACCAACAACAAAATAGGAAAGTAGAGGAGAAACGAGGGTTTGGCGAGGATAGCACCAGAGCGACGGCAAGAACGAAGAGACTATTCCTCGACCGTAGAAGGAGAAGAAGCGGACTTGTACTCCGTCTTCTAAAACACAGCCTTAGCTACCATCCGGGGTCCGGGAGGAGCTGTCACCAACCTCCTAATGCCCATCTTCTCGTCACAACGCTCCAAGCACCACAACTCAAGCACAAAAATCCTCTAGCAATCTCATTTTTCTCTAGAAATCCATGAATGGAGTATAGGATGGCTTGGAAGGAGGAAGAACACCATGGAGAGGGCTAGGCGAACTGCTGGAAGTGGAAAAACCGCGAACTGAATCGGGATCCCAAATCCATGAATGTCCATTTATACTAATTCAGGAAACAGCACGCGCGTGCCGACGTGCGTAAAGAAAAGTGGAGCAGAACTGTCAAAAAGAAGCATTGATCGTGCATGCACATAAACAGTGCTCGCACGCGCGTGCGTGAAGAAAACCCACGCACATTGGCAGATCGCTTGTTTTTGGCCAAAATGGGCACTGAACGCGCACGCGACCATCACAGTAAGTGCACACACGTGTGTGAAGAAACATGCACGCGCACCAATCCTGCTACAGAAAATGCGGCCCAGGACTATGTAAAATGAAAAGTACACGCACGCGCGTGCGCATTAATGCGCACGGGCGAGCGTGAAGGAATTTGCACATAACCTTCTTGGAAAAGAGAAAATGGTCCACCTGTGAATAAGCATTAATACATTCCAGATTTCATGAATTCTCTGCATGATGAAATATACATTGAAACTCACATGAAATAGGACAAAATAATGTGAAAACCATGCAAGAAGTGGGGTAAAAACACTATATGAAATATATCTATCACTGCGTGGCGATGCTTTGTGCACCAGGCTGCCCTTTTTTAACTCCCTACTCCTATATATAAAGGAATATTTACATTTGTAATTTTCATTCAATTAAATCAATACTTTCCAACGCAGTACTAAAGCCTTCCGCACTGTCCGATCCCGCTTCAGTCGTCAAGCTCGTGTTCGTTCTTCCACAAACAGTCGTGCTTCCTGTCGCCGACTCTGATTCTCCTATGTTCCTCCCGTCAGGCCTTCGACCTTCTAGTCACAGGTCTACCACCGACTCTTGTCAAACATCCCAGTCATAGTCATTCTTTTGTGATGATTGGCATATAAGGGTGTCAGAACCCTTAATGCAACCTGAGTTGTATCTTTATTTAATTTTTTTACCGCATTTATATTTGTGCAGCGCGCGTCTTCACGTGCGTCAGTGTTTTATTTTTCGCGCATGTTATTAGCAAAGTGTGTTTTGTTTCGCGTGTATCACTCGTGCCTGTTCGTACGGCTTATTGGTGCGACTGACCAATAAGACTTTGAATGAAATGGTCCGTCAAATCAAATAAAATGGTAATTAGGGCAAGCTTTAGAAAGATAAAGTTAATTAAGTTTTTTTAAGTTTTTTTATTTTAAATTTCTGAAATTGTCGTTAAATATTTTAATTTCAAAATTAAAATTATTTGGGAATACCAAATGAAAGGAACTCTTGAATCAAGTCCTCTTTATTTTCATTCAAGTATTAAAAACCTTTCTAAACCCCAATTTTATTTATTACCCCTCTATTAAATAAAACCTTTGAAAACCCCCCTCATTATATCCTTTATTAAAAGAAAACCATTACTTCCCTTTATAAACAGTCAGTCCCCCCATCAAAACGGCTGTTGGTATTGAAACGACAAAGAAGACTTCTTTTCTCTGTTTCGTTTCTCCCGCACGACGACCCCACCTGTTTCCCCTTCCAGCAGCCCGACTTCTACTCTCCCAGCTCTAGCGCCGTCTCTGGAGGCCCTTCCGAGGACCGGCGACCACCCCTCCGACCGCTACCAAGGTACACGACGACTCCTTTGTCGAGCTACGATGCTCCAATCACCTGAGCTCGTCACGCCCAAACTCGTCGCCGACTTCCACGGTATCCCTGGACTCCGGCGACCACACCTTCCCCCACCTCCGACTGAAATGACCCCACCCTAGTCATTACTAGAGGCCCTAGCTTCCTACTGTTGCAGACCCGATTCGAGCCATTCGAGCAACCTCCTTCAGTGACCTACAGGGACCAAAGTCTTTCTCCAAATTTTGAGTCCCGTTCAGGCCTCCCCTACCTGGGATTTTTCTTTACCAGATCAACCCACACTCGTGGATCCGGTATTATTTTGACAGATCAAGGTATACCTCGCACATTCTCACATTGCTCGTATTATGTCAGAATACTTTTATGCTTAATTTAAATGAACTTTAAAGATCGGAGCTTGCCCCTTAATTATCATCTTGCCTATTTGCCGATAATTATAAATCTTGTTTGCTCTCGCATTTTCGTTTCCTTGCATGTCTATGGAATGTAACTTCATATTATTTCAACGTTCAACTGGTAGATGTTAATGCGCATTTGCAACCCTTGGTCGGATATCGGCTGAAATTGCTTATGTAAGTTTCACTAGCGCTTAACAACTATAATCAAGCGCAAATTTTATTATTTAAAATCAATATCAAGATTTCATTTTACATCAACCTTCGATGGAGTTTGACTCCCTCTCCTACATCCAATCTTCTCCATTCATGAGCAAAGGATTTTTCCTCCTCTTTCCCATCACTTATTGTGATTTTGCTTGGCTCCATTGTCGTGTCGGATCTCATTTTTCTCTTTCTATGAGAAAACTCTTATCTCCGGCTCTCTAAAACTAGTTTTTTGAGATCAGTTAATTTCTATTCATGGGTCGCCGTGTCAGGAAGTGTTGATTATCCAAATATCTCATCTGGAGGAGGTGCCTCTTCTTCTCCCGTGACTTCTATGGGATCCATCTGTGCATGCCATACTAACAACACTCCTCAAATTATATTATTTGATTGGATGGCTCTAACTACCATCCATGGGCTCAATCCATCATCCTTGCCCTGAAAAGCCGATGAATGTTTGCAAATGTCAGTGGCATCACCAGGGAACCTACTCTGACTTCACCAAATTGGTTGCTATGTGAATTTGAGATTTTTCTAGTCATATCTTGGCTCAGGAATATTATGTAGGAATCGATTGCCCGCAACTATTTGTTTCTTGATACAGTGGTGAATGTTTGTAGAAGAGCTAAGGCCACTTGCTCTTGTCGTAAGAATGCAGCTCAAATCTTCCAACTACGACCGAGGATATTCCTTCTGAGACAGGATGACCGTCCTCCTTCTATTTACTACTTGGAAGTCACTCAACTATAACAAGAATAAGATCACTTTGATTCACTCACCCTTGTGTCACATGAGGATAAAGTTTTGGTTCGAGCTCGGGAATAACGCAACAAGATCTTTGAATTCCTACATAGACTACAACTTGATTTTGATCAGATCAGTGTTCAGATTATTTAGTGCTCTCTCAATCCTTCTCTTACAGAAGTTTACAGCCTCGTTCAACAAGACATTGATCGGCAACAAACCTAGCTACCTGACTCGGTTTCAGAGGAACCAGCCCTCGCACGTCAGATAATTCTGGGAGTCGTGCTGCCCGCGACTCCGATCAAAGCCTACAGACAAGGATCATTTGACTTGTGATTATTGCGGAAACACTCGCCACTCCCGGGACACATTCTTCAAGCTTATGGCTTCCCACCTCAGAGAGGAGGCTCTGCTACACGAGAGGGGCGGTACTATGGTCTCTCTGGTGTTGGCACTATTCCCACTGGATTTCCCATGGCTCTTTCTGCTGAAGAGATACAATCGTTCCGCCGCATAGTGCATAGCCATTCTACTGAGCCATCTCTTTCATCGTCCTCCTCTTATGCTCATCAGGGAATGTCAGATGCCCACCCCGCATCCACTAGCTCTTCTACTCATTGAATCATTGACTCTAGATTCAATGACCACATGACTGGCTCAGCTATAGGTTTTGTGTCCTAACTTCCCTTGTTTGGTAGAGATAAAGTGAGCATTGTTGATGGATCATTTTCCTCTTTTGCTGGAAAAGGATTCATCCCTTGTTCCTCTCTCATTCGATCTTTTTGTTCTTCATGTTCCTAATTTTACTTGTAACCCCCTCTCTATTAGTCATTTAATCAACTCTATGATTTTTTTGTGACTTTTTCTCTACTTCATGTGTATTTCAGGACTCAAAGGCGAGGAAGGTGGTTGGCTCTGGAGGACTGTGCGATGGCCACTATGTGTTAGACCCTTCCAATTCTTCTTCACCTCTGCAAGCCTTACATGCGAACTAGTATTCTCTTCTGGATTCCTGGCATTAACATCTTGGACATCCCTCTATTTCTACTATGAAACTTTTATTTCCTATTGTCATCTGTGAAATTTGAAAACTTTAGTTGTTATGTGTGTAAGTTGAATAAACATAGTAGTACTTATTTTAATCATGTTTCTCCTCCTAGTACTATGCATTTGGCTACTATTCATACGGATGCTTGGAGACTTTGTCTAGTTGCCTCTATTTTTAGATATTTTGGTATGTTACTTTCATTGATTATTTTTCCGGTATTAGTTGGATGTATTTGATGAAAAACATAATTGAAGTATTTCCTCTGTTTCAACGCTTCCAAAAAATGATAGTCAATCAGTTCAATACTACTACTACAATTTTGTGTAGTGGCAATGGTCGTGAGTACAATGATTCTCAGTTTAAGAGATATCTCAGTGACCTTGACATTATCCATCAAACCTCTTGTGTCTACTCTCCCGCTCAAAATGGGGTGGCAGAGCACAAAAATCGTCATCTTCTTGATGTGGCACGGAGTCTCTTACTTAAGATGCATCTTCTTAAATATTGTTGGGCAAGGTTGTCCACATTGCAGCTTGCATTATTAATTGTATGCATACTCGTGTTCTAGGGCATAAAAGTTCACTCAGCACTCTCCAGCTTACATTATTAATTTGAGGTGAAAGACCTAGGGAACCTCAAGTATTTCCTAGGTATTGAAATTGTTAGTCAAGGCATGAGATTTTCATCTCACAAAGGAAGTATATCCTCGGCTTGGTTGAGACATCCGAGATGAGTGGGTGTAGACCAGCCGACACCCATATTGAAACCAACCACAGATTAAGAAGGGATGACGGTGAAGTCGTTGATGACATCACTGATTTTTTGAGGTTAGTGTGGAACCTTATTTACTTGTCTCATACTCATCCAGATATCCCGTATGGGATAGGAGTGATCAGTCAATACATGCATTCTCCATAGACTCGCTACTTGGATGCTACCCACCGAATCCTAAGATATCTCAAGACCTCTCCTAGAAGCGGTATTTTGTTCTCACAAAATGGTAACCTAAAAATTGAAGTCTACAATAATGCAGGTTGGGGTGGATCTAATGATGAACAATGATCTACTTTGAGCTATTGTTCTCTGGTCGGTGGGAACTTGGTTATATGGGGAAGAAAATAGCATGTTGTTGTCAGATCATGTGCTGAAGCTGAGTTCAAAGTCATGGCTCACAAAATTTGTGAAGGATTATAAATGCATACCATTATAAGATATTTTGGTCTCGAGAAAAAGAAACCCATCAGACTATACTGTGACAAAAAGGCGATCATTAGCATTGCACACAATCATGTTTAACACAACCGCATCAAACACATTGAAGTTGACAGACATTTTATCAAAGAAAATATAGTAAGAGGAACGGTTTATACACCGTTTGTCCTTCTGACCAACAACTGTCCGATGTTCTCACTAAAGGATTGAGTGTGAGCGTTTTCGAATAGATCATTACCAAGTTAGGCATGACAAATACTACACGCCCAACTTGAGGGGGAGTGTTAGCATTTAATATTATTTACTTGAATTTCTTTTACTCATATTTCCCATATATAAAGGAGTGTTTACACTGAATTTTCATTTAATGACAACAATACTTTCCAACAAATATCCTCGTAGGCAAAGCCTTTGTGGAAAATCAGCTAACTGTGAAGGGGCAATATCCTGCATATGTAGTTGTGTATGCAAGTGCTCACACAAGAAACTTAATGAGCATTTTTCCATGTGGTCGCAGGTGTGTTGTGCGCACAAACATGTGCATAAGTGTGTGTGTTGAAATTATTAAGGCATAGATGCTTTATAATGGAGTCTAGGCTCACATCAAAACTTGGGTTAGCTAGTTTGTTCAGTTACACCAAGCTTTATCATAAACTAGGTGTTGGGGAAATGATTTCTCTTAACCCCTAGAAATGAGTTAAAGTAAGAGTTTTATGAATGAAAGACAAGACTAAGTAAATATGCGTCGAATAGTATTCGACGCAACGTCGAAATAAAGTCGACGTTTTCTTCAGGATATGTCGAAGTAACTTTAGGAAGATTTTGACGTATGTGTTGTCGACGCTACTCTTATTTCTAGTCGACGCATATAAAGAAGTCGACGCACCTTCCTTATTCTTCTCTCGACGTCCAGCCAGGATGAATTCGACGCTTACGTCGAATAGTAATCGACGCACGTCGATTTATATGACAGATTTAAATATGCGTCAGATCTCTTTCCTTCTTTCAGTAGATCTAATTTATATGGAATAAAGTAAATATTTATAGCCGTTCTGAATCATTCTCCTTCTATTTGATTCTTGGCTAAAATGTGACTAACTCTATTTTGGATATCATTTGAAATCTGAATTAATATTCTCCATTTATATTATATCTGCTATGGAAATATTTCTCTCCTCCTAAATCTCTGGCTGCTAATTAATTCCTCTCCTATAGTGCTATCTTATTACACAGAGCTATAAAATAAGGAGGAGGTCGGCAGGAAATGCAGTTGAGTGATCTACCACACATATTTGATATAGAGGAAAAGCTCCCAAAAGAAAAGAGAGATATTGAGAAAAAGCTCTGCAGCAATATTCAACCATTTCTTCTTCTGCTCACTGCTGCAAAATCTGATTGCTCTCACTAAAAGAGAGATAGGCTACAAATCTTCTTCTCTCTATAGAAGAAAGATTTAATTCACTTCTTGTGCTTCCAATCTTCTTGCTAGGAAGAAGATTCATTATTGTTTCTTACTTTCTTTCTTTCTTACTTATATATTGTAAAAGAGTTTTTAGAATCTCTCTTCAAAAAATTCAGTGTACTGGTTCTAAGAGTCTCCTTGTCAAAAGACTCAGTTGGTTCTAAGAGTCTCCTTGTCAAAAGACTCAGGGTGGTTCTAAGAGTCTCCTTATCAAAAGACTCAGTACAAGATAGTGAATTCCTACCAAGGGGGTAGAAGAGTGGACTACCCAAAGTTTGGGGAACCACTATATTTTCTTGTGTTGTGCTGTGATTTTCTCTCTTGCATTTACTTTAGTTACTTGTCTAATTCTTGTTGGTGTGTGGGAAGCTCTAATCTGTGATCATACACATATATATATATTAACTTTGCACAAAATATTTTAAATCTCTATTCACCCCCTCTCTAGAGAATTCTAGTGAGGTTAACTGTGCACTTTCAATTGGTATCAGAGGGAGGTTGATCTAAAAAGGATAACTCCTTGATCAAAAAGATCCTACCTCTTATATATATATATATTTTCAAAACTATTTTTCACATGGCACAAATCAAAGATTATGCTTCCACCAGACCACCAATGTGCAATCTTGAAAAGTTTGCAGTTTGGAAAACAAGAATCAGAATCTATATGAATTCCATTGATGCTGACTTGTTCAATATTACTGTGACAGGTCCCCCAAAGCCTTACAGAAAGGATGCAAATGGCAATATCACACAAACACTTGTTCCAAGATCTGAGTGGACAGAAGATGAGAAGAAGGCAAGAACTCATGATCTAAAAGCCATGAACATACTTGTCTCAACTCTCTCAGATGACATCTTTCAAAAAGTTGTTGACTGTGAATCATCCAAGGAAATTTGGGATGCCCTCACAAAGATGGTGGAAGGAAGTGTTGATGAAAAGAAAGACAAGAAGGCCCTATTGATCTCTCAATATGAGAACTTTCAAAAGAAGGTTGAAGAAAGCATCTCTGAAATGTATGACAGATTCAGTCTGATCATCAATCAACTAAGAGACTTGGATAGAGAAATCTCTCTTACTGAGATTAATGACAAATTGCTAATGAGTCTCCCTAGTTCATGGGACTCAAGAATATGGGCTATAAGAGACACAAGAGGACAAAAAGAGATCTCAACAGATGCTCTCTTAGGAAAACTCAGATCCTATGAGCAATTGCTGAAAACTAGAGAAGAGAAGGAAAGAAGAGAAAACACTTCAAGTTCCTCAAAAGACAGGAACATTGCCCTGAAAGCAACAGAAGAAGGGACTCCTGTCTCTGAAGATGAACTATTCAGTTGCTTGGCCAGAAGATTTAAGAGATGGATCAAGACTGATGGATCAAGAAGAAGGGAGTCAAAACCAAGGTATGACAAAACTCCTACTAAAGAAATTATGTGTTATTCTTGCAGGAAACCTGGACATATTGCTTCAGATTGTCCAGAGAATGTTGAGACAAAGAAAAGTCTGAAAAAGAAAGATCTCAAGGAAAAGGGGAAGAAGAAAGAAAGAGGCTTCATTGCAGAAGCTTGGAGAGAAACTAACTCTGAGGACAGTACCTCTTCTAAGAGTGACAGTGAAGAACCTAGGCAAGAAGATCTATGCTTGATGGCCTTTGAAGGGTCAATGAATGATGATAAATCATGGAGTGAAACAGGCTCAGAAGAAAGCATATATTCTGATGATGAAAAAGAAAATAGCCTTATTCTCATAGAGGAATCTGAGGATAAGGATAAGGTAAGCATTTTTGATGAAATAGATTTTCAATGTGATAATTTTAGAAATGACTTTATGGGAATGTACCTAGATCAACTAAAAACAAAACAAGAAATCAAAGATCTAAAAGAACAAATTAACATGGTTAAAAACCAAAGTGTTGATGAGAAAATATGCTCAAAAGATTATGCACTAAAAGCTAAAGAAATAGAAAGGGCTAGAATAGAAAATCAGTACCTTAAAAATAAAGTAACCCAGACAAAGGCCTTTGAAGAATCAATAAAAATGAGAAGTCAAACTCTTAAGGAAATCACTGAAAAACAAAAACTAAGACACAAGTATCTTGGGCTAGGGGCTGATCCCTTAATCAGCCTAATTCCATCCAACAAACCTGCTTGGATGAGGCCTGTGAAATTCACTAAACCTGTTAATTTGTTAAAACCAGAAAAAGAGCCACAGGAAGAAAACTCCTTCAAAGAAAGAAAAGAATTTGATGAAACATCTTATTATTCAGCTGATGACTCACAAACTTCATCTGAAGAAACAATCAACCCAAGAAAAACAACACGTAAAGGAGTAAAAACAGAGAAAGGCAAAATGAAAATTTGTGAAGACACAGATGCGTCGACTTCATATCGACGCATGCACGATAGTGCGTCGACTTCTACTCAACGCAATCTCTCCGATGCTTCGATCTCTTCTAGACGGCTGAACAAAAGCACGTCGACTTTAAATCGACGCAACCTTCTTTATGCATCGAAATCAGATCGACGTCATCTGGAGAAAGCACCGAATACAAATCGACGTGATTATCAACATGTGTCGAATAGGTATCGACGCACAAATGTTCAGAGCAACTTAAATACATTTTCTCCAAAAGTCTTTCATCCTAACCCTCATTTAGGACCCAGTCATCCTAATCATGAATTTTATCCAAATCAACACTACAATCCCAAACAAAATGTTTATCTTAACCAAAAATCCCATCTTAATCAAAACCTATATTCAAACCAACACTCTTATCCTAATCAACACTTCTATCCTGCTCTAAATTCAAATTCCCTTAATACTAGGATAATCAAGTGCTATATATGTAACAAAGCTGGCCATACTACCAAGCAATGTTGGTACAATCAATCAAACTATCTGTAAAATCTAGTTCAAAACTGACTTAGAAAACATTAGGACTAGAAAGAAATAAAGAGAAATAAAAATTTAAAATTCTTTTTAAAAGTCACTTCTAGTCGTCAATAAATCGACGCATGCGTCGACCAAAATCGACGCATACGTCGATAGAAAACCCTAAACATCTCAAACTCTGTCTATATCAACGATGACGTCGAATTACACTCGACGTAACGTCGACTTCAGGATAAAGAGCGGCAACATTAGAATATTTTCGGTCACATCCACTGGAGTACCGAAAAAGCCTCGAATTGAGCCCTGTTTCGACGTTTCACCTGACTTAAAAAGACTCTTCAGAAACCTCCACTACTCTGCATCTTTTATCCTCCGTGCTCATTTGTCCAGCTGATTCTTCTTACTGATCCTCAATGGCTCCCAAAATAAATTCTGGGTTCGACATTGATCTCGGATCCTTCCAAGCAGCAGCAGAGAACTATAAGAGCATCATTGCTCTATTCGATGAAGCAGGATTGAACAAGCTCATCTCCTCTAGGTGCAAGCTCCTGGAAACTGAGCTCACTGAGCTCATATCTCATGTTCAGATCTCTGAACAAGGAGAAATCCAAGGAACACTCTATGAGACACCAGTCTCAATCTCAGCAGACCACATTAGGGCCACCTTTGATCTCCCATCAGGTATATCCTAATGTCTCTTTCACTTCAATAAAATAGGAAAAGAAAATGAGCCTCTCATGAATGACTTGACTAGTCTAAATTATTCCCCTATTAGGTGATGAATCCATTGAACTCACACCTGATGAAGTCAAGCATTTACTTACCACCATGAAATTCTCAAAAGACAGACCAATCCATCTGAAAAGATAGACTTTTCAGATGAGTACAGATTGCTGGCAGACATAGTAGGGAAGATATTGTTATGCAAAATATCAGCCCATGATGCAGTGCCCAAACAGCAGCTGAACATCATGGGGGCTCTTGTGCTGAAGAAGAAGGTGGATTGGGTCAGCTGTCTTCTCAAAATGATAGCCTCCAAATATTCCCACAAGGAAAATGCTTATATGAGAATCATGAGTCAGGTTCTCTTCCATTCCTTCCCTGACCTCTGCAGGTCAAAAGGAATTCCCATCCCTCCAAGAAAAAGGATGTCCATAGCCCTATTTTCTAAATGGGCCAGGCAAATCCCTAAGCCTGGTTCCATTCCTGAAAGGACTTCATCTCCTCCTATCTCTCCTACTCCTCCTCCTCCTCCTCAAACAAATCTCTCCTCTCTCCCATCATCATCCACACAAATACCACCTCAATCCCTTGCTCAGCTTTCTTCTATTCCTCCACCTCCTCCATCAAATACACCTACCCAACATGATAGTATTCCCTCTCCACATTCCTCTCATACACCTCCACCATTATCTCCTCCTCCTCCACCATCTGCATCCACTGAGGCTCTACTCACTCAGTGCATCCAATCTGCAGCCCAAAAATTCCAGGCAATGCTAGATGAGCATTGCTCACAGATTCACTCCTCCATTCTACACATGCACACCCAAATAGATGGGGTAAGTGCCTCTGTGCAAGATCTAAAGTCATCTCTCTCTTCCTCTAGAGTGACTAGGTCTTTCTTAACCTCCTTGGCCAAGAAGGTCAAGAAGGGGGAGAATCTAGATGAAGATCAGCTCTCCAATCCTAAATCTCCTTCTCACAAATCCCTTCCTACCTCAAAAACTGACAGTCAAGCACAGCTCAAAACCCTTGGGAATGAGATAGTACCTGAGCTCCATATTGATGAACAAACAATAGAGATACTCAACATAGCAAGAGATGTTGTAAATCAAATGGCACCACTACAAGGGGAAGGAAGCAGAGCAGTGAATGAGGCTGATAATGAAGCTGGGACAAATATAGATGAAAATGAACCAGCTGATGGAACTGAGAAAGAAAATGAAGCTGATACTGGAAAAGAAAAAGAGACAGATATTCTGCTGGCTGAAGAAGAAAGAATAAAAGGAGCTCTATCCCAGGGGGAGCTACCTGCTCAGGGGGAGCTAAATGAACTTCTTACAAGTGAGAAAGAGAAATCCTCTTCTCCTAAAACATTGGTATTCAAGAGAAAAAGAAAGACTCCTCCTACCCCACCTGAGTAGTATTTGAAAACAATGCTGATATATTTTATCTTATAGTTGAAAATGATCTGGTATAAAAATGACATCTGTTTATATGATTCTGGAATATCTGCTTAAATGATCTCCCTCTCTAAATTTCACTTTTGATTAAGTGACATACCTCTTATCTTTTCAAATTATATGCTGAGTTGATTTTATGCTAATACAATTTCTCTCTAAATAGGGTTAAGACAAATAGGGGGAGATTGTTGGGGAAATGATTTCTCTTAACCCCTAGAAATGAGTTAAAGTAAGAGTTTTATGAATGAAAGACAAGACTAAGTAAATATGCGTCGAATAGTATTCGACGCAACGTCGAAATAAAGTCGACGTTTTCTTCAGGATATGTCGAAGTAACTTTAGGAAGATTTCGACGTATGTGTTGTCGACGCTACTCTTATTTCTAGTCGACGCATATAAAGAAGTCGACGCACCTTAGTCGACGCACCTTCCTTATTCTTCTCTCGACGTCCAGCCAGGATGAATTCGACGCTTACGTCGAATAGTAATCGACGCACGTCGATTTATATAACAGATTTAAATATGCGTCAGATCTCTTTCCTTCTTTCAGTAGATCTAATTTATATGGAATAAAGTAAATATTTATAGCCGTTCTGAATCATTCTCCTTCTATTTGATTCTTGGCTAAAATGTGACTAACTCTATTTTGGATATTATTTGAAATCTGAATTAATATTCTCCATTTATGTTATATCTGCTATGGAAATATTTCTCTCCTCCTAAATCTCTGGCTGCTAATTAATTCCTCTCCTATAGTGCTATCTTATTACACAGAGCTACAAAATAAGAAGGAGGTCGGCAGGAAATGCAGTTGAGTGATCTACCACACATATTTGATATAGAGGAAAAGCTCCCAAAAGAAAAGAGAGATATTGAGAAAAAGCTCTGCAGCAATATTCAACCATTTCTTCTTCTGCTCACTGCTGCAAAATCTGATTGCTCTCACTAAAAGAGAGATAGGCTACAAATCTTCTTCTCTCTATAGAAGAAAGATTTAATTCACTTCTTGTGCTTCCAATCTTCTTGCTAGGAAGAAGATTCATTATTGTTTCTTACTTTCTTTCTTTCTTACTTATATATTGTAAAAGAGTTTTTAGAATCTCTCTTCAAAAAATTCAGTGTACTGGTTCTAAGAGTCTCCTTGTCAAAAGACTCAGTTGGTTCTAAGAGTCTCCTTGTCAAAAGACTCAGGGTGGTTCTAAGAGTCTCCTTATCAAAAGACTCAGTACAAGATAGTGAATTCCTACCAAGGGGGTAGAAGAGTGGACTACCCAAAGTTTGGGGAACCACTATATTTTCTTGTGTTGTGCTGTGATTTTCTTTCTTGCATTTACTTTAGTTACTTGTCTAATTCTTGTTGGTGTATGGGAAGCTCTAATCTGTGATCATACACATATATATATATTAACTTTGCACAAAATATTTTAAATCTCTATTCACCCCCCCGCCCTCTAGAGAATTCTAGTGAGGTTAACTGTGCACTTTCACTAGGGATGATTTTGGTCAAGTTAGACCCAGTTTGGTGAACATGGAGCAGATTTGGTGAACTAAAACCATTTTTTAGTGATCAAGATTTTTCTAGGTTAGATGTGATCACATAGTCACTTGAATGGCTAAACAAAGACTATTTTGATTCTTATGATGCTGTGCAGACTAGTACGACCCATTACACCAACTATCAAGTGAAAAAACAGTCCCCTGAATTTTCCATGCAGACAAATTGTTAATGACTTTCTAATTAATACCCATGTTATAATGAGAGACCAACATGTTGATATGTTAGTTCATTAGTAGGTGATGTTTTTCATTAACATCCACTCAAATATAATGATGATGTACTACGTTAAATAGAATATTTAGTTATACTTATGATATGGAGGTTTAGTTTTCATTGGAAAAAACCATTGTGCAAAATTTCACACAACTTCTAATTTGGTAGTTTGCATGTTGTTTATGGTTCGTTGGAAAAAGATCATATTGCACTCTTCCCAAGCTCTAGCCAAAACCTTGTCCTCATGGCACACGAGTATGCGAGAATTGAAGTGACCGTACTCCTGGTAAAATTGAGTAAACTCCAAGTAGTAAGCTAAGGGAGGATTGTCACTTTGTCTAAGAAGGAATATTTTTCGTCTTAGCTGGAATATCTGTGCAGCACTGCTTTGCCTGAGTAGGTAGGCACTGCCCCCTTCCAAATATCTGTTGCATGGTCCAAGAAAAAAAAGTTGTGGGCAATGAATTTCTGCATGGAATTCATCAGCCAGAACATAACTAAGGAGTTCTCCACTCCCATTGAAACAAACCTAATGAATTATTCGCAACTTCCTTGTTGGCACCACTAACATGGACAAATAATCGCCGACTTTTTAGTGTCAAGGTGATAAAACAAGATCATGGTACATAGTTGGAATCACCAAGTCGTACGGTGATAATTTGAGGGGTATTATGATCGTGATTAGCTCGAGTAGATCCATCAGGAGTCAATGTGACATGAGAGTCGACAATGACCGACATGATGACTCAAGAATAGTAATCGAGATGTAACCACAAGAACAAGTTTAAACAAGGAATCCGTCCAAGAAGAAAGAACACTGATATAAGATAAAGATCTCATCAGCAACTAATCTCAAAGGAGAATGATCAAAGAAAAGCTGTGAGAAAGCCTAGGGTGTTTTCATAAAAAGAAGGAACCCTAGGTTTAAGATCCAACCCACGGATCATAGAGAAATCAAAGTATGTTTTAGAGAAGTGAAAGAGACACCATATTCTCAAAAAAGAAATAGATAGGGCGTCAGGGTAGTTGTCAAACAGCCACGCCAGAATCTCTAGTGCAAGAGGTCTGTGGGAGACAAATCGACATAAGGAACGAGTGGTTCAAGGGTTGTAGGAGGAAAGACGGTCGGAACTAGTATGATAGGCGCGATCAAACGTTAACGAGAGACGGAGGAAACGAGCAGGCAAGACGGTCTGGAGGCAAGCATCGGCAGCTACGCGGATTGGGTAAAGGTGGGCTTGCGATTCCTTGGACACAGAGTCCTAAGGCTCTGATACCATGATGGAAAAGTAAAGCATCGAATTGTATTATTCAATAATGATCTCTCCTATACAGGAGAGGTAACTAACAAGTTATATCAGTTACTAATAGATATGATATTCATGCATTATGGATCTTGAATATCCCACTAGCCACTTGTCTTAGCAAGCATATTAACCTAGTTAGACTATCACCTATTAGCTACTATGGTTTCATGGCATGGATATTCTCTCAAGGAGCAAGTCAGTGAAATCACTAGCTATCTATCCAAATTTGGGTGGGTAAACTATTGTGTTAAGTTTTGCAATTATAAGTGTGCTATCACTAGTTGTATTTGGGTTAGTTACACTTTGTAAGGGTGAATTTTCCTGTTCAAACTGCTAACACTTGTATAACTCCATTTAAATTTGATATTATTCTCCAAGGGTGACGTGATCTCAGCATTTTAACATGTAAATTTGAGGGGTAACGCCAAAGTTGTTTCTTTCATTAATTGAAAGCAAATACAGAAAAGCAAACCCTGAATCATTAGAAGGCATATCATTGCCTCATTAAACACTTAACTCAGAAGAAAATATTATATATTGTGGAAACACAAAATACAAATAAAAATAATTATTTTAATTCTCCAAAGATCACCATATTACACGAGAGCACCCTTTCTTTATATAGAATAGATAATGTGAGAGAATATACAAATGACGATGTGGGACTAAATACATCGGGCGGTTACAGTACAGGTAGTTGAAAGAGAAAATGATAATAATAATTATAATAATAATATTGAAAGAAACCCTTTACTCATACATATACTTGAGTAAGGGATAATGCAAAAGACGTAAGTAACCCTCACTGGTAATACAGGATAAAAACACCACTTGAAAAAACTATAATAAATACAACCTCAATTCTCCCCCTCAAGTCGGACGAAAGATATCAGTCATTCCGAGTTTATGGATGTCATCAGTAAACACATCGCATCCCAAACGTTTGGTGAAGACTACATCCAGTTGATCTTTAGAATGAACGAAAAGTGTGACCACATTTTCTTTATCTAGATGGTCTTTAATAAAATGTCGATCAACCTCAACATACTTAGTCATGTCATGTTGAACAGGGTTGTGAGCAATACTAATAGTTGTCTTGTTGTCACAATATAAGGAGAGGGGGACATTCGCCTGGAGTCCCAGATCTTGTAACACGGTACACAGTCATAGACCTTCACAAAGACCTTGAGACATTGACTGGTACTCAGCTTCAGCACTAGGCCTGACCACCACATTCTGCTTCTTGCTACGCCATGTTACCAAATTTTCAACAACAAAGATGCAGTACCCCGTTGTGGATTTCCTATCGTCACGACTTCTAGCCCAATCAGCATCAATGAAGACTTCGAACTTTAAATGGTTGTTCTTGGAGAACATAAACTCACGACCAGGGACCTTCTTTAAGTACCGTAGTACACGATAAGCAGCATCCTGATTTCTAATCCTAGCAGCATGCATATATCTACTCAAGATCCCAACAACATATGTAATGTCAGGACGAGTGTGAAACAAGTATAAGAGCCTCCCAACCAATCTCTGATAACTCGAAGCATCAGTGTGGTCACCATCACTGTCTTCATCAATCCTATGATTCTCCTCCATAGGACTGTTAGCTGAAACACAACCGAGCACACCAGTTTCTTTTAACAAATCCAAAACATACTTACGTTGAGAGAGGAAGATACCTTGGTTTGATATGGTCACTTCAATTCCACAGAAGTAACGTAATCTCCTTAAGTCCTTTACTTCGAACTCAGCTGACAAAAGCGCTTTGAGATTAGCAATTTCCTCTGTGTCATCTCCGGTGATCACAATGTCATCAACATAGACAATAAGTGTCACAGTTTTTTGTTCACTTTTTTGGATATACAAATTGTGATCAGACTGTCCTTGCGTGTAGCCAAACTTGAGCATGGCTTTAAGAAACTTACCAAACCAAGCCCTAGGAGACCTCTTCAGGACATACAACGACTTCCTTAAGTGACAGACAAGCCCTTCTTGTCCCTTCTTCATAAATTCAGCAGGGAATGTCATGTACACTCTTTCATCAAGCTCACTGTACAGAAAGGCATTTTTAGCATCCAGCTGGTGAAGATCCAGGCCCAAGCAAGCAGTACAAGATAGAAGAACACGAACGGAGTCCATCTTTGCTACAGGAGCAACGGTCTCCTGGTAGTCTACTCCCTGAATCTGGGTGTATCCCCGAGCGACAAGCCGAGCCTTGTTACGCTCCATTTTAACATCCTGGTTTTGCTTAACAGAGAAAGCTCACCTTGAACCAATGACTTTCTTGTTAGGAGGAAGGGGAGAGACATCCCATGTGTGATTCTTCTCCAAGGCAGACATTTCCTACTCCATCGCCTGTGCCCATACCGGAATACTCGCAGCTTCCTGTCGTGTCTTTGGAATAGAAATCAAGAACAAAGATGATATAAAGCCCTGATGAGCATGGGTAAGGTGAGCAACATGGTTAGAAATAGGGTGTTGCGTACACATAGCTTTACCTTTTAGCAATGCAAGGGAAACATGCATATCATCACCAGAATCTGAGTCCAAAGTAGGCACGAGTAGTAGGAAAATGTCGGTGGTATACATGAAGAAAATGAGAGATAAGAGATGGACACTAGGGAAACTGTGTAGAAGACATAGGGGACGTAGGAGATTTAGGGGGCGTAGGAGATGTAGGGGTGGGAGGCATAGGAGACATAAGAGGCGTAGGAGTAATCAGAGGGAGAGGAACATTAGAATCAGAAATAATGTCACCAATCTCCCCCTGAAGAATAGAGTGAGTCGAATCCAAGTAGTAAGATTCCTCCTCGAGAAAAGTAACATCCATGGTACAAAAAACACGCCGGGATGGACGGTGAAAACACTGATATCCTTTGTAGTGGCAGAATAGCCTAGGAGTGCAAACGAGTCGAGCTTGGCAAAATTTCCAAGCTCGAGCTCGAGCTCGACGAGCTCATTTTATCCTATCTCGAGCTCGAGCTCAATGTCTACTTATCGAGCTCGAGCTCGAATTTCGAGCTCGAGTTTCGAGCTCGCGAGCTCGAGTCGAGCTCGAGTTGCTCACGAGCTTTTTAACTCATGAGCCTTAAAATCTTTATTTTATTTTTTTTAAATTTAAATGTACAAATAAAAAGCTCGCGAGCCGGCACACGAGCTCATGAACAATAATAGTTGAGCTCGAGTTCGACTCGTAATCGAGCTCGAGCTCGTTGAGCTCAAGCTCGAGCTCCACAGGTTCGAGCTCGAGTCAAGCTTTTTTCGAGCCGGCTCATCGAGCTTTCGAGCAGGCTCAACTCAACTTGCACCCCTAGAATATCCAATAAAGACACAACGGTGAGCCCGAGGGTCAAGTTTGTCACGATGAGGCTGATGTATGTGAACAAAACATACACACCCAAAAGCACGAGGTGGAAGATGAGAAGTATGAACAACATACGTGGTGGAGAGACGGGCTAGAGGAGTAGCATAATCTAGAACCCGTGAAGGCAGGCGAATGATAAGATGAGCAGCAGTTAGGACAACATCACCCCAATAGGACTTAGGAAGATGCAGAGTGGTGAGAAGGCATCGGGCAACATCCAGGAGATGTCGGTTTTTTCGTTCAGCAACACCATTTTGAGTAGAGGTGTAAACGCAAGTAATTTGATGTAAAATACCATGACTGGTGGAAACAGTTTCAGCCAGGAAGGCATAGTGGGAGCAGTTTCAGCCAGAGGCAGAAAAAAAAAGAACCATTGTCGATTCCAACAGCAGTCGACGAGGAGATTCACGGCTGGGGGGATGCACGGGTTGTCTGGAGTGATAGGAAATCAGAAAAAAAAAACTGGAAGCAGCAGTCGGGTCCCTGGAGGCAGCAGTCGGGTCCCTGGAGGTAGCAGACGGGTCCCTAGAAGCAGTCGAAGCAGACGACCCAGCTGTGGCCGATGAAGCAATCGACGGCCATGAATGAGGGAGACGACCCATATATGATCGTGAATGAGGAAGATGACCCAGATCTGGCTAGCAGGGGCGATAGAAGGCGTCGACGGCGTCGACGGCGAGGCAGCAACCATCATGAGGAGAGGCGGCGGTATCCTTCAGCGAGCGCACCCTCCGACGCGAGAGTCGTGTGGGTTAGCATGGAGAAAACCTCAAACCAGTGAAAAGGGGAACGACGGGAGGCGTGCGTGAGACTTCCGCGAGAGATTTCTGCGAGAACGACGAGAAAAGGGTTTCGGTAGCGAGGGATTAGGGTTTGCTCTGATAGCAAGTAGAAAGGGAAAATGATAATGATAATAATAATAATATTGAAAGAAACCCTTTACGCATACATATACTTGAGTAAGGGATAATACAAAAGACGTAAGTAACCCTCACGGGTAACACAGGATAAAAACACGACTTGAAGAAACGATAATAAATACAACTTCAACTCAGCTAACCGCCCAGATTATAGTAAGTATAAACATCGGGAGGTTACACAAGGGTAACCGACCGACCTTTGTAAAGAGCAGCAAGACTGGGCAGTTACACAAGCGGCAACCGCACAGCCTTTTTACCTAGCAGCATGACTGGGCAGTTACACAAGGGGTAACTTCCCGGCCATTATACAGGTTACTTCAACACTCCCTGCAAGATGGAGCATACAAATCGTAGAAGTCAAGCTTGGACAGAAATTGGTGATATAATGGTCGAGGTAAGGCCTTAGTGAGGATATCAACAACTTGTTCAGCAGCAGACACATGTCTCAATTCTAATTTTTAAGTTGAACATTTTTCCTGAATAAAATGACAATCGACCTCGATGCACTTGGTACGTTAATGGAATACGGGATACTTGGCAATATGAATAGCAACTTGGTTGTCACATAAGAGCGTGGACGAAGAGGGGAGTTTCACACCCAGATCACTACGAAGTCTCTCCAACCATGTGAGTTCTGAAATGACAGAAACCATTGATCAATACTCAGCTTCCACAGATGATCGTGCAGCAACAGTTTGCTTATTGCTTCGCCAAGTGACAAAATGTCCACCAAATTATGTGCAGTACCCACATGTGGATCGGCAATCATCAAAAGAACGGCATAGTCAGCATCAGAGTAGGCAACAAATGATAAAGAGGAGGGCTTATACACAAGCCCTTGTCCCAAAGCAGCCTTTAGATAACGGAGGATGGGCCCAACAGCTTGGAGATAGGAGATCTGTAGAGCATACATAAAGAGACTGATCACCCCAACAACAAAAGGATATATCAGGACTCATGACTGTAAGGTAAATGAGCTTGCCCACAAGACGACAATAGTACTCTGGGTTAGGGAGGAGTAGATCAGAATCAAATGCATGAGCGCAGAGCTTATGGTTGGCATTCATAAGAGTATCAACGGGATTGCATCAAGAGTAACGAACGTCATGAAGTAGGTCAAAACAGTACTTCCATTGAGACAGAACGAGAGCATTAGGTCGACGAGCCATCTCGATGCCAAGAAAATATCGAAGAGACCCCAAATCATTAGTTTGGATGTCGGGTGTTTTTTTATCATAGTTATACCATTGAGATCATCGCATGTGATGACAACATACACTAAAAGGATCATCATGTTTGTCCGGAGATGATGAATGAATAAAGAAAAGTATGTTGAACTCCAAGTGAAGCCAACATTGCAAACAACCTGACTGAACTTATCAAACCGTCCCGAGGAGACTGTTTGAGACCATTGAGAAATTTCTTGAGGCGGCAAACAAGAGACTCCTCTGTGGTCTCATAACCAGGAGGTTGCTGCATGTAGAAAGTCTCAACGAGGTCGTCATTCAAGAAAGTGTTTTTGATGCCGAGTTGATATAACCGTCAAGGAGATCAAGACCCAGATAGTGTTCAGCTTTGCGACAAGTGAGAAAGTCTCTTCGTAGTCGAGGTCATGTTGTTGAGTAAAACCACGAGCCACAAAATGAGTTTTTAGACGTTCAACTGCCCCATCAGGACTATGCTTGAAAGTGAAGCCTCACTTACATCCAACACATGTCTGGCCTGAAGGGGGACAAGGTCCCAAGTGTGATTATCCCAGAGGGCAACCATTTCCTCATCCATGGAGGCCGCCACCCCGGATGCCGGAGAGCCTCCTGTAGAGAAGAAGGGTTGGAAATACAGGAGAGAGAAGTCGCGAATCTGTGAAGCGCCGGTGATAAACGATGCAAAGAGACATAATTTGAAAGAGGGTCAGCAGTAGAGGTTGGAGTCTGATCAGCGAACTGCGAAGCATCAGTAAGCAGGGCAACTCCTGTAGGGCATCATACTGAGGACATCGGCGTGTGTAGACACGAAGAGGAGGAGATAACGACAAGGGGGCATAGCCGGAGGAGTGGATAGCAGAGGAGAAGAATCAATGAAGGTAGGCACGTGAGGACATGGAAGGCCTGGGGAGGAGGTGATATGACTTTCAGATTGGTGGAATATTTGATTTTTAAGGAAGGTAACATCGGCGGAGGTGACAAATTTTCGATGAGGTGGAGATTAATAGATGTAGCCCTTCTGGGTACGAGAATAACAAACAAACATATATTTGGTCGCACGGGGAGCTAACTTATCCACGGCAGCCAAAATGATGAACAAAACAAACACAAACGAAAACACGAGGTGTCAGGTTAAAAGGATTGGTGTTGGGAAAGAGGATGGAAAACAGTGTGGCAAAATTCAGAACAGAAGAGGGTAGGTGACTAATGAGGTAGTAGGCAGTGGACACGAAGAAATGCAATAGATGTTAGGAACCTGCATTTGGAACATAAGGGGCCTGGCAACCTCAAGAAGGTGACAATTTTTTCGCTCGGCTACATCGTTTTGTTGCGTCGTATAGGGCCAGAAGGTTTGGTGGATTATGCCCAAGGTATTACAGGTGTCCTGAATACTGTGACTGGTATATTCGCGAGCATTATAGGTTCAAAAACTTTTAAGAGAGTGTGATAACTGGGTTTTAGTGTCAGCGAGAAAAGAGTGAAAGATCTGTCGTAACTCGGAGCGATCGCGCATCATATACAACCACGTCATTCGAGAATGATCATCAACAAAAGTAATAAAATAACGATAGCCAGAAACACTAGTCACTTTATAGGGGCCCCAAATATTTGAATGCACTAAATCAAAAGGAGCAGTGCTCCAAGTACAGCGAGGAGAAAAAGTAGATCGAAGTTGTTTCCCGTAAATACAAGATTCACATTGAAAATCAGAAAAAGAAAATCTGGAATAGCCCGCTTGAGAATAGGTAGAGGAGCATGTCCAAGACACCGGTGTCAGTCAGTGGATGTGACGGAGCAGAGAACCAAGGGTGGAAGATCCAGAGTGTACAACTCATTAGAGAGTCGCCCCCTACCAATGATATTTCGAGTCTACCGATCCTGCGTCACAAAAGAAGATGGAGAAAACGTGAGTGAGGAATCAAGGTCCTGAGTTAAATGACTGATAGAGAGAAGATTAAATTGAGAGTCAGGAACATGAAGGACAGAGCGGAGAAGAAGAGATGGAGTGAGAGGCACATCTCCAGAACCGCAGACCAGGGTGGTATTGTCATTGGCCACCGCGATAAACTTCGGAGAAGAGGTATCTGAATACCGAGAAGGTTTGTGTGGGGTGATGTGGTTGGTATCCCCAGAGTCCACTATCCACACCGGACTGTGGGAAAAACAGGTTACACCTTCGTTGGAAGTAGAGGCGACAAAGTCGGAGGCCCAAGTAAGTATCCCCCGAAGTTGCTGAAGTTCCTCGCATAAAATGTCAATGTCGAAGCGAGAGGAGGGAACATCCACGGCTGGAGAAGCATGAGGCCGCGTATTGGATGTCGGCGGTGGAAACCCATGTTTTTTTAAGTAGGCGGCCTCAGTATAACGTGGGCACCCACAACAAGTATACAGACGATTGTCCGGACGAGAGGAGCTATTGAGATCATCACTTATGCCACTGCGAGAACCATTGCGACCACTCCGAGACCCTGAAGGAGGGCACAGAGATGGGAAGTGGTGTCGAAGGGCAGGAGAGGGAGGCAGCACGGCTTCAGAAGGCGGAGTGGCTTTAAGGATCATGGAGCACACGTCGGAAAGAGACCAAACAGTGGGAGAAGAGAGGATGGTTGCCCAGACACTGTGAAGATGGGGAGGTAACCACCCCATCGTGAGAGCAATGCCCACAGCCTCCTTCTGCGTGCGCTGAACAGCAAAATAGAAGGAGGGGGCTGGCGACAAAGGAGGTCACCAGTCACACCAGGGTCAACCGCCTGAAGCTGAGTAAAGATATCAAAGAGATGTTGGAGACTATCTTGGACAGAGTAAAGGGACTAAAGCTTGTCCCACATGACTTTGGCAGTCTCGTGCTACATGGTCATTCAGTATGGTTCAGTCTCAAGAGAATTGGGAAGCCAAGGCTGAACCCAACTATCATCACGGAACCACTGTTCCGTAAGTTCGATAGGGGCCACGGGTAATATGATGAAGCAGCCATTTGGTTTGAAGGACACGCCGCACGGAGTGCTCCCATTCCACAAAATTCTTCTTCCAATTGAGGGGGATAGTAGTAACCCAGAGTTCATCCCGCACTTCAGGGGGTAAGCTGGGGCAAGAGAAGAGGACGCAGGAGTGCCCATGACAGGCCGACGACGAGGCAACTATGGGACAAGAAGAGTGACCGCCCAAGGTAAGGGGAGAGGAGTCTGGGCGGTTGCAATAGAGAGGCCGCGCTAACAGGTCACAAAGAAAGTTTTGCAAGGGAGGTTGGGGCAGCCACAAAGAAGGGCACGCAAGGAGAAGTGGATGGTAGGAGGTGCGGGCTTACATGTGGAGTCCGTAGAGAGTTCACCCAAGAGAGGAGTCTAGGCGGTCTCAGTAGAGATGCCCGCGCGGGTAGGTTGAGCGATTTAAGAGGTTGTCTGCAAGACGCAACCTTGCTCTGATAACTTGTGGAAACACAAATTACAAATAAAAAAATTTATTTTAATTCTCCAGAGATCTCTATATTACACGAGAGAACCTCTCTTTATATAGAATAAAGGAGATGAGAGAATATACAAATGACAATGTGGGACTAAATACATTGGGCGGTTATAATACAGGTAACCGCCTGAACTACAACATGTAGCAACACCAGGCGATTACACAAGGGTAACCACACGGCCTTTATACAGAGCAGCAACATCGGGAGGTTACATAAGGGTAACCGCCCGACCTTTATATAGAGCAGTAACACCAGGCAGTTACACAAGGGGTAATTGCCCGGCCTTTATACAGAGCAGCAACATCGGGCGGTTACACAAAGGATAACCGCCCGACCTTTATACAAGTTACTTCAACATATATCATATAGACCAAAAAAAAGATTTCTAAAAATTAGCTCATCTAATATTCACAAAAGTAATACACACCTGTAAAGGGGGAATTTTCTTCCGCCTCTAATTATGAAATCCTGAAAAAAGAATTGTAACATGTCATGTTGATAATAGCCCGGTAAGAATAATAATAATAATTATTATTATAATTATAATAATAATATAATCTGCAATCAGTAGTCATTCTATTATTGTAGTCCTGTGAATAAACCATGTCAAAACATTAACCATTTAATTCCCAAAATCCGTATTAGGGTTTCGAAATATCATTGTGGTGACGCAGTAGTTTCTTCTTTCAACAGTAATCTACCAATAGTTTCATAAGATTGTTCAAAAGAATTACATCGACTAAGTGAAAGAAACATGATTCAGTGTTTAGAAACATAGATTTAAACCGTTACGTCCATAAGAACTTACTCTTGAGAAAAACATTTTCATGAGTGACCTCATCCTTGTCTTAGATTCTTTACAGAATTCAATAAAGAACTTACTCTTGAGAAAAACATTTTCATGAGTGACCTCATCCTTGTCTTAGATTCTTTACAGAATTCAATAAACAGCGGATAACAAAATTGAATTTGCAGTCAAATCCTAAACAGGGTAAATTACAATTAGTCCAACTTGTTGGACAACAAATAGAAGAGGCTAAGTATCTAATATAGATCAAATCAAGTTCAATTTGAAGTTAAACACTGATAAAGTAATCTAAATAGGCATCAGTTATCACTACCCGTGTTTTAACCAAATAGTAATAGTATAAGCAGAGTGTAGAGATTATTATTATTAGTGTTATTTTCTGTAAGGTGGTTTAGTCCCACATTGTCTATCCGTGTTAGGTCTCACTTGTAACTCTTATATAAACCCTCTATGGATGAATAATAGAATGAATCAATTTTCTCCTTTCAACATGGTATCAGAACCGTAGGGTTTCTCCCATGGGCTCTCGTTTCCGATCCGCCATCTCCTCACGTCTCTGTTGCCGTCGTCAATCTCACAGCAACAAAGTGCGTCGTCCTCGTTGATCGTCGACCGACCGCGCCAGCCCACGCGCATCTGCGTCTTCCGCCAGCCCGCGCGCGTCAGCACCTTTCGCAAGCCGCAGCCCGCAGCCCTTCTGACTTCCGCAGCCCGCAGCTTCCTCTAGCCCGCAGCTTCCTCCAGACCGCAGCTTTCTCCAGCCCGCAGCACTTCCTCCAGCCCACAGCTTCCTCCAGCCCGCAGCTCTTACCACCAGCCGCAGTCCTCCTAGCCGCAGCTCTACCCTCCGTCAGCAGCAGCGCTTCTTTTTTGGCACCGGAAATGCGGCCTTAATCTGATGGCATTTCCAGTGTTGCCCTATCTTGGAGGCTCCTGCATGACCGTGGTGTCGTTCCTCACTCTATGAGGCAACCCTAGTTTCTATCTAGGTGTTTGTCACGTTCCTTCTTTGGCTCCTTGATTTCTATTCTTGGCCCATCATATCGGGGACGGACAACTCTACCTCTCTCTCTTCCGGTGCCGGCGTTTCCTCAGCCACTGTGATGTCTAGTGGCTCAACTAGGACCGGTCATGACCACAATACTCCTCAAATCACGACGATACGTTTGAACGGCTCAAATTTTCTTTCGTGGTCTCGGGCTATTACTCTAGCCTTGAAGAGCCGGCGGGTGTTCGGTTATGTTCAGCGCACGATTCTGGCACCTGCCCCGGGTTCTTCTGACTGGGCCCAGTGAGAATCTGAGAATTCCCACGTTATGTCTTGGCAGACTAACTCCATGACTGACTCTATTGCCCGGAATTATCTCTTTTTAGAGACCGTCGCAGATATTTGGAAGAGGGCTGAGGCCACTTACTCCTGCCGGGGCAACGCCGCCCAGATTTATCAGCTGCGGCGGAAGATTTTTCTCCTTCGTCAGGGTGATCGCCCTCCCTCCGTCTATTACCTGGAGTTCACTCAGCTGTATCAAGAGTATGATCACTTCGGCCATCTCACTCACACGTCTCCTGCGGATGAGCTCCTTGTCCGAGCTCGTGAAGACAGGAACCACGTTTTTGAGTTTCTTCATGGTCTGCATCGGGATTTTGATCAGATCGGTGTTCAGATGTTTGGGAGCACACCTCTGCCCTCTCTTCCGGAGATTTTCAGTCTCGTTCAACAAGAATTTGACAGGCAACAGACATGGACTCCTGATACTGCTCCGGAAGGTTCTGCCCTAGCTGTTCAGTTTGACAGTAGAGCTCCTCGAGATTCCAGGCCCAAGTCCCTTGACAAAGATCATTTGCTCTGTGATTACTGCGGGAAGTCTCGTCATACCCGAGCCATCTGTTTTCGTATCCATGGTTTTCCCACGCCCTGTGGGGATTCTCTACCGCGTGGCGGTCGTGGGTCTGGTCGCTCCCAAAGTCGCTCTACTCAGTCCCGCTCTGCCAAATTCTCTGAAAAGAGCTATGAAGGTGTCTTTGTAGGACATAGCAAGCATAGCAAGGCCTACAGAGTCTTCAATAAGAATGCTCTTACAATTGAGGAATCTGTTCATATTATTTTTGATGAGAGCAGCATGCTGCATAATCCTTCTTCTAGTTCATCCAATGAAGGAATTGAAGAAAGATTAGAGAACCTCAAAATTAGATAAGAAGAGCCAGTTGAGAAGAATAAGTCCTCTACAATGGACTATATTCCAGAATCAGTAGAAGAGTCTACTGAAGAGCCAAATCCCCTAAATGAGAACCATGAACTAGGAGCTGAAGTTACTGAAACAAGAGAACCAGCAAGAGTAATGCATATTTCTATGAGACATCATAGAAATCATCCAGCAAATCAGATAATTGGTGAGCTCACTGATGGAGTGAGAACCAGAAAAAATACACTAAATGAAAACTTGCACCTTAGTTTTCTATCCCAACTTGAGCCCAAGAAATTTGAGGCGGCCAACAAGGACCAATTCTGGGTTATAGCTATGCAAGAAGAGCTAAATCAATTCAAAAGGTGCAAGGTATGGAAACTTGTCCCAAGGCCACAAGGGCATAATATCATTGGGACAAAGTGGGTCTACAGAAATAAGATGGATAAAGCTGGATTGATTGTAAAGAACAAGGCAAGGCTGGTAGCTCAAGGATACAGGCAGGAGGAAGGCATAGACTTTGATCAGACATTTGCACCTGTTGCTAGATTGGAGGTCATCAGACTCTTTCTAGTCTATGTTGCATATAAGGGGTTCAAAGTCTATCAAATGGATGTCAAATCAGCATTCCTAAATGGAAATCTAAAGGAGGAAGTCTATGTAGCTCAACCACCGGGTTTTATCTCTCCAACCTTTCCTGATCATGTGTATTTCCTCAAGAAAGCCTTATATGGGCTAAAGCAAGCTCCAAGAGCTTGGTATGAGACACTGTCTACCTTTCTTCTAGAAAACAAGTTCTCAAGAGGGAAGATAGACAAGACTCTTTTCTTGAGAGAGTTGAAGGGTCAGATCCTTTTGGTCCAGATATATGTTGATGATATTATATTTGGATCAACAGATGAGAGCCTTTGCAAAAAGTTTGCTAAACTTACGCAAAGTAAATTTGAAATGAGCAGTATGGGAGAGCTAAAATATTTCTTAGGTCTCCAAGTAAAGCAATCTGAGGAAGGAATTTTCATTTCTCAGACCAAATTTACCTTGGATATCATAAAGAAATTTGGTATGGAGAACTCTACCCATATGAGAACTCCTTTGGGTTCAATTATGTCTCTAGACAAGGATGAAAAGGAAAAACCCTACAATGAGTCCATATATAGAAGCATAATTGGCTCATTGCTCTACCTCACTGCTAGTAGGTCAGACATAATGTTTGTTACATGTGTCTGTGCAAGATATCAAGTGAACCCCAAAGAATCTCATTACTCAGCTGTGAAAAGAATTCTGAGATATCTGAAGGGAACTCCAAATCCGGGGCTCTGGTATCCTAAGTCAAATGATTTTGAGCTATGTGGATATTCTGATGCAGACTTTGCTGGGTGCAAAGAGGACAGAAAAAATATTTCGGGGAGAAGGATTGTGTCATGGAGTAGTAAAAAGCAAAACAGCATTGCTATCTCCACAGCTGAATCAGAATACATTTCAGCTGGTAGTTGTTGTGCACAGCTCAAGTGGATTCAACACCAATTAGAGGATTACAATTTGCACATCAAGAGAACATCTCTCTTTTGTGATTCCTCAAGTGTCATTTATATTGCCAAAAATTATGTGGCACACAGTAGAACAAAGCATATTGAAATTAGATATCATTTCATTAGATGTTGAAAAGGAGGACATCTGCCTTGAGTATGTTAATACAGAGAGGCAGATAGCTGATATTTTCACTAAACCCCTTGATGAATCTAAGTTCAATCAATTCAAAATTGAATTGGGCATGTTGAGTTCTTGATTTGGGTATGTTGAATCTATTATATTTTTTGGTGCACATTATTTTGATAATGGGTTGGATCTCAACCAAGGTCCACCCTAAAAAGATCTGACAATCTTAGTTTTTGAAGACAGGAACACTAGAAAGCTTAAACTTCAAGTACTCTAGGAAATCAGCTTCATAAAGAATATCGTCTTAATTGATAACGACGACATTGATAAAGTCTCGACGACGACATTGATAAAGTCTCGACGACAACATCCAAGTCTCGACGACAAGAATAAAGACATCTCGACGATAAAGATACTCTCGACGCCACTCCAGACCGACAAAATGACATCATAGAACACAACAACGTCATGATTGCGTCGCAATTACGGGATTCTCAAAACGATACAGGAGAATTTGAATAGGTACGCGTCTCTTTGTCTTCCCAATGCATTACCCTATATATTAGACATTGTGTAAGCATAGAAATCATGCACACGCGAAACCCTAGAATCCTTCCTTCTTCTTCCTTTCGACAACTCTCTGCAAACGAAATGGCGTCGAAGAAAAATGATGAGAAAATCCCTTCCGGAGGAGAACTTCTGAAAGCGACTTTGAGAAGTCTGAGGAGGACCTGGACATGGTCATAACCCTGCTGTATGCATCAGAGTTGGAATACATCCTGACTGAGCCAACTCCTCTCTCTACCATTTAGCCGTCTCGACCTTCTATGAAAACGCCGAATTTCACAAATCTGAGAAGGAACTTCGCACCGTTGTATCTGGGCAACAAATTCAAGTGACTGCTGAAAGTCTATCCCAAATCCTCAAACTTACTGCTTTTGACAAGGATGAGACAGAAGAAGAAATCACGGATGCAGATGTCTATGAAGGATTGACATGGTGCGGTTTTGAAACCAAACCCTATGGCAGCTTACAGAGAATGCACATGAATAGGCAAGGCAAACTACTGACTGATATCATTGGAAAGGTGTTGTTATCTAAAACTGGCTCGCATGATCGAGTCTCTAAAGGTATGTTTAATATAACGGTCAGGGCAATCTTAAACAAAAGGACTGAGTGGGGAAAGTTGATATTTGACATGATTACAGATAACATCAATTCTCCAAATTTTGGAAGAATCATATCCTTATATCTCAAGAATATCATACCTCATCTCCTAAAAGTTTCAGAATCAACTCCTCTACACTATCTCAAAAAGATAGATGTAAAAACAGTGAGCAGGTGGGAGAAAAGGTTCACAAAGAAAGATGCAGGTGAACCTTCTACTCAAGGCTCAAAGCCCCTGCCACAGTACCTCAAGTTCCTCAAGAACCCCTGACTTCTGTTGAGGGGGAGCCTGTGAGAGAAGAAACCCCTAGAATGGATAGTTCTCCTACACCTCAAGAGGAAGTGAATCCAGCTCATCTGGAGCTGCCTGAAAGAGAACCAAGTGGTCATGCAGATGTTGAAGAACATGATCAATCTGACAGGCTCTTAAATGATTTTCTCAATGATGACATACATACATTCTCAGAAGGAGAAGAACATGAGCAACACTCAGAAACCCCTGCAACAATGAAGGGGGAGCATACAGGTCATTCAATAATGTTGCCTTCTCCTCCAATAATAGAAGTTGAACCACATCCTCTACCCAACACAGCTCCCACAGTTCCATCACCTTACTTTATGTCACATATGGAAAGTCTATTGGATAGACAAAGAGAAAAATTTGAAGCCTATATAAATCAGGCTATTACAGGTTGCAGAAATGATCTCTCTGCCAGGATAGATGTCCTCCAAGAAGATATTAATCACCTCAACCATCAAAACTCAAATGTATATCAGACTGCTGCAACTGCTGCAACTGCTGTGGCAAATACTGGGACTGAAATAGCTAACATAAATGAAGCTACCTTTCTAATTGAACAACTCAACATTGTGCTTGATAGATTGACTACTCTAAGAGACAACCAGCAGTCCATCATCCAAAATCAACATGTGTCCTTTACTGATTTTGAAGATGTCATCAATACTGTCCTTCAGAGAATATCCTCCTCTGCTCAAGTATCTCAGGAGCTTATGGACAATATAGGTGAAACATTACTGCACCAGTTTCAAGTACACCAAGATCATCTATCAAATTCTTTCCAACAAGCTATCAGGACATCTCAGGGAACTCTTATGGATGTCATTGGCAATCTGAACAATCTTCTGGCCAGACAACTTCAGGCTTTTCAAGCATCCCTCTCTAAAGAAATAATTTCAGAAGTCAGAAAGGGGGAGATAATGTCAAGCCACCATGCCATGTGGCTAGCAAATGAAGTAAGATTCTCTTTGGATCTTGCTCCAATTGACTATGGGATAGCCTACCAACACCCAATTCCCGAAGGCAGTCTCCCTGAAGAACCATCTCAAAATGTAATACCTGAAGCCCCTGCAGAACAGTATCAAGAGCCTGAGAGCTATCAAGTATTTTGTTGATATGCTTGCAAGTGGAAGTAGGCAAATCAAGAAGAGTAAAAGACACATTGTTGACCTTGAAGAGCAAGAAGCTAAGAGGAGGAGAATGGAAGAAGTTAAGAAAAATCCTAACTTTGAAGAGTGGAGCCCCTGCTCAAGAGATATCATCCTGAACACCTGGTATCTATATCAGCAGGGAAAGCATGGTAGGGGAACCTTCTACAGCTCAGAGGAATGGCAAAAATATGAAATATGTGAAGCTGAAAGAAGGGATTATTGGAACAAGATCAAAATGGGAGAAACCTCAGTGTCTGCACATGCACCTCTCAGATATCACCCCAATCCCTATAACTACTTGGAAAAACAAAAGCAGAAACAGGCTGATGCAGAGCAGTCAAAGAAATCAGGACCTTCCGGAAAAGGCAAGGATGTTCAAAAGGATTGAAAAGAAGAAGAATTCTAGAAATCACTTGCACACTTCTATGCTTAACATTTTTGTATCTGATATATATTGTTAATGTATTGGACTGTCATTAATTAATATATGCAGTGATCAATTGTCTAACTTATTGTCAATCATTATATTTGTTAGTAAGATCTATCTATACTTATAAGTTCTGGCTTCTTCAAATAGGGGGAGATTGTTGGGTATTGTGCCTTCAATGACTCTAGATTTGAAGAAGGAACACAAGTATAGATAAGCTAAGTTGTTTTTGATGTTATGTTTAAGTTCATGTTATGACAGATACATCAAAGCTATATCACCAGTATATAGACGATAAAAGTAATGAAAATTAACTAAGTAAAATATCGTCTCAAGACTCAGCAGAAGAATCGTGGAGAAAAGTATCATATCGTCGAAATAGTTTCGACGATATCGTCTTGATGAAGACGCATCGTCTTGAAGGTTGAAGAAAGCTTGTCGTGGATAAAGTTAAGTTCAGATGTCGACGACATCATCTTGAAGAAGAGCATGTCGTGGATAAAGCTAAGTTCAGATGTCGACGACATCGTTTTGAAGAAAGCTTATCGCAGATAAAGCTAAGACGTCTCTACGATATCGTCTTGAAGAAGAAGCTCAACCTTAAAGGCTAAAAGATATAACTCTTAATTCATAAATAATGGTTCACATGGACACACATTGGCTTAAAGACCTCATGACGTCTAGAAGATCAAGACGATATCGTCTTGAAGTAAGACAGTCAACCTAAAGAATAAGTCTAAGTCAACATCTCGACGATGTCGTCTAGAAGATCAAGACGATATCGTCTTGAACAAAGACAGTCAGCTTGAAGAACAAGTCTAAGTCTTATTCAAAGCAACATCTCGACGATGTCGTCTAGAAGAAGTAAGACCGTTGAGATATCAAGTAAAGTCGTGAAGAAGGAAGAATGTCGACGATATCGTTGTAAAATATATCTGTCATATACACTAATCAAGACGATATTGTCTTGATGGAGAAACATCGTCTTGACAAGATGCAGAGCGACATTTAATGCGCAGACATTCTTGGAAATGAATATTCAGGAAATATGCACGCCGCCTATCTTGCGCACAAACCAAGGAGCAATAAATGATATATTCTCTACAGAATATAGCCGTTGCACAGTATTTAAGAAAGGAATTTATTATTTTTATATTCTGCTAGTTCCAAGAAAGGCCAGTAATTATGATAAAGAACTGTCAATTCTGCAAGACGTTTTCAAACGGGAAATTGATTATGGAATAATCAATAGGGGGTTTTATGCAAAATTGCAGAGTATATAAAAGAAGATAATTTTTATCTACAGATTACCTTGCTTAGTATTCTCTTAAGTTTGCATTCTCACACATATTTCCTGAAGAGAGAAAGAAAAGAATCAACAAAAAGAAGAAGTCTTCATTGTTGATGTGCTGTGAAGATCTACAGAAGATTCAAAAGAAAGGTTCACTGATCCACAAGATCTTTGGGCTTATTGTTACAACAAGAAGAAGAAGACATGTGATTCAAAGCTTTCATTCTGAAATCTTCTCTTCTACAACAACATTCATGTATTACTTTATAGGGCTCTTTGTGAGTCTGAGCTGGTACGATCTAGTGATAGATCTGAGTTGGTAGGGTTTTTGGTGAACCTGAGTTTTGGTAGGATCTTGTTGAAGATCTGAGATTGTAGGACTTGTAAAGTCTGAGCTTTGTAGGGTTCTGTGTGAACCTGAGTTGTAAGATCTGATTATAGTGAAAAGATCTAAGTTGGAGAAGTTGCCTAGTCTAGCACACTGCTATATAGGTGGGAGGGACAGTGGACTACCTCGAGACACATTGTCTAGTTGGGAACCACTATAAATCATTGTGTGTTTTCTGTGATGTTTGTGTGCTGTGATAGATAAATTATTAAGTATCAAAGAAATTGAAAACACCTAATCACCCCCCCCCCCCCTTTAGGTGTAGTTTATAGACAACCCATAATCTTTCACAGACTCTAAAAGAGAAGTTGACGAAAGAATTTGAAGTAAAAGACTTGGGGAATCTCAAGTATTTCTTAGGCATTGAGGTTGCGAGGTCCAGATATGGGATTTTCATATCGCAGCGAAAATATATACTTGATCTCCTAGAAGCTTCAGAATGAGTGGGTGTAGACCGGTCGACACCCCGATTAAAGCCAACCACAGACTTGGAAAAGATGATGGTGAAACGGTTGAAGACATTCCCAATTTTCAGAGGCTTGTAGGAAAACTGATCTACTTGTCGCATACTCGCCCGGACATCTCCTATGTGGTGGGAGTGCTCAGCCAATATATGCACTCTCCAAAGACCCGTCATGTTGATGATGCTCATCGTATCCTCAGATACCTCAAGTCCTCAACTGGGAAAGACATCCTTCTTTCACCAAATATAGAACTGACTGTTGAGGTTTACACTAACACAGATTGGGCCGGATCAATTGAGGATCGAAGATCCACATCAGGATATTGCACTATGTTGGGTGGAAATTTAGTTACCTGGAGAAGCAAAAAACAGCATGTGGTGGCCATATCCAGCGCTGAGGCAGAGTTTAGGGTCATGGCTCATGGGATCTGTGAAGGGCTATGGATCATAACCATCATGAAAGATCTTGGCCTTAAAAGAAGCGAGCCTATCAAACTGTACTGTGATAACAAGGCCGCCATCAGCATTGCTCACAACCCAGTGCAACACGACCGAACAAAACACATTGAGATCGACAGACGCTTCATCAAGGAAAATATAGTCAGGGGCATTATGGTCACTCCGTTCATGCCATCCGAACAACAATTGGCAGACATCCTCACTAAGGGATTATGTACAAGTGTCTTTAGAGAGCTTGTTGGCAAGTTAGGCATGGTCGACATCACACGCCCAACTTGAGGGGGTGTAGAGATTATTATTATTAGTGTTATTTCCAGTAAGGTGGCTTAGTCCCACATTGTCTATCCGTGTTAGGCCTCACTTGTAACTCTTATATAAACCCTCTATGGATGAATAATAGAATGAATCAATTTTCACATTTCAATACAGAGTGTTAATAAAATCCCAACAATTTTTATCTTCCTACTATTCCTCTTCCATTTTCCTTGTTAGTCGTGGTGGGAACTGGTATTTTGGCTGGGACACCAAGTAAAATTTAAAATTTAACAGTCTGATTAACATTCTCACAAGTCAGTAGAGCGCGTTATCTTAGCTCAAGAAAATCACACGTACACACAATTAAAGAATAACTGACAATAATATTTTTAACGTGAAAATTTAAAAAGCGAAAAAAAGTCTGATTAACTTCCATTAGTAAAGTGCCCTTGAATGGTTGAACATATTGTGCATCAAGATTTTTTTTTGTTTTCTACCAGAGATGATCTTAGGCAGAATATTTAAAAGTACCAAGTTCAATCCGACGACGCAAGTTCCATCACATCACTCTCTAAGACAAATTATATGAAAAAATGTGGGAAAGCCCATTTTATTAATCAAAGTTTTTGAAAATATCGCATATAATCAATGGCAATGATTATATGATCAATAAGATTATTGGTGATAATGATCAATAAGATTATTGGTGATAATGATCAATAAGATTATTGGTGATAATGATCAATAAGATTATTTGAATTACATTATCATTATCACCAACATTGTCGGGGCGGAGATTTTTGCACTCCATCATAGAGGGCAGGAGAAAGGAGGGAAACGATGGTTGTTGTCATGTTGGGTAAAAAGTTTCATGATCGGGACAAAAATATTGGGGAATGTTCGACTAGTTTTCGTGACTCTGATGATGGTAATGATTATTTGATATAACCGATGGATTTCTAATAATTAGATCTAGAATGTCAGTTTGACGAAATTTGTAGTCCTATCAATTCTCCATGAAAACATTCAATTGAAGGGTCTATCTTGTGTATTTCTTCGATACGAATCCAACACCACTTTTGGATTTGAATTTGTTGAGCGGTTGAGGAGAAATCAGCTCTTAAAGTTTATAAGTTCGTATGAGCAAAAAAAACTATATTTTCCCCCAAAAATTGAATCTGGGCACGTGCCCGGGGCACCCCTACTTGTTAGGCCACGTGACATAGGAGAAATCATAAGAAAATTCATAAGTCACCAACTACCCCTATAATCATATATGCATCCAAGTCCGTACAACAATAAAGATACTAATGAAACCAAAAAACAACACTTACTCACATATGAGAGACCATAGATGAAGGTGCGAAGGTCCGGTTTACGTAGAAGTGGTGGTGGTGATTCGGGAAGGAATAGTCACTTAATGAGGGGTCGGGGGCTATTTGACGAATATTGGTGATTGGGATGATTTGGTTGTAGTTAGGAGTGGGGTATGAGAGCGGAAAGGGTTAGCCAAGGCTCCTGGGAGCAGAAGGGTGGTATACCGGCCCTAAGTGGCTGGACAGAGGTTTGGTGTGGGGTTTTGAGGACTACTGGAAAATGGTGGCAACAGGTTTAGGGTGAAGGAAGGTCCGTTGGGGTGGGAGGCGCTGGAGGCAGGGGATATTTGAGGTGGGGTGGTTGCTGAAACACCCCTACCCAGTTTAGCAACATTTCAAAAGTCCGGTCGAAACTCATAATAAGAAGCAAATTAGGCAACAATAATAAACTTAGTATCGTAACAGAAATAAGTAAAGTTTACAACGGAAGTAAAGGACTAGAATTAAAATTAGTAAATACCTTAGGGCCCGTTCGTTTCGCAAGAATTGGGGGAAAATACATAATTTGAATTATGTGGTATGTCAAACCACAAGGAATCGAATTTTTTACTTCGGTGTTGCGGTGTTCGTAAATGCGGTGAGGCAGCATGTTTTCTATGGATTACCATGGACTCCACATCAGAAAATCCTCCTTAGCTTCTAAGGATACACTGAAATCCCAATAACATTATTTAGACAAAGGGGAAAATATGTAACAATGAAATAAAATTCATAAGGGACTGTCGCATGCCCTTATTAAGCACGGTTGACCAGCGACGAGGTTGCATCGGAACTAAATAAACCTCCTTTGATCTATAAAAATGTTTAATCGAAAATCTGAAATTAAATAGAAACCCTAAACAAGCTAATAAGCGAAAGGAGCACAACTAGGGTTCATCCTTTTCCATTCTAAGGCTTCGCTAGAAATATTTCATCATTCCAAATGCAGGAAGGAAACAAAAGAAGAAGCGAAATGACGAAGTAAAGCACAAAGAATGGATTTTTATCTCTTCCTCAAAAGTGTCGGGGTTCTCTACAAAATGAAGAATTGAAATCCCTAATTTTTGAGTGTACAAGGAAGGAGGAACCAAGAAATGCACAGAACTCACTAGAAGAGACAGTCGAAGAGGAAGGCCGGGAATGGGTTGGAACCCGCAAGGAGACATCCTCGAGTAGCAGGGGGGCAACGTCTAGGGATTACGGAGAGAAAGAAGGGTTATACGTCTGTTGTCATCGACGGACACGGGAGAGAGAAGTGCATGCGACGTCGGTCGTCTGGAACGAGAGGAGAAATGCCATAACTTCACACACTCGGGCCGTGGGAGGGAAATATGTGTGGGATGGGCGAAAATATGTGTCCCTTGGTTTTAATAAGGGAATTTATATAGGCAGCCTCTGCAATTGGCTATTAGCAACCCGAAAAAAAACGAAAAAAGAACTTAAAAATAACCCAAAGCCCTTCTAATAGCAGCCCTAATATTTTCTCCCGTGCTTTCCTATCTCCCGTGCTTTCCTATCTCCCGAAACCCTTCCGCCGCATCTCGCCCAACACGTCGCCTCCCGCTCGGACGGGGTGATTCGCCGCTGTCGGCCGCCGCTGACCGCCAGAGAAGATAGCCAGAACGTCGGCGAACTCCTCTGAGTGGTTCGTTGTTCACCCTTTTGCATTAGGGCGTCCGATTTGTCTCCAGAAAATCCCAAATCTTGTATGATCTTCTCATTTTGAAAATTTTTTTGCCTCCTAAAATATATTTTTCATCTTCTTTATGATGTGGAGAGAAAATGGAACTATTTTTCTAGACTTTTCATCTTCCTCATTTTTGTAGTTTTCATTAACCAATGTTGATTTGCCTTTGATTTTTTTCATGGATTTTTGTCATGGATTTGTTGATGAGAACAACCAAAAATCTAGTGTTTTCTATTTGTCATGTATTTTTTCTAGTTTTTTGCTTAATTTGTTAAAAAAAATTGTTTTTAGATTGAAATGAGTTCCAAGGCATCAATAAAATTGTTGACTTATGGAGATGCCTCTGAAGAAACTTCAGTCGATGTTGGAGAATATTTCATGACAAATAGGACTTTTTGTAGCAAGGAGGAAATGGTTTATTGGGTCAGAAATATTGGCAAGGGACTGGGATTTGTTATAATCATTACAAAAGCAGATAAAATTGACTGAAGGCCAAATCCTAGGGTTGTGCTTGGTTGTGATCGATCTCATTTTCAGTATTTGTATAAGAACAATAGACTGCCTATTTTTATTTTTAATAGTTATTTTTTTGGTTTAATGGACTGCTTATTTTGGGTTACATACTAGTCCTTATTAATGGACTACTTACTTTGTATAAGAACAATGGACTGCAAACATGTTTAATGACTTTTTTAATTTTGGGCTGCCAATGGCGGTAGTGACAATGGGGCTGCAAATTGCGCTTTGTCGGGCTGCTATTATCTTCGGGTTGCCAATAGCCAAACGCGGGCTGCCTATATAAATTCCCTTTAATAAAGGCAAGTCTATGTCATATTTGTAAATATGGGTTTTCCCTAAATTAAAAGTATGTCATTACACTACACCACTAGCCAATTATGTGTACTTCGCTCTCGAGCACCTTTGAAATCGCGTCGATATAAATTCTAATTAAATGACATTATTTAAGTTATCGATTGGCGCGTAAACTAAACCATACATGGGATAAATATCTTGATTCGTCGTCAACGCCGATCATAATCATTCGCGATCGGATCTTGAAATCACGAGAGGTGAGGCGTAAATTTCAGATGTTACAGCTATTGGAGGGGGGATTCAGCTGTGGATAGGGTTTAGGGGAGGGTCGGCTAAATGGGGGGAAGGAATTTAAGGCTGGCGGCAGGGGAATTTGAGGTGGAGTGGCGTATGGAGGGGGGATCTGACCGTGGGTTGGGTTTTAGGGAGGTTCAGCTGAAGGGAGGAGGATTTAAGGCTGGCGGAAAGGGGTTTGTGGGCTGGAAACAAAGGTGATTTAGGGTTGTTTGAGGGATATTGGTGGTTGGGATGATTTGGTTGTAGTTAGACTTAGAAGTGGGGTATGAGAGCGGAAAGGGTCAGCCAAGACTCTTAGAAGCATGAGGATGGTCGACCGGCCCTAAGTGGTTGGGCAGAGGTTTGGCATGGGGTTTTGAGGATTGCCGGAAGATGGTGGCAATAGTTTTAGGGTGAGCGAGGGTCCACTGGGTGGGAGGTAGGGTGAGCATAAAAAAACGCAAACCACAAAAACCGCCCGCACCGCACAAACCGCACCGATTTTTAAACCGTACCGCGTAGTTTTGGTGCGGTGCGGTATTGAACTTTTATAAATCGAGCGCGGTTCGGTGGGGTTTTCGGATCTTGAAAACCGCAAAAATCGCACCGCACCGACTAATTACATATTATCAATTTTCATGAACATATCACATATCACATACATCTAAATAAAATATAACATATAAATTATTAATTAATAATAGTAATTATCTAATTATATTAGTGCATATAGTTGCTTTCTTGTTTTTGTTTGTTTATTCTCTATCAATTTATTGATGAATTTGCTGATTTGTAGTTTTTGTTAAGTGCAAATAGTATCATAACGGTTCATCTAACCATAAATGCGCATTCACTAGCCTTCTCTTAATATTTCAGTGTTTCAAAGATAAATAAAGCTACAATTATGTGGGTGTTGTGCTTATCTAGGACTTAAAATCATTCAGATTCATTATATTTGCATTGAATGTGTCATTTTATATGCAACTAAAGCAGTCATATCATGAGAATTGTTGATTTTGTAGTATTTGTATTTTAAAAAAATATATGTATTATAAATTTTTTCATGATAATATAACTAATGTAACTATATTTTTGCCCAAATTTTACATCTTATTTCACCTCAGATTATCTTTTTGATGTCTATGTATATCGCATGCTAAAAATCGCACCGAAACCGCAACCGCACCGCAAAAAACCGCACCAAACCGAAACCGCACCGCGTAATTTCGGTGTGGTTGCGGTTTGGGCCAAAGCCGCACCAAACCGCACCGCGCACACCCCTAGTGGGAGGCGCTGGAGGTAAGCAAGATTTGAGGTGGGATGGTTGTTGAAGGGGGGATTCAGCTATGGAATGGGTTTTGGGGAGGGTCAGCTGAATGGGGGAAGGGATTTAAGGCTAGCGGCAGGGGCAGTTTGAGGTGAGTGGAGTATGGAGGTGGGATCTGACCGTGGGTTGGGTTTTAGGGAGGTTCAGGTGAAGGGAGGAGGGGCTTAGGGATGGCGGCAAGGGGTTTGTGGGCTGGATGCACTGAAAACACAAGGAAAGATGAGGATACAAACCAAGGAATCGGCATGACGCAGAGTAGGCTATAGAGGTGGGATAACACTAATGCAAACCTATAGAGTGGTGTCGGGTTTATTCACTCAAACCTAATATATATGATGCGTGTATGATTTTAATTAATCCAAAATAAATTTAGTAAAAGTAGATAAAATCAACAACACGACATGACATTCACAACATTTTCAGTTAAGCAAGCAAGACAAGTTTTCCTTCGCACTAATAGCTTTAAGCTAAAACTTTCACGTATAGATTATTATAGGAAATCAAGAAACAAAACAAAGGCACTAACAATTCAAGAAATCCCAAGCAAATCTATGGTTTCATTCCAATATTCAGTAAGGTAATAAGAAACGATAGAAGATACTCATGAATAATAGGGATTGTGTAGAGGAATGATGGCGGGCGGTTGTAGATGGTAGGAGAAGGCAAAGTTGTCGAGGGCTGTGCGGAGACTGGTGGAGGCAGTAGTTTGCAGCTGGAGACAAGGAAAGGCGCAGGCGGTCTTGTAGAAGAAGACGGGGAGAGGTAGGGGCGGGGTTTGTGCGTGAATGCAGGGTGGTAGGGGAGTCGGTATTGGACTGGGAATAGGAAGGAGGCAGGCTGAGCAGGGGCTGTAAGCTGGGGAGGGTGCTGACGCTGGGCTGGAAGCAAGGGAGGGTGTCTGTGTTGGGTTGGAAGCAGGGGAGGGTGTCGACACTGGGCTAGAAATAGGAAGGGGCGGCGGCGCTAGGCTAAAAATAGGAATGGGCGTAAATGCTTGGCTGGGAACAGGAAGGGGCAGAGGAAGATGGAGAGGGTGGGGAGGCCGGAGGTATTTAGGGTTGCAGTATGGGAATAGGGGCGAAAACAAAATAAAATGGGATGTCGCACCCCAGGGTCTCGTAGCGTCGCACCACGATATAATTACTGGCTCTGGATTTCATCACAAGGTTAACAATACCCACCATGGCTTCCATCACCTCTTATTTATAATAAAAAAGCTAACTAGAGCACCCGGCGTGAACGAATATGATTAGTTGTTACACCCGGAATCCGATCACTACTTAATAATAGTCCAAAAATAATGAAAATACATGGAAAATAGTAAAACAGCACTCTGAGCGCGCTCACGGGCTCAGATCGAAGATCCGATCAATGTCTCCTACACGAATACAGGTAAGTGGGTCCGGCCTACTCTCCACTGTCGATCTTACGATTGTTGATCCCCATCACGACACCTTGGGGTTTTGTGGAGTCGACGCCACGAGAGATCGTCGGATTCCGGGAAGAAGACTCCAAAATCAGCAATTAAACTAAAACCAGCCCTCATGCCTCTTATTTATACTAATTCTACTTACTACTTAGAGCACCCATCGTGGACGGTTATGATTGGTTATACACGATAACTGTCTGATCTCCTCAAATAAAACACACAAAATAAATAAAAGACATAAATAAAGTTCTTGACGTAATTACCGACTCGGATCGTCCAAATGATGATCTGATCAATGTGTCCTACGATAATAGACATGTGCGGACCCCATTGGGAGACGGCCCACAATCGAAGTGTGATCCTCATCATTAGGACTGTAGAACAGAGCAAAAGCTTGTATATTTCTTCCGTATATAAATACAAGGAGGAGTACAAATATATAGGAGGGAGAAAGGGAGAAGAAAATCTTATACACAATGTGGGACTAAAGAGAGGAAGCAAAGATGGGCCCAAATACGGGGCCCTCTAAGTGGGATTTTCTAAGACTCCCCCGCAAGCTGGAGCGTACAAGTCGTAGGAGCTAAGCTTGGACAGGCATTGATAGAAGAGAGTACTGGATAGGGCCTTTGTGAGAACATCTGCCACTTGTTCGGTACCCGGAACATGCTTTAACTCTAGCTTCTTCATTTGAACTTTCTCCCGGATGAAATGACAATCCACTTCAATGTGCTTTGTTCTTTCGTGAAAGACCGGGTTCTTGGCACTGTGTATAGCAGCTTGACTATCACACAAGAGGAGAGCTGGTGAAGGAAGTTTTACACCAAGGTCAGTCAGGAGGCTTTCAAGTCATGTCAGTTCGGAGACCACAGATGTCATTGTCCGGTATTCTGCTTCAGCTGAGGATCGCGCAACAACAGCTTGTTTCTTACTTCGTCAGGTAATCAAGTGTTCTCCAAAGTATGTGCAAAAACCACTGGTTGATCGTCGATCGTCCAGGGACCCAGCATAATCAGCATCAGAGTATGCCACTAGTTTTGGAGTTGAAGATGATGTTTTATACACCAGTCCCTGACCAGGAGCTGTTTTGAGATATCTAAGGATTCTTTCGACGGCCTGAAGGTGAGATCTTCGAGGGGAGTGCATGTATCTGCTGACCATACCCACGGCAAAGGATATATCAGGTCTTGTGACCGTTAGATAGATTAATTTTCCCACAAGACGACGATAGTATTCTGGGTTCTGAAGTGGCAGATCTGAGTCGGAGGCCTGAGCACACAGTTTGTGATTGACATCCATTGGAGTATTAGTTGGTTTGCAGCCTGAGTATCCCGCATCATGAAGAAGATCGAGACAATACTTTGGCTGAGAGAGGACAAGGTCATCTGGTCTTCTGGCGACCTCCAGACCTAGGAAGTAGTGAAGGTGACCCAGATCTTTTGTCTGAAAGACAGAGCTAAGATGTTGTTTGGCCGTCTGTATTCATTTTTCGTCGTCTCCAGTAATAAAGATGTCATCCACATAAACTAAAAGAATAACTGTTCTTGTTGCCTGTTGGCGAGTGAACAATGAGAAGTTTGCCGAGCTGCGAGTAAAGCCAATATGCCGAAGAGCATTGCTGAACTTGTCGAACCAGTTTCGAGGTGACTGTTTGAGACCATAAAGAGACTGCAATAGACGACAGACCAGAGACTCCCCCGTGGTCTCAAACCCGGGAGGTTGCTCCATGTAAACAGTTTCGTGGAGATCGCCGTTAAGAAAAGCATTCTTAATATCCAGCTGAAATAAGGGCCACCGACGATGTACAGCGACGGAGATAAGCACACGAACAGTGTTGAGTTTAGCCACCGGAGAGAAGGTCTCTTCATAGTCAATACCTTATTGTTGAGTGTAGCCACGAGCAACCAAGCGAGCTTTCAGTCGGTCAATTGTGCCATCAGGGGCATGTTTGATAACAAAAACCCATTTACACCCAACTGGCTTCTGTCCTGGAGGACGGGGTACCAGAGTCCAAGTCCTGTTAGCCCAAAGAGCAGCCATTTCTTCCTCCATGGTGGCACGCCATCCAGGATGTTGCAGAGCCTCCTGCACAGAGTTAGGAATAGCAACCGTGGACAAAGAGGTAGCAAGTGTCTGAAGTTGGGGAGAGAGGCGATGTAGGGAGACATAGTTCGTCATAGGATGTGCGGTGGATTCTGCTACCGGATCAGGCAGACGCGGAGTTCCCGAGGTCAAGGCCGACTGCGTAGGGGCAACGGGAGTAGGAGTGCGGCGAGAGTAGACACGGATAAGAGGTGGCTTGTAGAAGGCAGGAGCAGGAGTTGGAGAAGGAAGAACCGGTATGTGAACAGGGATGATAGGTCGAAGGACAGGCGTTGGGAGAGATGCAGGTGTAAGTGTGGGTACGGGAGCAGAGAAGAATGGTTGATCCTCCCGAAAGGTGACATCAGGCGACACAAAGACCTTGCGGGTGGTAGGGGAATAGCAAACGTAGCCCTTCTGTGTACGTGAATAGCCAACGAAAATTTGCTTGACCGCCCTGGGATCCAGTTTGTCCGTAGACGGTCCCAGGAGATGAAGGTAGCACGTACACCCGAAGATTCGAGGTGTGAGGGGAAAGGCCGGAGTGGAGGGAAAGAGGAGGCTGAAAGGAGTGACATTGTTGAGGACGGAGGATGAAAGACGGTTAATGAGAAAACAGGCTGTGGAGACCGCAAAGTTCTAATACACTTTGGTAACGTTCATCTGAAGCATGAGAGAGCGGGCAACATCAAGCAAGTGTCGGTTCTTCCGTTCAGCAACACCATTTTGTTGTGGGGTGTAGGGACATGAAGTCTGGTGAATAATCCCAAACTCAGAACACAAATTTGCAAACTCGTTGCTGGTGTACTCGCGAGCATTATCGGTTCGTAGAGTTTTGATGGTAGTGGAGAATTGTGTGCGGGTTTCGAGGACAAATGCTCTAAAGACACGAGGGAGCTCAGAGCGATCGCGAAGTAAGTATAACCAAGTAACCCGAGAATAGTCATCAATAAATGTGAGGAAATATCGAAATCCAGAAATACTAGTAATTTTATAAGGTCCTCATACCTCAGAATGTAGGAGATCAAAAGGAGCAGAACTCCGAGTACAATGTGCGGGAAAAGAAGAACGGGGTTGTTTGCCCAAAATACAAGAATCACACTTAAAAGCTGGAAAAGATACATCGGGAAGTGCCTTCTGGAGGACTGGGAGGGGAGCATGTCCAAGACGCTGATGCCACACAGCAGAGGAGACGGATGAGAGGATATTGGGAGAGTCGTCAAGAAGGTAGAGCCCGTTACGCAGTTGCCCCTTACCAATGGTAGTCCGCGTCCGCCGATCCTGTATCAGAAAAGAAGATTATGTAAATGTTAGGACGCAGTCCAGGTCAGTAGTAAGACGGCTAACAGAAAGCAAGTTGAATGGGGATCCCGGAACATGAAGAGCCGAGCGGAGAGAGATGGAGGGGCTAAGAGAGAGGTCAGCCGCGCCAGAGACCGGAGTTGTTTCACCATTGGCCACAGTGATACACTTCGGATGAGGAGTATTTAAATACTTAGCTGGCTGTAGCGAGGTGATATGATGAGTAGCACCAGAGTCCACTATCCAGCGTGGACTTGTTGACAGACAGGTTATACCTGGATCGGAGACGGAGGCGACGGAGGCAGGTGGGGACATCATCCCTTGAAGCTGTTGGAGCTGTAGGCGGAGAGCATCAAGATCAGCGCGGGAGGCCGAGGGGCTGTCATCAGCAACAGCGGCAATTGGACGAGGAGGATTACCAGGCTTCTGATAGCATGTCGCCTCAAAGTGACCATCTCGCCCACAAAAAGAACATTTTGGTCAAGAACGACCACCACGTCCCCTTCCCCGAGAGGCCGAACGTCCACCACGAGCCGGTGGAGGCAAAGGAAGTAAGGGAGCGAGAGTGTGCTGAAGAAGGGCCGGTGAGGAAAGAGCCGGAGCTGCCAGAGGCGCTGAGGTTTTGAGGAGCATGGAACACACATCTGAGAGGGAAGGAGTAATGGCCGAGGCCAGAACCTGATTTCAGATGCTTTGTAGGTGTGAAGGAACACGAGCCATGATCATAGCAATGATAACAGCCTCCTTCTGAGCTCGTTGAGTAGCATGATCATTGGTCGATGGTTGATGCTGGATCCATGCTTCAACCAAAGTCTTGGTGCGAGCAACGAAGGAGATCATGTTCTCAGCTCCGGTCGTATCTAACGCCTGGAGGTCCGTGATGATGTTGTAGAGATGTTGAAGGCTGTCCTTTCCCGAGTATAGGGAATGAAGCTCATCCCACATAGCTTTAGCCGTCTCGTGATACATCACCATTTGGTATGACTCTCCATCCATAGAGTTGAGAAGTCAAGTCTGAACTCGGTCATCATTCCTGAGCCAATTTTCCGTAGGAGGGACTGGAGGCACTTGGGTGAGATGACCTAGAAGTCCTTTAGATTGAAGCACTCGCCGGACCGAGTGTACCCATTGGATGAAGTTAACTTTCCCAGAGAGAGAGATTGTGGTGATACGCAACTCATCACGAAGTTCTGGGGGCTGATCCAGGCGGTCTGGCTGAGGAGGAGCAGGCACCGTGGTGGAGTCCACAGATGATCCCATTGAAGAAGAAAGAAAAAAAAAACAGAAGAGGACCTGGGTAGACCGCACGGTCTGCTGAAGAGAGGCCGGCAGCGAGCTGAGGAGCAAGAGGAGACCGGCACGCTTGAGGAGCTGCAGGCTGCTGAGGGAAACCGGCAGCGAGTAGGAGGAGGCTGGCAGGCAGAGACTGCTGGGAAGAGGCTGGCAGTGAGCTGTCTGCTAGATGCAGACAACTGGAGGAGGTCGCACCCTTGAGGAGGTCGCACGGCTAGATGCAGACCAATGGAGGAAGCCGCACTCGAGCAGGGAAGACGCAGGCAGCACGAGAGTGCGTCTCAGGCCGCGAAGAGGCCGGCGGGAGGAGGTCGCACGCGCTTAGAATGCGTGATGCGATCTCAGGAGGAGCAGCAGACCGCTGAGAAGGTCGCTGGAAGAGCTCGGCAGAGAACGCACGCGCCAAGAGGGACGAGACCGCTGAGATCGGTAGAGGAGATCGGATAAGGAGACCGGCAGAGGGAAATAAGGCCGCTCGAGCGCAGACGGGCCCCACGGTTCAGACTGGTGACGCCTATAAGACGGCGATGGAGAAAGAGGCGAGCTGGAAGCCCCGAGCAGGACGCGGGTAGGGAGGGGAGACCGCAGAGGCGCGGTCTGAAAAAGGCGGAATGAGGGAGCAGCGGGTAGAGGTTCGAGAAGGCGGTCTGATCAAACCAGAATTAATGAGCAGCTGCGGCTAGCCATGTAGAATGACGCCTTCTCTGATCGTAACCTATCTCTGATACCATGTAGAACAGAGCAAAAGCTTGTATATTTCTTCCGTATATAAATACAAGGAGTACAAATATATAGGAGGGAGAAAGGGAGAAGAAAATCCTATACACAATGTGGAACTAAAGAGGGGAAGCAAAGATGGGCCCAAATACGGGCCCCTCTAAGTGGGCTTTTCCAACAAGGACCAAGATACAACTTACAACATCTAGGACAACACTAAATATCTTAAAACAAAAAACACCTATTATCCAAATTCAGTTAAAATGGCATGTATTAAAATAAGAATAGCGTGTGTTATTTCTTTCTTCAGGTACACCACGCTCTACTAAGCAATAAACTTAACCACAAAACAATGAGAAAGTTTGAATATAAACAGTAAAAGGTCACCTGAGTAAATATTCCTTTTGCTTTGGATATTCGCATACGAGTAGCGATCTCCTTGGATACAAAACTGTCAGCTATAGACACAACAACGTATCCTGCCAGGATGATGGCTAGATATATGATAACAGCAGTGGAATTCATTGGCATATCAATGGCAATTGCATCTCCCTTTGTAAATAGAGCGTCGAGTGCATTTGCAACAATCCTATCAAACACGCCAATGGCACGTACATCACTTGCTCACGGAGCTCCTTCAGGGATAATCTGCTAACAGGAGAATCATCAGACACCTCATTCCTCCAAACCATAGCCAAACTCTCATCCGTTTTCTTTGGGGAATTTGATGGTAACAGACAGCATTCAGCAATATTAAGAACAGCATTAGGGAACCAAGTTCCGCAATCCATGAACTTATCTGAAGTGTCTAGAATAGAACTCGGTTCATTGTGAAATGTAACAGAAAGCTCCTTTACAACAATTGACCAATACACCTGAGAAGAACCAAACACTTATGTTACAAAATATGAACACTACAAGATTAAAAAGAAAAACTACTAGAATAAATCAAGCATTCCAAGTAATCTCAAAATATAAATGATACTAGAAGTTACTCAAAGACACAGAAAAGCGTCACCTCGGGATGATAAACAGAATACTTCTGGAAAAGACTAAAACTTGTAATTGGATCCACATATGATGAACCCAAGAGCTTAGAACAATACATTTCCATCATGCGCCCAAGGTTTGTCAGTTTGCACTGCTCCCTATCAAACGGAAACACCTTCATTGAACAGAGTGAAATAACATTTGAACATACTTCCATTTTGTGGAAGCCAATAATATGTGAATTAAAACAAACATGTAGAAAGCAGAATTTTTGAATGAAAACAGGTTGTATAGGCATTCAGCAATTAGGAAAACAAGACTAATAGATGGGCATAACTAGAAGTGTAAATATCAGTCAGGACGCCTATCCTCCTCAGGGCATTTTCAAAGTAATTTCTGCATTTTTATTTGACCTATATTTTGAAGATTTTATTTCTTAAATCACATCATCTAGCAGACATCATACATAATATGCCCAATGAAACATCACACCATGTTATTTAATTATTTGATCTTAGCAATTGTTTGAAGCTATGTTGCACGGGGATGGAGATGGGATACAGATGTGATGCGGATACAAGAAACGTGATTTTCAAAAAACCTAAGACACAGATACATTTTTGAACATTTTAATTATTTAAATATAAGTATAAATTAATATGAAGACATGTGTAACCTTGACATCTTCACCTTCTCATCATTATATCTCACATGTCATATATTAAACGAAGACAAGATTTATGTGCCACAATAATGTATCATATCCTAAAAAGAAATCATACATAAAAGTATGTAATCAATTGAATCTCACCATTTATCGTTCAACACTTTCTTTCGCATATCTTTCTCTATGTCACCCTCGCAAAACACATAATTTGTGTGTATTTTTGAGCATACTCATGTGTATTCGGTAGTATTTGAAAGTAACGGTGAGTATCCGAAATTTATTTAACTAATTTTTTTTTTTTAAGTTACTGGGAGTATCGGGGACGGGTTCTCAAGAGTTTTCCGACTCTGAAACGTTTTGGATATAATACGTAAGGCCGTTGTAAGTATATGCATTTCATAGGCTGGAAGTATCAGATGGAATATATTTTCTTCAACATGTAGCCAATTTTAGCAAGGGTATTTCTTTGAAATGGAGATGAAGAAGGTAGGAACACACCCTCTTTTCTGGTTCAAAAGAAATAACCACTCTACAAAATGTAAACAGAATCAAATAAGCTTCAGGAAAAGCTGGGAGGATTTTCTCTAGTTAATAGTAATTAAAATTCCTGGAAGAGAGTTCGTAAGTAAATATCGGGAGTATAGTTTCGTTAAATTAACCTTTATGTCATATGTTCATTGTGTGAAAAGTCTTGTCAACAGAAAACTTAGCTATGGTAAACATGTTCATTGTGTTTTTGAACTTCATGTTTCTCACTGTGTTATGGATAAGAACGGGGGCGAGAGGCGCTCTCGTGTGTGGCGCGTATATCGACGTCAGGACCGCGCAGACAAGGACATGGATCCCAACGAGACAACCTTGGCCAGTTGTGTGCACAGACATCGTGCACTCTATAATCCCTTATCCTATTACCGCATTTGTATTTCGGACGCGTTTTGTAACTTATCGTTTGCCCTTTCATGTTTTGAGCAAGGCACTATATAAGCTTATGTAAGACCTAAGATTGATTATCTTGGAAGTAACATCAATAACGTGATCCCGAGCAGAGTTGTAGATGTCGGCCGATATGTCCGACATGTCGGCCGACATAAAAGTTCTGGGAAGAAAACGTCACGACATCAACATTTTATGCAAAAATGTCATTTTTGAAAATATTGCCCGATATATCAGGTAAAACCGATATATCGGGTAAACCAATATATCGGGTAAAACCAATATATCGGGCGATATATCGTGACCGATATCGGCGTAAGTATTAAAAATATTATTTTCCAACTGAGCAGGTATTATTTTTTAGTTCATCTCTGAGCCTAGCTTCGACGACTTTCTCGTCTCGCTCTCATTTGATGCTCTTTATGTCGTTTGCTGTCGTCGACGTCTCTTTCTTGTGCCCTAGCTTTTGATACCTCTTTCTTGTGCCCTAGCTTCGACAACTCAGTCTCTGGTTTCTGCTTTGATTGTGTGCCTCTGAGGCTCTAATAACTCGGTTCTGATTCTATCTTCTTCCTTGCTTCTCCTTTGATAACAATATGAGTTTATTTTTTTAAATACTATTCTTCTTGGTTTCTGGTTTCTATCTTCTTCTAAGATTTATCTTCTTCACGGCCTATTGGGTTTCTCATTCGTGATAATTGTGTTTCATGTTTATTGCATGCTACTTGATCCATGTTGGACTTCTGGTTTGTTTATGACTGGATGTTTATCTTCTGTTTTTGCATGTTTACAACTAGGTTTCTATCTAATATTTTGTGTCATGGAACTATTAGATGAATGTAATAATCCTCAAACGATCATAAAAGTACAGACAAGTTGCTTGTTTCAATATTTAATCATTTATATATAAAATTATGTTTACTGTGTTCATTATTTCATTATAATCATATTAGTACATTTTATTGTGTAGTTTATAAACATACATTATGTGTACAATCATACAATTTTATAAAAAATGTGTATAACAACAACACTCTAGCCTTTAAATTCATAAGAGTGACTAAATTTTACGGTGACCGTCTACCAAACACAACCCTCACTATTTTTCATCCGAGCTTGGGACTGGCATAGGCTGGTTTAAAAAATGAGTATATATACATAAATTTAATTAAATGTTAAATTTCGATATTGTAAAATATCTCTGATATATCCTCTGTAATCCGACATTTCAAACACAAAATGACATGAACCCAACATCTGACATCTACAACCTTAGCCCTAGGGGCTAAACTTTTCTCTTCTAGTCTTTCATTCTACCCCAAACACAAAACGACATGAACCCAACATCCGACATCTACAACCTTAGCCTTAAGGGCTAAACTTTTCTCTTCTAGTCCTTCATTCTTCCCCCGCCCTTCCTTTTCCATCGTGAATTTTGGTCAGACCTGCCCTTTTCAGGCAGCGGTCTCCACCGCCCGAAGCACAATCCCACGCCCGTCGACGGCAATGCATCTGCGCCTCCCAAATCTCGTTAATGCCTGCCTCGCCATGCCTTGTTTGCGCCTGTCTGGCCCACACATGCTCGTTCGCGCCTACTACTGCCCGACAATGCCCCCTGTTGTGAGTTCAACGATTACCGTCCCTGCTTCAAGCGCCGACTGCTCCGTCCTTGCTTCCAACGCTACCTCCGCCACCTCTGCTCCCAGCACTGCACCTCGCTGTTGTTTTTGTCCACCCCATCAGTCCACTTCCTTGCGTATATGCTCTTACTACGTTCCATAGTGCAATCGAACACTCCCACGACTCAAATTCCCATTGACCCGACCATCTCTCATTGCCTCGATGCTCGTGAGGAGTTCATTACCTCTCTCCAAGTCTTAATCCAGAGACTGGACGCGATGTATGATACCTTCATCGCTGACCGGACGGGCACCTCCTCGACTTCCAATGTTGTCTCCCTTTCGATTCTTAGCGTCCCTCTGGGACCTACCATCGAACCTCCCCCACCGCCCTTTGTCGCTTTACTACCAGCCTGCTCCTTGGACATCCCCACCTTCAACGAGACGAATCATATAGGTTGGATTGTGCAAGCAGAGCAATTCTTCGGCATCCAGCATACCTCCAAGGCGCAGTAGATCCCCACTGTTCTTGTCGACATGAGAGGGTCGGCCCTCCATTGGGTCCACGGCTCCTCTAGAACAACTCTTCTCTCTCGTGGTCTGAATTCCAATGGGACCTCATCCTCCGCTACGATGTTTGCTATATCGCATTTGTATATTGGGTCTATTTGATTATTTACCGTTTTCCCTTGCATGTATTGAGCAAGGCACTATATGTAACACCTAATATTGATTATCTTGAAAGTAAGATCAACGAAGTGAGCCATAGGAGTTGAATTTCTCTCCTCTAGTCCTTCATTCTTCCCCCTCCCTTCCTCTAAACCCACCACCGTAACACATTGTATAATTTTCATGGCTGATTACATAATGCCCGTAAAGGAATCTTTATATTTCTGCAGCTCAGCTTTTAGTAAAAGTATCTGAATAGGTCATTTGAGAAGAATTATTGTTAATGAAATCAATTTATTAGCTGCAAGCACAATTTGGCAAGCCCTCCTGCACCTCCTGTAGGACAGTTAGGAAGCTATCTCTTCCATGAGCGACTCGGGGGCTATGTGAGACAGCCGAAACCTTCTCAAAGATGATAACCTTAAGTTATCTCTCTTTTATTAATTCAATTAAATAATTTGAACACTTGGTATTCATAAAAATTTATTGACATTGTTTAGAAAACTTCATAAACCCTTTGTAATCCCTCCACAACTCTTCAATCCACTATAATGATTAATGAAATACCACATCACGAAATAGAGTTGTCTGCCCCCCCCCCCCCCCCCCCCCCCCCATCCCAAGATGCAAATAATCAATCCTAGGAGAAAAACAACCAAACTATGGTTCCGTTTGGCGCAGCGGAGGAAGTCGTGAACGTGGTGGTTTATTATGAACCGTCGTTCGTGAACTCTTAGCCTCGCCTAAGGAACTTCATCCACTTTTATGTTCAAACTAATTTTCTTTTCTTGGTGGCGGTCATAACCGTTGTCATACCAAACATACATTCTATGACGGTGGCGTTTTTATCAAAACTCACCGGAGCAAAACTGTTCTACTACGGCCCATTTGAGATCCCTGCCCATGTAGGCACCGCGGTATTTAGAAAGATGACTATCATCAATCAAACTTATCTAGTGGCTCCAGAACTCTAACTGTTCTACTAGAAAAATCCTCAACCATCAGAAAAGTGGGAAAACTACACAAAATAACCATCATGAACTCCCCACCGAACAATGATAAAAAAAAATTGTGAATGAGCGGCTTACATAAAATTTTAAACTGTCAGAGAAAATGGAAAGGGTTCCAGCCATGACCATGAGCAATCTCGATTATGTGAAAGAAGGGCTTACAGAGAGGGGAACCAGTAAGGCGGGGGACCTCTCTCAGACGAATCCCAATTGGCGTACACGGAGTAGTACACGAGCTGGTGGAGAGGGTGGGGATGCTCCGGTCTCAGCAATCCTGCCGCCATCACTGCTTGCCAAACCTCCGCTTCCATCCCCTCCCTCCGGCCGGCATCCGCCAACGACCGGAGCGCGGAAGAGAAACCTCTCGCCTCCGGCAGCGGCAGCCCGGCGGCAACAACGTCCTCCTCCTGGATCTCCCAGAAGCTCCTCCTGACGGTTGCTGCTGCCGCCGCCTCCATCGTCCCGCTTGACTCGGTCAATACACCCTAGCATATATATAGCCGGGAGAGAGAGGGGAGGATGGAGAAACGGATGACGGATTGGAGTAGGTGACGGCGGCTTGAATAAGTTTAGGTGCGAAACTGCAAGATCGCCATTGGGTTGAAAGGCTGTTTCGGCTAGAATTCAGAAGATGCCAAATGACTTTTGCCTGCTCTCACTGTCCTGTAGAAGAATCGAGGATGCCGACGGCGACGCACGAACTGCGGGAAATATGGAAAAATATTACGCTTTCGCGTCTGAGAGTTTTCACAGGGGTGACTGGTGAGTGATATACAAAAAAAAATAGAATTTTTTTTTTTGGGAATTGTTAAAGGCAAATTCAAAATGGCTATTCGTAAATTCAAAATCTTAAAAATCAATTCATTTTTTCATCGGTAGTTTTTTGTACGCAAACCCCCTACATCCCGCATCGTAAATCGCAAACTCCTCTCTTGTCGCCGCTCCTGTCGCCGCTCTCGTCACCTCCTCCGCTGCCGGTCACGCGGCCTCTCATGTTCTCCTCTACGTTCAGATTTCATGAAAAAGGCGGTTTCCAGCAGCGTCGCTCTCGTTGTCTTCCTATTTCACAAGCAAACAGAGTAGAGAGAGGGAGACGGGGAGAGGAAGAAAGGGAGTAGAGAGAGAAAGTGATGGAGAGCTCCAGATGCGTGGTCTGATGGCAGTGTTGACGGTTTCTAGCAGCGTCGCTCTCGTCGTCCTCCTATTTCACAAGTGCCTCGTTTCAGATTTCATGAAAAAGGTCGAATTTGAACTAAGTAAGAATCATTGTTGGAGAAACTCATTTCTCTTAGCCCTGCGCTTTTGTTCCTCCCTTGTTCTCCTCTCCGTTCGTTCATGTTAATCTTCTCCCCCATTTCCTGTTTGGGAGCGGGTCGGAGAGGGATTTGGTGATAGCCCGGGAGGACTGGAACCAGGGATCTCCGGCGAGCTGCTTCTGGAGGCGACCTCCATCGTCGGTGATCAAGAGTGTGGATTAAGGTTCCTATGGAGCTTGGCGAGGTAGAAGCATGTAGAGGAAGGTGAAGAGTTCTTAGTATTAGATTTGGTTTGTTGTTAACAATAATGGTTTGTCGTCAACAGATTTGTTTGCATCGAGTAATTTCAAAAAATCATGGTTTGTTGTAACAATGGTTTGCGAATAGCCAATTCTGATTTGTCTTTAACCATTACTTTTTTTTTTCAAATATAAATGTTAGTATTCGAATTTTTATAATTATTTTAAGTGTCATTTAACATGTAGGCTATGGATTGCGACCATCTCCGCCGCCGCCCGCGTCCATCTTTATCGTCGCGATTCCGCAGCCGCCCGTGACCATCTCCGCCGCCTCCGCCGCCTCCGCCGCCTCCGCCGCCTCCGCCGCCTCCGCCGCCTCCGCCGCCTCCGCCGGCGACCATCTCCCGCCTTCGCCGACGACCATCTCCCGCCTCCGTCGGGGACCATCTCAGCCGGCGATTCCACACGCGGCTAACATCTAATTCAATTTTGTATAGCCGTTCCTAATTCAACAGGTAATGGAGGTTTTCCAGCTGCTGCAGGAAACAACGCCTACACCAATTTTGGGCCTGAAATAATTGGTCTACATATATTAAATTTGGTCTGCATGAAATAATTGGTGACCTGCATATATCCACAGCCTGCACACAGCCAAAACAGGCTTACGTATAACATTACTCTATCCCAATATATAGGGGTCGGTTATATGGATTATTTGTCCCTATTGTGCCTTATATTTAGTTATAATCTCACTAATGCCTAAGTACATCATGTCTTTCTTTATAGTCTCTTCCGTTTAACATACCTAGTGACTAAACTCTCACAACGCCTAACGTTAATTAATTAGAAAAAAAATGGTAGGAACACAAACATTTAAAGATAAATCTTTTGATAAAGAGTAAAGCATTTTAGGCTACGTTTGGGAGGGCGGCGACGGCTGGAAAGAGAACAAATGCTGTCGAGTTCGGAACCGGAGGGGGAGGTTGCGGCTAGGAACAGAGCAGTTTCTCTGTTCCGCAGAGGGAGGGCGGGAGTAAACGCCGCCGCGCCCACGTGAGAGGCGTTTGTTTTAACGCCTTTTGGCGATGGCTGCTCCCGCACCGGCGTCCCGCCTCCCATCCAAACAGTGCCTTAACCTCACATACTCATATTTCACTACTACATCTGTGTATATAAACCACTTCACTCATTTATATTATATTAAAACATAAGAAGAATTTATGGATCACGTACTCGCACGCATCTGACCAGATAAAACAAGATTTGGGATTATGGATTTGGGAAATATTTGATTTTTTTTATTTTTTTAAACTACTGACACCTTACAAACTTAAAATTAAAAATCAACCTCAATAATTATGTTTCAACGCACGTCAAATTGATCTCGGTGTATGCCTATGCGTCGAGTTCCACTAGACACATTAGTTCAACTCCCGCATTTTGCCTAGCGCCTCGAAATCGATGTACGTTGACTTCAATGCGTCAAATTTTGTTGTGTGTCGAGTACAAGTCGACGTACGTCGACTTCTCCTCGTCAAATTCACACGTGATTTTCGTACTTGTTTTTGCACACATTTTGTTTGTTACCATTAATTTATATATTTGTTGAGATTTCTTTTAATTGTTATTTCCAAGAATTTTTTTTGCATTGAAAATATCAGTTTTCTCTTGCACTCGATTTACTTTATATAACTATTGCAAATTAATTATGTGTTAATTACTTTTAGTTTTTCTCAAGACTTCTTATATAGGAGGTGTTGGAATCAAGAAATTCTTGATTTAAACGGAGAAGATCCTGGTTCGCAAATTTTCAGACCGAGAGGGACCATAGGCTACTTGTCTAGCAGTCGAGCCGGATGAACTTAAACTAGAAGGAGGAGTAGAGATGTGCTTTTTTCTAATTGCCTGTAAACAGGACCTCGCAAGCTACAGCTAGGTCCCGCTACGTGTCCGGAAGTATATATGAACTTTCTCTCCTAAACTAGAGTTGAGCTCGACACAAGAGTCACTAAGAGGTTTTTGGGAACCTTGGGGGGCAACGTGTCTTCAATTTGTGTCATGGGGGTCATATTTATAGGCAATCCAAGGGGTACATGGACTGCGAATAACCGCCCCGCCTCTTGAGATATTGGGTACCAGGCACCTTGCGAGCTGTTTGGGTCATCTTTGGTGAGGTTGCCCTATGCTGAGTCCGTATTGATGAGCTCGTCGGCGAGCCATGGCCGGATGCGGAAAGAACCCGCTAGCGAGAGAGGCTCAAGTACATCGGGCTCGTCAGTGAGCTCGCGAGGAGCTCATCGGCGAGCCGAAGCCGGTTGAGAGAAGAGCTCGCTAACGAGGTAAGCTCGAGCACGACAAACTTGGCAGTTAACTCTGAAGGAGCTCACCTCGCCGGTTTTGCGAGGAGTAGGACGACATGTTTGTTGAAGACGCGAGCTCTAGTTTGGTGAGCTCGTCGGTAACATAGGCGAGTTCTTGGACCTCCTTAATTGCTTGAGCCTATTTGTCCTCTCCTCTCTAGGTCAACGATCACTCTTCGGTGGTTCGGAGGCTCACCACTGGGATGGGGCCCACCTCGACAAATATGAGATTTACATAATCCCCGCTCTTTGCGGGTTCACTTAGAGCTTGAAAAGAATCATCCAAGTCTTATTCAGCAAACTTGATTCTGGTGAGTTGAGGGGGTCGGTACTTCCCTCCCTATAAATAGGGGGTGTAACTCCTGAAATTCACTCTTTGGCTCACGACTACCAAGAAGGAAATGAGCTTGATTGTCACGACAACGCCTACCCCGATTGTTGAGATGAAGGGAGAGGCTTCTCGCAAGGCCCATTGGAATCCCACCACGAGACCTCACTGGTGAACAGCCTCATGTCCCGGTTTGTGAATGTTCCCTCTCATGACTTTCTCAGGCGTGAGAGACTGCGGCGAGTTTTGAAGAGGAGGCGAGTTGAAGCTTGTGCTTCCCAGCGGTTGGCACTCGGCGATGTTGAGCTCCTCGGTGAAGGGGGTGCTTCCACAAAGAAGGTCGCCTCCTCCGCTACTGCCTATTCGCTCCCTGACGAGTGCCCTGGGAGGATTGATGAGGTATGTCTAAACTTGCGCCTTTTTTGTTGAGGGAGCTTAATGTCGAGCCTATCCATTTCTCTTGATGACTCACCCATGTGGATTTTGGGTCCATCATGAACCTGACCTTAGGTGACTACAACTTTCCTTCTCCGCGAGGAGGGAGTGGCGGGGCCTTCCTAGGAGAGTTGAGGACCGAACTCGCCTCCACGCCAAGTGAGTAGACTCTTTCACTTTTCACAGGGTCTTCTTGTGGCTTGGCTAACTGAGTTGTATTCAACGCGCATCACCGGCAAGAACCCTTTTGCCTCGCTGTCGGTCGAGAAGGTTATTCCAGTTATGCCGTCGGCCGTGAAGTTGCTCCTGCCTCCAACTGATGACGCAGTCAAGGAGCTAATGTCGAGCTCAAGACAGCAAGCACAAGGGCTCCTCTAGCCCATCGTGATCACGCCACCTTGGTTGTTGGCATTCCACCTGAGCTACCCCTTCCGCACGCACCTCACGGTTTTCCACCATTGGGGACTCCTCGGCTATCACAACGGAGCTTAGTCATGGTGTCACACACGACGCCTTCATGAGCTCCTGATGCGACAACTTTGCATGGCGCGCCCACCAACAAGTTAACCTTCCAGAGGGAAGGGTATGGAGGTAGTGCCTCGCTTAAATGATGGTGGGTCCAGCGGTGTTTGCCGCCACCATTATTCTCGAGATTGCTGGCATGGCCCCAAAGATTAAAGGTCTCGTCAACATTCTCCCAGTGCGGGGAGGAATATCCCATAACACAGCCGCGGTAAGATCCTTCTCATGCTTCATTCTTTTTGGCAAGGTAGATTCCTTTCGAAGGGATTGTTTATCCACTTTTAAGCACATGTGCAGGTCCAGGTCCAGTGTCGGTTATGCATTCGCCTCATCATCGCCCGGCGTCGTCGGCTAGCGAGTTATTTATCGACCTGGGTGAATCCTTCTGCGAGTTTAGGGCTCACGCCCTCGCCTTATTCAACTCACATGAAATGCGGTTGAAGGTATTGGCAGCGAGCGAGCTCAACCACCGTCTGATTGCGATGGAGGCTCGCTGATGAAGCTTAATTTAGCTTAATTTATTAGAGTAAAAATGTATATTTTCTTATTTAAATTTATGTACATTATGAATTTGAAGCATTTAATTAGTTTCTTTTTGAAAATTTTATTCTAACTTAGTCTTATTTGATGTTTTGCAGAAAATCAGTTATTTCGGCAAATTTTCCAAGTATATGCCCCAAGTCACGGGCGTGACCTTGGACGTGTAACTCGCTCCCGACGCAGATGTGATCCCGATCCCAAACTAGAGGAAAATCAGATTACACGCCCTATGTCACGGGCGTAACCTTGGTCACGGCCGTGACCGAGGGCATGTTCATCAAGTTCCAAGCTCTGATTGATTCAGCGTAACTAGCGCTGAATTGTGGCCACTGTACTCGACACGCCCTGTGTTATGGGCGTGACCAGGGAGGGCGTGTTCACCAAGTCCCGAGCGCTGGCTGCTACAGCGCATCTCTCGTCGAATTGCGGGTCACCGTACATTACACGCCCTATGGCACAGGCATGACCGAGGGAGTGTTCACAAATTTCCTAGCCTGTCACCATCCCGTCAGCTTATCTTCAAGGAAGTCAACTTAATATTACACGCCCTAGGCCACGGGCGTGATCGAGGGCGTGTACTTTGCAAAAAAAATTCTATAAATTCTAGCAGCTCCCATGAGTTCAGAGTTCAGAATTTTGGGGTGGGGAGGTGTTGCTAGTTGCTATTATTGTTGTTTTTAAGTGTTTTTCTCTTATGTTCTCATTTTCTCTCACTTCTTTTCATGTAATTTTCTCTTAGTTTCTTTTCATGCAACCTCTTTTAGTGAACTTGTAATCCTTTTTTCATTATTGTTGTAGCCTCCTTTTGCACTTGTAATCAACGTTTATTATTAATATAATTCTATTTGTCTTTCCTTAATCTCTCTCCTTTAGTAATTTTTATGCAAATTTATTTCATGCCTGCCTCTTACCCCTCCACAATGATTAACTAAACTCTCATTAGTACTCGATCGAGCTGATCCAATGATGAGATAATCAAGTTATGATCTTCAACCCCTCTTTTTCTCTTTAAAATACTTGAAAGAATATAAGGTTTGTAGTCTAAATCACCTAGAGGGGGGTGAATAGGTCTTTTGAATTTTACTTGATTAGCTTTAGCTGATTTCAGAATTAATTCAAGCAAATCAACAAACACAGAAAGCACACAATAATTTATAGTGGTTCCCCAAAGACAGTGTGTCTATGGGTAGTCCACTTTCCCCCTCCACCCTTCTAACAGTGTGTTAGACAGGGCCAACTTCTCCAATCTCGGCTCAAAGAGCTTACATCACAAGTTCCTCAGAACTTCTCAGATCAAGAATGATCCTACCTCAGGACACAAGTCCCTACAACTCAGAGTTATCACCAGCTCCTACCTCAGGCACAGCTGCCCTACAAACTCAGAGGATAACACCTCCTACAGCTCAGACAATAATGTCCTACAACTCAGGCTGTTAAGCCCTACCTCAGATCTGCTCCAGATCCTACAGCTCAGACCTCTCCCAGGTCCTACTAATCAGAGGACTCCTCCTCCTACTTCTCAGACCACCTCCTGGTCCTACCTCAGGCTGTTAAGCCCTACCTCAGATCTGCTCCAGATCCTACACTCAGGCCTTCAGCCCTACAACTCAGAACCCTCAGGTTCCTACAATCTCAGACCAAAAGGTCTTACAGCTCGGGCAAAATGCCCTATAGAAAAATGATTTAGAAATATTCTACAGTAGAGGTACTCTCTTGTAGATCCTGCACCGTCTATGCTTCCTGTAGCTGAAGATGTCGATGCCAGCTACTAACTTGATCTTCCTCTTCGACAGAATGATGGAAGATCACATTGCTCCTTCTTGCAGAGGAGCTAACTTTCTTTCTCTGTTTTCTTCTTCTTGTTCAGTGAGCAGGAGGAAGAAGACGAGAGCTTCAGCCATCAATGTAACAGTTGATCTCTTTTGCACGTTACCGAGAGTTTCAAATGTGCCCTAACTCTTCCTTTTATACATCTCTGATCTTCAACGTCTCTTAGCTGATCTGCTGAGAAGTATGGGAGAAGCTGGTGGACCCCACACAGCTTTTCTGCAACTAGTCCTAGTCGCAGGTCCCGCCGCCCTACTTTTCCGTAGAGAAAGACTGCGCTCGACGAACGCGGAACACTCTGCATTCGACGAACCAGTTGTCCCCTGTGTTCGACGATCTTTCCAGCTCAGCGCTCGACAAACTTTCCTTGTGTGTCTTCTCAGTGACTCCGCTGAGACGGCTCCTCGTCTCAGTGTTTGTCGAACGACGTTCAGCGTTCGACGATCTTGCCTTGTGTGTCTTCTCAGCGGCTCCGCTGAGAGGGCTCCTCGTCTCAGCGTTTGTCGAACGGCGTTCAGCGTTCGATGATCTTGCCTTGTGTGTCTTGTCAGTGGCTCCGCTGAGACGGCTCCTCGTCTCAGCGTTTGTCGAACGACGTTCAGCGTTCAGCGTTCGACGATCTTGTCTTGTGTGTCTTCTCAGCGGCTCCTTCTTTGATCCCGTCTCAGCGGTCGACAAACGGCGTTCAGCGTTCGACGAGCATGCTGATTCTCAGCGTATACTGAACTTATCAGCGGAGGCACCTTCTTCTCAGCGGATACGCTGAGACGGCTCCTCGTCTCAGCGGTTTTGACCCCTCGTCTCAGCGGTTCTGCTGAGACTACATCATTTATGGGAGATGATTTCTCCACATCTAAGGGCATGTTTGGCCCTTCCTTTTGAGTCACCTGCACCTATATATCTTACACAAGTAAAGTTCATCAAATACAATATGTCCTTAGCATTGAGAGTGATGCCTATTCAAATCAAGGTACTATTGAGGGCAATATACCCAACAATCTCCCCCTATTTGAAGAAGGTAGAACATCCCCAATGCTAAGGTACATTAACAATAAAAACCATATCACAAAAATGATCTGTGTAGCAAAGGCCCTATCTCCCTCTTTCTAACATCCTAAGCATAGGTTCTTACTTAGCATTGACCCTTTCTCCCCCTTTCTGGTTTCTTCAACTATTTATCCCATTAGGGATTGGGAGGCAACATCTATAGATCCCTTTGGATCAACTTATAGGTCAACCTATACATTCTTGGCATTTGCCATCTCCCCCTCAATCTGAGCAGGGAATTTGCTCCCCCTTATTGGAGAGCAATTTTCTGTAATAGCTGAACCTGTTCAAATTGAACATCCCATTCTAGCTCCCCCTCAATGTGAGTACTAGTCTACACTCAACATCCCTAGTTCTATCTTGAAAGCATTAAACTTGGCCTCATCCAATGGCTTAGGGAAGATATCAACTACTTGATTGTCTGTAGGGACATATTCAAGTTTGATATCTTCACACTCTACATGCTCCCTAATAAAATGATACCTAATTTTTATGTGATTGGTCCTGCTATGGGAAACAGAATTTTTAGCAATAGAAATTGCACTGGATGAGTCACACAGTAGGGGAGAATGTCTTACCTTGATTTTGTAATCCTCCAACTGATGTTGGATCCATAGAATTTGAGCACAGCAGCTACCTGCTGCAATGTACTCTGACTCAGTTGTGGATATGGACACACTGGTTTGCTTTTTGCTGCTCCATGAGACCAGCCTCCTCCCTAGGAATTGACAGGTGCCACTTGTGCTTTTCCTGTCCTCTTTACATCCTGCAAAATCTGCATCTGAATAGCCTATCAGTTCAAAGTCATTGATCCTAGGGTACCAAAGGCCAAGATTCAGGCTGCCCTTAAGGTATCTTAAAATCCTCTTGACAGAGGTGTAGTGAGATTCCTTAAGACAAGCCTGATACCTAGCATAAACACATGTAGAATACATAATGTCTGGCCTACTGGCAGTTAAGTACAACAGGGATCTAATGATACACATGTACATGGATTCATCAAAGGCCTTCCCCTTTTCATCCTTGTCTAATGATACATTAGATCCCATGGGTGTTCTCATGGTGGATGCAGACTCCATCCCAAATTTCTTGATGAGCTCCTTGGTGTACTTGGTCTGGGAGATGAAAATTCCATCATCAGATTGTTTCACCTGGAGCCCAAGGAAATATTTGAGCTCACCCATACTGCTCATCTCAAAATCCCCCTTCATTAGATTGGCAAATCTCTTGCAGAGGTTGTCATCAGTAGACCCAAAGATTATGTCATCAACATAAATTTGGACTAAGAGACACTTGCCCCTTGTTTCCCTAAGAAACAATGTGTTATCTATCTTTCCCCTCATGAACTTGTTCTTGAGGAGAAAGCTGGACAAATTCTCATACCAAGCTCTTGGAGCTTGCTTAAGACCATACAGGGATTTCCTAAGAAAATAGACATGAGATTTGAGAGTGGGATGTACAAAACCTGAAAGCTGCTCTACATATACTTCCTCTTTTAGATTTCCATTCAGGAATGATGATTTGACATCCATCTGGTAGACTTTGAAGCCCTTGTGAGCAGCATATGCTAGGAAAAGTCTTATGGCCTCCAACCTTGCAACTGTGGCAAAGGTTTGGTCAAAGTCTATTCCTTCCTCTTGCCTATATCCTTTTGCAACCAGCCTTGCCTTGTTTTTGATGATTGTTCCATTCTCATCTAACTTATTTCTGAATATTCATTTGGTGCCAATGATGTTGTGTCCTTGTGGTCTTAGCACCAACTTCCATACTTTGCATCTTTTGAATTGCAAAAGTTCTTCTTGCATTGCCTGGATCCAGAATGGATCCATATTGGCCTCTTCAAACTTCTTAGGCACAACCTGTGATAGAAAACTGAGGAACAGAGCATCATTATGTGCTCTGCTTCTGGTTTTCACACCTTGGTGGGCATTTCCAATAATCTGTTCCAAGGAATGATCCCTGAGATGTCTTGTAGCTGCAGGTAATCTGTGCTCTACTTGCTGAACTTCTTCCACTGGTTCAGCAGCTTCTTCAGCATCTTCAGCATCTTGCACCTCTGCTTCTTCTTGAACTTCTGCATCAGGATTTGCTTTACTTCTGCTGGAAGGTTCTTGTATGGATAGTTCTTCCATTGCATCTTCACTTCCTGTCAAAACAGAAGAACTGGGTCAGCCCTTGTAGATTAGGCTGGACTCATCAAATACTACATGCATGGACTCTTCAACAATATGGGTTTTCTTGTTATATACCCTATAGGCTCTACTATGTGAGCTATATCCAACAAGAATCCCCATGTTGCACTTTTCAGCAAACTTGGTTAACTGAGCTTTTCCATTGTTTAGAATGTAGCATTTAGACCCAAAGATCCTAAAGTATGAAATTGTAGGTTGTTTGCCTTTCAAAATCTCATAGAGGGTAATTCTATGATCTTTACTGATAGAAGCTCTATTGAGAACATAACAGGCAGTATTGACTGCTTCAGCCCAGAAGTATTCTGGAAGTGAAGAGTCACAAAACAATGTTCTCTCAGCTTCTATCAATGATCTATTCCTTCTCTCAGCCACCCCATTTTGTTGTGGGGTCCTTGGGGAGGAAAATTCTTGAATGATACCTAGTCCTAGACAGAACCTTGTCATGGCTTCAGATTGAAACTCTATGCCATGGTCAGACCTAGTTCTGACCACAATACATTGTAAATCATTCTGAATGGCCTTGACATGGCTCATGAAGACATTTAGAGTATCAGATTTCTTCCTAAGGAAAAATACCCATGTATATCTTGAGTGATCATCAACAATCATTAAGGTATACAACTTCCCACCTAAGCTTTGAATTGGCATAGGACCAAACAAGTCCATGTGCAATATATAAAGACATCTCTTAGTGTCTTTGGGGCCAATACTTTTAAACGTGACCCTAGTTTGCTTACCCATTTGGCAAGCATGACATGGGCCATTTTTAACACATTTTAAATTAGGACTATTCCTAACCAAGTTCTTAGAGAATAGTCTATGCATTGTCTTGTAGTTGATGTGGGCAAGTCTCTTGTGCCATTGAACACAAAGAGACTCACTCTCATTAGCTACAAGACATACAGGAGATGAAAATGATTTACAGAAGAAATCTAAATAGTAAACATTTCCACTCCTAGTGCCTGAAAGGATGACCTCTGAGTCATTAGACTTTTTGATGAGGCACTTATCATTGTGAAATTCAATGACATGGCCAAGATCACACAATTGGCTTATGCTGACAAGGTTGTGTTGCAACCCTTCAACATAAGCTACTTTTGTGAAAGAGACTATGCCATTAGAGATCATACCGTAACCTCTGGTGACCCCCTTTTCTGATCCCCCAAAGATGACTTTGGGTCCATTCTTCATAGGCTTGTAATCTTGTAGAAGACTCATAGATCCTATCATGTGCCTTGAGCACCCACTGTCCAAGTACCATATTTGGTTGAGATTGGTACTTGAACTACCCTGCAAAGAAGGATTTAGTTATCCTTAGGATCCCAATTAGTTTTGGGTCCTAGGTACCTGTTAGTTTGATGAGATGCTCTCACACTAGCTACACTCCTAGCAGGAAAGCTCTTCTTTGCATTAGGTACATTGGGGTTATACCAACAATCTATGGCAAAGTGTCCCACCTTGCCACAGCACCAGCAGTCATGAATATTATATCTCCTTTTCTGAGCATTTTTCTGAATAGGTACAGCACTGTGCACATGTTCAGCAGAGGAGACTGCATCATTCATCCTGTTTCTTTCAGTAATAATCTGACTAAAGGATAATTTGTGGACAGTCTTGCTGCTCTTTGTCCTGATGGCCTCAGCTTGCATTGGCTTAGCAGTCATACAAGATCTGAGGGAATCAGACACAGAGCAGCAGGCCTTGTCAACAGATTTGACAGTAGTCATGCTTTTTGCTGAGGTAGATTTGGAAGTGCTTGCTTCCTTGTTCTTGACTGAAGGTGTAGAAGCACCAAACACAAATGGTTCAGATTTGGCCATTTGTATTTCCTTATGGGGAGCTTTCATTGCACTCAAACCCATGCCCTCTCTTTCACTATGGGAAGGAGCATTTCCCTTCCTATAGCAGCTCCCTTTCTTCCAGTAACCATGAATGCCTTCATGGTCATACCTGTTGAGAGGAAGCAACACCTTTTGAGAGGTGGGTTGAGGCTTAGCCTTCTTCTTGCTCTTTACTCCACTCCCTTCTCCTACTTCCATCTTGTTGAATCCAGGTCCTCTCCTATTGGTTTGAGAGGAGAAGGTGTCAATAAGGGGAAGCACAGATTTGGGCTTGGAGAATTGAGCCACCAGGCTCTTCTCCTTCTCAAGTTTTTCCTCAAGGTCCTTAATGATCTTGTTCTTCAGGGAAATAGTGCTTAATTGCACAATAGTTAATCCCTGTAAATGACTAATTTGTCTGCTCATCTGAGCCACCAGGGTGGTAGGTTCAGTGTTGACATCCTTGGTCACTTTGAGGGAAAGAATTTCCTGGGCTTGCCTCTTGGCAAGCTTCTTGCTCTTCTTCAGAGCCTCCAAGAGAACACCATATTTATCAATCAATTGATTGAGTTCTTCCTCAGCATCCATGCCCCTTCCATCAATTGATGAAGGTGCAACAGATTCTGGACTAGTCTCATAATCAGAAATTGCAGTGGTATGAAACAGTACCAGAGCATTGTCAGAGGCATCCTGACTTCCTTCCTCATCAGTGAAGGCCATGAGGCCTAGCTGAACAGTGTCTTCTTCATCCTCCTCTTCATCACTGTCTGAATGTGATAGAGGGGCCCTGACTGCAGTCCTGCCAACAGTAGTTTCTTCAACAGCTACCAGCCTAATGAGGGCTTCTTCCATTTCAGATTCTGAGGAGCTAGAGTCTGATTCACTCCAGCTTTTCTTCTTCTTGGCTAGAGAGGATTTCTCTCCTTTCTTGCTTCTTGATTGATGAGCCTTCTTCTCATCCTTCTCTCTTCTCTTCACAGGGCAGTCAGCAATGACATGCCCAGGCTTGCTGCAGCAATAGCAAACAACTTTGGAAGAATAATATTTTGAGTTAGACTCATACCTATCACTTCTGGAGTGATGCTTTGACTCCTTGCTGTCTTCCTTGTTGTGATGTGAGGAGGAAGGCTTGTTCTTCCATAGCTTCATCCTCAACAGCTTTCTGAAGTGCCTTGTAAGAACAGCAATTTCTTCATTAGAAGAAGAGCAACTTGATGAGCTAGGCTCAGAATCTTCTGGTTCAGCAGATCTTCTGGGAGGAGAGTGAGCCTTCTCTCTCCCTCTTCTTGAGCAGTCAACCTTGAAGGACAAAGAATTTTCCCTGGTATCACCCTTTGCCTTCTGCTCTTCTTCCTTCCTTGCAGACAGCTGCATTTCATAAGAGAGCAGCTTTCCATAAAGAGTTTGGGGAGGAGTTTCAGTCAACTTAGCCACCTCCCTTATGGCACAAATTTTTGTGTCTCATTCTCTTGTTAGAGATCTGAGGAACTTATCATTCAGTTCATAATTTGTGAACACTCTCTCATAGGTCCTTAGTTCATTTATTATTCTAAAGAACCTTTCATAACACATGGAGATGCTCTCCTGCCCTTGCTGCCTGAAAGCTTCATATTCCTGATTGAGGAGTGACTTCCTGTCATTCCTCACATCTTCAGTTCCTTCCATGTACACTATCAATGTATCCCACATCTCCTTAGCAGATATACAGTGCACTAAATTTTGAAAGGTTGAGTCATCAATAGCATTGACTATGATATTTTGAGCCCTTTTATCCATAGTAGCCAATGATATCTCATCCTTGGTCATTTCAGTGTATGGTTTGCCTACATGCCTGGTAGGATCAACAGAAGAGGGTTTTGTGATAGTGAAGGGGCCTTCCCGAACAGTAATGTAGATTATAGGGTCTGAGACTTCCATGAACAGCCTAACCCTCTGCTTTCATATGCCAAAGTTGGCTTTGTTACATATGGGCAGTTTCATTGAACTCATTTCCTTCTGCATTACACTGGAGGCCATTGGGTGACGACTTGACTAAACCTTTTAGGATTTGGTCAGACTGTTAAGTCCTTTTTGACCAACCTAGCTTTGATACCACTTGAAAGAATATAAGGTTTGTAGTCTAAATCACCTAAAGGGGGGGGGGGGTGAATAGGTCTTTTGAATTTTACTTAATTAACTTTAGCTGATTTCAGAATTAGTTCAAGCAAATCAACAAACAGAGAAAGCACACAATAATTTATAGTGGTTCCCCAAAGACAGTGTGTCTATGGGTAGTCCATTTTCCCCCTCCACCCTTCTAACAGTGTGTTAGACAGGGCCAACTTCTCCAATCTCGGCTCAAAGAGCTTACAACACAAGTTCCTCAGAACTTCTCAGATCAAGAATGATCCTACCTCAGGACACAAGTCCCTACAACTCAGAGCTATCACCAGCTCCTACCTCAGGCACAGCTGCCCTACAAACTCAGAGGATAACACCTCCTACAGCTCAGACAATAATGTCCTACAACTCAGGCTGTTAAGCCCTACCTCAGATCTGCTCCAGATCCTACAGCTCAGACCTCTCCCAGGTCCTACTAATCAGAGGACTCCTCCTCCTACTTCTCAGACCACCTCCTGGTCCTACCTCAGGCTGTTAAGCCCTTCCTCAGATCTGCTACAGATCCTACACTCAGGCCTTCAGCCCTACAACTCAGAACCCTCAGGTTCCTACAATCTCAGACCAAAAGGTCTTACAGCTCAGGCAAAATGCCCTATAGAAAAATGATTTAGAAATATTCTACAGTAGAGGTACTCTCCTGTAGATCCTGCACCGTCTGTGCTTCCTGTAGCTGAAGATGTCGATGCCAGCTACTAACTTGATCTTCATCTTCGACAGAGTGATGGAAGATCACCTTGCTCCTTCTTGCAGAGGAGCTAACTTTCTTTCTCTGTTTTTTTTCTTCTTGTTCAGTGAGCAGGAGTAAGAAGACGAGAGCTTCAGCCGTCAATGTAACAGTTGATCTCTTTTGCACATTACCGAGAGTTTCAAATTTGCCCTAACTCTTCCTTTTATACATCTCTGATCTTCAACGGCTCTTAGCTGATCTGCTGAGAAGTATGGGAGAAGCTGGTGGACCCCACACAGCTTTTCTGCAATTAGTCCTAGCCGCAGGTCCCGCCGCCCTACTTTTCCATAGAGAAGGACTGTGCTCGACGAACGCGGAACACTCTACGTTCGACAAACCAGCTGTCCCCTGCGTTCGACGATCTTGCCAGCTCAGCGCTCGACAAACTTGCCTTGTGTGTCTTCTCAGCGGCTCCGTTGAGACGGCTCCTCGTCTCAGCGTTTGTCGAATGGCGTTCAGCGTTCGACGATCTTGCCTTGTGTGTCTTCTCAGCGGCTCCGCTGAGACGGCTCCTCGTCTCAGCGTTTGTCGAACGACGTTCAGCGTTCGACGATCTTGCCTTGTGTGTCTTCTCAGCGGCTCCGCTGAGACGGCTCCTCGTCTCAGCGTTTGTCAAACAACGTTCAGCGTTCGACGATCTTGCCTTGCGTGTCTTCTCAGCGGCTCCTTCTTTGATCCCGTCTCAGCGGTCGACGAACGGCGTTCAGCGTTCGACGACCACGCTGATTCTCAGCGTATAATGAACTTATCAGCGGAGGCACCTTCTTCTCAGCGGATACGCTGAGACGGCTCCTCGTCTCAGCGGTTTTGACCCCTCGTCTCAGCGGTTCTGCTGAGACTACATCATTTATGGGAGATGATTTCTCCACATCTAAGGGCATGTTTGGCACTTCCTTTTGAGTCACCTGCACCTGTATATCTTACACAAGTAAAGTTCATCAAATACAATATGTCCTTAGCATTGAGAGTGATGCCTCTTCAAATCAAGGTACTATTGAGGGCAATATACCCAACAATAAACACTTTTGATTTACCCTTGATTTTTAAATTAGTGAGGCCATATTTTCAATATGTGGTTTTCACTTAGGTTTTCATACTTAGTAAGCCGAGAAACTCAAAGTATGAATCGATCACTCAAGGGTAAAGAGAGTTGCACACACCCCTCGAGTAAGGATGGCGTAAATATAACGGATTAGAGTCAAATTCAATAGTGGGGTTCAAAGCGTAAAGCGGGCCTTTGGTATTCGATTAAAGAATGAGAGTTCGGTCGTTTCTTCTGAAGCTCAGTTGGGCACTTCCTCGAGAGAGGCGTATTCATGCTTCAGGAACCTCCACAGTCAAAGTATTTTATTTAAAGAGAATTAGAGTTTTGTTATTTACTTTTTGATTATTCTCAAGCCGAGGTGATTCAAGATCGGGTACTAGTCTTTTAATCACTGCCTAAACCCTTTTCTTAATCTTACAATTTATTTCTCTTTTTAGTTAAGTAAAGCAAATCACAAAAATTGGTTGATAAGATAATAGTTTACTCCTCGAAGTAGAAGTAATCAACGCGCCCCGGGAAATACGACCTTGATATTTCTCTTAAATATCATATACTATAGACGATTAGGTACACTTGCCTTCATCGGATAGAGAATTGGAAAACATCATCAACAAACGTTTCATTTATCATCCATTTCATAACTATCTAAGGTATTTATAGAAGTAGAAAACTACATTCACTTGTCTCTTCGGCACCTTCACTTATAGAAGGATGTCGTTTGGCCTTTGTAACGCGCTAGCGACATTTCAAAGATATGATGACAATCTTCGACGAGTTAGTAGAGGAGGTGATGGAAGTCTTTATAGATGACTTCTCCGTCTTCGGAAACTCCTTCCAAAATTGCTTACGAAATTTTGAGCGTGTGCTTCAGCGTTGTGAGGGAATGAATCCAGTTCTCCATTGGGAGAATTTTCATTTTATGGTCAAAGAGGGATTAGTCCTCGACCATAAAATATCGGGCAAAGGGATTGAGGTCGATAAGGCCAAGATTGAAGTTATCAAAAAACTCCCTCCTCCAATGAATGTTAAAGCAATTAGAAGTTTCCTAGGGCACGCAGGGTTTTATCAGTGCTTTATACAAAACTTTTCTAAAATCACGAAGTCGTTAACCCATCTTCTCAAAAAAGAGTCTACCTTCATTTTCAATGATGAGTGTCTTTTCACTTTCAATCTTATATAAGAAAAACTTATAAAATCCCTGATTCTAGTCACACCGGATTGGTCGCTACTTGTTGAGATCATGTGTGACGCGAGTGATATTGCGGTAGGTGTTATATTAGGCCAACGGGTAAACAAGTATTTCCATCTGATTTATAATGCTAGCAAGACACTCACGTTGGTACATGATAATTACACCACCACCGAGAAGGAGCTTCTAGCTATCATTTTTGCCTTCGATAAGTTTAGGTCATACATCACTCTCTCCAAAGTAATTGTCTTCACAGATCACTTTGCTCTTAGGTACCTGCTAAGTAAGGCGGGCGCCAATCCCCGTTTATTGTGATGGATCCTCCTCTTGCAGGAGTTCGATTTAGAGATCCGGGACAAGAGGGGAGCCGAGAACTTGGCGGCCGACCACCTTTTCTGTTTATAGAATCCCACCACAGAAGTGTTAGTGGAGGCCAATATAAATGATAAATTCCCTAAAGAGCGCTTCCTTGCTCTCGAAAAGATAATACCATCTTCCACCTCCTGGTTTGCGGACCTGGCTAACTATCTAGTTGTCCGGGTCCTGCCAAAAGAGTTCACGAGTCAGCAAAAGAAGAAATTCTTTTCTGACTTAAAGAATTATTTTTGGGAGGACCTCTTTCTATTCCACGTCTGCGCAGATCAGGTAGTGAAAAGATGTGTCTCGAGTGAGGAAGGTTTGAAAATTTTGCGGCACTGCCACGAAGGTCAAGCAAATCGGACCGCGAGGAAGGCGCTGGAGGCGGGCTTTGTTGGGTTTTCTTTGAACAATGCATCAAATGCACGCAGCGAAAAATACGAACAAGAACAACCCAAAAGAATTAAAGGATTTTGCGACTTCATGAATCAAGAAATAGAAGAATCAACACTATGCAATATACTTGAAGGGGATTAAGTATGTACTTAATCAAGATGCTCCAACAGGAAATATGAAGAACGATTGTAGAGTTCTGATAGTTTATGTAAGATGTAGTCTTAAACACCTAGAGGGGGTGAATAAGTTTCTTTTGTTTTAGGATTAGTGTTTTCTGATTTTAGGTTAGTAAAGTATCAAGCACAGAAAACACACAAAGATTTATAGAGGTTCCTCAAGACAGGGTGTCTTGAGTAGTCCTCTTTCCGCCTTCACCTTTCTAACAGTGAGTTAGACAAGGCCAACTTCTCCAAACTCAGCTCCAAGAGCCTACAACACAGATCCCACAGGATCTCTCTAGTTTTCCCAAACCCTACCTTCAGCACAACAGCCCTACCTCAGAGGAATACACCTCCTACAACTCAGACCACCTCCTGGTCCTACCTCAAGCTGACCTCTCAGCTCTACAACTCAGGCCAATCGGCCTTACACACTCAGGCAATAAAGCCCTACAGTCTCAGAACCCAAAGACTCCTACAAATAATACAATAAGGTTTATAGATTGAAGGAAGAAGAGATCAATCATGTTCTTTTTCTTCTTGACAGCTGCTTGTACAACCCATATTCGCCGAGTGGGACCCACATGCCAACTGGCGAGAGCTGGGGCAGTCAGATCATTCGCCCGGTGCCCTCACGGACCACTCGCCCGGAAGCGTGGGCATTCGCCCAGCTAAGCGGGTGCCCAGCGGGTGGTCCCCTCACGGACCACTCGCCCAAAAGGCTTTGAGGGGGAAATGACCATAATACCCCTTGTGCGCTGCAAATAGCCCTTCGGAACAGCGGAGTTAGGCTATTAGCAGACCAATTTGGGGTGCGGTTAGTAAAACTAAAAGGCGGATTCGTGTTATTTGCAGACCAGCCTAGAAAAATCTATAAATAGACCCTTAAGGGCACCTTGGAGGAGATCCGATTCCTTGAGAGTCCTCTCATCCAGGCTAGTTTTGGTTGGCAGTCCGTGTCCTCCAAGGTGCCCGGCTGAGCTTTGGTTAGGGAGGGGAAGCTCTCTAAGATCTTCCGGGTGTGTGGCGGGGCCTCCTCGCTACAGCCTTGGGTCTATTCCAAGTTTCTCATCCACCGGTCAGAGAGTCTAGGGAGGGAGAAGTAAGCGTCGGCTACACCCCCCAGTGGGTCCGAACTCAGGAGACCAGTTGCTGGTTTCAACATTTTTGGTGCGGTGAGCGTGGACCGTAGCCGGTGAAGGAAAATCTCAAGCTAGGTTCGATGACAGGAGGTGGGGAAAATGGTTCAGACTCAGGCCACTCGCAGCCGCCAGCAACAGGGGAGTGGCTGGAGATGTTTGAGAAGTTCAAGAGAGAAGTCCTGCAGACAGTTCTCGCTGGGCGGAGCGAGTGCGAGACCCCAGCAGTCCCCGTGGTTCCGCCCCTGCAGATCGGCGAGAACGCACCGGGGCAGCGGCTGGGGAAGGAGGTGCCAGCAGAAGGCAGTGCGCGATATCTCCCCGGGCGGCAGCTGTTCAGCTGCCTGGCGAGTGCTGAGGTGTGCGAGCTGGCTCCGCGCGAGAGGACCATTCGCCGAGCAGGGGAATGGAGCCCCTTTTGCGAGATGATCCTCTCGGCCCCAGTGCCAGAGGGGTTTCGAGGGCCGGAGATGTCCTACTACACCGGCAAGGAGGACCCAGTCGTGCACCTGCAGTGGTTTGAGGACATGACGTCAATCCTTCCCATGTCGGATGATTTTCAATGTCGACTCTTCGCAACCACCCTGAAGGAGAAAGCAAGGGACTGGTTCCACCAGCTTCCCGCAGGTTCCATCTACGCGTTCGATGATTTGCGCCGGGGCTTCCGGTTGCGCTTCTCGACGTCAAAAAAGAGGAAGAAGGGTGCGGATGCTCTCTTCAAGATCAGGCAAAGGGAGGGCGAATCCCTGGCACATTACGTGGATAGGTTCCAGGAGGAGATACACCTTGTGCAGGAGGTGCCGGGATTCGCCCTCAAGATGGCGTTCATCGTAGGGTTGCGAGATGGGTTCTTCAAGATGGACCTGAAGAGAAGGCCTCCTTTGTCCTTTGAGGAGTTGATGGAGCGAGCAGCAGAGGAGATTGAAGGGGAGGCGGCTAACCCGGAGTTCTACAAGAGGTTGGCGAAGATGAGCGAGCCCAAGGTGAGGCGGCAAGAAGGAAGAAGGCGAGAAGAACCCAGGGGTCAGGGGTTCGAAAGACCGCCTCAGAATTGGAGGAATCAAGAGCCCAACAACAGGTTGGGCTGGAGGCACCAGGAAGGACCGGCAAGAGGTCAGGAAGGGGGTATCAAGGAAGAGAGGCGGGAGGAATAAATCCGGGGTGGAGGCAAGGTCCCAGACCCCCTCACCCCCCAAGGGAGCAAGCTATGACAGTAGGCCGAGGAAGAGGAGGTAGAGGAGCAAGAGGAGGGAGAGGAAGAGCGGGAAGAGGGGACAGGGTGGCGTTGCCCTATTGTGACTTTCACCAGGAAGAAGGTCACGCGACCGCCACCTGCCCATAATTCTTGGAGATGAGAGGGAGAGGTCAACCACCGCGGCAGCAGGCCAGGATCGAGGAAGTGCTCCCAGAGGCGGAAGAGGACCGATGCGAGGACAGGGCGGATACAGGGGCCAGGGGGGAATCGGGGTGATTCATGGTGGGGTTGGGATAGAAGCCTCTCGCAAAAGGAGCTTCCAGGCGATGTTCCGGAGAGACGGCGCATTAACTTCCCAGACCCCACCCCCCGCAGAGAAGCTCACCTTCTCCTCAGAAGGCATGCCCAATTATGAGGACCCGTTCTGCGACGCCCTGGTAATCCAGACGGCGATAGAAAACTTCACGGTCTCCCGGATCCTGGTGGACAATGGGAGCTCGGTGAATGTTATCTTCAGGAAGGCTTTCGATGCGATGGAGGTGGAGAAGAAGAGGGTGCAGGCCTCTGATGGGCCGCTGTTTGGTTTCTCAGGAGAAAGGAAGGAGGTTGAGGGAGGTGTCGGCCTCCAAGTGACATTAGGAGGGGTCCCGAGGAACTGCCGGTTCGTCATCGTTGACGCTTCGAGCAGCTACAATGCCATATTTGGGCGCCCCCTCATCAGTGCCTTCCGATGTGTGCCCTCATCATACCACCAGTGCTTGAAGTTCCATAGTGGAGGAGTCCAAATCCGAATCCGGGGAGATGCAAAGGTGGCCAGGCAGTGCTATATGACTGCCGTCAATACCATCTCTTGGATGGCGGAGGCTGAGAAGATGGATGAAGAGATGAGGAGGCCGGAGGGGCCAGAAGAAGGAGTGGAGAAGAGGGGAGAAGAGGAAGAGGGTAGTGCCCGAAGAAAGGAGAGGGAGGTAGCTCAGGAGGAGCAGGTCGAACCGATGGAGGAGGAAGGTGCGGCAGAGGAGAAGGCCAGGGTAGAGGGGCGAGAAGCGAGGGGAAGATGGGAAGAGCCGACCCGGCTTGAAGCGGCAGAGGAAGTAGTGGAGATGGAGGTTATCTCCCAGGGAGGAAGGGTGGAGAAGGTGCGTGTCAGCGGGGGCCTCAGCCCGGAAGACAGGGTGAGGATGCTGGAGTGCATTCAGAAGAACGTGGACATCTTCGCATGGAGCACGGCAGACATGCCCGGCATCGAAGCGGACGTGGCTTGCCATCGTCTCAACCTTGAGTCAGGAGCCCGCCCCATCCGACAGAAAAGGAGGGCCTTCGCCGACAAACTCGAAGAACCAATCCGCGAGGAGGTGGCCAAGCTCCTCGAAGCAGGTTTTGTATCGGAGATCCAGTATCCAGGCTGGGTCTCCAATGTCGTCATGGTAAAAAAGGGCGATGGTCGCTGGCGTATGTGTATTGACTTTTCTTTATTAAACAAAGCCTGCCCTAAGGATTGTTATCCCCTGCCTCGGATCGACGCGCTGGTTGACTCAGCCGTCGGTTTTTCTGTGATGAGTTTTTTGGATGCTTTTTCAGGTTATCACCAGATTAGGATGCACCCCCCGGATATCAAAGATGTCTCTTTCATCACAAGGGAGGGGTGCTACTGCTATAAGATGATGCCCTTTGGGCTGAAAAATGCAGGAGCAACCTACCAGAAGATGATGGACCGGGTTTTTAAGGAGCAAAGAGGAAGAAACTTGGAGGTTTACGTAGATGACCTCATGGTGAAGAGCAAGAACGTGGGCATTCATCTCCGAGACCTCGAGGAAACCTTCGCCACCCTACGCAAGTACAAGATGCGCCTGAATCCCCTAAAGTGTGTGTTCGGGGCCAGCAAGGGGAAATTCCTGGGACACCTTCTCACCCCTTCGGGGGTAGAACCTAACCCGGACAAGGTCAAAGCCATCATGGAGTTGGGATCGCCTCGGAATGCCAAGGAGGTCCAGCGCTTGACGGGAAAACTCGCGGGGTTGAGCAGGTTTCTCTCCCGGGCCGAAGAGAAATGCTCCCCCTTCTTCAAAACGTTACGAGGCAACCAGAAATTCGAGTGGACAAAGGAATGCGAGGAGGCCTTCCAGGCCTTGAAGGGTCAGCTCACCAAAGCTCCGCTACTCCAAGGTCCCAAGGAGGGGGAAGATCTATCCCTATATCTCGGAGTCGGGACTGAGGCTGTAAGCTCCGTCCTGGTCCGGGAAGAAGGCAAGAAGCAGCTGCCTATCTATTACATGAGTAGGGTCCTAAGGGAGGCGGAGCTCAGATACCCGATCTTGGAGAAGTTGGCCTTTGCTCTGGTCGATGCAGCAAGGAAACTCAGGCCATACTTCCAGGCCCATTCAATTCAAGTAGTGACGGACCACCCTCTTCGCCAGATCTTCGAAGGAGTAGAGCATTCGGGGAGGCTAGCGAAGTGGTCGATAGAACTCAGCGAGTTCAATATCACCTTCGTCCCTCGGCTATCCATGAAGGCACAGGTGGTGGCGGATTTCATGGCAAATTATGTGGCCAAGATGGAGGAGGGTCAAGCCCCTCGTCATGTTCCATGGAAGCTGCTGGTTGACGGGGCCTCGGGTAAGAATTCTCTCGGAGGAGGGGTAGTGGTGGAGAGCCCTCACGGGGTGAAGATTGAGCAGACACTCGTTATACATTTCCCAATCACCAACAACCAGGCGGAGTATGAGGCAGTGATCGCCGGTTTGCGTCTGGCTCGGGAACTGGGAGTCCATGATGTGGAGGTTCTCACCGACTCAATGATAATAGACTCTCAGATCAAGGGGGAGTTCGAGACGAGGGAACCTACACTCATAAGATACTTAGCCAAAGTGAGAAGCCTCATTGGAGCATTCAAGACTTTCTCCATCAGGCACATCCCTCTGGAGGAGAGCGCCCAGGCGGATCGCTTGGCCAAGACCGGTCCCCGAGCCGGAGGAACCCTAACAGATCTGTTCCGTCCTTCGATCGAGGAAGGGGAACTCATGGAAATAGAGCAGCGGCCCTCTTGGAAGGATCCCTTCGTTACCTTCCTTGCAACAGGGAAATTCCCGGAGGATGTTCCGGACCAAAGGCGCTTCCGGTACAAGTCCGCCTACTACGTGCTCCATGAGGGGGATCTGTATCGGAAGACCCTCTCGGGCCTCTTGGCCCGGTGCATCTCGGAAGATGAAGTCCCGAGGATCTTGGAAGAAGTTCACTCCGGCGAGTGCGGCAGCCACTCGGGGAGCAGGATGTTGAGGCAAGAATAATGAGGCAGGGTTACTTTTGGCCAACCCTAAGCAAAGACGCGGCCACCTTCGCCAAGAAATGCCATAAGTGCCAGATGTTCGCCCCGCTTCAGCTCATGCCAGCTCAGAGGCTAAGGAGTATCACGGCACCCTGCCCATTTGCCATATGGGGGATGGATCTGGTAGGACCCTTCCCCCAGGCTAGTGGGCAGAGGAGGTTTCTCTTAGTCATGATCGACTACTTCTCAAAGTGGTTGGAGGTCAAGGCGCTGGCTAAGGTCACCTCCCAGGTGGCCTGCAACTTCATATGGGGGGAGATCATCTGTCGGCATGGTCTTCCGCAGGCCATAGTCACGGACAACGGTTCGCAGTTCGCAAGCAAGGAGTTCATCAGTTTCTGCGGCCAGTTGGGGATAGACCTCAGGTTTGCATCCGTCCACCACCCCAGGAGCAACGGGCAGGTGGAGGCGGCAAACAAGATTATCGTGAACTTGCTCAAGAAGAAGGTGGAAAATCTTAAGGGCAATTGGGTGGAGCAGCTCCCCTCGGTCCTGTGGGCTTTAAGAACCACCCCCAACACCGCCACTGGAGAGACCCCTTTCAAGCTCTCTCACGGCTGCGAGGCCGTCATTCCCATAGAGTTCGAAGTCATGACGCCGCGGGTAAAGGCCGCCACGAATGGAGAGGAAGATTGGAGAGCTGGGAACGAAGAGGAGTTGCGGCTCTCCCTCGACCTCATCGAAGAAGCCCGGGATCTAGCAGCCATTCGCCAAGAAGAAGTCAAGCGGCGGATGGCCAAGTACTTCGACAAGCACATCAGGATCAGGCAGTTCGAAAAAGGGGACCTAATACTCAAGAAGGTTGACGCGGCCGGGAGGTCTGCCGCAGTGGGAAAGCTTAATCCCAATTGGGAAGGCCCCTATGTTGTGGAGGAAGCGCTAAAGTCCGGGGGGTATCGCCTTCATAACGTGGAAGGCCAACCCCTCAGCCACACCTGGAGCGGTGACGATCTTAAACGTTTCTATCCCTGAAACTATGTAATAAAAATGTTTTGAAATAAGAATATTTTGTTTAACATGTGTTTGAGATCGATACTGCAGCTTGTGGGAAAAACTCTGAAAGCTCCAAAGATGGCCCCGAGCAGACCCGCTGTCCAGGCTCTCATCTAGCTGGCAGGTCCGAAGGCTCACTCGGTGGCAGGTTCTATGTTGAAGGAAAAATGGCCCCGAGCAGACCCGCTGTCCAGGCTCTCATCTAGCTGGCAGGTCCGAAGGCTCACTCGGTGGCAGGTTCTATGTTGAAGGAAAAATGGCCCCGAGCAGACCCGCTGTCCAGGCTCTCATCTAGCTGGAAGGTCCGAAGGCTCACTCGGTGGCAGGTTCTATGTTGAAGGAAAAATGGCCCCGAGCAGACCCGCTGTCCAGGCTCTCATCTAGCTGGCAGGTCCGAAGGCTCACTCGGTGGCAGGTTCTATGTTGAAGGAAAAATAGCCCCGAGCAGACCCGCTGTCCAAGCTCGCATATAGCTGGCAGGTCCGAAGGCTCACTCGGTGGCAGGTTCTATGTTGAAGGACAAATGGCCCCGAGCAGACCCGCTGTCCAGGCTCTCATCTAGCTGGCAGGTCCGAAGGCTCACTCGGTGGCAGGTTCTATGTTGAAGGAAAAATGGCCCCGAGCAGACCCGTTGTCCAGGCTCTCATCTAGCTGGCAGGTCCGAAGGCTCACTCGGTGGCAGGTTCTATGTTGAAGGAAAAATGGCCCCGAGCAGACCCGCTGTCCAGGCTCTCATCTAGCTGGCAGGTCCGAAGGCTCACTCGGTGGCAGGTTCTATGTTGAAGGAAAAATGGCCCCGAGCAGACCCGCTATCCAGGCTCTCATCTAGCTGGCAGGTCCGAAGGCTCACTCGGTGGCAGGTTCTATGTTGAAGGAAAATGGCCCCGAGCAGACCCGCTGCCCAGGCTCTCATCTAGCTGGCAGGTCCGAAGGCTCACTCGGTGGCAGGTTCTATGTTGAAGGAAAAATGGCCCCGAGCAGACCCGATGTTCAGGCTCTCATCTAGCTAGCAGGTCCGAAGGCTCACTCGGTGGCAGGTTCTATGTTGAAGGAAAAATGGCCCCGAGCAGACCCGCTGTCCAGGCTCTCATCTAGCTGGCAGGTCTGAAGGCTCACTCGGTGGCAGGTTCTATGTTGAAGGAAAAATGGCCCCGAGCAGACCCGCTGTCCAGGCTCTCATCTAGCTGGCAGGTCCGAAGGCTCACTCGGTGGCAGGTTCTATGTTGAAGGAAAAATGGCACCGAGCAGACCCGCTGTCCAGGCTCTCATATAGCTGGCAGGTCCGAAGGCTCACTCGGTGGCAGGTTCTATGTTGAAGGAAAAATGGCCCCGAGCAGACCCGCTGTCCAAGCTCTCATCTAGCTGGCAGGTCTGAAGGCTCACTCGGTGGCAGGTTCAATGTTGAAGGAAAAATGGCCCCGAGCAGACCCGCTGTCCAGGCTCTCATCTAGCTGGCAGGTCCGAAGGCTCACTCGGTGGCAGGTTCTATGTTGAAGGAAAAATGGCCCCGAGCAGACCCGCTGTCCAGGCTCTCATCTAGCTGGCAGGTCCGAAGGCTCACTCGGTGGCAGGTTCTATGTTGAAGGAAAAATGGCCCCGAGCAGACCCACTGTCTAGGCTCTCATCTAGCTGGCAGGTCCGAAGGCTCACTCGGTGGCAGGTTCTATGTTGAAGGAAAAATGGCCCCGAGAAGACCCGCTGCCCAGGCTCTCATCTAGCTGGCAGGTCCGAAGGCTCACTCGGTGGCAGGTTCTATGTTGAAGGAAAAATGGCCCCGAGCAGACCCGCTGTCCAGGCTCTCATCTAGCTGGCAGGTCCGAAGGCTCACTCGGTGGCAGGTTCTATGTTGAAGGAAAAATGGCCCCGAGCAGACCCGCTGTCTAAGCTCTCATCTAGCTGGTAGGTCCGAAGGCTCACTCGGTGGCAGGTTCTAAATTTTCAAGGAGTGACCTCAAGAGCACTCGCATAGACCATGCGCCGGAACGGTGGTCTCACCTCCCTTTCATAACTACCTAAACGCAGCCCCGTGATGCGCGAATGGTCCAGAGGCTCACTCGGTAGCGGAAAGTCAAAAAGAGCGATGCATCCTAGGTCGTCAACGAGCAGCGGCGAGTGGTCAAGAAAGTTACGCTACGGCCTAGCGTCCTAATGAGACTAGCGAGATATAGTAGCGAATGAGAAAAAATTGAGAGCACAAAAATTGTAACCAATATATATATGACAAGGGGACTCGCCACTGTTCATGATTACATCCAAAAAGAAGAGTAAAAAGAAAGTAAAAAATACAAAGGGCCCATCTCATGGGTCAGCGGGTTTCTCGCTAGAAGATCCATCGCTCTCGCCCAAATCCAGGAGGAGGGCGTCATCTCGCGGCTCGCCGTCCTCACCCTCTGGGAAGGGGATCAGAATGTAAAGCTCGGGGACGACTTGCCAAGCAGAGAGGCATTCGGCCTCCTCTTTCAGGTACCCGGCCTGCCGCAGCACCTGCAGCGCGTGTTTAACGGCGCCTTGAGCATTCTCCTGCATCAGCTGCTCGAGCTCATGGTGGGGGTAAAAGTGCCCCCTGTTCCTTGAGGCGAGTGCTAAGGCTTCGGCTTCTCGCGACCGCTGGGCCTCGGCCTTAACCAGCCGGACTTCCTCCTCAAGGCCGGCCACCTGCGCACGAAGCATCTCGGCGACTGTGGTATCCTGAAAAAAATAAAGGTGGTAAGAAGAAAGTGCGTCAATCGGCAACAGGTCACTCGCGGGGAGGGAAAGAGTATACCTCTCTGACGGGGCGATCAGCGAGAAGGGCCTCCGCAGCTTCCAGTTTCACCTTGAGTTCACGCACCTCGGCGGAAACAGTAGCCCTGGACTCCTCAACCTCCACCAAGCTCCGCGCCAGTTTGATGCTTCGGCGCGAAGACATATGCGCGAGTTCAAGCGCCCGCAGCATGGCCATGACAGTCTCATGGGCGAGAACCTGAGTCTTCTCGGCATCGAAGACTTCGACATCTTCCCGGCCATAGTGGGCATACGCAATGGCGTAAGCCTCACCACTGGCGAGGTCGCTCTCTATCCACGACGGATGGAGGGTGGAGAGCGAGACCCTGTTGGCATTCCTGTCCCACTTTACCAGGGGAGCCCCTGAGGGGTCCACGTACTTCTCGCCGCTGGGGAAGTTTCGGTGGTCCCTGGGCAATGGAGGCGGCGGCAACGACGATCCCGCACGGAGTGTAGTCTCGCCTGGCACACCCGTCCCCAGGGTTTGGGTCGGAGCACTCGTCCCTGGGGTCTCGACCAAGGCCCCCTTCCCCTTGACAGAAGGACTTTTCGACTTCTTTGAGGCAGAGGAAGTAAGCGTCCCGGGTTTTCGCTTTCGGCCGCTAGGCTTGGAGGTGGAAGGTTCCTCCCGACAGGCATCCGCGGCGGCCTGTGCAAGAGACACAGAGATCCCGGAAGGACGCGGTGGGTGAAGAGAGAAATCACGCACGCCTATGTAAGAATACGAAAGAATCAGCGAATGATAGCAAATCGGCAAAAGCTAAGCGAATGAAGAACATCTAGAAAACTTACCCTCACCCTGCGGGATGGGCGGGAGCGAATTGACGTTTCGCCGGAGGTAGATGAGGTCCATCCCATGCTCCAGGATGTACTGGTGCAGTTTGGCCTCGTGCCCCCCTAGAGTCGGGGGTCGGAAGGTTGACTCCTCCTCCTGCACCGGGGCGAGAAGGGTGTTCCCAAGTCTCCCGCTGACAAAGATAAAGCGGCGAACCCAGTCGTGGTTCTTGTTCGGGAGACCCTGGTGCTTGAGAGGGCTTTGGCCCGAGAAGAAGGAGACGCCGCGTGAACAGCGGAAAGTATAGAGCTTGCGGAAGACGGGTAGCGAGAACTCTATCCCTTCTTCCCGCAGATAGCACGCGTACCCGACCAGCATGGCGATGGAGTTGGGGTTAAGCTGGCCGGGCACGACCCCGTAGTACCGGAAGGTCTGGCGGAGTTCCGGCCAGATAGGGAGGCGAAATCCCACCTCAAAGTGCTCCAACGGGATCGCGAGAGCACACGGCGAGATGGAATTTAGGCGATCATCCGACCCAGGCTTTCGCGCTTCGAACCCCGACGGGACGTAGTCCGCAACCGCGTTTAAGTAAGCCTCGTCGGAGAGGTCGCAGGAATCGAAGACGTGGTCGACGAATGCGCTAGCGCACTTGGCCCTTCCTTCGGTCTCGCCACCCATTTTTACGAATGCGGGAGAAGACGGGAATTGCAGAGAAGAGAGAAGCGCGAGTGCTAGCGCAGGGAGAGAAAGGAAGCGGATGGCAAGGTAATTAATACGGTAGCTGGACCGACCTATTTATAGAGTGAATAGGAAACGCTTGGGCTTTCGAGGCAACGGGTGTGCGGATAGCCATCGCGCCTTCCCGACGCCTCGAAACCCGGGCCGACCACCTCTCGCCCATTTATGGCGAGTGCCTATGACTATTCATTCAATGGTTACGCGACAAGGTTGGAAGGGCATTCGGCTGTAAGATATCATTCGGCATACTCAGGCAAGTTGCGAGAAACATAAATGAAATAGAAAGAAAACATTCGTAAAGCACAGAATATGAAATTATTACAAGCGTAAATAAAGTCCAGTATCCTCAGCACCATAAATAGAAAGAAAAGGAAAAATGCAAAGGAGGCGAATGAGGACCAGACTAGCGCTCCTCCCAGTACCACCGACCATGCCCTCGCGGCCCAGCCTCCGGAGGCATTCGCGGGCGATAGTACGCGAGCATGGAGGTGATCTCGTGAGACGCCAGCTAAAGCTGATCCCGGGCTCGCGCAGCGTGCCTCCCGGGAGAAAGCTCCCCCTTTTACCTCTCAGTCGCTCCACCACCGCTAGAAGGCGCGAATAGTCCTTCTGAAGGTCCTTCAGCTTGCGCGTGACCTCCATCCGCACATCATCCACCTGGCCGACGATGTTCCGTTGGATATGGATGAGCTTCCCCAAGACCTCCGTGACTCGCTCCTTTAGGGTCGCATGATCTGAGGAGTCGCCGAGGAAGTCAGAGAGATCCCCGGGAGAGGGGAGGGGCGAGAGCATTCCGTCTTCCCCCTCGTGGTAGGATCCAAAGGGAGAGGCTTCCCGATAGCCTGCGAGACCATAGACTGATCAGTCACGTTAAACAAAGCGGATGCGCTAAATGCAGCAGAGGTTGCTAACCTAGTGAGGGGTCCCCATGACCGGAGGGACGAGACGAATGGGAGTGCGTTTTATACAAACCGGCGGGAGGTAGGACCTTTCCCTTTCCAGGACGGTAGGGCTGTGAAGAAGGAGCTGGAGCATCCGCAGGATCATCCGCTCGGTCCTGTTGACCGGGTCCCTTCTCGGGAGACACCCTCGGCTCATCCGCGAGCACGGAAGGATTCGGTCGAGCAGGGGAGCTCGGAGGAATGAAGTCCCGCGGCGAAAGGCCGGGGACGAGGGCTACTAAAAACAATGGTCAGTGACGAGCAGTATGAAGGACGAATCAAGAGGGTTCACAACTTACTGGACTGCAATGTGGTCTCGCCCGGAGGGGGCGAAGGAGCAAGGTCCAGGTCTGGAGGAGGCCTCTCGTTCGCGAGAGGTGGCACGGCGGCACTGCTCGAGACTGCCCCGTGGCCGGCCTCAGACACCGAAATCCCCTGCGAGCGGCCAGACCGAATGCAGGATAAGGGACAGGAACCAAACAGAAAGATGGGAGGAATCCTCATACCTGCATCCCGGGGTCCGGAGGATTCCTCGACGGAGGAGTTTTCGCCGGAGGAGTTTTCACCGGAGGGGTATTCGCCGAAGGAGTATTCGCCGGAGACTCTGAGGCAGTCTCGCCTCTTTGACGATTCAGCTGAATCGCCTTGGCCCGACGCGAGCGTAGGGGGCACTCGGATCCCATTTAGACATAAGCCAGGGAGCAAATTTGGCAGCCTTGGGGGCGGTTACACTTTGGGCCGCAGCCAGGCGCTCGATCATCTCCTGCGAGAGGGGTCTCGCGGAAGGTTTGTGGGAAGACATTGATATCGGCGAAAGGCCAAGGGAGAGAAGAAGCTCCGAATCGAGGAATGAAAGCGTTCCAGGAAAATCTGACATGAAGAGATATATATAGAGCAACGGTGGGACCCACAGAATCTTATGGGACCAGTCAGCCAGCACTCATCGAATACCGGGTTGGACTGTTCTTTCCGAGCGCGGGAACCGCTCGCAAAGAGCGGGGATTGTGTACAACCCGTATTCGCCGAGTGGGACCCACAGGCCAACTGGCGAGACCTGGGCCAGTCAGATCATTCGCCCGGTGCCCTCACGGACCACTCGCCCGGAAGCGTGGGCATTCGCCCAGCTAAGCGGGTGCCCAGCAGGTGGTCCCCTCACCGACCACTCGCCCAAAAGGCTTTGAGGGGGAAATGACCATAATACCCCTTGTGGGCTGCAAATAGCCCTTCAGAACAGCGGAGTTAGGCTATTAGCAGACCAATTTGGGGTGCGGTTAGTAAAACTAAAAGGCGGATTCGTGTTATTTGCAGACCAGCCTAGAAAAATCTATTAATAGACCCTTAAGGGCACCTTGGAGGAGATCCGATTCCTTGAGAGTCCTCTCCTCCAGGCTAGTTTTGGTTGGCAGTCCGTGTCCTCCAAGGTGCCCGGCTGAGCTTTGGTTTGGGAGGGGAAGCTCTCTAAGATCTTCCGGGTGTGTGGCGGGACCTCCTCGCTACAGCCTTGGGTCTATTCCAAGTTTCTCATCCACCGGTCAGAGAGTCTAGGGAGGGAGAAGTAAGCGTCGGCTACACCCCCCAGTGGGTCCGAACTCAGGAGACCAGTTGCTGGTTTCAACACTGCTGTTGCAGACTTGAACCAGGGAGGAGAAGTACAGCTCCAACTTGATTCTACTTGATCAACCCTTCAGATGATGGACTTGATCTACTTGCTCTATCTTGAGATGAATCAAGATAAGCAATCTATTTTCTCCTTTCAGCCTTATGTGAACTCAGTTCTTGGCTGCCGACAATGGAACAGTATGTTTTTGCTTCTTTGTGTGCTGGAGAGAAAGATCAATCAATAGCAAAAGTTCTTTCCTCAACCCTAACTTATTCCTTTTATACACAACTGAGCCTCAACGGCTCTTAGCTGTCCTCCTGACAGGTATGAGAGTGATTGGTGGTCCCCAATATGCATTTCTACAACTTGCGCCAAAAGCAGAACCCGACAGATCACGTTTGAACTGTATCAGCGGTTGGGCTGAGATGGTCAGCCGTCTCAGCGGTTGCTTCTGTCCCATCTCAGCGGATCCGCCGAGACAGACAGTTGTCTCAGTGGTTTCTTCTATCTGCAGCTCAGCTTGCCCAGATACCTTCTCAGTGGCTCCTGGTCTGGTCTCAGCGGTTCGGCTGAGACACAAAGCTTGTCTCAGCTGCTCATACATTACACCATGGTGTGTCCTTGTCCTATATACTTATGAGATAGAAATTGGGCTTATCAAATACAACTTGTACTTAGCATTGAGTGTGAGGTCTCTTCAAATCAAGGGAATATTGAGGGTCATTTTCCCAACAATCCCCCCTATTTGAAGAAGGCAGAACACCCTCATATGCTAGAGTACATTACTCATAAATTCTCGATATGTGTTATTGCAGTAATGAGTTCAACATATCATGCTTAATGCATCAGTTATTTTAAGACATATGGTTGTTATGAAAAGATTCTACCACAAAGTTTAATCAATCCATTAGTAAAATTTGATAAACATAACAATACAACATAGATTGAATTAACCAATCAAAAGCTGAGTTCGACGAACACAAACTGAGTTCGTCGAACACAAAGTCGAGTTCGTCGAACTCAAAGCTGAGTTCGTCGAACTCAAGCTGGAGTTCGTCGAACATAAAGCTGAGTTCGTCGAACTCAACCTGGAGTTCATCGAACACAAAGCAGATTAACAATCCATCAATTTTAATCCAGATAGAATAGCAATTCAAAGCTCAGTTTGCATTCATATAATCATAAGTCATTATAGTTCAATACTAATTGAATACATATGCTCTTTTAATAGTCATTCAAAGCTTTCTTTTCTTATTAGAAGAACATTCAGGAAAATCAGCAGCTGCTTCTTTTCCTTTAGCTGAGGCAAGTTGGTCTGCTGCAGCATTCATGTTTTCAGCAACCATTTCTTCTTGGACTGGAGGCTCCTTATCTTCAGCAGGTACAACCATGTCTTCAGGAAGATTTGTGGTTGTGTCCTTTTCAGCATTTGTTGCTTCAATCTCAGCTATCTTCCTCTTGTTCTCTTGCCTTTTAAAATACATGAATGGCTTTGGGATGTATTTAGATGGCATCATTCTTGGGTTATCTTTTCTTACAAGGTTTGCTTTGAATACTTTATCTATTTTTGTATTCCTCTCTAAATGCTTTATCCATTCTTCAGATGGATATAACTTATCAATGTCTTTGCTTATTTGTCCATGGCTTAGCCAGGCATTTAGGATTATCTCTTTGGAGTCATCACTCCAATATTCAAAATCAGGGTCTCAACTGTTTTCATCCCTTTGTTTGGCCATGAATTCCTCGGTGAGCAACAAATGCTAGACTTATACGCAAGAGGTATGGTTCACAAACATATAGAACTAGACTTATACGCAAACCACATACTGGTCGGGCTCGAGCAAGAGGTATGGTTCACAAACATATCATATTGTCCCTTAAGTCTACTGTCAATGCGCCTTACCGAATCCGGACACGGCGGCGATGATACAGAAACTGAGCCGGGAGATTGGGCTCATGATACCACCTCAAATCAAATCTTAGTTCCAAAACAAGCAAACCCACACAAAGGTACACAATTTGCATAATTTTAACAGAAAGAACATGAACTATGTTAATAATCTTAAATCCTAGCATAATTTAATCCTAAAGGTTGTTTCCGTTACCAATAATGTCTTATTTTCGTTAACCAAATGACAGTTTTCGTTTAATAAAAAACTAATTTTTATCTAAAAAAAACTTTTGTGGTTTAAAAAAATACTCATTGGATTCTTAGAAATCCAGGCCAATTCATCACAGAACACTAATTAATAGGGATGATGAAGCCTATTCTGCACTTAAACCATCGAGCAATAGAGGCATCGTACAGGTAAAAGGGCAAAAACTGATTGCTAGAAAGATTTTATGATGATTCTCAAATGTTGGAGAATTTATATTTTCGTAATAGGAAGAGAAAATGCATCAAACATGAAAAAATTACTGACAACAAGGATCGATTCGGTCGATTAACACCGCGAGAACAAGAGCATAAAAGAATTACGAGAATACTCATAAGTCCCCACCTCAATAATCTGGGAAGAAGAAGGTAGAAATAGCATTAAAAAGACATTACAAGATCGAATTTTGTTTGTATTTTATCATATTTCAACTATATATTGCACCTATTCATTAATCTTCATGGCAAGTTCCAATAAAGTTCAACACTTTTCACCGAATAAAAGAAGCGCTCTTGTGGTTAAGAAATGCACAAGATGGAGCCTCTGCGGAATCGTAATCTGTAGGAATATTTTCTAGTATATTCCAAAATAATGTATAATTTTCGTATTTGAAAATTGCAGAAAATAAAAATATGAGAACAAATCTAGAAAACTAGATTTTTAAAACTTTAAAACAGAAGGGATGAGAATCAAAAGAGATTAAAAGATAGTTTAGAATCGAGTCTGGGTAAGGCGTGTGATCACTGCCCTAAAGAAGTTGCACCACCCCCCGGCAGGGCTTTCAACCGATGCTCACTCCTCCAAGGTACAACACCCGGCTAGATCCCGAAACTCCGATGTGCGCGGACACCGAAGAAGCACAGAGCACCCGAACAACCACTTGATGAAGCAAATGTGAAGAAAAGGAATCACGTAGAAGATCGTCAAAACGGAGAGAGCAGCAGCGCATATTACAGCGATCGTTCTTTCTGAGAAGAACGACAATATATATAGACAGAAAATCTCCGGAAAAGGAGGATCTTGAAAACGGCAATATTAAAATCATAATAGTATTGATGGTTATAGTTGGAAGGATCATAATCGGGAAGATAAACGTTGAATATTTCCAACGTAAATAATGGCGTAAAACACGCGTAAAGGAGCGGTTAAGAAAACGCGTAAAACTGCGAAGAGAGAGAGAGAGAGCGCGGAACGGCAGGATGCGTTGAATTCAATTCGACGTTGCGTCGATATCATATCGACGCAGGTCCTATTGACGCGAGCGTCGAAAACATATCGACGCAAGTCGGGTGCGTCGAATTCCATTCAATTATTCCCCAAATCCAGATCCGGTCCGGTGCGGTGCGTGCGCGCGCGCGCGTGTGGTTCATAGTTTCTCCTTATGTTCTTTTGAACAAATAAGAATGTGTGAATTTCTTTATATATACACTTAAGGGAAGAAGGAGAATGACAAGGTGAGACTAAAGAACACCATTTCATCATGAAAGGCTTCCCTCCAAATATTTGGATTCCCTCCAAGTTTGGTTTTAAGCTTTTTCCATCATAATGAGGAGCCCAAACACCAAACACCATTAAGCTCAAATCAAAACATTTAAAATATAATGTTTTATAATTAAAATTTCTAACAATCCCCCACAAAAGGGATAAACCAAAAGCGAACTTCATAAATATGATATTATTAATAATAAATAAAATCAAATACAAATTTGCTTCATCAAGTTGTATCTAATGCAATGGGTATAGATGGAATGGTTACCTTGAATCTATACTTAGTACTTACTTCCTCTACCGAAGAGTATAATGTACCAGAGGCTTTGAATTATAAACTTTGACCGGTAAATTAGATAAGCACACAAAAGATTGGTTGTTCTTGGGTTATGGCGGTGGGCGCGTTAATGGTCATGCACATTCCTTGATTTTTCATGAGAGTTATTTTGGGTTCAGCCCGGGTCCCAAAGTTGCGGCCTCACAACAACCCCCACATAGGTGGTGCCTCAAGAGATATTCGTAACCAATATCTCGCAAAAAATATGCCTTTGACAACCATTAAGAACTTAATTAAGTTCATTCTAACTTGTTACGTAGAGCACAACATCATAGGAATGGGGAGAAGGTTTTCTCAACCTTATATTTGTGCTCCCAACTACGCTATATCAACGGTTTCGTTTCTACCACATTGAACCCACTTCATGGGATCTCCAATCACATGGGTTGGGTATCCACCGTTGACGGCAAATCATGTGGGCTTAAGCCTCATTCCCCTCGATGACAACAATATCTCCCTTCGGGACAATCCCTTGGTAAGATTATCAGCCAGATTCAATTCTGACTTTACATAGTTGAGTGATATCACTTCTTTTCTTCTTTGCTTCACGGACTTGTACCTGATTCTCATGAACTTATTCATTTTGGAATTAGTACTATTAGAGGTAGTTAAATCAATAACACTTTTATTATCACAATGTAAAGAGATATCAAGCATGTGGTTTTCAATTAATGGAATTTCACTAAGTAAATTTTTAATCCATTCTGTTTCGGCACATGTAGTGTCCAAAGCTATAAGCTCTGATTCCATGGTGCTTCTAGAAATAACTGTTTGTTTTGTAGAAGCCCATGAAATGGCAGCACCTCCAAGGAGAAATACATAGCCCGTCGTTGACTTAACGTCTAACGAATCAGTTACCCAATTGGCATCTGAATATCCTTCTAGTACTCCGGGAAATCCCGTGTACACTAAACTATAATCCATAGTTCCACGAAGATATTTAAATATTCTATTTAGTGCTATCCAATGTTCATCACTTGGATTACTAGTATATCTACTAAGGCGGCCTACGACATAGGAAATGTCGGGCCTAGTGCGGTTAGCTATGTATAGGAGTGATCCTATCATTTGTGCATACCTATGTTGGTCAATAGGTTCACATAAATTCTTACACAACTTAATGCTAGCGTCATATGGAGTAGAAGCGGGAATGAAATCATATAAGCTGAATTTAATCAACATTTTCTCAATCGAGTGTGAAAGAGATAATGATACGCTAGAATCATTTTTAACTAGTTTCATTCCTAATATAATATTTGCTTCCCCCAAATCTTTCATATCAAAATTGGATGATAAATTATTTTTGGTTTCATTAATAATTTTAATTGAGTTTCCAAAAATTAAAATGTCATCTACATAGATAGGCCTGAAACTTATGCGGTTTGGTGCGGTTTGAGCCCAAACCGCAACCGCACCGAAGATGGTCGATTTTGGACTTTACAAAACTGCACCACATCCAAACCGTGCGGTGCGGTGTGACATTGGTGCGGTTTGGAGTCGGTTTTTGCGGTGCGGTTTCATTTTTTTTTTGTTATGTTTTTTATAATTGTTAAAAATTAAAATAGGTTCTAGGAGCTTTAGACTACATTCACTAGCAATCATAAATTATGATTTTGATGTTCATTTACAGCAAATCATTAAGATGCCTGCTTGTGCAGGAATTAACTTTGGAGGCAATGAAATGCTAGGGAACTGGGAATATACCTGATCACCTGATCTGGAGCCCGCCGCCGAAGAAGGATGTTGTGACTCGTGAGATCTGGAGCCCGCCGAAGAAGAGATGTCACCGGAGTAGGGATGTCGCCGCCTCGCCGGAGTTGAGCCGCCTCGCTCGCGTGAACGCGGGAGTCACGACGCTGGGCCTGCCGAGTGGTGATGCGTTGGAGAAGAGTGAGTAAGACCTGTTGCGGGTCGCTTAGGGCTCTTGGTAGATCGGTTTACTTGAACCACCTTAGCTCGGGAGCGAACCAAGCGCGCAAACAGTCAATTTGAGATTCGTTGAGTACACTGAGACTTTTTAACGTGGAAAACCCGGAAAGGGTAAAAAAACACGCGGCCGGAGCTGTGCCGACCAAACTTCACTATCTTCTGGGGGTTACAATCTGGTACTTAGAACTCGAGCGCGACAGATCGCTGCTCGTTACAATAATAGAGAGAGAGAGAGCTCCGAGGGTGACAGGTCACCTCTCGGAAAACTAAGTATTTTTCCTTCTGAGAATATTGGAGAACAAAAGTGAGAAGGCTCCGGAGAACAAAAGTGAGAAGCGGTGTCGCCTTTCGGAACGAAGGAAACCTTCAAGTCCGCGAAGGAGATCTTCAAGCGCCGAAGGAGAATTCCGCAAAGTCTGCAAGAAGCTCTCCCGGGTGCAGAAGGCAAGGTCCTCTCAAATGAAGCCTTGAGGCTCCTTTTATAGCTTTGGCCGGAGGTAGTCCGGTAATTTCGCCATTGTAACTTCCATAAATACCTGGCGGACGAATCATATTTTCTGGTTCGGGGCACACGGATCGCCATTTTTCATAAATGACCATCTTGCCCTTCGGGCAGTTCGGGCAGTTCGGGCAATTTTGTTGGAGGCGAAAAAGGCGACAAGTTGTTCCTGAAATCTGAGAAACTGGAAAGATAAAAAGTGAGCATGCTGAAAAGACAAGATGTGAGAAGTCAGAAAGACAAAAAGTGAGCTGAGCGCGCTCAGAAGCGTTCTAAGCGCGCAACGAACGGAGAAGCAATCTAAGCGCGCTCAGAAGCATTCTGAGCGTGCGTGAGCGCGGAGGCGTTCTGAGCGTGCTTAGAAGTGTTCTGAGCGCGCACGAGCGCAGGTACGGAAAAAAGGGAAGTCGCGCCCCTGAGGGGGAACTGGGTTCCGACCGGGCACTCCGCAGGACCCTATGCAGGAGGGGGCGGTCTGGCCGTATCCGCACGGAGCGCGACCTCACCCCAAGGGGGGTGTGGCCCGGTCGCACCCCAAGAGGGGGGGGGGGGGGGGTGCGGCTCGACTGCACCCCTAGAGGGGTGCGGCGGCTTGGTCGCACTCGAGGAGGGGTGCGGCTGGGCCGCGCCCCAAGAGGGGCGCGATGGGCCGCACCCCTTGAGGGGTGCAGTTCGGCCGCACCCCTTAAGGAGGGGGGGGGGGGGGGGGTCGGCGCTACCGCGAATGCTAGCGCGCGGTACCGCCACGCGCGTCGTGGCGGTGGCGCGCCCGCTACTGCGCGCTGTAACGCGCGCGGTAGCGCCTGCAGTTGTGCGTGGCATCGCCGCGCGCGGTGCTGGCGCGCATGGTTGAGGGCGGCCCCGCGGCGCGTTCTGCGTGCGTCTTTGCACGGGCGGTTGGTTGTGGACTGGGCGACGGTTTCTTCATCTCGAGCGATTATACGTTGACCGTTGACCCCACCTCTCTTTAGTGGAGTTTTCTCTAGACGCACCCAAATGCCTCTATGGGTGTATAACAAGACCTAGCTTTTGCGTGCGGAACATTAAAAATACGGGAGTGGCCCTAGTGGGATAAACAGGAGGAGTAAAAAAATTATAAGATAATGAAGTTAAAAATTATTTATAAGAGTTTATGCGGAACATTAAAATACGAGTTTGCCAATTTTACTTATAACTTATAAGATAAGATAAACTCATAAACAGGAGTAAATAATTTACAACTTATAAGATAAGTTATAAACATGAGTAAAACATTATTTATAACTTATAAATGGAGTAAAAAATTATTTATAATTCAAGAACACTAAAAAATCTATAACTTATAAGATATAAAATAAAGTACTTATAATTATACGGTGCGGTGCGGTTTATGCGGTTTCGACAAGGCCAAAACCGAACCACGCCGCAAAGTATGCGGTTTTTCAATAATCAAAACCGCACCACCACCACACCGTTCGGTGCGGTTCGAAAATGGTGCGGTGCGGTGTTACGGTTTTTTGCGGTTTCGGTTTTTAAATTTCAGGCCTATACACAGAGACATAAAATCACATATTCATTCTCTTCTTGTTTTGCATAAATGCATTTATCATATTCATTAGATATAAATCCAAATGATAATACTACGGAGTCAAATTTTTGGTGTCATTGTTTTGGTGCTTGTTTTAGACCATACAAAGATTTAATTAGCTTACATACTTTGCTTTCTTGTCCTTTAACTACAAAACCTTCGGGTTGAGACATATAGACTTCTTCATCTAAGTCTCCATGCAAGAAAGCGGTTTTTACGTCCATTTGATGAATGATCATCCTATGGATCGAAGCCAAGGCGACTAGAATACGAAGAGAGGTTATTCTAGCTACGGGAGCATATGTGTCTAGATAATCTATTCCTTGTTTTTGGGCATAGCCTTTAGCTACAAGGCGAGCCTTATATTTATCTATGGATCCATCCGAATTTAATTTCTTTCTAAAAATCCATTTACATCCTATGGCTTTGGCACCGGAAGGTAAATCGGTTAGGATCCAAGTTTTATTTTCTAAGATAGAATTAATTTCTAGATTAATTGCTTCTTTCCAAAAGGGATAATCAGATGAGGTCATTGCTTCCTCATATGTATTAGGATCTCCTTCAACTAGATAAGTGAAGTAGTCCTCCCCATAGGATCTTTCGGTTCTAACTCTTTTGCTTCTTCTAGGTTCATCATTTTCTAATGGTTCTATAGAAGAAGTGGAAGGTTGGTTTGAGCTAGTTGAAGGTTGAGATGAGTTGTTTAGTTTATATGGAAATTTATCTTCAAAATAAGCTGCATCTCTAGCTTCTATAATGGTGTTGTTAGATATTTCACTAATTAGAGAATTAGTGATGAGAAATCTATTAGCACTACTATCAGATGCATATCCTATGAAAATAGAGTCTAATGTTTTTGGTCCTATTTTCTTTCTCTTAGGTTCAGGAATTGTTACCTTAGCTAAACACCCCCACACTCGAAGAATTTGGAGGTTAGGTTTTCTTAATTTGAATAATTCAAAAGATGTCTTATCGTTTTGTTTAGATGGAATCCTATTAAGGATGAAGGAGGAAGTGAGCAACGCTTCACCCCAAAGATTTTCTGGAGCACCGGACTCGGCTAACATGTCATTGACCATGTTCATCAAGGTCCGATTTTTACGTTCAGCTACACCATTCGATTGAGGAGAATATGGAGCAGTCACTTGATGAATAATCTCATATTCTTGGCAAAATTGGGTTAGTTCATTCGAAGTGTATTCTCCACCTCGATCGGATCTAAGAATTTTGATAGAGGTTCCTAATTGATTTTCTACTTCAGCTTTAAAAATCTTAAAATACGAGAACACTTCATCTTTAGTTTTTAACAAATATACGTAACAAAATTTGGTGAAATCATCTATGAATGTTACAAAATATTTATTTCCACCTCTAGTAGATTGGCGGTTTGAATCACATACATCCGAGTGAATTAGATCTAAAGGTTTTGAAGTTCTATCAACTGATTTAAAAGGCTTTCTAGAAAATTTAGCTTGCACACAGATTTCACATTTAGCACTTGGTGCAATATTGATTTTGGGAATCAAATTTAAGGACATCATTCTTTTCATGCAATCAGAATTCACATGTCCTAATCTAGCATGCCAAAAATCAGGAGAAGAATTTGAAACGGAGGAAGAAGAAGAAATTTGATTTACTTCTAAATCAGCAATATTCAATTTAAATAATTCATCACATACAAAACCTTTGTCAATAAAATTGTCATTCAATGTTATTACAACTTTATTAGATTCTAAAACAATCTTGTAGGCTTTCTTCACTAGCAAAGATCCGCTAACAAGATTCTTCCTAACTCTCGGCACATAAAGCACATCATGCAAGGCTAGTGTCTTCCCGGATATCAACCTAAGATCCACTCGCCCACGTCCAAGTATTTGTGCCGATGAAGCATCTCCTAAGATCATGCTTCCTCCACTGATGTCCTGAAAGGTGGCAAAGCAAGAACGATCAAAACAAGTATGAACATTTGCTCCGGAATCAAGCCACCAATCCGATGAACAAGTGAGAAGAAGACTAGGAGTATAATCTAACCTGAAGATAGGTTGATCTGGTGCTTGGATCATGTTGGCCTGAGGCTTGGAGCCATGAGATTTGCCGACCACTGGTTCAGTCTTCTTGTAGAAGCAGTTGGTGGACAAGTGATTTGTGCGGCCACAAATGAAGTACCATTTCCTTTTACCTAGATTTTGGTTTGAGGAACTAGGTTTGGAATGATTGGGTTTTCGATGGCGGGAACCTTGACCGAAAGGTTTCTTGAAGTTCTTTCCTTTCCCTTTGTGGTGTTGGTGAGAGGAATGATTGCCTTGCGATTCGATGAGGTTTACTCTTGGAGCAAGGTCTTTGGGAACTTTAGAGTTTTTACTCTTATGTTCCTCCTCAATGCGGATAGCATTTTGGATCTGGACATAAGTAAGGTTTGATTGGTCATGCCTTAGTCTAGTGCTAAAGCCGGACCATAAATCTGGAAGAGAATCAATAAGACATGCCACAAGATAATTTTCGGAAAGGATTGAGCCATCGGCTCGGATCTTGGACAACATCTCATCTAGTTGATGGAGTTGAGGATTGATAGGCTTGGAAGCATAAATCTTGAATTTATGAAGGTTGGAAACATTATAGCGTTCAATACCTGCATTGTCCAGGTTATAACGCGCTTCAAGAGCATACCATAAATCCTTAGCCGTACGATATTGGAGGAATACATCGTAAAGGCTGTCGGACAAGGCACTAAGAATGCGGTTGCGGCAATGATATTCAATGTCCACCGGATCTCTATATGGGGCACGTCTAACATAGGTTCTAGTGGTATTTGCATTTGAGGATGAGGATGATGGCAGGTTTGAAGCAACTGCATTTGCAGTGGTAGGGATTTCAGATTCTACAGCGGGGGCATCGAAGATGGCAGACAAAAGGCCTAACGTATTAAGCCAATATTCTATCTGAGCTTACCAATGACGAAAACCATTTCCATTGAATTTCTCGGGTTTGATCCCGGCGGAGTCCTCAGATCTAGATGCCATTTTAGTTTTCTGGAAATTAAGATAGATACAATAAATTGTTGTACATATGAGAATGAAAGCAGATGTTACCATTTTGACTATTTGATTTTATTTAGCTACAATTTCTTTAGATTGTAGGAATATTTTCTAGTATATTCCAAAATAATGTATAATTTTCGTATTTGAAAATTGCAGAAAATAAAAATATGAGAACAAATCTAGAAAACTAGATTTTTAAAACTTTAAAACAGAAGGGATGAGAATCAAAAGAGATTAGTTAAAAGATAGTTTAGAATCGAGCATGGGTAAGGGGTGTGATCACTGCCCTAAAGAAGTTGCACCACCCTCCGGCAGGGCTTTCAACCGATGCTCACTCCTCCAAGGTACAACACCCGGCTAGATCCCGAAACTCCGATGTGCGCGGACACCGAAGAAGCACAGAGCACCCGAACAACCACTTGATGAAGCAAATGTGAAGAGAAGGAGTCACGTAGAAGATCGTCAAAACGGAGAGAGCAGCAGCGCATATTAGAGCGACCGTTCTTTCTGAGAAGAACGACAATATATATAGACAGAAAATCTCCGGAAAAGGAGGGTCTTGAAAACGGCAATATTAAAACCATAATGAGTATTGATGGTTATAGTTGGAAGGATCATAATCGGGAAGATAAACGTTGAATATTTCCAACGTAAATAATGGCGTAAAACACGCGTAAAGGAGCGGTTATGAAAACGCGTAAAACTGCGAAGAGAGAGAGAGAGCGCAGAATGGCAGGATGCGTTGAATTCAATTCGACGTTGCGTCGATATCATATCGACGCAGGTCCTATCGACGCGAGCGTCAAAAACATATCGACGCAAGTCGGGTGCGTCGAATTCCATTCGACGCCTCCAACTTCAGCGGGCTTATCGACGTTGCGTCGAAATCTATTCGACGCAGCTCCGATTTCTATTCGACGCAACTCCAAGTAAAAGGCTCTGAAACTATTTTGTACAAAAATTACAATTCAATTCAATTATTCTCCAAATCCAAATCCAAATCCGGTCCGGTCCGTGCGCGCGCGTGTGGTTCATAGTTTCTCCTTATGTTCTTTTGAACAAATAAGAATGTGTGAATTTCTTTATATACACTTAAGGGAAGAAGGAGAATAGCAATGTGGGACTAACGAACACCCTTTCATCATGAAAGGCTTCCCTCCAAATATTTGGATTCCCTCCAAGTTTGGTTTTGAGCTTTTTCCATCATAATTGTTGAAACATTCAACAGGTCTCTTGAGTTCGGACCCACTGGGGGTGTAGCCGATGCTTACTTCTCCCTCACTAGACTCTCTTGACGGTGGATGTGAGAATGTGAATAGACCCAAGGCTGAAGCGAGGAGGTCCCGCCACACACCCGGAAGATCTTAGAGAGCTTCCCCTCCCTGACCAGAGCTCAACCGGGCACCTTGGAGGGCACTAGCAGCCGACCAAAAACTAGCCTGGAGGAGAGGATTCTCTAAAATCGGATCTCCTCCAAGGTTCCCTTAAGGGTCTATTTATAGATTTTTCTAGGCTGGTCTGCAAATAACATGAATCCGCCTTTTAATATTACTAACAGCACCCCAAATTGGTCTGCTAACAGCCTAACTCCGCTGTTCCGAAGGGCTATTTGCAGCCCACCAGGGGTATTAGGGTCATTTCCCCCTCAAATCATCCTGGGCGAGTGGTCCGTGAGGGCACCACTCGCCGGGCACCCGCCTAGCTGGGCGAGTGCCCACGCTTCCGGGCGAGTGGTCCGTGAGAGCACCACTCGCCTAGCTCCTTCTCTTCTGCACCTTACCCCCACCAAACTGGGGGTACTTCCACCTTCTAGCCGGGGCGAATGATCGGGCTGACCCAGGTCTCGCCACTTGGCTTGAGGGGCCCACTCTGCGAATACGGGTTGTACACAATCCCTGCTCTTTGCGAGTGGTTACTACGCTCGAAAAGAACAGTCCAACCCTGTATTCGGTGAGTGCTTGCTGACTGGACTCACAAGATTCTGTGGGTCCCACCGTTGTCCTATATATATCTCTTCATGTCAGAACTTCCTGGAGTGTTGACAACCCTCGATTCGGAGCTTCTTCCCTCCCTTAGCCCTTCACCGAGATCAATGTCTTCTCACAAGCCTTCCGCGAGACCCCTCTCGCTGGAGATGATCGAGCGTCTGGCCGCGGCCCAAGCTGTAACTGCCCCCAAGGCATCCAAATTTGCTCTCTGGCTTTTGTCTAAACGGGATCCGAATGCCCCCTACGTCTCGCGTCGAGCCAAGGCGATTCGCCTGAATTGTCAGAGAGGCGAGACTGCCTCGGAATCTCCTGCGGGTACTCCACCGGCGAACACTCCGCCGGCGGATACTCTTCCGGCGAGGAATCCTCCGGACCCCGGGACGCAGGTATGAGGATTCCTCTCATCCCTCTGTTTAGTTCCTTCCCTTACCTTGCCTCTGCTCTGACCATTCGCAGGGGATCTCGATGCCCGAGACCGGCCACGGGGCCATCTCGAGCAGTGTCGTGGTGCCACCTCCCCCGGACGAGAGTCCTCCAGATCAGGACCTTGCTCCTCCACCTCCTCCGGGCGAGACATCATTGCAGTCCGGTAAGGACCTCCACGCTCACCGCACCAAAAATGTTGAAACCTTCAACAGGTCTCTTGAGTTCGGACCCACTGGGGGTATAGCCGATGCTTACTTCTCCCTCACTAGACTCTCTTGACGGTGGATGTGAGAATGTGAATAGACCCAAGGCTGAAGCGAGGAGGTCCCGCCACACACCCGGAAGATCTTAGAGAGCTTCCCCTCCCTGACTAGAGCTCAACCGGGCACCTTGGAGGGCACTAGCAGCCGACCAAAAACTAGCCTGGAGGAGAGGATTCTCTAAAATCGGATCTCCTCCAAGGTGCCCTTAAGGGTCTATTTATAGATTTTTCTAGGCTGGTCTGCAAATAACATGAATCCGCCTTTTAATTTTACTAACAGCACCCCAAATTGGTCTGCTAACAGCCTAACTCCGCTGTTCCTAAGGGCTATTTGCAGCCCACCAGGGGTATTAGGGTCATTTCCCCCTCAAATCATCCTGGGCGAGTGGTCCGTGAGGGCACCACTCGCTGGGCACCCGCCTAGCTGGGCGAGTGCCCACGCTTCCGGGCGAGTGGTCCGTGAGAGCACCACTCGCCTAGCTCCTTCTCCATCCAGCTAGTGAGAGCCCTCCCATAAAGTGATTTAACATGAGACCATTTGCGGGGTTCTAGCTCTCGACGTCAAAATTAGTTGCACATTTTCTAGGTAGTTTTGGACCCTTAATTATATTTCTTAAGATTAAGGTAAAATAAGTGCCTTGTAAATGAAGTGCTGGTTAAATCACCTAATAAATTTCAAAAAAAATACCACAGGTCTATAATATGATTATAAAGGCACTACTAAGGTTTCATCATCATCCAAGACCATTTGAGCATGTAAATGTCTCTTATAAGAAATTTACCTAAAGGGTTTATGACCTAATTTAGGGGAAATAAGTACTCCTAAAATTCTCTCAAAATTCCTTAGAGCATAATCACACCCCATGATCATATCTCCTAATTTCCATGGCCATTTTAGGGCTTTTGACCACATGGCCTTCACAAGGTTCTATATGCACCCCAAGGTGTAAAACTAGGGTCCTATGGCATATACACCTCTACACCACCCCATCTTACTCATGAAGGTGTTTTAGGTGATCCTAAATCAGTGGCCAAGGTTTCAACTCATGGTGATGAGTTTTGACCACCATACCCCAAGATAAACACCATGCCCTAATTTTGACCCAATTTGACCTAACTTGGGTTGACAAATTACCCAACCAAATCAGTCCCAATTGGGCTGATATTTTTACCAGGGTCATGTGATAACCATAAGGAGCACCCACCAAAATTTGGAGGGCATTGGAGGTCATTTGACCCACTAAATAATTAATATTTGATTTATTAAATTATTACAAAAACGTTAGAAAAGGGTTCTCTTAAAATTCCCATCTTTGGGTATGATGTGTGGGTAGGTGTAAATAGCCTAGGTTTTAAATTTCAAGGCCATACCATTTACCAATAGAAAGATACTCAAGAATTTGTGACTGTCCTACCCTAGGGACCAATCCTAGAAAAATGACTCCACAGGGAGCAATATTGCCCCTATTGGGCTGAAACAAATTTTCACTTAAAATAGACACCAAGGGCTACAACATTTATGTTGGAGACTTTTTCATTGAGGGATTCTAGTATTTCTAATAATTAAAATGAAATACTGTAGGAAGTATGACAAAAATGTGTTGGACGAAATCCGTTCTGCGAAATCCGTTCGACGAAATCTGCGTTCGACGAAATCCGTTCTACGTTCGACGAAAGTCATGCTTCAGTCCGACAAAATCCATTCTGCATTCGATGAAAGCCACGCTTCAGCAGATTATCTCTCAGTTCGACGAACTCCTGATTTAGTTCAATGAATTAATTTAGCTCGACGAATTAATTCCGTTCGATGAACTCTGGATTCAGTTCGACGAACTCAACTATCAGTTCAACGAACTCCATAGTGTGTTTGACGAATGAATTCCATTCGACGAACTCCGGATTCAGTTCGACGAACTCAACAATCAGTTCGACGAACTCAGCCTACAGCTCGACGAATTTCTTCTACTCAGATCGACGAATTAATGAAATAACGTTATAACATTCTCATTTAAATCAGCGAGTAGCTGATCACGGCAGATTCGACGTCTCATAGTCATCGTCCTCGATGAATTGATGGAGCGCGACAGCCCGTCCTGGGCTTCTTTGCGGGACGATTTCCCGGCCACCTGTGCCTCTTCCCGGCCGGCCAATGCCACCACCACCTCTGTTGAGGTGATGGCCGACGATAGGGGGTGGTTGGCCGGCCGGAGGTGGTCGGAATTGGGGTTTAGAGGAGGGGAAGGAGACCTCGAACTGAGCCCTTTCAGAAGCATGATCCGAGCCCAATTGAGCTCGAATCAAGCCCCAAATTATCATAAGATCTAGCACAAAGGGAGAGGAGGCGGATCGGACCTGTGGGGGGGTTTGGTGGCGCGAATTCCGGCGAGTCGCCACCGCCGGAAGTGGAGCTTTCGGTACCATGTCGATCCTAGCTTCCGATGCTCGATTTTTTTGGCGAAGGTGGGGAAACTGATCCTCCCAGTCCTCTGAAGGAGTTATAAGGTTCAATTGGGGGAGAGGGAGGGTGTAACTCCTAATTGTCATGAATGCCATTAATGGCCAATTTCGGCCAACTGAAATTTCATGAATACATCCACCTATGTGGACGGCCAAGGCTGTTAAACTTCTCCAAATTACTGAGGGGAGGAGTACCAAACCATGGGAGATGAAGAGAGGAAGCCTTTGGCCTCCCAAGCCATGAATGGCCATTATTCCTCTCTTTCTCTCTCCACCATTTTTGGGGAAAATGGGGTTTCTCTCTCCTAATCATCATTTACAGAAATTGGATGGCTCTTTGAGTAATTCTCAGCCTCCTAGACAAATGGGCTACTCCAATTGGGCCTAGCCCAAGTAAATTGGGCTTGATTAGGTCAAAATAGGTTATTTTGACCAAAATTTAGGGGGGAGTTGACTTTTGTCAATAAGACCATTTGTGTTGGCCCTAATGGGTGGATAGTGACTCATTAAACTCCTCTAAAGGTTAGGAAGGGTCTAGCTAGGGTCAATTTGGCAAGGTGGAGGCCAATTAACCCACAATAGGGCAATTTGACCAAAATCGGGCTAGAGTTGACTTAGGTCAAACTGGCCAATTTGGTGGCCCCATGAAGGGGGGTTTTTGGTCCATTGGGTCCCTAATATCCTTATAAGGGTAGGGGCAAGGTCAATTTGGCATGGTGGAGGTTAATTGACCCTAATTAGGCTACTTTGACCAATTTGGGGTTAGGGTTGACTTTGGTTAATTTGGCCTCATTGGTTGACCCCAATGGATCCTTGGTGCTCTAAGGGGACCCCTAAAGGGTTAGGTATGCTATGGTGGGGTCAAATGGTCAAGGTGAGGCCCTTAAATCCAACCCTATGCTTGTTAACTAGAAATTGCTATTTGCAGACCATTGTGGTTTCCTTCTTCCTGTCTAAGGCCAAGTGGTCTCTTCAAGCTTCCTAGGGTTTTGTCATGACCTAGTCATGACAAAACCACTATAGGGGCCTAGTTGTTTGGGGGATGTTACAAATCCCAATAAACAAAAAAAATAATTTCGTCCTCGAAATTCGGGTTAGGCTCGCGGGGTTTTCACCGAAAGTGACTGAACGTAACATCCCCTAAGAATTGAAGTTATTTCTGACTCGAAGAGAACCGACTATCTCTGCCACACCAGTTCTAGTGGCTCTCAGGTGAATCAATCAATCGGAGTCTACCGGGCCATCTATAGTAGAAATTTGCTCCTCCGGCCGTAGTAGAGCTCTCCTAAAGGAGGAGACGTGGAAGACATCGTGCAATCCCGCTAACTCTGGTGGCAACTCCAGTCCCTAAGCCAACGGGCCGATCCACTCCAAGATCCTGTAGAGCCCCATCTATCTCAGACTGAGCTTCTTCTGCCTGCGAACCCGCAAGACTCCCTGCATCGGACGTATCTTCCGGAACACCCGGTCTCCAACCTGGAACTCTACTTGACGATACCATGCATCGTAATACCTGGCCTGGCAGCTCTAGTCCCCAACATCCTAACTCAAATCAGTCGCACCTGGGTATCTATGTCCTCCATAAATTCCAAGCTGAGTGCCTTGGGATCCTCATCCTGGATCCAAGATAGCGGAGTCCTGCGTCTCCATCCCTCTGAGGGTGGAAAGATGTGCTGACGTCAACCAAGAGCCCAAATAAGCCAGGACTGATCATCACTTTTTGGACGTAAACCGTCCATCCAGATCTGACACAATCGTCCTGGTCACACCACGATGACAGACAAACTACTCAACAAATCCCATTAGACACCAACGAGAGCGTCTTTCCAGCCCGGGGTAACCCTAGTTACCTTGGTCAAACTATCTTCAATGTTCCAAATACAACTGTGTTCGGAGTGGTAACCTGTGTGTGAAATCCATAGTTATGTCCTCGAACTCCACTCCAACCTGGGCAGTGAATGTGGCTGTTCTCCAAAGACTCTTGCTCTTGGTCTACACCAGTCGACAAACCTGACAGTGCATCACAAACCTACGACGTCTTTCTTTATTTCGGGAAGCTACATGTTCCGGGAAAACACCATTTCTTCGGTGACTAAAGCTCTTGTTAATATGGGTAGACATCACTTCTATAATGTTTTCTCCGCATGTTTAGGTTCTTATTCCTTCAAGTACGTCTGAGTGTTCAATCATCTCCACTCTACAACTTTTCCAGTTCTTACCATTGGTGGGACTGATCAGATCATCAGGCATCCCAATCATCCTCAAATTTTATGGTGGTGCACTTGTGAACCTTATGAGTATATGTTAACCAATCTTTATTAGTATCAATGTTTGTAATATGGCTCCCAATCATTTTCTATATGGAGTTTGATTCATAAGGTATATGGGTAAAATCTTTTTAAACCCTATGGATTTTCACAATTCAATTTCATCAAGGAAGTATCACCACGTTTATTTCACCAAATTCCTATTACTTCCACATATGCTAGTCTTGATCACTTTCGGATGGTCCAAAGTAAGAAAAACTTAGATCGTTCTTATCATAGTAAACTTAAACACTATATTCTAATTCCAATAAGTTATCGTCTAAGATCAGTGGTTATCCATCATCATAGCTCCCAAGGTATAAGGGCTATTATTGTAGTTTAAATCTTCTACCATGATAGGGCGTGATTTATAATGAATCATAAGTTAATCACTTCCGAAAGCCCCAAACTACCATAACTTTCAAATATAACTAAAGCTTGCACGACCTAATTTCAGTTCCCAACTTCCAGAAAGGCATCTGCATCCCTAAGTGACTAAACCTAGCAACTTTAAATTTCTAATGCTTCAACTAAGGTCAAGTCGTTGCTCGATCTACGATGTCCTTTCATTGTCCTGGTAATACTTTAGATCATCATTCCAGACCAACTGTTACACCATCTCATCTTTGTCTGCGTAACGTTGAATAAGATTGACCTCAAAATCACTATATTTACGATGCAACATCTTCTAAATTAGATTCAAAGGAAACCCAAGTCAGTAACTAATTTTCCCAATAAACAAAAGGTAAGCCCCAATAAACAAAAGATAAGCCCCAATAAACAAAAGATAAGTCACTATCAATTTTGGGCTAAGTATCTTTGATATCGCCATGTTATATTCGTCCCAAGTATGCAAACAATCCTTAGGGCACACAACCTTAGACTTGGGGTTCTATCTTGATACTTGTTGGTGTACTCCATACATTAGACTCTTCAAGGTACCCTTTTCAACAACCTTATCAAGGTCAACATATGAACCAATCTCAAATGGGTCCCTTCCGAACTTGAATTCTTATCCGACCCTCGATGCTTGTCGTGGTGGTTGTCTCAATATAATCATGTCACTGATACGAGGGTTGAGTTTACGAGTCCCATACCCTTCTGCTTATGTGTCAGTCTCTCTTTCTCTAGCCTCTTTGGGGTATTCTCGTACCTTCACAAAAATTATACCTATGGTCTATTTCAGACTAGAGCATGGTGTAAATTGTCATGGTAAGTCATGTGTCCTAGAGAGGTTGAGTCTAACTCATTGACTAAAGGACTATCTAATGAGATCTTTGTAGCCGGAGGTATTCCCTGCTGGGGGCAGGGTTCGCCGCAGGCTACAATAGAAAACTTGTTAAAAGGCTCAGTTAAAAGTGGACTTTTTCATGTGATTTCCCCATATGGGCACACCATTGCTTCCGCTGCTTAGTTTGTCCTCAAACTAAACTCGCGCGGGGTGGCCCAGGGTTTGTGGACTTCTTTTCTTCAGATCGAGTCTCTGATACCACTTTGTAAGACCCCATTTGTTTTTCAAAAACCCAGGTCTTATGCCCAGAACTGCTTCTTTACGATGACACCAACACACGGGAAGGTCGCCAGTACAAAGCGCCGATCCTGCTAGTCATATCGATCACAGAAGAAGAAAAGTATAAAAGAACAAAAAGAAGTTCAAGTCCACAATCACATGCTATATATAATAAATGTCCACATGGTATAACTGAAATAACAAATTTACAACAATAAAGGGCTCATCCCCTGTACATCATGTCCTCACTACAAGATCACTCACGGAAGCTAACTACTAATCACTCACTAATCCTGAATTTGGTGCCCCTGTACTAGACTGGCCCGCCTCCGTCTACACCAGCCTCTGGTGTTGCTGCGTCTTCTCGATCCTCTAAAATGATATGGTCCACCGACCATTAGTCAAAAGACTAAGCCAATCCCCCACCCCTCCCCCGGTGACTCCTAGGCACCATGCAGGAAGGATGAAGCGGAGGACATCAAGGGGTATAAACAATAGCAGGTGACAGGGGCATAATCTACAGGGAATGTTTCTACAACTACACATATGTATATAGATAATTGAAGCAATAAGTAAAACAGGGTAAAGAACAAGTAAGGTGCAGTAAGTAAAGACATGTATATAATATAAAAGTAACCATTGATTAATAGGAATGCCCATACAAACCTATAGACCAAGGGGTCGTTTAGCAAGGTCTATCATATAAAGAGTCCCATAACCAATTTATACGATAGGGGGTAGGGGTTGAAATGCAATGTTTATGCCATGACATGTAGAGTTATGCAGTTTATGCTATGTTCACACAAGTGCAACTCACACACTTTGACTCTATGCGTACAGACCTTTAGTTCCCCCTTTTTGGAGCTAGCAAGACTACCAGGATACTCCCGTAGTGGCAAACGGAAGCGGTGGGTTGGGCCTCTCCCACCTCTAGGTTGGTATTCACACTACCTAACCTAGACCTATCGTACGCCTCAATGCAAAACTGCGGAGCATCTGTGTACTCTTACTGGCTGGACCACCAGACTTTCATGGCTACGTGCAAATTCCACACTTGCCGAGTCAACGTATTGACGTCAGTGTGAACGACCGTTCAGTACTGAAGACCCACCACCTTCATGCACATGCAAACATGTTCTAATATATCCCGAGCCATAAACTCTCTGGGCTAACCTGCCCGTCATCATAACCTTCCGAGCCAACGGCTCGCCGGACCAACCCGTCTGTACCAACAAGCATTACTGAGTCACAAGCTCACTGGACTAACTAGTCTGCTGCTTCAACCATCGAGCCTACCGCTCGTACAACCAAACCAACTAACCTCCCATAACTACGGGGTGTGTGCGTTATTAAGTTAATCTTGTATATCAACTTATCCCTACAATTTATGGTAAATCTTGGACTTCCCGAGGATTACCCTGTTAGGGGCTCGCTACGGTACTAGGAGCTATACTGGGATGACACCCCAAAGCTTCCTTTCTTAAGACACGTAATGTTATTGGTATCTACCCATAAGAATACTCTTCCTATCATTACACTTGGATTACCCTAAGTATTTTATGACCCGATAGGGGGAAAGACGATCTTTCGTCAATCCCAAGCATGACCTAATCACCTAAACTCCTTTTGGTGACCTCATCCTCTTCAACCTGACTGTGCACACCAACTACATGCTACTTCCACTTGGTGGGCCCCTAAATATCCAAATTTCACATTTTTACTATACGCAGACCAAACTAACTATATGAAGCTTATAAGTAGAGGTACTCCAAATCTTCATCCTCATGACAGAAGATTATTACTGGAGGACTATCATGGCATTATAAGACTAAATCCAAAGACTCATATTTTTCCTCGACATTTCAGCATTTATTTAAATTTCTCCAATATTTGCCAAGTATGAATATGAACATGAATTGTAAGGTATTCTTATGACAAGACACTCATAAAATTAGGATAAATCTATCATGCCAAAATAACAGTAAGTACAGTTTGTCACAATTTTACCATCAAAAATTGTCCTCTAATTATAATATTGACTTTTTAACCAAAATTAGAAATTAAAGAAGCAACCACCAACAATATTTGTCCAAAAATTATGGGAATATTAATAGACATTTATATTGATCAGAAAAGTTCTCAGGCCAAATTTTAGAATTTATAAAGGTATATTAACCACATAAATAAATATTCTAAAGAAATCCTAATATGAGCATGTTTTGAAGTAGCCTACTGATAACAATCTCCAAAAATTATATAAAAATTGACAGAGCTTTCTAGTGCTCTGAAATGTCCTATCACCAAGTTGCACATTTTTTCAAGTAGTTTTGGACCCTTAATTATATTTCTTAAGATTATGGTAAAATAAGTGCCTTGTAAATGAAGTGTTAGTTAAATAACCTAATAAATTTTACAAAAAATACAAGAGGTCTATAATATGATTATAAAGGCACTACCAAGGTTTTATCATCATCCAAGACCATTTGAGCATATAAATGTCTCTTATAAGAAATTTACCTAAATGGTTTATGACCTAATTTAGGGGAAATAAGTACTCCTAAAATTCTCTCAAAATTCCCTAGAGCATAATCACACCCCATGATCATATCTCATAATTTCCATGGCCATTCTAGGGCTTTTGACCACATGGCCTTCACATTGTTCTATAAGCACCCCAAGGGGTACAACTAGGGTCCTAGGGCATATCCACCTCTGCACCACCCCATCTTACTCATGAAGGTAAACTTAGGTGATCCTAAACCAGTGGCCAAGGTTTCAACTCATGGTGATGAGTTTTGACTACCATACCCCAAGATAAACACCATGCCCTAACTTTGACCCAATTTGACCTAACTTGGTTTGACAAATTACCCAACCAAATCAGTCCCAATTGGGCTGAGATTTTTACCAGGGTCATGTGATAACCCTAAGGAGTTCCCACCAAAATTTCGAGGGCATTGGAGGTCATTTGGCCCACTAAATAATTAATATTTTATTTATGAAATTATTACAAAAACCTTAGAAAAAGGTTGTCCTAAAATTCCCATCTTTGGGTATGATGTGTGGGTAGGTGTAAATAGCCTAGGTTTTAAATTTCAAGGCCATACCATTTACCAATAGAAAGATATTCAAGAATTTGTGACTGTCCTACCCTAGGGACCAGTCCTAGAAAAATGACTCCACATGGAGCTATATTACCCCTATTGGGCTGAAACAAATTTTTACTTAAACTAGACACCAAGGGCTACAACATTTATGTTGGGCACCTTTTCATTTGAGGGGTTCTAGTATTTCTAATAATTAAAATGAAATACTGCAGGAAGTATGACAAAATGTTTTGGACGAAATCTGTTCTGCGAAATCCGTTCGACGAAATCTGCGTTCAACGAAATCCATTCTACATTCGACAAACGTCATGCTTCAGTTCTACAAAATCCATTATGCGTTCGACGAATGTCACGCTTCAGTAGATTATCTCTCAGTTCGAGGAACTCCAGATTTAGTTCAATGAATTAATTCAGCTCGACGAATTAATTTCTTTCGATGAACTCCGGATTCAGTTCTACGCACTTAACTATCAGTTTGACGAACTCTAGAGTGTGTTTGACAAATGAATTCCATTCGACGAACTCCGAATTTAGTTCGATGAAATCAACTATCAGTTCGACGAACTCAGCCTACAGCTCGACGAATTTCTGCTACTCAGATCGACGAATTTATGAAATAACGTTATAACATAATCATTTAAATCGGCGAATAGCTGATCACGGCAGATCCGACGGCTCATAGTCATCGTCCCGGATGGATGGATGATGCACGACAGCCCATCCTAGGCTTCTTTGCGGGACAATTTCTCGGCCACCTGTGCCTCTTCCCGGCCGGCCAATGCCACCACCACCTCCGTTGAGGTGATGGCCGACGATAGGGGGTGGTTGGCCAGCCGGAGGTGGTTGGAATTGGGGTTTAGAGGAGGGGAAAGAGAGCTCGAACCAAGCCCTTTCAGAAGCACGATCTGAGACCAATTGAGATCGGATCAAACCCCAAATTATCATAAGATCTAACACTAAGGGAGAGGAGGCGGATCAGACCTGTTTGGGGGTTTGGTGGCGTGAATTCCGGTGAGTCGCCATGGCCGGAGGTGCAGCTTTCGGCTCCATGTCGATCCTAGCTTCTGGTGCTCGATTTCTTTGGGGAAGGTGGGGAAACTGATCCTCCCAGTCCTCTGAAGGAGTTATAAGGTTCAATTGCGGGAGAGGGAGGGTGTAACTCCTAATTGTCATGAATGCCATTAATGGCCAATTTCGGCCAACTGAAATTTCATGAATATAGACACCTATTGGCCGGCCAAGGCTGTTAAACTTCTCCAAATTACTGAGGGGAGGAGTTCCAAACCATGGGAGATGAAGAGAGGAAGCCTTTGGCCTCCCAAGCCGTGAATGGCCATTATTCCTCTCTTTCTCTCTCCACCATTTTTGGGGGAAATGGGGTTTCTCTCTCCTAATCATCATTTACAGAAATTGGATGGCTCTTTGAGTAATTCTCAGCCTCCCAGACAAATGGGCTACTCGAATTGGGCCTAGCCCAAGTAGATTGGGCTTGATTAGGTCAAAATAGGTCATTTTGACCTAAATTTAGGGGGGAGTTGACTTTGGTCAATTTGACCATTTGGGTTGGCCCCAATGGGTGGCTAGTGACGCATTGGACTCCTCTAAGGGTTAGTAAGGTCTAGGTAGGGTCAATTTGGCAAGGTGGAGGCCAATTGACCCACAATAGGGCAATTTGACCAAAATCGGGGTAGAGTTGACTTAGGTCAAATTGGCCAATTTGGTGGCCCCATGATGGGGCTTTGTGGTCCACTAGGTCCCTAATATCCTTATAAGGGTATGGGCAAGGTCAATTTGGCATGGTGGAGGTCAATTGACCCTAATTAGGCTACTTTGACCAATTTGGGGTTAGGGTTGACTTTGGTCAATTTGGCCTCTTTGGTTGACCCCAATGGATCCTTGGTGCTCTAAGGGGACCCCTAAATGGTTAGGTATGCTATGATGGGGTCAAAGGGTCAAGGTGAGGCCCTTAAGTCCAACCCTATGCTTGTTAACTAGAAATTGCTATTTGTAGACCATTGTGGTTTCCTTCTTCCTGGCTAAGGCCAAGTGGTCTCTTCAAGCTTCCTAGGGTTTTGTCATGACCTAGTCATGACAAAAAAACTCTAGGGGTCTAGTTGTTTGGGGGATGTTACAAGTGCTATGAAAGCTCCCCATGAAGAAATTCAAATGGCCCATTCTGGACCATTTGTTTTTTGTACTTCAGCCCCTTCATCAAATAGTAAGGAAGCAGATTCTTCCAAGTCCCTCCCAGCAAAACACTTGGCTGTTGTCAATCCTATAGTCAAGTCCAACATCTCAGTGTCGGATGCCATCGGATCTTGCCTAGCTGCCAAGCCAAGGCCAGTTGATGTCATTCAGACAAAGACTGCTAAGACTGACCATAGACTGTCTTTCAGCCAGATTATTGCTAAAAGGAACAGGAAGAATGTTGTTGTCTTCCATCTTGAACATAAGCATATTGATGTTTCTTACTCCTCAAAGAATGTTCAGAAGAGAAGATACAACATTCATGAATGTTGGTGTTGTGGTAAGGTGGGACACTTTCCATGGATTGTTGGCACATTCCCAATGTGCCTAATGCAAAGAAGAGCTTTCCTGCAAAGGCTGCAGTATGTGTGAAGATGTCTTTTCATGCTAACAAAGGCCTAGGACCCAAAATAAATTAGGCTCCTAAGGGTAATTGAATTGCTTTTTGCAGGATAGTTCAAGTACCAGCCAAGGGCAAATTTGGTACTTGGACAATGGGTGCTCAAGGCACATGACAGGCACCAAGAGTCTTCTGTAGGAATACATAACTGTGAAGAATGGACCTAAGGTAATCTTTGGTGGATCTGAAAAAAGCATCACCTGAGGTTATGGTATGATCTCCAATGGCATAGTATCAATCGCAAGGGTGGCTTATGTTGAAGGGTTGCAACACAACCTTGTAAGCATAAGTCAACTATGTGACTTGAGTAATGTCATTGAATTCCACAATGATAAGTGCTTGATCAAAAAGTCAAATGACTTAGAGATCATTCTCTCAGGCACTAGGAGTGGGAATGTTTATTGATTAGATTTTATATGCAATTCTTCTCTAACTCATGTGTGTCTTGTGGCTAATGAAAGTGAGTCTCTTTGTGTTCAATGGCACAAGAGACTTGCTCACATTAACTACAACACAATGTATAGGCTATTTTCTAAAAACCTTGTTAGAAATAGTCCTAATTTGAAATGTATTAAAAGTGGTCCCTGTCATGCATGCCAAATGGGCAACCAAACTAGGGCCACCTTTAAAAGCATTGACTCCAAAGACACTGAAAGATGTCTATTTCTGTTGCATATAGACTTGTTTGGTCCTTTGCCAATTCAGAGCCTAGGTGGGAAGTTGTATACTCTTGTGATTGTTGATGATCACTCAAAGTATACATGGGTATTCTTACTTAAGAAGAAATATGATACTTTAGATGTCTTTATAGACCATGTTAAGGCAATCCAGAATCAACTACAATGTACTGTGGTCAAGACTAGAACTCACCATGGTACAAAATTTCTACCTAGGGCAATGACAAGGTTTTGTCAAGAATTTGGTATCACCCAAGATGGTGTGGCTGAGAGGAGGAATAGGACCTTGATAGATGTTGGGAGAACATTGCTTAGTGACTCCTCACTTCAAAAAAATTTCTGGGTTGAGGCAGTCAATACTGCTTGTTATGTTCTCAATAAAACATCTATCAATAAGGCACTAGGTATAACCCCCTATGAGATTCTGAAAGGTAAACAACCAACTATTTCGTATTTTAGAATCTTTGGTTGCAAATGCTACATTTTAAATAATGGAAAATCTCAATTAATAAAGTTTGCTGAAAAAATGCAATGTATGGGTTCTTATTGGATATAGCTCATATAACGGGGCCTGTAGAGTATTCAACAAGAAAACTCATATCGTAGAAGAGTCTATGCATGTAGTATTTGATGAGACCAGCCTGCTTTATAAGGGCTGGTCCAGTTCTTCTATTTTTACAGGTGATGAACAGAAGATGCAAGATATGTCTCTCCAAGACATACCCAGCATAAGCAAGTTCAATTCAGAGGATGTTTTTCCTGAAGATGAAGATAAACAAGCTGCTGAAGATGTTGCTGCTCCAGAGGAAGAGCCGCAGATCGCTGACAGGTTGCCTACAACAAATAAGAACCTAAGGGATCATCGAAGAAACCCAATTACTGGAGATGAAAACCAAGGAGTGATCACCAGAAGTAGAGCTCACACTAAAGCTCTATTCTTAAGCTTTCTATCATTGATGGAGCCAATGAAATTTGAAGAAGCAAATGATGACACCTTCTGGATTCAAGCAATGCAAGAGGAGCTGCTTCAATTCAAGAGGTGCAAGGTGTGGAAGTTGGTGCCAAAGCCTCAAGGACACAACTTCATTGGCACCAAGTGGATCTACAGAAACAAGCTTGATGAGAATGGCACCATCATCAATAAAAAGGCTAGACTGGTGGCCAAGGGGTATATGCAAGAAGAAGGCATTGACTTTGATCAAACCTTTCCCCAGTTGCAAGGTTAGAAGCAATAAGGCTATTCATTGCCTATGCTGCCCACAAGGGGTTCAAAGTGTAACACCCCCCTCTCGGGATGTTACACAAAGTATACCAAATGGATGTCAAATCAGCATTTCTAAATGGCAATCTAAAGGAAGAGGTATATGTGGAGCAGCCCTCAGGCTTTGTTCACCCAACCCTTTCCTCTCATGTCTATTTAGTTAGGAAAGTATTATATGGTCTAAAGCAAGCCCCAAGGTGATGGAGCAATTGGTAGAGCCGATGTTGATGCTGATCCCGAACCGCCCTTATTTAAAGACTCACGGCGCCGCGACAACAATTTTGATGCACGTCATCGCCGCAACAATAACGTGGATGCGCGCCATCTCCGTTACAACCTCTGCCCTCGGCCGCATTTAAAAAAATAATGCTTAATATGTTTCGGCATATTAATTGCCGCGTTATTTTTATTATTGTTGCAGTTATAATTTTATGTTAGTTTTCTTTAAACCCTTTCTTATTTCATCCATGTTTTAAGGGCTAGGATGAAGCCCCTTGTTTGTATGGTTTGGATTCCACAAACTAGACCTATATAGGTCAAAATTTTATTAATGAAAGAGCTGTCATTTTTTAGATCAAAAAAATAGCCATGAGAATCTTCTCCTGCTCCCTTAGGGTTCGCCCCTTCTTGGCGTGCCGTGCGACGCAGCCGCTTCCTGCTCGTGCTCCGGCATGAGACTCGTCGTCCCTTCCCCTCCTCCTGTCGTGAGTTCCTGCAGGCCGCCACCCCACCTCCAGCCCTCCGCTGCCAAGACCGCCCCTCCCTCTGTCTCCTGTCGTGAGGTCCGACTGGATGCCTCCCGCCTCCAGCCCTCCGCTGTCAAGGCCGCCCCTCCCTTGGGAAGCCCTCCTCGGTGTGACTCCGGTGGAACACGCCTCCGACGCCATTGGTAATCTACGGTAGAATCTCGTGGTGGGTGCTCGCCACCGCTTCATCTCCTCCGGTTGGGTAACGACTTTCTCTACTTCTATTGTGCGTTTCTTCTCTCGTCGGAACATAAACTTGGTGGACAATTGTGGCGTAATTTTTGGATAGCATTGGAACTTCACCGCCTCGCTCAAAGCTGCTTGCTTGTTAATCAAACGAATTTAATAGTTTTGTAGATCCGGTATTGCTCAAGCTAATTTTGTTGGGATTATTTCTGCACTAACTTTTAGATCCCTACATTTTAATTCGGTGGCGTTGAACTTGTTAGCACATGCGATTGAAGCAACGGAATATTTCTTGGTTAATTACTTTAATTTTATTTCTGCAAATTGAACAGATCGGGTGGGTCCCGTTCGCTTGATTCGGACATTGGCACCTAGCCCTTGTACGATCTATAAAGGTTTAGCGACCCTTCGTTTAGCAAGTGTTTCTTTCTTGCTTCGTGCGGATCGTAAGGGTCCATTTTGCTTGATCGGACGTTGGCATATAGCCCATGTAAGATCTCAAGAGACATAGTGAACCTTCGTTTGGGGCAATTGTTTCTCTCTTGCCTTTTCTTTGCGATTGATTATTAATATGCGCGCGCTAGAATTAAACTTGTTAAGTATTCGCAGTAACAAACCCGGTCACTACGTTCACTTAGATCCGGTCACAAATACCACGCTTCGTCCTCGTCAAGAATGGCCGACGAATGACAAACGCCTCCAAACCCCACTGTTGTTTATGTCCTTCGGGATGAAATGAATCAACAAATGGGAGAGCTGCGGGATTTGTTGACCCAGCTGTTGGCCAATTGAACCCCTTCACTGCCTAGGGGAAATCGTCATCTGAACCGCGTGCCCACTCCACCTAGAGGTCATTGGCCACCCAATCGTCCCCCACACCACGATGAGGACATCCACGAGGACCTACCTTGGCGTGATCGACCCCCACCACGTCGCCCAGAATGAGAAGTCGATCTCACTCGCACCATAAAAATTAATGCCCCCGCCTACGATGGTTTAGGAGAACCCCAAATTTTCCTGAATTGGGTTTTAGATATGGAGTGTTATTTCGAATGGCATCACTTGGCAGACCCACAGAAGGTCCAAGTCGCTAGGATGAAACTCACGGGAAGGGCCAAAATATTTTGGCTAAATGAGGAGCGTCGCTTGGGAACCGTAGACGGTGTCCCTCCGATCGGTTGGGCTATAATGAAAAATTTGTTGAAGGACCAATATATCCCCGCTTATCATCGCACATCAAGTTTGTCACAATTAGCCAGGGGATCTGAGTTTTTCATGTCTCCTCACAGGTTGAGGGAAGAGAATGTAAAACCTGCCAATTGTTGTCAGAGTCTATCAAAGGGGGCGGGAGGGTCATAATCTGAGTAATGATATAGCGAAGACTCCAATGTGTCGAGGAGCTTACGATCATGGCCTGAGAATACTATAAAATAAATACATTTTGGTGATTTCATCAACAATCTCTGCCAAATGACTCCTTCTTACCCTCATTGCTGATTTGTTCCTCTCAGGTGTTCCCCCAACCCCGCCTGCCGAGTCAGAGCATGGTGAGGAGGAGATTTCGCCACTGCCCTTGCCGGGCCAGGTCGCAGATTTCTTAGGGGACCCCAGCAACCCAGAGCAGATGAAGAGGCGGGTCACCGAGCTATTCAAGAAGTATGGCCTTATGCTGCGAGAGTTATATGATCAGAACTGGGTGGATAGGGCCGCTTATGAAGAAAGGTGGGCTGCGAAGGATGATGCGAACGTGCGGTGTAACACCTCAATGTCCAGTGCACTGAAATCAGCAAATCGTTAAGTCTTAAAGCTGACGCCAGCGTTAGCGCTAACGACAGACAATAGCCTAGGACTTAGTGTCAGCAATTTCTCGAGAAATCAAAATAAGAGAATTACATTTCGTGAGAAATCAAAGCAAGAGAATTGCATTCTCGAGAAATTAAAAGGCTGAAGACTGACGCCAGCGTTACGACTAATGCCCAGCGTTAGCCCTAGACGTTCGTCGAACGCAGCCAGCCGTTTGTCGAACGTAGCTTTCTAGCCGTTCGTCAAACGCAGCCAGCCGTTCGTCGAACGCAACTAGCCATTCGTCGAACGCAGTTTTTTAGTCGTTCGTCGAACACAGCCAGCCATTCGTCGAACGCAGCTAGCCATTCGTCGAACGCAGTTTTTTAGTCATTCGTCGAACGCAGCCAGCCGTTCGTCGAACACAGCTTTCTATCCATTTGTTGAATGCAGGCAGCCATTCGTCGAACACAGGCTTCAGGCGGTGCATCGAATACAGGTTGTAGAGAGTTCGTCGAATGCAGCTTCAAAGAGTTGGTCGAACGCCGATCGTCGAACACCGTCGAGCCTTAAGTGGCTGTGGATAAACTCAGCCACCGCCTTAAGGGCTAACGCCCGGCGTTAGCTACGAAAATATAAAAGGCAGCCAAATTCAGTTTCCCTTCTCATTTTCTGATTCAAAGCTCGTTCCAAAGGCAGAGAACTTGGGATTTCTGAAGGAAGGAGGTCTTTTTTGGCTAGTCTTTTGCTTGTGTTGAGAGCAAATCCGTGGGGGAGATTACTTGCGTGTTTACCATCGTTGATCCAATGGAAAGGAAGCTGTTTCAAAGTGTCCAGCCGAGTTCCTCTCAGATCTATGGCACCAAAACGAGCGTCGAGGGTAACGATTCTTCTCCTTCATCTCTAGACATATTTGTCCTTGGATTTGTATAGTAGTAGGCAGATTTCCACTAATGAGTGGATAGATTTCTTCCGACGGTTTGATGTTATCCCCGTAGAAATTGCATATAGAGTCCGAAATGATAGTACGGACGTAGGCATACTGTGTGAAGCCCATCTGGACAGGTTGGTCAGGATTAGTGATGTTGATGTGCAATATTGCATTCCGTAGAAGACTCCGTGTATGTTTTCGGGTTTTGTGTGTTGTGTTGTGCTGCAGGGAGTCCTGGAGGTTACCCTCAGGAAATACCCGAAAAGGGCTAACAGAAATGTGTTCTATTGGCTAACGCCCGGCGCTAGCGTTAACGCCGGCGCTAGTGCCAGTGATCCGTGAGATTGCTTATGGCACTTGAAAATGGCCCCTGAGGCTGAAGAGATGACCCTGTGTGGTTAACAGTGACGGGCACAAGGGGAAGCCAAACCTGTGTCAGGCTTAGTTGAATCCTGATGTTTATGAGCGCGGGCAAAAGCTGAACCGAACCCGAGGTATGCATAGTTGAATCCTGCCATCTAGCTCATAATGTACATCCAAGTTGAAAAAGGACTTATGGATGTCGTGCCATGAGTGCACAAGGCGTGTGACTTGACATCATCGTGTGCTGAATATTTCTATGCGGTGCTTAGACGCACTTGTGAAATATATAGACTGTTATTGCTTGCTTGCAGGGAAGGAGCACCGCTGCCTCGAGCATGGGGCTGGGTCATTATATTATGGGTCAGCTAAAGCTGACCGGTTACTTCTTTCCCCACCATATGGTGGATTTTTTTTACAGGTCCTGGAGAGACTAGCGGGAAATAATGGGCTAACTTCCCTGCTGTTGTGCTGAGCTGGTCCTCGAAGGCCAAGTTATTATGTTTACTGTTTTCATGTGTGGCCGGCCTGCGTGCCGATGTTTGTAAGCCACCTAGTAGATGTAAACATTGTAATAATCAAACCTAGTTTGTACTTTCATTCCTATTTATACAGTGGACAAGTTTTGTAATCTGGTTTACTATATAAAATAAATGCTTCCGTTGTACGACTCTGTTTGCTGAGATAGTTATGTTCTTAACTGTTTAAAACTAATTACGTAACGCGCTCTTCTGTTCATTTAATATGGCGTGTAATCTTTAAATCTGTTGTTGGCAGAAAAACTTCGGCGGGAAAAACGATCGATCCCGAATAGGGCAAGACCTGCAGCTTAAATAGAAATTCTGTCAGAAAATGGTCACGCACGGTCGAACGTACGACTGTGCGCAGACCGTGCGTTATTAAATGATAAAACTTGACTTGGGGAAGACGCTGCGCCGCCCGTGCGTTTTGCTTACGCACGATCAACACCGCCCGTGCGTACAAACGCACGGGCAAAATCTGACGCTCTTAAATCAAGAATACACAGGTCGACCGTGTGTTTTACTTACGCACGGGCAAACCGCCCGTGCGTCAAAATGCACGAGTAAACTCCGACGCTCCATTTTCTACCCAGACACAAACGCACAACCGCAACCGACCGTGCGTCAAGGAATCGCACGACCGTGCGATATGCACAGACATTACTTCTGGGGAAAACGGGACGAACCGGCCACCTGCATACAAGATACAATGGCTGGGAATACACGCCCAGCATCAGAAAAATATAGAAGAAGAGAAGGGGAGCACCATGTGCTTACCCCCAACAAGAAGGAGCGCAATTGTACACCGGAATGGGCTTAAAAGTGCACCTATCATGGAATAGTACAAATGAATGAAAACGTGCCTAAAATGTAGTGCATAGACTAGATAATCAGCCCAGATGAGTCCATAAATGTGTATATAATTGGGACTCATCACTGAGACAGATTCAAAAAGAAGGAATGTCGTCGAGAAGATTTAGTATCATCGACATCATCAAAGAAGTCATGTCGTCGGAAAGGCTAAGTAAGACTGATGCCAATGACATCGTCGTAAAGAAGGCGTGACGTCGAGAAGACTGAAGAAGGACAGCTGAAGACAAGCAGTTGCTAAAGCATAGTCTGTCGACATGATATCGCTCATGTCGTCGAAAGAACAAAGTGATTATGACGACAGACTACAAGAAAGAATATCATGATGACACGGTCAGAGATAGCATATCGATGTATATGGGAGAACTAATGACCTCAATCCTTCCTGGTGCCTCCAGCCCGGGCACCTTGGGAAGTGATTCAATGGCACGCAGGCTGCACCCCCCGACCGCAACGTGAAAATATCCCCGCTTATCATCGCACATCAAGTTTTTGGCGCCGTTGCCGGGGATCTGAGTTGATATTTTGAAAGAGATTATCTATTGATTTTATCATTCTCTTTCTTCTCCCCCTTCTCTTAAATTTTTTTTTAAAAATTCTTAAAAAAAGCGTAATCTAAATTCTCGGAAAGGACGCTTTGGGCTTGAATTCCCATCACAGCCTCTAGTACCTTGCGAGCCCTTCACCAGGTTGATCTTGGGAAGTCCGGGACTAACTTAACCCGCTTTTTGAAAAAATTATTATATAAATATCTTTTTATTATAATTATTCTCTAAAATTCTATTCATTTAAGTAAAGGTTGTTCTCTTTTTATTTTATTAAATACCCAGATACCTTCTCAGTGGCTCCTGGTCTTGTCTCAGCGGTTCGGCTGAGACACAAAGCTTGTCTCAGCTGCTCATACATTACACCATGGTGTGTCCTTGTCCTATATACTTATGAGATAGAAATTGGGCTTATCAAATACAACTTATACTTAGCATTGAGTGTGAGGTCTCTTCAAATCAAGGGAATATTGAAGGTCATTTTCCCAACAATCCCCCCTATTTGAAGAAGGCAGAACACCCTCATATGCTAGAGTACATTACTCATAAATTCTCGATATGTATTATTGCAGTAATGAGTTCAACATATCATGCTTAATGCATCAGTTATTTTAAGACATATGGTTGTTATGAAAAGATTCTACCACAAAGTTTAATCAATCCATTAGTAAAATTTGATAAACATAACAATACAACATAGATTGAATTAACCAATCAAAAAGCTGAGCTCGACGAACACAAACTGAGTTCGTCGAACACAAAGTCGAGTTCGTCGAACTCAAAGCTGAGTTCGTCGAACTCAAGCTGGAGTTCGTCGAACATAAAGCTGAGTTCGTCGAACTCAACCTGGAGTTCATCGAACACAAAGCAGATTAACAATCCATCAATTTTAATCCAGATAGAATAGCAATTCAAAGCTCAGTTTGCATTCATATAATCATAAGTCATTATAGTTCAATACTAATTGAATACATATGCTCTTTTAATAGTCATTCAAAGCTTTCTTTTCTTATTAGAAGAACATTCAGGAAAATCAGCAGCTGCTTCTTTTCCTTTAGCTGAGGCAAGTTGGTCTGCTGCAGCATCCATGTTTACAGCAACCATTTCTTCTTGGACTGGAGGCTCCTTATCTTCAGCAGGTACAGCCATGTCTTCAGGAAGATTTGTGGTTGTGTCCTTTTCAGCATTTGTTGCTTCAATCTCAGATATCTTCCTCTTGTTCTCTTGCCTTTTAAAATACATGAATGGCTTTGGGATGTATTTAGATGGCATCATTCTTGGGTTATCTTTTCTTACAAGGTTTGCTTTGAATACTTTATCTATTTTTGTATTCCTCTCTAAATGCTTTATCCATTCTTCAGATGGATATAACTTATCAATGTCTTTGCTTATTTGTCCATGGCTTAGCCAGGCATTTAGGATTATCTCTTTGGAGTCATCACTCCAATATTCAAAATCAGGGTCTCAACTGTTTTCATCCTTTTGTTTGGCCATGAATTCCTCAGTGAGCAACACATGCTCTCTTTCTCTTTTCTTTTTCAATCTCTCATTTTGTGTTATTGCCTCTTGATGAGGGAAATCCCAGTCTTCTGTCCTATTAACATCTAATATAGGAAAATTCAGAGTTATCCTTGTACCTTGTAGGACTTTCAGTGTTAGGTCAGAATTGATGAGTGCATTTGTATCCTCCCCCTTTCTGGCTTCTTCAAAGATATTTTGATAGAGGTTTTGCTTAGCTGTTATTATTGTGCCAGAGAGAGTTTGGAATACATTATCAAGGTCAGCTTGAAGTACATCTTTTAACTTGCCAATTTCTTCATTCAGATGGGAAGAGGTGGCTCTTGCAGCAATGGATTGAGAGACAGTTGCAATTTTTGCTCTCAGCTCTTCCTTGTACCTATCAGCTTCTTCATTTAACTGCATAGCAGTTGAATAGACATGCTCTTGAAGATGATTGGTTGACTTCTCTATCACCTCATCTGTCTTACTTACATAATTCTTGACATATCTCATGTCCTGTTCAGACAGCTGAAGATGTTTGTCCATGGATCATAGAATGGTATTCTGAGAAATTACTGATTTTTCAGCAAGGTCAAACCACCTGGTCATCTGTTTGGTGAGCATGTCAGTGTTTTCCTTTATTTCTTTGACCTCAGTCATGATCTCAGCTTTCACATTCAAGATGGACTGATCAATGTATCCCCTGACAGATGTTATTGATTGATCTACATGTGACTGTATGGTGGTGAGATGGGACTGTAGTAGCAGATTTATGGACTGAGAAGAGCCTCATTGGGTGAGGAGGAGGAAGAAGCTTGTTGAATGTTGATAACAGTCGTTGGGGTATCATCCTGCTCATCTTCAGTGTCAGCATCTGGATGATCACTCAGATTGACATCACCATTATTATCCTCCTCCTCCCCCTCAAAGAGAGCATTCTTTTCTTCCAGGAATGTTGGGACAATGAGTTGGAGTTAGATTGAACTACTTAGAGGTTTTAAGGATAATAATGTAAGATTTACCTAGAACTTCATCTTTCTCTGCAGGAGGAGCATTCTGCACTTCCTCCTCAGATAAGTCAACTTGAATGGATGAATCTAGGAATTCTAGAACAAGAATTCTAATGTTAGATTTTATGATTCTGAATGTTTAGGATGGGTTTTTAGGGCTTACCCATAACCTGATCTTTATCAGCTGATGGCTCATGTGGCTGCTCCCCCTCAGATGGGGCATCAGATGAACCTTGTGAAGGTAATGACCACAAGGCTGGTTCATTATTTCTTATTCTTTCTTCAAGATTGAAGATAATTGTGTCAATCTGACCTTGTAAATTTTGAGGTGATGGTCTTGTGTTCACATCATCATCATCATCATTAATTTTTGCAATATTAATGGGTGATGGTTCTTATTGATACTCCCCCCTCAGATGAAGCAGACACCAGTTCTTGAGGATCTGGGGTCCACATTAATTAAATATCAGATTTGACTAACTATTGTTATTAGCTATGATTAATGAGTTAGGAGGAGTTGAATTAGTTACCAGAAGTTATGAATTTATCCAGCTGCTGTGGATGGACAGGTTCAGTTGGCAGGTCATTTGGTGTAGCCTCTTTGTCAAGAATGTTGTGTGACCCAATATCAGCACCAACATCTTCATCTTTGTCTGAATGATCAGACTCAGAACTGGACATGATCAGCCTTGTTTTCTTAGAAGTTGAGGGGATTGTCTTCTCTTTTCCTTTAGTTTCAGAGGGCTGACTCATGGGCAATACCCTGGTGAATATTTCTAAAGTCTTGATGTCCATTCTTTTGAGATAGTGAAGATTTGCTCCTCTGGATGTTTTGAACTTGTCAGGGTGGGTTTGCAGGAGTATAAGGAGAGAATTCTTCCCATATTGGGTGCCTGAAGACATTCCTTTATTCTTTGAAGGATGACCTCTCCCCAAGAGGTATTCTTTTTCAGAATTATTCTTGTCATGAGGTCAAACATGTACTGTGAGATTGTATCATGGGACCCTGGTTTGCAAAGAATGGCTTTTCCCACAATATCTAATAAAAGTTTTCTCTTTTGGTTGAAAATTTTCCTCTTCAATGAGCCAATTTTGGCATCATTGTACTCAGTCCATTTTAGAGCCTTTTTCTTATCTTTTCAGAGATGTCATCCTCCTCACTTGGACTGCAGGATGGAAGATGTAATGCTTTCTGTAGTTTTGTTGGGGTTATCTTGATTCTATCTTCTTCAATCTTTGACTTGAGGGAGTATTTGGAGGTGAATGTAAGAGCCCCTGGGGATTATTGCATCCACTACCGGTGCCGGAGTGGAAGTTTGAGGACATATTTATGGATTTTGTACATGGGTTGCCTTGCTCCCGCTCCGGGCATGACTCCACCTGGTTTATCGTGGATAGGCTAACAAAGGTTGCCAGATTCATTCCAATCAGGAAGGGTGCTCCTGTCGGTGTTTTGGTACGACTTTTTGGGGAACAGATCGTTAAATACCATGGAGTTTTTATATTGCTCGCGTCAGATCAGGATGGCCAGTTTACATCAAGGGAGTGGAAGGCGGTCCAGGCAAATCTGGGGTCACGATTGTCATTCAGTACAACTTTTCACCTACAGAACGATGGTTTGACGGAACATACTATCCAGACGATGGAAAATTTATTACAATTATGCATCCTAGATAGTGGGGAGTCGTGGGAGAGACTGCTACCACTCATCAAATTTTCCTACAATAATAGCCAACAGTTTAGCATTGGCATGACTTCCTACGAAGCCCTTTATAACAGGAAGTGCAGGACTCCGGTTTCATGGATTCAGGATGAGGACCTGAAGGCACTGGGGTCAGAATATATAGAGGACACGGATGCCCAAATATGACTGATACGGGATCGGATGTTGGAAGCGCATAGCAGACATATTAAATATTATGACTCACAACATCGCGAGGTGGAATTCAAGGCGGGAGACATGGTGTTTCTGAAAATACATCCGACACACGGGGTCTCGTGGGTGCGGAGACTAAAGAAGCTCAGTCCGAGATACATGGGGCCATATAGGATCCTGGAGCGAATCGACCCCTTGACTTGTAGACTGGAGCTGCCGATAAAATTGGCGGGATTGCACGAAGTTTTTCACATCTCCTCGCTTAGGGGGGCTCTCCTTCGGCCAGAGCAAAATATCATTACCACGACAGGACTGATAACATTTGATCGTACGGTCCATTTGGAGCCAATTTGGATTGATGACACAACCGTCCGAGTCCTGCGGCGGAAGAATGTCCTGTTGGTGAAGGTCCTTTGGTCGAATCATGGGTGAGAGGAGCACACTTGGGAGCCTCTGGACCTGATACAACAGCAATACCCAGGACTCTTCGCGTCAGGTAAAGTTTAAATTTCTCTGAAGCTTTATATTTGTCCACCTTAAGTAAGAACCCCGCGGGCCCAATCTTAATTTCGCGGAAGAAATTTTTTCATTATGTATTGGGATTTGCAACATCCCTAGAAAAATGGACCCCTAATATAATTTTTGTCATGACTAGGGTCATGACAAAGGGTTAGGCTAACAAAAAAGCGCTCTAGAAATCTAGGTGAATAGGTGAAAACACATTGGTGTGCATTTAGCCACTTTTGGTCACCTAGCCTAAGCTTGGTCAAATGGACCCCAAGGTGATAAATGACCCTATCATGGCACCCCTAAACCCTTAGGGAATCAAGTGAGTCACAAATAACTCAAAGGGGTCAAGTCAAGGCTAGGGTGTGGGACAAGTTAGCACTTGAACCACTTAACCCAACTTGACCTAAATAGGTCAAAGGGGTCCCAAAATGGGTTCACCAACCCTAAACTCACCCCAATAGATGTCCATGGACCCAATGTCACCAATGTGGGTCAACCATATTGCCATGGTTAGCCAAGGATCAATTGTAACCTAAATAGCCCAATTTAGGTCACATTAGGTCAAACTAGCCAAACCAACTTCAATTGGGTTTAACCTAAGGATTTAAGCCCAATATGAAGCCCACATGAATTAAATTGAATAAGGGGAAGATTAAGTGCCAAGATTAAATCAAATTCATGGGGGAAAGAGGTGGTCGACCACCACACATGGAGTCCAAAGAGGAAACCAGGATTGAATGCCAAATGGCACTCAACTCCCGCTCCCAATGGTATCTCTGAGCTTATGGAGTGAATCCCAGCCGTTCCCACGCCGGTCAGATGCTAAGAGGTGGTGAATTTGACTCCTATAGGTGGGCCGAGAGGTGCCTTAATGGCACACTTCGATTTAGCCTGCCCCACTCCATTCTGAGATCACCATCACTCTCAGAACTCACCAAGGAGGACAAGTCCCAGTCCTATTGAAGAAACCAAGTTGTGTTGATGGGAGATCGCAGAGTAGCTCCACTGAAATAAAAAATGCCACACAGGAAGAATATGAGAGCAATGACGAGATCCCAGGTCGGATTCCTCTTCCCCCCCTCACGTGCTAGCTTCCCCTTTCTTCCCTTTTTAAAATCGATGAAGAAATGGTGGATCACCATTTCAGTTTTCTTATGTTCAATCTTGAAAATGGAGATAGTCGGAGAGCATCTTTAGCCACCTCCGACCGAGTTCTCACTGCCAGCCGACAGCCAAAACTCGACCGGAGGTGGTGGCTTGAGGAATTGGTCGGGGACCGCCGGAGTTGGCCGGAATTTAGAGCCAAAGTTGGCCCGGGAAGGAGAAATCTCAGTTGTTGGCTGGAGGTGGAAGAGATAATCACGACCGTCCATTTAATTTAAATTCCTGGAATTATTTAAATCTTAGTTTTGCTCTTTGAACATAAAACTCACAGTAGGTTGAATAAAGTATGGAAAAATATTGGTGGGGAATCAGGATAAGTGCTCTACATGAAAAATGTAACCCTAAGTCTTAATTATTTTTAGAAATTTATTTGAAACATTTTGGAGCACCACAACCCCCAGAAATAAATTTTTTGTGGAGCATGTACATAAGGTAACACAACCATTTGAAAATTGTTTTAAGGAGTTATATAACTCCAAATGATATGAATTTTGGGGCATGGATGAGTCATGCCCTAATACACCCTCTGCCAAAAATTGGGGAATTTTAGAGAATATTTTCCTAAAGTTTTAGGAAACATTTAAATAACTATGCATGTGCTAATTTAGTGTGTAAATGGCTTCAAAACACCCCAAAATTATGGTAGGGGATTTGTTTAGCCATATTATGAGCATGGTCAAATTTTCAGTCCAATTAAACTCTTGCATGTGGAGGAAACCCACATGCAAGACCAAGGTAGTTTAGAATAATAAATATTATGTTACGCATGGTGTTTTGTGGATAATAAATTATTCCCTTGGTCAATTCTGTTAAAAATTAAAACACATTGGAGTTGAATTCTATAAAAATTAGGGTTTATGTGCTTTTGTCACATTAAGCACTATTGAGAAATCTAGGGTCAAATCTCCCTAGATTATTATGAAACTCTGGAATTTACTTTAGAGGGTGTAAATACACTCTGGAAATTTTATTTGAAATTTTTTTGAACAACTATAGTCCACTAAATTGCACTTACTCAAATTACCTCCAATTACTTTACCACATCTCTATGTGAGCAAATAATTTTGAATTGCATGAATCTGGGTAGTTGAACTTTTGAGACCAATAGGATGCTCTGGGAATTTTATCATATTTATCTGTTGAGAATTTATAGTGGCTCCTTCACAAAGTAGAATTTGATTGTTTTCCTAGAATAATTATTGTTGCTGGTCAAATGGAATTGGAAAATTATGAGATTTGGTAAATAGGCTTCTTAGAGCATAATATTGCCCTGATAATTTTGTAATAATTATTCTCTGATGATTTCCAGTAGTTCCTTAATAAAGAGGAAATAATTGGCTTGCATAATTTATTTAGTATTGATGATCAAATGTTGTTAGAAAAATTTCAATATTTGTTAATGTACATTTAGATTTATATAGGTATCTGGAAATTTATTTACAACATTTCTTTGAATGATTTTGGTAGATCCTTTACAATTTTGATAATAGTACCCTTGCTATAAATTAATTTTCCTCTAGAATCAATGAGGAAAAATCATGAAATTCTGCAGAACTTTGTTTTGGGCCATAATTAGACTCTGGAAATTTTATTAGACCTATCGGGTCATATTAAACTATACTTCACGTACAAATTGGTAGTTTCCTTAATTATAAAAGATATATGTATTAGACCCAAACATGACTTTATCGTAAATGAAAAGTTTGAAATCAGCAACTTATCACTTATAAACTTCTGGCCGGATTCCTACTTTGATACATTCAGTTATAAGGGTCATATAACTTCTCTTCAGAAGTCATACATCATGCTTGGAATTAAGTTGGTCTGTGAATAACAATGAAATTATTGATTTAGACCCCTTTTGATCTTTACATACATAATTATCAACCCTTGGATCATTAACTACAAGATAGAGTGATTAGTAGGCCAAATCAACTAGTGTCAACACTTGAAGATCGGGATTGGGGTGCATTTAGTAAAATTCTCTATATGGCGATTGACAATGAAATGATAAGAGATGAGAGATATGACTCACCAGTGAGAGTAAAATATGCTAAACATCTGAATATGGAACATTAGGTGGTAGGTGTGTGTTGATATGTGAAGATGTAATTAGTCACTAAAGAAGGGCAATGATTGATGTTCAATTGAATATCATCGCTTCCCTGTCCAGTTAATTGTAACCCACCTTACGAAACTAGAGTAGCTAGAAAGGAAGTTCGTATTTAAGAATGGATAGTTAGCAATAAAAGTATATATCCTGAAAAGGGGGATTTGGGCGTCAGCCCATTGTATTCCCTAGTACCGCTACGAGCCCTTCACTGGTTAACCCACAGGAAGTCCATGATTCACCTTAAACTTTTAAGTGCAACTAAACGATAGACAATAGTAGTTTAAGTTGGAGAACTTGTAAAGGCAAACCTCATCCCAAAATATGGGATGGAATGGTACAAGGACTTGTTGGTTCTGCGAGCTGGAGGCTCGAGAGGTTATGATATCAGGATGGGTTAGTCTTGTGAGCGATAGGCTCGGTGCTATTCAAGGAGGACTAGATAGTCCGACGAGCTGGAGGCTCGGGGTTTCACATAGAGGTGGTGCTTATCAAATAGTATGCGGAAACTCTTGTGTGTTCTTCAAGGGTGTACAAAAGGTCTAGGCCGGGAGGTGTTTGGTATGAGCCTAGGAGTGGAGTGCCCGATTCACTGCCCATGTTTGCCTCAATGAGGTGTACCTGAGCAGAGAATCAAAAAAGTGGAAACTCAAAAGGTCTGTACGTACAGAGTCGCGCGTGTGGGTTATCATTGCATCACTGCATAACATAACATCATTACACAAACTAAACCTCGTCATATAAATTAGTATGTGATCTTTTATACAATGAATTTACCTTAATGCCAGATCCCTTAACTTATAAGTTTGTATGTGCATTCATATAAGTTAAGGTTACTTTTGTAGCTGCCCTTACCTTATTTAAATTGCTACTATTGTTACTGCTTGTCATTTCTTTACTTACTTTTCTTACACTGCTTATTATAGTAGAAATGCTAGAATAAGCCCCTTTACTATCTATACTTACAGACAACTGCTAGTTAGGGCCTCTATCACATGCTTTGTTCATTACTCCTTGTTACCTTCTTCCTCATCCTCCTCGCCCGGAGCCTAGGAGTCACGGGCGGAGGGGACGAGGAAACCGCTTAGTCTTTTAGACTAAAGGTCGGTGGTGACCAAATCATTTTAGGTGCGCGCGAAGTCGGTAGAGCAAGACACGGTGTTCATTTTTTGCCTGTCGATTTTGAATCTAACATTGGTTGTTCGGTGCACGACTTGGTTGAGGTAAACTCAGCTTTCCTCCTTGTTTTTTGTCTGTCAATTTTTGAATCTAACATTTGTTGTTTATCTTTTCCAGTCGATCGAAGTCCTTGCCGCGTCCAAGATCTCACTCTTAGAGCAGAAGAACAGGGGGATTCAGGATGAGGTGAAGGCTCTAAAGCTCGAACTCTCTACGGCTCGATCGCAAATCACCACCTCTCTTGCTCCAAGAACCTCATCTATGGAGGAACCCCACAGGTTCACACGAGCTGAGCTCTGCTCATTGGAGCGCGTGTTCATCAAAGATAGTGATAATTTGATACTCGCTCACTTGAGGGGGATGGAGAGGTATGTCAAAGAAGGCGGTCCCTTATTAGCAGAGTCTCTCCTTCTCGAGATGATCGATGTGACGCTTGGCAATTCCTCATCTAGAGAGCCTGACCTAGAATCGAAGTCGTCATTGTCCTAGACTTGGGTTTGAGCCAATACTCTCGGGTCAATGTCTCAATCGATAAATCAAGAGATGAGCCCTCTCCTCGTCACGATTCATCCTCACCGTCAGGCAGCGCATCATCTCGCTCACGCAAATCCAGGGTCAAGTTGCGAGGTGACACCGAATGATTAGATTGCCTGGATGAGGCGAGATGTTTTTGGCAACGTTCACTTTTTGAGTGGTCTCATTTTGTTCTTTAGTTTAGATGTACATTTTGATGTTGATGAAAGAAAGATAATTTTTTATTTTTGTCTATTTTCTTTCGTCTCATATATTTCTAAATACTTTTGTCGAAGCTCGAGTATTCATCTAGACTCATAGGATGAAGAGAGCGAGAGCGCTCATGCTCATAGGACGAAGAGAGTCGGAGCACTTAGGCTCATAAGACTAAGAGAGCGGGAGCGCTTAGGCTCATAGGATGAAGAGAGCCAGAGCACTTAGGCTCAAAAGACGAAGAGAGCCAGAGCACTTAGGCTCATAGGATGAAGAGAGCCAGAGCACTTAGGCTCAAAAGACGAAGAGAGCCAGAGCACTTAGGCTCATAGGATGAAGTCAGCTTCTTACTTGTGAGGGATTATTTCTTGAGGGATCAACGTATAGCATACCTATTCATTCTAGACCCCCTTGGGTTAGGGATAGTACTTGAGTGGTGAGTAAAGGTGTATGGTCCTAGGTTAACTTGAGCTTAGGAAAATTACTATAATCACCCCAAAAGTGCACAAGTCAACCTTGACCAATTTACTTCAAATTGGACTCACCAACTCAAATTGAGCTTACCAATAGGTCCATAATTCTATGAGAGACACAAGTGACCCAAAATACCCATCATGAGGTCACCAATTGGTCCACATTGACCTAAGTCAACTTTAGGTCAACATAGGTCAATCCTTCACCAATAGGTCCAATTGACCCCCAAAACATGCATTTAACCTCACCCCTAGTATTATAACATCATAGGGGACCCAATGGACCCAAAAGCCCATCAAGTGGTCATCAATTGGTCCAATATGACCAAAGTCGAACTTTCCCCAATTTTGGTCAAAATCACACCTATTGGCTAAATTGGCCCAATTAGGACATCACCATGACCCAATCTGCATTGGGTGGTGTCAAGGGACTCAATAACAACACATTGGACCAGTCAACCCATCTTATTGACCAAGTCAACCCCAAAGTCAACATTGGTCAAACCTGGCCTAAATGAGAAAATCAAAGGGGCTGGCTAACCTATTTCAAAGGGCTAAAGCCTTCAAGATCAGCCCATCCTACAACCCACTAGCCTAAAGACATTCCATGCGCTCTGATTTCAGAAAATGCGGGACATGCAAGGGAAAATTAGACTTTCCCCAATTTTTAATAAGGCCAAAAGAGGGATTCATGGATAATTGGCACTCAATTCATCTCCCAACGGATGCACCTCAACTCCCCATGGAGATTGTTGCAGAATGCCAGCCACCCCCATGCCATGTGGCAAGGAATTTCAGGGGTCTTTGCCTTGGCTGAAACCCCCATTCATGGCACTCCCTTAAGACCTCCACCATCCTCCAAATTGAACCTTCCATTAGCTTCAGAAGGTGGAGGGAAGTCAGGATAGAGCTTTGAAGTGGAGGTTTTGGTGGAGAAATGGGAGATCGGGCAAGTTCATCGAAGAGGAGAAAATCTATGGCCAATAATCACTATAGCCACCACCAAGCACCATCAAGGTCCGGTTTCTCCTCCTCTCCCTCTGTGCTAGCTTCCTAAATCCTTAGGAGATGAAAACCAAGCTTAATTCAAGCTCTATCCATGGACATTAATGGAGATTTAGGTTAAAAATTCCCATGCTAGAACTTATTTTCTAGGGCATTATTTGCCATGAAATAGGTCAGAATCAACTCCTCTCATTAAAACGAATCCATATGAACTTATCTCGTGCAAAATGGTGGACAATGGAGGGAGTATTGGCCAAAAATAGGTTATATCTCATCATTCCCATCGGCCTAAGGAAGAAGATGACCCTAGATCGTTGGATCTTTCTTTAAGAATGATATCTTATAATATTTAATTAAAATGATTTCTGTCACATGTTATACAGTAGTTTCAAGCTCATTTTTGAGCACCTTAGGGGCAGAACTAGGAAAAGTGTAACGTATAAAAGTTGTATATTATGATCTTACCTTCCTAATGAACTTTGAATCACTTGATTTGGTGCTATATAGCTCCCTGTAGGGCAGTTTTAGTGGGACTAGTCCCTAGGAGTGGACAACCCATGTTATTGGAATAACTTTTAAATGGTTAATGGTATGAGGTTGAAATTTTGTACATGCATGCATGTACCCTAGATACACCTCCTGTCGAAAAATGAGAATTTTTGGACAACGTTTTTCTATAGTGTTAGAAAATATTTAATATTTCATACATGTGTTGATTTTTGCGTTTTATGAACTCAAAATCTATCAAATCTTCCCTGGAAGATATATTAGGACAATAAAAGTCCCTCTACAAAATTTCAGACCATTTGAAGCTATGCAAGTTGATATTTTCAACATACAAGTTTTGTCTAGTATATGAAATGGTGTGCTTATAGCACATATAGTATTTTGAGTATATCTTGTTGAAGCTTGTGTTCCACATCTCTTAGTTTGAGAATAACAAATCACACTATATATTTGATCTTGCTTGTGTTTACAGTGTGCAGGTACTATAGTTAAATAACCCTATGAACTGGATGTTGATTGATGACGATTCTCTGGAAAGAGAGCTAACGCCCCTGCGTTAGAAGTTAATGTCCAGCGTTACCGTATTGTCAAGAAGGTATGACGTCTCAACGATCTTGACGTGGAGAAGAAATATTATGGAGAACAAAGAGACAACGCCAGCATTGGAGCTAACGCTCGCATTGAGTCCATGATCTTCCATGATGTCGACGGTTGCATTATCTCAGTCACGACCGTACACGATCACTAATGTTGGCATTAACTTCTTAATGCCCGGCGTTGGCTCCCGTTCCTATTTAAAGAGCTGATTTTGTTGCTCAAATGTTGAATTTTCAAGCCTTTATTCCAATCCTCTGTGAGAGCATTTCATCCCCGAATTCAGAGAGCACTCCCAATATCACCATCAATGAACAAGAGTGAGAAGGAGATTTCCAACAGTCAAATTTGAAGAAGGACGCTCGCTTCAACTCCGACGATGGTCATTGTATGTCTTCAACATCTCCTTCAACGCTCTTCAATATAAGGAGTCTTTTATTCTGAATTTACTTTTATCTTTTCATTATTTTCTTATAACGGTAGTGAATTCGCCGCCTTGCATGTAGCGACTAGGCCGGGTTCGGTGTAGGGGGAATTCTCCGCCTTGTGCATGGCGACTGGGTCAAGGGTAGATCTAGGGGGTGACTAGAGACCTTATCAGGGGAAAGATAGACTATAGCCAACCGGTCCTTGGGAGAATGACCGATGAAGGAACAAAAAGTGATGTTTACCTTGTCGTCTTTAATTTCAAACGTTATTGAAATTTAATCTTTGTAATTCTCTTAGAAATATTATATTCATTTTCATTATCTCTAATTTTCTGGAATTTTATTTCATTTAAGATTTCATAAGTAAAATCACTTTGACATAATTCTGTGAAGCCTAATTTTCTGGATAGCTAATGCCCAGCGTTATCTCTTAACGCCAGCGTTAGCAACATAATCAAAAAGTTTTGATTTTCTATAAATCTCTTAGTTTTTCTCAAAAATTTGTAAACCCCTTATTCACCCCCCTCTATGGGCGCCATAAGATCCAACAAGTGGTATCAGATGGAGGTTATTCCAAAATGGTTTCACAACCGGGAATAATGACGCATCATGATCATATTTTCATTGAGGGTCAAGGGATTAGTAGACCTCCACTATTTACCGGCACTGATTATAATTATTGGAAAAATAAAAATGCACTGTTTTTTAGTTGCTTTAGATAATGATGTGTGGGGTATGGTGGAACAATGCTACTCTTCACCGACATTTGTTGTTGGAGAAGTTACTATGGAAAAACTGAGAGGTAAATGGGATGATAACAATAAGTTAAGATGCCAGAATAATGTTAAAGCTATGAATGCTTTATTTTATGCTTTGGATAGAATGAAATTTAATAGAACTTGTGCTTGTGAAACTGCCTATGATATATGGAATTTATTAGAAATCACTCATGAAGGTACTTCGCAAGTCAAGGATTCATAGTTTTTCCAACTTGAATCCGAATACTAGAAATTCCGGATGGAGGCAGATGAAGACATAGATTCAATGTACACAAGGTTCATCAAGATCGTCAATGACTCAAAAGTACTTGGAAAAGTATTCTCCAATGGCGACTTGGTGAAAAAATTCTAATGTCTCTCCCTCCAAAGTTCAATCCAAAGGTGACGGCTATCTCAGAGTCGCATGATTTGAAGAAGCTCCAAATTGAGAGCCTCATTGGGAACCTCAAGACCCATGAGGTTGAACTCAAAATTCAACAACAAGAGTACAACATGGAGCCAAAGAAGAAGGCTTTGGCCTTAAAATCAAAGAAGGAGGCTGACGGAGATGACGATGAAGAGGACGAGGAGAGCCTTTTTGTGAAAAAGTTCAAAAGGTTCATGAAGAATCCGGAAAGGAGAAACACCTTCCGGAAATATTTCATTAAGAAGGGATCCTCATCGAAGAAGGGAAGAGGTAGCGACGAGGATGATGATGAGCGACCATAACCGGAGTGCTACCATTGCAGAAAGATCGGACACATCCGGAGCCAGTGCCTGAAATATCCGAAAGAGCGTAAGGAAAACGGCAAATGGGAAAAGGGAAGAAGAAGGTCCTAAAAGCGGCTACTTGGGATAAATCCTCCTCTGACGAATCAAGCACCTCATCCTCCAACAGTGAAGAAGAAGCTAATGCATGCCTCATGACAAAGAGCAACACACTATCTGATGATGAAAGTAGTGTCCAAAGCGACACTGAGGTAATTCTTCCTACTACTTATGATGGTTTATATATTGAGTACTTACAAACTTACAAATTTTTTGATAAAAGTTTAAATGATATTGAGATTCTAAATTCTGAAAATAAAATTTTGTTAAAAGAAAACAATAAATTATCTAAAATATTAGGGAAAGAGAAAGTATCTTACCAAGAGTGAAAGAACTCGAAGAAGCTCTTTCTAAGTCCCACTCCAATATCGAATTTCTTACTAAGGAGAAATGAAATTTAGAAAGAACTTTACAAACCTCTCTTTCTCAAATAGAAGAAGGAAAGAAAAGTTTTGCGAATCGGTGTGTTTGTTAGTAATGGAAAACACCGCTCTCAAAGCTCGTATTCATGATTTAAATATGGCTATTAAAAAATTTGGAGTTGGGCAAAGATCTCTAGACATGATCTTGTTCAACCAATACCATGGTAGTGCCAAATATGGATGTGGGTATGTTACTGGGAGATATCGCTCAACGTTAACTCTTAACGCTGGCGTTAACAATAATTCCAGAAATTTTATTTCTGTTAATAAAAAATCATTTCAAAATTCAAATGTTTTCTCATCTTCCTGCAAGAGTTTATCCAAAACTCCGAAAAGGGTTTCATCCGTTTTTATATCGTGTGCCAAATGTCATATATTTAGACACACCTCAGACTCGTATAGGAAGAAGGGTCATAGTGCTATAAAACAAATCTGGGTGCCTAAGGTTTCCACCTATTCAATGGGAGGAATGATGGGATGAAACTATATCCGCAAATGACAACGACAAGTGTACCGTATCGAGAGTAGTATAGGTTTGTGAAAACCAAGGTCATATAAAAATCTGGGCGAGTTGAATATTCTTACTTCGGAAAATTTCTATTATTTTATCAATTAAAACCTGGATTGATTTTGCAAAGGGGAAATTATAATAATGATTAAACGATGAGTTAAAATACTAGCACTCGATCTTCAAATCACCGCGGAATAAAAATAGAAGAAATAAGAACTCTAATTCTCTAAAGAAATTTACTTCGATCGTGGAGGTTACCGAATTCTAAATGCACCTCTCTCGAGGATACGTTCAGCTGAGTTGGTTGATCAACCGAGCTCTCGTTCTATAATCGAAACCCCTAAAACTCGTTTTAACGTGGTGAACCCCTCTATTGGATTTGACTCCAATCCAGGAGATTTATGTCATCCTTTCTCAAGGGTTGCAATCAACTCTCTTTATCCTTAAGTGATCAATTCGAATTATGAGTCTCTCAACTACTAAATTACGAAAACATGAATGAGAATTATATATCGAAAATATAATCTAACTTCAATAAAATTAAGGATAAATCTTAAGCATTTGTTGGGAACTGTGCCATCAATGTTCCTGATTTGAAGATGTGCTCAGATCAATAATAAATGCATTATGTATTTGATGTTATAACTTATTTATGACTGCAGAAGATAAATTATATATCAGAAAATTTTCTAAGTCTAAAATCATCTAGGTCTGGACATACAGTTGAGAAAGCATCAAAGATACATCACTAGTGTATAAGCGACAAAAGTAATGAAAATTAAGTAAGTAAAATATTGTCTCAAGACTCAGCAGAAGAATAATGAAGAAAGTACCATATCGTCGAAATGGTTTCGATGATATCGTCTTGATAAAAGCACATCGTCTTGAAGGATGAAGAAAGTTTGTCGTAGATAAAATTAAGTCCAGATGTCGACGACATCGTCGTGAAGAAAGCTTGTCGTAGATAAAGCTAAAGCTCAGATGTCGACGACACCATCTTGAAGAAGGCTTACCGCAGACACATCTAAGATATCTCCACGATATCGTCAAGAAGAAGTAATATCGTTGAGATATTACATAAAGCCTTGAAGAAGGATGTATGTCGACTTAATGGAAGCATACTACTTTGAAGATCGAAGACATATTGCATATAAGGAAGTATCTCAGTGATATCATCTAGAAGAAGCAATCTCATTGAGATAACCAGCCAAGTACTGAAGTAGAAAGTATATCGACGACATCGTCGTGAAGAATATCTGTTGATCAAAACGCTATTGTCTTGAAGGAACAATATCGTCTTGACAGTTGCAGAGCTGCATTTAATACGCAGACATTCTTGGAAATGAATAATCAGGGAACACGTATGCCGCCTATCTTGCGCACAAATCAAGGAGCCATAAATGAATTATTCTCTGCAGAATATGGTTGTTATACTTACTACAACAAACTGCACCTTTAGTAAGGACTAAACTATAACGAAAAAGAAATTTGTTATTAATAACTACATTTGGTAACGAAAATTTTCTATCGTTGCAAAAGATTATTTTTTGTAACAAGTATTTTATATTTTGTTAAAATAAATAAATGTTTGTTACAATAAGTGCAGATATTTGTAACAAAACCAGTTTTATGTTACAATTAGTAAAATATTCTCACAATAAACAGCAATTGAAATAACACCTTGAAAGTATTTGTAACAACTAGAATTTCCTTACAATCAGTATTTTTTGTAACCAAAGTTTTGTTACAATAAATATATTAAATTTTAAAACATGAGCGGGCATTTTAGGCCCTAGAGCATATTTTTTTGCCCGAGCATGTGTTTTTCACTTGTGCGTGCGTTTTTTGTCCGGTGACACGTTTTTGCACTAGCATGCATTTTTGCCCAGGCGCATTGTCTCCCAGACGCGCATTTTTGCTCGGGAACATGTTTTTGCCCGAAAACATATTTTCGAATCATCACTCATTCTCTCCCGAGTTCATTTTTGTCAGGGCGCGTGTTTTTGACTGCGCACACTTTTTGGCTCGGGAGCACAATTTTGTTTGCGCACAAGTTATTCGCTCATGAGCGTTTTCTTCAAAAAATATTTTTTCAGGCGCGTTTTTTTTTTGTCCTGATGCTTTTTCTCACCCGGGAAGGTTTTGACCTAGCTAGTTACGCATTTTCTAGCAGGCGCGCATTTTTTATCTGGGTGCAAGTACAGTTAGACCAAACATTCATTTTTCTTACGGGCGCGCGAGAGATGACTATTAATTAAATATCGTAATATGGAAAATATCTAATGTATCTTTTAAATTTTTGTATAAATATAAATATATTATTACAAAAAAATAATTTTATTTATTTATTATCACCACTTATAAGGAGACGTCTACGACGACATTTTTTTGTAGCGTTTAAAAAAACAAGACTAAAGATTTTAAATTTTGGGTATTTTCGTGTGTGGGGGTTTGCGAGCTGTGTGAGCGTCGTCGCACTGGGACACTATCGAGGCGGGGGTAATTAATGTCGTGTGAGGCACGTGCGCTTTTCCTATGCACTGTTAGTTGATCGATCGAGCGTTTGAGAGTGGGAGAGTACAGTTTTGGCGGAGGTACCGTCGCTGCCGGGGTACTATCACAGCGGAGAGTATCGAGCACGGGCATACATTTATAATTAATATATATATATAATCGGTTATATATATAATAAATTATAATTATAAATTTAATTATATATAAACGTGTATAAAATTTTATATAAAAGTTTATAAAACATTTTTATAAAAATTTCATATAAAATTTTTATATAAAACTTTACGAGCAGCTCCGCACGGGCTTCGCCCGTGCTCGCTTGCTCTTAGCGGGCTGTGCCCGCATTCGAGCGGGCTGCGTCCGCATTCGAGCGGGCCGCGCCCGCATTCTACAGTACCCGGACGGCGATGACGGGCTTCGCCCGCAACATATACATATGAGTACTCAAAATGACCGTAAAAAATATACATCAATATTTTATAATTATTTTTTTTCAAAAACATTTATATTTTAACAAAAAATCCTTTTAAAATTTCTTTATATATAGTAGTTAAATATATATAAAGTTTCTTTATATAAAATTTTTATAAAACTTCATGAAAACTTTTATATAAAGTTTTTATAAAATTTTAAAAACTTTTTTATAAAAGTTTTCCTTCCTCTCCTCCTCTCTCTTACATGAATGAAATATATGGAAGAAAATTTTTCTCCATAAAATTTTGAAAAAAAATCCAAAAATTAAAAATATTAAATTTAAAAATGAATGTCAATTTGACATTAATTTATTAACATAATTTTAGAATAAAAAAACTATTGCGCACCGGCCCCGCACGTACGCAAAGACACTTCCGTGCACACGCGTGCGCGACCACCTCCGAGCACAAACGCACGCACGGCGCGGGCTCCGGAGAGCATTTTTGGCCCGAGAGTGTATTTTTTCGGCCGGGCACGTGTTTTTCACTCGGGCGCGCTTTTTTTGCCCGAACTCATGTTTTATGCCCAGTCACGCGTTTTGCACTTACATGCATTTTTGACTGGGCGCATTGTCTCTTAAGCGCGTATTTTCGCTTGGGAGCGCATTTTTACCCTGACACGCATTTTCGAATCATCGGTACTCATTTTCTCTAAGGTGCATTTTAGCTCAGTCACGCATTTTTTTGCGGACGTGCATTTTTCACACAGATGCAAGTTTTTTACCAGAGCGTGCATTTTTCTTACAGGCGCGCGCGAGATGACTAATAAATATCGTAACATTAAAAATATTGTTAATTGTTTCACCAAACCCAGCTGCACGTACAGTTTCGTCATCTTCTCTTTCTTCGTCGACTTTGCCACACCATCATGTTATCTCATTACATGTCATATCGATTGCTAGAAGACGCATGGTTTAACGAAAATAGATATAAAGAAAGTCATAAATACATGTCATATCGATAAATAAAACACGTTGTTCAATAATTAATCTTGCATTAATTACTTTTTAAATAAGATTTACTTTTAAGTCTAGACATAGACATGTATGTGGTACTATTAGGACATGAGTATTTTCGCGCGCGTGTGGTTTGCGAGCTGCAGGAGCATCATCACATTGGGAAAATAGTAATATTAAGGCGAGGGTAACGTCACATTGGCACAGAGAGACACAAACAGACACAGACACAGACATACACACAGACAAAGATAGATGACACATACAGACATAGATAGATGACACAGACAGACATAGATAGATGACACAGACAAACACAGACACAAAGACACAAACACAGACACACATGCATGCAAACACAGACACATGCATACAGACACCGACACACACACAGACACAGACAGACATAGACACAGACACAGATACAGACAGACACAGACACACAAATAAAGACACAAACACACAGACACAAACACACACATGCACAAACACACATAGACACACAGACGCACACATGCACAGTCATACATAGCTAGAGATCATATAGACACATAGACACACACACACACACACATATATATATATATGCATCGATAGACATTAAATACAGACACAAACACAGACACACACAAGCACAGACACACACACACAAACACAAACACAAGCACAGACACAGACACAGACCAACATAAACACAGATACACACATACACATAGACACAAAACCCAACAAGCACAGACAGACATAGGCACACAGACATACATATATACACAGATATAGACACACATAGACTACACACAGACATAGACACAAACCCTAATAGGCACATACAGACATAGTCATACAGACAGACATAGATATACATAAACAAGGATACACTACACACACACAAACACAGATACACGTACACATGCATAAACATGCACAGATGATCCCAACACAAACACACACAGACACACACACACACACACACACACACACACGCTGTAACCAAAACCAGAAAATAGACTTTTAGCCAGGGCAAATTGCGTAACACGGGTCACTTGGATTTGTAACGTCCCACTTCGAACTAGACCCATCGGGTGACACGGGTCACTTAGAGATGCTCGGACCATGTGGGATCTGGAGATCCTAATAGTTAGGTTAAAAGAGGCTCTTAATGATAAATGTTGACAAAAATCATATTGATTACATTCACTTGAAAAGAAATGAAGTTCCAACCATTAGTAAAGAGAGAAATCTGTAAGTGTTTTGGAGATGGGCTGTTAGGGAAGAAAATTGGGGGTGATTGACAAGGATCTGCTTCCTGTCGACTAATAAGGAAATTCGTCGAACGTAGTTCACCTTCGGTTCGTCGAACGTAGCTCACCGTCTGTTCGTCGAACGCAGTTCACCTCGAGTTCGTCGAACGCAGTTCATCTTCTGTTCGTCGAACGCAGCTCACCGTCTGTTTGTCGAACGCAGCTCACCGTCTGTTCGTCGAACGCAGCTCACCTTCAGTTCGTCAAACGCAGTTCACCTCCAGTTCGTCAAACGCAGTTCACCTCCAGTTCGTCGAACGCAGTTCACCGTTTGTTCGTCGAACGCAGTTCACCGTCTGTTCGTCGAACGCAGCTCACCGTCTGTTCGTCGAACACAGCTCACTGTCTGTTCGTCGAACGCAGCTCACCTCCAGTTCGTCGAACGCAGTTCACCGTCGGTTCGTCGAACGCAGCTCACCGTCTGTTCGTCGAACGCAGCTCACCGTCTGTTCGTCGAACGCAACTCACCATCTGTTCGTCGAACGCAGCTCACCTTCAGTTCATCGAACGACCTGACCCTTTCTTTTCTAGAGAAATCAGGCGATTTTCAACATGCCTTGGAAATGGAAATTGCATTTAATGCCATTAATGATATCTCTTTATCTCTCTTTCTATCTTTCTCTCCCTCTCTCCTTCTCCCCTAGCCGAATGGGCTGAAATAATGGAGTCAGAAGAGTATTCTTCTTCATCTTCATCTTCTTCTTCTTTTCCCTCACCTTAAGGTTTCAACTTAGGGTTCTTGAAGGAACAAGCTTGGAGAAGGATTTGGAGCTTGGCCGACCACCACCCCGCTGCCATGAAGATGAGCTTGAACCATGGCTGGAAAATAAGGTGACTTCCGACCCCTCTCCCTTGGTGCTAGATCGTAGAGAAAATTAGGAGAGGTGTTGAGCTCAAAAGAGCTTGGCTTGTGAGTTAATGGAGTTTCCTAGGAAAAGACAAAATCAGATCATTCTTGTTAGGGCACCGATTGCCGCAAAAGTTCCTTCAATCACTTCTTCTCTTCAAAAGGAAGAGATAGGATTTGATTTTGTTCAAATCCATGGTCTATGGAGGGAGTATTGGATGGGAGAAGTTGTAATGACCAAACCCCCTTGTTTTTGGGGAAGATGATGAATAGTCCCATGTTATGTAGGGTTTCAAATTATTTCTTATGTGAAAAGATGAGTAAATTCTCTGTTAAAAACCCCTGTTAATTAGGGTTGTTAATTATATAATTGTGTGATAAAAGTAATGATATCCCCTTGCTAAAGAAGTTCAAATTATATCATTTCACTTGGTTATTAATGGGGTAAAATTGTGCGCAGCTGGGTTCAAGACAATTTTTAGGCTTGATCCCACTGGAATTAGACTTCAGGCTCAACACAAAAGTTGTAGCCCTTGGAAAGAGCTTTTCGACGATAGGTTACCCGTTTTCTGAAGTGACCTGTAGCTCCCTACAAGTCCAGTCGAGTGGACTGTCCAGAAAGTTGGGAGGTGATGAGTGCGTGCTATTTTGCTGTCCAGATTTCTGCAGTTGACTTCAGAGCAGATTTTAGGTAGGACCCACTTGGATCTAGGTTTAGGACTCAACATGAATGTTGTATCCCTTGATGTTAGCTTTCCAAAATGGGGAGGATCATAATTTTTGGACAACTGTAGCACCCAGAAATCCAGTTTTAGTAAACGGTGGCATAACACTTCCGATCTCAGTATTTTGTGGATTTCTCTTAATATACTAGTTGAATGCTCATGAAAATTGGTGGAGACATAGGTGATAATAATATATAGATCCCTGTTGGATTTCATAATTTTTGGATAAGTAGTATTAAAGCTATTGTTGTTTCGCTTGATAATTTGAAGGAGAAATAAATGTTGAATGTGAAGCCCGATTGAGCCGAAATTTTGTATGAATCATGTACATGCTAGTATTGACCTGTGATAATGATTTAAGATTTATATCTGTTGGGATGATTCCTTAAATGAACCTTCAATTGTTAGTTTCAGGTGGAACCATAAACATGGCATGTGTGGTTGATGATGAAGGTAAATAACATTGATTATGGGTGAGATCTAAGTGTTTAGCATTGTTTATAATGGTCATATAAATGTAGAGCACCGTAAATATGTATCGCATAATACAATGAGGTCAAAATTTGGTGGTAATGATTCCGGCATTAATTATGACTTATAGTAGAAGTTTCTGTGGATTTGGTTTTAGAATGAATCCATAATCAAACGTGCCGCTATAAATTATTATGCTGAAAAGAAAGGTTAAGGTGCTCATTTGGACTAGGATTTTGGAAACGTGATGTTAAACGCACAAGTGGTCCTACAGGATCTAGTATGGTAATTTCCATATTTTACACACGCTACTGCATAGAGTCATGACAACTCGGTATGAGTAGCATTGATGGTTTGGTGTGGATTAGAAGATATGGTTATATCTTGTGGTGAAATGTTAAGGACTCGGTTGTTGGGGGCCTTGGATGCTAATTAGTATCGGTTGAACTGGTATTAGGGGTGTGCGCGGTGCGGTTTGGTGCGGTTTTGGCCCAAACCGCAACCGCACCGCAAGGGCGCGGTTTTGGCCCGAGCATAACCGCACCGCACCGAAATTATGCGGTGTGGTTTCGGTTTGGTGCGGTTTTTTTGCGGTGCGATTGCGGTTTCGGTGCGGTTTTTAGCATGTGATGTGCATATACACCAAAAGGATAATGTGAGGCAAAATAAGTTGTAAAATTTGGACAATAACATAGTTACATGAGTTATATTTTCATGAAAAATGTGTAATACATATATATTTAAAATATAAATACTACAAAATAAACCACGAGCTAAAAATATATCTTCAGATAATACAATCCTCATAATATGACTGTTTTAGTTGCATATGAAATGACATATCAAATACAAATATAATGAATCTAAATGATTTTAAGTCCTAGATATGCACAACACTCACATAATTGCAGCTTTATTTATCCTTCAAACATTGAAACATTAAGAGAAATCTAGTGAATACGCATTTACAGTTAGATGAATCATTATGATACTATTTGCACTTAACAAAAGCTTACTAATCTTCAAATTCATCAATAAATCGATAAAGAACAAACAAACTAAACAAAAAAGCAACTATATGCGCTAATATAATTAGTTAATTGCTATTATTAATTAATAATTTAAAAGTTATACTTTAATTTATATGTATGTGATGTCACAAGTTTATTAAAATTGAAAATATGTCATTAGTCGGTGCGGTGCGGTTTTTGCGGTTTTCAAGATCCAAAAACCGCACCGAACCGCGCTCGGTTTGTAAAAGTTCAAAACCGCACCGCACCGAAACTACGCGGTGCGGTTTAAAAATCGGTGCGGTTTGTGTGGTGCGGGCGGTTTTTGCAGTTTACGGGTTTTTATGCTCACCCCTAACTGGTATGACGTGAAAGGTAAGAAGGCTCCATCTGTGAGTCCCGGGGTGCTTGATTGCACGGGTGTGCATGTGAATTACATGAATATGCATCGTTTACACATGGTGGTGTAATGATCGAGGTTGGAGGATTACTTGTGGCGGGTCTACGGGCTTGCTAGTCGTGACACCGACAGAAGCCGGCAGTTAGACTCTAGACCGGTTGGGTTGGACTCTTGGTGCTCACCTACCCAAGTCCCCTTCTGTGTCCTTGAAGGCTCGGCATGATGCGAGCAGTACGCAGGGTCTCCGTGTGTGTTCTTAGCATCGAGGCGTACAAAGGTATGATGTGAAAGGTAAGAAGGCTCCATCTGTGAGTCCCGGGGTGCTTGATTGCATGGGTGTGCATGGGAAATACACGAATATGCATGGTTTACACATGGTGGTGTAATTATCGATGTTGGAGGATTACTTGTGTCGGGTCTACGGGCTTGCTAGTCATGACACCGACAGAAGCCGACAGTTAGACTCTAGATCGGTTGAGTTGGACTCTTGGTGCTCACCTACCCAAGTCCCCTTCTGTGTCCTTGAAGGCTCAGCATGATGCGAGCAGTACGCAGGGTCTCCGCTGTGTGTTCTTAGCGTCGAGGCGTACAGAGGCCTAGGACTGGTAGTGTTCATACCCTCATAGTAGTAGAGGAGCTCATTCCACTGTCTCCGTCTGGCCACGACGGGAGATGCCTGAGTGGTTAGCTACCTCTCAAAAAGTGAGAACTGTAGGTCTATGTCGACATAGCAACTATGCATGGGTGAGTCATCATATCATAATCATTGCATTGCATTCATCATTCATAATCATAGCAGTGCACCGCATCGAGTCCATCATATAAATTTGTATGGGCTCTTTTATATGATGGGTTCCAGCATGGAAACTTTAACTTATAAGTTTGTACGGGCATTCATATAAGTTAAGGTACGATATGAACTGCTTACTTCTTCAGTGGTTTCACTACTTGCTTATACTCTGCCATTGTCATATTTCCTGTTAGATATACTTCTTATACATTTGATACACTGTTGTAATTACATCTATCCTTGTCACCTGTTTTTGCTATTACTGACTATATTGCAGCTTTTATTCATTCCCTTTCGCTCGGTGCCTTGGAGTCGTCGGGGGAGAGGATGTGAAGTCACTTAGTCTTTATGACTAACGGTTGTTACACCACTACTTTTAGGAGCAGTAGCGTACTACACAGGAGGACAGCCAGGCCAGGGTGACAGTGCTGGTGATTACGATACCTTGGCTACCGTCAGCGGCAGATTTGAGCGAGTGGTTAGAATGTAGCCTTAGGGCATTTTATACTCTGATGTTATACAGGAGCTTGTGTAGCTTCTTGTCTTTCCTTTTGTTCTGTTTGGACATTGTTACTTAATTGTGAATAAATGACTTCTATTGTTCTATTATTGATGGGTCGGCGCTGTTCAGTTGGTTTGGCCGGCAGGATAGACATCTTGTGGGGGAGGCTAGCTCGTGTGCTGACACTTCCGCAAGGCGGCTGTTCTGGGCATATGACTCCCCTCGGCCGTGTCTTGTGTTTCGGGAGGGGGGTATTACAAGTGGTATTAGCTTGCAACGATCCTGAGATAAAGAAGTCCATTAAACTACTAGGCCACGCTTTTAGCTAAATCAGTTTGAGGACAAACTGATGCAGCAGAAGCGGTGGTGTGCCCATGTGTGATTCACATTAAGTATGTCCACTTTTTCCTATAGGAAATGCCAACCTAAGCCAAACTCGTACCCTTACGTATAGATGCTGGCCCATTCCGAGACAGTAATTGGTATTCCCATTCCAACAATTGGAGTTGGTTTGGCATAGGATTATTCCAACCTAATTAGGATACCACTTTGGTCGACTTAGCAGGATATGTCGTGACATACCCTTACCTTATACCGATCTCAGGGATGATGTGGCCAAGCAAAAAGTGACCTCAAGTGACTAAGGGAAGAGTTTAACATGACTGTAGATGCTAGAGACTCACACCCTGAGATTTCTATCTCAGATATGGAGTAATATTATCATCTTACCCAAAATATTTGGACAATCTCAATGAGATTGGTGCATATAGTCTATTATTAGCTTAGTAAGAGACCACCAAGCGTGTCTTTTATACTGTATGTGGATACCTCTCACTTTTATTTATGTAGAAGGTTTCATATGGAGAAGATATGATAAGAATTCGGATCCAGAGAAGGCTCATTTTGGGACGAATGCGTTATATTGGTGGTAGAAGAAACTCAATCGAAGAGATACGGGGGCTTATCTCTTTGTTTATTGGGCTAGTTATGTACCGTCTTGGGTTCCTTGAGGATTTAAAATCGTTGTAATTTTTGACATTGGAAGTGGAGACCCATGAAGAGTTAATTCACCTTAAGCAAGGCGGACTGCTAAGGCCATGTTTGGGTTGATAGGAATTTTATTAGCAGAATAAGAGAAGAAATCATTTTGAGGATGATAATTTTCTCTATATTGTCCCAAAATTATGTGGATAAGTAACGAGGAGAGTAGTAAACTAACACATTGAGAAATTAATAAGTGTTAGGCGGTGGAGTCAACAAGATTAATATGACTTGATTGATGATCTAAAATCCTAAAAGTTTTTATAAAATAAACATGCCATGGATGATCGTTGGCAGGGATAGTAGGGCGCTTGGAATGGATTTGATTTAGTTTATCATATTGTGAAGTATGACCTACTTTTGGTAGTCTGCATAACCCGTGTCGAAGGGAAATCATCCCGAGCCTTGCACCTTGGTTCATGTTGCGTTCAAACATATATAAATGTACCGGATGATTGGATGTTATTTGTACATGCTCTAATTGCAATGAGATGCAGCTTGGCGTCGCCGTGAAAAAATTGAATTTCTACATCACGGCTGATATATAAGTGCGTCGATACGGGGATCTATAGGGTAAGAACTCTAAGTCGAGGAGGATATGCCCCTAAGGTTTGTGCTCATACGTGAGATGAATGTACCATATGGGCGGTGGAAGAAATTTAGTCCAAAAACGTACGGGGGCTTGTCCCTTCGTTTATTAGACTATTTACATATCGACTTCGTTTTCCCTTAGATCTTGTGTATATGAAGAGTACGTGAACAATGATGATTAGATTCGTGATAACCTCTCAATATGGGTGATAGCGTCAAGGGTGTTGAGACACGCCGTGAATTGAACACGTGAAAGGGATATTGATGATAAGTTGCACTTACTTATTTAGTGAGATATGAATATGTCTCTATACGAACAAGTAAGAGTGCGTGTATCGTTTTACCTCGACAAGGTAGATTTCTAAAGGCTCTGTACCGAAACCCAACCGTTGGATAAGGTATATGTTCACGGTTGAGGAGCCCTTAAATGAAATGATTTAAATCACGGGATAAAAGTGGCACCAATTTTTGAATCTGGTGCAAATCAAAGTAGAATCGGGAGTAGACAAAAGTAACACTTGACTTGAGGTCCCATGTTATTAGAAGGGAACGATGTGATTGTCACCCATGCGAGGTGTAGAGTCATGGATTCACCTTACTTTGAGTCTCAATAACGATTCATAATATCACCAGAACCAAATGATAAGCATCATCGGATGATCACGTGCGGAATTTGGAAACTTTTTGGAAACATAAACGCTTTCTGAGCTTAAACCCTTGAGGAAGTAGCATCATTTTTGGTAGTTGGTGCATTTAAAGGGCATAATGTCATGGCAAGTACGGTGGGGTAAGTGCAGGACTTGACTATTATGTGGATTTGAAGTCAAGCGGTAAACATCCATGACGTCTGACCATTGTAATTATCTTGCCATAACTTGATATTGGGCTTGGTTGGTGTCTTTTGCATGAATGCCCTTGCACATGAATTATTATAACATGATCATAACCGTTGTTGAAACTTAATATCAAGTGGATGTCGTGCAAAGTGTAAATGATGTGTGTTGTATGAATGATTGCCCAGACGAGGTTACATTGATGGAATCGGTTGATAATGATATGGATAATGATGGTGGTACTAGAAGATGAGGTTAAGGCTTGCTTCTACATCTTTAGTACATAAGAGAGACGATCTTGCGGATATAATAACCGTTTGGGTATTTGAGGTTTGACCCAAGGATATGACATCGTGAATTTTATGATTGATCACCCGTTTGACTTCGACGTCATCCTCATTTAATGCTAAAATTTTGGATGCGCTGAAGTGATGATGTTGAAAGTGTTACATGTTATTTGGATAACGATGCCTGGGATTGGAAGAATCAAATTATTTTTGCGAATCTAAAGCACATGACTCCCTTGGAGGAGGATTCCAAATTTTATCCGGAGGCACGAGTGGTAACCTCATGTGTATCAGGGTCACTGATCTTAAGGGGATTTAGATCGAAGGTGCAATGAAATTTGGTTTATTAAGGTGAGGGAACAAGGAAGTATGGGTTTCAGATGTCTCCAACCTGCCCGTAGAGTGGGCGTGGCTATAAACCCAACTATGTCTTATCACCACAATATTTGTGTATGCATCAGGAGGAGAGACACTTAAGATCTCTCTGTGCATAATTTGGATTATAAGTGACATGAAGTATAACAGAAGTACACACGGGAGAGATTGGAAGTAAGGTGATGTGAATGAGTTGTGACCCTCACTAGTGGTGAGCGGGATTTAAAGTGTACTACAGATGGCTTTTGTGATTTGAACTTAAACCCCATAACCTCAACTTAAATTTCGGGGACGAAATTGTTTCTTCGTTTATTGGATTTGTAACGTCCCACTTCGAACTAGACCCCTCGGGTGACACGAGTCACTTAGAGATGCTCGAACCAGGTGGGATCTGGAGATCCTAATAGTTAGGTTAAAAGAGGCTCTTAATGATAAATGTTGACAAAAATCATATTAATTACATTCACTTGAAAAGAAATGAAGTTCCAACCATCAGTAAAGAGAGAAATCTGTAAGTGTTTTGGAGCTGGGCTGTTAGGGAAGAAAATTGGGGGTGATTGGCAAGGATCTGCTTCCTGTCGACTAATAAGGAAATTCGTCGAACGTAGTTCACCTTTGGTTCGTCGAACGCAGCTCACCGTCTGTTTGTCGAACGCAGTTCACCTCCAGTTCGTCGAATGCAGTTCACCTTCTGTTCATCAAACATAGCTCACCGTCTGTTCGTCGAACGCAGCTCACCGTCTGTTCGTCGAACGCAGCTCACCTTCAGTTCGTCGAACACAGTTCACCTCCAGTTCGTCGAACACAGTTCACCTCCAGTTCGTCGAACGCAGTTCACCGTCTGTTCGTCGAACGCAGCTCACCGTCTGTTCATCGAACGCATCTCACCGTCTGTTCGTCGAACGCAGCTCACCTCCAGTTCGTCGAACGCAGTTCACCGTATGTTCGTCGAACGCAGCTCACCGTCTGTTTGTCGAACGCAACTCACCATCTGTCCGTCGAGCGCAGCTCACCTTCAGTTCATCGAACGACGTTCGACGAACGGCTTGGCCCTTTCTTTTCTCGAGAAATCAGGCGATTTTCAACATGCCATGGAAATAGAAATTGCATTTAATGTCATTAATGCTATCTCTTTATCTCTCTTTCTATCTTTCTCTCCCTCTCTCCTTCTCCCCTAGCCGAATGGGATGGAATAATGGAGTCAGAAGAGTATTCTTCTTCATCATCTTCTTCTTCTTCTTCATTTCACTCACCTTAAGGTTTCAACTTAGGGTTCTTGAAGGAGCAAGCTTGGAGAAGGATTTGGAGCTTGACCGACCACCACCCCGCTGCCATGAAGATGAGCTTGAACCATGGCTGGAAAATAAGGTGACTTCCGACCCCTCTCCCTTGGTGCTAGATCGTAGAGAAAATTAGGAGAGGTGTTGAGCTCAAAAGGGCTTGGCTTGTGAGTTAATGGAGTTTCCTAGGAAAAGACCAAACTGGATCATTCTTGTTAGGGCACCGATTGCCGCGAAAGTTCCTTCAATCACTTCTTCTCTTCAAAAGGAAGAGATAAGATTTGATTTTGTTGAAATCCATGGTTTATGGAGGGAGTATTGGATGGGAGAAGTTGTAATGACCTAACCCCCTTGTTTTTGGGGAAGATGATGAATAGTCCGCTGTTATGTAGGGTTTCAAATTATTTCTAATGTGAAAAGATGAGGAGTAAATTCCATGTTAAAAACCCCTGTTAATTAAAGTTTTTAATTATATAATTGTGTGATAAAAGTAATGATAGCACCTTGCTAAAGAATTTCAAATTATGGCTTTATTTGGCGCGGCGGTGGCGTTTCTCCCGGCGGGTGCAAACGGAGCTTTCGAACCGGAGGGCGGTGGCGGGGGATCGAAACGGAGCTTTTTGCTCCGTTTCTCATGGAGCGGCGGGTGCAAACGTGGCAAACGCCGCCGCCCACTATTTGGTTACGTGCCTTGCGGCGGCATTTGCCGCAAACGCCTCCCGCCACCGCCGCACCAAATGAAGCCTATATCATTTCACTTGGTTATTAATGGGGTAAAATTGTGCGCAGCTGGGTTCAAGACAATTTTTAGGCTTGATCCCACTGGAATTAGACTTCGGGATCAACACAAAAGTTGTAGCCCTCGGAAAGAGCTTTTCGACGATAGGTTACCCATTTTCTGAAGTGACCTGTAGCTCCCTACAAGTCCAGTCGAGTGGACTGTCCAGAAAGTTGGGAGGTGATGAGTGTGTGCTATTTTGCTGTTCAGATTTCTGCAGTTGACTTCATAGCAGATTTTAGGTAGGACCCACTTAGATCTGGGTTTAGGACTCAACATGAATGTTGTAGCCCTTGATGTTAGATTTCCAAAATGGGGTGGATCATAATTTTTGGACAACTGTAGCACCCAGAAATCCAGTTTTAGTAAACGGTGTCATAACAATTCCGATCTCAGTATTTTATGGTTTTCTCTTAATATACTGGTTGGATGCTCATGAAAATTGGTGGAGACATAGGTGATAACAATATGTAGATCCCTGTTGGATTTCATAATTTTTGGATAAGTAGTATTAAAGTTATTGCTGTTTCGCTTGATAATTTGAAGGAGATATAAATGCTGAATGTGAAACCCGATTGGGCCGAAATTTTGTATGCATCATGTACATGCTAGTATTGACCTGTGATAATGATTTAAGATTTATATCTATTGGGATGATTCCTTAAATGAACCTTCAATTGTTAGTTTCAGGTGGAACCATAAATAGGGCATGTGTGGTTGATGGTGATGGTAAATAACATTGATTATGGGTGAGATCTAAGTGTTTAACATTGTTTATAATGGTCATATAAATGTAGAGCACCGTAAATACGTATTGCATAATACAATGAGGTCGAAATTTGGTGGTAATGATTCCGACATTAATTATGACTTATAGTAGAAGTTTCTGTGGATTTGGTTTTAGAATGAATCCATAATCAAACGTGCCGCTATAAATTATTATGCTGAAAAGAGAGGTTAAGGAGCTCATCTAGACCAGGATTTTGGAAACGTGATGTTAAATGCACAAGTGGTCCTACAGGATCTAGTATGGTAATTTCCTTGTTATACACATGCTACTACATAGAGTCAAGACAACTCGGTATGGGTAGCATTGATGGTTTGGTGTGGATTATAAGATATAGTTATATCTTGTGGTGAAATGTTAAGGGCCCGGTTGTTGGGGGCCTTGGATGCTAATTAGCATCTATTGAACTCGTATGACGTGAAAGGTAAGAAAGCTCCATCTGTGAGTCCCGGGGTGCTTGATTGCACGGGTGTGCATGTGAATTACATGAATATGCATCGTTTACACATGGTGGTGTAATGATCGAGGTTGGAGGATTACTTGTGGCGGGTCTACGGGCTTGCTAGTCGTGACACCGACAGAAGCCGTCAGTTAGACTCTAGACCGGTTGGGTTGGACTCTTGGTGCTCACCTACCCAAGTCCCCTTCTGTGTCCTTGAAGGCTCGGCATGATGCTAGCAGTACGCAGGGTCTCCGCTGTGTATTTTTAGCGTCGAGGCGTACAGAGGTATGATGTGAAAGGTAAGAAGGCTTCATCTGTGAGTCTCGGGGTGCTTGATTGCACGAGTGTGCATGGGAAATACATGAATATGCGTGGTTTACATATGGTGGTGTAATGATCGAGGTTGGAGGATTACTTGTGTCGGGTCTACGGGCTTGCTAGTCATGACACCGACAGAAGCCGACAGTTAGACTCTAGATCGGTTGAGTTGGACTCTTGGTGCTCACCTACCCAAGTCCCCTTCTGTGTCCTTGAAGGCTCAGCATGATGCGAGCAGTACGCATGGTCTCCGCTGTGTGTTCTCAACGTCGAGACATACAGAGGCCTAGGACTGGTAGTGTTCATACCCTCCTAGTAGTGGAGGAGCTCATTCCACTGTCTCCGTCTGGCCACGACGGGAGATGCCTGAGTGGTTAGCTACCTCTCAAAAAGCGAGAACTGTAGGTCTATGTCGACATAACAACTATGCATGGGTGAGTCATCATATCATAATCATTGCATTGCATTCATCATTCATAATCATAGCATTGCACCACATCGAGTCCATCATATAAATTTGTATGGGCTCTTTTATATGATGGGTTCCAGCATGGAAACCTTAACTTATAAGTTTGTATGGACATTCATATAAGTTAAGGTACGATATGAACTGCTTACTTCTTCAGTGGTTTCACTACTTGCTTATACTCTGCCATTGTCATATTACCTGTTAGATGTACTTCTTATACATTTGATACACTGCTGTAATTACATCTATCCTTGTCACATGTTTTTGCTACTACTGACTATATTGCAGCTTTTATTCATTCCCTTTCGCCCGGTGCCTTGGAGTCGCCGGGGGAGAGGATGTGAAGCCACTTAGTCTTTATGACTAACGGTTGTTACACCACTACTTTTAGGAGCAGCAACGTACTACACAGGAGGACAGCAAGGCCAGGGTGATAGTGCTGGTGATTATGATACCTTGGCTACCGTCAGTGGCAGATTTGAGCGAGTGGTTAGAATGTAGCCTTAGGGCAAGTTTATACTCTGATGTTATACAGGAGCTTGTGTAGCTTCCTGTCTTTCGTTTTGTTCTGTTTGGACATTGTTACTTAATTATGAATAAATGGCTTCTATTGTTCTATTATTGATGAGTTTACGATGTTCAGTTGGTTTGGCCGGCAGGATAGGCGTCTTCTGGGGGAGGCTAGCTCGTGTGCTGACACTTCCGCAAGACGGCTGTTGTGGGCATAGGACTCCCCTCGACCGTGTCTTGTGTTCCGGGATGGGGGTCTTACACACACACACACACACACACACACACACACACACACACACACACACACACACACACACACATATATATATATATATTATAATTATTTATAAGCAAGGTGAGTTGCGGTGGCTCGAAAGCTCGACAAACCACCTTGAAAAAAGCTCGATTACGAGTCGAGATCGAGGTCGATGAGCTCGAGCTCGATTACGAGTCGAGATCGAGGTCGATGAGCTCGAGCTCGATTACGAGTCCAGCTCGAGTTCGATGAGCTCGAGAACGATTACGAGTCGAGCTCACGCTCAGATATTAAAAAAATCGTTTCATTTTCTAACTTCAAATTATATCATGTGAAATATTGGAGGGAAATTTCATGAGATCATACATGCATGATGTAACACCCCAAAACTTTGAAGCAGAATTGGGCTGCTGGGAGCTAGCGGGATTGGTCTGTAAGGCAAGTTAGTCTTGACGGTCAAAGCTCATGCGAACTCTTTGTTTAAGGAGTTGTTAGGTGTAGCTCGGAGAGTACACCGTGAGAGTGCCTTGAGAGCACGAAATGTGTGGCCGTGCGTGCCCATGTTGGTGTTGATTGCTTGTACATGTGGTGTTTGAATGTACCTTGACAATCTATGCCAATACTGTATGCCTGCAGGGAAGGAGTACCACCACCCCGGCTTTAGGGGTGGGGTCGTTATAATTTTGGTCAGCTTTAGCTGACCGGTTACCTGTTTGCCACGTTTTGGTTGATCGTTGTTGCAGGTGCAGGTGAGCCAAGCGGGGAATAGCGGGCGGTGGCCCTTTTGCTGTGTTGGCCCTCGAAGGCCAGCCTCTTTTCTGCTTTTCATGTATTGCCGGCCTGCGTGCCGAAGTATGTTTTTGGAGTTTTGTACTTTTTGGAATGTAAGGCCTTAAGGCCGTAACTCTACACTTTATTGTTTCATTCCTGTGATAGTGAACTATTCTAAAAGAAATGTTAAATCCTTATGCTTCCGCTTATGTTTAGTATACTCTGGTATAGTTCTTTTCTGTATATCTCCTTTTAACGCCTAGCTAGTATGGTTAGTATAGCGTGGGGTCCCGGCCGGACCTACTGTTATATTATTCGTACTGGAAGGGTGTTACACATGAAATATTTGGAGGGAAATTTCCCTCCAATAAAATAATTAATTAACACATTAATTAATAAAACAATACTAAAATCCCTCTCGATTGACCCCATCCGCATGGTCTCCCGGGAGAGCATTTTCGCATGAAATAAATGGAGCAAAAACATACCAAAAAATTTAAACGTGCGCATGGTCTCTCGGGAGAGCGTTTTCTCCCGGACACGCATTTTTTGACTTCACACTCATTTTTCACCTGGGCGCAGTTTCGCATACGCATACTTATTTGTTCGGGAGCACAATTTCGCCCACGCACACATTTTTCACTTGGGAACATCTTGTACAAAAGCACATTTTTTTGTCTGAGTATGCAAATCTATCCAATAATTTTAGCTAATTAATTAGAAGTAAAATATTTGCTTTCAAAATTTTGTTTATAATTATTTAAGGCAAAAATACATGTGGAGGGAAAATTATTTCCCTCCAAAAATTTCATTTCTCTCTGATAAATCATTGGAATTTAAATTTTTTTGATTATTTTATCCTCCTAGCCATAAATATTCATTCATTTTTCGCGATCTGCTCCTGACCCTCTACCCACTGTTTCCCTTAGGTCATCGCGATCTCCTCACGCCGCCCACTTCATCGATCTCCTCACGACGCCGATTCCGCAAACTCTTCAGCGCCGAATCCCGCAGCCACCACGGGATCACGAAATCTCTCCCAGCCTACTCACATTTTTATCCACTTTTTTCGTTTGGGCTCGCCGGCTCCATCTTTCACTCCAGCCCCAACTCCGCTCTGGTTCAGGGTTCGGCGCAGGCTTTATTCCTCAACTTCACTCCGCTCTAGTTTAGGGTTCGCCGCAGTCCACGCTCTCAGTCTCCTTCTCCCTCTCGCCGGCCAAGCTCCATCTCGACGCAGATTTCTTCTGCTCTACCTCGGTATGTACTGAATCCCACATATTTCTTCTTCATGGAGCTCGTCTACTTCTTCTTCTTTGTCGTCCTCATGCTCGCCGATTTCACTCTCTCAAAGCCGGTCTTTGATTCCACCTCCTCATCAAGTCTTCACCGTAGCAAACACAAAAGTCATTCTTACCTGGAACTCTAGCAGTAACTGCATCGACTCCTAGACGACCTACAACATCGGTAAATCACAAGCAGCTCTATTTTTTTACATCTCTGTTTTTTTTTCGTTTTACTTTTGTAAATCTCTTATTTATTTAGATCAAATTGGTGGCATGGATGGAAAGGTTGTGAATAATGATGTAAGAATAAGAAACCATCAAGACAACACCTACAGAGGCCAGAACCAAGAAGTTTGTGGCAAGCATTTGGCCAGTGGTGGCAATGACAACCTACTCCATATATGGGATCTCTCCATGGCCTCCACCACCGCAGCGGCAAATCAAAATCAATGGCTCAGTAGATTACTCCTTTTTAGAGTAATCTCCTTGCTTCCGGCGGAGGCGGATCGGACCGATGCATCAAGTTCAGGTAAGCATTATTCCAATTAAGTTCTTCAAGTAATGATGCTATGAGGTGGGTTGATTAGGATGTTGTTTTGTTTTGGGAATTGTAGAGCCTGGATGGATGCACAGTGACCTATTTTGTTGTAGTGCAACCTCCAGTCAGGCCGCATTCTTGCTCCGGTAAGTATATTTCCCCCTGTTTTTTGTTGCTGGCTTTGTTCTTACCACTTTCTAGTCACCTGGACTGGGGAAGGAAGTTATCTTAATGTCTTGCTTTGTTCTCAAGTTGTGTCTCAATCGGTCATGCATACACCTAGCTTCTGTTAGCAATTCTTAAGTTGTTTCTCATTAGTGCCCCCAGCTTCAACATTTTGTTTGTTAATTTAATCCCATGTTGTTTATTTAAGAAGTAGAAGAAATTAAGAAAGAATATTATATAATTTATTCACATGTTTACCCAATGTTTACTTGCTCAATTTCATAATCATCTTAAATATTAATATGTATTTTTGCTCTTATATATACGTGAGGGCTCTTCACATATGCTACTACTTACCTTTTAATGTTTACTTGAATTTGGCTGGATACCCCCTTATTGTGAAGCTTAACCTCTAGTAGCAGGTTATATGAATATTATGGGTGATGGAAGGTGTCGTGTTGGACCATAAAATTTTTATTCAGTGTACTCTATATATTTGTTGACTTGTGCAGGTTTCAGTGTACTCTATATATTTGTTGGAGATTGACCAAGTTGAAAATCCTGTCAAGTTTAGTCCAACTAAAGAAGAAATGGAAATGCTCAAGGTTAGTCATGTTCTATGTTTATTTCCTTTCTGTTCTTTTTATGCTTTGGTTAAAAATTTTGTTGGAAATCAATTGTATTTTTCTTATTCATTTTTTTTCTTTTCTAATTGGTCGAAATGATGTCATAGCAAGTGATGGTAGAACATGGGATGGATAGGAACATGCTAATCGTGTCTATCCAAAGGATTTCTAGTGGTGTTTGCAACCCACTTGTATTCGCGGCATATTTTGAAAAAGCGCCACGAAGTTCTTTGGTGGCGATGGCATTCGCGGCGATTTAGCGGCGTTTCGTAAAACGCCGTGAAAACTATAGCGGCGCTTGAAAAACGCCACAGAAAGCCCAAAAACGCGCCGATGTAGCCACGTTTTGTTGTAGTGGACGTTGTCACCAATCTACCTGCCAAAGCCTAGAAACCGCCTCCTTCTTCCCTACGGATCGCACAAACTCCTCTCCCGCTGCCACTTCTAGATTGCTATGTTAGGGATTCGCCTCTAACGCCTGTATCTCGCTCCACACAGCAACACACCTTCGCTATCGACGACACTGACCTCCTTCCTTGCTCCAGATGGCGACGCCGAGGCCTGATCTAGATAATTTCCTCTTCCTTTGGGTTCTCATTTCTTCTTCCCGCTCCCACATAGGGCATCCACTAACCCTCTTCCTCTCTCACAGATCATCACTCTTCCTCGCCATTTTTTCTTTGATATATATTTTTTGTGATGAAGGAAAGGCCGGTTGGTGCACTGATTTCCATCTACATGTTTGTTTGTAATGCTACAAGCAAAACTGCAAATAGTTGTCCAGGATTCAGTCCAGCATCATTGTGCAAGCATATAGAGATATATTGGAATTTTATAAAGAAAAAAGCAGGCAATAGTTTGTTTTGTACTCCTTTTGTTAAGTGTGAAGAGCAATTTTCAGATATTTTAAAGAAGGATTTCTATGCTTTCTCGTTTTCGGCAAATATAATCAAGTTTGATATAACTTATCTTCATGGTAAAGTTGAGGGGGAGTATAGGATTAAATGCTAGATTTAGGGCTAATATTGTAATTCAAGTCTCTTTTCTTTGGCTATAGATTTCACATGTAATCTAATCCATTTCAGTTGATTATTTCTGTTAGTAAATCTTGTCTTATTTTTACCATTAATGTGGCCCTCTGTTTTTTTTTTTCATTTATTTAATTGATTGGTTTTTGAGGAGCTGATATTTGTTTAATTTTCTACAGAATGAGTTTGGCGTATGTGAGATATTTTTGCCTAATAATGTAGACGGCTCATTGGCTATTACACATGGCTCACGTGTGAAGGTAATGCTTCCACATGATTATGCTTTCTAGATTTTTAGTATAATATGTGCAATTGCAAGTTGTTCCATGTGTTTTATCTAAGTAGACGCTAATGTAGTGCAGCATACAGGTTTTCCTTGAAAGATAACATCTATTGAAGCAGAAGATTTTTGATTGACTAAAGTTTTTTCATTTCTTTGTTTGGTGTTTTACGACCATTCTTTTGCCGCAATTACTTTTATTGAGTTCTGTGCATATTGGTAGAGATATCATCACTACATTGTCCTTAAATAATATCCATGCCGCATTTAATCTATATGCTTGCGATAACCTGTACTTCTTCCTGTTGTTTATTGGGTGTCAACTTATCACCTAGAGGGGGGGTGAATAGGTTTTTCAAATTACTTTATCCCCTTTAGGTGTTCTTGAATTCTGATTAAGAGATCTATAAATTATAGAGCACAACACAGAAAAACACACAATGATCTATAGAGGTTCCTCAAGACCGGGTGTCTTGAGTAGTCATCTTTCCCTCTGCGCCTACCTAGCAGTGTGCTAGGTTCGACAAACTCCGCCAAATCTTCAGGCCCGCAAGCCTTACAACACGGACCCGCAAGTCCTACAGCCTAGGCCCGCAAGCCCCTACTGCACCCGAGCCCGCAAGCTCGACACCCAGGCCCTCAAGCCCTACACAACACGGACCCGCAAGTCCTGTGCCAACAGCCTAGGCCCGCAAGCCCTTACTGCACCCAAGCCCTCAAGCTCGACAAATTCGGACCCGCAAGTCCACTGCCCTGGCCCTCAAGCCTCGCAGCTCTCCAGCCTCAAGTTAGACGGTGTCGGACCCGCAAGTCCATTGCCCTGGCCCTCAAGCCTCACAGCTCTCCAGCCCTCAAGCTAGACAAACTAGGACCCGCAAGTCCACTGCCCTGGCCCTCAAGCCTCACAGCTCTCCAACCCTCAAGCTAGACACTTAGGCCCTCAAGCCTTACAACAATAAAAGTTTTACAGTAATACAAACTGTTTCTTCTGCCTGATGAAGATCAGCAACTTAGCCTGATGGAGATCGGCTTCTTAGCCTGATGGAGATCGACTTCTTAGCCCGATGGAGATCGGCTACTTAGACTTGAAGAAGATGCTTCTTGATTTGTCGTTTTTAGCACTGTTTCTTCAGCCTCCTCTTCTTTTGCCTGATGTTGATCAGCTTCTTATCAGTCAATGGAGATGACTGATTCTTCTGAGAACGCTTGATTCTTGTTCTCCACTTGTTCTTCTTCTTCGCAGAATGGCAGGATTCTTTTTTGTTCTTTTCTCTCACATTCTTCTTTTAGGGCAACCTCTTATCTCTTTTATAAGACTGCGAGACTCCCAACGGTCTTCTAAAAAAGTTCCTTAAGTGTCAGACGCCCTATTTCTTAAGAGCACGCACTGATTGGACAATCAGGCGGCGACATTAATTGCTGACAACGCGTCCGCAATATTTGAATTCCGTCTCGACGATATTTCCAGCTTCATGACGGTACTGACAGCATTACGACGATATGGATAATATCTTGACGACAGGACTTTGTCGATGCCTTAGGCCTTGGTGAATCTTCAAGTCTTCTACCTTCTGCCTCTGACGCTGATGTCTCGACGATACGCGATATTCTGGCGTTTCTGCATATACAGCGATATGCTATCTCTGATTGTGTCGTCGTGATCTTCTTTCTTGTAGACTGTCGTCGTAATCACTTTGTTCTTTCGACGACATGAGCGATATCATGTCGACAGACTCTGCTTTAGCAACTGCTTGTCTTCAGCTGTCCTTCTTCAGTCTTCTCGACGCCACGCCTTCTTTACGACAATGTCATTGGCATTTTCGACGACACGGCTTCTTTGATGATGTCGACAATACTGCATCTTCTCGACGACACGACTTCTTTGATGATGTCGACGATACTGCATCTTCTCGACGACATTTCTTCCTTTTGAATCTGACTCAGCGGTTGGGCTGAGATGGCTTCCTCTTACCAACAGATTATGTCGATCTGCAGAGAAGTTTCTGCGTTCGACGAACTGCATGCTGCGTTCGACGAACTTCATCCTTCGTTCGACGAACAACATTTTGTGTTCGACGAACTCGCCAAGCCGAACTTTGTTCTTCGTTCTGTCTTTGCGTTCGACGAACTCGCCAAGTCGAACTCGCCAAGCTTCTGTCCCGTCTTTGCGTTCGCCGAACTCGCCAAGCCGAACTCGCCAATCTTCTGTCCCGTCTTTGCGTTCCATGAACTTCGTTCTTCGTTCGACGAATAACATTCTTCATTCGACGAACTCCATTCTTCGTTCGACTAACTCGCCAAGTCTCTGCGTTTGCTTTGCTTATCATCATGATGACATGCATACTTTGTTGATGACATCTCCTATTCTTCTCGACGACTTTCCTTTAACTTCCTGAGATTATGAGCTAGAGAAGTGATCAAATACAAAGTGAAGTTTTCTTGACTTGGTGACTTCTTCAAATCAGGAATCATGTGGGCAAGATTCCCAACAATCTCCCCCTATTTGAAGAAGTCAGAATCTCAATTCAAGACTACTTTCACTTGACAGTAAATGTTATAATCTTAAATGGAAGGCATGGGCATTTAAGATTTTACTTATCTTTTGCTGAACTTATGAGTACATCAAGCTTGTAGCTCCCCCTTAATTTGATGTCTCTTGTTTTGTGACTCATGGTCTTGTCTCAACGGTTCAGCTGAGATAGTGAGACATTCTCAGCTGATTAAATAGTGCACCTTTGAATCTATTCCATTGTATGGAATATCATCTCCCTGTACAATACTTGAGACAAAATAGATTGTATCAAATACCATATGTACTTAGCATTGGGAGTGATGCCTCTTCAAATCAAAGGAACATTGAGAGCAATATTCCCAACAATCTCCCCCTATTTGAAGAAGGCAGAACATTTCAAATGCTAAGGTACATAACTAACAAAAACCTATCATGAAAATGATCTATATAACATTCATGATAACATTGCTTCTAGAAGATAATATTGTTTAAGCATTCTATCAAAACTCATGATAGCATTCTATATTAAGCTTTGACTAACTCAGAGGGCAATCCACTCAAAGCTAACTCTGAGTTGGTCTTAGAATTGGCCATCTCCCCCTTTCTGGATTCTTCAACTATTTTACCCTATAGGGATTGGGAGGCAGCAGCTACAGACCCTGAGAGGGTTTAGAAAGCGTTTTCCAAACCCCCCTTTAGGTCATCCTTCATCTTCTCTGAATCTCCTAGCATTGGCCATCTCCCCCTCAACTTGGGCAGGAGCTTGCTCCCCCTCAACCTGAGCAGGAACTTGCTCCCCCTCAATGTGAGTACTATTATCTTTATTAGCTGATCTTGTTCATTTTGAACAACCCTTCCTAGCTCCCCCTTGACCAGTACATCTTGGCATGTGGTGAGGTTTTTCTTAGTCCAGAGTTGAGCCTGGAGCACTTATTGTCCATTAGCCTTGTTTGCTTTTATTGGCTAAATGGACTTCCCTCCAAAACAGATTTAATATCCCTTAGGAACCCAAGGTGACTTGGGTCCTAGGTTCTTGTTAGCATAATTAGGGGAATCTTCTACTCACCTCAGCCTTTCCAGGAGGTCGCTCCTTTGCACTAGGCACACTAGGGTTGTGCCAACAGTTAATGGCAAAGTGTCCCACTTTACCACATCACCAACATTCATGGATGTTGTACCTTCTTTTCTGAACAATTTTTGAGGTGGTTGGAGAATCACAATGCTTATGTTCAGTAGAGAAGGCAGAAGGAAGATCGCGACGACAAAGTCAGAGACAGCTTGTCGTCGTAATGATGCAAATATCTTCAAGACAGAATTCAAATCTTGCGGACGTGACGTCAGCAATTAATGTCGCCGCCTGATTGTCCAATCAGGGCCTGCTATGATGGATGGGCTTCTGACAGTAAAGGAAATTGTATGTGACCGTTATACGGCTTGTCCGTCCTATAAAAGGGAACAATGTTGCCCTAGAAGGAGAAGCTTGCTGTGCAAGAAAATGAACGTGAAAAAGAATCCCACCGCTCTTCAATAGAATAGTATTTTTCAGCGGAGAAGAAAGAGAACAAGATTTAAGAGTTCTCATAAGAATCAGTCATCTCCATTGACTGAGAAGTCGCTGTTCAACATCAGGCAAAAGAAGAAGAGGCTGAAGAAGATCCAGAGCTGAAACTCAAAATCAAGAAGCATCTTCTTCATCCTTAAGAAGCCGATCTTCATCAAGGCTAAGTTGCCAGATTTCATCTGGCTGAAGAAACAGTTTATTTTATTACTGTATTTTCTTGTAAGGCTTGCAGGACAAATTGTCCAGCTTGAGGGTTGGAGAGCTGTGAGACTTGAGGGCCAGGGCAGTGGACTTGCGGGTCTGAGTTAGTCTAGCTTGAGGGCTGGAGAGCTGTGAGGCTTGAGGGTCAGGGCAGTGCGCTTGCGGGTGCGATTTGTCGAGCTTGCGGGCTCGGGGGCAGTAGGGGCTTGCGGGCCTAGGCTGTTGGGACTTGCAGGTCCAAGTTGTAGGGCTTGAGGGCCTGAGTGTCGAGCTTGCGAGCTCGGGGGCAGTAGGGGCTTGAGGGCCTAGGCTGTTGGGACTTGCGGGTCCGTGGTGTAAGGCTTGAGGGCCTGAAGTTTCTGGCGGCGTTTGCCGAGCCTAGCACACTGCTGGGTAGGCGCAGAGGGAAAGAGAACTACTCAAGACACCCGGTCTTGAGGAACCTCTATAGATCGTTGTGTGCTTTCTGTGTTTTTTTTTTAATTCTTAGATCTATTAACCAGAAAGTAAGAAAAACCTAAAGGGGGATATTATAAAAAGAAAAACCTATTACCCCCCCCCCCCCCCCCCCCCCCCCCCCCCCCCCCCCCCCCCCCCCCCCCCCCCCCCCCCTCTAGGTGATTAAGTAGACACCCCAATAAACAATAAGTGGTATCAGAGGTAGGTTGTTCAAAGAAAAGCTTAACAGCTTTAACAGATCTGCCAGAGGGTGTCTAAGGATCACAAATATGGAATCAAGAATAGCTATGTGTTGTAGAGAAAATTTTCCCCTGTGGAAAGTTAGAATCAGAATATTCATGGAAGCTATGGATCCCAGGATGTTTCAAGTCACTCAAGAAGGGCCACATGCTCCCAAGACCACATCCAAGACAATGACAGAGGATGTGATCATTCTAGACAAGAAAGCCAAAGACATCATAGCTGATGCAGTTGATACTCACACTTTCCATCAAATTACTCACTGCACTACAACCAAGGAAATGTGGGAGTCACTGGCAATCCTCATGGAAGGATCACCAGGAGTAAAAGACACTATCACAGAGAAGGGGAAGATCAAGACCTTGAGTGATAGTAAGTCAAGCAATACAGATACAGAGGAAGAGCCTCACTTTGGACTTACTGCCCTATCTGAATCAGAGGAAGAAGTTCAGAATGAAGTCATCTCTGAACAAGGTGGAATAAGAGCTCCCCTGTCGAACACTGATTCAGACTCTGAAATGAGTCCCTCAAAAACTTATGAAGATCTTCTAGAAGAGCTCAGAAGGAGCAAGGAGATCTGCAGGAAGCAGGCTGATGAAATCTTAAATCTCCAGGCCAGAAACTCAGATCTCTCGGAAAAGGCTGAAAGGCTGACTCTAGAGAACGCAGATTTCTGCCAGCTCAAGAGAGACTACAATGCAAACTCAAACCTTGACCTGATGTGCAAGTTTTGAAAAACCATGAAGGCGTTGGTAGATAGCAGGGAAGCATGCTACTCTCTCAGCAAAGAGATCATGCTCCTAAAGAAGGATAGAAATCAGGCTGGTTTCCTGAAGACGAGGGCTAATAAAATCAGAAGAATAGAGAACAAATCCTTTATTAAAGGAAATCCAGTAGCAAGCTCCTTCAAACCAGAGACCTCTCCTCCACTGGTTGATGGTCGGTGCTCCACTCAAAGTAGGGAGCTGGAATGCTTTAAGAACGATAGATCAAATAGACCCTGCAGGATGCAGGCTAGCTTGAGGAAGGTAAACTCACCCTCCATCTGGAAGGCTGGGCAACCCGATCTTGGGAATCTCAAAAAATGGAGCTCCACAAGTGAACTGGCTGAGTTCAGAATAGAGAAGAGATCAATAAAGAAGAGTGAATCTAGAAGGGAAACTATGAGTGGTGACAATCACATCTACCATCAGCATAGCTCACCTTCTTTGCCTCATTCATTTGTTCACACACAAAGAACCCCAGTTCACAAAGACAGTCAGAAAAGGCGATTCAACAAGTTTGAATGCTGGTACTGTGGCAAAACAGGCCACTTTGCAATCGATTGTTGGTACAATCCAACTGCTCCAAAGGTAACGAATGCTAAGCCTGCAAAACGCTTTATTCATTACAACTATATATACCCTGGAGTAATTGAATCCAGTATGCCTATTAATGCTAACAAATTCCAAGGACCCAAATTCATTTGGGTTCCTAAGGGATTGTAATCTTGTCTGGCAGGTAGCCCAAGTTCCCACCAGAAGCAAATCTGGGCCTTGGACAAGGTGGATGTTCTGACCCTTCGGCAGAATAGCAAAATTAGCACACTAACAATCTTAGTGCAGGTTTGGTACCAAAAGACAAACAGGGCGTGAGAATGCCTTAGGCAGAGGTGTTAGGAAGAATGGGTATCCTAGACGTATTTCTCCGACAAAATAGTATCGTCGGAACTGCGTCTAAATAACATAAATATTATTAAATTAGATAAATCAGAGCCGCTCGATGCAGCATACATTGATGCCTCGATAAACTCAAAAATGAGTGCGCGCCCCTTCACCTACTCCCTCTATAAGTAGAGTGAATGCCAAGGTTGGAGCTCATTTGCCCTAATACATTCCTCGACAAACCACCTCTTCGTCTCCGATCTGTCGTCTTCCCAAGAACAATGTCAACCGAAAAAGGAACCGGCGAGATTCTGTGGGAGTGGATGGAAGCTCTTATAGAAAGAGCAATAAACAAAATCAGGGATGAGATGAAGGAGGAAATAAAGTCAATAAAGGAGGACATCACTCAACTGCAAACTCAACATGCGGAGTCCACGAACCTCATCATGAACAGACTCACCAACCACGAGCAAACCCTAGACGCTCGTCTTATGGAACTAAGAAACTTTATTGATGTCGGGGATCAAGAAACTCTTGAATAGATATTTGAACTAAAGGAGTCTGTGAAAGAAGTACTCCAAGACGGGGAAAGGAGAATTGAAGAAGAAATCCGGGAAGAGATCAAGGGAAGCATAGCTGCTTGCTCGCATCAAGCGAAGTGGGTAAGTAATCAAGTACATCAAGCGCTTCAAGTTCCCCCCTCCGAATACATACCCACTGAACCCTCCTCCAGCTCCGACTCTGAAACCGAATCAGGTGAATCCGCAACAACTAGGAAGAGAAGGAGAACATCCAGCGCGGAGTACCAGAAGAAGAGGCTAAGTGAGGTTGAGCAGGACCCAGAAGCTGGTAGATGGAGTCCTCGTTCAAGAGAAATCATCACAGAATCGTGGATAGCGTTTGGACATGGTCAGAAGGACCATGAAAGAGTGTACTCCTCCATCGAATGGAATCGTCACATAAAAAATCTGGAAGGAAGAGCAAGACATAAGACGGCTTTTCCCCATGGCCCCCCTCCTCCTCCAAAGAAGATTCCAAAGTCACTGAACTTCTATAGGCGAAAGATGAAGAAGGAAGCAACGAACGCCAGCTCCAGCAAAGATGCCATGCTTATCAACGACTGAAAGACATTTATTTCTCTTAAGTTCATTTTCTGTTAAGAACAATCGGTCTAGTTATATGACTAATCTCATATATGAACAATTCTAATATGAGAACATTTATCTATGAATGCTTATAAGACATATGCCTGTGATGTTATTACAGCATGGTATTCATAAAATGGAATTACTGCTATTGCCTGCTGACAACGTGCCCTGCACCTTGTGTGCTTAGCTAGCAAAATATAATACATAGGTATACGCCAGAAATCAGATGCAGGTTATGCAGGTTATGCTAGACATTCAGATTCAGATTATGCAGGGTGCAAGGAAGATAGAAAGAGTACCTCAGGGACATGCCAATTCCTAGGTGGAAGACTGATTTCCTGGAGCAGTAAGAAGCAGACCAGTGTGGCAATCTCGACAGCAGAATCAGAGTATATCTCTGTTGGGAGCTGCTGTGTCCAACTGCTATGGATTCAACATCAACTTGAAGACTAAAATCTAAAGATGACCAAAACACCCATGTTTTGTGACTCTTCAAGTGCCATCTCAATTGCTAAGAATCCTATATCTCACAGCAGGACTAAGCATATTGAGATCAGGTATCATTTCATCAGGGAGCATGTGGAAAATGAAGATATCACCCTTGAATTTGTCCCAACAGACAAACAAGTGGCTGATATATTTACAAAGCCCCTAGATGAAGCTAAGTTTAACTTCTTCAAATTCCAATTGGGAATATTAAACTTAGAGTAACCCTCAACTTTACTATTTACTAATTCTTTTCTAGATGAGTGGTCAGAAAATCTCACAGGACCATGAAGAATCATGCCTGAGCAAGCGGGAGCTTATGCTACTCCTTGGTTAGAAAAGCAGAAGGCAAGAAGTCAGAAAGGGGGAGAAATGGTGCTCAAGAAGACCTTAAAGGCAGGGGGAGCAAGGAAGAGGCATCAAATCAAGGGGGAGCTACAAGCTTGATGTACTCCAAGAACTCTGCAAAAGATAAGTTAAATCTTTAAACAGTTCCATCTAAGATTATGATATTTAATGTCAAGTGAAGGTAGACTTGAATTGAGATTCTAACTTCTTTAAATAGGGGGAGATTGTTGGGAATCTTGCCAACATGATTCCTGATTTAAAGAAGTCATCATGTCAAGAGTACTTCACTTTGTATTTGATCGTACATCTAGTTCATAATCTCAGGAAAATATAAGTACATATCGTCGAGAAGAATAGGCGATATCGTCGACAATGCGTGCTTGTCGTCGTAATGACGGGCAGAGCAGCAGCCGCCGAGAAGCAAAGTATTCGTCGACCGCTGAGACATGGCGAGATCGTCGAACGAAGAATGCCGATCGTCGAACACTGAGACGTGGCGAGATTGTCGAACGAAGAATGGCGATCGTCAAACGAAGGATGACAAGTTCGTCGATCGCAGAATGTCGTTCGTCGAACGCAGAGAAGACCCAGGACATCATCGTGTGGAACTCGTGTCGTCGAGAGAACATACGATTACGACGACATGATGCAAGGAGGAAGCTCACGACGACACTGTCAGAGAAAGAAGATCGTCGTATATACAGAATCGCCAGGATATCTTGTATCGTCGAGATACCACCATCAGAGGCAGAAGGAAGATCGCGAAAACAAAGTCAGAGACAGCTTGTCGTCGTAATGATGCAAATATATTCAAGACAGAATTCAAATCTTGCGGACGTGACGTCAACAATTAATGCCGCTGCCTGATTGTCCAATCAGGGCCTGCTATGATGGATGGACTTCTGACAGTAAAGGAAATTGTATGTGACCGTTATACGGCTTGTCCGTCCTATAAAGGGAACATTGTTGCCCTAGAAGGAGAAGCTTGCTATGCAAGAAAAAGAACGTGAAAAAGAATCCCGCCGCTCTTCAATAGAACAGTATTTTTCAGCGGAGAAGAAAGAGAACAAGATTCAAGAGTTCTCATAAGAATCAGTCATCTCCATTGACTGAGAAGTCGCCGTTCAACATCAGGCAAAAGAAGAAGAGGCTGAAGAAGATCCGGAGTTGAAACTCAAAATCAAGAAGCAGCTTCTTCATCCTTAAGAAGCCGATCTTCATCAAGGCTAAGTTTCCAGATTTCATCTGGCTGAAGAAATAGTTTATTTTATTACTGTATTTTCTTGTAAGGCTTGCGGGCCAAATTGTCCAGCTTGAGGGTTGGAGAGCTGTGAGGCTTGAGGGCCAGGGCAGTGGACTTGTGGGTCCGAGTTGGTCTAGCTTGAGGGCTGGAGAGCTGTGAGGCTTGAGGGCCAAGGCAGTGCGCTTGCGGGTGCGATTTGTCGAGCTTGCGGGCTCGGGGGCAGTAGGGGCTTGCGGGCCTAGGCTGTTGGGACTTGCGGGTCCAAGTTGTAGGGCTTGAGGGCCTGAGTGTTGAGCTTGCGGGCTCGGGGGCAGTAGGGGTTTGAGGGCCTAGGCTTGCGGGTCCGTGGTGTAAGGCTTGAGGGCCTGAAGTTTCTGGCGGCATTTGCCGAGCCTAGCACACTGCTGGGTAGGCGCAGAGGGAAAGAAGACTACTCAAGACACCCGGTATTGAGGAACCTCTATAGATCGTTGTGTGCTTTCTGTGTTTTTTTTTTAATTCTTAGATCTATTAACCAGAAAGTAAGAAAAACCTAAAGGGGGATATTATAAAAAGAAAAACCTATTCACCCCCCCTCTAGGTGATTAAGTAGACACCCCAATAAACAACATTCTTATCTGAAGGAGATTGAGAAGGTGTTGCTCCTTTATCCATGAAGGTGGGGGCTGAGGCACCAAACACAAATGGTCCATGATGGGCCATTTGGATTTCCTCATGGGGAGCCTTCAATGCACTCATCCCCATGCCCTTTCTCCTCCCATAGTTAGGAGCATTTCCCAAGCTATTGGCTTCCTTTCATCCAATGACCATGGATACTGTCCTGGTCATACTTGTTAGAGGGAAGTACTACCTTCTAAAAGGTGGTATGAGGCTCTGCTTTAGTTTTGCCCCTTTCTCCATTCCCAGCATCTATTGCCCCTTCATTGAAACCCAGTCCAGGAGAAGGTGTAAATGATGGGCAGTACAATTTTGGGCTTAGAGAATTGAGCCACCAAGCTTCTTTCCTTAAGAAGGTCACTCTCAAGTTTCTTGATAAGTTCTTCCCTTTGGCTTCCTTCATCATAAAGCTTGTCTATGATTATCTTGAGCTCACAGGAGTTGGTGCCCTCATTGGGGGACATACCCATTTCCTTATTCTTCTCAGCCTTAATGGGTCTGAGTGAATCTAGCTCCCTAGCATGCTTCTCAACAAGCTTCTTGCTCTTTCTCAGAGCTCCCAAGAGATCACCAAACTGATCTATTATATCAACATGGTTCTTATTGTTTCATGATGAGCAATCTTCTGCATCATCTTCAGAAGATGAACAATCACCTGATGCACTCTTGGTCTTCTTAAATGAGGCAGGTAGTAAAGGCGTGTGAGTGATGCATACCTGATCATGATGCGATTCATCATGATTTTCTTCATCTGATAGAGCCATCAACCCATAAACCTCCTCATCCTCGGAATCACAGTCTGTGAGAGTCAAGGGTGCTCTTATTTTTCTTCTGACTACAGAGCATTCTTCATCTTCAGATTCACTGTCTGAAGTAGTCAGGGGTGCTCTGATGCATACCTCTTCATGAGGAGTTTCTTCTTGAAAATCTTCCTCCGACCCTTCCATGAGGACCCCTAGGGAGTTCCACATGTCTTTTGCTGTTTTGCAATGATTCAGCTTCTGGAGTGTTGGCAGATCTACTGCACCAACAAGAATACTTCTGTCTTCTTTGTCCAAGCTGGCTAGAAGGATCTCATCTTTTATCATAGTCATGGAGGGTCCTTCTTGAACAATGAAAAACATTCTGGGATCCATTGCCTCCATGAATATTCTTGCTCTTACTTTCCAAAGGGCAAAGTTCTCCCTGGAACAAACATCTATTCTTGATTCAAAAGCCATGATAAATGGACACCCACGGGCAGATCTGTTCAAGCTGTTAAGCTTTTCTTTGAACAACCTCGCTTTGATACCACTTGTTGTTTATTGGGTGTCAACTTATCACCTAGAGGGGGTGAATAGGTTTTTCAAATTACTTTATCCCCTTTAGGTGTTCTTGAATTCTGATTAAGAGATCTATAAATTATAGAGCACAATACAGAAAAGCACACAATGATCTATAGAGGTTCCTCAAGACCGGGTGTCTTGAGTAGTCCTCTTTCCCTCTACGCCTACCTAGCAGTGTGCTAGGCTCGGCAAACTCCGCCAAATCTTCAGGCCCATAAGTCCTACAGCCTAGGCCCGTAAGTCCTACAGCCTAGGCACGCAAGTCCTACAGCCTAGGCCCGCAAGCCCCTACTGCACCCGAGCCCGCAAGCTCGACACTCAGGCCCGCAAGCTCGACACTCAGGCCCGCAAGCTCGACACTCAGGCCCGCAAGCCCTAGACAACACAGACCCGCAAGTCCTATGCCAACAACCTAGGCCCGCAAGCCCTTACTGCACCCAAGCCCTCAAGCTCGACAAATTCGGACCCGCAAGTCCACTGCCCTGGCCCTCAAGCCTCACAGTTCTCCAGCCCTCAAGCTAGACAGTGTCGGACCCGCAAGTCCACTGCCCTGGCCCTCAAGCTTCACAGCTCTCCAGCCCTCAAGCTAGACAAACTAGGACCCACAAGTCCACTGCCCTGGCCCTCAAGCCTCACAGCTCTCCAACCCTCAAGCTAGACACTTAGGCCCTCAAGCCTTACAACAATAAAAGTTTTACAGTAATACAAACTGTTTCTTCTGCCTGATGAAGATTGGCAACTTAGCCTGATGGAGATCGACTTCTTAGCCTGATGGAGATCGGCTTCTTAGCCTGATGGAGATCAACTACTTAGACTTGAAGAATATGTTTCTTGATTTGTCATTTTTAGCATTGGATCTTCTTCAGCCTCCTCTTCTTTTGCCTGATGTTGATCGGCTTCTTATCAGTCAATGGAGATGACTGATTCTTCTGAGAACGCTTGATTCTTGTTCTATACTTGTTCTTCTTCCCCGTAGAATGACGGGATTCTTTTTTGTTCTTTTCTCTCACACTCTTCTTTTAGGGCAACCTCTTATCTCTTTTATAAGACTGCGAGGCTCCCAACGGTCTTCTGAAAAAGTTCCTTAAGTGTCAGACGCCCCATTCCTTAAGAGCACGTGCTGATTGGACAATCAGGCGGCGACATTAATTGTTGACAACGCGTCCACAATATTTGAATTCCGTCTCGACGATATTTCCAGCTTCATGCCGATACTGACAGCATTACGACGATATGGATAATACCTCGACGACAGGACTTTGTCGATGCCTTAGGCCTTGGTGAGTCTTCAAGTCTTCTACATTCTGCCTCTGACGCTGATGTCTCGACGATATGCGATATTCTGGCATTTCTGCATATACAGCGATATGCTATCTTTGACTGTGTCGTCGTGATCTTCTTTCTTGTAGATTGTCGTCGTAATCACTTTGTTCTTTCGACGACATGAGCGATATCATGTCGACAGACTCTACTTTAGCAACTGCTTGTCTTCAGCTGTCCTTCTTCAGTCTTCTCGACGTCACGCCTTCTTTACGACGATGTCATTGGCATTTTCGACGACACGACTTCTTTGATGATGTCGACGATACTGCATCTTCTCGACGACACGACTTCTTTGATGATGTCGACGATACTGCATCTTCTTGACGACATTTCTTCTTTTTGAATCTGACTCAGCGGTTGGGCTGAGATGGCTTCCTCTTACCAGCGGATTCTGTCGATCTGCAGAGAAGTTTCTGCGTTCGACGAATTGCATGCTGCGTTCGACGAACTTCATTCTTCGTTCGACGAACAGCATTCTGCGTTCGATGAACTCACCAAGCCGAACTTCATTCTTCGTTCCGTCTTTGCGTTCGATGAACTCGCCAAGTCGAACTCGCCAAGCTTCTATCCCGTCTTTGCGTTCGACGAACTCGCCAAGCCAAACTCGCCAAGCTTCTGCCCCGTCTTTGCGTTCGACGAACATCATTCTTCGTTCGACGAACATCATTCTTCGTTCGACGAACAACATTCTTCGTTCGACGAACTCCATTCTTCGTTCGACGAACTCCATTCTTCGTTCGACGAACTCGCCAAGTCTCAGCGTTTGCTCTGCTCATCATCATGACGACAAGCATACTTTGTCGACGACATCTCCTATTCTTCTCGACGACTTTCCTTTAACTTCCTGAGATTATGAGCTAGAGAAGTGATCAAATACAAAGTGAAGTTTTCTTGACTTGGTGACTTCTTCAAATCAGGAATCATGTGGGCAAGATTCCCAACACTACCTTCTCCCTAATTAATTATGGTGTATAAATTTAGAGTTGTGTTCTATTATTTCTTTATGCTCTGAACTGTAATCTGTCAATCTATAAATTTAGAGTTGTGTATCTCTATTCTTTCACGGAAAATATGAGTATTTTACTTCAAAAAAGTGCATCTTGATCTTTTTCTACTATTTATTTTATAGTTTCTAGTGTCTTTTTCTCTTTAGTATATGTACTAATGGTTAATGAAACATTTGCAGCGGTGATAAAGATCAGGCCCAGGAAAGAATAAATAAACAAGCCAAAATTTTGGAAGAGGAAACTGTCAACTTTGATGTATGTGTGCTTTTGTGAACAGTTGGATGGTGTGTGTTTGTGCGCGCGTTCTATGGTGTGTTTGTGTGTGGATGCTTGTGTATAGATGGTGTGTGTGCATTTTTTAATGTATGTTTGTTTGTATGATGTGTGTATGGATTGTGTATGTATGGATGTGAGTGTGTATGAATATTTCTGCTCTCATGTTTTTTAAATATTAACAATTGCCCTCTTTTATTTGTAGGGTGTTGGAGTCTTGGTCCGAAGGTGATGGAAGATTCATTAGTCGAAAAGTGATGGAAGATTCATTAGTTGAAAAGTGACGGAAGATTCATTAGTCGGAAAGTGATGGAAGATTCATTAGTCAAAAAGTGATGGAAGATTCATTAGTCTGAATGTGTCGAAGTTGATATCTTATTTAAAACATGTTATGTAATATTGTGTCGGAAGATTCATTATTGTTGTTATGTAATCTTTCTCTATGTAATAATTTTATTTGTGAATAAATTCATGTCAAAATTTAGTGAGGAAGAAATATAACTCAAGTATATAACAATTGTAACTAAGTATCTTGTTTAAAAATATAAATAATTTTTTTTAGTAACGAAAGTATATAACAATTGTAACAAAATAATTATTGCTATGTTACAACTTATTGTAATGGTGTAAATCGTGTAATGTTTATTATAATTATTTGTAATGATAAATTAATCTTAATATATTTGATATATAAATATAATTTTTTAGTGAGGAAGAAATCAAACATTTGTAATGAAATATTTATATATTTGATATATAAATATAATTTCTTTTGTGGGGAAGAAGTCAAACATTTGTAACGAAATATTCTTTACTATAACTCGTCTTATTGTGAGGAAGTAATGTTTGTCACGAATAAATTATTTGTAACGACAAACAAAATTCGTTACGAGAACTATTAGTGTCGAGCTTTAGGTAACGGTCGTCACATAAAGTAAATGTCATTACAAAAATTCTGTGTAACGGTATTAGTTATCTTTTGTAACGTTTTTAGTACTTACTAAAAGTGTACTTTGTTGTAGTGTACTTCAACCACTCTTCTCTATCGTTTAGTTGTATTTGGAAGTTTATTGTGAATCTTGGACTTCTCGTGGGTTACCCGATGAAGGGCTCGTAGCGGTACTAGGGAATATAATGGGTTGATGCTCAAATCCCCCTTTCCAACTTTTATTGGTAACTACCCATTCTTAAATACCCACTTCCTCTCTAGTTACTCTAGTTTCGTAAGGTGGGTTACAATTAACTGTACAAGGAAGCGATGATATTCAATTGAACATCAATCATTGCCCTTCTTTAGTGACTAATTACACCTTCACATATAAACACACACCTACCACCTAATGTTCCATATTCAGATGTTTAGCATATTTTACTCTCACTGGTGAGTCATATGTCTCATCTCTTATCATTTCATTATCAATCGCCATATCGAGAATTTTACTAAACACACCCCCAATCTTGATCTTCAAGTGTTGACACTAGTTAATTTGGCCTACTAATCACTTTATCCTGTAGTTAATGATCCAAGGGTTGATAATTCTGTATGCAAAGATCAAAAGGGTCTAATTTAATAATTTCATTTTGTTATCCGCAGACCAACATAATTCCAAGCGTGATGTATGATTTCTAAAGAGAAGCTATATGACCCTTATAACTGAATGTATCAAAATAGGAATCCAGAAGTTTATACGTGATAAATTGTTGATTTCAAACTTTTCGTTTACAATAAAGTCATGTTTGGGCCTAATGCTTATATCTTTTATAATTAAGGAAACTACCAATTTGTACATGAAGTATCATTTAACATGACCCAATAGGTCTAATAAAATTTCCAGAGTCTAATTATGGCCCAAAATAATGTTCAATAGAATTTCATGATTTTCTCCACAATAAAGTACTAATGGAAACTCGGTTCTGCTCGACATCCCACGCGAGCAAAAGCTCTCCTGAAATATCCAAACATTGCCCACGCGCCCATAGTTGAAATGGAACTAAGGGTCATCAGCAACATCTTGATCCTCCGATGTACCGGGGGCATCAACATCCTCAGGGTTCTCGCTAATAGGCAAAGAGGTCATTGTGAAGTCGCAATGCGCGATTGCTTTCTTTCGTTGCTTGGGCGTTCCCTGAGGTTCCGACCTCGAGCCCATGAGACTTTTTCCCTTCAGATCACTCGGCTCATCTTCAATCACTCCGAGCAGCATGGCAGCAGGAGGAAGGGGTTTTTGCTTCGAACATGAGGGCTCAGCCTCGCCAATCTTCATCCCAACAGGGAGGGTGCGAAGACTTATAATAAGCGAGGAGAAAAATGAGAATAACGCTTCGCAATGCCGAAATAAAGGTGAGATGGTGAACTGTTACTACACCTATCTTTTGGTCTACATAGGAGAGTTAGTTGACACGTCGTCGTAACTGGACGACGTCCATCTCTCTTTGATAGAGTAAGAGGTAGAGAGCCTCTTAGCTCTCAGGGATGCGAAAAGGCTTATAATAATCATCGTCCCTCTGAACTGGCCAAAGAATACTAAGCCAAAAGGACCTCCCACGATCACGAACATCTCGTGCCATGGGTGGACCTTATTCTGTAGTTCCCAGATTTTTAAGGAGGTGCTTCTAAAATCGGTGATTCCCTTAGCATTTGCCTTCATGGAGAGGAGCTTTCGAAATACAATAGTCTAAAATGACTCCTACTTCGCGCAGGAAGAAAATAAGGGCCATCATGGCCGCAACCCCATTCGGGTTGATATGGGCGGGCATGAGGCCGAAGTGGTTCAGCATCAGCCAAACCTCCGCCCATAAGGGGAGACAAAGTCCCATATCGAAGTCAGCCAGAGGAATGATGAGTTCGCACTCAAATAGTGAATTGAGGTGCTCGTCGAGTTTAGCTCGGCACGCCGAGAAGCCCTCCGACAAAAATTTTTGTCGAAACGAGGCGAGCTCATCCACTGTCATCCTACTCTACGGGAACTCGGTCATGATGAAGTTTTCTGCACAATAGAGATGACCCTCCGTCTACTTGTCGCTTTTTCCTCTTAAAGGTGAAACCATTGTTGAAAAGGCGAATAGCAGCAGAAGTCGCAAGCAGAGAAATTAGGTGGCAAGACATGGGCGAAGAAATAGCATGCTCAATGCGATCAATCCCTCCTATTTATAGGGGTCGGCCATCGTTGTTGTAAGGCCGCTTGCATGACATGCTTATTTGAGCCAAGTAGGCGTTACGCGAATCGATTTCGTGTTGACCTCGCGAGACCACATGGTGGATAATATAGCTAAAATATCAAACAAAGCTATAAAATCTCGCATGTAGGCGAGTAGAAAAATTATGTACAACAAAACATTATTGGATACATCAGAATTAAGTTTGGTGAGGCCATTAAACTCAATTTCATCCATAAAAAATAAACAATTACCGAAAATTAAGAGCGAGCTCTTCAGGGCCCACGATAGTATTATTGAGTTCGTCACGCGAGATATGCGTGGTCCACGAGCCAACTTTGCAGGCAGCTTATAGCTCCTCTTGAGCTTTGTTAAGACCCTCCATATGTTGGTGGATGATCTCTTCTGTCCACCAGATGTGGTCAGACATCCTCGCAACGTTGGCAGGAAGGCCCTCACTCCAGGAAAGATGGTGGATGTCATTCTGCAGTTGTCTCACTTAATGCTCCACCTCGACCATCAGAACTTCTAAGCTCTGGATGTCTAATTATTTGCTCTCGACACTTTCCAGGTGAGGCAAGAACTCCTCAATAAGAGACAGGCGACTAATAAATATCTTAGGTAATTATGGAATGGATGATAAATGAAATGTTTGTTGATGATGTTTTCCAATTCTATATCCGATGAAGGCAAGTGTACATTATCGTCTATAGTATATGATATTTAAAAGAAATATCAAGGTCGTATTTCTCGGGGTACGTTGATTACTTGTACTTTGAGGAGAAAACTATTATCTTATCAACCAATTTTTGTGATTTGCTTTACTTAACTAAAAAGTGAAATAAATTGCAAGATTAAGAAAGGGGTTTAGGCAATGATTAAAAGACTAGTACCCGATCTTGAATCACCTCGGCTTGAGAATAATCAAAATATAAATAACAAAACTCTAATTCTCTTTAAATAAAATACTTTGACCATGGAGGTTCCCAAAGCATGAACACACCTCTCTCGAGGAAGTGCCCAACTGAGCTTAGGATGAAACGACCGAACTCTCATTCTTTAATCAAATACATAAGGCTCGCTTTACGCTATGAACCCCACTATTGGATTTGACTCCAATCCGGGAGATTTACGTCATCATCTCTCGAGGGGTGCATAAAACTCTCTTTACCCTTGAGTGATCGATTCACACTTTGAGCATCTCGGCTAACTAAGTATGAAAACCTAAGTGAAAACCACATATCAACAATATGACCTCACTAATTTAAAAATCAAGGGTAAATCAAAAGTGTTTATTTTAAAGAGAAAAAGAGGGCTTGAAGAACATAACTTGATTATCTCATCCTCGGATCATCTCGATTGAGTACCAATGAGAGTTTAGTTAATCATGGTGGAGGGGTAAGAGGAAGGCATGAAATAAATTTGTATAAAAATTACTAAAGGAGAGAGATTAAGGAAAGACAAATAAAATTATATTAATAATAAATGTTGATTACAAGTGCAAAAGGAGGCTACAACAATAATGAAAAGGGATTACAAATTCACTAAAAGATGTTGCATGAAAAGAAACTAAGAGAAAATTACATGAAAAGAAGTGAGAGAAAATGAGAACATAAGGGGAAAACACTTAAAAATAGCAAAAACAGCAACTAGCAGCACCTCCCCACTCCAAAATTCTGAACTTTGAACTCATGGGAGCTGCAGGAATTTATAGAATTTTTTTTTTGCAAAATTCACGCCCTCGGTCACGCCCGTGACCTAGGGCGTGTAATATTAAGTTGACCTCCTTGAAGATAAGCCGACGGGATGGCGTCAAGCTCGGAAATTGGTGAACACGCCCTCGGTCATGCCCGTAACCTAGGGCGTGTAATGTACGGTGAGCCTCTATTCAGTGAGAGATGCGTTGCAGCTGTTGGATCTGTAGGCGCCCTTAGAGGGGGGGGGGGGTGAATAAGGGTTTTAAACTTTTTATAGATATTAAAGAAAATAAATCTCTGTTGCTACCGCCAGCGGTAGTATTACCGCTCGGCGTTAGTGACAGAGAAATTGGCTTTCAGGTTAAGACAATGAAAATCAAAGGGCACGAATCATAGATGAAGAAATAAACATATTTTCATTAATCATCAAATCGAAATACATATGTTTACAAAGACTTTTCCAATAACGCTTGGAAAGAGGCGACAAATGAAAAATTCTTTTTCGTTTTCTATACCGACCCTTCTCCCAAGGACCGGTTGGCTTTAGCCTGTCTCTCCCCAGACAAGGACTCAAGCCGCTCTAGTCAATCTATCACCAGAAAGGCCTCGAGCACCCCCTAGATCTACTCCCTAGACCCAGTCGCCGTGTGGCGAATTCCTCCCTAAGTCCTACCTAGACCTAGTCGTCGTGTGGAGAGTTCCCCCTAGTCCCTGCAAGGCCCTAGTCGCCGTGTGGCGAGTTCCTCTACCGAACAAAAGATATAAAAATATTACAAATAAAAAAATAACAACCAAAGACAAACTCCCTCTTAGGTTGAACTCGAAGATCTTGTCGAAGGTGCGCCGAAGTAATCCTTTGAGTTGATGCGTGCGACCTTCACGTAGAATAAGCATGTTGGTTCTTTCTTCGAGTTCCTTGCGTTCACGAACGTTGACGGAGTTGTCTTGGCTGCTTCTGAAGGCTCTCACGAGTGCTCTGAAATAAGGCTTCAATTCGTTCTGCAACAGCCCGCCATAATGGAGGAAGCACCGCTCTTTAAATAGATTCGACAGCTACCGCCTGCGCTAGTACTACCGCCCCGCGATATTGACACGACGCGCACACGGATCGTGTCAGCTAAGGCAACTTCTGAGCGCAAACGATTGTGACAGCCCAGCACGCCGCGGTAACACTATCGCCCCGCGATAGTGCGATTTCCTTCCTTCAGCCAATATCTCTTTCCAAATTTGCCCCTCAATCAACTGCAGACGGGATGTTTCCAAAAGCTACCGTCGGGCGTTAGACCTAAACGCGCTGCGATAGTACTTGCCATACATAGCAACCCGACGGCATTCCTTTTTCTCCACTTTCCTTTCTGTCAATAGTTTACAAATATGCTAGCGCGAGCGTCAGTGCTAGCGCTTCGCGGTAGATCATTTCGTCGGGCGCATCTTCGTCGAGCTGACCTCAGCTTTCGTCGATCTCAATCTGGTTCGTCGAACGGAAACTTGTTTTCGCCGATCTCAATCTGGTTCGTCGAACGACATCATTTTCTTCGAACACCATTTCGTCTTTCGGACGCTAGCGCCAGCGTTAGGCATACCGCGGCGCAGTAGACCTTTCAGATCTTCTCAGCGGTTTCTGTTGGAAATGCGGTTCAGCAATTGCCCCAGTGTTGCGGCACTAGTCGAAGCGGAAAGGGCGTGTCCCCCGCGGGCCTAACTGGCTGCCACGTGGATCCTGCTTGGGTGACCAGCTCTATTAAGGATAGGTAGCGCCTTCACCAACAGTCCGGGCTTTTGGTCGAGTTGGTTGTGCCGAGTCCCCAATAAGTGGTCTCAGAGGGGGTCGCGTGTTCGAAACCCCGGGTCGTTGCTGGGGGGGGGGGGGGGGGGATTGTTGGAACTGCGGTTCAACAATTGCCCCGGCGTTGCGGCACTAGTCGAAGCGGAAGGGCGTGTCCCCCGCGGGCCTAACTGACTGCCACGTGGATCCTACTTGGGTGACCAGCTCTATTAAGGATAGGTAGCGCCTTCACCAACAGTCCGGGCTTTTGGTCGAGTTGGTTGCGCCGAGTCCCCAACAGTTTCGTCTCAGCGATTTCGTCTCAGCGGTTTCGTTAGTGCTAGCGCCAACGGTAAGGTTAGCGCGGCGCGGTAGCAACAACACACAGCACCCTGGAGATTTAAAAACATAGAATCCTGCATACTATAAAACAAAACAAGTATGTTCAAATACAATAGGATTTGTAATTGTCAAACCAAGAGATGCGGAAAGCATGTTCCAACAAACTCCCCCTTTTGATAATAACAAATCCCCTTAGAAAGAAATTACAATTGTTAGGAATTTGTGTTTATAATAGTGATAAGCATGAAAGTTAAGATATGTGCATATGCTCCCCCTAAATGAATTCTCCCCCTAAGTGAATGCTCCCCCTACAACAAATCTTCCTATGAACTTAACTCCCCAAACATGTTAATTTCTTTCAAATTTATTCTCCCCCTTTTGGTATTATCAAAAGAGGGTGGAGAGGTAGTCCAACAAAAAGTGCAATAACTGTGTAGAGAGGGAATGATCATGATAAAGAGTGAAACGCAAAAATAATACAATAGATAGGAGAGAGAAAAAAGAAAGAAAAGAAAAAAAGGAATGTGAAGAAATAGTCATAAAGAAACCACTTGTTGGGAAAACGTATTCATGATCGAGCGTACAAGTAGTAAAGATGTGGAAAGCATGACGAAATGATTTTTTTTGTTAAGTGAACATATATATAGAAATTGTGAAGCATAGTAAATGATTAAGAATTTTAGACATAACAAAATAGATGTTGTAGCATTTTAAGTATCCAAAGGATTTTGCTTGATAAACGTTTTAAGCATAAAAAGTAAAGATTTCCAAGTAACCAATCTACCCAGACAATATGTCTACACCCTAGCCCCGTACTAAGTGACGGATGGGCATGAGGAGCTGCATACATGTCGTAGGTTGGGGTGTTAGTCCCATATGCAAACACTAGACAAAACTTAACCTAACACTCTTTCCTCTCAGTGCCTCGCAAGGCCCCACTGGAACCCTCCCCGGTTAAGGACAAGACATGACTAGAGATAAGGTTAACTAATGTCTACAACCCTACGCCTCCGCTATGGTGAGATATGAAGTCATGGATAATAATTATTGGAAACATTTAAGCGTTTTAAATCTAATGATGAGTTCATAGCTTATGGATTTATATTTTTATTTGAATTTAGTAAACAAACACCTCGCATAGCTATTTTGAAATCCCTTAATGAATCAAAGTTTTAGCATTACAATATTTTCATGTTGAGAGCAACCAATATAAATTTTACCAAGCAAGTCTACCATTTGTTAAAAAAAGAATTTTGATATTTAAGACTTTGATATAAGCATGAGAGCGCAAGGTAAAAATATATGGTGATGATGATGCGGAAGAGTTATAGAAATACAAGAAAACATCTATTTATAAACATGACGATTCATAAGAAGATATATGAGTTAAATTCCAAAAATGAAGATGTTTTTTGTATTTTGCATTTAATATCTTTAATTTTGATAATAAAGTAACCAAGCATGAAATAATGTTTTCAAAGAGAAATTACTACAACGTTATATTAATTCACAAATTCAAAACATACAAAACATTGTAGAGATCATGCTAGGTTATCTAGTGAATTTCATAAATAAAGCGTAGTATAGCATTTGCATTAGGATCCAATACTCATGAGAAGAAGTGTTATGGAAGATAATGATGTGCACATAAGTGTATTTTGAGTAGAGTAAACACATGTTTTAATAAAAAATACAAGAAATATGTAAAGTAAAGAGCACAATAAAACACAAATAATTTTACTTCCACACACTTCAATGCACAAAAAAATGTACAACTACCAAGGTCCTTTGCACACACAATGCTCATTAAGACTTATCAGGGTGCAAAGCAGTGCTTGGGGGATCACATATTTTATTTTATTTTAATATTGAAACTAGTGATCCGGTGTACTTAAGAGTAAGTGGTTTTTATGTTGAAAGAAAGATATGGTTTGCACAAGATACTTTACTATTCTTTCTAAGGTGCTCAACCTCACAACGCTTATTAAGATTTATCAGGAGGTTCAAGTAGTGCTTGGTGGAGTTATCTTTGTCACTTTATTTTATGATTTTTGTTTTGTACAAAGTTCTCCGAATACACTTGTTTTGCAAACCAATATAATTTATGAAAACGTAACCACTTTTCTTAACTTTTAAAAGTGCAAATAAAGGTAGTGTAGGTAAGATACTTGTGCAATTTTAATTCATTGTACTATTCCAAAAACATACACAAGCATTCTTAGATTAAGAAACATATGTAGACAATGCCAAAATAAGTGAGTGAATAAATATCATTATCAAACATAAAACATTTACTCATACTTAGATGCATGCTAAGCTTAGTTCTACACAACTTTTACAATACAATTTTATGCACAAATGATTAGATATATCAAAGCATGAAAAAAAACAATGTTCAACGTAGTTTGAAGGATTGAATTGTAACATTGTAGAAGGTCTAAAAGATGGGTTAAATCATGCTTGATTTTCACTGAAGTCCAAACAGTATTTTTGATATTTTTTGGAAAAATAATTTTAATTTAAGTTTGAACTCATATAATTTGATCTTGGACTTCCCGAGGTCTACCCAGTGAGGGGTTCTCCCGGTACTAGGTGATGTGATGGGATGATAACCCAAATCTCCCTTTCGCAAGATACATAAAACAGTTAAGTTCAAAACAATAATTTTTTATACTTGTTTTTGTTTTATATTTTTGTATTTGATTTTTGCATATAAGAATAGAAATCAAACAAATATCCAAAGACAAAAAAAAATATTTTTTTTTGTAATTTGGCTTTTGTCATTTTGTATTTTAATTTTTCAAAAAAAAAAAACAAGTACTGGCAGAATTGCAAAAATGAGTAATACATATAAGATACTATATTTTTATTGAATTTTCAGAATTTTAAAATTTCAGAAAATCGGAGACTTGAGCTAGCGTCGGCGTTAGGTACTAGCGCCTGCGTTAGCTCACAGAGAGTGCTTGTTTTAATCATATAGCCTAGATTTTCTTTGATTTTGCTGCCGATTTTTCTTAATTATGTTTGTGCAATGTAAGGCATGTCTAATGAAGTGAAGAGACGAGAAGAAATTGCAAAAAAATGCGGAAGTTAAAATTTTAGTACATGGGTTTCATCTTCATTAAAGTTTAATTCTTGAGTTTTGCACAACATATGCATGAGTGAAATGATCATAAATAAGTGAAATAATATTCATGCAATTTTTCAATTCCGATTTGACATGATTATGATTTAACATGCTAGGGGTAATAAAAATGACGCAAATATATTAAATACCTAAGCAAAACTTGTGCATTTTATACATTTAGCCTAATACCCCTAAAATATCTTTTAAATCCATTTCGACAATTATTTCATTTAGTCTTAAAAATATCATATGACAAATTTAGTTTTCAAATTTTTATAAGACTTTTAGGAAATGGATTTAGAAGGATAAAAATAAAGGATAAATAGACCACTTGAAAAAAATGATATGAATTTTTATTCAACTTTATTCAATTTGATTTATTTATGAATTTTGGTTTAATATGTGGAAGTCATATCACATGTTATATAAAGTGATCATATCATGATGGCTCAAAGAAATAAAAACAAAAAAAAACAAAAAGGAAATTCAGCATATCATGAAGTAGATAATTGATATTTTAATTTTTTGTTGATTTCTACTTCATGCAAATGATTGATATTTGACGGTGATTTTGTTGATAGCGCGGTTATCAACACACATCCGCCAAGACCCATCCTTCTTAGGAGCTAAGAGGGCCGAAACTGCACACGGACTCATGCTATGGCGTATGAACCCTTTGGATAACAAATCTGAAATTTGTTGTTGTAATTCTTGATGCGCGGAGGGGTTCAAGCGATAATGAGGGAGATTCGGTAAAGAGGAACCCGGGATAAAATCCATCGCGTGTTGGATATCACACATAGGATGCAACTCCGATGGCAATTCCTCTGGGTAAACATCTTTATATTCGTCCAAAAGGTCCCTCAACTCCGTAGCCAAACTATCCATCAAAGGCACCTCTTCTCTTGCGGCTAAACAAACTAACGCATACATCACGCCGTCTACAAATGAATCACGCTCAAACTCTCGCCTCCCAATCAGACTTAGACTCTTCTTTTCTACGAGCAATGTGGTGTCCCTGGATGAACTACCCGTGTCCTTAGGGAGGGTGGGCCTCAAAACCACCTTCTTACCATTGAATAAAAACTCATAAGTGTTGGATCGTCCATAATGAGTAACGCCGTGGTCGAATAACCAGGGACGGCCAAGGACATGGCAAGCGTCCATGGGTATCACGTCATACCAAACCTGATCCGAATATGATTTGATGCGGAGGAGAACTAAACAACGCTTACTAACTGGAAGTGAGGCCTTATTCACCCAAGCAACCTTGTATGGGTGTGGGTGGGGCTCCGCATTTAGGGACATGCGGGTAACCGCGCCCTCGGAGATAACGTTCATACAACTCCCGCTGTCTATGATCAGCTTACATAATTTATCGCCGCTCTTAAAAATCAAGGAGAATAAATTCGTCCTATTCCAATCATCTAAAGAGCGAGGGGTGGCAAGGATGCACCGCATAACCATGAGATGAGGGTCATCTTCTAAATCACTTGGTACGCCCTCTATATCCGACTCATCTGTGGCCTCATAGATATAATCAGGCACATCATCCGTATGCTCAACTAGTGCTAAAGCCCGAGTTTTGGTTGGGCATTCCATAGCGTAGTGGCTGGTTACTCCGCACTGATAACACGTGGCTCTATCTTTACTGATTTTTCCCACGGGAATGCGCTCCCCGGACAGGTTTCTAGTGTCCCTAGCGGTGATGACAATGTTGGATGAGTCCTTGGTCTTGAATTTACCCTTATCCTTATAGGTGGAGGTGGAGGTAGTGGCCGCGGCCTTGCTCTTATAGGAGTTGTGCTTGGCCTTGGACTTGGAGGCGAGGTGTTTCTCGATATCAAGGGCGGCGTTGAATGTAGTGTTTAGGTCCGTGTGACCGTAACGCAAAAGCTTCCTTTGGATATCGTAACTAAGACCCTTACGGAACCTAGATAACGTGACCTCGGGCATCTCCTGGACCTCACAACGGACCATCTTGCCCTTCAGATCGCCCATGTAATCGGCGACAGACCGCTCGCCTTGGCGAAGGGTGGCTAGATCATCAAACATCTGGGTGCGATGATAAGCGGGGACATATTGGTCTTTTAAGAGATTTTTCATGACATCCCGACCGATCGGAGGGACACCATCTATGACTCCTAAGCGACGCTCCTCATTTAGCCAAAATACTTTGGCCCTACCCGTAAGCTTCATCCGAGCGACTTGGACCTTTTGCTGGTCCGCCAAGTGATGCCACTCGTAGTAGCACTCCATGTCTAATACCCAATTCAGGAAGACTTGGGATTCTCCTAAACCATCATAGGTGGGGGCGTTAATTTTTATGGCGCGGGTGAGATCGACTTCTCGCTCCTGACGACGAGGTGGTGGTCGATCACGCTGAGGTAGCTCCTCGTGTACGTCTTCCTCGTAGTGTCGTGCCCTATGACCTCTAGGTGGAGTGGGAGCGCGGTTCGGTGGACGATTACCCCTAGGAGGTGAAGGGGTTCGATGGGCCAACAGTTGGGTCAACATGTCCCGCAGCTCTCCCAATTGTTGATTCATTTCATCCCAAAGGACATCAACAGCAGTGGGGTGTGGAGGCGTTTGTCGTTCGTCGGCCGTACTTGACGAGGACGAAGCGTGGTACTCGTGACCGGATCTAGTGGGCATACGACGTGCACTTGAAGAGAAAGTTAAATTTTGTAGAAAAATAAAAATTAAAATTTGGTGCACACGTGAGACCTAGACACGAGCGGACCGTGACCAAGTTAGGAAATTGGTCAACCTCGCTTTGATACCAAATTGTTGGCGGGCTAGTCTCCGAAAGACTAGTACAAGGCTAAATATCGCTCTCTCGCAATACCCCGCTCTCCAACGTATTTAGGATAGAAATCTAACCACCTAAACCGATGTCAAACAACCACAAACCTAACGTCAGTACCAAGAGGATCCGACTAAAACAACGATCGAAAAGTAGTCGGAAGAACTCCCAAAAGGGTTGGTCTCCAGATTGCCGCAATCCACCAAATCGGAAGGGGATATCGCATCACCTTGCGTATTTGAACTAGATCTTGCTAATCCTTTAAGGTATTAAGAGATCAGAAAATATTACGATTGAGTTAAGCAAACGCAGCGAGAAATTCATTCAATGCTTCCAAAACCACACTCAAACTAGCCACCAAGCAAACGGAGGGAGAACACACCAAGTGGAGGAGGAGTCGTTACCCAACCGAGAAGATGATTAGGCGAGTCTCACGCCAAGGATCCACCGGAGTCACACCGGAGGAGATACACCGCTTGTCTTCAACGGAGTCGCACCGAAGAAGATCTCCCGCCGAGGGAAGAGGGACCACGCCAGGGCTTGGCCGAGCTTCACGAGGGGTAGGGATGGCGGCGGCGTCCTGCTGCGTCACACGATAGGGAGGCGGAGGAGGCCGACGGCGAGTCTCACGCCGGGCGAGGGGAGGCGGCTGCGTCGCGCGGCACACCGAGCGGGAGGGGCGAACCCTAAGGGGCGCTGGAGGAGAAGTTCTCACGGGCAGTTTTTTGTTCTCAAATTTATGATCATTAAAAAAAATAAAGAGAGGGGATCCACCTATATATGGTGGAGTTCATTACATCATAACCACTCATGAAGGAAATCAAATTCTAACCACTAGTTATGCTAAACGCAGTCCAGATCAGGCTAAGCGCAGTCCACATTAGCATACATGCTGAAATTAAAATCTTAGAACTAAAGATAACGGTAACGGAGAGTACGAAACTAATATTTAATATGTTTTATAATCATATTAAATATTAGTTAAGTGTGAGGCCGCAAGTCGTAGCGGCGGCGAGCGTTGCGAGCGTGATCTCCTTTGTTGTTGCGCCTCAAGTCTTTTTCGGTGGTGACGACTTCCTCGGTAACATCTTCAATAGGCGGAGGCGCCGTCACAACAGTACGAGCAGTAGAAGTAGCACCACGAACATGATGCATAGGAGGCGGGCCTGCATCAATCCTCCCCCGGTCGAAAGCACTCATCACCGGTGAGTGGTCGTGTAAATAGCGTCGGAGAAGGTCCGCATTCCACTGGTGTAGGTCATGCTCAGGAACCCAAGAATCATCTGAAAAAGAACGTCCCTTCCAACGAACCAAGAAGCGACGTGTAGGCCCGTCCGGTGTGTCGATCATCTCTTCATCCAAAATCCTGTCAGGAGATGGCAAAGCATGGAAAGATCTAGCAAAAGTGTCAGCATCAGTTGAAGACAAAGCAGTATAATCTCCCACCCGTGTGTCATCAAGTGAATCCTTGGCACACTCATTCCCAACCCCACATAATGTAGAAGAAGACTCACTTAAGGAAGAAAATGTAGAATTTGGTGGAAGTGGCGTGGTATAGAGTGTTGATCAACCGCTGAGACGAGCTTTCGTCGACCGCTGAGAGCATTTCGTCGAACGTAGAGAGGAGTTCGTCAAACGCAGAATGAGTTCGTCGAACACAGAACCTTGGCGAGTTCGTCGAACGCAGGATGGAGTTCGTCGAACGCAGTATGGAGTTCGTCGAACGCAGAAAACTTATCTTTTCCTTAGTTCTAAAAGCCTAAAACCTTGACCCTTAAGACTATACATTGGGGTTAACTTAGTCCTAATAAACAGATAGTAATCCTAGCCCAAATCAGTAATAGAGTTGTTTCAACAATCTCCCCCTATTTGGGTTATGACACTATTTGACAAAAATTAAAACAAACAAAACACAGAGTATATATATCTCGCAGATTATAAACATTTCAGCAGATATATAAGAAATATGATACTTTGAGTTTAGAAACATTACATTTGAAAACAGAAATAATAATAACAAAACAATCAGAACCTTTTGTCTTTCTGAATTCTTACTTTCTGACTTTCTGAATTCTGATATTGTCTTTCTCTGAGTTTTGGGTTTGATTAACTGAGCTGTAGCAATAACTGATTATCTGAATCTGTATCTGTTGCTTCTTCTATATCAAAAGTTGTATCTGAATCTGCATTAAGCTAGAGCAAACAGTGCATCTGAAATTGCAACATATATAGCTTCTTCATGCATCATCTCCCTCTTTCATAAAACATCTCCCCCTGAGAATGGAGCTTCTTCAGCTTTCTCCCCCTGTCTAGTTCATAGAACATCTCCCCTGAGCAAAAACTGCATCATATGGAGCTTCTTCATAGAACTTCTCCCCCTGTCAAAAGGAAAGTAACTCCCCCTAACAAAAAGGAGCTTCTTCAAGAAACTTCTCCCCGTGCCTAGTTTCAGGAAGGCCTGAAGCTAGGCCCCTAGGAGAAGGGGCATTTGAAGAGGTAGGGAAGAATGCAATTTTTGAAGAAATATTGTTATTGTTCCTGCAAAAGAAAATAGAGATCAAGTGCAAAGGAACTGGAAAGAGAGGCAATTATGTAGGCATTAAGTAAAAATAAAAGATTTGATTATAAGGAAAGATACAGAAAAAAAAGCTTCATCAAAACTAGGTTCGACGAAAAATAAATTTTCGTCGATCTCAGCTCGACGATCTAGATGACTTCGTCGATCTCCGTTCGACGAATGACTAGATTTCGTCGATCTCAGTTCGATGAAAAAGATGGGATAAGTAGAATTTTTTTTTCAATTGATTGAATCTCCATCTATCATTCCTAGCTGATTTATAAAGAAGATATGTTTCTTTTCATCCAATGGCTTGGTGAAAATATCAGTTCTTTGTAAGTCAGTAGAAATGAATTGTAAACCAATGTTATTTTTATCCACATTATCTCTGATAAAGTGGTGCCTAATTTCTATGTGTTTAGTCCTACTATGGAGTTCTGGATTTTATGCTATAGATATTGCACTAGTATTGTCACAAAATATAATTGATTTATTTAGATTGATACCATAATCTAGAAGTTGATTTTGTATCCACAATATTTGTGAGCAGCAACTGCCAGCAACAATATATTCTGCTTCAGCTGTTGATGTAGACGCAGATGTTTGTTTCTTACAAAACCAAGACACAAGCCTATCACCAAGAAACTGACAAGTTCCTGATGTGTTTTTCCTGTCTACTCTGCATCCAGCATAATCAGAATCTGAGAATCCAGTTAATTCAAATTATGATGCTGTTGGATACCATAGTCCTAGATTTGGACAACCCTTTATATATCTCAAAATTCCTTTTAACAAAATTAGGTGAGATTCTTTGGGGTTAACTTGGAACCTAGCACAAATACAGGCAGCAAATATTATATCAGGCTTACTTGCTGTTAAATGAAGTAATGAGCCAATAATTGCTCTATATACTTTTTGATCAACATGTTTCCCTGATTCATCATTATCAACAACATCATTGGAGGGCATGAGTGTTTTCATGGTGGAAGCATCAGCTATACCAAATCTTTTCACTAATTCCTTAGCATACTTAGATTGTGATATGAATATGTCATTTGGAGTTTGCTTCACTTGAAGACCAAGGAAGTATGATAATTCACCCATACTACTAATTTCAAATTTAGATTGCATTAGGTTAGAAAACCTTTTGCATAGATTTGAATCAGTAGAGCCAAATATGATATCATCTACATATATTTGAACTAGTAAAGTTTGATTTTTATGTATCCTGAAAATAGGGTTTTATCAACTATGCCTCTACAGAAATTGTTCTCCAAAAGAAAATTAGCTAAAGTCTCATACCATGCTCTGGGAGCTTGCTTGAGACCATAGAGAGCTTTATTAAGCTTTAATACACAAGAAGAGTGGGTTGGAGAGATGAAATTTGGTGGTTGTTTCACATAGACTTCTTCTTTGATATCTCCATTCAAGAATGCACTCTTCACATCCATCTGGTATACTTTGAATTTGTTGAATGCAGCAAAGGCCAAAAAATCCTGATAGCTTCAAGTCTTGCAACATGAGCAAAGGTCTAATCATAGTTAATTCCTTCTTCCTGTGAATATCCTTGGGATACCAATCTTGCTTTGTTTCTGACTATGTTGCCTTGATCATCTAGCTTATTCCTGAAGACCCATTTGGTGCCAATGACTGGATGGCCTTTTGGTCTTGGAACCAAATCCCAAACCTTGTTCCTTTCAAATTGATTGAGCTCCTCTTGCATTGCAAGAATCCAATTTGGATCTTGTTCTGCATCTTTTATGGATTGAGGTTCAATCTGGGATAGGAAACAAGTGTGCATCTGATTTTGGTGTAGTTGATTACATGTTTGAACACCTCCTGAAATATCTCCAATCACTTGAGATATTGGATGATCTCTAAATGTGATGTGATCAACAGTTGGAGTTGGTTCAGCAATGGTATCCACTTGAGGAATTTGTTCAGTTGTCACTTGATTTGATTTGTCAGCAAGATCTTCTGGATGATCTTCTTCTTCACTGTCTTCAAGATTTTGAGTTGATGGAAGTGGAGAATCTCTATTCTGTAGATCCAATCCATTTAGTTCTTCACATAGAACTGGTACTTGCAAATTATTTTTGGTTGAGGTGGTGTTCCTCTTCTCATTTAACATGTTAGTCTCGTCAAAAGATACATGCATGGACTCTTCTATCTTAAGAGTAGATTTGTTGTAAACTCTGTATGCTTTACTAGAAAGAGAATATCCAAGGAATATACCTTCAGCAGATTTTGCTTCAAATTTCCTTAAATACTTCTTATCATTGTTATGCACATAACATTTGCAACCAAATATCTTAAAATAGTTAACCTTAGACTTTTTATTCTTAAGTAATTCATAGGGAGTTTTACCCTTAAGCTTATGTACAGGCTTCTGTTCAACACATAATTTGCTGTGTTCACTGCTTCTGCCCAAAAAGAGATTGGCAAGTGAGCATCAGCAAGCAATGTAGTTGCTGATTCAATTAAGGTTCTATTTTTCCTTTCAGCTACCCCATTTTGTTGAGAAGTTCTAGGAGCAGAGAAACACTTCGTGATCCCTTCTTTTCCACAGAATTCACTCATCAGAAGAGATTCAAACTCAGTGCCATGATCACTTCTGATCAATGCAACTAGAGTAGAGTACTCAATCTTGATGGACCTGAGAAAGTCTGTCAGAACACTGAAGGTGACAGACTTGTTCCTAAGAAAGAACACCCAAGTGAATCTTGAGAAGTCATCTACAATAACTAAAGAATAATGCTTCCCTCCTAGACTTTGTATTGCAGTGGGTCCAAAAAGGTCCAAATGTAGTAAATACAAAATCCTAGGTGAATCACTCTTGGATAAAGATTTAAAACTACTTCTAGTTTGCTTACTCAATTGATAAGCCCTGTAGAGTCCTTCCTTCTTGTATGAACCAGAAGGTAGTCCTCTAACAAGATTGTCCTTAGAAAGCTTAGATATTGTTCTAAGGTTAATGTGTCCTAGCCTTTTATGTCATAATTCATTTGTTTTATTTATAGAATTAAATAAGAAAATATCAGAATTGGCAGAGTCAAAATTGACTAAATAAATGTTTCCATGTCTAATACCAGGTAATACATTTATGTTTTTATTATTGGTAATAAGACATAAGGACTGGTTAAAGGTTACCCGATAACCTTCATAACATAACTGGCTTATGCTGATGAGGTTGCACTTCAGACCCTTGACATAAGCTACCTCTTTGAAGGTGACTGCTCCAACTTTGATCTGTCCATAGCCTTTGGTTTGTCCACAGTTGGAGTCTCCAAATATCACTTTGGGTCCAAGCCTTGCCTTGTAGTTGCTCAGGTTGGCCTTGTTTCCTGTCATGTGCTTTGAACACCCACTATCCAAATACCATTGTTCATTTTTGCTTGGATAGCCTTGTACCTGCACAACAGAAAAAATAAACTAGTTGTTCTTGACCCAGACTACCTTTAGTCCTTTTGTTTTTCCACAAAACTCTGAAATGAAAGATATCTCAGGCTAATCCATATAACCTTGTGGATGATATCTCCTTGGAGGAATTATCCATTCAGTAAAAGGATTGAAAGTATGTGAAGAATAAGAATTCTTCAGATTTTCTGTATGTTTTCCGTTCGGCGAACTGGGCTGAGTTCGTCCCATTCGATGAAGTGAAGTGCTTTCGTCGAGCGTCGTTCGAATAATAACTATACTGAAATTCTGGCTTCAGAGTTCGTCGATCTCCGTTTGATGAAATGAATTGATTTCGTCGAGCTCCGTTCGACGAATTCTGCTGAATTCTTTTATTCTTAACAGCCTTGCTTGAAATGTTTTCATCTATTTCTACAGCCTCTTTGCCCTTGGCAGAAATGAATTTTACTGGTGTAGAAAGTATGTTTTTCTTAATCAGAGGTGGCTCACTTGATGATGCACCTAAGCCCAGTTTGCTACTTAATCTGGCATTCACTGTGCTTGTGATGTCCATCAGTTTGATGCTTCTCCCATTTAGGGTGTAAGACCCCATTTTTTTTCTTTTCAAACCCGGGGTCTTAGGCCCAGAACCGCCGTTTTGCGGTGACACCCTCGCTCATGAAGGTTGCCACCACAAAACGTCGATGTTGCCGACCAAATCGATCACAAAGAAGCAAGAACAAATAAACTTAAACAAAAGAGCCAAGTCCACATCACATAGAAAAGTAAAACATCATAAGGGATGTCCACATAATATAACTGAATAAAAGATTACAATAATAAAGGGCTCATGCACTATACATCATGTCCTCACTACAAGATCACTCGCGGAAGCTAACTACTAATCACTCACTGATCCTGAAACTTGAGCTCCTGTACTAGACTGGCCCGCCTCCGTCTGCACCGGCCTCTGGTGTTGTTGCATCTCCTCGATCTCCTAAAATGATAAGGTCCACCGACCGTTAGTCAAAAAGACTAAGCCAATCCCCCACCCCTCCCCCGGTGACTCCTAGGCACCGAGCGGGAAGGATGAAGCGGAGGACAATAAGGGGTAAAAACAAAAGAAGATGACAGGGGATTTAGTCTACAGGAATTGCCCTACACAACACATGTGATTATAAATAATTGAAGCATTAAAATAAAGCGGGAGGATGGGTGACCTCCTGGGAATTCCACGCGCTGCCGCTTAACTGGATCAATTCTCATCAAAGGGGGACTACGGTCTCCAACAATCCACTGTGCCCTGTGGTGGGACAGAGAGGGGTTGGGGTGCATGGTCTGCAGACCATCTGGTTAGGCTGAACCCTTCCGGTGCCAGCTGGGTCCCGTGTTGGCGGGCCTGGGCTAGGAGGGTGCTGGCGGTCCAGCTGGGTCCCGTGTTGGCGGGCCTGGATCGTTACAAAAAGTGCAATCCTGAACCTAGAGGTGGGCGAGGCCCAACCCACCGCTTCCGTTTGCCACTACGGGAGTATCCTTCAAATTTCTTAGCCTCAGATAGTTTGTTCTCAATGAGAATAATATGTTCTCTGGAGGCAGCCAAATCTTTCTTAAGAATAGCATTTCCTTCACTCAGTTGGTTCATTTCAGCCAACTGATTTCTGAGAGAGATTATCTCTTTCTCGGATTTAATTAAATCTAAGCAAAGAACTTTGAATTCATCTTTGAATTCAATTGAATTAAAATCAAAATTTGAGATTACCTGATCATCATCATTTTCAGCTTCAGATTCTGATTCTTCTGAATTATGTCCTGAGGCATTGATAACCATCATGCAGAAGTTCCTTTCTTCTTCTTCATCCTCATCATCACTGGAGCTGGATGAAGATGCATTTTCTGACTCACTGCTTGAGTCATAGATAGCCATCAAGCATTGATCTTTGTCATTTGATTCATTTTCATCTTCAGATGAGCTGGATGAAGACTCTGACTCTTTTGCAGAGCCTTCAACCATGTTGTTGAGGATATTCCAGATATCCCTAGCTGAGGTGCAGTCCACAACCTTTTGAAATAGTTCATCTGACATTGTCTATGCCAATATGTTCATAGCTTTGGCATCATCACTTCTCTGCTTCTTCTATGCATCTGTCCACTCAGGTGGTGGAACAGCATTATTTGTTGTTGTGGTTTCAGCACTTGCTGTTGCTGTAGGTGTAGGAGGTCCTGTCAAAATAACATTAAAAATATCCTCATCAATAGAATTCATGTACAATCTGATCCTTGCCTTCCATAGTGCAAACTTACTTAGATTGCATATAGGAGGTCTTGTGCTTGAATATTCTTTGTTCTGTGCCATGAGTTTTTTTAGAAAAAATAAAACTCTAGAATAAATTAAGATCTAATTGATCTTTGGATTCAGGTGTTAGCCTGTCTAAAATCAACCAACCTCTGATACCAATTGAAAGTCCTCTGGTATCAGTGGAAAGTCCTCTGATACCAATTGTAAGTGAGGTTAGATCTTAGATTTACTCTAGAGGGGGGGTGAATAGAGTATTAAAAAGTTTTTCACTTATTTTTATAGCGGAATTAAAAATAGTGATACTTATATGTGTATGAGTGAGTTATAAAAACAAACACAAAGAGAGCACACAGCACAGTACAGAAAAATAAACAAGAACGCAGAGGACACAAGGATTTTATAGTAGTTCCCCAATAAACCTGGGTACGTCTACTCTTCTACCACCCTTGGTAGGATTCCACTAGGTTTTTGATCAGGTGCCCTATCACCAATGGGGTTTTGATCAGGTGCCCAAAACACCAAGGAGCTTTTTATCAGGTGCTCTAACCAAACTACAGGTTTTTGATCAGGTGCCCTGCCACCAAGGGGTTAACTTTTGAAGGGAGTTATAACACTATACAAGAGGGTATAAAGAGGGTTTAGATGTTCTTCTCTGTCAATAATCTGAGAGAAGACTCTAGTGGAATGTGATGCTGTAAATCTCCCCCTGTCTGATTAAAATGTTTGACAGTTGAGGATGGAGCTTTCTCTTGAAAGAAGTATCTTCATGTATCTTCCTGATAGCTGATAAATCTGAGAGACAAAATGTTTCTCAGATTGTTTGTTGCTCTTTGAAGATCTGAACTTGCAGCAGAGATCTGAGATAAGTATGTTGATATTGTTCTCAGAGAATAAGATGGTGCTGCTATAGAAGATGAAGATCTGTGAAGCTTTTTCTTTTCTTCTTTCTGTATATTTTCTCTCAACAATATTCCTCTTCCTCTTTCTTTTTCCTGTAAAGATAATCTGTGATGTCGTAAAATTGCTGTCTATCTTCTTCCTTTTTCTTTTTGATAATCTCTGACTGATTTCAAATTCAAATCCCTTGATTTAAGGAATAAAATATTCTGAAAGAGATATCCTGGAAACTGCAAATCTGACACGCTTTATATCTTTTTCCTTTTCTATGAAAATGTCCTTTTCCAAAGAAATGTCAACGGCTATTTTCGAAATAGGAGAATAATATAAGGAAATATAATATCCTGACTTATCTGGAAGAAATAGAGCCATTGTTGATAAATCTGAGTTCAGAGAATAATATAACTGATCTTCTGAAATAAATCTGCTGAAGAGAATTTTCGTCGATCTGAACAAATTTCATCGAACATAATGTTGAGTTCGTCGACCTCAACTGAATCTAGCTGGAAGAATTGAATTAGTCGATCTGAATGATATTTCGTCGAACGCAGAGATTTGGCAAATTCGTCGACCGCTGAACTGAGCAAATTCGTCGACCGTGAGACTTGGTCAACCACTAAGACTAAAGTTCATCAACCGCTGAGACGAGCTTTCGTCGACCGCTGAGAGAATTTCTTCGAACGCAGAGAGGAGTTCATCGAACGCAGAATGAGTTCATCGAACGCAGAACCTTGCCAAGTTCGTCGAACGCAGAAAACTTATCTTTTCCTTAGTTCTAACAGCTTAAAACCTTGACCCTTAAGACTATACATTGGGGTCAACTTAGTCCTAATAAACAGATAGTGATCCTATCCCAAATTAGTAATAGGGTTGTTCCAACAGCGAGGCACGCGCCGTCAACGCGTATCACTACCCTAGGATTCCGCCGCGGTCAGGAGTGCGAGGTCATGGTAGGTGGAAATGGATACACTACTAGTCCTCGCTCACACTCCTCTGCCCGGCGAGATCCCCCACGATGCCTAACATTATGTTTAATCTCGTTGGACAATTTCGCAATTTTTTTTGTTAACTATTTCTCGCCTACTGCTGGGGCTCTCGCGTACTTATTATTTGTCTGTGTGATAATGGCTAGTGATGCCCATTCCATCTCTTACTTTCGCTTTCTTTCTGGTTATTCTTGCATAGAAATATCGTTTATACTAACCTCGCAGGTGGGTCTCGCTTGCTAATATATCTGGGGTTGCTTTATGCTCTCGCATGCAACCAAACACGGGGTTTTGCCTAACTGCACCCCCCGTCGCATCGACTTCTTTCCCGCGCTTTTTATTTCCTATAAATAGGTTCCGGCGCTGAACCCACCTACCGCATTTAACTCCAGCCCTTCTTCTTCCTCTGCCTGCGAGATCTCACGTTCCCTCTCTCGCGCCTTCCGCTCTTTCTTTTCGCAGGTCTCAACAATGGTCGGTGATGCTAGCGAGTCGGAGGGCCGGCTGAAATGCGCCTGGGCCTTCACCGACCACACCTTTTTCAACAGCAACCTAACCGAGGAAGAGTACCTCACAGCCATCGCCGACTTTATACCATCGGGATTCTCCGCTCGCTGCCCAAGCGAGAACGATGTGATCAACGTCCCCATGCGGGATGAACTCGCCATCCCTACCGCCCACTTTGGGGTCGGCCTGCGCCTGCCTCTGTGGCCGGATGTTCGCCAGGTACCTGCTGATCTTGCATACTTTTATTTTTCTCCCGATCTTTAAGCTCTCGCTCACCTCGTTGAGACTTCGTGATATTTCTCGCCAGGTGTTAAAGCACTTCGGCGTGATACTGGGTCAGCTGACCCCCAACGCTATGGTGGTCATCGTCGCGTTCGCTTGTTACATGCGAGAAGAACGCATCGAGTTCAATTTACCGATCTTCCGGAAACTGTTCTTCTTCAGGGCCTACAAGGATGGCACCGCCTACTTCGTGGGCTCGGGTCCCAAGGTCAGTGAGACCGTCAACAAGAGCCATTACTGGGCTCAGAAGTTCCTGTTCGTCCAGGCGAATTTCGGCAATGTTTCCTTCACGCCAATCCAGCACGGCGAGAGCACCTACCACCCCCCCCCCCCCCCCCCCCCCCCCCGGCTCTCAGCGGCCACGATGCCGCCTTGTTCCAGTTCTTCAATAAGAAGAACTTTGAGGTGGCCCACATCCGCTGAAACGTGGACTCGCTACCACCGGTGCTCCCTGGAGAGGGTACGTATCGCGCTTGTTCGCCTACTTCTTTAAAGCTTTCTGATTATATTTCTAATTGTTAGACCGTTACAGGTGAGCGAGATCTGCCCGTCCATCCCCCTACGCGAGCAGTCGGTCAGTTCCTGCGGACCTCGCTCTCGCAAAAATGGGAGCGGACGCCTGCCACGAGACTCCCCGCCCTACCGCCCCGCCTACCCGGAAGAGGGCTGAGTCTTCTGGCCGTAAGGATCCCTCCTCGCAGCTTTCACAGAAGAAAAACATGAAGAATCCCCCCTTCTGAGAAAGGAAAGGGGCATGCCGAGGCTTCCCCAAGCGAGATCCTAATAGCCGACCTCCCTGAGGGAAGGGAGTCCGTCGAGCTAATCGAAAAGGTCGCCAGGATCTCCTCCCTGCCAGTGCCGATAAATCACTGGAACTTTGGTCTCGGCCAAAGGCACAAGGACGAGGCCGGCGAGTACCTGCTTTACTGGAGTCCCGAGGTCAACAAGGCCACCATCTCCACTCTCCTCCCTTCTTGAGTGGAGCAGCCGACGGTCAACGACAGGCGTTCTCGCTCTCCTTCAAACTTTATGGCCGCAAGGACGCCTTGGTCTTCAAGGCCGAGACTGCGAGGACCCTGGCGTATGAGAGTGCGCGAGCCCAGCTCCGCTCTCTGGAGCTCGCCCACATGACGGGCCGACGCTGCCTTCAGTTGGAGCGCCATAACGAGGAGCTCGCCCACCCCTACAAAGACTCTGCTGTCGAGATCACGAGTCTAAAGGAGAGGCTCCTCGCCTCTGACGAGCTTCTCCCCGACCATCAGGATGGAGTGGTAAGTCTTCGAGCTCTCGCTTCCCTCCTTTCCTAACAACAATTCTCCGGCTCACCTACTCTCTTCTTTACAAGATGCCGAGACCGCCAGGGAGCTTCGCGCTCACATTTCCAGCCTGGAGAATGAGGTCGCCGGGTTGAAAGCTCACAACCACGAGCTGATCCGTGCTGCTGTCCCCCCGTCCCCTCGCCCCCTGAAGGATGATCAGCGGGCCAGGGAGGAAGAATGCTGAGAAGCTTCTGTCACCGCGCCGCGCTACATCTTTCGGTCCATGTAGGGAGCCGGCCTGTTGTCTGCCGAGGCGGCTGACCTAACGATCGAGGACGTGGTCCCGGAGCTATTTATGCCAGCCCCGCCACCAGTAGACAGCGAGGACGAATGATCTGCCGGCGTATCTTAAAAAGACTTGTATTTTTATTTTTTGTATTTTTGGCTGGCGAGATCGTCGCAACACCTGTAACTGACTAGTGATGAAATGGAAATCTTCGCCTACTTGTTCATTGTGTTCTCGTTTTCTATATTTTGTTGTTTTTCCCACGCTTATATCACATTTTCTATCGCGTTCACTGTGCTCGCACCCGCCTACCGCATAGCCGCCCGGCTTCGGCACAGGACGTGTATTCGTAACTACCTCCTCGCCTTTTTCGCCTACTTTAGGATTGCAAGTTCCAGGGTCAACCTTTTGAGTCTCCATCTCGTGGGGAGCGGTCCTTCACCTTTTAGTTTTCGGCGAGCGAGACCCTTATACGGCCTCTCGCACCGTCTTCGGGGATTTGAGTGTACACCCTCTTACGTTAGCCAGTGTTCGGCCTGCCTGTATGGGATGGTCACTGCTCTTCCCCCTCTATATTTTGCAAGGGCTCTGCCTCGCGGGAGGCCTTCTGCCCCTAGCGCGCGAGGCGAGCTCTCTCTTCCATTGTTGTGCGAGGTCATCCCTTCTCGTCGAGCGAGACGACCCTTCTATGGTAACCCTGCCAACTTCTCTAGAGATCAACCTGACCCACCGTCTATAAGAGCCCGGCAACGGAATCGATCTGGGGCATTTCAGCACAAAAGAACTTGTTACCTTGCCAGCCTCTCCAGAGATCAACCTGAGCCACCGTCTATGAGAGCCCGGCAGCGGAATCGATCTGGGGCATTCCAGCACCAAAGAACTTGTTACCTTTCCAGCCTCTCCAGAGATCAACCTGACCCACCGTCTATGAGAGCCCGGCAGCGGAATCGATCTGGGGCATTCCAGCACCAAAGAACGTGTTACCTTGCCAGCCTCTCCCGAGATCAACTTGACCCACCGTCTATGAGAGCCCGACAGCGGAATCGATCTGGGGCATTCCAGCATCAAAGAACTTGTTACCTTGACAACCTCTCCAGAGATCAACCTGACCCACCATCTATGAGAGCCCGGCAGTGGAATCGATTTGGGGCATTCCAGCACCAAAGAACATGTTACCTTGCCAGCCTCTCCAGAGATCAACCTGACCCACCGTCTATGAGAGCCCGACAGCGAAATCGATCTGGGGCATTCCAGCACCAAAGAACTTGTTACCTTGCCAGCCTCTCCAGAGATCAACCTGACCCACCAGAGCCCGGCAGCGGAATCGATCTGGGGCATTCCAGCACCAAAGAACTCTTGAGGATTTCTACTTAGGAACAATTTCAAAATTGACATAAGAGGAGTAAACAAAAACATACAAGTAAACTTCAAAAACTTTAAGGGTAGAATCATTTCAAGTCATCCCCACTCCTGGCCCGGCCGAGAGGTACCCCTTCCACATCCTGGAGGTGATACCCTCCTGACTTGAGCACTTCACTTACAATGTAAGGCCCCTCCCAATTGGGGTCAAGTTTACCTACCGCGGCTCCTCTCCCAGCCGTGTCGACTTTCTTCAGGACCAAGTCTCCTTTCTTGAACTGTTTTATTCTGATAAGCTGGTCAAAGTATCGGGTCATCCGCCTCTTGACCTCCTCCTGCCGAATGATGGCGAGATCACGGAGTTTCTCCACCAGGCCCAAAGATAACCTTTGCTCTTCTTCATTCTCCGCCCGCCACTCATCATCGCCTTCTCCCGCAGCGACTACTCGGGGGGACTTTACCTCGAACTCTATGGAAAGCACGACCTCTAATCCATGAGACAGTTTGAAAGGGGTATCCCTAGTGTCCGTGTTTGGAGTAGTTCATAGGGCCCAGAGGACCGAGGGAAGCTGCTCTACCCAGTTGCCCCTGAGATTCTCCACTTTATTCTTGAGTAGGTTGACAATTATCTTGTTCAGTGCCTCCACCTGACTATTACTCCTCGGGGAGCGAGAGCACCTACCGCCCCCGGCTCTCGGCGGCCACGATGCCGCCTTGTTCCAGTTCTTCAGTAAGAAGAACTTTGAGGTGGCCCACCTCCCCTGAAACGTCGACTCGCTACCACCGGTGCTCCCTGGGGAGGGTACGTATCGCGCTTGTTCGCCTACTTCTTTAAAGCTTTCTGATTATATTTCTAATTGTTAGACCGTTACAGGTGAGCGAGATCTGCCCGTCCATCCCCCCTACGCGAGCAGCCGGTCAGTTCCTGCGGACCTCACTCTCGCAAAAATGGGAGCGGACGCCTATCGTGAGACTCCCCGCCCTACTGCCCCGCCTACCCGGAAGAGGGCTGAGTCTTCTAGTCGTAAGGATCCACCCTCGCAGCCTTCGCAGAAGAAGAACAAGAAGAATCCCCCCTTCTGAGAAGGCAAAGGGGCATGCCGAGGCTTTCCCAAGCGAGATCCTACCGGCCGACCTCCCCGAGGGAAGGGAGTCCGTCGAGCCGGTCGAAAAGGTCGCCAGGATCTCCTCCCTTCCAATGCTGATAAATCACTGGAACTTTGGTCTCGGCCAAAGGCACAAGGACGAGGCCGGCGAGTACCTGCTTTACTGGAGTCCCGAGGTCAACAAGGCCACCATCTCCACTCTCCTCCCTTCTTGGGTGGAGCAGCCGACGGTCAACGGACAGGCGTTCTCGCTCTCCTTCGGACTTTATGGCCGCGAGGATGCCTCGGTCTTCAAGGCCGAGACCGCGAGGACCCTGGCGTATGAAAGTGCACGAGCCCAGCTCCGCTCTCTGGAGCTTGCCCACATGACGGGTCGGCGCTGCCTTCAGTTGCAGCGCCATAATGAGGAGCTCGCCCATGCCTACAAAGACTCTGCTGTCGAGATCACGAGTCTAAAGGATAGGCTGCTCGCCTCTGAAGAGCTTCTCTCCGGCCATCAGGATGGAGTGGTAAGTCTTCGAGCTCTCGCTTCCCTCCTTTCCTAACAACACTTCTCTGGCTCACCTACTCTCTTCTTTACAGGATGTCGAGACCGCCAGGGAGCTTCGCGCTCGTATTTTCAGCCTGGAGAATGAGGTCGCCGAGTTGAAAGCTCACAACCACGAGCTGATCCGCGCCGCCGTCCCCCCGTCCCCTCGCCGCCTGAAGGATGATCAGCGGGCCAGGGAGGAAGAATGCTGAGAAGCTTCTGTCACCGCCGCGCGCTACATCTTTCGGGCCATGCAGGGAGTCGGCCTGCTGTCCGCCTGTAAGACCCCATTTTTTTTCCAAACACTGGGTCTTAGGCCCAGAACCGCCGCTTTGCGGTGACACCTTCACTCGGGAAGGTCGCCACTACAAAACGCCGATCCTGCCGGCCAAATCGATCACAAAGAAAAGTGCATTAAAGAAGACAAGCCCACAGAATCAACATGAAAAATATAAAAATGTCCACATAATATAACTGAATAAAAAGATAACAAGGGTTACAATAATAAAGGGCTCATGCCCTGTACATTAAATCCTCACTACAAGATCACTCGTGGAAGCTAACTCTTAATCACTCACTATCCTGAATCCTGTGCTCCTATACTGCACTGGCCTGCCTCCGTCTGCATCGGCCTCTGGTGTTGCTGCGTCTCCTCGATCCCCTAAAATGATATGGTCCACCGACCGTTAGTCAAAAAGACTAAGACTTATGTTCCCCACCCCACTCCCAATGGCTCCTAGGCACCGTGCGGGAGGGATGAAGTGGAGGACAACAAGGGGCAAAAATATAAGCAGGTGACTGCGGATCTAGTCTACAGGAATAACTACAACTACACATGTGTATGTAAACAAATGAAGCAGTAAGTAAAGCATAGTAAAGAGCATGTAATGAATAGTAAAGCAGTATATATGAAAGCAAGTAAAAGGATATAAAAGTAACCATTGATTTATAGGAATGTCCATACAAACCTATAGACCAAGGGGTCGTTTAGCAAGGCCTATCGTATAAAAAGTCTCATTCCAATTTATTCGATAGGGGTAGGGGTTGAAATGCAATGTTTATGCTATGACATGCAAGGTATGTTGTTTATGCTATGTTCATACAAGTGCAACTCACACACTCCGACTCTGTGAGCACAGACCTTTAGTTCCCCCTTTTTGGAGCTAACTAGACTCCCAGGATACTCCCGTAGTGGCAAACGGAAGCGGTGGGTTGGGCCTCGCCCACCTCTAGGTTGGTATTCACACTACCTAACCTAGTCCTATCGTACGCCTCAACGCAAAATCGTGGAGCATCTGCGTACTCTTACTGGCTGGACCACCAGACTTTTATGGCTAAGTGCAAATTACACACTTGCCGAGTCAACGTATTGACGTCGGTGTGAACGACCGTCCAATACTGAAGACCCACCACCTTCGTGCACATGCAAGCATGATCTACTATCTATCTCCGAGCCATAGGCTCCCCGGGCTAACCTGCCCGTCATCAATAACCTTCCGAGCCACCGGCTCGCCGATCCAACCCGTCCGTTCCAACAAACCTTACTGAGTCACAAGCTCACCAGATTAATTAGTCTACTGCTACAACCACCGAGCCCACCGCTCGTAAGACCAAACCGACTAATATTCCCATGATAACGGGGTGTGGGTGAGAGTATTATTAAGTTAAGCTTGTATAACAACTTCTTACTCCTACGGCTTATGGTTAATCTTGGACTTCCCGAGGATTACCCTGTAAGGGGCTCGCTACGGTACTAGGAACTGCAACGGGATGACACCCCAAGGTTCCCTTTCTCAAGACACTTAGTGTTGTTGGTATCTACCCATAAGAACACCCCTCTTATCATTTCACTTGAGTTAAACCTAAGCGCTTTATGACACGCTAGGGAAAAGACGATCCTTCGTCAATCCCAAGCACTACCTTACCCTTAACCCACCATGTGCGCTCTCATCACCTACACTCCTTAGGATGGAATCCTAACTATTTAACCAACCCATGTGCACCATTTGCACCCCATTTCCACCTAGTAGGTCACTAAAAACCTAAGTTTCACAGTTTTACTAAACGCAGACCAAACTAACTATATTAAGCCTAAAAGTAGAGGTACTCTAAATATTCATCCAACTGACTCAATATATTTACTGGAGGTCTATCATGATGTTATAAGACTAAATCTAGAAAATCATATTTTTTCCCTAATTATTTAGTATTTATTTTAATTTCTCCAAACATTTGTCAGGTCTAAAAATGAACATGAAGTATAAGGAATTCTTATGATATGGTCTCCAAATATTATGATAAATCTATGATGACTAAATAACAGCAAATACAATATATCATGTTTTTAAAGCAAGAAATTGTCCTCTATTTTTATTATTTGTCATCTATCCAAACTTGTGAATTTGTGAAGGAACCACCAAAAAGCTCAACACTAAAATTCTGGGAAAATTACCAAACTCTTGTATTTATCAGAAAAGGCTACTGACTAAGTTTCAGGATTTAAGGTAATAATTTTCTCACTAAAATAAATATTTTAAGAAAACCTCAAATAGTAAAAGTTGTGAAGTAGCCTACTAATTTAAGTCTTCAAAAATTCTATAAAAATTCACAGAGCTTCCTAATGTTCTGAAATGTTCTATCACCAATTTGTACAATTTAAAAATGAGTATTGGACCCTCAACTATTTTTCCTAAGCCTAAGATAAAACAGGTGTCTTGTGAATGAAGTACTGATTAAATAATTTATATAAATACACAAAAATTACCAGAGGTCTAAACCACGATTATAAAGGCACTGCCAAGGTTTCATCCTCATCCAAGACCTTTTGATCCTGTAATCATCTCTTATAAGAAATTTCTCTAAAGGGATTATGACCTAATCCAAAGGGAATAATTGTTCCTAAAATTCTTATAAAATTACCTAGGGCCTATTTACACCCTATGAACCTATCCACCAAGTTTCATGACCATTCTATAGCTTTTGACTACATGTCCTTCACAAAGCTCTACATGCACCCCAAGGGGTAAATCTAGGATCCTAGGGCATATCCACCTCCACACCTCCCCAAACCACTCATGGGGGTACTTTAGGTGATCCTAAACCAGTGGACAAGGTTCCACCTCAGGGTGGGGAGATTTGACCACAAAATCCCAAGTTAAACACCATACCCTAACTTTGACCCTATTTGACGTAAGTTGGGTTAACCAATTACTCAATCAAAACAGTCCCAATTGGGCTAAGATTTTTACCTAGGTCATAACATAACCCTAAGGAGCACCCACCAACATTTGGGGGGCATTGGAGGTCATTTGACCCACTAATTAATTAATATATGATTTATGAAATTATCTCAAAAACCTTAGAAAAAGTTCTCCTAAAATTCCCATCCTTTGGTATGATGTGTGGGTGTATATAACTAGCCTAGGTTTTAAATATCAAGGCCATAACATCTACCAATAAAAAAGATATGAAGGAAAGAGTGACTGCCCTACCCTAGGGACCAGTCCCACCATTTTTTCTCTATAGGGAGCTACAGTGCTCATTTTGGGCTGAAACAATTTTTAAACTAAAGTAGACGCTAAGGGATACAACTTTGGTGTTGGACACTTTTTCGTCAGAGGTAATCTAGTATTTTTAATCATTAAAATAAACCACAGCAAAACGTGTGACAGAAATTAATAAAAACATTTAATTAAACCACTGTTTCTGCGTTCGACGAAAAGTTTACTGCGCTCGACGAATTGTGACCTGTGTTCAACGAAACCTTATAAAAGTTGCGTTCGACGAAATATAGTCTGCGTTCGACGAATTGCCATATTTCCGTTCGACGAAAACATCTCTCCAGCCTGTTCAGCTAAATTCCTCTCCGTTCAACGAACTCCAACTCTGTTCGACGAACTCAAGATCCGTTCGACGAAACAATTTCGTTCGACGAACTCGTAATTGCGTTCGACGAATGAAATGAATATAAACGTAAATATTAAAACAATTAATAAAAAGATCTTGCACAGATCTTGAAGCAACCCGACGATTGCTGGTCGTCTTCTTCCTCCAGCCGACGGCTGAGATTGCCCCGACCTGGGTTGTCTTCCTTCTTGTTTTTCGGCCACCTATGCGCCGCCCCGGCCGGCCAATTCCACCACCACCTTCGTCGAGGTGGTGGCCGGCGATTAGCGGCAGTTGGCCTGCCGGAGGTGGCCGGAACAAGGATTTGGAGGCGGGAATTAAAGCTCTGAAACTGTAGCTTTTGGCCTACCCGATTTGGGACCAATTGGCCCCAATCCTTGCAAGCAACATGATGAGATCTATCCATAGAGAGAGGGATGAAGAACCAGACCTGTTTGGAGGGTTGATTCCTTGCCGATTTCTTGCTGGCCATGGCCGACCTGGAGCTTTTGGTGCCATGCCGATTCCTGCTCTTGGTGCTCGATTTCTTTGGGAAAGAGGGGGGTTTTGCTCCTCTCCGACCTCTGAAGGAGTTAAAGATGTCAATTGAGATTATGAGGGGGGTTTCACTTAGTGGCCATTAATAGCCATTAATGAAGGATTTCGGTTACACTTGGGGAGGATGAATTGGGCATCAATGTGGCCGGGAGAAGGCTGGAAACTTCTCCTCTCCCCCAGGGGAGATGAATGGTGCCATTAATTGGAGGTAATTGGGGGTTTCTTCTTCTCCTCCATTAACTCCCCCTTCTTTCTCTCTCTTCCAAAATGTGCTTTCTCTCTCCTGTCCATCTCTCTCCAAATTGAATGGCCACCTCAGCAGCATTCAATCCCCATTAGGTAGTGGACCACCTTAATTGGGTCTAGCCCAAGTGGATTGGGTCCAATTTGGGTAAATTAGATCATTTTGACCTAAATTAGGGCAAGGGTAAATTGGTCAAATTGCAAGTCCCATGATGGGGCTTTTTGGTCCATTAGGCTCCTAGTACCCATATAAGGGTAGTGGAAGGGTCAATTTGGCATGGTGGGGGCCAATTGACCTTAGTTGAGTTAGTTTGACCAATTTTAGAATTAAGGTTGACTTTGGTCTAATTGGCCTCTTTATTTGACCCCAATGGGTCCTTGGTGCTCCAAGAGGACCCCTAATGGGTTAGGGATGGTATGTTGGGGTCAAGGTTCAAAGTGGGGCCCCTAAATCCAATCCTAGGCTTGCTAACTAGAAATTGCTATTTGCAGACCAAGGTGGTTTTCTTCTTCTTTCCTAAGGCCAAGTGGTCTCTTTAAGCTTCCTAGGGTTTTGTCATGACCTATTCATGACAAAACCACTCTAGGGGTCTAGCTGTTTGGGGGATGTTACACCGCCGAGGCGGCCGACCTGACAATCGAGGACGTGGTCCCGGAGCTATTTATGCCAGCCCCGCCACCAGCAGACAGCGAGGACGACGGTCTGCCGGCGCATCGTTAAAAAGACTTGTATTTTTATTTTTTTTATTTTTGGCTGGCGAGATCGCCGCAACACCTGTAACTGACTAGTGATGAAATGGAAATCTTCGCCTACTTGTTCATTGTGTTCTCGTTTTCTATATTTTGTTGTTTTTCCCGCGCTTATATCACATTTTCTATTGCGTACACTGTGCTCGCACCCACCTACCGCGTAGCCGCCCGGCTTCGGCACAGGACATGTATTCGTAACTACCTCCTCGCCTTTTTCGCCTACTTTAGGATTGCAAGTTCCAGGGTCAACCTTTTAAGTCTCCATCTCGCTGGGAATTGGCCTTCACCCTTTAGTTTTCGGTGAGCGAGACCCCTATAAGGCCTCTCGCACCGTCTTCGGGGATTTGAGTGTACACCCCTCTTACGTTAGCCAGTGTTCGGCCTGCCTGTCTGGGATGGTCACTGCTCTTCCCCCTCTATATTTTGCAAGGGCTCTGCCTCGCGGGAGGCCTTCTGCCCCTAGCGCGCGAGGCGAGCTCTCTCTTCCTTTGTTGTGCGAGGTCTTCCCTTCTCGCCGAGCGAGACAACCCTTTTATGGTAACCCTGCCAACTTCTCCAGAGATCAACCTGGCCCACCGTCTATGAGAGCCCGACAGCGGAATCGATCTGGGGCATTCCAGCACCAAAGAACTTGTTACTTTGCCAGCCTCTCCAGAGATCAACCTAACCCACCGTCTATGAGAGCCCGGCAGCGGAATCGATCTGGGGCATTCCAGCACCAAAGAACTTATTGCCTTGCCAGCCTCTCCAGAGATCAACCTGACCCACCGTCTATGAGAGCCCGGCAGCCGAATCAATCTAGGGCATTCCAGCACCAAAGAACTTGTTACCTTGCCAGCCTCTCCAAAGATCAACGGACCCACCATATATGAGAGCCCGGCAGCGGAATCGATCTGGGGCATTCCAGCACCAAAGAACTTGTTACCTTGCTAGCCTCTCCAGAGATCAACCTAACCCACTGTCTATGAGAGCCCTGCAGCGGAATCGATCTGGGGCATTCCAGCACCAAAGAACTTGTTACCTTGTCAGCCTCTCCAGAGATGAACCTGACCCACTGTCTATGAGAGCCCGACATCGGAATCGATCTGGGGCATTCCAGCACCAAAGAACTTGTTACCTTGCCAACCTCTCCAGAGATCAACCTGACCCACCGTCTATGAGAGCCCGACAGCAGAATCGATCTGGGACATTCCAGCACCAAAGAACTTGTTACCTTGCCAACCTCTCCAGAGATCAACCTGACCCACCGTCTATGAGAGCCCGGCGTACTAACGAGAAATGAAATTATTTTAAATGCAAAATCTATGTATAGTATATTTTGTGCGTTATACAAAAATATTTTCAAACTTATTTATACTTTACCTACCGCATATGAGATTTGGAATTTTCTTGAAAGAACTTATTATTCTCCTTCTACAGGTATGGAACAATCGCAAGAACCGGAGAATATGCAAGCTTGCACAAGTCTTTAAGAATGCTCCTCTCATGACGGATCCATGGAGTGCACATCAAGTGGAAGAGAAGAAGAAATACTATCTTCGGAAGAGGTGTGCCAAAAAGATGTCAAAGAAACTATATGTTCAAATCGTGCCTCTCCCGAAAGCAATGTAAGGAAATCAAATTCCATTTTTTGTACTTCTATCTCTTCATTACAATTGCTTCAAACTATAAAGTGCAAAATTAAGAAATTAAAAAATGCTAATAAACATTTGCGCTTAGAAAATAAAAATTTAAAGGCAAAAATTAATGAACAATCAAATTCAAAATTATCTAGTTCTATCCATGGTTCCTTAGTTGAAAACACTACACCTTGTGTAGAATATAATGAATTAAAAGAAAAACACAAGGAACTTGAAAAGGAACTTCTTTTTATAAAAGAACAAAATGAAAGATTATGTTTAGAAAATTCATCCTTGAAAAATGATTGTGCTAAGTGTAAGGACTATAAAATTGAAATTAAAGAGATGGATGAAACATTTGATGAATATAAAAATAACTATCAAAATCATATTGATTCAATTGTTTCCATTCTTAAAAACAGCACAATCGCTTATAATAAAGCTAGACATAATCTTATAGTTAAGAATGATGAATTAAAATCAAAAATCAACTTGCTTATGAAAATGGTAAATACAAATTCACAATATCAAACTATATCTGAAAACAAGTTGAATATGAATATGAACATCTTAACTAAGTTTAATAATGGGAGTAAGAAACATAAAGGATTTGTAAATTAAAATCAAAATCACCATTATTTACAAAATCATGTTTCTCCCAACCTAAAATTAAATGCAAACAAATTACCTCCAAATTATAAATTCAAAATCACTTTGATCCAAATATTCAAGTAAATAATTATGGAAATTTGAAAACTAAAAACAATATTAAACCAAGGTTTGAATGGAGACCCAAAGTTAAAGATGAAACACAAACTCCACTCAAAAGGGCCCATTCAGTCATATCTCCCCAAAAGCAAGCACGATGTATTTGGATACCCAAAGGAACCGTCACACCCGGTCCTCTTTGGATACCTAAATCTCTCATTCATTAGTATCAAATCATTTGCATGAAGTAGAAATCAACTAAAAATGAAATATCATTATTCTACTTCATGATATGCCTAACCTTTTTCCTTTTTGTTTGTTTATATTCTTTTTGTTGAACCATCATGATATGATCACTTTATATAACTTGTGATATGACTTTCACATATTAAACCAAATTCATAAATAAATCAAATTGAATAAAGTTGAATAATAAGTCATGTCATTTTTCAAGTGATCTACCTATCCTTTTTATTTCTATCCTTCTAAATTCATTTCCTGAAAGTCTTATAAATTTTGAAAAACTAAATTTGTCATGTAATATTATTAAGACTAAATGAAATAAGTGTCAAAATGGATTTAAAAGGTATTTTAGGGGTATTAGGCTAAATTTATAAAATGCGCAAGTTTTGCTTAGGTATTTAATATATTTGCGTCATTTTTATTACCTCTAGTATGTTTAATCATAATCATGTCAAACCGGAATTGAAAAATTGCATGAATATTATTTCACTTATTTATGATCATTTCACTCATGCATATGTTGTGCAAAACTCAAGAATTAAGGTCTAATGAATATGAAGTTTTAATGAATATGAAACCCATGTACTAAAATTTTAACATTCGCAACTTTTTGCGATTTCTTCTCGTCTCTTAACTTCATTAGACAAGCCTTACACTGCACAAACATAATTAAGAAAAATCGAAAGCAAAATTGAAGAAAATCTAGGCTATATGATTGATATAAGCACTCTCTGTGAGCTAACGCAGGCGCTAGGACCTAACGCCGGCGCTAGCTCAATTATCCAATTTTTTGTAATTTTAAAATTCTGAAAAATTACTAAAAATATATTATCTTATATGTACTACTCATTTTTGCATTTCTGCCTATAAATGTTTTTTTTTTTGAAAAATTAAAATACAAAATTAAAAAAAATATTTTTTTGGCTATTTGGTTGAATTCTATTCCTACATGCAAAAACCAAATACAAAAATATAAAACAAAAACAAGTATCAAAAATTATTATTTTTGAACATAACTTTTCTATTTACATATATCTTGCAAAAGGGAGATTTGGGCTATCATCCCATCACATCTCCTAGTACCGGGCGAACCCCTCACAGGATAGACCTCGAGAAGTCCAAGATCAAATTATATGAGTTCAAACTTTAAATTAAAATTATTATTTTTTTTTAAAATCAAAAATACTGTGTGGACTTCATTGAAAATCAAGCAAGATTTAACCCATCTTTTAGACCTTCTACAATGTAACAATTCATTCCTAAAAACTACGGTGAACATTGTTTTATCATGCTTTGATATATCTACTCATTTGTGCATAAAATTGTATTGTAAAAGTTGTATAGAACCAAGCTTAGCATGCCTCTAAGTATGAGTAAATGTTTTATGTTTAATAATGGTATTTATTCACTCACTTATTTTGGCATTGTCTACTTATGTGTTTAATCTAAGAATGCTTGTGTATGTTTTGTATTAGTACAATGAATTAAAATTGCACAAGTATCTTACCTACACTACCTTTATTTGCACTTTTAAAAGTTAGGAAAAGTGGTTATGTTTTCATAAATTATATTGGTTTGCAAAACAAGTGGATTCTGAGATCTTTGTACAAAACAAAAATCATAAAATAAAATGACAAAGATAACTCCACCAAGCACTACTTGAACCTCCTGATAAGTCTTAATAAGCGTTGTGAGGTTGAGCACCTTGGAAAGAATAGTAAAGTATCTTGTGCAAACCGTATCCTTCTTTCAAAATAAAAACCACTTACTCTTAAGTACACCGGATCACTATTTTCAATATTAAAATAAAATAAAATATGCGATCCTCCAAGCACTACTTTGCACCCTGATAAGTTTTAATGAGCATTGTGTGTGCAAAGCAGCACCTTGGTAGTTGTACATTTTTTGTGCATTGAAGTGTGTGGAAGTAAAATTATTTGTGTTTTATTGTGCTCTTTACTTTACATATTTCTTGTATTTTTTGATTAAAACATTTGTTTACTCTACTCAAAATACACTTATGTGCACATCATTATCTTCCATAACACTTCTTCTCATGAGTATTGGATCCTAATGCAAATTCTATACTACTCTTTATTTATGAAATGCACTAGATAACCTAGCATGATCTCTACAATGTTTTGTATGTTTTGAATTTGTGAATTAATATAACGTTGTAGTAATTTCTCTTTGAAAACATTATTTCATGCTTGGTTACTTTATTGTCAAAATTAAAGATATTAAATGCAAAAAGATTTACAAAAACATCTTCATGTTTGGAATTTAACTAATATATCTTCTTATGAATCGTCATGTTTATAAATAGACGTTTTCTTGTATTTCTATAAGTCTTCCGCATCATCATCACCATATATTTTTTACCTTGCGCTCTCATGCTTATATCAAAGTCTTAAATTTCAAAATTCCTTTTTTTTAACATATGGTAGACTTGCTTGGTAAAATTTATATTGGTTGCTCTCAACATGAAAATATTGTAATGCTAAAACTCTGATTCATTAAGGGATTTCAAAATAGCTATGTGAGGTGTTTGTTTACTAAATTCAAATAAAAATATAAATCCATAAGCTATGAACTCATCATTAGATTTAAAATGCTTAAATGTTTCTAATATTTATTATTCATGACTTCATATCTCACCATAGCGGGGGCGTAGGGTTATAGACATTAGATAACCTTATCTCTAGTCATGTCTTGTCCTTAACCGTGGAGGATTCCAGTGGGCCTTGCGAGGCACTGGGGGGAAAGAGTGCTAGGTTAAGTTTTTGTCTAGTGTTTGCATATGGGACTAACACCCCAACCTACGACATGTATGCAGCTCCTCATGCCCATCTGTCACTTAGTACGGGGCTAGGGTGTAGACATATTGTCTGGGTGGATTGGTTACTTGGAAATCATTACTTTTTATGCTTAAAATATTTATAAAGCAAAATCCTTTGTGTACTTAAAATGCTACAACATCTATTTTGTTATGTCTAAAATTCTTAATCATTTACTATGCTTCACAATTCCTATATAGATGTTCACTTATAAAAATATTTCGTCATGCTTTCCACATCTTTACTACTTGTACGCTCGATCATGAATACGTTTTCCCTACAAGTGGTTTCTTTATGACTATTTCTTCACATTCCTTATTTTCTCTCTCCTATTTATTGTATTATTTCTTAAGCGTTTCACTCTTTATCATGATCATTCCCTCTCTACACAGTTATTGCACACTTTTTGTTGGCCTTCCTCTTCACCCTCTTTTGATAATACCAAAAGGGGGAGAATAAATTTGAAAGAAATTAACATGTTTGGGGAGTCAAGATCATAGGAAGTTTTGTTGTAGGGGGAGCATTCACTTAAGGGGAGAATTCATTTAGGGGGAGCATATGCACATATCTTAAATTTCATGCCTATCTCTATTATAAACACAAATTCCTATCAATTGCATTATTTCTTTTTAAGGGGATTTGTTATTATCAAAAGGGGGAGTTTGTTGGAACATGCTTTCCGCATCTCTTGGTTTGACAATAACAAATCTTATTGTATTTGATCATACTTGTTTTGTGTTTATAGTATGCAGGATTATGTGCTTTCAAATCTCCATGGTGCTGTGTTTTGTTGCTACCGCGTCGCGTTAACATTACCGCTGGCACTAGCACTAACGAACCGCTGAGATGAAACCGCTAAGAAGAAAACCGCTGAGAAGGAAACCGCTGAGAACGAGCTGGCGCGTTAGCACTACCGCTGGCGCTAGTGTCCGTTCAACGAACTGGGTTCGACGAACTCGGTGCTCCGTTCGACGATCTGCATGCTATACCGCGACGCTCGACGAAATGAATGTCATACCGCAGAGCGGTAATACTATCGTTGGTGCTAGTTCCGTTCGACGAATCAGATTGTGATCGACGAAGATAAGTTGTCGTTCGACGAACCAGATTAAGATCGACGAAAATAAGTTTCCGTTTGACGAACCAGATTGAGATCGACGAAAGCTGAGGACAGCTCGACGAAGATGCGCCCGACGAAATGACCTACCGCGGAGCGTTAGCACTGACCCTGGCGTTAACATATATGGAAACTATTGACAGAAAGGAAAGTGGAGAAAAAGGAATGTCGACGGGTCGCTATGTTTGGCAAGTACTATCGTGGCGCGTTAGGTCTAACGCCCAGCGGTAGCTTTTGGAAACATCCCGTCAGCAGTTGATTGAGGAGCAGTTTTGGAAGAAGATTATGGCTGAAGGAAGGAAATCTCGCTAACGCGGGGCGTTAGCGATACCGCGGTGCGCTAGTGTTTGGCGCTCAAATTGTTGCCCAAACTACCACGATCCGCGTGCTTCATTGCCTTATGTAGATACCGCGGGGCGGTAGTTGCTGAATCTATAAAAAGACGTGCGCCGCCTCCGTTGCTGCTTGCTGATACAGAAGGAAAAGAAGCCATATATTCAAAGAACTCGTGTGAGCCTTTCCCAAGCAGCCCGAAGAACTCTGTCAACGTTCGTGAAGACAAAAGAACTTGAAGACCAATACGATCGCATCTACATCGACATCAAGTTATACATTTGAGGGAGTCTTTAGTTTGAGTTTTGTTTTACTTTCAAATTGTAACCTTTATATCTTTTGTTTGGTAGAGAAACTCGCCACACGGCGACTAGGGCCTTGCGGGGACTAGGGGAATTCGCCACACGACGACTAGGTCTAGGTAGGACTTAGGGAGGAATTCGCCACACGGCGACTGGGTCTAGGGAGTAGATCTAGGGGGTGCTCAAGGCCTTTCTGGTGATAGATTGGCTAGAGCGGCTTGAGGCCGTATCTGGGGAGAGATCGGCTAAAGCCAACCGGTTCGTAGGGATACGAGTCGGTATAGAAAACAAAAAGGGCTTTCATATTATTCGCTTCAATTTCTAGCGTCATTGAAATCAGATTTTGTAATCAATTTTATAAATGTTAATCATGTCTTTTCTTGTTTAATAAAATTGATTTCATTTCTAATTTCAGTATCTCTTTACTTTTGTTTTAACTTAGATCAAAATATCAAAACTTTTCTATTATAGTATAAAGTTTTTAAAACCCTTATTCACCCCCCCCCCCCCTCCCTCTAAGGGCGCCTACAGATCCAACAAGAACTTGTTACCTTGCCAGCCTCTCTAGAGATCAACCTGACCCACCGTCTATGAGAGTCTGACAACGGAATCGATCTGGGGCATTCCAGCACCAAAGAACTCTTGAGGATTTCTACTTAGGAACAATTTCGAAGTTGACATAAGAGGAGTAAACAAAAACATACAAGTCAATTTCAAAAACTTTAAGGGTAGAATCGTTTCAAGTCGTCCCCACTCCTGGCCCGGCTGAGAGGTACCCCTTCCACATCCTGGAGGTGATACCCTCCCGAATTGAGCACTTCACTTACAATGTAAGGCCCCTCCCAATTGGGGCCAAGTTTACCTGCCGCGGCTCCTCTCCCAGCCGCGTCGACTTTCTTCAGGACCAAGTCTCCTTTCTCGAACTATTTTATTCTGATATGCTGGTCAAAGTATTGGGTCATCCGCCTCTTGACCGCCTCCTGCCGAATGACGACGAGATCACGGAGTTCCTCCACCAGGTCCAAAGATAACCTTTGCTCTTCTTCATTCTCCGCCCGCCACTCATCATTGCCTTCTCCTGCAGCGACTACTCGAGGGGACTTTACCTCAAACTCTATGGGAAGCACGACCTCTAATGCATGAGGCAGTTTGAAAGGGGTCTCCTTGGTGGCCGTGTTTGGAGTAGTTCTTAGGGCCCAGAGGACTGAGGGCAGCTACTCTACCCAGTTGCCCCTGAGATTCTCCACTTTCTTCTTGAGTAGGTTGATAATTATCTTGTTCGCTGCCTCCACCTGACCATTACTCCTCGGGTGGTGGACCGACGCGAACCTGAGGTCTATGCCGAGCTGGGTGCAGAAATTGACAAATTCTTCGCTGGCAAATTGTGGCCTATTGTCCGTCACTATGGCCAGTGGGAGTCCGTTCCTGCAAATTATCTCACCCCACACAAAATTTTTTACTACTTGGGACGTGACCTTGGCCAGCGCCTTTACTTCTACCCACTTGGAGAAGTAATCAATCATCACCAATAGAAACTTCCTTTGGCCACTAGCTTGTGGGAAAGGGCCTACCAGGTCCAAACCTCATATAGCAAAGGGCCAGGGAGCTGTGATTGTTCAGAGTCTTTGAGCCTGCAAGAGCTGGAGAGGAGTGAACAGCTGCCAAAAGTAGCCTTGCCTCAACACTCTACCTTCCAAGGTTCGGCTCCCTGAGTGACTGCCACATTCCCCTGAGTGGATTTCTTCTAGGACTCTCAGGACCTCCTCATCTAATACACAACGGGCCAGGAGCCCCGAGAGTGTTTTCCTGTATGGTCCCCATGCATGCAAGGAATATTAAGCTGACTTATACCCGAAGCGTCATTTATCCACGTCCCCTTCAGGAAACTTCCCCGATGTCAGGAAGGCGATGAAGGGGTCCATCCATGATGCTCGCTGATCTACCTCCATCAGCTCCCCCTCTTCGATGGAAGGTCGGAAGAGTTCCGATACCGTCCCCCCAGCTCGAGGGCCAAACCTGGCTAGGAGGTCCGCCGGGGTGCTGTCCTCCCTTGGCACATGCTTGATGGAGAAAGTGTGAAGCTGCCCGATGACCCCCTTGACCTTCTCCATGTAGCGTTGGAGGGTCGGCTCCTTTGCTTCGAATTCCCCCCTGACTTGACATGCCACCACCATGGAGTCCATTGAGACCTCCACATCTTGTACTCCCAGCTCCCGGTCCAGCCTCAAGCCCGCTATCACTGCCTCGTACTCGGCCTGGTTGTTGGTAATTGGAAAATGGATGCTTAAGGCTTGCTCGATCTTAGTCCCTTGGGGGCTTATCAGGATGATTCCTCCTCCATAGGAGTGCTTCCCTGACGCACCATCCACCAGCATCTTCCATGCCATAGGGGGAGGTGATTCATGCTCCCCCAATTCATTTGCGTAGTCTGCCATGAAGTCCGCCACTGCTTGTGCCTTGATAGACAGCCTAGGCACAAACGCGATGTCGAACTCACTCAGCTCCACAGACCATTTTGCCAGCCTCCTCGAGTGCTCCACCCCTTTCATGACTTTACGAAGTGGATGGTCGGTCACCACTTTGATCGAATGCGCTTGGAAATAAGGTTGGAGCTTCCGGGCCGACACCACCAACGTGAAGGCCAACTTTTCTAAAATGGGGTATCGGGCCTTAGCACTCGGCTGACGTAGTAGATGGGAAACTGCCTTCTCCCTTCTTCCCGGACCAACACCGAACTTACTGCCTCGGATCCAACCCCTAAGTATAGGGATAGATCCTATCCTTGTCTTGGCCCCTAGAGTAGAGGAGTCTGGGTGAGTTGCTCTTTCAAAGCTTGGAAAGCTTCCTCACACTCTGAGGTTCATTCAAATTTTTTGTTTCCCCTTAGCACCTTGAAGAAGGGTGCACACTTCTCACCCGCCATAGAGAGGAACCTACTGAGCCCGACCAATTTTCCCGTGAGGCTCTGAACCTCCTTCGAATTTCTTGGCGACCCCAACTCCATGATTGCTTTAACTTTATCTGGGTTAGGCTCCACCCCTGCTGGGGTGAGCAAGTGACCTAGGAACTTTCCCCGGCTTGCCCCGAAGACATACTACAGGGGGTCGAGCTTCATCTTATACTTCCGCAAGGTCCCAAAGGTCTCTTCAAGGTCTTGGAGGTGGGACTCGAGATCTCGACTCTTTATCATGAGATCGTCAACACAGACCTCCAGATTTCTTCTCTTCTGCTCTCGGAAGACCCTGTCCATCATTCGTTGGTATGTGGCCCCTGCATTCTTGAGCTCAAAGGGCATCATCTTATAACAATAGCACCCATCCCCCGTGATGAAGGAGACGTCCTTGACATCAGGGGGGGGGGGGGGGGGTGCATGCAGATTTGATGATAAACTGAAAATGCATCTAAAAAAGACATAATAGAGAAACCGACGGCTGAATCAACCAGCGCATCGATTCTAGGCAAGGGGTAGCAATCCTTGGGGCATGATTTATTAAGTAGTGAGAAATCAACACACATTCGCCACTTACCTCCCCCCTTTTTCACCATAACTACATTGGAGACCCAGCCTGGGTACTGGATCTCTGATATAAAATCTGCTCGGAGGAGCTTGCCCACCTCCTCCCTGATGGGGCCTTCCAGCTTGTCGGCGATGGCTCTCTTCTTTTGGCGGATGGGTTGAGAGACGGTGGCATTCCATGTCCGCATCAATCCCAGGCATCTCCGTCGCGCTCCAAGCGAAGACTTCTACGTTCTTCTGCACGCAGGCTAGGATTTTCTCTTGCTCCTCCAGGCTGAGCTCTCCGCTGATTCAGACCTTCTCCACTACCCCAGCCCGGGTGGTGACCTCGAGCTCCACAACTTCATCCATGGCCTTCAGTCGGGACTGCTCTCCCCAATCGCCTTCCTTCCCCTCGCCGCTAGCGAACGCTTCGGTCTCCTCCTCCCTTCCTTCTTCTCTGATCACCATCAGTTCTTCCGCCCTTCTTTCCCGGGCCTGACCCCCTTCCTTTTCCTTCTCCTCCTCTTCTTCCTCCATCTGCTCCTCTGCCTCTCCCCCCTTGGACTTTCCTTCTCCCCTTCTTTTCTCCTCTGCTTCCTCTCCGAGACCCGCCGGCTCCCCCATCTCTCGATCCCATTCCTCTGCTTCGGATATCCAGGAGATGGTGTTCATTATCGTCACGTAGCACTGCCTCGCTACCTTTGGGTCTCCTTTTACCCGAACCTGAACTCCTCCCGAGTTGAACTTGAGACATTAGTGGAAGATGGAGGGGACGCAGCGGAAAGCACTGATAAGCGGCCGTCTGAAGATGGCACTATAGCTGCTGGGGGCGTCCACTATGACAAAACTGCAATTCTGAGACTGCCGCCCCCCAGGACCACATGGAGCCCCACTCCCCCTTCTACCTCCTTCTTCTCCCCGGAGAACCGGAATAATGGGCCATTCGAGGCCAACACCATCTTGGTCTCTACCTTCATCTCATCGAACGCCTTCTTGAAGATGACGTTGACTGAGATTCTGTTGTCCACGAGAATCTGGGACACCGTGAAGTTCTCAATGGCAGTCTGGATGACCAACGCATCGCAGAAAGGGTCTTCATGACCCGGCATGTCCCTCTGAGAGGAAGTAATTTTTTCTGCCGGGGGTGAGGCTTTGGATGTCGAAGCCACGCTCCGGCGGTAGATGGTATAGAGGCTCGCCTTGCGGGTTGCCTCAACTCCTACACCCCCGTGGATCACTCTGATCCCTCCTCGGGTCCCCAAATCGACCCTATCCTCGCACCTTTCCTCCTCATCCTCCCGAGGCAGGACCTACTCAATCCTCACCTGCTGTTGTTGTTGCGGCGCTGGCGCTCTGGCCCTCTTCATCTCCAAGAACTCCGGGCAAGTGGCCGTCGCGTGACCTTCCTCGTCATGGAAGTCACAATATGGCAACGTCACTTATCCCCTCTCGATTTCCACCCCCTATTCCTCCTTCGGGTTGCTTCCCCTGCTCCATCCCTTGCTCTTCCGCCTCTTCCTCTCCCTATTGACATCGCGTGCTGAGGCAGGGGAGGCATCTGCCTCGGACCCTGCCTCCATCCCAACTGATGGGGTCTTCCCTGACCCCCATGGAAATTACCCCCTCCCGGGGCATAACCTCTCCCTTGACCTTGCATTCCTCCTCCGTGCTGCCTCCACCCCACCTCCGGGGCCCTGGGCTCTTCTCTTCTCCGCACCTCCTGCTGCTTGACCTCCGGATCACTGAGCATTGCTAACCTCCTGGTGAGCTCTGGATTGGCCTCCTCCCCTTCGATCTCCTCCGCCACCCTCTCCATCAACTCCTCGTAGGAGACGGGGGCCTTCCTTTTCAATCCCATCTTGAAGAAACTTTCCCTCAGTCCAACCGTGAAGGCGAGCTGGAGGGCAAACCCAGGCATCTCCTGGATAAGCAGTACCTCCTCCTGAAATCAATCTGCATAGTGAGGCAACGATTCTTGGGGCTCTTGCTTAATCTTTAAGAGGGACTCGACGTCCTTATTCCTCTTCTTCGAAGTTGAGAACCGCAACAAGAAGCTTCAACGCAAGTCTTCAAGTGCATAGATCGACCCACATGGAGTTGATGGAACCAGTCTCTGGCCTTCTCTTTCAGGGTGACGGCGAAGAGCTGACACTTAAAGGCATCCGACATCGGCCTGATAGAAACTGAGTCCTCGAATGACTGCAGGTACTGGACAAGGTTGTCCCTACCATGGTAATAGACCATGTCCTATTCCCTGAACCCTTTCGGAACTAGTGCGGAAAGCACCAGCTCGCAAAATGAGCTCCCCCCACCTGCCACCCTTTCCTGCTCCACTCGCCCCCCGAGCTCCCTCGCCAGGCTTGAGCTCGTTGAAATCATGCTCGCGAGAGCCACACTCGTCGTAACCGCACTTACGGGCGCCATGCTTGCCAAAACCACGCTCGCTTGTGCCGCGCTCGTCTGCCCCGTGCTCGTCGGAACCTCATTCGACGGGCTGGCAAATAGCACTCGCCCCTCCAGGTCTTGCACTGACCCCCCAGCCACTTCCTTTCCAGTCCTTCCTCTCGGGGCATTCTCGCCAGCAGCTGCTGAAGGAGGGAATGCCTGAGGCGCCGGGGTCGCAAACTCGCTTCGCAATGCTGCGACGGCGAACCCGAGGGTGTCGAGGACTTCCCTCCTGAAGTCTGAGAACATCGTTGGCGTCACCACCGGGGGTGACCCGCAAAACTCCTCGCCCTGTTCTTCATCTCCTGCCATGTCCCTTCCTTGGAACTTTCTTGGAACAGCCACACTCCACGCTCACCGCAGCAAAATGTTGAAACCAATTTCTTGTCTCTTGTGAAGCTCGGGCCCTCAATAAGTTGAGGGGCAGCTAGCCCTTACTGATCCCTCGGAAGGAGCGGACTGGAGATTCGAAACTAGACTTAGACCTTAGTCACAGCGAGGAGCTCCCACCACAAACCCGAAAGATATTTGAGCGCTTCCCCTCCCAAGCCAAAGCTGAGACTGGGCACCTTGGAGAGCTAGAGAGCTAAACCAAAAAAACCTAGGGAGAAGGAAGTTCAGAATGCTCTGATCGGAATCCTCTCCAAAGGTGTCCTTCAAGGCCTATTTATAGTTTTTTAAGTCTAGTCTGCCAATAGCGGGGTTCCGCCTTTTGGTTTTACTAAACGCACCCCAATTTGGTCTGCTAACAGCCAAACTCCGCTGTCTGGAGGGGCTAACGGCAGGCCACCAGGGGCAGAGGGGTAATTTCGCCTCCTTAGCCTATGGGCAAGTGGCCTACGAGAACGCCACTCGCGAGAGCTCCCGCGAGTCTCCTCGCGAGTATGGCTCGCGAAACCCCTCTTAGGCGAGCACTCTGCGAAGGCCCCGCTCGCCCTCCTTCGGCGATATCCGTCGAGGCCAGGTCTCGCATTCCCTCCTGCGTGGCGACTCCTTAGTGGCGAGATGACCTCTTCCTGCCCAAATTACTAATCTTTGGGTCTTACCTCCTCAGGCGAACATGGGGTTGTACAGTCGATGTGATGTGTCTTCGTTCAAGGAAAAAGCGACACCACTTCTCAGATCATTGAATGAAAAGACACGGAATGATCGCTAGAATTCTGCAATTGTTCTTTATTCCAAATTTAAACCAGAATATTCCTCTAGTTCTAACTTTGATTCGAGCATACTCCAAGAAGAATAAGGCATTCCTTCTAGGAAAAACTTATAAAAAAAATGATAGTCAATGAGGTTGCCTTAATGATCGGGCTACCAAATAAAGGTTTGAAATTCATATTTAATAGAACCTCTCTAGCTACGTACGAGCAAAAGGATTTGGTAGCTGAAATGTTGCGGCTTTCAGAGGGAGAGTATACTGAAGAGTTAGAGGGTCAAAGAGTTGCAGCCCTAGTAAAGTACGTGTTGTGTAGACTATTTTTTCCACTAAAGATTATGAAAATTCCTAAGTGTTTACATAAGTTTGGAGGATTAGAAGAGTTCAAAAAGTACAATTGGCCTGACGCAATACACTCTTTTTTACAATCGCAAATCAGGGTATTAAGTATACTTGACTCCAAGAGAAAATCAACAGAGAGTTTGGACTACATAGAAGGATGCTCGATTCTATTAGTGGTTAGAACTAGATTTGGTAAGACTTATTTTATCTTGTAATTTGTCATCGTTTTATGTGGAGACTCATACTTGCAGGTGTGGTTTTATGATTTCACCACCTTTCTAATGGTTGATGACGACTTGGCGAGGTCACGGCTATGTCGATGGTCTCCTAAGTTCAGCTTCTCTAATAAATTATGTTCAGGGATAAATTCAAAGTTAAGAGATCGCAGACAAGTATGATTTTCTTTCATGTACCGTGTATGTATATTGATTAAATTTCAACCAATGAATACAAGTTTTAGAAAGCTATTCCAGATATTGTTAAAACTATTGTATAGGTGAAAGAGTGTTTTGAGAATATATTACCATCCGAGGAGTTTCTATTAGGAGATGTACCAAAAGAGGATAGTGATTTTGAAGAGTCCGATGAGAATAGGCAAGAATCGGAGGAGGAAGAGGAGCACAGTCAAGAAGAAACTAAGAGCTTTGTGAAGAGAAAAATAAGGGAGTGTTTGTCAAAAGTAGAGCAAACCCACAAAAAGAGAAGACGGAGTAGAGAGCGAGAGAAAAACGAGGTGGTGGGAGAAATTAAAAAAATACAAGAGATTGTGCTGAAAATGACCTCCGAAATCGAGATAAAGTCAAAAATGCGACATGATATTGTGATGCAAGAACTCCATGAATTACGCGTCGCTTTCAACGCTAGGAATCATGATTTGTGCACCAACATTCCAAAAGGTAATAAGTATCCCTCTTCACCTACATTTCAAGAACCTAAGGACGCCCAAAATTTTAGCGAATCAGCCTCCCATCAATCTTCAGCTCAATCACCAATAGATATTAAAGAAGATTAAAAGGTAAATAATGAGATTGTTGATGCATTGGTCGTTTGTGCGCTTCCATCACTTAACCAAAAGGGCGATAAGAGTAGGAGCTGGATAAAAACTATTAAAGGGCGTCAAGATAGAAAAAATGGGTAATATTTCATCATCCACCTTTGAGGTTAGTTATCCTGGATTGAAAATACTTAGTAAATCAAAGCGTATAATAATAGATCGTATTATGGAAGTGTTCCCCAACAGGTGATATTCTTTGATTTTTTTACCTTCAAAATTCCATCTTATATATATTTTATTGCTATTATAGAACATTTTTCGTGCAGAAATAGTATAGTGATCAAAGTGGGAAATATTACTTTATATCGATCACACATTGATGATCTATTAGGGAATGGTTGGCTTAATGATAGCCACCTAGATTCATACAGCGTAGCTCTCACCCTACAAAAATCGGTTCATCCGCACAAATTTAAACATTTCTTATACGTCTCACTGAATCATGTTGTTAGTATATATTTTCTTATATGAAATATGTATAGCCAAAGTGAATATGTCAAATGAATTGTTATATATCACATGATTCTTTTAGGCAGAATCTGAAAAGTAACAAAAGGAGTGCGCAAGCGCTTGTTAGCCACATTACGAGTAAATCAGTGGAGTGCGCAGATTTATTCTTAATTCCAGTCCACCTGACTAATCACTGGGATTTGCTAGTCAGAAACATTGTCAAAGGATGTTGGCAATTCTATGATTCATTGTACAAGGAAGCAAATTACAACAAGATTCTTATAGTGGTATGTTATTTTTTTTTATAAAAAGTATAATATTTTGTTTGTATCTTTATTTATTTTTGGGCGTGCAGAGAAATTATTTTGAAGAAGATCTATGTGACGTCCTTCCAAAGAACTTCCATGAATGACCATTCTTCTATGTTAATGACATTCCCACACATGATAGTCCTGACGATTGCGGTGTATTTGTCCTACTGTATATGAAGACAGTGGTTGGGAAAAAATTGATTGGGCAAAATATAAATGTTGGGCTAAACAAATGCCAAAATTAAGGGCAGAAATTGCTATTGAGCTCTTAAGCACTTTTCCTGAGAAATTTATGAGTAAGTGCTTTTTATTAAACCTTTGTCGAAGATATGCAGTTATTAATGTTTACATTCCAATCAATATTTTGCAGTTTCGTAGAAGAAGTAGACCGTTCTTCAAAGACACAGCATAGTGATGAGGATACGTTGTTTGCAAGAGTTTTTGAGGTAAACAGGATAGAGATGGACAAATAATTTTAAAGCTAATATTACTTTATATCGTCTGTAATGTTCAAATAGTCAACCGGACCTGTTCATTTTGCGGTTATTGGATTTATATGTTAGAAACGGTCATTTTGGTATAGTTATTGTGCATACATATTTATTTATATATGTTGTCAATATAGTATTGGAAGGCTATACTATTTGTGCTAAAGTATTTTTAGAAATTTTTGATGGACCATACCACCGTAATACGAAAGGATAATGAGCAGATAGTATTATATTTTGAAGGAAATATGGTGGACTCTGTTAAAACCAGTTGTGGTGACATTTCATTTCCTTTTATCTAAACATATCACTTTGAATACTAGTGTAATACAATTCGATGCAATGCCAATACAATTGTATTGAGCTTATATTTACACATTTTCGATATGAACAATTGATTTGAGGGAGGACGGAATGAAAAAAAGCTACGGTTACATTTCACTCCAAATACTAGCGTAATAGGATTGGATGAACTGCATAGACAATAGTATTGAGCTTATATTTAACCAAATCAAAGATGAACGAGATTTCTTGTAAACAAAATACTTGTGAATATACAGATATTCACCAATTTGAATATATCTTGAGGATATAAAAATTTGAATATATCTTGCAGTGCAGATACAACTGTAATGACATTATATTTAAGCTAAAGCAAAATCAACATTATATTTTTTTTAAAACCGAATAACTGTTATTAATACAGAAAGTTCATCATTTGAATACATCTAGGATACATGGAAAATCTAACGACAATTGAATAGAGAAGTCATCATTCATTGAGAAATCATCGTTCAAGTCGTCATGTGCCAAACTGGTGTTTGAAATTGAATTTGAATCAAACACCGAATTATTATCCGTGAAATTTTGATGAATTGGATGCTCAAAAACCTCATTGGCAGAAACACCCTTCCCTTTAACTGCACGCGACTTCTCTGTTTTCCAAAAAAAAAAAATTAAGGTAAAATTCAATGTATAATAGTGAAATTAAAAAAAAATTACTCATACTTTGTTTTTTGAAGTTTTGTTCCCAATAACTCTTCAAACGTGTCTTTGGTGCCCCCTTTGGCCGCATGGATGGTGGATCTTTCAAGACATCTTTGTCCTTCCGTAAGGATGAAACAAATACTTTTTTTCTTTTTCTCCTCATTGTCGAGCATATCTTCTATAACTTGACCCACATCATTCGTTACATTAACCATGTACTCCTTTGCTATTTGACAATTATCCATTCTTTAGCAAAGGTCATATGTCCACCGCATCATATGATTTCTGAAAATCAAGTTTGACTCGTTTCAGTTTATGAACGTCGGAAGTGTAAAATTACATCGCTTCTTAGCTTGCATTGTAAATCTCCTTAATATGTAATTTGATGGTTTTTTCTGTACATTACGAATATTATAAACCCGGAGTACATGCTCGCACAATAAACCTTTTGTTTGAAAACCTCTACAAGAACACTCTATATTATTGTTCTTTGTGTCAAATCTCACAATCCATTCCTTTGGAAGAGCGGTAGTATCACAAAGGTATATGTTGTATACAAATGTATCTTGGTCATACATTGATTCCTCTGATACCATCAAACCAAGTGCCCCCTCCATCAAAGAATGCTCAAATATTACATATATTTTTCTAGTGTATATCTTGGACATTTGTTTCAGAATCATGGAGGACTTGATTTTGAGAGAGTGCGTCCCTTGTTTGCATTTGAAATCTTCCTCCTGTTCACTCATTCACCAACAATAAATCAATTTTTCCATACCAAGAAAGCATTCAGTAAGTGAACTTGTAGGCTTCGAGCAACCATGAAGACTGTGATTTGTCGATTCACTATGTTGTGTGGATAAAATGTCAAGATCAAATCCCTCTTTATTAAAAGCAGTGGATCACTTATTTTTAATGTTGTAAAGCTCATTTAACCAATGATTCTCTTGCAAATTTCCTTTGTTGATCATCTCTCCCCAATACAGCTCAAACTCAAATTCACTATCACATTTACTCATACAAGTATAAAATAAGGATCTAATGTGCTTGTCTTGGTTGAAAGTGGGCACCTTAGACGGTGCTTTCTTCGAAATGTGCCATTGGCATAAACGATGACGGGTAGTGGGTAAAACCCTCTCAATAGCAACTGCCATCGCCTGATCTTGATCTGTGAAAATTGTGATCGGTATCTTGCCACCAACAAACTTTAAGAAAGCCTCAAAGACCCAACAGAAAGAATCTATTGTCTCATGTGCTACAAATGCACATCCAACAAAAATATTTTGCCAATGGTGATTTTCTGCTATATAAGGAGCGCATGCTAAATTATATTTGTTTAGCCTGTAAGTGCTGTAAAAAATGATCACGTCACCAAAACATTCGTAATCAAATTTGGCAGGACCATCAATCGAAAAAAAATTATGAAGATGATTCATTTCATCTGTTTGTATATCAAAGGAGAACATGTTATCTGACAATTGTCTATCCTTAAAAAATTTCAAATAATCTAGTCGTATCTCCAATTTCGATGAGCACTCTTTTTCCCGATGTGTGAATTTATATGCATCTGCTTTCGTGAACCCTACATTTTCAGCTCCGCCAGCTTCTTCCGCCATAAGGTTGAACGTGTCAATCGTTCGTATCCCCACTCCTGTCATATTCCTAATCAAGCTTGCTTGGCCATCAGCTACATGGCGATGCGATCGCAGCAAATGTACGTCTTCAGATGTTGTTAAAGGATGATTGTGTTCTTCAATGAATTTTAATACCTTCCAATTCTTACCCTCTTGGTCAGCGGTAAAGTGCAAGCAAGCCAAGCAGCCCGTCCTAAAATCCCGCCTATGGAATTTGTTAATGTATATTTGGACAATAATCATGTTCGGGGGCTTAACGGGTCGGTTGAGTACACGGATACTCGATACCCGTAGACACTCCTAGGGTTTGTCTATTTATACCCGCCTAAGGGCAACAGATAGTTTATTCCACCTTGATGGACATCCGGATGCTTCGAGCAATACCCTCTCAATCTCGAATCTAAGCCCTAGGGTTTTTGCTCCCATTGGTTTCTGGTTCACGCAAAGTGGAGAAGGAGATCTCGTAACTGCTTCCGCCAGCAGTTCTTCCTCCGCCGCTCGATCGCGTGCCTCTTGTAGTCGCTGGCCTGGAGGTCTTCTCCCGCAACTGTTGTAGCAGTCTTCCTCGTTCGCTAGCCGCCGCCGTACGTCCAGACGGAGGAAGATCGCGATTCGGCCGCTGGTCCTAGAGTTCACCGCTCGCAAGAAGGAAGAAGTCATGTAACTGCATTCGCTGCATTTGCTCCTCGCCACCGCTCGTTAGGAGAGAATTGCAGATCTGCCGCTGCTCTCCAGTCCTCGCGTGGAGCCTCCTTCGGCATCGCCGGTAACTGCCTTCGTGCCCGCATCGCCGCCCGGTTCTAGCGACGCGCCACTCGCGTGAAGGAGATCGAGGACTCCTACCATCGCCGTTTTCTGTTTGGGCTCGCTGAATCCCTAGCCGTGTGCTACATAAGTAATAACCGCCTCAGATCCCTCTCAGTCCAGATCCCCCCAGCCACCGCCGTCAGATCACTCCCATCGCTGTCGTCTTTGATCAAAAGGAAGTGCAGCCCTAAGCGCTACTGCCAACGTTAATTGTTAGCGCCTGGCGCTAGCAGCTGCTCTCGCTACCGCCCCGGCTACCATCGGCGCTAGCAACAGAGTCCCCTTGTTGGTGACCTGATCCCGTCTGCTGGGCACACAATGATGAAGGGGAACAACTTTTTGTCCCCCGTTCCGATGATCAAGCTGGAGAAATTCACGACGACTGAGTTCAACGACTGGAAGTTGAATACTCAGTTCGGAATGAAGTATCTGAACGTGTTCTATACCGTTCAGTCTGATCGTGCTGAGGTCGTGGGGACTGATGACGAAGCTCAGTGGGTTTCTGATGAAGACTTCTGCCGCGACTACCTGCTGAACTGTCTATCCTCCAATCTGGCGAAGACGTATATGAAGATGAAGACAGCTAAGGAGATCTGGGACGCACTGTAGGAGCACTTCAGGCAAGAGGAGGATCTGTCTAAGGCGCACCTGGTGGACAAGTTCCACTCCTTCACCTTCGACGAGGAGAAAATCATTCTCCCTCAGGTATCGGATTTTGAAGCTTTAGTAGATTCCTTGCATAGCAAAAATATTTTGTTGCCAGATAGCTTTGTTGCTGGCACAATTGTGTATAAGTTGCCTTCCACGTGGTACAATTTCAAAACTGAAATGTACCGCAAGAAGATGTAGGTGGGTTTAAACGAACTCAAGCGTTTTATACGCATTGAGGACGAGAACAGGATTCGACACGCATTAGAAGTTGTTAGCAAGCAGAAGGCTGCTGCTAATATGATAACAAACTCTAAGCACGTGTCGAACCCTTGGAAGATGAAACCCAACCCTAGTAACTCCCAGGTTGCAGGCCCAGTACAAAAATTAAAAAGTTTAAGGGGAAATGTCTTAACTGCAATAAGTGAGGACACATTGCATCTAACTGCAGGCTTCCTCGCAAGGACAGGGGCAAAGCACCACAAGAAGGCAACCAAGCTAATATGGTTAGCCTCACTCAGCCATCCAACTTTGTCGCCATGGTTGGAAACGAGAAGGCCAGTACAGATTGGTACCTTGACTCGGGGGCAATGTGTCACGTGTGCAACAACTCTACTCTGATGACAGGACTCATTGATGCAAGATAATCAGTGACCATTGCCAACGGTGAGACAGCTGACGTACTGAAGGTGGAGAATGCAACTTTGCTGCTATCCTCAGGTAAGACTTTAACTTTAAAGAATGTTAAGTTTATTCCTTCACTAGCTGCTAACTTAGTGTCTATTAGCTTACTTTGTGATGCCGGTATGTCTTTTACTTTCTGTAGCGGTAGAGTAACTCTGTCAGTTAACTCACACTATTTTGGATGTGTCTATGTCCAAAATAGGATGGACAGACTAAGTCTAGCAAACGAAATAGTTCAACAAGTTCAAACAAACTCAGTTAGCCCTAAGACTCTACATGAGAGACTAGGACACGTCAACTATAGGAAAATGTTCTAAATTGCTAGAACTCACCAGATTGCTTTAGACACTACAGTCAAAACTGATAAATGTGAAGTGTGTGCTCAGACTAAGATCACTAAGAAATCTTTTACTGTTGTTACTAGGAGCACAACACCCTTAGAACTGATACATTTCGACATATGTAACTTCAAAAGTTTTGTCATTAGAGGAGGCAGGAAGTATTTGATCACCTTTATAGATGATTGTTATAGGTTTTGTCACATTTATCTCCTTAAAACTAAAGACGAAGCGTTTGAAATTTTTTGTATTTTCAAAACCAGGGTAGAAAACCAACTTGACATGAAAATCAAAAGATTTAGAAGTGATAGAGGAGGAGAATATATGTCCAGTGAGTTCAAGTGTTTCCTTGTCCAACATGGAATCATAGCAGAAACCACTGCTCCTTACTCACCCCAGTCTAACGGCATAGCTGAGCGTAAAAATTAGACGTTAACATAAATGTTAAACTCTATGCTCTTGACTGCAGGCATGTCTTCCGCTTATTGGGGAGAAGCAGTCTTAACCGCAAATCACATTTTAAATAAAGTTCCTCATGCTATGTTAGAGGTTACACCATACGAGCTTTGGTTTAAGAGACCTTCGTCTTTTACTAGACTTAAGACTTGGGGTTGTATAGCCTATGTCAGGGTTCCTGACCATAGACGGTCTAAGATTGGACCTAGGACTAATACATGTATCTACCTAGGTTGTGCTGAGGATAGTGCTGCAGATAGATTCTTAGATATTTCTAATAATGTCGTTATAGAATCTAGGGATTCAGTGTTCTTTGAAGATAAGTTCATCGAGGATAAGAACCTGTCTCTCCCAGGTATGCAAGTAACTATTACTGAAGAAGTTCCTGACTCAGTACCGCGCACTTCCTATTCCGTTCCTGTAGACAACTCTGGCCTAGAGTCTAAGAGAACTTCTGTACGAGAGCGAACTCCCAGAACCTTCGGTAGTGACTTTATCACTTGCCACGTTGAGGCTAATCCATCCACCTATAAGGAAGCGATGAGATTCAGGGATTCCCTACTCTGGAAAGAAGCAATTGATGAAGAGATGAATTCTCTACTTCAGAATAACACCTGGACGTTGGTGGATAAGCCAAAAGGGGCTAAAATTGTAGGGTGTAAGTGGATTCTGAAGAAGAAACTGAATCCTGATGGTAGCGTAGCTAAGTATAAAGCACGTCTGGTGGCTAAAGGTTTCACACAAGTTAGCGGAGTAGATTACTTTGATGTCTACTTACCCGTGTGTTACTTAGCAACCATTAGGGTCCTCCTTGCTATTGCATCTATTGAGAACTTTATTGTTCATCAAATGAATGTTAAGACTACATTCTTGAACAGAGATCTGACTGAAGAGATCTACATGAGCCAACCTGAAGGTTTCATTGTAGACGGTCACGAAGCAAAGGTCTGTAAATTACTAAAATCTTTATACAGACTAAAACAAGCACCGAAATTATGGCATGAGAAATTTGACTATAGTGTAAAGAACATGAGATTCATGTCGAGTCTCTCAGATAAATGTCTTTACATACGCAATAGATCAGATAAAGTCGCCATAATTTGCTTGTATGTAGATGATATGCTCATTCTAGGATCTGATCAATCCGAAGTGGATGACGTTAAGTCAGATCTAATAAAAGAATTTAACATTAAAGACCTAGGTGTAGCTAACACTATACTAGGCATGCAAGTGAGCTTTGAGAAGAATGACATCTCCATAAGTCAAAGCCACTACATAAAGTCCATGTTGAACACGTGTGGATACAGTGACAGTAGAGCATTTGAGACTCCATACGACTACACTAACCGCCTAAAGCCCAATGAAGGACCTATGGTTAGACAGTTAGATTACTCTAAACTGCTTGGTAGTCTCATGTATGCTATGGTCTGCACTAGACCTGACATAAGCATTACGGTCGGCATGTTATGCAGATTCACTAGTAATCCTGGCCAAGACCACTGGAATGCCTTAGATAGGCTAATGAGGTACTTAAAACACACCCAAAAGTATGTTTTATTCTACTCTGGACATCCTTTAGTTCTTGAAGGATATTCTGATACAACATGGTGCTCAGAATTTAATGACAGCAAGTCCACTAGTGGGTTCGTATTCACACTAGGAGGAGCAGCTGTAGCCTGGAAGTCCAAGAGGCAATCCTGTATTGCTCTCTCTTCCATGGAATCTGAACTCTACGCTCTAGCTACAACAGGAGAAGAAGCAAAGTGGATAAGAGAATTGGTGATGGACATTCCTCTAATGAGCCTGAAAATGAGTTTTGTTGCAGTTTATTGCGACAATCAAGCAACTAAAATGATTGCTACGAACACTTTCCTCAATAGCAAAAGAAGGCAACTAAGGCTGAAACAATCCTGGTTGACCTCACTCACAAGTTAAAGGATTATGACCCTGATTGATGTGAGATCTAAAGATAATATTGCAGATGCCCTGACCAAAGGCCTGAATAGGGCTCTCACAATAAAAACATCGAGGGAGATGAGACTAAAGTTCATAAAAGTATGAAATTGTCCTCCGTTGTTTATGTTTTGATAGTGAGAACCTATATAGTCGCAACATTCAAGCATCTAATAATAGACTGAAACCCCCAAATAATTTCTTGATGAAAACTCAAGATGGTTAGATGTTTGTTATTCTACATTTGATAACTAAGCATTTTTCTCATTGTAAGTTGATTCGAAAATTATTCAACTGGGAATAGAAAGTCGTTGTAGTCGGTTAATATAACATTAATGATCATAACACATTATTCCACACATGATAATGTTGCAAACGTGGTTGTGTCAAATCATTCCACATTTGATGATGAGGTACATAATGATCACTAATGAGTAAGATAACAACGGTTGCTTTACAAAAATCAATACTAGACTGGTTCCTGCTAGACCAGATAGAGATGCTGACAATGTTACTTCACCAATGCTACAGGTTCTAAGCTCACTTAGGTAAGAGCTAGTTCACTTTCTACGTTACTGCATATGTTCATGAATTCATAAAGTCTAACTCATGAAATTTCTTGCAGACACTGGTGGAGATGGAGGAGAGAAATTAGTCTTTGACATGGAGGCTGATGATTTACTAGACGAGTAGAATTGTCATATGTTTTATCCTTGTCATTTTGTTTTCAGACTTATATTGCTGAGTAGCACTTTTATTTTGGATGCTTTATTTTACTGTGAAAAATCCTGCTGTTATTTAATGTGCTAACTCTTGTTATATTATGTTAAGTCGAAAACTCTTTTTATGCTATTCACTACTTTCTGCACTTCGAAACGTATACGATGTTTGTCACAAATATATGAGGAGATTATTAATGTATATTTGGACAATAATGTGTTCGGAGGCTTAACGGGTCGGTTGAGTGCATGGATACCCGATACCCGTAGACACTCATAGGGTTTGCCTATTTATACCCGCATAGGGGCAACTGATAGTTCATTCCACCTTGATGGACATCCAGATGCTTCGAGCAATACCCTCTCAGAATTTTCTCTTCACATCAGTACACGGGTTTTGAAGTTTAAAACCTGCTTTCGAACATGAAAACTCTCGTCCCTTGATGATCCGTGTGTACGTCCAGTAAAATATATGCTATTTTCGCACACTAAAGCCACACTGATGAGCATATTCAGAGTACATTTTGAAAGTCTGATCATCAGAATGAACCGTGCGAAACATCACATCTTTTTAGTGGACCTGCGAATAAACACCTAAGAATACACTTGATAATAAAATATACACCCGTATTACAATTGCAATGCAGTCGAATTCAAGATTATACAATTGTAATAACACCCAATCTTACAACGTCTATCGCCTCATTAAATGGTCCAGCACTCTTGTAAACATGCTGGGACTTCTCAGATGATTGATTGTAGTCATCCATGGAGTTACAATGGTGTAAAATGCTGCTGGCATGTAAAATGATGGCTCTAAATTGACGCTATAATATACTCACGGATGGCCCTCGTCGAAGAAGCTGACGGATGGTTGCTCCTACTGAAAACCCCGAAGAGAAAAATGCAGTAATTTAGGGATTATAGAGGCTCCTCTTCGAAGAAGATGACACTGTAAAGCTGCTCCCGCTGGAGTACTTTTCTTCGCGGCTCGGAACCCCTACAACGCACACCCGAAAAATTTGAGAGGGGCTCCTCTACGAAGAAGATGATGAATGACTGCTCCCACTCGAAACCCCGAATAGAAAAATGCAGTAAGTTGGGGAGAAATGGGGGCTCCTCTCCGAAGAAGTTGACACTGTAATACCTGCTGCCCGCTGAAGTAGTTTTATTCGCCGCTCGAAACCCCTAGAACGCAAAACCAAAAAATTTGAGAGGGAAACATGAGGCCTCTACGAAATAAAATGTATTTATATGCACACCTAAGCATATTTCCCGGAGTTCTTGTGCGTGCGTCGCGGTCGGCATCCTCGATTCTTCTACAGGACAGTGAGAGCAGGCAAAAGTCATTAGGCATCTTCTGAATTCTAGCCGAAACAGCCTTTCTACCCAATGGCGATCTTGCAGTTTCGCACCTAAACTTATTCAAGCCGCCGTCACCTACTCCAATCCGTCATCCGTTTCTCCATCCTCCCCTCTCTCTCCCGGCTATATATATATGCTAGGGTGTATTGACCGAGTCAAGCGGGACGATGGAGGCGGCGGCAGCAGCAACCGCCAGGAGGAGCTTCTGGGAGATCCAGGAGGAGGACGTTGTTGCCGCCGGGCTGCCGCTGCCGGAGGCGAGAGGTTTCTATTCCGCGCTCCGGTCGTTGGCGGATGCCAGCCGGAAGGAGGGGATGGAAGCCGAGGTTTGGCAAGCAGTGGTGGCGGCAGGATTGCTGAGACCGGAGCATCCCCACCCTCTCCACCAGCTCGTGTACTACTCCGTGTACGCCAATTGGGATTCGTCTGAGAGAGGTCCCCCGCCTTACTGGTTCCCCTCTCTGTAAGCCCTTCTTTCACATAATCGAGATTGCTCATGGTCATGGCTGGAACCCTTTCCATTTTCTCTGACAGTTTAAAATTTTATGTAAGCCGTTCATTCACAATTTTTTTATCATTGTTCGGTGGGGAGTTCATGATGGTTATTTTGTGTTTTCCCAGTTTTCTGATGGTTGAGGATTTTTCTAGTAGAACAGTTAGAGTTCTGGAGCCACTAGATAAGTTTGATTGATGATAGTCATCTTTCTAAATACCGTGGTGCCTACATGGGCAGGGATCTCAAATGGGCCGTAGTAGAACAGTTTTGCACCTAATCTTATTCCGCGCTCCGGTGAGTTTTGATAAAAACGCCAACGTCATAGAATGTATGTTTGGTATGACAACGGTTATGACCGCCACCAAGAAAAGAAAATTAGTTTGAACATAAAAGTGGATGAAGTTTCTTAGTTTGAACATAAAAGTGGATGGTTCATAATAAACCACCACGTTCTCGACCTCCTCCGCCGCGCCAAGCGGAACCATAGTTTGGTTGTTTTTCTCCTAGGATTGATTATTTGCATCTTGGGATTGGGGGGGGGGGGGGGGCAGACAACTCTATTTCGTGATGTGGTATTTCATTAATCATTATAGTGGATTGAAGAGTTGTGGAGGGATTACAAAGGGTTAATGAAGTTTTCTAAACAATGTCAATAAATTTTTATGAATACCAAGTGTTCAAATTATTTAATTGAATTAATAAAGGAGAGATAACTTAAAGTTATCATCTTTGAGAAGGTTTCGGCTGTCTCACTTAGCTCCCGAGTCACTCATGGAAGAGATAGCTTCCTAACTGTCCTACAGGAGGTGCAGGAGGGCTTGCCAAATTGTGCTTGCAGCTAATAAATTGATTTCATTAACAATAATTCTTCTCAAATGACCTATTCAAATACATTTACTAAAAGCTGAGCTGTAGAAATATAAAGATTCCTTTATGGGCATTATGTAATCAGCCATGAAAATTAAACAATGTGTTACGGTGGTGGGTTTAGAGGAAGGGAGGGGGAAGAATGAAGGACTAGAGGAGAGAAATTCAACTCCTATGGCTCACTTCATTGATCTTACTTTCAAGATAATCAATATTAGGTGTTACATATAGTGCCTTGCTCAATACATGCAAGGGGAAACGGTAAATAATCAAATAGACCCAATATACAAATGCGATATAGCAAACATCGTAGCGGAGGATGAGGTCCCATTGGAGTTCAGACCACGAGAGAGAAGAGTTGTTCTGGAGGAGCCGTGGACCCAATGGACGGCCGACCCTCTCATGCCGATAAGAACAATGAGGATCTACTGTGCCTTGGAGGTATGTTGGATGCCGAAGAATTGCTCTTCTTGCACAATCCAACCTATTGGATTCGTCTCGTTGAAGGTGGGGATGTCCAAGGAGTAGGATGGTAGTAAAGCCAAGGGCGGTGGGGGAGGTTCGACGGTAGGTCCCAGAGGGACGCTAAGAATCGAAAGGGAGACAACATTGGAAGTCGAGGAGGTGCCCGTCCGGTCAGCGATGAAGGTATCAAACATCGCGTCCAATCTCTGGATTAAGACTTGGAGAGAGGTAATGAACTCCTCACGAGCATCGAGGCAATGAGAGATGGTCGGGTCAATGGGAAGTTGAGTCGTGGGAGTGTCCGATTGCACTTTGGAACGTAGTAAGAGCATATACGCAAGGAAGTGGACTAGATGGGGTGGACAAAAACAACAACGAGGTGCAGTGCTGGGAGCAGAGGTGGCGGAGGTAGCGTTGGAAGCAAGGACGGAGCAGTCGGCGCTTGAAGCAGGGACGATAATCGTTGAACTCACAACAGGGGCATTGTCGGGCAGTAGTAGGCGCGAACGAGCATGTGTGGGCCCGACAGGCGCAAACAAGGCATGACGAGGCAGGCATTAACGAGATTTGGGAGGCGCAGACGCATTGCCGTCGACGGGCGTGGGATTGTGCTTCGGGCGGTGGAGACCGCTGCCTGAAAAGGGCAGGTCTGACCAAAATTCACGATGGAAAAGGAAGGGCGAGGGAAGAATGAAGGACTAGAAGAGAAAAGTTTAGCCCCTAGGGCTATGGTTGCAGATGTCGGATGTTGGGTTCATGTCATTTTATGTTGAAATGTCGGATTACAGATGATATATCAGGGATATTTTACAATATTGAAATTTAACATTTAATTAAATTTATGTATATATACTCATTTTTTAAACTAGCCTATGCCGGTCCCAAGCTCGGATGAAAAATAGTGAGAGTTGTGTTTGGTAGACAGTCACCGTAAAATTTAGTCACCCTTATGAATTTAAAGGCTCGAGTGTTGTTGTTATACACATTTTTTATTAAATTGTATGATTGTACACATAATGTATGTTTATAAACTACACAATATACATGTACTAATATGATTATAATGAAATAATGAACACAGTAAACATAATTTTATATATAAATGATTAAATATTGAAACAAGCGTCTTGTCTATACTTTTATGATTTTTGAGGATTGATTACATTCATCTAATAGTTCCATGACACAAAATATAAGATAGAAACCTAGTTGTAAACATGCAAAGCAGAAGATGAACATCCAGTCATAAACAAACCAGAACTCCAACATGGATCAAGTAGCATGCAGTAAGCATGAAACACGATTATCACGAATGAGAAACCCAACAGGCCGTGAAGAAGATAAAAATTAGAATATAGAAACCAGAAACCAATAAGAAGCAGTATTTAAGGAAGAAGATAAAATCAGAACCGAGTTATTAGAGCCTCAAAGGCACACAATCAAAGTAGAAACCAGAGACTGAGTTGTCGAAGCTTGGGCACAAGAAAAGACGTCAAGTGCTAGAGCACAAGAAAGAGGCATCAAAAGCTAGGACACAAGAAAGAGACGTCGACGACAGTAAACGACATAAAGAGCATCAAATGAGAGCGAGACGAGAAAGTCGTCGAAGCTAGGCTCAGAGATATGAACTAAAAAGTAATACCTGCTCAGTTGGAAAATAATATTTTTAATACTTACGCCGATATATCGGTCATGATATATCGCCCGATATATTGGTTTTACCCGATATATCGGGTAATATTTTCAAAAATGACATTTTTGCATAAAATGTTGATGTCGTGACGTTTTCTTCCCAGAACTTTTATGTCGGCTGACATGTCGGACATATCGGCCGACATCTACAACTCTGCTCGGGATCACGTTATTAATATTACTTCCAAGATAATCAATATTAGGTCTTACATGAGCTTATATAGTGCCTTGCTCAAAACATGAAAGGGCAAAGGGTAAGTTACAAAACGCGCCCGAAATACAAATGCGGTAATAGGATAAGGGATGATAAAGTGCGCGATGTCTGTGCACACAACTGGCCAAGGTTGTCTCGTTGGGATCCATGTCCTTGTCTGCGCGGTCTTGATGTCGATATACGCGCCACACACGAGAGCGCCTCTCGCCCTCGTTCTTATTCATAACACAGTGAGAAACGTAAAGTTCAAAAACACAATGAACATGTCTACCATAGCTAAGTTTTCTGTTGACAAGACTTTTCACACAATGAACATATGACATAAAGGTTAATTTAACGAAACTATACTCCCGATATTTACTTACGAACTCTCTTCCAGGAATTTTAATTACTATTAACTAGAGAAAATCCTCCCAGCTTTTCCTGAAGCTTATTTGATTCTGTTTACATTTTGTAGAGTGGTTATTTCGTTTGAACCAGAAAAGAGGGTGTGTTCCTACCTTCTTCATCTCCATTTCAAAGAAATACCCTTGCTAAAATTGGCTACATGTTGAAGAAAATATATTCATCTGATACTTCCAGCCTATGAAATACATATACTTACAACGGCCTTGCGTATCATATCCGAAACATTTCAGAGTCGGAAAATTCTTGAGATCCCGTCCCCGATACTCTCAGTAATTTTAAAAAAAAAAATTAGATAAATAAATTTCGGAAACTCACCGATACTTTCTAATACTACCAAGTACGCATGAGTATGCTCAAAAATACACAAAAATTATTTGTTTTGCGAGGGTGACATAGAGAAAGATATGCAAAAGAAAGTGTTGAACGATAAGTGGTGAGATTCAATTGATTACATACTTTTATGTATGATTTCTATTTAGGATATGATGCATTATTGTGACACATAAATCTTGTCTTCGTTTAATATATGACATGTGAGATATAACGATGAGAAGGTGAAGAGGACGTCAAGGTTACACATGTCTTCATATTAATTTATACTTATATTTAAATAATTAAAATTTTCAAAAATGTATCTGTGTGTTAGGTTTTTTGAAAATCACGTTTCTTGTATCTGCATCACATCTGTATCCCGTCTCCATCCTCGTGCAAGATAGCTTCAAACAATTGCTAAGATCAAACAATTAAATAACATGGTGTGATGTTTCATTGGGCATATTATGTATGATGTCTGCTAGATGATGTGATTTAAGAAATAAAATCTTCAAAATATAGGTCAAATAAAAATGCAGAAATTACTTTGAAAATGCCTTGAGGAGGATAGGCGTCCCGACTGATATGTACACTTCTAGTTATGCCCATCTATTAGTCTTGTTTTCCTAATTGCTGAATGCCTATACAACCTGTTTTTATTCAAAAATTCAGCTTTCTACATGTTTGTTTTAATTCACATATTATTGGCTTCCACAAAATGGAAGTATGTTCAAATGTTATTTCACTCTGCTCAATGAAGGTGTTTCCGTTTGATAGGGAGCAGTGCAAACTGACAAACCTTGGGCGCATGATGGAAACGTATTGCCCTAAGCTCTTGGGTTCATCATATTTGGATCCAATTACAAGTTTTAGTCTTTTCCAGAAGTATTCTGTTTATCATCCTGAGGTGACGCTTTTCTGTTTCTTTGAGTAACTTCTAGTATCATTTATATTTTGAGATTACTTGGAATGTTTGATTTATTTTCGTAGTTTTTCTTTTTAATCTTGTAGTGGTCTTATTTTGTAACATAAGTGTTTGGTTCTTCTCAGGTGTATTGGTCAATTGTTGTAAAGGAGCTTTCTGTTACATTTCACAATGAACCGAGTTCTATTCTAGACACTTCAGATAAGTTCATGGATTGCGGAACTTGGTTCCCTAATGCTGTTCTTAATATTGCTGAATGCTGTCTGTTACCATCAAATTCCCCAAAGAAAACGGATGAGAGTTTGGCTATGGTTTGGAGGAATGAGGTGTCCGATGATTCTCCTGTTAGCAGATTATCCCTGAAGGAGCTCCGTGAGCAAGTGATGTACATGCAATTCTCATTTATCATCTGAAACCATAGATTTTAAACCTCTTTATAATAAATGTTGCGACTAACCGTAGTTGCTGTAAACAACAAATATTCTCTTGGTTTCAAGAATGGTTGCATGTTAGATGAGCTAAAATTGTTCATTGGCGTGTTTGATAGGATTGTTGCAAATGCACTCGACGCTCTATTTACAAAGGGAGATGCAATTGCCATTGATATGCCAATGAATTCCACTGCTGTTATCATATATCTAGCCATCATCCTGGCAGGATACGTTGTTGTGTCTATAGCTGACAGTTTTGTATCCAAGGAGATCGCTACTCGTATGCGAATATCCAAAGCAAAAGGAATATTTACTCAGGTGACCTGTTACTGTTTATATTTAAACTTTCTCATTGTTTTGTGGTTAAGTTTATTGCTTAGTAGAGCGTGGTGCACCTGAAGAAAGAAATAACACACGCTATTCTTATTTTAATACATGTCATTTTAAGTTTTAACTGAATTTGGATAATAGGTATTTTTTGTTTTAAGATATTTTAGTGTTGTTCTAGATGTCGTAAGTTGTATCTTGGTCCTAATGATGAGGATCACACTTCGATTGTGGGCCGTCTCCCAATGAGGTCCGCACATGTCTATTATCGTAGGAGACATTGATTAGATCATCAGTTGGACGATCCGAGTCCGTAATTGCGTCAAGAACTTTATTTATGTCTTTTATTTATTTTGTGTGTTTTATTTGAGGAGATCAGACAGTTATCGTGTATAACCAATCATAGTCTTCCACGATGGGTGCTCTAAGTAGGATTAGTATAAATACGAGGCATGATGGCTGGTTTTAGTTTAATTGCTGATTTTGGAGAGTCTTCTTCCCGGAATCCGACGATCTCTCGTGGAGTCGACTCCACAAAACCCCAAGGTGCCGTGATGGACATCAACAATCGTAAGATCGACATCGGAGTAGGCCGGACCCACTTACCTGTATTCGCGTATGAGACATTGTTCAGATCTTCGATCTGAGCCCGTGAGCGCGCTCAGAGTGTTGTTTTACTATTTTCCATGTATTTTCATTATTTTTGGACTATTATTAAGTAGTGATCGGACACCGGGTGTAACAATTAATCATATTCGTTCACGCCGAGTGCTCTAGTTAGCTTTTTTATTATAAATAAGAGGTGATGGAAGCCATGGTGGGTATTGTTAACCTTGTGATGAAATCCAGAGCCAGTAATTATATCGTGGTGCGACGCTACGAGACCCTGGGGTGCGACATCCCATTTTATTTTGTTTTCGCCCCTATTCCCGTATTGCAACCCTAAATACCTCCGGTCCCCCCACCCTTTCCATCTTCCTCTGCCCCTTCCTGTTCCCAGCCAAGCATTTACGCCCATTCCTATTTCTAGCCTAGCGTCGCCGCCCCTTCCTATTTCCAGCCCAGTGTCGACACCCTCCCCTGCTTCCAACCCAACACCGACACCCTCCCCTGCTTCCAACCCAACACCGACACCCTCCCTTGTTTCCAGCCCAATGTCAGCACCCTCCCCAGCTTACAGCCCCTGCTCAACCTGCCTCCTTCCTATTCCCAGTCTAATACCGACTCCCCTACCACCCTGCTTTCACGCACAAACCCTACCCCTACCTCTCCCCGCCTTCTTCTACAAGACCACCCGCGCCTTTCCTTGTCTCCAACCGTAAACTATTGCCTCCACCAGTCTCCGCATAGCCCCCGACAACTCTGACTTCTCCTACCATCTACATCCGCCCGCCATCATTCCCCTACGCAGTCCCTATTATTCATGAGTATCTTCTATTGTTTCTTATTACCTTTACTGAATATTGGAATGAAACCATAGATTTGCTTGGGATCTCTTGAATTGTTAGTGCCTTTGTTTTGTTTCTTGATTTCCTATAATAATCTATACTTGAAAGTTTTAGTTTAAAGCTCTTAGTGCGAAGGAAAACTTGTCTTGCTTGCTTAACTGAAAAGTTGTGAATGTCATGTCGTGTTGCTAATTTTATCTACTTTTACTAAATTTATTTTGGATTAATTAAAATCATACACGCATCATATATATTAGGTTTGAGTGAATCAACCCGACACCACTCTATAGGTTTGCATTAGTGTTATCCCACCTCTATAGCCTTCTCTGCGTCATGCCGACTCCTTGGTTTGTATCCTCATCTTTCCTTGTGTTTTCAGCACATCCAGCCCACAAACCCCTTGACGTCATCCCTAAGCCCCTCCTCCCTTCACCTGAACCTCCCTAAAACCCAACCCACGGTTAGATCCCCCCTTCATACTCCACTCCACCTCAAACTGCCCCTGCCGCTAGCCTTAAATCCCTTCCCCCATTCAGCTGACCCTCCCCAAAACCCATTCCATGTCTGAATCCCCCCTTCGACAACCATCCCACCTCAAATCTCGCTTACCTCCAGCGTCTCCCACTAGGGGTGTGCGCGGTGCGGTTTGGTGCGGTTTTGGCCCAAACCGCAACTGCACCGCAAGGGCTCGGTTTTGGCCCGAGCAAAACTGCACCGCACCGAAATTACGCGGTGCGGTTTCGGTTCGGTGCTGTTTTTTGCGGTGTGGTTGCGGTTTCGGTGCAATTCTTAGCATGCGATATACATAGACATCAAAAAGATAATCTGAGGTGAAATAGGATGTAAAATTTGGGCAAAAACATAGTTACATTAGTTATATTATCATGAAAAAATTTGCAATACATATATTTTTAAAATGCAATTGCAACAAAATCAACAATTCTCATGATATGACTGCTTTAGTTGCATATGAAATGACACATTCAATGTAAATATAATGAATCTGAATGATTTCAAGTCCTAGATAAGCACAACACCCACATAATTGTAGCTTTATTTATCTTTCAAACATTGAAATATTAAGAGAAGGCTAGTGAATACGCATTTATGGTTAGATGAACCGTGATGATACTATTTGCACTTAACAAAGCTACAAATCAGCAAATTCATATTTAGATAATTACTATTATTAATTATTAATTAATAATTTATATGTTATATTTTTATTTAGAGTCACATGTTCATGAAAATTGATAATATGTAATTAGTCGGTGCAGTGTGGTTTTTGCGGTTTTCAAGATCCGAAAACAGCACCGAACCAAAACTACGCGGTACGGTTTAAAAATCGGTGCGGTTTGTGCGGTGCGGGCGGTTTTTAAGGTTTGCGGTTTTTTATGCTCACCCTACCTCCCACCCCAGTGGACCCTCGCTCACCCTAAAACTATTGCCACCATCTTCCGGCAATCCTCAAAACCCCACGCCAAACCTCTGCCCAACCACTTAGGGCCGGTCGACCATCCTCATGCTTCTAGGAGTCTTGGTTGACCCTTTCCGCTCTCATACCCCACTTCTAACTAGAACCAAATCATCCCAAACTCAAACAACCCTAAATCACCTTTCTTTCTAGCCCACAAACCCCTTTCTGCCAGCCTTAAATCCTCCTCCCTTCACCTGAACCTCCCTAAAACCCAACCCACGGTCAGATCCCCCCTCCATACGCCACTCCACCTCAACTTCCCCTGCCGCCAGCCTTAAATTCCTTCCCCCATTTAGCCTCCCCTCCCCTAAACCCTATCCACAGCTGAATCCCCCCTCCAATAGTTGTAACATCTGAAATTTACGCCTCGCCTCTCGTGATTTCAAGATCCGATCGCTAATGATTATGATCGGCGTTGACGACGAATCAAGATATTTATCCCATGTATGGTTTAGTTTACGCGCCAATCGATAACTTAAATAATGTCATTTAATAAGAAGTTATATCAACGTGATTTCAAAGGTGCTTGAGAGCGAAATACACACAACTGGCAAGTGGTGTAGTGTAATGACATACTTTTAATTTAGGGAAAACCCTTATTTACAAATATGGCATAGACTTGCCTTTATTAAAACCAAGGGACACATATTTTCGCCCATCCCACACATATTTCCCTCCCACGGCCCGAGCGTGTGAAGTTATGGCATTTCTCCTCTCATTCCAGACGACCGACGGCGCATGCTCTTCTCTTGCTCGTGTTCGTCGATGACAACAGGCGTATAACCCTTCTTTCTCTCCAGAATCCCTAGACGTTGCCCCCTGCTACTTGAGGATGTCTCCTTGCGGGTTCCAGCCCATTCCTGACCTTCCCCTTCGACTGTTTTTCCAGGTAACCGTCGGATATCTCTTCTAGTGAGTTCTGTGCATTTCTTGGTTGCTCCTTCTTTATACAGTCAAAAATTAGGGATTTCAATTCTTCATTTTTCAGAGAACCCCGACACTTTTGAGGAAGAGATAAAAATCCATTCTTTGCGCTTTACTTCGTCATTTCCCTTCTTCTTTTGTTTCCTTCCTGCATTTGGAATGATGAAATATTTCTAGCGAAGCCTTAGAATGGAAAAGGATGAACCCTAGTTGTGTTCCTTTCGCTTATTAGCTTGTTTAGGGTTTCTATTTAATTTTAGATTTTCGATTAAGCATTTTTATAGATCAAAGGAGGTTTATTTAGTTCCGATGCAACCTCGTCGTAGGTCAACCGTGCTTAATAAGGGCATATGACAGTCCCTTATGAATTTTATTTCATTGTTACATATTTTCCCCTTTGTCTAAATAATGTTATTGGGATTTCAGCGTAGCCTTAGAAGCTAAGGAGGATTTTTTGATGCGGAGTCCATTGTAATCCAGAAAAAACATGCTGCCTCACTGCATTTACGAACACCGCAACACCGAAGTAAGAAATTCGATTCCTTTTGGTTTGACATACCACATAATTCAAATTATGTATTTTCCCTTAGGTGTTGTACAATGTTAAATAGGAATATGATGCGAACATGAAATTTAGTATAACACACTTTATGTATACATGAGAATAACAATTCATAATTTTATCGTTTTGTTATGATAATACAAACAATGTATGAAATTATTTTCCTTTTTGGTTAGACATACCACCTAGTTCAACTTATGTATTAGATATTGTTATGTAGGAATATGGTGATAGCATGAAATTATGTGTATCGTACTTCAGGTATCAATAAGATCAGTAAATCATAGTAATCATTATGTTATCATAAAATGAACAATGTTAAGATGCAAAATAAGTTTGTACAATTTCATATATACATTATATATGGTCACGAAGGAACATGATATGATCGCCAAATTTAATATGTCATACTTTAGGTATAGAAGGTAATAGAAGACTATAAGTTAATCGTCTTATCATGGTAATACGAACAATGTAGTGAAAAGATAAGAAGTTTATTACAATCTAGATATATATAACCTAGCTACAATTATACGCTTTCTCTTAAGATTAATCATACTTCGTACCTCACTATTATGAAGATAAATAATTAATGGAACACTTAATTCAATGAAAGTAACCTTATACGGATGTTCCCTTAAGATTAATTTTGCCGACCACCAGTAAAATGGTAAAAGATTAATGAAACATTTATGATTAGTGACTTTAAGTGGGTGTTCATTTATGTTGTTCATGCTGACACTATAAGAAGATAAGTAGGAGACACGATCGAGTAATTTTCTTTCGTGATTGATAGAGGTACACTAACTGTTACCGACATGCACCCGGAAGACCCACCATGGCAAATGTATTCAAGGCGGAAGCATAATGCAGAAGGGCGAACCGGACAACAGGACGTGGGGCGTACCGAACCGGTTGGAGCGGAGGCTACAGAGCTAAGTTATCGAAGGCGCCGTTGCGGGAGATGAAGACGCCGCTGCGGGAGATGAAGACGCCGCTGCGGGAGAAATGCGTGCGGGAGAAATACGTGCGGGAGAAATGCGAGCTCACTCTGCCGAATAAGCCGCTGCGGGAGAACTTAAACCCTAAATAAATTGAACCTAATCCGAGCTCTGTCCCCCCTTTAAACCGGGTTCGGGCCCAGGCGCGCCTAGGCTGCGCCGTAGGTGAGTACCAGGCGCTCGCCTAGGCGCGCCTAGGTCAGCTCGCCCGCCTAAGCCCTCTCTAGGCGCACGGGGGTGCGCCCGGCGCCTAAGGCGCGCCTAGGCGCGCGCCTTGATAACTTAGCTACGGAGTAGCAATACCGGACGGAACTATCGCCTGGCGTCAGCGACGGCGATAGCGGGGTCGGCGGCTGGCGATATCGGCGGGTCAAGCAAGCGGCGATATCGGCGGCGTTATCTCAAGTCTTAGTTTTTAATATGTTTTATTTTGGAATGTTTTATTTTGGGGGACCCCTACTTATAAGGGGGGATCACCTTGTGTGTTGGATTATCTTTTGATTAAGCAGCTTTTGGAAGAGGGTTGTTCCCTCTTGCTTCTCTAACCCTAGCCGCCCCCTCTCTCTCTCTCTCTCCCTCTATCTCCCTCTCTCTATCTCTTTCTCTCTCTCTAATTCATCTCCCCGGAAGGTAACATTTGGTCCGACCTGCCGCTCCGCCTGCCCTTCGCGCCGCCGGAATCCATCATGCCGGTCTCTACCCGCCTGAATGCCGCCGCCGCTGCGTCCGCCTCCGACGACGCCATCACCGCCCGCCTCGCCAGCCACGACTCCCACCTCGCGAGCCTCTAAACCACCATCGACGACATCGCCGCGACCCAGCACGCCATCCTCGCCCAACTCGCAGCCCTCCAGCCGCTGCCGCCCTCGCCCACGGTACCGCCTGCAGCGACAGCGCCGGCCGATACCGCCTCGGTGCTCGGCACGCCGCCCACCCCGCTACCGCCGGCCTACCGCGCGCCGGCCCAGTTTCCGCTGGGCCCGACATTTCCGCCACCCGCAACCTTTCGGCCCCCCCTCGCCCTCGACGTGCCTTCCTTTTCCGGGACGGATCCCATGGGCTGGATCGCTCGGGCGGAACAATACTTCGATCTTAATGGCACCCCCCCGGTGGACCGGGTTGGCACGGCCATGGTGGGCATGGATGGTTCAGCCCTTCATTGGGCTCGGTGGTTCCGCCAAGTTCAACCGCTCATTCCCTGGCACGAGTTCAAGCAAGAGATGATTAGCCGCTACGACTCCCGCTACACCGGCTCCGCTATTGAGCGGCTCTGCTCCGCTCGCCAGACGACTTCGGTGGATGCGTATATTGACGAATTTGTGGCACTCGTCACGCAGGTTCCGGGCCTTCCGCCCGACCATTATCTGGGGTTCTTTCTGCAGGGCCTTCTCCCCAATATTCGCTCCCGCATCCGGACCCACCATCCCCGGACCGTCTCAGAAGCACTGGAACTAGCTCGGGCAGTGGAAGCCGACATCGGACCCCGCACCGCCGCCCCCAGTTTCCGGCCATCACAGCAGCGTGAGGCCGCTCCGCGGCACCCACCCCCGGCCGCCGGCCGCCCCCCTCGTCCGGACAATCCTCATCGCGTCTCCAACACGGAGTACAACGAACTACGCCGCCGCGGGTTGTGTTTCCGGTGCCGCCAACCATACTCACCGCAACATGTCTGTCCGATCAAGGAATTTCACGCGATTATTGGTGACAGTGAGGGCGACGGCTCCTCTGCTGATTCGGCGCCGGAGCTGCCGGACCCACCAACACCGGACCCCGAGGAGGCCCCCCTTAATGTGCTGGAGTTACCCTTCTATTCGGTGGGCGGTTTAACCGGCCCTCGTACCATGAAGTTGGCTGCTCTAATCAACAACCGGCCGGCTATCGTGATGATCGATAGCGGCGCTAGCCACAACTTTATGTCGGCTCACCTAGCCCGCGACCTGGATCTTCCCCAATCCCCCTCCCCGGATTTCTCCGTCTGCCTCTGCGATGGTCGCCGCCGCCCCACCTTGGGACAGTGTGTGGATGTTACACTCTCTCTAGGACCGGTCACGGTCACAGCAGACTTCTACTTGTTTGAACTAGGCGGCCTCGACGCCATTCTGGGCGTGGCTTGGCTACAAACGTTGGGGGACGTTCGCGTAAATTGGGCTTCCATGACTATGCCTTTCCAGCACCAAGGGCAGCCGTGTCGCCTAGTGGGCGATTCCACTCTCCTCCGCTCTCCAATTTCCTTCCGGGCTATGACACGTGTCACGGACGTCGACTTCTCAGCATGGTTATGGCCTCTCGAGTCCACCTACCCGACCACACCCGATACTATTCCAGCCGATCTTGAAGAAGTGCTCACAGCTTTCTCCGATGTTTTTGTCGCCCCGCCAAGCCTTCCCCCGACTCGACCCACTGACCATGCTATCATCCTCAAACCAGGCGCTGCGGCGGTATCCGTTCGGCCTTACCGGTATGGCCATGCGCAGAAAGATGAGATAGAGCGGCTCGTTCGGGAGATGTTATTGGGGGGACTCATCCGACCGAGTGCTAGTCCTTTTTCCAGTCCGGTTCTCTTGGTTCGCAAGAAGGATGGTAGCTGGCGGTTTTGTGTGGATTACCGCGAGCTCAACAACGCGACCATGCCCGACAAATACCCGATCCCGGTGATACAGGAACTCTTGGATGAACTTCATGGGGCGGCCTTCTTTACCAAGTTGGATCTTCGCGCCGGATATCACCAGATTCGGGTCCGACCCGAAGACGTGCCGAAGACGGCGTTCCGCACGCACGACGGCCACTTTGAATTCTTGGTCATGCCCTTTGGCCTCACCAACGCCCAAGCCACATTTCAAGCAACAATGAATGATATCTTCCGGCCGGTCCTTTGTAAGCAGGTTCTTGTTTTTTTCGATGACATACTCGTGTTTAGTACCTCTTGGCAGGACCACGTTCGCCACGTGCGGGAGACTTTCACAACCCTGCGGCTCCACCACCTCACCGTCAACCGGAAGAAGTGCACATTTGGGGCTACCACGGTGAGCTACCTGGGACATACCATTTCCGCCCACGGCGTCGCCATGGACGAGGAGAAAATCCAGGCGGTCATTCGGTGGCCGACTCCGTCCTCTATCCGGGACGTGCGGGCGTTCCTCGGCCTCACCGGGTATTACCGGCGCTTCATCAAGAACTATGGCGGGTTGGCCCGCCCTCTCACCCAGTTACTGAAAGCTTCGGAGGACGGCCCCTTTGTGTGGCCGCCGGCCGCAATGGCGGCGTTCGCCGCTCTCCAGGCAGCGTTGGTGCACGGCCCGGTACTGGCCATGCCGGATTTTTGGCAACCGTTCGTCGTGGAATGTGATGCATCGGGAGCCGGCGTGGGGGCGGTCTTGATGCAGGCCGGCCGACCCATAGCCTACTACAGTCGGGCGTTCTCCTCGGCCGTGCGCAGTCGTTCGGCTTATGAAAACGAGCTCATGGCCCTCGTATTGGCGGTGCAGCATTGGAGGCCATACCTCTTAGGCCGTCCCTTCATCATCCGCACCGACCACCATAGTCTCCGCTACCTGCTCCAACAGAAAATCGCCACACCAACGCAACAGATTTGGGTGGCCAAGCTCCTCGGTTATGACTTCACGATCGAGTTCCGTCCGGGCAAGACCAATAGAGCGGCCGATGCTCTCTCGTCACCCGCACGCGCCGGAGCTGACCGCTATTTCAAGACCAATTTGGGAAGACGCAGCCATCCTTCAGCAGGAAGCGGATCACGACCCTCATTTACAGGATATACAAGCGGCCTTACTAGCCGATCCGGCGGCACGCCCACCCTATTCCCTAGTGGGGGGCCGGTTGTTTCACCGGAACCGCTTGGTCCTTTCGGCCTCGTCCTCCCGCATTCCGCAGTTGCTCGCCGAATTCCACTCCACACCATCCGGAGGGCACGCAGGAGCTTTCCGCACATATCGGCGATTAGCCGCCTCACTATATTGGCCCCACATGCTCCGCCAGGTGAAGGCATACGTGGCGGCCTGCCTAGCCTGTCAGAAGGCGAAATATGAGACGATGTTCCCGAGCGGTTTACTACAGCCACTGCCGATTCCTGAGCGCGTCTGGGAGGACTTTGCAATGGATTTCATCACCCGCCTACCTCGCTCTAATGGATTCGATTGCATTCTGGTGGTCGTCGACCGCCTCACAAAGTATGCCCACTTCATCGCCATCCGACACCCGTACACCGCCGCATCCGTGGCGGACAGCTTCATCACGGAGATCGTGCGACTGCATGGTTTTCCCCGCTCCATAGTGAGCGACCGTGACCCGCTCTTCCTCAGCAGTTTCTGGAAGGACCTGTTTCGCCTCCAAGGCACACGTCTCCGGATGAGTACGGCTTACCATCCACAATCGGATGGGCAATCAGAGGTTCTTAATCGATGTTTGGAAACATATCTGCGATGTTTCATTGGCGAACGACCCTACACGTGGGCAAAGTGGTTATGTTGGGCGAAGTACTCCTATAATACAGCTTACCACCACTCCGCAAACACCTCCCCGTTCGAGACGGTCTACGGACGCCCACCCCCGACCGTGCTCCGCTACCTTCCAGGGGAGTCCCCCGTTCCGAGCTTGGCCGATCATCTACATGACCGGGATGTTATTTTGGACAGTTTGAAGCACCACCTCCGGCGGGCACAAGCCAAGATGATCTCGTTTGCTAACCGCAAGCGTCGGGACCTCTCATTCCAAGTTGGCGAGCGGGTCTTCATCAAATTGCATCCCTACCGACAGCTCACGGTGGCTCGCCGCGCCTGCCCCAAATTGGCCCCTCATTTCTACGGGCCTTTCGAAATCATCAGTCGGATCGGCGCGGTGGCCTACCGCCTCCGCCTTCCAGACGGCAGTCGCGTTCACCCGGTATTTCATGTGTCACAACTCCGACGGGTCATCGGCGATCACCCCGTCACCGACCACATACCCGCCGCCCTCGACTACTCCGAGGCTGAACCTCTCTATCCGGAGGCTATCCTGGATCGACGCCCGCACACACCGGGAGACACCACCATAGAGGAGATCCGGGTCGCTTGGCGCAACCGCCCAACCTCCGCCGCGACATGGATACTACGAGATGATTTTCGTCGCCAATTTCCGGACTACTGCCTTGAGGACAAGGCCAATTTTCCAGACGGCGGTATTGTTACCGACATGCACCCGGAAGACCCACCATGGCAAGTGTATTCAAGGCGGAAGCATAATGCAGAAGGGCGAACCGGACAACAGGACGTGGGACGTACCGAACCGGTTGGAGCGGAGGCTACGGAGTAGCAATACCGGACGGAACTATCGCCTGGCGTCAGCGGCGGCGATAGCGGGGTCGGCGGCTGGCGATATCGGCGGGTCAAGCAAGCGGCGATATCGGCGGCGTTATCTCAAGTCTTAGTTTTTAATATGCTTTATTTTGGAATGTTTTATTTTGGGGGACCCCTACTTATAAGGGGGGATCACCTTGTGTGTTGGATTATCTTTTGATCAAGCAGCTTTTGGAAGAGGGTTGTTCCCTCTTGCTCCTCTAACCCTAGCCGCCCCCTCTATCTCTCTCTCTCTCCCTCTATCTCCCTCTCTCTCTCTCTCTCTCTCTCTCTCTCTCTCTCTCTCTCTCTCTCTCTCTTTCTCTCTCTCTAATTCATCTCCCCGGAAGGTAACACTAACATACTCATATGACATAGTAGACCATATGAGCCTCATTTGAGGGAGTCAACACCCCATGAAAGATTAATAGATGCGAGTCCGTGTCCATGACCGAGACACTTGACACTTATGTTCGCCCTTAGGAACTCAAATCCTCGGAATGTGCATAAGAAACTATACAATTAAGAATAAGAAGAAAAGAAAATATAAGTCCTCTCCACTTGAAATGCGAAGTCGGGTCTTATAACCCTGCACATTAATAATCCCAAACTCAGAGTAGATTCAGAATAAGGTTTAATCACAGAAAAGATGATTTATATTCAATTGTACTTTCATAGAAAAATATGCATAAATCTACAATATATTTTTCTTAGTATAAAACATAATTTTAAAATATGCATGCATATTTTCGTTATGTTTTTGTCACTGGGGAAAAAAATCTTTCTTGCTCGCCAGTGGGTTAATCAGTTTTCGGAATTCTTTACAGGGAATACGGGTCAGTTTGTTCGCACATACTTTCTATTGGGCTCTGTGTTTCAAATTGTAAGGCCCTATTCATTTTGTAGGTTTTGATAGAAAGGAATTGGAATTGGGTCTCCCAATTCCAATTCCTGTGTTTGTTTAAGGTCTTTTACTGGGCCTGGGCAGAATTGGTTTTCTACCAAAACCGTCGGTTTTGCCCTATGTAGAAAACATGAGGAGGTGAAAATCGACCTAATCATATCAGTTTTGGCGCTGAAGAAGCCTCGCCTTTCTACTACCTCCCGTCAAGAATCCTTCTTCCTCGTCGTCGGTGAATCTAGGGAAGATCAACGGGGATGATCGTTCGCGTGTTCGACGGGGAAGATCATTCATGTATTCAACGGGGAAGCTACCGTAACTCGGCACATCAATTTGTAGCAATTTCGAGCAAAATACGGCTGGACGAAGGGGAAAGGCTGGACATAGGGGAAAGGAATGAGCTCACTCTTTTCTTATCGCCTCCAAAAAGTGAAACGGAGCTGGTGGTACCGACACCGTCATTTAGTTTCCATGAGTCAAGATGCAAAATGAATGGCGAAACTTCTGTTTGTTTCAGTATCACCTGCACATCCAACGACTCAAGTCCACCGGAGATGAAGGTGGAGGATCTGAATGGTCACAGACGGGTAGCTAGTTCTTGTTCCGATTTAGGGTTATGGATAGTCAAAAATGTTGTTAATTCTTTCTTAAAAATGGATTGTTATATTTTTGCTTAAAAATGAATTGTTATCTTTTGCTTTGTAGAGGTAGAAAATAGTATCATTATGTAATTATCATAACAATACAGCTTCTTAGAGACAGAATTTTGATGTGAATTATTTATAAAACTGCTGTGCTTGAGCAATATGATTCAATTTTGATGTGAATTATTTATACAACTTCTCAGAGACAGTTCAAAAAGTACTGACTTTAACATTCCTGTGCTTTAGCAATTAAATTTATATTTAGTTTACAGAGTTAAGATTCTGTTTAGGTTCCATTTGTATCCATAGATTTTGGATCAACCGATGCATAAAAAACGACAAGATCATAGGATTCAATTCCTATCTTTGAATTCCATCTAGAACCAAACAAAAAAAATTGACAGATTCAATCCTCGTGCCTGAAAACTTTCCTGCAAACGAGCAAATAAATTTGTTTTGGCACAATTCCAAAATCTACGCGTCGATGGTTTTCGTCCAAAACCAATTCCTTTCCCCCAATTCTTGCGAAACGAACGGGTCCTAAGGTATTTACTAATTTTAATTCCAGTCCTTTACTTCCGTTGTAAACTTTACTTATTTCTGTTACGATACTAAGTTTATTACTGCTGCCTAATTTGCTTCATATCACGAGTTTCAGCCGGACTTTTGAAATGTTGCTAAACTGGGTAGGGGTGTTTCAGCAACCACCCCACCTCAAATATCCCCTGTATCCAGCGCCTCCCACCCCAACGGACCTTCCCTCACCCTAAACCTGTTGCCACCATTTTCCAGTAGTCTTCAAAACCCCACACCAAACCTCTGTCCAGCCACTTAGGGCCGGTCGACCACCCTTCTGCTCCCAGGAGCCTTGGCTGACCCTTTCCGCTCTCATACCCCACTCCTAACTACAACCAAATCATCCCAACCACCAATATTCGTCAAATAGCCCCCCCCCCCCCCCCCCCCCCCCCCGACCCCTCATTAAGTGACTATTCCTTCCCGAATCACCACTACCACTTCTACATAAACCGGACCTTCGCACCTTCATCTATGGTCTCTCATATGTGAGTAAGTGTTCGTTTTTTTGGTTTCATTAGTATCTTTATTGTTGTACGAACTTGGATGCATATATGATTTTAGGAGTAGTTGGTGACTTATGAATTTTCTTATGATTTCTCCTATGTCACGTGGCCTAACAAGTAGGGGTGACCCGGGCACGTGCCCAGATTCAATTTTTGGAGGAAAATTTAGGTTTTTTCGCTCATACGAACTTTTAAACTTTAAGAGTTGATTTCTCCTCAACCGCTCAACAAATTCAAATCCAAAAGTGGTGTTGGACTCGTATCGAAGAAATACACAAGATAGACCTTCAATTGAATGTTTTCATGGAGAATTGACAGGACTACAAATTTCGTCAAACTGACATTCTAGATCTAATTATTAGAAATCCATCGGTTATATCAAATAATCATTACCATCATCAGAGTCACAAAAACTAGTCGAACATTCCCTAAATTTTTTGTCCTGGTCATGAAACTTTTTCCCCAACATGACAACAACCATCGTTGCCCGCCTTTCTCCTGCCCTCTATGATGGAGGGAAAAAATCTCCGCCCTGACAATGTTGGTGATAATGATAATGTAATTCAAATATTCTTATTGATCATTATCACCAATAATCTTATTGATCATTATCACCAATAATCTTATTGATCATTATCACCAATAATCTTATTGATCATATAATCCATTGATTATATGCGATATTTTCAAAAACTTTGATTAATAAAATGGGCTTTCCCACATGTTTTCATATAATTTGGCTTAGAGAGTGCTGTAATGGAACTTGCGTCGTCGCATTGAACTTGGTACTTTCAAATTTACTGCCTACGATCATCTCTGGCAGAAAACAAAAAAAATGTCTTGATGCACAAAATGTTCGACCATTCAAGGGCACTTTACTAATGAAAGTTAATCAGACTTTTTTTCACTTTCTAAAATTTCACGTTAAAAATATTATTGTCAGTTATTCTTTAATTGTGTGTACGTATGATTTTCTTGAGCTAAGATAACTCACTCTACTGACTTGTGAGAATGTTAATCAGACTGTTAAATTTTAAATTTTACTTGGTGTCCCAGCCAAAATACTAGTTCCCGCCACGACTAACAAGGAAAATGGAAGAGAAATAATAGGAAGATAAAAACTGTTGGGATTTTATTAACACTCTGTGTTGAAAGGAGAAAATTGATTCATTCTATTATTCATTCATAGAGGGTTTATATAAGAGTTACAAGTGTGACCTAACACGGATAGACAATGTGAGACTAAGCCACCTTACAGGAAATAAAACTAATAATAATAATCTCTACACCCCCCTCAAGTTGGGCGTGTGATGTCTACCATGCCTAACTTGCCAACAAGCTCTCTAAAGACACTTGTACATAATCCCTTGGTGGGGATGTCTGCCAATTGTTGTTCAGATGGCATGAACGGAGTGACCACAATGCCCCTGATTATATTTTCCTTGATGAAGTGTTTGTCGATCTCAATGTGTTTTGTTCGGTTGTGTTGCACTGGGTTGTGAGCAATGCTGATGGCGGCCTTGTTATCACAGTACAATTTTATCAATAGCCCTTCACAGATCTCATGAGCAATGACCCTGAACTCTGCCTCAGCGCTAGATCTGGCCACCACATGCTGTTTTTTGCTCCTCCAGGTAACTAAATTTCCACCCAACATAGTGCAATATCCTGACGTGGATCGTCGATCCTCAATTGATCCGGCCCAATCTGCGTCAGTGTAAACCTCAACAGTCAACTCTTTATTTGGTGAAAAAAGGATGCCTTTCCCAGGTGAGGACTTGAGGTATCTGAGGATATGATGAGCAACATCAACATGACGGGTCTTTGGAGAGTGCATATATTGGTTGAGCACTCCCACCGTATAGGGGATGTACGGGCGAGTATGCGACAAGTAGATCAGTTTTCCTACAAGCCTCTGAAAACTGGTAATGTCTTCAACCGTTTCACCATCATCTTTTCCAAGTCCGTGGTTGGCTTCAATCGGGGTGTCCGCCGGTCTATACCCACTCATTCTTGAAGCTTTTAGGAGATCAAGTATATATTTTCTCTGCGATATGAAAATCCAATATCTGGACCTCGCAACTTCAATGCCTAAGAAATACTTGAGATTTCCCAAGTCTTTTACTTCAAATTCTTTCGTCAGCTTCTCTTTTAGAGTCTGAATCTCATCTTGATCATCTCCAGTGATAATGATGTTATCCACATAAAGTATCAGAGCTGTCATTCCCTTTACTGTGTTTGATGAAGAGGGTATGATCCGCATTACTCTGGGAGTACCCAAAACATGTCATGACCTCGTGGAATCTACCAAACCAAGCTCTAAGAGATTGTTTCAGGCCATATAATGCATTTTTCAGCTTGCACACCTTCCCTTCAGATCCTTTAGGAGAAAGACCAGGAGGTAGGGCCATATATACCTCTTCCTCCAGATCACCATGAAGAAACACATTCTTCACATCAAGTTGGCTAAGATTCCATCCCTTACAAGCTGCACAGGATAAAAGAATCCTTATAGAATTCATCTTGGCGACTGGAGCAAAGGTTTCCTCATAATCAATTCCTGCTGTCTGAGTGTAACCCCTTGCGACCAACCTTGCCTTGTATCTCTCCACGACACCCATGGTGTTCTGCTTGACAAAAAAAACCCACTTACATCCCACGACGGTTTTCCCTTTGGGCAGCAGTACCAAGTCCCATGTGTGATTTTTATCAAGTGCATGCATCTCTTCAAGCATAAACGCCTTCCACATCAGGAAGGGCATCCTGCCACGATGTAGGAATGGAAGTAGCAGACAAGGAAGAGACAAAAGCTCTACGGGAAGTCGCTAGAGACGAATAAGAGACGAACTGGGTTAACCGGTGTCGAGTAGAGGTACCTTCCCTTAGGGTAATAGACCCTAACGACGGATCAACGACCGACTCTAGGATTCTGATAGGAGCTCGTGTATTTGTTCCAGTAGAATGACAAGAGTAGACCTGCAGGGGTTTGACCAGGGGAGCAGTAGGGGGTTTGACCAGAGGAGCAGTAAGGGTAGGCACATGAGGCATAGGAGACGGTGCCGAGTGAAGATGAAACAATGGAGGAATGGGTAACGGGGTGGTAGACGGAGTCGAAAGAGAATCAGTGGAAGGAACAAAGCTCACTTCCAACGTAGGAGAAGTCCCCCCTGAAGTGAGGGCCTGTAATAGCTCTCAAATTCACGGAATGTGACATCTTTAGTTACGAAAACCTTCCTGTGAACAAGGTCATAACATTTGTAACCATTTTGGGTCCGAGAATAGCCGATAAAGACACACTTGTGCGCACGAGCATCAAGTTTAGACCTGTGATAAATATGGACAAAACAAACACAGCCGAAAACTCAAAGTTGCAGATTTGTTGGAGACACCCGAAGAGTGCGAAGGGGATTATTATACCCGAGGACATGGGAGAGCATACGATTAATAAGGTAAGCGGCAGTGAGAATGACATCCCCCCAATAATACTTGGGAAGGTGCATTTGAAGAAGAAAACACTGGGCAACTTCCAAAAGGTGGCGATTTTTTCGTTCAGCCACCCCATTTTGAGGGGGGGGGGGGGGCGGAGTAAACGCAAGATGTTTGATGGATAATGCCATGATGAGCAAGATAGTGTTCAAATTTAGAATCAATGTACTCGCGACCATTATCAGTCCAAAAAAGTTTGATAGAGGCATCAAATTGCATAGAAACCATTTTATGAAAACGCTGAAATAAGGGGAAAACTTCATCTTTAGTCTCATCAGGTATACCCATGTTGTGCGGGAGAAACAGTCAATAAAAGTTACAAACCAACGACAATCAGAAATAGAAGCAACATGGCAAGACCCGCAAACATCACTATGTATAAGATGAAAATGAGCAGAAGTAGGAGAAGAAACATGATTAAAAGAAGTACGATGATGTTTCCCAAGTTCACAAGCATCACAATGAAAATTATCAACTAAGACAATAGGTAAAGTAGAGAATAAGTGTTTCATAGACATAATAGAAGGATGTCCAAGACGACAATGCCAAGATTTCAAAGTGACCGCTTGATCAACATAAAGAGCCCAAGGAGATGAAGCTGGAGTGGAAGAATCAAATACGTAGAGCCCATCCACCAGATTACCAGAGCCAATCACCGTTCCCGTCTTCAGGTTCTGAAAAACACAAGATGAGGGAAAAAATGTCACAGAGCAATTCATAGAGTTAGTCAAATGACTAATGGAGAGAAGGTTGCGAGTAAATTTGGGTACATGAAGCTCAAAAGAAAGAGTGAGAGAGGAGCAGGGTATGGTTCCTTTCCCAGCAATCGGAGACAAGGAACCATCTGCAATGCTCTCTTTGTCCCTACCAGACAAAGGAAGGTAAGACACAAAACCTGTAGTAGAGCCGGTCATATGATCCGTGGCTCCAGAATCAATAATACAGTGAGTAGAGGGACGAGAAGATGCATTATGAGTACCTGAAAGCCCCTGATGGTCATAGGAAGATGAGGACACAGAAGACTCCAGAAACTGGCCCTGCATCAGACGGCGGAAGGCATGGATCTCATCAGCAGACAGAGCCAGAGGTGGGGCAGGCTGGACAGGGAGAGGTGGTGTCTCCTCCGATGCGTCAGCAGGTGGGCAGAGCGGGACTGAGTAGAGCGACCTTGGGAGCGACCAGACCCACAACCGCCACGCGGTAGAGAACCCCCACGGGGAGTGGGAAAATCATGGAGACGAAAACAGATGGCCCGGGTATGACGAGACTTCCCGCAGTAATCACAGAGTAAATGATCTTTGTCAAGGGACTTGGGCCTGGAATCTCGAGGAGATCTACTGTCAAACTGAACAGCCAGGGCAGAACCTTCCGGAGCAGTATCCGGAGTCCATGTCTGCCGCCTATCAAATTCTTGTTGAACGAGACTAAATACCTCCGGAAGAGAGGGCAGAGGAGTGCGCTGTGCGCCCATACATCTGGACACTGATCTGATCAAAATCCCGATGCAGACTGTGAAGAAACTCAAAAACGCGGTTCCTGTCTTCACGAGCTCGGACAAGGAGCTCATCCGCAGGAGACGTGAGAGTGAGATGGTCGAAGTGATCATACTCTTGATACTGCTAAGTGAACTCCAGGTAATTGACAAAGGGAGGGCGATCATCCTGACGAAGGAGAAAAATCTTCCGCCGCAACTGATAAATCTGGGCGGCGTTGCCCCGACAGGAGTAACTGGCCTCAGCCCTCTTCCAAATATCTGCGGCGGTCTCTAAAAAGAGATAATTCTGGGCAATAGAGTCAGTCATGGAGTTAGTCAGCCAAGACATAACGAGGGAATTCTCAGATTCCCATTGGGCCCAGTCAGAAGAACCCGGGGTAGGTGCCAGAATCGTGCCCTGAACATAACCGAACAACCGCCGGCTCTTCAATGCTAGAGTAATAGCCCGAGACCACAGAAGAAAATTTGAGCCGTCCAAACGTATCGTCGTGATTTGAGGAGTATTGTGGTCATGACCGGTCCTAGTTGAGCAACTAGACATCACAGTGGCTGAGGAAACGCCGTCACCGGAAGAGAGAGAGGTAGAGTCGTCCGTCCCCGACATGATGGACCAAAAATATAAATCATGGAGCCAAAGAAGGAACACGACAAACACCTAGATGGAAACTAGGGTTGCCTCATAGAGTGAGGAACAACACCACGGTTATGCAGGAGCCTCCAAGATAGGGCAACACCGGAAATGCTATCAGATTAGGGCCGCATTTCCGGTGCCAAAAAAGAAGCGCTGCTGCTGACGGAGGGCAGAGCTGCAGCTAGGAGGACTGCGACTGGCGGTAAGAGCTGCGAGCTGGAGGAAGTGCTGCGGGCTGGAGAAAGCTGCGGGCTGGAGGAAGCTGCGGGCTGGAGGAAGCTAAGGGCTGCGACTGTGGAAGTCGGAAGGGCTGTGGGCTTGCGGCTTGCGGAAGGTGCTGACGCGCGCGGGCTGGCGGAAGTCGCGGATGCGCGCGGGCTGGCGCGGTCGGTCGACGATCAACGAGGACGACACGCTCTGTTGCTGTGAGATCGACGGCGGCAGCAGAGACGTGAGGAGATGACGAATCGGAAACGAGAGCCCGTGGGAGAAACCCTACGGCTCTGATATCATGTTGAAAGGAGAAAATTGATTCATTCTATTATTCATCCATAGAGGGTTTATATAAGAGTTACAAGTGAGACCTAACACGGATAGACAATGTGGGACTAAGTCACCTTACAGAAAATAACACTAATAATAATAATCTCTACACTCTGCTTATACTATTTGGTTAAAACATGGGTAGTGATAACTGATGCCTATTTAGATTACTTTATCAGTGTTTAACTTCAAATTGAACTTGATTTGATCTATATTGGATACTTAGCCTCTTCTATTTGTTGTCCAACAAGTTGGACTAATTGTAATTTACTCTGTTTAGGATTTGACTGCAAATTCAATTTTGTTATCCGCTGTTTATTGGATAATGAAACACAAGGATGAGGTCATTCATGAAAATGTTTTTCTCAAGAGTAAGTTCTTATGGACGTAACGGTTTAAATCTATGTTTCTAAACACTGAATCGTGTTTCTTTCACTTAGTCAATGTAATTCTTTTGAACAATCTTATGAAACAATTGGTAGATTACTGTTGAAAGAAGAAACTACTGCATCACCAAAATGATATTTCGAAACCATAATACGGATTTTGGGAATTAAATGGTTAATGTTTTGACATGGTTTATTCACAGGACTACAATAATAGAATGACTACTGATTGCAGATTATATTATTATTATTTTTACCGGGCTATTATCAACATGACATGTTACAATTCTTTTTTCAGGATTTCATAATTAGAGGCGGAAGAAAATTCCCCCTTTACAGGTGTGTATTAATTTTGTGAATATTAGATGAGCTAATTTTTAGAAAACTTTTTCTTGGTCTATATGATATATGTTGAAGTAACCTGCATAAAGGTCGGGCGGTTATCCTTTGTGCAACCACCCGGTGTTGCTGCTCTGTATAAAGGCCAGGCGATTACCCCTTGTGTAACTGCCTGGTGTTACTGCTCTATATAAAGGTCGGGCGGTTACCCTTGTGTAACCTCCCGATGTTGCTGCTCTGTATAAAGGCCGTGTGGTTACCCTTGTGTAATCTCCTGGTGTTGCTACCTGTTGTAGTTCGGGCGGTTACCTGTATTATAACCGCCCAATGTATTTAGTCCCACATTGTCATTTGTATATTCTCTCATCTCCTTTATTCTATATAAAGAGGGGTTCTCTCGTGTAATATAGAGATCTCTGGAGAATTAAAATAATTATTTTTATTTGTATTTTGTGTTTCCACATGGTATCAAAGCAAGGTTGCGTCTTGCGGACAACCTCTTAAATCGCTCAACCTACCCTGCGCGGACATCTCTACTGAGACCGTCTAGACTCCTCTCTTGGGTGAACTCTCTACGGACTCCACCTGTAAGCCCGCACCTCCTACCATCCACTTCTCCTTGCGTGCCCTTCTTTGTGGCTGCCCCAACCTCCCTTGCAAAACTTTCTTTGTGACCTGTTCGCGCGGCCTCTCTATTGTAACCGCCCAAACTCTTCTCTCCCCTTACCTTGTGCGGTCACTCTTCTTGTCCTGTAGTTGCCTTGTCGTCGGCCTGCCATGGGCACTCCTGCGTTCTCTTCTCTTTCCCCAGCTTACCCCCTGAAGTGCGGGATGAACTCTGGGTTACTACTATCCCCCTCAATTGGAAGAAGAATTTTGTGGAATGGGAGCACTTCGTGCGGCGTGTCCTTCAAACCAAATGGCTGTTTCATCATATTACCCGTGCCCCCTATCGCACTTACGGAATAATGGCTCCGTGATGATAGTCGGGTTCAGTCTTGACTTCCCAATTCTCTGGAGACTGAACCATATTGAATGGCCATGTACCATGAGAATGCCAAAGCCACGTGGGACAAGCTTCAGTCCCTTTACTCTGTCCAAGATAGTCTCCAACATCTCTTTGATATCTTTACTCAGCTTGAGGCGGTTGACCCTGGTGTGACTGGTGACCTCTTTTGTCGCCAGCCCCCTCCTTGTATTTTGCTGTTCAGCGCACACAGAAGGAGGCTATGGGCATTGCTCTCACGATGGGGCGGCTACCTCCCCATCTTCACAGTGTCTGGGCAACCATCCTTTCCTCTCCCACTGTTTGGTCTCTTTCCGACGTGTGCTCCATGATCCTTAAAGCCACTCCGCCTTCTGAAGCCGTGATGCTTCCCTCTCCTGCCCTTCGGCACCACTTCCCATCTATGCGCCCTCCTTCGGGGTCTCGGAGTGGTCGCAATGGTTCTCGCAGTGGCATAAGTGATGATCTCAATAGCTCCTCTCGTTCGGACAATCGTCTGTATACTTATTGTGGATGCCCACATTATACTGAGGCCACCTACTTAAAATAACATGGGTTTCCACCGGCGACATCCAATACGCGGCCTCATGCTTCGCCAGCCGTGCATGTTCCCTCCTCTCGCTTCGACGTTGACATCTTATGCGAGGAACTTCAGCAACTTCGGGGGATACTCACTCGGGCCTCTGACTTAGTCGCCTCTACTTCCAACGAAGGTATAACCTGTTTTTCCCACAATCCGGTGTGGATAGTGGACTCTGGGGATACCAACCACATAACCCCACACAAACCTTCTCGGTATTCAGATACCTCTTCTCCGAAGTTTATCACGGTGGCCAATGACAATACCACCCCGGTCTGCGGTTCTGGAGATGTGCCTCTCACTCCATCTCTTCTTCTCCGCTCTGTCCTTCATGTTCCTGACTCTCGGTTTAATCTTCTCTCTGTCCGTCATTTAACTCAGGACCTTGATTGCTCACTCACATTTTCTCCGTCTTCTTTTGTGATGCAGGATCGGCAGACTCGAAATATCATTGGTAGGGGGCGACTCTCTAATGAGTTGTACACTCTGGATCTTCCACCCTTAGTTCTCTGCTCCGTCACATCTACTGAATGACACCGGTGTCTTGGACATGCTCCTCTGCCTATTCTCAAGCGGGCTCTTCCAGATTTTTCTTTTTTTGATTTTCAATATGAATCTTATATTTACGGGAAACAACATCGATCTACTTTTTCTCCTCACTGTACTTGGAGCACTGCACCTTTTGATTTAGTGCATTCAAATATTTGGGGCCCCTATAAAGTGACTAGTGTTTCTGGCTATCGTTATTTTGTTATTTTTGTTGATGATCATTCTCGAATGACGTGGTTGTATATGATGTGCGGTCGCTCTGAGTTACTACAGATCTTTCACTCTTTTCTCGCTGACACTAAAACCCAGTTATCACGCTCCCTTAAAAAATTTTGAACCTATAATGCTCGCGAATATACCAGTCACAGTATTCAGGACACCTGTAATACCTTGGGCATAATCCACCAAACCTTCTGGCCCTATACGACGCAACAGAACGATGTAGCCGAGCGAAAAAATTGTCTCAATGGAAGTACTGTTTTGACCTACTTCATGACGTTCGTTACTCTTGATGCAATCCTGTTGATACTCCTATGAATGCCAACCATAAGCTCTGCGCTCATGCATTTGATTCTGATCTACTCCTCCCTAACCCGGAGTACTATCGTCGTCTTGTGGGCAAGCTCATTTACCTTACAGTCATCCTGATATATCCTTTTGTCGTTGGGGTGGTCAGTCTCTTTATGCATGCTCTACAGATCTCCCATCTCCAAGCTGTTGAGCACATCCTCCGTTATCTAAAGGCTGCTCTCGGACAAGGGCTTGTGTATAAGCCCTCCTCTTTATCACTTATTGCCCACTCTGATGCTGTCTATGCCGTTCTTTTGATGATTACCGATCCACATGTGGGTACTGCACATAATTTGGTGCACATTTTGTCACTTGGCAGAGCAAGAAGCAAACTGTTGCTGCACGATCATCCGCGGAACCTGAGTATTGATCAATGGTTTCTGTCATTTCAGAACTCACATGGTTGGAGAGACTTCTGAGTGATCTGGGTGTGAAACTCCCCTCTTCGGCCACGCTCTTATGTGACAACCAAGCTGCTATTCATATTGCCAAGTATCCCGTATTCCATTAACGTACCAAGTACATCGAGGTCGATTGTCATTTTCAACAACAACAACACTCAAGCCTTTATCCCACCATAGTGGGGTCGGCTATATGGATCCTCTGTCGCCATTGCGCCCTATCTTTAAGCATAGTCTCATTAATGCCTAAGTACATCATGTCTTTCTTTATAGTTTCATTCCAAGTCTTTTTTGGTCTACCCCTCCCCCGTTTAACATGTCTAGTGACTAAACTCTCACAACGCCTAACAGGTGCCTCTAATGGTCTCCTATGTACATGTCCAAACCATCTTAAACGAGCTTCTCGCATCTTCTCTACAATTGGCGCCACTCCTATCTTATCCCTAATACATTCATTCCTAATTTTATCCAGTCTCGTGTGACCACACATCCACCTAAGCATTCTCATCTCCGCGACTCCCATTTTTTGCTCGTGTACACCATTCACTGCCCAACACTCAGAACCGTAGAGCATTGCAGGCCTAATTGCAGTACGGTAAAACTTGCCTTTAAGTTTTAGTGGTACTTTACGATCACATAGGATCCCAGACGCGCCTCTCCACTTCAACCAACCTGCTTGGATTCTATGAATCACATCTTTATCTACACCTCCATCTTTTTGAATTATCGATCCCAAATATTTAAAGCACTCACTGCGGGAAATATCTTGGTCACCCAATTTAATGATGGAGTCATCTGACCTTCTTGCACTACTAAATTTAAGCTCTATATACTCTGTCTTTGTCCTGCTCAACCTAAAACCCTTCTTTTCTAAAGTGTCTCGCCAAGATTCCAGTTTCGCGTTTACACCCTCGCGCGTCTCATCGACCAAAACAATATCATCTGCAAATAATAAACACCAAGGTATTGCTTGCTGGATATGTCCGGTGAGCTCATCTAAGATAAGGGTAAAGAGGTAAGGGCTTAAAGCTGACCCTTGATGTAAGCCAACAGCGATAGGGAATTCCTGTGTTAATCCTCCAGATGTCCTCACCCTGGTCACTGAATTTGTATACATATCTTTGATTACGTCAATGTATGATACATTTACACCTTTCTTTTCTAAGACTCTCCACAAGACCTCTCTTGGAACCCTATCATACGCCTTCTCCAGATCGATAAACAACATATGCAAATCTTTTTGTCTTTCCCGATAGTTGTCAATGAGTCTCCTCAAGAGATGTATAACTTCCATGGTTGACCTCCCTGGCATGAATCCAAATTGATTCTCTGAGATGCTAGTCTCTCGTCTAACTCGTCTCTCTATTACTCGTTCCCATAGTTTCATAGTATGACTCATTAATTTAATTCCCCTGTAATTGACACAATTTTGTATATCTCCTTTGTTCTTATACAAAGGTACCAAAATACTTTCTCTCCATTGGTCTGACATCCTTTTTGTCTTCAATATCTTATTGAAGAAACTTGTAAGCCATAAAATTCCTTCCCTCCCTAAGCATTTCCATACTTCAATGGGTATATCGTCTGGTCCAACCGCCTTTCCATTTTTCATCTTCTTCAGAGCGTCATCTATCTCTGATGCTTGAATTTTACGATAAAAAGTTATGTCTCCATACTCCTCCGATTTACTTAACTCTTCCAAGTTCAGTTCATTATCTTTTCCTTCATTGTATAGTTGATAAAAGTATCTTTTCCATCGCTCCTTAATAGCCACATCATCCGTCAAAACCGTATCTGTTTCATCTTTTATGCATTTAATTTGGCTTAAATCTCTTGTCTTCCTCTCTCTAGCTCGAGCAATTTTATATATATCGCGCTCTCCATCTTTGGTATCTAGTCGTTTGTAAAATTCTTCATAAGCTTGACTTCTTGCTTTACTTACTTCATTTTTAGCTTCTTTCTTGGCGACTTTATACTTTGTCAAGTTTTCATCATTCCTACAAGCATATAATGTTTTGTAGCTGACCCTCTTTGCCCTCACTTTGTCTTGCACTTCCTTTTTCCACCACTAAGATTCTTTTTGTGGGGGCGCGCGACCTTTTGACTCTCCAAGTTTAGTCGATTGTTATTTTATTCGGGAAAAATGTTCAACTTATAAATTAGACCTGAGTCATGTGTCTGCTGCTGAACAAGTTGTTGATATCCTCACTAAGGCCTTACCTCGACCATTATATCATCAGTTTCTGTCCAAGCTTGGCTCCTACGATTTGTATGCTCCATCTCGCGGGTAGAAGTAACCTGTATAATGGCCGGGAAGATACCCCTTGTGTAACCGCCCAGTCATGCTGCTATGTAAAAAGGTCGTGCGGTTGCCGCTTGTGTAACTGCCCAGTGTTCTGCCGGATCGGTCGCTCAAGATCTTTGGTCTTCATCCAGACCCAATGAAATGAATTGGATCACTTCTTATGGATTTGTTGAGAATGATTCTGATCTAGTTCATGGCCTCTTACTATTATTACTATTAGAAGTAGAAGGCGCTCCGGCTCTGGCGGAATCCTCACAGATAGAAAATGATTGCAGTCAGTTTGATAATAATCGAGTGACATTACTTCTTCTTGCTGCTCTTTATAAAGGTCAGTCGGTTACCCTTGTGTAACCGCCCGATGTTTATACTTACTATAGTCTGGGCGGTTAGCTGAGTTGAAGTTGTATTTATTATCGTTTCTTCAAGTCGTGTTTTTATCCTGTATTACCCGTGAGGGTTACTTACGTCTTTTGTATTATCCCTTACTCAAGTATATGTATGAGTAAAGGGTTTCTTTCAATATTATTATTATTATTATCATTTTCCCTTTCAACTTGCTATCAGAGCAAACCCTAATCCCTCGCTACCGAAACCCTTTTCTCGTCGTTCTCGCAGAGATCTCTCGCGGAAATCTCACGCACGCCTCCCGTCGTTCCCCTTCTCACTTGTTTGAGGTCTTCTCCATGTTAACCCACACGACTCACGCGTCGGAGGGTGCGCTCGCTGAAGGAGACCGCCGCCTCTCCTCTTGATGGTTGCTGCCTCGCCGTCGACGCCTTCTATCGCCCCCTGCTAGCCAGATCTGGGTCATCTTCCTCATTCACGATCAGATCTGGGTCGTCTCCCTCATTCACGGCCGTCGATTGCTTCGTCGGCCATAGCTGGGTCATCTGCTTCTAACCGTCTGCTTCGACTGCTTCTAGGGACCCGTCAGCTGCTTTCAGGGACCGGCTGCTGCTTCCAGTTTTTTTTTCTGGTTTCCTGTCACTCCAGACAACCCGTGCATCCCTCCAGCCGTGAATCTCCTCGTCGACTGCTGTTGGAATCGACAATGTTTTTTTTTCTGCCTCTGGCTGAAACTGCTCCCACTATGCTTTCCTGGCTGAAACTGCTTCGACCAGTCATGGTATTTTACATCAAACTACTTGCGTTTACACCTCTACTCAAAATGGTGTTGCAGAACGAAAAAACCGACATCTCCTGGATGTTGCCCGATGCCTTCTCACCACTCTGCATCCTAAGTCCTATTGGGGTAATGTTGTCCTAACTGCTGCTTATCTTATCAATCGTCTGCCTTCACGGGTTCTAGATTATGCTACTCCTCTGGCCCGTCTCTCCACCACGTCTGTTGTTCATACTTCTCATCTTCCACCCTTCTCATCTTCCACCCCGTGCTTTTGGGTGTGTATGTTTTGTTCACATACATCAGCCTCATCGTGACAAACTTGACCCTCGGGCTCACCGTTGTGTCTTTATTGGCTATTCTAGGGGTGCAAGTTGAGTTGAGCCTGCTCGAAAGCTCGATGAGCCGGCTCGAAAAAAGCTCGACTCGACCTCGAACCTGTGGAGCTCGAGCTCGAGCTCAACTATTATTGTTCATGAGCTCGCGAGCTTTTTATTTGTACATTTAAAAAAAAAATTTAAAAATAAAGATTATAAGACTCATGAGTTAAAAAGCTCGTGAGCAGTTCGAGCTCGACTCGAGCTCGCGAGCTCGATAAGTAGGCATTGATCTCGAGTTCGAGATAGGATAAAATGAGCTCATCGAGCTCGAGCTCGAAATGATTAGCTCGAGCTCGAGCTTGGAAATTTTGCCAAGCTCAACTCGTTTGCACCCCTAGGCTATTCTGCTACAAAGGATATCAGTGTTTTCACCCTTCATCCCGACGTGTTTTTTGTACCATGGATGTTACTTTCCGCGTGGAGGAATCTTACTACTTGGATTCGACTCACTCTATTCTTCAGGGGGAGATTGGTGACATTACTTCTGATTCTACTGTTCCTCTCCCTCTGATTCCTCCTACGCCTCTTATGTCTCCTATGCCTCCTACGCCCCCTACATCTCCTACTCCCCTACATCTCCTACGCACCCTAAATCTCCTACATCTCCTACGTCTTCTACACAGTTTCCCAAGTGTCCATCTCTTATCTCTCATTTTCCTCATGTATACCACCGACATTTTCCCACTACTCGTGCCTACTTTGCACTCAGATTCTGGTGATGATCTACATGTTTCCCTTGCATTGCTAAAAAGGAAAGCTATGTGTACGCAACACCCTATTTCTAATCATGTTGCTTATCATCACCTTACCCATGCTCATCAGGGCTTTATTTCATCTTTGTCCTTGATTTCTATTCCAAAGACACGACAGGAAGCTGTGAGTATTTCGGTATTTGCACAGGCGATGAAGGAGGAAATGTCTGCCTTGGAGAAGAATCACATATGGGATGTCTCTCCCTTCCTCCTAACAAGAAAGTCATTGGTTCAAGGTGAGTTTTCTCTGTTAAGCAAAACCAGGATGTTAAAATGGAGCGTTACAAGGCTCGCCTTGTCGCTCGGGGATACACCCAGATTCAGGGAGTAGACTACCAGGAGACCGTTGCTCCTGTAGCAAAGATGGACTCCGTTCGTGTTCTTTTATCTTGTACTGCTTGCTTGGGCCTGGATCTTCACCAGCTGGATGTTAAAAATGCCTTCCTGTACGGTGAGCTTGATGAAGGAGTGTACATGACATTCCCTCCTAAATTTGTGAAGAAGGGACAAAAAGGGCTTGTCTGTCACTTAAGGAAGTCGTTGTATGTCCTGAAGCAGTCTCCTAGGGCTTTGTTTGGTAGGTTTCTTAAAGCCATGCTCAAGTTTGGCTACACGCAAGGGCAGTCTGATCACACTTTGTTTATCCAAAAACATGAACAAAAAACCGTGGCACTTATTGTCTACGTTGATGACATTGTGATCATCGGAGATGACACAGAGGAAATTGCTAATCTCAAAGCGCTTTTGTCTGCTGAGTTCGAAGTAAAGGACTTAAGGAGATTATGTTACTTCCTTGGAATTGAAGTGACCAGATCAAACCAAGGTATCTTCATCTCTCAACGTAAGTATGTTTTGAATCTATTAAAAGAAACTGGTATGCTCGGTTGTGTTCCAGCTAACAGTCCTATGAAGGAGAATCATAGGATTGATGAAGACAGTGATGGTGACCACACTGATGCTTCGAGTTATCAGAGATTGGTTGGGAGGCTCTTATACTTGTCTCACACTCGTCCTGACATTACATATGCTGTTGGGATCTTGAGTAGATATATGCATGCTCCTAGGATCAGACATAAGGATGCTGCTTATCGTGTACTACGGTACTTAAAGAAGGCCCCATGTCGTGTGCTTATGTTCTCCAAGAACAACCATTTAAAGATCGAAGTCTTCACTGATGTTGATTGGGCTGGAAGTCGTGACGACAGGAAATCCACAACGGGGTACTGCATCTTTGTTGGTGGAAATTTGGTAACATGGCGTAGCAAGAAGCAAAATGTGGTGGCTAGGCCTAGTGCTGAAGCTGAATACCGGCCAATGTCTCAAGGTATCTGTGAAGGTCTATGACTGTGTGCTGTGTTACAAGATCTGGGACTCCAGGCGAATGTCCCCCTCTCCTTATATTGTGACAACAAGACAACTATTAGTATTGCACACAACCCTGTTCAACATGACATGACTAAGTATGTTGAGGTTGATTGACATTTTATTAAAGACCATCTAGATAAAGTAAATGTGGTCACACCTTTCGTTCATTCTAAAGATCAACTGACCGCTGTCTTCACCAAACGTTTGGGATGCGATGTGTTTACTGATGACATCCATAAACTCAGAATGACTGATATCTTTCGTCCGACATGAGGGGGAGAATTGAGGTTGTATTTATTATAGTTTCTTCAAGTCGTGTTTTTATCCTGTATTACCCGTGAGGGTTACTTACGTCTTTTGCATTATCCCTTACTCAAGTATATGTATGAGTAAAGGGTTTCTTTCAATATTATTATTATTATTATCATTTTCCCTTTCAACTACCTGTACTGTAACCGCCCGATGTATTTAGTCCCACATCGTCATTTGTATATTCTCTCACATTCTCTATTCTATATAAAGAAGGGGTGCTCTCGTCTAATATGGTGATCTCTGGAGAATTAAAATAATTATTTGTATTTGTATTTTGTGTTCCACAATATAATATTTTCTTCTGAGTTGTGTTTAATGAGGCAATGATATGCCTTCTAATGATTCAGGGTTTGCTTTTCTTTATTTGCTTTCAATTAATGAAAGAAACAACTTTTGCGTTACCCCTCAAATTTACATGTTAAAATGCTGAGATCACGTCACCCTTGGAGAATAATATCAAATTTAAATGGAGTTATACAAGTGTTAGCAGTTTGAACAGGAAAAATTCACCCTTACAAAGTGTAACTAACCCAAATACAACTAGTGATAGCACACTTATAATTGCAAAACTTAACACAATAATTTACCCACCCAAATTTGGATAGATCGCTAGTGATTTAACTGACTTGCTCCTTGAGAGAATATCCATGCTATGAAACCATAGTAGCTAATAGGTGATAGTCTAACTAGGTTAATATGCTTGCTAAGACAAGTGGCTAGTGGGATATTCAAGATCCATAATGCATGAATATCATATCTATTAATAACTGATATAACTTGTTAGTTACCTCTCCAGTATAGGAGAGATCATTATTGAATAATACAATTCTGATGCTTTACTTTTGCATCATGATATCAGAGCCTTAGGACTCTGTGTCCAAGGAATCGCAAGCCCACCTTTACCCAATCCGCGTAGCTGCCGATGCTTGCCTCAGGACCGTCTTGCCTGCTCGTTTCCTCCATCTCTCGTTAACGTTTGACCGCGCCTATCGTACCAGTTCCGACCGTCTTTCCTCCTACAGACCTTGAACCACTCATTCCTTATGTCGATTTGTCTCCCACATACCTCTTGCGCTAGAGATTCTGGCGTGGCTGTTTGACAACTACCCTGATGCCCGATCTCTTTCTTTTTTGAGAATATGGTGTCTCTTTCTCTTCTCTAAAACATACTTTGATTTCTCTATGATCCGTGGGCTGGATCTTATGTTTTTTAAACCTAGGGTTCCTTCTTGTTATGAAAACACCCTAGGCTTTCTCACAGCTTTTCTTTGATCATTCTCCTTTGAGATTAGTTACTGATGAGATCTTTATCTTATATCAGTGTTCTTTTTTCTTGGACGGATTCCTTGTTTAAACTTGTTCTTGTGGTTACATCTCGATTACTATTCTTGAGTCATCATGTCGGCCATTGTCGACTCTCATGTCACATTGACTCCCGATGGATCTACTCGAGCTAATCACGATCATAATACCCCTCAAATTATCACCGTACGACTTGGTGATTCCAACTATGTACCATGATCTTGTTTTATCACCTTGACACTAAAAAGTCGGCGATTATTTGTCCATGTTAGTGGTGCCAACAAGGAAGTTGCGAAGAATTCATTAGGTTTGTTTCAATGGGAGTGGAGAACTCCTTAGTTATGTCCTGGCTGATGAATTCCCTGCAGAAATCCATTGCCCACAACTTTTTTTCTTGGACCATGCAACAAATATTTGGAAGGGGGCAGTGCCTACCTACTCACGCTAAGCAGTGCTGCACAGATATTCCAGCTAAGACGAAAATATTCCTTCTTAGACAAAGTGACAATCCTCCCTTAGTTTACTACTTGGAGTTTACTCAATTTTACCAGAGTACTGTCACTTCAATTCTCTCATACTCGTTTGCCATGAGGACTAGGTTTTGGCTAGAGCTCTAGAAGAGTGCAATATGATCTTTTTCCAATGAACCATAAACAATATGCAAACTACCAAATTAGAAGTTGTTTGAAATTTTGCACAATGATTTTTTTCCAATGAAAACTAGACCTCTAGCCAAATATTTTATTTAACGTGGTACATCATCATTATATTTGAGTGAATGTTAATGAAAAACATCACCTACTAATGAACGAACATATCAACGTGTTGGTCTCTCATTATAACATGGGTATTAATTAGAAAGTTATTAACAATTTGTCTGCATGGAAAATTCAGTGGACTGTTTTTTTACTTGATAGTTGGTGTAATGGGTCGTACTAGTCTGCACAGCATCATTAGAATCAAAATAGTCTTTGTTTAGCCATTCAAGTGACTATGTGATCACATCTAACCAGAAAAATCTTGATCACTAAAAAATGGGTTTAGTTCACCAAATCTGCCCCATGTTCACCAAACTGGGTCTAACTTGACCAAAATCATCCCTAGTTGATGATAAAGCTTGGTGTAACTGAACAAACTAGCTAACCTAAGTTTTGATGTGAGCCTAGACTCCATTATAAAGCATCTATGCCTTAATAATTTCAACACACACACTTATGCACATGTTTGTACGCACAACACACCTGCAACCACATGGAAAAATGCTCATTAAGTTTCTTGTGTGAGCACTTGCATACACAACTACATATGCGGGATATTGCCCCTTCACAGTTAGCTTATATTCCACAAAGGCTTTGCCTACGAGGATATTTGTTGGAAAGTATTGTTGTAATTGAATGAAAATTACAGTGCAAACACTCATTTATATATGGGAAATATGAGTAAAAGAAATTCAAGTAAACAATATTAAACGCTAACACTCCACCTCAAGTTGGGCGTGTAGTATTTGTCATGCCTAACTTGGTAATGATCTATTCGAAAGCGCTCACACTCAATCCTTTAGTGAGAACATCGGACAGTTGTTGGTCAGAAGGACAAACGGTGTATAAACCGTTCCTCTTACTATATTTTCTTTGATAAAATGTCTGTCAACTTCAATGTGTTTGATGCGGTCGTGTTAAACATGATTGTGTGTAATGCTAATGATTGCCCTTTTGTCACAATATAGTCTGATGGGTTTCTTTTTCTCGAGACCAAAATCTCTTATAATGGTATGCATTTATAATCCTTCACAAATTTTTTGAGCCATGACTTTGAACTCAGCTTCAACACATGATCTGACAACAACATGCTATTTTCTTCCCCATGTAATCAAGTTCCCACCGACCAGAGAACAATAGCCCAAAGTAGATCATCGTTCATCAACAGATCCACCCCAACCTGCATTACTGTAGACTTCAATTTTTAGGTTACCATTTTGTGAGAACAAAATACCGCTTCTATGAGAGGTCTTGAGATATCTTAGGATTCGGTGGGTAGCATCCAAGTAGCGAGTCTACGGAGAATGCATGTATTGGTTGATCACTCCTATCCCATACGGGATATCTGGATGAGCATGAGACAAGTAAATAAGGCTCCCCACTAACCTCAAAAAATCAGTGATGTCATCAACGACTTCACCATCATCCCTTCTTAATCTGTGGTTGGTTTCAATATGGGTGTCGACTGGTCTACACCCGCTCATCTCGGATGTCTCAAGCAAGCTGAGGATATACTTCCTTTGTGAGATGAAAATCTCATGCCTTGACTAACAATTTCAATACCTAGGAAATACTTGAGGTTCCCTAGGTCTTTCACCTCAAATTAATATTGTAAGCTGGAGAGTGCTGAGTGAACTTTTATGCCCTAGAACAAATTAATAATGTAAGCTGCAATGTGGACAACCTCCCCCAACAATATTTAAGAAGATGCATCTTAAGTAAGAGACTCCGTGCCACATCAAGAAGATGACAATTTTTGTGCTCTGCCACCCCATTTTGAGCGGGAAAGTAGACACAAGAGGTTTGATGGATAATGTCAAGGTCACTGAGATCTCTTAAACTGAGAATCAATGTACTCACGACCATTGCCACTACGCAAAATTGTAGTAGTAGTATTGAACTGATTGAATATCTTTTTTTGGAAGCGTTGAAACAGTGGAGATACTTCAATTTTGTTTTTCATCAAATACATCCAATTAATACTGGAAAAATAATCAATGAAAGTAACAAACCAAAATATCTAAAAATAGAGACAACTAGACAAAGTCTCCAAACATCCGTATGAATAGTAGCCAAATGCATAGTACTAGGAGGAGAAACATGATTAAAATAAGTACTACGATGTTTATTCAGCTTACACACATAACAGTTAAAGTTTTCAAATTTTACAGATGACAGTAGGAAATAAAAGTTTCATAGTAGAAATAGAGGGATGTCCAAGATGTTAATGCCAGGAATCCAGAAGAGAATACTAGTTTGCATGTAAGCAGAATTGGAAGGGTCTAACACGTAGAGGCCATCGCACAGTCCTCCAGAGCCAACCACCTTCCTCGCCTTTGAGTCCTGAAATACACATGAAGAAGGGAAAAAGTCACACAAAAAATCATAGAGTTGATTAAATGACTAATAGAGAGGAGGTTACAAGTAAAATTAGGAACATGAAGAACAAAAAGATCGAGTGAGAGAGGAACAAGGGATGAATCCTTTTCCAGCAAAAGAGGAAAATGATCCATCAACAATGCTCACTTTATCTCTACCAAACAAGGGATGTTAGGACACAAAACCTATAGCCGAGCCAGTCATGTGGTCATTAAATCTAGAGTCAATGAGTGAGTAGAAGAGCTAGTGGATGAGGGGTGGGCATCTGACATTCCCTGATGAGCATAAGAGGATGACGATGAAGTAGATGGCTCAGTAGAATGGCTATGCATTATGCGGCGGAACGATTGTATCTTATTAGCAGAAAGAGCCATGGGAAATCCAGTGGGATTAGTGCCAACACCAGAGCGACCATAGTACCGACCCTCTCGTGTAGCAGAGCCTCCACTCTGAGGCGGGAAACAATAAGCCTGAAGAATGTGTCCCGGGAGTGGCGAGTGTTTCCGCAATAATCACAAGTCAAATGATCCTTGTCTGTAGGCTTTGATCGGGGTCGCGAGAAGCACGACTCCCAGAATTATCTGACCTGCGAAGGCTGGTTCCTCAGAAACCGAGTCAGGTAGCTAGGTTTGTTGCTGATCAATGTCTTGTTGAACAAAGGCTGTAAACTTATGGAAGAGATGGATTGAGAGAGCACTAAAGAATCTGAACACTGGTCTGATCAAAATCAAGTTGTAGTATATGTAGGAATTTAAAGATCTTGTTGCGTTCTTCCCGAGCTCGAACCAAAACTTCATCCTCAGGTGACACAAGGGTGAGTGAATCAAAGTGATTTTATTCTTGTTATAGTTGAGTGACTTCCAAATAGTAAATAGAAGGATGACGATCATCCTGTCTCAGAAGGAATATCCTCAGTCGTAGTTGGAAGATTTGAGCTGCATTCTTACGACAAGAGCAAGTGGCCTTAGATCTTCTACAAATATTCACCATTATATCCATAAACAAATAGTTACGGGCAATCGATTCCTACATAAAATTCTTGAGCCAAGATATGAATAGAAAAATCTCAAATTCACATAGCAACCAATTTGGTGATGTCAGAGTAGGTTCCCTGACGATGCCAGTATGCCATATGCAAACATTCGTCGGCTTTTTAGGCCAAGGATGATAGATTGAGCCCATGGATGGTAGTTAGAGCCATCCAATCAAATAATATAATTTGAGGAGTGTTGTGAGTATGGCATGCACAGATGGATCCCACAGAAGTCACCGGAGAAGAAGAGGCACCTCCTCCAGATGAGATAATTGGATAATCAACACTTCCTGACACGGCGACCCATGAATAGAAATTAACTGATCTAAAAAAACTAGGTTTAGAGAGCCGGAGATAAGAGTTTTCTCATAGATAGAGAAAAAGTGAGATCCGACACGACAATGGTGTTGGGTTTTCTTAATACCATTTCAGAAATGATAATACAACATATTATATATGCGCAGCGGAATAAAATAACTAGAACAACCCAAAAGACTTATAAGGAACTTGCGATTTCATAGATTCAAGAAATAAATAACATCCAGCAACACATTACATAATTATACCTGAAAGGGGGGTTGAGTCGATATTCAACCGAGATGCTCCAATGGCAGATTCAAGATTGTGCGGCTGAGTTCCTTGCACAGAAATAGATCTGCGCCTCTATAGTAGTCCACACGAGCGCTGGAGAACCCTAGCCTCTTGTCACACAAGAGCTAGGTCGGAGAAGAACTGTCCTCTACGTCTTCCACGGACTGCTAGGTCTGAATACAGGAAGAGGCGACAACGGCGGCGGGATCGACCTCGGAACACTTCCTTCCTGGGTTACGGGCGGAACTCTTCCGCCGCTTTCACTTTCTTTTCAAAAATAGATCGCATCAGTTAGATAAAAAAGAATCGCATTCTTTTATACCCTTGCGCAAAAAGGAGCTATCCACACAACCACGACTTTAAGTGAAGAAACAGAATTCGTCGAACTGCGTTCGACGAACTGGCCGTTCGTCGAACGTGCTGGCCGTTCGTCGAACGCGCTGGCCGTTCGTCGAACGAGCTGGCCGTTCGTCGAATGAGCTGGCTGTTCGTCGAACGCGCTGGCCGTTCGTCGAACGGGCTCGCCGTTTATCGAACGCGCTCACCGTTCGTCGAACTCCAGTCTCAGCGATCGACTAACACCAGTCTCAGCGGTCGACTAACACCAGTCTCAGCGGTCGACTAACACCTTCATTTTGACGAACTGAACACTACGTTCGACGAATGCTTTCAGTTCGACGAACTGAACTCTGCGTTCGACGAATGCCATCAGTTCGACGAACTGAACTCTGCGTTCCACTAAGTCATAGGATTGGTCTGATTTTTCGAGAAATTCCAAAGTAGGAGATGCAGTCCTCGAGAAATCCCAAGCCAACACAATTCTCCCTCCAACTTCTCAAGATACTCTTGTGTGCGACCCCATAAGCTCATATCGCGTTGGCAGTGAGACTAGATATTTGACCACTTCCAGATCACCATGGAAACACCAACAGTCTCCCACTTGATCTTGAATGTATCAAATAAAAGTCTCACAAACAATGAGCGGCATCTAGCAATGCATCATTGCTACCCAAGCAATAGGAGTTCATAACTCAACAAGCCTGTTTTGACCAATGTATCAGTGTTGTCATGTCCCTTTGTCCCTTACATCCGGATAGAACTAGAGGCATGGACCGTGTCACCCTCATAAATGTTCAATCCCAGTTTCCTGATCTAGAATAGACTGACAAAAATGGTGAGCTCAATATCATATATTGACTCAACCAAGCATGGCCATGCATTTCCCAGTCTCATTCCATCAAGGGGCCCATGGATGTAACTCCTGTCATAAAGGAGGACAAATCCCATTTTTGCTCACACACAAACATCCAAATGATTCGTAACATACCCAACATCCACCCTTATCGTCAACCTTTCTCAAGAGAAGACTTTAGATGACATCAAAGTACGCTCTTCCTCACCTGATGAATGCTGTGACTTCAGGTCAAAGGACCACAAACACCATTGTCACTTGAGACCTACTTGTGACACGTTCATATAACAATCCACAAAGTAGTCTCACAGTGGGTCTGTCCAGTACAACTTGTTCCTAATAAGTACCCATGTGATGTCTTGATATCACAATATCATGACCTGTGAGAACCAGTCATCAGTTAACGCACATGCTAGTCTTATGGTTTCATCCTCGCCCTAATTTCTAGGATGATACCTCGACCAGGGACCATTTAAGAATGAAGCTTCATTTAAACATATGCCCTCACATTCAAGTCACGTACTTGAATTCCTATGAAAGCAAACATTCTAAGGGCATTCATTATGTTAATTAGTCTATCATATAGAAACAGTTGACATAATAAAAGAACTTGCCATAAATGTAAGATAAAATATACAGTATTGTATTCATCAGATGAATAATCAACACCCGACAAATACAATCCACAAGACTCACACTAGAGACGATCATTCAGGTATCTAATACCCATTGATCTAGTATGACCATCATCCTTTCTCTGTGCAAGAGGCTTCGTCAGTGGATCCGCAATATTTTCTTCAGTCGGTACTCTGGATGCTGAATGAAGGAAGCATGGTTATTTGCACATAAATCAAAATGGATTCTTGAGTCTGCTCTCTCTGATGTCTTTGGCTTTGATTTGAGGGCATGATTCCGCAGCAAACGTGACGGTATAGGGGGCCACTATTTCAGTGGTAATCTGTGAGCAGCCACTTTGTGCATCTATTGTCAAAGGTTCGGTCTTTCTCCTCTGAGAGAAGCCACTTTGGGCATAGGGCCAAAGGTTAGGTCTGTTTCCAATCTTCCCCCGCCCATACCCCCAATGATTAGGGACTATATGGGTTCTGTTGTTGTTGTTGTTGTTGTTGGTACTCTGCATATGCTCACATCTCCTCGATCGACAATCTCTCGAATAAGATGGAACCGCCGAAGTATGTGCTTGGAGCGCTGATGAGATCTATGTTCCTTAGCTTATGCAATAACACCGTTGTTGTCACAGTAGAGAACTACGGGATCAACAATGCTAGGAACTACATCTAGCTCGCGGATGAATTTCCTAATCCATACAGCCTCATTCGCCGCATTTGCTGCAGCGATATACTCAGCCTCAGTTGTAGAATCAGCAACTGTCTCTTGCTTGGAACTCTTCCAGCTTACATCTCCTTCATTAAGGCAAAATACAAAACCTGATTGGGACTTTGAGTCGTCCCTATCAGTCTGGAAGCTAGCATCTGTGTAACCCTTTACGACGAGCTCTTCCTCTCCACCATACACCACGAATACATCTTTAGTCCTTCTCAAGTACTTTAAGATATTCTTGACTGCAATCCAGTGACTCTCACCAGGATCAGACTGATATCTGCTAGTCATGCTCAAAGCATAAGAGACATCGGGTCGAGTACATAACATTGCGTACATGATTGATCCAATTGCCAAAGCATATGGAATCAACTTCATGCGGTCCTTATCTTCCAAAGATTTTGGACACTGGTCCTTAGAGAGACTCACACCATGTGACATGGGTAAGAATCCTTTCTTGGACTCAAGCATGTTGAACCGTTTCAACACCTTCTCAATGTATGTACTTTGGGTCAAACCCTGCAACTTCTCCGATCTATCTCTATAGATCTTAATACCAAGTATATAAGTTGCTTCACCCAAGTCCTTCATAGAAAAGCAGTCCCCTAGCCTGTTCTTAACAGCTTGCAGGGTCGGAATGTCATTTCCGATTAATAGTATGTCATCCACATACAAAATCAGGAAAACGACAATACTCCCACTAATCCTCTTGTAAACACAAGGTTTATCCTCGTTCTTGATAAAACCAAACTCTTTGATTTTCTCATCAAAACGAAGATTCCAACTTCGAGAAGCTTGTTTCAATCCATAAATGGATCGATTCAACTTGCATATTTTAGTGGCTTCATTTGAAGATTCAAAACCCTCGGATTGTATCATGTACACTTCCTCAAGGAGGTTTCCATTAAGGAAAGCCGTTTTGACATCCATTTGCCAGATCTCGTAGTCATAATACGCAACAATAGCAAGTAGAATTCTGATGGACTTGACCATGACTACAAGGGAAAAGGTCTCATCATAGTAAACACCATGAATTTGCCTGTAACATTTAACCACCAGCTGGCCTTTGAATGTCTGTACATTCCCATCCATATCGGTCTTCTTCTTGAAGACCCACTTGCACCCTATGGGTCGTATCCCTTCAGGTGGTTCCACCAAGGTCCAAACTTGGTTTGCATACATGGAGTCCATTTCAGATTTCATGGCCTCAAGCCACTTCTCGGAGTCAGGTCCACACATAGTCTCTTGATAGGTTGCAGGCTCATCATCATGATCCATAAACAATACATTACCTATTTGAGACACGAGAAATCCATATCTCTCAGGCTCAAATCTTGGTCTATCAGCTCTACGTAGGACTTGTGTTTCTTGAGCAGGTTCTCTAGCTACAACAAATTGTATTCCTTGCTCAGGATCCAATTCACGTCCATTCATTGTTTGTGGTTCTTGAACCTCTTCAACTTCCACCTTTGCAGTTTTTTGGATAAGAACTCTTTCTCCAAAAAGACGCCAGTCCTTGCGACAAACACTTTGCCCTCGGACGTCTGGTAGAAGTAATACCCTTTGGTTTCCCTAGGATATCCCACAAGATAACACTTATTTGATTTGGGTTCCAGCTTGTCAGACATTTGACGTCGTACGTATGCCTCACAGCCCCAAATCTTAATGAAAGACATACTAGGACGCTTCCCAGTCCATATCTCATATGGTGTCTTTTGAACCGTCTTCATCGGAACGCGATTTAGTGTAAAAGCAGCAGTCTCTAGAGCAAAACCCCAAAAGGAAACGGGCAGATCTGCATGACTCATCATCGACCGTACCATGTCTAACAAAGTATGATTCCTCTGCTCAGAGACACCATTATGTTGCGGTGTTCTAAGTGGGGTGAGTTGTGATACAATACCACACTCTTTCAGATGATCACAGAACTCCTGACTCAGATATTTGCCACCTCGATCAGATCGGAGTGCTTTTATCATTTTTCCCAGTTGGTTCTCTACTTCATTCTTAAACTCTTTGAAATTTTCAAAGGTCTCGGATTTGTTCTTCATAAGAAACACGTATCCGTATCTACTGAAATCATCAGTAAATGTAACGAAGTAGTAGAACCCACCTCTAGCCATAGAACTCATGGGTCCGCACACATCACTATGTATGACACCCAAGAGATCATCTGCCCTCTCAGTATAACCAGTGAAAGGGGCTTTAGTCATTTTGCCTAATAAGCAAGACTCACATATCTCAAATTATTCATAATCAAATGAGTCCAGTAGTCCATCTCTATGGAGCTTGGATATGCGTTTCTCGTTTATATGGCCTAAACGACAATGCCAAAGGTATGTAAGATTCGAATCATTTGTTCTTAGTCTTATTATTTTCAACATTATAGATCAGATGGTCTAAGTTCAAAACATATAAACATTAAACAATTGGGCTACACCATAGCAAACATCATTCATAAAAATCGAACAACAATTGTTCTTAATTATAAATGAAAAACCTTTCATGTCAAGACATGAAATGGATATATGTTTCTAGTTATGGTTGGAACGAAATAACAGTTATCTAATTCTATTACAAGCCCAGTGGGCAAAGAAAGATAATAGACACCAACGACAACGACATCAACTCTTGCTCCATTCCCGACGCGCAGGTCTACCTCCCCTTTACCCAGCATTCTTCTCCTTCTCAGTTCTTGCACATTTGTACAAATGTGAGAACCGCATCCGGTATTCAATACCCATGATGAAGGGGCAGAAAGGTTTATCTCTATAACGTAAATACCTGAAGTGGAAGTCACACTTCCCTTCTTCTTTTGTAGATCCTCAATGTAGAGGGGACAGTTCCGCCTCCAATGCCCTGCCTTACCGCAGTGGTGACACTTTCCATCCTTCGCCAGACCTTTCCTTTTCAGTGCAGAAGACTTGGGATCAAGATGAGACTTAGATCCTATCGTTGTCTTCTTGGATCCCTTGGCCTTGCCCTTGCCTTTATGCACCATCAGTATGGGGCTAGCAGACTTGACCTTCTTCATATTATTTTCGGCAGTTCTCAACATGCCTAGGAGCTCGGGCAGTGTCTTTTCTATTTCATTCATGTTATAGTTCAAGACGAACTGCTCATAACTGTCCGGCAACGATTGCAGGATTAGATCTGTGGCCAACTCTTGGCCCAAGGGAAAATCCAGTTTTTCAAGGTTCTCGATATACCCAATCATTTTGAGCACGTGAGTCCCTACTGAGTCTCGAGCTCCCATTTTGCACTGAAATAATGCCTTGTATATGTCAAACCTCTCTTGCCGGGCTTGCCCCTCGAACATTTTCTTGAGGTGTCCGATTATCTCATAACCACACATGCTCTCGTGTTGCTTCTGAAGCTCAGAGGACATGGTAGCAAGCATGAGGCATTCCACATCCAAGGTATCATCTTGATACTTCTTGTAAGCATCTCTGTCTGCTCGCGGAGCATTCCCGGTCGGCTCTGCAGGGACTTCCCCTTCCAAGACAGAGCTTGCGCTCTTGCCTGAGAACAATTCTCAGGTTCCTATACCAGTCGAGGAAGTTCGTCCCATTGAGCTTTTCCTTCTCAAGGATGTCTCTCAGGGACAACGTGGAGTGTGATGTATTTGCCATGGAAATTGTACAATAAATTTGCAAAAGATTTTCAGTACTATATTTCAAAATACATTTTATTTTAATAAGGATTTTAATTAAATACTCCCACTATTTTAATCAAATCGATAACCCTTAATTTCGATTCGGAGAGTTTATGCGAGCTACTCTCTTAGTGGACAAGATCCGTATTTCACCAACACAACGAGTCCGCTTTGGCGTTTCTCTCGCAATGCGGTTATTTAGGTAGACAACACTTGTCAATTGTATCACTATGCAACTCTTGTATGGTTGGTGAATAACTCTTTATTCGCATCCATCATATGGTGCATGCCAACCCAATGCCTATAGGCACTCAACTTTTGAGGTCACCCAGTTAAGTTGGACCCGATGTCGACAGTGAGATATCACAATTATCCGCTCACACCCTTACCAAGGTAGATTAATGCACCTTGCTTTGGCAAGCCCACACTTCATCGATCGAGGCAGGAAGAGTGTCATTCATCGGAAGACACCCGTATACTTAATATTGGATAAAGGGATTTTATTTATAAAATTGATTAACAATTAATCAACGTGCACTTTAATAAAATACAACATTCACAACCAAATACATCCCAGAAGTGCACAAAATAAAATTATCAACGCTTGATAGAAAAGGGCTAAATCTGAGCATTTAGAACACTTCTAAATCTCCAGATTTACATGCATTTGACACAGACAAAACAACTCTACTTATGCAGTAGACAAGCTCGTCTCTCAATGTCAGATTCAAAATCTAAGATATTTGGTTTCACAAACCAATTAGATGGACGGTTACTGCAAAGGAGAAACAATTTCTGAAACAATGAAATCGCAACGCAATCACATGCATTCCTGGGAGTGTTCCAATCTAGAACATTTCTTCGAAATCCAAACACCCAGGAATAAATCCAGACATTTAGAACACTTCTAAATTTCTGATTTACATGCATTAGATCGCGAACCTCCCTCTGATACCACTGTTTGGTTTTCTTAATACCATTTCAGAAATGATAATACAACATATTATATATGCGCAGCGGAATAAAATAACTAGAACAACCCAAAAAACTTATAAGGAACTTGCGATTTCATAGATTCAAGAAATAAATAACATCCAGCAACACATTACATAAATTATACCTGAAAGGGGGGTTGAGTCGATACTCAACCGAGATGCTCCAATGGCAGATTCAAGATTGTGCGGCTGAGTTCCTTGCACAGAAATAGATCTGCGCCTCTATAGTAGTCCACACGAGCGCTGGAGAACCCTAGCCTCTTGTCACACAAGAGCTAGGTCGGAGAAGAACTGTCCTCTACGTCTTCCACGGACTGCTAGGTCCGAATACAGGAAGAGGCGACAGCGACGGAGGGATCGACCGGTCGGAACACTTCCTTCCGGGGCTACGGCCGGAATTCTTCCGCCGCTCTCACTTTCTTTTCAAAAATAGATCGCATCAGTTAGGTCAAAAAGAATCGCATTCTTTTATACCCTCGCGTAAAAAAGGAGCTATCCGCACAGCCACGACTTTAAGTGAAGAAAACAGAATTCGTCGAACGCGCTGGCCGTTCGTCGAACGCGCTGGCCGTTCGTCGAACGCGCTGGCCGTTCGTCGAACGGGCTGGCCGTTCGTCGAACGCGCTCGCCGTTCGTCGAACGCGCTCGCCGTTCGTCGAACGCGCTCGCCGTTCGTCGAACTCCAGTCTCAGTGGTCGACTAACACTGTCTCAGCTGTCGACTAACACCAGTCTCAGCGGTCGACTAACACCTTCAGTTCGACGAACTGAACACTGCGTTCGACGAATGCTTTCAGTTCGACGAACTGAACTCTGCGTTCGACGAATGCCATCAGTTCAACGAACTGAACTCTGCGTTCCACTAAGTCATAGGATTGGTCTGATTTCTCGAGAAATTCCAAAGTAGGAGATGCAGTCCTCGAGAAATCCCAAGCCAACACAATTCTCCCTCCAACTTCTCAAGATACTCTTGTGTGCGACCCCATAGGATCATATCTCGTTGGCAGTGAGACTAGATATTTGACCACTTCCAGATCACCATGAAAACACCAACAAATGGAGCCAAGCAAAATCACAATAAGTGATGGGAAAGAGGAGGAAAAATCCTTTGCTCAAGAATGAGGAAGATTGGATGTAGGAGAGGGAGTCACAACTCCATCGAAGGTTGATGTAAAATGAAATCTTGATATTGATTTTAAATAATAAAATTTGCGATTGATTAAAGTTGTTAAGCGCTAGTGAAACTTTCATCATCAATTTCAGCCGATATCCGACCAAGGGTTGCAAATGCGCATTAACATTTACCAGTTGAACGTTGAAATAATATGAAGTTACATTCCATAGACATGCAAGGAAACGAAACTGCGAGAGCAAACAAGATTTCTAATTATCGGCAAATAGGCAAGATGATAATTAAGGGGCAAGCTCTGATCTTTAAAGTTCATTTAAATTAAGCATAAAAGTATTATGACATAATACGAGCAAAGTGAGAATGTGCGAGGTATACCTTGATTCGTCAAAATAATACCGTATCCACGAGTGTGGGTTGATCTGGTAAAGAAAAATTCCAGGTAGGGGAGGCCTGAACGGGACTCAAAATTTGGAGAAAGACTTTGGTCCCTGTAGGTGACTGAAGGGGGCTGCTCAAATAGCTCGAATCGGGTCTGAAACAGTCGGGAGCTAGGGCCTCTAGTAATGACTAGGGTGGGTTCATTTCAGTCGGAGGTGGGGGAAGGTGTGGTCGCCGGAGTCCAGGGATACCGTGGAAGTCGGCGACGAGTTTGGGCGTGACGAACTCAGGTGATTTGAGCACCGTAGCTCGACAGAGGAGTCGTCGTGTACCTTGCTAGCGGCCGGAGGGGTGGTCGCCGGTCCTCGGAAGGGCCTCCAGAGACGGCGCTGGAGCTGGGAGAGTAGAAGTTAGGCTGCTGGAAGGGGAAACAGGTGGGGCCGTCGTGCTGGGAAACGAAACAGAGAAGAGAAGTCTCCTTTGTCGTTTCAATACCAGCTGCCGTTTTGATGGGGGGACTGGCTGTTTATAAAGGGAAGTAATGGTTTTCTTTTAATAAATGATATAATGAGGGGGGTTTTCAAAGGTTTTATTTAATAGAGGGGTAATAAATAAAATGGGGGTTTAGAAAGTTTGTTAGTACTTGAATGAAAATAAAGAGGACTTGATTCAAGAGTTCCTTTCATTTGGTATTCCCAAATAATTTTAATTTTGAAATTAAAATATTTAACGACAATTTCAGAAATTTAAAATAAAAAAACTTAAAATACTTAATTAACTTTATCTTTCTAAAGCATGCCCTAATTACCATTTTATTTGATTTGACGGACCATTTCATTCAAGGTCTTATTGGTCAGTCGCACCAATAAACCGTACAAACAGGCACGAGTGATACACACGAAACAAAACACACTTTGCTAATAACATGCGCGAAAAATAAAACACTGACGCTCGTGAAGACGCGCGCTGCACAAATATAAATGCGGTACAAAAAATAAAATAAAGATGCAACTCAGGTTGCATTAAGGGTTCTGGCACCCTTATATGCCAATCATCGCAAAACAATGACTATAACTGGGATGTTTGACAAGAGTCGGTGGTAGACCTGTGACTAGAAGGTCGAAGGCCTGACGGGAGGAACATAGGAGAATCAGAGTCGGCGGCAGGAAGCACGACTGTGTGCGGAAGAATGAACGCGAGCTTAACGCTGAAGCGGGATCAGACAGTGCGGAAATTAGGGCTTTAATACTGCGTTGGAAAGTATTGATTTAATTGAATGAAAATTACAAGTGTAAATATTCCGGAGCAAGGAGTTAAAAAAGGGCAGCCTGGTGCACAATGCATCACCACGCAGTGATAGGTATATTTCATATAGTGTTTTTACCCCACTTCTTGCATGATTTTCGCATTATTTTGTCCTATTTCATGTGAGTTTCAATGTATATTTCATCATGCAGAGAATTCATGAAATCTGGAATGTATTAATGCTTATTCACAGGTGGACCATTTTCTCTTTTGCAAGAAGGTTATGTGCAAATTCCTTCACGCTCGCCCGTGCGCTTTAATGCGCACGACGTGCGTGTACTTTTCAGTTTACGTAGTCATGGGCCGCATTTTCTGTAGCAGGATTGGTGCGCGTGCATGTTTCTTCACGCACGCGTGTGCGCTTACTGTGCTGGTCGCGTATGCGTTCAGTGCCCATTTTTGGCCAAAAAACAAGCGATCTGCCAATGCGCGTGCGTTTTCTTCACGTACGCGCGTACGAGCACTGTTTATGTGCATGCACGATCAATGCTTCTTCTTGACAGTTCTGTTCCAATTTTCTTTACGCACGTCGGCACACATGTGCGGTTTGTTGCGCACGCGCGTGCTGTTTCCTGAACCAGTATAAATGGACATTCATGGATTTGGGATCCCGATTCAGTCCGCGGTTTTTCCACTTCCAGCAGTTCGCCCAGCCCTCTCCATGGTGTTCTTCCTCCTTCCAAGCCATCTTATACTCCATTCATGGATTTCTAGAGAAAAATGAGATTGCTAGAGGATTTTTGTGCTTGAGCTGTGGTGCTTGGAGCGTTGTGACGAGAAGATGGGCATTAGGAGGTTGGTGACAGCTCCTCCCGGACCCCGGATGGTAGCTAAGGTTGTGTTTTAGAAGACGGAGTACAAGTCCTCTTCTTCTCCTTCTACGGTCAAGGAATAGTCTCTTCGTTGTCGCCGTCGCTCCGGTGCTATCCTCGCCAAACCCTCGTTTCTCCTCTACTTTCCTATTTTGTTGTTGGTTTTGACTACTAGAACATTACAATGATTTTAGTCATGTCTTATGTAATTTGATTTTAAATCTTACATTTTATTATTGGAAATGGTGTCACCTTATGGTTTCATGATTTTGTGTTTGGAATGCTTGTAGTGTAGCTTATGGTTTCATGATTTTGTGTTTGGAATGCTTGTAGTGTAGATTGATGATGGTCATTTAGGTTTATAGTTTTAGTAATACTCTCAATTTATTGATTAGCCCAAGGTTTAAGGAATCCTAGTATTTTCACTCGTGCTCCACGTGATTCGATACTCGGTGGGGATTCTCATCGTTTTATATTACTTCAACCGGTGCACCGCCGATGTTATTCTGTCAGAATAACGGTCGTTGTAGTTAAGCGGTCACGCAACGAGGGTCCGTGTTACGGTTTTGATAGTTTCCCAGGAGGAATCCGGCAAGGGAAAGGGTCCGGCGGTGGTGAGGGAGAAGAAAGGAGGAAGAAAAGAAAGGAGACTTAGGGAGCAACCCTAATTTCTTTCATACATCCAAGATAACTTCACACATAACCCCCTCCCCCCTATATTGATGAGGGAGGGCAACCAAACAAGGAAATACAAAATAATTTACTTAATTAATTAATATTAATTAATTAATATCAATTAATCAATTCATACAAATTAATTACAAGAGAATTAATCATGGCGGCTTCCATATGCGCGCTCCATAAATTCTGAAGAGGGAGGTCTGCTTGAGTGAATGCGCGCGCGTAATACTTGGCACTCGCCGCCACCACTGACAATGCACACCTTCTTCCTCGTCAAAATCCTTAAAGACCCCGACAAAAGAATAAAACTCGACCTTGAGGACAAGGTCAATTTTCAAGGGCGGTATAACATTACGCGCGCACATTCACTCAAGCAGACCTCCCTCGTCAAAATTTATGGAGCGCGCATATGGCAGCTGCCATTAGAATTAATCATGGCGGCTTCCATATGCGCGTTCCATAAGTTCTGACGAGGGAAGTCTGCTTGAGTGAATGTACACGCGTAATACTATACCATCCTTGAAAATCGACCTTGTCTTCAAAGCCGAGTTTTATTCTTTTGTCGGTGTCTTTAAGGATTTTAATGAGGAAGGTGTGCATTGTCAATGGCGTCGGCGAGTGCCATGAGGAGAACGAACGAAGAGGTGTTAAAAACGGAAGAAAATTTTTGGCTGAGATTTTATGTGTTATTAGTGTGCCGTGAGAAGAAAGGGGAACAATTAGAGTGGGTGGGGGTGTGGGGGTGAAAGTTGACGCTAGATGAGTATGAAAAAGGGGGGCGACAACTAGGAGAGGGAAAAGTGGTTGTGCTTTTGTTTGTTATGGGAAGAGAAAAAATAAAGGACAAAAAAGTTGATGTGACAGGACAATGGAGGAAAATAAAGAGGGTGAGAGTGTATGGTAGACAATTGTTGACAACTAGTGTGTGGCCAAGGAAGAGAGAGGGGAGCTGATGTAAGATGTGATGGGGTTGCAAGAGGGAGGGAAAAGGTTGAGTTTTTGGCGTGGGTATATTTGTGGGGGCGCAGGAAAGAAAAGAAAAAATGAGATTGGAAAAGAAATGTTGGCAGCTAACTAATAAAAAAAATCATTGTTTTGAGAAAAGAGAGAATTAAGGACAAAAGCTGAGGAGAAAAGACAGCGGAGGAAGAGACAAAAAAATTTGGAGGAAGTTGCTTTGTGTGGGGCCCAAGAACATTGAAGATGGTGTGCGAAATAGGACATGATGAAATGCTGTGAATAGCCCAGCGGGCGTGTGGCTCGATGGCTGGGAGAAACGAGCCGATGCATGGATTGTTTGGCGGGACGGTGGGAGAGATGAGGCAGTCTGCATCAATGCATGAGGTTGGTTTGCACTCCTGGAGGGAAACGAGCGGCGAAGTAGTGCCTACATCGGGGCCGCTGACTTGTGGGTCTAGTGCGAGGTCGACGGGGGGTGGGGGGGGGGGGGGGCGCAGAAGTCGTGAGAAGACGCCTGGTTGCATGCTGCTCGACGACGGAGGCGCTGGAAGGGGAAGCTGGGGCGGGCTGCTCGACGATGACGCACTGGAAGTGGAAGGTAGGGCGAGCTGCTCGACGCTGGAAGGGGAAGGTGGGGTGGGCTGCTCGACGTTGGAGGGGGATGGTGGGGCAGTCTGTTCGACGCTGGAAGGGGATGAGGCATCCTCCTGTGGTTCCCCGGCGAGGGACAACGGGCGAAGTGCCAGAGCAAATTCCTCCTTGATGCGTTTGGCATTGGCGAGGTGGTTGGCAATGAGGGCACTAATAGCCCGGAGGTCGTTGCGGATGTCGTGGATGAGGTGGAGGTCGAGCATGACGCTGGTTCCCGGCGGCTGCAAGGGCAGCGGGCTGTAGGTCGGACCATTGTTACGGTTTTGATAGTTTCCTGGGAGGAATCCAGCAAGGGAAAGGGGACGGCGATGGTGAGGGAGAAGAAAGGAGGAAGAAAAGAGAGGAGACTTAGGGAGCAACCCTAATTTCTTTCATACATCCAAGATAACATCACACATAAATCCCCCCTCCCCCCCTATATAGATGAGGGAGGGCAACCAAACAAGGAAATACAAAATAATTTACCTAATTGATTAATATTAATTAATTAATATCAATCAATTAATTCATACAATTTAATTACAAGAGAATTAATCATGGCGGCTTCCATATGCGTGCTCCATAAATTCTGACGAGCGAGGTGTGCTTGAGTGAATGTGCGCGCGCAATAGTCCGGGAAAGGGTCCCACGACAAGGGTGAAATGTAGGCAAACCTTACCCGCATTTTTTGCAAGAGTCTGCTTCCAAATATAGGAGTAGAGAGTTACACCAGAAAAAACGAGTAAAGGAAATACAAGTAAAAAACTAAACACTAACAATAGTCCCCACGGTCATGGCAAGTTTGTCTTCAACAACATCTGTGCTCTAACTTTAGGTGAAGTGCTAAGATATATATTTTATAATTTATATAGAATTGTGTTTATTGTACATCTTATACTTGTACTCTATTTAAGGCGCTTACGGAGCTTCAATACAATTTAACTCATTAATTTCTACAAGTAAAAGTTAAATATGCAGGAAGGATTCCGAGAGAAGATTTAGACAGATAATTTTAGAAGACTCCTTTCTTTAATGAAACTTTCATGAAGCAGGTGGTATCTACATCTCCATTGTTACTATGTTCCTTCACCTACTGCTTCTCACCACGAAGCACCATAAATTAGTATTACCCATGTTAGTTCGAACACTGTTTTCACTTCTCATGGTCATACTTTGCCTAATAAAAAATTAATATGAACCTGCAGGGTCATTTGCTTCATTTTCATCAATAGAGACTACCTTCAATAATAATTGAGACATGCATATTTATGATTTTGATAGCTTGAGCATTGAATGCAGTTGACAAACCTGAACTGCCCTTGGTTCAAATTAGATCAAAATTTTAACTACTATATGATTAGGGTTTTTACCATCACTTTTTCAATGAAATTTTCTTTCCAATGATTCCTTGTTTAGATGCTTTTATTTTGATTATCTAACTAACCTACTCTTTGTATATTACTTCTATCCAATCATTCAATATAAAAAAAGTGTTCTCCTAATTACTCTGCATTTACTGAAGTCGTGTCATAGAAGGGAGCAACTGTAATGCAATTGTGGTTCCTGCTTTGGGGAATGATGTGGGACTTAAACTAAGGAGCAATGATATGTCTTGGAGAGATTTTCTGTCTCTTGTTGAAGCCCTTCCAAGGTAAAACAGATACTCAGAATTTTTTTTATATCAAAAAGGTTTCTAATCTTTATCTCGCCTATTCATTTACAAATGTTTTAAGTGAAAAATTAATATTGAATATTGCAACTTGATGGATATATTTTAGGCGAGCTATATTAGCACACCTTAAATGTCTATACGCAGCCCATGAATCGATATTTGTACACATTTTTTATATTCACAGCCCAAAACAAAAAACAAATTCTTCTCATTCAGATTTCTAAAATTGGTCCAGGTGTGAAAATAATCACTTACAAACAAATAACATTTCTTGCTATATACTTTCTATGCCAATACAACACCTAACACAACATTTCTTGAATAACCTAATGTTATTATGCGCGACGAGCCCGGCCCGCGCTGGGGCCGCACGTACCAATGCCATCGACATGCAGCAGATGCTTGACGACATGTTTTATTTTTTTTATCTACTTATGTTGTTTGCATTATTTTAATGGTATCTTTTAAATTCAGTAATTTCTCCCATATGCTGGCCCAAACGGGGGGGGGGGGGGGGGGGGGGGGGGGCGGTTTTGGTGAACCACTTTACTTGACCGACCGGTTGGGGCCTCTTGGTTTTATGCAAGTTTTAATTCCTAAATCTCTCCCTCTCTCTTCTCCTCCTCCTCTCTCTCTAACCGACGGAATCCCTTCCCCGTCTCTCGCGTGACCTAGCCGCAACTCGACGAATTTGCAGCAGCCGCTCGGTGTCTCCTCTCCGCCAGCCATAACACCTCCCGGATCTAGGAAGGGACATCTCCCTTCTTTCTCGCAACCCCCTCCTTCGAGTCCCTTCACGTGATCTCAATCGAATGCCCATAACATCGTGGTATCAGACCCAAACACCGGTGACTTCCTTCCCGTCACTTCTTCTGCCTCCTTCCGCCTAGTCCGCTCCGCGACGACTGTTCCGCAGCCCTGTTCATCCACCGGTCTGCTTCCGATCCCGACCGCTACTCTACTGCCGTTCTCTTCGATGGCTAAGGGTGGTCCACCCTGTCCCAAGTGGTGGAACTCTTCCAAACCATGCTCACGACTCAGAACTCCATAATGGAGGCCCTCAACGCCCTCTTGGATGCCTTATATGGCGCACCAGCTCCTCCGCCCGTGAATGTTGACGATATGCCCTCGGCAAGCCGGGTGGACTCCGCCGCTCCTCGTGCGGAATACCCCGCATATTCTCGCTCCGTCCGTATGGATTTCCTCATATATGAAGGCCGCGAAGATCCCCTTCCTTGGCTTACCCGTTGTGACATCTTCGCCATCCAACGTACGTCGGATGACGAACATGTCGGCATCGCGTCCTTCCATCTACTTGGCCCGGCGCAATTGTGGTTCACACAACTGATACGGGAACACCTGAACTCCTTGTGGGCGGGTTTCAGTGACGCCTGCACCTTGCGGTTTGGTCCCGCTCTATCGGGAACCCGTTAGGAGGCCTTGTTGCCCTCAAACAAGCAGGCTCCATCGATACCTATTTGGAACAATTTCAGATTTTGTTATCAAGGGCGATGCCCGTTTTACCGGAGCAACATGTTCCCCTCTTCACCGCCGGTCTTCATGAGCGGTTGCGTTGGGATGTGGAATTCCAGACACCATGTGATCTCTCCCGGGCTTGTGAATGGCGACTGCTCTTAGATCGTCCGCTCATGGGACGCGTGACCATCAACCTGCTCGTCCCCCCTTCGGTTCAGCCGACTCCATGGCTACACTAGGTGAAAAGCCGCCCGGCCTACTTTCCGCCGCCGTCTTTCCCGTGCCGAAATGGCGGCCAGCCGCGAAAAAGGCTTATGCTTTAAATTGTGATGAGCCTTAGCCAATGACCATCAGATGACGTGCCCCAGAGCATGTTGGAAGGTGGACCTTTTGGTGGATGTGTACACTTCGCATGCCGATTTATTTGTGGTGGATCTTCGAGGCTTCGAAGTAGTTTTGGGTGTTCGTTTGCTTCGAACCATGGGACCCCTCACATGGGATTTCGACCGTTTTACCATGTCTTGGTATTTGGGTGTCCGTCTAGTACAGTGGCAAGGACATGACCCTTGACCGCTTCCTTCTTCCTTTTTGGTGCAGACCGAGCCTCTCCACACTTGCCCTCCGAAGGGGAACATCCACCCTTCCTTCGGAAATTTGTCCTAGTTTTCTTTGACGACATTCTAGTCAACAATAAGCCCTGGATCGAGCACATGCAACACTTCCATGCAGTCCTCCAATTGATTCAGTCTCATCAGTTGGTGCTCAAGGCCTCCAAGTGCTCCTTTGGACAGACTTCCGTTGCCTGCTTGGGACATATAGTTCACGGTTTGGGGGTTTCGGGCGATCCGGACAAGCTACAAGGGGTGGCGGCATGGCCCCTTCCGCTGCACCCCACTGATCCTCGCAGCTTCCTTGGCCTCACGGGCTACTATCGCCGTTTCATTCGTGCCTATGGCACACTGGCCGAGCCGTTGGTAGGGCTCCAACGCAAAAATGTTTTCACTTGGACGGAAGTGGCTACCCAAGCCTTTCGCACATTGCAAGAAGCCTTAATGTACACACCGGTCCTCCGTCTTCCAGACTTTCTATGGAATTCCAAGTGGAATGCGATGCCTCCGGGAGCGGCTACGGAGCCGTTCTACAGCAGGAGGGCCATCCCATCGCATATTTCAGCCGCCGGACTGCCCTACACCATCTTAAATTGCCGGCCTACGAATAGGAGTTGATCGGCCTCGCCAAATCCGTCCAGCACTGGAGTCCATACTTGCGGGGCTGCACTTTTCTAATTCGTACTGACCACTACAGTCTCAAGCACTTGCTCGAGCAACATCTCTCTACAGTACCGCAACAGTGTTAGGTGAGCAAACTCCTCGGTTTTGACTTTCGAGTGGAGTACAAGGCTGGAGTTTTAAATCGCGCCGCCGATGCCCTTTCTCGTCGGGATACTCAAACCGAGCCCTCTTTGCTATCTCCTTTCCGACTGCTGACCTCTTCTCCATGATCTGCCAAGAGATACAACTATCCCCAAGCTTGTCCGAACTCCTCCGCCGGGCGGCCGAGAACCTCACCGATCCGCAGTGGACAACCCCGACGCCTTATTCTTTACCGGGATTGAGTTTATGTGGACTCGTCGTCTAAATCTAATTTCAGCTATCCTCGAAGATACTCACGGTCGCAGTCATGAAGGCATTCGCCGCACCCTCCAACACCTCCGTGCTGAATTTTTTTTGGAAAGGAATGCGCAAACAAGTACATGACTTCATCACGGGCTGCTCTGTTTGCCAACGAAACAAAATGGATCATCTTCTTCCCGCGGGCCTCTTACAACTTCTTCCGGTACCTACGCAGATTTGGTCCGCATTGTCCATGGATTTTGTCGAAGGCCTGCCCACCGCCCGCGGAAAATTTGTTTTAATTGTGGTGGATCGTTTCTCGAAGGGGGCTCATTTTATTTCCATGACACGCCCACTACTTGCTTAAAATGTGGCCCGGATTTTCTTCCACGAGATCTTTCGCTTGCACGGTATGCCGAAGACTCTTGTATCAGACCACGACAAGGTGTTTGTAAGCAACTTTTGGAAGGAGCTCTTCACACTAAGCGACACCAAGCTCTCTTTTCGTCGGCCTATCACCCCCAGTTCGACGGCCAGACGGAGGTTGTAAACCGGTCAGTGGAAATGTATTTGCGTTGTATCACCCGAGATCGTCCGTGGGATTGGTCGCGCTGGCTTCCTTGGATCGAGTATTGTTACAATACCGCCTACCATACGGCGCTACAAACCACCCCATTCCGTTTGATCTATTGCCGCGAGCGACCCCGCCTCTTATCCTATGCGGGTGCCACCGCCCTTGTGGACTTGGTCGACCGCGAATTGGTGGATCGAGATAAGTTCTTGTTGGCAGCCCAGAACCATCTCCTTCAAGCTCAACAATAGATGGAAGTCGCTTACAACCAGGGCGACCACGAGGTAGTTTTCTCCACGGGCGATTGGGTATGGGTACGCCGGAGACCTTTCCGCCAAGTCTCCGCCACGAGGTCGGCCTCCAACAAGCTAGGACCGAATTTTTTTTGACCGTTTCAGATCATGGGTCGCATTGGGGACATTGCCTACCGCCTCGGCCTTCCCTCGGATTCTCGCATAAATGACGTTTTCCTTATCTCTCAGCTGAAACCATATGTGGGCTCACCGCCACCAACGTCCTTGGTCGACATTCCGATCCAGCTTGTGGACAAGTTGTTTCCGACGAGGGCGGCGATGTTATGATGCGCGACGAGCCCGACCCGCGCTGGGGTCGCACGTACCAATGCCGTCTACATGCAGCGGATGCTTGACGATATGTTTTATTATCTTTTATCTACTCGCGTTGTTTGCGTTATTTTGATGGTATCTTTTAAATTCAGTAATTTCTCCCATATGTTGTAAGCCCAAATGGGGGGAAATTTTGGTGAATCACTGTACTTGGCTAGCCGGTTGGGGCCTCTTGGTTTTATGCAAGTTTTAATTCCTAAATCTCTCTCTCTCTCTTCTCCTCTCTCTCTCTCTAACCGACAAAAATCGTCCCCCGTCTCTCGCGTGACCTAGCCGCAACTCGACGAATTCGCAACAGCCGCTCGGTGTCTCCTCTCCGCCATCCATAGTACCTCCCGGTTCTATGAAGGGACATCTCCCTCCTTCCTCGCAAACCCCCTCCTTCGAGGCCCTCACGAGATCTTAATAAGAAACCCATAACACATAACACAACATAACACTTCTTGCTTCACATGAAAAATAACACAACCAAATGAAACCATTTACACATGCTTGTACAAAATCTGATCAAAATTTATTTAACGTGCAAGAGAAAAAGAGGTCACATTCATGTTTTGTACAAGTAACAAATTAATCTACTTGAAATTCATACCATCAACAATACAACATAAGTAAAAGTCCCGCAAAATTTCTTGTTCAATATCTGCCCCAAAAATCGCCAAAGCAGTGCAAAAATTCTTTTTTAGAAAATGGAAGAAAATCGCCTCCAAGAAATTTCACCTACAGCAATAAAATCAAACCAATTACATAGTCTTCTGAAATCATATAAAAAAATTCTTGTCTATGTCCTCAAGATCTGCAACATTCATGAAAAGTACTTAAGTTAAATAACATAAATTAAATTTTCCTAATGAATCTAAGTTGAGCAAATTCTAAATCTATATACCTTATCATCAACCTTCAAGTCGTGTTATGCACGGAACGTCCCACTGCTTGGCTACTTCTTCATGATATCTTGTCCGAATAGAAAATATCTGTGGTAGTGAGTAATCTCCAGTCATCCATTTTTCACTCATCCAGATTTTTCCTTTGACCTATAAGGGAAAACTGGCAGCCACAACATTTAGAGCTTGATCCCCTAATATTTTTTTTTCACACACCCTTTCTTATTTGACTTTCACGGGTAAATCCGCCTCTATCACAACCTAGAAAAATCTTAGGTTTTGCTCTTGTTGAAATTGTCTGCCCTTACAATAATGATATCAAAGTACAATCTTCTCCTAATATTTCGAGCCCATGCTACCGACTCTTTCTTACTCGAAAAACTCGTACTTGTATTAAAATGATGTCCAATACCTATCTGTGTACATTGAGGAGTCTCTCCATTGGTCAACAACATTAGATCATTTGAATTTATTCCTAACTAAAGCAAACAGAGACAACACAATCTCACATACACTTGACAATACACAAAAAAACAAGCAATGAATTAATACCTTCGCAATTTAATAAGGCGGGACTAAGTTTGAGCAATGAATTCAATATTATTCAACTAAAAAGTAAAATATGAAAACAAAATTAGGAAAATAAAATTTCACATTTTTCTTTTGATTTTAGGTAAGAAACCTACAACCACCAGAAGGAGAGGGCAAACATGCGGTATGAGGTTTGAACAATAGATTCAATCACTTAAACCCTGCAAAAGCGTTAATATTAACCAAAATATTTCATGATAACTTAGGGTTTTAGGTTTTAGGAATGCCGGAGTCTTATGTGAATGAAATTACCTACAAGAACAACGGGATAGAGAGGGCAACAATGCGGGATGAAGATTGAGGAATTTTTTCAATCATTTAAACCCTAAACAAGCAAAGATTAAAAAAAATGCAGCCTAGTGCACAAAGCATCCCCGCGCAGCGTGGGTCCGAGGAAGGGTCCCACCACAAGGGTGAAATGTAGGCAAACCTTACCTTGCATTTTTGCAAGAGGCTGCTTCCAGGACTCGAACCCGTGACCTCACGGTCACACGACAACACCTCAGCCGGTGTGCCAAGGCTCCCCTTCAAAACATTCCGAGATATTAGTCAAAAAATTTCACGACTTCCTATGTGTTTTAGGGTTTAAGGAGAAGAAAAAATTGGGAATAAAATTACCTAGAACCACCATTAGATGGAGAGGGCGAAAAATCTAAGATTTGCGATTGGAATAAGGCTCTGGCTCTGAATCTAGGCGAAATATGCCCTAGACTAGGGCGTCCGACTGCTCCGAGAAGACTCTGGTGCCTAGGGGGGGGGGGGGGGTCCCGGCATGGAGGAAGGCCGGTGAGTGGCTCTTAGGCGTGGTCGATCGACTCCGGGTGGGGGGGTGGGGGGCGTTTGTGCGATGTTCGCGAGTTCGGGCGAGGGGGGCTCAGGAAAGGAGGGGGACAAAGGTTAGAAAGGGGTAGGGCATTCTAAATTTAATTTTAAGTATTAGTTAATGGTGTGCGAATAGCCATTTCGGCCGTACGTAGATAAATTAAGATTTTTTTTCCATATCAATCCTTGTTTATGTGCGAGCAAGAGATATTGCATTATCTTCAGCAGGAATTGTATTAATCAAGTCCTTAAGCAAGAGCATAGAACAATTTTGATTGGAAAATAATACTACACCTGAAGGTAGCAGACTATACTGCAATCAGTAACCTGGAATGACCTATTTCATTGGTTCTATACTTGGTTTAAATAGTAAAAATCGCTGTTGAGGATTTAGTATGACATTTAATTTAAAATTCATATCAATGACAGGCCATATGAGTATTCTCCTGTTTACCAGCCCGCAGATGCTGTAACTAACATACTGTTTTCTTCTGGAACCACTGGTAATTGGATTCTCAGTTTTTCACATGCCATATTATCTACCTACATTTCTATTATTTGGGGAAAAAGTTTTTATCTATTTTTATGCTTCTCATCAGGAGAACCCAAAGCTATTCCCTGGACACACATTTCCCCAATTAGGAGTGCAGCTGATGGGTGGGCACACATTAATATGCAGGCTGAAGATATATTCTGCTGGCCTACTAACTTGGGATGGGTGATGGGACCAATTTTACTCTACTCTTGCTTTCTAAATGGAGTCACTCTTGCTCTTTATCATGGATCTCCCCTTGGGCGTGGTTTTGGAAAGTTTATTCAGGTAAGATTGATAATGATTGTACACGAGGATATATTGATATTTGCTTTAAAAATAAAGGTATTTTTTTGAACTTTTTTTTTCTTGTTCAGGATGCTTCTGTGACTGTCCTAGGTACTGTACCTAGTCTTGTTAAAACATGGAAGAGTACCAAGTGTATGGAAGGACTTGACTGGACAAAGATCAGGTAGTTGGGATACTATGTTGATTCAGTTTTATCCTTCTTATAGCGGGAAGCTCTTTTTAAAATTTTCCTTGCAGGGCATTTGCTTCCACTGGAGAAGCATCTGATATCGATGATGATTTATGGCTTTCTTCTAGAGCCTTCTATAGGCCTGTTATTGAATGTTGTGGTGGGACAGAGCTTTCATCTTCTTACATTCAGGGAACCTTGCTGCAACCCCAATCCTTTGGAACATTTAGTACAGCTTCAATGTCAGTTGGTTTCGTCATTTTTAATGAGCAAGGAGTTCCTTATGTAAGGACCAATATTTCTGATTATGCATATTTTTAAAATGCTGTAACTTCCAAATTTTTTTATACTTAAAATTTAATTATTCTACATGAACAGCCTGATGATAAACCTTGTGTTGGAGAAGTAGGTTTATTTCCAGTATACATGGGAGCTAGTGAAATTTTGCTTAATGGTGACCACAAAAAGGTTTACTATGATGGTATGCCATCTTACAACGGAATGGTGAGTATTTTTGTGCTAATTTACATGAAGCGATTTACCTGCAACATGTTTTCCTTTTACCTGGAAGAATCCTTCTGTTCATATGATTTTTCAAACTCACTGTATTTAATTAGTTGCATGACCACCTGCTTATTTTTCTCACTACATATTGATGCAAGTTGTTTTAAATTCTAGGTTTTTTAATGCAGATTTCACATGTGATACTCAACGCATGCACAAAATTCCGGAGTCCATAAACTGGCATTTTACAAGTGTTCTTTATCTTTGATAAAACTGAAAGTGCGATGAAATTTATGAACATTTTAATTTAATTGCCTTCTCCCAGAATTAATGCATATGAATTTAGAACCTTTACAGTCATGCAATTGATAGAAAAGATGCACTTGCAGAATTTCTTGTTGTGCCTAAAGTTTGTTGGAAATCTTCTCATACATTGAAATTCATAAAGAGAAACACAGGTACATGTATATATGAAGAATGGGTCTGCTGAAGAAATAAAACAAATATTATTATTAGGGTTTTCTTCTTATAATATTATATATAGGTTTTATATAACACCTACATAATTATCAACTACTCATAATAATAGCAGTACTATATATTGTTACAATATATGTTATTTCTTTGTATTTTTCAACATCTGTAATGTAGCGTGTCACATTATCTTTATCCGCCTCCATATATAGAGGGGATATTTGCTCTTTGAATTCTATTAAGTCTTTTTCGGTTTTCCTTAACATGGTATTAGAGCCACGACTCCTAGTGCCCTAACCAGTGCTCCACGCGCCGTCTTCGTTTGCGTGCGGCTTCTTCGATCGCCGCGCTCGCTCGCCCGCTGCGATAGATCCTCCAACGCTCACAGTCAGGTATCCCTCACCACCCTAGATCTTTTTCGCCGCGACTCGTTTGTCGGGCTTCCGCCTCGCCTCGACTTGGCTCATTCGCAGTCGACGCCTCCCAGCCTTCCCATCCAGTCGGCGCTTCCCCTCCTTCCGCCTGCCCCTCTTACAGCCAGAGCTCCCATCCAGAGCTTCTTTCCCCTCCACTCCGCCGTTGTAGCCGCTATTCTTCCGGCGCCGGTCATGCCGTGAAGCCCTTGCTTCCTTCCGGCGCCGCTTGCCTTGTTTCAGTCGTTTGATGGAGTGGATTTCTCTTCCTCTCCTCTTCTACTGTTGCATTTGCTTGGCGTAATCCGCCGCTCTTTGATGCCTTAAGTTGTGGGTGGTCTCCAGATTTCTATTCTTGAGCCACTATGTCTAGCATCAATGATTCCCCTGCTTCCTCCTCGTCGGCTCTTCCTCCTTCGAGTTCTCTCCGTGGGAGTCATGATCATAATACTTCGCAGATTACTACCATTCGTCTAGATGATTCTAATTATCTCTCATGGTCCCGTTCCATCACCTTGGCACTTAAGATCCGTCACCTTTTCGGTTATATCAATGGTCAAACTAAGGCACCGGAGCAAACCTCTTCCGCTTGGCTTCAGTGGGAGTCAGAGAACTCCTTAGTCATGTATTAGCTCACGAATTCCATGTTGGAGTCCATTGCTCGCAACTATTTATTTCTGGTTACTGCTGTCGATATTTGGCGGCGTGTGGAGGCCACTTATTCTCGGAAAGGTAATGCCGCTCAGATCTTCTAGTTGAGATGGAAGATATCCTTACTCCGCCAGGGTGATCGTCCTCCATCTGTCTACTATTTGGAGTTTACTCAGTTTTATCAGGAATACGATCATTTTGATTCCCTCACTTTTGTTAGCCTTGTTGATGAGACCATGGTTCGTGCTCGGGAGGATCGCAATCGGATCTTTGAGTTTCTTCATGGTCTTCATCGGGATTTTGATCAGATCAGTGATCAGATTTTGGGACGTCCGCTGTTACCGTCTCTCCCTGAGGTTTACAGTATTGTGCAACAGGAGTTTGATCGTCGCCATACCTTGCTTCATGTTCCTGCTCCTGAGAGTTCTGCTCTTGCTGCTGCTACTTCTTATTCTCTGGGTGCTCGTCCAACCCGTGACTCTAAGCTGAAGGGAAGTGATAAAGACAACCTTCTCTGTGATTATTGTGGGAAGAACATCATACCAGAGACACCTGCTTCAGACTTCATGGTTTTCCTCCACCGAGAGGTGGTGCTCCTCCTTGTGGTGGCCATGGTTTTGGGCGCTTCCCTGGTCGTCATACCTCCCCTCGTTATGCTCACCTCACTGATGCTGCTACAGATACCTCTCCTAGCCTGTCTGGCGCCGATACTTCTGTCCTCCCTAGTGTTTTCTCAGCTGATGAGGTTCTTGCTCTTCGCCGCATGCTGCACGGTCTTTCTAAGGAGCCTTCTGCCTTGTCTTCGTATGCCCACACTGGGACTCCAGGTGCTCATTCTGCTACCGCCCACTCTTCCACTCAGTGGATCATTGATTCAGAGGCCACAGATCATATGACTGGCACCGCCTCAGGTTTCATATCATATACTCCTCTCTCTTGTTGTGATAATGTGAACATTGTTGATGGGTCTGTTTTCTCTATTGCTAGAAAGGGCTCCATCTCCTGTTCCTCCCTCACTTTATCATCGATTTTGCATGTTCCCAACTTCACACGTAATTTACTCTCTATTAGTCATTTGACTAATTCCATGAACTGTTTGGTAACCTTTCTTCCCTCTTGTGTTTTTCAGGATCTGAAAACGGGGACAGTGATTGGCTCTGGTAGTTTGGTCAATGGTCTCTATGTGCTCGACTCCAGCCCAGTAGCACCTCCTCTGGCTCTTCATTCCAGCACATCCCCTTTATATTCATGGCATTGTCGTTTAGGCCATCCATCTATTTCTGTTATGAAGTTATTGTTTCCTGTTATGCCTACTACTGATTTTAAGTCCTTTGTGTGTGATGTCTGTACTGTTAACAAACATTGTCGTACTTCGTTTAATCGTGTTTCTTTGCATAGTTCTATTCCTTTTGCTGTAATTCATTCTGATGTTTGGGGCCCTTGCCCCATAGCTTCCATCTCTGGTTGTGTTTGGTTTGTCACATTTATTGATTGTTTTTCTCGAACTACATGGTTATACTTACTGCGAAAAAAAGTGATGTTTTTACTAGCTTCAAAAATTTTCATAACATGATCTCCACTCAATTTCAATCCAAAATTAAGATTCTTCGCAGCGACAAGGTCGTGAATACCTGGATTCGCAGTTTGCGCAATATTTTGTTGATCGTGACATTATCCATCAAACTACTTGTGCTTATTCCCTTGCTCAAAATGGTGTTGCGGAGCGTAAAAATCGCCATCTGCTGGAGGTGTCTCGCTATCTTTTGTCCACCATGCATCTTCCCAAATACTACTGGGGGGATGCTGTTCTCACTACGACTTATCTTATTAATCGTATGCCCTCGAGTATTCTTGGGAATGCCACTCCTCTTGGCACTTTACAGGTCCCTTCCTCTCAGCTCCCTCCTAAGGTGTTTGGTTGTGTTTGCTTTGTTCACATCCACCATCCTCCTCCCACTAAACTTGATGCTCGTGCCATAAAATGTATGTTTATTGGTTATTCTCCAACTCAGAAGGGCTACAAGTGTTTTCATCCTCATACTAAGAAGATCTTTGTCACCATGGATGTCACATTCTGTGAATCTGAGGCATACTATCCTGCCCCAGGTGACTCTCCTTCTATTCCCTCTACTCCTTTGACCTCTCCTTCTGTTCCTCTGCCCTTTCCTCCACCTTATCCCTCACTTCAGGGGGAGTCTATACCGTTGGAGTGAGTGACTCTACTGTTCATCTACCTATTCCTTATACTGCTTCTAGTTTGCAGGTGTATACTTGGCGTAAAAAGAAGAACAACACACTTGACCTGACTGTGCAACCAGATCAATCATTGGACCCTGACTCAGGTTCTTCTGAGCATCCCATTGCTCTCAGAAAAGGTTTCCGATCCTGTACTCAACATCCTCTTTCCAATTATGTTTCTTACGACTCATTTTCTACTTCCCATAAGACCTTTGTGTCTTCTCTTGCTTCCCTGTCCATACCAACATCTTTGCAGAATGCTCTTGAGATCCCCATATGGAGAGAGGCGATGTTTGAGGAAATGGTTGCTCTTGAAAACACAACACATGGGATTTTGTGCATCTTCCCCATGGAAAAAACGAGTTGGGTGCAAATGGGTGTTCTCCGTCAAATAAAACTCTCAAGGTGTTGTTGAAAGGTGTAAGGCAAGACTGGTGGCAAGAGGGTATACTTAAACCCTTGGGATCGACTATTAGGAAACATTTGCCCCTGTACCAAAGATGAACAATATCTGTGTCTTCTTATCCTGTGTTGCTTGCAAAGGATGGGACCTTTGACAACTTGACGTGAAAAACGCTTTTTTCCATGGGAATCTGGATGAGAAAGTTTACATGTCTCTTCCACCCGGCCTTATTCCTAAAGGTTCTGTGGGAAAGGTTTGAAAGTTAAAGAAAGCTCTATATGGACTGAAACAGTCTCCAAGGGCTTGGTTTGGGAGATTTCAGAAGGCCATGTTGTCTTTTGGGTTTCACTAGAGCAATGCCGATCATACTCTGTTCATCAAACGTAGGACCGATAAACTCACAGTCCTCATTGTCTATATTGATGACATTGTTATAACAAGAGACGCTGTGGAGGAGATCAATTCTTAAAACAAAAATTGGCTTGTAAGTTCGAGGTCAAAGATCTGAGTGCCCTCAAATATTTCTTGGGTATTAAAGTGGCAAGGTCCAAACATGGTATTTTTATCTCTTAGAGGAAGTACACTCTTGACCTACTCGAGAAGACTGGGATGAGTGGTTATAGACCCTGTGATACCCCAATTGAAGCAAACCATAGGTTGGGACGCAATGATGGAGCGGAGATTGAAGATATATTTGAATTTCAGAGGCTAGTGGGGAGACTGATCTACCTGGCTGATACCCGTCCAGATATCGCTTATGCTGTAAGTGTTGTCAACCAGTTTATGCATGCTCCAAAGACTCGCCATGTGGATGCTACCCACATAATTCTCAGGTATCTCAAGTCCTCACCTAGGAGTGGAATCTTGTTTTCCCCAAACTCGGCCCTAAATGTTGAAGTATACACTGATGCTGATTGGGCCGGGTCTATCGACGATCAACGATCTACCTCAGGGTATTGCTCTCTTGTTGGTGGAAATCTTGTTACTTGGAGTAAAAAACAACAAGTAGTGGCAAGATCTAGCGCTGAAGCAGAGTTCCGGGCTATGGCTCATGGTGTTGTGAAGGTCTTTGGTTGCGTTCTTTGCTTAGTGACCCGGGGTTTCCTGATGTTGAACCCATTCGATTGTATTGTGATAACTAGGTTGCTATCAGCATCGCCCACAACCCTATCCAGCACGACCGTACTAAACATATTGAAGTGGATCGACATTTCATCAAAGAGAACATTGAAAAGGGTGTTGTGTGTACTCCCTCTGTTCCGTCAGATAGACAGCTTGCTGATATTCTCACAAAAGGCCTGAGTGGTAGCACCTTTGGAAAGATTGTTGCCAAGTTGGGCTTGATTAACATCTCACGCCCAACTTGAGGGGGAGTGTTACAATATATGTTATTTCTTCGTATTTTTCAACATCTGTAATGTAGCGTTTGTCGCATTTTTTCTTTATCTGCATCCACATATAGAGAGGATATTTGCTATTTGAATGCAATTAAGTCTTTTTCGGTCACACACACACACACACACACACACACACACTCTGTCCCTCATGTCAAGAAAACGTATCAATCATTCTCAACTTGGATAAATATATCACAACTTAGTCGTTTAGTAAAAATATGTGCCACAATTGGCCTTGGAGTGAACAAATGGATGCAAACAATTCTTTTGTCCAAATGATCCTTGATAAAGTTCCTGTCTACTTCTACATCCTAGTCAATGTTGGTGGCAATTTGGATTTGTCATCAGTAAACATATTGCAACTTAGTCCTTTAATGAAAACATCCACTGATTGATCTTTGGAGTGAACAAAAGTAGTGCAGACATTTCTTTTGTCTAAGTGATCCTTGATAAAGTTCCTGTCCACTTCTACATGCTTACTCTATCATACTGAACAAGATTGTGGGCAATATTGAAGGCAATAAAGGCGAATGAACTTGTTTTCAAGGAGGCCAAGGTCATGGAGAATGGATTTCAATCATAAGCCTTCGCAAAATCGTAAGAGCGTGCACGAGTGAGATGCATATTGCAAACACTGATACACGAGCACGAATAACATGCGCGAACATAATAAAACGAAATGCGCGAAATAATTCACTTACATAAAATGCAAGAGAAATATAAAGGTGTGAACAATAAAATATCCGACATAGGTTGCATTATGATTTGGTGGGAGCTAAGGAGCATGAGTGACAACTTCAATGAATTTGTCCCCATACTCATCAATAGAGTCAGATTGTTGAAATGAGGAAAAGCACTCCACCGTGTTGTCGACATAACAGTGATCGTAGTGCCGAATGAACGCTTGCGTTAAGGTAGTCTTAGAGAGGGTCGGAGTCGATTAGCGAGGAAAATGAACCCAATGGAGGGCGGAACCCTCCATGCCGACGAGTGGGACAACGATGTGTTCATCGTCTAGGATTCTATAACTCTTAAAGAACTACTCGATGTGGGCGACTCATGGTCTTGCCCGTTGAAGGGAGGCATGTCATGCCATTAGGCTGAGGTCAGCGGCAACAGTGCGTCTGTGTAGTCGGCAAATGGTGGTGGGGTGGAGCTGTCCACATGGAGGGCATGGGGCGGATATGCGGGGAGGAGGGAGGTGGTGAAGGGCCCTCGATTTACCAAAAGAAAACGAGCATGGAGTTGTGGCACTCGCGGAACGTTCATTGGAAGACTCGAGGCGAGCGCGGAGATTTGCGGCAAAATTTTCTTATGGCAAAATTTTCTTATGGTCTCGAGACGAGTGCGTGAATCTTTTATGATTCTAGTCCAGGGCATGCACCGGAAACAACTGGTGAAAATAGGGCACGGTGCGACTGTTAGAAGCAGAGGCGGTCTGCGATTCGCATGGACGGCATGCGATGTTGGAAATTTTTTTTTTGAGGGCAACTTGAATTAAATTTTTATTTTTGTTATGCTTTCCTATGACGTCACCTTACTAGTGACCCATTCAGATGATCAGCATAAGACCATAAGGCAGTGTGATTTTATAATGTATATCATTTGATAAATGATAGATTAATGATATTAAGTTTTTTGGTATCAAATTTCGCAGCATTGTGCTACTATTTCGAGCCAACTTGTAAAAAAAGTTGATTATGCGAATTTCTAATGTCGAGTCAAATTTTTAAAAAAGGGGGGTGGGGGTTCTTTTTTCGAGCCAATTTTTGTTGGTTCGAGCCGAGTTCGAAGTACACATTGAGTGCCCTTCTTGGTACCAGATGAGGGTGTTATTCCCATCAAATTTGTCTCACATATTTATTAACTACACATTGAGTGTAAACTAGCTTTACATATTTTGTATCAACTCTGTGATTGGTTACCACTGTTACACCCTTGGACTTGCCATTACATCCTTTTTTTGGTAAATGAACATCCTTGATCGTTAATGGCTCCTCTAGCAATAATATCAGTATCAATGACAATATCTCTATCTAAATTTTGAACCCTCTGAAACTCAAGCTTAGGAGAAAGACCAACAAGAAGCTGAAGCACCCTTTAACGAAATGCTCTTTCATTATCTTCAATTCCACTATAGGTGGAATTTGACCACACATCCGAATGCTAGTCAATTTCTTCCATTTCTGTGTCATTTTTCATAGTAATCTTTGAACATGCTACCACTTTCCATGGAAGTGGATTAAATTAAGTTGATATTTATATCTGAATCCTATTTCTTGGATTAGTTTTTCTCAACCAAGTTCCGTATATTTTTAACATATTGACGAAATGAAATGGCTTACGACTTTGGGCTCCATGGAATGAATGAGCGACGCAATGGTGATAAGTGTATCTTCTTCTTGTCCCTCGTAAGAAAGAATGATCAGTGCAGAAGAAGCTTTCGCGATGCGATGATGTAACCAAGTTTTTTATAATTCTAATAAACATCTTTATTGATTGCACCCAAAGTAGATTGTTCCTCACATTTAATTTGACATCTATTACTCCATAATATAGTAGTCACTTAATGTATTGATCGAAATCAAAGCACTGAAATTCAGTTTAATAAAATGCATCTATGAAGTTTAAGGATTCCAACACAAAGGAAAAAAGTAGAAATGATAGCGCCAACATAGGCGGTAGTAATCGAGAGATTGTACCTGGATGTTGTGATCCAGAGCCTGGGAAGATAGAAGCATATAGGTATTAGTGGTTGCACAACTTCAATGTTGTCATTACGTCGTTGACGTAACAAGCATAACCGAGTAGTCAGAGAAACAACGTCATCAGGGAAGTAACCTTGTAGCATTGTCGTCGAGTGTTTTTGGCAGTTGGAGCTGCTTCATCATTGATGTATCGAGCATAGCTTAGTCATAATTGATATGGTGGATAGTAGATTCCACACCTCCCTTCTCCCTACCTCCTCAAGTCTTTGGTTGGTTCTGCTTTGTCCACCATTTCAGATCTCATGTCGATAAGTTGGCTCCTCGTGCTATCATGTACATCTTTGTTGAGTACTCTCGCACACACAAAGGTTGTGTGCCATTGTCCTACTACTAGGAAAATGATCACCTTTGCGGAGGTTACCTTCTTTGAGGATTAACCGTTCTACTAAGCATCTCCTGAAGCTATATTTCCCAATGCTATCCCACGCCCGGTTGTTCCCACTCACACTTCTCCTCCCTTGCTTCGTACACCTCCTTCCGTGCTCCCCTCTCCTCCCTTACTCCCTACACCTCCTCGCATGCTCCCCTCTCCTCCTCTATAAGTGTACACTCACCGTCGTCCTTGGTCTGATGCCCTGTGACCATTTTCGTCTATTGATGCTGCTCCACGGACCGTTGATCCTCCTACGGCTCCCTCCCAAGCTGCAGTTTCTTCTACATCTCACCCTCTCTCTAATTATGTATCATTGCACCGCCTCTCTTCTCCCTTGCGTAGGTTTGCGGCGACTTTGTCCTCTATTTCTACCCCGTCTTCTGTGCAGAAGACTCTTCAGCATCCAGGGTGGCGGGCGGCAATGGATGATGAAATGACAGCTCTCTGGGCCAATCACACATAGGACCTTGTTCCTGTTCCTCCGAATCAACATACAGTGAGCTGCAAGTGGGTATTTATCGTGAAGCATTATCCAGATGGGACTGTTGACCACCTCAAGTCTCGTCTTGTTGCCAGAGGTTTTACTCAACAACATGACATTGATTATGAAGAGACTTTTTCTCCGGTGGCAAAACTCAACACCGTTTGTGTCCTCTCACTTGTCGTTCATCGTCATTGGCTGCTCCATTAACTTGACATTAAAAATGCCTTCCTTCACGACGAACTTGTGGAGACTGTGTACATGCAACAACCTCTTGGTTATACAACCACGGGGGAGTCCCTTGTCTGTCATTTGATAAAATTTCTTTATGGCCTCAAACAGTCTCCACGGGCGTGGTTTGAGAAATTTAGGAGGGTGGTTCGTGAGTTTGTTTTCACCAAAAGCTCAGCAGACTTCTCCCTATTTATTCGACAACGTAAATCTGGCACAGTGATTCTTCTAGTCCACGATGACATTCTTGTCACCGGTGATGATCTTCCCGACATCACCCAAATCAACATACATCTTTCCTCTCACTTTTAAACTAAGGATTTGGGACAACTTCGCTACTTCTTGGGAATTGAGGTAGCCCGACGACCTGATGGTCTTATCTTGTCGCAACAGAAGTATTGCCTCGATCTACTTCACGATGCAGGTTACTCTGGATGTAAGCCGATGGATACACCTATGGATGCAAATCATCAACTTCATGCTCATGGATCAGACTCTGATCAACTTCTCCCAAATCCAGAGTATTATCGCCGCCTTGTTGGCAAACTAATCTATCTTACTGTCACACAACCCAACATTTCCTTTGCGGTCGGTGTGGTCAGTCGCTTCATGCATACCCCTCAGGTCTCTCATTTTCAGGTCGTTGAGCGTATTCTTCGATACTTGAAGAATGCTCCAGGACAAGGGCTGATATACAAGCCTTCTACTGCCTGTCTCTCATTGCATATTATGATGTTGATTACGCTGGGTCCCTGGACGATCGTCGGTCCACGAGCGGCTACTGCATATATTTTGGCGGGAACTTGGATACTTGGCGAAGTCAGAAGCAGACTGTGGTTGCTCGGTCTTCAGCTGAAGCGGAGTATCGCTCCATGGCTACCGCCGTCTCAGAACTTATATGTCTAAGGAGTCTTCTCAATGATTTAGGTGTTAAACTTCCATCCCCAAATGTTCTCTTTTGCGATAGTCAAGCTTCTACTCATATCGCCGAGAACGCTGTGTTTTATGAGCGAACGAAACACATCGAAGTTGATTGTCATTTTGTCCAGGAAAAGGTTCAGCTTTGGAAATTGATTTTACGACATGTGCGGGTTGCCGATCAAATCTCTGATATTTTTACTAAGGCCTTGTCTCGCCCACTATATCATCAATTCTTCTCCAAGCTTGACACCTACGACTTGTACGCTCCAACTTGCGGGGGAGTGTTATAAAATAAATAAAGCCCATGTATTTAGGCCCATAAAGTCTCTCTCCTCTAGATCTTCCTTTAGCCCACATCTTTAGTTTGTATTTATCTCTCTCTCCCTTTCTATAAAAGGAGACCCATTGTACAATGTATTGATTGATTTTTCATGAGAATGATAAAATATTTACTTTTTATTCTCAATTTGCATAGTAGATATACAGAGCATTTGTGTTGGCGGTGTCGTTGCCTAAAAGATGCATGGTTGTGTTGTGAATCCACGTTGAGGTGTCACATACCAACGCCGCGCACGCTTCCACATTATTAATCTTTTCATGTTTATGTCGTTTTAATTTCGGGCTGATTTTTTTGACGTCATTTGTGTTAATAAAGCCCAATGAGGGGGCATTTTGGGGAAACGACATTATTTGGTTTTCTTTGTGCCCACTAGTTATATTGTTGCCCTTAGGGGGGTTCACCGCTCCAATATGGGAAGACAAAGAGGAAGGAAGAGAGGAATTCCAAGAGAGACTCTTGGTCAGCCCTAGGTTCCGAAACTTTTCATTCCAAATGATGATGGGGAGCAACCCGCCCGACCCGTTCGGGTCTACTCACGACGACCACGGGCGCAGTGATGATCGAGACCGCTCATTTTGAGCGGCTCGACGAACTTTGTATTTTTGTCTCTTGTCATTTTTTATTTGAAGTTGTAATTTTATGTTTTATTTGAGTCATAGTGTTCGGCCAATCATAGCCGTTCATTGGTCCTTAGGAAAGCTATAAATAGAGGGTGAGGGCTCTCATTTGAGGTATTGAAGATTGGAGTCTAGAAGCCAATCCTTGATCACTTCGGTGCCGAAGCCGATTCCGGGTGCGAAGCCCGGGCTTGCTCTTCCCTCCCCACTCCTTGGCCGGCCAACCAGCCCCCTCCATCCACGGCGGACAACCAGCCCCCTCCATCCACGGTAGCCAACCAGCCCCTCCATCTACGGCAGCCAACCAGTCCCCTCCATCCACGGCAGCCAACCAGCCCCCTCCATCCACGACAGCCAACCAGCCTCCTCCATCTACGGCAGCCAACCAGTCCCCTCCACCTACAACAGCCGGTTAACAGCAACCTTCACTCCCTCCCTGAAACAGCCGGCCATCCACCCCCTCCTCCATCTTCAAGTGGCCGGCCAACTCACCTCCCCTCCTCCCCCTAACAGCAACCTTCACGCCCTCCTTGAAACAGCCGGCCATCCACCCTACCTCCACCTTCAAGTGGCCGGCAAACTTACCTCCCCTCCTTCCCCTAACAGCAGCCCTCATATCTCCCCTCCAGCTCTCCTCCAAAAACAGCCCCCAACATCCCATAGATCATCTCCGGCGATCACTGGAGTTCGTCTCCGGTCATCTCCGGTGGACCACCCACACCTCTACATATTTCCTACATCTTACGTTTTCCGGCGATCGCCGGAAAACATCTCCGACCGCCTCCACCACCACCGGAAACCACCTCCACCACCTCCAGCCACCACCCTCCACCACTACCCATAACCACCATAACTACCTCTAACCACCCACTAACTCCACCTCCTAAATTAAAGGAGTTATTTCCTAACTTCAAGCCATAACCTCCTCCCACCATTCCCACGTTACAACAACCATTCCCCTCTCCTCAAACCTTCCTCAACTCCCACGTGAAAACTATCCCCACCTGCAAAGGCTGTTATCCTTTCTGCCTCCCACTCAGCAGCCCAGAACCTCCCCAGAACTGTTGTCCCAGTGCTGTCCAGCCTTCCTGCTGCCACCCACAACCCCTGCTGCACCCCACTCCCCCTCTCACAACCATCCCACCCTTCAGAATCACTGTCCAGTCCTTCGGAACCGCAGATTTCAGTTGTCTGTTGCTGAAAGCCCCCCTCCATGCACCTATCCAATTGCTGTCCCTGTTCTTGGGCTGTCCCAAACCATTTCTGAATACTGAAAATCAGCCCCAACAGCCCTTTAAGAGCACCTCCAGCCCTCCCCTCTACTTTGTTTGCGAAGTTTAAGGTTTGTTTGTTGATTTCTTTACTGTTGGATCATGTGTTTGTTTTCTACTTGAGAGATAGTGGTTTATAAGCTTGCATTCAATTGTTTTAGTCTTTGTAATTTCCTACTTAAATAGTATTTGCTTTCGCACACTCTCGCGCCCATACGCTTCTCTTTGTTACCTTGGTTTTAAATTGCTTTAATTCAATTGTTGAAAAATCTAGTTATATGGTTTATAAATATTGTTTTGCAAGTTTGACTTCGCCGGACATTTGCATTTGCAGTTGCATCTAGCCTTTGGTGTTCATTAGTGCCTTACCCTACGTCAGATTGGTATCAGAGCCTAGGTTGGGCTGCATTGCATGTTACGTAACGGTAAGGCATATAGACGAGCGATGTCGAAGTCCACGCCTCAACACAGTCAGACCACTACCAGTCCTAACACTGATATGTTTATGTCCAATCTCCAAAAATTTTTGGAGGATCGATTCGATCAAGTGGGCACACAATTGCACGAAATTAGGGAACAGTTTCAAAATTTCACCACTAGAGTAGAGGATCTAGAGTCCAGTAGGTCTCCCAGTCCAGTAAGGTCCACTAGGCCACAAGATGTCCAACGAGAGGGTCGTCGTCAAAGAACTCCTACTCCTGCATACGCCCCAGATCGAATATTCCACAACCCAATTGCACAGGCTCCCCAGTCCGCACAGGTGGCCCCAGGGGCAGCCAACGATCGTTATAGGAACCCCAATGGAGGTCGAGCTCTTCCTCCCCCAGAGGAGCAACCTCCGCCCCAATACCCACCTCGTAGAGGTCATCACGGTCAAGACGCTCGATACTATTATGATCGAGATGACTACATGGGTCGCTATGATGCCCCCAGAGGTTATGCGGATGATATTATTCGCCGTATCCGGATCGATGCCCCATCCTTTGACGGGCAGTTAGATCCTAAGGCGTTTAGCGATTGGTTGTTAGAAATGGACAACTATTTTGACTGGTTCGAGATGAGCAATGAGAAGCGAGTAAGGTTTGCCAAGATGAAATTAATTGGGCAGGCCAAAGTTTACTGGACGAGTTTGGAGCGCTCCCTAGATAGAGAAGGCCTTGACCCCATCACCCGATGGGCCGATATGAAGCAGAAACTTAGAGAAAAATACCTCCCCGCTTCATATCGTAGCCAGCTCTTAGAGCAGCTCCTGACCCTACGACAGGGCACCCTATCTGTAGCCGTGTACATAACTCGATTTGATGAGCTTGTTGTGAGGAGTGATGTCACAGAGGAGCATATCATGACGACCTCCCGCTTTAGGACCGGACTGAGGGCAGACATTCGTAGAGAGCTCATTCCTCATCGCTTAGAGACAGTTGAGCAGATCTATCAGCTCGCCTTAGAGTATGAGCAGTACTTACGCGCTACAGGCCCGAGGCGACCTACTTCACAGTCTGATGGTCCTGCCCCTAGGAGGCCCCCCACAGCAGGGATCCACCCCTTACGTACCTCCCCGTACTGCCACAGATACGAGGGCCACCTCCACTGCCACCGGGCCCCCGAAGCCCGGGATCCAGTGTTATAGATGTCAAGGTAGAGGCCATGTGGAGGCGCAATGCCCCACACGAAATCTGCTTATTGAGGAGGAGCCTGACCTTATATCTGATCCCGCAGAATCACCTGAGGAGGAGATCTTCGTGGCTATAGAAGAAGGCTGGGAGGACGAGGCCGACCGAGCACTTGAGTTGGGCGTCATCCGCCGCTTACTGCACACCCCCCGTGCGGATGAGGATTGGAAGCGGACCACTATCTTTTACACTTATTTCCCGAGTGCAGGTGGGCCCTGCAATCTCGCCATCGATAATGGTAGTTGTGTGAATATTATAGCCCCAAAGGGGCTTGAGCGTATGAAACTTAAAGCAGAGCTTCACCCACATCCGTACCGTGTTGTTTGGGTAGATAAAACAGCGATCCAGGTCACCCGGAGGTGTCAGGTTCCGATTCAGCTCGCCTCCTTCGAGGATAGAGTTTGGTGCCACGTCATTCCCATGGATGTTGCACATGTTTTGCTGGGCAGGCCCTGGCTTTATGATAGAGGCGTGACTTGTTATGGACGGTCCAACACTTGTGTCTTCTTTGACAAGGGACGCAAGATCACATTGTCTCCGACCCAACCCAGAGATCCCTCAAAGGGGAGGGTCGAACCTTCGGTTACTACAGGAGCCCCTAGACCTGTACATATCCTGCGTCGTAGTGAGTTCACCAGGGAGAGTTTAGACACCGGCCTCATTTACGTCGTTGCTGCTTCTCAGACTATGGAAGACACTGTGGACTTAGAGTTCGTCCATCCTGATGTTCGACGCCTCCTAGATGAGTACAGTGACATTATGCTTGAGGAGCTCCCTGATGAGCTACCCCCACTGCGAGATATACAACACGCGATCGATCTTGTTCTGGGTTCATCTCTACCGAATCTTCCTCATTATCGTATGAACCCCGATGAGCACGAAGAGCTCCAGACTCAGATCGCTGACCTACTGCGAAAGCAGTTTATTAGAGAAAGCTTGAGTCCATGTGCCGTACCTGCCCTTCTTACCCCTAAGAAGGATGGTACCTGGCGTATGTGTGTAGATAGTCGCGCTATCAACAAGATCACAATTAAGTATCGATTCTCCATTCCTCGACTCGATGACCTCCTTGACACCATGTCAGGTGCCCAGATCTTTTCAAAGCTTGATCTTCAGAGCGGGTACCATCAGATCAGGGTCAGAGAGGGCGATGAATGGAAGACATCATTTAAGACGAAGGACGGGTTGTATGAGTGGTTGGTTATGCCTTTTGGGCTATCCAACGCCCCTAGCACTTTCATGCGTGTGATGACACAGATCCTGCGCCCATACATGTGCAAGTTCCTCGTAGTTTATTTTGATGATATCCTAGTTTACAGTCAGACTCAGGGAGAGCACCTCACGCACCTTCGATTGCTCTTCGATATCCTCCAAAAGGAGCACTTCTATATCTATCTGAAGAAGTGCACCTTCTTATCTGAGTCTGTACACTTACTAAGGTTTATCATTTCTGCCTCAGGCGTGTCTGTAGATCCCGACAAAGTTAGGTCCATCAGAGATTGGCCAATCCCCACGAATATCCACGAGGCTCGAAGCTTCCACGGATTGGCCATATTTTATAGACGCTTTGTCATAGGATTCAACACCATCATGACCCCCTATACGAGTTGCCTTCGTAAGTGAGATTTTCTGTGGACGCCTGCCGCCACTCGAGCATTTGAGGACATCAAGGAGAAGTTGACCACGACTCCGGTACTTCGATTACCTGATTTTGGTCGAGCCTTCGAGGTTGCTTGCGACGCCTCCGCTGTAGGCATAGGAGGAGTACTCAGTCAGGAGGGTCATCCAGTTTCTTACTTCAGTGAGAAGCTGAATGACGCCCGACAGAAGTACTCCAACTACGACCGGGAGTTCTATGCGATAGTGCAGTCATTGAGGCACTGGAGACACTATCTCCTCCCACGAGAGTTCGTGTTATATTCAGATCACCAGGCCTTACGTTATTTGGACTCCCAGAAAAAATTAAGTCACCGACACGCCAAGTGGATAGAGTACATGCAGGACTTTTACTATGTTCTTAAGCACTGAGCGGGTGTTGAGAACAAACCCGCAGACGCACTTAGCCGCCGGGTAGGCCTACTTCACACCCTTACCACTGAGGTCACGGGATTTGAGCATTTGATCACTGAATATGCGTCATGCCCAGACTTTACAGAGATATACTCCGCTCTATCCCAAGACCCACCTGAGGTCATTCTTGATTATTCGATTACCGACCGGTATTTATTTCGCGGCACACTTTTATGCATTCCTAGGACATCCCTCCGAGATTATCTTGTTTGGGAGATGCATGGCGGTGGTGCGACAGGCCACTTTGGTAGGGATAAGACCATAACACTAGTGGAAGATCGTTTTTATTGGCCCTACCTCAAGAGGGACGTTGCGCGAGTTGTCCGACATTGCTACATCTGCCAGACGGCTAAGGGATCACGTCAAAATACGGGAATGTATACACCACTGCCAGTACCACACCAGCCTTGGGTGGATATTAGTATGGACTTTGTGCTAGGATTACCACGCACCCTACGCAAGCACGATTCAATACTCGTTGTAGTTGACCGGTTCTCCAAAATGGCTCACTTTATTGCATGCAGCAAGACAGCCGATGCGTCTCGCGTTGCTTCACTATTCATTCGAGACATCTTTCGACTTCACGGTCTCCCCAAGACCATCGTCTCCGATCGAGATGTCCGATTCATGACCTATTTTTGGAAGACCCTCTGGAAAAAGACTGGCACGACACTGCTATTTTCATCTGCCTACCACCCGCAGACGGATGGCCAGACGGAAGTAGGGTTTAGGAAATCTTTTGCGATGCCTCGTTGGTGACCACACCACCTCTTGGGACTCAGTGTTACCCATGACGGAGTTTGCATTTAATAGTTCGGTGAATAGGACCACAGGATTGAGTCCATTTCAGGTAGTCTTAGGTTATGAGCCTAGGAAGCCGATAGATCTTATTCCCCTACCTATAGAGTCTCGTCCCAGCGAGTCGGCTGAGTCCTTCATTAGGCATATACATGACATGCATGAGTCGGTCCGGCGAAAGATTTCTTGCAATAATGATATTTATAAATCGTATGCTGATAGTCACAGGAGAATGAAAATCTTTAAAGAAGAAGAACAAGTGATGATTCATATACGCGCTGAGAGGTTCCCGAAAGGAACTGCTCGAAAATTGAATGCTAAGCTAATGGGTCTTTGCACTGTGTTGAAGCGAATTGGAACAAATGCTTATGAACTGGATATCTCGCCAAGTATGGGTATTTCACCTGTATTCAATGTTGAAGATTTGACTTCATACTTTGAGCCGCATGATTATATGCACCCTTCGCCCTCCACCACTACATCCTCTCAGCCTCTGTCTACATCCACCGCTCCACTACAGCCCTAGTCACCACCACTACCTCCTTCCACCTCACCACTTCAGCAGCAGTCTTCGCCTACCACCCAGCTTCCATTCCCACCTGAGCCCTCGACACCGACAGATCTTTCGGTATCTCCAGTTCCCGCACCTCATTCGTCGACAGCAGCTCCACCACCATCAGCAGTTCCATTGCCCGCAGTAGTCCCGTCGTCATCAGCAGTTCCATTGTCCGCATCAGTTCCATCGCCTTCAGCAGTTCCTTCTTCTTCGGCTACCAGCCCGCTTGACATCATTATAGAGATCGTGGCCCATGAGCTTGTACCAGCACCAGACAGAGTTCGCTACTTGGTCCATTGGCAAGGCCGCCACTTCACCGATGATACCTGGATTTCTGCAGCAGAGCTCGAGAGACTCGCCCCCACCCTACGACGACATTATGATCATCTTCATTCTACGGAGATGAATGATTCTGAGATGGGGGGAGTTGATGGGGAGCAACACGCCCGACCCGTTCAGGTCTACTCACGACGACCACGGGCGCAGTGATGATCGAGACCGTTCATTTCGAGCGGCACGACGAACTTTGTATTTTTGTCTCTTGTCATTTTTTATTTGTTGTAATTTTATGTTTTATTTGAGTCATAGTGTTCGGCCAATCATAGCCGTTCATTGGTCCTTAGGAAAACTATAAATAGAGGGTGAGGGCTCTCATTTGAGGTATTGAAGATTGAAGTCTAGAAGCCAATCCTTGATCACTTCGGTGTCGAAGCCGATTCCGGGTGCGAAGCCCGGGCATGCTCTTCCCTCCCCACTCCTTGGCCGGCCAACCAACCCCCTCCATCCACGGCGGCCAACCAGCCCCCTCCATCCACGGTAGCCAACCAGCCCCTCCATCCACGGCAGCCAACCAGCCCCCTCCATCCACGGCAGCCAACCAGCCCCCTCCATCTACGGCAGCCAACCGGTCCCCTCCACCTACAACAGCCGGTTAACAACAACCTTCACTCCCTCCCTGAAACAGCCGACCATCCACCCCCTCCTCCATCTTCAAGTGGCCGGCCAACTCACCTCCCCTCCTCCCCCTAACAGCAGCCTTCATGCCCTCCCTGAAACAGCCGGCCATCCACCCCCTCCTCCACCTTCAAGTGGCCGGCCAACTTACCTCCCCTCCTTCCCCTAACAGCAGCCCTCATATCTCCCCTCCAACTCTCCTCCAAAAACAGCCCCCAACATCCCATAGAACATCTCCGGCGATCACTGGAGTTTGTCTCCGGTCATTTCCGGTGGACCACCCACACCTCCTCTACATATTTCCTACATCTTACGTTTTCCGGCGATCGCCGGAAAACATCTCCGACCGCCTCCACCACCACCGGAAATCACCTCCACCACCACCTCCATCCACCTCCAGCCACCACCCTCCACCACTACCCATAACCACCATAACTACCTCTAACCACCCACTAACTCCACCTCCTAAATTAAAGGAGTTATTTCCTAACTTCAAGCCATAACCTCCTCCCACCATTCCCACGTTACAACAGCCATTCCCCTCTCCTCAAACCTTCCTCGACTCCCACGTGAAAACTATCCCCACCTGCAAAGGCTGTTCTCCTTTCTGCCTCCCAGTCAGCAGCCCAGAACCTCCGCAGAACTGCTGTCCCAGTGCTGTCCAGCCTTCCTGCTGCCACCCACAACCCCTGCTGCACCCCACTCCCCCTCTCACAACCACCCCACCCTTCAGAATCACTGTCCAGTCCTCCGGAACAGCAGATTTCAGTTGTCTGTTGCTGAAAGCCCCCCTCCATGCACCTATCCAATTGCTGTCCCTGTTCTTGGGCTGTCCCAAACCATTTCTGAATACTGAAAATCAGCCCCAGCAGCCCTTTAAGAGCACCTCCAGCCCTCCCCTCTACTTTGTTTGCGAAGTTCAAGGTTTGTTTGTTGATTTCTTTACTGTTGGATCATGTGTTTGTTCTCTACTTGAGAGATAGTGGTTTATAAGCTTGCATTCAATTGTTTTAGTTTTTGTAATTTCCTACTTAAATAGTATTTGCTTTCGCGCACTCTCGCGCCCATACGCTTCTCTTTGTTACATTGGTTTTAAATTGCTTTAATTCAATTGTGGAAAAATCTAGTTATATGGTTTATAAATATTGTTTTGCAAGTCTGACTTCGCCGGACATTTGCATTTGCACTTGCATCTAGCCTTAAGTGTTTATTAGTGCCTCACCCTACGTCAAATGATCCAAGGATACAAGATACAAGGCTTTGGGGGTATTAGAACCCATCAACCGGCAAAAGCGTAAATATGCAAGAAATCCAAATTATAACTTAATACCTCGCTCGGGCATTATCAATCACGCCGGTGTCTCCATCGTGCTACGTTGTCGATTCCCCTTCGAGCTCCGTGCCTCTGTCCGCCTCCGTAACAATACCCCCATCTGAAAAATTTGTCTTATCTTCAAGGCAAAACTCAGGAAACTAGCTGCGGTGGCATTCGTCTGTTAGTTGTCCATGATAGGTCAGAGGGTCGGGTTGGCCTCCACCTCACCCTGTATATTGCCCGCCTCCTGCCCAACCGGGCGGGAGATGGCCGTCAGCTCGGCCGAAGTCGTTTGGTGCGATAAGGCGTCTTCCGCCATATTGGATCTGCAGGAACGAAACTCGACCGTAAAAGCATAGCCCAACAACTTCGCCGCTCAAACCTTCTGGGATGGGGTTGTCATCTTCTGGCTAAGCAGGTATCGCAAAATGTGATGATCTGTACGCACTATGAAGTGCCGCTCCAATAAGTACGAGCACTAGTGCTGAACTGCTAAAATGAGCGCCATCAACTCGTTTTCGTATGCGGAGCGGGAGAGGATGGTGGTAGAGAAGAACCGACTGAAGTAAGCTATGGGGCGCCCAGTCCATTCTTTTCATGGCGTCAAGGCGAGCCTCGGGCGCCTTGACGCTTAGGAGACAAGGCGGACGCCTAGGCGACAATAAGACGAGCAAATGCAAGGTGACAATTAATTTAAAAAAAAACATATGAAGACTATAGACAACGGTTATTATAATAACCGCTGTCTATAGTCCCCTGGTAGTCACTATAGACAGCGGTTATTATAATAACCGCTGTCTATAGTCCCCTGACAGTTACTATAGACAACGATTATTATAATAACCGCTGTCTATAGTCACCTAACAGTTACTATAGACAGCGGTTATTGTAATAACCGCTGTCTATAGTCCCAGTTTTTTTTACAAGTCAGTAAGAGAATTTACCAACACTGCCAGAAGTCATTCAGCATTCAGATACACAGTTTTTTTCATTAATACATCCAAAATGAACCAGATAACCTGTATTAATCATTATTAATATAAATCACTTTTCAGTTTTTTATAAGTATCATGCCACACGCACACATTGAGGAATAGTGACATGAACAATCACACATTGAGAAATATCAATTAGTAAAATATGTAAATTCAGAATCAATATATTCAGATTTCAGAATCAATATATATAATGATAATCACAACAATTTCACTAAATACCAAAATGTTATCATCATACACTGATACACACTAGCATTAATAATGTTTTTAAATCAAATAGAATCGTCATCTAGTAAATCGTCATTGACATTGCATGAGCTTAGTTGGTTTGAAGTACTCGTCATTTGCCCATAATTATCAACAAGATCTTCATCATCATTTGCAACGCTAAAATGATCTAGATCTTCATCCCCTTCAGCTACTAGTTCAAGATTAGCTGGAGCTCCACATCGTAAATTTCGAGCCCCAGTCCCAATAGCTCTCTCTACAGCTTCCCATGTGAGATCATCATCATCATAAACTAAAGCTTCCTCCGGTTGGTTCATCATCCACTCACTACTCCAATCTAGCTTATCAAGCACTAAAGGGTTGTACTTTCTTCCTTTTTCACGTCTTTCTTGGAATCGTGCTTGTAGACGACGATTGTATTGGATCTATACAAGATCATTAAGCCTTTGATGCTCCAATCTATTTCTTTTCTTTATGTGAATCTGAATCAAGATAGTTGCAAACTTGTTATTTGTTAGTAGATAAAACAAGTTCAATTTTAAATTAAATATTTGTATACTTACAAACTCAATAGTACTCCAGTTGCGCTCACAACTAGAAGAACAACATAAGCCAAGTATGCGCAATGCTACCTCTGTAAGGTCAACATTCGGTCCTCTATGTGCACCCCACCAATCCACTATTTATTTAAGACAAAAAAAATTAGTATAACATATAAGTAGGTTAAGAAAAAATAAAAACGTAATCAATACTTACTTGGATTTAAGGTGGTTCGTTGCCTAATAGTCATAGGCTTTCCAAAACTATTTCGAGATGTTTTATAGTTAGTGCCTTGCTCTGCAATCTTGTCTTGCAATTGTTGACTGGGCACTAGTCTTGCAATAACATCATTGAAAGCATCTTGAAATTTCCAAGTATCATTATGATGTTTTTCCTCATATTCAAAATATTTGTTTGGATTTAGAAACAAAGCCGCCTTATACATCTGTTGCTTCATTTGATTTGTCCACCTATTTTGAACAATGCCAACAATTTTTTTATATAATCTTTCTTTATTATCAAAATGATCTTTGATCTTTTGTTTGTCTTCTTCTATTGCCACATATACTTCAGACATAGCTGATCTTTCATCTCCATCTACTAATCGCAACACGGCTATTAATGACTTTCCTCCTTTTAGGCAATCTCTTACTCCACTCCAAAAAATTTGAAAGTATTGCTTCAACAACTTGTTTTCCGGCTTCGGTTTTTGCCAGATTAGTAGCATTCCATGAAAACACAAAGAATAATTTTAACTTCTCCTCATGCTTAAGCACACTTTGTAGAGAAAGGAGTGATGTTGCAAATCTAATCACTGAATGCCGGACTAGATCACCACCAATAGTAGTCCTTACTGCATCAAGTAAACGGGTGTGCCTGTAGATGAAATTTGTAATCATCATTGCATTTTTTATCACCATTTTGTTTTGTTGTAGCTTACATATATCTTCTAGCATGAGATCAATGCAATGAGCTGCACAAGTAGTCCAGAATAATGCGGGCCTTTTCTCCATTAAAATTTTACCAGCTGCCTTATAATTGGAGGCATTGTCAGTCACTACCTGCATACGACATAACTTTTTATATATCTAAAGTTCTATACTTCTATACTCTATAGTTGTAGACTATTAAATATGAAAATTAAAATAACCAAAAAAAGTTACCAGAACAACGCAATCTGCTCATATCTCTGTTATTTTGCTCTCAAGCAACTCTGATAGCATTGTAGCATCTTGAATATGACTGGATGCATCTACGGACCCATAAAATAAGTTCCTTCTGGACAGTTTACTAGGAAATTGATCAAATGTCTCCCTCTCCTGTCCGTCCAACCATCTGACATAAAAGTGCAACCATATCTCCTCCAATACGCTTGATACTTGGTTTTCATCTCCTTAACTTTCTCTTTTGCATTTAGTAACAAAGGGACTCATAAATCATGATAACTAGGGCCTTTATAATCAGACCCATACTGTCCAACTGCTTCAAGCATTACTTCAAAACTTCGTGTCTTTGCAACATTGAAAGGAATTCCACATTCATAAAACCAATCTGCAACATAACCATCAACTCTTTTTTTCTCTTCAGGAGATCTAAAACATCTCTCAATAATAGTTTGTGCAGGACTTTTAGCACGTCTTTCATCAACTACATCTTCGGGAGCACGTCTTACATGAGCATCCATAGGGCCCCATTTTTGTGGAAGGTGGAGTACTTTTCTTTTTTTGGCACTTGTCCCATAACTTGGGACAAATAAATTTTTAGCTGTAGATAATGTCGGAGATACATTCTGTGAACCTGTTCGCTATATTTCTTGTTCACTCGCATTATCATCATCAGCTGTCAAATCCACCTTGTCCTTTTTTTTATCATTTAAAGTTGCATACATCTCAGTTGCTATTTCTGAAGTAGTCTTAAAACACTTTGCCACATCTCCATATCCGCCACATAAGTGTTGTTTCAATCTTTTGATTCCACCTTTATATACTTTATCACACAAATTACATTTAACGGTATTTTTATCCTTTATATCAGGCCAATGTCCATACTTCCATCCAGGATCCTTTGAATTTGCTTTTCTTTTAGGATCAGTTTTTTGATCAAGCTCATTGCTATCAACGGATGAAGCAAGACTGTTGATGTTTTGGTCTTCCACCTTTCACAAACAAGACCTATAAAATTCAAAGTTAGGTAGGGTCAATGTCCATAAATAATTAAAATTACAATTTACACAGTTACACAAATAGTTCATACTTCAATTTTCATACAGTTCTATTTCTAGTTTTCTACATAAGTATGAAGTAACACACTAACACATACACAATTACATTGATTAACAATAAAACAAAATATGTTTCTAACTTTCAATCATGTTTCATGTCGCACAATAATTGATTATATAATCACAAATCTTATTTCGCATATTATCAATTTTCTCATCCGAAAATTCATTCACTCCTTCATAAATCTGCAATAAAAACAAAAATATTTGTTAAAATAAATTCAACATAATTATTATCATATATAAAACTATATGTAGTTAACTTACCCTTGATGGCATTGTCGTACTCCTAAGAGCATCAACTATGTCAATCATGTAGCACATGATATAATGCCCACATTGAATATTATCTGGTTGTTTAGGACACTAAATAAATAAACAAATAGTAAACATTAGAATTTAGAATTGTAAATATTAAAAAAATTATATAACATATACTCATATAGGCTATAAGTTACCGATTTCTACGACTTCCAACTTTCACACATGCTTTTCATTAATTCATGGCGAACACCATCAACATTATCAAAATAATACTAAAAAAATAGACAATATTAATTAATAATTAATTAAAAAACACATATCAAATCACTAATAACAAAATTACGTACATTTACTTCTTCCTATATTCGATCTTTAATTTATTTATCAACTTCCTTCCATCTAGCACATGTAATTGGAACATAAATCCTCGCATGAGAACCAATTAAACTCATCAATTTATTAGATTCAGGCCCGGGAATAATGTGGCCATCATCATTAACAGAAATAAAAAGCTTCTTCCCCTCTGCTCTAAGCTTATTCAATATCATCATTTTAGTGAAGCCTTTTGTTGACTTTGATGAGGATCCTTTATCAGTCATTTTCCTGTAATAAGAAAACCCTAAAAAAACCCTAAACCAACCAAAAAACCTAAACAAAATTCATAAAAAATCACAATGATATTGAGGTACTACCAGTCTACCACACATTAAGGCAATCACACATAAATAAAGAAGTAAAGAACTATAAAAACAGTAGGAACTAGGAAGTAGGAAAATATGAAATGACCATTCAACTTAGAAATTATATGAGCAAGGAAAAAAAACGTAAAAACGAACCAGAGGAAAATGTCGACTTGTCGAGGAGAAATCGCCTTTAGTGTTTTCTCACAGAGAAGCAACGATCCAGCGACGGTAAAAAGTAAAATGTCGAGGTAAAATCAATTGTTTATATCCCTATTAGACAGCGGTTTATATATAAACCGCTGTCTATTGTATCATTCCGTGCACATTAGATAGCGGTTTATATATAAACCGCTGTCTATTGTACACGGAATGATATAATAGACAGTGGTTTATATATTAACCGCCATCTATTGTACACGGAACGATACAATATACATCAGTTTATATATTAACCGCTGTCTATTGTACACGGAATGATACAATAGACAACAGTTTATATATAAACTGCTGTCTAATGTTCACAGAACAATACAATAGACATCGGTTTATATCAACCGCTGTCTATTGTATCATTCCGTGCACAATAAACAACGGTTAATATATAAACCGCTGTCTATTCGAGTATAGACAACGATTTATATATAAACTGCTGTTTATACCCCTAATTTAAAAAAAATAAGGCGGTTGGCGCCTTGTTTTCAATCGGCCGACTGGACGCCATGATAAGAATGGCCCAGTCTGCATGAGAACGACGTCAACGCTTGTCCCCAAGGCATCACACTCCACGATGAAAGGCTGAGAGAAGTCGGGCATGGCCAGAATCGGTGCCATCACCATGGCCTGTTGAAGGGCTGTGAAGGCGGTGTCCTCCGCGGAGGACCATCAGAAGGTAGTATCAGTCGTCTTGCGCAGAAGGCTCGTAAGTGGTCATGCCAGCATACCGTAGTCCCAGATGAAACAACGATAGTAGCCCGTCAAACCAAGGAAGCCCAATACCTCGCGTAAGGAGCGCGGTTGCGTCCATTGCAGCACCGCCGCGCCTTGTCGGGGTCCATAGCCACCCCTGAGCTGAGACGGTATGACCCAAATTGGAGATCTCGCATTGAGCAAAAGCACATTTCTTTAGGTTGACGACCACGGATTTGCGCCGCAATGTCTCCAAGGTGGTCTCCAAGTGATGTAGGTGATCTTGCCACGCCAGACTGTAAAGAGGATGTCTTCAAAGAAAACCAAAACATACTTACGAAGCACCAGACTGAAGATGTCCTTCATCATGGCTTGGAAGGTAGTTGGGGCGTTGGTGAGGCCCAACATCATCACCAAGAACTCGTAGTTGTCGTCGTGGGTGCGGAAGGAGGTCTTCGTGATTTTCTTGGCACTTACCCGGATCTGATAGCAGCCCGAGCAGAGGCAATCTTAGAGATGTAGGTGGCACCACATAGCTCGTCCTATAGCTCCTGGATGGAGGGAATAAGATACTTGTCTGCTACGGTGGCTTTGTTAAGTGCACGGTAATCAACGCAGAGGCGCCAACTGTCTTCCTTCTTCAACACTAGGAGGACCGGCTCAAGAACAGACTCGCACTGGGTCGGATCAGTCCGTTAGCTAACTTGTCGGACACCAAGCGCTCAATCTCATCCTTTTGATTATTGTTGTAGCGGTAGGGCCGAACCGTAATCGCCTGTACACCATCCCGTAGTGAGATACGATGGTCGGTGGCGCGGGACGGTGGAAAGCTCAGAGTCGGTACGAATACGGACGAGTAACTATCCAGAAGGTGAGACAGCTGCGATGACGGTGAAGAATGCGGAGGCGTCGGGGCCACATCCACCAGTGAGGTGATCTGCCATAAGAGTGCCCGAAAGTTCACAGAGTGAGTCCGTCGGGCGGCACACGATGAGATGACAACCCTCTGAAGGGAGGCGTCCTCCAGTAGTGTGCAGGGCCGATTAGCCCACTGGAAGGTCATCCTCTTGGAGGCCCGTTGTGGTTGACGTCGCCCAACGTCTGTAACCACGTAATGCCTAGAATGACATCCACGCTGTCCAAATGAAAGACATAAAAATCGGCAGAGGCGCTGTAGTCGCCCAACTGGGACGGGAGGCCACGATTGAGGCCACTAGTTGGGGAGTGCCGCCCGTCACCAAGGTAAACCAAAAACTCTATCGTCGGGTTGGTGGATAGCTGCAAGCGCGTTACCAAGTCGTGGGAGACGAAGTTGTGGGATGCCCCACTATTAATCATAAACTTCATGAAAATTCCTTGCAGAAATCCCTGCAGCTTCATGGTGCAGGGCCCCGAAATTTCGCCGGTGGAAAAAAGTGAGAGCTCCAAGCGCTAAAAGGCACCTGTCACCGTGTCCACCCCATCATCAAGGATAACAACATTGAAGTCGGCGGTCGAGTCTTCGTCCCCATCGTCACACATAAGAACCCGCAGCTCCTTGAGCGGGCAGTCGTGCGTCGGGGAGCATGGTTGCCTGCAGCGGAAGTACAAACCCTTACCACGCAGTTCATTATACTCCTGTGTCGAGAGGCGGTTGGGGGCCGGTAGCCGTGGGGGCTGAGGAAGAATGGCCGGCTTGGGTGAAAGGTGGTTGTAGGTGGAGAATTCCTTGCGGGAAGCCGTGGAGGAACATGAGGAATGAATGTGGAGCGAGTCAAGGAGCTGGGTTTGGCTGGCTGGAAATGCGGCCGGTTTACCGGCTTGACTGAGAAATCTGCCTCCACCAAGTGGGCGACCTCCATAGCGTCGGTAATATCCTGTGGATGGTGAGTACAGAGCCGTGAGCGGATGTGGGGTTGGATACCTTGAAGGAAGAAACCCATATAGTGATATGGAGGAAGACCATGGACGTGGTTGACGAGCTCGATGAATTCATCAATATACTGATCCACCGAAGACGTGTGACAGAGGGAACATAGGCTTTTGACAACATTGTCGGAGTAGCGACGATCGTAGCGCTTGACCAATGCCAGTTTTAGGTCGGCCAACGAGAGGAGCGGGGTGGAGTGGCGAAGCCAACGAACCTAGTGTAAGGTGGAGCCCTCCATGGCAAGGAGCATCAAGGAGACCTTCTGCGTCTCTGGGGTGCCCTAGATGTTAAAGAATTGTTCGGCCTTGGAAATCCATCCAAAGATGATTGGCCTGTTGAAATGGGGAACCTCGAGGGCATGTGGCGCATGTGCCGCGGAAAGTGTGGGGAGCGAATGGGACGTTTTGGGGCTGGCCGGCAGCCCACTGAAGGAGGACGGGTTCTCCAAGGGCGACGGTGGAGTGGAGTCCAAACGGGCATTGTGAGTCTCCAGGCATTGGAGACTGGCCTGGATGGAAGCGACGATGTTGGCCTGATCATCGATGAGGCATTCGACGACATCGAGTCAGGTGTCCATCATGTCGCAGGTGCTCGGTCATCTCGGCGGCGGCGCCAGGAGTAGGATTGAACCGGTGCGGTCGAAGGATGCAGGAGGCGAGACTTCATAGATGCTCTGGAAATGGAAGGCACGTACCGGAAGAGATGCGGTCACGCAAAGATACATGGGAGGAGTCGTTGGGAAGTAGCGGATGGAAGCGTCGGGCAGAAACGCTGCTTGCCGAGAGAGGTCGCGAAGGGTACGTGGGAGATTGACGCACAGAGTGGCGCAGCTGGATTTACGGAGAGGCGCAGCTGGATGCACGGAGAGGCGCAACTGGACGCACAGAGAGGCACAATTAGACGCGCGGAGAGGCACAGTTCGATGTACGGAGAGGCGCAGCTGGACGCTGTCGCGAGCGAAGTTGGGATGATTCCCGGGTGCTGGACGAAATCGAGTCAGAAAACGATTCCGGTTCGCGGACGCTGGACGCGAGCGAGGTTTGCAGGAGTCCCGATGGCTAAAGAGATAACAGACGCGGTCAGCAGGTTGGACCAATGTTACCCCTTAGTGTTTCACCGCTCCAATCTGGGAAGACTAAGAGGAAGGAAGTGAGGAATTCCAAGAGAGACTCTTGGCCAGCTCTAGGCTCCAAAACTGTGCATTCCAAATGATCCAAGGATACTGGAGAAAAGGATTTGGGGTATTATAACCCCTCATCGGGCAAAAACGTAAATATGCAAGAAATCCAAATTACAACTTAAGGATAGAAGAGTGTCTGGGCATTAGCAATCACGCTGGTGTCTCCGTTGTGGCCCTCTTCCTCCTGGAATAGACACGACACGATGTCGATGCCCCTTCGAGCTCCGTGCTTCCTTCCATCTCCGTAACATATATGGTGGAGGATTTTGTTATGTGAAGGATATGAAAGAACTAATCTAATTTTCCTTATCTCTCTTCCTCTTTTCTTTCTATCGAACCCGCCTCCCGCTTGTTGCCCTAGCCACGATCCGTAAGCGGCACGTGACAATTCGTCGGAGCCTCCGTCTCCCCCCTCCTCGTCGGCCATCCTCCGTCGTTGAGATAGGTTCTCGTGGGTCCAAGAAGAGGAACTCCAACCTCCTTTAAGATTTCTACGTTGCCCGACCTTGCACGAGATCTCAAACGGGGATCTCTATCAACTTGGTATCAAAGCTACAACCTTCCGCCGGCCCTCCGACTTTCCCCATCGCCGAAGACCGACCCGTTCTGCCCTTTTCCGCACCCGACTCCGGACGACCCGAACAGTCACTGGGCGTGTTTTTTGCGCCTGTCGCACCCTCTGTCTGAGCGGATATGCCTCTGTCCGAGCTCCCGTTCGCCCAGTCGCGGCCTGCAGTACCCCCGCCTGCGGATACTCCGGCCCATAGCAGACACGGACTCATGCCAACCCCTCCCCCCACTTGATATAATGCGGGCCGCCACACGCCGATATTAGTCTATGTAGCCCATGGGCAGTATTGTACTTTGTATTTCCCCACTCCCCTATATATAAAAGTTGTAGTGTCTTTGGATGATCATCCTTTTGGAGACTTAGGTTTTGGCTCTCTTGGAGAATGGAGTGTCAAGGAGGACCCAGTCTTCGTATGCTTAGCGAGTGCTTGCCTCTCGATTGTATCTTTATGCTGGTTTAATGCAATGCAAATTTCGTGTTATTGATCTTGATACGAATATACTGTATCAACTGTCCCGACCTGCCACTCTTTAGGGTTTCCCCGAAACCCTAATTGGAATTTGCTTCCTCCGATTCAAGTTGTTGCCGCTCGTTGGCTCATTTGCAGTCCGCCCGACCCTTGCGTCGCTTTGTCCGCTCCCCTATTCGTCGCCGCGCAGCGCCAGCCACCGATCCCTTCTTCTACGAGCCGCCTCCTTCCTTCTGCGTCTGCACCCCGACCCTATCGTTTGTCTCACCAACAACAAATCGAGCTTCGTCGCAAGGGCCTCTGCTTTCGCTGCAAGCAGCCATTCTCGCCCACCCACGTTTTCCCTCTCAGAAATCTATGTGTATTGCTGGGATGTTAAGATGATCCGGACTTCGGTGATTTGGATCCGCTGACACTCTCGGACGACCCCTAACAAGCCTCGACCTTGAGGACAAGGTAGTTTTTCAGGCGGGTCGTGTTGATACAATGCGGGCCGCCACGTGCCGATATTATTCTATGCAGCCCATGGGCAGTATTGTACTTTGTATTTCCCCACTCCCCTATATATAAGAGTGGTAGTGTCTTTGGATGATCATTCTTTTGGAGTCATAGGTTTTGGCTCTCTTGGAGAGTGGAGTGTCAAGGAGGACCCAACCTCCGGATGCTTGACGAGAGCTTGCCTCTCGATTGTATCTTTATGTTGGTTTAATGCAATGCAAATTTCGTGTTATTGATCTTGATACGACTATACTGTATCACCACTCCCCTCTCCTTTCGTCTGCTTCTCTCATGGACGAGGGAGGTCCGACCTTGTCGCAGTTCTTGGAGTCCCTTCATAAAATGACGACTTACAACAATGCCATCCTTGAAGTAATCAACAACCGTCTTGATGCCGCCCCATCGCCACTGCAAACCTCTTCTAGCTCCTTTCATGACTGCCCAGCAGCCCCACCCCGACCGGAGTTTACACCACCCCGTTCTGATTGCAGCGCCATTCCCCGCTATGTGAAGATGGACTTTCCCCTCTTCGACGGGCGCAAGGTCCCCTTAACTTGGCTCACGTACTGCGAGCAATTTTTTGCTAACTAGCGCACGCCTTGGATGATTGGATCAATGTTGCCTCCTTTCACCTCATGGGCTCGGCCCAACTCTGGTTTTCCCAACTGCAGCGGGAGAAACATCATTTGACGTGGGAGGATTTCAAGGTCCATTGCAACCTTCATTTCGGGTCACCCCTTCGCAACAACCCCATCAACGACCTCATCTCTCTACATCAGACATACTCCATTATTGATTATTTAGAACAGTTCTTGGTGCTACTCGTCCGTACACCCTCCTTTCCACTGGCTGACAGAACTCACTACCACCATGAGCCTCGCACGTGTCCGCGAGAGGCGTATTTTAATGAATCGGCCACACCTTGGACGTCGCAACAGCGACAAACCTTCCCGGGGTTTCAGTGCTTCCTCAGCCCAGTTCAACAGTACACCCAGTAATGGTAAGGAGGGTGGCCGTTCGGCTGTGATCCGCTGCCTGTTGACAGAAGAAATGGCCGACCACCGAGCCAAGGGCCTTTGTTACAATTGAGACGACATTTATAATCGCGGTCACCGGTGTAAGCGCTTCTTCTGGCCTGAGTTCGAGGACCCCACCGAAGAGGAGGAGGATGATGATCCGGGGGGCCCCTCTCTTTCTCTACATGCTATTGTTGCCCCCCACGTGGGGGAGAAGATTCAAATGAGGATTATGGTGGCCGGCCAGACGTTGGTCGCCCTCATAGACTCAGGCAATAGTCATAGTTTCATCAGAGAGCACACTGCCAGCCGTCTTCAGCTCTCTGTGCTCCCCAGAGCCGCCTCAGCATCGTCGTGGCCAATGACAATGCGATGGCTTGCTCTGGCGTTTGTCGAGCCGTGTCGATTGTTGTGGAGGAGCACCATTCACACGTGGATTTCTTGATGATAGCTCCTCGAGGCCATGGGTGTGGTGTTGTGCTTCAGCAATGGGGACATACCATTGCCTATTTCAGCCGGAAGACAGTCATCCATCACCAAAAACTCCTCGCTTATGAACAAGAGTTGATTGGCGTGACTAAGGTGGTCCAACACTGGCGGTTGTACTTATGGGGCCAGACAATTTTTTTCAACTGACCACTTTAGTCTGAAGTATTTCCTTGATCAGCGCCTCAGTACTGCACTGCAACATCATGGGTCAGCAAGTTGTTGGGATTGTTGACGCCAGAAAAATCCTGACCTCAAGATTCGGACCGATGCAGCCGGAGGCTACTCGCCCAGCAGCCCAACGAGATGGCTTAGCTGGCAACGACGAAGAAGCTAGAAGAGCAACAAACAGGACCTCAGGTGCTGCGGCAGGGAGGTCCCACCACGTACCCGGAAGCTCAAGGGAGTCTTCCCCTCCAAAACCAAAAATGGCCGAGCTTGGTACAAGGAAGGCAGGGACCTGAGCGAGTATCTCGCCTGAGGGGGTCAACCTCGTCCAAAAAGTCCTCCTTCTTGTACCCCTGGAGGTCTATTTATAAACAAATCCTGGGGGGGTGGGGGGTAGTTACCTGACCATACTCGCCCATACTTGGCTCTGCTCGCCCAAGCTCGCCTCCTGCTCGCCAAGCTCGCCTCCTGCTCGCCTCCTGCTCGCCTCCTGCTCGCCAAGCTCGCCTCCTGCTCGCCAAGCTCGCCTCCTGCTCTTCTAGCGAGTTCTACGAATAGGCATCTCCTTAGGCCTTTCTGATCTCGATGAATTACGGGTTGAACACAATCTCCGCTTTTTTCGAGCTCGCTCGCGAGGTCGGAAAAACAATGTTGGACCCGCAGTTCGGAGAGATGTGAACAAGAGGACGTATCGCGCAAGGTCCTTCTCAGGAGGGGATCTCATCTTCTAGGAGCCGAGCTCAACTGGAGGCGGATACAAGGTCGACACCTTCTAGGAGCCAAACTCAACTAGAGGCGGATACAAGGTCGACACCTTCTAGGAGCCAAGCTCAACTAGAGGCGGATACAAGGTCGACACCTTATAGGAGCCAAGCTCAACTAAAGGCGGAGAGAAGGTCGACACCTCGCAGGAGCCGAGCTCAACTGGAGGCGGATAGAAGGTCGACACCTCGCAGGAGCCGAGCTCAACTGGAGGCGGATACAAAGTCAACACCTTCTAGGAGCCGAGCTCAACTAGAGACGGATACAAGGTCGACACCTTCTAGGAGTCAAACTCAACTAGAGGTGGATACAAGATCGACACCTTCTAGGAGCCGAGCTAAACTAGAGGCGGATAGAAGGTCGACACCTTCTAGGAGCCGAGCTCAACTAGAGGTGGAGAGAAGGTCGACACCTTCTAGGAGCCGAGCTCAACTAGAGGTGAAGAGAAGGTCGACACCTCGCAGGAGCCGAGCTCGACTGGAGGCGGATAGAAGGTCGACACCTTCTAGGAGCCGAGCTCAACTAGAGGTGGAGAGAAGGTCGACACCTTCTAGGAGTCGAGCTCAACTAGAGGTGAAGAGAAGGTCGACACCTCGCAGGAGCGGAGCTCGACTGGAGGCGGATAGAAGGTCGACACCTTCTAGGAGCCGAGCTCAACTAGAGGTGGAGAGAAGGTCGACACCTTCTAGGAGCCGAGCTCAACTAGAGGTGAAGAGAAGGTCGACACCTCGCAGGAGCCGAGCTCGACTGGAGGCGGATAGAAGGTCGACACCTCGCAGGAGCCGAGCTCAACTGGAGGCGGATACAAGGTCGACACCTTCTAGGAGCCGAGCTCAACTAGAGGCGGATACAAGGTCGACACCTTCTAGGAGCCAAGCTCAACTAGAGGTGGATACAAGGTCGACACCTTCTAGGAGCCGAGCTCAACTAGAGGCGGATAGAAGGTCGACACCTTCTAGGAGCCGAGCTCAACTAGAGGTGGAGAGAAGGTCGACACCTTCTAGGAGCCGAGCTCAACTAGAGGTGAAGAGAAGATCGACAACTCGCAGGAGCCGAGCTCGACTGGAGGCGGATAGAAGGTCGACACCTTCTAGGAGCCGAGCTCAAATAGAGGTGGAGAGAAGGTCGACACCTTCTAGGAGCCGAGCTCAACTAGAGGTGAAAAGAAGGTCGACACCTCGCAGGAGCCGAGCTCGACTGGAGGCGGATAGAAGGTCGACACCTCGCAGGATCCGAGCTCAACTGGAGGCGGATACAAGGTCGACACCTTCTAGGAGCCAAGCTCAACTAGAGGTGGAAAGGAAGAGTCATCCGAGGGAGCAAGTAGTCGGCTTGCTGAAGAAGGGCTCGGGCAGAGGCCTAGATTACTACAACTCCACAACTCGATGACTTCTTTTCACTCGAGGGGGTGAGCAACTTCGGGCTAGGAGGGTGGCTTCCAACTCTACTCTGATAATCTCTCCAGATGGACGAGAAGTACAATCAGGGGGTAGCCCGACCAGCGTGCAAGGGGGGAGTTGATCTCGACCGTCATTGCAGAGGCTTGGTCTTAGGAGGACGCATTAAAAAACCCGGTATACTGTCCCATCACTCGCTCTGGATGTTATGAGAGCTAAGTAGGATACCCATCCTCTAACCCACTCGTGACGCGAAGCGATGACCGCTTCGGCTGAATCTTGTCGCATCGCCTGGATAGAGCATGAATCTCGGGGGGCCCTTCTGGACACACACTCGAGGTCTCCACTCTTCCTGCGTTTGCTGAATGCTGGTCGGTCAAATCGATCATCTCTTCATCAAGTTGGGGGGTTGGCGTCCGGACTCTCCTCTAATAACCTCTCCAGCCGGATGGGAAGTGCAGTCAGGGGGTAACTCGGCCAACGTGCAAGGGGGGAGTTGGTCTCGACCGTCAATGCAGAGGCTTGGTATTAGGAGGACTCTCTCCCGAGGCACTATCCCATCACCCGACTTGGGTTTTTACGAGAGTCGAGTCGGAGACCTGTCCCCCAATCGGTCGCCAGGTTGCGGAAGAGTCTTCATACTGTCACTCAACAATCAGAGGGGATTAACCGCACCAACCCATATGATTGGAATAAACGACAAGAGATATTAGTCTTTGCCGCAAAAGGTCAAATGACACCTTTATACATGGGTCCCTCAGTCAAGTAGATCGATCATCGCTTCGACGAGTTGGGAGGTCGGCGTCCAGACTTTCTCCTGATAATCTCTCCAATCGGATGAGAGATGCGGTCAGAGGGTAACTCGACCAACGTGCAAGGGGGGAGTTGATCTCGACCGTCAGTGCAGAGGCTTGGTATTAGGAGAACGCACTACCGAGGCACCGTCCCATCATCCGTTCTGGGTTTTACGAGAATCAAGTCGGAGGCTCGTTTCCCAACCTGTCGTGGAGATCGGTTTTACCTACTTCGAAAAGCTCTTGCCAGAAGAGAAAAACAATTCTCGCGGCCCATGTTTCAGGGGGCGAGGAATTTTTATTTAAATGGAATAAACACAAGGAGGGGGAGAATAGACCTTCCCGCTCAGGGATAGAACTTTTTCAGGTCATTGCCGCTCCAGGTATTCCCAAGCGATTCCCCTTCATGATTCTACAGGCGGTCTCTGCCAGTCTTGAATGCCTCTTGAACGATGAAAGATCCCTCCTAGAGTTCAGTTCGAGCTTCTCGATGACAAGTGATCTCCCTGTTGAGCCTTTAGGTACTTCTGAGCAGTTCTTCATCTCATGGAACACACCATGAATGAGACTGACAGTCGGGGAGGTTCCAAAGGAACACACCATCCCGAGGTCTCCAGCCCACTTGGGTGTTGCTGAAGGATGACGTCAAGTAGGGACTGACAGTCGGGGAGGTTCCAAAGGAACACACCATCCTGAGGCCTCCATCCTACTTGGATGCTGAATGCCGACCCAACCTGTTTCCTGTTGCTCAACAATTAAACGAGGAGTTAAACACACTTAAGCACATTAACTCACATGATTTGGAGGAAATAATTAGAAACGAATCGCTTTGTTACGGACTCTTAGCCCTCGAGGGTACACGACACCTTTATTCATGGGTCCCCTGAGAGGTTAAGTCGATCATCTCTTCGTTGAATTGGGAGGTCGGCGTCCAGACTTCTTCCTGATAATCTCCCCAGTCGGATGAGAAATGCAGTCGGTGGGAACCGCGACCAACGTGCAAGGGGGGAGCTGATCTCGACCGTCAATGCAGAGGCTTGGTCTTCGGGGAACGCACTACCGAGGCACCGTCCCATCATCCGTTCTGGATCTTACGAGAATCAAGTCGGAGGCCCGTTTCCCAACCTGCCGTGGAGATCGACTTCACCTGCTTTGTTTCTTTCTTTTGAAAACGCTTAGCTGAAAGAGACAAAAGACTCACAATCTCCCATGTTTCAGGGAGGTGAGGGTTTTATAGATAACATAACCTCATGAGTAAGACCCTTCATGGATCATAGCCGACAGAAGGAGATCATCGGGAGTAGGGATCTTGCGGAATACCAAGCTTGAAGACGTCACGAGTAAGCATTCTCGTGGAACATAAGTCCTTGATGAAGATCATCGCGAGTAGAAGCTCGCGGAACACCAGCTTTGAAAACCATCACGACTAGGAGCTTGCCGAACATCAGCTTGGAGACCTCGTGAGTAGGTTGTTGAAGAAGACCATCGTGCCATGGAGTCGCGGAACAGCTTATGTGCTTTCCCTTGGTGGCGAACTCGTCATGAATCACCCTGATTGTTAGTCAGACAAAAGCACTCACGGGCTTTACCAAAGCACCCGTAAGTATGATCATGTATGAAAATCACTGGCATTGAAGAAGGAGGAAACTGAGGGGAGGAGTGTCCCTTTTGACATAAGACCCCCTACGCAGAGGGTTCGGGGGTTCCGCTGCCTGGTCAGCGGACGGGGGTCAAGGGGGCAGCGCCCCTAACGGGGTCGGGGGCAGCGCCCCTGGAAATTTTTTATTTTCCATACTCGCCTGGCCCTGAAATCGGCCTTCAGGAACTCGCCACTCTTGATCCAGGCACCAGATTCTCACCACCTTGCGAGTAGGTCTCGTCACCTTCGCGAGTAGAGATCTCGCCTATGGGCGAGTATAGAAGAATCTCGCTCGCCTGCATGAACTCGCCTCATTTGATGTTGCTTGCCTATGTGCGAGTAAGGAAGATGCTCGCCTATGAGCGAGTATAGAAGAAGCTCGCCTATGACCGAGTATTGAAGAAGCTCGCTCGCCTGCAAAAAGTCGCCTGCATGAACTCGCCTATGGGCGAGTAAGGATGGCGAGTAAGGAAGGATCTCGCCACTATCCAGGAAGCTCGCCTCTCTTCCGATTAAAGTCGCTGGTCTGAACTTATCTCTGGAACTCGCCTGCAAGAACTCGCCTATGGCGAGTAGGGATCTCGCCAGCTGGAACTCGCCTATCGCGGTCTCGTCTCCCTGCGACTAGAACTCGCCTGTGGGCGAGTATGCAACTCACCTGTGGGCGAGTATGGAACTCGCCTTCTCGAATGCTCGCTAGTTGTTGCCATCTGGAACTCTCCTTCTCGCCGTCTGGAACTCTCCTTCTCGCCATCTGGAACTCTCTTTCAGGATGTCGCCATCTGGAACTCGCCTATCGGCGAGGAAGGAAGGAGCTCGCCTTACTTGCGAGAATTCGCCATACTCGCGAGTTGCCAACAACTTCCGCTTGGTCGCCAATTTCTACCATCTCGCCTTCCTACTAGACTTTCTTCCAACGACTACGATCCACACTCACCGCACCAAAGTGTTGACGCCAGGAAAATCCTGACCTCAAGATTCGGACCGATGCAGCCGGTGGCTACTCGCCCAGCAGCCCAACGAGATGACTTGGCTGGCAACGACGAAGAAGCTAGAAGAGCAACAAACAGGACCCCAGGTGCTGCGGCAGGGAGGTCCCACCACGTACCCGGAAGCTCAAGGGAGTCTTCCCCTCCAAAACCAAAAATGACCGAGCTTGGTACAAGGAAGGCAGAGACCTGGCAAGTATCTCGCCTGAGGGGGTCAACCTCGTCCAAAAAGTCCTCTTTCTTGTACCCCTGAGGGTCTATTTATAGACAGATCCGGGGGGGGGGGGGGGGGTAGTTACCTGACCATACTCGCCCATACTTGGCTCTGCTCCCCAAGCTCGCCTCCCGCTCGCCAAGCTCGCCTCCTGCTCGCCTCCCGCTCGCCAAGCTCGCCTCCTGCTCGTCTAGCGAGGTCTGCGAATAGGCATTTCCTTAGGCCTTTCTGATCTCGACGAATTACGGGTTGAACAGGGATATGATTTTCAGGTCGAGTACAAGGCGATGCCTTGAATCGAGCGGTCGATGCTCTTTCGCACCGCGACCTGAAGGGAGACACTCTTCGCCATCTCCCAGCTCATGTCGATTATTCTCACTCGCTTCAGCAGGAGGTGCATGATTCCCCAGCTCTCCTAAAGCTCCTCCACCGCATCAAGGGGGGAGTCTTCCCTCTTGTTGGGCTGTCAGAGATGATCTCACATTGACAAGGACATGATCTACCTGCTAGCGGCTTCGGCATTGATTCCAACCATCCTTGTCGGTACTCATGGAGTGACTCATGAAGGGGTCCACAAAATCCTTCAACGCATTTAGGAGGAATTCTCTTAGCACGACCTCAAGCGTAGAGTGCAGGATTTCATTGCCGCATGTTCAGTATGCTAGCGCAGTAAGGCAGCCCATCTCCCAACCGGCATTCTTCAGCCACTTCCAATGCAAACACAGATGTGTGCGAATATCTTTATTGACTTATCTAGGGTTTGCCCACCTCGCAGGGACGGTCCATCCTCTTCGTGGTGGTGGATATGTTCTCTAATGGGGCCCACTTCATCTCCATGAGCTGTCCCATTACCGCGGACGGGGTTGCTTCTATCTTCTTTGATCAGGTGATCCGCCTACATGGACTCCCTGAGAGTATTGTGTCCGCCCGGGACAAGGTATTCACTTCATAGTTCTGGCAGGAGTTGTTCGCGTTGTGCAAAACCAAGCTCGTCCTTTCCTTGGCCTATCACCCGCATTCGAATGGGCAGACCGAGGTGGTCAATCTGACCGTTGAGATGTACCTTTGTTTTATCACCGGGGATCGCCTTAAGGATTGGGCATGTTTGCTTCCGCGGGTGGAAAACTGTTACAATACATCCTATCACACAACCCTCCAGACCACTGCCTTTCGGCTCATCTACGACTGGGACCCTCCCGCTTACTCACCTACAACGCCGTCTCGGCAAGCTCGACCACCGTGTACAGGAAATTATAGACCCGTGATCAGATTCTCAGCCTCGCTCGCGAGCGTATTTTCCAAGCCCGCATGGAGACCGCCTACAATCTGGCCCACCACGAGCTCTTCTTCGCACCTGGGGAATGGGTATGTCTAAAACGCCGGCCTTACCGCCAAATCTCCGCCTCGAAGAGCCCCTACCACAAGTTGGGCCCCAAATTCTATGGCCCGTTTGAGGTTTTGCAGCGAATCAACGATGTGTCATACCGCCTCCAACTTCCCTCGGATGCACGGATTCACAACGTTTTCCATGTTTCACGGTTGAAGCCGTTCATTGGAGCGCCCTCTCGCGTGGAACCCCTGGTCCAACTCCCACCACAGTTGCAAGACAAACTTGATGTCGACGAGGGAGGAGATGTTGTGGTTCCACGTTGGGGCGTCACATACCAACGTCTCGCACGACCGTACAAGTAATGATTGGTACGAAACTACGACAAACAGGTAAGTTGCTCATAAGGCGACACTAGCAATTTACGCTACCCTCCTCGCCGAACTTGATGTTCTTCAGGCTGCACACAAAAGTAAACAACTGCTTATCACACTACCGATGCTCATACCTGACAAGTTGCAAGTTGTTATTCCGGCCAGTCCAGCAGTCCAGCAACCGTCACTTATTGTTGTTCTCATTCATCAGGATGCCCCTCGATTTCATACATCAACGTGCGAAGATCGTCAGTGACTCTCTGGTACGAACAAAAATTGATATGGTACTAAGTAGACACCAATCATCTGCGGATTATTTTCCACCCTTCACCTGGTACAACGACGATATTTTTTTAACAAGGCAATGCTACGCTTGTTTTGGTGAGCGTTTAAGGAAACAACTTATCAATCATCACTTCACACTCAGAGTCCTTATCATGGTACCGAGCTTGAGGACAGACTCGAACAAAAAGAGGGATGATATATTATGGGCATAAGCTAGTCACCCTATGATGCCATAAATTATGTACATCATGTCATGTCTTCTATTATTATCGTTTTGAGTCTTGTCTTTTATTATTATTAAATGTCTTTTGTAAGCCTATTTAAAGACAGATGTTGTGTGGAATGAAGGTATTTTAGAATTTTGTTTATTCTTCTTGTTTTTGTTATGAGATTATGGTAGCTCTCTCTCTCCCCCGAGCACACCCCGCTTAGACAACCACGGTTCCTACTCTGTAGCATCCTCTTCTGTCATCCTGCCTGCGGCCGCTCCTACGACGACTCTGCGACATTCTACAGGTTAACCTATAATTGTCAGATGTTAGAGCCGTTAGGATTTACATGCTCATGCAATCCAGCTTATAAATTATTCTTGCTCTTGTTCATGATTGCTACATCTTCCTCGTATATGCTCTCTCAAATTCTAAAACTAAAACTTTTTCGCCTAAAATGTTTGCCGGATTTTTTGCTTGAACAAAGTTTTTCTATGGAAAACTTTATCCATTCTTGGTGTGAAAAGCTTTTTTAATTTTCCCTTTTTGGGCTGGATATCTCTGCTCTTGGATGACAAATTTGTGCTTCATCTAGATCATGATGATTTTTTGTTGAATAATTAATTTGTACAAGAGAAGTGAGATATCTTTGGATTCTACAGACCCAGAGCTGCTTGGTGATACATTATGTGTTCTGGTACTTGTAGCATGGTTGAAGGCAGAGTAATGAATTTTGAAACTTAGGACAGTTAATCTTCAGTTCTGGTTTTGTGCATCTAAGTTTCTTGGTACTATTTGGATTTTTTGCTTCTTTTTTTCATTTTATTGTTCTGTAAACTTCTCCAAAGGGGATTTTGTTGGTCAACTATTTTTCAAAAATTGTCAACTTCAGGCATTTTTGTTCATTGATTTTTAATGAGGGCTGCAATCCTTTTCACAACTCAAAGTGTAGGGTGAACATTTCTCCACCTCTTATTTCTTCCCTCTAAAAAAATTTCTCAAGCACTTGAAGTGGTATAGTTTTCACTCTTTCACACATGGGTTTCTTGTTTCATACTGCTAGTTCCTGAGGTTGAGCATATAATTACCGTCTTTTCATACCAAAAATATTAATGACTCAAATTATGCCCTTTAATTTTATAGTGGTGTGTTGCATAGTGAACTGTTAGACTGGCCGTAAATACCACAATTCCTATGTGAATTTTTTCTTAAAATCAGTGAGTTCTGTTCGTTGAATTCCAAGTCCGCCGTCATGTTTTGTTTTTTTCCATAAGGGTATTTGTGTCTTTTGTACTATTTTCCCTACTCGATATATATGAGTAGAGGGGGTGATGATTGAATGCAATTAAGATTTTCCCCTCTCAACTTGGTATCAGAGCACCCGCACGCCCTAGCCGCGTCGACTCCGCTTCCGCTCGCAGCCCGCGTCGCCTCCGCTTTCGCTTCCGATCGACTTCTGCTCGCCCGCTCGCCTTCCGCCTTTCGCTCGCTCGCTCGCAGCCAGCGTCGACTCCGCCTCCGCTCGCAGCCCGCGTTGCCACCGGCCGTTTGAGAGTCGACCGCTTCTCCTCTCCCTTCTAATGCCGCCCTAGGCTCCTGCTGTGGATGCTAGGGTCGGCGCCTCTCCTTCTGGACACTAGGGCTGCTGCCGTGGGTCTCTTGGCCCCTCTCTTTTGCTGCCGGAGGCTTGGTCGGCCGTGATATGCCCTAGTTTTTTGTCCCGCTGCCTTGCCGCTGCTGCTGGATGTTCTGACAGCCTCTTCCGCTCTTCATTTGGTGTTTTTTGTTGATTGGCAGCCCCCCTCTTACTCTCATGGGGGATTCTACGGACTCTTCACGACAAATGAGTGAAGTTATGCCACAGATGGGTGACCCGCAGCGCACCCATTGCCACTCAGGCTCGTTGAAGATTACCACAGTTCCCTTGGACGGAACATTTTATTTGGAATGGTCCCGTGCTGCCCAACATGTGATCCGCAACCATCAGATGTTTGGTTACATCGACGGAACTGTTAAGCAGCCATCCAAGACTAACCCTACTTGGAAACGCTGGGACTCCGAGAATTCCCTTGTTGTATCATGGCTTCTTCACTCCATGTCCCCCAAGGTATATCGAAGTCACATGCTTTTGGACTCTGCTTACGATATCTGGACCCGGGCCAAAGACACGTACTCGCAGATTGGGAGTTCCACGCAGATCTATGAGCTTACTCGTCGCATTCTGGAGCTCCGACAGGGATCTATGACTGTGTCCACTTCTCGGAATTTGAACGACTATATCAGGAATTGGATTTTTTCGAGCAGTTTACGGCTTCCTGCACGGCCGACGCCGTGAAGCTGCAGGAAAAGGAGAACCGATACCCCCTACATGTATTCCTGATGAGGCTGAATATGGAGTCTGATACTGTCCGGACTCATATTTTTCATCGATCACCCCTTCCGTCCCTGAGGGAAGCTTTCAACATGGTTCTTGGTGATGACGATCGACGTCGATCCCTCAGCACGACAACACCTGCAGTGGATCGGTCTGCCTTTGCTAGTGTTGGTAGTGTTGGTTCGGGGGGGGGGGGGGGGTCCAGCAATACTGACACCATTCCTACGTGTGATCACTGTGGGCGCCGGGGACATTCTCAGGAGGTGTGCTTCAAGCTTCATCCGCACCTTATCCCTCCGGGCGCGGCCGTGGACGTGCCCCTGGACGTGCCCCTGGACGTGGTGGATACCGTCAGAGCGGCACTCGATTTCAGGATGCTTCCTACTCCACAGAGGTTCAGGAGGATCATCAGGGCCAACTTCCCAGCCATCTTACCACCTCTAAATTGGATGCCCTTCGTCGCCTGCTGCACTCCCAGTCTTACTCTTCCCCTAGTGGGACTTCTACTTCATTTGCTACTGCTACTATGCCAGCTGCTCATACTGCTGCGTCTCCTCTGTCTGAGTGGATCATTGAATCTGGTGCTACTGACCACATGACTGGTTTCCCCACAGGTTTTTCCTCTTACACCCCCCTGTCTGGTAAGGATAAAGTTGTTTTGGCCAATGACACTTTATCCCCTATTGCTGGAAAGGGGAACATCTCATGTTCCTCCTCTCTCTCGCTTACTTCTGTTCTGCATGTCCCTTCGTTTCCTCGCAGTCTCCTTTATATTAGCAACCTTACTAAATCTCTTAACTGTTCGGTAACTTTTTTCCCTGATTCTTGTGTCTTTCAGGAACAGGGTACGAGGCGGTGCATTGACAGTGGTAAGAATCGTGGTGGTCTGTACTATCTGGATGCTGCTCGGTCACCCCTCGCTCTCACCTCGTCTGCTGCTGCTACCGAGTCCGATGCTCGACGCTGACACTTGCGTCTTGGTCATCCGTCTCCTGTTTATCTTCAGAAACTGTTTCCTGCTTTGTCTCCTTTTGTTCAAAATTTAAATTGTGATGTGTGTGTGATGTCTAAACATGTTCGGCACTGTTTTTCACATTTATCTTCTCCTAGTAGTACGCCCTTTGCTATTATACATTCTGATGTTTGGGGACCGTCCCATGTTGTTTCCTTATCTGGTTATCAGTGGTTTGTTACTTTTATTGACTGTTTTTTCCGGACTACCTGGTTTTATCTGTTAAAGAAAAAAGGGGAAGTTTCTTCTGTATTTCAGAGCTTTCATAAGATGGTACAGACTCAGTTAGTGGTACCATTCGTGTTCTTCGTAGTGACAATTGGGGGGAGTATGATGACCGTGGGGTGTTCGGTGCATACCTCTCTAGTAATGGTATTATTCACCAAACCACGTGTGTCTATACGTCCACCCAAAATGGTGTGGCCGAACGGAAAAAGCATCTTCTTGATCTTGCTCGTTGTCTCCTTGCCACCATGCATCTTCCAAAATCTTTTTGTGGGGATGCTATTCTGACGGCCACTCATCTTATCAACCGTCTTCCCTCCCGTGTTCTTGACTATATGACTCCGTTGGCGCGACTCTCAACTACGTATGTTATTCACACTTCTCTCTTCCACCCCGTGTATTTGGGTGTGTTTGCTTTGTTCATGTTCACACGCCACTTCGGGATAATCTTGACCCCCGCGCTCTCCGATGTGTCTTTCTTGGCTACTCCACCACCGCTAAGGGGTATCAGTGTTATCACCCGCCTACCAGACGTTTCTTTTGCACCATGGACGTCACGTTCCGCGAAGAGGAACCTTATTATGTGGACTTGACTCCTACTTTTCGTCAGGGGGAGACTGATGCCGATGCCCGAGATGCTGCTTGTGCTTCTCTTCCTCTTGTTCCCCCATCAGTTCCTGTTATGTCCATACCCTCTACATCGTCATCCACTCCTCATTTACCGACATCTACGTCTTTCCCTACATACCATTATCCATCTCTCATCTCTCCGCTGCCTCATGTCTATCATCGCCGAAAACCAGATATCCTGCCCACTGCTGCTCTGCCATTGCCAATGTCGTCGTTGGACTCAGATTCCGATGCTGACTTACATGTTCCCATTGCTCTGCTAAGAGGTAAGAATGTATGTACGGAACATCCTATTTCTAATCATGTTGTTTATGATCATCTCTCTAAGCCCCATCAGGCTTTTATATCGTCCTTGTCTGAAATCTCTATCCCTAAGACATGGCAGGAAGCTGCTGGTATTCCTGCATAGGCACAAGCAATGAAGGAAGAAATGTCCGCTTTGGAGAAGAACCATACATGGGATGTTACTCCTCTTCCTCCTGGCAAGAAACCCATTGGTTCTAAATGGGTCTTCTCAGTCAGCAGAACCAGGATGGGAAAGTTGAGCGGTGTAAAGCTAGGTTGGTTGCTCGTGGTTACACCCAGACTCTGGGAGTTGATTACCAGGAGACTTTTGCCCCGGTGGCAAAGATGAACTCTATTCGTGTGATCATTTCATGTGCTGTGATCTTAGATTGGGAACTTCATCAACTGGACATCAAGAATGCGTTCCTACACGGTGACCTCAAAGAAGAAGTGTACATGGCCCTTCCTCCGGGATTCGTGAAGAAGGGACAAGAGGGTCTTGTTTGTCGTTTATGGAGGTCTTTGTATGGGCTGAAACAGTCTCCAAGGGAGTGGTTCGACAGATTTCACAAGGCTAACAAGGTCACTCAGATCATACTTTATTTATCTGGAGGAATGAAGGTAAAATCGTCGTGCTCATTGTCTATGATATTGTGATCACTAGAAATGACTCGGATGAAATTGCTAAGCTAAAGGCCCTCCTGTCAGCTGAGTTCGAAGTAAAGGACCTGGGAAGGCTCCGCTACTTCCTAGGAATTGTAGTGACCCGTTCTGACAAAGGTGTTTTTTATCTCACAACGTAAATATGTGTTAGATCTGCTAGAGGAGACTGGTATGCTTGGTTGTGCTCCTGCTAACATACCTATGGAGGAGAACCATGGGATTGATGAAGATAGCAATGGTGATCGTGTGGATGAGGCCAGTTATCAGAGATTGGTGGGAAAACTTTATACCTCTCACATACGCGTCCTGATATCACGTATGCTGTTGGGATCTTGAGTAGGTATATGCACGCCCCAAGAGTCAGACACCGGGATGCTGCCTTTCGTGTTCTCCGGTATTTGAAGAAAGCTCCCGGACGGGGGCTAATGTTCTCAAAGAATGATCATTTGAAGATTGATGTCTTCACCGATGCTGACTGGGCCGGTAGTCGTAATGATCGGAAATCTACCACAGGTTACTGCACATTTGTCGGAGGAAACTTGGTCACGTGGCGCAGCAAAAAATAAAACGTGGTGGCAAGATCCAGCGCAGAAGCGGAGTATCGTGCAATGTCCCAAGGTCTCTGTGAAGGTCTGTGGTTGCGTACCTTATTGCAAGATCTTGGGCTTCAGAAGGATACTCCCATCTCCCTGTACTGTGATAACAAAGCGGCGATCAGCATAGCTCATAATCCAGTTCAACATGACAGGACCAAGCATGTTGAGGTGGATCGCCACTTTATCAAAGATCATCTTGAAAAGGGAAACTTAGTTACTCCCTTCGTCCACTCCAGAGACCAGTTGACCGATGTCTTCACCAAGAGTTTGGGATCCGATGCCTTTACTGATGATATCCATAAGCTTGGGATGACAGATATCTACTCTCCGACTTGAGGGGGAGTGTTGAATTCCAAGTCTGCCGTCATATTTTGTTTTTTCCCATAAGGGTATTTGTGTCTTTTGTACTATTTCCCCTACTCGGTATATATGAGTAGAGGTGGTGATTATTGAATGCAATTAAGATTTTCCCCTCTCAACTGTTATCTTCCATTTTAGAAAAAAGTTAAAAAGCGAACAATCATTGACATTTCTGAAGTACAATGAATTAGATGTCTGTCCCTTAATTTAAAATTCTCTTTAAACGTGGGTAAGTTTTTTTTTAATTGGGAGATTAAAAAAATTGTGGGTATGAAAAATCTTTTTTTTTTTAACTTAAATTAATGTCATTGTATGTATATTGTTTATGTGCATCTATGTTACATCCCCGCCTGAATCTGTAGTATGATATGGGTCCACTCGCTCCCCAGACGATACTCCCGTCGCCCAGCAATATCATGACATAATCAAACATTGTTTTCGCCCGGCGATAGCTCGAGGAAAAATTTGTATGGATCAATGCATGCAAAATTGTTGGTGCAGCTCTTCCTAGTTGTTACGAAACTACAACGGAAAAACTAGAAAACGGAAAGCAAAGGAAGAAGACGGCTAGGGTTTCTAGGAAAAGAGAATACCTGAATAAGATTTAGCATGATCCCCAAAAGAGGGGGGAGATGGGTATTTATGTGAACCCTCTCCCCCTAGGGCCGTCCGACCCCAAGTGAGGGCTGAACCGGTTCGGTTCAGCCCTCCTTCTCTTATTTAATTAATTGCGGGCTGAACCGGATGGTTCAGCCCGGTCTTTTCCCGGCGCTCCTTTTGGTCGTCTGGCGTACTTGAATCCTCGAAAGCGCATGTCGTCCGGGGGCATAACACTCCCCTCCCCTTCAAGAGGCAGCTTGTCCTCAAGCTGAAAGTCCGGAAAGAACTCCCTGAACTCTAGTAGATCCACCCATGTGTTGTGGGCCTCGGACAGATCCTTCCACTTGACCAGAACCTCGGAACGGTATTCCGTGCCATGTTTCTTCCAGCGTAACAGCAGTACATCCTCGGGACTGGGGCGTAGCTCGCCAGTCGTAGTAGCCTCGGGGAGGAAGGGAGTCACAGTGACCGCCGCTCCCAGCTTCTTCTTCAGCAGCGACATATGGAACGTGGGATGAATTCTGGACCCTTCAGGAAGAGCGAGAGTGTAAGCAACCGGGCCCACCCGTTGAGTGATGCGGAACGGCCCATAGAATCGGGGAGCTAACTTCTGATTGGCCCGGCGAGCCACTGAAAGCTGTCTGTAGGGTTGGAGACTGAGAAAGACCTCGTCCCCCACCTGAAACGTCCGCTCCGTCCGGTGCTTGTCAGCCTGTAACTTCATCCGGTCCTGAGCGGAACGAAGATTGTCCCGCAGGAGGACCAAGGTCTGATCTCTGTTCCGTAGAGCTCGATCCACGGCAGGAAGAGCAGTGCTACCCGGCTCGTAGGACCGAAGAGAGGGTGGTGGTCGCCCGTAGACAACCTCGAACGGAGTGATCCTGCTGGCGGTGTGAAACGAAGTATTGTAGCAATACTCCGCCCAATGTAACCATCGTGTCCAAGAACGGGGCTCATCCTTGACGAAACAGCGGAGGTATGTCTCTACCCCCCGATTGAGGACCTCGGTCTGACCATCTGTCTGCGGGTGATGCGCTGTGCTCATGCGCAGCCGGGTCCCCTGGAGCCGAAACAGCTCCTGCCAGAAATTGCTAATGAAAACCGGGTCGCGATCGGAGATGATCGAACTCGGAAGACCATGTAGACGCACCACCTCCCGGGCAAAGAGATCGGCAACTGTCTCCGCCGAGTACGGGTGGCTGAGGGCGAGAAAGTGGCCGTATTTGGACTGTTTGTCCACTACGACCAAGATCACGGTCTTGCCCTGAGAGCGGGGTAACCCGTCGATGAAGTCCATCGAGACCGACTCCCAAATGTGCTGAGGAATCTCCAAGGGCGTTAGCAGCCCTGCAGGTGAGGTCGTCTCGTATTTCTGTCGCTGGCACACGTCACACTGCTGTACGAACCGCTGAGCATCCCGCCGTAATCCCTTCCAAAAAACATTGGCCCGTAGCCGTTGTAGGGTGCGGAGCACCCCCGCATGGCCGCCAGTCGGGGAAGAGTGGAACTCCTATAACATAATCTCCTTCCAGGTAGACGAGGCGGGAATGACCACCCTCCCGTGGTAGTATAAGTGTCCCCCAACCAGTTGGTAACCCAGAGGAGTGGGATGGCCCTGGGACAAGGCCTCCACAATCGGTTGAAGCTCTGGGTCTGCGGCGACCTCCCTCTGAATGTCATCCAGGGACTCAATTAGTGGCCCCGAAAGATGGAAGATGGTACTCTCCGGTAAGCGGGACAGAGCGTCGGCCACCACGTTCTCCTTGCCCTGCTTGTACACGATCTCATAATCATACCCCAACAGCTTGGTCAGCCACTTTTGTTGGAGAGGGGATGCCAGCCTCTGATCCAAGAAATGCTTCAGGCTCTGGTGATCAGTGCGAACTTTAAAATGGTGGCCCAGCAGGTATGGGCGCCACAACGTCACGGCATGTAAGATTGCCAGCATCTCTTTCTCGTACGTGGAGAGGCCCAGGGTCCGAGGCGCCAAGGCTTTGCTGAAATAAGCCAACGGCCTCCCTTCCTGCATAAAAACCGCCCCAATGCCAACTCCGGAGGCGTCCGTCTCCAGGATGAACTCCTTGGTGAAATCCGGTAGGGCGAGCACCGGCGTGGTCGTCATAGCCTCCTTGAGAGCGGAGAAGGCCCGCTCAGCTTCATCATGCCAGGTAAAGGACTCCTTGTGGAGGAGCTGGGTAAGGGGGCGTGCCAATTTACCATAGTCCTTCACAAACCTCCGGTAGTAACCCGTCAGGCCCAGAAAGCCCCGTAGTGCCCGCACCGTAGTGGGCCGTGGCCACCCCACCATGCTCTCGATCTTCTTTGGGTCCGCCCTGACCCCCAGGGCCGAAACCAGATGGCCCAAGTACTCCACCTCTGGTTGCCCAAACGAGCACTTCGACAGCTTGGCGTAGAGCTGATGCTGCCGCAGGATGGTAAGAACCTGTGCCACGTGCTCGATGTGCTCCTCCCACGTCCGACTGTAGATCAGGATATCATCGAAGAAGATGAGCACCGATCGCCGAAGTAGAGGCCGAAAGGTCTCATTCATCACCGCCTGGAAGGTCGACGGGGCATTGGAGAGCCCAAAAGGCATCACCAAGAACTCATAATGCCCATCGTGTGTGCGAAAAGCGGTCTTGGTAAACAAGCTCGCCCCATGCAACTCGTCCAACAACTCCTCTATCATCGGAATCGGAAACTTATCCTTGATCGTGGAATCATTCAAGTTGCGGTAATCCACGCAGAAACGCCATGAACCGTCCTTCTTCTTTACCAAGATGATAGGGGAGGAGAAGGCGCTGGTGCTCGGTCGTATGATGCCGGTCGCCAACATCTCCTTCACACTCCTCTCGATCTCGGCCTTCTGGATGTACGGGTACCGGTAGGGTCTGACGTTTGGGGGAGCAGCCCCCTCTTTCATCTGTATGCCGTGATCCCTAAATCTGGGCGGAGGAAGGCCCTTAGGCTCCTGGAACACATCCTCAAACTGAGACAGCAGTGTCTGTATCTCGTCTGGAATGTCTGGAGGGGTTTGGCCTGACGCCTCCACCCCCACCACCATGGCCATGGGAGAGCCCTGCTCCTCCAACAGCTGTAAGCTCCGCACCGAAATCTCCTTCAGAGGAGAAGACCGAATGCCCTGCAGGCAGTAGTCCGTCCCCTGCTGGGTGAACTCCATCGTCAGCCGCACCCAATCAGTAGTCACCCTCTGCAACTGCCGCAACCACTGAACCCCCAACACCACGTCCGAGCCTCTGATCGGCAGCAAATACATGTCCGTGTGACACAAGTAGCTCTGCACGCGGATTTCCACCCCCTTCATCACCCCCTCGCACTTCAGCTTGCTTCCATCTGCTACCATTACCTGGAAAGCCGCCTCCTTATCAATCGCCTGTCCTACCTTCGAAGCCACGGCTGGGTTGATGAAATTATGGGTACTCCCACTGTCCACCAAAATGGTCACTCGCTCCTTGCCCACCCGGCCTGTAAAACGTAGTGTCAAAGGGGCCGCACACCCCTCCATAGCCTGCATGGAGATCCCGAACTCTGCTAAATCCAGGTCCTCCACTTCGACATCCCCAAGTGGATCCTCCTCTCCATCCTCCTCTCGCGGCATAAACACCTGGACCTTCTGGCAAGCGTGCCCTCGGGTATACTTCTCATCACAATTGAAGCACAGTCCTTTCTCCCTTCGGGCCTGCATCTCGGGCCATGTCAGTTTCGTCACCGTGGGTCGTATGGCGGTAGGTGGGTCTCTCCGTCCTCCCGTTGGAGCCGCTAGTGGTTTAGTAGCTGTCCGACTCTTATGTCTGTTGAAACGCTCCTCCTGTATCCGAGCAATGCTAATGGCATGGCTCAGACTGCGTGGGAGGTAAGCATGAACCTCGTCGCGCAAATGGTCCTTCAGCCCTGAGATGAAGCAGCTCAGCAGTGTCTGCTCACCCCAGGTCACCCGGTTCGCCAACCTCTCGAACTCTGTCCGGTACTCCGTAACTGTACCCCTTTGCCGCAGCTTCTGCAGAGTCGCCTCTACATCCTCATACTCCAGTGGCCCAAATCGGGCCGAGAAAGCCTCCGTGAATTCCTCCCAGGGAGCCGTGGTGCGTCCCCGGAGGAACCATGTCGTCCACTGATACGCGTCCTCCTCCAGATGGAAGGCCGCCAACTGCACCCACTGAGCCTCGGGAACCTCCTGGTATTTGAAGAGCAGTTCCGCCTTTTGAATCCACTCGAGCGCGTCGCCTCCCTTGAATTTAGGGAAGTTCATCCGGGTCAACTTCGGTTGCATATAGGGGCGCTGATGAGCTCCGCCAAATCCACCTCCCTCTTGGGCCATCTGCCCCAGTTGCTCCAGACCTCCTTGTTGCACCCCTGGATTCCACACCGGGGGTCTCCCTTGTCCTTGGTTCGCCATCTGAGGTCTCACTCCACCCACATATGCGTTGTCGTACCCCAAGTTGGGAGTTGGTGCGGGTTGAGGATGTAGAACTCCAGCTATACCCCCATGAAGTGGAGAAACAACTCCCGCCGTGCCCCCGAGAGGGACAGCATTCGCTCCCGTAGGGCGAAACAGCCCGAAACCCTGATGTTGCGGCCTCCAAGGCTGTCCCGAGTGCTGGCCGGGCTCCCACTGGGCTCCCCCTCCTTGTCCGACACCTCCCCCTTGCCGCTGAAGCCCTGCCGCCCCCTGGGCATGCGGGATTGGCCCCCAAGGGGCTGCAGCTCCTCCGTTTGGCCGCAGCAGCCCTGCCGACCCTGGTAGAGGCGGATCGACACCCCAGCCACCATCGAGAGCCCCTCTGACTCCCGCAAAGGGCGCTGCGACTCCTCCAGGCGCTGAATAGAAGCCGCCGGCCTGCCCCGTCGCTGCGTAGGAGCCGACGCCCCCATTCCAGCCTTCCGCCGCCCTGCTGGAGCCCGCGTGCATCCCGTGCGGCCCCGACTGGCCGTCTGGGCCCCATCCCGTGGTTCCCCAGCCTTCCATCCGGCCGCCGCCTAGCCGCACCCCCTGATTTAGGGTTCCGGTTGTCATTTCTTCCGCCGGTTCCTCTCCTCCGGCGTTTTCCCTTCCGATTCCTTCTCCGTGCGGGTTGTTTGACGCGTCGACGTCGGATCCGTCGCCGGAAGTCCCCTTCCCTTTCAGATTTTGCACAAGGAGGGATTTCAACTCCTCCATCTTCGAATCGAAACGCTCTTCCATATTTTTTTGAGAATTTTTCATGGATTCTTCGAACGCCGCCACCGAATCCGCCAACACGACGTAATTTTCTTCGATCGCGGCCAAACGTGCCATCTCCGCCTCCGTGCGTGTCACCATGGTCGCAGGAAGGAGGCTCTGATACCAAATGTTACGAAACTACAACGGAAAAACTAGAAAACGGAAAGCAAAGGAAGAAGACGGTTAGAGTTTCTAGGAAAAGAGAATACCTGAATAAGATTTAGCATGATCCCCAAAAGAGGGGGGAGATGGGTATTTATGTGAACCCTCTCCCCCTAGGGCCGGCCGGCCCCAAATGAGGGCTGAACCGGTTCGGTTCAGCCCTCCTTCTCTTATTTAATTAATTGCGGGCTGAACCGGATGGTTCAGCCCGGTCTTTTCCCGGCGCTCCTTTTGGTCGTCTGGCGTACTTGAATCCTGGAAAGCGCATGTCGTCCGGGGGCATAACACTAATTAGGATCTACTAATCTTTTTTTCCAGATCCTTCGAAGGCATGGAGACATAATTCAGAGAACAGTTGGTGGATATTACATTGTTCTGGGAAGGGCTGATGATACTATGAACCTCGGTGGCATCAAGGTACTGAAACAAATAAGGCAGTCGTCTCTCTATGATGTATTTATGTCATTTGCACCAGTTTTGCATTCTTGTTTTTTTTTTAAATTATATATGTATATATATATATTTATATGTATTATTATATCTTGCAGACAAGTGCTGTCGAGATAGAGAGGGTCTGCAATAGAGCTGATGAAAGTGTCATGGAGACCGCTGCAATTAGCTTCAGGTTCAGAGCCGGCGGACATGAACAGTTGGTTCTCTTTGCAGTGCTAAAACCTGGATTGGCTAAAGATGAAGCCAGTTTGAGGACGAAGTTCCAGCGAGCAATCCAATCAGAACTTAACCCTCTGTTTAAGGTATCAACATTTTCATTAAACTTTAGCATTTCTATATTCATTATCCTCAACTATTTGGGGTCAGCTTTTGAATCTCATTTTACATTTGTTAGATGTTAATCATATTATTCGCAAATCATTTTGAATTTCTATATTCGCTACCTTTGGTCTTTCTTTCCCTTTTCATCTTAAGGCTCGAAATTCATCTACCTATCTGAAGGCTGCATTTCTTCGTTAAACATACCTAAATCACTTAATTCTAGTTTCAACTATCTTTGTTACGTCCAACTTATCCATCAACAACCTTTATAAAGTTTTTCTTAGGGTCTCCAAAATATTCTTTATCACATGATACTCGTTAGGCACTTCTTCATTTTAAGCACCCAACTTAACTTTAGATGTTGTATCATCTCTATTGCATGATGATGTATAATTCATTTAAATTATTTAAATCTATCAAATATTGACATCATTTTATCTTTTATTAATATTCAGTTACATTTGTTAACGTACTTTTTTTCATATTAATTCTAAGTCATTTATCTTTTAACTATTTATCCAGTATACCAGCGCGACAACAATCTTTCCAAGTATATCATCTCTAAAACATAACACGAGCTCTCCATTATTTGTATATTTTCAAGTATAAGGGTATTTTGGTAATTAGTTTGAGTGTGCAGTCCATGCAAGTCTTTTTAAAGACCAGTTTGGGATATGGAATGACAAGCACGAAGTAATCTTTATCTTCTATTTTTAGTTCCCTTTCCCCTTTCCCTTCTCTCCCTAACCCTAAACGATGTCCACCATATGGCTTCGCGAGGTTGAGCCTGACTCCCTCATCGCATCCCATTGGTCGAGCTTGGCTCTCGTCGGCCGGCTCCCGTGTATCTCTGACATCTTTTTTCACCCTCGCCAACTCCGGCCACCTCTTCGTCGAGCTTCCGACCACGTTACGTGAGGCCTTAACATATTGGTATCTTGCAAGCACCTAGTAAACCTCAGTATTGAAGCCACGACTCCTAAAATCTTAGACCATAAACTCTAAACCCTAAACCCTAGACTCGAAACCCTAAACCCTAAAATCCAAAACCCTAAAACCCCAAATCCTAAACCAACAACAAAGTTGACGGACCCAAGCACACCGTCGAGCCTAGATCGTCCCGATTTATGCCTGCGTCGAGCCTTCATTGCTCAACGAAAACCAGTTGCTCTCCACCCTTCCATCCCGTTGTTTCCGCGCCTCATCCTTCTGTCTCTTATGTCCCTTCTGATTTAGGACCAGAGCGAAACGATCCTTTGCCAGTTGAATCAACAAAACACACCCCCAACTCCATGCGGAAAGCACGCGTTACAACCGACAATTAACAACTAGCCAGGCTCACATGGACCACTCACCTCCAACTCCATGCGAGTATTTTTTGGACTTCGTTTTGGTTCTCTCATTCATATTGGATTTCCCTTATTTTGATGTGGCCGATCTATTGTCATCTCTCCTCAGTATGAATAGTATGCACATGTGATAGATGGAGGTGGAATCCTTGCATTAAGGTTTGTAATGACACTAAGGCTCTGTTTGGCTCAGCTGTTGTTGATGAAAAAACTATTGATCGAAGAGAACTGATTGAATAGAGCTATTTTAGAAGTTGTAATGAAAAAACTGCAGACTATTTGGATAGTCTGTGCATAAGTGCTGATCGAATAGAGCTTATTCATCAGCATAAGTTGTCCCAAACAGACCCTAAGCATTTGCTCAGTGAGGTTAACAACATCTCGGTCTTAATTTTAAGTGCACTCTGGTTGGTCTCGGACGCCAGTCTCGATCTTAATTTTATGTGCACTCTAATTGGTCCCGGACGTCAACTGGCATCCAGGACTTGGACCTAAAATTTGCTTAGATGAGCCTATTTATTTTGAAAATTTTTAGTCATGGCAAATATTTATAGATTACATGTAGGACACATTATAAGCTAATAAAATAAAGGAATTAGGTGACAAAATTGGAATAGATTGTTTAATTAACTAGAATCATCTAAACCTCTAAATTATGGAATTATTTAATTAAAACCCAACACCTTCGATTAGAACAATGTTCTTCCTCTTATTTTTGTTCGGTCTTTATTGGATTTATGACGGTTATATAACAAAAGGTTTCATTAAGCCCGCGGCCTTGTTTTTCTTTTATCTTCCCCAAACAGGTGAGCTTTGTCAAACTCGTTCCCGAATTTCCCCGCACCGCTTCCAACAAGCTGATGAGACGTGTTCTGAGGGACGAGCTGACCAAGGATTCAACTGTCAGTAAACTATAATCAAAATTCGAGTTTCTTGATCAATCAACCGACTGGGATTAACTATGGGTTCGCCTAATTCTTCAATTGGAAAGTAGCATTGTGTTTTGTGTGTGCAAATAAGATCTTGAAGGCATTGTATTGATCTGAGTCTTCATGATGGCTTTGCTTTATACTTTTGTTGGCTCTTTTAGAAGCTGCTTGGAGGTTTGTATCCAGACCGTTTGTTCGCAGGCGCTATGATAATTATGTCCAGACAATTTACGTAATGTAGGTTGTTAACATCCCAGGTGGCTCTCGACGAGAATGAATGGGAAATGAGGATGCGTACAACCGTTGCTCAGTGGTTTGGATAAGATCACTGATAACAATGATGTTATATCTTGAATATGTGCGACCCAGTAAATGATTTTTTAACTGAGAAGTTGTAGTTTATTAAGTAGGCATCGTGTTTTATCAGACGATAATTGAGCAGGGAGTAACGCGAGTGACACGGTTCTGCTTTTTTCGGCCTCATCGTTTTCGCCCTGATGGAGGCATTACACACTTCCCCAAATGAAGGTATAATGAAGATTTTTGTTTTTAGAAATATTATAGGTGAGTTTAATTCATTACCTCCTACATATGAGACGGTGAATATGACACCATATGAATCTTAGCTCATTGATTGCTGCATGCACGAAAGCTGGTCGGAGGGTAACATGGTAATTTAGGATTGTTCTATATGTTGGTCGCACGCATATTCAAATGATAAAAAATGTAAGAAATAATAATTAGTATGGGAATAAATCACGAGCTTGGCCTAGTTAAATACCGAAATGCAATAAAGAATGGACAATTATTTGAAGTTGTCCTCGGAATAGGAACTGATGGCGTGGTAGTAGTAGTAGTGTTTTTTCGCAGGAGATGTTAATTTTGTGAGATTTGCCGGAGTCGGTAGTGCGCTCAAGAAATCTGGCCTGGGCGTAAGGTTATTAGATTGCTGTGAACTGAGAGCACGTGAGCATTCAGGCTCTTCAATTTTCACTAAAATTCGCCGAAGTACAACGTCATCAAATAGGTAGAATGGAGGTATATTTGTGGCTTTTGAAAGGAGCACCCCTATCATTCTTAAGAATATTCCTCCTTGTTGTCAAGGACAATATTGATCGCATCATCCTATAATGTTGAAAGTTTGATCGAACGATGTTGCCTTTATGTTAACCTAGAAAGCCCCATTGGACTTGAGTTGACTCAATAGGCCTATTGTGGTTCGTCCGTGGAATTAGCCCTACTTATTTATGAGTTCGTTTGGCATGGCGGTGTCGGTCGTGAACGCAGTGATTATGAACTGTCATTTGTGAACGCCCGACCACTTTTATGCTCAGGACTAGTTTTTTTTTCTTGGGTGCAGTCATAACTGTTATCATGCCAAACACGTTTTGATGTTGGTGTTTTTGTCCAGACTCAACATAGCAAAAATGCCATGCCAAATGAACCCTTGGGATGATTTTTCTCTAAGGCCCTTTTTGGCGCATCGTTTTTGCTCACCGAATGTATGTTTGGCATGGCAACGGCTATGACCGCCGCCAAGAAAAGAAAGCTAGTTTTGAGCATAAAAAGGAAATATAGTTCTTTAGGTGAGGTCGGACGTTCACAAACGATAGTTCATAACCACCATGTTCACGACCGCTACCGCTTTGGACTGCGCCCCATTTGGCTGTACCACGGTCGGGTGGCGGGGATCAGCCCCACCCATGAAAACAGCGAATTTCATTTGTGGGAAAACTGTCCCGCCAAACTAGTTGGCATGGCGGTGACGGTCATAACACGGTGATTATGAATTATCACCTAAGGAACTCTATCCAATTTTGTTTGTAAATAATTTTTTTTTGTGGCAGTCATAACCGCTACCCTGTCAAACCCATATTCGATGCTCAACTTTGGTTGTTTAAAGCCTTGCGAGGAGATGATATTTTAGCAATTTTGGTGTCGGTATATTCACGGCAAAAGGCAGTTTAGTAACTTCAAGGCACGTCCTCTTCTTGAATGTCAATGTCGACACGTGTTAATTTAAGTCCAGTTGATATTTGATATTATTTTTTTGAACAAAATTCGGCATTGATACGATGAGACCTTAGTTGTTCATAGAATTAAATATGTGAAGAACTTCATGGCACGACCTTACCTTGAATGTCAATGTAAGCAACTCTTTGGCGGCCATGGACCAAGTCATCCTGTGAATTTTTGTGTCCGGAGATCTAGGCTCTGTTTGGAGAGACGTTTTTGTTCCGATGAGTTTGAAAAAAAGTGCTACCGTATAGATTGTATGCTTGTCAAGACAACGGTTATGATCATCACCAAGAAAAGAAAACTAGTTTTTAACATAAAAGTGAATGAACTTAGGTGAGATCGGATGTTCACGGCAACGGTTTATAATTGTCCTTTTCACGACCTCCACCACTGCGTCAAACGGAGCCCTAATTAATGAAGGAGAGGCAATGTCGGTTGAGAAATTTGTGGGAGAATTGTTGAGAAGTAATTCTCGAGATTTGTTTGAGAAAAATTTAGGGAAGATATTTTTGAGCGCAGATAGACTGTAGTCTGTACGCATATATTTTCAGTATAAAATGGAAAAGTCGAAGTATAGTATGACATTATAATTGGGTTTTATTTGTATATATTGGAAGGGTTGTGATGATTTTGATTTTATTAGATTATTTTAATATATGTATAACATTAATCTTGGCTAAAAAAGTTTATGTTGGAAAATTTTAGGAGACATTGCACCCTTATCATGTGTTTATGTGCCGAAATATTTCCATTCTTTTTATGAGATATTGATTAATGTGATGCATTTTTCTCTTAAACACGGTTCTAACGAAAAAAACTTCAAGCCGCGTTCATTTAGGCGGAATCGGAGATGGAATTGAAATTTTCTATTTCAATTTCGTGGTAAGTTGGTAACCACATAACCAATATGAAAAGTAAGGGTCAGTGTAATTAATATTGCATGATTCTTATTATAATAACATTTAGGTTTCTTTCTTAAGAATTAAATCAAATAGGTTTTGATACAACATTATATATGATATGCACCCGTAAAGATGATGTTTTCCCATGAATTTATAAGCACCATGGAGTGCATTTAGAAGAAACTCCACTAAGAAGAAATGGAGTTAGTGAGGTCAACGCGTGATCACGGGAGTTGAAGAAACCGCCGCCCAGTCCACGCTACGCCAGGCGCCGCGCGCCGCCATAACCGCACCCCACTACTAGGGTGCGATTAGTCTGCACCCCACTAGTGGGGTGCGGATAGCCGCACCCCCCATAGTGGGGGGTGCGGCCTAACCGCACCCCATGGAGGGTGGGGCCAAGCCGCACCCTCCTTGGGGTGCGGCCCGGCCGCACCCCCTTGGGTACGGCCAAGCCGCACTTCCCCGTAACGGTTTTGGGCAAATCCCCCCTCTTCGAACTCGTCGCGCGCTCTCTGGGTTCCGGATTTCGCCCAGAACGCCTCCTAGCGCGCTCAGAACGCTCTCATGTTCGTTGCGCGCTCAGAACGCCTCCTAGCGCGCTCAGAACGCTCTCATGTTCGTTGCGCGCTCAGAACGCCTCCTAGCGCGCTCAGAATGCTCCCGTGTTCGTAGCGCGCTCAGAACGCTCTCGTGTTCGTTGCATGCTCAGAGCGCTTCCTTGCGCGCTCAGAACGCTTCCCCGTTCGTTGCGCGCTCAGAACGCTTCTGAGCACGCTCAGAACGCTTCTGAGCACGCTCAGAGCACTTTCGCACTCCAGGCGCGCTCACTCTTTGTCTTTCTAATTTCTCAGATTACAGGACCCGCTTGTCGCCTTTTTCACCTTCAACGAAGCTGCCTGAACTGCCCCAACTTCCCGAACTGACCGAAGGGCGAGACAGTCATTTACGAAAAATGGCGATCCGTGCGCTCCAAATCAACCAGCATGATTTGCCCGTCAGGTGGTTACGGTGGTTACGACGGCAAAATTACCGGGCTACCCCTGGACAAAACTATAAAAGGAGCCCCAGGCCTTCATTTTAGGGGACTTTGCCTTCTGCACCCGGAAGAGCTCATTTGAAGATTTTCTCGGAATTCTCCTTCGGCGTTTGAAGATCTCCTTCGCGGACTTGAAAATTTCATTTCTCCCGAAAGGCGACTCAGCATTCTCACTTTTGTTCTCCCGAGCACTCTCACTTTTGTTCTCCACCGTTCTCAGAAGGAAAATGACTTAATTTTCCGAGAGGTGGTCTGTCACCTTCGAAACTCTATCTCTCTCTTTATTATTGTAACGAGCGGCGGCCTATCGCGCTCGAATTCTAAATACCTGACTGTAACCTCTCAGAAGATAGTGATGTTTGGTCGGCACAGCTCCGGCCGCGTGGTTTTTCACCCTTTCCGGGTTTTCCACGTTAAAAAATCCCAGTGTACTCAACGAATTTCTAATTGACTGTTAGCGCGCTTGGCTCGCTTCAGAGCTAAGATGGTTCAAGTCGACCGGTCTACCGAGAGCACCCAAGCGACCCACAACAATATATTTAAATCAAAAATATCTAATAAGCTTTATTCATCACGATCTTCTAAATATTTTAATTGTTCCTTTTTTTGGTGCATATATTTTTAATAGAGGGCATGTCTTGAGACCCGTGAATTCTTATAAATCTTAAATATTTATTGTTGGGCTAGAGAGTATGTAAGTCAGATTAGAACACTATAAATTAATTTGAGCAAGATTTTTCTTTCTTGTTCCGCATAGGATCTTTTACCAATTTCGCATTATAGAATATTGCACAATAGCAGAAAAGTCACATGTTACCGATAATTGTGGATGAGACGGTTTACACAAATCTTCTCTGAGATGTTTCAACGAATCCTTGCCCAGATCTAATCCGTGTAGCGAAGTCTGCCTTGTCGACATTGACGAACGACGCCCACACCCCAATCTAAATCCGATGCCACAAAGGCCTCCCAAGATAAATCTTCCAAAACTTGAGTTTGAAGAGAATAGATTGTCTTCACAATCCACTAATGTGACTATTTATTGAGTCAAATCCTTGTAGGTATTTGTTGGTGGCATGAGGTAGAATTGATTTGGTGGGGAGATCGGTAGCTTGATTGTTGAAAAAATTGTGAGGAGATGAGACACATGTTTGAAAAGATAAGTCACATTTAGGAGAAAATATTTGTGGCGACCTTATGCATTCTTACTATTGTAATAGTAGCAGTGTGTTGGGCTTTGGACGTGTCCGATTATGTGTGCACATGCTGATGCATGAATGAGTTTATCCGTGTTTTTTTAATCTTAAAAATATAGAAAAAATACAAAAAAAATACAAAAAAATTATATAAATGATGTTACACTAAAAAGATTCATATCTTAGCCTTCAAATGTGGGCTAGCTTAGGTGTGGGCGTACGAGCAACCTATTTTGTGGGTTAAGATAACTTCAAATTAAAAAGTGATCAACATGAAAGTTGTTGACCTTCTCGAGATCAACTACTTTTATGTTGGTCACTTTTCAATTTGGAGTCATCTTGACTCCCAAATCTGAGCCCAAAATCGGTTTTTCGTAGGTCTACTGTAGCAGTCTCACCGCCCCATATTTCGAACCCCAAATCGAGGGTCAAAATTACTCCTAATAAAAAAGTGATGCATATGAAAGTTGTTCGTCTCGGCGAGATCTACAATTTTCCGCACAGTAGCAAACTCCCTTATAGTATTAGATATATTGCATAGAAATAGGAATAATATACATTATGTTGAGATTTAGAAAATATAATTTTCCAAGAATTCAATCTCTCCCACACCCAAAACTACTTCAACGGCAGGCGTATCACGGATCCTCTCTTCGCCGGATAACTCTTGGACTTAATCAAACGGTTCAGCACCTTCATGTACTTCCCCACAAAGCTCCTTTTCCTCTCAACCACCAACGCGGCACTGCTCCTCTTCTCCCCCGTTTCTCCTCCGCCGGCGAAGCAGTATTCCCCGCATTCAACGGCTTCATCTTCCACCTCCGCATCTCCGGGGTTCTCAGCACTCTTGAAACTCCCCTCCCCTGTCTTCTTCCTGCTGCCGGTCTCTGCCAAAAGTTCTTTGAGGGACGAACGGTGGTGGGCGGCGTGGTCTTTCTCCTTTTCGAGCCGCTCCTCGTCGCCATCGCCGGAGTTCTCGCTGAAGATCTTCGGCCTCCTCGTTCTTCTCGACATGCTTAGATCGAAGCGGCGGGAAGACATGCCGGAGTTTGATTGAGTTCTGCGGGTGGCAGAGATCTTTTATGCAGAAAAAAATAAACAGAGGAGTTGCGTTTTGTGGGAGTTGTTTGATTTGTGTGTGATTTAAAAGGTTTTAGGGAGTGGTCAGTACAGTGACCGTTGGGAGGTCTGTTTCCAGAGGAAGAGTTTAATGAGAAATACAATCATTTTTATTTGTTTTGGGATCATTATGAAGCCTAGCAAATACAATCATTTTCAATCACACTTAAAAGGTAAAAAGGAATAAAGGGTCGTTGGTTTGAACAGAATTGGAGACTTAAAATTAAAATTTGAGGCACATTTCATTGGAATTTGAATCCAATTTCAATTATAATTCAAAACAAGCAGACCCTAAGGAGCTTCTATCGGATGGAAGGAAATGAGCTTTGAGAATTGTAAATTTTAATGAAAATAGATTTTCAAATCTAAATTTCAAAGCCTCAATTTGTAGCTTAATAGTGAATAGTATTTTGACAAACAAAAATATGTGATATTTTGTATGTAGAATAATAGGAGTTTGACGGTGGGATCTGCATATTGTAGACTTGTAAGTTGTTCTTATAAATACTACTAATTCAATTTGTAGATGTTTATTAAGACTACTTTATTCAATTTTCTTCTAGATCAAATGAAATTTCTACATTTATAATCCTTAAAAATTATTTATAGTGCATAAAACAACAGCTGTGAATGATTTTTTACTAATTTATATGAATAGCCTTGTTGGGGTTCCCCAAAACGTATACGGTCGAACATGTGATTTTCCACCGTGACCTCGACCGGCTCGCCGATTCCAACGGGCCCATCATCGCGTGGAAAGACCAATGCAAAACCACCGTCCAGTAGTAGTAGCGAAATCGTCACGCATTTGAATGATACCAAAACCGCAAAAAAATCGCTTTCTCATTAATATAATAGGCCTAAGTAGACCAAAGTTCACCTTTTCTCTTTTACTAGAAAATGACTATTATTGCTGCTCATGAATTTGAGCATCTGCAGAATTTACAAAAGAAAATAATAATCTTAATGGTAAGAATGAAGGTAAGAAATATATAAATGAAAAATAGGAATCTTTATAATCACAAACATGCCAATAAAAGATTAAAATGGCAGAAACTTCATCTCTCTATATTATAATTGAAGAATTAAAGATACTTGTGTTTTAAAAGAACAGAGTTGGGCTTTTGCCGGTCATATTTCAAAGACAAGCACTATGGTCCTTTATTACTGCACGGATACAATCAAGATCTAAATGTAGGACTGGACCGGGATAATTGAACTGGATACTATCCAGTTCATGGACAGGATCCTCTCTCCCCAATCCAACGCACCTTATTAAAAGGGATTTAATAATAGCATTTCTACTTCCTTTTCTACCCTCCCGCAGTTTCCCTTCCTGATGCTTATCTTCCCGCCATTTCCCTCCCCACTGCTCCCGGGACCACTCCTTGCTTGCTGTGTTTCTTCCTGCTGCATTTTTCATTTTTCCCGGCTTCCTCCCGCCATTGATATCTGCCAGAATATTCTGACGCTTCGATAGACTATACTCGGCCCCAATCTATTCTCCGCCTGGAGCAGAAACTTCTCCCACAAATTTTTGTTGCCGAAATATGTTCTCCGCCTGGATCAGAAGCCGGAATACCATTTCATCCTAATCGCAACAATTGAACTTGTGGTGAGCAAAAATTTCATTTCTTAAATTCTATTTCTCCTACTTCTCCAAAAACAGAACAAGGGCATAATCATCAGCTTGGAATCTCCATTTCTTAAATTTTATTCCATGTTTGTTGGGCGTATTTCTCCACCGCGATTAATAAAAAAAAAAGTAAATGTTGGTTGTTTGCCTGTTTGAATATCCTCAGTTTGGAATCTTGTTTCTATTTTTGTTGTTGTTGTAAATTTAGTTTATTTGAATCACTGTGTTGTCTTCTGGTCTCTAAATCATCTCCCATATATATGTTTTAATGTAGGTTTTTTAATGGAAGACACTGTCTTTAGTGGTTATTCCTAAAGTATTGGAGGATTTCATACCATTTAAAGGAAAAGAATTTTCATCAGATTCTGAAGCTTAAACTTTTTACAACGAATATGCCAGAAGAGGTTATTTTGGTATTCGAAAGGAGTATGCAAATAAATGCAAGAAGACTAAAAAATTAACTTCAAGGAGGCTTTTTTGTGATCGAGAAGGATTTCGTGGGAAAGATAACCGTGATCATCAAACAAATAGAGCTCGATCCGAGACAAGATGTAATGCACGCGTGACCATTGTACTAAATCGAGAAACTGGAATGTATGTAGTTTCTGAATTTGTGGAAGAGCATAATCATCATCTTCATAATGCATCAACTGTACATATGATTCCGTCACAAAGAAAGATGTCAGTTGCTCAAGAACTTGAAGCAGATATAGCACACGAATCAGGTATAAGAATAAAAGATGCATATTACTTTTTCAGTAAACAAGTCGGTGGAAGTGAAGGACTTGGGTTTACTCGAAGAGATCAGAAGAACTACCTACGCACCAAAAGACAACGGTCACTAATGTATGGTGAAGCAAGTAGCGTAGAGAGGTATTTTAGCAGACATTTAAAAGAAAACCCGTCATATTATTACGCTATTCAATTAGATTCTAAGGAGCAGATTACAAATATTTTCTGGGCTGATGCAAGAATGATACTAGATTATAGCCACTTTGGAGATGTGATTACATTTGATACCACATATGGCACAAATAAAGCCGCAAGACCGTTAGGTGTTTTCTTGGGGCTAAACCATCACCGAGAGGCAATAGTTTTTGGAGGTGCACTTTATATGATGAAACTATTGAATCATTCATTTGGCTTTTTGAAACATTTTTAGAAGCCATGAATGACAAAAAACCTATGACTATCTTTACGGGCGCTGATGCAGCAATGGCAGTAGCAATTAAGGAGGTTTTACCAGATACATATCATGCTTTATGTTCATAGCATATGTGGCAAAATGCATTAAAACACTTGGGTTACCTACTTAAAGGTGAGTCAAGGTTTGGTCAAGATTTCTCAGCTTGTATTTATGAGTACGATGATGAGGATGCATTTCTCAATGTATGGAAAGATTTATTGGATGTGTATAATCTGCATGAAAATACCTGGCTAAGAGATCTATTTAAGCTAAAAGAGAAATGGTCTCAAGCATACGTGAAGAGAACTTTCACTGCTGGAATGAGAACTACTCAATTGAGCGAAAGGTTTAACTGCGATTTGAAGGAGTGCTTAAAAACCAACATTAATATAGTTGAATTTTTCACTCATTTTGATAACGTTGTTGGTCAAAAGCGGTATAAGGAGTTAGAAGCAGAATATGACTCGCGACAGAAACTGCCGAGATTGGCTTTGAAGAGCTCACCTATGTTGAACCAATTGGCAAACATATATACACCAAAGATATTTGAAGTATTTCAAAATGAAGTCATTTGAGTCATGCCACTTATTATTACAAGTCGTAATGTAATGCACATGAGTATGTTGTTGGAGTCTTTGGTGCGTATAAGCAATACACAATCTCTTTAAACACATTTGATTGGACAATTTCTTGTATTTGTTGGATGTTTGAGAGTTGTGGTATCTTGTGCAGACATTGCAATAAGGTATTTGATATACTTGATTTCAAAATAATACCTGAAAAATATATAATTAAAAGATGGAGGCAGAATGCAAGAGACAATGATATGCCAGATATTCATCAAGAGAGTTCAAGGTTAGAGTACAGTGATAGATATAGAGCTTTGTGCCCCATTTATGTTCAGTTAATAAATGAAGCTTGCGAATCTGAAGAAGGATACATAGTTTTAAGCTCGGCAGTACAAGAGCTAAGGAAAAAAATTCGAGAGGCAAAAGGTACAAGTGATGATATGCAACAAACAACTATAAAAGCAACAAATGGCCCTGAAGATTACCCTGATCCACCATCCTTAACATTCACAGCACAGGGAATTAAAAAAAACAAAATACTCGTTGCAAGAAACGATGCCCCAAAACATGGATAGAAAGAATGAAAAAACCAAGAAGTGGTACACAAGAAAAGGAAATTGGAAAAAATAAAATTGTAAAGGTAATTATTTACTCATTTTTTATTTTACTAAGAGGAGAAAGTCCACTAATCATTCTATGCTAACATGTCAATCAAATTAATTCAGAGCAACAACTTTTTCCTGAACTTGCACCCCAAGATCATATTAGTTTTACAGACTTGTTGATGATGGTAAGCAAACTTATAATTTTCCTTCTAAGAGCATTATTTGTTTGTACATAACACATTTTAAATTTATTTATTTGTGCAGGGCATACACGACGAGTGCGACTAGTTGGCTACAACTTTTGTTAAATTTAGAATTGAGAATGTGATGGAGAATTTTGTTGAGATGGTGTGAAATAAACTTCAATGTTCAAATCATAGCCATAAACTCTATTATTTCCAAAAAAATAGTTCTGTAGTTTAAAATTTTTTTACTTCTATGACTATGGAATTTTTTTTATTTCTGGTGTCTACCTGATTCTTATTTTAATTGGACCTAAAATTCTTGAACAAGGAATGAACGAGATAGCAGGAGCATCTGTTGATAAAAAACTTCCAGGAGAATTGTCATCAGGAAACTGGCGGGAGGGTAGAAAAGTAAGTAGAAATGCTATTATTAAATCCCTTTTAATAAGGTGCGTTGGATTGGGGAGAGAGGATCCTATCCATGAACTGGATAGTATCCAGTTCAATTGAACTGGAGAGGATCCCGGTCCCTAAATATAGCATATTTAGAGGTGAAAATAAGTTGACAATCATGTATAGGGCTTACTCCTCTCATTCATGTTTCTATGGATACATGTCGTCGAGGAAAGCGCATCTGCAAGTGAAATATGGCGAACATAAAGTAAACATAAATGAGATCAATCACCGCAAAGAACACAAAAGAGTTATGTTGTCCAACCTCCCAAATGAGGCCCTACGTCTAAAGGGAGGAGAGAAGATACTACCCACTAAACAAACATGTCATGTAAAAGATGTACAATAAATACACTAACCAGCCATTCGTTTAACCAAAGTAAACCCATTTCTCATAATGGAGGAAACCTGAAACACATACATTTATATCAATCTGATACAATCTAGGCATGGATGATGACTGTCAAATATCAAGAACAAAATTGGCTCTTAAGAGGGTACCAGCCAAAACTTTGTAGTATATCCAAAATGTCGTGAGCTTCGATGTCCATGGAGTCCCAATGACAGGAGCAGATTCGAACTTGGCATCCCAGGAGTATCTCTCATTTAGTGGTTTTTTTCCTTATGTAATGTGTAGTCTAGTGGTATTTTAGTAAAGTGTTAGTTGCTCGTGTATATAAGGTGGAGGGAGGTCTTAGAGTTATGCTTTTGAAATCTTGTCAAACTCTATAAGAGATGAGTTCCTAGAATGATCCAGCCTTCAGGAATGTGGGCTAGAGCATACCTAGCAAATTGTATCGCTTGATTTACTAAATATAATTGTGTTACTGCTACGAAGCGAAAACTTCAGTGGTCGCAGGCGAAATAATGAATAGAAGGACAAATTGCATTAACTAAAAATAAACGAACATACAGAAACAATCCGGAGCAAGCTCCGGCTAAGCTCCCGGAGGATGGGTCCTCCAAGGAACTCCTCTCTCAAATGAGAGGTCAAAAGACTAATAACAACCAAGATGCCCACAAGACTCCTACCCCTCCCCCTTATATAGATGAGGAAGGGTACACATAATAAGACAATACATAATATTTGAATTAATATTAATAAATACTCATTAATTAATATTAACCAATTAATTAATTCTGATTAATTACCAAATCTATTATCAACGTATATAAACATTGAAGGGGGATTCCATACGCACACTCCGATGGTTCCAACAAGGGGGGTTTGCTTGGATAAATGTGTGTGCCTAACACACCATCGACCATGAAAACTGAACTTGCCCCCAAGGTCGAGTGTCAGAATGTTGTTGGGGTCTTTGAGAATGTCGTTAGAGGGTATGGTCGAAAACAAACGTCGGCGGATGGAGGAGGAATAAGGATGATGTAAGCCTAAGGACACTAAAATCGAGGTGGGTGGAGCTGTGTATATAATTAGTGGGTGGTGACAAAAATCGTGTGCAGCAAGAGGTGGGGCTAAAAGGTGGTGCCAAGGAAATGTAGGGACCAAAATTAAAATTTGCAGCTAGTGAGAAGGAAAATATGGTGGTCTTAATGGGAAGAGGAAGAGACGCATGTGGGGCTTGCTGGGAAACAACTGGGGTGGAGCTCGAGGGAATTTTTTGGAGTGGAAAGGAGGACTCGGGAAACAAGGGTGTGCATACCGAGGCGATTGAGAGGAACTCCGCCGGGAAGATGAATCAAATGTGAGAGAGGCTCGGGTGTCGAAGATGACAAGCCGAAGTGTCTGCGGAAGATCTATCCGGATGCGACGACGCAATAGGAGCGCAGTCTGGGCGGCAAAGACGACTGGCCGGAGAACCTGTGGGAGAGCTTGCGGTGCCATTTGAAAATGGTGGGATGGGGTGGCAATTCGGCGTGGAGAGGAAGGAGGCAGACAGCTTGGATGTAGGTTAGAAAAGGTGGAGCAAGAGGAACTCATGCAACCCTTGTTAGGTGGCGTATGTGGTGTCCTGTTCCGGAGCAGGCGGAACCCCTCACGTGCACTCGTCATGTGCGGGCATGCCCCGCACGAGTGCACGCAAGCACTTCTCTCGCACCACTTCTGTCTCCGCATACCTCTTTTCGCGCTCCTTCTCCCACCTCCGTCATGGTCGCCGCAATCTCTTCACACACAAAAAGTCCTCACACTTCTCTCACACCTGCTCCGGATTTCAGGGACTTTGGGGGGCAAATAATGAGGTCTCCCTCAAGATATAGGAATTATGGGATGCGATTAGCCGGAATTCCATGACCCCACTAACTTAGTTGGAGGTTATGGGGGAAACAACCGCACGCACGATCACCACGAGAGATCCACGCGCCCAAATGCCGCGCTAAGTTCCCGCGCCCGGCCAACCAGCCCACCGGGAGGCCGCCCGCCGCCAGGACCTCGGTCTCCCCGACTGGCCTTCCTCAGTCGCGCGCCCGCAGCGAGTCGCCGCAAGGCTCCCCTATCGGCTGCCCTTGGCCACGAGCCCTTGGCGCGTGGCTGCGAGGCCCCGGCGGCCGGCCTCCTGCGGCCTGGAAGTGTTGGTATTTCCAAAGTGATCTCAAAGCAATTATGCAGTTAGTCTCACTGCCAACGCAATATGAGCCTATAGGGTCGCACATAAAAGTGTTTGGAGAAGTTGGAGGAAGGAATGTGTTGGCCTTACTTATATTGGATATGACTGAAGGACCAATCCTATGACTAATTAGAGTTAGTTCGAGTCGACTAAATGTTCCACATATATTATGAATATTGTTTGGAGCATGTTGACATGTGTTTATGACCACATTGCATATGTCGTTGAGATCATCAAAACGATATTGTGAATATCGTCGAAATGATCACGACGATATGACCGACTATCACCTATGATGTATCGTCGAGTGCTAAGGGATATCGTCTTGACTGTCAAGACGATAATTTAGGTATCATGACGATATTGTCAAGATCGTCTCGACGATATAGGTCATCAAGACTATTTCATCTTGACTGTCAAGACGATATAGGACATCGACGATATCATCGAGATCGTCTCGACAATATAGATCATCAATATTGTGTCATCTTGACTATCAAGATGATACAGGTCATCACGACAATATCATCGAGATCGTTTCGACGATATTCAGTGATCACGATGATACACATCGAATACTCCTATTATGGACTGGGTCTGCGAATATTTGATTTTATGCACTGGGTATAAATAGGGAAGCGATTAGGTTTTTCATATAGAGATTATACTTTTGGGAGATTCATACAGAAGCGTTCTACAAGATCTCCGCGAAACCCGTCGGTCTATCCCCGTCGTCGCCGCCTCTCCCTTGCACGGATCTAACAATATGTGGGAAACGTTGAGGGCACTCCTTCTCCGACCCAGATCTTGTTCGACAAGAGGCTTGGGGTTCTCCTTCGCTTGTGAGGACTGCTATGAGGCGCAGATCTACTTTTTGTGCTTGGAACTCAGCCACCAGTTTTTGGATATGATTTTGGAGCATCTTGGTTGAGTGTTGACTCAATCCCTCTCAGGTATTTTGCAATGTGTTGCTCTTTTATTTCATGATTCATGAAATCGCAAGGTTTTGTAACTGTTTCGGGTTGTTCATGTTTGTTTCTTTTCGTTGCGCACATCTGATGTGACGTTATGGAAAACCCAACAGGAAGCCCCCACGACCAGCCTCCCCCAGCCGGCCGGCCTTAGATGTGCGCCCATGGTGCACGACCGCGAGGCCACCGCAGCTGGCCTCCCCCGACCGGCCACCTTTGGCTGCACGTCCACGACGCGCGGTCGTGAAGCCCCCGCGGCCGACCTCACCCAAATGACCGCCCTTGGTCGCGTGGCCGCGAGGCCCTAGTGGCCCACCTACCCTAGCCTGCCACCCCTGGCCGCGTGCCTATGGCGCGCGGACACAAGGCCCATGCGGCAGGCCATCCTTGGCCGCGCAGCCACAAAAGCCCTGTGGATGGCCTCTCCCGTCTGGCCGGCCTCTCCCGACCGTCTAGCCTCGGCCGTATGCCTGCTGTGCGGCCTTCCCCGGCCGTCCCCACCACCAGCCGGCCCTCGCCGACCGAGCCTTGCCGCCAGTTGGCCTCCTCACTGCCGGTCGTCCCTTTCGCTGCCGGCCGACCACCGACGTCCGATCGCCCCCACACAATCTGCACTGTCCGATGAACGGATAACCACACGCGTAACCACCGACATAACTATTGGGAACAATGCCCAGTAATGTTCTTTATTTGAAGAAGTGCTCAGGTCAATGATAAAAACACTATGCAATTGAGGGTATACTTAGTTTATGCTTGCAGAGATTAAGTCATATGTCCAGTACTTCTCTAATCTCCTAAATCTTTGGAAGATAAGGATCACGTGAAGTTGATTTTATATGCTTCAGCAATTGGATCAATCATGTATGCAATGTTATGTACTCGACCCGATGTCTCATATGATTTGAACATGACTAACATATATCAGCATGATCCTAGTGATGGTCACTGGACATCAGTAAAGAATATCCTTAAGCACTTGAGAAGAACTAAGGATGTGTTCTTGGTGTTTGGTGGAGAGGAAGAGCTCATTGTAAGGCGCTATGTTGGGAACAGTGTCCAGTAATGCTCCTGATTTGAAGAAGTGCTCAAGTCAATGATAAAAACACTATGTATTTGATGGTATACTTAGTTTATGCTTATAGAGATTAAGTCATATGTCCAGTACTTCTCTAATCTCACTAAGCCTAATATCATTGAGAAGGACTGGACATATCGCAAAATAAGCACGTATACATCGTCGAGATGATACTCAGGGTTAAGCAGAAGGATCATGTCAATTATCATCGAAATAGTATGGACATTCCGACGATATCGTTATGTCATCAAAGTACACACGACGATATCGTCGTAAGAACAAGAAGAATTGATCTAAATCCTGTATCATCGTGTCAACCGGAATCACACGATGACATCGTGGTAAAGTTTAAGAAGTGTTAAGTCAAAGTATTCAACTTTGTTGACGACATCGTCGTAAAAGAAGCCTTGTCGTCGAAAAGGCTAAGGGAGAACTCTTGAAGACAGCTTATGGAAGAAGAACTGCTTATCGTCAGAATGATCAAAGACAAGATTGTCAAAATGACAACATGATTTCGACGATCGTTGATATGACAGTATGGTTTCGACGACATCATTGATATGACAGTATGGTTTCAACGACATCATCAGAATGACGGTATGGTCTCAAAGACATCGTCAAGAAGACATCAAGTTGTTGGGAAAAACCCCTTAGATTTAACTTAACAAATTATCTAAAAGTGATTTTAACTATTAGGTTTCACTTACCCATTGTATAGTGAGGGTAATCTGGCCATTAGATGTCTTAGGATGTCACACTCAACCTAGGGTGTCAAGACCATATCAAGAGAAACACAAGTTTGGTGAAGTTAATTTTTGCGTCGAATAGGAATCGACGCAACATCGAATGGATGTCGACGCTACTTTGATAAGAAGTCCAAGAAACTTACTCTTTCTGTCGGAGTAGATCATGTCGACTTTACATCGAATAGATATCGACATAGAGACCATGGACCTGTCGAAGTACTTTGTGAAGTCGACGCAGCTTCTACTTCAATTCAACACAGAAGGAAATATATGTCGAAGCCATCTAAAGTCAACGCAACGTCGACTTCTTCTCAACGCAAATAATGAAGTTCAGAGGCAATCCATTAACTCGACATTTACGACGATTGGGTATCGATGCAACGTTGACTAGCAGAGTTCAGTCAGAGAGAGGATGAATTCGAAGCTGCTCCTACAAGAACTCGAAGCTGCGTCGATAAGAGAGGAAGAGCACTCGACGCTACGTCGAATACAGTCTGAAAAGGGAAACCTTTTCAACTGTCATTTTGGACCCTCTCTCATGGCCCACCTCTCTTAAGACCGTTCCCCAACGGCTCCTTAATTGCCTCAAATGGAATGAAGAACTAAAAGAGGACAAAAAGCTTTCTCGGAAATATGCTTAATATTGGTGAACGAGACGGGAATTAAAGAAGGACTGAAAGAGAATTTGTCTTATGCAGAATACCTTTTCAGCTTACCAAAAAGGGAATGAAATTCAAATCTGCTGAGGGACAATAAAAGAGAAGAATAGAAAGAGAAGGGCAGAGCATTTATTACAATCGTCCACACTGTTCCATTGGGGTTCTCTTCTTCTTCTTCCTCCTCAGGAACCCTAATAGAGCACATACAAAGAAGAAAGAACTGCTGCTCTCCTTCTCTCTCAGAACATAACAGAATAAGGCCGCTCATCATCATAATCTCATAGCAGCCAAGAGTTAAATCAGAAAGAAGAAACAGAAAGGATCTGGCTCCAATAGCTCCTGCAATACAACACTATCATAAGCAGGAGTTAATCAAGAGCAGATCCAGTGAAAAATTCAAGAAGCAGTTCTTCATACAACCTACATAAGAATTCTGAAAATAGAATTCTTCCTCTTCTCTCCTTTCTTTCTTTCTCCTTCTCATTCCCTTGTACAGAGTTTTGAGAATCCCTCTTCCAAAGGATTCAGTGGTTCAATATCTCCTTATCAAAAGATCTGGTGGTTCAAGATCTCCTTATCAAAAGATCTGGTGGTTCATGATCTCCTTGTCAAAACTTCAGTGATTCTAAGAGTCTCCTTACTAAAAGACTCAGGCACAATGGTGCATCCCTACCAGGTGATAGAAGAGGGGAGTACCCACATTTTGGGGAACCTCTATAAAAATCTTGGTGTCTTCTGGATTGCTTTTCTGTGCTATCCCAAGTTTTTTTATTCTGCACTTTATTTCCTGCACCATTATTATTATGCATGTGATCTTGTTGTGCATAAATCTTTAGTTTATTTTATTATTTTTACAGTTAGGATAGAAATAAATTTAAATCTCTATTCACCCCCCTCTAGAGGATTCTCAGAGGCACACTGTGCACTTTCACAAGTTGATAACAAGATTACGATGACACGTTTAAGATGACTTTATGTCGTCGTAAGTGCAAGTGCAACTATGATATCTTGTATCGTCGAGATATCATTGTCTAAAAAAGATTGAAGAAGACTTGAAGATTTGTCCAAGTTCAAGATGGATCATCGTAATGGCCAGTTTTGTCGTCGAGATGTTGCAAATATCGTCGAGACAGATAAAGAAATTTCAAATCATGATGTCTGCATTTAATGTCGCCGCGCGATGGTCCAATCAGCGTATGTTGTTAAGGAATGAGGCTCTGACATTTATAGTACATCCTAGGAGACCGTTAGTCAGCTCCTTAGTCTTATAAAAGGGATAAGTGTCTGCCCTAATTTAAAAAAAAGTACGTAATAGTAAGAATCGCAGAACATTCACACCGAATGAATAGAACAGTAAAGCTGCGAAAAGAAGGAACAAGAACCAGAGAACACAACTTCCACATCAAGCGTTCTCCAAGTTTCAGTCAAGCAACATCGACTGATAAGAAGTGTTCCAGATTGATGAAGGGATTGAAGAAGAATCCGTGCTATTTAAGAAAAGACCAGAAGCATTCTTTTCAAGTCCAAGAAGCCAATCCTCATCCGGCTAAGAACTTTTTGAAAGTGAGGTATTAGATCTTAGATTTACTCTAGAGGGGTGTGGGGGGGGGGGGGGGTGAATAGAGTATTAATGTTTTAACTTATTTTGTGTGTAATTGAGTGAGTAGAAAAACAAAATAATAAACACAGCACATCACATAAATTAATACAAACACAGCAAAGACACAAAGATCTATAGTAGTTCCCCAATCAACCTGGGCACATCTACTCTTCTACCACCCTTGGTAGGAATCTACTTAGGTTTTTGATCAGGTGCCCTATCACCACTGAGCTTTTGATCAGGTGGACAAACCAAACCACAGGTTTTTGATCAGGTGCCCTGCCACCAAAGGGTAACTTTTGAAGGGAGTTAAAACCCTGTACAAGGTGAGGTAAAAAGAATGAACAAAAAGAGTTTATGAAGTTCTTCTCTCTCAATAAAATCTGAGAGAAGACTAGAGAATTGCTGTTGTTGTAAAGCTCCCTCTGTCTGATAGAATTTGTTGACAGTTGGTGAAGCTTTCTCTTGGGTGTAGAAGATTAAGAATCAGCAGATGCTTCTAAGAGAAGATTTCAGTTATTCTCAGAGAATGAAGATGCTGCTATAGATGAAGATTTCTGTATATCTTCTTTTTTTGTCTGTATATCTCACAAGTATATCTTCTATATGTATATCCTCTCATATATATCTTATATATTGATTCATCCTTTTTCCTTAGATAAAATGATCTGATTTAAGAATTCAAATCTTCTGATAAGGAATAAAATAAACTGAGATAAATCTTTCTTGGGACTGCAATAACAACTTTTTGATTCTGCAAAAATACTTTAATTCCATTTCTATTAAAGTTTCCTTTTCCAATATTTGTCAACGACTAGATTTTCGAAAGAAGAGAATAGAATGGATATATAAAAAGGAAAGATGAAATCTTGACTTATCTGAATATGAATAAATCCAAATATTTGAATAGATCCGTTGCTGAATAGTCGATCTGAGTTCAGAGAAGGAAATAACTGATCTTCAGGATTCGTCAAGCTCAAGAGGAATTTCGTCGAACAGAAGGCTGAGTTCGTCTAGAAGAAAACTGAGTTCGTCGAACTGAAAGTTGAGTTCGTCGAACTGAATACTAAGTTACTCATTCGTCGAACAGAATACTGAGTTCGTCGATCTCAATCAGGAGTTCGTCGAACTAAGACATAGAATCTGTTGAACTGGCTTGGAAGACTGATTTCGTCGAGCTGGAAATCAAGTTCGTCGAACTGATACACGACATTCGTCGAACATAGGAAGACGTTCGTCGAACACAGAAAACTTAGAATTTTCCTAAGTTTTAGCTAACTTAGACATGCTTAGACCTTGACCCTAAGACTATACATTGGGGTCAACTAGAGTCCTAACCACAGATAGTGATCCTAGCCCAAATTAGTAATAGGGTTGTTCCAACAATCTCCCCCTATTTGGGTTAGGATACTATTTGACAATAATAAAAGAAATCAAACAACAATATACACAAAGCATATATATCTGACAGAATTTAAAATTCATTTCAGCAGATAAAAATATAGTACCCTGAGTTTAGAATGTTTTACACTGTAAGCAGAAATTAGTAAAACCAAAAATCAGGAGTCTTTCTCTTTCTTTGAATAGGGTTTGAATATGATTTCTCTGTTGGGATTTTCAGATTCTCTCTTGCTCATATAAAGGTCATTTGCTCCCAGCAGGGTTTGAGATGAAGCATGAGGAACAACTGCAGCTGGGTGCAACTTCAGGTAATCTTCAGCAATGAAGAGATGCCTTGAACTGTATCTTCAAACTCTTGTCTTCTGAATTCTGACATAGTTGTAAACTGTGAATAATCTTTTCCTCTAGCTTTGGCATTATTAATTTGAGCAGTAGCAATTGTTTCTCTATATTTGGCCATGTGAGCATTCTTTTCTAAATCTGGATTAATGGGAGATGAAGGTCTTTCATCAAGTTCACTAGACTGATAGGAAGATTGTTGATCTTGAGAATTTCTTTTCCTATGCATAGATCCATCAGAGATATGATATTTGTAAACTGAAGATGGAGCTCTAGCAGATCCTGAGGGTGGAGCTCTGGCTGATCTTGAACTGTAAGAGCCACTAGAACTTCCATGGCTCTCCCCTGATCTTCTTGAGTACTGAGGGGAAGGTTTCTGAGATGAAGAGGACATTCCTGCAGATCCAACTGCTGGAGGAGGAGGAAGATGATTAAACTTAACTGGCTTGTCAGAATAGAATCCTGTTTTCTTCATTTTCTTTCTCCTATTATTCTCATTCCTTGAGAATCTCATCTAGGCTGGAGAGTCTTTGGTGAGAGTGATGTTTCTCAAAATGTAGTAGGGAATGTCATTGGTAGAAGAAGGAGGTTTGGGAGTAGCATTAGCTTTGCTTCTTGATTTCCTTTTCTTTGAAGATTTTGCATCTGAATCATCATAATCATCATCATCATCTAAAGACTGTGCAGGGTTACCATACAAGTCATCAAGATCTTTAAGAGCATTATCAACATCTTGCTCATCATGCTCTGACAGAGGGGAATCTTCATAAACAAATGTTGGAGGTGAATTCACCAAGCCAACTTCCTCTGCAACTGGAACTGGAATACTTTTGATGATTTGCTTCAGCAAAACTGAATCTATAGGAGCTCAATAAGGAACTATAGCTTTTGAACTAGCTTGAGGCTTAGGCAGACAACTGAAAACAAAACTGAATTTTGATAATAAATAGAGAATGTCTATTGAAGGATTAATAGAAATATCATTCACTGAATCTATAACTGGAATAGTTATTTCTGAAACTGCAACTGAATCTATATTAACTGTATCAATAACCATATCTGATAACCATACTGAATCTGTATCAACTGGAGCTTCTTCATTGAGCATCTCCCCCTGCCTAGGTTCAGGGAGACCTGAATCTAGGCCCATAGAAGAAGGGACAAGTGATGAGGAGGTAGGGAAGGAGGCAAGTTTGGAAGTGAGTTCTGAGATGGCTTGAAGAACTGGAGCTAGCTTCTCATCCAGAAGAGCTGTCAGTTTTGGAGAGATATGATTGAAGATTTGATCAGCAATGGAGGAGAAATCAACATACACAAAGTCAGATGTATGCTGAGAGGATGTGGATGCTAGAATGGAAGAAGAGGGAATAGAGGTGTGAGCCTGGTTGGTACACACAAAGGAGGGTAGGAAGATGTTTGTAGCATCTGAGATGGGTGGATGATTATCCTCATGGATGGGCGATTGAGGTTGAGAGTTTTGTTGAGGAGACAAAATGTCAAATGAAGGAGGTGGGATGAATGGGGGAACAAAGTAAAATGGGGGAAAAGAATCATCATCTGGAATAGATGAGGATGGAAACTCTACAGACTGATTAGCCTGTAGAGGAGGAGAGGAAGGCATTGGGGAAGATGTGTCTATGTGAGTGCTGGAAGGAAGAACTTCTTCAGTAGTAGTGGTCTGAAGAAGTTGAGAAGGGATAGGAGTTGAAGATACAATTGGAGGAACTTCCTGTAGGGTTGAGGGAGTGACTGTGTCAGTCCTTGTGCTCTCAGAAGCTTGCTTGTATGATTCTGCCCTTGGAGTCCTTTTGGGTATTACTCTCTCCCATTTGCCAAAGAGTGCTGAAGTTAGCCTCTTGCTTGCATTGATAAAAATGGTTGGTGACACCAACAGCTCTGGGCATTTCTCTTGAAGAACAATTCCTAAAACTCTGCCATAGCAAACACTCATTTTACTTTGCTTCTTCTTGATGGATTCAAAAAGAGTCATTCCCCAATTAACATGCTTCTTTTTCACTAAGGCCACCATCAACAGAAATTGGTTCCTTGTAATGCAATCATGTGCAGAGGTTTTTCCCAACAAAACCTTGCCAACAATATCAGCTAAGAATTTGTATTCAAAAGACAAATTCTTTTTCAAAAGATGGTTAGGGTTTCCACTGGAGTGACCCATCTTACTCAATTGAAAATTAAATTCATCAGAAGTGATGTCTAGATCATCTTCACCATTTATCAATCCAAAAATCTCTGATAAAATTTCAGGGGAAAAGGGAACCTGATTGCCTAAAATAGTTCCTGAGATAGATGTTGTATTCAGTGTCTGAAGAGTGTGTACCCATTCCTTAATCTCAGCAACTGGAAGCTTTATCCTTGTTGTCATAAACTTCTTCAACTGTTGTTCTTCAAAGAGTTGAAGAATATCATTGAAAATCTGATCTGAACGAGAAAATGATTCCATGTCTATATCGAATACTGCATCAAACTTCATTGAAGAAAGCATTGACTGAGAGATTGCCATGAGTACCTGCAAGAGAAAAATGATCAAGTGCAAAGGAACTGGAGGGAGGCAAGAGAAATTTCTGTAGGCAAAAAAACGAAATGGAATCAAAATTTGATTATAAAGAAAGAGATCGGAGAAGGCACAAACTTTCGTTGAATGGGGTTCGGCTAAACCTAATAAAAACAGAAGTTGAAGAGTCTTGGGCTTCGTCAAACTGCGTTCGACGAAAGATATATTTTCGTCGATCTCTGTTCGACTAACGAGCTGGCTTCGTCGATCTCTGGATCTAATAGGTTTCGTCGATCACCGTTCGATGAATGACTAATTTTCGTCGATCTCCGTTCGACAAAATGAGGGGATAATTTTTTTTTAAATTATTGATTCTCCATCTATCATTCCTACTGATTTATAAAGAAGATGCGCTTCTTTTCATCCAAAGGTTTGGTGAAAATATCCGCCATTTGTAAGTCAGTAGGAATAAATTGTAGGCAAATTTTGTTTTTATCCACATTATCTTTGATAAAGTGGTGCCTAATTTCTATGTGTTTAGTCCTACTATGAAGTACTGGATTTTGTGCTATAAATATTGCACTAGTATTGTCACAAAATACAATTGATTTATTTAAGTTGATACCATAATCTAAGAGTTGATTTTGTATCCATAGAATCTGTGAGCAGCAACTGCCAGCAGCAATATATTCTGCTTCAGCTGTTGATGTAGACACAGATGTCTGTTTCTTATAAAACCAAGACACAAGCTTATCACCAAGGAACTGGCAAGTTCCTTATGTGCATTTTCTGTCTACTCCGCATCCAGCATAATCAGAATCTAAGAATCCAGTTAATTTAAATTCTGATGCAGTTGGATACCAAAGTCCTAGATTTGGACAACCCTTTATATATCTCAAAATTCTTTTTAATAAAATAAGGTGAGATTCTTTGGAGTTAACTTGGAACCTAGCACAAATGCATGTAGCAAACATTATGTCTGGTCTACTAGATGTTAAGTAAAGTAAAGAGCCAACAATTGCTCTATACACTTTTTGATCAATAGGTTTCCCTGATTCTCATTGTCTACAACACCATTAGAGGGCATGGGTGTTTTCATAGAAGAGGCATCAGACAAACCAAATCTTTTCACTAATTCCTTAGCATACTTGGATTGTGATATGAATGCCCTTAGGAGTTTGCTTCACTTAAAGGCCAAGGAAGTAAGATAACTCACCCATACTACTCATTTCAAATTTGGATTGCATTTGGTCAGAAAATCTTTTGCATAAATTTGAATCAGTAGAGCCAAATATAATATCATCTATATAAATTTGAACTAGTAAAGTTTGATTTTTATGTATTCTGAAAAATAAAGTTTTATCAACATTGCCTCTATAGAATTTGATCTCTAAAAGAAAATTAGCTAGGGTCTCATACCATGCTCTGGGAGCTTGCTTGAGACCATAAAGAGCTTTATTAAGCTTAAAAACATAGGAAGAGTGAGTTAGAGAGATAAAACCTGGTGGTTGTTCCACATATACTTCTTCTTTGATATCTCCATTTAGAAATGCACTCTTCACATCCATCTGATAGACTTTAAACTTCTTGAAAGCAACAAATGCAAGAAATATCCTGATAGCTTCAAGTCTTGCAATAGGAGCAAAGGTTTGCTCATAATCAATCCCTTCTTCCTGAGAGTATCCTTGGGCTACCAATCTGGCTTTATTTCTGATTATCAAGTCTTGATCATCTAGCTTGTTCCTAAAGACCCATTTGGTGCCAATGACTGGATGGCCCTTTGGTCTTGGAACCAAATCCCAGACTTTGTTCCTTTCAAATTGATTGAGTTCCTCTTGCATTGCAAGAATCCAGTTTGGATCTTGTTCTACATCTTTTATGGATTGAGGTTCAATTTGTGATAGGAAACAAGTATGCATCTGATTTTCGTTGAGTTGATGCCTTGTTTGAACACCTGCTGAGATGTCTCCAATAACTTGAGATATTGGATGATCTCTAACTGTGATGAGATCAACAGATGGAATGGGTTCAATAAGAGTATCCTCTTGAGGGATTTGTTCAGCTATCATTTGATTAGCATTATCAGCAAGAACTTCTGGATTATCTTCTTCTTCACTGTCTTCAATAATTTGAGTTGATGGGTGTAGAGAGTCTTTATTCTGTAGATCCAATTCATTAAGCTCTTCACATAGAGCTGGTGCCTGCAAAATATCTTTTGTAGAGGTGGTACTCCTCTCCTCATTTAATATGTTAGTTTCATCAAAAGAACATGCATGAACTCTTCTATCTTAGGAGTTGATTTGTTATAAATTCTATATGCTTTACTAGAAAGAGAGTATCGAAGGAATATACCTTCAGCAGCTTTTGCTTCAAATTTCCTTAGATATTTTTTATCATTGTTATGCACATAGCATTTACAACCAAAAATCTTAAAATAGTTAACCTTAGGCTTTTTATTCTTAAGCAATTCATAGGTGTTTTACCCTTAAGTTTGTGTATCAGACTCCTGTTTAACACATAATTTGCTGTGTTCACTGCCTCTTCCCAAAAAGAGAGTGGAAAGTGAGCATCAGCAAGCAATGTAGTTGCTGATTCAAGTAATGTTCTATTTTTCCTTTCAGCTACCCCATTTTGTTGAGGAGTTCTAGGAACATAGAAACATTGCCTGATCCCTTCTTTTCCATAGAATTCTCTCATTAGAAGAGATTCAAACTCAGTGCCATGATCACTTCTGATCAATGCAAGTAGAGTAGAGTACTCAATCTTGATGGACCTGAGAAAGTCTGTCAGAACACTGAAGGTGTCAGACTTGTTCCTAAGAAAGAACACCCAAGTGAATCTAGAGAAGTCATCTACAATAACTAAAGTGTAATGTTTCCCTCCTAAACTCTGTATTGTAGTGGGTCCAAAGAGATCCAAATGCAGCAAGTACAGAACCCTAGGTGAATCACTCTTGGATAAAGATTTGAAACTACTCTTGGTCTGCTTTCCTAGTTGACAAGCCCTACAGAGACCTTCCTTCTTGTATGAACCAGAAGGTAGTCCTCTTACCAGATTGCCCTTGGAGATCTTAGAGATAGTTCTAAGGTTAATATGTCCTAGCCTTTTATGCCATAACTCATTTGTTTTACTTATTGAATTAAATAAACAAATGTCTGAATTGGCAGAATCAAAATTGACTAAATATATATTTTCTTGTCTAATACCAGATAACACATTGATGTTCTTATTATTGGTAATAAGACATAAGGAATGATCAAAAGTTACCTGATAACCTTCATCACATAGCTGGCTTATGCTGATGAGGTTATGCTTGAGACCCTTGACATATGCTACCTCTTTGAAGGTAACTACTCCAACTCTAATTTTTCCATATCCTTTAGTCTGTCCATAGTTGGAGTCTCCAAAAATTACTTTGGGTCCAAGCTTTTCCTTGTAATTACTTAGATTGGCCTTGTTTCCTATCATGTGCTTAGAACAACCACTATCCAAATACCAATGTTCCTCTATGTTTGGATAGCTTTGTACCTGCAAAACAGAAAATAGACTAGTTGTTCCTGACCCAGACTATCTTGGGTCCTTTTGTCTTACCACAAAATTTTGAAATGTAAGAGATCTCAGGCTGATCCTTATAGCCTTGTGGATGATATCTCATAGGAGGAATAGTCCACTCAGTAAAGGGATTCTTAGTATGTTGAGAATGAGAATTCTTTAGAGATGTAGTACATTTTTCGTCGACAAACTTGGCTGAGTTCGTTGATCGCCGTTCGACGAATTGAAGTAATTTCGTCGAGCGCCGCTCGAATGATAGCTATACTGAAAATCTGTATTCAGCGTTCGTCGACCACCGTTCGACGAATTCATGTGATTTCGTCGAGCGTTATTCGACGAATGCTTTTGAATTCCTTTGTTCTTAACAGCCTTGCTTGAGATGTTCTTACCCACTTCTACTACCTCTTTGCCTTTGGCAGAAATGAATTTCACTAGAGTAGATAGAGTGTCTTTCTTAAGAGGTATGGCTGACTTGATGATGCACCCAAGCTCAGTTTGCCATTGAGTCTGGCATTTACAGTGCTTGTGATGTTGATGCAGCACGCCCGGACCCGCCCCGGTCGGCGGAGTCATACCTGCCAGCGGAACATGAACTGGCACGCGCCACGAAAGGACTGCATCCCAGACACCCTAACCCATCTCCGCACATATTCTCAGCGCGGCGGGTTGTTGAGGCCGGGGCTTGATCCCCAGACCTCCTTGATAAGCACCTTTCCTAACAGGCCTCATCACCAACTGACCTGCTCAGTTGGTGATGAGGCCTGTTAGGAAAGGTGCTTATCAAGGAGGTCTGGGGATCGAGCCCCAGCCTCAACAACCCGCCGCGCTGAGAATAGGTGCGGAGACGGGTTGGGGTGTCTGGGCTGCAGTCCTTTCGCGGCGCTTGCCAGTTCATGTTCCGCTGGCAGGTGTAACTCCGCCGGCCGGGGCGGGTCCGGCCGTGCTGCATCAGATGTCCATCAGTTTGATGCTTCTCCCATTGAGGGATTCTTCAAACTTTCTGGCCTCAGATAATTTGTTCTCAATGAAAACAATATGTTCTTTGGAGGTAGCCAGTTCTTCCTTAAGATTGGCATTATCTACAGTCAGTTGGTTCATTTCAACCAACTTACTTCTGAGGAAAATTATCTCCTTCTCAGATTTAATCAAGTCTAGACAAAGAGTCTTAAATTCATTTTTAAAATCATCTGAGGTAAAATCAAAAGTAGAAATTACCTGATCACCATCAGTGTCAGATTCTGATTCATCAGAATTATTTGCTGAGGCATTGATAACCATCATTCAAAAACTTCTTTCATCTGCATCATCTTCATCATCACTTGAGTTGAATGATGATGTGTAACATCCCCATCCGTTCGGGAGCATATAACAGAGGGTCCGGCCGGGGCCCCACGCCATATACTACAAAACAAACGGGAACGTCACTTAATTGAAATATCGAACGACGCTATACAACGAAGCCTAACTCAGAGCATTCTATGCGGAAGCAAAAGAGGGAGACAAGAAATATAAACCACAAAACCCGAACCCGGGTATGTCCACTTCTATTACTTGGAATGAAATGTTTTATACAACAAAATTTAGGCACGACGACCTTACAATTTACCAACATCGGCGCGCAGCCCGGCCATACATGAAAAGCAAAAGAACATCAAAAGGCCTTCAAGGGCCGTAGTAGCACAAGGGCTTCAGCCCACTATGAGCCCGCTATGTTCCCGCTCGGTCCAGCACCTGTACAACAAGCCCACCAAAAACGGTGGCAAAATAGGGCAACGGTCAGCTAAAGCTGACCAAATTATAACGACCCCACCCCTTCGAGGGGGTGGCAGTTTCCCGTCCCTGCAAGAGCATCACAACATATATATATATATATATATAACAGAATGAAGCGACTAGCAAAGCCCACAACAGTTCATACATATGCAACAATCACAAACGTGGGACCTCCACGTCTTGTGCTCACAGGAACTCTTTGGTGTACTCCGCCTTCCACCACCATCCATTCTTGATGGCTTTGCCCTTCGAGGCTAAAGTCGGTGGTCCGAATACCAGGGCTCCCCCGTACTTTAATTGTGAACATCCCGTAGTCCGAAGACTCTTTCCCATTGCTTCCCGACATGCTGTACGAGACTCACTAATCAGGTGCTGCAATGGTGCGGTTTCAGGTTCGCCAAATGCCCGTTGTTCACAGCTCTCGTTGTACAACACGGAGAGCGGGTATGGCGTCCCCTCAGCCCAGGTACTCTCAATTAGCCGGCTCTACGGGCCGCTAAGTCATCCACCAGGACACCCTCACAGGTCGGGCACATAGGCCACAGGTCCTCTCAACAGGTGGGCACAACAACATCACCAGAACTCAGTCTGGGAGCTGTCGCCGGCGTTAACGCTAACGCCTGGCGATAGCGCACAGAAACCCCATTTTGGCTTCTAGCCGTGGGTGCTTCCCGGGGCACACCCCCAGGCATTGCTGCACACGCAGTAGCACTCCCACTGCCTCAGAACGCCCAAAATCACCAGAACCAAGTATGGGAGCTATCGCCTGGCGATATTCAATATCGCCAGTGATAGTGAACAGAACTCCACTTCTGCTTCTAACTTCGGGTGCTCCCCGGGGCACACCCCCGGGCGTTGCTGCGCATGCAGTAGCACCCTCTAGTCCTACGAAGCCGTATAACAACACGGAGTTTCCCCCGGCACGCACAATATCAAAAGCATCACCAATCCGGACGAACCATCTTGGATGGGCTTCACACAGCGCGCATACGCCCATTTTGCTCATGGACTCTACATGTATGCAAGATTTGACGGGGATAACACGAATCGACCCGTCGGAGGCCACGACCTCACCCTTTTGGGTAGGGGCCTCAACGATGCTCGGAAATGGACTAGGACACGTCCAAATGAGGGTAGAAGAGATTGTTACCCTTAGACGTCGCTTCGAGGCCATAGCTTGATTTTTGGCACGGTTGGAAAGGAGCGTCTTGCCCTCCTCTACGCGTAGCCACCAACGGATCGATATTCGGTGTAGGAAACCTCCACCAAAGATGAGCTCTAGGGTTGGAAAACCCTATTCATCACCACCACCAAGCTCCTCCTTCTCACCAAAACAAAACCCTTAGTGAATAAGGAAGAGAAGAGGGGTTTCGGCCTCCCTATGCCAGCTCCCGAGCCAATCAACCCAAAACCAGCCCCAAAAATCCAAGTGCCATCATCGCCCACGATTTCGGCCGCAAAGTACAAATTGGCGCTGTCGTCGGCGATAGCCGCTATCGCCTGGCGACAGCGGTAAAGAACTGACTCCGACCAGTCAACGCCACCGCTACGAACATTGCATGACACGTGTCACGGTGTCGCCTGCGTTAGCACTTACCGCCGACCGACAGCCTCTCAACAGAACCCTTCTCAACAGAACGCTATCGCCAGGCGATAGCCGCTATCGCCGGCGATAGCGCTGGATTCCAGAAATCCATCTTTCTGATTTGAGGTCTTACAACCCTCCCCTCCTTATAAAAATTTTGTCCCGAAATTTGTAAAAACAGGCATATAAATATATCCAAAAAGGTCTTTACATAAAGGGAAAAAAGAGAGATAAAAGTCACCGAAACAGCTCGGGAAACTCCTCCATCATGGTCTACTCACGCTCCCATGAGAGTTCCTTGCGACCGCAGTTGTCCCAATGGACCTTTACCATACGGATCGCCCTGTTCCGCAACTGACGCACCTCAGCATCCTCGATGCTAACGGGCCTGACCGCCGTCTTAAGCCCACTATCCACGGGCACCTGATCCGCCGCGACCACATGCGTAGGCTCTTGCACTGCCTTCCACAACACGGAGATGTGGAATACATCGTGTAGCCCACTCAGTTCCGCCGATAGTGCAAGCCTATAAGCCGCCTCGCCGACGCGCTCGATGATCTCAAACGGTCCGAGGTATCTCGGACTCAGATTTTTCAAGAGTCGAATCCTGGATACACCCTTGAACGGCCTGATCTTCAAGTAAACCCAATTGCCAACGGCGAACTGGACGTCGCAGTGCTTCGCATTATAGTACTTCGCCTACCTATCCTGCGCAACCAAAAGCCTCTCCCGGATCATACGCACCGTCGAAGTCACCTCTTCGACGTCTTTCCTCTTGAAAAGCTTCGTCTCGCCCATTTCCGCCCAAGCTAAGGGAGTGCGGCACTTCCTGCCATAGAGGGCCTCGAAAGGTGCCATCTGAATACTCGTCTGGTAGCTGTTGTTGTACGCGAACTCAACAAGAAAGAGGTGATCTTCCCACCCCTTGCCGAAATCCAGGACGCACATCCGGAGCATGTCCTCCATCGTCTTATTGGTACGCTCAGTTTGGCCATCCGCCTGAGGATGAAAGGCCATGCTAAACTCCAGCTTCGTACCCAATAGACGGTTGACTAGCCTCCAGTCGCTCGAAGTAAAGCGTCCATCTCGATCACTGACGATGCTACGGGGCACACCGTGCAATCGTACTATTGTATCAACATACAGCTTCGCCAACTTCTCCACCGAGTCATCCCTCCGGTTGGGGATAAAGTGCGCCACCTTCATCAGCCGGTCTACGACTACCCAGATGGCATCGTTCCCGCGCTGCGATCTCGGCAGCCCATGCACGAAATCCATGGAAACGTCATCGAATTTCCACTCTGGAACTGGTAATGACTTCAAAAAGCCACCGGGCTTCTGACATTCCGCCTTCACTAGCGCACAAGTGTGGCACTTGGCCACGCAGTGAACAATGTCCCTCTTCATACCCGGCCACCAGAAAAGGACCTTCATGTCCTTGTACATCTTCGTGCTCCCCGGATGAACTGAATACCTGGTACGATGCGCCTCGTACATCAACTCATCGCGCAGCTCACCCACCTTGGGGACGCACAAACGGTCGCCTCTCCACAGCAACCCGTCACGCACCTGAAACTGGGCATCCGGCCCACCACCAGCCTCCTCCGCGTAGCGCTTTAAACTCGGATCGAGTTCTAAAGCCTGGCGGACTCTATCTGCGAGGTCGTACTGTACCTCAGTCCAACTCAAACAAGCACCGGCACTGCTCCTCTTCTCTACGCAAGAAATACCCAAGGCCTCCAGGTCACGTATCAGGTGCTCATCATGCATCTGAATCCAGTTGGCCTGCGCTGGAGCCCTGCGACTGAGTGCATCTGCGACAACATTTCCCTTCCCGGGAGTGTAGTGGATCTCGAAGGTGTAGTCCCCAAGGAACTCCATCCACCTCTGCTGCCGCATATTCAGCCCCTTCTACGTCAGAAGGTACTTCAGGCTCTTATGGTCCGTGAAGATGTCGATCTTCAGGCCATACACATAATGCCGCCAAAGCTTCAGGGCAAATATCACGGCCGCCAACTCCAAGTCGTGGACCGGATAGTTCCGCTCGTGCACCTTCAGCTGGCGAGAGCCGTACGCTATTACCTTGCCATGCTGCTGCAGAACACAGCCAAGGCCGCTCCCAGAAGCGTCGGTGTAGATCTCGTAGCCCTCCGTGCCGCAAGGCAAACATAAGATCGGCGCCGTGGTAAGCCGCCGCTTCAACTCCTCGAAAGCCTGCGCACACGCAGGCGTCCAAATAAACTCCTGCATCTTCCGTGTCAGCGTCGTAAGAGGCAGCGCGATCCGTGAGAAGTTCTCCACAAAGCGCCTGTAATAGTCAGCCAGCCCGAGAAAGCTACGGACCTCCGCTACAGTAGAAAGAACAGGCCACTCCCTGATGACCGCAACCTTCATCGGATCTACCGCCACACCCGCTCCACTAACCACATGGCCTAAGAACGCCACGGAAGGTAACCAGAACTCGCACTTCGAGAACTTGGCATACAGCTGGTTCCTCCTCAGAACCTCCAAGACTACTCGCAGGTGATCACCGTGCTCCTCCTCGGACTGAGAGTAGACCAGTATGTCGTCAAGGAAGACGACCACAAACCGGTCGAGGTACTCTCGGAAAGTCCGGTGCATCAAGTCCATAAACACCGAAGGCGCATTAGACAGCCCAAACAGCATCACGGTGAACTCATACTGCCCGTACCTTGTACTAAAGGCAGTCTTCGGGATGTCGCACTCCCTGATCCGCACCTGATAATAGCCGGACTTCAAGTCCAGCTTTGAGTATACTGTCGAACCAACAAGCTGGTCGAACAAGTCGTCTATCCTCGGAAGAGGATACTTGTTCTTCTCGGTCAGCTTGTTCAGCTCCCGATAATCGATGCAAAGCCACAGGCTACCGTCCTTCTTTTTGACAAAGAGGACCGGTGCACTCCAAGGTGAGGAACTCGGACGCACGTAGCCCTGCTCAAGCAGCTCCTGCAACTGCAGCTTCAACTCCTCCAACTCCTTCGGAGCCATACGATACGGCGAGCGGGCCACAGGCTTAGCGCCTGGCACCAACTCAATCGTGAAATCTATCTCCCGCTGCGGTGGAGCACCGGGGAGATCGCTCGGGAACACATCGGGGCACTCTGAAACTACCAGAACATCCACTAGGCTGGGCCTCGACGTTGAAGCCTCCACTAGAGTAAAGAATAACTCTGCTCCCTGTCGCACTGCCTTGGACACCTGGAGAGCAGACATCAGCATCTTGCTCGATCCACGCATGCCCGCAAAGACCATCTCACGATCGACACACTGCCCAAACCTCACCTCCTTGGTGGTGCAATCGATGCACGCACGCTGTTCCGACATCCAGTCCATGCCGAAGATTACATCGAACTCGACCAGGGGGAGTAACGATGCTTTCAGGTCATACTCCTGGCTTCCAACTAGAACCTTCACGCAACAACTCCTCTCCACACACATCGAATAACCATTCGGCAGTAGGACCTCCAGTCCATCTGCAGAAGCGATCGACGGCGCACCAATACGTTGGACGAAGTCCGACGATAAGAAGGACTGCGAAGCTCCAGTATCGAAAAGCGCTCTCGCAGGAACGCCTAAAACATTTACAAAGCCTACGCCGCCAAACAAGGTTAGCATGAACACTAAAACAAGTATATAAAACAGTAAGGACTGTATCTTAAATTATACCTGTCACGACGTCCTTGGCTTTGATAGCCTCCTGCTGACCAAGACTGAAGACTCTGGGCTGCGGGGGAGCCATTGTTGGAGTTACCATTGTGATCTAGAAGTGGTCAAACATGTAATGTCACTGCCAACGCGATATGAGCCTGCAGGGTCGCACATAAGAGCATGTGGAGAAGTTGGAAGATTGACTATGTTGGTAAATGTTACCAATCACCATATAGAATGGGGGAAGTCCAGCAAATGTTGCTGTCTGAATTCGTCGGGTTTACACGGATAGAATTCGTCGGATTCGTCAGGATTCGTCGGATTGTCCCGTGAAAACTCGACGAATTATTACAGAGTCCCTTAACTCGGCAAGTGTTGACGTCTGATCGGATTCGTCGGAATTCGTCGGGTCGTTCCGTGGAAACTCGACGAACTGTTACAGAGATCATTAACTCGGCAAATGTTGCCGTCTGATGTGATTCGTCGGAATCGTCGGATTGTCCCGTGAAATCTCGACGAATTATCACAGAGAGCATTAACTCGGCAAATGTTGCCGTCTGATGTGATTCGTCGGAATTCGTCGGATTGTCCCGTGAAAACTCGACGAATGCTGTTCCGTGGAATCCCGACGAATTGTAACAGAAGCCCCTATTCTGCTGTGTGGTCTGCGGATAACGATTCTTCTAGAAGCTGTTTATCCTTTGGGTATAAATAGGACTTCTTTTAGGGTTCTCATAACTAACAAAATAGAAGCCGACGGAAGGAGTTCCGCTCTCGCTCGAACCCTAGACGGAAGTGTTCCGTCGTTCTGAATCGCCTCCGCCGACTTCCTCTCCGACGATTTTCGCCGGTGTTGTTCTTCCTGAAGCGGATCTAGCAATCCGTGGAAGCGCAAGGTGTAGTCTTCTTCTCCCGGCTCGTGTGGACTGCTGTAGAGACGTAGACATTATTCTACGTGAGAACTCTTGCAAAGCCGACGAAGGCAATCTTCTTCTTGGAGCATCTAGGTTGGATTTGATCCAATCCCGTCAAGGTAATTTCATACCTAGCATTTTGATTAACTTCTTGATTCAATATTCATGGTCGATCCGAATCTTTTGGGTTGTTTCTCTTCATATCCGCTGCGCCTATATTTGATGTATGGTTCTAGAAAAACCCAACAGCCATACGGGAGGCAGTGGACTCAGCCGCCTTCCCCTTCTCAGAAAAAGATGGCCCAGTCTTCTTCTCTGACCTTGGAAGCCCACTGCGGCAATCCCAAGAGAAATGGCCAGGCTTGCCACAAGTAAAACAAATAAGAGGGCCACGTCCAGACGACGCGCCCGAAGTAGAGGGAGCTGGCCCAGAAAATCGAGCCTTCTTCTAGCGATTCAACCTCCGTAACTTCGCCGCACTCGGCGCCTTGCCCTCCGGCACTGCCTCGACCACAGCCACCTTGCCCTTCTCCCTGAGCATGTCCTGCTCAAGCGCTCGGGCTGAACTAACGAGGGTCGTGAAACCCTGCGTCAACGGCCCTGTCAGAAGGTACCACAACTCACTACGCAAGCCTCTGTAGAACCTGTTCACCCTTCTCCCCTCGTCATCGAAAGAAGTTCCAGCGTAACGCCCGAGGCGGGTGAACTCATATAGGTAGTCATCAACCAGTCTATCACCCTGCGTCAGAGCCAGAAACTGGTTCTCCATCGCGATATGCTGCGACGGAGGCACATACCTTGCCAGGAAGATTCTCGAGAACTCTTCCATTGGCACATCAACCAGTCGCCTTCCCGCAAACTGGCGCCTCTCTACCTCATCCCACCACCGCCTGGATTCCTTTTCCAACAAGAAGGTAGCGAAGGTCACTTTCTGCGCTTCATCTGACTGTGTCGCTGTCAGAATTCGCTCCATATGCGACAGCTAGTCCTCGACCTTAGCTGGGGATTCAACCCTGGTAAACGGAGGAGGTCGAAATCCCAGGAAGTGCTTCAGTTGTTGCTCAACAGCACGCCTCACGTGGACCTGCTCCACTCTTAGTGGCTCTGGGGCCACTTCCTGCACCGGCGGTTGACCTTGCCTTCCAGGCTGGCCATTCAACGCAGCTAGAACGACTTCTGCAACTAGCTGAACCATCTCAGCAGACGGAGGTGTAGGAGCCTCAGCAGACCCGTTACTCTCAACCACGTCACGGGGACGCGACGGTCCTGCTGCACTTTGAGTGCCCTACACGAGTGCAACACACAGTTAAGCGACAGCATAGTCGTAACTAACAACAAAAGGAACACTCAGGTTCCAAAATCATGCAATAATTGTTGGTTTGTTGTTACATTTTATTCCTAAGTGGACATTTTTGGGTTTATTTTACATCTCGATGGTAGCGCACACACGTGCTCACCACCCCTTAAAAGAATTCGTCCACGAATTCCTTAGAAGGACACGGAACCCTAGAAGCTGATACCAATTTGTAACACCCCCATCCGTTTGGAAGCATATAACAGAGGGTCCGGCCGGGGCCCCATGCCATATACTACAAAACAAACGGGAACGTCACTTAATTGAAATATCGAACGACGCTATACAACGAAGCCTAACTCAGAGCATTCTATGCGGAAGCAAAAGAGGGAGACAAGAAATATAAACCACAAAACCAGAACCCGGGTATGTCCACTTCTATTACTTGGAATGAAATGTTTTATACAACAAAATTTAGGCACGACGGCCTTACAATTTACCAACATCGGCGCGCAGCCCGGCCATACATGAAAAGCAAAAGAACATCAAAAGGCCTTCAAGGGCCGTAGTAGCACAAGGGCTTCAGCCCACTATGAGCCCGCTATGTTCCCGCTCGGTCCAGCACCTGTACAACAAGCCCACCAAAAACGGTGGCAAAACAGGGCAACGGTCAGCTAAAGCTGACCAAATTATAATGACCCCACCCCTTCGAGGGGGTGGCAGTTTCCCGTCCCTGCAAGAGCATCACAACATATATATATATATATATAACAGAATGAAGCGGCTAGCAAAGCCCACAACAGTTCGAACATATGCAACAATAACAAACGTGGGAATGACCTCCATGTCTCGTGCTCTCAGGCACTCTTTGGTGTACTCCGCCTTCCACCACCATCCATTCTTGATGGCTTTGCCCTTCGAGGCTAAAGTCGGTGGCCCGAATACCAGGGCTCCCCCGTACTTTAATTGTGAACATCCCGTAGTCCGAAGACTCTTTCCCATTGCTTCCCGACATGCTGTACGAGACTCGCTAATCAGGTGCTGCAATGGTGCGGTTTCAGGTTTGCCAAATGCCCGTTGTTCACAGCTCTCGTTGTACAACACGAAGAGCGGGTATGACGTCCCCTCAGCCCAGGTACTCTCAATTAGCCGGCTCTATGGGCCGCTAAGTCATCCACCAGGACACCCTTACAGGTCGGGCACACAGGCCACAGGTCCTCTCAACAGGTGGGCACAACAACATCACCAGAACTCAGTCTGGGAGCTGTCGCCGGCGTTAACGCTAACGCCTGGCGATAGCGCACAGAAACCCCATTTTGGCTTCTAGCTGTGGGTGCTTCCCGGGGCACACCCCCAGGCATTGCTGCACACGCAGTAGCACTCCCACTGCCTCAGAACGCCCAAAATCACCAGAACCAAGTCTGGAAGCTATCGCCTGGCGATATTCAATATCGCTAGCGATAGTGAACAGAACTCCACTTATGCTTCTAACTTCAGGTGCTCCCCGGGGCACATCCCCGGGCGTTGCTGCGCATGCAGTAGCACCCTCTAGTCCTACGAAGCAGTATAACAACACGGAGTTTTCCCCCGGCACGCATAATATCAAAAGCATCACCAATCCGGACGAACCATCTCGGATGGGCTTCACACAGCGCGCCTATGCCTATTTTACGCATGGACTCTACATGTATGCAAGATTTGACGGGGATAACACGAATCGACCCGTCGGAGGCCACAACCTCACCCTTTTGGGTAGGGGCCTCAACGATGCTCGAAAATGGACTAGGACACGTCCAAATGAGGGTAGAAGAGATCGTTACCCTTAGACGTCGCTTCGAGGCCATAGCTTGATTTTTGGCACGGTTGGAAAGGAGCGTCTAGCCCTCCTCTACGCGTAGCCACCAACGGATCGGGATTTGGTGTTGGAAACCTCCACCAAAGATGAGCTCTAGGGTTGGAAAACCCTATTCATCACCACCACCAAGCTCCTCCTTCTCACCAAAACAAAACCCTTAGTGAATAAGGAAGAGAAGAGGGGTTTCGGCCTCCTTATGCCAGCTCCCGAGCCAATCAACCCAAAACCAGCCCCAAAAATCCAAGTGCCATCAATGCCCACGATTTCGGCCGCAAAGTACAAATTGGCGCTGTCGCCGACGATAGCCGCTATCGCCTGGCGACAGCGGTAAAGAACCGACTCCGACCAGTCAACGCCACCGCTACGAACAGTGCATGACACGTGTCACGGTGTCGCCTGCGTTAGCACTTACCGCCGACCGACAGCCTCTCGACAGAACCCTTCTCAACAGAACCCCATCGCCGGGCGATAGCCGCTATCGCCGGCGATAGCGCTGGATTCCAGAAATCCATCTTTCTGATTTGAGGTCTTACATGATGCATGTTCTGAATCACTGCTTGAGTCATGGATAGCCATCATGCATAGATCATTTTCATTTGAATCATCTTCATCTTCAGAGGAGCTGGATGATGACTCTGATTCAGTCTCATCCATGTCTCAGCCACAAAGCCCTTTCCCTTGTGTTTATGTTTGTGGGAGGATAGCTTGCTGGAGTGTTTCTTTTCTTCCTTTTCTCTTCTTCTTTCCTTCTTTTGATTTTCTAGACACCCAGGTAGGATGTGTCCAGGCTTCCTGCAACCAAAATAAATAATTTCTTTAGAATGTGTTTTGTCATACCTTGGTTTCTCCTTGGATCTGAAGTCCTTCTTTCTGAGGTCCTTTCTAGCCATTTTGTAGAATATTTTGGCTAGGAGGCTCATGAACTCCATTTCTCCTGGAGCTTTGTCTTCCTCATCTGTTGCCTGAAAAGCAATGCTTCTTTCCTTTTTGGTGGCTGGTGAGGAGGTAGACTGTTTAGCTTCTCTTGACTTGATAAGCTGCTCATAGGATTTTAGTTTGCCTAATAAGGTCTCAGTAGAGATCTCATTTAGGCTTCTGGATTCCTTGATTAGCCAGATCCTTGAGTCCCATGTGCTGGGGAAGCACATTAGGATCTTATCATTTATTTCAGTGATTGTGATCACTTTGTCCAAAGACTTCAGCTCATTGATGATGAGACTGAGTCTGTTATACATATATGCAACCATTTCAGTATCTCCCTTCTTGAAGTTCTCATATTGGGAGATGAGGTGGGATCTCCTATCATTTCTCTCATATGCAGATCCATCAACCATGTTGTTGAGAGAGTTCCAGATGTCCCTGACTGAGGTGCAGTCCACAACCTTCTGGAATATGTCATCAGACATGGTCTGTGCCAAGATGTTCATAGCTTTGGCATCAGCATTCCTCTATTTCTTCTGAGCATATGTCCACTCAGGAGGTGGAACAACATTATTATTGGTTGCTGTTTCATTACTTGTTGCTGCTGATGGAGTAGGAGGTCTTGTCAAAATAGAATTAAAAATATCTTCATCAATAGAGTTGATATATAGTTTGATCCTTGCTTTCCATAATGCAAACTTGTTAAGATTGCACATAGGAGGTATTGTGCTTGAGTAATCTTTGTTCTGTGCCATGAGTTTTTAGAAAAAGAAAACTCTAGAAGAAGTTAAGATCTAATTGATCTTTGGATTCAGGTGTTAGCCTGTGTAACCAATCAACCAACCTCTGATACTAATTGAAAGTGAGGTATTAGATCTTAGATTTACTCTAGAGGTGTGTGTGTGTGTGTGGGGGGGGGGGGAATAGAGTATTAAAAGTTTTAACTTATTTTGTAGCGGAATTAAAATAATGATATATATATATATATGTGTAATTGAGTGAGTAGAAAAACAAAATAATAAACACATCACAGTACAGAAAATAATACAAACACAGCAAAGACACAAAGATCTATAGTAGTTCCCCAATCAACCTGTGTACATCTACTCTTCTACCACCCTTGGAAGGAATCCACTTAGGTTTTTGATCAGGTGCCCTATGACCATTGAGATTTTGATCAGGTGCTCAAACCAAACCACAGGTTTTGATTAGGTGCCCTGCCACCAAAGGTTAACTTTTGAAGGGAGTTAAAACCCTGTATAAGGTGGGGTAAAAAGAATGAACAAAAAGAGTTTATGAAGTTCTTCTCTCTCAATAAGATCTGAGAGAAGACTAGAGGATTGATGTTGTTGTAAAGGTCCCCCTGTCTGATAGAGTTTGTTGACAGTTGGTGAAGCTTTCTCTTGGGTGTAGAAGACTAAGAATCAGTAGATGCTTCTGAGAGAAGATTTTAGTTATTCTCAGAGAATGAAGATGCTGCTATATATGAAAATTTCAGTTATTCTCAGAGAATGAAGATGCTGCTATAGATAAAGATTTCTGTATATCTTTTTTTTGTCTGTGTATCTCACAAGTCTATCTTCTATATGTATATCCTCTTGTATATATCTTATATACTGATTCATCCTTTTTCCTTAGATAAAATAATCTGATTTAAGAATTCAAATCTTCTGACAAGGAATAGAATAAACTGAGATAAATCTTTCTTGGGACTGCCATAACAACTTTCTGATTCTGCAAAAATACTTTAATTCCTTTTCTATGAAAGTTTCCTTTTCCAATATATGTCAACAGCTAGATTCTCGAAAGAAGAGAATAGAATGGATATATAAAAAGGAAAGATGGAATCTTGGCTTATCTGAATATGAATAAATCCAAATATTTGAATAGATCCGTTGCTGAATAGTCGATCTGAGTTCAGAGAAGGAAATAAATGGTCTTCAGGATTCGCCAAGCTCAAGAGGAATTTCGTCGAACAGAAAGCTGAGTTCGTCGAGCAGAAAGCTGAGTTCGTCGAACTGAATACTGAGTTACTCATTCGTCGAACAGAACACTGAGTTCATCGATCTCAATTAGGAGTTCGTCGAACTGAGACATAAAATCTATTGAACTGGTTTGGAAGACTGATTTCGTCGAGCTGGAGATCAAGTTCGTCGAACTGATACACGATGTTCGTCTAACACAGGAAGACGTTCGTCGAACACAGAAAACTTGGAATTTTCCTAAGTTTTAGCTAACTTAGATAGGCTTAGACCTTGACCCTAAGACTATACATTGGGGTCAACTAGAGCCCTAACCACAGATAGTGATCCTAGCCCAAATTAGTAATAGGGTTGTTCCAACACTTTTTAAGAAGCCAATCTCTATCAGGCTAGAGAACTTTTTCTCCAAATCTTTTTCTGTAGGGCTTGAGGGCCTGAGCTGTAGGATCTATTTTCAAATTTGAGATTGTAGGGCTTGAGTGCCTGAGTACTGTATGTCTTGAGGTGCTGAGCTTTATAGTCCTTGAGGGGATGAGATTTGTAGGGCTTGAGGGCCTGAGTTGTAAGCCTTGAGGGGCTGAGTTGTAAGCCTTGAGGGGCTGAGTTGTAGGGCTTGAGGGCCTGAGATTGTAGGGCTTGCATGCCTGAGATTTGGCCGAGTTTGCCGACCCTAACACACTGCTAGAAAGATGCATAGGAACAGTGGACTACTCAAAACACCCCATCTTGAGGAACCATTATACATCTGGTGTTCTTATGTGTTGTGTTTCTGTGTTTTATTGTTGTATTGTGTTAGATTAACTAAGTTCTTGAGCATAAATTACAAAAACAGCCATATCACCTAATACCCCCTCTCTAGGTGATAGTTCCATAACTTATAATAACCACCCATTATGGGTGGGTGCACATAGCAATTGAAAGTGAATTGATATCAGTTGAAACCTCTGATACCAATTGAAAGTGAGGTTAGATCTTAAAGTTACTCTAGAGGGGGGGGGGGGGGGGGTGAATAGAGTATTAAAAAATTTTTCACTTATTTTTATAGCAGAATTAAAATAGTGATATATATGTGTACTGAGTGAGTAATAAAAACAAACACAAAGAGAGCATACAACACAATACAGAAAAATAAACAATCATAGAGGACACAAGGATTTTATAGTAGTTCCCAAATAAACTTGGGTACGTCTACTCTTCTACCACCCTTGGTAGGATTCCACTAGGTTTTTGATCAGGTGCCCTATCACCAATGGATTTTTGATCAAGTGTCCAAACATCAAAGAGCTTTTGATCAGGTGCTCTAACCAAACTACAGGTTTTTGTTCAGGTGCCCTGCCACCAAGGGGTTAACTTTTGAAGGGAGTTATAACCCTGTACAAGAGGGGATAAAGACGGGTTTAAATGTTCTTCTCTGTCAATAATCTGAGAGAAGACTCTAGTGGAATGATGATTTAAAGCTCCCCCTGTCTGATTGAAATTTGTTGACAGCTTGAGGATGGAGCTTTCACTTGAATGAAGTATCTTCCTGATAGCTGATGAATCTGAGAGACAAAATGTTTCTCAGATTGTTTGTTGCTCTTTTGAAGATCTGAACTTGCAGCAGAAATCTAAGATAAGAATGTTGATGTTGTTCTCAGAGAATGAGGTGCTGCTTGAGGAAGATGAAGATCTGTGAAGCTTTTTCTGTATTTTTCTTTCTTCTTCCTCTCGACTGTATTCCTCTTCCTTTTTTTTTCTGTACAGTTATTCTATAATATGTTGTAATTGTTGTATCTGTTCTTTCTTTTCTTTTGATAATATATCTCTGACTGATTTCAAATTCAAATCCCTTGATTTAAGGAATAAAATATTCTGAAAGAGATATCCTGGGAACTGCAAATCTGACATGCTTTATTTCTTTTCCTTTTCCAAAGAAATGTCAACGCCTATTTTCGAAATAGGAGAATAATAAAAGGAAATATAATATCCTGACTTATCTGGAAGAAATAGAGCCGTTGCTAAAAGATCTGAGTTCAGAGAATAATATAACTGTATCTTCTGAAATAAATCTGCTGAAGAGAAATTTTCGTCGATCTGAACAAATTTCGTCGAACACAATGTTGAGTTCGTCGAACTGAATGTTGATTTTCTTCGACCTGAACTTATGTTGCTGATTTGTCGAACGCAGACTGCAATTCGTCGATCTCAAGCTGGAGGTCGTCGAACTGAAAGATAATATCTGATAAGCTAGCTGGAATATTGAATTCGTTGAGCTGAGAAGAACTTTCGTCGATCTAAACATCTGATACTTATTCTTCGAATGCAGAGCTGAGTTCGTCGAATGCTGAGACTGGGAGGTTCGTCGAACGCTGAGACTTGGTCAACCGCTGAGACTGAGGTTCATCAACCGCTGAGACGAGCTTTCGTCGACCGCTGAGAGCAAGTTCATCGAACGTAGAGAGGAGTTCGTCGAACGCAGACCAGAGTTCGTCGAATGTAGAACTTTGGCAAGTTCGTCGGATGCAGAAGCATGCCGTTCGTCGAACGCAGGATTGAGTTCGTCGAACGCAGTGTGGAGTTCATCGAACACAGAAAACTTATCTTTTCCTTAGTTCTAACAGCCTAAAACCTTGACCCTTTAGACTATACATTGGCGTCAACTTAGTCCTAATAAACAGATAGTGATCCTAGCCCAAATCAGTAATAGGGTTGTTCCAACACACCCATTATGGGTGGGTGCTCATTGTTGGATCTGTAGGCGCCCTTAGAGGGGGGGGGGGGGGGGGGGGTGAATAAGGGCTTTAAAAACTTTAAACTTTAATAGAAAACTTTTGATATTTTGTTCGAAATAATGTTAAATCAAAAGTAAAGAGATAATGAAATTAGAAATGAAATCAATTTTAGTAAACAAGAAAAGACATGATTATCATTTATAAAATCGATTACAAAAGCTGATTTCAATGACGCTAGAAGTTAAAGCGAATAATATGAAAAACCCTTTTTGTTTTCTATACCGACTCGTATCCCCACGAACTGGTTGGCTTTAGCCGATCTCTCCCCAGATACGGCCTCAAGCCGCTCTAGCCTTCCTATCCCCAAAAAGGCCTCGAGCACCCCCTAGATCTACTCCCTAGACCTAGTCGCCGTGTGGAGAATTCCTCCCTAAGTCCTACCTAGACCTAGTCACCGTGTGGCGAATTCCCCTAGTCCCCGCAAGGCCCTAGTCGCCGTGTGGCGAGTTCCTCTACCGAACACAAGACTTAAAGATTACAATTTGAAAAATAAAACAACACACAAACTAGAAACTCCCTCAAAAGTAGAACTTGATGTCGATGTAGATGCGATCGTATTGGTCTTCAAGTTCTTTGCATTCACGAACGTTGACGGAGTTCTTTGGGCTGCTTGAAGAAGGCTCTCACGAGAGATCTGAATATATGGCTTCAATTCCTTTCGTATTAGCAAGCAACAACGAAGGAGGCGCGCGTCATTTTATAGAATCAGCCACTACCGCCTGCGGTAGTACTACCGCCTGCGGTAGTACTACCGCCCCGCGGTAGCCATATTAGGCAAATGATCAGGCACGGATTGTGGCAGATTAGGCAACTTTTGACTGCCAAACATAGAGCACCGACTAACGCACCGCGGTAACGCTATCACGCCGCTCTTCAATCAACTCCAGATGGGATGTTTCCAAAAGCTACCTCCGGGCGTTAGACTTAACGCGCCGCGATAGAACTTGCCAAAATAGCGTCCCGTCGACATTCCTTTTTTTCCACTGTTTCCTTCTTGCAGTTCTTTCCATTTATACTCGCACCAGCAGTAGTGCTAACGCGCCATGGTAGAGCATATCTCTTTTCGTCTGGCGCATTTTTGTCGAGCTGGCCTCATATTTCGTTGACCAAATTTTCGTCGAACGGGATTCAACTTTCGTAGATTGCCAATTCGTCGAACACAGTGATAAGCATTTCGTCGAGCGCAACCTTCATTTTATCGATCGAATACTAGCGCCAGCGGTAGTTGTAACGCACCGCGGTAGAGCACTTCGTCGGGCACATCTTCGTCGAACGCCGCCTTCATTTCGTCGACCTCCATTTCGTCGATCGCTAGCGCCAGCGGTAGTTCTAGCGCACTGCGGTAAAGCATGCATTTTGTCGAGCGCCGTGGTAGAGCATGCAGTTCATTGAACACAGGTTTCATTTCGTCGAGCGCCAGTTCGTCAAACGCAGCTTTCATTTCGTCGAACGACAGTTCCATTCACAACGGTTTCCGATTCGCTAACGCCATCAGTAGTGTTAGCGCCGGGCATTAATAATAACGCGAGCGGTAGTTCTTTTTTTCAGATAATCTTTACCGATTAGCATCCTGTTCATAGGGTTATATAATTATAATTCCTGCACACAATAAACACAAGCAAGATCAAATACAATAGGATTTGTTATTGTCAAACCAAGAGATGCGGAAAGCATGTTCCAACAAACTACCCCTTTTGATAATAACAAATCTCTTTAGAAAGAAATAGTTCAAAAGATAAGAATTGTGTTTATTAAAAAAGATTAACATGAAATTTAAGACATGTGCATATGCTCCCCCTAAATGAATGCTCCCCCTAAGTGAATGCCCCCCTACAACAAAACTTCCTATGAACTTGACTCCCCAAGACATGTTAATTTCTTTCAAATTTATTCTCCCCTTTTTGGTATTATCAAAAGAGGGTGGAGAGGTAGTCCAATAAAAAGTGTGCAATAACTGTGTAGAGAGGGAATGATCATGATAAAGAGTGAACCGCTTAGGAAAAAATACAATAGATAGGAGTGAAAAAAAGGAATGTGAAAAATTGTCATAAAGAAACCACTTGTTGGGAAAAGTATTCATGATCGAGCGTACAAGTAGTAAAGAGGTGGAAAGCATGACGAAATACTTTTTGAAGTGAACATCTATATAAGAATTGTGAAGCATAGTAAATGATTAAGAATTTTAGACATAACAAAATAGATGTTGTAGCATTTTAAGTACACAAAGGATTTTGCTTTATAAACGTTTTAAGCATAAAAAGTAATGATTTCCAAGTAACAAATTTACCCAGACAATATGTCTACACCCTAGTCCCATACTAAGTGACGGATGGGCATGAGGAGCTGCATACATGCTGTAGGTTGGGGTGTTAGTCCCATATGCAAACACTAGACAAAAACTTAACCTAACACTCTTTCCCCCAGTGCCCCGCAAGGCCCCACTGGAACCCTCCCCGGTTAAGGACAAGACATGACTAGAGATAAGGTTATCTAATGTCTACAACCCTACGCCCCCGCTATGGTGAGATATGAAGTCATGGATAATAATTATTGGAAACATTTAAGCGCTTTAAATCTAATGATGAGTTCATAGCTTATGGATTTATATTTTTATTTGAATTTAGTAAACAAAAACTCACATAGCTATTTTGAAATCCCTTGATGAATCAGAGTTTTAGCATTACAATATTTTCATGTTGAGAGCAACCAATATAAATTTTACCAAACAAGTCTACCATATGTTAAAAAAAGGAATTTTGATATTTAAGACTTTGATATAAGCATGAAAGCGCAATGTAAAAATATATGGTGATGATGATGCGGAAGACTTGTAGAAATACAAGAAAACATCTTTTTATAAATATGACGATTCATAAGAAGATATATGAGTTAAATTCCAAAAATGAAGATGTTTTTGTAAATTATTTTGCATTTAATATCTTTAATTTTGACAATAAAGTAACCAAGCATGAAATAATGTTTTCAAAGAGAAATTACTACAACGTTATATTAATTCACAAATTTAAAACATACAAAACATTGTAGAGATCATGCTAGATTATCTAGTGCATTTCATAAATAAAGAGAAGTATAGAATTTGCATTAGGATCTAATACTCATGAGAAGAAGTGTTATGGAAGATAATGATGTTCACATAAGTGTATTTTTGAGTAGAGTAAACAAATGTTTTAATAAAAAATGAATGAAATATATAAAGTAAAGAGCACAATAAAACACAAATAATTTTACTTCCACACACTTCATTGCAAAAAAAATTTACAGCTACCATGGTGCTTTGCACGCACAATGCTCATTAAGACTTATCAGGGTGCAAAGTAGTGCTTGGGGGATCACATATATTTTATTTTAGTATTGAAACTAGTGATCTGGTGTACCTAAGAGTAAGTGGTTTTTATTTTGAAAGAAAGATAAGGTTTGCACAAAACACTTTACTATTCTTTCCAAGGTGCTCAACCTCACAACGCTTATTAAGACTTATCAGGAGGTTCAAGTAGTGCTTGGTGGAGTTATCTTTATCACTTTATTTTATGATTTTTGTTTTGTACAAAGTTCTCCGAATACACTTGTTTTGCAAACTAATATAATTTATGAAAACATAACCACTTTTCTTAACTTTTAAAAGTGCAAATAAAGGTAGTGTAGGTAAGATACTTGTGCAATTTTAATTCATTGTACTATTACAAAACATACACAAGCATTCTTAGATTAAGAAACATATGTAGACAATGCCAAAATAAGTGAGTGAATAAATATCATTATCAAACATAAAACATTTACTCATACTTAGAGGCATGGTAAGCTTAGTTCTACACAACATTTACAATACAATTTATGCACAAATGAGTAGATATATCAAAGCATGATAAAAACAATGTTCAACGTAGTTTGAAGGAATGAATTGAAACATTGTAGAAGGTCTAAAAGATGGGTTAAATCATGATTGATTTTCAATGAAGTCCATACAGTATTTTTGATATTTTAAAAAAATAATTTTGATTTAAAGTTTGAACTCTTACAATTTGATCTTGGACTTCCTGAGGTCTACCCTGTGAGGGGTTTTCCCTGCACTAGGTGATGTGATGGGATGATAACCCAAATCACCATTTCGCAAGATACATGTAAATAGAAAAGATAAGTTCAAAAATAACAATTTTTGATACTTATTTTGTTTTATATTTTTGCATTTGATTTTTGCATATAGGAATAGAATTCAAACAAATATCCAAAGACAAAAAAAATAATTTTTTTTTGTAATTTGGTTTTTGTAATTTTGTATTTTAATTTTTCAAAAAACAAGTACAGGCAGAATTGCAAAAATGAGCAGCACATATAAAATAATATATTTTTATTGATTTTTCAGAATTTTAAAATTTTAGTAAATTGGATACTTGAACTAGCGCTGGCGTTAGGTACTAACGCCTGCGTTAGCTCACAGAGAGTTCTTATTTTTATCATATAACCTAGATTTTCTTCGATTTTGCTTCCGATTTTTCTTAATTATGTTTGTGCAATGTAAGGCCTGTCTAATGAAGTGAAGAGACGAGAAGAAATCACAAAAAGTTGTGGAAGTTAAAATTTTAGTACATGGGTTTCACATTCATTAAAGCTCCATATTCATTAGACCTTAATTCTTGAGTTTTGCACCACACATGCATGAGTGAAATGATCATAAATAAGTGAAATAATATTCATGCAATTTTTTTCAATTCGGATTTGACATGATTAAGATTAAACATACTAGGGGTAATCAAGAATGACGCAAATATATTAAATACCTTGCGCATTTTATAAATTTAGCCTAATACCCCTAAAAACACATTTTAAATCCATTTTGACACTTATTTCATTTAGTCTTAATAATATCATATGACAAATTTAGTTTTTCAAATTTTATAAGACTTTTAGGAAATGAATTTAGAAGGATAGAAATAAAAAGGATAAGTAGATCACTTGAGAAATGATATGACTTTTTATTCAACTTTATTCAATTTGATTTATTTATGAATTTTGGTTTAATATGTGAGAGTCATATCACAAGTTAGACAAAGTGATCATATCACGATGGATCAACAAAAAGGAAAATAAACAAACAAAAAGAAAAAGGTTAGGCATATCATAAAGTAAAATGATGATATTTCATGTTTAGTTGATTTCTACTTCATGCAAATGATTGAATTCTAATGAATGAGATATTTAGGTATCCAAAGAGGACCGGGTGTGACGATTCCTTTGGGTACCCAAATACATCATGTTTGCTTTTGGGGAGATAGTGATGAATAGGCCATTTTGAGTGGAGTTAGTGTTTCATCTTTAACTTTGGGCCTCCATTCAAACCTTGGACACACATTATTTTTAGTTTTCAAATTTCCATAATCATTTACTTGAATATTTGGATCAAACTGATTTTTGAATTTATAATTTGGAGGAAATTTGTTTGCATTTAATTTTAGGTTGGGAGAAACATGATTTTGTATATAATGGTGATTTTGATTTTGATTTACAAATCTTTTATATTTCTTACTCCCATTATTAAACTTAGTTAAGATGTTCTTATTCATATTCAACTTGTTTTTAGATATAGTTTGATATTGTGAATTTGTATTTACCATTTTCATAAGCAAGTTGATTTTTGATTTTAATTCATCATTCTTAACTATAAGATTATGTCTAGCTTTATTATAAGCGATTATGCTGTTTTTAAGAATGGAAACAATTGAATCAATATGATTTAGATAGTTATTTCTATATTCATCAAATGTTTCATCCATCTCTTTAATTTCAATTTTATAGTCCTTACAGTTAGCACAATCATTTTTCAAGGATGAATTTTCTAAACATAATCTTTCATTTTGTTCTTTTATAAAAAGAAGTTCCTTTTCAAGTTTCTTGTGTTTTTCTTTTAATTCATTATATTCTACACAAGGTGTAGTGTTTTCAACTAAGGAACCATGGATAGAACTAGATAAATTTGAATTTGATTGTTCATTAATTTTTTCCTTTAAATTTTTATTTTCTAAGCGCAAATGTTTATTAGCATTTTTTAATTTCTTAATTTTGCGCTTTGTAGTTTGAAGCAATTGTAATGAAGAGATAGAAGTACAAAAAATTGAATTTGATTTCCTTACATTGCTTTCAGGAGAGGCACGATTTGAACATATCATTTCTTTGGCATCTTTTTGGCACTCCTCTTCCGAAGATAGTATTTCTTCTTCTCTTTCACTTGATGTGCACTTCATGGATTCGTCATGAGAGGAGCATTCTTGAAGTCTAGTGAAAGCTTGCATATTCTCTGGTTCTTATGATTGTTCCATACCTGTAGAAGGAGAATCATACATTTCTTCAAGAAATTTCCATACTTTGTATGCACTAGAAAAACAATATATTAATTTGAAGATATCTTGAGATAAAACACAGAAAATATAGTTCATAGATTTTGCATTTAGGTGACGCTCTTGTTTATTTGATTCATCCGCTGGTCTTGTTATTGTTATATCCCATGCGTTGATATCTAATGTTTTAATAAACCTTTCCATTAACAAGTTCCACCCTTTATAATTTCTTCCTTCGAATAAAGGTGGTACAAGAGATTTTTCTTCTTCATAAAAATTTCCCTCACTAATAGAAGCGTGATCATGAGACGCCATTATTCCCAGTTGTTAAGACAATTTGGAATAACCTGGCTTTGATACCACTTGTTGGATCTGTATGCGCCCTTAGAGGGGGGGGGGGGGGTGAATAAGGGTTTTAAAAACTTTAAACTTTAATAGAAAACTTTTAATATTTTGTTCGAAGTAATGTTAAATCAAAAGTAATGAGATAATGAAATTAGAAATGAAATCAATTTTATTAAACAAGAAAAGACATGATTATCATTTATAAAATTGATTACAAAATTTGATTTCAATGACGCAAGAAATCAAAGCGAATAATATGAAAAACCCTTTTTGTTTTCTATACCGACTCGTATCCCCACGAACTGGCTGGCTTTAGCCGATCTCTCCCCAGATACGGCCTCAAGCCGCTCTAGCCTTCCTATCCCCAGAAAGGCCTCGATCACCCCCTAGATCTACTCCCTAGACCTAGTCACCATGTGGCAAATTCCTCCCTAAGTCCTACCTAGACCTAGTCGCCGTGTGGCGAATTCCCCCTAGTCCCCGCAAGGCCCTAGTCGCCGTGTGGCGAGTTCCTCTACCAAACACAAGACATAAAGATTACAATTTGAAAAATAAAACAAGACACAAACTAGAAACTCCCTCAAAAGTAGAACTTGATGTCGATGTAGATGCGATCGTATTGGTCTTCAAGTTCTTTGCGTTGACGAACATTGACGGAGTTCTTCGGGCTGCTTGAAGAAGGCTCTCACGAGAGATCTGAATAAATGGCGTCAATTCCTTTCGTATCAGCAAGCAACAACGGAGGAGGTGCGCATCATTTTATAGAATCAGCCACTACACCCTGCGGTAGTACTACCGCCCCGCGGTAGCCATATTAGGCAAATGATCAGGCATGGATTGTGGCAGATTAGGCAACTTTTGACTGCCAAACATAGAGCACCGACTAACGTGCCGCGGTAACGCTATCGCGCCGCGATAGCAAGATATCCTTCCATCAGCCATTATCTCCTTCCAAATCTGCTCTTCAATCAACTCCAGATGGGAAGTTTCCAAAAGATACCGCCAGGCGTTAGACTTAACGCGCCGCGATAGAACTTGCCAAAATAGCATCCCGTCGACATTCCTTTTTCTCCACTATTTCCTTCTTGCACTTCTTTCCATTTATACTAGCGCCATCAGTAGTGCTAACGCGCCGTGGTAGAGCATATCTCTTTTCGTCTGACGCATTTTCGTCGAGCTGGCCTTATATTTTGTTGACTGAATTTTCGTCAAACGGGATTCAACTTTCGTCGATTGCCAATTCGTCGAACGCAGTGATAAGCATTTCATCAAGCGCAGCCTTCATTTCGTCAATCGAATACTAGCACCAGTGGTAGTTGTAACACACCGCGGTAGAGCACTTCGTCGGGCACACCTTCGTCGAACGCCGCCTTCATTTCGTCAACCTCCATTTCGTCGATCGCTAGCGCCAGCGGTAGTTCTAGCGCGCCGCGGTAAAGCATGCATTTCGTCGAGCGTCGTGGTAGAGCATGTAGTTCGTTGAACGCATGTTTCATTTCGTCGAGCGCCAGTTCATCGAACGCAGCTTTCATTTCGTCGAACAACAGTTCCGTTCTCAGCGGTTTCCGATTCGCTAACGCCAGCGGTAGTGTTAGCGCGGGGCGTTAATAATAACGCTAGCGGTAGTTCTTTTTTTCAGATAATCTTTATCGATTAGCATCCTGTTCATAGGGTTATATAATTATAGTTCCTGCACATAATAAACACAAGCAAGATCAAATACAATAGGATTTGTTATTGTCAAACCAAGAGATGCGGAAAGCATGTTCCAACACACATAGCTAAAACCATATCTACTTGCACGTAGTAAATTATTATAAAAATATTGTTGGAGTTTCAACGGTGATCTTGATGTAATCAAGCAGTTAGTCTCACTGCCAACGCGATATGAGCCTATAGGGTCACACATAAGAGCATTTGGAGAAGTTGGAGGAAGGATTGTGTTGGCCTTGCTCATATTGGATATGAGTGAAATGGTCAATCCTATAACTATTTGGAGTGGAGTTGGTTCGGGAAGACTTCTCCTAGATATTGGGAATATTGTATGGAGCATGTCGAAGAAGGCTATAAGACGATATTATGAATATCGTCGAGTAGACTTCAAATCATGACAGAAAGCCTGTTGTTGGGATCAAAAGCCGATATTATGAATATCGACTCGTGATCGATGTCGTTGAGAATGTCTCGACGACATAAACAATGGAGATTTTGTCGAGAGGTCTGGACGAATTCGTCGAGATGTCTCGACGAGTTCATCGAGAGACTGTCTCGACGAATGTTCCTTGTCTTCGAGACTGTCTCAGCGACATACTGTCACTGCTCCTTTCGCCGAGAATGTCTCGACGAATGGTTGCATTCATCGAGATGTCTTGACAATTTTGTCAAGATGTCTCGACGATTTCGTCGAGACTATCTCGATGATTTCGTTGAGATTGTCTCAACGATTACATAGAGAGTGTCTCGATGATTTCGTCGAGATGTCTTGACGAATGAAGTGTTATCCCAACAAAACTTTTTTGCTCTGCTTAACTGGGTTTGCGGATATCCAGGGTCGCGGTCTACCTTATTCCTATGGGTATAAAAGGCTAGACCCTTTTAGGTTTTACTAGACCTGACAGAGACCGAGAGCGACGATACATCAGAAGTGCGATCCTGAACGGTGTGCCTTCAGGAGATCAAAGATCGACAAGAAGAGTTCCCGTGGGATCTAATCGCTCCCCAGTTCGTCCCTTGAAGTCTCCGCCTCTCCTTAGACGGATTTAGTAATCTGTGGTGATGTAGAGGGTGTTGTTTAATGGGTGTCAACTTATCACCTGGGGGGGGGGGGGGTGAATAGGTTATACAAATTATTTTATCCCCTTTAGGTGTTCTTGATTTCTGATTAATAAATCTATAAATTATAAAGCACAACACAGAAAAGCATACAGTGATCTACAGAGGTTCCTCAAGACCGGGTGTCTTGAGTAGTCCTCTTTCCCTCTGTGCCTACCTAACAGTGTTCTAGACTCGGCAAACTCCGCCAAATCTTCAGGCCCGCAAGCCTTACAATACGGACCCGCAAGTCCTACAGCCTAGGCCGAGCCCGCAAGCTCGACACTCAGGCCCTCAAGCCCTACACAACACATACCCGCAAGTCTTGTGCCTATAGCCTAGGCCCGCAAGCCCTTACTGCACCCGAGCCCTCAAGCTCGACAAGATTGGACCCGCAAGTCCACTGCCCTGGCCCTCAAGCCTCACAGCTCTCCAGCCCTCAAGCTAGATGATGTCGGACCCACAAGTCCACTGCCATGGCCCTCAAGCCTCACAGCTCTCCAGCCCTAAAGCTAGACAAACTCGGACCCACAAGTCCACTGTCCTGGCCCTCAAGCCTCACAGCTCTCCAACCCTCAAGCTAAACACTTAGGCCCTCAAGCCTTACAACAATAAAAGTTTTACAGTAATAAAGACTGTTTCTTCTGCCTGATGAAGATCGACAACTTAGCCTGATGGAGATCGGCAACTTGAGGTTGAAGAAGATGTTTTTGATTCAGATCTTGAAAGCACAGTTCTTCTTCAATCTCTTTTCTTAGCCTGATGATGAACAACTTCTTATCAGTCAATGGAGATGACTGATTCTTTTGAGAATGCTTGATTCTTGTTCTCTACTTGTTGTTCTTCTTCTCCGCAAAATGTACTATTGCATTGAGAAGCAACAACGGGATTATTTCTTATTGATTGATTTCTCTCTGACGAAGAAGACCTTTTCTAGGGCATCACTGTTCCCTTTATAGGACGGAAGAGCCGCTTAACGGTCACATATAATGTCCTTTACTGTCAGACGCCCATTCCTTAAGAGCACGCGCTGATTAGACAATCAGGCAGCGACATTGAATGCTGACAGCGCGTCCGCAACATTTGAATTCCATCTCGATGATATTTCCAGCTTTATGCCGATACTGACAGCATTACGACGATATGGATAATATCTCGACGATAGGACTTTGTCGATGCCTTAGGCCTTGGTGGACCTTCAAGTCTTCTACCTTCTTCCTCTGACGTTGATGTCTCGACGATATGCGATATTCTGGTGTTTCTGCATATACAACGATATGCTATCTCTGACTGTGTCGTCGTGATCTTCTTCCTTGTAGTCTGTCGTCATAATCACTTTGTTCTTTTGATGACATGCTCAATATCATGTCGATGGACTATGCTTTAGCAACTGCTTGTCTTCAGCTGTCCATCTTCAGTCTTCTCGACGTCACGCCTTCTTTACGACGATGTCATAGGCATCAGTCTTACTTAGCCTTTCTGACAACACGGCTTCTTCATGACGATATCTATTCCTCTCGACGACAAGACTACTTTGTTGATGTCGACGATACTGTATCTTCTCGTCGACAAGGCTACTTTGATGATGTCGACGATACTGCATCTTCTCAACGATACAGCTTCTTTGATGATGTCGACGATATTACATCTTCTCGAAGATATTTCTTCCTCTTAAATCTGTCTCAGCGGTTGGGCTGAGATGGCTTCCTCTTCTCAGCGGATTCAGTCGATCTGCAGAGAAGTTTCTGCGTTAGATGAACTTCATTCTTCATTCGACGAACAACATTCTGCGTTCGACGAACTTTATTCTTCTGTCCCGTCTCTGTGTTCGACGAACTTCATTCTTTGTTCGACGAACAACATTCTGCGTTCGGCGAACTCGCCAAGTCTCAGCGTTTGCTTCTGTCCAGTCTTTGCGTTCGACGAACTTCATTCTTCGTTCGATGAACAACATTCTGCATTCAACGAACTCACCAAGTCTCAGCGTTTGTTTTGCTCATCATCATGATGACAAGCATACTTTATCGACGACATCTCCTATTCTTCTCGACGATATTGTACTTAGTGAAATAACTAAAGTACTTGACATATTGTCTGATTTATGCAAACATGAACTAGATATGACATTAAATACAACTTGCACTTATCATTGAGCTGAACACTTCTTCAAATTAGGAACACTGCTGGGCACTGTTCCCAACAAAGGGCTCTCCATCTCCGACCTAATTCTTGTTCGACAAGGACTTAGGGTTCTTCTTCGCTTGTGTGGACTTATATAGAGGTGTAGATCTATTGCTATACTAAATCCTTCTGACGAGTTTGCCGATTTCATTAGAGCCGCATGAATAGGGAAGAGGACTCAGAATTGGATTCAGATTTCTAGAAGAATTTTCTTGGAGCATCTAATTGAGTAGTGACTCAATTCCGCACAAATAATTTATATATTGCAACAATTTATTGACTCGTGGTTTTAGCAAGATCCTTATATGAATCTTTCGAGTTGTTCTGATTTATTCCGCTGCACATATTTGATGTGACTACCCCTAAGGAAAACCCAATTGTGGTATTAGAGATAGGTTCGATAATTCCATGTTTCAGAAATTGTCCCCTTTGCAGTAACTGTATGTCTCTATGACAGTTTGTGAAACTAAAGGCATAGAGAGATGAGCTTGTCTACTGCATTAAGGGGGTTTGCATGTGCTAGCATCCAGTATATGTAAATCCGAAGATTTAGAAGTGTTCTAAATAGTCAGATTTAATGCATATCATCAAGTGTTGATGGTTGTGTGCATCTGGAGTGTATCCGGGTTATGCTTGTTGTTTCTTTCATCATTGTGAATGTGTGCACATTGATTAAATGTTAATCAAGATTAATTGTTAATCAAGTATCATAAAAAATCTCTTAAAATTAATAAAGAGTTTTTCTGATAGATGACACTCTTTCTGCCTCGATCGATGAAGTGTGGGCTTGCTAAAGCAATGCACGTTAATCTATCTTGGTAAGGGTGCGAGCGGATAATTGTGATATCCCACTGTCGACATTGGGTCTAACATAACTAGGTGACCTTAAAGGTTGAGTGCCTAGAGGCATAGGGTTGGCATGGACCATAGGATGAATGCGAATAAAGAGTTTTTCACCAACCATACAAGAGTTGCATAGTAATGCAATTGACAAACGTTGTCTACCTAAATAACAACAATGTGGGTGATCAGCCAAAGCTGATTTGCGATGGCGGTGAAATACTGATCTTGTCCACTAAGAGAGTAGCTCGCACAAACTCTCCGATTTGATACTAAGGGTTAAATTTGATTAAAATAGTTGGAGCTTTTAATAAAAGTCCTTATTAAAATAAAATTGTATTTTGAAATATAGTACTAAAATGTTTTGCAAATTTATTGTAGAATTTCCATGACAAGTACATCTCACTCTACTCTGTCCCTGAGGTCCATCCTTGAGAACGACAAGCTCAATGGGACGAACTTCCTTGTCTGGTATAGGAACCTGAGGATTGTCCTGAGGCAAGAGCACAAGCTCTATGTCTGAGAAGGGGAAGCCCCCATAGAGCCGTCCGAGAATGCTCCCCGAGCAAACAAAGATGCTTAAAAGAAGTATCAGGATGATACCCTGGATGTGGAATATCTCATATTTGTTACCATGTCCTCTAAGCTTCACAAGCAACACGAGAGCATGTGTGGTTATGAGATAATTGAGCACCTCAAGAAAATGTTTGAGGGGCAAGCTCGACAAGAGAGGTTTCACATATCCAAGGCATTATTTCAGTGCAAAATGGGAGCTCGAGACTTAGTAGGGACTCACGTACTCAAAATGATTGGGTATATAGAGAACCTTGAAAGACTGGGTTTTCCCTTGGGCCATGAGTTGGACACTGATATGATCCTGCAATAGTTTTCTGACAGTTATGAGCAATTCGTCTTGAACTACAATATGAATAAGATAGACAAGACACTGCCCGAGCTCCTAGGAATATTGAGAACTGTCGAGAACTATGAAGAAGGCCAAGCCTGCTAGCCCCATACTGATGGTGCATAAAGGTAAGGGCAAGGGATCTAAGAAGACGAAGATAGGATTTAAGTCTCATCTTGATCCCAAGTCTTCTGCACTGAAAAGGAAAGGTCTGGCGAAGAAAGAGAAATGCCACCACTGCGGTAAGACAGGGCATTGGAGGAGGAACTATCCCCTCTATATTGAGGATCAGCAGAAATAGAAAGGAGGTATGACTTCCGCTTTAGGTATTTTTGTTATAGAAATAAACCTTTGTGCTCCTTCATCTTGGGTATTGGATACCGGATGTGGTTCTCACATTTGTACAAATGTGCAGGAACTGGGAAGGAGAAGAATGCTGGGTAAAGGAGATGTAGACCACTACAAGAAAACCGACTTTTTAATTGCCCTGGCAAAAAGTCTAAAACTGTGGCTAAAGATCTTTTGCCACGGTTTAGCCACGGAAAAAAATTCGTGGCTAATGGTCGCGTGGAGAAAGGATTTTAGCCACGGATTGGCCGTGACAAATTGTATTCGCCACAAAAATATTCTGCCGTGGCTAATACCTGAACTTTTAGCCACAGTTTTAGACCCTGGCAAAAACTCCTTAATACAGATAAAACAGAGTATTTGCCACGTCCTGTAGCTGTGGCAAATAGTATGTTTATTAGCCACGGTTTGAAACGTGGCTAATAATAAGTAAGATATTTTTACAAAAACTATTTGTCACGGCTTGAAGCCGTGGAAAATAATAAATTACGTATTTTTAAAAAAACATTTGCCAAAATCCTAAGAGATCTCCATAAACTATTGAATTAATATTTCACAAAACTCTTAAGAAATTTGCCACAGATAATATAATAGCATAGCAGTGAACCTAGCCATAAAAAAACAATCAAATAAACTGAAACGTGAAAAATATTTGCCAGCAATAGGCAGTAAGCCTCTTCTAACTAAACTCGCTGGGTATGTCAGCTCTAGTACACAACATTGCTTAGTTAATCTACTTAATTTCCTCCATGTAATGTTGACTTGTATAGATCCGAAGAAACATGTCAATCCCATACAACTTTCTTTGCTCTCGCAGCTGGAACACGTTCTAACCAGACTCGCCAACTGGAAGATCAAGATTTAGATTACAGGTTCGGCGGTGGAGCTGCTGGGGAGCCTCGGATACGACCCCAACTATGGCGCCAAGCCAGTGAAGCACAGTTTCTGCTCATCGTGGTATGAATCTTCGGATGTTTGAGGGCTGCCACAAGTCGTGGTGATAGCAATCTTTAACGCCTCTCTCATGGTGATGTTCTCGCACCGGATCTTGTCGTTCTCTGAATGTAGTGAGCAATTGTCTGCCCTCTCATGCTGGGTCTGAACAAAGAAAAAAAAACAGGGGTCATTTTAAGAACAAGAAGAGAGAAGAAAAGCAAAAGCAAAAGAAATAAAATAGAGAAGAAACATGTTGTTACCTTCAACTGCATCCTTCGATTCTGGAACCAGAATTTGTTCTGCTGTTGCTCCACCCCCAAATCCCGACTTTACTATATCATATGTTTCTCGTCTGGAAGAGGATACATCTTGAATTTGATCCGCTGTTGCAGCTGTAATTCTAATTGATCTTTAGCTGCAGCTGAACTACAACTGCAATTCTAAATAGGAGGCGAATGTTGACTATGGATCCATTACCTCCACTTCTTTGTGCTAAAAATAAAAAAGCAATGTTTGAAGAGATCCCTGCTATTTTGAACAGATGGTTGGGCTAGAAATGAAATATAATGGTAAGCCCAAAGCTATAACTAGCATTCACCAGAATAATATTTGGTAGTCTTATAGAAAATGGATATAGTCTCAACCAATATATGTGCTAGCAACATGAACAATTGAATTAAAAATAGTTCATAATGTAAAAGTATTGGAGTAGCATAATTTTCATTGGTGATTGGGAAGGTGATTTTCGCATCTCAATCTAAGATACATCCAATTTCAAACATGCAGTTTATCACAGAAAGATGATTATGCATTGAGAAATTCATTTCTTTCCGGGCATTGTACATCCAAAATAAACAAACCCTATCTCTACAAATATGGTTACAACTATAGCAGCCCTCCAAAGATTTGATCTTTCAAACAGAGGAAATCATTTATAAACCAATAATACTTAGAATACAGATATGGTTATGATAGTCAAACCAGTTTCTTATTTGCACACAACTGCAAAATACAACCATGACTAGATGAAACCCTATCTCTACCAACCAAACAAAATCAAAAAAATAAGCGATAATGAGGATGATGGGCGGGGAAGAAGGTGACTCACAGGCTGACAGACTCTTGATGCTTCACCAGCTATTGAAGCACATCAATTTCAATCATAGCAGCATCCCAATATTTCTTCACACCACGACAACCTTAATTGCGACCATTTCTTTCATTTCACGATCCCATCATTCTAAGACCTGACCAAATGCACCTGCAAGAGAAACCTTATGTCAAATAAAAGGGGGTAGCAGAAGTTGACGTTAACATTTTTTCCAATATATATTAATATAATGTTAAGAAACAAAATCAGCTTCAATGCTTCATGATGGTGAACATAGAACAGACACTCAAACAGAACAAGTTCAAAACAATATAGAAATAAATGTCATCAAACATAAGTGGAATGACAAACTAACCTTTGTTGGAGCATGCGTTCCGCACTCGTCCGGTTTGAGAATAACAAATCCCGAATGTATTTGATCCTATTTTTGATTAATGGTGTGCAGATAACAGGTGCAAGGATAACATGTTTGCAATTGGAACAAAATACCGATTTTCCAGAAATTGGAGCTATCGGATTTCCGACAGCTAGCTAACGGATTTCCGATAGCGCATGATTTCTTCCCAGTGGTTGAGAGATAACAGATTTCTGACGGCGCGCGATTCCTTCCCAGCGGTTTAGAGCTAACGGATTTCTGATAGTGATATCGGATATCCGACAACCCACGATCTTCCCGCAACAATACGACGTGCAGCAGTTACGCAAGCTAACGGATTTCCGATAGTGATATCGGATATCCGACAGCCCACGATCTTCCCGCAATAATACGATGTGCAGCTGCTACGCAAGCTAAGGGATTTTCGATATTGATATCGGATATCCGACAGCCCACGTCTCAACCACGACCTCAACTCCGCGCAGAAACGTCGAATTAGTGGGACACGTGGCAGCCTCTGGAGATATCGGATTCTGACGATACCTAGCTAACGGACGGCGACAACTCTTTTTTATTAAAAGGGTTCAGAACTTCGTGGATTTGATTCCTTCAGGCTTTCAAGCCTTCTTCCTGAGTGTTATCGTCCAGAGAGCTCCAGAGAACGAAAATCCCCATCCTTGAAGAAGAAAAGAGAGAGCGAAGCCGAAGATTGTACACGCGTTCCAAGGAGACTTTCTCAAGGGTTCTTCGCTGTTTTGGTCCAGAAATTCTAAAGGGGGTTTTTAATTTGTATTTCATTTATATTTACATTCATCTTGTAATCGTTGTAGAAATCATCGTCTTGCGTGCGGCGTCTAAGTCCGTGTGAGGCTTAGGGGAAATCATCACCTTGTGTGTGGTGTTAGATCCTTGTGTGGTCTAGGGTTAATCATCGTCTTGTGTGCGGTGTCAAGTCCATGTGTGGCTTGGGAGAAAATCGCCGCCGTGTGTGCTGCGTCTAGATCAAGATTTGATTTAGGGGGAGGCTAGTGTCTATATCTGGGAGATATAGGCTATAGCCAACCGGTCCTTCGGAGAAGGACCGGTGAAAAGAGACAAGAGATTTTATTAATTGTAAGCCTTTGATTCCAAGCTTTATTGGAATTATTTCTACTCATTATCTTTGATGAAATAAAATCTTGTTTTTAAATTCAATTATTTGTCTCTATATTCATATATTATTTTGTTTGTTACAAAAAATATCAAAGTTTTAAATTGCCCTCATTCACACCCCCTCTAAGGGCGCCACAAGATCCAACAAGTGGTATCAGAGCTAGGTTAATTCCTTATAAGGTTTAACCACCTGGAATTATGGCGCACCATGATCATGCATTTTCCGAGGGGCAAGGAATAACTAGACCACCATTATTTACGGGTTCCGATTATAATTATTGGAAAACTAGGATGAGGTGTTTTTTAATATCATTAGATATTGAAGTATGGAATATGGTTGAAACAAATTATACTCATCCTACTTTTACAATTGGTGATGTTGTCATGGAAAAACCCGAAGATAAATGGGATGACCAGGACAAATTAAAATGCAAAAATAATGCAAAAGCAATGAACGCATTATTTTGTGCTCTTGATAAAACTGAATTTAATAGAACCTGCGCATGTCAAACTGCATATGAAATTTGGAATTTATTGGAAATTACTCATGAAGGTACCTCGCAGGTGAAGGACTCAAAGCTTTTCCAATTGGAGTCAGAATTTGAAAAGTTCAGGATGGAGGTAGATGAGGATGTGGATATCATGTACACAAGATTCACTAAGATAGTGAATGACTCAAAAGTTGTAGGAAAAAATTTCTCAAATGGTGATTTGGTAAGAAAACTTCTTAGATCTCTCCCCCCTAAATTCAATCCTAAAGTGACGGCTATTTCTAAATCTCATGATCTTAAAGCTCTTAATATTGAAAGCCTGATTGGGAACTTGAAAACTCATGAAGTTGAATTGAAAATTCAACAACAAGAGTATATGGAGCCAAAGAAGAAGGGATTGGCTCTAAGATCTAAGAAGGAGGAAAGTAGTGATTCTGAGGAGGAAGAAGAAGACGAGGAAAGTTTATTTGTTAGAAAGTTTAGAAAATTTATGAAAAATCCAGAGAGGAGGAATTCATTTAAGAAGTATTTTAAGAAGGAGACGTTTAGAAAGAAAAAAGGAAAGGAAGACGATGAGGAGGAAGAGAGACCGCCACCGGAGTGCTATCACTGCAAGTGTAAGACCCCATTTTTTTTCTTTCCAAACACCGGGTCTTAGGCCCAGAACCGCCGCTTTGCGGTGACACCTTCACTCGGGAAGGTCGCCACTAGAAAACGCCGATCCTGCCGGCCAAATCGATCACGAAGAAGAGAGTATATATGAACAAATAAGAAGCTCAAGTCCACAATCACATGCTATATAAATATAATTGAATGTACACAATATAATAACTGAATAAAAGATTACAAAGGTACAATAAATAAGGGCTCATGCCCTGTACATCACGTCCTCACTACAAGATCACTCGCGGAAGCTAACTCCTAATCACTCCCTGGTCCTGAATCCTGTGCTCCTGAGCTGCACTGGTCCGCCTCCATCTGCACTGGCCTTCAGTGTTGCTGCGTCTCCTCAAACCCCTAAAATGATATGGTCCACCGACCGTCAGTCAAACTAGACTCAGCCAATTCCCCACCCCTCCCCCAATGGCTCCTAGGCACCGTGCGAGGAGGATGAAGCGGAGGACAATCAAGGGGTAAAAACAAAAGCAGGTGACAACGGAACTAGTCTACAAAAATATTCTATACTACACAGGTGTATATATATATATAAATGCAACAGTTAATAAGCAAGCATGAATAGGTAAAGAGTAAGTAAAGTGCAGTAAGTAAAGACACATAAACTAGAATAGTAACCATTGATTCATAGGAATGCCCATACAAACCTATAGACCAAGGGTCGTTTAGCAGGGCCTATCGTATAAAAAGTCCCATACCAATTTATACGATGGGTGTCAGGGGTTGAATGCAATGTTTATGCTATGACATGCAAAGTATGCTGTTATGCTATGTTCATACAAGTGCAACTCACTCACCACGACTCTATGCGCATAGACCTTTAGTCCCCCCCCCCCTTTTGGAGCGAGCTAGACTCCCAGGATACTCCCGTAGTGGCAAACGGAAGCGGTGGGTTGGGTCTCGCCCACCTCTAGGTTGGTATTCACACTACCTTACCTAGACCTATCGTACGCCTCAACGCAAAACCGCGGAGCATCTGCTTACTCTTACTGGCTGGACCACCAGACTTTCAAGGCTAAGTGTAAATACCACACTCGCCGAGTCAACGTATTGACGTCGGTGTGAACGACCGTCCAATACCGAAGACCCACCACCTTCAATGCACATGCAACATGTTCTACTACCTACCTTCGAGCCATAAGCTCCCCGGGCTAACCTTCCCGCCATCAATAAACTTCCGAGCCATCGACTCGCCGAACCAACCCGTCCGTACCTACAAACACTACTGAGTCACAAGCTCACCTGACTTAGCAATTCGCTCTTACAACCACCGAGCCTACTGCTCGTAAAACCAAACTAACTAACTTCTCGTAACCACGGGGTGTGGGTGTGTGTATTATTAAGTTGTTCTTGTATAACATTTTACTCTTACAGTTTATGGTTAATCTTGGACTTTCCGAGGGTTACCCTGTAAGGGGCTCGCTACGGTACTAGGAACCGAAATGGGATGACACCCCCAAGTTCCCTTTCTCAAGACACTTAGTGTTGTTGATATCTGCCCATAAGAACACCCTCCTTGTTATTACAATTGAATTAACCCTAGGTGACTTATGACTTTCCAAGACGATCCTTCGTGAATCCCGAGCACCACTTTACCCTCAACTCACCAAGCACACTTTACCATCTATAATCCTTCTTGTTGACCATCATACCTTCTCAACTATACTAGGTAAACCTCATACCTCCCATCCCTCCTAAGGATCCAGTTGATTCTCAAATTTCACAGTTTTACTATACGCAGACCAAACTAATTATATGAAGCTCACAACTATAGGTACTCCAAATATTCATCCAACTGACCCAAGCTATTTACTGGAGGTCTATCATGATGTTATAAGATTAATTCCAGAGAATCGTATTTTTCCCAACATTATTAATATTTAAAGCAATTTTCCAAAAATACAACCTCCTAAGGTTTGAACTACAAGAGCACTTTTCTGACTTCCCATGCCTACCAAACTTCCTACATAAATCAAGGGTACCTAATAATCAGTAAATATGAATTTTTAGGAAATTCCAGCAAGGTTTACTATTTTTTAAAATTCCTAAACCCACTAATTTTCAATTATTTCCAAAGGAGGTACCCTCATATGAACTCCAAACCTTATGCCAATTTATACAGAGGTGATTCATACTAAAATATTCAGCCCTACAAAATTTGACCATATTCCATAGAGGTTACATTTGTAATTTTCACAAAGGACATATTTGCAATTCATTCCAAATTGAACTAGAAGTACCATAAATATCAATCCAAAAATTATGAGAAAATTACTGTGAGTTCATAATGGTACGAAATGACATCCAGCAAAGTTTCATGAAATTACAGAAAACTAACACCCTAAAATTAATCATCCCCAAAATTGCCAACAATAAGAATAATTATAATTTGGACCTCCAAAAGGCTTCCAATGGTTCTAATAGAATCTCCAGGGATTAATAACATCAAAACTAAGTTGGTGACAGAAGTTGGTTAATCCCTAAGCATTAATCTTTCCTAAATCCCAAAAACCTAAATGAAAGTGCACAGTTATCCTCACTAGAATTCTCTAGAGGGGGGGGGGGGGTGAATAGAGATTTAAAATATTTTTGTGCAAAGTTAATAATTATATGTATATGAGTGTAGTGATCACAGATTAGAGCTTCACACACACCAACAAGAATTAAACAAGTAAAGAAAATAAATGCAAGAAAAGAAATCTCAGCACAACACAAGGAAATATAGTGGTTCCCCAAAGTTTGGGTAGTCCACTCTTCTACCCCCTTGGTAGGAAATTCACTATCTTGCACTGAGTCTTTTGTTAAGGAGACTCTTAGAACCACCCTTAGTCTTTTGACAAGGAGACTCTTAGAACCAACTGAGTCTTTTGAGAAGGAGACTCTTAGAACCAGTACAACTGAATTTTTTGAAGAGTGATTCTAAAACTCTCTTACAATATGTGAAAATAAAAGTAAAGAAGAAAGGATAAGAAGTATTTAAGACAAGAATGAATCTTCTTTCTAGCAAGAAGATTGGAAGCACAAGAAGTAGTGAATTAAATCTCCCTTCTATAGTGAGAAGGAGATTGTAAGCTTTTCAGAATTTTGCAGCAGTATGGCTTTAGAAGCAGAAGAAGAAGAATGCTTGATGCTTGCTGCAGGAATCTTTCTCAACTCTCTTTCTTTTTACTTGGGAGCTTTTCCTCTTTTTCAATGTGTATATGGTGGATCACTTCTTGTTTTTCTCTGCCGACCTCCTTTGTTATTTATAGCTCTGTTTATTAAAATAACACTATAGGAGAGTAATCAATTAGCAGGCAGAGTGTTAGAAAGAAAGAGAAATTTCCATAACAGTTATATCCATAGAAGGAAAGTATTCAATCTGATTTCAAATAATGTCCATAAAGGATTCAATCAATTTAGCCAAGAATCTATTAGAGGAAAGAATGATTCAGAACGGCTATAAAGAATAAATTGATTCCATATAAATCAGATCTATAAAAGAAGGAAAGAGATCTGGCGATTTTTGAATTAATCATAGAAATCGACGTGCGTCGATTACTATTCGACGTAGGCGTCAAATTCATCCTGGCAGAGCGTCGAGAGGAGAATAAGGAAGGTGTGTCGACTAGGGTGCGTCGACTTCTCAAGATACGTCGACTAGAAGTCAGAGCTACGTCGACATAGGATACGTCGAATTCTGCTTGGAGCTACTTCGACTCATTCTGAAAGGAACGTCGATACAACTTCGACGTTGCGTCGAATACTATTCGACGCATATTTACTTACCTTGATTTTCCTTTCTTGGAATTCATATTTAACTCATTTTCAGGGGTTAAAAGAAATCAGTTTCCCAACAATCTCCCCTATTTGTCTTAACCCTATTTAGAGGGAAATTGTACTAGCATATAATTAACTCAGCAAGGCAATTATATAGAACAAAAATATGTCAAACAATCAGAGGAGAAATTAGAAAGAGAGATCATATAAATAAGCTTCCCAGAATTATATAAACAGACTTCATGTTTAGTATTCAATTATAAAGTAAAGTATATCAACATTATTCTCAATCACTGTTCATGAGGGGTAGGAGGAGTCTTTCTTTTTCTTTTGAATACTTTGGTGGGTTGCTCTTTCTCAGTAGCAGATTGTACCCTCAGCTCCCCCTGAGTCACAGTGGTGTGCTCCCCCTGGAATGGAACTTCAGAGCCTTCTATTTCTATTTCAGCATTAGTTAAAACAGCATCTTGCTCCACCTGAGCTTCAGCTTCAGCCAACACAGCATCTGGCTGTCCTTTTGCATTTCCAGCATCATTCATAGCAGTATCCAGCTCCCCCTGAGTTTCAGTTTCTTTGTCTTTCTCACCTTCTGCCATATCTTCCTTTTCAATTTCATTTTCTGCCCTGCTAGCCTCCCCTTGCAATATTACCACTTGATTTGCAGCCTCTCTTGCTATATTGAGTACCTCTATTGTTTGTTCTTCAATATGTAGCTCAGGTACTTTCTCATTTCCAATTGTCTTGAGCAGTGCAAGACTGTCAGATTTTGAAGAAGGAGGGGATTTGTGTGAGGAAGATTTAAGATTGGAGGGCTGCTCTTCATCTAGCTTCTCCCCCTTCTTGACCTTCTTGGCCAAGGAGGTTAAGAAAGACTTGGTAACTCTTGAGGAAGAGAGAGAGTTCTTCAGACTTTGCACAGAGGCACTGACCCCATCTATTTAGGTGTGCATGTGTAGGATGGAGGAATGAATCTGGGAGCAGTGCTCATCCAGCATTGCTTGGAATGTTTGAGCTGCTGATGCAATGCACTGAGTGAGGAGAGCTTCAGTGGATGCAGATGGTTCATGTTGTGGTTGGTGATGAGGAGAGAGTGGTGGAGGTGGTGATGAAGGTGGAGAAAGGTTAGTTGATGTATGAGGTATTGGTGATAATGGAGGTGAAGAGGATGAGAAAGTATGAGGAGGAGGAGATGGAGAAACTGCTGTTTGAGAAGCAGGTGTTTGAGAAGAGGTAGGTAGAGTAGGAGTTGTGAGGGTGGTAGAGACTATTTGAGTGGATGATGGAGGTAGAGAAGAATTGTCTCTTTGAGGAGGAGGAGGAGATGGATGAGAATGAGAGTTAGGAGGAGAGAGAGTCCTTTCAGGAATGGAATCAGGCTTGGGGATTTGCCTGGTCCATTTGGAGAAGAGGGCAATGGACATCCTCTTTCCAGGAGGGATGAGAATTCCTTTTGACCTACAGAGGTCAGGGAAGGAGTGGAAGAGTACTTGACTCATAATCCTCATGTAGGCATTCTCTTTATGAGAATATCTAGAGCCTATCATCTTGAGCAGACAGCTGGCCCAGTCTATTTTCTTCTTCAATACAAGAGCCCCCATGATGTTCAGTTGCTGCTTGGGCACTGCATCATGGGCAGATATCTTACATAGTAGTGCTTTCCTAATATATCTGCTAGTAGTCTATACTCCTCAGAAAAGTCTATTTTCTTTAGATGAATTGGTTTATCCCTTGAAAACTTCATGGTGGTTAGCAGATGCTTGATTTCATCAGATGTGAGGTCTATAGATTCATCACCTAATGTGGAATGATGAAGACTTATGAGGTTACTCTTTAGAAATTGATTTCCTTTAGTTGAACAAAGATAATATTATGATATACCTGATGGAAGATCAAATGTGGTCCTAATATGTTCTGCAGAGATTGAGACTGGTGTCTCATAGATTGTTCCCTGGATTTCTCCTTGTTCAGATATCTGAACATGAGTTATCAGCTATGTGAGCTCTGTTTCCAGGAGCTTGCATCTTGTTGAGATGAGTTTGTCCAATCCGGATTCAGTGAAGAGAGCTATGATGTTCTTATAGTTCTCTGCCGCTGCTTGGAAGGATTCGAGGTCGATATCAAACCCAGAATTTATCTTGGGAGCCATTGTAGATCAGTGAGAGAGGGAAAAAGAATCGGCTGGACTGAGGAGCAAGAAGGATAAAGGATGCAGAGTAGTGAAGGTTTCTAACTGAAGAGTCTTTTTAAGTCAGGTGAAGTGTCGAAACGGGACTCAATTCGAGGCTTATTCGGTACTTTAGTGGATGTGACCGAAAATATTTAGCATTGCCGCTCGTTTTTATGAAGTCGACGTTGCGTTGAGTGGAATTTGACGTAAGCGTCGATACAACCCGCGTTAAGATGTTAGGGTTTCGTATCGACGTATGCGTCGATTGTAATCGACGTATGCGTCGAGTTCACTTATTGAGTTGAGTCATCGATGTTGCGTCGATTAGAAGTCGACGTGAATTTTGATTTTCCTGAAGAATTTTAGGTATTTATTTCTTTTTATCTTTTCCTAGTTCTAAGTCAGTCTTGGACTAATTTTTTTACAGATAGTTTGATTGGTTGTGCCAACATTGTTTGGCAAGGTGGCCAGTTTTGTTACATATATGGCACTTGATTATCTTATTCTTATGATAATTTGAGTTTAGAGAGGGATAGGAGGGTTGATTAGGATAGAAAGTTTGGTTACCAGGTTTAGGGTAGAAACTTTGGTTAGGATAGAGGTGTTGATTATGATGGAAATCATGGTTAGGATGAATGGATCCTGAATGGGAATTATAGAAGGTTTTTGGAGGATAGGCATTTAAGTTGCTCTGAATTTTTGTGCGTCGATATCTATTCGACGCATGTTGATAGTTGCTTCGATTTATATTCGGCGCTTTCTCCTGATAGCGTTGATCTGATATCGACGCATAAAAAAAGTTGCGTCGATTGGAAGTCGACGTACTTTTATTCAAGCGTCGAGTAGAGGTCGAGGCATCTGAGAGGTTGCGTTGAGTAAAAGTCGACGCACTATCATTCATGCGTCGATATAAAGTCGACGCAACTGTTTCTTCACACATTTTCTTTTTCCCTTTTTCTGATTTTGTTCTTTTATGTATTGTTTCTTTTGGCTTAGTTGCTTCTTTAGATGAAGTTTGAGAGTCATCAGCTGAATAATATGATGTTTCATCAAATTGTTTTATTTCCTTGAGGGAGTCTTCTTCCTTATTTAGTGAGTCTTTTTCTTGGTTTGATTTGATGGGTTTTGTGAATTTTACAGGGATCATCCAAGCAGGTTTGTTGGATGGAACTTGGCTGGTTGAGAGATCAGCCCCTAGACCAAGATTTTTATGTCTCCTTGTTTGTTGTTCAGTGATTTCCTTGAGAGTTTGGCTTCTCATGTTTATTGATTCTTCAAAGGCTTTTGCCTGGGATACCTTATCCTTAAGAAGTTGGTTTTCTATTTTAGCCCTTTCAACTTCCTTTTCTATGATGTTAGCCCTCACTTCATAATTTCTAGAGCATTTAGCCTCTCTATTTCTCTGATTTTTAGCCATATTAATTTGATCTTTTAGATCATTAATTTCTTGTGTAGCTTTTAGTTGATCTAGACACATTCCTATAAAATCATTTCTGAAATTATCACTTTGAAAGTCTATTTCATCAAAAATGTTTACCTCATCCTCATCCTCAGATTCCTCTATGAGAATGAGGCTATTTTCTCTTTCATCTTCAGAAGATATGCTTTCTTCTGATCCTGTCTCACTCCATGAGTTGGTACCATCATCTTTCTTTGAGCCTCCAAATGCCATTAAGCATAAGTCTTCTTGCTTAGGTTCTTCATTATCACTCTTAGAAGAGGAGCTGTCCTCAGAGTCTGTATCACTCCAGGCTTCTGCTATAAAGCCTCTTTCTTTCTTCTTCCCCTTTTTCTTGAGATCTTTCTTTTTCAGATCTTTCTTTGTCTCAGCATTTTCTGGACATTCTGGGGCAATATGTCCAGGTTTCCTGCATGAATAACAAATAATTTCTTTAGTAGGAGTTTTGTCATACCTTGGTTTTGACTCTCTCCTTCTTGATCCATCTGTCCTGACCCACTTCTTGAATTTTCTGGCCAGGAAACTGAATAGTTCTTCTTCAGTGATAGAGCCTCCTTCCTCTGTTGCTTTTAATGCAATGTTCCTGTCTTTTGAAGAGGTTGGGATGTTTTCTCTTCTCTTCTTCTCTTCTCTGGTTTTCAGCAGTTGCTCAAGTTTTCCTAAGAGAGCATCTGTTGAAATTTCCCTTTGACCTCTTGTGTCTCTTATTGCCCATATCCTTGAGTCCCATGAGCTTGGCAGACTCATCAGCAATTTGTCATTGATCTCTGTAAGAGAGATTTCTCTATCCAAGTCCCTTAGTTGATTGATGATTAGACTAAATCTGTCATACATCTCAGAGATGCTTTCTTCATTCTTCTTTTGGAAGTTCTCATATTGAGAGATCAATAGAGCCTTCTTATCTTTTCTTTCATCAGCACTTCCTTCTACCATCTTTATGAGAGCCTCCCAAATTTCTTTGGCTGATTCACAATCAACCACCCTTTGAAAGATTTCATCAGAAAGGGTTGAGACCAAAATATTTACAGCCTTTGCATCACATGTTCCTGCCTTTTTCTCTTCAACTGTCCACTCAGCCTTTGAGACAAGTGTTTGAGTCACCTCGCCACTTGAGTCTTTTCTATAAGGCTTGGGAGGACCTGTCAAGATAACATTAAATAAATCTTCATCAATAGAATTCATATAAATCGTAATTCTTGTTTTCCAAATTGCAAACTTTTCAAGATTGCACATTGGTGGTCTGGTGGAAGCATAATCTTTGATTTGTGCCATGTGAAAAATGATTGTTAGAAAACTATATATATATATATAAATAGGAGGTAGGATCTTTTTTATTAAGGAGTTAGCCTTTTTAGATCAACCTACCTCTGATACCAATTGAAAGTGCACAGTTATCCTCACTAGAATTCTCTAGAGGGGGGGGGGGGTGAATAGAGATTTAAAATATTTTTGTGCAAAGTTAATAATTATATGTATATGAGTGTAGTGATCACAGATTAGAGCTTCACACACACCAACAAGAATTAAACAAGTAAAGAAAATAAATGCAAGAAAAGAAATTTCAGCACAACACAAGGAAATATAGTGGTTCCCCAAAGTTTGGGTAGTCCACTCTTCTACCCCCTTGGTAGGAAATTCACTATCTTGCACTGAGTATTTTGTTAAGGAGGCCCTTAGAACCACCATGAGTATTTTGACAAGGAGACTCTTAGAACCAACTGAGTCTTTTGAGAAGCAGACTCTTAGAACCAGTACAACTGCATTTTTTGAAGAGTGATTCTAAAAACTCTTTTACAATATGTGAAAATAAAAGTAAAGAAGAAAGGATAAGAAGTATTAAGACAAGAATGAATCTTCTTTCTAGCAAGAAGATTGGAAGCACAAGAAGTAGTGAATTAAATCTCCCTTCTATAGTGAGAAGGAGATTGTAAGCTTTTCAGAATTTTGCAGCAGTATGGCTTTAGAAGCAGAAGAAGAAGAATGCTTGATGCTTGCTGCAGGAATCTTTCTCAACTCTCTTTCTTTTTACTTGGGAGCTTTTCCTCTTTTTCAATGTGTATATGGTGGATCACTTCTTGTTTTTCTCTGCCGACCTCCTTGGTTATTTATAGCTCTGTTTATTAAAATAACACTATAAGAGAGTAATCAATTAGAAGGCAGAGTGTTAGAAAGAAAGAGAAATTTCCATAACAGTTATATCCATAGAAGGAAAGTATTCAATCTGATTTCAAATAATGTCCATAAAGGATTCAATCAATTTAGCCAAGAATCTATTAGAGGAAAGAATGATTCAGAACGGCTATAAAGAATAAATTGATTCCATATAAATCATATCTATAAAAGAAGGAAAGAGATCTGGCGATTTTTGAATTAATCATAGAAATCGACGTGCGTCGATTACTATTCGACGTAGGCGTCGAATTCATCCTGGCAGGGCGTCGAGAGGAGAATAAGGAAGGTGCGTCGACTAGGGTGCGTCGACTTCTCAAGATACGTCGACTAGAAGTCAGAGCTACGTCGACATAGGATACGCCGAATTCTGCTTGGAGCTACTTCGACTCATTCTGAAAGGAACGTCGATACAACTTCGACGTTGCGTCGAATACTATTCGACGCATATTTACTTACCTTGATTTTCCTTTCTTGGAATTCATATTTAACTCATTTTCAGGGGTTAAGAGAAATCATTTTCCCAACACAAAATATTTACAAATTTACCCAAGGATTTATTCCCTAGGGTTGGCAACTCCAAACCCACCAATTTCTTATAGGAGGACTCTCTGGTCACCATGACCATCTCCCCAAAATTTTAGGTCAAACCATAAAGGTTTGACCCCTCTTCCTTCATTGACCTCTAAATGCACCCCTTAGGGTTTACCCTAGGATTAGGGTCCATACTTCCACAAATCCACCCAAACTTCTTGTGAGGGTGTTATATCACTCATAGAACTCAGAGGAGTTTATTACACTCCTCTCCAAGGACAAACACCCCCATGTCCTTTACAACCCTAAAAATCCCCACTAAGGGACCTACCCTAGGGTTCTAGGGCTACCCTACACCAAATCACCCCAAACTCCATTGGAGGGTGTGTTATACCCTAAAAGGTCAGTGGCCAAAATATCAGCCTCTGTTGAGGTGATTTGACCACTCAAAATACCAAGGGGGTGATTTACCCTAAATAACCCTTTTGGGCCAAACTAGGGCTGAGTAGAATCCTAACCAAAACACCTCCAAATGAGGTGAAATTTTAACCAGGGGTTTATCATGACCCTAAGAACACCCCACCAAAATTTGGTGGAGTTTGGAGGTCATTTGACCCTCCAAATAATTTATATATTGATTATTAAATTTTTACAAAAACTTTAGGAAAATGTTTTCCAAAAATCCCATTTTTGGATATGTTATTGTCATTGGCATGACTCACTCCTAGTCCAAATTTCAAGTCATTTGGACTGGTGGTCTAGTGTGGGCACCCATTCAAAGTTCAGTCAATCTTTGCACCAAAATGGGTACTGAGGTTAAACCACTCAACCATATGGGGTGAGATTAATTTTAAAATAAACTAAAGGTTAAGGGCTACAACTTTCATATAGAACACATTTTCAACAGAGAGGTATAAGTATTTTTCCTAATTAAAACAAGAATCTGATGTAAATTATGATAATAACCTATCACTTAATAACTAAAAACATTAATTCAAAAGACCCAGCGCGAATCCTGAAGCATCATTCGACGACATCCATGTATCTCCTAGCTCCAGCCGACGGTGGAGATGACCCGCGCCTGGGCCGACTTGCGGGCGACATTCCGGCCGATTGGAGGCTTCTCCGGCGAAACCCTCAATCCCTCACCTCCACCCGACCTTCACCTTCCATTTGCCGGTGTCTGTATGGCCGGAGGTGGCCGGAGTTGGCCCCCCGCAGATATCATTTTCGGCTATGAACATAAAGGAAATCCGATTGGAGATAGCTCCAATCTCAGTCGATTTTGAAATAGGAAGAAATAAGATCTATCCACTAGGGTTAGGGAGAAGAACCAGACCTGTTTGGGGTCGATTTGTTGCTGCCACCATCGACCACCATTGCTCCTCCTTGGAGATTTCGGCACCATCCATTCCTTGCACAGACAGCTCAAACCTCTCGGGGAAGGGGGGTTTTAACTCCTCTCTCCATTATGAAGCTAATGGGAGGGCCAATTTAATGGGAGGAGGGCTCCATTAAGAGGTCACCACGTGACCCTTCCTCTCCCCCATGGACGGCCACCCTTATGCCTCCCCCTGCCTTCAATTCCTCCAGAAAACTCCTGGAATTCCCTCCACATTCATCAGGGGAGATGAAAGGGGTCATCAATGGGGATTCCAAGGGGTGTATCCCCTTAATGGCCATGAACACCACCTTCTCTCTCCTCCAAAATTAGGTTTTTCTCTCTCCTACTCATCATGGTCGATTTTTCTCTCTCTCCTATGTTTAATGTCAGCCTACTGGGTTGGTTGACCATCCAATTGAGCTAGCCCAAAGGGATTGGGTTAGGTTTAAGGGATTTGACCTAATTTGAGTAAGTTTGACTTTTGGTCAAATTGACCAATTGGGTGACCCTAGGATGGGGCTTTTGGGTCCATTGGACTCCAAATTAAATTTAAAAACTACTGGTGGGGTCAATTTGGTCACATGAGCCTTAGTTGACCCAATATAAGTTGATTTGACCAAAACAGGCTAAGTTGACTTTGGTCAAATTGAGCCCTAGGGTTGACCCAGTCATGGGGCTTTTTGTTTCACTGGGTCCCCTATGATATTGTAACACTATGGGTAGGGTCAATTTAATATGGTGGTGGTCAATTAGGGCACTTAGTGAAGAATTGCCATTTTGACCTAAAAGGACATATAGGTCAATTTGCACCACTGGGGGTCCCATGATGGGGATTTTAGGTCTACTAGGTCTCTTATGATATTTTAGACCTAGATGTATGGTCAACTTGGCATGGTGGAGGTCAATTGACTCTAATTAGGCTACTTTGACCAATTTGGGGTTAGGGTTGACTTTGGTCAATCTGGCCTCTTTGGTTGACCCCAATGGGCCCTTGGTGCTCTAAGGGGACCCCTAAAGGGTTAGGGATACTATGGTGGGGTCAAATGGTCAAGTTGAGGCCCTAAAGTCCAACCCTAAGCTTGGTAACTAGAAATTGCTATTTGCAGACCAAGGTGGTTTTCTTCTTCTTTCCTAAGCTCACAAGGTCTTGTCATGACCTTGTCATGACAGATTCACCTGGGGGGTCTAGCTGTCTGGGGAATGTTACAGCAAGAAGTTAGGACACATTCGAAGCAAGTGTCCAAAATACTTAGAAGAACTTAAAGAAAAGAAGCACAAAAGGGACGAAGAAGGTGCTGAAGGCGGAAACATGGGATGATACTACTTCTGAGGATGCAAGCAGTTCAAGCTCAAGTAAAGAAGAGGAGGCCAACATGTGCTTAATGGGAAAGAGCGTCATATCTGATGATGAATGCAGTGTCCAAAGTGACACTGAGGTAACTCCTCCAACCTACGATGAATTATTTTCTGAATTTTTAAGAACTTGCAAATTTTTTGAAAAGAGTTTAAAAGATAATGATCTTTTTAAATCTGAAAATGAAATTTTGCTTAAAGAAAACAAAAAATTGTTTAATGAAATTAAGACTATTGGAAAAAGAGAAATTCTTGCCAAGAGTGTGATCACTTTTTGGGAAGAATTAAAGAACTTGAAGAATCCCTTTCCAAATCTCATTCTACAATAAAAATTCTTGCAAAAAAGAATGAGATTTTAGAGAGAGATCTGAAATATTCAATTTCCAAAGTCCATGAGGGAAAGAAATCTTGTGAACGTAGATGTGTAAATATAGTATCCGAAAATACAGAAATGAGAAACCAGATTCATGACTTAACGCTAGTCATGAAAATTTTTGGAATGGGACGAAGATCACTGGATATGATCTTAGGATACCAATGCCATGGATCTGGAAGGTTTGGACTCGGATACACGTCAGGAAGCTATCGCCCGGCGACAGCAAAAATTCAAGAAATTCTGTTTTTAAAAATTCTGAAGTTAGTAAATTGTCTAATACTGCATCCTCATCCAGCAAAAGTCCAGAAAAGTTATACTCTTCTCAATACATTTCATGTGCCAAATGCAATAGATTTGGTCACACTACGGGCTCTTGCTGGAGGAAAGGCAAAAGTAAAATTAAACAAATTTGGGTGCCTAAGGCTTCTACCTATACTATGGGTGGAACCACATAGGTAACCAGATCTTTACTCACCTCTTCTTTCTAGGTGTGTTGGCAGGCTAAGGACAAAGAAGACGTGTGGTACTTGGACTCGGGTTGTTCAAAGCACATGACGGGAAATAAAGAGAAGTTCCTTAGCCTGGAGATGAAGAAAGGAGGAGTTGTTACATTCGGAGATGATGGAAAAGGAAAAATCATTGGCATCGGAGTTGTGGGTAACAAAAATTTTTCAATTTCAAATGTTTTATTTGTAGAAGGATTAAAGCATAATTTGATTTCTATTAGTCAATTATGTGATAAGGGGTTAGATGTTTTATTTGAATCTACTACAAATTTGTGCAAAATTATTAATTCTAAAACAAAAGAAATTGTTTTTACCGCACCTAGATGTCATAATGTATATATGATTAAATTTCTTGATTTTTCAAATTTTACTTTAAAATGTTTTTTTATCAAAAATGATGAATTAGAATTATGGCATAGGCGACTTGAACATACTAGTGCCAAGTTAATTACAAAACTTTCAAAAGATAAATTAATTAAAGGTTTACCATTGTTAAATGGAAATTTATCTTCTTCATTATGCGTGCCTTGCCAAAAAGGAAAATTTTCAAAATCATCCTTCAAAAGTAAAAATATTATTTCTACCACTAGGCCACTTCAATTAATACATATGGATTTATTTGGGCCAATTGGAATTTCTAGCTTAGGAGGTAGAAAATACACATTTCTATTGATTGATGATTATTCTCGTTTTTGTTGGACTTTATTTCTAACCTCCAAATCCGATGCATTTTCAAAATTTTCAAAATTATGTTTGCGTATTCAAAATGAATTTGAGTTGAAAATTAAACGCATACGATCGGATCATGGAGGAGAATTTGAAATTGAAAAGTTTATTTCTTTTTGTACGGAGTTAGGAATTAAACATGAATTTTCCGCTCCACGCACACCACAGCAAAATGGTGTAGTGGAGAGGAAAAATAGAACTCTTCAAGAGTTAGCCCGTACGATGTTATCTGAATTTAAATTACCAAAATCTTTGTGGGCTGAAGCGGTTAGTACGACATGTTATGTAATTAATAGAGTAATGCTTCGTCCTATTTTAAAATTAACTCATTATGAATTAATTTTTAATAAAAAACCAAATGTTTCTTATTTCAAAGTTTTTGGTTGTAAATGTTTTATTTTGAATTCTAAAGATTCCTTAGGAAAATTTGATGAAAAATGTGATGAAGGCATTTTTATTGGCTATTCTTCAACTAGTAAAGCTTATAGGATTTTTAATAAAAGAACAAAAATAGTTGAAGAATCTATTCATGTTAGGTTTGATGAGTTTGCTTCATGTGTAGAAAAGAAAATTATAAGAAAAGAAGATGAACCCCTTCCTTCGGTGGAGAATGATGATGAAGAACTGGAGAAAATGAAGAAGAAAAAGAAGAAGAAAGAGAAGGAGAAAGAGAAGAAGAAGATAGAGAAGAAGAAGAAAGAGAAGAATATGTGCCTCCAAGTGAATTGAGATTTTCAAAGGATCATCCAAAGGAGCTTATCATTGGAGATCCGCAAAAAGGGGTTAGTACTCGTCCATCGTTACATGTTTTATTTTCAAACCTTTGCTTTGTCTCTGAAATAGAACCAAAAGATGTTTCCACCGCTTTAAGTGATGAATTTTGGTTTTTAGCTATGAATGAAGAACTTAATCAATTTGAACGTAATAAGGTTTGGAATCTTGTAGAATGACCCAAAAATCGTCCTGTAGTTGGAGTCAAGTGGATTTTTAAAAATAAATTGGATAATGAATCTAGAATTGTTAGAAATAAAGCCAGATTAGTTGCAAAAGGTTATGCACAAATTGAAGGGATAGATTTTGATGAAACTTTTGCACCCGTAGCAAGATTAGAAGCGGTTAGGATATTTCTTGCATTTGCTTGTTTTAAAAGATTTAAATTATATCAAATGGATGTCAAAACTGCATTTTTAAATGAGTATATAAAAGAAGAGGTTTATGTAGAACAACCCCCTGGCTTTATAAATGAGAAATATCCAAATTATGTTTATAAATTAGATAAAGCGCTTTATAGATTAAAACAAGCGCCTCGTGCTTGGTATGATCGATTAATTCAATATTTATTAAAGCACGATTATAAAATAGGAAGTGCGGATTCTACACTCTTCATTAAGCAAATTGATCATGATTTAGTTATTTTGCAAATTTATGTTGATGATATTATTTTTGGAGCCACTAATGAAGAGTTGTGTAATGAAGTAGTTCAAATTATGAAAAATGAATTTGAAATGAGCATGGTAGGAGAACTTTCATATTTTCTAGGTTTTCAAATTACATAAAAATATGATGGTATTTTTATATGTCAATCCAAATATATTCATGATATGTTAAAAAGATTTGGATTTGAAAATCTTAAGCATGCAAACACTCCTATGAGTACTTCACTAAAATTAGGAAAAGATGACAGTGGAGTTTCAATTGACCAAACCCTTTATAGAAGCATGATAGGATCTTTATTATATTTAACCGCATCTAGACCTGACATTATGTTTGCCGTTTGTTTATGTGCTAGATTTCAGGGTAATCCTAAAGAGTCACTTTTAAAAGCGGTGAAACGCATCTTTCGATATCTTATTGGAACATCTAAATTAGGATTATGGTATCCTCATAATGATTCCTTTATTTTACATGGCTTTTCGGATTCAGATTATGCGGGATGTTCTTTGGATAGAAAAAGCACTAGTGGCACTTGTCATTTTATCGGCCCTTCACTTATATCATGGTCGAGTAGGAAACAGAATTCTGTTGCCTTCTCTACTACCGAGGCCGAATATATTGCACTAGGTAGTTGTTGTGCCCAAGCTTTTTGGATGTCACAAACATTAGAAGACTTTGGCATGCAACAAAGTAGTGTAGAATTAAAGTGTGATAAAAGTGCTATAGACTTAACTAATAATCCCGTATTACACTCTAGATCTAAGCATATAGATGTCCGACATCATTTTATAAGAGATCAGATTAAGAAGGGTTATGTAAAAATCAATTTCATAGGAATGGATTCACAACTAGTAGATATATTCACTAAACCGTTACAGGATTCCCGCTTTTCTATGCTTAGGCTAGAATTAGGAATCCTAGACATTTCACAATGATTATATCACTATTTATAACCTATAAAATTTAACAAAAAAAACATCGCAATAGCTATTTATTTAAAAAAAAAGGGAAGAAAAACTCAATCTTAACATAGACATTCACCATCATATAACATGTCCAAATATAAAAAATTATTACAGAATTTTAATAAAAAAGTACTTAAAATGTCTCATAAAAAAATTCTCAAAATTAGAGAGAGATCTGGGCTGGGCAGCTGTCGGATGGCGACAGTGGGATGTCAGATGGCGATAGCTCCCAGAAGTCTTTTTCACTGCGAATCCTCTTCATTTCTACTGCCTGCTCCACTACTTTCAGGAATATCATAATCTGATCTCCTTATCACTGTCTTTTTCCGTCGAGGCTGACTGACCGATTGGCGACGAGGCTCCTCCGTCGGCACTTCCCATTCCGCGGCTTCAGAAGGCGTACGCTTTAATATAAGTCCTTTTACAAGGAATTTCATAAACTTCTGCATCCGTGTACGATCCTTCTTCACCTCCACCTTGTGTTCTTCAAAAGACCTTCTATGCTCTTGAAAATCATCTATATGTTTATCCAACTTTGTTTGGTACGAGTCGAGTGCCTCCCGCATAGACCCTCCACGTGCAATAAGAGGCTCTCTCATTTCCGTCGTAGGCGGCCTCCTTTGATTTTTCTTACCTATAGCCGTCGTTTGATATATCTCCGGGAAACAATCTCCAAGATAAAAATTTTGATCGATCCATGCGTATTTCTTAAATAGGATATACTGGATAATCGCACCCAAAGGGAGGGTGTGTGCCTTTTTCCACTCCGGATTTTGAGGCGATATGTATAACGAATCATAGGTAAAAGAAGATCGGCCACATCAAATAACTCATTCTCCACTATAAAATAAGTCACAAGACTAAGTTGAGCCATAATACTATGAGTATTACTGGACTTCAACATAATCGTGTGCCTTAGTATATCTTGAACAAGACGAGCATCGTCTGTCAATGTCGTCATAGTGGTTATAAGGTTTTTTGTGGAATTTCCATGCAAAGACATATTCATTAGGGTCCAATCTCTCTCAAGTCTATAATTTTCCACTATGTCCAACACATTCTCACTCTCCATTATTCCAAATTCACTTCTTAAATCAAATGGAGTGATCTCCACATATTGGCCTTGAATTTTGGATCTAACTCCTTCATTCAAATCGGTATATGACGGATCCTCAAGATGATTATAAAATTCGCGGACTAAAAAGGAGGAGAAAATGCCTTGGATAATGACCGAGAGTATACCTGCCTCAGCAAGCATATAATAGACTCGTTCATGCCGGGGGAGATCAAATTCCACAACTTTTGAAATTCCGATTTGGGCCTTTTCTATGCCCGGGAAACTTTGATAAGACGAATGAGCGTCTCCTGACTCACCCCTTCTCGATCTCCAACTGGAAGACATATCTGCATGAGACATAATTTTTTTTAAAAAAAAAACAACAACAACAACAAAATGGAGCTGTCGGATATCCGATACCCCTTTGTCGGATATCCGATAGCTAAAAGTTTATGCTTTCCAAAAAAATTTTTCACAAAAAATCTTCCTATCACAAATCCACACAGTTTTCACACAAAAAATATTCTTCAACATTTATATAATTTTTGAAAAATCAAAATTTTGGTGAAAATCACTATTCATCATCTTCTTCCTATAACACTTCAAATTTTTTAGTCATCATCCTTTTTCTATAAAGCTGATACCTATAAACTTCTAGATCTCCACACAAACAACAAGAAAGAAAGGCAAATCATGTTTCAACACAAAAATACAACAAAAATTTCTAATTTTACTTCAAATGCACATGATCTAAATCTCTTATAAACACCAAGATCTCAAATGTCTAGATCTACTAAATATTCTACAAATTATCTTCACAAAACTCCAAGAAAACCAAGAGGATTATCAAAATCACAAAACTATTGGAGAAATTTTAAAGAAAACTTGCAAAATCCATATATCTCACCTTAGATCTGAAGTTTTCCGTCACCTTGAGCTCCGGATCTCGAAATTTTCCCTAAAACTGAAGTTAGGTGTCGGTCAAATGACGAAACGCATCCTTTTATCTTTTCCGAGCTGTCGGATGGCGACATCTGGCTATCAGAAATCCGACAGTTCCCAAAAAAAAAAAAATTAAATACCTATTTTTCCCTAGCTTCTTCATTACCTGTTTCTATAAATGTTCATAAGGGATTTTTTTTTTAATCTGGCATAAATGCTTCTTTATGTGTTATTTTCCCTAACAATAGCTTATCACATGCTTATGATGTTCAATGTTCAGTTATCAAAAATGTCACTTTCATACAGTACTAAAGAATTGTTTTCGCATGCCTCTAAGTATAAGAAATATTTTATCTATGACAATGAGCAATCACAAACACTTACTTTAGTAATACATGTTCATAAAATTTATTTTATACATATATCATGATTGATCAAACATAACAAAATACATTTCATAAATGCCACTTTAACCTTTGCTACTTTGCACTTATTCACATTATACCATTTTTGCATACAAGTGAATTCGGAGATCCTTTACATTTATGAATATTCAAAAACAAAAAGAGGCAAATTCAAAAGCAAAACATATATTTTGCCAAAAATATTTAAAAATAAATAAATAAAATTGAAAGGATCCTCCACCAAGCACTACTTAGCCTCCTAATAAGTCTTAATGAGCATTGTGAGGTTAAGCACCTTGGAAAGAATTGTAAAGTGTCTTGTTATGCAAAACCAGAATGGTCCTTTTTTGTATACTTGCAAAGTTTCTATAAGTTCATAAGTTTGGCTTTATGTATATTTATGTTATGTTTAACAATTCCATGATCATGTATATTTTAAATATATTCATATGTATTCTTCTCAAAGTATCACTACTACACTTCATTGTTATTTATAAAATTTCTTCTTATGAGAATTGGACCGAAACGATTCAATATTCTATATTCTCATGTGTCTTTCTCTGATAATTGAAATTAAATCTCATCATGGTTAAGTATATTTGCTTCTATACATTATAACACATTGTTAGAATGCTTAGCCTAATCTCTACGGTTTCCTATCTCATATCATATCACTTACAAGGCTTCCTCTGGTGCACTCCACCTTTCACTATACTCTTTCTTATTTTTCTTCCATATCTCTATAATACTCCTTTCTCGTCTCTATTCATTGCTTTTGATAATATCAAAGAGGGAGAAGATAATAAGAAATCATAAGTAATCACTTAAATCACTTAAAATACTTAATTAATTAAGTGAGCATTCATGTAGGGGGAGTTTATATGTAGGGGGAGTTTATATGTCGGGGGAGAATATTTTGGGGAAATCATATCATATTAAGGGGGAGATCATGAATATCAAACGTTTACATTTGTACACACATGATATACTTTTCAATATCTCTATAGGATTTATTCGATTTCTTTTTATAAGGATTTGTTATTATCAAAAGGGGGAGATTGTTGGAGCATGCATTCCGCACTCGTCCGGATTGAGAATAACAAATCCCGAATGTTTTTGATCCTATTTTTGATTAATGGTGTGCAGATAACAGGTGCAAGGATAACATGTTTGCAATTGGAACAAAATACCGATTTTCCAGAAATTGGAGCTATCGGATTTCCGACAGCTAGATAACGGATTTCCGATAGCGCATGATTTCTTCCCAGCGGTTGAGAGCTAACGGATTTCTGACGACGCGCGATTCCTTCCCAGCGGTTTAGAGCTAACGGATTTCCGATAGTGATATCGGATATCCGACAGCCCACGATCTTCCCGCAACAATACGACGTGCAGCAGTTACACAAGCTAATGGATTTCCGATAGTGATATCGGATATCTGACAGCCCACGATCTTCCCGCAACAATACGACGTGCAGCAGTTACGCATGTTATCGGATTTCCGATAGTGATATCGGATATCCGACAGCCCACGTCTCAATCACGACCTCAACTCCACGCAGAAACGTCGAATTAGTGGGACACGTGGCAGCCTCTGGAGATATCGGATTCTTGCGATACCTAGCTAACGGACGGCGACAACTCTTTTTTATTAAAAGGGTTCAGAACTTCATGGATTTGATTCCTTCAGACTTTCAAGCCTTCTTCCTGAGTGTTATCATCCAGAGAGCTCCAGAGAACGAAAATCCCCATCCTTGAAGAAGAAAAGAGAGAGCGAAGCCGAAGATTGTACACGCGTTCCAAGGAGACTTTCTCAAGGGTTCTTCGCTGTTTTGGTCCAGAAATTCTAAAGGGGGTTTTTAATTTGTATTTCATTTATATTTACATTCATCTTGTAATCGTTGTTGAAATCGTCGTCTTGCGTGCGACGTCTAAGTCCGTGTGAGGCTTAGGGGAAATCATCACCTTGTGTGTGGTGTTAGATCCTTGTGTGGTCTAGGGTAAATCATCGTCTTGTGTGCGGTGTCAAGTCCTTGTGTGGCTTGGGAGAAAATCTCCGCCGTGTGTGCTACGTCTAGATCAAGATTTGATTTAGGGGGAGGCTAGTGTCTATATCTGGGAGATATAGGCTATAGCCAACCGGTGCTTAGGAGAAGGACCGGTGAAAAGAGACAAGAGATTTTATTAATTGTAAGCCTTTGATTCCAAGCTTTATTGGAATTATTTCTACTCATTATCTTTGATAAAATAAAATCTTGTTTTTAAATTCAATTATTTGTCTCTATATTCATATATTGTTTCGTTTGTTACAAAAAGTATCAAAGTTTTAAATTGCCCTTATTCACCCCCCCTCTAAGGGCGCCACAAGATCCAACAACCTTCACTGATCTTGCTATAAATTTTATCTGCATATAAAATGAGAGAAACAAATTACTCTATATTGGAACAGATGGATGATAAGAGCCTCAAAAATTCCTAAATAATGGTTTAATAAAGACAGTAGTAGACTTTGCTATAGGTGTAAACTTCTTGCTCAAATATTCAAGCACAAAGACCATGACAATTATGGGTTGGGGAGGTGGGGGTTCTAGGGGAGGGAGGGAATGGTGGAGTGGACCAGCAACACCATGATGAAACAAACACAAAATCTAGCCACCAAAATGCAAGGCCATTAAATAAGAAAAAACCCATAGACTTGGCCGAAGAAAAATAATATATAGGAAAAAATATCCGGCAACCAAAAGTGGTGACAGCAATCCGGTGCAAATAACATTTGGTAGTCTTTTAGAAAATGGATAGTCTCAACCTCGAGATGCCTCTCAAGATTTACTGTGTTGAAAGAAACATCATTTTAGATTGTACTTATTTAGTTTCAGATCCAAGTCAACTCCATGTACCATAAGGCAAGCAACATAAATACAAAGATTATAAAATATATTAGTAGATTGCAAGCATCCATGGTACACAATGCGTTGAGAAATTCATTTCTTTTCATGCATTGTACATCGGAAATAAACAAACCATGTGAGTGTCTACATTATGTTAAAAGACATGGTTTGGAGAAATAGTAAAGGATGTTGACATAATGACATAGAAGTGAATTGGGGACATAATGACATTTAAGTTTTCTTTCTTTGTGTATTTTGCTCCCTGTCAATCCATTTTAAGAGAAACCACAAATTCAATTAAAAATCCCCAAATAAGAAGGCAAAAGGTTAACATTCCAAAGAAAGAGATGTTGCAAATCAAAACACATTTACTCGTGCAAGGTGGGAATTTCACATGTATAAATGAATGTTGTTAATAAGAATGGCAAAATATGCTCCTAATTTAGATTAAGTCCATTGTAAAAGCAAACAACATATCTAATAAGGAAAAAAAAACAATCACAAAGATAATGTATTGAAGCATCATAGAAGAAAGATCACTACAATATACTAAATATTGCAGCTTCAATCACCAAGATACCTTATTCTCCAAATTGAAGTAAAAAAATCCGAAGAAGTCTGCAAAAAAATAGAAAACGAGAAAGATAAAGGAGTTCATGTCCTATCGAAGGAAGCATAGACGCGAAAATAGCATAGTGAATTCAATAGTGAACTAATCATAGCTTCGGCCTAAGTATGTCCACTTCTTGGCTGGCTTTCCTGACGCAAAGCAGAGAGTCCCTGCATCATACATACATACAATCCATTTGATCAGAGCAACACCTTATTTTATGTAAGATTTTAGGAAATGATGGTAAATGGTATTATTTTTTCCCAATAAATTATTTTATATCTAGTAAAATAAGGGTAAAAGAAATTCATACATTCTTTTATATCAGGTCAGGGAAGATCAGATTTGTGATTGTTAATGTCCAGGGAAGAACAAAGAATGGCTAGGGAAGGGGCTTCTAATAGAACAAGAAGTTATTTTGAATATTATAAATATATAGATAATAATATAACAAGAGGGCTAGAGATCCTGAAACAAAAATTGTAGGATAAGATAGTGTCTTAAAAATCTGAAAAATTTGTGACATCAAACATCACTAAAAGAGCAAAGGGCAAACTTTTCATTTGTGAATATCCGAAGCAGTGACCAAAAATGACTTTCATGTGTATAATCGTGGATCATGGGTTTTTTAACAGCATTTACTCTCATTTACAACATTCACTATCATTTACAACATTCATGGGGTAGCCAACCTTGATTAAAATCCACATCGGAGGAGATCGAATGGAAGTAAAAATCATGGATAAAAAACCATAGATCCTCACCTTGTTGTTGTTAGAGGGTGCTCTCTATTGATCTGCAATGGCACACAGGGGCTTCTTCCATCATTGGAGAGGTTGGATCTGCAGTCGAACGCATGCAGGAGGCTGCATTCATATGCAGGTGGCTGCACTCGTGCAGGTAGTCGAGAGAAGAGTGATTTCGGGACAACTAAAGGCATTACATGGCTCGCCGGAGGAGATCGATCGGGCTTAGAGGAGACCGTTGTAGATAGAACAACCCCAACCTATCGTCGAGCGGGAGAACTGGGGGTATGCCGCGAGGAGAGAGCAGACATGTCGAGCGGGAGGGCTATGGGTATGTCGAGAGGAGAGAGCCGCATTTGGTGATTTGAGAGGCGATGGGAATAGGGTTTTGTGAGAGCCGAATGAAATAATCCGTGGCAAAAAAAGAGACTATTTGCCACGAATTGTTATAACCTATGGCTAATACATAAGTATTAGCCATGACCTTTTGCTCCCTAGCTAAAGTTTTATTATTAGCTACGTTTTTTGTAACCGTGGCTAATGCTATAGTTTTAGCCATGGTTTTTGACCCCTGGCAAAAAAATGTGTGGCTAAAAACTATTTTTCTAGTAGTGAGACATGCATGCTGGAAATGGAGCAAGAGTTGCTGTCATTACCATTGGTATCAATCATCTTTCTTTGCCCACTGGGCTTGTAATAGAACAAGATAATTGTTATTTTGTTCCATCCATAACTAGAAATACTATATCCATTTCATGCCTTGACGTGAAAGGTTTTTCATTTATAATTAAGAACAATTGTTGTTCGATTTTTATGAATGATGTTTGATATGGTGTAGCCCAGTTGCTTAATAGTTTATATGTTTTGAACTTAGACCATCCGATCTATAATGTAGAAAATACTAAAAGACTAAGAACAAATGACTCGAATCCCATGTACCTTTGGCATTGTCGTTTATGCCATATAAATGAGAAACACATATCCAAGCTCCATTGAGATGGAGTACTGGACTCATTTGATTATGAATCATTTGAGAGATGCGAGTCTTGCTTGTTAGGAAAAAGGACTAAATCCCTTTTCACTGGTCAAGTTGAGAGGGTTGATGATTTTTTGGGTGTCATACATAGTGATGTATGCAGACCCATGAGTTCTATGGCTAGAGGTGGGTTCCACTACTTCATTACATTTACTAATGATTTTAGTAGATACGGATACGTGTTTCTTATGAAGAAAAAATTTGAATCGTTTGAAAAGTTCAAGGAGTTCCAGAATGAAGTATAGAACCAACTAGGAAAAACTATTAAAGCACTCCGATCTGATCGAGGTGACAAATATTTGAGTCAGGAGTTCTGTGATCATCTGAAAGAGAGTCGTATTGTATCACAGCTCACTCCACCTAGAACACCACAACATAATGATGTTGCTGGGCAGAGGAATCACACTTTGTTAGACGTGGTTCGATCGACGATGTGTCATGCAGATTTGCCCATTTCCTTTTGGGGTTTTTCTCTAGAGATTGCTGCTTTCACACTAAATTGTGTTCCGATGAAGACGGTTCAAAAGACATCATATGAGATATGGACGGAGAAGCGTCCTAGTATGTCGTTCATTAAGATTTTGGGGCTATGAAGCATACGTGTGACGTCAAATGCCTGACAAGATGTAACCCAAATCAGATAAATGTTATCTTGTGGGATATCCTAGGGAAACCAAAGGGTATTACTTCTACTTGCGATCCAAGGGCAAAGTGTTTGTCGCGAGGAGTGATGTTTTTCTAGAGAAAGAATTTCTATCTAGAGAAAACACCAAGGTAGAACTTGAAGAAGTTCAAGAACCACAAACAATGAATGAACCAGAATTGGAACCGGAGCAAGGACTATAATCCGTTGTAGCTAGAGAACATGCTCAAGAAACACAAATCCTACGTAGATCTGGTAGACCTAAAGTTGAGCCTAAGAGATATAGATTTCTCATGTCTCAAATAGGTAGTATGTTGCTTATGGATCATGATGATGAGCCTGCAACCTACCAAGAGGCTATGAATGGACCAAACTCTGAGAAGTGGCTTGAGACCATGAAATTTGAAATGGACTCCATGTATGCAAACCAAGTTTGGATCTTGATGGAACCACCAGAAGGGGTATGACCCATATAGTGCAAGTGGGTCTTCAAGAAGAAGACCAACATGGATGGGAGTGTACAGACATTCAAAGGCCGACTGGTGGCTAAAGATTTCAGGCAAATTCATGATATTGACTATGATGAAACCTTTTCCCCTATTGCAATGGTCAAGTCTATCATAATTCTACTTGCTATTGTTGCGTATTATGACAATGAGATCTGACAAATGGATGTCAAAATGACTTTACTTAATGGAAACCTCCTTGAGGAAGTGTATATGACACAACTCAATTGTTTTGTATCTCAAAGTGAAGCCACAAAAATATGCAAGTTGAATCGATCCATTTATGGATTGAAATGAGCTTCTTGAAGTTGGAATCTGCATTTTGATGAGAAAATCAAAGAGTTTGGTTTCATCAAGAATGAGGATGAGCCTTGTGTTCATAAGAGAATTATTGGGATTATTGTCATTTTCCTGATATTGTATGTGGATGATATACTGCTGATCGGGAATTACATTCTGACCTTACAAGTTGTTAAGAATAGGCTATGAGACTGTTTTTCTATGAAAGACTTGGGTGAAACGACCTATATACTCGGTATTAGGATCTATAGATGTTGTTTATTGGGTGTCAGCTTATCACCTAGAGGGGGGGGGGGGTGAATAAGTTTTTCAAATTAATTTATCCCCTTTAGGTGTTCTTGATTTATGATTAAGAGATCTATAAATTATGAAGCACAACACATAAAGCACACAAGAACTTATAGAGGTTCCTCAAGGCAGGGTGTCTTGAGTAGTCCTCTTTCCCTCTGCGCCTACCTAGTAGTGTGCTAGGCTCGGAAAACTCTGCCAAAACTTCAGGCCCGCAAGTCTTACAACACAGACCCGCAAGTCCTACAACCTAAGCCCGCAAGCCCCTACTGCACCAGAGCCCACAAGATCGACACTCAGGCCCTCAAGCCTTACACAACGCAAACCCGCAAGTCCTGTGCCTACAGCCTAGGCCCGCAAGCCCTTAATGCACCCAAGCCCTCAAGCTCGACAAATTCAGACCGCAAGTGCACTGCCCTGGCCCTCAAGCCTCACAACTCTCCAGCCCTCAAGCTAGATAGTGTCGGACCCGCAAGTCCACTTCCCTGGCCCTCAAGCATCACAGCTCTCCAGCCCTCAAGCTAGACGGTGTCGAACCCGCAAGTCCACTGCCCTGACCCTCAAGCCTCACAGCTCTCCATCCCTCAAGCTAGACACTTAGGCCTCAAGCCATACAATAATAAAAGATTTTACAGTAATAATAACTGTTTCTTCTGCCTGATGAAGATCGGCAACTTAGCCAGATGGAGATCGGCAACTTGAGGTTGAAGAAGATGTTTCTGATTCAGATCTTGAAAGCACGGTTCTTCTTCAATATCTTTTCTTAGCCTGATGAGGAACGACTTCTTATCAGTCAATGGAGATGACTGATTCTTCTGAGAACGCTTGATTCTTGTTCTCTACTTGTTCTTCTTCTTCTCCGCAAAATGTACTGTTGTATTGAGAAGCAACGGCGTGATTCTTTTTCTTTCTTGTCTCTTTTTCGATTCTTACTTTAGGGCAACCTCTTATCTCTTTTATAAGACTACGAGGCTCACAACGGTCTTCTGAAAAAGTTCCTTAAGTGTCAGATGCCCCATTTCTTAAGAGCACGCGCTGATTGAACAATCAGGCGGCGGCATTAAATACTGACAGCGTGTCCGCAATATTTGAAATCCATCTCGATGATATTTCCAGCTTCATGCCGATACCAACAGCTTTACGACGATATGGATAATATCTCGACGACAGGACTTTGTCGATGCCTTAAGCCTTGTTGGACCTTCAAGTCTTCTACCTTCTTCCTCTGACGCTGATGTCTCGATGATATGCGATATTCTGGCGTTTCTGCATATATAGCGATATGCTATCTCTGACTGTGTCATCGTGATCTTCTTTCTTGTAGTCTGTCATCGTAATCACTTTGTACTTTCAACGACATGAGCGATATCATGTCGACAGACTATGCTTTAGCAACTGCTTATCTTCAGTTGTCCTTCTTCAGTTTTCTCTACATCACGCCTTCTTTACGATGATATCTATTCTTCTCGACGACAAGGCTACTTTGATGATGTCGATGATACTGCATCTTCTCGACGACACGACTTCTTTGATGATGTCGACGATACTGCATCTTCTCGACGACATTCCTTCCTTTTGAATCTGTCTCAGCGGTTGGGCTGAGATGGCTTCCTCCTCTCAGCGGGTTCGTTGATCTGCAGAGAAGTTTCTGCGTTCGACGAGCTGCATTCTGCGTTCGACAAAATTCTCTGCATTCTACGCTCGACGAACTTCATTCTTCGTTCGACGAGGAACTAGCCAAGTCTCTGCGTTTGCTTGTCTCGTCTTTGCATTCGACGAACTTAATTCTTCGTTCGACGAACTTCATTCTTTGTTCGACGAACTCGCCAAGTCTCAGCGTTTGCTTCTATCCTGTCTTTGCATTTGACGAACATCATTCTTCGTTTGACGAACAACATTCTGCGTTGGACGAACTCGCCAAGTCTCAGCGTTTGCTTTGCTCATCATCATGATGACAAGCATACTTTGTCGACGACATCTCCTATTCTTCTCGACGATATTGTACTTAGTGAAATAACTAAAGTACATGACATATTGTCTGATTTCTGTAGACATGAACTAGATATGACATTAAATACAACTTGTACTTATCATTGAGCCGAGTACTTCTTCAAATCAGGAACACTGCTGGGCACTGTTCCCAACAATCTCCCCCTATTTGAAGAAGCCCTAACTTACCTCATTGATAAATGCCACTCATGAAAAGATTTATCATTTCAGATCATAGCATCACACGTAAAGCAGAAATCACATAAATAGAATAAATGTTCTTCATAATAAATGCCAAGCATATAAATAGAATTGATGTTGATGAATAAACATTAGTATTCATTTGCCCCAACAGAATAATTAAGATTTTAATTTGGTGCCCCATCAATGTCTGCTGCTGCTTGCCCCTTTGGTTTTCTGCCTTGGCCTCTGATAGTAGTTGATGGGTAGGGGAATCTTCTTAGGAGAGGGAGGAGGATCTTGTGGGAATGCTAGCTTGTGATTCTTCCTCCTCTCCAGCTGCTTCAGATGTTTCTGCCATTCAACTGACTGGTATGCCCTCTGATAGTCCTCCCGAGGATATCCAAAATGGATCCATGATTCTGTTATTATTTCTCTTTAGACAGGACTCCACCTTCCTGATTGTGGATCCAGCTCAATTTCCCTCAGTCTCTTTTGCCGATACTGGCTGCTCTGAATTCTCTTTCTTTTCCTGGAGGTTGCTGATTCTCTAATTTCTATTCCATACTCAGCTGATTCAGTGCTTGCAGAATGGTTGGCAGTCTCATAAAATGATGGGGGTTTTTGCATTGTCTGCTTTATTTGATTTGTTATCCACATCGCTTGATGTGAACTGGCGTTTATTATTTCATTCTCCCCCTTTAGGGCTTGTTCAATCACCCTTTCCTCAAGTCCTTCTCTGACTAGATTCAGCTGTTCATGCATGTGTTGTTCAGTCACATCCAAATTGTTGTTTATTTCAAGCAGATGGGTATCTAAGGTATGAGCATTCTCATTGACCTTATTCAGAATTTGATTTCTGTTATTTGTAGCATCTGTTTCTATCTGCTCAAAACCATAGTACACATTGTTTGAGAATGTTTCTTGCTTTTTCAGAATTATGTGGGTTTGATGTCCCACTTTGTTGATTTCCCTGCTCATCTTCTCAATGGACGGGGCTGCCAAAGTGTAGAAGTGAGTGCACTGAGTGTTGAGGTGGAGTATGTCTTTCTTCATTTCCTGGATCTCCCCCTTTACCTCTTTCCTTAGATTGTCCACATTCTTTTCTATAAATTGTTCCAGTTGTTTGCGCTGAGCTGTTAGTAGAGCTGACATCATGTGGAAAAGAGAACCTAACTGAGCCGAAGATGGCTCAGCAGCTTGTTCATCTTCCTCTTCTCTTTCCTGTGGAATTTCTTCAGAGCTACTTGCAGGTGATTCTTCACTGATATGTGTTGTTACCTTAGCCTTCCCCTTGACATTTTCTGGTACTGTCTCACCAGGGCATGTAAGCACAATCTTACTTGCTGCTACTAACTCTCGGAAGTCTGAGAGAGTGATGTCTTCCATGGGCTCATTCCCTTGATCTTCTACTCGTGCATTACCTTGGGTTGAGCCTCCTGCCGGGAGCTCCCCATCAATCATCTCTGCGTCTTGGGCTGAGCTCCCAAGTTGGGACTCCCACTCAGCGGGAACACTCTCCAAGTTGGGGTCTCTACTTTCTTCAATAACCTCCGAGGGAGCAGGTTCTGGTACTGTTCCTGGAACATCCCTTGGGGTGGAAGTCTCCCCCTCAGACGTACTAGGGATTTGTGGGGGTGGAGGTATGTCATCAGAACTGCTTGATGAACCTCCTTCTTCTGAGGGATCTATTGGGGATGCTTGTTCCTTTTGTCTCTTTGGAGCAGGCTGGGCATCAGATGATGGTTTAGGGATTGACCTATCCCATCAATCTAGCATCTTCGCATCCAGCCTCTTGGAGTAATGTAGGGGAACTCCCATTTTCTTATTCAGTACTTCACCCTGGGTGTTTAGAAGGTAGAGGGACAGTATTCTTCCGTAGGAAGGAGACTTAAGGGTGTTCTTCATTCTCTGGAAGAGGAACTCACTCCAGTTGGTCTTATTAGAGTGGATTATCCGGGCCATGACAACGAACATGTCTTTAGAGATTCGGTCATGGGACCCAGGTTTGCATAATAGAACTTTGCCAACAATGTCGGCCAGCAACTTCCCCTTTTGATTAAATTTCGCTCTCTTAATGGACCCGTAGGTCTTCCCTGTGTGGCCGCACTAGGTATAGCATGCAGACACATTCTCCGAGGCCAGCTCTTCTTTTTCCTCCACCCTTGGATTCTTGGCAGATGTAGCGCTTTTCCTAGGCTTTTCACAGATATTTTAACTTTCTTACCTCCCACTATGGACTTGATCTGGGATTCGGTGTGGTTAATTCTTGCTTCGGCGAAGAATTTTGCTAATTCACGGTGGAGAAGAACCGAGGGTTCGCATAGCAGATATTCCAGCCCAGATGCCTCCAGCAACCCTATTACTGACCTAATCTCATCGGAGCAGGCATTGAAACCCCCACGCTGGAGTTCATAACCAGAGATAACCTCTTCTTTCTTGGGAGCCATTGATTCGGAGTGAGAGAGAAGGCAGTACGTCGGAGACGAAGCGGGGGTTTGTCGACGGAATAGCTTAGGGCAAATGATAGCGTAATTTTCATTCTCGAGCATTCACTCTATTTATAGTGTCCGTAGGTGAAGAGCCGCGTACCTTTGAAAGAAAGAGCGATCAGACGGCTCCGATGGACCGATCTAATCCCGTGATAAATAGCTCGATTGTATTTTGACGATACGCATCCTCCCAACTTGATCATTTGTCGTCGTAATATCTATTGTGTCATCGTAACATATCGACGATTATAGATTCCAAGACTTATTCAGCTAACGTCAGCTTTTTAGGCCCCTTTTAGTAGGATAACCTGCACTAAGTTTGTTAGTAAATAGACTTTGTTGTTCTGCCTGTGGGTCAGAACAACCACCTTGTCCAATGCCCATATTTGCTTCTGGTGGGCCCTTGGACTCCCTACAAAATGAGATTACAAGCCCTTAGGTACCCATGTAAATTTGGGTCCTAGGAAATTGTTAGCTTTAACGGGCATACTGTATTTAACTACTCCAGGATATGCACAGTGATAACGAATAAGGTGATTTGAAGGTTTAGCATTCGTTACCCTTGGAGCAGTTGGATTGTACCAACAATCAATTACAAAGTGCCCCGTCTTTCCACAGCACCAACATTCTAACCTGTTGTATCTCCTTTTCTGGCTAGTTGTGTGAGCCTGAGTCCTTTGAGTATGAACGTAGGGATATTTGAAGGACACTGATCTGTACTGATTGTGAGTGTGATGTTGAGAATTATCACCCACAGCTTTCCATCTGGAGTCAGTCTTCTTTAGTGATTTCCTTGTTTCTGTAGACCCAATAACTTCATGCCTCCTTGTGGCCATCCTTCCATGAGGCACCCTTGAGATTTTTGGCATGTTCTTTGCTCCACTTGTAGATCTCCCATTCTTGAGATACCCAAGATTGGATTGCCCAACATTCCTGTTAGAGGGTGAGATTATCTTCCTCAAGCTAGCCTTCATCCCATAGGGTCTGCCTGATCTGTCTTCCTTGAAGCATCCCTGCTTCCTTCTTTGAGTGGAGCAACAACCATTTACCAGTGGAGGAGAGGTCTCTGGTTTGGAGGAGCTTGCCACAGGCTTCACTACAAAGGGAAGTTTATCCTTCACCCTTCTGGTGTTGTCAATCTTAGATTTCAGGACTTTGGGCTGAATTTTGTCCTTCTTCAGAAGAACCACTTCTCTGGTTAGTGAGCTGCACAACTCCTTGCTCTCAATCAATGCCTTCAGAGTTTTCCCAAATTTGATTATCAAGTCAAGGTTGGAACTTGCCTTGAAGTCTTTTTTGAGTTGACAAAACTCTGCATTCTCTAGAGTTAGTTTTTCTGCTTTCTCTGAGAGATCAAGATTTCTTTCCTGAAGATAGGAGATCTTTGCATCCTGCTCCTTGCACAGCATCTTGAGCATCTTGACATCTTCTAGAAGATCATTGTATGACTTGGACCAGTCATCATTTCTAGATGAGCTTGTCTCCGATTCTGAGTCTGAAGTAGATAGAGGAGCCCTTATGCATACCTGTTCAGGTGAGACTTCATCCTGAATTTCTTCCTCTGACTCAGATAGGACAGTCAACCCAAACTGAGTCTTCTCTTCCGAGTTTGAACAGCTTGAGTCATTGTCACTCAATGTTCTGACTTTCTTCTTAGTTGCTTTGCTTCTTTCTTCTTTTGATCCTTCCACAAGGACCGTTAGAGAGTCCCACATCTCTTTTGCTGTTATGCAGTGAGCCATTTTCTAAAATGTTGAGAAGTCAACTGCACCAGCTACAATGTCTTTGGCTTCCTTGTCCAAGTTGACTAGGATGATCTAATCTTCAGTCATTTTCTTGGACACAGTCTTGGGGACATAAGGCCCTTCTTGAACAATTTGGAACATTCTAGGGTCCATAGCCTCCATGTATATTCTTGCTCTAACTTTCCAAAGGGCAAAGTTCTCCTGAGCGCAAATAGATATTTTTGATTCCATAGCTATAATGAATGAACACCCAAGGGCAAATCTGTTCAAGCTGTTAAGCTTTTCTTTGAACAACTTGGATCTGATACCAATTGTTGTTTATTGGGTGTCAACTTATCACCTAGGGGGGTGAATAGGTTTTTCAAATTAATTTATCCCCTTTAGGTGTTCTTGATTTCTGATTAAGAGATCTATAAATTATGAAGCACAACACAGAAAGCACGCAAGAACTTATAGAGGTTCCTCAAGACAGGGTGCTAGGCTCGGCAAAACCCGCCAAAACTTCAGGCCCGCAAGCCTTACAACATGGACCCTCAAGTCCTACAGCCTAAGCCCGCAAGCCCCTACTGCACCTGAGCCCGCAAGCTTGACACTTAGGCCCTCAAGCCCTACACAACACAGACCCGCAAGTCCTGTGCCTACAACCTAGGCCCACAAGCCCTTACTGCACCCAAGCCCTCAAGCTCGACAAATTCGGACATGCAAGTTCACTGCCCTGGCCCTCAAGCCTCATAGCTCTCCAACCCTCAAGCTAGACGGTGTCAGACCCGCAAGTCCACTTCCCCGGCCCTCAAGCCTCACAGCTCTCCATCCCTCAAGCTAGATGGTGTCGGACCCGCAAGTCCACTGCCTCGGCCCTCAAGCCTCACAGCTCTCCAGCCCTCAAGCTAGACACTTAGGCCCTCAAGCCTTACAACAATAAAAGATTTTACAGTAATAAAAACTGTTTCTTCTGCCTGATGAAGATTGGCAACTTAGCCTGATGGAGATCAGCAACTTGAGGTTGAAGAAGATGTTTCTGATTCAGATCTTGAAAGCACAGTTCTTCTTCAATCTCTTTTCTTAGCCTGACGAGGAACAACTTCTTATCAGTCAATAGAGATGACTGATTCTTCTGAGAATGCTTGATTCTTGTTCTCTACTTATTCTTCTTCTTCTCCGCAAAATTTACTATTGTATTGAGAAGCAACGGCGAGATTCTTTTTCTTTCTTGTCTCTTTTTCGATTCTTGCTTTAGGGCAACTTCTTATCTATTTCATAAGACTGCGAGGCTCCCAACGGTCTTCTGAAAAAGTTCCTTAATTGTCAGATGCCCCATTCCGTAAGAGCACGCGCTGATTGGACAATCAGGCGGCGACATTAAATGCTGACAGCGCGTCCGCAATATTTCAATTCTGTCTCGACGATATTTCCAGCTTCATGTCGATACCGACAGCTTTACAACGATATGGATAATATCTCGACGACCTTACTTTGTCAATGCCTTAGGCCTTGGTGGACTTTCAAGTCTTCTACCTTCTACCTCTGACGCTGATGTCTCAACGATACGCGATATTCTGGCATTTCTGCATATACAGCGATATGCTATCTCTGACTGCGTCGTCGTGATCTTCTTTCTTGTAGTCTGTCGTCGTAATCACTTTGTTCTTTTGACGACATGAGCGATATCATGTCGACAGACTATGCTTTAGCAACTGCTTGTCTTTAGCTGTCATTCTTCAGTCTTCTCGATGATATCTATTCTTCTCGACGACAAGGCTACTTTGATGATGTCGACGATACTGCATCTTCTCGACGCCACGACTTCTTTGATGATGTCGACGATACTGCATCTTCTCGATGACATTCCTTCCTCTTGAATCTGTCTCAGCGGTTGGCCTGAGATGGCTTTCTCCTCTTTGCTGATTCGTCGATCTGCAGAGAAGTTTCTGCGTTCGACGAGCTGAATTCTGCATTCGATGAACTTCACTGCATTCTGCGTTCGACGAACTTCATTCTTCGTTCGACGAGGAACTAGCCAAGTCTCTGCATTTGCTTGTCTCGTCTTTGCGTTCGACGAACTTCATTCTTCGTTCGACGAACTTCATATTTTGTTTGACGAACTCGCTAAGTCTCAGCATATGTTTCTGTCCTGTCTTTGCGTTCGATGAACTTCATTCTTCGTTTGACGAACAGCATTCTGCGTTCTACGAACTCGCCATGTCTCAGCATTTTGCTTTGCTCATCATCATGACGACAAGCATACTTTGTCGACGACATCTCCAATTCTTCTCGACGATATTGTACTTAGTGAAATAACTAAAGTACATGACATATTGTCTGATTTCTGCAGACATGAACTAGATATGACATTAAATACAACATACACTTAGCATTGAGCTGAGCACTTCTTCAAATCAGGAACACTGCTGGGCACTGTTCCCAACAATAGAGATAGATCGAAGAAGTTGTTGGGTTTGACCCATAATATATACATTGAGAAGTTGTTGAAACGCTTCAACATGCTTGAGTCCAAGAAGGGATTCTTACCCATGTCTCATGGTGTGAGTCTCTCTAAGGACTAATGTCCTAAATCTTTGGAAGATAAGGACCGCATGAAGTTTATTCCATATGCTTTGGAAATTGGATCAATCATGTGTGCAATGTTGTGTACTCGACCTGATGTCTCATATGCCTTGAGCATGACTAGCAGGTATCAGTCTGATCCGGGTGATGGTCACTGGATAGTTGTCAAGAATATCCTAAAGTACTTGAGAAGAACTAAGGATATGTTCCTGGTGTTTGGTGGAGAGGACGAGCTCGTTGTAAATGGTTACATCGATGCTAGCTTCCAAACTGATATTGACGATTCAAAGTCCCAGTCAGGTTTTGTATTTTTCCTTAATGGAGGAGTTGTAAGCTCGAAGAGTTGCAAGCAAGTGAGAGTTGCTGATTCTACAACAGAGGTCGAGTATATTGCTGCTGCGAATGTGACAAAGGAGGCTGCATAGATTAGGAAATTCATCGGCGAGCTAGATATAGTTCCTAGCATTGTTGATCCCATAGTTCTCTACTGTGCCAATAATGGTGCAATTGCACAAGCTAAGGAACCTAGGTCTCATCAGTGCTCCTAGCACGTACTTCGATGGTTCCATCTTATTCGAGAGATTGCCGATCGAGGAGATGCACGCATTTGCAGAGTACCGACTGAAGAAAATATAGCGAATCCACTGACAAAGCCTCTTGTAGAAAGGAAGCATGATGGCCATGCTAGTTCAATGGGTATTAGATACCTAGATGACCTTGTTTAGTGGGAGCCTTGTAGATTGTTGATTTGTCGGTTGTTTATTCATATGATGAATTGTGATTTGTACTATGTATTTATTTTTACGTTTATGGCAAGTTCTTTTATTATGTCAACTGTTTCTATATGATAGATTAATTAACATGATAAATGCCCTTAAGATGTTTGCTTTCATAGGAATTCAAGTACGTGACTTGAATGTGAGAGCCTATATTAATAAGAAGCTTCATCTTAAATGGTCACTGGTCAAGGTATCATCTTAGAAAATAGGGCAATGATGATATATTGAGACTAGTATGTCGGTTGACTGGTGACCGATTCTCACATGTCATGATATTGGATATCAAGTCATCACATAGGTACTTGTTAGGAACAAGTTGTACTGAACAGACCCACCGTGAGACCACTTTGTAGATTGTTATATGAACGTGTTACAAGTAGGTCTCAAGTGATAATGGTGTTTGTGGTTCTTTAACCTGAAGTCATAACAATCATCAAGTAAGGAAGAGCGTACTTTGATGTCATCTAAAGTATTCCTTGAGAAAGGTTGATGATAATGGTGGTTATTGGGTATGTTATGAATTATTTGGGTGTTTGTGTGTGGACAAAGATGGAATTTGTCCTCCTATAAGACAAGAGTTACATCCATGGGCCCCTTGATGAAATTAGAATGAGAAATGCATGACCATGCTGGGTTGAGCCAATATGTGATATTGAGCTTACCACTCTTAGAAGGTCTATTCTAGATCAAGAAAGCAAAGTTTGAACAATCATGAGGGTGACACGGTCCATGCCTCTAGTTCAATTTGGATGTAAGGGACAAAGGGACATGAAAACATTGATACATTGGACACAGACATGCTTGTTTGAGTTATGAACTCTTATTGCTTGGGTAGCAATGATGCATAGCTAGATGCCACTCATTGTTTGTGAGACTTTTGTTGATACCTTCTAGATCAAGTGGGAGACTATTGGAGTTTCTACGATGATCCGGAAGTAACCAAGTAGTTAGTCTCACTGCCAACACACGATATGAGTCTATAGTGTTGACGCAAAAATTGCACCTCCACGACTTACACATGAGAATCAGAAGAACCTTTGGATTGCCAGTTACTAGGTTACTGAGAATGTCAAAATGGTGTCGGTAATCCACAAGAAGTGATCACTGTTCTGACAATTCAGGGTTGCGAGAAGATCTTACAAGTAAAAGATTAGAGACTAGAAAGGGTTCGAAACAGACCAGACTAAGGAGAAAAGAGCGATCTGAAAATCAAGACCGCTTGGCCCCCTAATTAGCTCCGAATTTCCTCCACCCAAAGTCCTTTTCTGGGGACCCATACCCCTCTATTTATAGACAAGGAGGCTGCCCAAACAGGTAGCTTTTGAAATCACAGGCTACCCGGGATTTTAGGAGAAGTTATGCAAGGAAAAAGGGGTTACCTGTCATGCCTTTACCATGATAGAAGGAGAAATCTAGATCGTGTGAGCTCGGGGGTAGCTGATGACCTGAACTGATGAGGTCACTGGGCGGTTATATCAATGAGGTCGAGCGATCAGCCAGATAAGAAACGGTCTCCTACATGAGACCGCATGACCTACTCTACATAGTTGACATGGCAATCTTCCGGGCGAACATAATCCCCGCACATTTCCAAGTTCTGAGGTGCTTCGAAAATGTTGACTTCAAATCGCAGAGATCACGAAGGTCTTGAATATTTAAATCTTTCTTTTCAAACTATAAATAGACCTGGGGGCTCTTTCATTTGCATCAGTATTGGATTCTTGAGATAAAAATTTTTTGCTAAGCGGTCTAAAAACTGATCTCGCTGCAACTTGTTGATCATGGGTTTACTGAAGAATGTGGTGGATGAGAAGGGGATCATCCCTCCTATGACTTCAAGGAAACCGCTGCCTCAAAAAGAAAAATTGATTACATCTCCTTCAAAGGATGCACCTGGAAGTGTTCCGACTAGAGCTCTCCCTCCACCGATTTCAAGCTTTATGGAACTCACGAATTCTTCTTTGGAGGTTACTGAGACCGATCGATCCGAAGCTCTGAATCATATTTCTAACAAGGAGCCGAAGACTTTGGATCAGACTGCTGGGGTGTCTTCTAAGGAGATCTCGGTCGGCCTCAAAGAAAAGGTATCTTTAGCTATAAAGATGAGACAACAAATCAAAGATCACGGGGCTGAGATGAAAAGAATAAAATGAAGCTTCTTGCCAAGACCCTTGCGGTCAAGCCTGCTGGTGTTCGATTTCCTATTAGACCTCTTGAGATCGCTCCCCTACAGGTAGTTGCGACCTCAAGGCTTTCTCTTGAGGTTCGTTGCGAACATTCCTTTTTCCTCTTTTGTTGTCCCTTGATCCCTTTGACAACGAGCGATCTAGATCTTTACTTGATCCGGGAAGCTATATGCCGACTGCTCCTATCATTGTTAAGACTGAGCTCTAACTGGATCGAGCTGCTCTGGAGAAGTAGAGGATGGAGCTGATAGATAATCAGTCTCGGGCTTCTCTAGACGCTGAGATGCAGCGACAAAGGGAAGAAAAGGAGCGGAAGAGAAAGGAGGATGAAGAAAAGATGGAGGAGGAGAAAAGGAAAAGGGAAGAAGAGGAAAAGAAAAAGGATTTAATAGAGAACTTAGAGATCAATCCCAAAAAGAAGCTCGATACTTCTGAAGAGGAAGTCGCAACATCTAAAATTACGATCGCGACAACTGATGCTGAGACCGCGCAGTCTCATAGTCAAGCTTCTGGACTAGAGGACGAAGATGGAGAGGAAGAAGGGCAAGAAGAAGAGGAGAAAGAGGAGAGGAAAAAAGAAAAGTAAAAAGAGGAGAAGAGAGGAAAAGAAATCCAAGGGGTGGATGTGAAAAAAGGATAAGAAAGAAAAGAAAGGATGTCCTTGAGAAGGTCAACGCGATCTCAATAGAGACCGGGACGATCTTCGATCTGCCCTGGAGAAAAATGAAGGAGAAGAAGGAGAAGAAGGAAAAGATCGGGAGAGAAAAAACGAAGAAGAGAAAGAAGGGCAGCTTGACTTGGAAGCTCAGCTGCACAAAGAAAAAGAGACTCTTTCTGACAAAAAATTTCTGACCTCTGAGGATGATATCAATGTGGTGAGGCAGGCGGCAGACCGCGCGGTTTCCATCTCTGCGATCCGGGCTGGTGAGCCTTACTTGATCACTCCACTTGATATCTCTCTGCCTATCTATATTAGGCCACAATCTCCGGTTCAGTAACGTGAGGTCATTCTCATTGAGACCGACGACATTCTTCTTAGCTCTAAAGAGATGAAACGACGAAGAAAAGAAGGTGATCGGTCACAAAAAAGACAGTTAGAAAAGATAGATCTTGAGTGTCGAAGGTGTCCGAGTCGTCTAATTTTAGACTCTGCATCTGCGGTTTCTGAGACCTCTCGGGATCACTTTCCTGTCCGCCCTTTTTCTATTTCTCCAAGTATGGTTGCTATGTTTGATAATCTTCCTTTTTGACCATTGCTGATAGAACTTCTTTCCTGACCATAGGAGAAGATGAGGAGGCACAAAGGTTGTTGGAAGAGACTAGGTTGGCCGCCCCTTAGACCGATCTACCTCCTCCTACAACACTTGCATCTCCTTTTATGCAGGTGGTTCATGCTTTCGAGGTCCGAGAGAGAGCTTGAGAGAAGGTTGTTGGAGAAATATGAGGCGTTGTTAACTGTTAAGATCAAGGAGGAGGATGCTGTTAAAGCACTTCGCGCATCCTTAGTTCAAAATGAGCAAAAATTAAACGATCAGAGGAAGTCGCTCGAACAGCGAGAAAGAGATGTCAGGAAGAAGTTAGAAGAGGAGATGGTTGATCTCCGGAGAAGACTTCGCGAATCCAAGGAGGAGATGATTTTCTTCAAGGGAAATGCCGTTGCTTTACATACCACATTTTATCAATTGAGGACAGGCTTTTCTGCTCCTTTGCTTGTGGGATCGTCAAACGCTGCTCCTGATGATCGCGCGGACTAGGAGGAAGTCATTAACTGAGAGGAGTTGAAGCAAGATGCTGGTGATCTCTAGCGATATGTTGTTGATGCTAACATGGGCATTTGCATGACACTCACAACGGTCAACAAGCTTCAAAATAGGGTGGCCTTCTTAGGAAAGAAGAAAGATCCTCCAAAATAGTTTACCATTTTCATCTATTTGTGGTTTGTATAATGAGCTGAGAAATTTGTTTGATAGTTTGGAGATCCATTACCATGGTATATATTTATGTTGTAGTTTATTTTATTTCATGCTTTCATCTTCTTGCTTTTATCTATTTTTGCCTCCCAGAAAGTCTAATCTGAGATCGCTCGGTCTGACTTTTTATTTTGTGTAATTTATCTGCTGTGGTCATAGTTCTAAATTTTTGAATTCTTATCCGAGCTTGCAAGAACTTAATCAGCGATCTCTAGTTCGGGATTTTGTAATGATTATATCTTGATTTCCTCTGAAACTATAAATATCCAGTTTGTGTCTTTATTAAATACATTCTTCTGGAATTCTTCACTCAAGCAGTCTGAATTTCTTTGAAGAATGGTGTCCGCGTGAGCTGGTACCTGCAAAATTTTTCTTGAGTCCGAGCAGCGGCCTTGCCGACTCTCTCAAGCCGAGTTTCTTGATTTTCTGAGGGACTACCAGTGGCCTTGCCGACTCTCTCAAGCCGAGTTTCTTGATTTTCTGAGGGACTACCCCTTGAGCTCGAAAATAATGATTCGCCTGCCCACCACTGGTGAACGCCTCAACTTCTGCGGGGAGAATGAGATCGCAGTTCCTATTGATCATTTTTATCATGGCTTCCGCTTCCCTTTGTCGTGGGAGATGAGGAAGATTTTTAGATTTTACGGTCTCGTGCCCGGACAGCTTCCTCCTAATTCAATTGCGCTGATTTCTTACTTACATCTATTATTTGCGATTGACCATAGTTAGGTTTACCCTGGATCTATTCAGGTCTCTTTTCAACCTGAAAATCCTGAAGGAAGGTTCGATAAAAGAAGACTTCAAAGGCCTGCTGTATTTCACCTGCAGTGGTCTGGAGGTGCTTAATCTTCCCAACAAGGTCCCGAATTGGGCGGAGAGATATCTAATCTTCCAGGGGAGGTTAGGTGATCTTCGAACTTACCCCAAGCTTCGGGATGAATCAGTCTTTCGAAAACCCAAGGCCCTCTCTGAAGTTGAAAAGCAGATAAAAGAGATGCTCAAAGATCATAAGGCCGATCTGGATCATTACCTTGGACTTTGGGCTCAAGTTTCCACCATTAAATGAAAAGACTGTGAGTTCCCGCGATCTCTATGTCCTGACCGCTTATTACAAGAAAATTTTAACTATAGAGAGAAAAAACTTTTTCTTGCAGCGATCTTACAAGTACCCCTTACTTTACCTTATGCCCCGGAGGGTGAGCTTACCCAGAGGGAGAGGAGGCTGAAGAGAGATCAAGATCGATATCACTCCCAGACCGCTGGCCCTTCGGGCTATTCTGATAGACCCTTTGATTTGTATGGATATAGAAGTTCCATGACGGACACTCAAGGGAGACCGCTCATGAAGTGGGACGTCAAAGGGAAACGTGTGGGGGTTTCCACATGTATTCCAAACTGGGGCGGCAAGATTTCCTGTCATGATGGCGCGGTCTCGACTGCTTTGTATGGCGATCAAAACTTTAAGGAATTTTATAGCTGGGAAGACAGTCTTATCCTAGATATGTGTTCGCAGACTGGCCTCAGGCACCAGGTTTTTTGCCATTACATGGGAAGGTTGCTGCGGAGGTATATGCAGGAGAATAAGGCTATTAAGGCTGAGCTGGAGGTAATTTAGATCGCGCGTCCTGATCTCTTCCTTATTATGTGTTTTTAGTTCGAGCGATCTAACCTATAATTCTCCTCGCAGAAAACAAAGAATGAGATGTATGATGAAAATAATCCAGCTTACCAAAAAGTGACGCTGAAAGAAATAAGTGAAGCAGTTGAAATGACTATTTCTAAATTGCGAGATGATGATGCTCAAATTCCAGAGGATGCCAGCTTCTCATCCCTATTTCCTGAGGCCGCTGCTCTTCAGGCGAAAAGGGAAGAGGGGATGGAAGAAGAAGAAATTTTCGATGAAGAAAGAGTGACAAAGGAAAAGGACGGAGAAGAAATTCTTGAAGAAGAAAAGGAGGAAGAGGGAAAGGAAAAGGATGAAGACAAATTCGAGCCTGGAGTTGAGTATGAAGGAGAAGGTGAGAGGAGGCAGAGCGATCTGCGTGGAGATCGAGCGGTCACGCATACTGAATTTTATGCCCTTAGTTTTGATGCCCTGGAGGATTTCCTTAATACCGACTTTGACCCGTCGATGGATAAAGGTGGAGATTAGCTGAGTGGGAGCCAGTTCGATCCAGATGAAGAGCTGAGTTCGGCGGCAAAGTCAGATATTGGCTCCCAGGAGAAATTTTCCAGCTCGAGCGAATCCAGTGCTGACTCCAGTTCATCTGAGGACGAAGACTCTCCCTCCATGAAGAAGAAGAAATAGAAGGATATATTTTGTTTTCTCGATATACTTAACTTTGTGATGTAGCGGTCAGTTTCTTATTTGTTATATCTGTAGTTAAATTTTAAATGAAATAGAAATGGAAGAAATTTTTTTGCATACCTTTGTTTGTTCGTAGCATTTGGTTTCATATTTATTTAATCCTCTGTTGTTTTATGTGAGGTAGAATAATCCTCACAAATTATTTTCATAATGTTAAAAACGAACTGGAATGGATACCGAGCGGTCTTAAGACCGATTTAGTCATTCTACTTGCTTTAGTTTATGCACCCAATCCTTCTTGTATTCGGCCGTTCTGAATCGTGCCTCGGAGTTGGCTGACCGCTTTTTTCATCATGAAGATTACTGAATAAGGTATAACGGCTTCTAATATGTAGATCTATCATGCTCATAACATAATTAAGTATGTATAAACACTTAAATTTTGATACTGGCGATCTCGGCATTTTGATCATTCTGGCAGAGGGAAAGGAAAGATGATAGTCTTTAGGAATTGAGACCCGGAGAATTCTGAAACTGCTTTATTAAAAAAGACTTGGAATCATGCCAAGATTCTCCTGTAGCAGTCTAAAACAAAGACCGATGATAGTCATTCTACTTGCTATTTTCGTTTGAAGAAGAAGCTCTTGAGGTCGCTCGGTTTTAGAGAAGGGAAAGTATCATAATCTGAGAAGCGACCATATTATTTTCTCCTCTGAAAGATCATTAAAGTCATGCTACTTCCGAAAAACAATTCTGGGGGTCGTGAGGATGAGAGGGAGAAGGAGATGACTTTATGGTCTTAAGTGGGAGAACAGATGTGTTGGAACCTTAACTTTTGATTTGAGTTAGGATCCATTCTCTTATCAATAAGTCATCTAAATCTAAGAAAACATAAATTAAATATGATGCGATCGAATTGGAGAATATACTTAAGTAATTAATATAAGCTCTCTGCGTTCGATGAATGAAGAACGGTGCTCGACAAATTGCTAACAACGCTCGATGAATTCTATAGCCAGCGCTCGACAAATGACTAGTAGCGGTCGACGAATTCTAGCCAGCGCTCGACGAATTCAGTCAGAATAATCTCAGCGGCTAGGCATTCTCTGAACGGCGCTCGACAAACTCAATCCAGCCATTTCAGCAGTCTACGAATTCCAAGATAGAAACAATTGCTCAGTACATAAGATGGCGAGCACAGCCCGACAAATATCAAGCTGGGATCGACGAATTTCTCTCTAAATTATTTTATATTTTCTTTTCTATCTTTTGACTATTCCTCTTAGCCGTTGCAGATCAATCAATACTCTTTGCCGTTGCAGATCAATCAATACTCTTAGCCGTTGCAGAATAGCTTTAATGAAAAGAAACGGCATGTTATCTTCTCGAGGAGTCAAAGCATTGATGGAGACCTCAGCTCTTTCCTTCTTCCCAAGAGAAGAATTCAAAATAAGAGTAAAGGTTCTCAAATTATAAAAGGAAAGTTACAGAGAAAGCAAAAGAAGCAACACACGACAGGAATAAAGAGAAAATCAATTGTTCTTCATTGCTAACATCCTCCTGCAGATTAAAATATCCTGAGACATAAATCACAACTGCTTGCTCAGGATCATCACTGCAAAAGAAGGAAGAGGTGGTTAAAAGAAGAAGCTCTATCCACAAGCTGTCATCAACTCGAATCAGATAGGGGGAGCCTTCTTCAACATCATATTCAGATCCATTCAACACCATATCAGGATCTTCAAGAGTCTTCTTATACAGAGAAGAACATTACAATTTCTGTTTTTCATTTTACTTCTTTACCCCATCCTGTACAGGGTTATAACTCCCTTCAAAAGTTAATCCCGGTGACAGGGCACCTTAGCAAAAACCTGCATCTTGGTTAGAGCACCTTATCAACAGCTCACCTGGTGTGTGGACACCTTATCAAAATCACCTTGGTGTGAGGGCACCTTATCAACAACCTCCTAGTGGATTCCTACCAGGGGGTAGAAGAGTAGATGTACCCAGTTGAGGGGAACTACTATATATTTTGTGTCATCTGACTTTGCTTGTTTTTTACTTTACTTTTATTACTGCTATGCTGTGAATTTTCTTATGCACTGTTAGTGCTTGATTTTATTCCTCACTCTGCATACATATATAAATATATCATTACTTTGAAGTAAAACTTAAACAAGATCGTTTAATAAGAAGAATAAGAACTAAACCTCCACTTTCAATTGGTATCAAAGCAGGTTGATTTTATCAATCACCCTCATCAGAGGATATCAATTGTCACTTTCAATTGGTATCAGAGGAGTTGATTTTTCATACAGGCTAACACCTGAAATCACAAAGATCACTTTTAATTCTTAGGGTTTTCAAAATGGCACAAGAAATCTTTCTATTCTCAGATCCACCCATATTTAATTTAGATAATATCTCATTATGGCAAGTTAGAATTAAATTATATATGAATGCTAAAGATGAAGAAATTTACAAATCTATTTTGACAGGACCTCCCCTCATATCATCAAAGGCAGCTATATCTGCATTACCTAGTTCCACGGGTCTCAAGTCCCCTTCGAGAGCAATGAAAGGGCCTGTTTATGTTGGTGCTGATATATCTTCTTCAAAGAAGACTACCAACAGAGAAACTGATTTCACTGCCCGTGTTTGCAAAATGAAGCCTGACAAATTCAAAGCTGGTGGTGATGATGGGCAGACTGATAAACATAAAGGACCTTCCCCATCTTCAGACCACTCAACAGATGCAGATACGAAAGCCATGCAGATTTTAACTCAATCAGTGTCAAAAGACATTCTTCAAAGAGTTGAAGACTGCACTTCTGCACGAGAAATCTGGATCTCCCTCTCTAGGATGGTAAATGAACCCTCTTCTTCCTTTACTCTAACTGAATGTATTTATGATGCAGAACCATCAATAAATCTGAGTGAAGAAGAAAAAGAAAAGGAGCACAGAGCTAGAGCTTTCTGCATGATGGCCATAAATGGATCCTACCAATATCCAAATGCAGAAGCAGAGTTAGGAAAGGTAAATGAGGTAAAATCAAATCACAACTCTACCTCTAAAACTGTGTTTAAAATAATAATTACAGATTTAGTAAAATCAAACAAAGAGATTAAAAAGTAGATAACAAACATAAATTATTTAGCTTATGAAAATAATAAACCTAAAGGAAGCACAAGAGCTCAAAATAAATCAATTAAAACTGAGTTACTTAACCTTAAAATAATTTCAAACATATATTTTAATGACTGCAAAAGAAAACTTTCAATTAGTATCAAAAATCAGACTTTAAAATTCTTAAGACATATATTTCTAATAGAACTTTCAAATGGTATTAAAAAGTTTTTCACCATTAAACTCCATTCCTAATAAGCAAGCATAAAACTCATTTGAATATTAATGTCAGATAACTTCAATATTCTTACAGACCTTCTCCAAATTATGTTGAGCATTCTACTGTAGTTGCATTGATTAGAAATAATCAGAAGCACTGAGTGTGAGTCTCTTTTGATAAGGGGATTCCTAAGAAAGAAGGCATCAGACAAAGATTCCTTACAAATTCATTAAAGGTTGCTGCAATTGAAAATTTTAAAATTCTTAATCTAGGAAAGCAGAGTTGCTCAAATAATTTAAGGACAAAAATTATTAAAGCCCAAGTGAGAGAGAAAATAAGAAATTCAGAGAAACCAAGTGAGAGAGAAAAGGAGAAAATAAAAATTAAAACGGCTAGAATCCTAATTACATAGGTTAAAAATGTTTAATTCAAGAAATAAGCTGCTGCACTTGAGAATTTTCAATCAAAAGCTGTTTGGACTAAAAGAAGATTTCCAGACCACTAAATTTTAACTTAAATCTTGATCCCAACTCAAATATGGGGAGATTGTTGGAACCTTAGCTTTTGATTTGAGTTAGGATCCATTCGATTATCAATAAGTCATCTAAATCTAAGAAAACATAAATTAAATATGATGCGATCGAATCGGAGAATATACTTAAGTAATTAATATAAGCTCTCTGTGTTCGACGAATGAAGAACGACGCTCGACAAATAGCTAACAACGCTCGATGAATTTTATAGCCAGCGCTCGACAAATGACTAGCAGCGGTCGACGAATTCTAGCAAGGGCTCGACGAATTCAGTCAGAATAATCTCAGCGGCTAGGCATTCTCTGAACGGCTCTCGACAAACTCAATCCAGCCATTTCAGCGGTCTACGAATTCCAATATAGAAACAATCGCTCAGTACATAAGATGGTGAGCACAACCCGACAAATATTAAGCTGGGATCGACGAATTTCTCTCTAAATTATTTTATATTTTCTTTTCTATCTTTTGACTATTCCTCTTAGCCGTTGTAGATCAATCAATACTCTTAGCCGTTGCAGATCAATCAATACTCTTAGCCATTGCAGAATAGCTTTAATGAAAAGAAGCGACAGGTTATCTTCTCGAGGAGTCAAAGCATTGATGGAGACCTCAGCTCTTTCCTTCTTCCCAAGAGAAGAATTCAAAATAAGAGTAAAGGTTCTTAGATTATAAAAGGAAAGTTACAGAGAAAGCAAAAGAAGCAACACACGACAGAAATAAAGAGAAAATCAATTGTTCTTCATTGCTAACATCCTCCTGCAGATTAAAACATCCTGTGACACAAATCACAACTGCTTGCTCAGGATCATCACTGCAAAAGAAGGAAAAGGTGGTTAAAAGAAGAAGCTCTATCCACAAGCTGTCATCAACTCGAATCAGACAGGGGGAGCCTTCTTCAACATCATATTCAGATCCATTCAACACCATATCAGGATCTTCAATAGTCTTCTTATACAGAGAAGAACATTACAATTTCTATTTTTCATTTTACTTCCTTACCCCATCCTGTACAGGGTTATAACTCCCTTCAAAAGTTAATCTCGGTGACAGGGCACCTTAGCAAAAACCTATATCTTGGTTAGAGCACCTTATCAACAGCTCACCTGGTGTGTGGACACCTTATCAAAATCACCTTGGTGTGAGGGCACCTTATCAACAACCTCCTAGTGGATTCCTACCAGTGGGTAGAAGAGTAGATGCACCCAGTTGAGGGGAACTACTATATATTTTGTGTCATCTGACTTTGCTTGTTTTTTACTTTACTTTTATTACTTCTATGCTGTGAATTTTCTTATGCACTGTTAGTGCTTGATTTTATTCCTCACTCTGCATACATATATACCTATATCATTACTTTGAAGTAAAACTTAAACAGACAATGTCTGATGACATCTTTCAAAAGGTTGTGGAATGTACCTCAGCCAGGGAAATCTGGACCTCCCTCAACAACATGGTTGGAGGATCTGCAAATGAAAGAAAAGATAGAAGATCTCATCTCATCACTCAGTATGAGAATTTCAAGAAAGGAGAAACTGAGAGTGTTGCAGACATGTACAACAGGCTCAGCCTCATAATCAATGGGCTGAAATCTCTAAACAAAGTGACCCCCATCACTGAAGTCAATGATAAGATCCTAATGTGCTTCCCTAACACATGGGACTCTAGGATCTGGCCAATCAAGGAATCCAGAAGCCTCAATGAGATCTCCATTGAGACTTTGTTAGGCAAGCTCAAATCCTATGAGCAACTTATCAAGTCCAGAGAAGCTGAACAATCTACTTCCTCACCAACATCCAAGAAGGAAAGGAACATTGCTTTCCAAGCAACTGAAGAGGAAGATAAAGCTCCAGGAGAAGTGGAGTTTATGAGCTTACTAGCCAAGAGGTTCTACAAGATGGCTAAAAAAGACTTCATAAAGAAGGATTCAAGATCCAGAGAAAAGCGAAGGTATGACAAATCTAATTCTAAAGAAATAATTTGTTTTGGCTGCAGGAAACCTGGACACATTCTACCTGAGTGCTAGAGAACCAAAAGAAGGAGAAGAGAAAAGAGAAAGAAGAGAAAAGGCACTCCAGCAAGCCTTCCTCCCACAAACACAAGCATAAGGGAAGAGGCTTTGTAGCTGAAAAATGGAGTGAAACAGAATCATAATCTTCATCCAGTTCTTCTGAAGATGAAGAAAATGCAAATGAGAAGGACCAATGCTTGATGGCTATATATGACTCAAGCAGTGAGACAGAATATGCATCACCATCTAACTCCAGTGATGATGAAGAAAGAATTTTTTGCATGATGGATATCAATGCCTCAGGAAACAACTCTGAAGAATCAAAATCTGAAATTGACAGTGATCAGGTAATATCTAACTTTGATTTCAATTCAAATGAATTCAAAGATGAATTCAGAGCTCTTTGTATAGATTTAATCAAATTTGAGAAAGAGATAATCTCTCTCATAAATCAGTTGGCTGAAATGAACCAACTAAGTGAAGAAAATGTCAATCTTAAGAAAGATTTGGCTGCCTCCAGAGAACACATTGTTCTCATTGAGAACAAGTTATCTGAAGCCAAGAAGTTTGAAGAATCCCTCAATGGGAGAAGTATCAAACTGATAGACATCACAAGCACATTGAATGCCAGACTTAGTGGCAAATTGGGCTTGGGTGCATCATCAAGTGAGCCACATCTGATTAAGAAAAACATTTTATCTACACCAGTAAAATTCATTTCTGCTAAGAAAAACGAGGTTGTAGATGCAAGTAAGAATATTTCAAGCAAGAATTTTAAGAATAAAGGAATTCAACAGAATTCGTCGAACGGAGCTCGACGAAATCACACGAATTCGTCGAACGGAGCTCGACGAAAGCTGAACTCAGAGTTCCAGTATATCTATCCATCGAACGGCGCTCGACGAAATCACGTCCATTCGTCGAACGACGATCGACGAATTCATCCAAATTCGTCGAACGGAAAATATACAAAAAATCTGAAAAATTCTTATTCTCAATATACTAAAAATCATTTTACTGAGTGGATAATTTCTCCAAGGAGATATCATCCACAAGGCTATAAGGATCAGCCTGAGATGTCTTTTATTTCAGAATTTTGTGGAAAGACAAAAGGACCCAAGGTAGTTTGGGTCAAAAACAACTAGTTTATTTTTTTTCTGTTGTGCAGGTACAAGGCTATCCAAAAATAAAGGAACAATGGTATTTGGATAGTGGATGCTCAAAGCATATGACAGGAAACAAGGAAAACTTAAGCAATTACAAGGCAAAGCTTGGACCCAAAGTGATCTTTTGAGACTCCAACTATGGGCAAACTAAAGGTTATGGAAAAATCAAAGTTGGAGCAGTCACCTTCAAAAAGGTAGCTTATGTCAAGGGTCTGAAGCACAACCTCATCAGCATAAGGCAGTTATGTGATGAAGGTTATCAGGTAACTTTTAATAATTCCTTATGTCTTATTACCAATAATAAAAACATTAATGTGTTATCTGGTATTAGACATAGAAATATTTATTTAGTTAATTTTGACTCTGCCAATTCAGATATTTGCTTATTTAATTCTATAAGTAAGACAAATGAATTATGGCATAAACGGCTTGGACACATTAACCTTAGAACTATATCTAACCTTTCTAAGGACAATCTTGTTAGAGGACTGCCTTCTGGTTCATACAAGAAGGAAGGACTCTGCAGGGCTTGTCAATTAGGTAAGCAGACTAGAAGTAGTTTTAAATCTGTATCCAAGAGTGATTCACCTAGGATTTTGTATTTACTGCATTTGGATCTTTTTGGACCCACTACAATACAAAGTCTAGGAGGGAAGCATTACTCTCTAGTTATTATAGATGACTTCTCAAGATTCACTTGGGTGTTCTTTCTTAGGAACAAGTCTGACACCTTCAGTGTTCTGACAGACTTTCTCAGGTCCATTAAGATTGAGTACTCTACTCTAGTTTCATTGATCAGAAGTGATTACGGCACTGAGTTTGAATCTCTTCTGATGAGAGAATTCTATGGAAAAGAAGGGATCAGGCAGTTTTCTCTGCTCCTAGAACTCCTTAACAAAATGGGGTAGCTGAAAAGAAAAATAGAACACTTATTGAATCATCAACTACATTGCTTGCTGATGCTCACTTGCCAATCTCTTTTTGGGCAGAGGAAATGAACACATCAAATTATGTGTTGAACAGAAGCCTGATACATAAGATTAAGGGTAAAACTCCCTATGAATTACTCAACAATAAAAAACCTAAGGTTAACTATTTTTAGATATTTGGCTGTAAATGTTATGTGCATAACAATAATAAGAAATATCTAAGGAAATTTGAAGCAAAATCTTCTGAAGGTATATTCCTTGGATATTCTCTTTCTAGTAAAGCATATAGAGTTTATAACAAATCAACTCTTAAGATAGAAGAGTCCATGCATGTATCTTTTGATGAATCTAACATGTTTAATGAGGAGAGGAATACCACCTCAACCAAAGATATTTTGCAAGTACCAGCTCTATGTGAATAGCTCAATGGACTAGATCTACAGAGTAAAGATTCTCTACTTCCATCAAATGAAATAATTGAAGACAGTGAAGAAGAGGATAATCCAGATCTTGCTGACAATTCCAATCAAGTGACAACTGATCATATCCCTCAAGTGGAAACCATTGCTGAACCCACTCCAACTGTTGACCACATCACAGTTAGAGATCATCCAATATCTCAAGTCATTGGTGATATCTCAGCAGGTATTCAAACAAGGCATCAACTACACCAAAATCAGATGCATACTTGTTTCCTATCACAAGTTGAACCTCAATCCATAAAAGATGCAGAATAAGACCCAAACTGGATTCTTATAATGCAAGAGGAGCTCAACCAATTTGAAATGAGCAAGGTTTGGGATTTGGTTCCAAGACTAAAGGGCCATCCAGTCATTGGCACCAAGTGGGTCTTCAGGAACAAGCTAGATGATCAAGGCATCAGAAATAACGCAAGATTGGTTGCCCAAGGATATTCTCAGGAAGAAGGAATTGATTATGATCAAACCTTTGCTCCTGTTGTTAGACTTGAAGCTATAAGGATTTTTCTTGCCTTTGCTACATTCAAGAAGTTCAAGGTATATCAGATGGATGTGAAGAGTGTATTTTTGAATGGAGATATCAAAGAAGAAGTCTATGTGGAACAACCACCAAGTTTCATCTCTCCAATCCACTCTTCTTATGTATTTAAGCTTAATAAAGCTCTCTATGGTCTCAAGCAAGCACCCAGAGCATGGTATGAGACCTTAACTAATTTTCTTTTGGAGAACAAATTCTGTAGGAGCTCTGTTGATAAAACCTTATTTTTCAGGATACATAAAAATAAATCATTACTAGTTCAAATCTATGTACATGACATAATTTTTGGCTCTACTGATTCAAATTTGTGCAAAAGGTTTTCTGACCTAATGCAATCTAAATTTGAAATGAGTAGTATGGGTGAGTTATCTTTCATTGGTCTTCAAGTGAAGCAAACTCCAAATGGCATATTCATATCACAATCTAAATATGCTAAGGAATTAGTGAAAAGATTTGGTATGTCTGATGCTTCCACTATGAAAACACCCATGCCCTCCAATGTTGTTGTTGACAATGATGAATCAGGGAAACCTGTTGATCAGAAAGTATATAGAGCAATTGTTGGCTCAATACTTTACTTAACAACTAGTAGACCTGCCATAATGTTTGCTACATGTATTTGTACTAGGTTCCAAGTTAACCCCAAAGAATCTCACCTAATTTTACTAAAAAGAATTTTGAGATATATAAAGGGTTGTCCAAATCTAGGACTCTGGTATTCAACAACATCATAATTTGAATTAACTAGATTCTCAGATTCTGATTATGTTGGATGCAGAGTAGACAGGAAAAGCACATCAGGAACTTGCCAGTTTCTTGGTGATAGGCTTGTGTCTTGGTTTTGTAAGAAATAGACATCTGTGTCTACATCAACAGCTGAAGCAGAACATATTGCTGCAGGCAGTTGCTGCTCACAGATACTGTGGATACAAAATCAACTTCTAGTCCATGGTATCAATCTAAATAAATCAATTATATTTTGTGACAATACTAGTGCAATATCTATAGCACAAAATCCAGTACTCCATAATAGGACTAAACATATAGAAATTAGGCACCACTTTATCAGAGATAATGTGGATAAAAATAAAATTTGCCTACAATTCATTTCTACTGACTTACAAAGAGCTGATATTTTCACCAAACCCTTGGATGAAAAAACATATTTTCTTTATAAATCAGCTACGAATGATAGATGAAGATTCAATCAATTAAAAAAAATTATATCTTTTATTTATCCCTTGATTTTATTAAATTCAATTTGTTTGCTGTCTAAGCAGCTGAGACAAGCTCTCAGTCTCAACAAAACAGCTGAGACAAACTCTCAGTCTCAACTGAACAGTTGAGACAAGCTATTAATCTCAGCTGAACCGCTGAGACAAGGCCTTGGGCCGCTGAGAAGCTTTCTGGATCCGCTGAGACCAAACCGCTTAGATGATATCTATTAGATCCAGGGATCGATGAAGACAAGCTCGTTCGTCGAACTGAGATCGACGAAAAATAAATTTTCGTTGAATGTAGTCTGTCGAAAGCTAAGTCTTTTCGACTTCTGATCTCTTTCATTTTAATCAAATCTTTTATTTCTTTTATCTTTATGCCTACAGAAATTGCTTCTCCTTCTAGTTCCCTTTGCACTTGATCTCTCTTTTTCATTTTGCAGGAACAATGGAAATCATTCTTAAAAAAATTGCATCTTCCCTACCTCCTCATCCTATGTCCCTTCTTCTAGGGGCCTAGCTTCAGGTCTTCCTGAAACTAGGCAGGGGAGATGTGTCATGAAGAAGCTCCTTTTTGATAGGGGGAGATACTTTATGAAACATATGCAGTTTCAGGGGGAGATACTTTATGAAGAAGCTCATTTTGATGCAGTGAATGATGATTCAGTAATGATTGATATTGATGCTGACATGGTTTTGATAGAAGCAGTGATGATTGATGTTTTCTGTTCTTAATGAAGAAGTTATGGTTTGTGATGTAAAAGCAGCTCCAGATTCAGAAAGAATTTTTGATATAGCAGATTCAAATGTAGATTCAATATGACAAATTCAGTTCAGATCAACAAAAGCAAAAGCTGGAAAATGCAGATTCAGATATGAAAGATTCAGTTCAGATGAACAAAGCAAAAGCAGAAAGCAAGGATTTTTTTCTCAGTATTCAACAATGTCAGAATTCAGAAAGCAAGAATTTGAAAGGCAAATCACATTCAAGCCTCCTTCAGAGAAAGACAAAAGGTTCTGATTATTTGTTTATTATTTCTGTTTTCAATGTAAAATTTCAAAACTCAGAGTATCATATTTTATATCTGCTGAAATGTTTAAAATCTGTCAAATATATATGCTCTGTTGTTTTGTTTTTTATTTTTATTATTTGATTTTTGTCAAATAGTGTCCTAACCCAAATAGGGGGAGATTGTTAGAACAACCCTATTACTGATTTGGGCTAGGATCACAATCTATTGACTAGGACTAAGTTGACCCCAATGTATAGTCTAAGGGTCAAGGTTTTAGGCTGTTATAACTTAGGAAAAGATCAAGTTTCTGCATTCGACGAACTCCATACTACGTTCGACGAAATCCATCCTGCGTTCGATGAACGGCATGCTCTAGTTCGACGAACTTTCCAAGGTTCTGTGTTCGACGAACTCATTCTCAGCTCAACGCACTCAGTTCTCCAGCCAGATTCAGTAGTTTATTCTTCAGTTCGACGAACTTCATTCTGCGTTCGACGAACTCAGCTTTGTGGTCGAAGAATAAGTATCAAGAGGTTCAGATCGATGAAAGTGCTTCTCAGATCGACGAACTCAGTTCTTCCAGGCAAATTTAGCTGTTTATCTCTCAGTTCGACGAACTCCAGATTCAGTTCGACGAACTCAACATTTAGTTCGACGAACTCAGTTCTCAGATCGACAAAATTTCTCCTCAGTTGATCATTATTTCAGACAGATTAGTTTTATTCTATTCTCTGAACTCAGATTGACTATCAACAACGGATATATTCCAATCAGATAAGTCAAGATTTAATCCTTTCCTTTTATTATTCTCTTATTTCGAAAACGTAGTCGTTGACATATATTGGAAAAGGACACTTTCATGGAAAAAGAAAAGAAATAAAGTTTATCAGATTGCAGTTCCAAGAATATCTCTTCAGAATATTTTATTCCTTAATTAAAAAGATTTGATTTCGAATCTGTCAGAGATTTTTTAAAAAGGAAAAAGAAAAAGAAAAAGTATTATAGTATTACAGCAATACAGCAAGAAGATAGGATATACAGAAAAGAAACTGTCGAGAGAAAATACACAGAAAGAAAGTAAAACATAGTTCATCTTCCTCAAGCAGCAACTCTCTTATTCTCTGAGAACATCAACACATTATTCTATCAGTATTCTGCTGCAAGTTCAAAATCTTCAAGAGCAACAATAATCTGAGAAACCTTTGTCTCTCAGATTCATCAGCTATCAAGGAAGATCTACATTCAAGAGAAAGCTCCATCCTCTTACTGTCAACTAATTTCTATCAGACAGGGGGAGCTTTACATCAACACATTCCTCTAGTCTTCTCTCAGATTATTGACAGAGAAGAACTTCATAACCCTCTTTATCCCATTCTGTACAGGGTTCTAACTCCCTTCAAAAGTTAACCCCTTGGTGGCAGGGCACCTGATCAAAAACCTGTGTTAGTTTGAGCACCTGATCAAAAGCTCATTGACGTTTGGACACCTGATCAAAAATCCATTGGTGATAGGGCATCTGATCAAAAACCTAGTGGATTCCTACCGAGGGTGGTAGAAGAGTAGATGTACCCAGGTTTATTGGGGAACTACTATAGATCCTTGTGTCCTCTGTGTCTTTGTTTATTTTTCTGTACTGTGTTGTGCTGTGCTTTCTTTATTTGTTTTTATAACTCATTCAGTACACATATATATATATCACTACTTTAATTCCGCTATAAAAAATAAGTGAAAATTTGTTAATACTCTATTCACCCCCCCTTCTAGAGTAACTTTAAGATCTAACCTCACTTCACTTAAGTTTGTACCTTATTTCTACCTTAGGGGGTATTTTTAAAACACAGGAAAAGCAGTGACAGTAGTTTTTATTGAATAAATGTTTTGTGGAGATGAATACATTATTTTTTTAAAAGGGGAGAGAGAAAAATGAGAAGCTTGCTAAGAGAAAAAACGCTTCAAGTCGTCTCCACTCCAGGTGTTGTCTATCTCACTTCCATCATAAGTGTTGAGGCGATAAGCTCCATTTTTCAACACTTTTATGATATAAGGACCTGCCCAATTTGGGTTTAGCTTGCCAACTGAGCCAGACCAAGCTGCTGAATCGACCTTTTTTACAACCAGGTCCCCAATAATGAATTCTTTGACCCTTATATTTTTATCGAAGTACCTTGCCATTCTTCTTTTTATCTCTTCTTGCCTTATCATGACTTCATCTCTCAATTCTTCAATTAGATCGAGACTATTTCTGAGATCTTCATTATTGTCTTCTATCCAGGTGTCTTTACCTTGTTGAGCTAATAAAACCCTGGGGATTTTTATTTCAAACTCAATTGGAATTAGAGCTGCTGAACCATGAGATAATTTAAAGGGGGTTTCACCAGTTGCACCCGTTGGGGTAGTTCTGAGAGTCCAAAGAACTGCCGGGAGCTGTTCTGCCCAATTGCCCCTGATATTTTCTACTTTCTTCTTGAGGAGATTTAGGATACATTTATTAGCTGCTTCCACCTGTCCATTACTTCTAGGATGATGGACTGGCGCAAATCGAAGCTCAATTCCTATTCCTTCACAAAAGTTGATCATTTCTGAATTATTAAACTGAGGCCCATTGTCTGTTATTATGGCCATAGGAATCCCATGCCTGCAGATAATTTCTCCCCAGATAAAACTCTTTACTATCTGAGTAGTTGTTTTTGCTAAAGATTTTGCCTCAATCCATTTGCTGAAGTAATCTATCATAACAAGAATGAAACGTCTTTGCCCACTTGCAATGGGAAAAGGCCTAAAAAGATCCATCCCCCATACTGCGAATGGACAAGGAGTCATAATGGATTCCAATTGCTGGGTAGGTTGATGCTGGAGCGGGGCAAATTTCTGACATTGAATACACTTCTTTGCGTAGTCAGCAACATCTTTCCTTATATTGGGCCAAAAATATCCTTGCCTCAGAATTCTTTTTTCCAGGGTCCTTGCACCTGAATGACTGCCACACTCACTTGAATGTACTTCTCTGAGAACAACTGGAACTTCTTCTTCTGAGACACATCTGGATAAGGGAGCTAAATTTTTTTTTTCGATATAAGATACCTGAAATCAGATAATAATAAGCTGACTTTAATCTGAACCTTTTCTTGTCTTTGACACTATCATGGAATTTTCCTGATGATAGATATAAGATAAAAGGATCCATCCAGGAAGATTTATGATCAATCCGCGTCACTGAATCTTCCTCAATCGTTGGGTGGAAGAGATTTGAAGTGGTTCCTCCTGATAATAACCGGAATTTAGCTAGGTGATCAACATCTGAATTTTTTGATCGCGGGATGTGTTGAATAATAAAGCTCTTGAACTTCCCAATCTCTTGCTTCACTATCTTCTGATATTTCTTTAAGACTGGTTCCTTAGTTTCCTAGGTGCTATTTACCTGAGACGCCATAACTAAAGAATCTATTTTCACCTCAATATCCTCAATACCCAATTCCCTGGCAAAACGAAGTCCTGTTAAGAGAGCTTCATATTCTACTTGGTTATTGGTGACTGGAAAATGAAACCTCAGGGCTTGATTTAATCTGATCCCATTTGGATTAATCAAGACTATTCCCGCACCTGAAGAACTTTTTCCTGAAGCTCCATCATCATAAATTGTCCAATGAATATGCTTTCTGATATCCTTCTCAAATTCGTAGTCTGTTGCGTCAATTAAGAAGTCCGCTAATACCCGTGCTTTAATTGCTACTTGAGGAACACAGGAGATACTGAATTTGCTTAACTCGATAGCCATTTAGCCAATCTGCCTGAGTGTTCTTGTTTTCTAGCACACTCTTCAGAGGTAAATTCGTGACTACTTCAATAGAATGAGCTTGGAAGTAAGGTCCGAGCTTTCTAGCTGAAATGATAAGAGCTAAAGCAAGTTTCTCTAATATCGGATATCTCCTTTCCGCATCCTTTAGAATTCTACTGACATAATAAACCGGAAATTGTTTCTTCTTTTCTTCTCTGACTAAAACTGAGCTAACCACATCAGCTCCAACACCTAAATACAAAAATAAGTTTTCGCCCTCACGAGGGATCTTGAGAAGAGGAGTCGAAGTTAACTGTCTCTTTAGCTGATTGAATGCTAAATCACACTCCTTGGTCCATTCGAACTTGGAAGCTTTTCTGAGAATCCTAAAGAAGGGAGCACTTTTATCTCCTGATCGAGATATAAATCAGCTCAACCCTGCCATTCTACCTCCCAGCTGTTGAACTTCCTTTGGCGACCTCAGAGGTACCATTTCAAGGATTGCCTTTACCTTATCTAGATTAGGTTCAAGGCCATTTGGAGTTAGAAGATGACCTAAGATGACATAAGAATTAGGTTCAAGGCCATTAAAGTGTAGAAATATACACTTTAATGGGTTCAGCCTCATATTGTACATTCAGAGCATTGAGAAAGTTTCTTCAAGATCTCTTAAATGAACTGGAAACTGTTTACAATTGATAAGAAAACCATCCACATACACTTCAAGATTTCTACTCTTCTGCTTCTTGAATACGAAATCCATCATTCTTTGATAGGTTGCACCTGCATTCTTCAAACCAAAAGGCATTACCTTATAACAAAAACATCCATCGTTTGTTATAAAAGAGGTATGAGGAATATCTGGCTTGTGCATTCTGATTTGATGATAACCTAAAAAAGCATTTAAGAAGCTCATGTAGGGAAATCCAACTATTGAATCAACCAAAGAATCTATCTGGGGCAAGGGATAACAATCCTTTGGGCAAGCCTTGTTGAGTTTAGTGAAGTATACACATATTATCCACTTACCACTGAGCCTTTTCACCATAACCACATTTGAGACCCAATCAGGATATTGAACCTCCTGAATAAAACTCGTTTTGAGAAGCTATTGTATTTCTTCTCTAATAGGCTCGGCTAAAGTAATTGCCACTGCCCGTTTCTTCTAAACAACTAGTTTGAAGGATGGATCTATGTTTAAGTGATGGCAAGCTATATCAGGATCCATCCCTGGCATGTCATTTCTTGACCAAGCGAACACGTCTAGGTTTCTAAATAAGCAAGATATTAACTCCTTCTTCTCAATTTCGGAAAGTTCTGCGTTAATTGAAAGTGTTTTTCCCTCATCTCCTTTAATTGGAATAATCTGGATACCCTGGGCGGATTCAAAATGAGTTCCCTCAGCTCTATTTTTAATCTCAACCTCTTGTTCTTCTAAAATGGATTCTTTCGAAGCTTCCATTTTTTTTAATCTGAGTGTGTCGAAGAAGTAAGCTGAAGAGAACAACCAAGTGGTTTTTAGAAAGGCAGTCAATAAGGTAAAAGATAAATGACCAGAAATTAGTTCAAATTAAATGAGATAACATCAATTAAAAAGAAATGGAGAAGAGACACATTTTATTGAAACAGATTCATTTGCAAACAACAGTATTGAAAAAAGTTCAGGGGAGTTTAATAGCTAGAAAGCAAGAGGACAATCATCAGATAAAATTGGTCTCAATATCAAGTGCTGAGATCCCCTTATTCAGAACTTAGAGGTATCAACACTTTATCTTTGACTCCTAACTGAGAACCTATGTCGACAAAGCTAACAGTCTTGACATAGCATTCCCGGGCCAGCTTAGGGTTGCTCCTAACCCTAAACTGCTTCCCTTGGGAAGATAACTTGAGGGCAAGATGAAAAGTAGAGACTATGGCCTTGTACTGATTGAGGATGGGTCAACCAAAAATTGCGTAGTAGCTGCTGGGAGCATCTACTACTACGAATTTGGCTTGCTTGATGATCCTACCCATCATCACAGTTAGAGAAACTCTCCCTTTGACCTCCTTCTTTTCTCCTGAGAAGCCATAAAGGGGTCCTTCGGTGGAAAGCATTTGCTTCCCAGTCTTCAGGTCTTCGAAGGTAGGCTTGAACAATAAGTTTACTGAGCTTCCAGTATCTACTAGAATCCTTTCGACTGTGAAATTCTCTATCACAGCTTTAATGACAAGGGCATCATTAAAGGGATTCCCATGGGGTGGAAGATCTTCTTTGCTGAAGACAACCACCTCCGGAGCAGGGGCTGAGGCAGAGGCAACAGAGAATTCATCTCTTAAGACTCTTGCCATGTTGCACTTCTTGGAAGACTCGAGTCCAGCACCTCCATGGATGCAAAAGAGCAAACCATTTCCCCCTAATTATCCGCCTCCATGCATTCATAACCGATATGGAGGCTGCCAAAGAGGCCAAAATCTTCCACCTCCTCGCATTCCCAGCCAACTTCAGCGATGATCTTTGCCTTCTTTTATTGATCTTCAATCTTCTTATTGATTCGATCTTGGAGTTTGCCTTCTTTGAGAAGCTTTTCAATCAAGAATCTGTGTGCTCTGCAATTTTCAGTCTGATGTCCCCTCTCTTTATGGAATTCGCAATAGAGACATTGATTTCTAAATTTGACGTCGGATTTCATTGGAGTTGGCTTTTTGAAGAAGGGTTGTCTCTCGATAATTTCCAAAATCTCTGAAATGGGAAGGGGCAGATCTGCAAAACATTCTTGCGAGTTATTAAAAGGTTGCCTAGGTTGGCTATGTTGGAACAACCCTATTACTGATTTGGGCTAGGATTACTATGTGTTGACTAGGATCAAGTTGACCCCCATTGTATAGTCTAAGGGTCATAGTTTTAGGCTGATAAGATAGCTAGAACTTAAAATTTCTCAAAGTTTCTGCGTTCGACGATCTCTATACTGGGTTCGACGAACTGCTCTCTGCGTTCGACAAACTGCCTTCTCTCTGCGTTCGACGAACAGTGTGCTCCAGTTCTCAGCGGCTCAGTGGCTCAGAGGTCGGCGAATTCTTTAGTTCGACGAACTCTATATTGATATCGACGAACTCCAGCCTGAGTTCGACGAATCTTTATCAGATGTTCAGTTCGACGAACTCTTACTGCAGGTCGACGAAATCTTATCTCAGATCGACGAATTTTCTCTCAGATTGTTCAGATCAGTCACTCTATTTCTCTGAACTCAGTTCATCTATTAGATTCAGTTCTATTCTTCATTTGGAGTTATTCTTCCAGATAAAGACAAGTTTTATCCTTCCTTTAATTTTATTCTCTTTCCAATTCCTTTTATGGACGTTTGGCTTGTTGGAAAAGGATATCATTTTTATGGAAAAGGAAAGGAATTAAGTTTGGCTGAATCAGTAAAAGTTCCAAGAAAAGATTTATTGCAGATTATTCTAATCCTATTTAGAGAGATTTTGAAATTCAAATCAGTCGTCTTCTAAAAAGAAAACAAAATACCAAGTGATGCACGATTTCAGCAACGCTAATTAGCAAGCACGAAATGCGATACGATGGCAGTGCACCGGTCGCTCAAGTAATAAAATAGGGAGGAACTCCACGAATGTCGATCTCAAAGGAATGCAGGTTCTGGTGAACGAAACGTGTGGTGATTCGATTGTTACACGAGCGAATAAAGTAAAACATGGGCGTTGTGATTAGATTCCTAAGCTATTGCGGAAATAAGAGAAATGCGGGTCGAAAAGCACCGCTTCGCAAGGTGTGGGTGAATGTAGCGGCAGCGATGCCGCGCTTCGGTAAGCGGATGGAATGGCCACAGTGCGAGGTTTTGTGAGGGTCGTATTCACCTCTTCGCCAACATCACCACTAGCAATTGCTAGGTGGCTTCACACACAAACAACCTAGGCTATCACAACAACAATGAAAGCTATTCTCACCACCACATCATCATTGCACATGAACACATGCAAGGATCCATAACATTAACCTAACAAGCGTTCGTACAACAACACAAAGAGAGAGCACAAGCATCAAAGTTTAGAAAGGACACATAGAAGATGTCACCGCGTCTTGGGTTCTCGGCCGGAGTGAGAGGTTGTCGAGCTCTCTCCGGGCTTGGCCCTCAGATGTTGTGCGGACTCGAAGGAGGCTGTCACCGCTCCAACGATCTTCAACGCTTCTATGGTCTCCTCGACGAAGAATGCTTGAACTAGTGGCGAAGAATTTTTGCAAATGCTCCCGGATGGAGGAATGGTGAAGGAGATCGCTGGAAATGGCCTCCTCTTGTCTCCTCTGGTGGAAGGGGCGAAAATGGCGGGGTTCCTGCATTTTTCCCGCGAGGGAAATCCGTTCCTTCCGTAGCGGCATTTCCCGCGCTTTTATAATAAACTGGCAGAATTTTGGGCACGCACGGTCGAACGCACGATCGTGTGCTGCCCGTGCGATAATTAAAGATAAAAACTGGCGTGAAGACGAAGCTGCGCCGCCCGTGCGATTTACTCACGCACGGGCAAATCCGCCCGTGCGTCAAAACGCAAGGGTAAATTCAGAAAAGCTAAAAATAGGAAGAAACAGGCGTCCGTGCGTTTGACTCACGCATGGGCAATTCCGCTCGTGCGTCAAAACGCATGACCAAACTTAGAACTCCCGTTTTCTGCCCAGATGAGAGCGCACGACCACAACCGTCAGTGCATCAAGGAAACGCACGACCGTGCGTTGCACACAATCATGAATTCTGGGGGAAACTGAATGATCCGACCACCTGCACACAAGATAAAATAGTTGGGAAAACACCTCCAACACTAGATAAACATAGAGAAAGGGATAAAAACAATAAAAACAGCTCCTTTAGCTAATTCAAGGTTGTCATACACCACAGAGATTGTTGAAACCAGTAAATGGTCTCGGTGGAGTTCGGGGCCCCTAACGGGTTGGGGGGCGACTGGCCCTTACTAATCTCGCGAGAGAACAGGCCGGAGCCTCGGAATTGGACACTGATCCTTAGACTCAGCTAGGAGGACCCACCACACACCCGGAAGATCTTTAGAGCGCTTCCCCTCCCAAGCCAAAAGCTGAAGCCCGGGCACCTTGGAGAGCTCAAGGAAGGCCTGAGGAGAGAGAAGCTCCAAAAGGAAGACGCCCTCTCCAAAGGTGACCTTTGGATCTTATTTATAGATTTTCTGATCTGGCCTGCGAATAGCAGGATTCTGCCTCTTGATTTTACTATACGCACCCCAAATTTGGTCTGCTGATAGCCAATCTTCGCTGTTCGGAGGGGCTATCGGCAGACCATGACGGTAAACGGATAATTTCTCTCATGGGCCTAGGGGCAAAGGGCCTGCGAGGACAGTACTCGCGAGAGCTCTCGCTGGTCCCTCGCGCGCCCCGCTCGCCAGTCAGCGAGTCCCTCCTTTTTGGGAGGGTGCATGCCGGGGTCCGGCCTCGCAAACTTCCATGTCGCCGAGAATAGGTCATCTCGCGGGTGCTCGGCGAGTACTCATCTCGCCCTCCTACCAGCATGCTGTCGGCGAGCACCCGTCTCGCCCGCCCCTTTTTGAGGGAACCTTGATCGTTTGGTCTTTTCCCGTCTCTCTCATCCTGGCGAATATCGGGGTTGTACACAATCCCCGCTCTTCGCGAGGCTACCTAGGCTCGCGATGAAACATCCAACCCCCGGTATTTGCCAGCCTGGTGGTGAGCTGTCAAGAATCTTTAGTGGGACCCACCGGAAGGCTATATATACGTCTCCTCCTTCCACAGCGGCGCGCGCCGCTATTTTACTCACCTTTTCTTTCCCTTTACTATAGCAGTTGCTGATGTCACTGTCCAAAGATTTTGAGGATCGGCTAAAGGCCAACAAGGCTAGCAGGATGACTTCCATGGCAAAAGTCCCCGCTTGGATGAAGCGCCCGCCTCCCCCTCCGGTGTCAAAAACCAAAAAGGAGAAAGCGGTCTGCCGAGCCGGGGATGAGTTCGTCCTACTGGAGTCTTCCCCCGTCAATCAGCCCGACGAGAAGGTATGAAATATCTATAGTTGGGTCAGTGAGAACCATATTACTAAGTCTCGCCCGCCGGCAGGATAACGACGCTCACCAGGGTGGCGACGAGCACAAAGGTGTATCCCCACATGCTTCCCCAATGCACATAGTCCTCGCTACTGAGAAGGCTACCAGTATGCGTTCTCCCTCGCTAGCTTCCCTGCATGTTGTGGACCACTCACCTTCCTTTTCCCCCCTCACAGGCTCGCCCGTGAAGACAACGACCCGCCAGGGCTCGCGACCCGTCTCCCCCATCATCCCCGACACCACCCTAAAAATGTCGGGCTTCAATCTTCTGCAGAGCGATGACTCTGGGGGATCGCGACCCCCAAAGATTCCTCCTGTCAACGACAAGGCCTATCGTCCCGGCCTGGGTAAGTCATTATTGCCTCACTACGGCCACGTCTTTGAGGGTCGGCCAGACCCTTCTCGCCTTCCTCCGAGTAAGGTCTTATTCCTTTGCGACGTTTGCAACCTTCCTCCTTTTGATGCTAAACTTTCTTATGGTCCCTCGCAGGGACCTCTGAATCTCCTCACACTGATTCCGACTATGGGGATGATGAGATGTCCCCCCTCCCGGAGCAGCTGGAAGACTTCCTGGGAGATCCGCGAGACCCCGAGGCGATGAAGCAGAGAACCGTTGAGCTGTTTCAGAAACAACATCGAATGCTGCTGGACCTCAATCTTCAAGCGATGCGGGATAGGGAGGCTGTCGAGGCCAGCAATGCTGCTCTGAGGGACGAGTGCGCGAGACTCCGAGCCGCGATACCCTGAGATCATGTTGAGGGGGCTTCCTCGCCGGAGGTGTACATCACGCAGATGAGAGACTACGCCTTCTTGACGGATAGGGCAGGTCGCTCCGCCCTTGAATATTACAATCCGAGAATGCCACCGAGGTCCGGACCGCGAGGGGGTGGCAGGTGGAAATGGCTCCCACATTAGCCTCGCGATCCTTCTTTCTTTCCAAAACATTTCGTATTATTATTTCTTAGGGCGGACGATTGCGTTTGCACACTATTACTCGCTATGAACTCTCGCTAGTCGAGCGACGATTGACTTTATTTATTGATTCTCGCTCGCTCCTTGTTTGGGAATGCTATTATCTTGTTGAATGCCTGATACTCTGCCGAAAATTTGTTGGCACTAACCTCGCAGGTCCTTCTCGCTTGCTCGCAATTTCGCGGAGTAACATTCACTCTCGCCATTGACACTGATGTGACAGCCTGACTACTCGCACCCCGCGGCGCTTGGACTTCTTCCCGCCTTTTTTATTTTTCTATAAATAGGGTCTCATAACTACGAGCCACATACCGCATTTATCGCCAACCTTCTTCCTTCTCTGCTCGGGAGCTCTCACTTCTTTCCACCTTCTCGCAATTTTGTCTACTCTGCAGGTCTCTCCCAAGATGGTCAACGACGCTGCTGAGGCGGAGGGTCGCCGGAAGTGCGCCTGGGCTTTCGCAGACCACACCTTCTACCACCATAACCTGACCAAGGAGGAGTACCTCAAAGCAATCTCCACCTTCGTCCCTGCCCGGTTTATTCCGCGTTGTCCTGGCGAGGACGACACGATCAACATTCCCTACCCCGACGAGCTAGCCATCCCCACGGCCCACATCGCGTTCGGTCTGCGGCTGCCTCTGTGGCCGGAGGTCCGCCAGGTACCTCCTTGCCTCAACTACCTTCTCTTCGCCGATTAATCTCTCGCCCATCGTTAACTAACTTTTCCCAGCCTTGCTCTACAGGTACTCAAGCATTATGGCATGGTCCCCGCCCAGCTCATCCCCAACGCCATCGCGGTCATCGTCGCCTTCGCCTGCTACATGCGCGAGGAGCACATTGAATTCAGCTTGCCGGTGTTCCGGAAGTTGTTCTCCTTCCGAGCCTACAAGGACGACACCGCCTACTTCGTGGGGTCGGGTCTCAAGTTCGTCGAGACCGTGAACAAGGCCCACAACTGGGCCCAGAAGTTTATCTTAGTGAAGGGGAACTTCGGCAACATTCCGCTCTCGCCGATCCAGTATAGCGAGACCACCTACAAGCCACCGACCCTCGGCGTCCATGACACCACCTTGGGCCAGTTCTTCAGCAAGAAGAACTTTGAGGTGGCCCATCTCCGCCGCAACGTCGACTCGCTGGCTCCAGTTCCTCCTGGGGAAGGTAATCGTCTCACTCGCTACTTTCCACGTTTGTGACCTATCCAAAAATTAATCATTTAACCTTTCAGCGCTGCGAGATCTACCATTCAACCCCCCCTACTTGAGCAGCAGAAAACCTTCCTCCACCTCCGATCTCACGACCATGGGCGCCGAGGCCTGTCGCGAAACCGTCACCCCTGCTCCGACATCCTCTCGCAATAGACCTGAGGCCTCCAGCAGCCACGGCCAACCTTCCAAATCTCCCTCGACGAAGAAGCAGAGGAAGAGTCAGGGCTCGCACCCCTCCGAGAAAGCGATGGGCTATGCCGAGCCAGACTTCGACAAGATCGACCTCACCATCCTATCAGATGGAAAGGAGGCCGATGAGCAAAGCGAGGAGGTCATAAAGACCTCCGACCCGCCAATCCCCATCAATCACTTTAACTTCGGCCTGGGTCAGAGGCATCGCGACGACTCGGGCGAGCTCCTGCTGTGCTGGAGGCCAGAGGACAACAAGGCCGAGGTCTCCACCATCCTCCCCTCCTGGGTGGATAAGTCCACCGTCAGCGGTCACGCCTTCTCCCTTTCCTTTGGCTTGTATGGACGCGAGGATGCGGGAGCATACAAGGACGCGACGGCGAGGACCCTTGCCTATGAGAGCGCGAGGTCACAGATGCGTTCCCTCGAGCTCGCTCACATGACCGGGAGGCGGTGCCTACAGCTGGAGCGCCAGAACGTTGTGATCGCCACTCCCTACCGCGGTGTTCTTGCCGAGAATACTCAGCTGAAGGACCAACTGCGGTCTTCTGAGGGCGGCGTGGTGAGTCTTCGCATCGCGCAACCACTTATTTCTTCGTCGGGTTCAGCTCTCATTTCTTTCATCTGTGTAGGATGCCGAGACTGCCGAGAGGGCAAACGCTCGAATTCGGGACCTGGAGGGTGAGATTGCAGGGTTGAAGGCCCTTAACAAAGATTTGGTTTGCGCGGTTGTACCTCCCTCTCCTCATCGCCTGAAGGAAGAGAAGCGAGCGCGAGACGAGGAGATCCGGAAGGAGGCCTCCGAATCGTCGCTATACATATTTCAGCTGATGCAAAAGTCCGGCATGTTAACCGCCGAGGCGGCCGCCATGAGTCTTGAGGACATCGTCCCGGAGCTCTTCATTCCTCTTTCGCCGGTCGAGGGCAGCGATGAGGACGAGGGGTCGGCGAGCGACCGCGAAGACTGATCTTTCTGCTTTGGTTTTATTTTTGTAACCCAATTTGGGCCGGCGAGACCGCCGCAAGATGTAAATGAACAAGGAATATTTTTATTATGTAGGCCACTGGCTCCATTTTGTGCTCGCGTTTTTATTTTGTGATGTGTTCTTTTCTTGCCTTTATATCTTGTTCTTCGCACATTTTCTAGAGTTCTCGCGACACTTATTCTTGCGAATGGTACCTTTGGATAGCTTCTGTATAGGATAAGTACTTTCTCTTGGTGCCTTTATCCTCCACCTTTGGGTTGTGGATTTTCTAGGATCGTCTCTCTATCTTGACCTCGCGAGGACCAATCCTTTTTTCAATATCACTCTTTATAAGCGGTTCTGACGCGGTGGCTTCGCATCAGCCAACGGGTATTTCCCTACCCTCGCTGGTCAGTTCGCGTTTTGCCGAGCACTAGCCGCCGAGAATAGGAATATAAGGTTCTCGCCCCCTACTTATTTAGCGAGAATGCCCTGGTCGATACTAAGGATTCTCCAGCCAAATACGTCATTCCGGTCATTACCAAGGACTTGTACATCTCGCAGCCTCTCCGCGAGATCAACCTGACCCACCGGCTAGTGAGAGCCCGCCAGCGGGATCGTCTGGCGCAATCCAGCGCCAGGAACTTGCACATCTCGCCAGCCTCTCCGCGAGATCGACCTGACCCACGGGCTAGTGAGAGCCCGGCAGCGGGATCGCCCGGGGCAATCCAGCACCAGGAACTTGCACATCTCGCCAGCCTCTCCGCGAGATCGACCTGACACACCGGCTAGTGAGAGCCCGACAACGGGGTCATCCGGGGCAATCCAGCACCATGAACTTGCACATCTCGCCAGCCTCTCCGCGTGATCGACCTGACCCACCGGCTAGTGAGAGCCCGGCAGCGGGATCATCCGGGGCAATCCAGCACCAGGAACTTGCACATCTTGCCAGCCTCTCCGCGAGATCAACCTGACCCACCGGCTAGTGAGAGCCCGGCAGCGGGATCGTCCGGGGCAATCCAGCGCCAGGAACTTGCACATCTCGCCAGCCTCTCCGCGAGATCGACCTGACCCACCGTCTAGTGAGGCCCGGGATCGGGATCATCCGGGGCAATCCAGCACCAGGAACTTGCACATCTCACCAGCCTCTCCGCGAGATCGACCTGACCCACCGGCTAGTGAGAGCCCGACAGCAGGATCATCCGGGGCAATCCAGCACCAGAAACTTGCACATCTTGCCAGCCTCTCCGCGAGATCAAACTGACCCACAGGCTAGTGAGAGCCCGACAGCGGGATCATCCGGGACAATCTAGCACTAGGAACTTGCACATCTCGCCAGCTTCTCTGCGAGATCGACCTGACCCACCGGCTAGTGAGAGCCCGGCAGCGGGATCATCCGGGGCAATCCAGCACTAGGAACTTGCACATCTATTAGCATGACTAACTACTCTCAGTATGCAATAGACAAATCAATAAATGGTTTATAGTAGGAAATCTTTTAAGGATAAAATCATTTTAATTCATCCCCACTCCTGGCACGGTCGAGGGGTACCCCTTCCACATCCTGGAGGTGGTATCCTCCCGACTTGAGAACTTCGCTTACAATATATGAACCCTCCCAGTTAGGGTTAAGTTTGTTGACCGCAACCCCTCTCCCCGCTGCATCGACCTTCTTCAAGACCAAATCTCCTTTCTGGAAGTGCTTCACCCGAATGTGTTTGTCAAAGTATCGGGCCATCCGTCGTTTGATATCCTCCTGCCGAATAGTGGTCAGGTCCCTGAGTTCTTCCACTAGATCCAAAGATAATCTCTGCCCCTCTTCATTGTCAGTTCGCCATTCCTCATCTCCTTCCCCCGCGCCGATCACCCTTGGTGACTTTACCTCAAACTCGACTGGGAGGACGGCCTCTGACCCGTGGGAGAGCTTGAAAGGAGTCTCTCCGGTAGCTGTGTTTGGGGTGGTCCTTAGGGCCCAGAGGACCGAAGGCAATTGTTCCACCCAGCTTCCCCTAAGGTTTTCCACCTTCTTTTTCAATAGGTTCACAATGATTTTGTTTGCTTCCTCCACCTGTCCATTGCTCCTGGGGTGGTGGACTGATGCGAAACGGAGGTCTATGCCGAGTTGGGTGCAAAATCTAACGAATTCGTCGCTCGCGAACTGTGGCCCGTTGTCCGTGACTATGGCCAGAGGGATCCCGTTCCTGTAAATTATTTCGCCCCAAACAAAATTTCTCACTACCTGGGATGTTACCTTAGCGAGGGCCTTCGCTTCGATCCACTTAGAGAAATAATCCTCCATCACCAGTAGGAACTTTCTTTGGCCGCTCGCCTGAGGGAAAGACCCCACCAAATCCAAACCCCATATCGCAAAGGGCCAGAGGGCTGTGATCGTCCGGAGCCTCTGAGCGGGAAGGAGCTGGAGGGGGGCGTAGAGTTGGCACTTGGAGCATTTTTTAGAAAACTCCGCCGCATCTTTGCTGAGGGTGGGCCAAAAATAGCCCTGCCTTAGTACTCTCCCTTCCAGGGTCCTGCCCCCCCGAGTGACTGCCGCACTCCCCCGAGTGGATCTTTTCCAGGACCTTTGGGGCTTCCTCCTCCGAGACACAACAGGCTAGGAGCCCTGAGAGAGTCTTTCGATATAGCGACCCTGCATGCAAGGAGTAATATGCCGATTTATACCTGAGCCGCCACTTGTCTACCGCTTCCTCGGCGAACTTCCCCGTTGTTAAGTAGGTGATGGAGGGATCCATCCACGACACCCGCTGGTCCACCTCCATCACCTCCCCCTCCTCGATTGAGGGTCGGAAAAGCTCCGACACTGTTCCCCCTGCCCGGGTACCAAACTTGGCTAGGAGGTCCGCCTGGATACTCTCCCCTCTTGGAATGTGTTTGATGGAGAAGGTGCGAAACTGTCCCACTACCCCTTTAACCTTCTCCAGGTACCGTTGGAGAGTTGGTTCTGTGACCTCAAATTCCCCCCTGATCTGGCATGCCACCACCATGGAGTCCGTCGAGACCTCCACGTCCTGCACCCCCAACTCTTGTGCCAAGCGGAGGCCTGCTACCACGGCCTCGTACTCGGCTTGGTTATTAGTGAGAGGGAAATGGATGTCTATCGCTTGCTCTATCCTGGTTCCTTGGGGACTCACCAACACCACCTCTCCTCCGAAGGAATGCTTTCCCGACGCACCATCGACCAGCATCTTCCAAGCCACCGGGTGGGGTACTTCAGATTCCTCTAACTCGGTCACGTAGTCGGCCATGAAATCCGCCACCGCCTGCGCCTTCATGGATACTTTGGGCACGTAGGAGACATTGAACTCACTCAATTCTACCGCCAACTTTGCCAACCTCCCAGAGCTCCACCCCTTCCATGATGCCACGAAGGGGGTGGTCAGTCACCACTTTGATTGAGTGTGCCTGAAAGTAAGGTCTGAGCCGCCTAGACGACACCACCAAGGCAAACGCTAACTTTTCGAGGATAGGATATCTGAGTTCGGCCTTCTTGAGTACCCTGCTGACGTAGTAAATGGGGAGTTGTTTCTTCCCCTCCTCTCGAATCAACACTGATCTAACCTCTTCCGACCCTACCCCCAAGTACAAGTATAGGTCTTCTCCTTGTCTCGGCCCTTGTAATAATGGGGCCTGGGTCAGTTGTTCCTTTAGCGCTTGAAAAGCCCTTTCGCACTCGGGAGTCCATTCAAATTTTTGGTTATCCCTTAATACCTTGAAGAAGGAAGAACATTTTTCTCCTGCCTTGGAAAGGAACCTGCTCAGCCCGGCTAACTTCCCTGTCAGACACTGGACCTCTTTCGCACTCCGTGGAGATCTCAACTCAAGGATCGCCTTTACCTTGTCTGGATTAGGCTCCACTCCAAGAGGGGTGAGCAAATGACCCAAGAACTTCCCTCGACTGGCCCCGAAGACACACTTAAAGGGGTTAAGCCTCATTTTAAACTTTCTCAAGGTTTCAAAAGTCTCTTCGAGGTCACTGAGATGGGACTCGAGATTCCGGCTCTTGATCATTAGGTCATCCACATAGACCTCCAAGTTCCTTCCCTTCTGCTCGCGAAACACCCTATCCATCATACGCTGATATGTGGCCCCTGCGTTCTTCAAACCGAACGGCATCATTTTGTAACAATAGCACCCATCCCCGGTGATGAAGGACACATCTTTAATGTCGGGAGGGTGCATGCGGATCTGATGATAACCTGAAAAAGCATCTAAAAAAGACATCACAGAAAAACCGACGGCTGAGTCAACCAGCGCGTCGATTCTAGGCAAGGGATAACAGTCCTTGGGGCACGATTTATTAAGCAAAGAAAAATCCACACACATTCTCCACTTACCCTCCCCCTTTGTTACCATCACGACATTGGAGACCCAGCCTGGATACTGGATCTCCGATACAAAGCCAGCATTGAGGAGCTTGTTCACCTCCTCCCAGATGGGCACCTCCAGCTTGTCCGCCGTGGACCTCCTCTTTTAGCGGATGGGGCGAGCGCCGGGATTGAGGTTGAGGCGATGACACGCCACGTCCGCATCGATCCCCGACATCTCTGCAGCGCTCCATGCGAAGTCGCCCACATTGTCCTGGACACAGGCCTAGATCATTGCCCGATCGTCCGGGCTGAGCTCCCCATTGATCTTGATCTTCTCGATCGTCTCGGCCTTAGTAGTGATCTCCACCTCCACCACTTCATCTACAACCTCTAGCCAGGACTGCTCCCCCCAGAGGCTCTGCTCTTCCTCTTTCTCCCTCTTTCTTCCCCGCCCTGGGCGCTTCACCGACCCCTTCCTGGGCATGAACTACTTCTCTCCTCCCTTCCTCTTCTACCTCCATTAGCTCCTCCGCCCCTCCCCCTGGGGCCTCCTCTTCTCCTTGCTCCTCTTCTTCCTCCCCCGCCCTGGGTCCCTCAACGACCCCTTCCTGGGCATGAACTACGTCTCTCCTCCCTTCCTCTCCTACCTCCATTAGCTCCTCCGCCCCTCCCCCTGGGGCCTCCTCTTCTCCTTGCTCCTCTTCTTCCTCCCCCGCCCTGGGTCCCTCACCGACCCCTTCCTGGGCATGAACTACTCCTTCCTCTACCTCTTCCGTCGCGGCCACTTCTTCCATTACCTTATCCCACTCCTCCGCCTCCTCCATCTAAGAGATGGTATTGACGACGGTCACATAGCACTGCCTCGCCACCTTGGGATCTCCCCTGACCCGGACCTGGATTCCCCCCGTGCTGAACTTGAGGCATTGATGGAAAGTGGACGGGACACACCGGAACGCACTGATAAGAGGCCGTCCAAAGATGGCGCTATAGCTACTGGGGGCATCCACTATCACAAAGCGGCAGTTCCGGGACTGCCCTCCCAGGGTCACATGGAGTCCCACTCCCCCCTCTACTTCCTTCCTTTCTCCTGAGAATCCGAACAGCAGGCCATCCGAGGCCAACACCCTCCTGGGCTCTACCATCATCCCGTCGAACGCCTTCTTGAAAATAACATTGACCGAGCTCCCATTGTCCACCAAGATTCGAGAGACGGTGAAATTCTCGATGGCTGTCTGGATGACCAGCGCATCGCAGAATGGGTCTTCGTGACCGGGCAGGTCCTTCTGGGAGAAGGTGATCTTCTCCGCGGGGGGGGGGGGGGGGGGGGGGGGGGGGGGTGGGGCTTGGGATTACACTCCGACAGTACATGGCATGAAGGCTCGCCTTCCGGGTTGCCTCGACCCCCACCCCCCCATGGATCACTCTGATCCCTCCTCGGGTCCCCACGTCCGCCCGATCCTCGCACCTTTCATCCTCATCTCCCTGAGGTAGAATCTCCTCTATCCTTGCTCCCCCTTGTTGTGCTTGTGGTGCTGGGGATCTCGCCCCTCTGACTTCCAAGAACTCAGAGCAGGTGGCCGTTGCGTGGCCTTCCTCCTGATGGAAGTCACAGTACGGCAGCGCCACCCCCCTTGCCTCATCCCCGACTCCTCGGTTCCTTCTTCTGGGGGCGGCTCCTCCGGCTCCCCCTCCTCTTCCTCTTCCTGCTCTTCCTCTACCGATCTCCATCGCCTGATGAGGGGGGGGGGGGGGGGGGGTGGAAATGTCCTCGGGCCCTGTCTCCACCCCAGCTGGTGAGGTCTTCCCTGCCCTCCTTGGAAATTACCTCCCCCGTGGGGGAAACCCCTCCCTGGGCCTTGCATTCCCCCACCCTGCTGCCTCCACCCCAACTCCGGGGCCCTCGCTTTCTCTCTCCTCCTTGGATCTTGCTGCCTCCCTTCTGGCTCGCTCAGCCGTGCCAATCTCTTCACGAACTCGGGGTTTGCTGCCTCCCCTTCTACCTCCTCTGCCTCTCTCTCCATTAGTTCTTCATAAGATTGAGGAGCCCTCTTCTTGAGGTCCATCTTGAAGAAGCCTTCCCTCAGCCCCAACGTGAAGGCGAGCTGGAGGGTATACCCCGGGACCTCTTGGACAAGGAGGACCTCTTCTCTGAACCGCTCCAGATAATGAGCCAACGTCTCTCCTGGCCTCTTCTGATGTCGAAGAGCGACTCTGGATCCATCTTTCTTTTCTTCATGGCGAAGAAACGTAAGAGGAAACCCTTACGCAAGTTCTCGAAGGTATAGATCGATCCTGAGGGAATCTGGTGGAACCAGTCCCTCGCCTTCTCCATCAGGGTAGTAGCAAAGAGTCGACACTTGAAGGATTCCGACATGGGTCTGATCGAGACCATATCCTCGAACCACTGCAGGTGTTGGATGGGGTCATCATTGCCAGAATACAACATCATGGTCGGCTCCCTGAATCCCTCGGGGAGTGGTGCCGAGAGCACCATATCGCAGAAAGGACTTCCCCCACTCACCCTCTGAACTTGCTCTACCCTTCTCGCGAGCTCCTCGGGTGACCCTATTCCTGCCGATCTCGCCAGAGGATAGCTCGCCGGGACCTCCCTGGCCGAGCTCCCCCCGCGAGAGTCTCCCTTGCCGGATTCTCGCTTCCCCCAGCAGGGCTGGGGAACAGCTCTCGTCCAGACAGATCTCGCCCTCCTCCCTGGGCCGCCACCTCTTTTCCCGCTCGATGAGCCGGCTCGCTCTCGTCGACTCCAGGTTGATGAGCCACCTGGGGCGCCGGGGTCGCGAAACCGCCGAGCGTAGTGGCGAGAGCGCTCTGAAAAGCTCCAAGAAGATCTCGCCTAAGATCCGCCAACATCTCCACTATGGCTGGTGCTCCTGGTGGTGGCGAGCCTCCGGGGTTCGCGTCCCGCTCATCCTCGCCAGTCATACTTTCCCTGAGATTTTCTTGAGCTAGCCGCACTCCACGCTCACCGCACCAAAAATGTTGAAACCAGTAAATGGTCTCGGTGGAGTTCGGGGCCCCCAACGGGTTGGGCGGCGACTGGCCCTTACTAATCTCGCGAGAGAACAGACTGGAGCCTCGGAATTGGACACTGATCCTTAGGCTCAGCTAGGAGGACCCACCACACACCCGGGAGATCTTTAGAGCGCTTCCCCTCCCAAGCCAAAAGCTGAAGCCCGGGCACCTTGGAGAGCTCAAGGAAGGCCTGAGGAGAGAGAAGCTCCAAAAGGAAGACGCCCTCTCCAAAGGTGCCCTTTGGATCTTATTTATAGATTTTCTGATCTGGCCTGCGAATAGCAGGATTCCGCTTCTTGATTTTACTATACGCACCCCAAATTTGGTCTGCTGATAGCCAATCTCCGCTGTTCGGAGGGGCTATCGGCAGACCATGAGGGTAAAAGGATAATTTCTCTCATGGGCCTAGGGGCAAAGGGCCTACGAGGACAGTACTCGCGAGAGCTCTCGCTGGTCCCTCGCGCACCTCGCTCGCCAGTCAGCGAGTCCCTCCTTTTTGGGAGGGTGAATGCCGGGGTCCGGCCTCGCAAACCTCCATGTCGCCGAGAATAGGTCATCTCACGGGTGCTCGGTGAGTACTCATCTCGCCCTCCTACCAGCATGCCGTCGGCGAGCACCCGTCTCGCCCGCCCCTTTTTGAGGGAACCTTGATCGTTTGGTCTTTTCCCGTCTCTCTCATCCTGGCGAATATCGGGGTTGTACAGAGATAACACCAAATGCGATCGAAAAATAAATTTCGTTCAGCTCAAAAGTTGGTGCGAAAATATGTTTGGCCGTATGGCTTTGGTGAAATTTTAGTGGAGCTAAACAAGGAGGAAAGGTAGGCTCAAGTTGGCTTGCAAAGGTGATTACGTTGGTAAGGATTTCAAAAGCACAAACAAATCAAGAAATGGCCTATATCACATTTTATAATGAGTACTTCAACGCAATCGTTTCAAGAGTAGCCTAGTGCAAGTTCTAGCCACCGAGAAAGGTTGTCCTTCCTTCTGACCCTAGTAATAAGCTACTACTAGTACAGCTACACTCGACCTTATGCTACCGTTGAATTCACCGGATTCATCACAAAAGTAAAATAAATTGCAGCTACTATAATAGAAATAATTAAATTATAACTTTGAATTTCTAGGCGTGACGAGAGCATTTGACTAGATCACTACTCGAGTCAACATTTTTCTCTACTCCTCACTCCTACACTAACAATCCAATTCTTCGAGCGGGGAACCTTGCAGCAATATCCAATAAGCGCGCGTGATCAAGTGCGCGTGAACTAGGTGCAAGTGTATGCAATGTGTGCTACAAAATGATAAATCTTAACTCAGCACATTCTAACATGCTATGCAAAGTGTGTGTACGTGCACAACTCTCTCTCTCCCCCAGAATTGATCAAAACGAAATAAAATAGACAATTCGGGAATAGGGAAAATAGGGGTAGAGAGGACCTATGCTCATAAAAGATCATGTCAGAAGTGCGGTAGTTCCTTCTTTAAATTTTTCTCCTTCCGCATCCACCAAGCGAAAGCTAGCACAAATGGGTCCGCCAAAAATGTCGCCATACCTGCATTGTTAGCACCAAAGCAAAAACAAACAGAACATAATAGAAATTAAAGCAAGCAAGCGGAACCGGGTGGTTCCCATGGGTTGTCTCCCAAGAAGCCCTTTTGTTTAACGTCCTTAAAGGTGGACCAAATACCTGTATTAAGCATTGTTCATAAAGCAGAAAATTTAGGAAAAAGTTTCACACACACAGATCGCAGCAAGAAGAAGAACATCAGCTATACGCGCTTTTGTAGTGCACGTCTCCAGTGACTTGTAGGCTGGAGGTGAAAGCTTTAGGGCCAACATTGGTGTCACCCAATTTTTCCCTAGCCTCTGCCATCTTGCCACTGGAAGTAGTGGATCAGAAAAAAATTTGCACGCTTTAGCAAGAACGGAGAGAACAGGGAAGAACACGACGACAACAATTGCCTAACTACAAACTCCACAGGGCGCGTGGCTCATGAAAAACTCTCAAAAACAAGAGATACCAATAGCAGAAAGCAAAAATAAGTAAAAACTAAAGATGATAAAATCTAAATTAGCTACTCCTATACCTAGATAACTGTTGGGCTACATGTCCCCCCAACGGGACTTATACAAGCACTTAAAATGCAGATTAACTAATAGGTGGATGAAAGAAAAAATGGTCAGGTAACTGTTCGCGCTCATGTTTCGGCAAGAGGTACCAAAACGAAGATAGAACAGTTGCCCAAATATCGGTGAGAAAATAATGCCTGATATGAATATCAGGCAAGGGCACAATATGTGTTGTGAAACTCACCGTATATAGCTCCACCTGCACCTGATTACTCTCAATGCTAGGCCTTATTTTGGGCTAATACACCAACGGAACTGGCTCCACAATGTGGTCCTGCAGGGGAGAAGATACAAGAGCAGGGTCAGGAGATAAAATAGAAGAAAAACTAAGAGAAATCTCATCTGAGGGGATAATCCCGGCTTCATCCCCCATAGGGCGCGGTAATGACAAACTAATGATATCATCGACGATTTCACTAGACTCAGTAGCGCACGCAATGGCCTCCTCTGTAACTTGGACTTTCTCGCACTGGACCAAAATGGTTGCTTCAGCATAATCGAGAATGTCCGCCTCCATGAGAATGGGCACGACATTGCGCAGGGCTGCACCATCCTGCAACTTGGTCTCAACAATAACATCAGAAATATATGTTGTTTCGTGCATAGTGGGAGAAAACATGCTACTTGAGAGTTCGGGTTCACTCTCCACACAAGGGCACAAATCCATGCAAAGTGGTATATGAACCAAAGAGGTCTGGGGGGTCACATCAGAAACAGAGTCTTGAGGGACACTGATGCATGTGTCGATTCCAGAGCCTTCAAAGAGTGAAGGTGGAAGTGACACGTAACCAGAGGAAGAGGCTGTGCTCGCAGAATTCGAAGATGGGACGATCCGGATATCCGGCTCATAGTCCTCCTCCAGTTGTCGAAGGTAATCAGCACAGTCCTTCAAGGCATGCTCTCTACTTTTGCAAAATAAACACCGCTTCACCGGCTCCACCGGCACCTAAGGTGCGGCAGCCGCGTAAAAGTGCGACAACAGAGGTGCAGTAGAGTTGCCAAAAGATTTATGGGATCCGAACGGTTTCTGAACGACACCATACTCTTTGGGACACCTATCACTAGAGTGAGATGTGTCCCCACACCAACGACATCGGATATTCAAATGCGCCCACATGACACAGAAGAAGAAAATAGCATACTAAAGAATAAATTAAAGAAAATAAAAGACTCAATCGAAAACAATCGATTCACAACCAACATCTCATCACGCCTGCATTCCCCGACAACGGCGCCAAAAACTTGATGCGCGATTTCAGCAACGCTAATTAGCAAGCACAAAATGCGATACGACGGCAGTGCACTGGTCGCTTAAGTAATAAAATAGGGAGGAACTCCCCGAATGTCGATCTCAAAGGAATGCAGGTTCTGGTGAACGAAACGTGTGGTGATTCGATTGTTACACGAGCGAATAAAGTAAAACAGGGGCGTTGTGATTGGATTCCTAAGCTATTGCGGAAATAAGAGAAATGCGGGTCGAAAAGCACCGCTTCGCAAGGTGTTGGTGAATGCATCGGCCGCGATGCCGCGCTTCGGTAAGCGGATGGAATGGCCACAGTGCGAGGTTTTGTGAGGGTCGTATTCACCTCATCGCCAACATCACCACTAGCAATTTCTAGGTGGCTTCACACACAAACAACCTAGGCTATCAAAACAACAATGAAAGCTATTCTCACCACCACATCATCATTTCACATGAACACAAGCAAGGATCCATAACATTAACCTAACAAGAGTTCGTACAACAACACAAAGAGAAAGTGCAAGCTTCAAAGTTTAGAAAGGACCACATATAAGATGTCACCGCGTCTTGGGTTCTCGGCCGGAGTGAGAGGTTGTCGGGCTCTCTCCGGGCTCGGCCCTCAGATGGTGTGCGGACTCGAATGAGGCTGTCACCGCTCAAACGATCTTCAGCGCTTCTATGGTCTCCTCGACGAAGAATGCTTGAACTAGTGGCGAAGAATGTTTGCAAATGCTCCCGGATGGAGGAATGGCGAAGGAGATCGCTGGAAATGGCCTCCTCTTGTCTCCTCTGGTGGAAGGGGCAAAAATGGTGGGGTTCCTGCGTTTTTCCCGTGAGGGGAATCCGTTCCTTCCGTAGCGGCATTTCCTGCGCTTTTATAATAAACTGGAAGAATTTTGGGCACGTACGGTCGAACGTACGATCGTGCGCTGCACGTGCGATAATAAAGATAAAAACTAGCGTGAAGACGAAGCTGCTCCGCCTGTGCGATTTACTCACGCACGGGCAAATCTGCCCGTGCGTCAAAACACAAGGGTAAATTCAGAAAAGCTAAAAACAGGAAGAAATAGGTGTCCGTGCGTTTGACTCATGCACGGGCAATTCCGCTCGTGCGTCAAAACGCACGACCAAATTCAGAACTCCCGTTTTCTACCCAGATGAGTACGCATGACCACAACCGTCCGTGCGTCAAGGAAACGCACGACCGTGCGTTGCACACAATCATGAATTCTGGGGGAAACTGAATGATCCGACCACCTGTACACAAGATAAAACAGCTGGGAAAACACCTCCAACACTAGATAAACATAGAGAAAGGGATGGGGAGCACCATGTGCTTACCCCAAATAACAAGGAGCGCAAATGCACACCAAAATGGGCCTAAGAGTGCACCTAGCAAGGAATAACAAATATAATCAAAAATATGCCTAAAGTGTAGTGCATCAACTAGAAATACGGCCCAGATGAGTCCATAAATGTGTATATAAATGGGACTCATCACCAAGAAGAAGGCAGACATACACAGAGATAGAAAAAGATCAGTTCTTCAGTCTAGAGAAAATATTCAGAAAGGAAAAAGAAAAGTTTATCTTCCTCAAGCAGCATCTCATTCTCTGAGAACATCTTCAAGATCACTCTCTCAGTCTTTCTGCTGCAAGTTTCAAATCTTCTATAGAACAATAATAATCTGAGGAACATCCGTCTCTCAGATTCATCAGCTTATCAAGGAATATATTTTTCATTCAAGAGAAAGCTCCCTCCTCAAGCTGTCAAGAACTTCAATCAGACAGGGGGAGCTTTACACCATCATCCACTAGAGTCTTCTCTCAGATTGTTGACAGAGAAGAACTTCTTAACCTCTTATTCCATCTTGTACAGGGTTTTAACTCCCTTCAAAAGTTAACCTCTTGGTGACAGGGTACCTGAAAAAAAACTGTGGTTTGGTTAGAGTACCTGATCAAAAGCTCTTTGGTGTGTGGACACCTGATCAAAAATCCCTTGGTGCTAGGGCACCTGATCAAAAACCTAGTGGATCCTACCAAGTGTGGTAGAAGAGTAGATATACCCAGATTTATTGGGGAACTACTATAAAATCCTTGTGTCTCTGTGCCTGTGAATTTCTGTGTTTTATTGCTGTGCTGATTTGTTTTTAATTAGCTTTTATAAATCACTCAATATACACATATATATCACTAATTTAATTCCACTATAAAATTAAGGAAAAAAGTTTTAATACTCTATTCACCTCCCCTCTAGAGTAATATTAAGATCTAAACTCTCCTTCAATTGGTATCAAAGCATGGTTGATTATATTAATCACCTTCAACTGATATTCAATTGCACTTTCAATTGGTATCAGAGGGTAGTTGATTTTTACAGGCTAACACCTGAATCATAAAGATCAATTAGATCTTAATTTATTTTAGAGTTTTCTTTCTCTTAAAAAACTCATGGCACAAAACAAAGAATATTCTAGCACAAGACCTCCTATGTGCAATCTCAGTAATTTTGCACTATGGAAGGCAAGGATTAGGTTGTACATGAATTCTATTGATGAGGAAATCTTCAATGTGATTTTGACAGGACCTCCAACACCAACAACAACAACAAGTGATGAAGCACGAGTAAACAACAATGCTGTTCCACCACCTGAGTGGACAGATGCATAGAAAAAGCAAAGAAGTGCAGATGCAAAAGCAATGAACATTCTAGCACAAACAATGTCTGATGACATTTTTCAGAAAGTGGTGGAATGTACTTCTGCAAGAGAAATATGGATCTCACTCAACAACATGGTTGAAGGATCAGCTGATGAAAGAAAGGACAGAAGATCCCACCTCATTTCTCAATATGAGAATTTCAAAAAGGGAGAATCTGAAAGTGTAGCTGATATGTACAATAGGCTCAGTCTCATAATCAATGAACTGAAGACTTTGGATAAAGTGATCTCTATCACTGAGATAAATGATATGATCCTAATGTGCTTCCCCAGCACATGGGACTCTAGGATCTGGCCAATCAAGGAAGCCAGAAGCCTTAATGAGATCTCAACTGAGAGCTTGTTAGGTAAACTAAAATCTTATGAGCAGCTTATCAAAACCAGAGAAGCTGAACAATATACTTCATCTCCAGCCTCTAAGAAGGAGAGAAGCATAGCTTTTCAAGCTGAAGAAGAAGAAAAGGCTCCAAGAGATGAGGAGTTCATGAGCCTTCTAGACAAAAGGTTCTACAAGACTGCCAAGAAGGATTTCAGAAAGAAGGACTCCAGATCAAGGGAAAAGCCAAGGCATGATAAGTCAAATCCTAAAGAAATTATTTGTTTTGGTTGCAGGAATCCTGGATATATTCTGCCAGAATGTCCAGAGAATCAGAAGAAAGAAAAGAGAAAAGAGAAAGAAGACAAGAAGCACTCCAGCAAGTCTTCCTCCCACAAGCACAAACACAAAGGAAGAGGATTTGTAGCAGAAACTTGGAGTGAAACTGAATCAGAATCTTCATCAAGTTCTGATGATGAAGAAGAATCAAAAGAAAAGGACCAGTGGTGATTAAAATTCCGCTTGCATGAAATAAAATCTGAACTAGCAATCCGAGAAGGCAAGTATACCTATCAAACTGTGGTATAGGAACACAAGTGTCGTATTAAAATCCGGGAACCGTTGATTACGTATACTCAAACGAATTACTATTATTTTATCTTAATAATTTTTTTGAAGGTTTTGTTTGCTAAATTGAAATAAAAGCTGGATAAAAGTACGGCTAAACGATGATTAAGAAATAACACTCGATCTTGACTTACTTCGACTTAAGTTGATCAAAATTCAACTTGCAAACTTAAAACTTAATAAAGTAAAGGTAGCTTGACCGCGGGGGTTCCTATAGTTTGAACATGCTTCTCTCGAAGATATGACCAACTGAGTTAAGGAAAACCCGACCGAACTCTCATCCCGTATTCGAATACCTAAAACTCGCTTTAAGTGGTGAACCCCGCTATTGGATTTGACTCCAATCCAGGAGATTTAGGTCATTCTCTCTCGAGAAATGCATGCAACTCTCTTTACTCTTAAGCGCTCACTTCAGACTATCGGCCTCTCGGCTAGCCAAGAATGAAAGCAAAGGTGGGGACTATATATCGATATTATAGCTCCACTAAATTTTGATTAAGCGTAAATCTAAGGCCCAAGACTTTAGAAAGTAAAAGAGAGCTAAAGGATCATAACTTAATCAACTCATCCTCAGATCATCAAGATCAAGTACTATGAGGATTTAGTTACTCATGTTGGAGGGGTAGGAGAGAGAAATGAGGAAGATATTAAGAGAACAAAAACATACGATTTTTATTAAAATAGAGTTCAACTGAAGATACATTTGCATGGAAAGCCTACTAAGCATTAGCAATACATTATGAAAGGAAGTTACAAGGGCATTATAACATTCATAAGAAAACTAGAAAAAGAAGTGCATTGAAATAAGAGAGAGAGAGAGAAAGAGAATACAAAAAAACATGAAAATAAAGCAGTAGCACCCTTTCTCTCTGCAAAAACTCTGTAGGGAAAGCTTGGAGGTCATCCCAATTTATAGAAATTTTTCTGCCTCGGTCACGCCCTAAGTCATACCCGTGACGGGGGGGCGTGACTTGTTTAATCAATTCCGCTGCTTGGATCAGGTTCGGCGCTCGATTCTGACGCGATTTGATGGGTCACCCTGATATAGATTTTTGCGGTTTTGAAATTTAAGCGAAGGTTAAAGATTTTTCTCCAAAACTATATTCGATTAAGGCAAGTGTACCTTATCGTCTATAGTATAGGATATTTAGGAATATCAAGGTCATATTCCACGGGGCGCGTTGATTACTTCTACTTCGAGGAAAATCGCCATTATCTTATCGACGAAAATTTGAGGTTTGTTTTTGCTTAACTAAAATAAAAACTAATTGCAAGCTAAATGAAAAGATCAAACATTGCATGAAAGGAAAGAGAAATTGACATTGCAGGAAAGGAAGAAATTACTTAAGGAGAAAAAGAACATGAAAGAGGAAACTAATTTTTATTGAAAATCACAAAACTATTACAAGCCTTAATTTAAGAGTGCAAAGCTAAGGAAAATGAAGGCTACAAGCTTAAGAAAACTAGTACATGAAAATTTAAAAACATTGCATGAAAGGAAATAAGAGAACATGAAAGCTAAAGAAAAGACATGAACAAGCACTTGAAAAATGCACTCTCAGCTCTAACAGCACCTCCCCCACTCCAAAATTCTGAACCCTGGACTCAAGGAGAGCCTCCGAATTTATAGGCAAAAATTTTGAGTTACACTCCCTCGGTCACGGGCGTGACCTAGGGCGTGACTGCACTATTCACATCGGATTCGACAGCGGCGTGGGCTTTCTGGACGGCGCGGCGAAAAGTGGACATTACATGCCCGTGTAATTTTGGTCACGGGCGTGACTTTGGACGGCTTCATTAAATGCAGCGTGGGCTGGAATTCGGCGCGGCGGCGAAGCAGATATCAGGCGGGCAAGTCATGGCCGTGACATGTGGGTCACGGGCATGACTAGGGTTGACTTCTCGACAGTATCTCCACTTCTCGACGGCAGCCAGCTGGAAGATTCTAATTACACGCCCCTAGTCACGGGCGTGACACTGGGTCACGGGCGTGACCGAGGGCGTGACTCGCTGTGGACTAGCTCAATTGGCACGACATCGAGTCTGGACTGATCTTTAGGTTACACGCCCTTGGTCATGGGCGTGACTGAGGGCGTGTACTTGTCAATTTCTCCATTTTTTCCCAAAATTCTGCAAAAATTGAAATTAAGCTAAATTAGAAACAAAATTTCAAAATAAACACTTATGACCTAGAAATGACAAAAAAAGGAGAATACAAATTAAATATTTACAAAATTTTCTATTAAAAAGTTATAAAAATACTACTTATCAAATACCCCCATACTTGAGGTTTTGCTATTCCAGAGCAAAAGTGTGAGACATAATTTATAAGACATCCTTAAAATTTTTTTAATTTAAAACTAAAATTTCATTTAACCTAAAGTTAAATTAATAGTAAATTAAAGGGGGAGTTAAGTCCTAAATTATGATGATGATTTGAAAAGAGGGAAAAATGTTTTGGCAAGAACTTCTCAAGAAAATTAATTAGTTTGACAAAATTTTAGAAATTATAAAACTAAATTAAATTAAAATTATAAGAACTCTACCTTAAAAGAAACTTAAGGAAAGGTAAATTACTAAATATTGCTCTCTCCATAATTTTCAACTAAAACTAGAACAATGATAATTTGCTAAGGGGGATTTCATAAAATTTGGCATAAAAAGAGATCTTTGATTTGAGGTGATGAATTTTATCCTCTCACCTCTATATTTTTTTTCTTTTCTTTTTTTTTCTCTTCTAATAACAACCCAAAATATATATGGTTTAGGAGTAATGAATTTTATCCTCTTACTCCATGCCATATAATCTTTTCAAAAATTTTGGGTGCATATGTTTTAGGGAATAATGAATTTTATCCTCTTATTCCCATGACATATGATCTTTTAAACTTCATCATATTTTTTTATGCCATGAAGGGGGTAAGGAAGGGGATTAAATCTAGCTAGCTTTAAATTATATTGAGAGCAAATTCTAGTAACATTAAATTTCCTAAGATCTAAAAAGCTAGAAGAAAATATAATTGAAATCTAAAGAGGTTTAGCAAATTCACTACAAAATGAAGCCATTTAAAAATAAAAAGAGAAGTCATGCTAAATAAATTCTCTAATCAATTTAAAATCATAAGATGATTCTTAAATCAAGATTACCTCAAATTTAAAATTAACAAACTATGATAAGCAAAATTTTAGCCAATTAAAAACTTAAACATGCTTATAAACATTCTCAACTAGATTTCTAAGAAATCACAAAAACAACAAGTAGGAGAGGTATAAGAATTAAATTTTTTTGTATTTTAAGTTTTTTCATATATTTTTTTGAATTTTGATATTATCTTTTTATTTTTTATTTTTGATAAGAAATAAACAAAAATATATACTAAAAAGCTAACAATTTTTTTGTTAATTCTTGGACTTCCCGAGGTATACCCCGTGAAGGGTTCTCATGGTACTAGGAGGTGAGATGGGGTAAGGTCCCAAACGTCCCTTTCCAAGATTTAAATTTTCTATTTTCTAAATTTTTTGAGTTTTTTTTGGTTTTACAAGTGCTAAAATAGAAGAAAACATAAGAAAATATATATTTTTTTGAAATTTTTCTAATTTAACAACTATATACAAAGAACTATTTACACCCCCATACTTAAAGTTAAACATTGTTCCCAATATTTAAAATTAAGTATGAAGTAAAGTGCAAGACAAAACAAAAAATAAATGCATGAGAAAAGAGAAGGAAGAAAGAGAAAGAGCTTCCCTGATTTTTTGAAGTTTGCGCGGGGAAGCGGCGATTACCTACAAAAAATGTTAAAGAACAAGAGAAAACAACAAAAAGATAACTTTGGGGTGCCTCCCAAAAGCGCTTTGTTTAAGGTCGCGTAGCTTGACCCACTTGCCGATCATATTATAGGTTGAAATACAATCGAATCACTCTTTTCATTAGTTAACTCTCCCGGAAGATATAATTTAAGGCGGTGCCCGTTAACTTTGAAGGTACCTTTTTCCGGGTGGGAAATTAAAATTGTCCCATAGGACCAAACCTCTTTAACAATAAAGGGTCCGGACCATCGGGATTTTAGTTTTCCCGGAAAAGGCGAAGGCGGGAATTATAAAGGAGGACGAGATCGCCCGGCGAAAAAGTTTTTGGAAATTGTATATGCTTATCGTGATAAAACTTTGTTCGCTCCTTATATAATTTATTGCTCTCATACGCATTCGCTCGCCACTCATCTAATTCGTTCATTTGGAATTTTCTTTGTTCTCCCGCTAGAGTGGAATCGAGGTTTAAGAATTTAAGCGCCCAAAATGCGCGGTGTTCTAATTCGACCGGAAGGTGGCAAGCCTTGCCATAAACCATTCGATACGGTGTATAACCGATAGCGGTCTTGTACGCCGTTCGATAGGCCCATAGCGCATCATCGAGCTTTATTGCCCAATCCTTCCGATTAATAGAAACTGTTTTTTTCTAAAATCAAATTTAATTCTCGATTAACAACTTCGACTTGGCCGCTCGTTTGTGGGTGATATGCGGTGGATAATTTGTGCGTGACACCATATTTAGCTAAGATTTTTATAAATTGAGTATTGCAAAAATGGGTGCCCCGATCACTCACAATAGCGCGCGGCGAGCCAAATCGAGAAAATAATTTTTTTAAGAAATTAACGACGACTCGCGCATCATTGGTGGGGAGAGCTTGCGCTTCCGCCCACCTCGATACGTAGTCGACCGCCACTAGAATATATTTATTTGAAAAAGATGGAGGGAGAGGACCAACAAAATTGATACCCCAAAGGTCGAAAATTTTGCATTCTAAGAAAATGTTTTGGGGCATCTCATCCCGGCGAGAGATGTTCCCCGACCGCTGGTAGCTGTCGCAAGTACTCACAAGGGTGTGAGCATCTTTGAAGAGCGTGGGCCAATAAAATCCCGCCTCCAGCGCCTTCCTCGCGGTTCGGTTCGAATGATAATGACCACCGGTGGGTCCCTCATGACAATGACGTAAAATTTTAAGGCCTTCCTCACTTGAAACACATCTTCTCACAACCTGGTCTGCGTATACACGGAATAAAAAGGGGTCCTCCCAAAAGTAATTCTTTAAATCATAAAAGAATTTCTTCTTTTGCTGACTCGAGAATTCTTTTGGCAGGACCCGGGCTACTAAATAGTTAGCCAAATCCGCAAACCAGGGGGTAGAAGATGAATTAATATTTTCGAGAGCTAGGAGGCGCTCTTCGGGAAATTTATCGTTAATGTCGGCCTCTATTAATGCTTCTGAGGAGGATTTTCTAAACGAGAAAGGTGATCGGCCGCCAAGTTTTTGGCTCCTCTTTTATCCCGAATCTCTAAGTCAGACTCCTGCAAGAGGAGGATCCATCGCAAAAGACGAGGCTTCGCGTCTGATTTACTTAAGAGATACCTAAGCGCGGAGTGATCAGTGAAGACGATAACTTTTGAGAGAGTGATATATGACCTAAACTTATCGAAGGCGAAAACGATTGCTAGAAGTTCCTTCTCGGTCGTGGTGTAGTTTGCTTATGCCGACGTGTTTTGCTCGCATAATAGATCGGGTGAAAATATTTACTCACCCGTTGGCCTAAAACGGCACCAACCGCAATATTACTCGCGTCGTACATGATTTCAAAAGGGAGCGACCAATCTGGGGCGACTAGAATCGGGGAGTTTATAAGTTTCTCTTTGATAAGTTGAAAGGCTAAATTGCATTCATCGTTAAAAAGAAAATATGTTTCTTTCTCGAGAAGATGGGTTAACGGCTTTGTGATTTTGGTAAAATTTTGTATAAAGCGCCGATAGAACCCCGCGTGGCCTAGGAAACTCCTAATAGCTTTTACGTTTGTTGGAGGGGGGAGCTTTTCAATTACTTCGATCTTGGCCCTATCGACCTCGATCCCCTTGCCCGAAATTTTATGGCCAAGGACTAGTCCTTCCTTGACCATAGAATGGCATTTTTCCCAATTAAGCGCTAAATTCGTTTCCTCACATCGCTGCAACACGCGCTCGAGATTTTTTAAACAGTTTTCAAATGAACTTCCGTATACAGAGAAGTCGCCCATAAATACTTCCATCACCTCCTCTACTAACTCGTCAAATATTGCCAGCATACATCTTTGGAATGTAGCTGGCGCGTTACAAAGAACGAATGACATCCTTCGATAAGCGAAGGTACCAAAGGGACAAGTGAAAGTGGTTTTCTCTTTGTCGTCGGGCGAAATCGGGATTTGGAAGTATCCCGACAAACCATCGAGAAAACAGTAGTAGGAGTGACCCGAAAGGAACTCTAAAATTTGGTCGATAAACGGTAGAGGGAAGTGATCCTTACGGGTGGCATCATTTAATTTCCGATAGTCGATGCACATCCGCCAACCCGTAACTGTACGGGTTGGGATCAATTCGTTATTTTCATTCGCGACTACCGTGACACCACCTTTCTTTGGCACGACTTGTACTGGGCTAACCCAAGTACTGTCCGATATCGGGTAGATGATTCCCGCATCCAGAAGTTTTATAACTTCGCCTTAACGACTTCTTTCATGTTCGGGTTTAGTCGTCGTTGAGGCTGGACTGAGTTGCGGGAATTTTCTTCGAGAAATATTTTATGAGTGCAGAAAGATGGGTTTATACCCTTAATGTCCGATAATTGCCACGCAATTGTGTGGCGGTGCTTTCTTAAGACTATAGTCAACTCAGAAATTTCTGACTTGCTAAGATCGGATGAAATGATGACGGGTAGCTTAGACTCTTTTTCCAAAAACAAGTATTTAAGGTGAGGGGGGAGTTGTTTCAACTCTAATTCGGGTGGTTCTTCATAAGAAGTCTTGATTTTTAATTTTTCTAAATGTAATGGTTCGGGTGGTGTGGGGTGAGAAACTTCTTCATCATCATAAAAGAGCTCTACGGGCTCGGAATCACTACTCGCCGATGAAACTAACTCGAGGGATGAATCAAACTCACAACACTCTTCCAAGTAAAAACACGAATCGTCGTTTTCTAGCGTGTTCCGCATCGAGGAATTTATTCCGAAGGTAACTTCATCGTCTCCAACCCGTAGGAGGAGCTTTCCGTTACTTACGTCTATAATAGCGCGGGAGGTGGCAAGGAAGGGGCGACCGAGTATGAGGGGTACTTCGGCATCCTCTTCGATGTAAAGAATGACAAAATCCACCGGGAAGATGAATTTGTCAACCTTGACGAGCACGTCCTCCACTATTCCTATCGGATATTTTAAAGAATGATCCGCTAATTGGATACACATTCGAGTGGGCCTTGGATTTCCTAGACCTAGCTTTTTGAACAAAGAAAACGGCATAAGGTTGATGCTTGCTCCAAGATCCGCTAAGGCGTGTTTTACTAACGAATTGCCAAATAGACACGGGATGGAAAACCGTCCCGGGTCATTTGCTTTTTTAGGCAATTTGTTGAGTACATCCGCGGAGCATTCTGCGTTTAAAGAAATATGCGAAATATCTCCTAACTTTTTCTTATTGGAGAGCAACTCCTTAAGATATTTCACATATTTAGGCATTTGTGAGATAGCCTCGCAGAAAGGTACATTAATATGGATTTCTTTTAAAACATCTAAATTTTTTTTATAATTTTTTTCGGCGCTTTCATTTTTAAATTTAGATGGATACGGAATATTAGAAGTAGGAGCGCGCGGATTTAAAATAGAAGTGTGCGGAGCTATCGTAGCAGGCAAATTCGAAGATGAATTAAAAGTAGGAGGAGGAGAGGAAATTACCTTGGGTTTGTCCTATTTTTGAACCACCTCCTTCCCGCTTCGGAGTGTAATCGCGTGCGCGCTCTCCTTTGGATTTTGCTTGGTATTCCCCGGTAGTGCTCCTTGCTGACACTCAGAAATCATCTTTGCGAGTTGGCCCACTTGATTCTCTAAATTTTTGATCGATCCGATAAGGTTCCGGATGTTTGTTTCATTTGTAGCAACATATTTTGCAAAAACCTCTTCAATCGGAGAGAGTTTTTGTTGTTGCGGTGGAAAACCGGGTGGATTAAAAATTTGAGAAATCAAATTTGGAGGCGGAGTTAAGTTAAGAAGTTGATTAGGGGGAGGTTAATTTAAATTCATAGGACGCTGAGCATTTCCTTGGTTGCTCCATGAGAAATTCGGATGATTCCTATAACCCGCATTGTATGTGTTGTTATACAGAGCGGTGTTGGGGTTATAAGAAGGCCGAGGCAAATTTCCCATGTAGTCAACATGTTCTTCAATTAAAACGTTATTAGCCCAAGGAGGAGTGGTGGAAGAAGCAGACATTTCCGCCACTTGCTTTGTTAAGCGCTCAACTTGTAAAGCCAAATTCGCGTTTGCGTCTATTTCAAAAATTCCGGCCGACTTATTAGGCCGCGGTCGGGGCATGTTCCATTGGTACGCATTTGTGGCCATCCCTTCGAAAAGCTCTTGAGCGGCGACCAGGGTATTGTTATTTAATGTCCCCCCGGCAGCCGCATCAATCATTTGCCTCGTTTGGAGATTTAAGCCATTATAAAATATTTGCACTTGTTGCCAAGTGGCAAGTGCGTGGTGAGGGCATCGACGCAAAAGCTCCTTGAAGCGCTCCCATGTGTCATAGAGAGTCTCCGAGTCGATTTGCATGAACGACGCAATATCCATGCGCAATTTAGCGGTCTTTGAAGGCGGGAAATATTTATTGAGAAATTTTTCCGCCATTTCGGCCCATGTAGTAGATGGATCCCCTAGGTAGGTAGCCCAGCCACTGCTTGGCCTTAGAACGCAAAGAAAAAGGAAAAAGACGTAATCGAATGGCGTCATCGGTGACGCCATTGATCTTAAAAGTGTCGCAAATTTCAAGAAAGTAAGAAATATGTGAATTTGGATCCTCGTCCGGTTGACCATAAAGGTCACCGATTGTTGCACCATTTGTATGATGCTGGACTTGATCTCAAAATTATTGTTTGCCACCGTAGGGCGAACAATACTCGATTGTGTGCCTTCCAAATTCGGCCGCGCAAAATAGGACATGGTCTGTTGCGCGTCCTCATCAGGATTTGGCTCGTTAAGATTAGGAGGATTAAGATTATGATCCATATTCACTGTGTTAGTGTCCCCGATCGACTCTTCGGATTCTACTTGATTTCCCTGATCACGAGAACGACGGTGCCTCATAAGGGTTCGCTCGATCTCCGGATCAAAAGGAAGAATCGAAGTGCTACCTCGGGTCATACACTAAAAAGAGAAGATAGGAAGAAGAAAAACTAATTTTTTTTTCTTTTTGAAATTTAGAAAAAGCAAAATAAAATAAAAAGAAGCATGATAAAATTAATAGCTATCCTCTTTTCAAAATATCCACGCAAAGTCCCCGGCAACGGCGCAAAAAACTTGATATAGATTTTTGCGGTTTTGAAATTTAAGCGAAGGTTAAAGATTTTTCTCCAAAACTATATTCGATTAAGGCAAGTGTACCTTATCGTCTATAGTATAGGATATTTAGGAATATCAAGGTCGTATTCCACGGGGCGCGTTGATTACTTCTACTTCGAGGAAAATCACCATTATCTTATCGACGAAAATTTGAGGTTTGTTTTTGCTTAACTAAAATAAAAACTAATTGCAAGCTAAATGAAAAGATCAAACATTGCATGAAAGGAAAGAGAAATTAACATTGCACGAAAGGAAGAAATTACTTAAAGAGAAAAAGAACATGAAAGAGGAAACTAATTTTTATTGAAAATCACAAAACTATTACAAGCCTTAATTTAAGAGTGCAAAGCTAAGGAAAATGAAGGTTACAAGCTTAAGAAAACTAGTACATGAAAATTTAAAAACATTGCATGAAAGGAAATAAGAGAACATGAATGCTAAAGAAAATACATGAACAAGCACTTGAAAAATTCACTCTCAGCTCTAATAGCACCTCCCCCACTCCAAAATTCTGAACCCTGGACTCAAGGAGAGCCTCTGAATTTATAGGCAAAAATTTTGAGTTACACGCCCTCGGTCACGGGCGTGACCTAGGGCGTGACTGCACTATTCACATCGGATCCGACAGCGGCGTGGGCTTTCTGGACGGCGCAGCGAAAAGTGGACATTACACGCCCGTGTAATTTTGGTCACGGGCGTGACTTTAGACGGCTTCATTAAATGCAGTGTGGGCTGGAATTTGGCGCGGCGGTGAAGCAGAGATCACGCGGGCAAGTCACGACCGTGACATACGGGTCACGGGCATGACTAGGGTTGACTTCTCGACAGCATCTCCACGTCTCGACGGCAGCCAGCTGGAAGATTCTAATATTACACGCCCTAGTCACGGGCGTGACACTGGGTCACGGGCGTGACCGAGGGCGTGACTCACTGTGGACTAGCTCAATTGGAATGACATCGAGTCTAGACTGATCTTTAGGTTACACGCCCTTAGTCACAGGCGTGACTGAGGGCGTGTACTTGTCAATTTCTCCAATTTGTCCCAAAATTTTGCAAAAATTGAAATTAAGCTAAATTAGAAACAGAATTTCAAAATAAACACTTATGACCTAGAAATGACAAAAAAAAGGAAAATACAAATTAAATATTTACAAAATTTTATATTAAAAAGTTATAAAAATACTACTTATCACACGCCCCAGGTCACGCCCGTGACCTGGGGGCGTGACCAATTCGGTGGTCAAGCAAGGCATGGGCGCTGGCGGCTGGCTGACGTGGCAGTCACGGGCGTGACCGGAAGCACGCCCGTGTAACTTTGGGCATGTCTGACCAAAATTTCTGACTTATGGCGGCATCAACTTAACTGTTAACAGCAACTTACACGCCCTAGGTCACGGACGTGATCTCCAGGTCACGGGCGTGACCTAGGGCGTGACCTAGGAAAATCTGCATTTTTGACCTAAAAATTCAGAAAACTTAAGTTAGCACTAAAAATAGGAAAATGACCAAAAATTGCATTTAGAGAAACATTAATAAGCAAAAATTAAGAGTAGATAACCTAAAAATAACATAATTAAACTAACTTGATTTAGCACTATCAAATTCCCCCAAGCTTACACTTTGCTTATCCCCAAGCAAAGAAATATGCATTAGCTAATAAAAAGGCGACTAATCAAAAAGATTTAATTATGCTAAACACGAGTACCTTGCAAAATTCTAAGTAGGGAAAATAGTGAAAAGGAAACCTAAAATAAGTACTTTATTTAAGCTTAATTTTTATACCCATTACTAACAAAAATTAATCATCCAAAATTTTAACTAAAAAGATTTTAAATAAAATTAAGCAAAGTAACAAGTGAGAGAGTGCATAGAATTGTTACTAAACCCTAAGAGACAAATTATAATTATATCATTCTAAGAACAAGGATCTAAATTCATACCCAAAACTTAACTATTCTACTTTTCTTCTTTACTTAGCCAAAGAAAATTTATGAGCATGAATCAAGAGGACTTTATTAGGACCGAAATGTTTGGTGTAAGCATATGATTTGGAATGGAAATCGAAGATAAAAGTGGTGGCTATAGTCACACTAAACCATAAACATGCGTTTTATAAAAACTTCGATATGAATGATAAGAGGCAATCCTTCATTATAAGCATATAACATATTCTCTTTCTTTCTCTTTCATAGCCTTTTTTTTGAAATTTTGGCAAAGATAACTAATACAAATATGCTTAAAATATCTTCTTTTTGAGCAAATTCTTTTCTTTGAAGCTCTCCATGCAATAAACCAATCACACTATTTAAAAATTTAAATAAAACTCAAAGTGTTAGTGTGATTTAAATAGGTTTGGAAATTTTGGCTTTGGTGAAAAATTTGATAAGTGGAGGTGACAATAAAACATGGGAAAAGGCTCAGAAGAGGCTAACAAAGGGTTTCTTTGTAAGGGTTGGCATGAAGGCTCAAACTTAAACAAAAAAAATGGCCTAAATTATTTTCATTGCTCCTAAATTTATTTAAAGCATAAGTTTTGAAGGATTTCAAAAAGTAAGCCCTAGATATTAAATAAAGACTAATGAACTTATCCTGAAAATAAGAATAATAAGCGTCTAGGATTATTCACATTTACTACACTAATCAAAAGTTAACCTTGCAAAATATATCTAAAAATGAAGAGGAAAATAGTGGATGAAGAATTTTTAAGAAAGTAAAGAAGATAAAAGAGAAAACGATAAGGAAAGTACAAGATTTTAGAAAAACTTTTCACATTAACATGCTACCTGGAATTAGAACACTATATGAGTCAACAATTTACTTGTGAAACATAATTAAAAAGTTGGATTAGAAATTTTGAAATTAACTAAGGCTATATAAAATATTTTGGGAAAAATAAAACATAAAGCAAGGGGTACTATTGATTTTACCAAAATCTAATTTAGACTACTAAAACAAAAGAAAAGAATAAGAAGACATTCTCCCCCAAGCTTACGATAAACATTGTCCTCAATGGAAAAGGAGAGTGAAGGAAGGGGCAACTAAGAAAAGAAACTAAAACTGAAAAACTGAAACAGGCACTTCCCTGGATTTATGGGCTTGAAAGGATGTGTGATGCCGCTCCCCCTTGTTAGCATTTTGGATCTTCATGAAATATCATCTTGAATTTTTCTTGAAATCAGCAATGTTGGAGCAGGCGATCGCCGAAGTTTGGAGTATCGGAGCCGCCCAGGGCCAAAGAAAAATTAAAATAACAAATTTTAAAAACCTTGGGTTGCCTCCCAAGAGCGCCCTCTGTTTAATTTCGTTTGAGCTCGACTAAAAGAATATAGTTCAAAAGTAAGTCCAAATTATTACAGTCCAGACAAAAGAAGTTTTTCACTGTCCATGACAACATTGTCACCAGAAAAATAAAGTTTTAGACGCTGCCCATTAACCTTGAAATCACCCTTATCTGAGTGTGATATCAAAACAGTTCCATATGGATAAGCTTCCTTTGCATTAAAAGGACCTGACCATCTAGATTTTAACTTTCCAGGAAATAAACGTAGATGAGAATTATAAAGCAATACTTGGTCGCCTGGTTTAAATTTCTTTGGGTGCCTTAAATTTTTATCGTGAAATAATTTCGTTCGTTCCTTATATAATTTATTATTTTCATACGCATTGGAGTGCCACTCGTCGAGTTCGTTGAGTTGGAATTTTCGAAGATCGACGGTGGAGTGGGGGTCAAAATTTAAAAATTTAAGGGCCCAGAAAGCACGATGTTCTAATTTGACCGGTAAATGACATGATTTCCCATATACTAACCGAGACAATGTACAACCGATGGCGGTCTTGTACGCTGTTCGGTAAGCCCATAAAGCATCGTCTAATTTATATGACCAGTCTTTACGTGAGGTGGAAACAGTCTTTTCTAAAATACATTTGATTTCTCTATTCACTACCTCGACCTGACCGTTAGTTTGGGGGTGGTATGCAGTTGAAAGCTTATGTGTAACGCCATACTTAAAAAGTGTTTTTGCAAGTTGTGCGTTACAAAAGTGCGAACCCCTATCGCTAACGATGGCCCTAGGAGTAACGAATCGAGAAAATAATTTTTTTAAGAAAATAATTACGACTCGGGAGTCATTGGTAGGAAGAGCTCAGGCCTCTGCCCATCGAGATACGTAATCTACCGCAACTAAGATGTATTTATTCCCATGGCTAAAAGGAAGAGGACCTACAAAATAAATTCCCCAAAGGTCGAAAACTTCGCACTCGAGGAAATAATTTTGCAACATTTCATTTTTATTAGAGATATTGCTGGACCGTTGGCAGCTATCGCACCGGCTCACAAAAGATTAGGCATCTTTAAAAAGGCTAGGCCAGTAAAAGCCTGCACTTAGTACTTTGTGAGTGGTCCGATTGGCTTGATAGTGCCCACCAGTCGGTCCTTCATATAAGTGTTTTAAAATATTTTGTCCTTCTTCGAAAGAAACACATCTCCTTACTACTTGGTCTGCACAAACTCGAAACAGATATGGGTCCTCCCAATAATAATTCTTCAGGTCAGAAAAGAATTTCTTCTTTTGCTGATAGGAGAATTCTTTTGGGAGGACTCGAGCTACTAAGTAGTTGGCGAAGTTTGCAAACCAAGGAGAAGGAGTAGTGTTGATTGAAAATAACTTCTCGTCGGGAAAATAATCATTAAAAGTTTGTTCATTTAAATTTTCAATAAACGGGTTATCTAATCGTGAAAGATTGTCCGCGGCCAAATTTTCAGCTCCCTTTTTATCTCGGATTTCCAAGTCGAACTCCTGGAGGAATAAGATCCAGCGAAAAAAAGCGTGGTTTGGCATCCGGTTTAGAAAGTAAATATTTGAGGGCCGAGTGGTCCGTAAAAACGATAATTTTTGAAAGCGTAATATAAGATCGAAATTTGTCGAACGCAAAAATAACTGCTAATAATTCTTTCTCTGTTGTGGTATAGTTCTCTTGTGCGGATGTAAGCGTTTTACTTGCGTAGAAAATAGGGTGGAAGTTTTTAGATATACGTTGTCCTGAAACGGCTCCCACCGCAAAGCTACTTGTATCGCACATGATTTCGAATGGAAGGTCCCAGACTGGAGCTATCATAATTGGCACATTTATTAGCTTATTTTTGATTAATTGAAAAGCAGATAAGCAGGTATCATCAAAAATAAGTGGAGTGTCTTTTTCTAAAAGATGAGTGAGGGGTTTGGTAATTTTCGAAAAATCTTTTATAAATCGCCGGTAAAAACCGGCAAGTCCTAGAAAGCTTCTTATGGCCTTAACGTTGGTTGGTGGTGGTAGTTTTTCGATCACTTCTATTTTTGCTTCATCAACCTCAATTCCTATTGCTGATATCTTATGACCTAAAACCAATCCCTCCCGCACCATGAAATGGCATTTTTCCCAGTTCAGGGCGAGATTGGTCTCCTCACATCGTTCTAACACTTTTTCTAAATTCTGTAAAAAAAAATCGAAGGAATCACCAAACACGGAGAAGTCGTCCATAAAGACCTCCATAATACTTTCTACGTACTTGTCAAAAATGGCCAACATACACCGTTGAAATGTTGCCGGCACATTATATAAGCCAAACGACATTCTTCGATAGGCGAAGGTGCCGAAAGGACAAGTAAACGTCGTTTTCTCCTGGTCCTCGGGCGAGATGGGAATTTGGAAGTAGCCCGAGAGACGACCATCGAGGAAACAATAAAAGCTATGGCCGGATAATCGTTCTAAGATTTGATCGATGAATGGCAAGGGGAAATGGTCCTTGCGGGTGGCGTCGTTCAATTTGCGATAATCAATACACATACGCCACCCAGTCACCGTCCGTGTTGGGATTAAGTCATTATTGTTGTTTAACACTACCGCGATCCCTCCCTTTTTAGGAACTACTTGGACGGGGCTCACCCATTTGCTATCTGAAATTGGATAGATAATTCCTGCGTCTAATAATTTCACGACCTCACCCTTTAATACTTCTTTCATGTTTGGGTTTAATCGGCGTTGAGGTTGAATAGAATTATGTGGATCATCTTCCATTAGAATTTTGTGCGTGCAGAAAGACGGACTTATTCCCTTAATATCAAAAATCTGCCAAGCAATTGCTTGGCGGTGCTTTTGTAAAACTTTTAGCAATTTGGCATTTTCAGATTCACTTAGATGGGCCGACACTATTACTGGCAACTTAGAGTCTTTTTCTACAAACTCATATCTTAAATTATTGGGTAGTTCTTTAAGTTCTAATGTGGGAGGTTCCTCGTACGAAGATTTGAAAGATTTTTTGAAAGTGAAGGTTAGATCTTAAGTTACTCTAGAGGGGGGGGGGGGGGGGTGAATAGAGTATTAAAACTTTTCCTTAGTTTTTATAGCGGAATTAAAATAGTATTATATATAGGTGTAAGCTGTGTGAGAATTATATAAACAGAAAAATTAAGTAAATGTAATCACAAAACAAACAGCACAAGCACAGAAAATAATCAAACACAGAAGACACAAGGAGCTATAGTAGTTCCCCAATAAATATGGGAATGTCTACTCTTCTACCACCTTTGGTAGGAATCCACTAGGAGGTTGTTGATAAGGTGCCCTCACACCAGGTGAGCTGTTGATAAAGTGCTCTAACCAAACTGCAGGTTTTTGAAAAGGTGCCCTATCACCGAGATTAACTTTTGAAGGGAGTTAAAACCCTGTACAAGAGAGGTAAGAAAGAGTTTATAGTATTCTTCTCTGTCAAGATGCTGAGAGAAGACTCTAGTGGATGTTGTTGTAAAGCTCCCCCTGTCAGATTGAAGTGTTTGACAGAAGATGAAGAAGTTTTTTCTTGAAAACAAAAATCTCCTGTAGCAGATTGATCTGGAAGAACAAGTTCTTCAGATTGCTGGTTGCTCTTTTAGAAGATCTGAGTTTGCAGCAGATTCTGAGTGAATGCTCTTGAGGATGATGTTCTCAGAAGTTTTGTGCTGCTTGTAGAAGAAGATTAAGAAAATACTTTCTGAGATGTCTATGTATATCTTCTTCTTCTTCTTTAAGCTATATATATATATCCTTTTTATTCTGTAATAGAACGACGTTTGAATTCTGTCGATTCAAACGATTTTGGCAGGTCCTTTTATTTTTGACTGTGAAAAGATTCCTTTTCATTAAATGTCAGCGGCTATTGCTGCCTTGGAAAAAGGAAAGAAGAGAATATATTAACTGAGTTTAATATCCTTCCTTATATGTCAGAATACGTCCAAAGGATATTAAATAGATCCGTTATATTCGTCGTTTTGCTGTTAGGATAGATAGAATATAGTTGATAACAAATCTGGGCTTCAATAAATGATCTGTCGAACGCTGGCTACAATCTGTCTAGCGCTGTCCAGAGGATGTTGAACGCTGGCTGGAAAACTGTCGAGCGCTGTTCAGAAAATGTCGAACGCTGGCTGGAGAAATGTCGAGCGCTGTTCAGAAAATGTCGAACGCTGGCTGGAGAACTGTCGAGCGCTTGTCAACAAAAACTGTCGAACGCTGGGAGCCATCTGTCGAGCACTGCTAGCCATTTGTTGAGCGCTGGGAACCTTAGATTTAATTTTAAGTTCTAGCTAATTTATCAGCCTACAGACTTGACCCTTAAACTATACAATGGGGTCAACTGATCCTAATCAGTACATAGTGATCCTAGCCCAAAACAGTAAAAGGGTTGTTCCAACAATCTCCCCCTATTTGGGTTAGGATACTATTTGACAAGAAAAAATTAAATAGATACAGCAGAAAGTATAATCAACAGAGCAACAATATATCTGATAGATTAAAATAGATCATCAGATAAGATAAAAAATAAATGCTCTGAGTTTAGAAACTTTACATTCATAACCAAGCAATTTATTTAAGACTTTTTGTCCTGAGAAGGTGGCTTGAATATGATTTTCCTGTTGGGGTCTTCTGATTTCTTTTTGCTGATAAACAAATCTTGAGCACCAATGATTTTCTGTTCTTTGACATGAGGGATAAATGCTTCTGGGTGCATATTAATATATTCCTCAGTATTGAATGCTTTAACTGTTTTGTATTTTTCAAGTTCTTTTCTTCTGTATTCTGACATGGTTGAGAAACTTGAGAAGTCTTTGCCTTCTGCTTTAGCCTTTTTAATCTGTGCATATGCAATTGTTTCTTTCAGTCTTGCCATCTAACAGATTTTCTCTTCTTCTGGATCTGGAAAGTAATAAATATCTTCTGAATCATTTTTGTCTTGAGTGACCTTTTGAGGTACTCTATCTTTGTGAAGAGATCCATCAGAAATGTGAAGTTTGTATTCTGAAGATATTTGAGAAGAAGAAAAGGTTTGACTTCTTTGAAAGATAGGAGCTGATTTCTTAGAGGATGGAGCACTGGCTGATCCAGAGGTTTGAGAACCACTAGAACTACCAGGTCTCCCTGAATGTTGAGAACTTGGCTTCTGAGAGGAAGATGATACACGTGCTGATCCTGTTGCACCAGCCGCTGGCGGAGGAGGAGGAGGAGGATGATTGTGCTTGACTGGTTTGTCAGGGATGTAGCCAGTCTTCTTGAATTTCTTCCTCCTATTGTTCTCATTTCTGGAGAGCTTCATCCAGTGAGGAGTTTTCTCATCAAGAGGGACATTATACAAAATGTACAGAGGAATGTCATTATTTGGATTTGGGGGCTTGGGAGCAGCCTTTGACTTAGCTGTTCTTTTCTTTCTTTTCTTTGAAAGTGTATCATCAGAATCACTGTTGTCATCATCATCATCAGAGTCAGAAGATGAGATTGGCTTATTGTATAGATCATCAATTCTCTTGATTGCTTCACGAGCCTTTAATCTTTCTTCTTCAACTTTGTCAAACTCTGCATCTGCTTCTCTCCAGATTTCATCAAAGCTTGGCATTGGTTCTTCATTCCATACAGGAATTGGAGGTGAAGAAGTAATTTGTGGGGCTGTGGTATCATCAAGGAATTCTGCAAGATCATCTTCATATTCTGCAGAATGATCCTTTATTTGGATGTCTTGAACAGTGGATGAAGGAATAGAGGATAAGTAATTTTGTATGATATCAGAATGAGTTTTCCGAGGAAGGCAAATCAGAGCCTTTGATAGATCCTCTATGTATACCTTTGGTGATATCCTTGAAGTATATATGACAATAAATTTTGATAATAAGCTATATAGATCACAGGATGGATGAATGCATATATTACTTATTTCTTCTATAACTTGTGTATCTGGATCAATTATATCTGTATCAAAAATTATAACTTCTGTTTCTTCTTCTAGAGTTTCTTCTGTTTCTGGAGCTTCTTCATAGGACATCTCCCCCTGCCTAGCTTCAGGACAGCCTGAATCTAGGCCCTTAGTAGAAGGGACAGCAGTGGAGGAGGGAAGAGAAGCTATCTTAATAGATAAAGTAGAAAGTGCCTGAAGAACTGGAGCAAGTTTTGCATCCAGGAGCTGGCTCATTTTGGGAAGGATAAGATCAAAGACTTGATCAGCAATAGAGGAGAGATTGAGGGATGGATAATCTGGTGGATGGATAGTGGATGGTTGTGAAGTGGATGGAGATGATATTGGAGGAATGATATTGCTGATGTTGGTGGTATGTGTGGAAATGTCTAGAGTGATTGGACTAGGAGAATGAATAGGTGAATGATATTCATTGTGTATTGGAGAGGGAGGTGTGGTAGGTAGTGGTTCTGAAGATAGGGGTGGAGGTGGAGCATCACTGATGTGGGTAGTTGAGAGTGGAATATCATTGATGGGTGATATTGCAGTTGAATGAGGGGATGAAGAATGAGAATGTGCAGGAGATTGTTGAGCAGGTGGAGAGAGGATATGAGAGGAAGGAGGAACTGAGGAAGGATCTTCTAGAAGGGTTGAGGGAGTAACTTGATCAGTCCTTGTGTCCTCAGAAGCTTTCCTTTTTCTGGAGGCCTCAGCTCCTGTATTCTTCTTGAGAATTACTCTATCCCATTTAGCAAAGAGTGCTGAGGTCAGCCTCTTGCTGGCATTTATTGTTACTTTTGGTGACACCAAAAGCTCTGGATGCCTTTCCTGCAGAAAAATTCCTAAAATTCTTCCAAAGCATACATTCTCTGTAGAGTTTTTCTTTTTAATTAGGTCAAAAAGGATTGATCCCCAGTTGACTTTCTTCTTCTCCATTAAGGCCACCATTAACAGAAATTGGTGCCTACTGATATAGTCATGCCCAGAAGTCTTGCTCAGCAAGACTTTTCCAACAATATCTGCTAAGAACTTGTAGTCCTGAGACAGATTCTTTTTCAGAATGTGGCCAGGGTTTCCAGACAAATGGCCCATTTTGACTAAAGCTTCATCAAATTCATTTGAGCTTATGTCTAATTCATCTTCACCATTTTCAAGACTAAAGATTTCAGAAAGGATGGTGGGAGAGAGAGAGACATGATGACCTGAGATTGTTCCCGACAAGCTTTCATCGACTAGTTTTGCAGTGAAAACCCATTCTTTTATCTCTGCAACAGCTATCTTCTGCCTGGTGCTTAGAAGCTTCCTTAGATGTTGTTCATCCAGCGTTTGAAGAATATCCTTGAAGATTTGGTCTGACTGTGCAAACGAGTCCATGTCAATGTCAAAACCTGCGTCAAACTTCATTAGGTGCAGAGAGGCCTGAGGAATCGCCATTGTTCCTGCAAAGAAAGTTGAAGATCAAGTGCAGAGGGGACTGGAGGGAAAGACGATTTCTGTAGGCGCAAAGCTTAGAATAAGATAAAATAAGTGTTATATAGTCGAGAAAATACGGAGGAGAATTCGAGGAGCGATGTTCGGCAAAACCTAATTAAATCTGAAGTCAAACCGACTTTAAAATTTTGTCGGACAGTAAAAAAAAATATCTTTTTCGTCGACCGCCGTTCGACAAACGAGATTTTCTTCACTGACTCTGAATATGAAGGTTTTTGTCGACCATCGTTCGACGAATAAAAATTTGTCGTTCTTCGTTCGACAAAAAATTTTTGGATAGGATAGAAAATATAATTTTCAACAAATTGAGTCTCCATCTATCATTCCCAGTTGATTCATAAAGAAGATATGTTTCTTTTCATCCAAGGGTTTGGTGAAAATATCTGCTCTTTGTAAATCAGTGGAGATGAACTGTAGGCAAATTTTATTTTTATCCACATTATCTCTGATAAAGTGGTGCCTTATTTCTATGTGTTTAGTCCTACTATGGAGAACTGGATTTTGTGCTATAAATATTGCACTAGTATTGTCACAAAATATAATTGACTGATTTAAGTTGATACCATAGTCTAGAAGTTGATTTTGTATCCACAGTATCTGTGAGCAGCAACTGCCTGCAGCAATGTATTCTGCCTCAGCTGTTGATGTGGACACAGATGTCTGCTTCTTACAAAACCAAGACACAAGCCTATCACCAAGAAACTGACAAGTTCCTGATGTGCTTTTTCTGTCTACTCTGCATCCAGCATAATCTGAGTCTGAGAATCCAGTTAACTCAAATTCAGATGCTGTTGGATACCAGAGACCTAGATTAGGACAACCCTTTATATATATTAAAATTCTTTTTAATAAAGATAGATGAGATTCTTTAGGGTTAACTTGAAACCTAGCACAAATACAAGTAGCAAACATTATATCAGGCCTACTAGCTGTCAAATAGAGTAATGAGCCAACAATTGCTCTATACACCTTCTGATCAACAGGTTTCCCTGATTCATCAGCATTAATGACAGCATTAGAAGCCATGGGTGTTTTCATGGGAGTGGAATCAGACATTCCAAACCTTTTTACTAATTCCTTAGCATACTTGGATTGTGAAATAAAAATTCCTGATGAGGTTTGCTTCACTTGAAGACCAAGGAAGTATGATAATTCACCCATGCTACTCATTTCAAATTTAGATTACATAAGTTTAGAGAACTTCTTGCATAAATTTGAATCAGTAGAGCCAAAAATAATATCATCGACATATATTTGAACTAGCAGTGTTTGATTTTTATGTATTCTGAAAAATAAGGTTTTGTCTACTAAGCCTCTACAGAACTTGTTTTCCAATAGAAAATTAGCTGAGGTCTCATACCATGCCCTGGGAGCTTGTTTGAGACCATAGAGAGCTTTATTAAGCTTGAATACATAAGAAGAGTGAGTTGGAGAGATGAAACCTGGTGGTTGTTCCACATAGACTTCTTCCTTGATATCTCCATTTAGGAATGCACTTTTTACATCCATTTGATATACCTTAAATTGTTGTATGCAGCAAATGCTAAAAATATTCTGATATCTTCAAGTCTTGCCACAGGTGCAAATGTTTGATCATAGTCTATGCCTTCTTCCTGTGAATATCCTTGAGCTACTAGCCTTGCTTTATTTCTCACAATATTTCCTTGATCATCAAGTTTGTTCCTGAAGACCCACTTGGTGCCAATGACTGGATGGTCTCTTGGTCTTGGAACCAAATACCAAACTTTGTTTCTTTCAAACTGGTTGAGTTCCTCTTGCATTGCAAGAATCTAATTTGGATCTTGTTCTGCATCTTTTATGGTTTGAGGTTCAACTTGTGATAGAAAGCAAGTATGCATCTGATTTTGGTGTAGTTGATGTCTTGTCTGAACACCTGCTGAAATATCACCAATCACTTGTGAAATTGGGTGATCTCTAACTGTGATGTGATCAACAGTTGGAGTTAATTCTGCAGTGGTATTTATTTGGGGATTTTGTTCAGTAATTGTATCCTGTGGAGGATGTTCTGCTGTTGCTTGATTCTGATAATCAACAAGATCTGGATGATCTTCTTCTTCACTATCTTCAAGGTTTTGAGCTAATGGTTGCATTGAATCTCCTGACTATAGATTTAGTTCATTAAGCTCTTCACATAGAGCTGGTACCTGCAAAGCATTCTTGGTAGAAGAGTTCTTCTCCTTGCAAGACATGTTAGTTTCATCAAAGGAAACATGCATGGATTCTTCTATCTTAAGAGTGGATTTATTAAATACCCTATATGCTTTGCTAACTATTGAATATCCTAAGAAAATTCCTTCTTCATATTTTGGTTCAAATTTTCTAAGATATTTCTTATCATTGTTATGAACAAAACATTTACAACCAAAAATTCTGAAATAGTCAATTTTAGGTTTCTTCCCTTTAAGTAATTCATAAGGAGTTTTACCCTTAAGTTTGTGTATCAAACTTCTATTCAGAACATAGTTTGCTGTGCTAACAACTTCTGCCCAAAAGGATAGTGGCAAATTAGCATCTGCAAGCAATGTTCTTGCTGATTCAATTAAGGTTCTATTTTTCCTTTCAACTACCCCATTCTGTTGAGGAGTTCTAGGAGCTGAGAAGCAATGCCTGATACCTTCCTTCTCACAGAATTCTTGCATAAGAAGAGACTCAAACTCAGTTCCATGATCACTTCTGATCAATGCAACTACAGTAGAGTATTCAATCTGTATGCTCTTAAGAAAGTCTGTAAGAACTTTAAAGTTATCTGACTTTTCTCTCAAAAAGAATACCCAAGTGAATCTAGAGAAGTCATCTACAATAACTAGAGTGTAAGACTTCCCTCCTAAACTCTTTATTGCTATAGGTCCAAAAAGGTCCATATGTAGCAAAAAAAAGATTCTAGGTGAATCACTTTTAGATAAAGATTTAAAACTGTTTTTGGTTTGCTTACCTAGCTGGCATGCCCTACATAAACCTTCTTTCTTATATGATCCTGATGGTAGACCTCTAACAAGATTATCTTTAGATAGTTTGGCAATTGTTCTAAGATTTACATGCCCTAATCTTTTATGCCATAGTTCACTAGGTTTGCTTAGCTCATTAAACATGCAAATTTCTGATTTAGAGGAATTGAAATTTACTAAATATATGTTACCCTTTCTAATACCTGATAAAACAATGACATTATCAGATGACTTGATAATGCATTCTGATTTATTAAAGGTTACCTGATAACCTTCATCACAAAACTGACTTATGCTGATGAGGTTGTGCTTCAGACCCTTCACATAGGTGACTTCCTTGAATGTTACTGATCCAACCTTGATTTGACCAATGCCTTTTGTTTGACCATGGTTGGAGTCTCCAAAGATCACTTTGGGTCCAAGCTGTGCCTTGTAATTTTTCAGATTGGCCTTGTTTCCTGTCATATGCTTTGAGCAGCCACTGTCCAAGTACCATTTTTGATTTAATCTTGGATGGCCGTGTACCTGCAAAGACAAAAACATAAACTAGTTGTTTTTGACCCAGACTACCTTGGGTCCTTTTGTGTTACCATAGAATTCAGAAATAAATGACATTTCAGGCTGGTCCTTATAGCCTTGTGGATGATATCTCCTTGGAGGTATTATCCATTCAGTGAAAGGATTTTTAGTTTGTTTGGAATTAAGATTTCTAGTATTTCCTGTATAGTATTTGTTCGACAAATTTGGATAAATTGGTCGACTATTGTTCATCTGATAACTATACTGAAAATCTATTTTCAGACTTCGTCGAGCTCCGTTCGACAAATTTGAACCTTTTTGTCGATCTCCGTTCGACGAATTCTTTTGAATTCTTTTATCCTTAACAGACTTGCTTGAAATATCTTTATCTCTTTTTGCAGCTTCTTTGCCTTTAGCAGAAATAAATTTTATAGGTGAGGAGAGGGTATTTCTCTTAATCAGAGATGGCTCACTTGATGAGGCACCCATGCCCAATTTGCTATTATTAAGTCTAGCATTGACTAAGCTTGTGATGTCCATCAGTTTGATACTTCTCCCATTTAGGGATTCTTCAAATTTCTTGGCCTCAGAAAGTTTATTCTCAATGAGAACAATGTGTTCTCTGGAGGCAGCCAGATCTTTCTTAAGATTTGCATTTTCTTCACTCATCTTTTTCATTTCAGCTAACTTACTTCTGAGTGAGATTATTTCTTTCTCAGAGTTGAGTAAGTCTGAGCAAAGGACTTTGAATTCAGCCTTGAATTCATCTGAAGTAAAATCAAAACCATACATTACCTGATCTGCATCATTTTCTTCTTCTGATTCTGAATTTTCTTCATCAGATTTGCTGGCTGAGGCATTGACTGCCATCATGCAGAAGTTCTTTTCTTCTTCATCATCACTGGAGCCTGATGAAGATTCATATTGTGACTCACTGTCTGAGTCATAAATTGCCAGTAGACATTGGCTATTCTGTTTTGTTTCTTCTTCATCAGAAGAACCAGATGAAGATTCTGATTCAGATTCTGTTCACTCCAGGATGTTGCTACAAATCCTCTTCCCTTCTTTTTGTGTGAGTGGGAGGAAGATTTGCTAGAACCTTTCCTTTCTTCCTTTTCTCTTTTTCTCTCCTTTCTGTCCTTTTTGTTTTGATTCTCTGGACATTCAGGAGCAATATGTCCTGGCTTCCTGCAACCAAAACATATAATTTCGTTAGAGTGATTTTTGTCATACCTTGGTTTGTCATAGCTTCTGGATGACTTCTTCTTGAAATCTTTCTTAGCCATATTATAGAATCTTTTGGCTATGAAGCTCATCAGCTCTTCTTTGGTAGGAGTTGGTCCTTCTTCTTCTGCAGCCTTGAAGGCTATGATTTTCTCCTTCTTGAGTGCTGGGGATGAGGTGGATTCTTCAGCTTCCCTACTTTTGACGAGCTGCTCATAAGATTTGAGCTTGCCCAACAAGGCTTCAGTGGTGATCTCATTTAGGCTTCTGGCTTCTTTGATTGGCCTGATTCTGGAGTCCCATGTGCTGGGAAAGCACATAAGAATTTTGTCATTGATCTCTGTGAGTGAGATCACTTTGTCCAGAGACTTCAGCTCATTTATTATGAGGCTGAGCCTATTGTACATATCAGCAACATTTTCTGATTCTCCCTTCTTGAAGTTCTCATATTGAGAGATCAGGTGAGATCTTCTATCTTTCCTTTCATCTGCTGAGCCTGCCACCATGTTGTTGAGAGATTCCCAGATTTCTTTTGCTGAGGTGCACTCAACTACTTTCTGGAATATGTCATCTGACATAGTTAGGGCTAGAAAGTTCATGGCCTTTGCATCTGCATTTCTCTGCTTCTTCTGAGCCTCAGTCCACTCAGGAGGTGGAACATCAATGTTGTCTGTTGTTGCAGTAGTGCTGGTTGTTGCTGTAGGTGATGGAGGTCCTGTAAGAATAACATTGAAAATCTCCTCATCAATAGAGTTCATATAAAGCCTAATCCTTGCTTTCCATAGTGCAAACTTATTGAGATTGCATATAGGAGGTCTTGTGCTAGAATATTCCTTGTTTTGTGCCATGAGTTTTGAATGATATAAAATTCTTAGATAAAGAAGCTCTTAGACAAATTAAGATCTGGTTGATCTTTGTGATTCAGATGTTAGTCTGTAAAGAATCAACCCTCCTCTGATACCAATTGAAAGTGGAGGTTAGATCTTAAGTTACTCTAGAGGGGGGGGGGGGGGGGGGGGTGAATAGATTATTAAAACTTTTCCTTAGTTTTTATAGCGGAATTAAAATAGTATTAAATATAGGTGTAAGCTGTGTGAGAATTATATAAACAGAAAAATTAAGTAAATGTAATCACAAAACAAACAACACAAGCACAGAAAATAATCAAACACAGAAGACACAAGGAGCTATAGTAGTTCCCCTATAAATCTGGGTACGTCTACTCTTCTACCTCCTTTGGTAGGAATCCACTAGGAGGTTGTTGATAAGGTGCCCTCACACCAGGTGAGCTGTTGATAAGGTGCTCTAACCAAACTGCAGGTTTTTGAAAAGGTGCCCTGTCACCGAGATTAACTTTTGAAGGGAGTTAAAACCCTGTACAAGAGAGGTAAGAAAGAGTTTATAGTATTCTTCTCTGTCAAGATGCTGAGAGAAGACTCTAGTGGATGTTATTGTAAAGCTCCCCCTGTCAGATTGAAGTGTTTGACAGAAGATGAAGAAGCTTTTTCTTGAAAACAAAAATCTCCTGTAGCAGATTGATCTGGAAGAACAAGTTCTTCAGATTGCTTGTTGCTCTTTTAGAAGATCTGAGTTTGCAGCAGATTCTGAGTGAATGCTCTTGAGGATGATGTTCTCAGAAGTTTTGTGCTGCTTGTAGAAGAAGATTAAGAAAATACTTTCTGAGATGTCTATGTATATCTTCTTCTTCTTCTTTAAGCTATATATATCCTTTTTATTCAGTAATAGAACGACGTTTGAATTCTGTCGATTCAAACGATTTTGGCAGGTCCTTTTATTTTGACTGTGAAAAGAATCCTTTTCATTAAATGTCAACGACTATTGCTGCCTTGGAAAAAGGAAAGAAGAGAATATATTAACTGATTTTAATATCCTTCCTTATCTGTCAGAATACGTCCAAAGGATATTAAATAGATCCGTTATATTCGTCGTTTTGCTGTTAGGATAGATAGAATATAGTTGATAACAAATCTGGGCTTCAATAAATGATCTGTCGAACGCTGGCTACAATCTGTCGAGCGCTGTCCAGAGGATGTTGAACGCTGGCTGGAAAACTGTCGAGCACTGTTCAGAAAATGTCAAACGCTGGCTGGAGAACTGTCGAGCGCTGTTCAGAAAATGTCGAACGCTGGCTGGAGAACTGTCGAGCGCTTGTCAACAAAAACTGTTGAACGCTGGGAGCCATCTGTCGAGTACTGCTAGCCATTTGTCGAGCACTGGGAACCTTAGATTTAATTTTAAGTTCTAGCTAATTTATCATCCTACAGACTTGACCCTTAAACTATACAATGGGTTCAACTGATCCTAATCAGTACATAGTGATCCTAGCCTAAAACAGTAAAAGGGTTGTTCCAACATTTTTCTTTTTCAAAAGTGATCTCTTCAAAATTTTTTGATTTATTTTGAAAATTTGAGGGGATGGGAGCAATGGACATTTCCATTTCATGTAATATTTCAGTTGAGGTGCTTGAAGATGAACAAAAAGAAGAAGAATTTTCAGAAATACAAAAAGAAGGGTCTTCTCTTAACACATCTAAGAAAAAACACGAATCGTCATTTTCTAGGTTATTTTTCATAGAGGGTGTTATGGAGAGGATCACTTCATCATCTCTAACTCGGAGGAAGAGCTTACCATTACTCACATCGATGATAGCATGGGAGGTGGCAAGGAAGGGGCGGCCAAGGATTAGGGGAACCTCGACATCCTCTTCAATGTCCCAAATGACAAAATCCACCGGGAAGATGAATTTGTCTACCTTTACGAGCACGTCCTCCACAATTCCCAACGGATATTTTATTGTCCTATCTGATAGTTGTATACTCATACATGTGGGACTAAGGGTGCCCACTCCTAACTTCTTAAACAAGGAGAATGGCATCAAGTTGATGCTCGCACCTAAGTCGGCCAACGCGTTCTTTACAAATAAATCACCAAAGAAGCACGGGATAGAAAAACTACCCGGATCATTAGCCTTTTTCGGAAATTTATTTGTTAGGATGGCGGAACACTCAATGTTTAAAGTTACGTGCGATAGATTTTCTAGCTTTTTCTTATTAGTTAGAAGATCCTTCAAGTACTTAGCGTACTTGGGCATTTGTGATATCGCTTCATGGAAGGGCAAATTTATGTGTATTTGCTTAAACATTTCCAGGAAGCGATGATATTGATCATCTGATTTTTCTTTGTTGAGTTGAGAAGGATAAGGCGGGGCGGGGTTGTTTTTGAAAACAGGAGGTGGAGTGATAAAATCTGTTTGAGTGAGTGGTGTTTTTAAAATAGGGGCGGATCTTGCCTCGGGCTCTTCGCTAACCGGACCGGATATTTGCTTCCCATTCCGAAGAGTTACAGCTTTCGCTTGCTCTCTCGGGTTGGGCTCGGTGTTAGCGGGAAGAGTCCCAGGCGGTCGCTCGGATATTATTTTGGCGAGCTGCCCGATTTGGTTTTCTAGATTTTTAACGTATCCGGCTAAGTTCCGGACAGTTGCTTCGTTCGTACTTATATATTTTGAAAACATCTCCTCCAAAGATGGAGGTTTTTGAAAGTTAACAGGGGGTGGAGGTGGTGTAAATTCATTTTGTAGAGGCGGGCGAGTTGTGTTTGCAGGATTACTCCAAGAAAAGTTCGGGTGATTACGCAGCGCAGGATTATAATTATTCGGTAATTGAAAACCAGGTGCATGAAAATTAGAAGCAGCAGAATAATTATTATAAGCATTTCTATTGCCTACGTAATCAGCCTGTTCGGAGGTGGCTTTTGCAAATTCCCAAACCTGAGGTGCGGAAGGAGCATTCATTTCCGATATCTTTTTGCTAAGCATTTCCACTTGTAGTGCCAGCTGGGAGACGTTATCCACCTCGTACATACCTGCAGGTTTGTTTGGGCGGGATCTTGGCGCATTCCACTGATAGGTGTTCATGGCCATATCCTCAAATAGCTCAAGAGCGGCTTCCGGGGTTTTGTTATTTAAGGTACCACCGGAAGCGGAGTCTATCATTTGCTTAGTATGTTGATTTAGCCCGTTATAAAATGTCTGCACTTGTAACCATACAGGCAGAGCGTGATGAGGGCAACGTCTTAAGAATTTTTTATACTTTTCCTAGGTATCATATAGCGTTTCAGAATCTATTTGGGAAAAAGAAGAAATATCATTTCTAAGCTTAGCAGTTTTCGCAGGTGGAAAATACTTAGTTAGAAATTTTTCAGTTAACTGGGCCCAAGTGGTGATAGAACCTCTAGGTAGAGTCGTCAACCACTGCTTAACCTTTGTTCTTAAAGAAAATGGGAAGAGTCTTGAACTAATTGCATCATCCGTAACACCATTTATTTTAAAGGTGTCACAGATTTCAAGGAAGCTAGCAATATGTGCGTTCGGATCTTCATCTTGTAATCCGTCGAACTGCACGTATTGCTGCACCATGTGAATTATGCTGGGCTTTAGTTCGAAATTATTATTAGCTACGGCAGGGCGGACTATACTAGTTTCCGTCCCTTCCAGGTCAGGCCTTGCATAATGGGACATAGTCCATTCAGGGGCCGCAACCATGTTGGGGACTTCATTTTGGTTAGGTTCGCCCATATTATCAACCGACTCCGAATCTTCAGCCAGTTCTTGGAATGTAGGATCTTGAACTTGCGATTTTCTCTGAAGAGTACGCTTAAGTTCTTGGTCCAAGTCTACAAGTTCTGACGGATTTGCTCGGGTCATAAACTAGAAAGAGAGAAGGGAAAATAATATTGAGAAATTCGAAAAAGAAAAGGTCTCTTTTTTTTGAATTAATTTTTTTGAAGAAAGAGGAGAGAAAAAGAGGTGATAAAAGTAATAGATTCGTTCTTTCAAAATATCAACAAAAAGCGAGTCCCTGGCAACGGCGCCAAAAACTTGGTGATTAAAATTCCGCTTGCACGAAATAAAATCCGAACTAGCAATCCGAGAAGGCAAGTATACCTATCGAACTATAGTATAGGAACACAAGTGTCGTATTAAAATCCCGGAACCGTTGATTACGTATACTCAAACGAATTACAATTATTTTATCTTAATAATTTTTTTGAAGGTTTTGTTTGCTAAATTGATATAAAAGCTGGATAAAAGTACGGCTAAACGATGATTAAGAAATAGCACTCGATCTTGACTTACTTCGACTTAAGTTGATCAAAATTCAACTTGCAAACTTAAAACTTAATAAAGTAAGGGTAGCTTGACCGTGGGGGTTCCTATAGTTTGAACATGCATCTCTCAAAGATATGCCCAACTGAGTTTAGGAAAATCTGACTGAACTCTCGTCCCGTATTCGAATACCTAAAACTCACTTTAAGTGGTGAACCCCGCTATTGGATTTGACTCCAATCCAGGAGATTTACGTCATTCTCTCTCGATAAATGCATGCAACTCTCTTTAATCTTAAGCGCTCACTTCAGACTATCGGCCTCTCGGCTAGCCAAGAATGAAAGCAAAGGTGGGGACTATATATCGATATTATAGCTCCACTAAATTTTGATTAAGCGTAAATCTAAGGCCCAAGACTTTAGAAAGTAAAAGAGAGATAAAGGATCATAACTTAATCAACTCATCCTCAGATCATCAAGATCAAGTACTATGAGGATTTCGTTACTCATGTTGGAGGGGTAGGAGAGAGAAATGAGGAAGATATTAAGAGAACAAAAACATGCGATTTTTATTAAAATAGAGTTCAACTGAAGATACATTTGCATGGAAATCCTACGAAGCATTAACAATACATTATGAAAGGAAGTTACAAGGGCATTACAACATTCATAAGAAAACTAGAAAAAGAAGTGCATTGAAATAAGAGAGAGAGAGAGAAAGAGAATACAAAAATAACATGAAAATCACTGAAAATAAAGTAGCAGCACCCTTTCTCTCTGCAAAAACTCTGTGGGGGAAAGCTTGGAGGTCATCCAAATTTATAGAAATTTTTCTGCCTCGGTCACGCCCGTGACTGGGGGCGTGACTTATTTAATCAATTCTGCAGCTTGGATCAGGTTCGGTGCTCGATTCTGACGTAATTTGATGGGTCACGCCCGTGACCTGGGGGCGTGACCAATTCGGTGGTCAAGTTAGGCATGGGCGCTGGCACGTGATCATGGGTGCTGGCGGCTGGCTGACGTGGCAGTCACGGGCATGACTGGAAGCACGTCCGTGTAACTTTCGGCGTGTCTGACCAAAATTTCTGAATTATGGCAGCATCAACTTAACTGTTAACAGCAACTTACATGCCGTAGGTCATGGGCGTGACCTAGGAAAATCTGCATTTTTGACCTAAAAATTCAGAAAACTTAAGTTAGCACTAAAAATAGGAAAATGACCAAAAATTGCATTTAGAGAAACAATAATAAGCAAAAATTAAGAGTAGATAAACTAAAAATAACCTAATTAAACTAACTAGATTTAGCACTATCAACCAGTGCTTAATGGCCATTTATGACTCAAGCTTTGAGTCAGATCTTGCATCTTCATTTAGTTCCAGTGATGATGATGATAATGAAGAAGAAAAGAATTTCTGCATGATGGCTATCAATGCCTCAACAAGCAACTCAGATGAAGAAGAATCAGAAATAGACAATGATATTGATCAGGTAATATCTAATTTTGATTTCAATTCAGTTGAATTCAAAGATGAATTCAAAGTTCTTTGCTTAGACTTAATAAAATCTGAGAAGGAAATAATCTCTCTCGGAAATAAGCTAGCTGAAATGAATAATTTAAGTGAAGAGAATGCTAATCTTAAGAAATATTTGGCTGCCTCCAGAGAACAAATCATTCTCATTGAGAACAAACTTTCTGAGGCCAAGAAATTTAAAGAATCCCTAAATGGGAGAAGCATCAAACTGATAGACATTACAAGCACAGTAAATGCCAGATTAAGTGGCAAACTAGGCTTGGGTGATTCATCAAGTGAGCCACCTCTAATTAAGAAGAACATACTCTCTACACCTATAAAATTCATTTCTGCTAAAAGCAAAGAGGTTGTAGATGAAAATAAAAATATTTCAAGCAAGGCTATAAAGAATAAGGGAATTCAACAGAATTCGTCGAACGGAGCTCGACGAAATCAGACTAATTCGTCGAACGGAGATCGACGAACTCTGAAGGCAGATTTCCTGTATAGTCATTATTCAAACGACGCTCGACGAACTTAGCCCAGTTCATCGAACAGAAGATATACAGAAAATTTAAAGAATTCTTTTTCTTCACATACTTACAATCCTTTCACTGAATGGATAATTCCTCCAAGGAGATATTATCCAAAAGGTTATAAGGACTAGCCTGAAATGTCTTTTATTTCAGAGTTTTGTGGTAATTCAAAAGGACCCAAGGTAGTCTGGGTCAAAAATATCTACTTTATTTTTCCTGTTGTGCAGGTACACAGCTATCCAAACTAGAATGAACAATGAAATTTGGATAGTGGATGTTCAAAGCACATGACAGGAAACAAGGCCAACCTGAACAACTATAAGGCAATGCTTGTACCCAAGGTGATCTTTGGAGACTCCAACTGTGGACAAACCAAAGGCTATGGTCAAATCAAAGTTGGAGTAGTGACCTTCAAGGAAGTAGCCTATGTCAAGGGTCTGAAGCACAACCTCATCAGCATAAGCCAGTTATGTGATGAAGGTTATCAGGTAACTTTCAATCATTCCTTATGTCTTATTACCAATAACAAAAACATTAATGTGTTATCTGGTATTAGACATGGAAATATTTATTTAGTCAATTTTGACTCTGCCAATTCTGACATTTGCTTATTTAATTCTATAAGTAAAACTAATGAATTATGGCATAAATGGCTTGGACACATTAACCTTAGAACTATATCTAAGCTTTTTAAGGACAATCTTGTTAGAGGACTCCCATCTGGTTCATACAAGAAGGAAGGACCCTGCAGGGTTTGTCAATTAGGTAAGCAAACTAGATGTAGTTTTAAGTCTTTATCCAAGAGTGATTCACCTAGGATTTTGTACCTGCTGCATTTGGACCTTTTTCGACCTACTGTAATACAAATCTTAGGAGGGAAGCATTACTCTTTACTGATTGTAGATGACTTCTCAAGATTCACTTCGGTGTTCTTTCTTAGGAACAAGTCTGACACCTTCAGTGTTCTGACAGACATTCTCAGGTCCATTAAGATTGAGTACTCTACTGTAGTAGCATTGATCAGAAGTGATCATGGCACTGAGTTTGAGTCTCTTCTGATGAGAGAATTCCATGGAAAAGAAAGGATCAGGCAGTGTTTCTCTTCTCCTAGAACTCCTCAACAAAATGGGGTAGCAGAAAGGAAAAATAGAACCCTTATTGAATCAGCAACTACATTACTTGCTGATGCAAACTTGCCACTCTCTTTTTGGGCAGAGGCAGTGAGCACAACTAATTATGTGTTGAACAGAAGCCTTATACATAAGCTTAAGGGCAAGACTCTCTATGAATTACTTAAGAATAAAAGGCCTAAGGTTAATTATTATAAGATATTTGGATGTAAATGCTATGTGCATAACAATGATAAGAAGTATCTCAGGAAGTTTGAAGCAAAAGCTGCTGAAGGCATTTTCCTTAGATATTCTCTTTCTAGTAAGGCATATAGAGTTTACAACAAATCCACTCTTAAGATAGAAGATTCCATGCATGTATCCTTTGATGAGACTAGCATGTTAATTGAGGAGAGGAACACCACCTCTACCAAGAACATTTTGCAGGTACCAGCTCTATGTGAAGAGCTCAATGGACTAGATCTATAGAAAGAAGATTCTTTACTTCCATCAACACAAAATCTTGAAGACAGTGAAGAAGAAGATCATCCAGATCTTGCTGATAGCTCAAATCAAGTGACAGCTAAACAAATTCCCCAAGTGGATATCATTACTGAACCAACTCCAACTGTTGACCACATCACAGCTAGAGATCATCCAATATCACAAGTGATTGGTGATATTTCAGCAGGTGTTCAAACAAGGCATCAACTACATCAAAATCAGATGCATACTTGTTTCCTATCACAAGTTGAACCTCAAACCATAAAAGATGCAGAACAAGATCCAAACTGGATTCTTGCAATGCAAGAGGAGCTCAACCAATTTGAAAGGAACAAGGTTTGGGATTTGGTTCCAAGACCAAAAGGCCATCCAGTCATTGTTACCAAATGGGTCTTTAGGAACAAGCTTGATGATCAAGGCAATATAGTCAGAAATAAAGCAAGATTGGTAGCTCAAGGATATTCACAGGAAGAAGACATAGATTATGATCAGACCTTTGCTCCTGTTGCAAGACTTGAAGCTATAAGAATCTTTCTGGCCTTTGCTGCATTCAAGAAATTCAAGGTATATCAAATGGATGTGAAGAGTGCATTTATCAATGGAGACATTAAAGAAGAAGTCTATGTGGAACAACCACAAGGTTTCATCTCTCTAACTCACTCCTCCTATGTATTTAAGCTTAATAAAGCTCTCTATGGTCTCAAACAAGCTCCCAGAGCATGGTATGAGACCTTAGCTAATTTTCTTTTGGAAAACAAGTTCTGTAGAGGCATAGTTGATAAAACCTTATTTTTCAGGATACATAAAAATCAAACTCTACTAGTTCAAATATATGTAGATGATATTATTTTTGGCTCTACTGATTCAAACTTATGCAAAAGATTTTCTAATCTAATGCAATCTAAATTTGAAATGAGTAGTATGGGTGAATTATCATACTTCCTTGGTCTTCAAGTGAAGCAAACTCCCAATGGCATATTCATATCACAATCCAAGTATGCTAAGGAATTAGTGAAAAGGTTTGGTATGTCTGATGCTTCCACCATGAAAACACTCATGCCCTCAAATGCTGTTGTTGATGCTGATGAATCAGGGAAACCTGTTGATCAGAAAGTATATAGAGCAATTGTTGGCTCTTTACTTTATTTAACAGCTAGTAGGCCTGATATAATGTTTGCTACTTGTATTTGTGCTAGGTTTCAAGTTAACCCCAAAGAATCTCATCTAGTTTTACTAAAAAGAATTTTGAGATATATAAAGGGTTGTCCTAATCTAGGACTCTGGTATCCTACAACATCTGAATTTGAATTAACTGGATTCTCAGATTCAGATTATGCTGGATGCAGAGTAGACAGGAAAAGCACATCAGGAACTTGCCAGTTTCTTGGTGATATGCTTGTGTCTTTGTTTTGTAAGAAACAAACATCTGTGTCCACATCAATAGCTGAAGCTGAATATATAGCTGCAGGCAGTTGCTGCTCACAGATATCGTGGATACAAAATCAACTCCTAGACTATGGTGTCAACTTAAATAATTCAATTATATTTTGTGACAATACTAGTGCAATGTCTATAACACAAAATCCAGTTCTCTATAGTAGGACTAAACACATAGAAATTAGGCACCACTTTATCAGAGATAATGTGGATAAAAATAAAATTTGCCTACAATTCATCTCTACTGATTTGCAAAGAGCTGATATTTTCACCAAACTCTTGGATGAAAATAAACATATTTTCTGTATAAATCAGCTAGGAATGATAGATGGAAATTCAATATGATAAAAATTAAATTTTCTATTTATCCCCTCATTTCGTCGAACGGAGAACAACGAAATGCTATCATTCGTCGAACGGAGATCAATGATACTTAATAAGTCAGGATCGACAAAGACAAGCACGATCATCGAACGGAGATCGACGAAAATTAATCTTTCGTCGAATGCAGTCAGACGAAGCCCTAAGTCTTTTCGACTTCTGATTCTATTAGGTTTAGCCGAACCCTGTTCTACGAAAGTGTGCGCCCTTCTCCAATCTCTATATAATCAAAGTTTTTATCTCATTTCACCTTTGCGCCTACAGAATTTGCTCTTTCCCTCCAGTTCCCTTTGCACTTGATCGCTCTTTCTTTTGCAGGTAAAATGGTGATTTTGCAAGCAGTGCTTTCCTCAATGAAGTTCGATGCGGGTTTCGACATTGATTTCAAGTCTTTTGAACATTCTGACCAAGTCTTCCAGGACATTCTTCACCTGTTTGAAGAACAACAGTTAAAGAAGATCATGAAAACTAGAATCAAACTACCAGTCAGTGAAATCAAGGAATGGGCTTATACAATCAAGCTAGAGGACAATACATTATCAGGAACAATATCAGGAAATCAGGTTATTCTAATCCAGTAACATTATCTAAGGTTTTTGGTTTAGTAAATGGAGATGATGATTTGGAAATCACATCTGATGAATTTAATGGTGCATTGGTTAAAATGGGTTATTCTGGTGGAAACCCTAACCATCTTTTAAAGAAAAATTTATCTGTGGAATATAAATTTTTGGCTGATGTAGTAGGCAAGATTTTGCTTGGAAAAACTTCTGCCCATGACTACATAACAAGGCACCAATTTCTTGTGATGGTGGCCTTGGTTGAGAAAACGAAAATCAATTGGGGAATGATCATTTTTGAATCAATCAGGAAGAAGATAAGTAAGGTGAATATTGGTTATGGTAGCATTCTGGGAATCTATCTTGAGGAAAGACATCCAGACCTCCTGGTCTCTCCAAAAGTTTTTATCAATGCCAGTAAAAGGCTGACCTCATCCTCGTTTGGAAGATGGGAAAGGGTTATCCCTAAAAGGACTCCTAGAGCAGAACCATCAGATATAGCTTCAGAAGACACCAGGACTGTACAAGTCACTCCTCCAACCCTTCAAGAAGCTTCTCCTGTTGTTTCTCCTCCTCCTCTCCCTATTCCACCTATTATTTCTTCTGAAGAAATTCCTCCTCCCAACTCTCCCATTATCCCCTCATCCTCATTGCCATCTTCTCCTATTCTTCTGTCTCATCAATCTGAAGAACCTTCATCCTTCAATGACATTCCTTCCCCCATCAACATTGATTCTCAATCACCAACCCTTCCCCAATCACCCATTATCCGCCAAGATATCTCTCTTCCTCAATCTCCTATCCCCCAAGATATCACTCCACCTCACTCACCTATTAATCCACAATCCCCTATTCATCCTCAACCACCTATCCACCCTTATTCATCCACCTATAGCTCATGCTACCAACATATCTTTCCCATACTCCATTCCATCCTCTTCAAACTCTAATCAAGACTTTGTATACATTGATTTCTCCTCTGCTGCTGACCTAATCTATCATCAACTTGCTCCAAGGCTCAATGATTTACTGGATGCAAAACTTGCTCCAGTTCTTCAAGCTATTGCTGATCTCTCTGCCAGGCTAGCTTCCTTCCCTTCACCCTCCTTTACTGTCCCTTCTTCTAGGGGCCTAGCTTCAGGGTTTCCTGAAACTAGGCAGGGGGAGATGTCTGATGAAGAAGCTCCAGCTCTCACAACTCTCAGTGCAGATTCAGTTCAAACAGATTCAGAGATGTCAGATGCAGTTCTTCCAGCGATAGAAGAAATAAATAATATCTCTATTAATCCATCTATAGATATTACCTATTTGCTTTCCAAGTTCAGTACAACTTTCAGAGATTTGCCAAATTTTCAAGGTTATTCCAAGGCAATTGTGCCTTATACAGCTCCCATAAATAAAGTTATATTGAGAGAAATTCTCAAGAGTTTTAGTTCTTCCAGTTCAAGCTCCAACTATTGTTCAAAGTCCAGCTCCTCCAGCTCCAGTTAATACTGAGAAAGATTTTTCTGAAACCCTGAAGTTGATTGATGCTCTTTATGATAATCCTCCATCATCTGATGACAGTGATAATGATGATAATGATTCTGATGATTCTGATGATAGAGCATCAAAGAAAAGAAAAGCCAAGCATATGTCAAATGCTGCTCCTAAGCCTCCTAACCCCAACAATGACATTCCCTACAATATTCTAAACAATATCACTCTCAGCAAGGATTCTCCTGCTTGGATGAAGATCTCAAGGAATGAAGCAAACAGAAGAAAGAAAATGAAGAAGACTGGTTATTACTCTGACAAGCCTGTCAAGTATAACCATCCTCCTCCTCCTCCTCCAGCAGCAGGTGCAGCTGGATCAGGAAAGTTCTCTTCTTCCTCCCAAAGATACTCCTCCCAGCAATCCAAGAGACCAGCTAGTTCTAGTGGTTCTCAGAGTTCTAGGTCTTCAAGACCTCCCTCAGGCTCCCCAAGATTAGTATCTTCAGAATACAAGCTTCATATCTCTGATGGCTCTTCTCACAGAATCAAAAATCCTCAAGATCCTTCTTATGCTCAAGACAACATTTCTGAGTATAGCCCTTCTTCTCCTAATCCAGAAGAAGAAAGGATAGCCCAAATGGCAAGATTCAGAGAATCCATTGCAGTTGCCTAGATCAACAAAGCTAAAGCAGAAGGTAAAGATTACTCCAAGATCTCAACTATGTCAGAGTTCAGAAAGAAAGAATTTGAAAAGTATAAATCTAGAAATGTGTTCAATGCTGAAGAATACTTAGAGAAGCACCCAGAAGCTGTGGCTCCTCATACCAAATCTCAAACCATTTTGGGAGCTCAAGCTCTCTATATGAGCAAGAAAGAATCAGAAAACACAAACAGACAAATCATTCTCAAACCTCCATCTGCAAAGAAGTAAAAGGTTTTAATCTATTTGGTTTTGTTGTTATTTCTATTTTATTGTAATGTTGTTAAACTCAAAGCACTACTTGTTTTATCTGCTGAAATGGTTTTTCATTCTGTCAGATATATTTATGCTCTGCTGTTTTTCTGTTATTTATTATTTGAAATTTGTCAAATAGTATCCTAACCCAAATAGGGGGAGATTGTTGGAACAACCCTATTCCTGATTTGGGTTAGGATTACTATGTGTTGACTAGGATCAAGTTGACCCCCATTGTATAGTCTAAGGGTCATAGTTTTAGGCTGATAAGATAGCTAGAACTTAGAATTTCTCTAAGTTTCTGCATTCGACAAACTCTATACTGCGTTTTACGAACGGTGTGCTCCAGTTCAAGTACACTCTCTCAGTCTTTCTGCTGCAAGTTTCAAATCTTATATAGAGAAACAATAATCTGAGGAACATCCGTCTCTGAGATTCATCAGCTTATCAAGGAAGATATTTTTCATTCAAGAGAAAGCTCCATCCTCAAGCTGTCAAGAACTTCAATCAGACATGGGGAGCATTACACCATCATCCACTAGAGTCTTCTCTCAGATTGTTGACAGAGAAGAACTTCTTAACCTCTTATTCCATCTTGTATAGGGTTTTAACTCCCTTCAAAAGTTAACCTCTTGGTGATAGGGCACCTGAACAAAAACCTGTGGTTTGGTTAGAGTACCTAATCAAAAGCTCTTTGGTGTGTGGACACCTGATCAAAAATCCCTTGGTGCTTGGGCATCTGATCAAAAACCTAGTGGATCCTACCAAGTGTGGTAGAAGAGTAGAAGTGCCCAGATTTATTGGGGAACTATTATAAAATCCTTGTGTCTCTGTGCCTGTGAATTTCTGTGTTTTGTTGCTGTGCTGATTTGTTTTTATTTAGCTTTTATAAATCACTCAATATACACATATAAATATCACTAATTTAATTCCGCTATAAAATTAAGGTAAAAAGTTTTAATACTCTATTCACCCCCCCCCCCCCCCCCCCTCTAGAGTAATATTAAGATCTAAACTCTCCTTCAGGCTAGTAGGAAGAGGTAGGAGGGAAGGCCAAGCTAACAGCTGAGCCTGAGTATACAGCTGCCATTGAGTGAGTTGTTGATGGTTGATGACTGGGCGATGATGATGAAAATTTCTGCCTCTAGGAGCATGAGGTTGGTATTCTTGGCGAGCTGGCTTCTGATGATGTTGAGGGTTTGAAGAAGAAGAGCCGCTTCCACCCTGGTAAGCCATGTTGGAGAGGTATGAGATGTACTCTGGGTTCTAGATCTCACCCTCGATGAACCTGTTCACAATTGAAATTAGTTCTTGATAAGAATGAGGATCTTTGGTGGTGACTTTTAGCTTCAAAGGGCCTTCTTGGAGGGCGTTGATGAATGCAACTTGGTGGAGGACGGGGCTGACATCACGGATACTCGGGATTTCTTCCTGAAAATGGGCGATGAAGTGAGCTATTGTCTCACTTTCTCCTTGCCTGATCTTAAAAAGGGTCGCGGGGCCACTCTTCCGCTTCCTTGAGGTGGCGAACCTCAAGAGAAACTCTCTCCTCAGATCTGCAAAATTGGCAACAGATCTGGCAGGGAGGCTAAAGAACCATTCCCTGGTCTCTCCCCCAAGGGAGGTCAAAACAGCGTATAATAGAGAGCTTCAGACAAGGTTCTCATCGATACTGCAACTCCTAAAGCCTGTAGGTGAGAGATCGGATCATCCCTCCTAGTATAAACTGGAAGTAGGGGCTCTTGGAAGCCTGTGGGAACAGGCTCCCACCTAACTTGATCCACGAACGAAGAAGGCTCCTCCCAAAAGTCGACAGGGTGAGGAGTTACAACCTCCTGAAAATTCAGGGCTCGAGCAGGACTTCCTCGGGCAGCGGCCTGGTAGAACTCTTGTCGAGCAGCGAACTCGACCTCCTTTGACCTCAAAGGTGCGATAGCCTCGAGGATGGTGTGGTCAGAAATCTGTCCGCAGGCAGGTTGGGCAGCTGCTGGTGTAGCGGCCTCAATTTCTTGAGGAGCTAACCGCTGGGAAATCACTTCCAGAGCTTTTCCTATTGCTTCCATCTACTGGGCGGTCTCGCCCTGTGCTCGAGCAAACTCTTGATGAGTTTGCTCGAGTGCTCGCTCGAAGTGGGTTTCTAGATCTTCAGAGGTTGCGCGACCTGCCTCTAGTTGACTCCCATCGAACTGATTCCACAACTCTCGATCTGACATCTCAGATCACCGCACTTCACCAGCAAATCTAAATCTGAAGGCCGCGTGTTCGTTCTGTTGATGTAAAAATTGCACCTCCATGACTTACACTTGAGAATCGGAAGAACCTTTGGATTGCCAGTTACAAGGTTACTGAGAATGTCGAAATGGTGTCGGTAAGCCACAAGAAGTGATCGTTGTTCCAACATTTCTGGGCTACGAGAAGATCTTACAAGTAAAAGATTAGTGACTAGAAAGGGTTCGAAACAGACCAGACTAAGGAGAAAAGAGCGATCTGAAAATCAAGACCGCTTGGCCCCCTAATTAGCTCCAAATTTCCTCCACCCCAAAGTCCTTTTCTGGGGACCCCTACCCCTCTATTTATAGACAAGGAGGATGCCCAAACAGGTAGCTTTTGAAATCACAGGATGCCCGGGATTTTAGGAGAAGTTATGCAAGGAAAAGGGGGTTACCTGTCATGCCTTTACCATGATAGAAGGAGAAATCTAGATCGTGTGAGCTTGGGGGTAGCTGATGACCTGAACTGATGAGGTCACTGGGCGGTTATATCAATGAGGTCGAGCGATTAGCCAGATAAGAAATGGTCTCCTACATGAGACCGCACGACCATCTCTGCATAGTTGACATGGTGATCTTTCGGGCGAACATATAGGGTCGCACATAAGAGCGTTTGGAGAAATTGGAGAAAGGATTGTGTTGGCCTTGCTCATATTGGATATGAGTAAAAGGGTCAATCCTATGACTATGTGGAGTTGAGTTGGTTCATGAAGACAGCTGCTAGATATTGGGAATATTGTATGGAGCATGTCGAAGAAGGCAACAAGACGATATTATGAATATCGTCGAGTAGACTTCAAAACGACATTGTGAATGTCGTCGTGACAGGAAGCCTATTGTCGGGATCAAAAGTCGATATTGTGAATATCGACTCGTGATCATTGTCATCGAGAATGTCTCGACGATATGGAAAACAAATATTCCGTCGAGATGTCTCAACGAATTCATCGAGATGTCTCGACGAGTTCATCGAGACTGTCTCGATGAATGTTCCTTGTCTTCAAGACAATCTCGACGACAGACTGTCACCGGTCGTTTCGTCGAGAATGTCTCAACGAATGGTTGCATTTGTCTAGAAGTCTCGATGATTTTGCCGAGACTGTCTCGACAATTTCGTCGTGACTGTCTTGACAATTTTGTCTCGAGTATCCACAAAATTGTCAAGACAGTCTCGATGATTTTGTCGAGACTATCTCGGTGATTTGATCGAGAGTGTCTCGATGATTTCGTCGAGATGTATCGATGAATGAAGTGTTATCCTGACGAAACTTTTCTGCTCTGCTTAACTGGGTTTGCGGATAGGCAGGGTCGCGGTCTGCCTTATCCCTCTGGGTATAAAAGGCTAGACCCTCTTATATTTTACTAGACCTGATGGAGACCGAGAGAGGTGATACATCAGAAGTGTGATCCCGAACGGTGTGCCTGTTTGAGATCAAAGGGAATCGTTCCTTGAGATTGTGCTGCCTTAAAAGATAGACAAAAAGAGTTCATGTGGGATCTAATTGCTCACCTGTTTGTCCCTTGAAGTCACCGCCTCTCCTTAGACGGATCTAGTAATCCATAGAAACGTATAGGGCTCTCCATCTCTAACCTAATTCTTGTTCGACAGGGACTTAGTGCTCTTCTTTGCTTGTGTGGACTTCTGTAGAGGTGCAGATATGTTTTTGTACTAACTCCATCTGACGAGTTTCCCGCGATTTCATTAGAGTCGCAGTAACAATGAAGAGGACTCGGAATAGTATTCCGATTCCTAGAATAATTTTCTTGGAGCGTCTAATTGAGTAGTGACTTAATTCCGCACAGGTAATTTATATATTGTAACAATTTCTTGACTCATGGATTTAGCAAGATCCTTATATGAATATTTTAGGTTGTTCTTGTTTATTCCGTTGCACACATTTGATGTGACTACCCCTAAGGAAAACCCAACACGTATTAATCTATATTAAATCGGCCTACAAATAACAATTAAGGTGGTTACGGCCTGCGAATAACCATATAATCACCGTAACCGTCCATGAGACCTATAAATAGGACCCATGGCCCTCCTTCATTTCCATCCTTTTCTGCTCGGACATCTCCTCCTATGTGTAAGAGAGTTCCTTGAGAGTCTTCATCACCTTCAAAGGCTCTCTTGAAGAATCTTCAAGCACTTCGAAGACCGTTCGAAGATCTCCATATGCCTTCAAGCTTCCTTCCGAGTGCAGAACGCTTAGTACTCATCGCCTTCAAGTTAACGGCAAGCTCCGCGCTCCAGACACCACCACAATCTACAAGATACACTTCGAAGACATCCAGGTGCACAGATTGCGCCACTCAAGATCCCAAGCGAAAGCAGAAGGCCGTCCAGGTTTCAGAGCGCGATGCTCCCCACCGTGGTCAGGGAAAAGACTTAGCTTCGAAAATGGCGGTCTGTCACCCTCCAAATACAACTCTGTCTCCCATACAAGTTGTAATGAGGAGCGGTCTGTCACCCTCGATTTCTCTCCAGAGCCCTGTAAAGAAACAACAAATAGTGATGTTTGGCCGACACCGAACCAGCCACGTGGTTTTTCACCTCTTTCCGGGGCTTTCCACGGTAAAAGAGGTCTTTTGTCAGCTGTCTCATTTCTCTATGACTGATTGCGCACTCGACCGCTCCCAAGCTAAGACGGTCCAATCTCGACCGGTTTTTAGGAGTCTCGAGTGAGCCGCAACAAAAAGCATTATTTTTACACTATTCAACAAGTCACTATCATGGACACATATTTTGAAACTGTGTAATAAGAGTCTCATTACTAATAGTGTTAGCAACATCTTTCTCAGTATAGACTCATACAATCACTATAAGAAAATTGTCATTATTGATGAAAATTTGGTCACTAAATATTGCGATTTGGTCACTAAAGACATTTAGTGACCAAATTTAATATGTCAAATGTGGTTGCAAAAGGTCCGTCACTAAATGTATTTAGTGACCAAATTAATTTTTGTTATTAAATGTATATTTTTTCTGACAACTAAATTTCATCAGTAAATGTATAATTTTAGTGACCATTAATTTTGTCACTAAATATATATTTTAGTGAAAATTAATTTTGTCGCTAAATGTACATTATTAGTGACAACTATTTTTCGTAATAAATGTTCATTATTAGTGATAACTATTTTTCGTCACTAAATATATTTAGTGACCAAATTTATTTAGTCACTGTTTGTGCAATGCGATAATAACGACTTTTGGTTACTAATATTAGTTATTTCATCATTAAATGCACCAATAGATAAATTATCCATTTTGCTAAAAAAAACCTCATGAATGAAAAGAGAATGTTTCTTTTAAATTTGTTAATGGAAAAAAGGTGGGAGATAACTGAAATCCTTCAGTACAAACCAATAGAGCTGTTAACTCAATTAAACTCAATACGTAAAAAAATTATATAATAAACAAACATTACATCAGTCTTTCTTTACATGTAATACATAGAATAAATAAATATATTGTGATGAACAAATATATTGTGTTTTCTCCAGCTTCTCCAAGCTCCCCGTCTTCAAGCTCCTTATAGGCACCATTTCTACGGGATCCGTCTCGATCTTTCTTATGCATCTTCTATCGGTTTTCACTGTCGGAATCAATACCACGAGGATCAATGGGTATTTTTGAGGGTTTGCATCCCAACATATCATTCTTGAGCTGTCACTTCAATACATGTAATTTATATTTAGAATAACGGTCCAAAGAAATGTTTTAAGGAACAGACAATTCTAAAAGAAATCAAGAACAATGGAATGTTTTTTTAAAGAAATTTAATTGCTATCTTGACTAACCTCGGAAGAGGCAGAGCCAGTCAATACCAAAAATCTCTTTCCGTCTCTATTTATAGGTTCTTTAGATATGGCACTAGTCTAAACTGCAAGTGTTTACCCAGAAAACCACTATCATATAATGATTCTCTTAGATCGAGCGGCTTGCCTGATTATCCGCCTTGTTCCATCCAAGGTTACAAACCTCCTGAACCGCAAACAATAGACCAGGCGGTCTACCTAAACCAGATCATCATTGGAGATTGGAGGTCATCAAGGCTCAAGTCCAGAAGGCAAAGCTCGCGGTTTCTGATCACAGACCGCTCGGGTTGTCTCTACTCAAATCCATGATTCTCCAACCCAAGCTCAACACAAATCGAGGTCCAAGCCGCTAAGCCGCGCGACTTCTCTCTTATATCCCTTCTATATCCCGTCACCTCCTGCCCGATTCTACTGTATCCGGGCAGGCGGTTATTTTAGCCCTGTCCATTTGGGCAGGCCCCCGAGCTTATATATAGGGGGGCAACATTCCCAAAACATGCACACTCGAATCCAAGAGCTCGCTTGTTACAGCCGTGGTCTCGAGTTCAGTGTTTTGCGGTCTGTTACCCGGCCAGTTTCTCTTTTTCCTTGCCTTGTAACCCGTTGTAATCACTTTTGTTGAATTAAGGGAAAGCCCATCACAAGAGTGGCATTCTCCATGATGGGCGAAGTATAGTCTCGACCATTGCCAGCAGTCTAAGTAATCTGATTTCTCTAAGTCAATAGTAACCAGCAACATGCAGCCTCCTCTTTTCCCTCGCTTTCTTCGCGTCGATCGTGGATGTGCGATTTCGGCATTAACAAAGACACACGACCTTCAGATAGCGAGTTGTTGGTGAACTCCTTGACAAAATGTCAGACCTCCAGTTCGTCCAAAGAGATCGCTCTGACCACAGCGATGACTCCCTGTGGGAGGCACTAGAACAATTCAAGCGAGAAATCAAGCGGACTCAAAAAACTGACCGGTCAACGATTAGAAGCGATCAGTTAGGCTTAAGCCATGCTAACCGAGCTGTTAATCCCTCAGCAAGCCGCAGCTAGCCCATCAGGCACACCGGTTCCTCCTCCTCCGCCTATCCATTACCTCAACTCGCCAATCTTCAACCACCTCAAGAAGGTTTCATAGCCCGATAAGCCTTCTACCTAGAATCCGCCCAAAACATTCCGGAACGGGTCCTTGATTTCCAGGGTGCGACTTCTCACGCATCCCACCGCTCCCACCCATCGGCTTGTCCTCCGGAGGCCGCAACGCGCTTTCCTTATCCGACGGCTTGTCGGTGAGTCGCCGCAACTGCAGCAGCCTGTTACTCAGTTCCTCTTCTTTATGAGGATGCCGAGGAAACCTCTCCATTCGTGGATGAAGTTCGGGGAGAGCCAGCTCCGAATAATTTCAGGGAACCGCGCTTGCCAACTGATGAGTACTTTTCATACTCATCCTTTAATATTATTTTAATTTTATTTTAATATGAATTTGTATAAATTGCATGAATTATCACATCAAATTCATTTCTTTTCATTTCTATGAGCTAACTTAAGCTAATTCTAAGTTTTTCAGGTTTTTTGGGCACTTTAAGCAAAAATGTCAAGTACACGCCCCAAGGTCACATGCGTTACTAGGGGGCGTGACACCTCCAGATGTGTTCCAGACCTGTTGCAGCCACATATGCCAATTCAGTGAAGTTTTGCCAAGTACATGCCCCAGGTCACGGGCGTGACCTGGGTGCGTGACCCAATATCACGACCGCGACCCGCCTCATGCAGCCAGATCAGCCTGCCGCGTCATTTAAAGTTACACGCCCCAGGTCACGGGCGTGACCATAGGGCGTTACATCCTGGTCACATGCATGTATCCTCCCGCGCTTCTTCCCGCCATAGCTTCCCGCCAGCAACTAGTTTGAAGGTTACATGCCCTCAGTCACGGGCGTGACCGAGGGGCGTGACACATATGAAATGCCTATATTGAAGCCAGACGACGCCCTTCCCGCAACAGCTAATCACGCCCCTTACACGCCCTTGGTCACGGGCGTGTAACCCCAATTTTTCAGCTATTTAAAGCCAGCTCCACCAGAAGTTCATGGACGAATTTTTGGGTGTTCAATTCTCATTTTCTTGTTTTTAGTATTTTTTGTAGTTCTTTTTCTTTTAGCTATTTTTTTCAATTAAATAGTTTTGTAGCTTTCAATTCCTAGCTTGTAACTTTCTTTAGCAATTTAATAAAAATAGTTCTTTTGTTCTCTCATTTTCCTCCTCTTTTATTATGTTCTCTTTTATTTTTGTTGATTCCTCAATCTCAATGAGTAGCTAATCTTCTAATAGTATCCAAGGAATAACATAAGTCATGAAATAATTTATAGTTGCTCTTTCTTTTTTCTAAAATTTGTTGGATCGTGAGGTGCCCTTAGAGGGGGGGGGGGGTGAATAAGGGTTTTTAAAACTTGATTATTTAATATAAAACTTTTGTTGTTTTCTTTAAATCAAATTAAATCAAAACTAAAGAGGAGTGAATCAATTTAAAACAAACTAGAAAGAACATGATTTTCATTATGATTCAAGATTACATATATATGATTTCTATAACGCTAGAAATCGAAGGCGAAATATGAAATCTTCTTTTTGTTCTCTATACTGACTCTTCTCACCAAGAATCGGTTGGCTTTAGCCGAACTTTCCTAGATCAGGCCTCAAGCCGCTCTAGCCTTTCTATACCCAGAAAAGGCCTCGATCACCCCCTAGATCAACTTCCTAGACCTAGTCGCCAACACGAGGCAAATTGCCCCCTAAGTCCTACCCAGACCTAGTCGCCAACACGAGGCGAATTTACTTCCAAGCAAATAATAAAAGGTTAGAAATAAATATTTGAACACAAAAACTAAAACTCCCTGTGAAGAATTTAAGAGGTGGCGAAGCCTACTGAAAGTTCTTGAAGTCAAAGCGCACATTTTTCGCGTTGAGAAAGCGTTGATCCGGTTCTCCTTGAATTCTTTGCTCGAATGTGTGCGGGAGATGAAGTTCTGGAAAATACGGCCCTGATTGAGTTTCTGGAGTGCTGGAGTAAGGCTCAAATCAATCAGTAGTAGGAGAAGACGAAATAATCCAATTTATAGAACTTGAGCTAACGCCGGCGTTAAGTCCTAGCACCGGGCATTGACCTTATATAGTAATGTTTTGATGGCTCGGATCTTCAAAATAGGAAGGAGATTCTGCATCTTTGGAAACTTTCATTTTAGGAAACCTTAACGTTGGCGTTGACTCTAACACCGGGCGTTGAGTCAAATTATTCCCAAAATGCTCCTTCAATCATGATGCATTCCTCCTTGCCATAATCATCGATCGTTAATGCCAGCGTTAAGTCCTAACGCATGGCGTTAAACTTCTTTCTCTTTTTTTCAGTCAACAAGCCATCCCATCGATCGACAAGCCATCCCGTCGATCGGCAGACCATCCCGTCGATCGCTAACGCCAGCATTAAATCCTAATGCCTGGCGTTAGACATCTTTCAATCTTTCTGCATGTGGATAGTACCAGACCAATATTGCAGCAACCTGGCGTCATATCTGTTCAAACCTGCATGCTAAAAACACAATGGCAAATAAGATCAAATACAAGCAGGATTTGTTATTCTCAAATTAAAGGGATGCGGAAAACCATGTTCCAACAAACTCCCCCTTTTGATAATAACAAATCCAATATAGATAAATCATAATCATATAAGAGATGTGTTTTTAGAAGGATAGATGACACTAAGCAATCATAGAGATAATAATAAGAGTTATAGTTCATTTAACATTATGCTCCCCCTACATAAGTGCTCCCCCTTAGTGTATGTACCCATAGACTAGATTCATGCTCCCCCTTAATCTAGTGAATCCTACTCCTTGTGATTTATCATTTTATTCTCCCCCTTTTGTTATTAGAAAAAGTGGGTGGAGTGTAATAAAAAGAGAGGGCAAAAAGCAGAACATAACTAAGAGAGGAAGTAAGAGTTTTGTTTTAACATAGGATAAGTTGTGCTCGAGCTAAGGGAGAGAGTGGCACAGTGGAAAATATATGATATGCATGAAAGAACAACAATCCATGATTTAACCAAAGGAATTCTACCACGTGCTTTGCAACTTAAATTTTAAGTAGAATATTACTTGTTGGAAGAGAATGCAATGTTGTTTGACAAGTACAAGTGAAAGACAAATCCTTAGAAATAAGCATGAGAACACATGGTAAAAACCACATAGTCAAATAGGAATGCGGAAAGATAAAGCAATGTTATTAGGATTTATATTTTTGTAATAGTTTGACCATTTCAACAATATATCGAGACTCTTCACATTTGAGCAATTTAACTTTGAAAATTTTCATAACAAATAGGCAAGCATGAATCAACATATACAAAAAGATAATAATGACAATGTAACCAATTTGTATTTCAAGTAAAGAAAACATTGTAGAAATCATGCATTGCAATCTAGTGCTTTTACGACAATGTAATTTTTGCATTAGGTTCCAATTCTCATGAGTAGAAGCTTTATGAAAATCAATGATGTGTGCCTAAAGTGTTTGGATAAAAGTATACAATTGAAATAATCAAACACATGGCATATGTAATGAAATAGTAATAACAATATTAAGATTGCAATCATATGATTACTGTCACACATCAATGATAGAATAAAATTTCAAAGCACATAAAAAGGAGTACAACTACCAAGGTGCTTCACCCACACAATGCTCATTAAGACTTATCAGGGAGCGAAGTATTGCTTGGGGGATCACATAAGCATTTGTATAAAAATTTTATTTTAGTGATCCAGTGTACAAGTAGAAGTGATAAAAAGGAGTATGTTTGCACAAGACACCTTACAATTCTTTCCAAGGTGCTCAACCACACAATGCTCATTAAGACTTATCAGGAGGGTGAGTAGTGCTTGGTGGAGTTATCTTTGGCTTTTTATTTCAGATTTTTATTTTTGGCCAAAGGTCTCCGAATTCACTTATTGTTGCAAACATTAATATTATTGAAATAACACTTCTATGTGTGCAAGAAATTTATTTTTGAAAGATGGTGTAGGTAATTTAGACATACAACTTAATGTGTTAAAATTATTACACTACACAATCACGCAAGACTAAGATTATGAGCACATGTAGATTACCAAAGTAGTGAGTGTATGAATCATTGATTTGCATAAAACATTACTCATACTTAGAGGCATGCTAGGCAATCATACACAAATTTCTATAGACTATTCCATTGCACATAATCAGATTAAGGTCAAGGCATGACAAGATAACACAATGTTTAGGAAATTTGAAATAGAAATTAGACATTGTAGAGAATCTTTGGGAATATGCTAAACACAATTTTAACCATTTGAAACAAGAATAACTAAGATGTTTGCTCTTGCGAAGTCTTATAGTCAAACCATAATTTTGTAAAGAGTTAAAGCAAAACAAATAACAAAAACATATTTGTGATTATTTTGAATTATTTAATTAATTTGTATTTTGGAATAAAACAACAAAAATTAGTAACAAAATAATTTGAAATCATACAGAATAAACTGAGAAAAATCAATTTAAAAATACCAGAAATATGATAGAGAAAGTAGAATTGCGATTTGGTCAAAGAGGCTAACGCCGAAACAGTTCTCGATTTTTTGAGATTTTTGAAAAAAATTCTTTGGAATATGGAGTATGTACATAGACCTTCTTAGGATAGAAATTTCAGAGAAAGTGGAAATGTTTAGAAGGCTTATTTAAGCATATTTTGGTGATTTTAAAATGTTTTTAACTTTTATATTTGAATTTTTTATTTTTCTTTGTAAGGATACATAGCATGTGGTGATTTTCAATTTGTTATATCTAAGACTCCTAATTCTAGTCTAAGTAGAGCAAAGCGGGAATCTGGTAAAGGTTTGGTAAAGATGTCCGCAAGTTGTGATTCAGTTCCAATAAAGTTTACATGAACATGTTCCTTTTTTATATGATCCCTAATAAAATGATGTTTAACGTCTATGTGTTTGGATCTTGAGTGATGAACGGGGTTGTTGGTTAAATCAATAGCACTCTTGTTATCACACTTTAGTTCAATGTTGGTTAGATGAACTCCGAAGTCTTCTAAGGTTTGAGTCATCCATAAGGCTTGGGCACAACAACTTCCTACTACAATATATTCTGCCTCGGTGGTGGACAGGGCAACGAAATTTGGTTTTCTACTTGACCATTCAACTAGAGAAGGACCTAAGAAATGACATGTGCCACTAGTGCTTTTTCTATCTAAGGAACAACCTGCATAATCTGAATTGGAATACCCATGTAATAGAAAGGAATCATTAGTTGGATACCAAAGTCCTAATTTAGGTGTGCCAATTAGATATCTAAAAATTTGTTTTACCGCTTTTAAATGAGATTCTTTTGGGTCTACTTGAAATCTAGTGCATAGGCATATGACAAACATAATGTCGGGTCTAGATGCACTAAGGTACAATAAGGATCCAATCATTCCTCTATACAAAGTCTGATCAATGGAAATTCCGGTTTCATCTTTTCCAAATTTTAGTGATGCGCTCATTGGGGTACTCGCTTGTTTTAGGTTTTCAAATCCAAATCATTTTAGCATGTCATGTACGTATTTAGATTGACATATGGAGATTCCATCATTTCTTTAGGTTATTTGAATGCCTAGAAAATAAGTTAATTCACCAACTAGACTCATTTCAAATTCATTTTGCATTACTAGTACTACTTCATTACACAACTCTTCATTAGTGGCTCCAAAATAATATCATCAACATATATTTGTAAAATAATTATATCATTATCAATATGCTTAATGAAGAGTGTGTTGTCGGCACTACCCATTTTATAACCGTGCTTTAATAAAAAAGATGTTAGTCATTCATACCATGCACGGGGCGCTTGTTTTAGAACATAAAGCGCATTTTCTAATCTATAGATGTGATTTGGAAATCTTTCATCTATAAAGCTGGGGGGTTGTTCTACATAGACTTCTTCTTTAATTATCCCGTTTAAGAAAGCACTTTTTACATCCATTTGAAATAACTTAAATTTTTTATAACTCGCAAATGTAAGAAATATTCTAATTGATTCAAGGCGAGCTGCGGGTGCAAATGTTTTATCAAAGTCTACCACCTTGATTTGAGAATAACCTTGTGCTACCAATCTAGCTTTGTTCCTAGTGATCCTAGAATCACCATCTAATTTATTTTTAAATATCCATTTTACACCTATGATCGGGTGATTAGATGGTCTTTCAATAAGTTTCCAAACCCTATTGCATTCAAATTGATTTAGTTCTTCATTCATAGCAACAAACCAAAATTCATCATTTAAAGCCGTAGAAATGTTATTGGGTTCAATTTCGAAAACAAAACATAAATTAGAAAAAGATTTATTAAAGTCAGAACGTGTAGTTACCCCTCTTGACGGTTCTCCAATGACAAGATTCCTTGGATGATCTTTAGTGAATCTAAGCTCGCTTGGATGCACGAAGTCTTCTTGCATCGGCTCTACTTCTTTGTCCTTTCCAAGTGGTTCATCATCATCAAGCTCCAATTGTGAAGGAGGTTCATCTTCTTTTCCTGTAATATTAGTATCTACACAAGGCACAAGTTCATCAAACATAACATGAATAGATTCTTTAGCCTTTTTAGATTTTTTATTAAATATCCTATATGCCTTGCTAGTTGACGAGTACCCAAGAAAGACTCCTTCATCACATTTTTCATCAAATTTAGCTAATGCATCTTTGGTATTTAAGATAAAACATTTACATCCAAAAACATGAAAGTACGATACATTAGGTTTTTTTGGTAATATAATTCGTAAGGAGTTAATTTCAAAATAGGGCGAAGTATGATACGTTTTATAACATAAAACGATGTATTTACTGCTTCAGCCCAAAAAGATCTAGGCAACCCATACTCGAATAACATAGTGCGTGCGAGTTCCTGAAGGGTTCTATTTTTCCTCTCCACCACACCATTTTGTTGGGGGGTCCGTGGAGCGGAAAATTCATGCTTAATACCTAGATTATTGCAAAAAGTGGTGAAACTATCATTTTCAAATTCCCCTCAATGATCTGACCTTATGCATTTAATTTTTAAGTCTAATTCATTTTGAATGTGATTGCAAAGTTTTGAAAATTCAGAAAATGCATCGGATTTGGAGGTAAGAAATAAAGTCCACGTGAATCTTGAAAAACCGTCAATCAATACAAAAGTATACTTTTTACCACCAAGGCTACAAGTGCTAATTGGTCAAAAAAGGTCCATGTGAATTAGTTGCAATGGTCTTGTGGTGGATAATTCAATTTTACTTTTAAACGATGTTTTCGAAAATTTTCCTTTTTGGCATGGCGAGCATAAGGAAGAAAGGTTTCTATTTAGTATTGCCACCCTCTAATAATTTTATTTTTTGACAATTTTAAAATCAACTTGGTGCTAGAGTGACCAAGACGCCTATGCCATAATTTAAGTTCTTCATTTTTAGAAATAAGACATTTAAGTGATGTACATGATAGATCATGAAAAGCAATTAAATAAACATTATGAATTTTTGGTGCAGTGAGTACTATATTATTAGACTTAGGATCAATGATTTTGCACAAATTGGTAGAGGACTCAAATAACACATTAAGACCTTTATCACATAATTGACTAATAGAAAGTAAGTTATGTTTTAGGCCTTCTACAAATAAGACATTTGTAAGAGAGAAAGAATCATTACCCACTGTACCGGTGCCTAATATTCTTCCTTTTCCATTGTCACCAAACGTGACGGTTCCTCCATTTTTCTTAGTGAGGCTAAGGAATTTTGCTTTATCGCCTGTCATGTGCTTGGAGCAACCTGAGTCCAAATACCACATGTCTTCTTTGTCCTTAGCCTGCCAACATACCTAAGATGAAAAAGTTAGTGAAGATCCGGATACCCAAGAGGTTCCTCCCATAGTATAGGTGGAGACCTTAGGTACACATATTTGCTTAAAGGTGCGCTTTCCCTTCTTCCTGCAAGAGTCTGTGGTGTGCCTAAAAAATAAACAATTGGCAGAAGAAACAAACGAGGTTGAGACCTTTTTCAGAGACTGTTGTTGACCCTTGCTGGTATACACAGATGTAGAGGGAGTGAAGGAAATATTTTTATGAAAAGATTTTTGATTTCTGGAAATAGAGCTAACGCCAGCATTAGTAGTCAACGCTGGGCAGTAGGCTTCAGAAACATATCCCAGTCCAAACTTAGCAGATCCATGACACTGGCTGCCCAAAATCATATCCAGTGATTTTTGGCCAACCCCAAATTTGTTTATTGCCACATTAAGATCATTTATGTGTGCTTTTAAGGCGAAGTTTTCACTTACTAAATTTCCACATCTCTTTGCAAATTTTTTCTTTTCATTTTCAATTTGGGAAAGAGATATTTTCAACCTTCTTTCTAAGTCTCCCTTTTATTTCATGAGTGATTCGATGTTGGAGAGAGCCTTAGAAAGATCGCTTTCAAGTTCCTTTGCCTTTGTCAAATGATTGTCATTCTTTTGGCATGACATTATTTCTTTATTTAATTTTTTATTTTGTTTTAAAAGGATTTTATTCTCAGTTGTAAGAAGATCAAGATCTTTTAAATTTCTACCAAACAATTTGCATATTTTTAAGTATTCAACATAAAGATCATCATAAGTAGAGGGGATTACTGTTGGAACATGGTCTTCCGCATCTCCTAGGTTTGAGAATAACAAAACCTATGTGTATTTGATTTTGTGTGTTTAAGTGTGCAGGATAACAAAGTCCACATGACTCAAGGATTACATAAGAAGGTTGCCCCCAAAGTTGAGCCATCAAATCCAAAACTCCCACTAGCGCTGGCGATAGCACCTAGCGCCTGGTGCTAGCGCTAAGGAACAGCTGAGAACGGATACTGAGCTCGACGAATGTTGAAGCCTGCTCGACGAATTCTGGTCGACGAAATTGAGGTCGACGAATGTTGAAGTCCGCTCGACGAACTGCTTACTCTACCACGGCGTGCTAGTACTAGTGATAGCGCTAGATTTCGTTCGACGAACTTTAAGCGGCGCTCGACGAAATGCTCATCGCTTCGTTCGACGAAATTTTGATCGACGAAATGTTTGCTTAAGCGCAAATGTCGGGAGTACTTGTAGAAGGAGATAGCGCCAGGCGGTATCCGATAGCGCAGGCGATAGCGAGGAGCACAGTAGGCAAGAGAGAAAAGTTTCCTATGATTGAAGATTCTGCCGCGCAGAATATGTCCTAAAATCGGATAGCGCCGGCGCTAGCACTAGCGCAGGCGCTAGCGCTAAGTCTATAAAAAGGACCTCTTAGCTTCGTCTTCCTAATCCTCTGTTGATCCAAAATTCCAGAGCTTCGTGCCACAACATAGAGAGGAAGGTTCAGAGAGATACTCCCACAAATCCATAAAGACTAAAGGAGATCCGTGGAGAAGATTTCAACATGCATCATCATCGTGACGAAAGACCGCATCGACTACGATCATACTCTGCGTCTTCATCTACTTCTCCAAGAGATCCACATAGAGGGAATTTTATATTATTGTCTTTTTATTTCACATCTTTTCTGTAATCGTTTAGTAAATTCGCCTCGTGTTGGCGACTAGGTCTGGGTAGGACTTCTGGCAGAAATTTTGCCTCGTGTTGGCGACTAGGTCTCGGGTGTAGTTCTAGGGGGTGCTCGAGGCCATATCCGGGGAAGGGTTGGCTAAAGCGGCATGAGGCCGTATCCGGAGAAGGATCAGCTAAAGCCAACCGGTTCGTGGGGATACGAGTCAGTATAGAAAACAAAAAGAGTCTTTTATATTTCGCTTTGATTTCTAGCGTCATTGAAATCAAAATTTTGTAATCAATTTTATTAATAATAATCATGTCTCTCTTTGTGTAATAAAATTGATTTGTTCTTCATTTCTCTAAATTGTTTATTATCCTCTCCTTTATTATAAAACAATTTAGATCTTTAAAGAAAATCACTATTTTGATTTCTTATCATAAGCAAGCATTTCAAAATATAATATAAGTTTTAAAACCCTTATTCACCCCCCCCCCCCCTCTAAGGGCGCCTACCGATCCAACAAGTGGTATCAGAGGGAGGTTATTCTAAATCGGCTTAACAACTGGGAATAATGGCGTCTCATGATCTCGCTTCTACTAGTGGGGTAAATTTTTTTGAAGAAGAAAAATCTCCTAAATCACCTTTATTCGAAGGGAGAAATTATAAAGGGTGAAAATTATTAATGGAAAAATTTATTAAAAATTTAGATATCAACGCTTGGGATATAGAAATAACAAGACCATCAGACGAATCAAATAAACAAGAGCGTCACCTAAATGCAAAAGCTATGCATTATATTTTTTGTGCTTTATCTCAAGATATTTTCAAATTAATATATTGTTTTTCTAGTGCATACAAAGTATGGAAATTTCTTGAAGAAATGTATGATTCTCCTTTTACAGGTATGGAACAATCGCAAGAACCGGAGTATATGCAAGCTTGCACAAGTCTTCAAGAATTCTCCTCTCATGATGGATCCAAGAAGTGCACATCAAGTGAAAGAGAAGAAGAAATACTATCTTCGGAAGAGGAGTGCCAAAAAGATGTAAAAGAAACGATATGCTCAAATCGTGCCTCTCCCGAAAGCAATGTAAGGAAATCAAATCATATTTTCTGTACTTCTATTTGTACATTACAAATGCTTCAAACTACAAAGCGCAAAATTAAGAAATTAAAAAATGCTAATAAACATTTGCGCTTAGAAAATAAAAATTTAAAGGCAAATATTAATGAAGAATCAAATTCAAATTTATCTAGTTCTATCCATGGTTCCTTAGTTGAAAACACTACACCTTGCATGGAATTTGATGATTTAAAAGAAAAATGCAAGGAACTTGAAAAGGAACTTCTTTTTATAAAAGAACAAAATGAAAAATTATGTTTAGAAAATTCAACTTTGAAAAATGATTGTGCTATGTGTACAAGTTATAAAATTGAAATTAAAGAGATGGATGAAACTTTTGATGACTTTAGAAACGAATACAACAATCATATTGAGCCTATCGTATCCACTCTCAAAAATAGCACAATAGCGTATAATAAAGCAAGACATCATCTTAAAGTTAAGAACTATGAATTGGAAACTAAAAGTAAACTTGCTTAAGGAAATTAAAAAGAAAAATTCTCAACACATAAATCAACAATTTCAAGCAAATTCCAAAAGCAAGTTAAATCTGAATTTTTATAATATGTCTAAGCCTAACAAAGGAAATAAAAAATATCAAATGCCTGAAAATGAAATTCCAAATCATTATTACTTACAAAATCATGTTTCTCCCAACATAAAATTAAATGTTCACAAATTTCCTATAAATAATGTTTTACAAAATCATCATGGGAATTTGAAATATAAGAATAATGTTAAACCAAGGTTTGAATGGAGACCCAAAGTTAAAGATGAAACACAAACTCTACTCAAAAGGGCTCATTCACTTTCATCTCCCCAAAAGCAAACACGATGTATTTGGGTACCCAAAGGAACCGTCACACCCGGTCCTCTTTGGATACCTAAATCTCTCATTCATTAGTATCCAATTATTTGCATGAAGTAGAAATCAACTAAAAAATAAAATATCAATTATCTACTTCATGATCTTAATTTCCTTTTTTGTTTTTATTTTTGTTGAAGGATCATGATATGATCACTTTATATGACTTGTGATATGACTTTCTCATATAAAACCAAAATTCATACATAAATCAAATTGAATAAAATTGAATAAATAGTCATGTCATTTTTCAAGTGATCTACTTATCCTTTTTATTTCTATCCTTCTAAATCCATTTCCTAAAAGTCTTATAAAATTTGAAAAACTAAATTTGTTATATGATATTATTAAGACTAAATGAAATAAGTGTCAAAATAGATTTAAAAGGTGTATTTTAGGGGTATTAGGCTAAATTTATAAAATGCGCAAGTTTTGCTTAGGTAGTTAATATATTTGCGTCATTTTTAATTACCCCAAGTATGTTTAATCATAATCATGTTTAAATCGGAATTGAAAAAAATTGCATGAATATTATTTCACTTATTTATGATCATTTCACTCATGCATATGTTGTGCAAAACTTAATAATTAAGGTTTAATAAATATGAAACTCTAATGAAGATGAAACTCATGTACTAATTTTAACTTCCGCAACCTTTTGCGATTTCTTCTCGTCTCATCACTTCATTAGACAGGCCTCGTATTGCAAAAACATAATTAAGAAAAATTGAAAGTAAAATCAAAGAAAATCTAGGCCATATGATTAAAATAAGCACTCTCTGTGAGTTAACGCAAGCGCTAGGACCTAACGCCGGCGCTAGCTCGAGTCTCCGATTTTCTGAAATTTTAAAATTCTGAAAAATCAATAAAAATATATTATTTTATATGTACTAGTCATTTTTGCAATTCTGCCTGTACTTGTTTTTGAAAAATTAAAATACAAAATTACAAAAGCCAAATTACAAAAAATATTTTGTTTTGTCTTTGGTTATTTGTTTGATTTCTATTCCTATATGCAAAAATCAAATACAAAATATAAAACAAAAACATGTATAAAAAATTATTATTTTGAACTTAACTTTTCTATTTACATGTATCTTGCGAAAGGGTGATTTGGGCTATCATCCCATCATATCACCTAGTACCAAGCGAACCTCTCACAAGGAAGTCCTCGGGAAGTCCAAGATCAATCTTATGAGTTCAAACTTTAAATAAAATTATTCTTCTAAATTATCAAAAATACTGTATGGACTTCATTGAAAATCAAGCATGATTTAATCTATTATTTAGAAATTCTATAATGTTGCAATTTATCTTTTCAAACTACTTTATATTGAAAAAGTTGTGTAGAACTAAGCTTAGCATGCCTCTAAGTATGAGTAAATGTTTTATGTTTGATAATGATCGCTATTCACTCACTTATTTTAGCATTGTCTACTTATGTGTTTAATCTAAGAATGCTTGTGTATGTTTTATAATAGTACAATGAATTAAAATTGCATAAGTATCTTACCTACACTACCTTTATTTGCACTTTTAAAAGTTAAGAAAAGTGGTTATGTTTTCATAAATTATATTGGTTTGCAAAACAAGTGTATTCGGAGAACTTTGTACAAAACAAAAAAACATAAAATAAAGTGACAAAGATAAATCCACCAAGCACTACTTGAACCTCCTGATAAGTCTTAATAAGCGTTGTGAGGTTGAGCACCTTGGAAAGAATAGTAAAGTATCTTGTGCAAACCATAACTTTCTTTCAAAATAAAAAAAAACCACTTATTCTTAAGTACACCGGATCACTAGTTTCAATATTAAAATAAAATAAAATATGTGATCCCCCAAGAACTACTTGGCACCCTGATAAGTCTTAATGAGCATTGTGTGTGCAAAACACCTTGGTAGTTGTACATTTTTTTTTGTGCATTGAACTGCGTGGAAGTAAAATTATTTGTGTTTTATTGTGCTTTTTTACTTTACATATCTCTTGTATTTTTGATTAAGACATTTGTTTACTCTACTCAAAAATACACTTATGTGCACATCATTATCTTCCATAACACTTCTTCTCATGAGTATTGGATCCTAATGTTAATTCTATACTACTCTTTATTCTATGAAATGCACTAGATAACCTAGCATGCTTTCTACAATGTTTGGTATGTTTTGAAATTATGAATTAAAATAACATTGTAGTAATCTTTTTGATAACATTATTTCATGCTTGGTTACATTATTGTTAAATTTAAAGATTTTAATTGAACAAAGAATTACAAAAACATCTTCTTTTTGAAATTTAACTCATATATCTTTTATGGATCATCATTGATTACAATAAGATGTTTCTTGTATTTCGATAAGTCTTCCGCATCATAACCATATAATTGTTTTACCTTGCGCTTTCATGATTATTTAAATTCTTTTATTTTGTGTGCATCATCACTTGAATCTTCAAATTCCTTTCTTGCAACAAGTGGTAGACTTGCTTGGTAAACTTTATATTGGTTGCTTTTAACATAATTTTTTTTTTGCTATAAAACTCTAATTTATTTCTATGAAAATATTATTACGCTAAAAGCTCTGATTCATTAATGGATTTCAAAATAGCTATGTGAGTGTTTTCATAAATTCAAATAAAAATATAAACCCATAGGCTATGAACTTATCACTAAATTTAAATGCTTAATGTTTCCAATAATTATTATCCATGACTTCATTTCTCACCATAGCGGGGGCGTAGGGTTGTAGACATTAGATAACCTTATCTCTAGTCATGTCTTGTCCTTAACCGGGGAGGGTTCCAGTGGGGCCTTGCGAGGCACTGGGGGGAAAGAGTGCTAGGTTGAGTTTTGTCTAGTGTTTGCATATGGGACTAACTCCCCAACCTACGACATGTTTGCAGCTCCTCATGCCCATACGTCACTTAGTACGGGGCTAGGGTGTAGACATATTGTCTGGGTAGTTTAGTTACTTGGAAATCATTATATTTTGTTTTATGCTTAAAACTCTCATATAAAAAGGGGGATGAACCAGCATAATAATACTTGAAAATGTTATATTGCTAAAAACTCTCATCTATCTCTATAAAAATTATTCTAAGACTCCTATTTCCTTCTCTCTATAAGCTCGATCATGCCTTTATCTTATTATCAAAAACTTTTGTGTTTTGCTTCCTTACCCACTTTTGCTAATAACAAAAGGGGGAGAACTAACATGATAAATATAATCTGCTATCAAAATAGAAAACTAACATGCTTAATTAAAATTATAGCTTACATATTAGGGGAGCATTCACTTAGGGGGAGGAAGTACTTAGGGGGAGCAATTCTAAATACTAAAATCGATAAATATCATAAGTCATCACTCTCATACACACACAAGTAGTTCATCATGCTTATATATATATATTAATGCTCTGATTTATCATTAATGGTTTTGTTATTATCAAAAGGGGGAGTTTGTTGGAACATGGTCTTTCGCATCTCCTAGGTTTGAGAATAACAAAACCTATGTGTATTTGATCTTGTGTGTTTAAGTGTGCAGGATAACAAAGTCAACATGACTCAAGGATTACATAAGAAGGTTAACTCCAAAGTTGAGCCATCAAATCCAAAACTCCCACTAGCGCCGGCTATAGCACCTAGCGCCTGGCGCTAGCGCTAAGGAATAGCTGAGAATGGATACTGAGATCGACGAATGTTGAAGCCCGCTCGACGAATTCCGGTCGACAAAATTAAGGTCGACGAATGTTGAAGCCCGCTCGACGAACTGCTTACTCTACCACGACGCGCTAGTACTAGCGCTAGCGCTATCTTTCGTTCGACGAACTTTAAGCGGCGCTCTTCGATCGACAAAATGTTTGCTTTAGCGCAAATGCTGGGAGTACTTATAGAAGGAGATAGCGCCAGGCAGTATCCGATAGCGCAGGCGATAGCGAGGAGCATAGTAGGCAAGAGAGAAAAGTTTCCTCCGATTGAAGATTCTGTCGCGCAGAATATGTCCTAAAATGGGATAGCACCGGCGGTAGCACTAGCGCAGGTGCTAGCGCTAAGTCTATAAAAAGGACCTCTTTGCTCCGTCTTCCTAATCCTCTGCTGATCCAAAATTCCAGAGCTTCGTTCCACAACATAGAGAGGAAGTTTCAGAGAGATACTCCCACAAATCCATAAAGACTAAAGGAGATCCGTGGAGAAGATTTCAACACGCGTCATCATCGTGATGAAAGACCGCATCGACTACGATCATACTCTGCGTCTTCGTCTACTTCTCCAAGAGATCCACATAGAGGGAGTTTTATATTATTGTCTTTTTATTTCACATCTTTTCTGTAATCGTTTAGTAAATTCACCTCGTGTTAGCGACTAGGTCTGGGTAGGACTTAGGGCAGAAATTCCCCTCGTGTTGGCGACTACGTCTCGGGTGTAGCTCTAGGGGGTGCTCGAGGCCATATCCGGGGAAGGGTTGGCTAGAGCGTCTTGAGGCCGTATCCGGGGAAGGATTGGCAAAAGCCAACCGGTTCGTGGGGATACGAGTCGGTATAGAAAACAAAAAGAGTCTTTCATATTTCGCTTTGATTTCTAGCGTCATTGAAATCAAAATTTTGTAATCAATTTTATTAATAATAATAATGTCTCTCTTTGTGTAATAAAATTGATTTGTTCTTCATTTCTCTAAATTGTTTATTATCCTCTCCTTTATTATAAAACAATTTTGATCTTTAAACAAAATCACTATTTTGATTTCTTATCATAAGCAAGCATTTCAAAATATAATATAAGTTTTAAAACCCTTATTCGCCCCCCCCCCCCCCCCACCTCTAAGGGCGCCTACCGATCCAACAATTACCTCAGTGTCGCTTTGAACACTGCACTTGTCATCAGTTGATTCTTGGTTCTTCCCCATGAGACAAAAGTTTGCCTCATCATCCACACTTGAACTTGGTTCGCTTGAGCATCCGAATGAAGAATCATCCCATGTTGCCGCCTTCAAGACATTCTTCTTCTCCTTTCCTTTATGCCGCTTTTCTTTTTGATCCTTCAGGTATTTTGGGCATTGACTTCTTATATGCCCGGTCTTCCTGCAGTTGAAGCACTCAGGAGGAGGTCGCACTTCATTTTTGTCGCTTTATTTTTCCTTTTTCTCCTTTTTGGAAGATGATCCTTTTCGAAAGTACTTACGGAAAGTATTCCTTCTCTCTGGATTCTTCTTGAACTTTGTGAAGTTTTTCACAAAGAGACTCTCCTCTTCATCTTCCTCATCGTCATCTTCTTTTCTTAACTTTAGTGCCAAGGCTTTCTTCTTTGGCTGCTTATTGTATTCTTCATCTTGAATGTTGAGTTTGACCTCATGGGTTTTGAGATTCCCAATGAGGCTCTCGATCTGGAGCTGGCTGAGATCATGTGATTCGGAGATTGCAGTCACCTTTAGATTGACTTTAGAGGAAGTGACCGAAGGATCTTTCTTACCAAGTCACCGTTTGAGAATGTTTTTCCAAGAATCATTAAGGCATTGACAATCTTGGTGAAGCGAGTATGCATTGAGTCGACATCCTCATTTGGATCCATCCCGAACCTTTCAAACTCTGACTCTAGTTAGAATAGCTTTGAGTCTTTGACCTGCGAGGTACCTTCAAGAGTTATTTCAAGCAAATTCCAAATGTCATAAGCAGTTTCACAAGCACAAACTCAATTAAATCCAGTCCTATCTAATGCGCAAAATAAAGCATTCATGGCTTTAGCATTATTTTTACATTTATTTTTATCTCCATCATCCCACCTATCTTTAGGCTTTTCCATGGTTACTTCTCCAACAATATAAGTAGGAGTCATATACGGTGTTTTAACACTAGCCCAGACATCTAGATCTAAGTTAATTAGAAAATAACGCATATGTGTTCTCCAATAATTGTAGTTAGTTTCGGTGAAAAGTGGAGGTCTACTTATTCCTTGCCCTTCATGAAAAGCGAGATCACGAGATGCCATTATTCCCGGTTGTTAGACCGTTTTGGAATAACCTACCTCTGATATCACTTATTGGATCGTGAGGCTCCCTTAGAGGGGTGGGGGGTGAATAAGGGTTTTTAATACTTGATTATTTAATATAAAACTTTTGTCATTTTTCTTTACATCAAATTAAATCAAAACTAAAGAGGAGTGAATCAATTTATAACAAACTAGAAAGAAGATGATTTTCATTATGATTTAGGATTACATATATGTGATTTCAATAACACTAGAAATCGAAGGCGAAATATGAAATCTTCATTTTGTTTTCTATACTGACTCTTCTCACCAAGAACCGGTTGGCTTTAACCGATCTTTCCCAGATCAGGCCTCAAGCCGCTCTAGCCTTCTTATACCCAGAAAAGGCCTCGAGCACCCCCTAGATCAACTTCCTAGACCTAGTTGCCAACACGAGGAGAATTGCCCCCTAAGTCCTACCCAGACCTAGTCGCCAACACGAGGCGAATTTACTTCCAAGTAAATAATAAAAGGTTACAAATAAATATTTGAACAGAAAAACTAAAACTCCCTATGAAGAATTCTATAGATGGCGAAGCCCGCTGAAAGTTTTTGAAGTCGAAGCGCGCATTCTTCGCGTTGAGAAAGCGTTGATCTGATTCTCCTTGAATTCTTTGCTCGAATGTGTGCGGGAGATGAAGTTCTGGAAAATACGGCCCTGATTGAGTTTCTGGAGCGCTGGAGTAAGTCTCAAACAAATCAGTAGTAGGAGAAGATGAAATCATCCAATTTTTAGAACTTGAGCTAACGCCGGCGTTAAGTCCTAATGCCGGGCGTTGACCTTGTATAATAATGTTTTGATGACTCAGATCTTCAAAACATGAAGGAGATTCTACATCCTTGGAAACTTTCATTTTAGGCAACTTTAACGCTGACATTGACTCTAACACTGGGCGTTGAGTCAAATCATTCCCAAAATGCTCCTTCAATCACGGTTGCATTCCTCCTTGCCATAATCATCGATCATTATCGCCAGCGTTCAGTCCTAACGTCTGGCGTTAAATTTCTTTCTCTTTTTTTTTCAGTCAGCAAGCCATCCCGTCGATCGGCAAGCCATCCCGTCGATCAGCAAGCCATCCCGTCGATCGGCAAGCCATCCCGTCGATCGGCAAGCCATCCCGTCGATCGGCAAACCATCCCATCGATTGTTAACGCCCAGCGTTAAATCCTAACGCCTTGTGTTAGACATCTTTCAATCTTTCTACCTGTGGATAGTACCAGACCAATATTGCAGCAACCTGATGTCATATCTGTTCAAACCTGCATGCTAAAAATACAATGGCAAACAAGATCAAATACAAGTAGGATTTGTTATTCTCAAATTAAAGGGATGTGGAAAACCATGTTCCAACAAAATGCTTAAGATTTATCCTTGATTTTAAGATAACGAGATTATATTTTCGAAATATAATTCTTGTTCTTGTTTTCGTACTTTAGTTAGCCGAAAGGCTCGTAATGCGAATCGATCACTCAAGGATAAAAAAGAGTAGAATGCAATCCTCGAGATAGGATGAAGTTACCCTTCCGAATTGGAGAAAAGCCAATAACGGGATTCACCTCGTAATCTGATATTAGGTTATTAATTATAGAATGAGAATTCAGTTGATATTCCTAATCTTAGTTGGGCGTATCCTCGACCCAAGGTGCGTTCATAATTTGGGAATCCCCACGGTCGAGGCTATTTTACTAAGAGAATGTGATTTTATTCTTTCTTCTTATTTTTATCTCCGAGGTGATTTAAAAATCGAGTGCTAATCGTTCTTGTTATTGTTTTAATCTTCATTTAAATTCTTCTCTCTTTAGTGCAAAAACCAATCCAAAGATCTATTGATAGGATAATAGAGATTTTCTTGAAGTAAGAGTATTCAACCTCCCCGAATACGACCTTGGTTTTATAAACCAATACTACTTTTGATGCGGTAAACTTTTCATTGTCGTTTGCAGGCATTGTTTTGCGCATCAAGTTTTTGGCGCCGTTGCCGGGGAGCTAGGTTGATATTTCGAAAAAAGAAATATCTATTAATTTTATCGCTCTTTTTCTTTCCCCCTTCTCCTAAGAAATCTTAAAAGGCGCAATTTAATTTCTCGGAAAGAGAGATTTTGGCTATTATCTCATCGTATCTCCTAGTATCGGTGCGAACCATTCACAAGGTAGACCTCGGGAAGTCCAGGACTAATTTAACCCGCTTTTTGAAAAAAAATATTTTTTTATAAATTATTTCTCTTCTCTCTATTCCCACTCTAAAAATTCCATTCAATTAAGTGAAGGTTGTTTTCATTAAATGAGGTTATCTGAATTGGCCGTAAAAGTTGTCGAGCTTCAAAACCAAGTTAATCTTTTGGAAGCCGCACGAAGGCGCCAATTTAGTTGCAAATTTTGTGGTGCGCCTCATCAAAGTGATTTTCATTCTTATTCTCAAAATTTATATTATGAAAATGATTTTTCTCAATCTTATGCAAATAATTTTGATAATAATTACGATCATAATTTTTGTTCTTTCAAGAAAATAATTTTTCCTACTTTGATGAAAATGTTTTTACTAATTTTCACGTGAAAAATTTTTCAGTTTTTAATAATTTTTCTTCTAGCTCTGAAGTAGATTATTATTGGCAGCAAGCTCACCCGGATAGTTTTCGGAGCAATGAAGATGAATCTTTAGATCCGAATTTTTGTTCTTCCTCTTTTGCGCCGCAAGTTTCGTACTCTAATTTTGGGGAATTTCCACCAATTCAATTTGATTCTCTCCCCCAAAATTTAGATGAGAACATTATTTCATCTAGTGCTTTTTCTTCATTTTTGGATAATTTAGTTATGGAGGAACATGTGGTTTCATGTAATCTCATAGTTTCTTTTACCGAAGATGAAAAACAGCTGTTGTACCAAGAATTTCTTAAAGTTAGGGGCGCCCCGGATGAAATAGAAGAAGAACAAGTTTCTTCCCCTACTCCACCCAGATTTTCTCTTGTTTGTCATGAGTTTTCACAAAATTCTTCAATTTTAGTTCAACCGAAAATTCATAACAACTTTGTGCCCGACAAATTTATTCCGCTTGATATTGTACTAGATCCTTCTAAAGAAAAAATATTTTAGAAAATGAACAACCGGAGCTTGATCATATATTTTAATTGTGATTCTCTATATATTAATAATTTTCAGGTTGAAGATGAGTCGTTGCCACCCCAAATAATTGATGATCCATATGCCACTGATATTTATAAATCCAAATCACCTCAGGTACGTATAGGTGATTTGGATTTGCATATTCAAGTTCAGGGACAAAAGTAGAATCACATGTTAAACGGAGGAGTAGCCGGGCGACTGATGTCGGCACATTCACCTGAATGTGAATTAAGGGAGTTGCATGTGCACCTCTCTTTTCAATTTTCGTTTAGCTAACAATAACTGTCAAGCTTAAAAATGGGAAAAAGAAAGCGCTCTTGGGAGGCACCCCTTGCTTATCTTTAGTTTTCATGCATTTTTTTTATTTTTATGCATTTTTCTTTCACGTGTTCTTCATACTTAGTTTTAAACATTGGGGACAATGTTTAATTTTAGGTATGAGGGTGTAGCGTAGCCTTCTAGTATTTATTTTTGTTTAAAAAAAGAAAAAAATAATTATTATTTTTTTATAAAAAATCTAAATTCTTGGAAAGGGTGGTTTGGGCTATCATCCCACCATATCTCCTAGTACCTTGCGAGCCCTTCACAGGTTAGACCTTGGGAAGTCCAGGAATTTTTCAATTATATATATATATATATATCCTTACTTGTTATTTTTATTTTTCTAGAAATCTAGTTTGAGGGTTGATTATAAGTAGTCTTACATTTTTAATTTAGCTAATATTTTGTTTTATTAGAATTTGTTAAATTTAAATTTGAAGTAATTCAGTATTAAGTAGTCGTGTACAAAAAAACCGGTCCTAACCGGTCTGGTTGCGACCGGTCCGAGTTAGGACCGGTCCGGTCCCGGACCGGTCCCTAGTAGTCCCCCTTTTTCCCTCAAAGACCGATCCCAGACTGGGACCGGTAAAAGACCGGTCCCGGATCGGGACCGGTAAAAGACCTATCTTAGACCGGTCTTTTACCTATCCTGGGATAGGACCGGAATCCGGACTCCCGTGAAGAGAGGTTAAAATAGCTCTTAAAAGAGTTGTTAGCTGTTAACAGCTCTTTAAAGAGCTGTTAAAACAGCTCTTTAAAAGAGCTGTTGGTAAGGTTGCTGCAGCCTGCGCCAGCCTAGGGCCTAGGCTGCACAACCTAGACCCTAGTGTTGAAGCCAAGAAAATCCTGACTCCAAAATTCGGATCAATGCAGCCGGAGGCTACTCGCCCAACAGTCCAACGAGAAGGTCTTACTGGCAATGAGGAAGAGGGCTCGGAAAAAGAAAAACATGACCCCAGGCGCTGCGGCAGGGAGGTCCCACGACATACCCAGAAGCTCAGAAGAGACTTCCCCTCAAAAACCAAAAATGGCCGAGCAGGATACGAGGAAGGCACCGACTTGGCTGGTACCGGGAGTAATGACCAAGGATGATGGGTCCAAGAATTTGAATGTGGGAGTTTCAAAAGCTCAAGTTCAGGTGCCAATCCAAGTACCCCTGGGGTCCTATTTATAGTAAAACCAAAGAGGGTGGGGGGGGGGGGGGGGGGGGGGGGGGGGAGGGGGTCTTATTTATACCCAACCCAACTCGGCAACTCAGCGACATTGAGGCGACCTCGCCCGAAGAGGAGCGAGTATCACCTATGGTCGCCCACCTTTTGGCGAGTATCAGGGCTACTTGCGCGAGTCCACCCATACTCGCCCATGCCTTCTACTGCTCCTGCTGGCTGAGCTGTCTTGCGTCTTGGACTATTGACCTCTGTGTTGACCTTTTGACCTTGACTTCTGCCTATGTGTCTTTGCGTGGGCCCACCCTCGGAGAATGAGGGTTGTACACCTAGGCTATTTAAAATATTTTTTATTTATTTCATAACCCCCCCCCCCCCCCCCCCCCCCCCCCCCCCCACCTCTCTCTCTGTTATTTAAAAAAAATTTATAATCCCCCCTCCTATCATCCGACCCCATCCCTCTCTCTCTCTCTCTTTATCACTCTCTCTCACCCACTCACTTTTTTATATTAAAAAAAATTAAATAAAAAAGACCGGTCTAGGACCGGTCCTCCGGTTCCAGCCGGTCCTCCTCCAGAGGGGAAAAACCGGTCCCGGACTGGTTTAGACGAGACCGTTCGGCCAAAAGACCGGTCTTTTAAACGACCGGTCCCGGACCGGACCAGCAGCCTTTTTGTTCACGGCTGGTATTAAGAAACATTTTATGTTTTTAATTCTATTAGACAATTTATTTAGCACAACTTCTCCGTTTAATTTTAAATAGCTTCACTTTGTGGTAAATTGGCTAAGCATCTCTAGATTTCTATTATATTCTCATTTAACTTTAAGATCTTAGGAAATTTTATTCCACTAAAAAGTTGCTCTCAAAATAGTTTAATTTATAAACTAGAAGTATTTCTTTATCCCCCACCCCTTGTTGGCAAATAACAAAAATGTAGAAAAAAGATCATATGTTATGGGAATAAGAGGATAAAATTCATTACCCCCTAAACATATGCACCCAAAATTGTTTAAAAGATTATATGTCATGAAGTAAAAGGATAAAATTCATTACTTCTAAACATATACATTTTGGGTTTTTGATTAAAGAGAAATTTTTAAAAAGATTATATGGCATGGAAAATAAGAGGATAAAATTCATTATTTTCCTATACATATACAAATTTTTATTCAAATAAGGTGAGAGGATAAAATTCATTACCTCTATTTTAGTATCTCTTCATTTTGCCATTTTGTTAAAACTCATCCCTAGCGAATTCTATTGATTCTAGTCCTAAATAAAATTATTAAGAGAGCAATATTTTAGTAGGTGTCTTCTCCTTAAGCTTCTTTTGTGTTAGAGTGTCTATAATTTCAATCTAATTTTGTTTGAAAATTTCTATAATTTCTGTTGCTAAATAGTTATCTTGAGAAGTAGTTAGCTAAACAAATTTCTTTTTTTTATATTATCACCATAACTTATGACTTAATTGTGAATTCCTAGAATTTGCCTTTAACTTACTCTTAGTTTAATGAAATTTTAGTTAATTAGAAATAATATCGATGTCTTGTAATTCTTTCCTCACTCTTTTTCTCTAGAATAGCAAAAGCTCAAGTATGGGGGTGTTTGATGAGTACTTTTCGTCTCATCCATTAATATTATTTTAATATGAATTTGTATAAATTGCATGAATTATCCCATCAAATTCATTTCTTTTCATTTCTATGAGCTAATTTAAGGTAATTCTATGTTTTTCAGGTTTTCTGGGCACTTTGAGAAAAAATGTCAAGTACATGCCCCAAGGTCACGAGCGTGACTAGGGCCTAACACCCTAAGATGTGTTTCAGACCTGCCGCAACCACACAGGACAATTCTGTGAAGTTTCGCCAAGTACACGCCCAAGGTCACAGGCGTGACCTGGGGGCGTGACCCAATATCACGGCAATGACCCACCTTATGCGGCCAGATCAGCCTGTCGCGTCATTTAAAGTTACACGCCCCAGGTCATGGGCGTGACCATGAGGCATGACATCCTGGTCACGGGTGTAATGCCCCTGATTTCCGTTAATTATTTTTGCGTAGCTGTTGTGATGCAATTTTGGCATAAGGGCGTTATGTCAGCTCGTTAGGGTTAATTTTGGGCCTTAGCTTAGTTAAAGAATGTAATTTGGATCGAGCGTGCAAAATTTCGCGAGGTTTTGAGTTAAAGGGACTGTTTTGGGTAGTTATCAAGATTTTAGCTTCAGGAAGCTTTATCCTGAGTTTGGCTCGTCGAAATTGAATTCTGACTTAGCCGTTGGTTTCGTAGCGCCGTTTTTCTGTTAGGGTGTGAATTTCATGAAAATCCGAGGTGATTTAGTTGCCCTCGCAGTTTAAGTAAAAGGGAGTATTAATTAATTAATTAATTATGGAAATTAGGGTTATATAAATACCTCAAATCCCTAACCCTATTCATCTTCTTCCCCTTTCGGATGACCAAGAGTTCTATCGGGCGAGAGAGCGAGAATGGCGTGTCGTGAAGCTTCCGGCCGGCATTTCGAAGGCTTGTAGTGGTCGGAATCGTGTTTGGAGAGTGGATTCGGAATGCTCTCGATGAGATCTTCGTTCTTGTGGTGAGCTTTTCCCATTTCGTGGAATTTTTGGAGTCAAGGTAGTGACCTAACTCCTCTTTTTGGCCCGAAAAGTTTCAGGTTTTCGTGCTTGAGTGATTTCATAGTCGATCCTTAGCTTTTGGAGCGGAGATCTTCGAGTTTGCAAGGTTTAAGGCAAGTGGCAATTTCTCTTTCTCTTTCGTTGTTGAAGTGTCGTCTTCTTGCTTGAGTTCTAATCGCATTGCTTAACTCTTGACCTTGGGGTGTGATGAGTACTTTTTTGTACTCATCTTTTAATATAAGTTTAATATATTTTTAATATAAAATTATATAGTTTTTTATGCTTTTCTTATTAAAATTATTATCTTTTCCATTTTATAAACTAACTTAAGTTTTTTTGTGTATTTCAGGTTTTCTTGGACGCATTGGACAAAAACTTCAAGTACACGCCCAAGGTCACGGGCGTGACCATGGCGTGTAACCTGCACGGTGTTCCAGAACTGTTCCGCCACCACGGGTGCGTTCCGTGAAGAATTTGCCAAGTACACGCCCCATGTCACGGGCGTGACCAAGGGCGTGACCCAATGTCACGGCCGCGACTCGCCGCAAGCATCCAGAATCAGTCTGCCATGTCAATTAAATTTACACGCCCCAGGTCACGGGCGTGACCCAATGTCACGGCCGCGACTCACCGCAAGCATCCAAAATCAGCCTGCCACGTCAATTAAATTTACACGCCCCAGGTCACGGGCGTGACCAGGGGCGTGACTCAATGTCAGGGGCGTGACTCATCCCGCACCACTCCTCGCTTCTTCCCACCAAAGATTCCCGCTAGCAGCACATTTTGAAGGTTACACGCCCTAGGTCACGGGCGTGACCTAGGGCGTGACACGCAAATTTCGTCAGCTTTAAAGCCAGACTGCACCCTTTCCGCTCCGAGATGATCGTGCGCCTTACACGCCCTTGGTCACGGGCGTGTACCCAGAATTTTCAGCTATAAAAGGCAGCTCCTCCAGATTATTTGTACACATTGTATTGGAGTCCAAGCCTCCATTTTCTTGCATTATTTCCGTATTTTCAAGTATTCCAGCTTTACTTTTTCTTGCACTTGTAAGTTCTCTTTCAATAGTTCTAATCTCTTTTCTTTAATTAATAAAATTTGTTGTTTTTATTCGTCCATTCTTGTAGTTTGTCCACCTCTCTTTTCATTAGTTATAATCTTCTAGTCATTTACTTTTCTTATTGCAATCAAATCAAAGTTCTATTTGATAGAACAATAGAGATCGTCTTGAGTAAGAGTAATCAACACGCCCAGATTTTTATACGACCTTGGTTTTTATAAAGCCTATACTACATCCGACACGGTACACTTGCCGTTGTCGTTTGCAAGCATAGTTTTGCTCATCAAATTTTTTGCGCCGTTGCCGGGAATCTGAGTTGATATTTCGAAAGAGAATATCTATTGGTTTTATCGCTTCCTTTCTTCTCTTATATTTTTTTATCATTCAAGGTGTAACTAAATTCCTGGAAAGGACGCTTTGGGCTTGAATTCCCATCATAGCCTCTAGTACTTTACAAACCCTTCACCGGGTAGATCTTGGGAAGTCCAGGACTAATTTTAAATCACCAAAAAAATATATATATATATATAGATATAGATATGATAAATATATTTATCTAAATTTTTGCTTTGTTTTTCTCTCACCTCTTTCTCTCTTTTATTTTCTTCTTGGTTTATGACCCGACACAACTCTCCAGCTAATTTTGAATTTGGATTTGATCCGGAAATCGAGCGCACATTGCGGCGGCATCTCCGATTTAGTGATCTGCCTATAATTCGCGAAGAGTCGGTCGGAGAAACTAACGTGGAAATAATGGGTGATCCCATCCATAATGAGGCCCCGCTATGGACTATGTCCTATTATGCGAGGCCCAATTGGGAGGGTAAAAAATCTAGTATTATTCGCCCGGCTGTGGCGAATAATAACCTTGAAATTAAAACGAGCATCATTCAAATGGTACAGCAAACCGTCATATTTGATGGCTTACCAGATGAAGATCCTAATCTCCATTTGCTATTTTTTTTGGAAATTTGCGATACGTTTAAAATCAATGGTGTCACCGATGACGCCATTCGTTTGCGTTTATTTCCTTTCTCTTTGTGGACTAAGGCCAAGCAGTGGTTGGGATCTCTTCCTAGAGGTTCCATCACTACATGGGCCGAAATGACGGAGAAATTTTTAACGAAATATTTTTCTCTGGCAAAGTCCGCTAAATTACGTACGGACATTCTCTCTTTTACGCAAATAGACTCGGAGTCTCTCTACGACACATGGGAGCGCTTCAAGGAATTATTGCGGAGATGTCCTCATCATGCCCTTCCTTTGTGGCAACAAATTCAAACTTTCTACAATGGTTTGAATCTCCAAACAAGGCAAATGATTGATGCGGCAGCAGGGGGAACTTTTAATAACAAAACCTCCGAAGCCGCTCAAGAGCTTTTTGAAGAGATGGCCATGAACGCATATCAGTGGAATGCTCCACGGACGCGCCCTAACAAGCCGGCCGGACTTTATGAAGTCGAGGCAACCACTAATTTAGCATTACAAGTAGAAAGATTAACTAAGCAAGTGGCGGAGATGTCTGCTTCCTCCGCCACCAATTGGGCTAATCATAATAATAACGAACATAATAATAATTTCATTCAAGAGCAAGTTGATTATTTGGGGAACTCTTATCGTCCTCCCTATAACCCAAATATTAATATTCCATTTAATAATTCATTTAATCTGGGTTATAGGAGCCACCCTAATTTTTCATGGAGCAACCCCAATAATGCTCAGCGTCCACCACAAGTGAATCCCCACGGATTTTCTCCACCACCACCACCACACAAGCCCTCTCTGCTTGAAGAGGTCTTCACTAAGTACATTGCCTCCAATGAGTCCAATATCCGAAATCTCACCGGATTGGTCAAAAATTTGGAAAATCAAATTGGACAGCTCGCAAAAATGTTCTCCGAACGCCAGCAAGGAGCACTTCCGGGCAACACTGAGCCCAATCCGCGGGAGAGTGCTAATGCAATCACACTCCGCAATGGAAAGGAGGTAACTTCTTCAAAATTGGTCGAGCCCGAGGTAAATGTTTCATCTTCTCCCCCGCAAGTTATTTCTTCACCTGCTTTACTGTCTGCTGCTTTAGCTCCGCTCATATTTAAAAATCCTTCTATTCCTTATCCTTCGAAATTTAAAGATGAGCGCAATGAGGAGCAATATAAAAAATTTATTGAAATTTTAAAACAAATCTAAATAAATGTACCATTCTGCGAAGCAATTGCTCAAATGCCAAAGTACGCTAAATTTTTAAAAGAATTACTTTCAAATAAAAAGAAACTTGAAAAATTCGCGTATTTCCTTAAACGCAGAGTGTTCAGCGGCTTTATTAAATAAAATACCACAAAAATTGAATGACCCGGGACGGTTCTCCATCCCGTCTATGTTTGGTAATTTATCAATCAAGAACGCCTTGGCCGATCTAGGAGCTTGTATAAATTTAATGCCTTTTGCGTTATTTCAAAAACTTGGTTTGCAACCCAAGCCCAACTAATATAAGCATCCAACTAGCGGATCGGTCAGTTAAATACCCAATAGGGGTCATTGAAGATGTGCTAGTAAAGGTTGATAAGTTTATCTTCCCGGTAGACTTTGTCATCCTCGATATTGAAGAAGACACCGAAGTACCCCTAATACTTGGCCGACCTTTCCTAGCCACCGCTCGAGCTATAATAGATGTAAGTAATGGAAAACTTCTCCTGCGAGTTGGAGAAGAGGAAAATATTTTCAATGTTAATCAATCAATGAGAAATGCAATGACTAACGATGATTCTTGTTTTATTTTAGAATCAAATTTTGAAGAAGACTTATCAACTTTTGCGGAGATAAATTTCCCTTCTAATAAATTTCCCTTTTTATAAATTTCCCTTTTTAATGAATTAGTTGAGGACGTCATGGAAGTTTTCATGGACGATTTTTCAGTCTATGGCGATTCCTTTAAAAAATGTCTAAAAAATCTTGATCGTGTTCTTCAACGCTGCGAAGACACGAATCTGTTGGGTTTTCTACAACATACATCATATGTAGGCGCAGCAGAAATAAAGAGAACAACCCAAAAGAGTTTGGATCGGGCCATGAACATTGAATCAAGAAGTTAATCAAAACTATTAGGTATGAAAATTACCATTGCGGGATTGGATCAAATCCAACCTAGATGCTCCAAGCGAAATCCGAAATCTGCTTTGAGTTCTTCAAGGATCGAAATAGATCGATCCCTCTACAGTAGTCCACACAAGCGATGAAGAACCCTAGCTTCTTGTCGCACAAGAACTAGGTCGGAGAAGGAAGCTCCCAACATCCTCACGGACTGCTAGGTCCGATCCAGAGGAGGCGGCGACCGGCGGCGGCGACTAGCGGCGGCGGAACGTCGATCGGCGGACGGAACGAGAACAGCCGGAACACTTCCGTCGTCGGTTCTCTCGCGAAAAGCCTCGATCTAAAAAACCGTCGTTGCCGAAGCCCTAATCACGTCCTTTTATACGCAAAGCATAAAATCGACTATCCGCAGACCAGAGGGGAAAACAAAAAATCTGTCCAGACTTACATTCGCCTTATTCGACTAATGATATTCGCCGAATTCGACTAATGACATTCGCCGAATTCGACTAATGACATTCGCCGAATTCGACTAATCATTCGGCTATATAAATTCGGCGAAACCATTTCGTCGAACTGACCGGATTCGGCTAAACCCTTTAGTCGAATCTGTAATAAATTCAGTTAATCATATTAGCCGAATTTCATTAGTCGAATCAACATAATTCGGTTAATCACATTAGCCGAATTTGACATAATTCGGTTAAACCCTTTAGCCGAATTTGTCATGAATAAATCCATTCGTTTAAACCCTTTAAACGATTTCCCGTTGAGACATTCTCAACTTAATTCCAAGAAGTCACAAGATTGGTCCTCCACTCACATCCAATATGAGTAAGGCCAACACAATCCTTTCTCCAATTTCTCCAAACACTTTTTTGTGCGACCCTATTGGCTCATATTGCGTTGGCAGCAAGACTAACTATTGATTGCTTTGAGATCACCTCAGAAACTCCAACAGTCTCCCACTTGATCACAAAGTATCAACAAAAGTCTCACAAACAATGAGCTGCATCTAGCAATACATCATTGCTACCCAAGCAATAAGAGTTCATAACTCATATAAGCCTGTCATGACCAATGTATCAGTGTTGTCATGTCCCTTTGTCCCTTCCAGAAAGAACTAGAGGCATGGACCGTGTCACCCTCATGATAGCTCAATCCAAGTTTCTTGATCTAGAACGGACTTCCAGAGAATGGTGAGCCCAATATCACATATTGGCTCAACCAAGCATGGCCATGCATTTCTCAGTCCAATTCCATCAAGGGGCCCATGGATGCAACTCCTGTTATATAGGAGGACAAATCCCATATCTGCTCACACCCAAACACCCAAATGATACGTAACGTACCCAACGACCACCCTTATCATCAACCTTCTTCAAGGAAGACTTTAGATGACATCAAAGCACGCTCTTCCTCAATCGATGAATGTTGTGACTTCAGGTCAAAGGACCACAACACCATAGTCAAATGAGACCTACTTGTGACACATTTAAGTAGCAATCCACAAAGTAGTCTCAGGTTGGGTCTGTCCAGTACAACTTGTTCACTAACAAGTACCCACGTGATGACTTGATATCACAATATCATGACCTGTGAGAACCGGTCATCAGTCAACACACATGCTAGTCTTAATGTATCATCATAACCCTTAGCTTCTACGATGATACCTCGACCAGGGACCTTTTAAGAATGAAGCTTCGAAATCATAGGCTCTCACATTCAAGTCACGTACTTGATGTCCTATGGAAGAAAACATTCTAAGGGTATTTATCACGAATTTTATTCTATCATATAGAAACAGTACATCATAATAAAAGAACTTGCCATTAATTGTAAAAAGAAATAATTGGTACGCAATTCATCATATGAATAAATAATAAACAGCCAACAGAATATATATTTTACATGCAACCCACAAGACTCCCACTAGAGTTGATCATTCAGGTATCGTATACCCATTGATCTAGTATGACCATCATGCTTTCTCTGCGCGAGAGGCTTTGTTAGTGGATCTGCAATATTCTCCTCAGTCGGCACTCTGCAAATGTTCACATCTCCTCGTTCGACAATCTCACGAATAAGATGGAACCGCCGAAGTATGTGCTTGGAGCGCTGATGGGATCTAGGTTCCTTAGATTGTGCAATTGCACCATTGTTATCACAGTAGAGAACTACGGGACCAACAATGTTAGGAACTACATCTAGCTCACCGATGAATTTCCTAATCCATACAGCCTCCTTCGCTGCATTTGCCGCAGCGATATACTCGGCCTCAGTTGTAGAATCAGCAACTGTCTCTTGCTTGGAACTCTTTCAGCTCACAGCTCCTCCATTCAGGCAAAACACAAACCCTGACTGAGACTTCGAATCATCCCTATCAGTTTGGAAGCTGGCATCCGTGTAACCACTTACAACGAGCTCTTCCTTTCCACCATACACCAAGAATACATCCTTAGTCCTTCTCAAGTACTTCAGGATATTCTTTACGGCTATCCAGTGACATTCACCGGGATCAGACTGATACCTGCTAGTCATGCTCAAAGAAAAAGAGACATCGGGTCGAGTACATAACATTGCATACATGATTGACCCAATTGCCGAAGCATATGGAATCAATTTCATGCGGTCCTTATCTTTACAAGATTTTGGACACTGGTCCTTAGAGAGATTCACACCATGAGAAATGGACAAAAATCCTTTCTTGGACTCAAGCATGTTGAACCGCTTCAACACCTTCTCAATGTACGTACTCTGGGTCAAACCCAGCAACTTCTTCGATCTATCTCTATAGATCTTAATACCGAGTATGTAAGTCGCTTCACCCAAGTCCTTCATAGAAAAGCAGTTCCCTAGGTTGTTCTTAACAACTTTCAGGGTAGGTACGTCATTCCCGATCAGCAGTATGTCATCTACATACAATATCAGGAAGACAACAATGCTCCCACTGATTCGCTTGCAAACACACGGTTCATCTTCATTCTTGACAAAACCAAACTCTTTGATCTTCTCATCAAAACAAAGATTCCAACTTCTAGAGTCCTATTTCAATCCATAGATGGACTTATTCAGCTTGCATATTTTAGTGGCTTCATTTGGGGATACAAAACCCTCGGGTTGTGTCATGTACACTTCCTCAAGGAGGTTTCCATTTTGGAAAGCCGTTTTGACATCCATCTGTCAGATCTCGTAGTCATAATACGCAGCAATAACAAGCAATATCCTAATGGACTTTACCATGGCAACAGGGGAAAAGGTCTCATCATAGTCAACACCATGAATTTGCTTGAAACCCTTAGCCACCAGTCGCCCTTTGAATGTCTGCACATTCCCATCCATGTCGGTCTTCTTCTTGAAGACCCACTTGCACCCTATGGGTCGTACCCCTTCAGGTGGTTCCACCAAGTTCCAAACTTGGTTTGTAAACATGGAGTCCATTTCGGATTTCATAGCCTCAAGCTATTTGTCAGAGTCCGGTCCATTCATAGCCTCTTGGTTGGTTGCTGGTTCATCATCATGATCCATAAGCAACACATTACCTATTTGAGACACGAGAAATCCATATCTCTCAGGCTCAAATCTTGGTCTACCAGATCTACGTAGGACTTGTGTCTCTTGAGCAGGTTCTCTAGCTACAACATCTTGTAGTCCTGGCTCAGAATCCAATTCTGGTTCATTCACTACTTGTGGTTCTTGAACTTCTTCAAGTTCTACCTTTTGTGTCTTTCTTGATAAGAACTCTTTCTCCAAGATGACACCCGTCCTTGCGACAAACACTTTGCGCTCAGACGGTAGGTAAAAGTAATATCCTTTCATTTCCTTAGGATATCCCACCAGATAATACTTATATGATTTGGGTTCCAGCTTGTCAGGCACTTGACGTCGTGTATGCCTCACAACCCCAAATTTTAATGAATGACATACTAGGACGCTTCCCAGTCCATATCTCATATGGTGTCTTTAGAACCGTTTTCGTCGGAGCGCGATTCAGTGTCATTGCAGCAGTCTCTAAAGCAAAACCCCAAAAGGAAACAGGCAAGTCTGCATGACTCATCATCGACCGTACCATGTCTAACAGAGTACGATTTCTCCTCTCAGACACACCGTTATGCTGCGGTGTCCTAGGTGGAGTGAGCTGTGATACAATACCACACTCTTTCAGATGATCACGGAACTCATGACTCAGGTATTCGCCACCTCGATCAGATCAGAGTGCTTTAACCCTTTTACCCAATTGGTTCTCCACTTCATTCTTAAACTCTTTTAACTTTTCAAAAGTTTTGGATTTGCACTTCATAAGATACACGTATCCGTATCTACTGAAATCATCAGTAAATGTAACAAAGTAGAAATACCCACCTCTAGCCATAGAACTCATGGGTCCGCATACATCACTATGTACTATACCCAAAAGATCCTCAGCCCTCTCAGTATAACCAGTGAAAGGGGCTTTAGTCATTTTGACTAATAAACAAGACTCGCATCGCTCAAATGATTCATAATCAAATGAGTCCATCTTTATGGAGTTTGGATATGCGTTTCTCGTTTATATGGCCCAAACGACAATGCTAGAGATATGTAGGATTTGAGTCATTTGTTCTTAGTCTTTTATTATTATCTACATTATAGATCGGATGGTCCAGGTTCAAAACAAAAAGACCATTAAACAATTGAGCTACAGCATAACAAACATCATTCTTAAATATAGAACAACAATTGTTCTTAATTATAAAAGAAAATTCAATCATGTCTAAGCATGAAATGGATATAATTTTTCTAGTTATGGCCGGAACAAAATAATAATTATTAAGTTCTATTACAAGCCCACTGGGTAAAGAAAGACGGTAAACCCCTACGGCTACAGCAGCAATTCTTGCTCCATTGCCGACGCGCAGGTCCACCTCTCCTTTACTCAGTAATCTCCTCCTTCCCAGTTCCTGCACATTTGTACAAATGTGAGAACAACATCCGGTATCCAATACCCAAGATGAAGGAGCAGAAAGGTTTATCTCTATAACGTAAATATTCGAAGCGAAAGTCATACCTCCCTTCATTTTCTGCAGACCCTCAATGTACGAAGGACAATTCCTCCTCCAATGACCAGCCTTGCCACAGTGGTGGCATTTCCCTTCCTTCACGGTGCTCTTCTTTTTCAGCGCAGAAGATTTGGGCTTAAGATGTGACTTAGGTCCCACCTTCGTCTTCTTGAAGCCCTTGGCCTTACCCTTGCCTTTATGTACCATCAATATGGGACTAGCAGGCTTGGCCTTCTTCATGTTTATCTCGGCAGGTCGCAACATGCCTAGGATCTCATGCAGTGTCTTGTCTATTTCATTCATGTTGTAGTTCAAGATGTACTGCTCATAACTATCCGGCAATGATTGCAGGATAAGATCTGTGGCCAACTCTTAACCCAGAGGAAAACCAAGTCTTTCCAGGTTCTCTATATACCCAATCATCTTGAGTACGTGAGTACCAACCGAGTCTCGAGCTCCCATTTTGCACTGAAATAATGCTTAGTGACATCGAACCTCTCTTGACGAGCTTGCCCTTGAAACATTTTCTTTAGGTGCTCGTCAATCTCCTTGCACCCCATGTTCTCATGTTGCTTCTGAAGCTCAGAGTTTATGGTGGCAAGCATAAGGAACTCGACGTCTAAGGCGTCATCGGTATACTTCTTATAAGCATCCTTATCAACACGGGACGAGTTCCCGGTCGGCACCTCGGGGGCTTCTTCTTCCAAGACGTAGAGCTTTCGCTCTTGCCTGAGAACAATTCTCAGGTTCCTGTACCAGTCCATGTAGTTCGTCCCAGTTAGCTTGTCCTTCTCAAGGATAGCTCTCAGGGACAAGGTGGAATGTGAACCACTTGCCATGGAATTCTACAAGAATTCATGCAGAATTTAATCAGTACCAAAATTTCTAAATACAATTTATTTTAATTTGGATTTCAATTAAATAATCCCACTATTTTATTGAAATTGATGGCCCTCACTATCAATTCGGAGAGTCCATGCGAGCTACTCTCTTAGTGGACAAGACCCGTATTTCACCAACACAATGAGTCAGCTTTGGCTTTTCTCTCACTATGCAGTTATTTAGGTAGGCAACGCTTGCTAATTGCATCCTCATGCAACTCTTGTATGGTTGGTGAATAACTCCTTATTCGCATCCATCATATGGTGCACGCCAACCCTATGCCTCTAGGCACTCAACCTTTGAGGTCACCTAGTTAAGTTAGACCCGATGTCGACAGTGGGATATCATAATTATCCGCTCGCACCCTTACCAAGATAGATTAATGCACCTTGCTTTGGCAAGCCCACATTTCATCGATCGAGGCAGGAAGAGTGTCATCCATCGGAAGGCATCCGAACACTTAATATTTGATGAAGGGATTTTTAATAATAGGTTAACACTTAACCATGATCAACATTTGATCAGTGTGCATATCCATAGAAAAACAGGCTTTCTAAAAATCCACATGCATCCCTTATGTGCACAACATAAGACTATCAACCTTTGATAGACGAAAGGGCTAAATCTGGACATTTAGAACTCTTCCAAATCTTCAGATTTACATGCATTGGACAAAGCAAAGACAACTCGACTTAAAGCAGTAGACAAGCTCGTCTCTTATTGTTGGATTCAAAATCCAAAACAATACAAGGATTCATTAACCACTTGAGGGACGGTTGCTGCTAAGGAGACAACAATTTCTAACAATTAGAAATTACCACGAAATCCCAGACGTTCCTGGCGGGGTTCCAAGGGGCCGCGCTCCTGGCGGGGTCTTAGGGGCAGAGCCCCTAACGGGGTCCAAGGGGCAGCGCCCCTAGCGGTGCCAAAATTTACAAAATCACCACCGCATTCCCTTAGAAAAACATCAACTTTTGATGTTCCAGGAAGAAATCTTAACATTTAGAACGCTTCCAAATACCTAGATTTGCACGTACTGGAATAACCTAACTTTTGAAACAACATTCATGGTCGTAACCTGGCTCTGATACCACTGTTGGGTTTTCTACAACATACATCATATGTAGGCGCAGCGGAAATAAAGAGAACAACCCAAAAGAGTTTGGATCGGGCCATGAACATTGAATCAAGAAGTTAATCAAAACTACTAGGTATGAAAATTACCTTTGCGGGATTGGATCAAATCCAACCTAGATGCTCCAAGCGAAATCCAAAATCTGCTTTGAGTTCTTCAAGGATCGAAATAGATCAATCCCTCTACAGTAGTCCACACAAGCGATGAAGAACCCTAGCTTCTTGTCGCACAAGAACTTGGTCAGAGAAGGAAGCTCCCAATGTCCTCACGGACTGCTAGGTCCGATCTAGAGGAGGCGGCGACTAGCGGCGGCGGAACGTCGATCGGCGGACGGAATGAGAACAGACGGAACACTTCCGTCGTCGGTTCTCTCGCGAAAAGCCTCGATCTAAAAAACTGTCGTTGCCGAAGCCCTAATCACATCCTTTTATACGCAAGGCATAAAATCGACTATCCGCAGACCAGAGGGGAAAAACAGAAAATCTGTCCAGACTTACATTCGCCTAATTCGACTAATGATATTCGCCGAATTCGACTAATGACATTCGCCGAATTCGACTAATGACATTCGCCGAATTCGACTAATCATTCGGCTATATAAATTCGGCGAAATCATTTCGTCGAACTGACCAGATTCGGCTAAACCCTTTAGTCGAATCTGTAATAAATTCGGTTAATCATATTAGCTGAATTTCATTAGTCGAATCAACATAATTCGGTTAATCACATTAGCCGAATTTGACATAATTCGGTTAAACCCTTTAGCCGAATTTGTCATGAATAAATCCATTCGTTTAAACCCTTTAAACGATTTCCCGTTGAGACATTCTCAACTTAATTCGAAGCAGTCACAGGATTGGTCCTCCACTTATATCCAATATGAGTAAGGCCAACACAATCCTTTCTCCAATTTCTCCAAATGCTTTTATGTGCGACCCTATAGGCTCATATTGCGTTGGCAGCAAGACTAACTATTGATTGCTTTGAGATCACCTCAGAAACTCCAACAGAATCTGGCACTCAACTGGGAGAAGTGCCATTTTGTGGTCTGTGAGGGATTAGTCCTCGGACATAAGGTTTCAAGTAAAGGGAACGAGGTTGATAGGGCCAAGATCGAAGTTATAGAAAAACTCCCTCCGCCTACTAATATTAAATCTATTAGGAGTTTTTTAGGACATGCGGGTTTCTATAGACGGTTTATTAAAGATTTTTCAAAAATTACAAAACCGTTAACGCATCTTTTAGAAAAAGAAACCACATTTATCTTTGATGAAGAATGTTCTAAGGCATTCATAAAAATTAAAAAAATGAACTTATCAAATCACCTATTTTAATTTCACCAGATTGGTCTCTTCCAATCGAAATCATGTGCGATGCAAGCGATTTTGCCGTAGGTACGGTCTTGGGCCAAAGGGTGAATAAATACTTTCATCTAATATATTATGCAAGCAAAACGCTTACATCCTCCCAAGCTAATTATACAACGACGGAAAAAGAACTTCTAGCGATCGTTTTTGCTTTTGATAAATTTCGTTCGTACATAACACTATCAAAATTTATTGTTTTTACAGATCACTCCGCACTCCGGCACTTGCTAGATAAAAGGGACGCCAAGCCCTGACTATTGAGATGGATCCTACTCTTGCAAGAATTCGATTTGGAGATCCGAGACAAGAAAGGAGCGGAGAACTTGGAGGCCGACCACCTCTCAAGACTGGAGAACCCAACAGCAGGAGCACTAGTGGAGGCCGAGATAGATGATAAATTCTCTGAAGAGAGCATTCTCGCCATCGAAAAGGTAACGACTTCTTCCACCCCTTGGTACGCGAATTTGGCCAACTATTTAGTGGCTCGGGTCCTACCAAAAGATTTTTCAAGTCAGCAAAAGAAGAAATTCTTTTCGGACTTGAAAAATTATTTTTGGGAGGACCCCATTTTATTTCGTGTCTGCGCGGACCAAGTGGTAAGAAGGTGCATTTCGGGCGAAGAAGGCATCCAAATTTTGCGGCACTGCCACGAAGGACCAACCGGTGGTCACTATCAAGCAAATCGGACCGCAAGGAAGGTGCTAGAGGCGAGCTTCTACTGGACCACCTTATTCAAAGATGCTCACACCATTGTGAGTAAATGCGATAGCTGTCAGCGGTCAGGTAATATTTCTAACCGGACGAAATGCCCCAAAATATATTTTTAGAATGCGAAATTTTTGATTTATGGGGAATAGATTTCGTAGGACCTTTACCCTCCTCCTTCAATAATAAATATATTCTTATTGCGGTCGATTACATGTCAAGGTGGGCGGAAGCACAAGCTTTTCCCACCAACGACGCGAGAGTCGTCGTACATTTAAAAAAAAATTATTTTCACGATTTGGCACACCCCGAGCACTAATTAGTGATCGGGCCACACACTTTTGTAACAACTAGCTTGCTAAAATTTTAGCAAAGTATGGAGTTACGCATAAAATTTCAACCGCCTATCACCCACAAGCTAATGGACAAGTTGAGGTAGTAAATCGTGAATTAAAAAGAATTTTAGAAAAAACTGTGTTCGTTAATAGGAAGGATTGGTCGTTAAAATTGGACGACGCACCATGGGCTTATCGGACATCGTACAAAATCGCCATCGGATGTACACCGTACCGACTAGTCTATGGAAAAGCGTGTCATTTACCAGTGGAATTAGAGCACCGCGCATTCTGGGCGCTTAAATTTTTAAATCTAGATTTAAACTTAGCCTCCGGTCAACGAAAGTTTCAAATTAATGAATTAGACGAATGACGCGCAAACGCCTATGAAAATAATAAATTTTACAAGGAGCGCACTAAGTTTTACCATGACAAAAAAATTAAATTTCCAAAATCTTTTTCACCGGGAGACTTAGTCATTTTATATAATTCTAGATTAAAACTTTTTCCGGGCAAATTAAAATCCCGATGGTCCGGCCCTTTTGTTGTAAAAGAGGTTTGGCCATATGAGACTGTGCTAATAGAACACCCGGATCAAGGCTTTTTGAAAGTTAATGGACACCGATTAAAATTATATCATTCCGGCGACCCAGCGCCCGGCAAAATTGAAACGCTTAACCTCACAAATTTATAGAACGCCACTTAGTCAAGCTACGCGACGATAAACAAAGCGCTTTTGGGAGGCAACCCAACGTTATTTTTGTTTGTTTGTTTTGTTTAACTTAATTTTGCAGGTTTTATTTTCTGTCCGGCAACCTCGTCTACCGATCAGGGAAGCCCTATTCACCCTTTAGTCACTTATTTATTTTTCTTTCTTTTTGTTGTTTAATTTATTTCATTTTCTTAAAAAATAAAAATAAAAATAAAATAAAACGTGTAATTCCTGTTTTTATCTTCTTACTTAGCTTTTAACATTTGGGACAATGTTTAATTTTAAGTATGGGGTGTAGCATTGCTTTCTTTGAATTTCTATTTATTTGAAAAAATAAAAAAATATATATAAATATTTTCTATCTAATAAAAATAAAATTTCTTGGAAAGGACGCTTTGGGCTTGAATTCCCATCATAGCCTCTAGTACCTTGCGAGCCCTTCACCGGGTTGACCTTGGGAAGTCCAAGAAGAAAAAAATTATATAAATATTTTTTGCTGAATTTTTATACTTACTCATTTGCAAAATCCTTAGTAGATTTGCTTTCGTTTAGTGCAGTAAGGAATTTTTATACTTCATTAGATTTTGAATTTTGGAATAAAATTGTTGACTCATGCAGTGTTCCTAGTTAAACGCACACGTTTGTAGAATTCTATGTCAAATTAACTAATCAGCATAAAATTAGATTTATGTTTTTCTAACTGCGAAAAAATAATTTTTGTTTTACTTTTACCTTGAATCTGGTAGAATCTGTGAATAAATTCAAGTGAGTATGTAGAAGCTTACTAGAGAAATATTACACATTTTTGAACGGAAGGGTGTCCTTTCTCGATATCTAGAACTTGCCTCTAGCGATTCTCGAAGCATTTACATAAGTTTGTCATAGTTTTTAGAAGTGATTTAGGCCACCTTTTGATCGTTTGTGCATGTTTGCCCACCTTTTTAAATTTTTCATTGCTTAAACACTACGGGCCTTACCTTATTTCCTTTGCTACCTCCACATTTCATTTTCACCAAATCCAAAACATCGAGCCCATGATCACACTAAATATTTGAGATTTATTAAAATTCTGCAATGGGTTCAATTGTGAAAATAAAGAAATTACAACTTCTTATTCGGAGCTATTATGAAAAGAAAAAAAAGGGATATAAAAAATAAATATATGAAAAATTATTGGCCAACTGTGAAAAAAGAATATAAAAAAGTATTCATGGCCTCATTTTTTGAAAAATATGAGAGTTTTGATTCATAAAAACTCTTATGCGAGGTTTAAATTTTTGATAATTTTGGGAAACTCTCACCTTGGTTTAGTATGATCCTTAGCCTTCATATTCTATCTTTTTGATTTCCAAATCCAAATCATATACCTAAGCCAAGTTTCACTCCTAATGAAAGCCCTTTTGATCTTTAAGCTATAACATTATACTTGTGTAGTGGAGAGACTGCGACCGGGCAAGCCTATGGCCATCGTCATTGATGGATTTCTTTGGAGGCTATCCCGAAACTCAATTTTGGGTAATATTGATCTTAGAAAACACGCTACCCGCTCCCTGAATAGCATTCTAGAATTTGCCGAACTTTCAATTTAGAAGTAAAAACAATTTGTTAATTCGCATTACTGAAAATTATAAGCTAATCATTATGCTGAATAGATCTTTCAACTAGGATCTCTACACATAGGCGTAAGACTTCGCGTTTTTATTCCTTGAGTTCAAATTTCTTTTTTAGTATTTAAATTTTTCTACTCCTATGAAAAGTTGTTTGCTCGGGACTAGCAAACGAGTAAGTATGGGGGTGTTTGATGAGTACTTTTTGTACTCATCTTTTAATATAAGTTTAATATATTTTTAATATGAAATTATGTAGTTTTTATGCTTTTCTTATTAAAATTATTATCTTTTCAATTTTATAAACTAACTTAACTTTTTTTTGTGTACTTCAGGTTTTTTTGGACGCATTGGACAAAAACTTCGAGTACACGCCCAAGGTCACGGGCGTGACCATGGGCGTGTAACCTGCGCGGTGTTTCAGAACTGTTCCTGCCAACAAGGGTGCGTTCCGTGAAGAATTCGCCAAGTACACGCCCCATGTCACGGGCGTGACCAAGGGCGTGACCCAATGTCACGGTCGCGACTCGCCGCAAGCATCCAGAATCAGCCTGCCACGTCAATAAAATTTACACGCCCCAGGTCACGGCCATGACCAAGGGCGTGACCTAATGTCACGGCTGTGACTCGCCGCAAGCATCCAGAATCAGCCTGCCACGTCAATTAAATTTACACGCCCCAGGTCACGAGCGTGACGAGGGGCGTGACTCAATGTCACAGGCGTGACTCATCCCGCGCCACTCCCCGCTTCTTCCCGCCAAAGATTCCCGCCAGCAGAACATTTTGAAGGTTACACGCCCTAGGTCACGGGCGTGACCTAGGGTGTGACACGCAAATTTTGTCAGCATTAAAGCCAGACTGCGCCCTTTCCGCTCCGAGATGATCGCGCGCCTTACACGCCCTTGGTCATGGGCGTGACCGAGGGCGTGTACCCAGAATTTTCAGCTATAAAAAGGCAGCTCCTCCAGATTATTTGTACACATTGTATTGGAGTCCAAGCCTCCATTTTCTTGCTTTATTTCTGTATTTTCAAGTATTCCAGCTTTACTTTTTCTTGCACTTGTAAGTTCTCTTTCAATAGTTGCAATCTCTTTTCTTGAATTAATAAAATTTGTTGTTTTTATTCGTTCATTCTTTTAGTTTGTCCGCCTCTCTTTTCATTAGTTATAATCTTCTAGTCAGTTACTTTTCTTATTGCAATCAAATCAAAGTTCTATTTGATAGAACAATAGAGATCGTCTTGAGTAAGAGTAATCAACACGCCCAAATTTTTATACGACCTTGGTTTTTATAAAGCCTATACTACATCCGACACGGTACACTTGACGTTGTCGTTTGCAAGCATAGTTTTGCTCATCAGGGTGTTTCTTGGTTAATTTAACTTTCGTATCTCCTTGATCTCACCCTAAAATGTCTAGAATTTCCCCTAGGAATATCTGTATGCTACCTAGACCTTCTCCCTGTTTTCCTGAAGAATACCTTGATTTCTCGAGAAATGCCCTTGATTTCTCGAGAAATGCCATTTATTTCTCGAGAAATGTCATTTATTTCTTGAGAAATGCCTCCTGCAACCCCGAGAACTGTCTTCCCCGATTTCTCGAGAAATACCTTGATCTCTCGAGAAATTCTTCTTCTTTTGGAGAATTTCTCTCTGTTTTCTCGAGAAATGGTTCCTGTTTCTCGAGAAGTGCCCAGACCCTTTTCCTGTCCTCTCGAGAAATCCCTGCAGAAATGTTCCTTTGCTTCTCGAGAAATCCCTGAAGTCATCCTTCCCATTTTCTCGAGAACTTCCCTCTGTTTCTCGAGAAATACCTTTCATTCATCGAGAAATGTCTTCTCCTTCTCGAGAAATGCCTGTCCATTCCTAAGTCTTTGAGCTATGTCTCAGATCTCTTCTCTCTCTTGGAACTTTGAATCTTCAAAAGTGTATAGGGATGTTTTCAACGTCTATTTTGTGCCCTTGATCATGGTTACCTCCTGCCTAAGATCTTTTACCTGCTGTGGCTATGCAAATTTTTGGGTTTCCTTTATGATCATTTTGAGAGGTGTTTCCTTCATTTGTGACCTTATCCTTTGGTCTCATTCCTGTTTTGTCCCTTGGGCTAAATCTCGGGTGTTTACTTCATTTGTGATCCTATCCTCAGGGTATCCTGGTGATTGTTTTCTCGGGCTTCGTCTCGTGCCAAAATTAAAGAAATTAATTAATATGAACCATTGCCTTTAGCCTTGCACTGGGCCATGTTTGGGGGGCAGTGGGGATTTGTTGTAGCCTTGCATGGTGGCCATTTTAGAGGTGAACCGCAGGCTTGGCCTGTGGTCCCGAGGGCTATGTTTGGGTGGTTGGGGATAGAGAAACCCCCACCCATTTTTGGGCTTTGGGTGGCAGAGGATAAAGGACCGCCCCGCTTAATTTTGAGCTGACCAGTCTCTTTAAATAAATTTTGCAAGATAATTGAACTATGCTTGTTCCTCTATTTGGTATTTGGTGCACTTGGTGCATTGTTTAGTTATGTGCTTGGAGTTTCCTTTTCTGTAAGTGTTGGGCTTGGGTTGGTACCCCTTATGCCTTATTTACTTTACGTCTTGTTTCTCTGCCACTTGTAAATCTCTTGCTGAGGCGTTCTTTGTTTTATTGAATGCCTCAGGTTCTGAGCCATAGAGGCTAGTAGTATAGCCCAGAGTCTTCGAAATTTTAGTTGCTATTTTACCCCGCTGCTGCGAGGTAGTTGTTGTTAGTTTCCTTCTTGCGTTCAGACATGCTAGTTTGGAGCCAATGGGTTAGTGTCAGGTTGTTGACGGCCGTTGTGCTTCTTTTTGATACTTTATAGTTTAATTTCCAGTTAAATGCCACTGCTTTTAGATCTTGTGTATCTTGCTCTCTGGGAATGATTTATGTTTAGGTGCATTATTGTTATAAAATGGCTTTTCCTTCATCCTCATTGCATTCTTTTTAACTGAAATCCTTATCTTTAAAGTCTCCTAAAGGTATTTTCTATACTTATACTACGCCTAGATATGTGCATATCATTTACTTTATGTCCTGTCATCACGTGCATTTAGGACCTTAAGTGAACTAAATCAAGTATTTTCTGCTGCAATTACATATATTTTCCCGGTGGACTAGTTGATCCACGAACTGAGAGACACAGTTCTTACCCAAAACCCTAATAAATGATTTCAAATGATAATCTATCATGTAAATATGTTTTTATTAAATAAGTAATAAGTTCCCGCCTGAGTGTCTGCAGTTGTCTCCTGCATGACGTGGCATCATGATGCGTATTTTCTCTTACTCTTATATTCCTAAATTCAGAGAAAATGCGGGTTGTGACAGTTGGTATCAGAGCTAGGTTAGTTCGACAAGTTGGTCGAGCGACTAATTCTGATATAGTTTAGTTGTTTGGTTTCATTGCATACACACACCGATGTGTCATCAGTACATCTTGGCTGAAGCATGAGTACTACACTCATAGCATGATAAGAAGTATATGGGGCATATTATGTAGTATGGGATGCATAATATGTGTTTGTATATGGATCCACCATAGGTGGCAACATGTGACGGTTATGTAGTATGTGATGCATAACCATTATCACATGGATGCCCATTAGCACATTTTTCCTTTTCGTTACATGCAATATTATGTAGTATGAGAAGCATAATATTTCATGCATACGCCGCTCATAACAAGCATTAAGGCCTTTATTAGAATGCATAGCACAACATACATTACATAGTATTGCATAAGCACACGTACAAAGCTAAGTACTTATATGATGACACACGTACACCCATGATTTCAAAACGAACACAAGAAAATTCATGCATTCATGACTCTTGCACATGAGTCAAGATGGATGATGTAGTATCATCCCCAAATTTAGCATAGCATTATGAAAATCCCAGAGCAAGGTGGTAACAATGGCAAGTATCTGTACATGTATGTTCTGAACCAGGCAGAGTAGCTTTAGTGTAAGCTTAAGTTTTGATTGTAGGTTTATGCATTTAAGCAGAAATGGTGCGTAAGCAAGTCGCGACTAGATCAACTCCTCAGTCGGAGGGCGAGTCGTCCGGAGCGCAGTGTGAAGCTTTGATCGAGAGTCTGCGCCAGAGCAATAAGGCTCTGACGAGGAAAATGGTTGCGATGCAGTCGCAAGTTGAGGCGTTGTTGTCTGCAGGTGCAAGGCAGCAAGCCGCGGTGCAGGCCCCCAAAGTAGAGCAGACCTTACCTACCCCTCCTACTCCCATGGTACCCCAGTAGCGTTACCGCCAGAAATTAACTTCATTTTGCACTTTCAAAGGTTGGGTCCTCCATCGTATGACGGTCGAGCTAACTTCATGGCCTTGGACGATTGGCTTATAACCATGGAGGAGATGTTGTCGTATTTAGGGATCGCTGTGTACCAAAGGGTTATGATTGCCGTGTACCAGCTAAAGGGCCTCACAAAGAGATAGTGGTTGAGAGAGAAGGAAGACCTTACTGGAGGATGTACGTGGGAAACCTTCAAAGGGATGCTGATAAGGAAGTTCCTGCCGTCGGTGGAACAAGACCGGTTAATGAATGATTTCCTGCATCTGAAGCAGAGGCAGCTCTCGGTGAGTGAGTATGAAATAGAGTTTTGCAAGTTGAGCAGGTTTGCTCCGGCCTTTGTAGACTCAAAAGAAGGTAGGGTGAAGAGATTTTTAGGTGGTCTCCGTAGCGACATCCAGCAGCTGGCCAGCGCGTACAGGTCGGAGAAGTACGCCGAGGTAGTAGAGGCAGCGCTGAAGGTTGAGGCAATTGATAATGCCAAGAATCGAGGATCAATAATGAAGAAGGGAAAGAGAAAGGCCGGAGAAGAAGGGAATTCTGGTGCACCTGGCTCAGTCTTGAAGAAAAGAGGTGGTGAGGTCTGCAGTTTCTGTGGCCGCTCTGGCCATCCGTTTGAAAAGTGTTTCAAGAGGAAAGGAGTTCAAAAGTATCAGCGAGTGCTGGCGATTCAAGGTGCTCCGAAGGGAGAGGTGCTCTTCCCGTTGTGCAAGCAGAAGGGGCATGATGCGGCCAGTGTTGGACCAAGGAGAAAGTCTGTTTCAATGCCCGCGAGTTCAATCCCCGTTGCAGCCAGTTCCACTTCGATCCTTGCCGCCACCGCAGTATCAGGATAAAGGAAGAGGAAAGCTGAACGTGTTAACCCAGGAGCAAGCGCAGTCTTCGACCCAAGTGATCGCAGGTTAGACCTTAAGACAGCTGTTAAGTCGTGATTCCTTTTAGTTTCGCTGTATTAGACTAGTTTCTTTTTCGCGCTTATAGGGAGATTTAAGGTAAAGAATCATTGGGCGCGTCTTCTTTTTGATTCGGGTGATACCCATTCGTTCGTGGAAAGGACTTTCGTCGAGGGTCATCGTTTGACCCCTGAGCTGGGCAAGGATTCGTTCCTCATTAAGTTTCCTTCTGGTGATTTGGTATCCTCGAACCAGTGCGACCGAAGTTGCCCCATTCTCTTAGGAGATTTCTTGGCTATTGCTGATCTCAAGGTGTTGGACCTAGAAGACTTTGACGTGATTTTGGGTATGGACTGGTTGTCCAGTTATGATGTTGTCATCTGATACAAGGAAAAGCGTCTGGACTTTGTGATGGACAACGGTCATCCCATGAGCATTTTTGGATCTCCATGCCAGAGTTCCCCGATAATTTTTGCGGTATGTGTTCGGAAACTGTTAAATTCCGGTTGCTTGGCTTACCTTGTTTCGGTGTTAGAAACTGTTAGTGGTTCACCGTATATCGAGGGTGTTCCGGTGGTGCGAGAGTTTCCTGATGTCTTCCCTGTCAGTCTTCCTGGTCTTCCGCCTGATAGAGATGTGGAGTTCATTATTGATCTTGAGCCTGGTACTCGTCCCATCGCTAAGGCACCGTATTGTATGGCCCCGCGTGAGCTAGAAGAGTTGCGGACTCAGTTAGATGAGATGTTGCAGTGTGGATTCATTAGACCAAGTTCTTCGCCCTGGGGTGCTCCAGTGTTGTTTGTGAAAAAGAAGGATGGTTCTATGAGGTTGTGCATTGATTATAGGGAGTTAAACAAGGTGACCATCAATAATAGGTATCCGTTGCCGAGGATAGATGATCTGTTTGATCAGTTGCATAGTAGTTCAGTGTTTTCGAAGATTGACCTTCGATCAGGCTTCCATCAGTTGAGGATCCGTGAGTCGGACGTTCCCCGGACTACCTTTTGTTCCCATTATGGTAATTTTCAGTTTCTAGTTATGTCTTTTGGTTTGGCGAATGCACCCTCTGTGTTTATGGGCTTGATGAACTGAGTGTTCAGAGAATTTCTGGATTATTTTGTAGTGGTATTCATCGATGATGTGTTGGTATATTCCAGAAGTGCTGAGGAGCATGCTACGCATTTGCGCTTAGTATTGTCTACTCTTAGAGAGCACAAGTTGTATGCGAAAGCTGAGTAAGTGCGAGTTCTGGCTTCCTCAGGTGTCCTTTCTGGGTCATGTTGTGAACAAGGACGGAATTACTGTAGACCCAGCTAAGATTTCTGCTATGTTGGATTGGAAGACGCCTTCAACGCCTACGGAGATAAGGAGTTTCTTAGGGTTGGCTGGGTACTATAGGAGATTTGTTCAAGGATTCTCAGCGATGTCGGTACCTTTAACTAAGCTTACCCAGAAGAATACCGCTTTCATTTGGAGCGATAAGTGCGAAGAAGCCGTTTAGGAATTAACGAGGCGTTTATGCAGTGCTCCTGTGTTGGCCTTACCGATCGAAGGAGTGGAGTATACTGTTTATGTGGACGCATCTCACATTGGACTAGGGTGTGACTTGATGCAAGAAGGAAAGGTGATTGCCTATGGGTCTAGACAACTGAAAGTTCATGAAAAGAGTAACCCTACGCATGACTTAGAATTTGCTGCAGTAATTAATGCCCTAAAGCTCTGGAGACATCTGTTATATGGAGTGTCAAGCAAGATTTTCACGGATCATAAGAGTCTGAAGTACGTTTTCATCCAGAAGGATTTGAATTTGAACCAGCGCAGGTGGTTGGAGTATGTTGCGGATTATGAAGTTGATATCCTGTATCATCCGGGTAAGGCTAATGTGGTGGCCGATGCCCTGAGCGGAAAGACCGCGCATGTCTTCAATCTCTCTGTGCAGTCCTTAGTGGAGGAGTTTATGTTGATGGATATCTCAGTCGGTAGTAGTACCGCACCTTCGAGTATTGAAGCTGAAGAGCCTTTTTGGATTACCCTTATAAGACTGCATCAGAAGGAAGATCTTGATTTGCAGCATCTTCGGAGTAGGACTGAGAAAGGGGAACTGCCAGACTTTTCAATCAATGATAAAGATACCCTGATGTATTGAGGTAGATATTGCATTCCCGCATCAGAAGATATTCGAGCAAAGATCTGTAATGAAGCGCATGACTCAAGTGTTTCCTATCATCCTGGTTCCACAAAAATGAACAAAGACCTGAAGCAGATCGTTTGGTGGTCAGGTATGAAGAATGATATAGCCAGATATGTTTCTGAATGTTTTACCTGCCAGCGCGTTAAGGCAGATCATAAGAGGACTGGAGGTAAACTGAACCCTTTGGATATTCCAAGCTGGAAGTGGGAGAGTATTTCAATGGACTTCATTATTGGTTTACCGAGATCTCCCGGAGGACACGATTCAGTATGGGTCATAGTTGACAGATTGACAAAGTGTGCTCACTTTGTGCCTTATATGATCGGCTACTCTATGGAGAAAATAGCAGAACTTTATTTGAATGAAGTCATTAGATTGCATGGTGTTCCCGTGAGCATTGTGTCGGATCGGGATTCCAGATATATGTCTCGCTTCTAGAGGAGTTTGCAGGGAGCTTTGGGTACTGACCTCAGATACTCTACCGCTTACCACCCTCAGACCAATGGTCAGACGGAGAGAGTGAATCAAATTTTGGATGATATGATCAGGTGCTATATTTTGGATCATGGAGGATCATGGGATAAGCGTCTTGGGTTGATGGAATTTGCCTACAATAGCAGTTATCAGGAAAGCTTACAAATGGCCTTCTTTAAGGCTCTATATGGGAGGCGTTGCCGAACTCCCATGTTTTGGGCCGAGGTTGGCGAGAGTCTGTTGTTAGGCCCAGAGGCTTTGGAAGAGATGAGCGTTGTCATGACTCATATCCGCGAGAAGCTACGTATTGCTCAAGAGCGGTATGAGAAGTATGCCAATCGGAGAAGGGTGGATCTAGAGTTTGCCGTCGGAGACTTAGTGTTCTTGAAAGTTTCTCAGATGCCGGGCGTTAAGAGATTTGGAAGGAACCACAAGTTGGATCCCCGGTATGTGGGACGTTTCCATATTGTTGAGCGCATCGGAGCGTCAGCTTATAGATTGGATTTGCCTGCTCCCTTCCCTAATGTTCACGATGTGTTTCATGTGAGCCAGCTGAGGAAGTGTTTGTGTAGTGGTCGGCTTGTTCTTGATTCGGTGCCCGTATTACAGCCCAACCTTTCCTATGTAGAAGAGCCTATCCGAATCTTGGAGACTCAGGAGCGTGTGTTGCAGAAGAACACGATCCCGATGGTTAAAGTTCTTTGGAAGAATCGGGGCATCGAGAGCGCAACTTGGGAGCTGGAGTCTGCCATGAGGAAGACCTATCCTAGCCTCTTCTCTTAGAGTCCAGGTAAATCTTAGACCAAAGAATATTTGAGTTTGTTTCTGTATCTTTCTTGATCGTTGGATTTCAAGTTTCGGGTCGAAACTTCTTTTTAGGGGGAGTGACTGTAACGCCCCTGATTTTCATTAATTATTTTTGCGTAGCCATTATGACATAATTTTGCCGTAAGGGCGTTACGTCAGCTTGTCAGGATTAGTTTTGGGCCTTAGCTTAGTTAAAGTATGTAATTTTGATCGAGCGTGCAAAATTTTGTGACGTTTCGAGTTAAAGGGACTGTTTTGGGTAGTTATCAAGATTTTAGCTTCGGGAAGCTTTATCCCGAGTTTGGCTCGTCGAAATTGAATTCTGACTTCGCCGTTGGTTTTGTAGCGCCGTTTTTCTGTTAGGGTGCGAATTTCATGAAAATCCGAGGTGATTTAGTTGCCCTCACAGTTTAAGTAAAAGCGAGTATTATTTAATTAATTAATTATGGAAATTAGGGTTTATATAAATACCTAAAATCCCTAACCCTATTCATCTTCTTCCCCTTTCGGCCGACCAAGAGTTCTATCGGGCGAGAGAGTGAGAGTGGCGTATCGTGAAGCTTCCGGCCGGCGATTCGAAGGCTGTAGTGGTCGGAATCGTGTTTGGATAGTGGATTCGGAAAGCTCTCGGCGAGATCTTCGTTCTAGTGGTGTGTTTTTCCCGTTTTGTGGAATTTTTTGAGTCAAGGTAGTGACCTAACTCCTCTTTTTGGCCCGAAAAGTTTCAGGTTTTCGTGCTTGAGTGATTTCTTAGCCGATCCAAAGCTTTTGGAGCGGAGATCTTCGAGTTTGCAAGGTTTAAGGCAAGTGGCAAATTCTCTTTCTCTTTCGTTGTTGAAGTGTCGCCTTCTTGCTTGAGTTCTTATCGCATTGGTTAACTCTTGACCTTGGGGTGTTTCTTGGTTAATTTAACTTTCGTATCTCCTTGATCTCACTCTAAAATGTCTAGAATTTCCCCTAGGAAAATCTGTATGCTTCCTAGAACTTCTCCATTTTTTCCTGAAGAATACCTTGATTTCTCGAGAAATGCCCTTGATTTCTCGAGAAATGACGTTTATTTCTTGAGAAATGCCGTTTATTTCTCGAGAAATGCCTCCTGCAACCCGGAGAACTGTCTTCCCCGATTTCTCGAGAAATACCTTGATCTCTCGAGAAATTCTTCTTCTTCTCATGAATTTTCTCTCTTTTCTCGAGAAATTGTTCCTGTTTCTCGAGAAGTGCCCAGACCCTTTTCTTGTCCTCTCGAGAAATCCCTGCAGAAATGTTCATTTGCTTCTCGAGAAATCCTTGAAATCATCCTTCCCATTTTCTCGAGAACTTCCCTCTGTTTCTCGAGAAATACCTTTCATTCCTCGAGAAATGCCCGTCCATTCCTAAGTCTTTGAGTTATGTCTCAGATCTCTTCTCTCCCTTGGAACATTGAATCTTATAAAGTGTACAGGGATGTTGTCAACATCTGTTTTTACCCTTGATCATTTTGAGAGGTGTTTCCCTCATTTGTGACCTTATCCTTAGGTCTCATTCCGGTTTTGTCCCTCGGGCTAAATCTCGGGTGTTTACTTCATTTGTGATCCTATCCTCAGGGTATCCTGGTGATTGTTTTCTCGGGCTTCGTCCTGTGCCAAAATTAAAGAAATTAATTAATATGAACCATTGCCTTTAACCTTGCATGGTGGGTCGTGTTTGGGGGGCATTGGGGATTTGTTGTAGCCTTGCACGGTGGCCATTTTAGAGGTAAACCGTAGGCTTGGCCTGTGGTCCCGAGGGCTGTGTTTGGGTAGTTGGGGATAGAGAAACCCCCACCCATTTTTGGGCTTTGGGTGGCAGAGGATAAAGGACCGCCCCCGCTTAATTTTGAGCTGATCAGTCTCTTTAAATAAATTTTGCAAGATAATTGAACTATGCTTGTTCCTCTATTTGGTATTTGGTGCACTTGGTGCATTGTTTAGTCCCGTGCTTGGAGTTTCCTTTTCTGTAAGTGTTGGGATTGGGTTGGTACCCCTTATGCCTTATTTACTTTACTTGTTGTTTCTCTGCCACTTGTAAATCACTTGCTGAGGCGTTCTTTATTTTATTGAATACCTCAGGTTCTGAGCCATAGAGGATAGTGGTATAGCCCGGAGTCTTCGGGAGTTTTAGTTGCTGTTTTACCCCGCTGCTGCGAGGTAGTTGTTGTTAGTTTCCTTCTTGTGTTCAGACATGCTAGTTTGGAGCCAATGGGTTAGTGCCAGGTTGTTGACGTCCGTTGTGCTTCTTTTTGATACTTTATAGTTTACTTGCCAGTTAAATGCCACTACTTTTAGATCTTGTGTATCTTGCTCTATGGGAATGATTTATGTCTAGGTGCATTATAGTTATAAAATGGTTTTGCCTTCATCCTCATTGCATTCTTTTTAACTGAAATCCTTATCTTTAAAGTCGCCTAAAAGTATTTTCTATACTTATATTACGCCTAGATATGTGCATATCATTTACTTTATGCCATGTCATCTCGTGCATTTAGGACCTTAAGTGAACTAAATCAAGTATTTTCCGCCGCAATTACATATATTTTCTCGGTGGACTAGTTGATCCACGAACTGAGAGACATAGTTCTTAACCCAAACCCTAATAAATGATTTAAAATGATGATCTATCATGTAAACATGTTTTGATTAAATACGTAATAAGTTCCCGCCTGAGCGTCTGCAGTTGTCTCTTGCATGATGTGGCATCATGACGCGTATTTTCTCTTACTCTGATATTCCTAAATTTGGATAAAATGCGGGTTATGACACTGGGCGTGTACCCTCTCGCGCTTCTTCGCATCAAAGCTTCCCGCTAGCAGCTAGTTTGAAGGTTACACGCCCTCGATCATGGGCATGACCGGGGGGCATGACACATACGAAACACCTATATTGAAGCCAGACGTCGCCCTTCCCGCTACAGCTAATCACGTCCCTTACACACACTTGGTCACAAGCGTGACCAAGGGGCGTGTAACCCCAATTTTTCAGCTATTTAAAGCCAGCTCCACCAGAAGTTCACGGACGAATTTTTGGGAGTTCAATTCTCCTTTTCTTGTTTTTAGTATTTCTTGTAGTTCTTTTTCTTCTTTCAATTTGTATTTTCAATTAAATGGTTTTGTAGCTTTCAATTCCTAGCTTGTAACTTTCTTTAGCAATTTAATAAAAATAGTTCTTTTGTTCTCTCATTTTCCTCCTCTTTTATTATGTACTCTTTTATTTTTGTTGATTCTTCAATCTCAATGAGTAGTTAATCTTCTATTAGTACTCGATCGAGATGATCCATGGAATGTTATAAGTCATGAAATAATTTATTGTTGCTCTTTCTCTTTTCAAAAATGCTTAAGATTTATCCTTGATTTTAAGATAACGAGATTATATTTTCGATATATAATTCTTGTTCTTGTTTTCGTACTTTAGTTAGTCGAAAGGCTCGTAATGCGAATTGATCACTCAAGGATAAAAAAGAGTAGAATGCAATCCTCGAGAAGGGACGATGTTACCATTCCGTATTGGAGTAAAAGCCAATAGTGGGATTCACCTCGTAATGCGAGTATTAGGTTATTGATTATAGAATGAGAATTCGGTTAATATTCCTAATATTAGTTGGGCGTATCCTCAACTCAAGGTGAGTTCATAATTCAGGAATCCCCACGGTCAAGGCTATTTTACTAAGAGAATACGATATTATTCTTTCTTCTTATTTTTTATCTCCGACGTGATTTAAAGATCGAGTGCTAATCGTTTTTGTTGTTGTTTTAATCTTCATTTAAATTCTTATCTCTTTAGTGCAAAAACCAATCCAAAGTTCTATTGATAGGATAATAGAGATTTTCTTAAAGTAAGAGTATTCAACTGCCCCGAGTCTAATACAACCTTGGTTTTATAAACCTATACTACTTTCGACGTGGTACACTTGCCATTATAATTGGCAGGCATAGTTTTGCGCATCACTAACATACAATGGGGAATCTGATCCATCCACTCACCTTCAAGCTTTTGAGTCGGTAGTTGCTTTGAGAACCCTCACTGATGCTACTAGGTGCAAACTCCTTGTGACGTCCTTTGATGGACAAGCGAGGGAATGGTTCTATGGATTGCATCCTCAATCCATCAGTTCTTTTGCGGAGCTGCATAGAGAATTCTTGCTTAGATTCTTTACTTCAAAAAGAGGAAAAGTGGCCCGACGGACATATTTGAAATAAGGCAGCGCAAAGATGAGACATGGGCTCGTTTCATTGATCGCTTTCAGAAGGAGATCATGGAGATACAGAACATTGATCCAGAAGTATACAGGGTTACTCTGATCCATGGCCTAAGAGAGGGGCCACTCAAATTTGAAGCCAACATCAGAGAACCAAGAACTTATCAGGAAATGATCAGCCTGACAAGCATGTTCATCAAGGGGGAAAAGAGTAACCCTGGTTATGTCGTAAAGCTGCTCAATGATAAAGATCCATCCAGCTCTTCTTCTACCTATCAACAACAATATCACCATCCACCTCGGCAAGGTTTTGAACCCCGTGCTTACAGGGGAAAACATTTCAGGCATAAACAACCTTCATTCAACCATCAACGGTTTCAGGAGTAGAAACCGTTGTTGGCCACCGCACCCACTCAATCCATGACAATTCCACAATGATGTCGGTGTATCTGCCGCAATACACTGCGCCATCACCTCCAGTCGCTCCATCCACTCAGTATGATGATTCTCAAGAATCATTTTCTCCTCTTAATATCACCATGGACGAGGTTGTCCAAATTCTACAAAAGAGGTCTGACTTTAAGAAACCTGCTCCTCTGAGGTAAGATATCAAAAATCGCAATCCAAACCTTTTCTGGGAATACCACAAGAAAGGAGGGCATCTGGACGAAAATTTTTGGGCCCTCTGCTTGTTGATTGAAAGACTCTTGGGAGAGGGAAAGCTCCAAGGACTGGTTAGAAAAGAGATGCCTACTGAACTGTCAACTTCAAAGGGGAAGGAAATGGTAGAAGTCAGTTGGGAGTGTGCTGATGTGGAGGATTTCGGCTGTTACAGCGACATTCATACTACTACCGAATGCATCAAAGTGAATGATGAGGGTCCCCTTGGTAACATTTATTGCATTCATGGAGGGGCTGGGCCTGAATCTTCTAGAAAGTCAAGTGTTGCAAGAGTCTTCAAACAGGAAGTGGCAGCCACTTCTACTTCTGCTCCAGAAAGATCGGTCGTTACCTTTGGCCAGGATGACCTTCCTCCGAATGCAAATCCATTCAATGATGACGTGGTAATTAAATTTATCATTAAAAATTACACGACGCATAAGATCCTGATTGACACAGGCAGCTCAGTCAATTTCCTCTTCCGCCCAACCTTTGAAGCCCTAAAGACTGGAAAGCCTCTGCTTTCCAAAGAAGGGCCCCTCTACGGCTTCTCAGGAGAGAAGAAGGAAGTAGAAGGATGCGTGAAGCTTCTGGTATCATTGGGAGACATTACAAAGCTTATTAATTTCGTGGTGGTGGACTCCCCAAGCAGCTATTGTGCCATCCTCAGAAGGCCCATCTGAATGCTTATCGAGTTGTGGTGTCTACTTTCCACTTGGCTCTCAAGTTTGCTGCAGAAGGGAGGAAATCAAATTCAGAGCGATCCAAAAGTGGCTCGGGAGTGCTATGTCCAAACGGTCAACATGATTACCGACACTCCACTTTCCGAGCTTCCGGCTGTTGTCCTTGAAGTAGCCGAGCTTCCAGAAGTTGCTGAAGACAGTAAAGAATGAGAAGGGGCTCACCTAGAACCTTCTTAGGTAACCCAAGAAGTCCCCATTGCTGAGGGAGAAGAGAAGAAGCTCGTCATCAATGCAGAACTGCCTGAAGAAGAAAAGGTTCAACTGATCTCCTGGCTTTTGGAGAATTTGGATGTCTTTGCCTGGTCGGCGGAAGATATCCCAGGAGTGGACCCGGATGTTGCTTGCCACCATCTCAATGTCTCCCCCGACTTCAAGCCAATTTAGTAGAAGAAAAGGGAGGTGGCAACTAATCTAGTAGTGCCAATCAGAGAAGAAGTCACCAAACTTCTTAAGGCCAATTATATTTCTGAAATTCAATACCCCACCTGGATGCCAGACGTTGTAATGGTGAAAAAATTAGGGAGGAAACCGCGGATGTGTGTAGATTTCATAAATCTTAATAAAGTGTGGCCTAAAGATTGCTACCCCTTGCCTCAGATAGTTGTTTTAGTTGATTCCGCGGTTGGGTATAATTTTATGAGCTTTTTAGATGCATTCTCCGGGTATCATCAAATTAAAATGCATAAGCCCGACATCCCTCATACGTCTTTTGTTGAAATGTTGAAGTGGAAGTTGGCGGTGTGGAGGGGTGTCCGAGCGGTCTGGCAAACCGCGCGGTATCGCGGTCTCCATCCACGGTCTTACCTCTTTGGTCTAGCCGTGGGTCTATTCGGCTTGACCACCGTCCTTCTATCCATGGCAGCCGAGGTGAGGCCACGCGGTCTGGTTCGTATGACCGCATGTCAGGCTGTTCTCTTTACTGTGCGGGTTGAGCTGCTGACCGCACAGGGTTATACTGGAACGAGCAGTCCGGTCTGATGACTGTCCAGGTTCTTGGTGGTGCGCGCGGACTAAGGTATTCTTAGTCGCGCGGTCTCCGGTTTGTGTTCGCATAGCCGGTTCTTCGGCGATCTACTGGTATATGCGGTCACTGGTGTTTGGTCGACTTGGCGGGTTGTTGCCCTAGTCGGCCTGGTGTGTTCGCGGTCTCTAGAGGAGGTCGAGTGGCAAACACAGGTGGTGAGCGTCATGACCGGGCGAGTTGTCATGATCGCGCGGCTTTCTGTTGAAGTCGGCGAGCTCACGGCGCAGAGCGATCTTGCTGACCGCACGGGTTGACCGGTCTCGGTAACGCGGTCAGAAGATGGTGACTCTATCTCATAGGGTGGTGACTGGATCAGGTCGAACGCCTATAAATAGGAGTCACTATAGCAGCAAAATTAATCGCACCAAGTGTAAGCTGAGCTCGCGCCTCTTTCTTGCGGTCTCATTTTGTGACCGGGCGGTTAGCTGATTGAACTTGTCTCTTGCAGGTTCTGCGGATTGTGCGGGCATCAGCGGTCACCTCTTCTTCTATAGGTGTTCAGGCGGGTTGTTGGAGTTCAGGAGAATCAGTGGAGGTCGTGGAGTTCTCAGTTGGTGTTGTTCAAGTAGCAGGCAGACAGTTCGGGCGATCTCGTTTCCTAGTCGCGCGAACAGTCAGGTCGGGCAGTCAGGCGGTCTCAGTGTTCAGACCGCTGGTTATCTTTCCTTCAGCATTGTATTTTTTCTCCTTGATTTTGTGTACTGGTGAAATAATGTCTCGCCATGTATACCTCGCACTGTAATGAAGATTTCTGCTAGCATCAATACAGATTGAAGTTGTTTTTCATGTGCTTCTGGTTGTTGGCTTGAACATTGAGTTATACTATTCCTTCTCACTCCTAGATCTTCAGAAAATTTCACATGGTATCAGAGAGAGGTTGGAGTGGATAGAGCAGTGAATAACTCATAGTTTCCATCGCCTTTGTGAAGAAGGAACCAGTGGTAGAGCCATGGAAGCAAGAGGTCTTGGAATTGAGATGCTCAACTCGACTAACTTAAAGAAGTGGAAGTCGTGTATACAGAGTTATCTTATGGGCGAGGACCTCTGGAGGTCGTTGGAGAAGATAGCACAGAGGAAGTTGTCCCAGTTGGGGATAATGGTCATGAGGTGAGGAACTGGAGGCGAATCAATGCCAAAGCAGAGTTCGCTCTGAAAAGGGCAATATCACCTGACCTGTTTGATCACATCTTGGGGTGTGGATCAGCTGCTGAGATCTGGAGAGCCCTAGATGGGCTGTTTAACAAGAAGAATGTGTCAAGACTTCAATTCCTAGAAAATGAGCTGGCTAGGTCGGCTCAGGGTGATCTTTCTATCTCTACGTTCTTCCTGAAGATGAAGAACCTATGCGCTGAGATTTCAGCACTGGATCCTGATGAGCCAATTTCTGAGGCGAAGCTGAAGAGGCACATCATCTGTGGCTTGCGGAAGGAGTATGTGGCCTTTGTGACGTCGGTGCAGGGTTGGGCAAATCAGCCGTCTCTGCTAGAGCTGGAAAATCTGCTTACTTTGCAGGAGAGTCTGGCAAGGCAGATGGTGGGGGTGTCAGTGTCTGGGGGAGATGGCGAGGTTCTCTTCACCGGGAAGAAGAAGAAGTGGGATAAGAAGAAAAAGACCACTGGAGGCAATGGGCCTTCAACTTCTGGACAGCAGGAGAGGGGCTATGCTCCCAAGGCTGAAGGGAAGAAGAAGGGAGAAGGACCAAAATGCTTCAGGTGCGGAAAGCTTGGTCACATCAGGAAGGATTGCCAGGTGAATCTTTAGCCAGGGCATGTTGCTGCAGGGAAGGAGGAAGCTGAGGCCAGGCAGAAGGATGGAGGATGGGGAGGAGACTTCTCGACTTCTGTTAGAGCTGCATCTCCTATCAACTATCAGGAGGACTGGAACGTGGACTCGGTGTGTGGTCATCACCTCACCGGGGACGAGTCAAAGCTTACTTCAGCACATCCCTATTCAGGTAATGATGCCATTATAACTGCTGATAATACTGTGCATAGTGTCGAGAAGGTGGGGGTGTTGAATTTGTTGAAGTGAAGTGGAGGAGACCGGGCGGTCTGAATTTGGGTGACCGCAGAGACCGCGCGGTCTGTGTTAGTGATTTGCCGGTCTGTTCTAGCGGTCTGCTGATTGGCCGTTCTGTTCTTGTTTGCTGCGGTCAGTTCCCGGGTTGTTCTGCTTGGTTGGCCTGTCTTCTTTGTTGGAAGACCGGGCGGTCTGTTTTGTGTAACCGCTGTGTCCGGGCGGGTTATGCAGGTCGATCTGGCGACTTGTCTGAAGTCGGACAGTTGTCCTTGGCTTGCTCTTGGAGATCTAAGGAAGGTGTGTCTTGTGTCCGTGCGGCTTATGCGCGGTCTTGTGTTCGCGCGACTTGTGCGCGATCTGCCTGCTGATCTGCGGTCTTGGACGGAAGGTTGTCCAAGTTGTGTGATCGCGCGGTCTGCTCTTTGAGACCGCTGGCGATCTGGCGGGTGGTGATTGTATCCTTCTTGTGGCGGTGACGACATCCATCTTGTCGCATATACATAGGGGTGTATGGCCCGTCATTCATAACGAGAACTGTAAGAACTAGAGCCTGGGTTAATTTGTGCGGTCTCAACTTTGAGGTCGGGCTGTCTCGGAAGCGAGTTGACTGTTTGTTGTGTTTGCAGGTTTGCGGTCAGCAGGTTGCGGTCTCTTTCCTTGGTGATTCCCAGCGGCTTGAATAAACAGTTCGGCAGTGGTTTGTCTGCGAACTGGTTTATGGTGTTCTTGTGCTGTTCGCATCGAGCTCAGCGATCAGGAAACCTTCAGCGGTTAGGCAATCTGAGTTGCGGTCTGGCGACAACTGTTCTTCGTTCAATTCAATAAGCTCCAGTTTGTGCGGTCTGAGGTGGCGGTCTTAAAGTGCAGGCGGCCTGTCTGTTTTCTGTTCGCGCGGTCTCAGGTCAAGCCGGGCGATCTTTGGAGCTGTGCGGTCTGAGCGGTCTCTGCTTTGTCAAGCCGCTAGTTTTGCTTTTTAGTGTTTTGTTCTTCTCTCCTTCGTGATTCTTATGAATCATTTCTCGCCATGTATACCTCGCACTGTAAATCAAGTTTGTGATTCAATAAAGTCTTTTGTGTTGCTGTATGGCATTGTGGTTATTTGGCTATAACTCAGTTGATGCAACTCCTGCTTACTCCTAAACGATTCAAATCAAAAAATTTAACATGGTATCAAAGCTAGGTTGTTGGACTGGATAAGCAGTGATCAACTTGAGTTGCCATCGTCTTTGTGAAGAAGAGACCACATAGATTGCCATGGAAGGTGGATACGCAAGAGGGCTTGGTATTGAACTCCTTACATCGACTAACTATATGAAATGGAGGTCATGTATGGAGAGTTAATTACTAGGCGAGGATCTATGGGAGATAGTTGGAGGAGAAGACACACAAGAGGTGTTTCTAGCAGGAGATAATATGGCAGAGGTAAAACTTTGGAGGAGGAATAATGCTAAGGCAGAGTTCACACTCAAGAGGGCTATCTCACCAGAGCTATTTGATCACATCATTGGATGTAAATCTGCTGCTGAGAATTGGACGTCTGATGCGATATTTCGGCAAGTGCACCGGTCGCACAAGTAATAAATGTTGGGAATAAGATCCCCGAGTGTCGGTCTCTTGAGGAATGCAGGTTGGGTGAACGAATCGCGTTGTGTGACAATTGTTACACAAGCGGGAACAAACATAAAAAGTGGGGGTTTGATTTGGTTTCCAACTGTTAACAACAATAAAAGAAATGTGGGTCGAAATCACCGCTTCGCAAGGCGAGATGGATGCCGCGGCCGCGATGCCGAGCTTCGTGAGGCGGATGGACGGTGTGCATGCGAATGAAGTGATCACTAATGCGGAGAGTGAGGGTCGCAAACACTTCTTCGCAAATCGCCGTTAGCTCTTGCTAACGGGAATCGAACACGATGAGTGCGTGAGTGAGTGAGTGGAGGCGAGACGCATCACAAGCAAATACTGAAGAACAGAGAAGAAACAACCATTGCATTTAAACTAAACATCATGATATTCAAGTTTAAATGATTCAAAGAAGTAGAACAAAGGGGGGAGGAAGAAATCAACCAATGGACGAAGACTAGCGGCCGTTCACGGCCGGAATGGTAGTTTGTCAAGCTACCTCCGGACTCGGGCGGTCTGTGCTTCCGGCATTGAGAGACTATCACGACCTCTCCACGTGCTTCCGTCGTGTTCTACCTCAGGATTGCTATTCTTCTCACCGGATAGAACTGGAGACGGCTTGCTTGAGTGCTTGCGGATGGCGGAGAATGATTCCGGACGATGGAGGAATGCTTAGAATGGCCGGAGATAACTTCCCCTTGCGGAGGAGATGAGATACAGGTGGCTGGAAGTGGAAAACGGCGGCGTACGGACTGTAAATCGCGCTCCCGGAACCGAATTATCCCTAATTTGCGGATCAGGACATTATATAGGCGCTGGCGAAAATACTGTGCACGGTCATTGGCGCACGACCAGTGGTCGTGCGCGCTGGAGTTCTGTGATCGTGCGCCTGCCTGGGTGGAGCCTGCAATGTAAGAAGTTTATCAAATACCATGTTCGCACGACCAGTGGCGCACGACCGGTGGTTGTGCGCACTATCGTAGGTGGTCGTGCGCACTGTCCGAGACAGAACTCATAAAATTGATGTTAAGTGCGCACGAATAGCGGCGCACGACCAGTGGTCGTGCGCAATAAAACTAGCGATCGTGCGCAGTGTTCCTGTACAGAATTGCACCGGGAACACCTGCACGACTCCTGTTCCAGCACAACCACGAATCCAGCCACTGAAAGTGGCACTTAACAAAGCATGAAAACTACTAAAAATGAAGAACATGAAATAACACCAAAAACGGGCCTAGAGGTGTACTTAGCATGGAGTTTCAAATATGAGCTGAAACAGGGCTAAAGTGCAGTGGAATGACTCGAAAAGCGGCCCAGATGAGTCCATAAATGTGTATATGATCAGGACTCATCGCACCCCCAGACTTACCTGTTTGCTCGTCCCGAGCAAACGAATTCGGCGGAGTGTGAAAATGGCAGTTAATAAAGGAAATTACACAAAGGAGTACGGTGCGAAGTAACAAAAGCATGCTAATAGAAATTTAGTAAAAAGAGATTCTAACTATGCTAACTAACTTACAAAAGTATTAGATCGTAAATAAAGATTTATCAATACTCAGTTGGTGAATTGTGAAGAACTTGAATGATCGTGCCCGGTGTGAAAGTAACAAGCCACTAAGGAGGGTGTTGCACAAGATCAGGGTTCAGGAATAACTCCGTTGAAATCCATCAACGACGAGAACCATAAGCTTGCCCGGTCACACTCTCTCCACGGCGCTAGCAAACTCATGAGATAAATCAATAGGACTTTTGGATTATTTTGGGGCTTAGGTTGCGGTATGATATTCAAGGATAAACACGAAGGCTACGCAACCAAATTGAGTCAACGGAACGCTGCACCCAACAAAGCCTAGAATAAAGCTCGTGTGACACACCCCCAGACTTATCATAAAAACTAGGTGTGCACACGGCCTACTTCACAAATACCAACAGATTTTCTATTACACTCGGGAGGATTTCTTTTCAATACAATTTGTTTTTTAATTTCATTTCAATAACCTATTTTTCTTCTTTTTCTTATCCTCCGGTTGGTTCATAATCAGCAAATAAAAATTATTTTTCCTTCGCATCACATAGATTCCAAACATCACACTAATAGAATAAGAGTACAGTTAAACAACTATTTGGTTGCGAAAGTAGGGTGAGCTTCAGGATTTGGTGAATGGAGGAGGAGCTGAAACAAAGAAGTGGTAGGCGCAAATGTTGGCTTGCAAAGGTGAGCGAATAGGACAGGGAAAGACAAGGCTCAAACTAGCCAAAAGGTGGCCTACATAACATTTAACTCGAAGAATCGCTCGCACCCATGCTTCAAGAGTCGCTTGGGGCAAGTTCTAGCCACCGAGAAAGATAATCCTTCCCCCCGACTCGGGCAATACGAGACTAATGAACGTCTACACACATTCCTATGCTACCGTTTGATTCACGCCGGATTCACCAAATTTTTGAGTAAAGTAAACAATATTTACACTAGTAGAAAAATATAAACTAAAAGCATAAAAAGAAATTGAATCTACACGAATTCCTACGAGACATGAGCACTCGACTAGGAGCACTACAGGAGTCAACATTTTACTCCGCCTCATAATCCTAAGCCAGCACAATGATTTTCCAAATCACACAAAAAGACAAATTCAACTCGCGACGTGCCAACGGCTAAGCGCGCTCAAGTGGGTGCTGTGGTGTGCAATGAAAATAAACAAAACATTTTAAAAGAAATCTTCTAGCATGAGGTTGCAGCTCGTGCGCAAAGTGGACTACAACGTGCTCTCCCCCAGACTTAATCTCAACATCACATCACAAAAACTGAAAGCTAGGGGGGAGAAGTGTTACCCAATGCTCAGAATTGAGCATACCAGACGATTGCTTTAATTTCATGAACAATCCGCAACTTCAGCCATCACAAGGAACAAAGCACACCTGCAGGCAACACACTAAAAGCAGCAAAATATAAAAACTGAATTAAAACATGTGAGAGAAATAAAAATTGGGAAATCTGGGTTGTCACCCATGGAGGTGAACCTGTTCCTGCGAATAAGATTAAGCACACGCACACATAACAAAAGGGATGAAAAATGATAAATTCTCAAAACGATGCCCAGAAGAGCATCCAGAATCAAAGTGTTATTATTACAACAAAATAAAATAAGTTCATGCGACTCAAAGAAACATAAAAAAACAGCAGCAAGAAAAAATAAAAGTTCAGGAGAAGGAAAGATAACTACTGGGGTTATTGTCATCCCAGCACGACTTATTCAAAAACTAAAGGTTCTAGCTAATGGGCGTATGAAAAAGGAAATGAACAGGTAACTGTTCTAATACGCGTATCGGTAGCAGGTACCGATACAGCGACAGAACAGTTACTCCTCTACCTAAATAATAATACCTACATAACGCAGGTAGAGGAAACAGAAAGTAAGAAGAGGAGGAGATATCCTCACTCAACTCACCAAACACATCCTTGCCTAGCAAGGTGTCGTCAACAGGGAGGTGGCAGGAGGAAAAGGCAATGAGTGGAGCTTCCTCAACGGAGGGGGAGTCAACCTCCTCACATGAGAGGATGCTCTCATCATTGACTTGAGCATTAAGCTCCAAGTCCTCCTGGGGTACCTGTGAAGACTCAACCTGCACAGGCTCGGATGAAGAGGGGAGATCGAGAAATAAACAAGACGAAGAACATAAATAATCAAAAATCGGGGGAGTGGTTCCGGACTCACTCCCGTCAGGCTGGGTAAGTAAAATAATGTTTGCATTGTCCTCAATGCTATAAGGTTCGGCGGGATCAACAGTGGACATGCCTAAGATTTGGACTTCCTCCACCGGTGTTAAGGAAAACTCCTCTTCACCTAGAAGGTTGTCCTTCTCCATAGGAGTAGGTACAATACTAAGATCAACAGCCTCCTCTTGCGACACATCATCGACAATGTCGTCAGAGACGAATGTAGTATGCACAACAGTGGGAATAATAATGCTCGGATAAAAGTCGAGCACCGATTCCTCACAAAGAATCGAATCCACTAGAGGTGGTGGATGCACATGGAGAATAGGCTCATCAATGTCGGTGCATAGATCAGCCGCACATCCGGTGACCGTGTCCATGCCATACCCTTCAAGATGTGAAGGTGACAAAGACACATAACCGGATGTTGAAGGTGTGCCGCCATAGTTAGGAGTTGGGACGATCCGGATATCCTGCTCGTCATCCTCGTCCAATTGGCGAAGATACTCGGCACAGTCCTTCAAGACATGATCAGTGCTCCGACAAAACCGGCACTGCCTTGCGGGCTCCTTTGGCACAGCGGGGGCTGAAGCCGAAAAGAAGTATGACGGTAAAGTCTCAGCAGAGTAGCCATAAGACTTACGCGCACCATATCGAGTACCAAACGAAGTCGGTGCTCCATATGCTGGGCTATACGAATTATGCCAAATATTCTCCGTAGGGCATTCATCACTAGAGTGGGAGGTATCTCTACACCAATGACAACGGATATTGAGATGTGCCCACATAGTGTGGAGATAAAACGATTCAAAATAAAAATGCTATTGTGCAAAATACTACACCTAACAGAAATTACTAAAGCAACCTAATAAAAAAAACAAGAAAAAGGGATAAAAAGAACAGAAATAAAATAAAAGATGCAATTTACAAATGGAAGGGCTTCTCTCTAAGATTCTCCCTCTCAAAAAACTCACACGACTGTGTTCCCCGGCAATGGCGCCAAAAACTTGATGCGATATTTCGGCAAGTGCACCGGTCGCGCAAGTAATAAATGTTAGGAACAAGATCCCCGAGTGTCGGTCTCTTGAGGAATGCAGGTTGGGTGAATGAATCGCGTTGTCTGACAATTGTTACACAAGCGGGAACAAACACAAAAAGTGGGGGTTTGATTTGGTTTCCTACTGTTAACAACAATAAAAGAAATGCGGGTCGAAATCACCGCTTCGCAAGGCGAGATGGATGTCGCGGCCGCGATGCCGAGCTTCGTGAGGCGGATGGACGGTGTGCATGCGAATGAAGTGATCACTAATGCGGAGAGTGAGGGTCGCAAAAACCTCTTCGCAAATCACCGTTAGCTCTTGCTAACGGGAATCGAACACGATGAGTGCGTGAGTGGAGGCGAGACGCATCACAAGCAAATACTGAAGAATAGAGAAGAAACAATCATTGCATTTAAACTAAACATCATGATATTCAAGTTTAAATGATTCAAAGAAGTACAACAAAGGGGGAGGAAGAAATCAACCAATGGACGAAGACTAGCGGCCGTTCACGGCCGGAATGGTAGTTTGTCAAGCTACCTCCGGACTCGGGCGGACTGTGCTTCCGGCGTTGAGAGACTGTCACGACCTCTCCACGTGCTTCCGTCGTCTTCTACCTCAGGATTGCTATTCTTCTCACCGGATAGAACTGGAGACGGCTTGCTTGAGTGCTTGCGGATGGCGGAGAATGCTTCCGGACGATGGAGGAATGCTTAGAATGGCCGGAGATAACTTCCCCTTGCGGAGGAGATGAGATGGAGGTGGCTGGAAGTGGAAAACGGCGGCGTACGGACTGTAAATCGCGCTCCCGGAACCGGATTTTCCCTAATTTGCGGATCAGGACATTATATAGGCGCTGGCAAAAATACTGCGCACGGTCATTGGCGCACGACCAGTGGTCGTGCGCGCTGGAGTTCTGTGATCGTGCGCCTTCCTGGGTGGAGCCTACAATGTAAGAAATTTATTAAATACCATGTTCGCACGACTAGTGGCGCATGACCGGTGGTCGTGCGCACTATCGTAGGTGGTCGTGCGCACTGTCCGAGACAGAACTTATTAAATTAATGTTAAGTGCGCACGAACAGCGGCGCACGACCAGTGGTCGTGCGCAATAAAACCAGTGATCGTGCGCAGTGTTCCTGTATAGAATTGCACAAGGAACACCTGCACGACTCCTGTTCCAGCACAACCACGAATCCAGCCACTGAAAGTGGCACTTAACAAAGCATGAAAACTACTAAAAATGAAGAACATGAAATAACACCAAAAATGGGCCTAGAGGTGTACTTAGCATGGAGTATCAAATATGAGCTGAAACAGGGCTAAAGTGCAGTGGAATGACTCGAAAAGCGGCCCAGATGAGTCCATAAATGTGTATATGATTAGGACTCATCAACGTCTTTGGACGGGCTGATCAATAAGAAGAATGTAGCTCGGCTACAGTTTCTTGAAAATGAGTTGGCGAGGTCTCTCAAGGTGATCTTTCTATTTCTACCTTCTTTCTCAAGATGAAGAACCTCACAGCAGAGATTTCTGCATTGGACCCTGATGAGCCAATCTCAGAGGCAAAACTAAAGAGGCATATTATTCGCGGGTTGCGGAAGGAGTATCTTGCCTTTGTGACTTCAGTTCAGGGTTAGGCAAATCAACCATCTCTGTTGGAGCTGGAAAACTTACTTGCTTCACGGGAAAGTTTGGCAAGACAGATGGCGGGGACTTCTATCTCTGGGGGAGATAGTGATGTGTTGTTCTCTAGGAAGAAGAAGAAGATGTGTGAGAAGAAGAAGCCGGGTCATGATGGACCCTCTACTTCAGGTCAGCAGGATAGGGGTTATGCTCCTAAGTCTGATGGGAAGAAGAAGGGAGAGGGACCAAGGTGCTTCGGGTGAAATAAGACCGACCACTTCAAGAAGGATTGTCGGGTTAATCTTCAACCGGGACATGCAGCGGAGAAGGAGAAGCCAAAGTCTGATGAAGCTGGATGGGGAGGAGCCTTTGCGGCTAATATGACGGCTATGCATGTTAAGGCCTTGGCTGCCATCAACTTCGAAGAGGATTGGATCGTGGATTCAGGGTGTGGGCATCACCTCACCGGGGATGAATCAAAGTTCTCTTCTTTGGCACCTTACTCAGGTAACGATGCTATCATTACGGCTGATAATTCTGTTCATGCAGTAGAACAAGAAGGAGTTGTCTCTTTGAGCGGTGATAAGGGTCCACTCACCTTGAGGAGTGTTTATCACGTGTCGGGTATGAAGAAGAATCTCTTATCTGTGACCAATGCGGTCGATGCCGGTTATCACATTCTGTTTGGCCCAACAGAAGTGAAGTTTATTAAAACTCAACCGGAGATAAAGGGAGATGTTATTCATGTTGGAAAGCGGGTGAAGGACTTGTTCATTTTGTAGACAAGTACCTATGTTGATAAGATGAAGACCAATGATAGTGCGGCTATCTGGCATAAAAGGTTGGTGCATGTAGGCATGGACAAATTGAAGGCTATGGCGGTCAGGGGCCTTGTCAAGGGCTTGCCTAGCTTGTCCTCCTATGGAGACGGTCATGTTTGTGCGGGATGTCCGTTTGGTAAGTCTCATCGACTTTCATTTGATAAATCACAAACAAGATGCAAAGCGCCATTGGAGTGCATTCACAGTGATTTGATGAGACCGACTTCCACCCCAAGCCTTGGAGGCAACAGATAAATGTTGGTATTTATTGGCAATTACACCAGATATGTCTGGGTGTATTTTTTGAAAGAGAAGTCGGAAGATTTTGCGAGGTTCGTGGAGTTCAAGGAGCTGGTTGAAGGCGGTTAGGCCTGTGGGTGAAAAAATTGAGAAATGACAATGGTGGGGAGTTCACCTCTGGTGAGTTCTCAAGTTTTTGCAGGAAACATGTTGTTCGAAGAGAGCTCACTTGTGCCCATACTCCACAGCAAAATGGCGTTGCAGAACGGAAGATCCGTCATCTGACGGAAACTTGCAAATACTGGCTTCATGCCAAGAGTATCCCAAAGTCCTTCTGGGCGGAGGGAATGTCTTGTGCGGCATACATCATCAACAGGATGCCTCTAAGTCCTATCAACATGAAGACCCCTCATGAACTGATGTTCAAGGAGAAACCAAGTGTTGCACACCTTCGGGTGTTCGGGTCAACCTGCCATGTGCATATTCCTGATGCTCTTCGGACAAAGCTAGATGCGAAAGCAAGGAAGCTAGTCTTTGTTGGATATGATGAGCGGAAGAAGGGATGGAGATGCATAGATCCTGAGACTCTAAGATCTTTTGTATCTCGGGATGTGGTGTTCAATGAGGTGACTTCCTACAAGGGGAGTTCAGGAGTTGAAATACCTGAGAGCAGGGTTGATGAAGAAGGGAAGGCTGCGGAAAATCTTCAAGTGGAGTTGCCTGTTTCACCAGGAGCTCCTGTTGTGTCAAGCTTAGAGATGGAAGCTTCAAGTTCTAGAAGCAGGGGGAGCGATGCTCCAAGTTCATCTGGAAGAGGAGCTAGCACAGAAGAAGCAACTAAGGAGGTGGCTAGTCAGGTGCAACCTCTTAGGAGGTCGAAGAGGACTATTAAACCACCGGATCGATACACAGGAGGAAACATGGTAAGCTTCGTATCATGTTTCTTTGCTGGTCCCTTGGATGAGAGGGAGCCGTCGAGCTTTGAGAAGGCCAAAGGCGTGAAGCAGTGGGACATTGCTATGCAAGAGGAGATGGATGCTCTCAAGAAGAATGAGACTTGGCCTCTAGTGCCCAGGACCAAGGGCATTACCCCTGTGACATGCAAGTGGGTCTATAAACTCAAGAAGAAGGCTGACGGTACGATCGAGCGATACAAGGCTCGCCTTGTAGCTCGCGGGTTCTCACAGCAGTATGGTGAAGATTATGATGAGACGTTTAGTCCAGTGGCAAAGATGACTTCGGTCCGATTTGTTATTGCTTTGGCGGCTTCAAGTGGATGGGAGATTTGGCAGCTCAACGTTAAGAATGCCTTCTTATACGACGAGATCGACAAGGATATCTTTATGATCCAACCGCCAGGCTTCATCTCGGAGGAGTGTCCGGACTACGTCTGCAAATTGAAGAAAGCCCTGTATGGGTTGAAGCAAGCGCCTCTGGCGTGGTATGGAAAGATCGCGGAGTATCTTCTATTCTGCGGGTTCTTTGCTTCAGACTCTGATTCTAGCTTGTTCGTCAAGAAGGAGGGGCACTTCGGGTTATTGTCTTGCTGTATGTGGATGACATGATTGTCACCGGGAAATCGAAGGATGCGGTAGCAAGGCTGAGAGCCGAGCTTGCCATCAGATTTGAGATGAAGGGTGAGCTTCCCCATTTCCTTGGACTCGAGGTTCAGAGGCGGGAGAGCGGAGTGCTCATTTCTTAGGCCGGATATGCGGAGCGGATCATTCAACGATTTGGCATGGAGGAAGGGAAGAGCAGCTCTATACCTCTCGAACAGCATCATAAACTTCGAAAGGATGAGGGGAGATTTCTATCTGATCCGTTGGTGTTCCGATCTCTGGTTGGGAGCTTGATCTACTTGACCATCACGAGGCCTGATATTGCTTATGCAGTCGGCAAAGTGAGTCGGTACATGGCGGAGCCACGGAAGCCTCATCTTCTAGCGACAAAAGGAATTCTGAAATATGTGAAGTCGACCTCTGATTTGGGTCTCCTATATAGGAGAGGGTCAAGCTTGGAGTTGCTTAGATACATGGATGCTGATTACGGGGGAGACGTGGATGATCAGAGATCAACATCTGGTTTTGTCTTTATGATGGGCCCCACAGCTATTTCTTGGTGCAGCAAAAAGGAGGACTCGGTGTCTGTATCTACCACAGAAGCGGAATACAAGGATTCGGCCTTGGCAGCTCAGGAAGCCGTTTGGCTCAGGAGGTTGGTGGAGGACGTTCATGAGGAGGTTCGAGGTCCCACTATGCTATGTGGGGACAATGAGAGTGCTCTCAAGCTGGTTAATAATACAGTCTGTCACGCGAGGACAAAGCATATTGAGATTGAGCACCATTTCATTCGTGAAAAGGTGTTGGGAGGATCTCTTATGGTCAAGCATGTTCGGAGTGCAGAAAATGTTCCAGACATCTTCACAAAGCCGCTAGCAAAAGGACCGTTTACTCAGTTGCGGAGTTTACTCGGGCTAGTTTCCACTTCCCACTTCAAGGGGGAGTGTTGAATTTGTTGAAGTGAAGTGGAGGAGACCGGGCGGTCTGAATTTGGGTGACCGCAGAGATCGCGCGGTCTGTGTTAGTGATCTGCCGGTCTGGCTCTGTCGGTCTGTTCTGGCGGTCTGCTGATTGGCCGGTCTGTTCTTATTTGTTGTAGTCTGTTCCCGGGTTGTTCTGCTTGGTTGGCCTGTCTTCTTTGTTGGAAGACCGGGCGGTCTGTTCTGTGTAACCGCTGTGTCTGGGCGGGTTATGCAGGTCGGTCTGGCGACTTGTCTGAAGTCGGCAAGTTGTCCTTGGCTTGCTCTTGGAGATCTAAGGAAGGATGGTATTGTGTCCGCGCGGCTTGTGCGCGGTCTTATGTTCGCGCGACTTGTGCGCGATCTGCCTGCTGATCTGCGGTCTTGGACGAAAGGTTGTCCAATTTGTGTGATCGCGCGGTCTACTCTTTGAGACCGCTGGCGATCTGGCGGGTGGTGATTGTATACCTCTTGTGGCGGTGAAGACATTCGTCTTGTCGCCTATAAATAGGGGTGCATGGCCTGTCATTCATAATGAGAACTGTAAGAACTAGAGCCTGGGTTAATTCATGCGGTCTCAACTATGAGGTCGGGCGGTCTCAGAAGCAAGTTGATTGTCTGTTGTGTTTGCAGGTTTGCGGTCAGCAGGTTGCGGTCTCCTTCCTTGGTGATTCCCAGCGGCTTGAATAAACAGTTCGGCAACGGTCTGTCTGCGAACTGGTTTATGGTATTCTTGTGATGTTCGCATCGAGCTCAGTGATCAGGCGACCTTCAGCGGTTAGGCGATCTGAGTTGCGGTCTGGCGACAGCTGTTCTTCGTTCAATTCAATAAGCTCCAGTTCGTGCGGTCTGAGGTGGCAGTCTTGCAGTGCAGGTGTCCTATCTGTTTTCTGTTCGCGCGGTCTCAGGTCAAGCCGGGCGATCTTTGGAGTTGTGCGGTCTGAGCGGTCTCTGCTTTGTCAAGCTGCCAGTTTTGCTTTTTGGTGTTTTGTTCTTCTCTCCTTCGTGATTCTTATGAATCATGTCTCGCCATGTATACCTCGCACTGTAAATCATGTTTGTGATTCAATAAAGTCTTTTGTGTTGCTGTGTGGCATTGTGGTTGTTTGGCTATAACTTAGTTGATACAACTCCTGCTTACTCCTAAACGATTCAAATCAAAAATTTTAACTGGGGGTTGTTTCCTTGGGCAGTGATAGGGGGACACACACTTTGAAGAGTATCCATCATGTGCCCGGAATGAGGAAAAATCTCTTCTCCATGACAAACATTGTAGACGCTGGGTATCACGTTCTGTTCGGCCCAACAGAAGTGAGGTTTCTTCGAAATCTTGAAGCGGTAAAGGCAGAGGTCGTTCATGTGGGGAGAAGGGCAAAAGACTTGTTCGTTTTATCGACAAGTTCTTATGTCGACAAGATGAGGATGAATGATAGTGCCGTGATATGGCACGAGAGGTTGGGGCCTGTAGGTATGGACAAGCAGAAGGCAATGGCAGTGAAAGGTCTAGTCAAGGGCCTGCCTAGTCTATCTTCCTACGGTGACGATCATGTCTGTGCGGGATGTCAGTTCGGCAAGTCTCATCGACTACCATTTGATAAGTAGCAAACTAGGAGTAGTGTGCCATTGGAGTGCATCTACGGTGACTTGATGGGACCGACTGCTACCCCAAGCCTCAGAGGCAGCAGGTATATGCTGGTGTTGATCGATGATCACACCAGATATGTCTGGGTTTATTTCCTAAAGGAGAAGGTGGAGGCGTTTGCCATGTTTGTGGAGTTCAAGGAGCTTGTGGAGGGTCGGCTAGGCCTGCGGGTCAAGAAGCTGAGAACTGATAATGGCGGGGAGTTCACCTCTGGTGAGTTCTCTAGTTTTTGCAGGAAGGCAGGCATCCGGAGGGAGCTTACTTGTGCGCATACTCCACAACAAAATGGAGTTGTAGAGCGGAAGATCTGTCATATGACGGAGACCTGCAAGTGTTGGCTGCATGCCAAGAGTATCCCAAAGTCCTTCTGGGCGGAGGGAATGTCTTGTGCTGCCTACGTCATCAACATGATGCCTCTCAGTCCTATTAACATGTTGACCCCGCATGAGATGATGTTCAAAGAAAAGCCAAGAGTTGCACACCTTCGGATATTTGGCTCCACCTGCTATGTGCACATTCCAGATGCGCTTCGGACGAAGCTAGATGCAAAAGCAAGGAAGCTAGTCTTTGTGGGATATGATGATCGGAAGAAGGGCTAAAAGTGCATGGACCCGGAGACACGGAGATTTGTTGTATCTCGCGACGTCATGTTTGACGAGGTGACGTCTTACAAGGGAAATTCTGGTGTTGAACTACCGGAAAGCAGGGTAGAGGAGCAGGAGAGAGCTGTGGAAGATCTTCAGGTGGAGCTGCCTTTTTCAACAGGTGGTCCATCTATTTTTAGTTCTGTGACGGAGGCTTCTGGATCAGGAAGCAGGGGGAGTGATGCTCCTAGTACATCTGGAAAGGGAGCTAGGGAAGAAGCAGCTGAAGATAATGCAAGTCAGGGGAAGGAGCTGAGGAGATCAAAGCAAACGATCATTGCCCTTGATCGCTATACAGGAGGAAACATGGTGAGCTATGTCTCGTGTTTCTTTGCTGGTCCCTTGGATGAGCGGGAACCAGTGAGCTTCGAGAAGGCCAAAGGCATGGAATAGTGGGATTCAGCTATGCAGGAAGAGATGAATGCTCTTAAGAAGACTGAGACTTGGTCTCTGGTGCCCAGGCCCAAGGGTATCACCCCTGCCACATGCAAGTGGGTCTATAAGCTCAAGAAGAAGGCAGGCGGCAGTATCGAGTGTTGCAAGGCTCGCCTTGTGGCTCATGGATTCTCGCAGCAATACAGTGAAGACTATGAAGAGACATTCAGTCCGGTGGCTAAGATGACTTCAGTACGGTTCTTGATTGCCTTGGCGGCGTTCTATGGGTTGGAGATTTGGCAACTCGATGTAAAGAATGCTTTCTTGTACGGCGAGATCGACAAGGATATCTTCATGGTCCAACCGCCAGGCTTCGTATCTGAAAATTTTCCTGACTATGTCTGTAAGCTGAAGAAGGCCCTGTATGGGTTGAAGCAAGCGCCGAGGGCATGGTACGGGAAGATCGCATAATATCTCCTATTCTGTGGATTTGGTGCTTCGGACTCAGATTCAAGCTTGTTCGTCAAAAAGAGCGGGGAGCTTCAGGTCATCGTGCTGCTTTACGTCGACGATATGATCATGATGGAGAATTCAAAGAAGGAGGTAGCAAAGCTTCGGGCTGAGCTATCTATTAGGTTTGAGATGAAGGATTTAGGTGAACTTCACCATTTCCTTGGACTCGAAGTGCAGACGAAGGAAAGTGGAGTGTTGGTATCCCAGGCTGGATATGCGGAGAAAATCATGGAGCGATTCGGCATGAAGGAAGGGAAGTGCATTTCTACACCTCTGGAGAAGGCCATGAAACTTCGCAAAGATGAGGGGAGGATTCTAGAAGATCCGATCGTGTTCTGAGCTCTGGTTGGGAGCTTGATTTATCTGACGATCACTTGGACGGATATTGCATATGCAGTTAGCAGGGTGAGTCGTTATATGGCGGAACCACGGGTGCCTCATCTACTAGCGGCCAAGAATATATTGAAATATGTCAAGGCGACTTCAGATATGGGTCTCCTATACAGGAGGGATGCGGGCTTCGAGGTGCATGGGTACATGGATGCTGATTACGGGGGAGATTCGGATGATCAGAAGTCGACGTCTGGATTCGTCTTCATGACGGGCCCCACATCTATATCATGGTGCAGCAAGAAGCAGGATTCTGTGTCTGTCTCCACCACAGAAGCGGAATACAAGGCTTCGGCCTTGGAAGCTCAAGAAGCCATCTGGCTTAGGAGGTTGGTGGGAGATGTCCATAAGGAGGTTCGGGTTCCAAATCTGCTCCGCGGCGACAATGAGAGTGCTCTCAAACTGGTTACTAATCCAGTTTTTCACGCGAGGACCAAGCATATCGATATCGAGCATCATTTCATTCGTGAGAAAGTGCTGGAGGGGTCTCTTTCGGTCGAGCATGTTCAGAGTCAGGAAAATGTTGCTGACATATTCACAAAGGTGCTGGTGAAGGGGCCGTTTACTCGGATGAGGAATTTACTTGGGTTGTTTTCAACTTCCCACTTCAAGGGGGAGTGTTGAAATGTTGAAGTGGAAGTTGGCGATCTGGAGGGGTGTCTGAGCGGTCTGGCAAACCGCGCAGTCTCGCAGTCTCCATCCGCGGTCTGACCTCTTTGGTCTAGCCGTGGGTCTATTCGTATTGACCGTCATCTTTCTGTCCATGGCATCGGAGGTGAGGTCGCGCGGTCTGGTTTGTGTGACCACGTGGCGGGCTATTCTCTGTACTGTGCAGGTTGAGATGCTGACCGCACAGGGTTGTATTGGAATGGGCAGTCCGGTCCGATGACTGTCCGGGTTCTTGGTGGTGCGTGCGGACTAAGGTATTCTTAGTCACGCGGTCTCCGGTTTGTGTTCGCATAGTCGATCCTTTGGCGACCTGCTGGTATATACGGTCACTGGTGTTTGGTTGACTTGGCGGGTTATTGTCCTAGTCGGCCTAGTATGTTCGCGGTCTCTGGAGGAGGTCGTGTGGCAAACACAGGTGGTGAGTGTCATGACCGGGCGAGTTGACATGATCGCGCGGCTTTCTGTTGAAGTCCGCGAGCTCACGGCGCAGAGCGATCTTGCTGATCGCACGGGTTGACCAGTCTCGGTCACGCGGTCAGAAGACGGTGACTTTATCTCATAGGGTGGTGAATGGATCAGGTTGCACGCCTATAAATAGGAGTCACTGTAGCAGCAAAATTAATTGCACCAAGTGTAAGCTGAGCTCGCGCCTCTTTCTTGCGGTCTCATTTTTGTGATCGGCCGGTTAGCTGATTGAACTTGTCTTGCGCAGCTTCTGCGGATTGTGCGGGCAGCAGCGGTCACCTCTTCTTCTAAAGGTGTTCGGGTGGTCTCGCAGCTTGAAGTGCGGGTTGCTGGAGTTCGGGAGAATCAGTGGAGGTCGTGGAGTTCTCAGTTGGTGTTGTTCAAGTAGCAGGCAGACAGTTCGGGCGGTCTCGTTTCCTAGTCGCGCGAACATTCAGGTCGGGCGGTCAGGCGGTCTCAGTGTTCAGACCGCTGGTTATCTTTCCTTCAGCATTGTATTTTTTCTCCTGGTTTTTGTGTACTGGCGAAATCATGTCTCTCCATATATACCTCACGCTGTAATGAAGAATTCTGCTAGCATCAATAAAGATTGAAGTTGTTTTTCATGTGCTTCTGGTTGTTGGCTTGAACTTTGAGTTATATTATTCCTGCTCACTCCTAGATCTTCGGAAAATTTCACATCTTTCATCACGAATGACGGTTGTTCTTGCTATCTTGTAATGCTCGTTGTCCTCAAGAACGCGGGCGCTACGTACCAAAGAATGATGGATACAGTCTTTAAACAACAAAAGGGGAGGAACCTTAAAGTTTATGTTGATGATCTCCTCTTAAAAAGTAAAACCTTTTTAATGCATCTGAAAGACCTCGTAGAGACGTTCGCTACTCTACGGAGGTTCAAGCTAAAATTAAACCCATTAAAATGTGTGTTTGGAGCAAATAAAGTAAAATTTCTCATACATCTTCTCACTCCAGACGGCCTTGCCCAGAATCCAGATAAAGTGAAGGCTATTCTTGATGTGACCCCTCCTCTCAATCCTAAAGAGGTTCAACAGTTGGGAGGAAGGTTAACAGGTTTGAGTCGGTTCATCTCCAGGTCAGGGGATAAAAGCGCACCATTCTTTAAAACACTCCAGGGAGGATCTAAGTTTGAGTGGAATGAGGAATGTAACAACGCTTTTGAGAAGTTAAAGATACAGCTAACGTCAACCCCTCTACTCACTACAACAAACTGCACTTATAGTAAGGACCTAATTCGTTACAATAAGTGCCAAAATTCGTTACAAAAGCTCTTTGGTAACGAATAAAACTTTAAGTAACGGTCCTCCTCTAAAGCTCGACGCTAAAGGTTATTGTAACGAATGTATGCATGTTGTTACAAATAAAGTAATTGTAACAAATGATACTTTCTCACCAAAAAGAGATTCTTCCTCACAATAAATTGGTCACATAAATATTATTTCGTTACAAATGTTATTTTTTCCTCACAAAAAAATAGTTATGATTAAAACTATTTCGTTACAAATGTTTTTTTTTTCTCACTAAAAATAAAATAACTTCGTTACAATAAAGTATAATAAACATTATTTCGTTACAATAGATTAAACAATAGTATCGAAAAAATCGTTACATTTGTTTTCCATTCTTCTTACAACAGCCAATTCATTTATATATCAAAAATATTCCATTTCTATTTTTTGTGTACCTGAGATTTTATTACAAATAATAATCTTGAAAACACACATAAATTTAATATTTTGTAACAAGATGAACATGTATTTATATTCACACCAAAAAGTATTACATAGAGTACAAGTTATTATCATCTCTTCTAAAATAATACAATATTACATTACAAGATCAACATGTCTCTAATAAATCTTCCATCATTTTTCGAAAAATGAATCATCCATCACTTTTGACTAATGAATCTTTCGTCACTTGTCGGTCAATGCTCGAGCACCCAACAAATAAAAGAGAGCTAAATTAAACTTAACTATGATATAAAAAACTAAGTTCTGTCATTCAAATCTACCCAATTGAAATGCTAACGAACTGAAATTCAGACCTGAGGAAACTGGTAATTCCTGAGTCTTGAGACATCAGCTATATATTCGTTTAACGGGCAGCTACCCATGTCAGATGAAAACTCCTGTAACACAATGCAGTTCATTCAAACATTCAATATTGTGAAAAAACATTACAAATGAAAGGATAATAATCTGAAGAGCTTATAACCTGATCCCTGAAGACAGTCAGGCCTTCTTTAAAATTTAGCTGGAACAGTCACAGTATGTTAATCTAGAGCAAGACAAATTTATTTTTAATTATTTATCCTGTGCAGATGCATACCCATTTGCTTAAATCAAATGATTAAATAGGAGTTGACATAAGGTAATTTGGATGAAGCTTGTTAAAAATGATTCAGGAGATGCCAATAACATAATGCCAAACTTGTTAGCCAAATATCTAATCAACAACCTTATTGTCATTCTCTCATTCCTACAATTCAATACAAGGGCTTACCTTGCAGATATTTTTTTGTATAAAAAAATCAACCATAATGCCTTACCAAACCAATAATACAAGGGCTTACCAAACCAAAAAACAGCCATAATGCCTTATTCATCACTTAAGAGATATTTTTTTTGTATAAAACAATCAACCAAACAAATTAATACCAGGGCTTACCTTGCAATTTAGTCCATTCTGACATTACATAGGAAAGTGAATTTCCATAGTCCTTAGCAGGCATTGTGAGCAATAATTTAATGAACTGGCTAACAGATATCAATAAGAGAAATGGGGGCACAAAATATGGTGATTTCACTATTAAAAGTTGCAGCAAGAAGAGAAACTATTAAACCAAACAACAACAGTCAAATAAAAAGGATCATTTCATCTCACTAGATGAAACTTATAAAGCAAAGGTATATCTTGGAGATGGACAAACACAGAATATTGAAGGTAAAGGAACGATACAGGTTCTGTCTACAGCAGGACAAATAAAAACTATTCCTGAAGTACATTTTGTTCCAACCTTAGCCCAAAACCTACTAAGTGTGGGACAACCTGTACAAAAGGGATATGTTGTAACATTTGGAGATAGTAGCTGTGAAATAAAAGTAAGAGATTCAAACACCATAATAGCCTCAGCTTTAATGTCTCCAAATAGGGTCTTTACCTTAGACATTACAAATGTCAACATGACTGCCCTCACTTGTTCAAAACAAGGTTACAGTTCTCTTGCTTCTTTATGGCATCATAGGCTTGGACATATAAATTGGGATGCAATACAAGCTATGAAAAGTAAATCTCTTGTATATGGCCTTCCTCAAGTCCCACTCTTCCTCCACATTTCTTGGTTCACCACCACATTACCAGGAAGACATTCTACACCGTCGCCTTTACCTAGAGGAAGAGTTCCTACATCTATCTTCCACATCTCGCTTTGTTGATTTGCCAGACAATGATACTAGCTACAGTGATGACGAATCATGTGGGTTCAGTATGTCAATGAGCGAAAATGGCAGTACTAACTTATGAAGTTTGGCAAACCAAAGAATAGAGTAACTTTGACCTTCCATTTACATTAACTGTACTGCTCTAAAGCCAGTTGTCTTTGCATGATTTAAGATATCATTAACTGACACTTTCACAACGGGTTCACAACAACCATTCCCGAACTAAACCATAATGCCTAACTATTGAATGAGTGTGCATATAGCAGAATGAGTGTGCATATAGCAGAATGAGTGTGCATATAGCAGAATGAGTGTGCATATAGCATAATGCAACAATGGGATAAGTTATTAAAAGTCCCCAGTGCCATAAATATTGAAAATACATACTTGTATTTGAGAGCTTTCTGAGCCACGGGCAATATCAACATAAAGATCCCTCCCCAGTATATTAACCAGAACCCTTACATATAAATAAAGCATTGTCATTGACCATAATGAAGTTGTTAATCTTGTAAAGCCTGAAAATTCAGTCAAAAATAAGCATCAGAATCTTTTAAAGCGTGAAAATCCAGTTAACAATAGGCACCAGAATCACTCATTGACCATAATGCCTTACCAAACATGAGCAGATCAATAAAATGCAAACCTCATGACCAATTACACCAAAAATTGCAGCATAGTCTCCATCTGAAGCTGTTTCAGGAGATGCCAATAACATAATGCCAAGCTTGTTAGCCAAGTATCTAATCAACAACCTTATTGTCATTCTCTCATTCCTACAATTCAATACAAGGGCTTACCTTGCAGATATTTTTTTGTATAAAAAAATCAACCATAATGCCTTACCAAACCAATAATACAAGGGCTTACCAAACCAAAAATCAACCATAATGCCTTATTCATCACTTAACATATATATTTTTTTTGTATAAAACAATCAACCAAACCAATTAATACCAGGGCTTACCTTGCAATTTAGTCCATTCTGACATTACATAGCAAAGTGAATTTACATAGTCCTTAGCAGGCATAGTGAGCAATAATTTAATGAACTGGCTAACAGATATCAATAAGAAAAATAGGGGCACAAAATAGGGTGATTTCACTATTAAAAGCTGCAACAAGAAGAGAAACTATTAAACCAAACAACAGCAGTCAAACAAAAAGGATCATTTCATCTCACTAGATGAAACTTATAAAGCAAAGGTATATCTTGGAGATGGACAAACACAGAATATTGAAGGTAAAGGAACGATACAGGTTCTGTCTACAGCAGGACAAATAAAAACTATTCCTGAAGTACATTTTGTTCCAACCTTAGCCCAAAACCTACTAAGTGTAGGACAACTTGTACAAAAGGGATATGTTGTAACATTTGGAGATAGTAGCTGTGAGATAAAAGTAAGAGATTCAAACACCATAATAGCCTCAGCTTTAATGTCTCCAAATAGGGTCTTTACCTTAGACATTACAAATGTCAACATGACTGCCCTCACTTGTTCAAAACAAGGTTACAGTTCTCTTGCTTCTTTATGGCAGCATAGGCTTGGACATATAAATTGGGATGCAATACAAGCTATGAAAAGTAAATCTCTTGTATATGGCCTTCCTCAAGTCCCACTCTTCCTCCACATTTCCTGGTTCACCACCACATTACCAGGAAGACATTCTACACCGTCGCCTTTACCTAGAGGAAGAGTTCCTACATCTATCTTCCACATCTCGCTCTGTTGATTTGTCAGACAACGATATTAGCTACAGCGACGACGAATCATGTGGGTTCAGTATGTCAATGAGCGAAAATGGCAGTACTAACTTATGAAGTTTGGCAAACCAAAGAATAGAGTAACTTTGACCTTCCATTTACATTAACTGTACTGCTCTAAAGCCAGTTGACTTTGCAAGATTTAAGATATCATTAACTGACACTTTCACAACGGGTTCACAACAACCATTCCCAAACTAAACCATAATGCCTAACTATTGAATGAGTGTGCATATAGCAGAATGAGTGTGCATATAGCATAATGCAACAATGGGATAAGTTATTAAAAGTCCCCAGTGCCATAAATATTGAAAATACTTACTTGTATTTGAGAGCTTTCCGAGCCACGGGCAATATCAACATAAAGATGCCTCCCCAGTATATTAACCAAAACCCTTACATATAAATAAAGCATTGTCATTGACCATAATGAAGTTGTTAATCTTGTAAAGCCTGAAAATTCAGTCAAAAATAAGCATCAGAATCTTTTAAAGCGTGAAAATCCAGTTAACAATAGGCACCAGAATCACTCATTGACCATAATGCCTTACCAAACATGAGCAGATCAATAAAATACAAACCTCATGACCAATTACACCAAAAATTGCAGCATAGTCTCCATCTGAAGCAGTTTCAGGAGATGCCAATAACATAATACAAGCTATGAAAAGTAAATCTCTTGTATATGGCCTTCCTCAAGTTCCATCCAAAACGGGAACAGCTTGACTAAGTGGTACTCTTTCATGGCCATTATCAGAAAACTGAATAAGAAGTCCAAGATGCTGAAAGCTGTCCAAAGGTAAAACCTGCTGTGCATAACAGAATCATCATTGGGCCTAAAGGCGGCAACAAGCACTAAGTATAAGTGTATAACCATAACCATCATTGGCCAAATAGTCTAACACCCCACTAACAAAACCTACTAATCAGTATATAATCCGCAAAATAGAATCATCCAAGCCAACAAACCAAGCAGATTCCCAAGCTTGGAACCAAAATACTAACAGTCATAAACCAAGCAAAAGTAAAAAAATAGTCACAAAGCAGTAAACTAAAAAACTAACAGTCATAAACCATTTGACAACAAAAAAGTGCACCAAAAAGTAAATGGTGTGTGCATCAAAGTCAAGGAATTGCCCCAAATTTTTGCAGAACGAATGCCAGCTGCTGTTTCAGCTCATTTTGCCCCTCCTTTAATCCTGCAATCTAATGAATAAGAAAAAACTTAACGTACCGTTTGGATTAGCTTTACATGTTATGATCACTGTCATCACAATATTGCACTAGTGTTTCATCATCCTCATCTATTGACTCATCTCCATCAACAATATTATTAATTTCTTCCTCTTCTTGGATTCTAGTTAGAACTTCTATATTTATAATATCAGGTTCTATATCATCTCTTCCTAGGAATTGCAAGTTTTGATCTTTGGTAGCATATATTAATTCAGTTTTTGAGGACTCGTGTTGTTGAACTATGTTATCATGCATCTCCTCCACTTCTAGGTTAGTGTGTTCCTCTATGTCCCAAAGGTGTCTATGACATACAAGTTGTGCAATTTTCCAAGGATCACCGAGTTTTCTGTCATCGACATAGAACACTTGTTGCACTTGGTTTGGAAGAACGAATGGATCATCTTCACACCAACGAGAAGTTATGTCGATGCTCAAAAAATATTTATCTTTATGCATAGTCTTCTTCCCACCAGTGCCAAACCACTCACACCAAAATAATACTACTTTATATCCATGAAGATAGGTCAATTCAACGACCCTACTTAATACTCCATAAAACTCTACCAAGATATTTTGATGTTCCCCCACAACAAGTAAACCACTATTTTGTGTTGTTCGGCGATCATCTCGATCATGTGTATGAAATCGTACTTCATTAACAATACAACCAGAGTAAAATTTTGTTAAGTATGATTGTGGACCATTTGCCAATGCCCATAATTCTTTGGAGACTTCGCCCGAGTTTGTGTGATGCACTCTATTTATCTATACAAAATACAATAGGAAGCTAATTAGATAGATGATACTATAACAATCTTCAAGGGTATCTTCGTATTTTGAGCTTACATGAGCTTGAAACCAATAATGAAACTGCTCTTGATGAGTTTTGTCAATGTTTCTTTCATTTTCGTCCATTTTAAGCTCCTCCATGTGCTTACTATTTAAAAAAAAGTACATCAAAATTTGTTACAAATTAAGTAAGGAAATTGAGCTCTTTCATGAATCGAACCTTCGAAAATCATCTACTTCGCTACAATGGTTTAATATGAAGTTATGAGCTGCATCTAGATCTTTTTTAGAAAGTGCTTTGCAACGGCGAAGAGGTCCAAAGGGTCTCACTTTGGATGCAAAAACCAACAATTCACACTTGATGAGTCCTGATCATATACACATTTATGGACTCATCCGGGCCGTTATTTAGTCATTTATCCGCACTTTAGCCTTGTTATAGCTTATATTTGATAATCCATGCTAGGTGCACATCTAGGCCCACTTTGGTGTGATTTTCGTGCTTTTTGTCATTAGTAGTATTCATGTGCTGTTAAGTGCCACTTTCAGTGGCTGGATCTGTGGTTGTGCTGGAATAGGAGTCGTGCAAGTGTTCCCGGTGCAATTCTGCACAGGAACACTGCGCACGATCGCCGGTTCTATTGCGCACGACCACTGGTCGTGCGCCACTGATCGTGTGCACTTAACCCTTTTTCAAGAGTTCTGTTTGGTGCAGTGCGCACGACCACCAACGCCAGTGCGCACGACCACCGGTCGTGCGCCACTGCTCGTGCGCACTTATCATTAAAATTCTGAGTTCTGTTTGCTGTATTGCGCACGACCATCAACGATAGTGCGCACGACCACCGGTCGTGCGCCACTGGTCGTGCGAACATTTTATTTTATAATTTTGTAGCTTGCAGGTTCCTCCCAGGCAGTGCGCACGATCGCAGAATTCCAGTGTGCACGACCACTGGTCGTGCCAATTTCGTAGCGCGCTGTTTAATTCAGCGCCTATATAATGACCTGATCGCAAATTAGGTCGGGATCATGCATTTGGACTCCGTTCAGTCCGTAGTTTTTGCCATTTCCAGAGGTTTTTCACCCCCTAGGCCTCCTCCATCATCCAAGGGCTTGAAAGAAGAGATTCTACACTCATTTTGATCGCTAAGGAAGAAGTTCTTCGCACTAGACGTGACCGGATGGTAAATCGCTGGAGAAGACGGGTCCATTGGGAGGTGTGACAGCCCTCCTCTACCCCGGACGCAGTTGGGACCGAGCTAGGACGCGGATTGACAACCCGGTGCTTCCTACCGTGAATCTACAACGAGACTCCGGATTCGGTCGTATTTCTTTCCTTTTTCTTCTACTTGTGTGGTTATATTTGTTGTATTCTCTTTATCTTGATGATGAACACTATGAATCATGTTTAGTATTGTTTATTTCATGTTTATGAAATCAATTTGTTCATTTGTGTTAATGAGGTGCGCCCCCATCAATTTTCCGCTCCACCACCATGTCCGGTGCCGCACTAGCGATTGCTAGTGGCGTGCTTGTCGATGAGGTGCTTGCGACCCTCAATCCGTAAGCCTACTCGCCCATTCGGCCACCGAAGCGTGGCATCGCGGCCCGTTTTCCACTCGCCTAACAAAGCAGCGCGCTCAAGGCCTGCGTAGCTCGTTCCCGTTAGCCTTCTCGTCCATCCGCCCTTTCGACGCAGCGCGCTCAAGGTCTGCCTAGTTTCCATCCCGCTGATCGAAGCATTGCATAGCGGCATTGCATAGGAGTAGGCGTAGTATTTACTTTTGTTTGCAAACCTCAAAGCCCCTTTCGTTCGCATTCCATCTACCGCAGGACTTCGATCTCAAGTCCTTCCTCGATAATAAACTCCACCTTACTGTGTTCCTCAAGAGACCGACACTCGGGAATTCTATTCCCAAAATTTATTACTTGCGCGACCGGTGCACTTGCCGAATCCTCGCATCAACACTCTTGTTGATGCTCCACTGAATCTTCATTTCTATTTTCTTTATTGAACCTTGTTTCTATTTCATTTAGGTACATTGACACAAATGTCAAAGACTCTTTTACAATATATCCTTCAGCTATAGAACCCTCTGTACGAGCTTTATTACGTACGTATCCTTTAAGAGTTTTAAGAAACTTAAAGGAAAAACTCAATGATCATAATAACAAAATTGTTCATTTATGCTATGTAAGATAATAAAGTATAAATGCACAAAGAACAAGTACCTTTCAATCGGGTACATCCAACATGAGTGAACTGGGCCAGCTATCTTTGCCTCTTTCGGAAGGTGAATAGCCAAGTGAATCATTACATCAAAAAATGCTGGAGGAAATATTCTCTCCAATTTGCACAAAATAATTGGGATATTACTCTCCAACTTCTCGATATGTTCTACCTTTAGTGTCTTTGAGCATAAAATTTAAAAAAAAATCTCCTAGCTCGTATAATGCCTCAATGACATTTGCGCGTAGAAACCCACGAATGCCAATAGGAATTAATCGTTGTAGTAGAACATGACAATCATGAGATTTAAGTCCATAAATCTTCCCATCCTTTACGCATCTTGAAATATTTGACGCATAGCCATCTGGAAACTTGACATTTTTAAAAAAAATGCAAAACCTTTTTTTCTCATCGGAAGATAGATTATAACATGCTTGAGGTTTTATTATAGTACTTCCATTTCTAATCATGTGTAACTCCTTCCGGATGTTAAGGTCTCGCAAATCTTCTCGCGCTTTTTCCGTAACTTTGTTTTTTCCATCAATGTTCATCAATGTGCTCAAAACACTGTCACAAATATTTTTTTCAACATGCATTACATCAATGTTGTGTCGTATCAAAAGCTTATGCCAGTAAGGTAGTTCAAAGAAGATGCTTCTCTTTACCCAATTCCCTTCTTCATTGTTGCGCTTCCTCTTCCGCTTGCTTGGGTGTTTTCCAAATTTATCAAAGTTATGTTCGAGTTTGGTTAAATCTGAAAGCAATTGTGCGCCACTCCACTCCCTTGGTTTTGAACGTCTTTCTGACTTTTCATCGAACAATTTACTCCTTCGATAAGGGTGATCATTATGTAGATAACGACGATGTCCCATGTAGCATATCTTACTTCAAATTCTTTTAGAATCTGTATCATATAAACAAGTTGGGCATGCCTCGTAACCCTTTGTGGTCCACCCAAATAAATTACTAAGAGCTGGAAAATCATTGATTGTCCACATTAGAGCAGCATGCATTTTAAAAGTCTCTTTGGTGTATGTGTCATAAGTCTCAACACCATTCCATAATTCTTTTAATTCTTCTATCAGTGGTCCAAGATAAACATCAATATCTTTTCCAGGCGCACGTGGGCCAGGAATTAATAATGACATCATAAGAAACTCATCTTTCATACCTTTGTATAACGACATATTATATGGAATTAGCACAACTGGCCACATACTATAAGAAGTACTCATATTTCCAAACGGATTGAACCCATCAGTAGCCAATCCAAGCCTAACATTGCGTGGATCTGCAGCAAAATTGGGATAATGTGCATCAAAACTCTTCCATGCAAGTGAATCTACCGGATAACTCAACATACCTTCTATCTCTATATGCTTCTCAGTATGCCACCTCATGTCAGCTGCTATTTTAGAAGACATATAAAGTCTTTGTGGCCTTTGTGTCAAGGGGAAATGCCACAAAACCTTTTGAGCAATTAATTTTCCTTTTCCTTCGTTATATTTCCAACGTGGTTCTTCACACACAGGACACACATCTTTCTTCTCATTCTCTTTCCAAAATAGTGCACAATCATGTCTACACGCGTCTATCTTCTTATAGCCCAAACCTATACCAGAAAGAAGTTTCCTAGCCCAGTAAACAGATTTTGGAATAAGATTACCTTCTGGCATCACGTCCTTTAGCAATTCAAGAAGCATGTTAACTGACTTATCTGACATCTTGTTCATTACTTTGATATGCATCAGTTTAACAATGAATGCACGTCGTTCGTCGAACGCGGATAGATTGTCGTTCGTCGAATGCAGCTGGCCATTCATCGAACGCAGTTAGCCATTCATCGATCGCAGTTAGCTATTCATTGAACGCAGGATCTGAATGAAATCTTTAGATCTAACAGCCAAAACTCTTCCTAAACTCATGACCCATAAACTATACATTGGGGTCAACTTGTCCTTAGTCAACATATAGTGATTCTAGCCCAACTCAGAAATAGAGTTGTTCCAACAGGTCTCTTCCTTCCACGAACATCGTACTGGTCTACCTCCAGCTTCTTGGCCATCTCTAAAATCTTGGCCATACTGCCTTCAGAAACAAAGAGAATGGCATGCCTCGGCTCATCACGGAGGCCCTTGTAGAACCTCTTTGCATAACCTGCGTCGTCCAGCTGATAGGAGTCCACAAATTGGGCTAGTATGATAAACTCCCGGTAGTATTCCAGGACGGTCCTGCTCTCCTTCCTCAATTGTAGGAATCAATCCTCCAACTCGTCTCTCGCAAACTGCGACATGAAATACTCCAGCAGTGATGCCTTGAAATCATCCCAAGAAATGTCCACAGCCTCCAATCCTGCATAGGTGGTGTCCATCAACGACCTCCACCATCTCTTTGCATGGGACTCCAAACATGAGACCACCAGCGGTACTTCCATCTCTATCGGGCACTGTATCCCTGCCATCATTTTGTACATCAACGACCTCCACCCACTCCTCAGTCTGAACAGCTGACTACGTCTCGGGGTAGGATGAGGGGAGAAAGCCCACAAAAGATGCTCAGCGAGTTGGCCCCGGAGTTTGGCTGGGGAGCCGGATCCTGCTGAGCCCTAAACGCATCTAGGATGGCTGCCAGTGTCTGCCCCAACTCCGTCTACTGGAACGGAGTAGAAGCCGGTGGTGGTGGGACGACGTTTGGAGTCGGAGGCACTCCATGCTGTGTGGTGGGGTTCGTCGTGGCTACAAAAGAAAATTGACACTCGTAGGGGGGTTTGTTTAAAAAGATTCAGTTAAAAGTGGAATTTTTCATGTGATTCCTCATATGGGCACACCATTGCTTCCGCTGCTAGTTTGCCCTCAAACTAAGCTCACCCGGGGTGGCCTAGGTATTGTGTACTTCTTTTCTTCTGATCGAGGTTTGCTCTGATACCAGTTTGTAAGACCCCATTTTTTTGCTACAAAACCGGGTCTTATGCCCAGAACCGCCGCTTTATGGTGACACCAACACTCGGGAAGGTTGCCACTACAAAACGCTGATCCTGCTAGCCATTTCGATCACAGAAGAGGAACAGTACATTTGAACCAAAAAACACTCAAGTCCACATCAAATAATATATAAATCATAATGAAAAGATGTCCACAGATAATAACTGAAATAAAAGGTAGCAATATAAAGGGCTCATGCCCAGTGCATCATGTCCTAACTACAAATCACTCGCGGAAGAAAATCTACTAATAGACACTCACAGATCCTGAAACTGGTGCTCCCGTGCTAGACTGGCCCGCCTCCATCTGCACCAGCCTCTGGTGGTGCTGCGTCTCCTCGGTCCCCTAAAATTATATGGTCCACCGACCTTTAGTCAAAAGACTAAGCCTCGTTTCCCCCCATCCATCCCCCAGTGGCCCTAGGCACCGAGCGGGAGGATGAAGCGGAGGACAACAAGGTGTATAAAACAAAGCAGGTGACATTTCTTAGCTACATGAGTATCTATCACTTCACAGGTGTTTAAATATATGAAGTAGTAAATAAAGCAAGGTAAAGAACAAGTAAAGTAAGCAAGTGAATAGAAGTATAGAATATAAAAGTAACCATTGATTTATAGGAATGCCCATACAAATCTATAGACCAAGGGGTCGTTTAGCAAGGCCTATCGTATAAAAAGTCCCATAACCAATTTATACGGTAGGGGTAGGGGTTGAAATGCAATGCTTATGCTATGACATGCAGAGTTATGCTAGGTAATGTTATGATCATACAAGTGCAACTCACACACTTTGACTCTATGCGCACAGACCTTTAGTTCCCCCTTTTTGGAGCTATCAAGACTCCCAGGATACCCCCGTAGTGGCAAATGGAAGTGGTGGGTTGGGCCTCGCCCACCTCTAGGTTGGTATTCCCACTACCTAACCTAGACCTATCGTATGCCTCAATGTGAAGAACACCTCAGAGCGCCTGCGTACTCTTACTGGCTGGTCCACCAGACTTTTTTTTGGCCAAGTGCAAATCCACACTTGCCGAGTCAAAGTATCGGCATCAGTGTAAACGATCATCCAACACTATAGACCCACCACCATTATGCACATGCAATATGATTACCTAACATCTCTGAGCCATAGGCTCCCCGGGCTAACCCGCCTGTCGCAATAACCATTCCAAGGCACCTGCTCGCCGGACAAACCTGTCCGTAACTACAAACACCAAGCCTACTGCACGTATGACCAAACCTAGTAACACCCGTAGCAACGGGATGTGAGTGAGTGTATTATTAAGTTAATCTTGCATAACAAATTATTCCTGCAGCTTTGGTTTAACCATGGACTACCCTGTGAGGGGCTCGCGGCGGTACTAGGAGCTATGATGGGCTGAACCCCAAAGCTCCTTTCAAAGACACTTATTCTTATTGGTGTCTACCCTTGACCCCAGCACTACTAATGTTACACTTAATATCCTAAAGTGTGTTTAACTTCACTCCAAGGGAATGACGATCTTTCGACAACCCGAAGCACACTCTTGCCTCTTAGGCAACCGGACCTCTAACACCTACTTTCCTTTGGTGACCCCTCCCAAAACTAATCCGTCTGGGTGCACCAACTTCCATAAATCCACATGTAAGACCTACATGTTTAACCTTATTCAGCCTTTTTACTATACGCAGACCACTTGAACTATATGATGTATAAAAGAGAACGACTTCAAATGCTCATCCAAATGACTCAAGATTTTTATTGGGGGTGTGGTATGACATTTTAAGTCTATCTCCAGAAATTCATAATTTTCCTAAGTTCTTTAGCATTTATCACAATTTCTTTAAAATCAGGGAAACTATGACTTTGAACATCAAGTTATGGGCTTGATAAAATTTGTACAACTATATATCATAAAAATAACAACGACATATGAAATTCATAAATTTCTAGAAAGGTGTTGACCTCTAAATAAAATATTGATTAATATATCGTAATCAGGGATTTACAACATAAGTTCCAAGAATCCTCCTTCAAAAATTACAAGAAAATTAGCAGACGTATAAGGTGATCAGAAAAGTTCACTGGTTGAGTTTCATAATTCTCCAGATTCAGTTGACCATATAAATCTTTTATTTAAATAAACAAATCATAGGGCACTTTGTGAAGAGAACCATATAAAAATTCCTCAAAAATTTATACTAAAATTTATAGATCTTATACCTGCCATAAAAAGTCCTCTGACCAAGTTTCATGATTTTCCAGTGAGTATTAAATCCACAATTAATTTTCTTACAACTAGGGCAAATATTGGGGTTATGAATGAAGTATTATATATATCAATCCAAAATTCATAACAAAATTATCAGAAAATAATATCATTAGTACCAGATTACTGCCAAAATTTCATGAACCTTCAAGGTAATATGTTTATGTAAATTCTTTACATAAGAAAGTGTCTTAATTGATTCTTAATTAATTCAGAGAGGATAAATGTTCTTAAAAATTCAAGATAAATTATCTAGGGCATAATTCCACTCTATGAACCTCTCTACCAAGTTCCAAGTTAATCCGATGACATATGATCTTATGTCCTGCAATAGGTTCAATATACAACTCTACGGTTTGAAATAGGGTTCTAGGGCACATCCACCCCAAACCACACTACTAGAAAAATGAGTTTTAGTTACACATTTTTTTGCCAGGGTTCGAAAACCGTGGCTAATACATTAGTATTAGCCATGATTACAAAACCGTGGCTAATAATTAGATTTTAGCCAGTGTTGCAAAAAAGTGTGGCTAATACTTAAGTATTAGCCACAGCAAATAAAAAACATGGTTAATACTTAAGTATTAGCCATGACAAGAAACAAGTGTGGCTAATATTAAGTATTAGCCACGGGGAAAACCATGTTTTCTATTTTTCGCGAAATAAGAGGCGCGCTCGTTTTCTTTTCCCTCTCCTGTGACCAGCGAGCTCCTTCATCTCCTCCAACGATTAGGGCACGAGCCACACGATGAAATGAGGATGAGCGCATCAACGGCCGCCATTATTTTCTAGCAGGGCGACGATTTCAACCCTCCTGACAGTTCTTCCATTGATCAATCCCACAGACTGAGAAGAGGATGTAAAGGTCTAGTCCATGTCGTCAATGGTCGGAGGCAGCGCCGCTCCGTCGGACCACCATCAAGGCTATGAGACTAGTTCAACCTTCTTAGATTTGAGTGCCTGCCTACCCCTGTCTCGCTTCTTCATTCCCATAGATTTGTCCATGGTATGCTTGTCTCTCATAGAACCCTATAAGAAATCTTGTCCCTTGTTTACTCTCTAGTTTCTGTTTACAGGTGAGCACTATGAAAAACATTGGTTGCTTTTGATCATAGTCTTCAAGTTGAGCGATTGAAGTTGGTGCTCCATGGAAAAACCCTACAAGAAATTAAGAACAGAAAAGACCAACTATTAATCTGATATGTATTTCTTGTGCTTTTGTTCAATTTCTAGTTGTCTAAATTCTCACTGCTTATTCATTAATAAAATGCTAACCATTAAACTAAAAAATAGAATGGAAGGCATGCCTGTATCAATAATGCCAACTATTACATCGTTGCTTGCTTTATGGTGTGCTCTTTTTCATCCAAGTCCAGATTCAACCTCTAGAAAATCCCAAGAACGGGTGGTATGGAGTTGAATAACCCTATCTCGGAACACAGAGACCACTTCATCATGCTCTGTTTGTAGTTCGAAACTTATAATTCATGGTCAAAGATGTAGATAGGCCATATTTTGTTTAAAATGATTATGTAATTGTTGTACAAATGCGAAAAATGGCGAAATACTTGTCAAAACATCGACTTCCTGTTTAGTTAGCATCACTGAGAATCCCCTGAGTGCATGACTATAACTCTGAATCAAGTTTATCCTTTCTTTATCTTCACTAGAAGAGCAGCATCAGAGTGTGATTAACTTGTTCATGTCTAATATATATTTTCTTAAAAATGCAGAAAAATAATGCCTTGGAATGATGTACAATAGCATTCAAAGCTGCACTGCTTCCACGTCTCCTGGATTTTCAGCTCCTTCACTTCTACTGCTCCCCATGTAGACAACATAAGCCTGCAAGTTTGACAGAATCTTGTGATAATTCCTTGAAAGAATTGACTAAATTCTAAAAAAATTCGACGGCTTTTGGTCCGGCGTACCAACTTCAATCGCTCCCATTTTTACAATTCCAGTGAAACTCAATGGTGAATTCAGTAGAACTTTGGAGCATCTATCATTTTTTTCTCACTTCCATAGAAGTTGGAAATAATTTTTGTTAGAGAATTATAGAATGAATCAAATTGCAAGAGCTCAGCTTATTGGTATGTCAAGTAAATAGAATTACCTCTGATTTACTATTCACATCACTTCCATCACTTAAGGTGCTGCTCCATTGTACCTGCTGGGAGAAAAGAAAAATAAGTGTTGAGAAAAGAAGATGGATTAGTAGTGCATACTTTGTTAATTTATTGTTTGTGCTGCCCAGAAAAATGTAGTAGTTTGCTCCTCATTATCAGTTTTTGGTTGCAGTTAAAAAAAGTTTGTTGACATGCTAAGGTTTACCTGATCTAACTGAACACATCCGTAAGACGGCTGCTAGGATGCTTCTCCATATTAATTGGTACAAGTTCTGTAACCACAAATACAAATTATATCTTTCAGATGTTTCCGCATTACATACTTTTTTATTGGAGACCATGCTAAGTATTAAATACTATTAGTTTGCATTCTTTTTCCATTTCGATTGGAAAACACGGTAAGGTGTTTACTGAATCCTCAATATCCATGGGTTTGCATTTTCAATTTTCCCCCTTTTTTCTATATCCTTTATGTATCAAAGTTGTCAAATAAATATTTCCATTTGATTACTTGCATGTATCAATTTTTGCACTATCTGCAATTTAATTGTGGAGAATTTTTCTATTTGATATTATAATCATATACCTTGCCATTTTAGACTTTCACGAAAAGTTACTGCTCTTCAAGGGGTACTCTTTCCCCATTGATGAAGAATTATGCGTTGTTACTATTATCATTGGAGTTACATTCACCAAAATAATTTCGACTTGGATGTGGGCGCAAACCCCCATACACGTGTCTATTGCGGGTTCTATTTATTTGTTGGAGATGCTACATGCATGTTATGAATAAGTTGGGGGTATTCGGCCTTTGAAACAAATTAAGCATGATTCATTTTTTCTAAATGCATGTTTGGCTTGAGTATGCAAATGCATCACATTGTAATTTTTTGATCGTCTAATTAGCTCAATTAATGAAATAATAGATTTGATTATTCAAATGTTATTTGTTACAAGGATACAAACTTCCTAATTTTAAGACCAATTACACTTGATTATGTGCTAATAATTCAAAATTTTGACCGGCATTAAAGCTGTAATTAGAATAAAATAACCTCAATCTTTTTGAATGGCTGGCCATAACATTATGACTTTGATTTTGATGTAATATATGATGCTTAAGGTGTCTTGCATTTACATGGGTTTGGATTTCAATATGGGTAAATTTTTTATTAGGTTCCTGGATTCCGGAGAATTTGACATTTTATCGTTAATTTAAATGTTACATCTAATGCTTCTTTGTGGAATCCCTAAACAATGATTTTTTTTCTTAATGAAATTTTTAACATGACTTTCTCAATCTTGTTTATAAGAAGTTGAAATAAAATTGCCTTCTTTGATAGGAGATGATAAATGATCTATCCATTATACAATATAAGTCTAAGGCTCCGTTTGGCGCGACGTTTTTGTTCGGGTGAGTTTGGACAAAAACGCCACCGTCATATGAAAATTATTTTGCTGTATGTGCAGGTTCTAAATTGCTGTATGAAATTTATTTTGCTGTGAACTGAAGTTCTTTCAAGATTTCTGTTGAATATTATTGTTGCTCTAGAAAATTTATGTTGAAAATTATTTGTTGCGAAACGCTTAGGGCTCGTGGTAGACCGGTTCACTTGAACCACCTTAGCTCGTGAGCGAACTAAGCGCGCAAACAGTCAATTAGAGATTTGCTGAGTACACAAGGACTTTTTAACGTGGAAAACCCGGAAAGGGTAAAAAACCACGCGGCCGGAGCTGTGCCGACCAAACTTCACTATCTTCTGGGGGTTACAACTTGGAAACTAGAACTTGAGCGCGACAGGCCGCTGCTCGTTACAATATTTGGAGAGAGAGAGAACGAGCTCCGAGGGTGACAGGCCACCTCTCGGAAAAACTAAGTCTTTTTCCCTTCTGAGAATGCTAGTCGCCTTTTGGAAGTGAGGCGGCTAGTCGTCTTTTCCTTCTGAGAATGCTAGTCGCCTTTCGAAAGTGAGAATGCTAGTCGCCTTTTTCTTCTGAGAATGCTAGTCGCCTTTTTCTTCTGAGAATGCTAGTCACCTTGCGGAAGTGAGGCGGCTAGTCGCCTTTTCCTTCTGAGAATGCTAGTCGCCATTCGGAAGTGAGAAGGCTAGTCGCCTTTCGGAAGTGAGGCGGCTAGTCGCCTTTTCCTTCTGAGAATGCTAGTCGCCTTTTTCTTCTGAGAATTATAGTCGCCTTTCGGAAGTGAGGCGGCTAGTCGCCTTTTCCTTCTGAGAATGCTAGTCGCCTTTCGGAAGTGAGAAGGCTAGTCGCCTTTCGGAAGTGAGGCGGGTAGTCGCCTTTTCCTTCTGAGAATGCTAGTCGCCTTTTGGAAGTGAGAAGGCTAGTCGCCTTTCGGGATGATGAAGATCTTCAAGTCCACGAAGGAGATCTTCAAGCGCCGAAGGAGAATTCCGCAAAAGTCTGCAAGGAGCTCTCCCGGGTCCAGAAGTCAAGGTCCTCTCAAATGAATCCTTGGGGCTCCTTTTATAGCTTTGGACGGGGGCAACCCGGTAATTTTGTCGTTGGTAGTTTCCATAAATGCTCGGTGGACGAATCATATTCTACGGTTCGGGGCCCTCGGATTGCCATTTTTCGTAAATGACCACCTTGCCCCTCGGGCAGCTTGGGCAGCTCGGGCAGTTCGGGAAGTTCCATTGGAGGCGAAAAAGGCGACTGACTGTTCCTGAAAAGTGAGAAGCCGGAAAGACAAAAAGTGAGAAGCCGGAAACCCAAAAAGTGAGAAGCCGGAAAGACAAAAAGTGAGAAGCCGGAAACCCAAATAGTGAGAAGCCGGAAAGACAAAAAGTGAGAAAGCTTCCTGATCGCGCTCAGAAACGTTCTGAGCGCGCGCTAGTGCTGAAGCGCTCCAAGTGCGCAATGAACCACGGGGACGCCTCGGGCGGATGGCGAATCGGGGGGTCGCCCCCTAAAAGGGGGACCGGGATCCTTCGGCGAGGAGCGGGCCCCGGACCGCACCCCGAGGAGGGGTGGGCGCGGCCGTATCTTGAGGGGATGCGACGTAGGCGTGTACAAGAGGGGGTGCAGCCCGGGCGCACCCCGATGGGGTGCGGCCTTGACCGCACCCCGAGGGGGTGCGGCTTGGTCGCACCCCAAGGGGGTGCGGTTTGGCCGCACCCCGCGTGGGGTGCGGCTTGGCCGCACCCTAAGGGCGTGCGGCCAAGGCCGCGCCCCAAGGGGGCGCGACTTGGCCGCGTCCCTTCCGGGATGCGGCACGGCGGTGGGATTCCCCCCGCGATGGGTGGGGGACTCTCTGTTGTGTTTGCGACGGCTTTGCGCGTCTTACTTTTCCTGCCAAATTGGGGGAGGAGAGATTTTGGAAATGATCCGTCTTTGGAAGTAATTCGTCTTTGGAAATATTCGTTGTCTTTCTAAGAAGATCTATACCAAGTTCTTTTATAAATATGAGGCTCTATTATGAGTACCCATCATAAGCCCCCCAAACCTTCGTAGTCCAAACCTTGGGAGGGAGTGCGAAGGTTTTTGAACAGTCGGCAGCGGATCTGGTCGGACGATGGCCGGGGTAAGCTGCTTTTGTTTTTTGTTTCTTCAAAATATGTGCGGAGGGAAAAAACGGCCAGCGGCGGACAGGAGGGCGCGCGGTGAGCGGTGCGCGGGCTGCCGGTGCCCGGGCACCCTTGTGCGCGGCCGGAGCGGTCGAAAAGGCGGTGCCCGGGCGTGATCGCGCGCGGCTATTTCTCGTGTGCGGGTGAGGCTGGCGGTGCGGGCCTCCGGTGCTCGCGTGCTTGGTGCGCGGAGAGGCGACTTGTAACCTTTTGGATTTTCTGATACGGTTTCTTTTTAACGCTCATTTTTATGTGCTTGCTCTTCCTTGCAGGCTTCGAAGCGGGGCGGTCAGTCGAGGCCGATGCACCTACGATCTTCACTTGATGGTGCGCGAATCGAGATGTGGCGCAAGCGGTTCGGATTGCCTCCGAATGTTGAGGTGAAAATCCCAGGAGCGGAGGAGCGCGTCCAGAATCCACCCACGGGTTACATGACACTTTCTGAGAGTTGCCTGAAGTCTGGATTCCGCATCTCTCCATCGAAGGAAGCTATCGAAATATTCCAGTTCTGCGGCGTCCCAATTACACAGTTTACGCCCGCCGGGATGTCAAATATCATGGGGCTGGTGGTGCTCTTTCGGGAGCATAGCACGCGCTTTTCACTTGAGCTTTTCAAGGATTGGTGCTAGGCTACCACTGACTCGGGCGGCCGGATTGCGGTTCGAAGCAACAAAAACTGGTTTCATTTTGGCGAGAAGACAGATTATCGGCACGGGAATACCCTTTATGGATATGTTCAAAATCGTTGGGAGCTGCCTGAGCTTTGGAGGTCACTCCCTGGACGCTGTCGCCGGCTGACCGGTCGGGAAGACGAGTTCATTCCCATCCCCGGCTTTCCCGGCCGAGAGGGGTTGTCGAAGGCTTTGTTCAGCGTGCACAACTGCGTGGAGGAGGGTCGACTGCTTTCGGTGGGGCTTTCTTGGGACCCTGAGCGGGAGGCTGCGGTTCCCCTAGACCGTGGGAAAAAGAGGAAGATTGTCTTCAGGAACTGAGTTCCTGGTTCGTGTTCCACCTTGCCGGAGCCTAGGAGCCACGATCACGAGGCCGGCCCGAGTCGTTGTCGGAGAGAGCCGATCCCATCCGACCCGGAGGTCGAGATTCTGACGTCCCCCGCCGCCGATCAAGTTGGGCAGGGAGACTTGCTGCCACCTCCTCCTCATCCACCATCGAGGCGAGTTTCCTCATCCCTCCAGGCGATGACTTCTGCAGTAAGTGAAGCTCTCCTTTCTTGGGTCTTGACTTGTCTTTGCTTTCATTGTTTATGTTTCCTGATTGCTTCTTTCGTGTTTGCAGGCGAACGTTCTGACCAATGTCGCTCTCACGTGGAACGACTGTTACGTGGTCCTCAAGGACAGCTACATCTCCCTCCAGGAGGAGCTGAGCGTGATGAAGAGGGACATGTCTGCTTTACAGAAGAGGAGGGATCGCGATCTGTCCCGCGTCAAGCAGTTGGAGGCGGACCTCTCTTCTTCCCGATCTGAGGTTGAGAAGTTGCAGGAGGCGTATGGTGGAGACAAGGCGCTTGCCCAGGATGCGCTTCGTCAGTTGTCTGAGGCTCAGGGGGAGATGTTTCGCATGGAGGGCGAGCTGGGTTTTCTGCGGAGCGAGGTGGAGCGGCTGTCGTCAGTCGAGCGCAGCCTTGAGGATGCCAAGGCGGCCGGAGTGGCCGAGTTCCGAGATTCTCTTGCTTTTGTCGAGGAGCGGTTCCAGATGGCAGAGGAGATCCGTGCCGAGGTCATGACGAAGGAGGTCGAGCCCTTGTTGGAGGACGAGCGCGAAGTCGCCTTCCAGCGTGGCATTCAGAAGACTCTGCGCCTGGTGGGGAGGAAGTTCGGGTGTGATACCACTGGTCTTGGAGCGGGAGACCTTTCGGAGGATGAGTGCTCGGACGCAGCCGAGGATTGATGTTGGTCGTCTCCTGTTTTCTTGTTTTCCATACCATTGTTCGCTTGTGTGTCGTTCTGAGTTGGCTTTTTTGCTTTTTCGCTTTCCGTATTTTTGTCTGTTTTGTGCGCAGCGTTGAGCTGACGCGGTTATCGTGTTTATCGTATTCACTGCTTTGCGTGATCTTGTTAATCTGGTTGTTGGCACCTGCATAGTTTTTTTTAAATGAGCTTTGCACGAGATGGAGCCCGCGGCTTTCAAATGTATACATATATAAGAAGATAGTTTGCGCAAGTCTGTGCCTGCGGCTTTCCTGCACGAGTCTGTGCTCGCGGCTTTGGTGCACGAGTCTGTGCTCGCGGCTTTCTTGCACGAGTCTGTGCTCGCGGATTTGGTGCACGATTCTGTGCTCGCGGCTTTGGTGCACGAGTCTGTGCTCGCGGCTTTGGTGCACGAGCCTTTGCTCGCGACTTTTTTGCACGGTTCTGTGCCCGCGGCTTTGGTGCACGAGCCTTTGCTCGCGACATTTTTGCGCGGTTCTGTGCCCGCGGATTTGGTGCACGAGTCTGTGCTCGCAGCTTTAGTGCACGAGCCTTTGCTCGCGACTTTTGTGCACGGTTCTGTGCCCGCGGCTTTGGTGCACGAGCCTTTGCTCGCGACTTTTTTGCGCGGTTCTGTGCCCGCGGCTTTGGTGCACGAGTCTGTGCTCGCGGATTTGGCCGGTGAATAGCTCGTGTATTCAAACCGAGGGTGAACGCAGGGGGGGGGGGGGGGCAGACCCCCACGACACCGGGACTCGATGGCGGAGGAGAAGGGCGAACCTTCAATCGACGGCGGTGCAGAGTCCCCGGGGCAGGGCCCCGAAGCGGTACCTGCAGCAGAATGGATTGGAGCAAGTAGAATTTTATTAGAAAATGAATACTGATACATGCGCAAGTGTAATCTTGCGATCCCGGGGTTAACAAGTTTCTGAGACAGGCTTTATTGAGAGAGAAGATAGCGTTGAGCTTCGTTTGCGTTGCGCTTGCTCGAGTCTTTTCGGCCGTTCAGCTTGGGGGGCGACAGTGGCCTGGCGGTTGACCTTCGTTGGCCTTTTCCTGTGTCTCTTTGCGGAAGGCCTCCAGGTATCCTAATTGGACAAGGCGTTCGATTTCATCTTTCAGTCGGGCACATTGCTCCGTTTGGTGCCCTCGTCCTTTGTGGAAGTGGCAAAACTGGGATTGATCTCCCCTGTGCAAGGAGAGCTTTCTGGGCCAGTGGATGATCTTGCTATTACAGATTACGGACATTATGTGCTCGCGTGGTGTATTTAGCGGGGTGAAGCTCCGGGAGCCTTGACTTGCTGGCTCTCGGGGGCGGTCTGCTTGGTTCTGAGCGGGCAGTTCGGCTTCCTCGAGCTGCTACTGCTGCCCTTTTCTCTTGCGGCTTGTATCGAAGGGCGGCGAGCCTGACAGTGTCTGAAGTTTGTCTTTTTCAACTACTGCAGGAGTCGCTTGGCCTTCCCGTGCACCCTGCTTCTCAGACTTCGATTTCGGCAACGGGTTGCTGTTGATCCAGGGGAGCCTGGAGGCGGGTGTGTCGAAACCATGCATCGCGCTCCTGAGGATATTTCCTTTGTTGGCCATGCGTCCGAACATGAAAACATCGTGGTCCATGGCGTCCAGTAGGAGGCTCCCGAATATTGCGTCGTAGGGGGAGTCTGGTTCGGCGACGACGAACTGTACATCGTACTGGACTGGTTCTGCGTGTGCCCCTACTTGGACGGGGAGGGTGATGATTCCTACGGTGGGTACCGTTGTTCCATCAGGGAGCTCTGCTTCGCTGGCCCTAAGCTTGAGGTTCCCGCTTAGGAGCTTGAGCCGAGCTATTGCTGCTAGGAATAGAACGTTGAAGGAGATGCGGTGAGTTATCAATGCTTTCCTCAGCTCACAGGGGGGACTCCCTATGCTTGCGTCCAAGATGAAGTCCATCCATGCGCAGGGGCGCTCTTGGTGAAAATTTGTGCCGATTTTCTCCGATTGCTCGTTCCGCTCTTCCTCCCCTAGGAGGGGTGGTTCGCTTGCATCGGGCTTTTCTTCTTCTTGGATCTTTCTCGAGCGTGTCTCGTGCTGCTCGACGAACAGTTGGGACAACTCGGTGAAGTTGTGTATCGCTCCGCTTGGCAGGGCTTGATACCAGCGGAGGGCGTCTCCGCTCAGTGTCTTGGTGAAGATCTTGCATCTGATCTGATCGGGAAGTCTGTGTATCCGCATCGTTACCAAGAAATGGTTAATGTGCTCGTAGGGGTCTTCTACTCCGTGGAACTCCTTATAGTGCAGGAACTTTAGCCATGGCGGAACTGGGTATGCCAAAATTGTCTTTGACAGTGGAGATCGCTTTTGTTGATATATGTAATTGTTCGGAACCTGCCCTCCTGCGGGAGGGGTCGGTTTGCCAGTCGATCCAGGCCAAGGGGGCCGGATGGGTGCAGCGATGAGCGCTCCTTTCACCGGGCTCTCTATAATTGAGGAGCTGTATGCGTCAGATAGTTCAGGGGAGGTGTCCACTCTTGCTGGTTTCGAGAATTCCGGCGAAGCGGGTATTGCGCTCGGAAATTCTTTGCTTAGAATTTGGGAATCCATTCCCACAGACGGCGCCAAACTGTTGCGGAATGCTTAGGGCTCGTGGTAGACCGGTTCACTTGAACCACCTTAGCTCGTGAGTGAACTAAGCGCGCAAATAGTCAATTAGAGATTTGCTGAGTACACAGGGACTTTTTAACGTGGAAAACCCGGAAAGGGTAAAAAACACGCGGGCGGAGCTGTGCCGACCAAACTTCACTATCTTCTGGGGGTTACATCTTGGAAACTAGAACTTGAGCGCGACAGGCCGCTGCTCATTACAATATTTGGAGAGAGAGAGAACGATCTCCGAGGGTGACAGGCCACCTCTCGGAAAAACTAAGTCTTTTTCCCTTCTGAGAATGCTAGTCGCCTTTCGGAAGTGAGGCGGCTAGTCGCCTTTTCCTTCTGAGAATGCTAGTCGCCTTTCGGAAGTGAGAAGGCTAGCCGCCTTTTTCTTCTGAGAATGCTAGTCGTCTTTTTCTTCTGAGAATGTTAGTCGCCTTTCGGAAGTGAGGCGGCTAGTCGCCTTTTCCTTCTGAGAATGCTAGTCGCCTTTCGGAAGTGAGAAGGCTAGTCGCCTTTCGGAAGTGAGGCGGCTAGTCTCCTTTTCCTTCTGAGAATGCTAGTCGACTTTTTCTTCTGAGAATGCTAGTCGCCTTTCGGAAGTGAGGCGGCTAGTCGCCTTTTCCTTCTGAGAATGCTAGTCGCCTTTCGGAAGTGAGAAGGCTAGTCGCCTTTCGGAAGTGAGGCGGCTAGTCGTCTTTTCCTTCTGAGAATGCTAGTCGCCTTTCGGAAGTGAGAAGGCTAGTCGCCATTCGGGATGATGAAGATCTTCAAGTCCACGAAGGAGATCTTCAAGCGCCGAAGGAGAATTCCGCAAAAGTCTGCAAGGAGCTCTCCCGGGTCCAGAAGTCAAGGTCCTCTCAAATGAAGTCTTGGGGCTCCTTTTATAGCTTTGGCCGGGGGCAACCCGGTAATTTTGTCGTTGGTAGTTTCCATAAATGCTCGGTGGACGAATCATATTCTCCGGTTCGGGGCCCTCGGATCGCCATTTTTCGTAAATGACCACCTTGCCCCTCGGGTAGCTTGGGCAGCTCGGGCAGTTCGGGCAGTTCCGTTGGAGGCGAAAAAGGCGACTGACTGTTCCTGAAAAGTGAGAAGCCGGAAAGACAAAAAGTGAGAAGCCGGAAAGACAAAAAGTGAGAAGCCGGAAACCCAAAAAGTGAGAAGCCGGAAAGACAAAAAGTGAGAAGCCGGAAACCCAAAAAGTGAGAAGCCGGAAAGACAAAAAGTGAGAAAGCTTCCTGATCGCGCTCAGAAACGTTCTGAGCGCGCGCTAGTGCTGAAGCGCTCCAAGTGCGCAACGAACCACGGGGACGCCTCGGGCGGACGATGAATCGGGGGGTCGCCCCCTAAAAGGGGGACCGGAATCCTTCGGCGAGGAGCGGGCCCCGGACCGTACCCCGAGGAGGGGTGGGCGCGGTCGTATCCTGAGGGGATGCGACGTAGGCGCGTCCAAGAGGGGGTGCGGCCCGGGCGCACCCCGAGGGGGTGCGGCTTTGACCGCACCCCGAGGGGGTGCGGCTTGGCCGCACCCCGCGTGGGGTGCGGCTTGGCCGCACCCCAAGGGGGTGCGGTTTGGCCGCACCCCGCGTGGGGTGCGGCTTGGCCGCACCCTAAGGGCGTGCGGCTTGGCCGCACCCTAAGGGGGTGCGGCCAAGGCCGCGCCCCAAGGGGGCGCGACTTGGCCGCGTCCCTTCCGGGATGCGGCGCGGCGTTGGGAATTCCCCCCGCGATGGGTGGGGGACTCTCTGTTATGTTTGCGACGGCTTTGCGCGTCTTACTTTTCCTGCCAAATTGGGGGAGGAGAGATTTTGGAAATGATCCGTCTTTGGAAGTAATTCGTCTTTGGAAATATTCGTTGCCTTTCTAAGAAGATCTCTACCAAGTTCTTTTATAAATATGAGGCTCTATTTTGAGTACCCATCATTATTGATGCTGTATGAAAATTAATGTTGATTTAAGATTTCAAGTATGAAAATAATTGCTATTTAGGAAATGAAGTTCTTTCTAGATTTCATGTATGATAATTATTGTTGTTTCCAGATTTACTAACTTGATTTATTATGGTGTTGAAACAAGTATGTGGTAGCAGTTTCACATTGGAAATCATTTTAAGCCTAAACTTCAACTGAGGCTTCAAAAATTCAGGGGAACACCATGAAAATAAATCCAGCTCATTGTTTATCATAGATTAACTATTTTGAATAACATAGATTGTTCACACACACACACACACAAATGTCAAACATCATATAAAACAAAGATTGAAAATTTAATAACATGTTCTCTCCTTTTATTGTGTGAGTTTGATGTTTGATTGTTAAGCATTATTTACATGGCTACTTAATTTGGGCACACCTTACCATGAGAACTTCAGAGTTCTTATATTGAGATGAAACCTTAATTCCTATTTCCTAAGTTGCCTGATCACTTCTAATTGAGTGGTATTTGATGCATATTGAGAAATACTTCTTGAAGCAACCAAAGTTGTTCTTAAGGTGATATGTTAATGCCAATTTTCTGCTTTTATCATCTTAGTTGCTATAAATTTAGCATTTAGTTGTAAAAAAGCCTTCCAGGAAAGTAAAATTGTTTTTTAGTTTAAATATTTGTTTTTTAGTTTAAAATTGTTATTTGATATTTCAACCCAATAAGTCATATGATATTTCACTACATGTTTTAGCAATTTTTTAGCAAATTAGTTACATTTGTTTTTCAGTTTAATGTAGTTACTATAACCAATGTATAATATGAACTAGTTTCACTTGCAAATCATACCAATTTCACTTTTGTATGACAATATCTGCTTTATTTGATCTTGATGGTCTGCATATTATTAGTTTATTGAAAATCATACATGTTTCTATTCCATGGAGAGAACAAAGTCATTTTTTCTTGATAATGACATTGAATGACTAAGATGAGTCATAAAATGGTCTATATAACATTGTCATTGGGTACACAAGCTGGTATAGTTTGCATATTGTTAGTTTATTGCTGCTTAGGTAGTGATAAGTAGTATTTTTATAACTTTTTAATAGAAAAGCTTGTAAATATTTAATATGATTTCTCTATTTTATGTCAAATTTAGGTTGTAAGTAGTTCTTTTTGTAATTTTGATTCTAACTTAGCTTAATTTCGATATTTGCAGATTTTTGGGACAAATCGGGAAAAATGGCATGTCACGCCCTCGGTCACGCCCGTGACCAAGGGCGTGTAAGCTGAAGATCAGTCCAGAATCGATGCCGCACTGTTTGAACCAGTCCACACCAAGTCACGCCCCAGGTCACGCCCGTGACCGGGGGCGTGTAATCTTAGAATCGTCCACGTGGAGCCGCCGTCGAGACGAGGAGATGCTGTCGAGAAGTCAACCTAAGTCACGCCCGTGGCCCACATGTCACGCCCGTGACTTTCCAGCGTGATCCCTGCTCTACCGCCGCGCCGAATTCCAGCCCACGCCGCATTTAATGCACACGTCCAAAGTCACGCCCGTGACCATGTTACACGGGCGTGTAATGTCCAACTTTTCTGCCGCCGACACGCCAAGCCCACGCCGCTGCCAGATCCAATGTTACAGTGATTACACGCCCTTGGACACGCCCGTGACCGAGGGCGTGTAACTTGAAAATTTTGCCTATAAATTCAGAGGCTCTCCTTGAGTCCAGGGTTCAGAAATTTGGAGATGGGGTGGTGCTGTTAGAGCTGAGAGTGAGTTTTTCAAGTTAATGTTCATGTTTCTTAAGGCTTTCATGTTCTCCTCCTTCCCTTTTCATGCAATGTTGTAGTGTAACTTTCGTGTACTAGTTTTCTTAAGCTTGCAACTTTCATTTTCCTTAACCTTGCACTCTTAATTTAAGGCTTGTAATAGTTCTTTGATTTTCAATAAAATTAGTTTTCTCTTTCATGTTCTTTTTCTCCTTAAGTAATTTCTTCCTTTTCATGCAAGGTTAAATTTTTCTCTCCTTAGTAATGTTCTTTTTTTATGCAATGTCAATTTCTCTTTCTTTTCATGCAATGTTCAAGCTTTTCATTTAGTTTGAATTTAGTTTTAATTTTAGCGAAAACAAACCACCTCAAATTTTCGTCGATAAAATAATAGTGATTTTCCTCGAAGTAGAAGTAATCAACGCGCCCCGTGGAATACGACCTTGATATTCCTAAATATCCTATACTATAGACGATAAGGTACACTTGCCTTTATCGGATATAATTTTGGAGAAAATCTCAACCTTTCACTAAAAATCTAAAATCCGCGCATGCAAATTTCATATCAAGTTTTTGGCGCCGTTGCCGGGGACTTTGCGTAGATATTTTGAAAAGAGGATAGCTATTAATTTTATCATGCTTCTTTCTATTTTATTTTGCTTTTTCTAACTTTCAAAAAGAAAAAAATATATATATTTTTAGTTTTTCTTCTTCCTTTCTTCTCTTTTTAGTGTATGACCCGAGGTAGCACTTCGATTCTTCCTTTTGATCCGGAGATCGAGCGAACCCTTTTGAGGCACCGCCGTTCTCGTGATCAGGGAAATCAAATAGAATCCGAAGAGTCGATCGGGGACACTAACGCAGCAAATATGGATCATAATCTTAATCCTCCTAATCTTAACGAGCCAAATCCTAATGAGGACGCGCAACGGACCATGTCCTATTATGCGCGGCCGAATTTGGAAGGCACACAATCGAGTATTGTTCGCCCCACGGTGGCGAACAATAATTTTGAGATCAAGTCCAGCATCATACAAATGGTGCAACAATCGGTGACCTTTGATGGTCAACCGGACGAGGATCCAAATTCACATATCTCTTACTTTCTTGAAATTTGCGACACTTTTAAGATCAATGGCGTCACCGATGACGCCATTCGATTACGTCTTTTTCCTTTTTCTTTGCGGTCTAAGGCCAAGCAGTGGCTGGGCTCCCTACCTAGGGGATCCATCACTACATGGGCCGAAATGGCGGAAAAATTTCTTAATAAATATTTCCCGCCTTCAAAGACCGCTAAATTGCACATGGATATTGCATCGTTCATGCAAATCGACTCGGAGACTCTCTATGACACATGGGAGCGCTTCAAGGAGCTTTTGCGTCGATGCCCTCACCATGCACTTGCCACTTGGCAACAAGTGCAAGTTTTTTATAATGGCTTAAATCTCCAAACGAGGCAAATGATTGATGCGGCGGCCGGGGGGACATTAAATAATAAAACCCCGATCGCCGCTCAAGAGCTTTTCGAAGAGATGGCCACAAATGCGTATCAATGGAACATGCCCCGAGCGCGGCCTAATAAGCCGGCCGGAATTTTTGAAATAGACGCAAACGCAAATTTGGCTTTACAAGTTGAGCGCTTAACAAAGCAAGTGGCGGAGATGTCTGCTTCCTCCGCCACTCCTCCTTGGGCCAATAACGTTTTAATTGAAGAACATGTTGACTACATGGGAAATCCACCTCGGCCTTCCTATAACCCCGAACACCGCTCCGTATAATAACACCTACAATGCGGGCTATAGGAATCATCCGAATTTCTCATGGAGCAACCAAGGAAATGCTCAGCGTCCTATGAATTTAAATCAACCTCCCCCTAATCAACTTCTTAACTTAACTCCGCCCCAAAATTTGATTTCTCAAAATTATAATCCACCCGGTTTTCCACCGCAACAGCAAAAACTCTCTCCGATTGAAGAGGTTTTTGCAAAATATGTTGCTACAAATGAAACGACCATCCGGAACCTTACCGGATCAATCAAAAATTTAGAGAATCAAGTGGGCCAACTCGCAAAGATGATTTCTGAGCGTCAACAAGGAGCACTACCGGGGAACACCGAGCAAAATCCAAAGGAGAGCGCGCACGCGATTACACTCCGAAGCGGGAAGGAGGTGGTTCAAAAACAGGACGAACCCAAGGTAATTTCCTCTCCTCCTACTTTTAATTCATCTTCGAATTTGCCCGCTACGATAGCTCCGCATTCTTCTATTTTAAATCCGCGCGCTCCTACTTCTAATATTCCGTATCCATCGAAATTTAAAAATGAAAGCGCCGAAAAAAATTATAAAAAGTTTTTAGATGTTTTAAAACAAATCCATATTAATGTTCCTTTCTGCGAGGCTATCTCACAAATGCCTAAATATGCGAAATATCTTAAGGAGTTGCTCTCTAATAAAAAAAAGTTAGAAGATATTTCGCATATTTCTTTAAACGCAGAATGCTCCGCGGTTGTACTCAACAAATTGCCGAAAAAAGCAAATGACCCGGGACGGTTTTCCATCCCATGTCTTTTTGGCAATTCGTTAGTAAAACACGCCTTAGTGGATCTTGGAGCAAGCATCAACCTTATGCCGTTTTCTTTGTTCAAAAAGTTAGGTCTAGGAAATCCAAGGCCCACTCGAATGAGTATCCAATTAGCGGATCGTTCTTTAAAATAACTGATAGGAATAGTGGAGGACGTGCTCGTCAAGGTTGACAAATTCATCTTCCCGGTGGATTTTGTCATTCTTGACATCGAAGAGGATGCCGAAGTACCCCTCATACTCGGCCGCCCCTTCCTTGCCACCTCCCGCGCTATTATCGACGTAAGTAACGGAAAGCTCCTCCTACGGGTTGGAGACGATGAAGTTACTTTCGGCATAAATTCCTCGATGCGGAACACGCTAGAAAATGACGATTCATGTTTTTACTTAGAAGAGTGTTGTGAGTTCGATTCATCCCTCGAGTTAGTTTCATCGGCGAATAGTGATTCCGAGCCCGTAGAGCTCTTTTGCGATGAAGAAGAAGTCTCTCACCCCACACCACCCGAACCATTATTTTTAGAAAAATTAAAAATCAAGACTTCTTATGAAGAACCACCCGAATTAGAGTTGAAACAACTCCCCCCTCACCTTAAATACTTGTTTTTGGAAAAAGAGTCTAAGCTACCCGTCATCATTTCATCCGATCTTAGCAACTCAGAAATTTCTGAGTTGTCTATAGTCTTAAGAAAGCACCGCCACGCAATTGCGTGGCAATTATCGGACATTAAGGGTATAAACCCATCTTTCTGCACTCATAAAATATTTCTCGAAGATAATTCCCGAAATTCAGTCCAGCCTCAACGACGGCTAAACCCTAACATGAAAGAAGTCGTTAAGGCCGAAGTTATAAAACTTCTGGACACGGGAATCATCTACCCGATATCGGACAGTACTTGGGTTAGCCCAGTACAAGTCGTGCCAAAGAAAGGTGGTGTTACGGTAGTTGCGAACAAAAATAACGAATTGATCCCAACCCGTACTGTTACGGGTTGGCGGATGTGCATCGACTATCGGAAATTAAATGATGCCACCCGTAAGGATCATTTCCCTCTACCATTTATCGACCAAATTTTAGAACGCCTTTCGGGTCACTCCTACTACTGTTTTCTCGATTGTTTGTCAGGATACTTCCAAATTCCAATTTCGCCCTACGACCAAGAGAAAACCACTTTCACTTGTCCCTTTGGCACCTTCGCTTATCGAAGGATGCCATTCGGTCTTTGTAACGTGCCAGCTACATTCCAAAGATGTATGCTGGCAATTTTTGACGAGTTAGTGGAGGAGGTGATGGAAGTATTTATGGACGATTTTTCTGTGTACGGGAGTTCTTTTGAAAATTGTTTAAAAAATCTCGAGCGCGTGTTGCAGCGATGTGAGGAAACAAATTTAGCGCTTAATTGGGAAAAATGCCATTTTATGGTCAAGGAAGGACTAGTCCTTGGCCATAAAATTTCGGGCAAGGGGATCGAGGTCGATAGGGCCAAGATTGAAGTAATTGAAAAACTCCCCCCTCCCACAAACGTAAAAGCTATTAGGAGTTTCCTAGGCCACGCGGGGTTCTATCGGCGCTTTATACAAAAATTTTCAAAAATTACAAAGCCGTTAACCCATCTTCTCGAGAAAGATTCTTCTTTTCTTTTTAGCGATGAATGTCATTTAGCTTTTCAACTTATCAAAGAAAAACTTATAAACTCTCCGATTCTAGTCGCGCCGGATTGGTCGCTCCCCTTTGAAATCATGTGCGACGCGAGTGACATTGCGGTTGGTGCCGTTTTAGGCCAACGGGTGAGTAAGTATTTCCACCCTATCTATTATGCGAGCAAAACACTCACGTCGGCACAAGCAAATTACACCACGACCGAGAAGGAACTTCTAGCAATCGTTTTCGCCTTCGATAAGTTTAGGTCGTATATCACCCTCTCAAAAGTCATCGTCTTCACGGATCACTCCGCACTTAGATATCTTTTAAGCAAATCGGATGCCAAACCTCGTCTTTTGCGATGGATCCTCCTCTTGCAGGAGTTTGACTTAGAGATCCGGGACAAAAGGGGAGCCGAAAACTTGGCGGCCGATCATCTCTCCCGTTTGGAAAACCCCGCCTCGGACGTATTAATAGAATCTGACATTAATGATAAATTTCCCGAAGAGCGCCTCCTTGCTCTCGAAAATATTAATTCATCGTCTACCCCCTGGTTTGCAGATCTGGCTAACTATTTAGTAGCCCGGGTCCTGCCAAAAGAAGTCTCGAGTCAGCAAAAGAAGAAATTCTTTTCTGATTTAAAGAATTACTTTTGGGAGGACCCCTTTTAATTCCGTGTATGCGCAGACCAGGTAGTAAGACGATGCGTCTCGAGTGAGGAAGGCCTTAAAATTTTACGTCATTGTCATGAGGGACCCACCGGAGGTCATTATCATTCAAACCGAACCGCGAGGAAGGCGCTGGAGGCGGGCTTTTATTGGCCCTCGCTCTTCAAAGATGCTCCCAACCTTGTGAGTACTTGCGACAGCTGCCAGCGGTCGGGGAACATCTCTTGCCGGGATGAGATGCCCCAAAACATTTTCTTAGAATGCGAAATTTTTGATCTTTGGGGCATTGATTTCGTTGGTCCTCTCCCTCCTTCGTTTTCAAATAAGTATATTCTAGTAGCGGTCGACTACGTGTCAAGGTGGGCGGAAGCGCAAGCTCTCCCCACCAACGATGCGCGAGTCATCGTTAACTTTTTAAAAAAATTATTCTCTCGATTTGGCACTCCGCGCGCTATTGTGAGTGATCGGGGCACCCATTTTTGCAATACTCAATTCACAAAATCTTAGCAAAATATGGTGTTACGCACAAATTATCCACTGCATATCACCCACAAACGAGCGGCCAAGTTGAAGTTGTTAATCGAGAATTAAAACGGATCTTAGAAAAAATGGTTTCTATTAATCGGAAGGATTGGGCAATAAAGCTCGATGACGCGCTATGGGCCTATCGAACGGCGTACAAGACCGCTATCGGGTGTACACCGTATCGAATGGTTTATGGCAAGGCTTGCCACCTTCCAGTCGAATTAGAACATCGCGCATTTTGGGCGCTTAAATTTTTAAACCTCGATTCCACTCTAGCGGGAGAACAAAGAAAATTTCAAATGAACGAATTAGATGAGTGGCGAGCGAACGCATATGAGAGCAATAAATTATATAAGGAGCGAACAAAGTTTTATCACGATAAGCATATAAAATTTCCAAAAACTTTTTCGCCGGGCGATCTCGTCCTCCTTTATAATTCCCGCCTTCGCCTTTTTCCGGGAAAACTAAAATCCCGATGGACCGGACCCTTTATTGTTAAAGAGGTTTGGTCCTATGGGACAATTTTAATTTCCCACCCGGAAAAAGGTACCTTCAAAGTTAACGGGCACCGCCTTAAATTATATCTTCCGGGAGAGTTAGCAAATGAAAAGAGTGATTCAATTGTTTTTCAACCTTTAATATGACCGGCAAGTGGGTCAAGCTACGCGACCTTAAACAAAGCGCTTTTGGGAGGCACCCCAAAGTTATCTTTTTATTGTCTTCTCTTGTTCTTTAATATATTTTGTAGGTAATCGTCGCTTCCCCGCGCAAACTTCAAAAATCAGGGAAGCCCCTTCTCTTTCTTCCTTCTCCTTTATCATGCATTTCCTTTTTATTTTGTTTTGCACTTTTTTTTTCCTTTACTTCATACTTAGTTTTAAACATTGGGGACAATGTTTAACTTTAAGTATGGAGGTGTAAATAGCTTTTTTGTAAATAGTTGTTAAATCAGAAAATTTTCAAAACAAAAAAATATATATATTTTCTTATGTTTTCTTCTATTTTAGCACTTGTAAAACCCAAAAACTCAAAAAAAAATATAGAAAACAGAAAAATTTAAATCTTGGAAAGGGACGTTTGGGATTTTATCCCATCACACCTCCTAGTACCTTGCGAACCCTTCACCGGGTAGCCCTTGGGAAGTCCAAGACTTGCAAAAAAAATTTTTTAAGTTTTAAAGCTAGTTCCCTTTCTTTGTAAATAGTTTTTAATGAGAAAAAATCAAAAAAAAAAGATAATATCAAAAATTCCAAAAAATTCTTATTTCTCTCCTTGTTGTTTTTGTGATTTCTTAGAAATCTAGTTGAGAATGTTTATAAGCATGTTTAAGTTTTTAATTGGCTGAAATTTTGCTTATCATAGTTTGTTAATTTTAAATTTGATGTAATTTTGATTTAAGAATCATCTTATGATTTTAAATTGATTAGAGAATTTTGTTAGCATGACTTCTCTTTTTATTTTTAAATGGCTTCATTTTGTAGTAAATTTCCTAAACCTCTTTAGTTTTTAATTATATTTTCTTCTAACTTCTTAGATCTTAGGAATTTTTAATTTTACTAGAATTTGTTCTCAATATGATTTAAAGCTAGCTAGATTTTTTTTTCCCTACCCTACCCCTTTGATGGCATAAAAAAAATGTATTAAAAGATCATATGTCATGGGAATAAGAGGATAAAATTCATTATTCCCTAAAACATATGCACCCAAAATATTTGAAAAGATTATATGGCATGGAGTAAGAGGATAAAATTCATTACTCCTAAACCATATACATTTTGGGTTTTTATTAGAAGAGAAAAAAAAAGAGTAAGAAAAAAAAAAGAGAAGGAAATTTCATGATAAATTCCATTTCCTCCATTCAAAAATTTCTCTTCTTATGCCAAATTTTATGAAATCCCCCTTAGCCAATTATCATTGTTCTAGTTTTAGTTGAAAATTATGGAGAGAGCAATATTTAGTAATTTACTTTTCCTTAAGATTCTTTTAAGATAGAGTTCTTATAATTTTAATTTAATTTAGTTTTATAATTTCTACAATTTTGTCAAACTACTTAATTTTCTTGAGAAGTTATTGCCTAAACATTTTTCCCTCTTTTCAAATCATCATCATAATTTAGGACTTAACTCCCCCTTGAATTTACTCTTAACTTAACTTTTGGTTAAATGAAATTTTAGTTTTAAATTAAAAATTTTTTAAGGATGTCTTATAAATAATGTCTCACACTTTTGCTCTGGAATAGCAAAACCTCAAGTATGGGGGTATTTGATAAGTAGTATTTTTATAACTTTTTAATAGAAAAGCTTGTAAATATTTAATATGATTTCTCTATTTTATGTCAAATTTAGGTTGTAAGTAGTTCTTTTTGTAATTTTGATTCTAACTTAGCTTAATTTCGATATTTGCAGATTTTTGGGACAAATCGGGAAAAATGGCATGTCACGCCCTCGGTCACGCCCGTGACCAAGGGCGTGTAAGCTGAAGATCAGTCCAGAATCGATGCCGCACTGTTTGAAAAAGTCCACGCCAAGTCACGCCCCAGGTCATGCCCGTGACCCAAAGTCACGCCCGTGACCGGGGGCGTGTAATCTTAGAATCGTCCACGTGGAGCCGTCGTCGAGACGAGGAGATGCTGTCGAGAAGTCAACCTAAGTCACGCTCGTGGCCCACATGTCACGCCCGTGACTTTCCAGCGTGATCCCTGCTCTACCGCTGCGCCGAATTCCAGCCCACGCCGCATTTAATGCACACGTCCAAAGTCACGCCCGTGACCATGTTACACGGGCGTGTAATGTCCAACTTTTCTGCCGCCGACACGCCAAGCCCACGCCGCTGCCAGATCCAATGTTACAGTGATTACACGCCCTTGGACATGCCCGTGACCGAGGGCGTGTAACTTGAAAATTTTGCCTATAAATTCAGAGGCTCTCCTTGAGTCCAGGGTTCAGAAATTTGGAGATGGGAGGTGCTGTTAGAGCTGAGAGTGAGTTTTTCAAGTTAATGTCATGTTTCTTAAGGCTTTCATGTTCTCCTCCTTCCCTTTTCATGCAATGTTGTAGTGTAACTTTCGTGTACTAGTTTTCTTAAGCTTGCAACTTTCATTTTCCTTAGCCTTGCACTCTTAATTTAAGGCTTGTAATAGTTCTTTGATTTTCAATAAAATTAGTTTTCTCTTTCATGTTCTTTTTCTCCTTAAGTAATTTCTTCCTTTTCATGCAAGGTTAAATTTTTCTCTCCTTAGTAATGTTCTTTTTTTTATGCAATGTCAATTTCTCTTTCTTTTCATGCAATGTTCAAGCTTTTCATTTAGTTTTAATTTAGTTTTAATTTTAGCGAAAACAAACCACCTCAAATTTTCGTCGATAAAATAATAGTGATTTTCCTCGAAGTAGAAGTAATCAACGCGCCCCGTGGAATACGACCTTGATATTCCTAAATATCCTATACTATAGACGATAAGGTACACTTGCCTTTATCGGATATAGTTTTGGAGAAAATCTCAACCTCTCACTAAAAATCTAAAATCCGCGCATGCAAATTTCATATCAAGTAGTTGCGTAACTTTGGTATGTTGTAATTTAACATATTTCAGTGGTTTGTTTTCGAGCAGTTTTTATATGCCTATTTCATGACTTGTCCTTAAATTGAATGAGTGCCAAAATTTGTCATAAGAACAATAGCTAATCATGCAACTTTTGATGGGCATGAAATGAAGTAGGTATATTTCCATAGGATTCGCTCATTGGTAGAGTTTCACGAAATCCGTGCAGAATTTTGAAAAGGAACATTGCTCCCTACAGGATAGATTGGACAACGTGCTCCAAGAGTTGGATAAAAGACTCCAACAAAAGGAGGTACATGATATTTGTTTCTTAAGTTTATCTAATCTTGCAATTTGTAGTTGTTGTTTTTACTTTTCTCCTTCATTTCATTATTTATAAATATGGAAGCATTTATTCGAGCACCTATGCACATTACAAAAAGCATTTATTCATTCTCAACTTCGAGAGGAAATGCAATCGCAGTTTGATGTTCAAATTTCCCAGATGAAGACACAAATGGAGGCACAACTTAAAATTCAAATGGAAGAACAGATGGCATGCCTACAACAACAGATGCGAGTTCATTTGGAGCGTGTTGGCTACCCATTAACACCAACATCAGCCACTTCTAGAAGCCGGGTGGAACCTTCGATACCTTCTAGCGCCGGACAAGTAAGTAATTTTTTTATTACTAATTTAACATGTTTAACGTATCTCTAATGTTTTTTTATTTTAGGTTGGTGATGAAAACAACGCTCACAAAGATGCGGAATTTCAACGGATGATGCACTACCAAAATTTAAGACTTTAGTGTTGATCAACTTCTGAGAAATAATATATATTTGTCGATACGCTTATGATTTTTCTGTTCATGATTAAAGTTTCTGGACTATGTCGACACTCGTTAATGGGTTTCAGATATGTACATGCGGGACAAAAGAGTTGGTTAAATGATCTTAGTATAGTCACTCCAAGGCTTTACTTTTTAGTAGCATTTCTTCTAATCACTCACGAATTTTTTTCCCTGATGGATGCCATTATACAATTGATTGATGCTATAAGTGCTTGTGGTCTTCCTTTTGACATTTATTCCTTTTAGTGAACAAAAGCACAATACACATTACCATTTTGTGATTACATTTAACAGTTTTGGTTGAAGTGGGAGAAGCTGGGAGAGATGATATGAACCATGGGTCTTCCGTCACATATACAGGTATTACTAATTTCCCTCCTTCCGTTCATTGCATTATTTCTGCCCATCTAAGAAATAATTGTTTATAATACAATTCAATCATTGGCTTTATAAAACAAATTTTCATTTTTTGATGATTCAAAAGTGGGTAGGCATTACATGTGTTTAGAATATATCCCCACCAGAAGAAACTCATATTTCTGCACTAAAATAGATCTTCAGCCCCTCCACCTATAATTTATTGGTTTTAGGTTGGATGCATGAGTTCTAAGATGATATGAGAGCAGATTAAGCTCATTGACCCACTCCAACATCATCCCATTTTAAACAAAAATCCATGTGTTAACGGCTAAAGATCTTACACGTTTTGTGTATATAAGCTCAATGACGAAACCTTAGTTTACAGGTTGTTTACTTTTTTATTTTAAATAAATTTAATAGTGGCAGTGGAGAACATTTTTTTCTTTTGAAATACCAACTGCAGGTCCTTATCAAGCATTACGTGATGCTTACGGTGTTGCATTTTAAGGCATGTAGGTAATGCGTATTGTCCTAAACAGTATTGATCATAATTTGAATCAGTTTTCTGTCAAATAAGCAATCTTCAACTCCGTCTGGAGAATTTTTATGATTTAGCTTTAGTGATTGCCCCCACTCCCCCTCCACCTGCAGGTCTTGTACTTCTTTTCATTGTACTTTTCATTGCCATGTTTAATTCAATAGTTTATGTAGATCTTTTAGGATTTTGACAAATGTTTTTTTAAAAAATACGTGATTTATTATTTGCCACGGTTTGAAACCGTGGCAAATAGTTTTTTTAAAAAATATCTTACCTTTTAGCCACGGTTTCAAACCGTGGCTAAAAGACCAGGTATTAGCCACGGCAGAATATTATCGTGACTAATACTATTTGCCACGGCCAATCCGTGGCTAAGAACCTTTCTCCACGCGACCTTTAGCCACGATTTTTTTCTGTGGCTAGACCGTGGCAAAAGATTTTTAGCCACGGTTTTAGACTTTTTGCCAGAGCAAATTGCCCTGGCCAAAAGTCTGTTTTCTTATAGTGCCACCCAAAAACCACTTGTGGGGGTATTTAATGTGACATCAAGTCAGTGGTAAAAGTTTCACAACATTTGGATGAGTGTTGATCTCCCAAATCCATCAAGTGCACTTTTGATCTAATATACCATAGTTTGACCAATTTTGGGTTACTCAATTACTTAACCAAATCAATCCCAAATGGGATGAAATTTTTACCAGAGTCGTGTCATGACCCTAAGGACCACACAACAAAATTTGGTAGGGTTTTGAGGTCTCTAGACCCTAAAAATAGTTCATACACAAATTATTATATTTCTACAAAAACTATAGAAACAGATCCTCCAAAAATTCCCATTTTTTGATATGTTGAGGGTAAAGGTAAATCTAGCCAATGCTACAAATTTCAAAGTGTTTGGATGTCTGGATTAGTGGGGGTTCTCAAATCAATCTCTAGTCAACCCTATGTACAGGTTGCACCATTTTGAGTGCTACAATACAACCAGTGGGTCAAATCGGCTCAAATAAATTTTAAAACAAACTAGACATAAAGATCTACAACTTTTATCTCTTGCTATTTTGTAGAAACAGACTCTAAGGGGTTCAAATTTCAGTTTCAAAAACGTGCATTTCTAGGGGAAAATATGACTTTAATTAATCATAAAATTAATAAATACATATAAATGGAGGGCATCGGTTCATCTTCTCCAATCATCCAACGACAACGATTAGCCCATCCTGTACAAACTTGGGAGGTGATTTCCCGGCCACCTAGACCCTCTCCCTGTCGACTAATGTCACTACCACCTCCGTTGAGGTGGCAGCCGACGATGTACGGTGGTTAGCCGACAGGAGGCGGCCAAAATCGGGGATTTGAACAAGAAAAGAAAAGCTTGAACACAAGCTTTCGGCCATGCCGATCCAAGACCAATTGGCCCCAAATCTTGCGGCCAAAATGATGAGATCTACCCACTAAGAAATAGATGAGAGGAGAGGACCTAAGTGGTGTCTTGTAGCCGTGGAGATCACCAGTCCTCCATGGTTGGTCGAGAGCTCTTGGGTGTCATGCCGATAGGTGCTTAAATGGTAAAATTCTTCTGGAAAGTGGGGAAAAATCCTTCCCTTCACCACTTGAGGCCTTTTATAGAGCCAATTTAGGGAGGGGAGGAGGTGAAGCTTGGGATTCCTCCGTTAACACCATTCATGGTGAAAATTTCGACCATCCCCAAAGGTCAACAAATTCATCATCCTTAAGAGTTGGAAAACCTCTTAATCTTCCTCTAATTGATAGGGGAATGAATCCCCATCAATTGGGAGGACTTTTAGCCTCCCTTGGCCATGAATTTGGCAACCAAAACGAGTCTCGTCCGCCTCCCATCGGTTGAGCTACCGTCGGCACTAGTGCTAGCGCCAGCGCTAGCATCTCTACGGCGTAATGCTTGCCAGTTTGGCAACCGCCGCCAACATGCGCTAGCGTCTCGAAGTTATATGGTTTGCCTCAGCGGTTTGGTGTTTGTCTCAGCGGTTCACCTAAACCACCACCACCGCCAGCGCTAGCCCCTAGCGTCGGCGCTAGGTCAATATTCAGGGTACCCCTTTTCTACGGTTGGGCAATTGGGGTGTCACAAAGGACCTCTTAATGGGTTAGGCATGTCATGGTGGGGTCATGGGTCATGGTGATGCCCTAAAGCCAGCCCTAGGCTTGGTAACTTGAAATTACTATCCGCAGACCATGGTGATTTTCGCCTTGAGCCTAAGCTCTTACGATCTCTTTGCGCATCCTAGGATTTTGTCATGACCTATTCATGACAAAACCGTCCTAGGGGTCTAGTTGTTTGGGGGATTTTACACATTAGGATGCCTAGATCCTAATATTTAGAGCCGGGATTTTCCAGGCTCCAACACTTTGGTGTCATGAGCGTGGATCGCAACTTGAGGAGGAAAGTCTAGCTAGAAAGCAAGATGGTGGAAGGAGGAGAGTAAGAAGGAATAGTTGGCAACTCGGCAGGTGGAGGTGAGTATGTGACAAGGTCAGATTTTGACAACTTCGCACGGAGGATAGAAGGGACCTTGCGAGCAATGTTGCTTCGTTGCGCGGAGGTCACAATGACCTCACCTCATCGCGTGGCTCCATTAGAGGATGGTGGACCATATAGTGACAAGGAAAGGATGTGGTGAGGGAAGAGCAAGAGCGACTAGTGCAGTCACAGTTCAACTCGATGTGCTCTCAGGGAATCAGGTTCCAAGATACTCGCGTGGGTTCCAAGATACTCGCGTGGGTGGATGTATAGTGGTCTTTCTCACAAGAAAGAAGGAAGGAGCCTATTCTATGATGAGGTCCTTTCTGCCCCAATTCTGGAAGGGTTCAGGGAACCCATTTTGAGCTATTACTCTAGAAGGGATGATCCTATCTGTCACCTCCAGTGGTTTGAGGATGTTATTTCCATCCAGAACATGTCAAATTTGTTCAAGTGCAGGCTCTTTGTTGTCACCTTCAAGGGGAAAGCCAGAGATTGGTTCCATCAGCTGCTAGGGAGATCAATCTATTGCTTTTAGGACCTGCGTCAAGGGGTGATGATGTGATTCACTATGGCAAAGAAGAGGAAAAAAGAGGCAACAACCATCTTCTATCTAGTGTAAGGAGTGCAAGAGATGTTGAGGAATTATATCGACCGCTTCCAGGAAGAGGTTCTGGATATCCAGGAGGTGGATGACTTCACCCTACAACTAGCTCTGATGTTCAGCCTAAGAGAAGGTCTCATTAAGCTGGAGATCAGCAGGGATCCCCCTATGTCTAATGAAGTGCTTATCGAGAGAGAGCCAATAAGTTCATTCAGCGGAAAGTTCACTAGGCTGACCAGGGGAGAATAGGGGGGAGAGCGAAAGTTCTGGTGCGTGGGAAGAAGGAGGAGTCTCGAAAGCAGGAAGGGAAGAAGCAAGTGGAAGGAAGGCGAGAGGAGCCAAGAAGGAGGGAAGAGCCCAGGAGATAATAGTCCTTGAGGGAGGATCCGAGAAGGAAGGAAGTGAGGATACCCTTTAGGGCTCCGGAGCATCAAGATGAGGAAAGAAGGTGTCAAGTTCCAGTAAATAGGCCGTCGTGGAGGCCGACAGAAGACCACAACACCAAGGTTAATGAAGAAGGTTCTCACTAGAGAGGAGAAATTACAACCAGCAAGAGAGGCATCAGGGAAGAGGACGCGGAGAAGCGATATCCATTGCCCGATAGGGAAATAGACCTCACCGGAAGAACAATCGAAGGAGGCACCAGATAGAGGAGATCCCTCTCTATTATAAGTTGCATCAGGTGGATGGGCACGTGACAATGGCTTGCCCTGACTTCTGGGAAGCTACGATGAGGCTAGGAGTAGGGTCAGGAGGAGGGGAGAAGCAAAGGAAGGAAGCCCTAGTTGATCTAGTGTTGTTTCAAGCCTTCGTTCGAAGAAGGAACGAAGATCGAGTCGAGCTAGGAGGTCGTGGAGGAGTTGTCCAAGTAGGAGGAGGAGGAGTGATCCACATGGGATCTAGGTTAGGAGCTTCCTGCAAGGGAAGACTCCATCAGATCTACCGCAAGAGTGTCTCCTCGGCCTCTTAAGCATCGCCCCCGTTGGATGAAATCACCTTCTCAAAGGAGGACATGTTGGGGAATGAGAACCCCTTTTATGATGCCCTCGTGATCCAGACAGCAATAGAAGATTTCACCGTCGACCGGATCCTTGTGGACAATGGAAGCTCGGTAAATGCCATCTTCAAAAAGGAGTTTAACAAGTTTAAAGTAGAGGCAGGAAGGGTGATAACTTTGGATGGTCCCCTATTTGGCTTCTCGGGAGAGAAAAAGAGGTGGATGGAGGAGCAGACTTCTTGGTAACACTCGGTGGCACTTCGTTCAAGTGTCAATTCATCATTATTGATGCACCGAGTTGTTACAGTGTGATCTTTGAGAGGTTGCTGAACAACTTCTTCAAGGTTGTCCCATACTCCTACCATCAGTGCTTGAAGTACTACCAAGGTGACAACTAGGTGGTATCAGGAGTGATCCAATAGCCTCTTGAGAATGCTATCTGAATGTAGTAAGCACCATAAGATGGATGGAGAATGCAGAGGAGATGGAGAAGGTGATGGAGGGAGAAGCTAGGCTGGAGGCCGCAGTGGAGGTGGAAGATGTGGAAGTGTTCTCGGTGGGCGGAGAGCCTGGGTTGCTGAGGATCGGAGGATCTTTGAAGACCAGTGAGAAGGTGGAGATGGTGGCATGCTTGCATGGGAATGTGGACATCTTTGCTTGGAGCATTGTAGAGATGCCAGGAATTGATGCAGATGTTGTCTACCATCTTCTCAATCTGGACCCCTGGGTGAAGCCCATTCGACAGAAGAAAAGGGCAAGCGTCACTGCATTGGTTGAGCCCATTAGATAGGAAGTTAGGAAGCTTCTTGAGGCAAGCTTTGTATCAGAGATCCAGTATCCAGGCTGAGTCTCAAATGTTTTAATGGTGAAGAAAGTCGGAGGGGGCTGAAAGATGTGTGTTGATTTTTCTTTGCTGAATAAAGCTTTCCCGAAGAATTGTTATCACTTGCCTCGATCGACATGTTGGTTGATTCCGCCGCCAGTTTTTCTGTGATGAATTTACTTGATGCCTTTTCAGAATACCACCAGATCTGGATGCACCCCCCCCCCCCAATCGCCATGATGTCTCCTTCATCGCTAATGATAGCTATTATAGCTACAAGATGATGCCATTCAGATTGAAAAACGCGGGAAATACCTACCAAAAAATGATGGATCAAGTCTTCAAGGATCAAAAAAGGCAGAATCTGGAGGTATACATGCATAATCTTTTGATTAAGAGAAAGAGCGTCCATGAGCATGTAATCGATCTGGTGGAGACCATTACGACGCTTCAGAGGTTCAAGATGAGGCTCAATTCGGGAAAGTATGTATTTGGGGCAAGGAGAGGAAAGTTCTTGGGGCACCTTCTCACCCCGAAGGGAGTAGAACCCAATCATGATAAGGTTAAAGAAATCTTGGAGATGACATCACCGAAGAGCACTAAAGAAGTCCAAAGGTGACGGTATGTTTGGCAAGCCTTTTTTGTTTCTTGTCAAAGGCTAAAGAGAAGTGCTCTCCTTTCTTCAAAACTCTACGAAGCAGCCAACTGTTTGACTGGACAGAGGAGTGCGAGAGGGTTTTTGAGAAGCTCAAGCAACAGCTAACTCAGACACCTCTGCTCCAAGGTCTAAAAGAGGGTAAATACCTAATCCTCTATTTAGGAGTAGGAGCAGAATAGGTAAGCTCGGTTCTAGTCAGGGAAGAAGGGAAGGGGAAGCTATCCATCTACTACGTGAGTCAGGTGCTCAAGAAAGCAGAGATGAAGTATCCTATCATCGAGAAGCTAGCTTTTACCTTGGTAGTATCGGTTAGGAAGCTTCAGCCTTATTTTCAAGCTCACTCAATCCGAGTTATGACTGATCATCCTCTTCGAAGTATCTTGGATGAGGTGGAGCACTCGAGAAGATTCATGAAATGATTGGTATAACTCAGTGAGTTGAACTTTTCTTTCTCGCCCAAGTTAGTGATCAAGGAGCAAGCGTAAAAGACTTCCTTGCAGATTTCTCGACTAAAAGCAGTAAGGAAGACAACTCATCAAGCTCGATTTCCAGGAATATGTTCGTGGACATAGCTTTGGGAAAAATCTATGTGGGAGTGAAAATCATGCTTGTCAGCACACATGGAACTTGGATCGAGCAAGAAGTCGAGATCATCTTCCCCATCACGAACAATCAAACGAAGTACGAGGCCATAGTGACAGGTTTGCATTTTGCGAAGGAGTTGATGATCCAAGACATCAGAGCTTTCACATATTCGATAGTAGTTGCATAGTACATCCGGGATAGTTTGATGTATGATACACCATCTTGCAAAGATACTTGGTAAAAGTAAAGGGTTGATTGGAGGCTTTCAATCCTTCTTCGTCGAGCGTGTGCCTAGGGAGGAGAATTCAACGGCAGATCGTTTGGCCAAGTATGGCCCAAGGTTCAGAGGATGATCACCAAGTTATTTTGACCATCAATCAAAGAAAGGGAGATAATGAAGATCGAGGAGTGAGCTTCTTGGATGGATCCATTCGTAGCATTACTAACTACATGCCAGCTCCCAGCGGAGGTTGGAGATCAAAGACAGTTCAGATATAAGGTCGCTTACTATCTACTGCTTGGCGGGCAGCTGTATCGCAAGACCATCTCAGGCCCCTTGGCCAGATGTGTGGCAGAGATCGAAGTACCTCGAGTTCGGGAAGAGATCCACTTCGAAGAGTGTGAAAGTCATTCTGGTACTTACACTCTAGAGCAGAGAATTCTGAGGCAAGGTTACTTCTAGCCCACCATCCGAAAGGATGCCAAAGCCTTCTCAAAGAAGTGTCCACTTTTCGCTTCACTTCAGTTGCTTCTATCCCAACTGCTTCGTTCGATCACAACCTCTTGGTTGTTCACCATTTAGGGAATGGATTTGATAGGATCCTTCCCCCAAGCTAACGGTCAGATGAAGTTCGTTCTCATCATGATCGACTATTTTTCCAAGTGGATCGAGGCTAAAGATCTAGCCAAGACAACATCTAAAGACGTGAAGAACTTTATTTGAGGAGAGATCGCTTGCAGGTTTGGGATTCCTCTCATCATCGTCACTGACAACGGTCCAAAGTTTTCCATCCTGGAACTGACCGACTTCTGCCACCAGCTGGGAATAGATCATCGATTTGCCTCAGTGTACCATCCTTGTAGAAATAGTCAAGTGGAGGCCGCCAACAAGCTAGTTATCAACCTCCTAAAGAAGAAAGTCTAGAATCTTAAGTGGAGATGGGCAGAACAGCTCCCTTCCATCCCGTGGGCCTTGAGGACCACTCCTAACTCATCCACTGGGGAGACTCCTTTAAAGTTATCCCATGGGTCTGAAGCTCGCAAACCAATGGAGTTTGAGGTTAGAAGTCCAAGAGTGGTTGCGACAAAGGAAGGAGATGAGGAGTGGCGCTTGGAAAATGAAGAAGCCTAGAGGCTTTCCATCGACTACATCGAAGAGCTTCAAGACCTTGCATCAGCTCATTCAGAAGAGATCAAGAGTAGAATGGCCAAGAACTTCAACAAGCATGTCTACATCAAGAATTTTTAGGCAGGGGATCTCATCTTGAAGAAGGTGGATGCGGTAGGAAGATCGGACGTCGTCGGGAAGATAAACCCAAACTGGGAAGGGCCATTCTTCATCCACGATCCATTAGCGACTGGAGGATATCTCCTGCAAAACCACGACAGTAAACTGCTTGGAAACACTTGGATCGGCGATGAACTAAGAAAGTTCTACCCCCTAGAAGGAAAGGGTACGCTCGTTTTTTGGTACAGATTTATTCAAATAAACGAATGGTTTCCTCACACCCTAAAACATGGGAATCTGTGATCTTTCTTCCAAAGAATATCTCAAAGGCAGAGTAAGTGAGATCGATCTCCATGATCGAGTTGGAAACGAGCCTCTGACTTGACTCTCATAAAACCCAAAACTGATGGTGGGATGGTGTGTCAGGTCTTTAATGCGCTCTCATAAGACCAAGACTCTACATTGACGGTCAAGATCAGCTCCACCCTTCACATTAGTCAAGCTACCCCTCGATCGCACTTCTCATCCAACAGAAGAGGTTACCAGGAGAGAGTTTGGAAGCCAACCTCCCAACTCAACAAAGAGATGGTCGATTTCAATGGCAAAAGGACCCTTTATAAATGTGTCATCATCCTCAAAGAGCTGGAATCTCGTCGCTAAATCAAACTATCTCTCATATGAAGTTTACTGTCATTTCTTCCAATCATATGAATTGGTGCGGTTAATCCCTTTTTGATTATTTAGTGAAAGGGTGAAGACCTTCCAAGAAGAGAGAGGGCCTGAAATAGGATGGATGCCTCGAGAATTTGTGTCCTGCGGGACCCCGCGACAGCCATTCCTTATCTAAATGTTCTCTTAGCATCTCGCTATGAAATAAAAATGGAGTCAAAGCCTCCAGAGGGTGCATCCCGCAGGCCCCCCCAGTATCGTCCCATATGCAGATTCTTCTCAACTCTAGGTAGAATTGAAGCCTCGAGAGTCTACATCCTGTAGGACCCTCGGAGTGTCATTCTCATGCCTAAGTATCTACGACTCCAAAAGAAGGCGAGCAGGCAGGTATGCGACTATGCGAGTAGGCAGGTGTGTGACTATGCTAGTATGCGAGCATGTTTTAAAGTTGCAACATCTACGACGACGATCACTCAAGCTCACACCGCTCCTATGAGCCCGAAGAGCACTCGTCGCATTCAAAACTAAGAGCTTAGCGAGCATCATCACATGCGAGTTTTGAAGAAACAGGCGAGCAAAAAATCTTCTTTCCATTATAAGGCGAGCATTACATTCAAAAATCATAATGAGACACCTTGTATAAGGTTTGTCCAAAAAACTTTACAAGTCGACATGGGTTTACCAAAAAAAATTCATGAGACTAGGCATCATCCTCGCCTTCATCATTATTGGCATCATCATCATTGTCATTACTGGCATCTTCCTTGTCATCCTCATCCTTGTCATCCTCTTCGTCTTCTTCCTCATCATCTCGTCTTCATTAGAAATCAGAGGTATGGCGAGATCAGGAGAATGAGACTCTTCGGCGAGTAGTCCCAGGATAAGATCCATCACCATCAAGTTACTCGCCTCCGACACAAGGAATTCGTCAACCTTCAACTTATTCAGGATGACATTCTCGATTGCTCACGCGATGCCATGGTGAATATGTGACATCTCATTGATATTTATCCCGATCTTCTTGTCTTCCCTGGAGGGACCGGTCGTTGACGGTTGCTATTCAGCTGAGCAAGTTTCTAACTCGATAACTCTTATTTGAGCGACATCCAGAGCTGCTCGGCTGTCCACCAGGTCCTGATCCAGCTTCTACACCTCTTCACGGTGTCAACCTTGGCATCTTGTGAGAAATAAAGGGAGTAGTTGTTGAAAATGTTGAAGTGGAAGTTTGTGGAGTTTTTGGATCTGGGCGGTGTGGGAGGAGGTCGGGCGGTCTGGTGAGACCGCACGACATGGCGATCTGTTCTGCGGTCCGGTTTGTCTTAGCCTAGCCATAGTCTCCTGGCATGACCGCTGGTATCTGTCCAAGGCGGCTGAAAGTGAGGTCGCGCGGTCTGTCTGTGACTGCGTGGAGGGTTGTTGTCTTCAGGCCGCGCGGTTTGTCTGTGACTGCGTGGCGGGCTGGCTTCTTCAGGACTGTGCCGGTCTGGCGTGACCGCACAGGTTGGTCCAGGTTTCCAGAATTCCCGTCTGGTGGCTGTCCGGGTTTTCTGGTGGTATTCGCGGACTAAGGCTCTTAGTCGCGCGGTCTCTGTTCGCGGTCTCAGGAGGAGGCTGGTGTGCGAACAGGTCTCTGTTCTCGGTCTCAGAAGGATGCCGACATGCGAACAGGTGTTCGTGGTCTTGTGGCGAACAGACAGTGTTTGCAGTCTCAGGCAAACACTGGTGGTGGGCGGCTTCTTGGCGGTCTGGCGATCTCCTTGTGGAGTCGCGATCTGACTGAGGGAGTGGCGATCTCCCGCAGTCTGGAGTGAAGCCGGCGAGCTCATCAAATGAAGCAGAAAGAATTGTTGCTGATCTCGCGGGTTGACCGGTCTGGTCGCGCGGTCTGGGGTTGGTGATCCTATCTCTAGGGTGGTGAATGGATCAGGTCCCACCCCTATAAATAGGAGCCACTTGTTAAATTTTTTGATTTGAACCGTTTAAGAGTAAGCATGGGTTGCGTCAACTTAGTTAAAGCCAAACAACCACAATGCCACACAGCAACACAAGAAACTTTATTGAAACACAAATTTCATTTACAGTGCGAGGTATACATGACGAGACATGATTCATCAGAATCACGGAGATGAGAAGAACAAAACACACCAAAACAAATCTGGCGGCTAGACAAGCTGAGACCGCACAGACCGCTCGATTCCAGAAGTTGCTCGACTTGATCTGAGACTGCGCGAACAGAAACCGGACAGACCGCCAGCACTGCAAGACCGCAACTCAGACCGCACGAACTGGAGCTTTATTGGAACGAAGAACTGAAGATGTCGCTAGACCGCAACTCAGATCGCCTAACCGCTGAAGGTCTCCTGATCGCTGAGCTCGCTGCGAACAGCACAAGAATGAACATAAACCAGTTCGCAGACAGACCGCTGCCGAACTATTTATTCAAGCCACTGGGAATCACCAAGGAAGGAGACCGCAACATGCTGACCGCAAACCTGCGAACACAACAAACAGTCAACTCGCTTCCGAAACCGCCCGACCTCAAAGTAAGACCGCATGAATTAACCCAGGCTCAGATCTTACATTTCTTGTTATGAAGGACGGGTCATGCACCCCTATTTATAGGCGAGTAGAAGGATGCCGTCACCGAACAACTAGGATATAGTCATCACCCGTCAGATCGCTAGCGGTCACATAAGACAGACCGCGCGACCAGACCACTTGGACGATCATCCGACCAAGACCTCAGAACAGCAGGCAGGTCGCGCACAAGTCGCACGAACACGAGACCGCGCATAAGCCTCGCAGACACAAAGGTCGCTCCTCCCTTAGATCACCAGGAGCAAACAAGAACCATTTGGCTGACTTAGAACAAGTCGCCAGATCGCCAAGCATGAACCGCCCGGATAGGCGGTCATACAAGAACAACCCGACCGGTCTTCCAACAAGGAAGCCAGGCAAACCAGCAGACCTACTCGGGAACAAGTCGTAGCTACAAAGAACAGACCGGCAGAACCAGCAGTCCTCCAGAATAGACCGGCAGAGCCAGACCGACAAGAATAAACACAACCCACGCGGTCTCGGCGGTCTCCCAAAACAGACCGCCAGGTCTCCTCCACTTCACTTCAAAATTTCAACACTCCCCCTTGAAGTGGGAAGTGGAGACTAGCCCGAGTAAACTCCGCAACCAAGTAAACGGTCCCTTCGCCAGTGGCTTTGTGAAGATGTCTGCGACACTGTCCGCACTCCGAACATGCTCGACCATAAGAGATCCTCCCAACACCTTTTCACGAATGAAATGGTGTTCAATCTCAATATGCTTGGTCCTCGCGTGACAGACTGGATTATTAACCAGTTTGAGAGCACTCTCATTGTCCCCGCATAGCATAGTGGGACCTCGAACCTCCTCATGAACGTCCTTCACCAACTTCCTGAGCCAAACGGCTTCTTGAGCTGCCAAGGTCGAAGCCTTGTACTCCGCTTCTGTGGTAGATACGGACACCGAGTCCTGCTTTTTGCAGCACCAAGAGATAGTTGTGGGGCCCGTCATAAAGACATAACCAACGTTGATCTCCGATCATCCACGTCTCCCCCATAATCAGCATCCATGTATCCATGCAACTCCAAGCTTGACCCTCTCCTAAATAGGAGACCCAAATCAGAGGTCGACTTCACATATTTCAGAATACCTTTTGCTGCTAGAAGATGAGGCTTCCGTGGCTCCGCCATGTACCGACTCACTTTGCCAACTGCATAAGCAATATCAGGCCTCGAGATGGTCAAGTAAATCAAGCTTCCCACAAGAGCTCGGAACACCAACGGATCAAATAGAACTCTTCCCTCATCCTTCTGAAGTTTATGATGCTGTTCCAGAGGTATAGAGCTGCTCTTCCCTTCTTCCATGCCGAATCGTTGAACGATCCACTCCGCATATCCTTCCTGAGAAACGAGCACTCCGCTCTCCTGCCTCTGGACCTCGAGTCTAAGGAAATGGTGAAGCTCCCCCAAATCCTTCATCTCGAACCTGATAGCAAGCTAAGCTCTCAGCCTTGCTACTACCTCCTTCGAGTTCCCGGTGACAATCATGTCATCCACATACAGCAGCACAATAACCCGAAGCACCCCCGCCTTCTTGACGAACAAGCTAGAATCAGAGTCTGAAGCAAAGAACCCGCGGAATAAAAGATACTCCGCGATCTTTCCATACCACGTCCAAGGCGCTTGCTTCAACCCATATAAGGCCTTCTTCAGTTTACAGACGTAGTCCGGACGATCCTCCGAGATGAAACCCGGCGGCTAGATCATGAAGATATCCTTGTCAATCTCTCCGTATAACAAAGCATTCTTAACATTGAGCTGCCAAATCTCCCATCCGCAAGATGCCTCCAAAGCAATAACAAATCGGACCGAAGTCGTCTTTGCCACTGGACTAAACGTCTCATCATAATCTTTACCATACTGCTGTGAGAACTCGCGAGCTACAAGGCGAGCCTTGTATCGCTCGATCGTACCGTCATCTTTCTTCTTGAGTTTATAACCCCATTTGCATGTCACAGGGGTAATGCCCTTGGGCCTGGGCACTAGAGACCAAGTCTCATTTTTCTTGAGAGCATCCATCTCCTCTTACATAGCAATATCCCACTGCTTCACGCCTTTGTCTTTTTCAAAGCTAGACGACTCCCTCTCATCCGAGGGACCAGCGAAGAAACATGAGACGAAGCTCACCATGTTTCCTCCTGTGTATCGATCTGGTGGCTTAATAGTCCTCTTCGACCTCCTAAGAGGTTGCACCTGACTAGCCACCTCCTCAGCTGCTTCTTCAATGCAAGCTCCTCTTCCAGACGAACTTGGAGCATCGCTCCCCCTACTTCCAGAACCTGAAGCCTCCATCTCAGAGCTTGACACAACTGGAGCTCCTGGTGAAACAGGCAACTCCACTTGAAGACTTCCCGCAGCTTTCCCTGCTTCATTAACCCTGCTCTCCGGTAGTTCAACTTCTGAACTCCCCTTGTAGGAAGTCACTTCATCGAACACCACATCCCGAGATACCACTAATCTCCGTGTCTCAGGATCCATGCATCTCCATCCTTTCTTCCGCTCATCATACCCAACAAAGACTAGCTTCCTTGCTTTCGCATCTAGCTTTGTCCGAAGAGCATCAGGAATGTGCACATAGCAGGTTGACCCGAACACCCGAAGGTGTGCAACACTCGGTTTATCCTTGAACATCAGTTCGTGAGGGGTCTTCATGTTGATAGGACTTAGAGGCATTCTGTTGATGACGTAAGCTGCACAAGACATTCCCTCCGCCCAAAAAGACTTTGGGATACTCTTGGCATGAAGCCAGCATTTGCAGGTTTCCGTCAGATGATGGATTTTCCTCTCTGCAAAGCCATTTTGCTGTGGAGTATGGGCACAAGTGAGCTCTCTCCGAACACCGTGTTTTCTGCAAAAACTTGAGAACTCACCAGAGGTGAACTCCCCACCATTGTCAGTTCTCAATTTTTTCACCCGCAGGCCTAACCGACCTTCCACCAGCTCCTTGAACTCCACAAACTTCGCAAAGGCTTCCGACTTCTCTTTCAGAAAATACACCCAGACATATCTGGTGTAATCGTCAATCAACACCAACATATATATGTTGCCTCCAAGGCTTGGGGTGGCAGTCGGTCCCATCAAATCACCGTGAATGCACTCCAACGGTGCTTTGCATCTTATTTGCGATTTATCAAATGGAAGTCGATGAGACTTTCCAAACTGACATCCAGCACAAACATGACCGTCTCCATAAGAGGACAAGCCAGGCAAGCCCTTGACAAGGCCCCTTACCGCCATAGCCTTCAATTTGTCCATGCCAACATGCCCCAACCTTTCATGCCAGATAGCCGCGCTATCGTTGGTCTTCATCTTATCTACATAGGTACTTGTCGATAACACGAACAAGTCCTTCACCCGCTTTCCAACATGGATAACCTCTCCCTTTATCTCCGGTTGAGTTTTAAGAAACTTCACTTCTGTTGGGCCAAACAGAACGTGATAACCGGCATTGACCGCATTGGTCACAGAGAAGAGATTCTTCTTCATACCAGGCACGTGATAAACACTCCTCAAGGTGAGTGGACCCTTATTACTGCTCAGGGAGACAACACCTTCTTGTTCGACAGCATGAACAAAATTATCAGCCGTAATAATAGCATCATTACCTGAGTAAGGCGCCAAAGAAGAGAACTTTGATTCATCCCCGGTGAGATGATGTCCACACCCTGAATCAACAATCCAATCCTCTTTGAAGTTGATGGCAACCAAGGCCTTAATGGGCATCACCGTCATATTAGCCGCAAAGGCTCCTCCCCATCCAGCTTCATCAGACTTTGGCTTCTCCTTCTCTGCTACATGTCCCGACTGAAGATTAACCCGGCAATCTTTCTTGAAGTGGCCGGTCTTATTGCACCTAAAGCACCTTGGTCCATATCCCTTCTTCTTCCCATCAGACTTAGGAGCATAACCCCCATCCTGCTGACCTGAAGTAGAGGGTCCATCATAACCCGGCTTCTTCTTCTCCCACTTCTTCTTCTTCTTCCCAGAGAACAACACATCACTATCTCCCCCTGAGATAGAAGTCCCCGCCATTTGTCTTGCCAAACTTTCTTGCGAAGCAAGTAAGTTCTCCAGCTCCAACAGAGATGGTTTATTTTCCCAACCTTGAACTGAAGTCACAAAGGCAAGATACTCCTTCCGCAACCCGCGGATGATATGCCTCTTCAGTTTTGCCTCCGAGATGGGCTCATCAGGGTCCAATGCAGAAATCTCTGCTGTGAGGTTCTTCATCTTGAGAAACAAGGTAGAAATAGAAAGATCACCTTAAGATGCTTTCGCCAACTCATTTTCAAGAAGCTGTAGCCGAGCTACATTCTTCTTATTGAACAACCCGTCCAAAGACGTCCAGATCTCAGCAGCAGATTTACATCCAATGATGTGGTCAAACAGCTCCGGTGAGATAGCCCTCTTGAGTGTGAACTCTGCCTTAGCATTAGTCCTCCTCCAAAGTCTTACCTCTGTCATATTATCTCCTGCTAGAAACACTTCTTGTGTGTCTTCTCCTCCAACTATCTCCCAAAGATCCTCGCCAAGTAAATAGCTCTCCATACACGACCTCCATTTCTTATAGTTAGTCGATGTAAGGAGTTCAATACCAAGCTCTCTTGCGTATCCACCTTCCATGGCAATCTATGTGGTCTCTTCTTCACAAAGACGATGGCAACTCAAGTTGATCACTGCTTATCCACTCCAACAACCTAGCTTTGATACCATGTTAAAATTTTTGATTTGAACCATTTAGGAGTAAGCAGGGGTTGCATCAACTGAGTTAAAGCCAAACAACCACAATGCCACACAGCAACACAAGAAACTTTATTGAAACACAAATTTCATTTACAGTGCGAGTTATACATGGCGAGACATGATTCATAAGAATCACGGAGACGAGAAGAACAAAATACACCAAAACAAATCTGGCGGCTAGACAAGCTGAGACCGCACAGACCGCTCGACTCCAGAAGTCGCCCGGCTTGATCTGAGACTGCGCAAACAGAAACCGGACAGACCGCCAGCACTGCAAGACCGCACCTCAGACCGCACGAACTGGAGCTTTATTGGAACGAAGAACTGAAGCTGTCGCCAGACCGCAACTCAGACTGCCTAACCGCTGAAGGTCGCCTGATCGCTGAGCTCGCTGTGAATAGCACAAGAATGAACATAAACCAGTTCGCAGACAGACCACTACCGAACTATTTATTCAAGCCGCTGGGAATCACCAAGGAAGGAGACCGCAACCTGCTGACCGCAAACCTGCAAACACAACAAACAGTCAACTCGCTTCCGAAACCGCCCGACCTCAAAGTGAGATCGCACGAATTAACCCAGGCTCAGATCTTACAGTTCTCGTTATGAATAACGGGCCATGCACCCCTATTTATAGGCGGGTAGACAAATGTCGTCACCGCACAACCGGGATACAGTCACCACCCGTCAGATTGTTAGCGGTCTCATAAGACAGACCACGCGACCAGACCACTTGGACAATCATCCGACCAAGACCTCAGAACAACAGGTAGATCGCGCACAAGTCGCACGAACACGAGACCACGCACAAGCCGCATGGACACAAAGGTCGCTCCTCCCTTAGATCACCAGGAGCAAACAAGAACCATCTGTCCGACTTAGAACAAGTCGCCAGATCGCCAAGCATAAACCGCCCGGATAGGCGGTCATACAACAAGGAAGCCAGGCAAACCAGCAGACCTACTCTGGAACAAGCCGCAGCTACAAAGAATAGACCGGCAGAACCAGCAGTCCGCCAGAACAGACCGGCAGAGCCAGACCGGCAAGAATAAACACAACCCGCGCGGTCTCGGCGGTCTCCCAAAACAGACCGCCTGGTCTCCTCCACTTCACTTCAAAATTTCAACACCACTGTAGCAGCAAATTAGACACACCAAGTATAAGCTGAGTTTATCCTAATTCCTATGGTCTGTATTATTGACCGAGCGGTCTGCTGATTGAATTTTCTTGTGCAGCTTCTGCGGATAGTGCGGTCTGCAGCGATCACCTCTTCCTCTGAAAGTGTTCGGGCGGTCTGCGGCTTGCAGTATGGGTTGCTGGAGTTCGGGAGAATTAGTGGAGTTCATAATGAGGGTGCGGTCTGAGGTGGTGCTCTGTAACCGGAAGTGTTGTGCGGTTAGGCAGCTTGCAGAGATCGGCAAGGAGATCGCGCGGTCTGGAGCGGTCTCAGTTATCTTCCTTCAAGTTGTGTAATTTCCTCTTTGGTTTTGTGTGCTGGCGAAATCATGTCTCGCCAAGCATACCTCATCTTGTAATGAAGTTTATGCTATCAATAAAGATTACTTGTTTGCCTCCATTTGCTTCTGGTTGTTTGGCTTGAATCTTTAAGTTGCACGTTTCCTGCTCACTCCATAAAGGTCTACGAAAAAAAATTCACATGGTATCAGAGAGAGGGTGGAGTGGATAGAGCAGTGAGCAACTTAGAGTAGCCATCGCCTTTGTAAAGAAGGAACCAGTGGTAGAGCAATGGAAGGTGGTTTTGCAAGAGGTCTTGGATTTGAGATGCTTACATCGACTAACTTCAAGAAGTGGAAGTCGTGTATGAAAAGCTATCTTCTGGGTGAGGACCTCTGGGAGGTGGTTGGAGGAGAGAGCACGGAGGAAGTTTTTTTGGTTGGAGATAACCATCATGAGGTGAGGAACTGGAGGCGACTCAATGCCAAAGCAGAGTTCGCTCTGGAGAGAGCAATATCACCTGATTTGTTTGATCACATCTTGGGGTGTACCTCAGCTGCGGAGATATGGAAAGCCCTGGATGGGCTGTTTAACAAGAAGAATGTGGCAAGACTTCAATTCCTGAAGAATGAGCTGGCCAGATCGGCTCAAGGTGACCTTTCTATCTCTACGTTCTTCCTGAAGATGAAGAACTTGTGCGCCGAGATTTCAGCGCTGGATCCTGACGAACCGATTTCTGAGGCGAAGCTGTAGAGGCACATTATCCGTGGCTTGCGGAAGGAATATATATGTTGCCTTGTGACGTCGGTGCAGGGTTGGGCAAATCAGCCGTCTCTGCTGGAGCTGGAAAATTTGCTTGCTTCGTAGGAGAGTCTGGCAAGGCAGATGGCGGGGGTGTCAGTGTCTGGGGGAGATGGCGAAGTTCTCTTCACCGGAAAAAGAAGAAGTGGGATAAGAAGAAGACCGTTGTAGGAGGCAATGTGCCTTCAACTTCTGGACAGCAGGAGAGGGGCTATGCCTCTAAGGCTGAAGGGAAGAAGAATGGGGAAGGTCCCAAGTGCTTCAGGTGCGGAAAGGTTGGTCACATCAGGAAGGAGTGCCGGGTGAACCCTCAGCCGGGGAATGCTGCTGCAGGAAAGAGGGAAGCTGAAGCCAGGCAGGTTGGAGGATGGGGAGGAGCCTTCTCGGCTTCTGTTGGAGCTGAGGCTCCTATCAACCATTTGGAGGACTGGATCGTGGACTCGGGGTGTGGTCATCACCTCACCGGGGATGAGTCGAAGCTTTCTTCAGCGCAGCCTTATTCAGGTAATGATGCCATTATTATCGCTGATAATACTGTGCATGCTGTAGAGAAGGTGGGGGTTGTTTCCTTGGGCAGTGATAGAGGGCCACTTACTTTGAAGAGTGTCTATCATGTGCCCGGAATGAGGAAAAACCTCTTCTCCATGACCAACGCTGTAGACGCTGGGTATCATGTTCTATTTGGCCCAACAGAAGTGAGGTTTCTTCGGAATGTGGAGGCGGTGATGGCTGAGGTAGTTCATGTGGGGAGGAGAGCTAAAGACTTGTTTGTTTTATCGACAAGTTCTTATGTTGACAAGATGAGGACAAACGACAGTGCTGTGATATGGCACGAGAAATTGGGGCACGTAGGGATGGATAAGCTGAAAGCTATGGCGGTGAAAGGTCTGGTCAAGGGCCTGCCTAGTCTATCTTCCTACGGAGACAGTCATGTGTGCGCGGGATGTCAGTTCGGCGAGTCTCATCGACTACCGTTTGACAAGTCGCAGACAAGGAGTACTATACCGTTGGAGTGCATCCACGGTGAATTGATGGGACCGACTGCTACCCCAAGCCTCGGAGGCAGCAGATTTATGCCGGTGCTGATCGATGATTATACCAGATATGTCTGGGTATATTTCTTGAAGGAGAAGGCAGAGGCATTTCCCAAGTTCATGGAGTTCAAGGAGCTTGTGGAGGGTCGGCTTGGACTGCGGGTTAAGAAGCTGAGAACTGACAACGGAGGGGAGTTCACCTCTGGTGAGTTCTCTACTTTTTGCAGGAAAGCGGGCATCCGGAGGGAGCTTACTTGTGTGCATACTCCACAGTAAAACAGAGTTGAAGAGCAGAAGATTCGTCATCTGACGGAGACCAGCAAGTGTTGGCTGCATGCCAAGAGTATCCCAAAGTCCTTCTGGGCAAAGGGAATGTCTTGTGCTGCCTATGTCATCAACAGGATGCCTCTTAGTCCCATCAATATGAAGACCCCACATGAATTGATGTTCAAAGAAAAGCCAAGTGTGGCACACCTTCGGGTGTTTGGTTCCACCTGCTATGTGCATGTTCCAAATGCGCTTCGGATGAAGCTAGATGCGAAAGCAAGGAAGCTAATCTTCGTGGGGTATGATGACCGGAAGAAGGGCTGGAAGTGCATGGACCCAGAGACACGGAGATTTGTTGTATCTCGCGACGTTGTGTTCGACGAGGTGACGTCGTACAAGGGAAGTTCTGGTGTGGAGCTACCAGAGAGCAGGGTGGAGGAGCCGGAGAGGGCTGTGGAGAATCTTCAGGTGGAGTTACATGTGTCACCTGGTTGTCCATCAATATCTAGTTCTGAGACAGAGACTTCTGGATCAGGAAGCAGGGGGAGCGATGCTCCGAGTACGTCTGGAAGAGGAGCTAGGGAAGAAGCAGCCGAAGATACTACGAGTCAGGGGAAGGCATTGTGGAGATCGAAGCGAACTATCATTGCCCCTGATCGCTATACAGGAGGAAACATGGTGAGCTTTGTCTCATGTTTCTTTGCTGGTCCCTTGGATGAGAGGGAGACGTCGAGCTTTGAAAAGGCCAAAGGCATGAAGGAGTGGGACATTGCGATGCAAGAAGAGATGGCAGCTCTCGAGAAGAATGAGACATGGTCTCTGGTGCCCAGGACCAAAGGAACCACTCCTGTCACATGCAAGTGGGTCTACAAGCTTAAGAAGAAGGTTGACGGCAGTATCGAGCGGTACAAGGCTCGCCTTGTGGCTCGGGGGTTCTCGCAGCAATACGGTGAAGACTATGAAGAGACATTCAGTCCGGTGGCAAAAATGACTTCAGTTCGGGTTGTGATTGCCTTGGCGGTGTGTTGGGGATGGAAGATCTGGCAGCTCGACGTAAAGAATGCGTTCCTGTACGACGAGATTGACAAGGACATCTTCATGGTCCAGCCGCCAGGCTTCGTATCTAAAGATTTTCCGGAGCATGTCTGCAAGTTGAAGAAGGCCCTGTATGGGTTGAAGCAAGCGCCGAGGGCGTGGTATGGAAAGATTGCAGAGTATCTCTTATTCTGCGGGTTTGGTGCTTTAGACTCAGACTCAAGCTTGTTCGTCAAGAAGAGTGAGGAGCTTCAAGTCATCGTGTTGCTATACGTCGACGATATGATCGTGACGGGGAATTCAAAGGAGGAGGTAGCGCAGCTTTGGGCTGAGCTGTCCATCAGATTTGAGATGAAGGATCTGGGTGAGCTTCACCATTTCCTTGGACTCGAGGTGCAGAGGAAGGAGAGTGGAGTGCTGGTGTCCAAGGCTGGATATGCGGAGCGAATCGTGGAGCGGTTCGGCATGAAGGAAGGGAAGTGCATCTCCACACCTCTGGAGAAGGCTATGAAGCTTCGGAAGGATGAGGGAAGGATTCTACAAGATCCGTTGGCGTTCCGAGCTCTGGTCGGGAGCTTGATCTATCTGACGATCACTAGGCCGGATATTGCATATGCAGTTGGCAGAGTGAGTCGGTACAAGGCGGAGCCACGGATGCCTCATCTGCTAGCAGCCAAGAACATTCTGAAGTATGTCAAGGCGACCTCGGATATGGGTCTCCTTTACAGGAGGGATGCGGGCTTCGAGGTGCATGGATACATGGATGTTGATTACGGGGGAGATTCGGATGATCGGAAGTCGACGTCTGGATACGTCTTCATGGCGGGCCCCACAGCTATATCATGGTGCAGCAAGAAGCAGGATTCCGTGTCGGTCTCAACCACGGAAGCGGAATACAATGCTTCGGCCTTGGCAGCTCAGGAAGCCATCTGGCTTAGGAGGTTGGTTGGAGACGTCCATAAGGAGGTTCGGGAGCCGACTCTCCTCCGATGTGACAATGAGAGTGCTCTCAAACTGGTGACCAATCTAGTTTGTCACGCGAGGACCAAGCATATCGAGATCGAGCATCATTTCATTCGTGAGAAGGTGTTGGAGGGGTCTCTTTCGGTCGAGCATGTTCGGAGTCAGGACAACATTGCTGACATCTGATGAGTCCCATTAATATATACATTTATGGACTCATCTGGGCCGATTATCTAGTCTATGCACTACATTTTAGCCACGTTTTCATTCATTTGTACTATTTCATGCTAGGTGCACTTTTAAGCCCATTCCGGTGTGCAATTGCGCTCCTTGTTGTTGGGGGTAAGCACATGGTGCTCCCCTTCTCTTCTTCTATGTTTTTCTGATGTTGGACGTGTATTCCCAGCCATTGTATCATGTATGCAGGTGATCGGATCATCCCATTTTCCCCAGAAGTAATGTCTGTGCATATCGCACGGTCGTGCGTTTCCTTGACGCACGGTCGGGCGCGATCGTTCGTTTGTGTCTGGGCTAAAAATGGAGCGTCGGAGTTTACTCGTGCGTTTTGACGCACGGGCGGATTCGCCCGTGCGTGAGTAAAACGCACGGTAGACCTGTGTCTTCCTGATTTCAGAGCTTCGGAGTTTACCCGTGCGTTTGAACGCACGGGCGGTATTGGTCGTGCGTGAGCAATTCGCACGGGCGGCGCAGCGTCTTCCCCAAGCCACATTTTACGAGTTAATAATGCACGGTCTGCGCACGGTCGTGCGTTCGACCGTGCGTGACCATTTTCTGACAGAATTTCTATTTAAGCCGCAGGTCTTTCCCTATTCTAGAGAATTCATTTTTCCCCGCTCCCAGAGCTCCAGTTCCGCGCCCTTTTCGCCGTCCATCGCCGCCCACCTTCAGGAGGTGCTCCGGGCTTGTTCTTCACGCCAATCTTGAACCCGGAGATCATCTCGGCATCCTCCTTCATCCTATAGCTTCAAAGGAAGATTTAGCCGCCATTGCCATCAAGCAAGGGGAAGTTTGCAACCTTTACCGGATCGTGAGACGAAGAAGACGGGTTCATTGGAGAGTCGTGACAGCTCTCTCTACCCCGGACGTAGTTGAGGACCGAGCTTGGACGCGGATTGACAACCTAGCGATTCCAACCGTGACTCCTCGATGAGCCTTCGGATTCGGTCGATTTCTTGCCTTGTTCTTCTCTTATTGATGTGTGTATGTAGTTAGATCTTTATATTATGATGAAGTGGCACTTAAACTTGTTTGTATTTCTATATTTCATGTCTATGTGAAATGCTTTGGTGTTTAGGTGCTCGAGGAGCGCCTACATTTTTATTCCATTCCGCCGTCACGTTCGTGTGCCGCACTGGCAATTGCTAGTGGCGTGCTTGTCGACGAGGTGCTTGCGACCCTCATCCGTATGCCTACTCTTCCATCCACCTAGCGAAGCGTGGCATAGCGGCCCGTGTAATCCATTCGCCTAACGAAGCAGCGCGCTCAAGGCCTGCACAGTTCGATTCTGTTTGCCTACTCGTTCATCCGCCCTTGTGAAGCAGCGCGCTCAAGGCCTGCCTAGTCTCCATCCCGCCAAGCGAAGCATTGCATAGTTGCATTGCATAGGAGTAGTTATAGTTGTTTTTCTTTATTTTCCACAAACCAAATCACCCACTTTCGCGCCCATCCGACTAAAGGACTTAAATCTCAAGTCCTGCCTCAATAGTAAACTCCACCTTACTGTGTTCCTTTGAGATCGATACTTGGGGATTCATTCCCATTTTTTATTACTTGAACGGTCGGTACACTGCCGTTTCGTGCCGCAGTCTAGCTATCGCCTATAGCGGTGTGCGAGATTTGAGTATCAAGTTTTTGCCGCCGTTGCCGGGGACACAGTCGTGTGAGTTTTCTGAAGAGGGAGAATCTGGGATTTAAGCCCTTTTCATTTGTGTATTGCATTCTTTTGTTTTATTTTTTCTTAATCTGTTTTTTTTATTAGGTTGCTTAGTAAATTTTTGTAGGGTGTATTATTTTGCACAATAGTGTTTATTCTGAATCGTTTTATCTTCATATTATGTGGGCTGCGTTTAATATTCGCTGCCACTTTTATGGAAATACATCTCATGCTAGTGATAGATGTCCAACGGGAGATAGTAACCCTAGCACTCAACGCTCAGTATATGGAGCACCGACTTTGTCTGGTACTCCACATGTGCGCGTAAGTCCTATGGCTATTCTGCCGAGCCTCTGCCGTCATACTTCTTTTCGGCTTCAGCACCTGCTGTGCCAAAGAAGCCTATAAGGCAGTGCTTGTTTTGTCGGAGCATGGATCATGCTTTGAAGGATTGTGCTGCATTCCGTCGCCAATTGGACGAGGATGATGAGCCAGATATCCAGATCGTCCCGACTCCTACTTCTGGCAGCACACCTTCAACATCCGGTTATGTGTCCATTTCACCTTCAAGTTTTGAAGGGAATGATGTGGACACAGTCACCAGATGTGTGGCTGATTTAGACTCTGCCATTGTAGATCCCATCTCCCCTGTACATATATCACCATGCATAGATTCGATTCTTTGTGAGGAATCGGTGCATGATTCTTTTTCTAGCCCTATCCCTCCCCCTATTGTGCATTCTATTACATTTATTTCTGATAACATTGTTGAAGATGCATTGCAAGAGGAGGCTGGCGATCTTTGTTTTGTGCCTATTCCTATGGAGGAGCACAACCTTCTAGGTGAAGAGGATTTTTCCTCAACACCGGTGGAGGAAGTGCAATTCCTGGAGAAGGCCACCATTGATCCCACCGAACCTTGCGACATTGTCAACAATGTCGACATTATTTTACTTCCCCAACCTGATGGGAGTGAGGCCAGGATCACTCCCCCGCTTGATTTTTATTTATGTTCTTCTTCTTCTTTATTTCTTGACCCCCTTTCTTCATCTGAGCCTGTGCAGGTTGAGTCTTCACAGGTACTTCAGGAGGACTTGGAGCATGATGCTCAAGTCAATGAAGAGAGCATCCTCTTATGTGAGGAGGTTGATCCCCCCTCCGTAAAGGAAGCTCCACTCATTGCCTTCTCCTCCTGCTGCCTTCCTGGAGATGACACCTTGCTGGGCAAGGATTTAGTTTGTGGTGAGATGAGTGAGGACCAGCTCTACTCCTCTTCTTACTTCCTATTCCCGCTACCTGTGACGAGCAGGTATTTTTATTTAGGTAGGGGAGTAACTGCTCTATCTCCGTATCGGTACCCGCTATCGACACGCATATTAGAACAGTTACCTGTACATTTCCTTTTTCATAGACCCATTAGCTAGAACTGCTTTAAAGTTGAATAAGTCGTGCTGGGAGGACAATAACCCCGGTAGTTATCTTACTTTTTCCTGCATTTCTTATTTCATCTTGTTTAGTTTAGTTAGCTGTATTTTATTTTATTTTTGTACATTTTCTTTTGTTTTTGCGGAGCTCACCCCTGCAGGTCATTCTTCTGGCGGATGCTGCAGCTTTGTCTTGGTTTACACGCGTCTTCTGGTATGCTCACTTGCTGAGCATTGGGTACTCTCTTTTTCGAGACTTCATTTTGAATTTCATGGTTCTATCTTGTGTTGGATTGTTTAGTTTAAGTCTGGGGGGGAGATATTTATTGTACCCACTGCACGTGCACATCTCAGTGCATGCTAGAAGTATTTTATTTCAGTTATTTTATTTGTTCATCTTCATCGCACACCACTCCACCCACTTGAGCGCGCACTCACTTGTGTGTGTGTTTCCGTTCACGCTTATCTTGGTTTGGAATGTGAAATAGGATGTTAGCTTAGGAATTGCAAATCGGAGTGCGATGTTGACTCTTGTAGTGCTCTAGTCGCATCCGCATGCTCTAGTAGAAATTTGAGTAAAATTAGATTATTTCTATGCATTTAATTTACGATTAGTGTTTTTGCGTAGTTTTAAATTTATTATACTCAATTGGTGTATGTGAATGAAATTGGCAGTAGCACGGTGTTGTGTGTAGGCAAGCGCTGGTTGTGTGTTGCTCGAGTCGGAAGAAAGGTTTACCTTTCTCGTGGGCTAAGAACTTGCCCCAAGCGACTCTTGAAGCATGCGCGAGAGCATCTCATTTTGTTAAACGTGATGTAGGCCATCTAGTTGGCTAGTTTGAGCTTTGATGTCCATGACCCATTCGCTTACCCTTGCAAGCCAATTTGTGCCTACCCCTCCTTTGTTTCAGCTCTTCTTTCAATCACCAAAGCCTGAAACTTATCCTATTATCACAACCAAGTAGCGAGTTAACTGATATCATATTTCTTGATTTGGTGTGATGTTTGGAACCTTTGTGATGCAAAAGAAAAAGTGTATTGTGTGCTGAAAATATTGTTGTAAACCAACCGGGGGATAAAAGAAAAAAAATGAAGTTAAAAAAAAATGAAGTTAAAAGAAAAATCTAAAAAGATTTGGAATGAAAAGAAATCCCTTTGAGCGTAATAGAAAATTCAGTTGGTATTTGTTGGAGTAGGCTGTGTGCACACCCAGTTTTCATGCCAAGTCTGGGGGTGTGTCACACTAGCATCATTTTTGGTCTTGTTTTGGTACAGCGTTATCTTTTGACTCAATTGGGTTGCGTAGCCGTCTCGTTTATCGTTGAATATCATACCGTAACCTAAGCCCCATTATAACATGAACGTCCTATTGATTTAACTTTTGAGTTTGCTAGCGCCGTGGAGAGAGTGTAACCGGGCAAGCTTATAGTTCTCGACGATGATGGATTTCAGCGGAGTTATCCCCGAATTCCGGTCATTAGCAACACCCTCCTGAGCGGCTTGTTTACTTTCACACCGGGCACGACCGCACAAATTCTTCATGATTCACCATCTGAGTACAAATAAATCTCTATTTACGCATTTATACTTTTGTAAATTAATTAGCATAGTTAGAATCTCCTTTTATTGAATTTATATTTGCATGCGTATGATACTTCGCACCGTACTCATATTTTGCAATTCCCTTCACTAACTACCATTTTCATACTCCGCCGGATTTGTTTGCTCGGGACGCGCAAACAGATAAGTCTGGGGGTGTGATGAGTCCCATTTATATATACATTTATGGACTCATCTGGGCCGATTATCTAGTCTATGCACTACATTTTAGGCACGTTTTCATTCATTTGTACTATTCCATGCTAGGTGCACTTTTAAGCCCATTCCGGTGTGCAATTGCGCTCCTTGTTGTTGGGGGTAAGCACATGGTGCTCCCCTTCTCTTCTTCTATGTTTTTCTGATGTTGGACGTGTATTCCCAGCCATTGTATCTCGTATACAGGTGACCAGATCGTCCCGTTTTCCCCAGAAGTAATGTCTGTGCATATCGCACGGTCGTGCATTTCCTTGACGCACGGTCGAGCGCGATCGTGCGTTTGTGTCTGGGCTGAAAATGGAGCGTGGGAGTTTACTCGTGCGTTTTGACGCACGGGCGGATTCGCCCGTGCGTGAGTAAAACGCACGGTCGACATGTGTCTTCCTGATTTCAGAGCTTCGGAGTTTACCCGTGCGTTTGAACGCACGAGCGGTATTGGTCGTGCGTGAGCAATTCGCACGGGCGGCGCAGCGTCTTCCCCAAGCCACATTTTAAGAGTTAATAACGCACGGTCTGCGCACGGTCGTGCGTTCGACCGTGCATGACCATTTTCTGACAGAATTTCTATTTAAGCCGCAGGTCTTGCCCTATTCTGGAGAGATCGTTTTTCCCCACTCCCAGAGCTCCAGTTCCGCGCCCTTTTCGCCGTCCATCGCCTCCCACCTTCAGGAGGTGCTCCGGGCTTGTTCTTCATGCCAATCTTGAGCCCGGAGATCATCTCGGCATCCTCCTTCATCGTATAGCTTCAAAGGAAGATTTAGCCGCCATTGCCATCAAGCTAGGGGAAGTTTGCAACCTTTACCGGATCGTGAGACGAAGAAGACGGGTTCATTGGAGAGTCGTGACAGCTCTCTCTACCCTGGACGTAGTTGAGGACCAAGCCTGGACGCGGATTGACAACCTAGCGATTCCAACCGTGACTCCTCGACGAGCCTTCGGATTCGGTCGATTTCTTGCCTTGTTCTTCTCTTATTGATGTGTGTATGTAGTTAGATCTTTATATTATGATGAAGTGGCACTTAAACTTGTTTGTATTTCTATATTTCATGTCTATGTGAAATGCTTTGGTGTTTAGGTGCTCGAGGAGTGCCTACATTTTTATTCCATTCCGCCGTCACGTTCGTGTGCCGCACTAGCAATTGCTAGTGGCGTGCTTGTCGACGAGGTGCTTGCGACCCTCATCCGTATGCCTACTCTTCCATCCGCCTAGCGAAGCGTGGCATAGCGGCCCGTGTAATCCATTCGCCTAACGAAGCAGCGCGCTCAAGGCCTGCACAGTTCGATTCCGCTTGCCTACTCGTTCATCCGCCCTTGTGAAGCAGCGCGCTCAAGGCCTGCCTAGTCTCCAACCCGCCAAGCGAAGCATTGCATAGCGACATTGCATAGGAGTAGTTATAGTTGTTTTTCTTTATTTTTCACAAAACAAATCACCCACTTTCGCACCCATCCGACTAAAGGACTTCAATCTCAAGTCCTGCCTCAATAGTAAACTCCACCTTACTGTGTTCCTTTGAGATCGATATTTGGGGATTCATTCCCATTTTTTATTACTTGAACGATCGGTACACTGCCATTTCGTGTCGCAGTCTAGCTACCGCCTATAGCGGTGTGCGAGATTTGCGCATCAACATCTTCACAAAGGCGTTGGCGAAGGGGCCGTTCACACGGCTAAGGAGCTTACTGGGGCTGTTTTCAACTTCCCACTTCAAGGGGGAGTGTTGAAAATGTTGAAGTGGAAGTTTGTGGAGTTTTTGGATCTGGCCGGTCTAGGAGGAGGTCGGGCGGTCTGGTGAGACCGCACGACCTGGCGATCTGTTCTGCGGTCTGGTTTGTCTTAGCCTAGCCGTAGTCTCCTGGCATGACCGCAGGTATCTGTCCAAGGTGGCTGAAGGTGAGGCCGCACGGTCTGTCTGTGACTGCGTGGCGGGTTGGCGTCTTCAGGCCGCGCGGTTTGTCTATGACTTCATGGCGGGCTGGCTTCTTCAGGACTGTGCCGGTCTGGCGTGACCGCACAGGTTGGTCCAGTTTTCCAGAATTCCGGTCTGGTGGCAGTCCGGGTTTTCTGGTGGTATTCGTGGACTAAGGCTCTTAGTCGCGCGGTCTCTGTTCGCGGTCTCAGGAGTAGGCTGGTATGCGAACAGGTCTCTGTTCTCGGTCTCAGAAGGAGGCCGGCATGCGAACAGGTGTTCGTGGTCTTGTGGCGAACAGACAGTGCTTGTGGTCTCGGGAAAACACTGGTGGTGGGAGGCTTCTTGGCGGTCTGGCGATCTCCTTGTGGAGTCGCGATCTGACTGAGGGAGTGGCGATCTCCCGCGGTCTGGAGTGAAGCCGGCAAGACCATCAAATGAAGTAGAAAGAATTGTTGCTGATCGCGCGGGTTAACCAGTCTGATCGCGCGGTCTGGGGGTGGTGATCCTATCTCTAGGGTGGGGACTGGATCAGGTCCCACGCCTATAAATAGGAGCCACTGTAGCAGCAAATTAGACACACCAAGTGTAAGCTGAGTCTATCCTAATTCTTGCGGTCTGTAATATTGACCGGGCGGTCTGCTGATTGAATTTTCTTGTGCAGCTTCTGCGGATAGTGCGGTCTGCAGCGATCACCTCTTCCTCTGAAAGTGTTTGGGCGGTCTGCGGCTTGCAGTGTGGGTTGCTGGAGTTCGGGAGAATCAGTGGAGTTCATAAGGAGGGTGCGGTCTGCTCAGCGGTCTGAGGTGGTGTTCTGTAACCGACAGTGTTGTGCGGTTAGGCAGCTTGCAGAGATCGGCAAGGAGACCGCGCGGTCTGGAGCGGTCTCAGTTATCTTCCTTCAAGTTGTGTAATTTCCTCTTTGGTTTTGTGTGCTGGCGAAATCATGTCTCGCCAAGTATACATCATCTTGTAATGAAGTTTATGCTATCAATAAAGATTACTTGATTGCCTCCATTTGCTTCTGGTTGTTTGGCTTGAATCTTTAAGTTGCACGTTTCCTGCTCACTCCCTAAAGGTCTACGAAAAAAAATTCACAGTAGTCAGTAAGATGACTGATGAGTATCAAGAGGCGATGACAGAGAAGTGTTTCAATCAAGTCGAAGTTACCTCATAAGCCTTATATTTGGCGTATTTTGCCCCAAGTTTGCGGATGACCTTGTCATGCACCTTAATCCTCGCCTCAATAGCGAGTAAGTTCCTCACGGCCTGGTCGGTAAGCTCAAGAGACCATAGGAGCAAACACGAGGATTGATGCCTAAGATACTCCGACTTGATGCCAAGGAGCGAGTCTGTATTTGCGCGACCATACAGAGCGAACATGACATCATATGTCTCATTTGTATCCTACCAGTATTCCTACCAGGGACAGGTCGGTGCTGAGAGTCTCTACATGCTCATCGTCGGCCTTAGGTGACCATATACATCCACGCTTTTCCCACCCAAGCTGAAGTTTGGATGTTGGTGGGGCTCGCCAGGATCTGTTGGGTCTGCATCCTTGCCGAGCTTCTTTCTCTAGAGCCTCTTTCTCTTTCTTCCGGACTCCTTGACCTTCCCCTTTCCCTTTTTCTTCTGCGAGGATTCACCCCTCTCTGAGCGATTAGTCCTCACCGCAGATGGTGAGATGCCGACTTTTGTCGCAATGTTGTCGGGAAACGACGATAGATTTATCGGGGATCTCGGCGACTACTCATCGTCGCGCGGGTGAATTTTTGCACCTTACCTAGAAGGAGCGACCTCCTTCACCACCAGGAGAGGCTCACGTGGAAGAATTCAAGAAGCTGCAGAAAGCGAGAAGATATTGTTGGAGTTTCTACGGTGATCCGGAAGTAATCAAGCAGTTAGTCTTACTGCCAACGCAATGTGAGCCTATATGGTCGCACATAAGAGCATCTACAGAAATTGGAGGAAGGATTGTGTTGGTCTTGCTCATATTGTATATGAGTTAAGGGACCAATCCTATGACTAATTGGAGTTGAGTTGGTTCGAGAAAATGCTCTTTAGATAATGTAAAAATTGTATGGAACATGTCGAGAAGACTTGAAGACGACATTGTGAATGTCGTTGTGATAAATGGTGTGTCGTCGAGATCATCAAGCCGACATTATGAATGTCATCGATATGATTAATGTCGTCGATATTATCTCAATGATATGGATCTTCACAGTGATATCGTTAAGATTGTCTCGATGATATTTCAATCATCACGGCGATATGGATTGTTGAGGTGGTGCATGACATCGTCGAGATTGTCTCGTCGATACGGGTCATCTCGATGATATAGATCTTCACGGTGATATCTTTGAAATTGTCTCGATGATATGGGTCATCCAGAAGATACTCATTGCACATTCTATGAAAGTCTGGATTTGCGGATAGAAGAAGCTTTGGTATGCTTTTACCCTTGGGTATAAATAGTCAGACGATTATGTTTTTTATAAGCCCCCCTTTTGGCGATCAAGACGGAAGTGTTCTTGAGATCCCATCTCTTGTTCCCCAATACCTATCCGGCTGTCGCCACCATCGCTTCCTCTCCTTAGACAAATCTAGTAATTCATGGAGACACCGAGGGCATTCCTTCCCTGGCCCAGATCTTGTTCGACAAGACCTTGGGGTTCTCTGACGCTTGTGTAGACTTACGTAGAGGCACATATCTACTTTTGCGCTAACTCCTTCAGACCTAATCACAGATCTCGACAGAGACACTGTAAGAGGAATACGACTCAGATTAAGATTCTGATTCAAGCAAAGCCAATTTCTGGAGCAGTCCGGTCGAGTCTCTACTCGATTCAGCACATGTATTCTTATTAATTGCTTTAATTTCTTGATTATGGTTTGAGCTAGATCTTATATGCTTACTTTAGGGTTATTCTTGAATTTTTGCTATGCATATGTGACATGTCTACCCCTAAGGAAAACCCAGCAGTGGTATTAGTGGGAGGTTTCTCTGATTTCTATATTTCAGAAATTGTTCCCTTTGTAGTAACTGTCTTCGTCTATATTAGTTTGTGAAACTATTACATAGAGAAACGAGCGTGTATACTGCCATATGGGTGTTTGATTGTGCTAGCATCTGGTACATGTAAATCCGAAGATTTAGAAATGTTCTAAATGTACAAATTTAATCCAAAAGATCAATTGTTGATGGTTTGTGCATCTGGAATATATCCGGGTTGTGCTTGTTGTGTCTTTCATGATTGTGAAATTGTGTGCACATTGATTAAATGTTAATCAAGATTAAGTGTTAATCAAGTATCATGAAAAATCCCACAAATTCAATATTAAGTGTTCGGATGCCTTCGAATGGATGACACACTTCCTATCTCGATCGATGAAGTGTGGGCTTACCAAAGCAAGGTGCTCTGATCTATCTCGGTAAGGGTGCGAGCGGAAAATTGTGATATCCCACTATCGACATCGGGTCCAACTTAACTAGGTTACCTCAACGGTTGAGTTCCTAGAGACATAGGGGTGGCATGCACCATTTGATGGATGCGAATAAATGTTATTAACCAACCATACAAGAGTTGCATGATGATGCAATTTGCAAACGTTGTCTACCTAAGCAGCCAAATTATGGGTGATCAGCCAAAGCTGACTTATGATGGCGGTGAAATACGAATCTTGTCCACTAGAGAGTAGCTTGCATAAACTCTCTGAATTGATATTAAAGGTTATCAATTTGAAGAAAATAGTGGGAGCTTTCAATAAAAGTTCTTATTAAAATAAAATGTGTTTTTTTTTGAAATATAGTACTAAAACTATTTATTAAATTACTTGTAGAATTTTCATTGCAAGTGGATTTCACTCCACCTTGTCCCAGAGAGCCATCCTTGAGAAGGACAAGCTCAATGGGAAAAAAATTCTTTGACTAGTATAGGAATCTGAGGATTGTCCTTAGGCAAGAGCATAAGCTCTGTCTTGGAAGCGGACCCCCCCCCCCCCCCCCCCCCCCCCCCCCCCCCCCCCCCCCCCCCCCCCCCCCCCCCCCCCAGAGGCAGCCGGGAATACTCCCAGAGAAGACAAGGATACTTACAAGAAGTATCAAGATGATTCCCTGAATATTGAATGTCTCGTGCTTGTTACCATTACCTCTAAGCTTTAGAAGCAACACGAGAGTATGTGTGGTTATGAGATAATCGAGCACTTCACAAAAATGTTCGAGTGACAAGCTTGACAAGAGAGATTTGACATATCCAAATCATTGTTTCAGTGCAAGATAGGAGATCGAGACCTAGTAGGGACTCATGTATTCAAGATGATTGGGTACATTGAGAACCTTGAGAGACTAGGTTTTTACTTGTGATAAGAGTTAGCCACTGATCTGATCCTGCAATCGTTGTCGGAGTTTACCAGAAGCAGATCACAATTTTTGTGGGTCAGTACCTACTTTTTCGAAGTTTCTTAGAAACTTGAAAAAGTGCGGGGATTCTGTTGACCCAAAAATCGGCGATCCTCCCATGGGAGGCCTTTTTTGCTACCCTTTTACAGATTACGCGCCAGAGAAGGTTTAGACCTCACGCAAAGGCCATTTCACACCCAAAAAGGCAAGAAGCGGCAATTTCTACATTCACACCTTCTATAGTAGGCATTTTCTCCATCCCAACCGCTGGCGGCCTCCACCATTGTAGCTGGTGGTCTCCTTCTTTCTAACCCCGGTGGCCTCCAACACCATGGATGGCATCCTCCTCCGTCTAACCTCCAGGTCGGCGATCTCCTTCTTTCTAACCGTCGGCGGCCTCCAACACCAAGGTAAGCGGCTGCTTCCTTGTTCTAAATGCATGGGTGCAACCTCCAGCCAAGATGCGGCGGCCTCCGCCAGTGTAGCCTCCCAAGTATCAGCCTCCTTCCACTTCTAACCGCCAGGTCGACGGTCTTCTCTGTCTAACCGCCAGGTCGGCAGTCTCCTATTTTGCTAACCGACAGGTCGGCGAGCTTCACCAAGGTACGCGACGACCTCCTTCTTTTCTAACTAATATGATGGTGGTCACAACTTGCCTAGCCGCCGGCTAGACAAACTCCAAGAACATTTGAGCTCGCCGGCAGCATCCATCGTTCTAGTCGACAAGGAAGGCAGCGACATCCAGTTTCTAACCATGCGGGTAGAGTTCCGGCCACCGACTCACCGGCGGTAACGACACCAACCCTGAGCCTATAAATTGGACCCTTGAGCATGAACAGAGGAGAGGAAGAGGACACGATGAGGGCAGAACCTCGACTCTGCGGTCTAGTTTAAGCTAACTGCATGCATCGTGTAGTTAGCCTCCAGCAGCTCTGACAACTTTGACCCGAGTCCGGGAAGATAGCCTCCAGAAGCTCCGGCGACCTCAAGGTGAAGACCGCTCGGGTTAAGGTCCATCACCTCCTAATGTGAGCTTACCAGACTTCAAGAAGGGAGGTGGCAGTCTGAGCGATCTCCAGCTCATTTGGCTGGCTATCATCTGACGACATTGATGTCGCCAGACGACAACGTGATTTAGCATCCAGTTTCCCCCGTCGATCTCAAGATAAAGACCGCACTGGTCGAGTTCCATCACCTCCTAATGCGAGCTTACCAGGCTTTAAGAAGGGAGGTGGCGGTCTGAGCGATCTCCACCTCATTTAGCCGACTATCGTCCGATGACATTGATGTCACCAGACGACAGTGTGCTTTCATTTGGCCTGGTCTGAACAGTATCCTAACAACTTCTCAGCGCCTCCAAGTCTCTTGTCTAGCTGATTTGGCAACTCGGATGGCAACCTATCAATTTGGTCAGAAGCTCAAGCGACTCAATCGGCCTGAACGGCCTAGTCGGGCTCTTTCTTACTCATTAGCCCTTGTAATCAACATTGTTTTCTCTTCTCTACACACTCGAATCCAAGACAAGTTTTAATACAAGTTCATAAAATAAAGGGAAACCCGCCACAGGAGTGGCATTTGCCGCGGCGGGCGAAGTCTGGCCTCGCCGCAAGCTACCGGCCCTCTCTGCTCCTCTCTTTCATCTCTTCACTCGCGACTCAAGTAACCAGTTGCTCGACAGTTAACCTCGCTCATCTCACAAAGCTAGAGCACCATGGACGTGGTACAATTTTGGCATCAACAGAAACACACGACCTTCAGATGTTGAGTAGTTGATGAACAACAATTGAGATGAAGATATGGGATTTTGCCAAGAATGACATCCAATCTTAAAACAGCTATAACTTTTGATCTGCTTGTCTGTTTTCAGCCCACAATAGCCTTTAGGAACCAGCTCGGAGCCATCTATCCATTGGCGAACTGGTTTACCAGTTCAAGTTCGTTTTGCAACCTCAGATTGCTCAAATTCGGCTTCGTTTAAAAGTTATAGCAACTTCTCTCTTTCGAAAATTCCTGTTTCATGGAAATTCTGTCAAAAGGCCTCGAGCATCCTTCCAATTATCCTGAAGTTCCTGTCCAAAGAAGTGACATCAACTCCTTATTAGCAGAGATCGCTCGCCTCTAAAGACAAGTGGATTCTCAACTTAGTACTACAGCAATTGCTAATGACAAGTCTTCTAGCAATCATATAGAACATTTGCTGCAACCTGAAGTAGAAGAACTCTCTATTCCTCATCATGAGTCCCATAAGGTTAGTATGGGTGATCCCCCTTACCTAGTTGATAGATTATTAATTCCTGTAGGAGAAGAGCAAGAGCCTTCCCCATTATCATATAAAATTTGTTGGGAAGTAGTTCCAAGTGATTTCAAAGAGCCTTTTCTACCAGTCTATTCTGGGATAAGTGATCCAGTTTTTATATACAAGCCTTTGAGGAGGCTACTTCACTAAGAACTCTATCAAATGGTATCAAGTGCAAACTTCTCATCATGACTTTTGACGATCAAGTTTTGGATTGGTTCTATCATTTACCACCTCAATAGATCAATTGCTTCAGGGATCTTCGAAGAGAATTTCACTTAAGGTTTAGTACTTTAAGAAAGCGTATGAGAGGTCTACCAGCTCTTTTCCAGATCAAGCAAAAAGATAGCGAATCTACTGCTCACTACATCGATCATTTTCAAAGAGAGATCCTTGATGTCGTTAATGTTGATCAAAATTTCTATAAATTCGCATTAATCAATGGTCTCCAAGAAGGTCCTCTTAAGTTCGAAATCACCGTGAAAGAGCCAGAATCCTATGATCATCTTATCGAAATAGCAAATTAGTTTATTAAGGGTGAGGTTGCGAACCCCAGTTATTTTGCTTCATTAAATCGGAATCTGCAACCACAACAGGAGATCTTATACCACCAACAGAAGGATCATTCTTCTCATGATTATCTTCCTATCAATCATGGTGGCTATTTGTTAGAATATGAACAAGGTCCCAACTTATCATCTCAATATGAAATATGTTATGATCATGGGCGTCCATCTGCTTCTTAAAGTATCCTACAGCTAAATCTAATAGAGTTATGTATTGTCAACCCTAATATGTCAACTCAGGCTTATGATTGCAAGCCATGTGATCCTCCTAGCCCATATAAGCAAGATAAGTTTCGAGGAAGGTATACAAGTTTAACTATCTCTATGAAAGAAGCTCTTCAGATTATCCAACATGAACCTGGTTTTACGAGACCTTCTCTCCTGAGATATGATCATATGAGCTGTCACAAAGACTTATTTTGTCAATAACACATGTGTGTGGGCCATGATACAGAAAAGTGTCGAGGTCTACATAAGCTTGTAGAGAAATTGCTAAAAGATGGTCGTCTAAACCTTTAAAGGCAATCGAACCCATCTTTCGATGGTCACCCAAATCTTTCTAAGGCAATAAAACCCATCTTTCGATGGTCGTCCAGATCTTTCTAAGACAATCGAACCCACATTTTGGTGGTCTACCCAATGCAGTTTCAACTTTATATCCACATTGTAGTGGTTGCTCTGATTGAGCATTATTATTTCTTTTGCATCTGATACAGATGCTATGCTATCTTCTTTCTTGCAAATGAGATGTTATTCTCATATCCCTCTAAATACACAAATGAGGTGAAAATCACCATATTGTGTCGAAGCACCCAAAATTTCTCTTCTATGAATGTTTATATGAACACCTATTCTTTATATATATCTCTTGTAAAGATGAGCAGGAGATCACGAGTTCTCCTCAGGTACTCGCGTTATAAATTCTTTGTATACCTGCTTTAAGTTCTCTTTTGTAGAGATTGGCATGTGATCGCGAGTTCTCTTCAGATACCCACGTCATAAATTCTTTTTATACCTGCTTTAAGTTCTCTTTTGCAGAGATTAGCAGGTGAGCGCGAGTTCTCTTCAGGTACTCGCCTTATAAATTCTTTTTATACCTTCTTTAAGTTCTCTTTGTAGAGATTGGCAGGTGTTCGCGAGTTCTCCTCAGGTACACGCTTTATAAATTCTTTGTATACCTGCTTTAAGTTCTCTTTTGCAGAGATTCACAGGTGATCGCGAGTTCTCTTCAGGTACTCGCATTACAAATTCTTTTTTATATCTACTTTAAGTTCTCTTTTGCAGAGATTAGCAAGTGATAGCGCGTTTTCTTCAGGTACCCGTGTTATAAATTCTTTTTATACCCTCTTTAAGTCCTCTTTTGTAGAAATTGGCAGGTGATCGCGAGTTCTCTTCAGGTACTCGCGTTATAAATTCTTTTTATACCTGCTTTAAATTCTCTTTTGAAGAGATTGGCAGGTGATCGCGAGTTCTCTTTAGGCACTCACGTTATAAATTCTTTTTATATCTATTTTAAGTTCTCTTTTGTAGAGATTGGCAGGTGATCGCGAGTTCTATTCAGGTACTCGCGTTATAAATTCTTTTTATACCTGATTGAAGTTCTCTTTTACAGAGATTAGCATGTGATCACGAGTTCTTTTCAGATACTCGCGTTATAAATTCTTTTTATACCTACTTTAAGTTCTCTTTTGCATATATTAGCAGGTGATCGCGAGTTCTCTTCAGTTACTCGCGTTATAAATTCTAATTATACCTGCTTTAAGATCTCTTTTGCAGAGATTAGCAGGTGATCACGAGTTCTCTTCAGGTACTCGCGTTATAAATTCTTTTTATACCTTCTTTGAGTTCTCTTTTGCAGAGATTAGCAAGTGATCGTGAGTTCTCTTCAGGTACTCGTGTTAAAAATTCTTTTTATACCTGCTTTGAGTCCTCTTTTGTAGAGATTGGCAGGTGATCGCGAGTTCTCCTCAGGTACTCTCATTATGAAATTTATTTTATACCTACTCCGAGTTCTCTTTTGTAGAGATTGATAGGTGATCGCGAGTTCTCCTCGGGTACTCGCATTATGAAATTTCTATAATACCTACTTTGAGTTCTCTTTTGCATAGATCGACAGGTGTTCGCGAGTTCTCTTCAGGTACTCGCATTATAAATTCTTCTTTACCTACTTGTTGAGTTCTCTTCAGAGGCTAAGCAGATACTTACAAAGTCTGCCTCAGAGATCAAAATGAGTCGATGTTCGCAAGTTCCCTTCAGGTACTTGCGTGTTGTGTCTTATACTTGCTATGACTCTTCTCCCTTGTAGGAGAAAGAATAAGCATTCACTAGTCCCTTTGTGGAGAAGCGTCAGGCACTTGTTCCCTCTCTCTTTCCCACTTTTTTGACAGCTTACCAGAAGCGGATCATGACTTTTGTGGGTCAGTAGCTACTTTTTCTAAGTTTCTTAGGAACTTGAAAAAGTGCGAGGATTCTATTGACCCACAAATCGACGATCCTCCCTTGGGAGGACCTTTTTGCTACCCTTTTACAAATTACGCGCTCGAGAAGGTTAAGACCTCACGCAAAGGCCATTTCACACCCAAAATGGGAAGAAGCGGCAATTTCTACCCTCACACCATCTATAGTAGGCGTTTTCTCGATCCCAACCGTCGCCGGCCTCCACCATTGTAGTCGGTGGTCTCCTTCTTTCTAACTGTCGGCAGCCTCCACCATGGATGGCAGTCTCCTCCGTCTAACCGCGGGGTCGGTGATCTCCTTCTTTCTAACCTCCGGTGGCCTCCAACACCAAGGTAAGCGGCTGCTTCCTTGTCCTAACTGCATGGGTGCAACCTCCATCCAAGAGGCGGCGGCCTCCTCCAGTGTAGACGCCCAAGTATCAACCTCCTTCCACTTCTAACCGCCAGGTCGACGGTCTTCTCTGTCTAAGCGCCAGGTCGACGGTCTTCTCCGTCTAACCGCCAGGTCGGCGGTCTCCTATTTTGCTAACCGATAGGTCGGCGACCTTCACCAAGGTAAGCGACAACCTCCTTCTTTTTTAACTGCTAGGATGGTGGTCACAACTTGCCTAGCCACCGGCTAGACGACCTCCAAGAACAGTTGAGATTGTTGGCGGCCTTCATCATTCTAGTCGATAAGTAAGGCGGCGACATCCGGTTTCTAACCGGGCGGGTAGAGTTCCGGCCACCGGCTCACCGACGGTGATGACACCGACCCTGAGCCAATAAATAGGACCCTCGAGCATGAGTAGAGGAGAGGCAGAGGACATGACGATGGTAGAACCTCGAGTCTGCGGTCTAGTTTAAGCTAACCGCATGCATCATGCGGTTAGCCTCTAGCAGCTCTGGCGACCTCGACCCGAGTCCGGACAGATAGCCTCCGGCAGCTCCGGTGACCTCAAGGTGAAGACCGCTCGGGTCGAGGTCCATCACCTCCTAATGCGAGCTTACCGGACTTCAAGAAGGGAGGTGGCGGTCTGAGCGATCTCCAGCTCATTTGGCCGGCTATCGTCCGATGACATTGATGTCGCCAAACGATAGCGTGATTTCATTCAGCCTGGTCTGAATAGTCTCCTAACGATAGCGTGAGTTGTAGGGCATCTTTGCCTGAGTGTGTAGGGCTGTCTAGCCTGAGAAGTAGAGCTGTGTGTTCAGCTTTAGTATAGGATCATTAGCTGATCTGAGGTAGGGCTGTTGAGCCTGAGGTAGGGCTGTTGAGCCTGAGGTGGGGCTGTTGAGCCTGAGGTAGGGTTGTTGAGCCTGAGGTAGGGCTATTGAGCCTGAGGTAGGGATGTTGAGCCTGAGGTAGGGCTATTGAGCCTGAGGTAGGGCTGTTAAGCCTGAGGTAGGGTTTGAGAAAACCTGAGAGATCCTGAGGGATCTGAAAGTGCACAGTTAACCACACTAGAATTCTCTAGAGGGGGGTGAATAGAGATTTAAATAAATTTTGTGCAAAGTTAACAAATATATATATATGTGTAATAATCACAGAATTAAGCTTCTCACACACACCAACAAGAATTAAGTAAATAAAGAAAAAATAGCAAAATGAAAATCACAGCACAACACAAAGAAATATAGTGGTTCCCCAAACTTTGGGTAGTCCACTCTTCTACCCCCTTGGTAGGAATTCACTATCTTGCACTGAGTCTTTAGATAAGGAGACTCTTAGAACCAGCCTGAGTCTTTTGATAAGGAGACTCCTAGAACCAGTACAACTGAATTTTTTGAAGAGAGATTCTAAAAACTCTTTTACACAATTGAAGTTGAAATATGAATGAGAAGAAGAATTAGAAGAAATAATTAAAACAAAAAAGAATCTTCTTCCTAGCAAGAAGATTAGAAGCACAAGAATAGTGAATGTAATCTCTCTTCTATAGTGAGAAAGAGATTGTAAGCTTTTCTCTCTTTTGTGAGAGCTTTCAGAATTTGCAGTAGAATGGCTTCAGAAGGAGGAGAAGATGAAGGCTTTTTCTTTGCTGTAACACACTATCTCTTTTCTCAGCTTTCTCACTCTTCACTTGGGAGCTCTTCCTCTTTTTCAAATGTATAAGGTGAATCACTAGTCATTATTCTCTGCCGACCTCCTCTTTATTTATAGCTCTGTTTCAAAAGATGTTGCTAAAGGGGAATAATCAATCAGCAATTAGAGAGAAAAAGTTTCCATAATAATTAAATCTGTAAAAGGAAAGAATTCATTCTGATTTCAAATAATATCCATAATAATCTTAATCAAATTAGCCAAGAATCAAATAGAAGGAAAGACTGATTCAGAACGGCTATAAAAGAATAATATCATTCCATAAAAATCAGATCTACAGAAAGAAGGAAAGAGATCTGGCGTGTTTTTGAATTTCTTATAGAAATCGACATGCGTCGATTACTATTCGACGTAAACGTCGATTTCATCCTGGCTGGACGTCGAGAGGAGAATAAGGAAGGTGCGTCAACTTTATTAAATGCGTCAGAGGTACGTCGACAAAGATTACATTGAGTTCTTCTTAGAGTTACTTCAACTCATTCTGAGAGAAATGTCGACTACATTTTGACGTTGCGTCGAATACTATTCGACGCATATTTACTTAGCCTAATTTTTCATTCTTAGAAATTATATTCTACTCAATTCTAGGGGTTAAGATAAATCATTTCCCCAACAATCTCCCCCTATTTGTCTTAACCCTATTTAGAGAGAAATTGTATCAGCTTTTAATCAACACAGCAAAGCATTTATATAGAGAAGAAATATGCTAAGTAATCAGAAGAAGGGAGAAATCATATAAACAGACTTCATAATAAGTATTTAATCATGGAAAGAAAAAAAAATATAGATTGTATCAATATTATTCAGCACATCATTCAGGAGGGGTAAGAGGAGTTTTTCTTTTCCTAGTGAATACTACTGTTTTTGGAGAGGTGGGTTGCTCCTTCTCAGTAACAGGTGGTTCACTCAGCTCCCCCTGAGTCACAGTAGTTTGCTCCCCCTGAAATGGAACTTCCTTTTCTTCTACATTTACCTTTTCAGTTTCTCTCAGCTCCAGCTTCAGTATTTGGCTCCCCCTGAGCTTCAGCTTCTTTTTCTTTCTCTCCTATAGATTCTTCAGCATCAGTTTCCTTTTCAACTTCTTTCTCTACTCTGCTAGCCTCCCCTTGAAGGAGAACTACTTGTTGGGCAGCTTCTTTTGCGATAGAGAGTATACCAATTATCTGTTCTTCAGTATGTAGCTCAGGTACAACTTCATTCCCAATGGTCTTGAGTAGATCAGTTTTTGAAGTAGGAAGGGACTTTTGAGAGAGAGATTTGTGACTTGAGGACTGCACTTCATCTAATTTCTCCCCCTTCTTGACCTTCTTAGCCAAGGAGGTTAAGAAAGACTTGGTCACTTTAGAAGAAGAGACAGAGGTCTTCAAGCTTTGCACAGAGGCATTGACCTCATCTATTTGGGTTTGCATGTGCATGATGGAGGAGTGAATTTGAGAGCAGTGTCCATCCAGCATGTCCTGAAATTTTTGGGTTGCTGACTGGATACACTGGGTGATGAGGTTTTCAGTGGATGGAGATGGTTCATGTTGTGTTGGAGGAGGAGGAGACAATGGAGGAGGAGGTGTATGTGTGAAGGTGGAGAGGGGACTGTATCATTTTGATGAGGTGTATTTGATGGAGGAGGTGGAGGAGTAGAGGAGGGTTGAGCAGGTGATTGAGTTGGTATTTATGAAGGTGTGGATGATGGTGGTACAGAAGAGATGTCTGTATGAGGAGGAGGAGGAGGAGGTGAAGATGGATGAGCAGGAGAGTTAGGAGGAGATGGACTCCTTTCAGGAATGGCACCAGGCTTGGGGATTTGCCTGGTCCATTTTGAGAAGAGAGCAATGGAAATCCTTTTCCCAGGAGGGATGGGAATTCCTTTTGACCTGCATAGGTTAGGGAAGGAGTGGAAGAGGACTTGACTCATAATCCTCATGTAGGCATTCTCTTTGTGAGAATATTTGTAGCCTATCATTTTGAGTAAGTAGCTGCCCCAGTCTACTTTCTTCTTCAGCATAAGGGCCCCCATGAGATTCAGTTGCTGCCTAGGCACTGCATCATGGGCAGAGATCTTACATAGTAGTACGTTTCCTACTATGTCTGTCATTAGCCTATACTCATCAGAAAAATCTATTTTCTTCAGATGGAGTGGTCTATCTTTTGAGAACTTCATTGTGATTAGTAAATTCTTGATTTCATCAGGGGTGAGTTCCACAGGTTCATCACCTGATAAAGGAATGGTAAAGGAGATTTATTTAGTTACTCTTTTAGAAAATAACTTGCTTTCCCTATTTGATTTGAACAAGGATAATATTGGAATGTACCTGATGAAAGATCAAAGGTGTTCCTAATGTGTTTAGCAGAGATTGAGATAGGTGTCTTATATATTGTTCCAGTGATTTCTCCTTGTTCAGATATCTGAACATGAGCCATTAGCTCTGTGAGTTCTGTCTCCAGGAGCTTGCATCTTGTGGAGATGAGCTTATCTATGCCAGCTTCAGTGAAGAGAGCTATGATGCTCTTATAATTTTCGACGGCAGCCTGGAAGGATTCGAGGTCAATGTCGAAACCAGAGTTTATCTTGGGAGCCATTTTAGGTTAGTGAGAGAGAGGAAGAGATGGATGGACTGAGAGGTAAGAAGGATGAAAGATGCATAGTGCGAGAGGATTTCTAACTGAAGAGTTTATTTAAGTCAGGTGAAACGTCGAAACGAGACACAATTCGAGGCTTATTCGGTACTACAGTAGATGTGATCGAAAAATATTTTAATATTGCCGCTCTTTTTCATGAAGTCGACGTTACGTCGAGTGGAATTCGACGTAAGCGTTGATACAGTCTGAGTTAAGATGTTAGGGTATCCTATCGACGTATGCATCGATCGAAGTCGACGCATGCGTCGATTTTATTTATAATTATTGGTTATCGACGGTGCGTCAATTAATAAGTCTACGTGACTTTCATTTTGCCTGAAACTTCTTGGTTTCTCTTGAGAGATTATTTCTTTCTGCTCCTAATGTTTTCTAAGTCAGTCTAGGACTAATTTTTATAAACAATTAGATTGATTGTTGCAATGTTGTTTGGCAATGTGGCCAGTTTTATTGCAGATATAACATCTGACTATCTTTAGATTATGGGAATTTGAGTTTAGAGAGGGATAGTGGTGTTGATTAGGATAGAAATTTTGATTAGGATAGAAATTTTGGTTAGGATAGAAGTTTTGATTAGGATAGAAATTATGATCAGGATGAATGGGGGTTAAGATGGAAAGTTTTTTGGAGAATAGACATGTCATGTAATTATGTTGCTCTGAGCTTTTATGCGTCGATATCTATTCGACGTATGTTGATAGTTGCGTCGATTTATATTAGGCGCTTTCTCCAGATTGTGTTGATCTAAAATCGTCGCATGTAAGAAGTTGCGTCGATTGGAAGTCGACGTACTTTTATTCCAGCGTCGAGTTGAGGTCGAAGCATCTAAGAGATTGCATCGAGAAGAATTCGATGCACTATCATTCATGCGTCGATATGAAGTCGACGCAATTGTGTTTTCACAAATTTTATTTTTCCCTATTTCTAATTTTATTTCTTTATGAGTTGTTTCTTTTGGCTTAGTTGCCTTCTTAGAAGTAGTTTGAGAGTCTTCATCTGTATAGTATGATGTTTCATCAAAATGGTTTATCTCATTGAGGGAGTCTTCTTCCTTATTTTGTGAGTCTTCTTCTTGGTTTATTGATTTAGTGGGTTTAGTGAATTTAACAGGGCTCATCCAAGCAGGTTTGTTGGATGGAATTAGACTAGCTGAGGGATCAGCTCCTAGCCCAAGATTTTTATGTCTTCTTGTTTGTTTTTCTGTGATTTCTTTAAGTGTTTGGCTTCTCATTTTTATTGATTCTTCAAAAGCTTTTGCTTGGGATACCTTATTCTTAAGGAGCTGGTTTTCTATTTTAGCCATCTCTATTTCTTTTTCTCTGATGTTAGCCCTTAACTCATAATTTTTAGAACAAGTATCCTCTATATTTCTCTGGTATTTAATGTCATTAATTTGTTCTTTTAGATTCTTAATTTCTTGTTTAGCTTTTAGTTGATCTAAACATAATCCTTTAAAATCATTTTTGAAATCATCACACAGAAAATCTATGTCATCAAAAATGCTTACCTCATCCTTATCCTCAGATTCCTCTATGAGAATACGACTATTTTCTTTATCATCTTCAGAAGAGATGCTTCCTTCTTATTCTGTCTCACTCCATGATTTAGCACCATGTTCTTCCTTTGAGCTTTCAAGAGCCATTAAGCATAGGTCTTCTTGCTTAGACTCTTCATTGTCACTTTTGGATGAGGTGATGTCCTCAGAATCTGTTTCACTCTAAGCTTCTGCAATGAAGCCTCTTTCTTTCTTCTTCCCCTTTTTCTTGAGATCTTTCTTTTTCAGATCTTTCTTTTTCTCAGTATTTTCTGGACATTCTGGTTCAATGTGTCCAGTTTTCCTGCAGGAATAACAAATGATTTCTTTAGTAGGAGTTTTATCATACCTTGGTTTTGATTTTCTCCTTCTAGACCCATCTATCCTGACCCATTTCTTGAATCTTCTGGCCAGGAGGCTGAATAATTCTTCTTCAGTGACAGGGGTCTCTTCTTATGTTGCTTTCAAAGCAATGTTTCTATCTTTTAAGGAGGTTGGAGTGCTTCCTCTTCTTTCCTTCTCTTCTCTGGTTTTCAGCAGTTGCTCATAGGATTTGAGTTTTCCTAAGAGGGCATCTGTTGAGATTTCCTTTTGTCCTTTTGTATCTCTTATTGCCCATATTCTTGAGTCCCATGAACTTGGGAGACTCATTAACAGTTTGTCATTGATCTCTATGAGAGATCTCTCTCTATCGAGGCTCCTTAATTGATTGATGATCAGACTGAATCTGTCATACATCTCAGATATGCCTTCTTCATGCTTCTTTTGAAAGTTCTCATATTGGGAGATCAATAGAGCCTTTCTATCTTTCCTTTCATCAGCACTTCCTTCTACCATCTTGGTAAGAGCCTCCCAGATTTCTTTGGCTAATTCACAGTCAACAACCTTTTGAAAGATTTCATCTGAGAGGGTTGAGACAAGAATGTTCACAGCTTTTGCATCACATGTTCCTGCCTTCTTCTCTTCAACTGTCCACTCAGCCCTTAAGACAAGTGTTTGAGTCACTTCTGTAAGACCCCCCCCCCCCCCTCCCGGAACACACGACACGGCCGAGGGGAGTCTTATGCCCAGGACAGCCGCCTTGCGGGAGCGCCAGCACACGAGCTAGCCTCCCCCACAAGACGCCTATCCTGCTGGCCAAACCAACTAAACAGCGCCAACCCATCAATAAAATAAAAGCAAGAAGCCATAAAGAGATAATCATATAAGTAAGAGTCCAAATAGTACAAACACAAGAGCTCCGAGAGCTCCTGCAAAAGTATCAGAGTATCAAGCTAAATGTCCCAAGGGCTACATCTCAAAACACTCGCTCGCCTCTGCCACAAACGGCAACCAAGGTACCAAAGTCATCAACCCTGCACACCGGACCTGTCTGGCCTCCTCCAGCACCGTGCACTGCTGCTCTAAGGAACACTCCTAAAAAGAGGTACGTAGCAATCGTTAGTCATAAAGACTAAGTGGCTTCACATCCGCTCCCCCGGCGACTCCAAGGCACCGGGCGGAAGGAAAGGAAGAAAAGCTGCAATATAATCAATAATATGTACAAGCAGGTGACAAGAATGGTTGTATATACATGTCGGTTGTATAAGTACCCAAGTACTTGCAATAACTCTAACTAACAGGTACATATATAAGCAAGTACTAGTAATAGGAAGCATAAGCAGAGTATCAATAAGCAAGTACTAGTAACAGGAAGCATAAACAGAGTATCAATAAGCAAGTACTAGTAACAGGAAGCATAAGCAGAGTATCAGTAAGCAAGTACTAGTAACAGGAAGCATAAGCAGAGTATCAATAAGCAAGTACTAGAAACAGGAAGAAGTAAGCAGTTCATATCGTACCTTAACTTATATGAATGCCCATACAAACTTATAAGTTAAGGTTTCCAATTTGGGACCCATCATATAAAAGAGCCCATACCAATTTATATGATGGACCCGATGCGGTGCAATGCTATGATTATGAAGGATGAATGTAATGCAATGATTATGATATGAAGACTCACCCATGCAATGTTGTTATGTCGACATAGACCTTTAGTTCTCACTTTTTGAGTGGTAGCTAACCGCTCAGGCATCACCCGTCGTGGCCAGGCGGAGATAGTGGAACGAGCTCCTCCACTACTAGGAGGGTATGAACACTACCAGTCCTAGGCCTCTGTACGCCTCGATGCTAAGAACACACAGCGGAGACCCTGCGTACTGCTCGACTCTAAGAACACACAGCGGAGCCTCCAAGGACACAGAAGGGGACTTGGGTAGGTGAGCACCAAGAGTCCAACCCAACTGGTCTAGAGTCTACTGCCGGCTTCTGTCGGTGTCACGACTAGCAAGCCCGTAGACCCGCCACAAGTAATCCTCCCCAGCGGGGTCCATTTGTATCTATATATCAACATACACCAGGACTTCTAATCCAAGTCCTTATAAACAATCCGTGTATCTACGTACACCAGGACTTCGAATCCAAGTCCTTCTAAACAATCTGTGTATCTACACACACCAGGACTTCGAATCCAAGTCCTTCTAAACAATCCGTGTATCTACGCACACCAGGACTTCGAATCCAAGTCCTTCTAAACAATCCATGTATCTACGTACACTAGTACTTCTAAACCAAGTCCTTCTAAACAATCTGTGTATCTACGCACAAATTCGGAAACTAAACAGGAGACATCACGTAATACATAATTAGAAACCCTATTTGGCGGAGGGTTATTCATCATCTTTCCCAAACATGATTTAGATCATTTCACCCCCTTTTTAAAATCCCTAAATAACATTCCCCTCACTCTCCCACAACGACCATGGGATTGCCCCAAATCAAATCCCATCTCTTCCTTTTGAAGAGAAGAAATGATCCCTAGAACCTCGCGGTGAACGATGCCCTAATTTGAGGTTCCGGCTTGGTCTTCCTAAGGAAAATCCATTAAAGCTCACACGAGAAGCTCTCTTGAGCCTTCATCTCTCCTATTATGATCTAAGAGGCTAGCACCAAGGGAGAGGGGAGGAAGTCACCTGATTTCCGGACGACGCTCGCGGTTGTCTCCTCCGCGGCATGGCGGCAGTTGGCCAAGACTGATTAAAGAGTCCTGATCCACAGAAATATACAACATTAAATCAATCAACATTACCCAAACTAAAAAGAAAGGGAAATAGCAGACGACATGAAAAGTTAACAAATTAATAACTTCCCAAAGACTCCCATCCTTCATGATATCTGTTTAGGGATCATATATTTAATGCGCATTCTATCAGGGTTGCATCACATTTATAGCGTTGGCGTCGACTTCTAGGGGTGACCTATATTTATCCAGATTTGTTCAAGGTAAGACACTTATACATAGGCAATTGCAAGTGGAGTGCCCCCAAACTCAAAAGAAAACAACAACAGCACTTAGTGGACTGCATAGGGATAATTAAATAGCCTATATTGGACTGCATAAATTCAGTTATGGCACCCCACAGATTAGGACAGTAGTAGCCGACTAACAAGGAGGAGACATAGCAGCTACAAAAACCCAACAATCAGAGTAGTGACAGAATAAAGGGACAGCAGCACAACAGCACTATGGGCTGTAGAAAATCAGCAAAATAACAACAGTACAAAAGCTGCTTCAGGCAACATAACAGCCTAAAACCTCTTCCAAGGATCCCCCTCATATTTCAACAGAAATCACCCAAAATAAATAGAAAAACAGCAACAGTCAAACAGGAACATAGCAGCAGCCAACAAGAAAATACCACAAACTCCCTCTTTAAGAACCAAAAATAAAGAGCAGCAGCCGAGCAACATAGAGCTCTCAGATCAGTAAACATCACCAAAAGATTCCATAACCAACAACTAACTGGAATAAGAGGTTCCCATGACAAAGAGGATAATCCAGCCATACATAAATCCCCCAACATATCAACCCAAGAAACCCAAACACCCATAGTAACAAGATGAAGAAGATGAGCTGTAGGTATTCTGGTTTTAGGAATTAATACAGTGAACAGCAACCCGAAATGCCAACATAACTTCCAAAGTTAACACATACCATTAGGCCTCTAAATGCAACTTACCCACATTTTGCATTTTTAATTGCTGTAACAATATCAGTTGTAACAGTACCAAGCTAGGCCAAGCTTATAAAGAAGAAAAACCCCAAATTCTGTTTTGCAAGTAAGAGCAAGGCACGCCATACGGCCAACTAAAATCAACCCAAGAACAACTCCCTGATGAAGATTTAGTAAACAAAGCCATAAAAGTAAACCCTATTCCGTCGCCAAAAGGAAGAGGAAGGGGGAAAAAGAGGAGGGCTTACAATGAAAATCCTTTCTCAGTCTACCGCTAGGGTAAAGATCTACGCACAAAGCCTGTAACCCGCCGGCCAGGGTAGAGAAGAGAGGAGGAATCGAGCGCCATCTGCGAGCCCTAAGAGAGGGCGGCAAGAACTGGAGAGGGAGTCAAACGGTGGTTTCGGTATTTTTTTTATCGAAAGTGAAGCTCGGCTAAGTCTTAAACAGCCGGTCCACCCACTCTAGTCACCGCTCATCCTAACTGGAATTAAATTCTCTTCATACAGCCCTTCCTTATTAGCACACCAATTCCAGCTGCCAAAATGTGCTATTAGCACCCCCATTTCAGCTATTCGCAAACCAAATCAACTTCAAACTCCTCTATCGGCACACCAAGGTGCACCCCTTTTCAATTAATATTAGCAGTTACTATATGGAACTCCAACTCAAACAAGCCGATCCAGCACAACCATCCCAAATCTTTACCAATACCACATATATATATATTTATATAGTTTGCCAACATATAGAATATAGGAAAAAAACTCATATTCTGCTAAAAATATCGAGCGCCGCAAAGCATCAAAGAAATTCATACTCAACTGGCAATGCTACGCCTAGTTGACACTGATTTATATTTTCATCATAGGGGTCTAGCGCGCACTGGGATGTTACAACTTCACCACTTAAGTCTCTTCTATAAGGCTTGGGAGGACCTGTCAAAATAACATTAAATAATTCTTCATCAATAGAATTCATATATATCCTAATTCTTGTTTTCCAAACTACAAACTTTTCAAGATTACACATTGGTGGTCTGGTGGAAGCATAATCTTTGATTTGTGCCATGTGAAAAATAGTTTTTAGAAATATATATATAAGAGGTAGGATCTTTTTGATCAAGGAGTTAACCTTGTTAGATCAACCTCCCTCTGATACCAATTGAAAGTGCAAAGTTAACCACACTAGAATTCTCCAGAGGGGGGTGAATAGAGATTTAAATAAATTTTGTGCAAAGTTAACAAATATATATATGTGTAATAATCACAGAATTAAGCTTCCCACACACACCAATAAGAATTAAGTAAATAAAGAAAGAAATAGCAAAATGAAAATCACAGCACAACACAAAGAAATATAGTGGTTCCCCAAACTTTGGTTAGTCCACTCTTCTACCCCCTTGGTAGGAATTCACTATCTTGCACCGAGTCTTTTGATAAGGAGACTCTTAGAACCAGCCTGAGTCTTTTGATAAGGAGACTCTTAAAACCAGTACAACTGAATTTTTTGAAGAGAGATTCTAAAAACCCTCTTACACAATTGAAGTTGAAATAAGAATGAGAAGAAGAATTAGAAGAAACAATTAAAACAAGAAAGACTCTTCTTCCTAGCAAGAAGATTAGAAGCGCAAGAATAGTGAATGTAATCTCTCTTCTATAGTGAGAAGGAGATTGTAAGCTTTTCTCTCTTTTGTGAGAGCTTTCAGAATTTGCAGCAGAATGGCTTCAGAAGGAGGAGAAGATGAAGGCTTTTTCTTTGCTGCAGCACACTATCTCTTTTCTCAGCTTTCTCACTCTTCACTTGGGAGCTCTTCCTCTTTTTCAAATGTATATGGTGGATCACTAGTCATTATTCTCTGCCGACCTCCTCTTTATTTATAGCTCTGTTTCAAAAGATGTTGCTAAAGGGGAATAATCAATCAGCAATTAGAGAGAAAAAGTTTCCATAATAATTAAATCTGTAGAAGGAAAGAATTCATTCTGATTTCAAATAATATCCATAATAATCTTAATCAAATTAGCCAAGAATCAAATAGAAGGAAAGACTGATTCAGAACGGATATAGAAGAATAATATCATTCCACAAAAATCAGATCTACAGAAAGAAGGAAAGAGATCTGGCGTGTTTTTGAATTTCTTATAGAAATCGACGTGCGTCAATTACTATTCGACGTAAACGTCGATTTCATCCTGTCTGGACATCGAGAGGAGAATAAGGAAGGTGCGTCGACTTTATTAAATGCGTCAGAGGTACGTCGACAAAGATTACGTCGAATTCTTCTTAGAGTTACTTCGACTCATTCTGAGAGAAACGTCGACTACATTTCGACGTTGCGTCGAATACTATTCGACGCATATTTACTTAGCCTAATTTTTCATTCTTAGAATTTATATTCTACTCAATTCTAGGGGTTAAGATAAATCATTTCCCCAACAGGATCTGTGTTGTAAGCTCTTGGAGCTGAGTTTGGAGGTGTTGGCCTTGTCTAACTCATTGTTAGAAAGGTGTAGGGTGAAAGAGGACTACTCAAGACACCCTATCTTGAGGAACTGATGGCGCAAATCTCACACACCGCTATAAGCGGTAGCTCGACTGCGACACGAAACGACAGTGTACCGATCGTTCAAGTAATATAAAATGTGAATGAATCTCCAAGTATCGATCTCAAAGGAACACAGAAAGGTGGAGTTTATTATTGAGGAAGGACTTGAGATTGAAGTCCTTTCGAGCGGATGGATGCGGAAACGGGAGTTTTGGATTGTAGAAAATAAAGAGAAAATACTATAATTACTCTTATGCAATGTCGCTATGCAAAGCTTCGCTCGGCGGGATGGAAGACTACGTAGGCCTTGAACGCGCTACTTTGTAAGGGCGGATGGACGAGTAGGCTAGCGGAATGAGGGTCGCCGGCACCTCTTCGACAAGCACGCCACTAGCAATTGCTAGGGCGGCACCGAACACGATGGTGGAATGGAAATTAGATGGGGGCGCACCTCAATAAGCACATATGAACTAAATGTTTCCAAATAAATGAAATAAACATTAAGCAATATTGTTCATAGCATACATCATCAAAATATAGAGGGAACTAGTTTATACAATCAACAACATAGGGAAGGAAAAAGAGAGTAAAGGAGTCGACCACATCTGAAGCCTTGCCGAAGATTCATGGTTGGAATCGTTGGGTTGTCAATCCGCGTCCATGCTCGGTCTTCAACTGCGTCCGAGGTAGAGGAGGGCTGTCACTTCCTCTCAATGGCTCGTCTTCTTCGTGTCACGATCCAATCTCCTCCGATACACGACCTCCTTGCTCGATGTTGGCGATCTTTGGGCTAGAAACCTCTCCTTGGAGCTCAAGGATGATGGAGGAGGCCTAGGGGGTGGAAAACCTGTGGAAAGGTCGAAAACGGCGGACTGAACGGAGTTCCCGATCGTGATCCCGCCCTAACTCGCGAACAGGATATTTATAGGCGCTGAAATGAATACTGCGCATGGTCATTGGTGCACGACCAGTGGTCGTGCGCACTGGAATTCTGCGATCGTGCGCGCTGCCTGGACGGAGCCTGAAATGAAAGAAATTTATTAAATACATGTTCGCACGACCAGTGACGCACGACCAGTGGTCGTGCGCACTATCGTAAATGGTCGTGCGATAAGCCAGACAGAACTCATAAAATGGGCGTTAAGTGCGCACGATCAGTGGCGCACGACCAGTGGTCGTGCGCTATAGAGCCAGTGATCGTGCGCAGTGTTCCTGTACAGAATTGTACCGGGAACACCTACACGACTCCTGTTCCAGCATACAACACCAGTCTAGCCACTGAAGGTGGCACTTAACACTGCATGAAAACTAGTAACGAAGATGAACAAGAAATAACATCAAAACGGGCCTAGAAGTGCACTTAGCATGGAGTATTAAATAGGAATGAAAACATGTCTAAAGTGAAGTGCAAAGACTAGAAAATCGGCCCAGATGAGTCCAAAAATGTGTATATAATTGGGACTTATCAGGAACCTCTATAAATCATTGTGTGTTTTCTGTGCTTGATACTTTACTAACCTAAAATCAGAAAATAGCTAGCCTAAAATAAAAGAAACCTATTCACCCCCCCCCCTAGGTGACAATGACTACATCCTAAATAAACTATCAGTTGTCGCCCCTTAGACGAATCTAGGAATTCGTGGAGATACTAAGGGCATTCCTTCTATGGCTCAGATCTTGTTCGACGAATCTAGGAATTCGTGGAGATACTGAGGGCATTCCTTCTATGGCTCAGATCTTGTTCGACAAGACTTTGGGGTTCTCCGGCGCTTATGTGGACTTCTGTTGAGGTGCAGATCTACTTTTGTGCTAACTCCTTCAGACCTAATCTCAGATCTTGATAGAGACGCTGAAAGAGGAAGATGACTCAGATTAAGATTCTGATTCAAACAAAGACAATTTCTGGAGTAGTCTGATCGAGCCTCTACTTGATTCAGCACAAGTATTATGATTTATTGCTTCGATTCCTTGATTCATAGTTTGAGCTAGATCCTGTATGCTTACTTTTGGGTTATTCTTGAACCGATGCGCACATGTGACGTGTCTATACCTAAGGAAAACCTAAAAGATACAATAAGTCACCATGCTAAGACGAGAAGTGTTAAAATTTTTGATTTGAATCGTTTAGGAGTAAGCAGGAGTTGCATCAACTGAGTTATAGCCAAACAACCACAATGCCAAACAGCAACACAATAGTCCTTATTGAATCACAATGCTTTATTACACTTGGAGACATACATGGCGAGACATGATTCATAAGAATCACGGAGGAGAGAGAAACAAAACACACCGAAAGAAAACAAATCTGGCGGCTTGACAAGCAGATACCGCACAGACCGCCAAACTCCAGAAACCGCCTGGCATGACCTGAGACCGCACGAACAGAAAACGGGCAAGGCTGTAACTCAGAACACCCGGCTTGACCTGTACTACCAGACCGCCACCTCAGACCGCACGAACTGGAGCTTATTGAACTGAACAAAGAACTGAAGCTGTCGCCAGACCGCAACTCAGATCGCCTAACCGCAGAAGGTCGCCTGATCGCTGAGCTCTATTGAATTTTTTGAAGTGAAGTGGTGGAGACTGGGCGGTCTATTTTTGGGAGACCACCGAGACCGCGCGGTCTGTGCTTGTATTCTGCCAGTCTGGCTCTGCCAGTCTGTTCTGGCGGACTGCTGGTTCTACCGGTTTGTTCTTTGTAGTTGCGGTCTGTTCCTGAGTTGTTCTGCTGGTTGGCCTGTCTTCCTTGTTGGAAGACCGGGCGGGTTGTTCTTATATGACCGTCTATCCAGGCGGTCTGTCTTGGCGATCTGGCGACTTGTCTGAAGTCGGCCAGATGGTTCTTGATTTGCTCCTGGTGGTCTAAGGAAGGGGTACATATGTGACCGGGCAACTTGTGCACGGTCTCGTGTTCGCGCGACCTGTGCACGATCTTGTCTGCTGATCTGCGTCTTGGTCGGGTGATCGTCCAAGAGGTCTGATAGCGCAGTCTGCCTTATGAGGCCGTTGGCGATCTGACGGGTGGTGATTGTATCTCTCCTGTGCGGTGACGACATCCGTCTACCCGCCTATAAATAGAGGTGCAGGGCCCGTCATTCCTAACGAGAACTGTAAGAACTGAGCCTGGGTTAATTCGTGTAGTCTCACTTTGAGGTCGGGCGGTCTCGGAAGCGAGCTGACTTTTTGTTATTTTCGCAGGTTTGCGATCAGCAGGTTGCGGTCTTCTTCCTTGGTGATTCCCAGCGGGTTGAATAAACAGTTCGGCAGCTGTATGTTTGCGAACTGGTTTATGTTTGTTCTTGTGATGTTCGCAGCGAGCTCAGCGATCAGGCGACCTCCAGCGGTTAGGCGATCTGAGTTGCGATCTGGCGACAGCTTCAGTTCTTCGTTCCAATAATCTCCAATTCGTGCGGTCTGAGGTGTGGTCTTGTAGTGCTGGCAGTCTGTCCGGTTTCTGTTCGTGCGATCTCAAGTCAAGCCGGGAAACATCTGGAGTCAAGCGGTCTGTGCGGTCTCAGCTGGTCTAGCCGCCAGATTTGATTTTTGGTGTGTTTTGTTCTTCTCGTCCCCGTGATTCTGATGAATCATGTCTCGCCATGTAGGCCTCGCAATGTAAATGAAGATTGTGTTTCAAAAAAGTTTCTTGTGTTGCTGTGTGGTATTGTAGTTGTTTGGCTTTAACTCAGTTGATACAACTCCTGCTTACTCCTAAACGATTTAAATCAAAATTTTAACATGGTATCAAAGCGAGGTTGTTGGAGTGGATAAGCAGTGATCAACTTGAGTTTTCATCGTCTTTGTGAAGAAGAGACCACATAGTTTGCCATGGAAGCTGGATATGCAAGAGGGCTTGGCATTGAACTCCTCACATCGACTAACTACAAGAAGTGGAGGTCGTGTATGGAGAGTTACTTACTTGGCGAGGATCTATGGGAGATAGTTGGAGGAGAAGACACACAGGAAGTGTTTCTACCAGGAGATAATATGGCAAATGTGAGACTTTGGAGGAGGACTAATGCAAAGGCAGAGTTCACACTCAAGAGGGATATCTCACCAGAGCTATTTGATCACATCATTGGATGTAAATCTGCTGCTGAGGTTTGGATGTCTTTGGACGGGTTGTTTAATAAGAAGAAAGTAGCTCGGCTACAGATTCTTGAAAATGAGTTGGGGAAAGCCTCTCAATGTGATCTTTCCATCTCTACCTTCTTTCTCAGGATGAAGAACCTCACAGCAGAGATTTCTGCATTGGACCCTGATGAGCCCATCTCGGAGGAAAAACTGAAGAGGCATATCATCCGCGGGTTGCGGAAGGAGTATCTTGCCTTTGTGACCTCAGTTCAAGGTTGGGCAAATCATCCATCTCTGTTGGAGCTGGAGAACTTACTTACTTCGCAAGAAAGTTTGGCAAGATAGATGGCGGGGACTTCTATCTCTGGGGGAGATAGTGATGTGTTGTTCTCTGGGAAGAAGAAGAAGAAGAAGTGGGAGAAGAAGAAGCTGGGTTATGATGGACCATCTACTTCAGGTCAGCAGGATAGGGGTTATGCTCCTAAGTCTGATGGAAAGAAGAAGGGAGATGGACCAAGGTGCTTAAAGTGCAATAAGACTGGCCACTTCAAGAAGGATTGCCGGGTTAATCTTCAGTCGGGACATGCAGCAGAGAAGGAGAAGCCAAAGTCTGATGAAGCTGGATGGAGAGGAGCCTTTGCGGCTAATATGACGGCGATGCCCGTTAAGGCCTTGGTTGCCATCAACTTCGAAGAGGATTGGATTGTTGATTCAGGGTGTGGACATCATCTCACCGGGGATGAATCAAAGTTCTCGTCTTTGGCGCCTTACTCAGGTAACGATACTATCATTACGGCTGATAATTCTGTTCATGCTGTCGAACAAGAAGGTGTTGTCTCCCTGAGCAGTGATAAAGGTCCACTCACTTTGAGGAGTGTTTATCACGTGCCTGGTATGAAGAAGAATCTCTTCTATGTGACCAATGCGGTCGATGCCGGTTATCACGTTCTGTTTGGCCCAACAGAAGTGAAGTTTCTTAAAACTCAACCGGAGATAAAAGGAGACGTTATCCATGTTGGAAAGAGGTTGAAGGACTTGTTCGTGTTATCGACAAGTACTTATGTTGATAAGATGAAGACCAACGATAGCGCGGCTATCTAGCATGAAAGGTTGGGGCATGTTGGCATGGACAAATTGAAGGCTATGGCGGTAAAGGGCCTTGTCAAGGGCTTGCCTAGCTTGTCCTCTTATGGAGACGGTCATCTTTGTGCTGGATGTCAGTTTGGTAAGTCTCATCGACTTTCATTTGATAAATCACAAACAAGATGCAAAGCGCCGTTGGAGTGCATTCACGGTGATTTGATGGGACCGACTGCCACCCCAAGACTTGGAGGCAACAGATATATGTTGGTGTTGATTGAGGATTACACCAGATATGTCTGGGTGTATTTTCTGAAAGAGAAGTCGGAAGCCTTTGCAAAGATTGTGGAGTTCAAGGAGCTGGTGGAAGGTCGGTTAGGCCTGCGAGTGAAAAAATTGAGAACTGACAATGGTGGGGAGTTCACCTCTAGTGAGTTCTCAAGTTTTTGCAGGAAACACAGCGTTCGGAGAGAGCTCACTTGTGCCCATACTGTACAACAGAATGGCGTTGCAGAGAGGAAGATCTGTCATCTGACGGAAACCTGCAAATGTTGGCTTTATGCCAAGAGTATCCCAAAGTCTTTCTGGGCGGAGGGAATGTCTTGTGCAACTTATGTCATCAACAGGATGCCTCTAAGTCCTATCAACATGAAGACCCCTCACGAACTGATGTTCAAGGAGAAACCGAGTGTTGCACACCTTCGGGTGTTCGGGTCAACCTACTATGTGCATATTCCTGATGCTCTTCGGACAAAGCTAGATGCGAAAGCAAGGAAGCTAGTCTTTGTCGGGTATGATGAGCGGAAGAAAGGATGGAGGTGCTTGGATCCTGAGACACGGAGATCAGTGGTATCTCGATATGTGGTGTTCGAGGAAGTGACTTCTTACAAGGGGAGTTCAGGAGTTGAACTACCGGAGAGCTGGGTTGATGAAGCAGGAAAAGCTGCGGGAAGTCTTCAAGTAGAGTTGCCTGTTTCACCAGGAGCTCCAGCTGTGTCAAGCTCCGAGATGGAGGCTTCAGGTTCTGGAAGCAGGGGGAGCGATGCTCCAAGTTCGTCTGGAAGAGAAGCTTGCACAGAAGAAGCATCTGAGGAGGTGGTTAGTCAGGTGCAACCTCTTAGGAGGTCGAAGAGGACTATCAAGCCACCAGATCGATATACAGGAGGAAACATGGTGAGCTTCGTCTCATGTTTCTTCGCTGGTTCCTTGGATGAAAGGGAGCCGTCGAGCTTTGAGAAAGCTAAAGGCGTGAAGCAGTGGGATATTGCTATGCAAGAAGAGATGGATGCTCTCAGGAAGAATGAGACTTGGTCTCTAATGCCCAGACCTAAGGGCATTACCCCTGTAACATGCAAATGGGTTTACAAGCTCAAGAAGAAAGCTGACGGCACGATCGAGCAATACAAGGCTCGCCTTGTAGCTCGCGGGTTCTCACAGCAGTATGGTGAAGATTATGATGAGACGTTTAGTCCAGTGGCAAAGTATGGAAAGATTGCGGTGTATCTCTTATTTTGCAGGTTCTTTGCATCAGACTCTGATTCTAGCTTGTTCGTCAAGAAGGAGGGGGCGCTTTGGGTTATTGTACTGCTGTATGTGGATGACATGATTGTCACTGGGAACTCGAAGGAGGCGGTAGCAAGGCTGAGAGATGAGCTTGCTATCAGGTTCGAGAAGAAGGATCTGGGGGAGCTTCACCATTTCCTTGGACTCGAGGTTCAGAGGCAGGAGAGCGGAGTGCTCGTTTCTCAGAAAGGATATGCGAAGCGGATCGTTCAACGATTTGGCATGGAAGAAGGGAAGAGCAGCCCTATACCTCTGGAACAGCATCATAAACTTCGGAAGGATGAGGGAAGAGTTCTATCTGATCCGTTGGTGTTCCGAGCTCTGGTTGGGAGTCTGATTTACTTGACCATCACGAGGCCTGATATTGCTTATGCAGTTGGCAAAGTGAGTCGGTACATGGCGGAGCCACGGAAGCCTCATCTTCTGGCGGCAAAAGGGATTCTGAAATATGTGAAGTCGACCTCTAATTTGGGTCTCCTATTTAGGAGAGGGTCAAGCTTGGAGTTGCATGGATACATGGATGCTGACTACAGGGGAGACGTGGATGATCGGAGATCAACGTCTGGTTATGTCTTTATGACGGGCCCCACATCTATCTCTTGGTGCAGCAAAAAGCAGGACTCGGTGTCCGTATCTACCACAGAAGCGGAGTACAAGGCTTCGGCCTTGGCAACTCAAGAAGCCGTTTGGCTCAGGAGGTTGGTGGAGGACGTTCATGAGGAGGTTCGAGGTCCCACTATGCTACGCAGAGACAATGAGAGTGCTCTCAAGCTGGTTAATAATCCAGTCTGTCACGCGAGGACCAAGCATATTGAGATTGAGCACCATTTCATTCGTGAAAAGGTGTTGGGAGGATCTCTTATGGTCAAGCATGTTCGGAGTGCGGACAATGTCACAGACATCTTCACAAAGCCGTTCGCGAAGGGACCATTTACACGGTTGCGGAGTTTACTCGGGCTAGTCTCCACTTCCCACTTCAAGGGGGAGTGTTGAATTTTTTGAAGTGAAGTGGTGGAGAATGGGCGGTCTGTTTTTGGGAGATCGCCGAGACCGCGCGGTCTGTGCTTGTATTCTGCCAGTCTGGCTCTGCCAGTCTGTTCTGGCGGACTGCTGGTTCTGCCGGTTTGTTCTTTGTAGTTGCGGTCTGTTCCTGAGTTGTTCTGCTGGTTGGCCTGTCTTCCTTGTTGGAAGACTGGGCGGGTTGTTCTTATATGACCGTCTATCCAGGCGGTCTGTCTTGGCGATCTGGCAACTTGTCTGAAGTCGGCCAGATGGTTCTTGGTTTGCTCCTGGTGGTCTAAGGAAGGGGTACCTATGTGACCGCGCGACTTGTGCGCGGTCTCGTGTTCGCGCGACCTGTGCAAAATCTTGTCTGCTGATCTGCGTCTTGGTCGGGTGATCGTCCAAGAGGTCTGATCGCGTGGTCTGCCTTATGAGGCCGTTGGCGATCTGACGGGTGGTGATTGTATCTCTCCTGTGCGGTGACGACATCCGTCTACCCGCCTATAAATAGAGGTGCAGGGCCCATCATTCCTAACGAGAACTGTAAGAATTGAGCCTGGGTTAATTCGTGCGGTCTCACTTTGAGGTCGGGCGGTCTCGGAAGCGAGCTGACTGTTTGTTGTGTTCGCAGGTTTGCGATCAGCAGGTTGCGGTCTTCTTCCTTGGTGATTCCCAACGGCTTGAATAAACAGTTCGGCAGCGGTCTGTCTGCGAACTGGTTTATGTTTGTTCTTGTGCTGTTCGCAGCGAGCTCAGCGATCAGGCGACCTCCAGCGGTTAGGCGATCTGAGTTGCGGTCTGGCGACAACTTCAGTTCTTCGTTCCAATGAGCTCCAGTTCGTGCGGCCTGAGGTGCGGTCTTGTAGTGTCGGCAGTCTGTCCGGTTTCTGTTCGTGCGATCTCAGGTAAAGCCGGGCAACATCTGGAATCGAGTGGTTTGTGCGGTCTCAGCTTGTCTAGCCGCCAGATTTGTTTTTTGGTGTGTTTTGTTCTTCTTGTCTCCGTGATTCTGATGAATCATGTCTCGCCATGTATGTCTCGCAATGTAAATGAAGATTGTGTTTCAATAAAGTTTCTTGTGTTGCTGTGTGGTATTGTGGTTGTTTGGCTTTAACAAAGTTGATACAACTCCTGCTTACTCCTAAACGATTTAAATCAAAATTTTAACAAGCTCGCTGCGAACAGCACAAGAACAACATAAACCAGTTCGCAGACAAGTCGTTGCCGAACTGTTTATTCAAGCCGCTAGGAAATCACCAAGGAAGGAGACCGCAACCTGCTGACCGCAAACCTACGAACACAACAAACAGTCAACTCGCTTCCGAGACCGCCCGACCTCAAAGTTGAGACCGCACAAAACAACCCAGGCTCTAGTTCTTACAGTTCTCGTTATGAATGACGGGCTATGCACCCCTATTTATAGGCGAGAGGACGGATGTCGTCACCGCCCCAAGAAGGATACAGTCACCACACGTCAGGTCCCGAGCAGTCTCACAAAGCAGACCGCGCGACCAGACCACTTGGACAACAGCCTGTCCAAGACCGCAAATCAGCAGCAGACCGCGCACAAGCCGTGCGAACACAAGACTGCGCACAAGTCGCGTGGACACAAGAACACTCCTTCCTTAGATCACCAAGAGCAAACCAAGAACATCTGACCGACTCCAGATAAGTTGCCAAACCACCCTGCATAAGCCGCCCGGTCACAGCGGTTACACATGAACAGACCGCATGGTCTTCTATAGAGAAGATAGAACAACAAAGCAGAACAACCCGGGAGGAGACCGGAACAAACAAGAACAGACCGCCCGGTGTTCTACAAAGAAGATAAACAAACCAAGTAGAACAACTCGGGAGGAGACCGGAACAAACAAGAACAGACCGGCCAACCACAGCAGGTTGCCAGAAACAGACCAGCAGAACCAGACCGGCATAGCAACAGAGCAGAGACCACGCGGTCTCTGCGGTCTCCAAAAACAGACCGCCGGTCACCTTCCACTTCACTTCAAAATTTCAACACTCCCCCTTGAAGTGGGAAGTGGAAACCAGCCCGAGTAAACTCCGTAACCGAGTAAACGGTCACTTCGCCAGCGGCTTTGTGAAGATGTCTGCAACATTGTCCGCACTCCAAACATGCTCGACCATAAGAGATCCTCCCAACACCTTCTCACGAATGAAATGGTGTTCAATCTCAATATGCTTGGTCCTCGCGTGACAGACTAGATTATTAACCAGTTTGAGAGCACTCTCATTGTCCCCGCGCAGCATAGTGGGACCTCGAACCTCCTCATGAATGTCCTCCACCAACCTCCTGAGCCAAATGGCTTCCTGAGCTGCCAAGGCCGAAGCCTTGTATTCTGCTTCTGTGGTAGATACAGACACCGAGTCCTGCGTTTTGCTGCACCAAGAAATAGCTGTGGGGGCCCGCCATAAAGACATAACCAGACATTGATCTCCGATCATCCACATCTCCCCCGTAATCAGCATCCATGAATCCATGCAACTCCAAGCTTGACCCTCTCCTATATAGGAGACCCGGATCATAGGTCGACTTCACATACTTCAAAATTCCTTTTGCCGCCAGAAGATGAGGCTTCCGTGGTTCCGCCATGTACCGACTCACCTTGCCAACTGCATATGCAATATCAGGCCTTGTGATCGTCGAGTAGATCAAGCTCCCAACCAGGGCTCGAAACAACAACGGTTCAGATAGAACTCTCCCCTCATCCTTCTGAAGTTAATGATGCTGCTCCAGAGGTATAGAGCTGCTCTTCCCTTCCTCCATGCCGAATCGTTGAATGATCTGCTCCGCATATCCAGCCTGAGAAACGAGCACTCCGCTCTCCCGTCTCTGCACCTCGAGTCCAAGGAAATGGTGAAGCTCACCCAGATCCTTCATCTCAAATCTGATAGCAAGCTCATCTCTCAGCCTTGCTACTGCCTCCTTCGAGTTCCCGGTGACAATCATGTCATCCACATACAGCAGAACAATAACCTGAAGTGCCCCCTCCTTTTGACGAACAAGCTAGAATCAGAGTCTGAAGCAAAGAACCCGCAGAATAGAAGATACTCCGTGATTTTTCCATACCACGCACGAGGCGCTTGCTTCAACCCATACAGGGCTTTCTTCAGTTTGCAGACGTAGTCCGGACAATCCTCTGAGATGAAGCCCGGCGGTTGGATCATGAAGATATCCTTGTCAATCTCTCCGTACAGAAAAGCATTCTTCACGTCGAGCTGCCAAATCTCCCATCCACTGCATGTCGCCAAAGCAATAACAAATCGAACTGAAGTCATCTTTGCCACTGGACTGAACATCTCATCATAATCCTCTCCGTACTGCTGTGAGAACCCGCGAGATACAAGGCGATCCTTGTATCGCTCGATCGTGTCGTCAGCTTTCTTCTTAAGCTTATAGACCCACTTGCATGTCACAGGGGTAATGCCCTTGGGCCTGGGCACTAGAGACCAAGTCTCATTCTTCTTGAGAGCATCCATCTCCTCCTGCATAGCAATGTCCCACTGCTTCACGCCTTTGGACTTCTCAAAGCTCGACGGCTCCCTCTCATCCAAAGGACCAGCAAAGAAACATGAGACGAAGCTCACCATGTTTCCTCCTGTGTATCGATCAGGTGGCTTGATAGTCCTCTTCGACCTCCTAAGAGGTTGCACCTGACTAACCACCTCCTCAACTGCTTCTCCTGTATTATCTCCTCTTCCTGGCGAACTTGGAGCATCGCTCCCCCTGCTTCCAGAACCTGAAGCTTCCGCCTCTGAGCTAGACACAGCCGGAGCTTTTAGCGAAACAGGCAACTCCACTTGAAGATTCTCCGCAGCCTTCCCTTCTTCATCAACCCTGCTCTCCGGCAATTCAACTCCTGAACTTCCCTTGAAGGAAGTCACCTCATCGAATACCACATCCTAAGATACAATTGATCTCCGTGTCTCAGGATCCATGCATCTCCATCCCTTCTTCCGCTCATCATATCCATCAAAGACTAGCTTCCTTGCTTTCGCATCTAGCTTTGTCCGAAGAGCATCAGGAATATGCACATAATAGGTTGAACCAAACACCCGAAGGTGTGCAATACTTGGTTTCTCCTTGAACATCAGTTCGTGAGGGGTCTTCATTTTGATAGGACTTAGAGGCATCCTGTTGATGACGTATGCCGCACAAGACATTCCCTCAGCCCAAAAGGACTTTGGGATACTCTTGGCATGAAGCCAGTATTTGCAAGTTTCTGTCAGATGACGGATCTTCCGCTCTGCAACGCCATTTTGATGTGGAGTATGGGCACAAGTGAGCTCTCTCTGAATGCCGTGCTTCCTGCAATAACTTGAAAACTCACCAGAGGTGAACTCCCCACCATTGTCAGTTCTCAATTTTTTCACCCGCAGGCCTAACCGACCTTCTACCAGATCCTTGAACTCCACGAACTTTGCAAAAGCTTCTGACTTCTCTTTTAGAAAATACACCCAGACATATCTGGTGTAATCATCGATCAATACCAACATATATTTATTACCTCCAAGGCTTGGCGTGGCAGTCGGTCCCATCAAATCACCGTGAATGCACTCCAACGGCGCTTTGCATCTTGTTTGCGATTAATCAAATGGAAGTCGATGAGACTTACCAAACTGACATCCCGAACAAAAATGACCGTCTCCATAGGAGGACAAGCTAGGCAAGCCCTTGACAAGGCCCCTTACCGCCATAGCCTTCAATTTGTCCATGCCTACATGCCCCAACCTTCCATGACAGATAGTCGCGCTATCATTGGTCCTCATCTTATCAACATAGGTACTTGTCGATAAAACGAACAAGTCCTTTACCCGCTTTCCAACATGAATAACATCTCCCTTTATCTCCGGTTGAGTTTTAAGAAACTTCACTTCTGTTGGGCCAAACAGAACGTGATAACCGGCATCTACCGCATTGGTCACAGAGAAGAGATTCTTCTTCATACCCGGCACGTGATAAACACTCCTCAAGGTGAGTGGACCCTTATCACTACTCAGAGAGACAACACCTTCTTGTTCTACTGCATGAACAGAATTATCAGCCGTAATGATAGCATCGTTACTTGAGTAAGGCGCCAAAGAAGAGAACTTTGATTCATCCCCGGTGAGGTGATGCCCACACCCTGAATCCACGATCCAATCCTCTTCGAAGTTGATGGCAGCCAAGGCCTTAACGGGCATAGCCGTCATATTGGCCGCAAAGGCTCCTCCCTGTCCAGCTTCATCAGAATTTGGCTTCTCCTTCTCCGCTGCATGTCCCGGCTGAAGATTAACCCGGCAATCTTTCTTGAAGTGCCCTGTCTTATTGCACCTGAAGCGCCTTGGTCCCTCTCCCTTCTTCTTCCCATCAGACTTAGGAGCATAACCCCTATCCTGCTGACCTTAAGTAGAGGGTCCATCATGACCTGGCTTCTTCTTCTCTCACTTCTTCTTCTCCTTCCCAGATAACAACACATCACTATCTCCCACAGAGATAGAAGTCCCCGCCTTCTGTCTTGCCAAACTTTCTTGCGAAGCAAGTAAGTTCTCCAGCTCCAACAGAGATGGCTGATTTGCCCAACCCTGAACTGACGTCACAAAGGCAAGATACTACTTCCGCAACTCGCGGATGATATGCCTCTTCAGTTTTGCCTCCGAGATGGGCTCATCAGGGTCCAATGCAGAAATCTCTGCTGTGAGGTTCTTCATCATGAGAAAGAAGGTAGAGATGGAAAGATCACATTGAGAGGCTTTCCCCAACTCATTTTCAAGAATCTGTAGCCGAGCTACATTCTTCTTATTAAACAGCCCGTCCAAAGACATCCAAATATCAGCAGCAGATTTACATCCAATGATGTGATCAAATAGCTCTGGTGAGATATCCCTCTTGAGTGTGAACTCTGCCTTTGCATTAGTCCTCCTCTAAAGTCTCACATTTGCCATATTATCTCCTGCTAGAAACACTTCTTGTGTGTCTTCTCCTCCAACTATCTCCCATAGATCCTCGCCAAGTAAGTAACTCTCCATACACGACCTCCACTTCTTGTAGTTAGTCGATGTGAGGAGTTCAATGCCAAGCCCTCTTGCATATCCAGCTTCCATGGCAAACTATGTGGTCTCTTCTTCACAAAGACGACGGCAACTCAAGTTGATCACTGCTTATCCACTCCAACAACCTCACTTTGATACCATGTTAAATTTTTTGATTTGAATCGTTTAGGAGTAAGCAGGAGTTGCATCAACTGAGTTATAGCCAAACAACCACAATGCCAAATAGCAACACAATAGTCTTTATTGAATCACAATGCTTTATTACACTTGGAGACATACATGGCGAGACATGATTCATAAGAATCACGGAGGAGAGAGAAACAAAACACACCAAAAGAAGACAAATCTGGCGGCTTGACAAGCAGAGACCGCACAGACCGATGAACTCCAGAAACCTCCCGGCTTGACCTGAGACCGCACGAACAGAAAACAGGCAAGGCCGTAACTCAGAACACCCGGCTTGACCTGTACTGCTAGACCGCCACCTCAGACCGCACGAACTGGAGCTTATTGAACTGAACAAAGAACTGAAGTTGTCGCCAGACCGCAACTCAGATCGCCTAACCGCAGAAGGTCGCCTGATCGCTGAGCTGCGAACAGCACAAGAACAACATAAACCAGTTCGCAGACAAGCCGCTGTCGAACTGTTTTATTCAAGCCGCTGGTAAATCACCAAGGAAGGAGACCGCAACCTGCTGACCGCAAACCTGCGAACACAACAAACAGTCAACTCGCTTCCGAGACCGCCCGACCTCAAAGTTGAGACCGCACAAAATAACCCAGGCTCTAGTTCTTACAGTTCTCGTTATGAATGACGGGTCATGCACCCCTATTTATAGGCGAGAGGACGGATGTCGTCACCGCACCAAGAAGGATACAATCACTACCCGTTAGGTCGTGAGCGGTCTCACAAAGCAGACCGCGCGACCAGACCACTTGGACAATAGCCTGTCCAAGACCGCGAATCAGCATCAGACCGCACACAAGTCGTGCGAACACAAGACCGCGCACAAGCCGTGCGGACACAAGAACACTCCTTCCTTAGATCACCAAGAGCAAACCAAGAACATCTGACCGACTCCAGACAAGTCGCCAGACCAACCTGCATAAGCCGCCCGGTCACAGCGGTTACACAAGAACAAACCGCCCGGTCTTCTTTAGAGAAGATAGAACAACCAAGCAGAACAACCCGGGAGGAGACCGGAACAAACAAGAATAGACCGCCCGGTCTTCTACAAAGAAGACAGACCAACCGAGTAGAACAACCCGAGAAGAGACCGGAACAAACAAAAACAGACCGGCCAACCATAGCAGGTCACCAGAAATAGACCGACAGAACCAGACCGGCAGAGCACCAGAGCAGAGACCGCGCGGTCTCTACGGTCTCCAAAAACAGACCGTCGGTCACCTTCCACCTCACTTCAAAATTTCAACAAGAAGAACGCGGAAGAATGTGTGTATGACGCATGCTCGCCCAATGATTACCTTCACCATGGAATATCCACTCCAGCTCATTGACGCATTGTTTCCCGAAGACAACATCAAACTTGCGACCTCGGAAAGCTTTGAAGAGTATCTCCCTCGGTCTTTACGACAAGGGGGGAGAAAGTCAGCCTCAGACGACTGATGGGATTGGCGAGGAACCCCCTTGAATTCGCCGCGACGATGGCTAGTCCCTCTCCCCAGCGATGAACCTTGTTCATCGTGCCGACCAAGATGCATATGTGGATGCATAGGAAGACGAAGCCTTCATTAGCCGCCCCGAACGCGATTATCATTTGAAAGACAAACAGGTCGAAGGCGATCTTCTCAGATTGCTAGAAGTAGAGGAAGTCTATGATCATCGCCACCCAGTTGGGATTGATCTGGGCTGGGATCATCCCAAAGTAGCGAAGTATCTGAAAATACTCCGGTCACATAGGAAGTCACGGACCAACCTCGAAGAGGCGAATAAGTAGGATGAGCCCGTCCTCCAAGAATGTATTGAGTCAGTCAACTTGACGAGGAAGCTTGACCGAGTATCCCTCCGACAGGAACCTCTCCTTAAAATCTTCCAAGTCCTTTGGGTCGGTGGCCAAATTCTTGAAAGTCACCACGACAAAATTCATCGCATGACCTACCCTTCGAGCAACAACATCATGGTGATCAGCCATCTCTACAAAGGTTCGGGTTGAAGAATGCGAGTAGAAGTTGGCGAGAAGGAAGTCGAAAGAAGATACTCGCAGGAGGAAGGAATAAGTCACTAATAGCATAATAAATACATCCACCCCTATTTATGGGCAGAGATAAGATGTGGTATGTCGATAAGTGCGCTACGAGGAGCACGCAGGCAGAAGGAGTTTAGTGAGCAGCTCAGGAAGTTGCCGTCGAATCATCGCACTCAGGAAGCCACCGTTAAATTACCGCACCTAGGAAGTCGCCGACCTAATCTCACATTGACCTGCATAGCAGTATTGGAGAAGCTCGCCGAGTCTACGCGTCGACCTAGCATCTATGCTCACCAAAATTGAAGAAAAACAAAACGTAAGCAACATCGCATTCAACATAGAATCACAGACAACAAATTCAAAGAGCGAGATCGATACTCGCTAAATAAAGTTACAAATTAAATGTTGATAAATTACATGGTCGCCCGTGGTGAGTACAAATAAAATCAATAGGCAAAAATCTCCTAAGGCCTTGGGAGGTAGCCACAGCCATCACCTCCTCATCTTTTTGGATCTGTTCTTCCATACTCTCCAGCCTCCCCACCGAGTCCATGCTCGCCCGCATGCCGACCAGTTAATCATGATGATGCTCATGGCGATGTTCTATCATCGTCAGCCATCGTTCTAGCTCGTTGAACAAATGGAATCGAGACTCCGCACCGGCCAGCCGCCCATCGAGTTCCTCAATATTAGCTAATCGCACCTCTAGCACAGAGATGCGGCGATGGTGCTCGCAAATGGCCAATTGGTTAAATTTTTCCTCCTACTCAAAGTAGACGCGAGCATTCCTTTCTTGGTACTCGCAGAGCAGAAGCACGACTACCTAGATCAGCGCACCTTCGGGGGTGGAAGAGCGGCCTGTCAAGTAGAAGATAATCATCCAGTTAGCGAGGATCTCAACGAATAAGCAACGAATAATCCAGAAAGCAGGGAATTACCAAGACGCGGAGTGTGACTCCTCACATCACAGTGAGGACTGTGAGATCGATCTTGGTGAAGAGTGTGGCCCCGATGAGGAAAAGGTGTTGGAACGGTCGGCGCCCTTAGAGGGGGGTGAATAAGGGTTTTCAAAAACTTTAGATTTTATTTAAAAAAACTTTGGAATATTGCAATATTAAAACAAGAAGTCAAGTAAAACAAAAAGAGAGACAAGCTTTATTGATATTAAATAAGTTTTACAAAACTTGATCTCAATGGCGCTAGAGATCGAAGGCGAATAATAAAAGCTCTTTTCGTTTTCTATCCCGACTCGCTTCCCCACGAACCGGTGGCCCTAGCCTTCTCCTTCCCGGATTCGTCGAGCCGCTCTAGCCAATCCTTCCCCGGATGTGGCCTCGAGCACCCCCTAGACCTAGCCTAGATCTAGTCGCCAACACGAGGCGAATTTCAGCCCTAAGTCCTACCCCAGACCTAGTTGCCAACATGAGGCGATTTCACTACCGTTTACAAAGAAAGATAAATAAAATAATAAAACTTCCCTTAAGATGAACTTCTGAAGTCGGAGACAAAGATCCGCTGTAGAATCAGCGTTTGTCGAAGCGGACTTCGTCTGGATTCGGCGTGATGGAATTCTCCTTCAGAAATTGGCAGAGCTTCGCTGGGACCTCAAATTTCGGCTAAGACAAGCCTCTTGAATTCTAGCACTCTCTCTCTGAGGTGTATGCAATCGGTGTCTGAAAACGAGAGGAGAGGGGGTCCTTTTATAGCCAAAGCGCTACCGCCGGCGCTATCCCCGATTAAGTAATGTTTTGCGCGGCAGAATCTTCAATCCGCAGCAACATTTTGCTCTATGCCTCTTGTGCGCCATGCTACTGTCAGCGCTAGTAGCTACCGCCAGCGCTATCCCATATTAGGACACATTCTGCGTGGCAGAATCTCCAATCCGCGGCAACATTGTTCTTATGCCTTCTGTGCTCCGCGCTACCGCCAGCGCTATCAGCTATCGACTGGCGTTATCGCCTTCTATATTTGCTCCGGAATTGCGCTGATCATCGCTAGCGCCGGGTGCTAAGTGCTACCGCCGGCGCTAGTAGAAGTCTTGGAATTTCTGGCCCAAAATTGGGGGCAACCAACTTGAGTCATGTGGACTTTGAGCGGAGATTGTGTATAACCCATATTCGTCGAGGGTGGACCCATTCAGGCTAGGTGGGCAGAAGTCAAAGGTCAAAGCAGAAGTCATAGTCACAAAGAAAGCCAGCATGAGCAGTTGAAGGCCTGGGCGACTATGGGAGAGCATCCTCCTATACTCGCCAGGTGGGCGACTATCGAGGTATCTCGCCAAGCGTAGACGACTTTACCCCATACTCGCCAAGTCGCCGAGTGTAGAGACGTAATCTCGTCGGGTGAGCTGGCTATAAAAAGACCCCCCTCCCCCCAGGATTTTTGTATAAATAGGACTCCAGGGGTACGAGGAAGATGATCTTTTGGCTGAGTTCTTAGAACCTAATTTTGAAGACGTGGACCGTGAGATCTTGACCATCCCCCTTTGTCACCATTTTAAAAACTCGCCAAGTGGGTTTTTTTCTCGTACCCTGCTTGACCATTTTGGTTTTGGAGGGGAAGTTTCTTCTAAGCTTCCAGGTGCGTGGTGGGACCTCCCCGCTGCAGCACCTGGGGTCTTTTTCGAGTTCTCTTAGTCTTTTTGCTCTTGCCTTTCGATCCGTGGAGTTGGATCGCCGAACCAGTAACCTTACGCTGTCTAAATCCAAATATTTGGAGCCGGAATTTTCCGGTCTCAACACTTATTTTTAGTGACGAACTATATTTCGTCACTAAATAAATGTTTTTCGTGACGAAATATATTGTCACAGTTTTTGTCACTAAGTTAGTTTTCTTGTAGTGAATTATTCATCTATTCATCTCTTATTATGTTCTGTAAATGATTTTTTATAATTTTCATGGCAGAGAAATTTTTTTCAACTATGACATTTGCAACGTGTAGAAGATATGTCAATTTCAAAAGTCTGAAGACCAATTGAAAGTTATCTTGCTTTCTTAATTCTACCAAAATTTTCAAAAATTCACTAATTTTTGTACAATGAGAGAACGTGTCGTTTGTCATTTAGCGCATGTCAATAATCTATATAGCAATTTGTCCTTCAAATATTTGCTTTTTTATTTGTGTAAAATCCGATGGAAACAATTCTGCAAGACAAATAAACTTTTATTTATCAAATGAAGCAAATTGATCACTTGGATCAAGATAAAAAAACACATAAAAAAGGTCAGTGTTCACTTTATTAAAACGGTCATTTAACTTATTCAAAGTCCAATCGAGCACTTTAATGAAGATTTCAACACAAAAATGATGAAAAATTGTAATCTCTCTTATATTGCGTCTTGATTTTCCTGCTTGAATATATATATTTGTCGATATTTGGTACTTCTATACACTGTTTTTTGCAAAAAGATGATACTTCCCTCATAATAGAGTTTCATTCAAGATCATAATTTATCGAATTAATCAACAATTACTTCAAAAAACTTTACAAAGTTTATTGCATTAACAATATCTTGATCTGTCTTCTGTAAAGGTTGTGACAACTTATGTGTTTTAGCTAAAATATTTTTCATTTCAAGTGTCTCAAAAATAGACGAGAACATCCGAATAAAATTTAACATTGTACCATAATATGAAGTTCATCGTGTTTCTCCTGGACTTTTCAATTCAAGGGGTTGATTTGCCCCTCGACCACTTTTAAAATTTATGAAACCAAACTTTAGAGCAACCTGATATATAATTGACAATTGGTTGGAGCGTTTTCTAATACCACTGGCTTGATCTCATTACTATGCAATGCAAGGAATTCTAAAAGTTTAAGGAATTTTCTCGATTACTAGATTCTTTTGATTTGAGGGCATGATTCCGCAACAAACACGACGGTATATGGGACACTATTTCAGTGGTGGTCTGTGAGCAGCCACTTTGTGCATTTATTGTCAAAGGTTCGGTCTTTCTCCTCTGAGAGAAGCCACTTTGTGCATAGTGCCAAAGGTTAGGTCTGTTTCCAATCTTCCCTCGCCCATACACCCAATGATTGTGGACTATATGGGTTTTGTTGTTGTTGTACTAGACTCTTTAGACTTATCTTGTTCACAAAAATACAACCATTGTCGTAAAAGAAAGCGTATGTAATCAATCGACGTAAATCAACATGATATTGAGTACTGTGCTTCTTCCTTTCTACAAAATGCAACTTCGTTACCTTACTTTTGATTCATCAAAGTTGTACCCATCTTCTTAGAGTTACTATGTGCACTATTGTGATTTCCGATGTATTTTTCTAGTATTGTCCTATTTTTCTAGTATCTAAAACCATGACTTATAAAGATAGGATCACAACTTTTTTGTGAAAAGATGTAATCATAAAGATAATATGCAACATCAAAATTTATGATATATTCTAGTACGTCATTAAACTCATTAATCCAGTTCTTATTAAAATGATGTTCTTTCTAATAGCCGACATTCGGGCAGCGACATTCGACGGGGGTGACATTCGGCGGGGGCGTGGACATTAGGCAGGGGCGGCGACATTTTGCGTGAGCGTGGACATTAGGAGGGGCGTGGACATTCGGCGGGGGAGTGCACATTCGGCAGGGGTGCCAATATTTTGCATGGGAGTGGACATTAGGCGGGGGAGGTCCATATTTATATACATATATATATAACAAAATTAAATATTGTTCAACAAAAATCATATGTTGTGATGATTGTCATCTTTACTTGATATATTGAAAACCTGGGTTTAATTCTCACAATTGGCAATTTTTGTAAGATTAAAATTCGGGTCATATGACCCTCCCTTTTCAATAAATTTAGGGGTAAAATTGTAATTTCATGTTGTATGGTACCTTACACCTTAATATAAGCCTAGAACACCATATCATAATAGGTGTGAGCTATAGTAAAAAAGTTGTAAATAATCGGACGGTCCACATTAATCATGTCATCATTGACGTATCTGATTTGCATTATTAAAGTTATCTTTTTAATACATTTGGCTAAATTTTAAGAGCAGGGAAAAGAGAAAATAACATAATGCTGAGTTTTATTGGCATATAATCAAGCATTTCTATTTCCTCTCTCAATTCATTCAAACAAACTAGAGACTAGAGGTAAGAAAACTTTTTTTTGGGTCGAAATCGCCCAGAGTATCCGACCACAACGGACCGGCTCAATCTGGACCGAGTCGGGGAGGACCTCAAAGGGCGGATAAAGCTCTCCCAACAAGTATTTAACATAGTTGCATGCCCAAGACTCAAAATCGAGACATATGGTTAAGCCAGGACAACCCCGTGACAGCTATCTAGCGCGCTGGTTGGCAGGTAAGAAAACTTGAATATACATAAAGATGTACTTTTTGCCAATTTTATAGATTAAATGTCATTAGTTGATTGGACCTTGAAAAGTTTTACCTAATCATTCACTAATGTTTCAACAATAAAATGATTCATTGATGCACCTTTGAATTGATATTGAAGGATTAATTCCCAAAGTTTGGTCTGATTAGCCATTTATTATTATTATTATTATTATTATTATTATTATTATATATGTGTGTGTATACATGCATTTGTATTGTTTTATCTGTAGTGTATATACAAAAATTAGTTGAAATTGAGAGACGACCAAAGAGTATAAATTTAAAAAATAACAGAACATACAAATTAAACATATATTTTTAAAAATTATAAAATATTTAATAAGGAGAGGGTAAATAGGAGAGATGAATAGTCTGTTGAAGAATGTTTTCAAGGGTGTGCAACTGTGAATGCATAAAAACCGAAACTGACTGGGCTGGGCCGAACCGAACTGAACCAATCCAACTGAATCGATTTTCGGACCGAACCAGTCTGCTCAAATCGTTTTGTAGCTTCTGTAAACCTAAAGAACCAAATTGAATCGGCAGGCTGGCAAGAATTATGAGTGATAATATTCGCAGACAGCTACTTTTTTAAACTCCATTTCTGACAGTTTCCTTTCGATCAGCAACAGCTCAAATAAACGAAGCTTTAGAAACAAAAGAAAATAACCTTTAATCTTCCCGTGGGCGGCATTCAAAGGCGGATCCACGACCACGCATGGTGTAAAAACTCGGAACCCGCTTAGTGCTTGCCTCATTCACTCCTCACGATGCCTTAGTTTCCCTTTGTGGCGCATCTCCAGGTCGCGCTTCCTTCCCGTGCAGACGAGCACCGAGGACTCGGCAAGGTGCTGAGCATTTGAGCATGCCTATAAATTAACAATTTTGGGATCTCCAACAAGTAGCATCTAAGGCTGATGTTAAGAAAGACATACATATGGATATAAATTAAATATGGTTAGTGACCAAATATTATTATTGTTGCGGTCTACTCGAGGCTCCTAAAATTGGTCTGAAATGAACTGTCTTAGCCTGGGAGCAATCGAGCGCGCAATCGGTCACGTAGAATTGAGACGACTGGCAAGAGATCTTTTTTACCGTAGAAAACCTCGGAAAAAGGTGAAAAACCACGTAGTCGGTTCGGAGCCGACCTAACTTCATTATTAGTTGTTTTTTAGAGGGCTTTGAAGAGAAATCGAGAGCGACAGGCCGCTCCTCGTTACAACTTGTGGGAGAGAGAGAGAGAGACGTTCGGAGGGTGATAGACAAGTGCTCTCGAAGCTAAGTCTTTTTTCTGGACGCGGTGGGGAGCTCCGCACTGTGGGGTCCGGGTGGCCTTCTGCTTGCGCTTGGGATATCGAACGACGCGTACTGAACGTCCAGATGTCTTTGCAGTTTATCTTGCAGTGTATGGAGCTTGTCGTTGACTTAGAGGTGATGATCGCTGAACGTTCCGTGCCCAAAATGAAGCTTGGAGGAGGATGAAGATCTCTGTGCCGTTTTAGAAGTGCTTGAAGGAGGATGAAGATCTCTGAGCCGTCTTCGAAGTGCTTGAAGGATATTCAAGGGCTCCTTCAAAGGCGATGGAGATCTCAAAGAGTTCTCTTGCACGTAGGAGGAGAGGAGGGAGGAGAGAAAGGTGAGAATGAAGGAGAGCCTTGAGGGTCTTATTTATAAGCCCCATAGGTGGCTACGGTAGTTATGCGGTTATTCGCAGACCGTAACAACCATAATTGTTAATTGCAGGCCGGTTCTATATGGTTTATGATGCGTATTATTTAGGTATTTTTCTATACGCAAACCGATATATTTTCGGATATTCACACCCACCCATAATGGGTGGTTACACTGGTGGTTACGTGGGTGGTTACCCGCTAATCGAAGGGTGGAGATTTCGTGGGGATGATCGGACGACAGCGATTGAGAGCCCGACCGGCGACGGGGGAACCAACTGGTGGTCGGCCGACCCGGGGGCGACCGGTTGAGGGTGGTCGGCCGCGAGGCCCTTGCCGACGTGCGTTGTCGGCGTGAGGCCATAGGCGGCCATCCGGGTGGACGGCCGCACGACCGCACTCCATGGGCGCGCGTACAAGGATGGCCGGCCAGGTGGCCGGCAATGCGCCGACACGGCCGCGCGCCGTGGGCGCACGGCCAAGGGCGGTCAGCCGAGGCCAGCTGCGCGGCCTTGCGGTCGAGCGCCGTGGGCGCGCGGCCGAGGGCCGCCTGCCGGGTGGCCGGCCATATGGCCTCACTGTCGCGCGTCATGAGCACTAAACCAAGGGCGGTCGGCCGAGGGGCCCTGCGGCTGCGCGCCATGGGAGGCCGGTCGGGTGGCCGGCCACGCGGCCGCGCACCGTTGGCCTGCGGCCGAGGGCGGTCGGTCGGGTGGCTGGCATTGGGGCCTTGCGACAACGCATCGTGGGCGAGCGGCCAAGGGCGGCCGGCCGCGCGGGTTTGCGGTTGTGCGGCGGCGGCCGATTTGTGGGCCTCGGGCGGTTAGAGCGGCGGTTGGTCTGCGAATCGCGTGCGGTGATCACACGCGTGGTGGATTTTCCTCTAACTCCTCACTAAGATAGTGGGGGTTATGGAATTCTGATTTTTCGCAGTCCGGAATTCCTATATAATGTGGGTGACCCCATCATTTGCCCCCAAAGTCCCCGAAGTCCGGAGTTATCGCGAGTGAAGTACAAAAACTTCTTACGGGAAGGAACTATTGTAGAGCCAGGCGGTGCGGCGCGAAAGAGATTTGTGAAAGAACTCGAATAGAGGTACGCGGAGATGGAGTGGCGTGAGGAAAGTGCGTATGCGTGTCCCGCGTGTGCGGGGGTCGCTGGGGTGCGCGGGGGGGGGGGGGGGTTGCCCGCGCTGCAGGGGCACTGGGACACTACCAGAAAATGGACTAGGAAAAATTACCGTGGCTAAAAGTCCAAAACCGTGGCAAATGACTTTTAGCCACAGTTTGCCCGCGGCAAATGGGCGTGGCTAATGCGAGCTTGGCAAAAATATTTGTCACTCACATTCCGTGGCAAATACTTTTGTGCCACGGATTTAAACCGTGGTTAATAGTCTTTATTTTAGCAATTATTTGCCACGGTTTCTCTGCCGTGGCTAAAAGTTCATTATTTGCCTGTTTTATTTAAAAAAAGTTATTTGCCACTTTTCATCAAATACTTGGTAGATTTATTAAAAAATAAATATTTGTTACGGGTTGAAGCCATGCAAATACTTGGCATATTTATTAAAAAAAGTATTTGTGACAGTTTGAAGTCGTGACAAATACATGTTTGAATTATTTAAAAAAAAAATTATCATTGTCTAAATCTGTGGCAAATAATTACATCTATTTAAATAGAATTAGATCAGTGTTAACCGCTGCCCAAAAATGACTATCAATCTGCCCCAAAAATGACTATCAATTTGCATAAGAAGTCAATCAATTTAAAGGAGAAATACACATAATTTCTCATCAAAGTGCAACTGCAGCTAAAAGAACTACATCTACAACTCTAATTGCAAAAACTGCAGCGGTTAAAACAATTTATGTGCAAAAAATTCCATTTGCCATCAAATATATGGATGACGCCTAACACCTTCGCCACCGCCTTCGCTACCTTCACTATGCACACCATTAGAACTCCTGCATTGCAAAATTAACCGATAAAGCCTAATAAAATATTAACCTGCATTACAGCCCGCATGCAATCTTGAGATATAATTCACTGAATGTATAACTAATCTAGTATAGGAATGTAAGATTAACAGAGCAAAATATATTAAACTAATATTATAATATCAGTATTATACAAAAATTGGTTCCTAATGCATCTCTATTTTAGATCAAATGGTAACAAAGCATTCGATCTTTCCAGGTTATTCTAAACACAGTAGAAAAGTAATCCATGCCCAAAGGTTTAATCCTAACGATACCGTAACAAAAGTAATCATAAGATCCTAAATAGAAAGTAAAACTTCAAGCATCACAGTTTTAAAATCAGTCTATAACCCTTCATTTGGTTGAACAGAACATCCTATGAGGGAGTTTCGATACCAAAACCTACGATCCTTGATTCCGGGATCGAAGCAGAAGCCGAAGAAATTTCAGAATAATATCTGATATAAGAAAAAAAATGCATGTCTTAAGCTTCTCATCGAACTTAGATCTACCTATTCTCAGCAATCGCTACCAAATTGAGAGATAGAGAGGAAAAGAAATGAAGGAGAGTACCTTTATCAATGATCGGCGATGGCGTCGTGGAGATAGCGTCGAAGAGAGCGACCCTAAGCGGCAATACAGTTCTACCTTTGAGTATGAAGATTGCATTCATCCAACTGACAAGCGTGACTTACATGTAATAATGCTGGTGAAAACATCATTATTAATTAGTCTCATAATAGGACAATACAGTTTTACATTTAAATAATTTGCAACCATAATTTTTAAATAATTTATGCGACTACACAGTTTATTTTAATAATTTGATAATAAATTTTTTCATCAACAATTTATGCCACCATAGTATTTCCTAAAATTTTGAATAAGACTAACAATTAGGCCAAGTGGGATGGTGTGGTAGTAATGGGAAATAATCCAAAGTGCAAATATCATTATCATAATAGGAGAATAAAACAAAAACCATGCCATATATAAAAACAAATCAAAATCAAGTTGAGCAGTCGAATGAGTAGAAAATAAGAAAAAGCATTTTTAGTAATTAAAGGTTAGAGGTACCTCGACGATGCTATACATGACAGGAAATAACATAATATCAGCTACAACAAGCTTTAAGCCAAATTCAAATTGTGGCAGCAAGAGAAAAGTTCCACTGAAAATTTTAAAATAAAATCCATTTCATAATTGCGTTCACATCCGCCACCACTCTGCCAAACATGATCTAAACATGTTTCATGGTTTACCTTCTCCATTAAAGAGGCATTGATGTTCTCAAAATACAGAAAACTGGGAACAAGAGGCTTCAACGTGATGTGGTAGAGCAAAGACCTGTGGTAGAGCAAAGGCCTGTAAATCTTTCATCTGAAAGGAGCAAATACCCACAAGATTTATAAAATAAACCATTTTCTACCTATAGCAGGTGTGAACAAGGTAAGATGAAGAATACATGTGGAACTTTTACAACCTTGTCAACAAATTGATCATTTGGCGAAGTTGGAAAAAGATATTCCTGGTACTTTCTTTTATTTAATGCTGGAGAATTATATCCACTGTATCTTATGACACCATTTAAAGTAGTATTTGCTGCCTTCTTAACGTAGGTGAGGCTACTTTCATTTTCATTATAGGGTATATCCCGACTCCCTTCGAAGTTCTTGCGATCGACACATTTGCAATTTTTAGAAAAGAGAATGTTGTCCTGGAAACACTCACAATATTTCTTAAGGCATCTTCATTTCTTGCAATGACATCCTTTGTTATGCTTCACCACTAGAGGTAACTTGACAACCACATCCTAGCAACAGACAATGGTTTACATCAATGCATAGTTTAGAAAAATAGTTAGCAGAAAAGTTATGTACAAAAAGGATGCCACAATAGTTTTATGAGTTAAAATCTGCAATAAAATACTTAAAACTTATATTTCTCACATCACATGGCACTTTAAGAACGATGTTTAGAAAAAATGATTGCATAATTTTCGGAAACAAATACAGCAAAAAAGAATATAGGTTGATGATATGCTAGCTGGATGTTTACCAATAAATTAACTTGCAGGAAACTCAATTTTGATGAGACCATAGCCAAAGTATGGCCAATGTTGATGTGATAATGTTATGAACAAGAAACTACTTCGATTCGATTGCAATAACTGGAAGAAACACACAGATACAAATCTGGAGCAAGCTCCGGCCAAGATTATGGAGGCTGGGTCCTCCTATAATCCTTCTCTCCAAAGAGAGCCCAAAACCCTAATACATCCAAGATACCAACATACTCCCATACCACCTCCATATATAGGGAGGGGGGGGGGGGGGGGGGGCTCACATAACGATAACCATAAGCAATAAACTAAAACAAGGCATAAAATACGCGCGCGAGCGTAACAATACACCCCGCCAAAAATTCGACCTTGCCCTCAAGGTTGGAGTGCCGCCCTCCAGCTAGTAGTGAAAGGTCCGCGGGTGGGCAGTCGTCGAGGTGCCCGGAGCGCCGTCCGGTGGTACATCCGTGATCATAAGAGCAGCAAAGTCAGGCGGGCCGATGTCGCGTGCGTCCTCTCTGATGAGAAAGCGGAACTCCTTCACCGGGCAATCATGAGTAGGCGAGTAGGGTTGTTTGCAACGGAAGCACAGAGCTCTACTCCGTAAGTCATTGTACTCTTGGTTGGACAGGCGGTGAGTAGGAACAGGACGGTTGTTGCGTGGGCCCATCAAGGGTAGGTGAGGTAGAGGGGGTGGCGGTGGTGGTTGTTTAGGCAGGGGCGAAAAATATGGTTGGTAGGGAGGTTTGGCGGGAGGCAAAGAAAACGTAGGGTCCCCGAACAGCGCGAGGAATTCGGCCTCCACGAGTGGAGAGAGGTGCATGACTTGGTGAAAAGTTGATGGTTGAAGGGTGCGGAGGCGGGCTCGGAGATGGGGTTGTAGGCCGTCCATGAAGTAGGCCAAGTAATGGTCGGGTGGAAGTCCTGGAACATGGGTGACCAACTCGATAAAAGAGTCCACGTACGAATCAATGGAACCGGTCTGACGGACTCCGCACAGGCGCTCGATCATGGAACCGGAGTAGCGGTGATCAAAGCGCTGAATGAGGGCCTCCGTAAGAGCTGTCCATGTGAGGTAGGGGGAGGACTGGCGGAGCCAGCGGGCCCAGTGGAGGGCGGACCCTTCCAGGCCAACAATTGCGGTGGAGACCTGCTGCGCCCGTGGAATTCGGTGAATGTCAAAGAACTGTTCGGCGCGGGCAATCCACCCCAAGGGGTCAGTCCCGTGGAATGTGGGGATGTCGAGGCGTGGGGGTTGTGGAGGAACATCTGGCAATGCGGAAGCTGCAGGGCCCAATGTGCAGGGGGACCCCAAGGTAGAGGTCGCAGGAGGAGGACCGGAGTGCTACCCGGTTTGTAAGTTTTGGAGCATCGCCATAATTGTCGTGAGTTGGTCGGCCTGAGTGTCGAGACGAGAGTTGACGGCGGCGAGGCTGTGTTCGAGGGCGTCCACGCGGGATTCCATTCGGCTTTTTGGCATATGAGGACGATTGCATCGAGCTGGAGGTTGGCCGGAAGTGCCGAAAAGGGCCTGGACTAACGGATACGGCAGGAGAGTGCCGGAAGAGCAGCGACGACGGAAAAGACCCGGACTGGCAGAGGAAAAGCCCTGGCGCTGAGGAGGATGGAGAGCCGAGCGGCGGATGCGGCGGAGTGGACGATCGCGGTGCTCGAGTGATGTTGCGCTCGATGTCGACGACGGCCCTGGCGGACAACGGTGTGGCTAGGGCACAACAGCGAGGGGAGTCCTGGAGGGCGCCGACAGCTGGTTAGGTTGACGCGGGAGACGAAGAAAAGACGACGAAGAAAGCGCGGAAGCAAGCGCAGAAGCCGACGAAGAAATCGCGGACGAACCCGACGGCACGAAGCAGGCGGAATCGGCAGGGTCGGATCAATGTTATGAACAAGAAACTACTTCGATTCGATTGCAATAACTGGAAGAAACACACGGATACAAATCCGGAGCAAGCTCCGGCCAAGATTATGGAGGCTGGGTCCTCCTATAATCCTTCTCTCCAAAGAGAGTCCAAAACCCTAATACATCCAAGATACCAACATGCTCTCATACCACCTCCTTATATAGGGAGGGAGGCTCACATAACGATAACCATATGCAATAAACTAAAACAAGGCATAAAATACGCGCGCGAGCGTAACAGATAACTTCAAATGGTTGATACATCAATTAAATTGCAACATTTCATACAAGTGAAAGAGAAAATAAGCACGAGTCATTTAATTAATCTTTTCCCTACACCTAAGAAGTCCTAAAACATGTTACTTTAGGGTTGATTCTTTTCAAGCCCGCACATAAATAAGAGAAAGGAACTTGACAAAAATAAGAACTGACCTTCCACATCTTAACCTCCACACCTCCAACTGTTGAGGGACCCTTAAATATATCATGGTCAAGCCTCTCAACATGCCCATAAGTGAATTAGTACCTGAAGAAAAGATATGATCAGAATTCATTCATATCAACATTTATTATGAGTTTAAATAGAAAATTTATATCCTATCTCATCAATTTCATGAAGTATCTGATATTGAAGGCAGAAGAAATTTTCTTTTTAGTTATCTCATCATAATCATTCAGTAATATTCGAGCTATTTTAGTAAAAAAACATTGCAGATCCAAAGAACCACAATAGAGAAAATAGACATAGTTAAATCCTGTTTAGGCAATCTCACAAACAATTTGCATGCTGTGACATCAACAACTAGTGATCTACACAATCCGATACAGTGATTGGAATCAAAAGACACTTGAAAGACTGTTCTTTCCAACAAATCTGCGATGAAAACCCACAAAGGAAATCAAACAAATAGAGCAGACTGGTAATTAAACAGATCAGAGTAGTGAAAAAAACTGTAACTAGTCGATTGACACTTACACAGTGTAAATCTTCGTCGCCATTGTTGAGGATGGGCCCCTCATATTTTAAGTTAGGGAGTAGAGGAAGCATTACATGAATGTCGATGATGAGGATCACATGCGAGCTCAGAGGGAAGATGAACAGAAATGTCCATGGAGGGTTCTCTGACGACCAGTTCTCTACGGAAGTAGATTCACGTGAAAATGGAGATAGCATTCAGCAACAACGGGAGAGGAGGATGCCCGAGTTTTCGTTGGGGAAGATCACCTGCAATGGAGAGGATTAGCTGCGAGCGACTCCGGAGGAAGAAGGTCGGCACGCGAGGCAGAGAGAAGGTAGGCGCGTATGAGGGCCGATGGGCGCATTAAATTGTGCTATTTTGTTATGAAATAATTGGAAGGGAACCAAAATGAAAAGCTCGCTCTTTCTTAGGATAAAAATCATATTAGTCCCTCAGGTTTGAGGGCTTTGTCAATTTGGTCCCTAGAGTTTTTATTTGTGTCAAATAAGACCTTCCAATAAGTTTTTCATGTTAATTTACTCTACTACCCTTTCTTATTTAAAATAGATAATAAAGATTGGGCACAATAATGAAAAATTCAATCAAATCCTGTGATGAAGACATTAAATCCATGTTCAAAATTATGTGTCTCAAACACTTGTTCAGTCATCAGGATATATGGAGACTAAACATGGAAAGAAGATCATTAAGACTAGTTCCTATGATCAATACATATATGAAAATTAATGTAATGCCAACAAAACATCAAGTCCACCCACGTCCTGTGTTGTGAACGCAAAATACTAAGTCCGTAAAATAAAACACTATGGATTACAAAAACTGTGTTTTAACTTTTTCGTCGAGCTACTTCTTCCTCCAAAATCCTCTATTGTCGAACAGTTGAAACTTGAGAGCCAACAACCTGCAATTTGAGAAAAAAACATCAAACATGATCGGTTGAATTTATTAAATTAACATTAAATAATGTAAACTAAATGATACATGTGCTTTTCTACTATCACACGTTCTTTTTTTGTGACCAATTTGATGACATCTTTTGCAAGTAACATGAATAGATCTTGTATAATCGGTTTTTGCCTCATTTTACCCAGATACGCATTAAAAGACTATGTCATGTTATTTGTAACGTGATCAACTTTACAAGCTACATCAAACCCATGTCTTGACCAACTACTTGAGTGTTCCTTGCAAGTTTCCATCAACCATTTGTGTGCTCCAACATCAGTCAAACGGATTTCGTCCAAGGCATCAATAAACCCTTTTTTCTGTATATGCATTGACAACAAGCCAAAGTAGTTTTCTTAACTTAGGGCCCGGAAAGTTGCTTCTAAAATTTGCATATAAGTGTCCGCACAATATCTTTGCCTCGTTACCGGAAAAATAGAACCAATTGCTTTTCTTTATCCCTTTTGTCTATCACTCATGAAAGTTATAATACGTTCATCATGCACATAAGTATTTAGACAATCAAGGAAATAGTTCATTTGCAATCCACTTGGCCATAACCCCACCACCCTTCAAGTTTCTAACACAAGTATGGGCACCTTCCATTGTCTTTACTTTAAATGTAACTCCATCACCATAAGTTGATGCATGGAGTCTCCAAGAACATTTGTCATCATTGTTGCACTTAACTGTTACTCTTGCTTAGTCATTTTTAATCTTCTTTAGTTTGATTCCTTCTTGAATTGAATACCTTTGAAGAATATCTTTAAAATGATACACGTTGTCGAATAGCATACCAACTACAAGTTCTACAATCTGTTTTCCATTATCCTCATACTTAAATGCAAAGTATGACCCTTGCATCATCTCACCTAAAATACCAATTGGATTCCGATCTTGCAAATCGTTGTCACTGTGATATAGTGCATGATCTTTATCAGAATTATAATCACTCAAACTGTCCTCCGCTTTATCACTGTCTGAACTTGGGGCATGTATTGGTTGGCAACATCATTTACCTCAAATTCAGAATCACTCCATTGACCCATTTCATCATTTATCTCAACCTCAATTTCTCCCTCACTAGTTGAATGGAATGGCGACATGTTGGATGTAGAAATAGTCAAATTCACACATACATTTTCTGGTTCGTTCGCTAAATAAACTGCAACTAACTTGTTTATATCATCATCCTCTGTAATTATAAAAGTTTCTTCTATATCTGGAAGAACACCTTCGACAACAACCAATGAACTCAACCAACACGTACTTTTCCCCATCGCCGCTTCACAAACATCATTTAATAACGATAGACATGGATTTAATATTTGTAAGAGGGGGAAGTTTTTCTATGACCTCAATCTTGGCCCGATCGACCTCGATCCCCTTACTAGAAACTTTATGTCCAAGGACTAACCCCTCTCGGACCATAAAGTGGCACTTCTCCCAGTTGAGTGTCAAATTCGTGTCTTCGCAGCATTGAATAACACGATCAAGATTATTTAAATAATTTGTAAAAGAATCGCCAAAGACGGAAGAATCGTCCATGAAAACTTCCATGACGTCTTCTACTAATTCATTAAAAATTGCCAACATACATCTTTGAAATGTAGCTGGCGCGTTGCAAAGTCCAAACAACATTCTTCGCAACGGACATGTGAAGGTGGTTTTCTCTTAGTCTTCGGGCGCAATTGGGATTTGGAAAAAGACCATCGAGAAACCAGTAGTGTGAATGACCAGATAAGCGTTCTAAAATTTGGTCAATAAAGGGCAATGAAATGTGATCCTTGCGGGTAGCATCATTTAATTTTCTGTAATCGATGCATACCCACCAACCCGTAACAGTACGGGTTGGAATCAACTCGTTATTTTCGTTTTAACTACCGTTATTCTGCCTTTTTTAGGCACGACTTGCACTGGGCTAACCCAAGTGCTATCAAAAATCGGGTAAATAATTCTCGCGTCTAATAATTTTATAATTTCGGCCTTAACGACGTCCTTCATATTAGGATTAAGGCGTCGTTGAGGCTGAATAGTGCTGCGAGAATTATTTTCTAAATTTATTTTATGCGTGCAAAAAGAGGGCTAATCCCCTTGATATCAGAAATTTGTCATGCAATTGCATGACGGTGATTATTTAAATTTTTTATTAATTCGGAAATTTCTGAATCGTTAAGTGCGGAAGATATTATTACGGTCAATTTCGAATCTTTTTCTAAAAATATATATTTTAAATGTTTCGGTAATTGTTTTAATTCTAAACTCGGTGGCTCCTCGTAAGATATTTTTATTTTAGAATTATCCAATTTTACTTCTTCGAATTTGAGTGGTCGAGTTGTTTCTTGTAGATAAAATAAATTTGCAATTTCCGGATTTTCAAATAAAGGAGAAATTATTTCAGAAAACGACGTTATTTCCTCTTCAAATTTTGTTTCTAAGGTAAAGCAAGAGTCGTCGTTAGGAAACACATTTCTCATTGACTTATTTATATTGAAAGTAACTTCTTCTTCCCCAACTCGTAGGAGAAGATTTCCGTTACTTACGTCGATAATAGCCCGAGCGGTGGCTAGGAAGGGTCGGTCGAGTATGAGGGGTACTTCGGCGTCCTCTTCGATATCGAGGATGACAAAGTCTACCAGAAAGATAAACTTATCAACCTTCACTAACACATCTTCTATGACCCCGATCAGGTACTTAACGGACCGATCCGCTAGTTGTATGCTTATATTGGTTGGGCTTGGGGTGCCCAAACCAAGCTTTTTAAATAATGAGAACGGCATAAGATTTATGCTAGCTCCTAGATCGGCCAAGACGTGTTTAATTAATACATTGCCGAACAAACACAGGATGGAGAACCGTCCCGGATCATTTAATTTTTCCGGCAATTTACTTAAAACAATCGCCGAACATTCTGCGTTAAGAGAAATGCGCAGAATATCTTTAAGTCTCTTTTAATTTGATAATAATTCCTTGAGATATTTCACATATTTAGGCATTTGTGAGTGTGCCTTGCAGAATGACACATTGATTTGAATTTGTTTTAAAATATTTATGAATTTTTTATACTGCTCCTTGTTGCGCTCATTTTGTAATTTAGAAGGATACGGAAGAGAAGGCGTTTGAATAATGCGCGGAGCTGAATCAGAAGAATTAAAATCCAGAGGCGGAGTTGAAACGTTTACCTCAGGCTCGGGCAATTTTGAAGTTTTTACCTTCTTTCCGCTGCGGAGGATTATTGCGTTGGCGCTCTCCCGTGGATTAGGCTCAGTATTGCCCGGTAGAGCTCCTTGTTGGCGTTCGGAGAACATCTTGGCGAGTTGTCCAATCTGATTTTCTACACTTTTAATAGATCCAGATAGATTCCGGATGTTGGACTCATTGGAGGCAACGTATTTCGTGAAGGCCTCTTCAAATGAAGAGGACTTTTGTGGTGGTGGTGGAGCGAATCCAGGAGGATTCACTTGTGGTGGACGCGGATCGTTATTGGGGTTGCTCTAGGAAAAATTAGGCTGGCTCCTTAAACCCGGATTATAAGAATTATTAAACAGAATATTATTATTTGGGTTATAAGGAGGACGATAAGAGTTCCACATATAATCTACGTTCTCTTGAATGAAATTATTAGTATTATCGTTATTATTATTAATAGCCCAATTAGTGGCGGAGGAAGCAGACATCTCCGCCACTTGCCTAGTTAATCTCTCTACTAATAACGCTAAACTAGTGGTTGCCTCGACTTCCTAGAGTCCGGTCAGCTTGTTAGGGCGCGTTCGTGGCACATTCCACTGATATGCGTTCATGGCCATCTCCTCAAAAAGCTCTTGAGTGGCCTCGGGGGTTTTATTATTAAGAGTTCCCCCTGCGGACGCATCAATCATCTGCCTCGTTTGGAGATTCAAACCATTGTAGAAAGTTTGAACTTGTTGCCACAAGGGAAGGGCATGATGAGGACATCTCCGCAATAATTCCTTGAAGCGCTCCCATGTGTCGTAGAGAGACTCTGAGTCTATTTGCGTGAAAGAGAGAATGTCCGTACGCAATTTAGCGGACTTTGCCGGAGGAAAATATTTTGTTAAGAATTTCTCCGTCATCTCGACCCACGTAGTGATGGAACCTCTATGAAGAGATCCCAACCACTGCCTGGTCTTAGTCCGCAAGGAAAAGGGAAATAAACGCAAACGGATGACGTCATTGGTGATGCCATTAATTTTAAACGTATCGCAAATTTCCAAAAAGTTCAACAAATGTAAATTGGGATCTTCATCTGGTAAGCCGTCAAAGATGACTGTTTGTTGTATCATTTGAATGATACTCGTTTTAATTTCAAAATTATTATTCGCCACTACCGGGCGAATAATACTAGATTGTGTTCCCTCCCAATTCGGCCTCGCATAATAGGACATATTCCATATCGGAGCCTCATTATGGTCGGGGTCGTCCATAATATCTTCGTTAGCCTCTCCGATTGACTCTTCGCGAATTATTGGTAGATCACTAAATCGGAGACGTCATCGTAAGGTGCGCTCGATTTCCGGATCAAAACAAAATTCATGATTAATTAAAGTGTTTCCTCGGGTCATAAACCAAAAGAAAAAAAAATGTGAAAAAAAGAAAAAAGGTAAAATAAAATTTTAGATAAATATATTTAATTTTTTTTTATATATTTTTATTTTTTTATGTAGATTTTTTTTTAATTAGGTGATTTAATATGTCTTGGACTTCCCAAGGTCAACCCGGTGAAGGGCTCGCAAGGTACTAGAGGCTGTGATGGGAATTCAAGCCCAAAGCGTCCTTTCCAGGAATTTAGTTACACCTTAGTAAGAAAAAAAAAAGATAAAGATAAATTTAATATATATTTCTTTTTTCGTAATATCAACTGAAGTCTCCGGCAACGGTACCAAAAACTTGATGCGCAAAACTATGCCTGCAAACGATAACGTACGACAAGTCTTGGCGTTTGCTTCTGTCCTTTCTTTTCATTCGATGAACTGCTTTCTGTGTTCGACGAACTGCTTTCTGCGTTCGACGAACTGCATTCTGCGTTCGACGAACTCGCTTATTCTTCCTGAGATTTTGAGTTAGAGAAGAATTCAAATACAAAGTGATGTTTTCTTGACTTGGTGACTTCTTCAAATCAGAAATCATGTGGGCAAGATTCCCAACAATCTCCCCCTATTTGAAGAAGTCAGAATCTCAATTCAAGACTACTTTCACTTAACAATAAATGTTAAAATCTTAAATGAAAGGCATGAGCTTTTAAGATTTTACTTATCTTTTGTCTCTCTTCTGAGTACATCAAGCTTGTAGCTCCCCCTTGATTTGATGCCTCTTCTTTTGTGGCTCCCCTACCCCTTTGCTCCACCTATTTTTGAGGTCTTCTTGAGCATCTTGTCTTGAACATATTGATGTCATTTCTCCCCCTTTCTGACTTCTTTCCTGCACTCTCCTTTAGGTAGACAATAGTCCAAGCTCCCCCTTGCTCAGTCATAGTTCATCCAAATCCTGAGAGATTTCCTAACCAATCATCTAGAAAGGGATTAGTGAAGAAAAAGTTAATGATTACTCTAAGTTTAACATCCCCAATTGGAATTTGAAGAAGTTAAACTTAGCTTCATCTATGGGCTTTGTAAATATATCAGCCACTTGTTTGTCTGTAGGGACAAACTCAAGGGTGATATCTTCATTTTCCACATGCTCCCTGATGAAGTGATACCCGATCTCAATATGCTTAGTCCTGCTGTGAGAGACAGGGTTCTTAGCAATTGAGATTGCACTTGAAGAGTCATAAAACAGGGGTGTTTTGGTCATCTTTAGATTGTAGTCTTCAAGTTGATGCTGAAACCATAGCAGTTGGGCACAATAGCTCCCAGCAGAGATATACTATGATTCTGATGTTGAGATTGTCACACTAGTTTGCTTCTTACTGCTCCAAGAGATCAATCTTCCACCAAGAAATTGACATGTCCATGAGGTACTCTTCATGTCTTCCTTGCACCCTCCTCTTTGAGGTCACCATTTAGGAACGCTGACTTCACATCCATCTGGTAGACCTTTAAATGTTGGTAGGCTGCATAGGCTAGAAACAGTCTTATTGCTTCCATTCTGGCTACTGGAGCAAATGACTGATCAAAATCTATCCCTTCCTCTTGTTTGTAGCCTTTTTCCACTAGCCTTGCTTTATTCTTGGTGATGATTCCATTTTTATCCAATTTGTTTCCGTAGACCCATTTAGTTCCTATGATGTTCTGTCCTTGGGGTCTTGGAACCAGTTTCCAAACTTTGCTTCTCTTAAATTGGTTCAGTTCCTCCTGCATTACTGCAATCCAAAATGGATCTTGATTTGCTTCCTCAAATTTCTTAGGTTCAATTTGAGAGAGAAAACTCGGGTACAATGCTTCACTTGCAACTCTACTCCTTGTCAGCACACCTTGGTTGACAGCTCCTATTATCTGCTCTTGGGGATGATCTCTTGCTTGTCTTAGGGCAATTGGTAGTATTCTGGGCATTTCTGCATTAGCAACTTCTTCAGGTTGCATTTCTTCAGGTTGGATTTCTTCAGCTGTTTCTGGACTTCCTACAGTTTCTTCCTCGATTTCAACTATCACTGATAGATTCTTATTTCTGAGTGAAGTACCAGCATTGTCTTCAATGGATAATTTCTCTATTCTCTTCACTGTACCTGCATTCACTAGAGAACTAGACCAACCCTTATGTATAAGGCTAGTCTCATCAAATACCACATGTACAAATTCTTCCACTGCTTGGGTATTGATGTTGTACACTCTATAGGCCTTGCTATGAGAGTTGTAGCCAACAAAAATACCCTCACTGCTTTTCTCAGCAAACTTGGTTAGTTTGGATTTCTCATTATTAAGAACATAGCATTTGCTACCAAAGATCCTAAAGTAGGATAGGGTTGGTTTTCTGCCCTTCATTAACTCATAGGGAGTTTTCTTGTGGTCTTTGATGATTGAAGCCCTGTTTATCACATGACAAGCAGTGTTGACAGCCTCTTCCCAGAAGTATTCTAGTAGATAGGAGTCACTTAGCATTATCCTACTTGCCTCTATCAACGTTCTGTTCTTCCTTTCAGCAACCCCATTCTGTTGAGGGGTTCTGGGTGAGGAAAATTCTTGGGAGATACCTAGTTCTTGGCAGAATTTTGTCATGGCCCCTGACTGAAATTTTGTCCTATGGTCACTTCTGAGTTTGACCACAGTACAGTCCATCTCATTCTGGATCTGCCTGACAAACTTTCTCAAGATATCTAGAGTATCTGACTTCTTTTGGAGGAAGAATACCCAAGTGAACCTTAAGTAATCATCAACAACTATAAGGGTGTAGGCCTTCCATCCTAAGCTATGAACTTACATGGGACCAAACAGATCCAGATGTAGTAAAAATAAGCACCTAGAGGACTCTTTGTTGGATATGCTTTTAAAGCTGGTCCTAGTCTGCTTTCCAAGTTGGCAATCTTGACAAGGACCATCTTTGATGCACTTAATATTAGGTCCATTCCTAACTAGGTCTTGTGAGAGAAACTTGTCTATTGTCTTATAGTTGATGTGTGCAAGTCTCTTGTGTCATTGAACACATAGAACCTCTTTACCATCAACTACAAGACATATGGGCATGGAATAATTTGTATTGAGAAAGTTTAAGCAATAAATATTTCCACTCTGAGTGCTAGTTAAGGTAGCCTCAGAATTTGAGGATTTCTTAATTAGGCACTTATTGTGCAACCCTCATTCTCCGAGGGTGGACCCCCCCAAGGCCACGTAGGCAGAGGTCAAAGTCAAAGAATCAATACAACAGTCAAGCCTAGGAGCAGAAGACAGCCTAGGCGAGTAGGGGTGCACTCGTGCGAGTAGCTCGGATACTCGCCAAAAGGTGGGCGACCATAGGTGATACTCGCCCATCTGCCCGGGGAGATCGCCTCAATGTCGCTAGTCGTCGGGCAAGGGCTGGGCTATAAAAACCCCCCATACCCCTTGGTTTTCCTATAAATAGGACCCCAGGGGTACTTGGATTGACACCTGGACTTGAGCTCTCGAAACCCTGCTCTTGCACTCTGGAACCTGTCGCATTTGGCCGCTACTCCCGGTACTAGCCAAGTCGGTGCCTTCCTCGTACCCTACTCGGCCATTCTTTGGTCTTGGAGGGGAAGTCTCTTCGGAGCTTCTGGGTACGTGGTGGGACCTCCCTGCCGCAGCACCTGGGGTCCTGTGTGTTGCTCTTCTAGCTCTTCAGTAGTCGCCAGCTCAGTCGTCTCGTTGGACTGCTGGGCGAGTAGCCTCCGGCTGCATCGGTCCGAATCTTGAGGTCAGGATTTTCCTGGCGTCAACACTTTGGTGCGGTGAGCGTGGATCGTAGTCGGAGAAGGAAAGTTCAGCAGGAAGTCGAGATGGTCGTAGGTGGCGACCATGAGGAGGTAGTCGACAACTAGTCTGCGAGTGGCGAGTTCGTGACACTAGCGGTTCTCGAAGCCTTCGCGCAGCGCATGGAGGGAGCCTTCGCGCAGCGCATGGAGGGGATCTTGCAAACAACGCTTCAGCCGCGCGCCGAGGTCACGGCGACCTCGCCGCATCGCCCAATTCCGTCCGAGGGAGGGAGTCCTCCTCGACGAGCAGGAAAGGAGCACGTGGAGGATGAAATCGAGCGACCAAGGAGGTCGCAATTCTACCAGCCAACCTCGCAAGGCATTCGCTTCCGCGAGCCGTGTGAGCAGGGGAGATACCAGGATACTCACCCATATGGGGAGTATGGAGGTGATACTCACCAGGTTGAGGATCGTCGTCGGGCAGGAGGGAGGAGCCCCTTCTGCGAGGAGATCGTCGCCGCGCCAGTACCGGAGGGGTCCAGGGATTCCTCGAAGAATTACTACTCGGGGAGGAATCGTGTTAGGCAAGAAGTGCCTAAGGAGGAAGGATGCATGGAGTCAATGGTTGTTGTCCGTCGAGGGAAGAGGCGTAACCGGAGGAATAGCCGGAGGAGGAATAAGGATCGGGTCAGCCAAGAATGTCAAGGAAGGATCAGGGCCGGGGAAGTAGGAGTGAGTTTTGGAGAAGCGGAGCTCGGATCTTTCCGCAAAGCGAATTTCCACCAGGCCTACCGCCAGAATGTCGCTCCGACCTCTCAAGCACCACCCCCGCTAGAAGAAATCACTTTCTCGGGGGAGGGCATGTTAAGGGATGGGAATCCCTTCCATGAGGCCCGTGTGATTGATGCGATCGTCGAAGACTTCACCGTCAACCGGATCCTGGAGTGTAACGGGGGATCTGTCCGTGTCACCTTTACGTCATTCACACGAACACGTTTGACGACCTGGAGATCAAGGCGAGAAGGATGACGATCTTGGATGGCTCCCTTTTTTGATTTCTCAGGTAAGCGAAAGAAGGCGGACGCGACAGGAAGAGTAGCCACCGTCGGGAAGCTCAAACCAAGACGGGAAGAACCCTTCATCGTGAAGGGGAGCTGTTAGAAAACACCTGGGAGGGCGACAACTTGAAAGGGTTTGGCTCTTGAACGGGAGTATGTACACATCTCACCCCTATAAATTTATTGTCCATAAATAAAACCATCACCTCCCTGAAACATGGGAACTGGTGAGTCTTTTGTCACTTCCCGCGATGCGTTTTCAAGTGAAAGAAGAAAAGCAGGTAAAGCCGATCTCCGCGTTAGGTTGGGAAACTGGCCTCCGACTTGATTCTCGTAAAAGCCCAGAACGGGTGATGGGACAATGCCTCGGTATACGTCCCCCTAAGTCCAAGCCTCTGCAATGACGGTCGAGATCAGCTCCCCCCTTGCACGTTGGCCGCGGTTCCCACCGACTGCATTTCTCATCCGACTGGTGAGATTATCAGGAAGAAGTCGTGACGCCGACCTCCCAACTCGACGAAAGGATGATCGACTTAACCGATCAGGGGACCCTTGAATAAAGGTGTCGTGTACCCTCGAGGGCTAAAAGCCCGTAACAAAGCGATTTGTTTCTGATTATCTCCTCCAATCATGTGAGTTAATGTGCTTAAGTGTGCTTAACTCCCCGTTTACTTGTTGAGCAACAGGAAACAGGTTGGGTCGACATTCAGCACCCAAGTAGGATGGGGAACTTAAGATGCTATGATCCCTTGGAAGGTGCTCCATTGGAATCCCCCTACTGTCATTCCCTACCGGACGATCTGCTTATTAATATCCATCACCACCAGTTGGAAAACGAGCCTCCGACTTGTACCTCGTAAAAACCCAGAACGGATGATTGGACAGTGCCTCGGTTCAGCAACCCTCTAAGACCAAGCCTCTGCACTGACGGTCGAGATCAGCTCCCCCCTTGCATGTTGGCCACGGTTCGTATCGACTACGCTTCTCATTCGACTGGAAGGATTACCAGGAGGAAGTCTGGACGCCGAAATCTCGACTTGGACAAAGAGGTGATCGATTCGACCGACCGAAGAACGAAGACTTCAAGCATTTAAGTAGGATGGTGGCCTAAGGACGGTGTGTCCCCCTAGACCTGTCCGGCTGCCATGCTGTACTTGACGTCATCCTTTGAAGACATCAGGCTTTCAAGTAGGAGAGAGGCCTCGGGATGATATGTCCCCCCAGGCCTCCCCAACTGTTGAACCCTACTTCTGCCTTCCCTTGAAAAGTTCCTTTGATTATGGCATAAATCCTAAACGAACTCTTCACTAGGTGCAAGTCAAGGCCTGGGGAGCAGATAGGCGGTTGCGAGTATGTAGGTGCGAGTATGAGGGCGCGAGCATGTATGGCCGAGTATCTACCCAGCGAGTAAGGTATGATCGTCGTCCGCAACATTTAATCTCGCTTATGCTTAGTCTCCTAGCAAAGCACTCAACCTCGTCTCGAACCTAAGAACCTACTCGGCATGATCACGAAAAGAAGAAAAGCAAAGGCAACTACAAAAGGCGAGTAAAATAATTGTATTCATTCACTTTCATAAGTACATATATAAAAATGATGGTACAGAATTACAAAAAGAAGACAGGCGACTATGCATCCTCGCCACCATCATCGCTGTCAGGATCGAGATCTTCCACATCATCACCCTCGTCCTCAGAATCGTCGTCGTCAGAATCGGTGGATGAGGATGGGAGATCTCGCATGGGGGAAGTGGACTCTTCGGCGAGTAATGCCGGGATGATGTCCATGACCGTCAGATGCATTGCCTCCGGCTTCAAGAAGCCATCGGCCTTCAAGCTGCTCAGGACCACTTTCCCGGTTGCTCGAGCGATCTCCCGGCGGATATGCGACATATCATCGCCGACTATCCGGATCTGCTTGCCCACCCTGGAGGGGCCAGCCGACGAAGGCTGTTGCTCGGCAGGCCGAGTTTCCAACTCAGCGATTCGCACTTGGGCGGCCTCCAAGGTTTGCCGAGTATCCTCCAGCTCCTTCTCGGCCTGGGACAGCCTCTTTGCCGACTCCAGCTCGACAGCCTTCAGCGAGCGAAAAGAAGAAGGTTAGTTTAAATAAGTTTGCAAGGTAGCGAGTATCCCAAAACGCGAGTGAAGTCGCATTGGTGAGTACCTCGAACTCCTTAATCCTTTTCGCCATGGCGATCATCTTCGGGCCCTGCACCTTGATCATCTGCTCAGATTCGAGCAGTTTCCTCGCCGTCGCATGCCCAAGCTCGACAGCCCGCAGGTTGGCTCGCGAGCTCTGATGGGCGAGATATTCAGCCGAGACCTCTTGCAAGGATTCGGCGTCCGCGCGACCATAGAGGGCGAACGAAACGTCGAACGCCTCGCCCGCATCCTCCCAATCCTCCGACCAGGCGGGGAGGTTGGTGCTCAAGGTCATTTCATGGGTCGCTCAGCCCAAGACACCAGAGGGCGACATAAGCATCCTCGCTACCCCCACCTTCGCCGAAGAGAGGATGGCCGCTAGGCTCGCCCGCCTCTGATGGATCGGCCCTCGCTTTCAGGTCCCTCTTGGCGACCTCCTTCTTTCTCCCAGGCTCGGCGGACTTTGCCTTGGCTTTCCTCTTCTTCGAGGGCCCAGCATCATCGCCGGCGACCTCCTGATCATCGCCGCCGGGCGACAATTCAACCAAGGCAGGAGTCCCCGCCTTCGGCGCCAAGGGAAGAAGCTCGCTCGGCAAAGAGCGAGTAGCTACAACAAAACATAAAGAGAAAAACGTTAGACACCGGCTGAAGATGAATTGGCGAGTATGACCCAATGCTCGTTTAGGCGACTACCTTCACCAGGGAACAACTCCGCGAGCTCATCTATTCGCCTCCTCCAGAAGACGACATCCAGCCGACGACCTCGGAAGCTGTCGAGTAACTTCTCCCGGCTTTCCTCCAGGTAAGGAGGGGCGAACGCACTCTCGGCCGACTGGAAAGAGGAAGTCGGCACGACGCCAAAGTCGCCCTTAATGACGACTATGCGCTCCGTCCAGCGATGGTTCTTGTTCGCCGTGCTGACTAGAGTGCATACATGGCTGCACAAAAAGACGACGCCTTCGCTAGTAGCGCCAAAGTGGAATACTCGCCGGAAGACGGAGAGATCAAAGGCGATCCCCTGATCGCGCAGGTAGCAGAGGAACCCCACGATCATCGCCACTCCGTTTGGATTGATCTGCGCCGGGACTATCCCGTGGTAGTGGAGGATCTGGCAAACCTCCGGCCACAAGGGTAGTCGCAGGCCGACCTCAAAGTGGCGGATGGGGAAGACCAGCTCGGTCGCTGAGAAGGAATTCAGGCGTTCATCCTCACGAGGAAGCCTGGCGACATATCCCGGCGACAAGTACTTGGCGGAGAACTCCTTCAAGTCGCTCGGCCGAGTAATCGGCTTCTTGAAGGAATTTGCCTCGAAGTTCTTCGCGTGACTTGCACGACGAATAGCTGCCTCGTCAGCCATCCAAGAGTGGAAGGATTGAAGAAGCGAGTAGCGAAGTGGCGAGGAGAGGAGTAATCGAGAGATAGTCGCTAGAAGAAAGGGAAGATCGTCAAGAGAGTAATAAATACGTATCCACCCCCCTATTTATAGTACTCGACAAAGCTTGGCTTCCCGCGTACGCCACCGCGAGCGCGAGTAGGAGGTGGCGCGTATCGAGGAAAAGTCGCCAAAACCTAGGGTGCACGTCAAATCACTGATGTCGAACGAGCGAGCACCTACATCGAATTTTTAGGCTACTCGCAACATCAGCGCGACATGCAACCAATACTCGCAGAGACAAAAAAGACAAAAAAGAAAATCAAGACATCACAGCACAAAGGGAAGGCAAGGCAACAAGGGCGAAAATCATACTCGCCAAATATCAATTTACTTAAAAGAAATCAAATAGTTCAGCATTACAAGCATTTGCCAGAAGGCGACAAGCGACTATAAAGAAAAAGGAGCCAGGATCCTAGGGGTTCGGCTGAGCATCGTGAAGTTGTGGTTGTCGCCCAACCCAGCCCAAACCACGAGCTCTCTTGAAATGCTCGAAGGCCACGGACATCGCATCCTCGCCTTGTCGCAGCTGCTCCTCCATCCTCGTCAGGCGACCAACGGAGCCCATGCTCGCACGCATCCCCACCAGCTCGTCGTGGTGCAACTGCTGGCGATGCTCCATCCTGCCCACCCGGCGCTCCAGCTCGCCGACAGACTGAAGGCGAGATTCTACACTAGCCAGGCGAGTATCTAACTCTTCCAGCCGTAATGCTCGCACCTCCAGCTCGGTCAGACGACGCTGGGAGTCAGCAGCCGCCAAGAGCTCTACTCGCGCTTCAACCGCGGTCAGACGCCGATGAGACTCGCTGATCATCAGCCGCTCCAACTTCGCCTCCAAATCCAGGATGGCGCGAGTAGCCTTCTCCTGATACTCGCGAGAAGGAAGCCCGACGACGTCGACCAGAGCCCCGATAGGGGTATGGGCGCGAGCTGCAGAAAAAGACATGAAAGCAAAATCTTAGTGACGAGTAGCGAGAAGACTCTTCTTGTAAGATACTCGAAAAAGCAGTGACTCCATTTACCAGGCCGATAGGTGTCACTCCGCGAGTCGCGGCGAGGACTCCGAGATGGTCGGCGAGGAGAGCTCCTTCCCCGATGCGGGGATGGACTGCGATAAATGCCATCTCGCCGGTTCGAATGCGACCCGCCGATGTGCTCCCTGCTGGAAGGCGCATCACCCCGACCGCGACCATCCATTGGTCGCCCTCCCCCTCTAGGAGCGAAGAAACCAGAAGATCCCGCCATCCCACCTCGACGCGAGGACCCAGCCGGATGAGCGGTGGGAGCTGAAGAAGACAGGAGGCGGCGATCATCCTGCATGTCGGCCGGAGGAGGAAACGGAGGAGGTGGAGGAAGTTGGTCCGCAGGTAGTTGCGAGCTACTCGCCACCTCAGGTCGCTGCAAAGGCGGTGGCGGCGGAGGAGGATTGCTCGCTGAAGGAGTCCTCTTGTCTACCGCAGAGCTATGAAGGATCCGCACCGATCCGCACCGGCGAGTTCCTCCCCCAGCCATGTGCGGGACCATAGGCGAGGATCGTAGAGGAATGGCGCTCAGAGACTCCTCCCGAGCATCGGCGAGAAGCGGATCTGCGAAATAGTACAGAAAACGTCAGAGACCAGCCAACACTTGGGCGACTAATAAAAGTGGCGAGTAGGTAGCTCTCACTTTGCGCAGGAGTAACTTCAGCTGGATCTTGAGCCGAGATCCCCGCAGTACTCGCCTCTGGAGCAGTATTCGGCGAAGGAGGATCAGGAGCAGGCGAGCCACCTGACTGGCCGAGATCCAAGTCGGCGAGCACCTGCTGAGTAGTGCCGACCTGGGAATCAGCGACATTCTCGGAGGCGTCGGCACTCTTCTTCTTCTTGTTCTTTTTCTCCTTCTTCTTCTCCAGGCGCTTCCTCTTCCTGGAAGCGAGAAAGTCTTCGAGCTCGGCATCGCGAGAAGGCTTCCGTAACGGCGGCAGCAGACTGGCAAGCTCGGCCAAATCCGCAGCAGCTTCCTCGGCAATACTACGCGACATCTTGAAGCAAGAACAAACAAAACCTTGGCATCAGAGACCCCTCCCCCTCTATATATAGGGTCGGGGCGTCAGAACAGCGGGATGCCGACTACACACTAATACTTGCCCAGAAGACAGCTCGTAGAATAAGGGTTGGATGGTTCTTTCCGAGCAACCACGTTACTCGCAAAGAGCGGGGATTGTGTACAACCCTCATTCTCCGAGGGTGGACCCCCCCAAGGCCACGTAGGCAGAGGTCAAAGTCAAAGAATCAATACAACAGTCAAGCCTAGGAGCAGAAGACAGCCTAGGCGAGTAGGGGTGCACTCGTGCGAGTAGCTCGGATACTCGCCAAAAGGTGGGCGACCATAGGTGATACTCGCCCATCTGCCCGTGGAGATCGCCTCAATGTCGCTAGTCGTCAGGCAAGGGCTGGGCTATAAAAACCCCCCCTACCCCTTGGTTTTCCTATAAATAGGACCCCAGGGGTACTTGGATTGGCACCTGGACTTGAGCTCTCGAAACACTGCTCTTGCACTCTGGAACCTGTCGCATTTGGTCGCTACTCCCAGTACTAGCCAAGTCGGTGCCTTCCTCGTACCCTGCTCGGCCATTCTTTGGTCTTGGAGGGGAAGTCTCTTCGGAGCTTCTGGGTACGTGGTGGGACCTCCCTGCCGCAGCACCTGGGGTCCTGTGTGTTGCTCTTCTAGCTCTTCAGTAGTCGCCAGCTCAGTCGTCTCGTTGGACTGCTGGGCGAGTAGCCTCCGGCTGCATCGGTCCGAATCTTGAGGTCAGGATTTTCCTGGCGTCAACACTTATCCTTGTGGAAAGTAATAACAAAGCCTAAATCACAAAGTTGACTTATGCTTATGAGATTGTGTTTCAACCCCTCCACATAAGCTACCTTTGTGATGGTAACTAACCCATTAGAGATGTTGCCATAGCCCCAGGTCACCCCCTTTTCTGAACCTCCAAAAATTACAGTTGGTCCATTCTCCATAGGGATGAACTCTCTTAAATACTTTCTGACACCAGTCATGTGCCTAGAGCAGCCACTGTCCAAATACCAAATTGGAGATTGGTTGGCATTTGGACATACCTACAAAACAAATCACTTCCCCATAGGTACCCAATATTGATTGGGTCCTTGGTTTCTGTTTGGGTGGTATAATGGAACAACAAACCTCTGAGGGTTCTGCACTCTCTTTGCATTGAGCCCTGTTGGGTTGAACCAACAGTCCAAAGCAAAGTGGCCTACTTTCCCATAGCACCAGCATTCATATCTGTTATTTCTCTTCTGCTTCATCATCTGAATGGTGTGGCAGTGCTGATGAGCAGGAGAGAAGACTTCTTGCCTAACAGATCTTGGGTGAACCTCACATGTGTAAGTCTGGGGAGGAATTGGTCTCACCACATTTTGCTTCACCTTCTTGGGAACAAGCTTTGTAGGAACAGCCTTTTCCCTGCTCTTGACTGATGTTGCTGCAGGTTTGTGGGCTGAAGGACTTAACACCATCACCTTCTTATAGGAAGGTCTAGCTTCAGAATCTTTGCCCGTAACTGTCTCCTTATTGAAACCGATACTAGCTCTGAACTGTCCAGAGAAGGTGTCAATGATGGGCAGGATAGTATTAGGCATAGAGAAGCTGGATGCAAGTTTCTTCTCAGCCAACAGCATTTCCTCAAGGTCCTTGATGACCTTGTTCTTCTGTCTTAATTCAGCATTCTTAAGCCTTATTGCTTCCTTGAATTTGTCCACTTCTTTGCTCATAGTAGCCAGCTTCTCAGCTGTCTCCTGGAGCTTAGATTGAACAAGCTTCAAGGAATCTAACTCCTTGGCCTGGACTTTGAGGAGTTTCTTATAGCTTTTGAAGGCTGTCCACAAGGCTTTATATTGCCTTATCAGTTCAGACTCAATCTCATATTGGGATCTTGGGGCTGTGCTGTTGGCAGCAGACACACCCTCATCAACATGCAAGGAATCTGCTGCTAATTCAGAATCAGAGATAGATAGAGAAGTTTTGTAAGTTACCTTCCCAGGAGAGATGCCATCCTGGTTGTCTTCACTGATGTCCATCAAGCCAATGAATGCATCTTCCTCAGTACCAGAGGAGCTTGAGTCAGAGTCACTCAGTGTTCTGACCTTCTTGGCCACAAATCCTTTTTCAGATTTCCTCTTGCTCCTTGAGCTTCTTCTTTCTTCATGGTTCCTCGACTCCTTCTTCTTAGAGGGGCAGTCAGCAGCCATGTGACCTGTCTTGCTGCAGGAATAGCAAACAGTATTATTTAAATCATATTTTGCAGGGTTAGATCTGTACCTTTCCTCCCTAGGGGCTCTGGATCTATCATGATAATCAGATCTTCTGGAGCTTGAGGAGGAGTTTCTGTGATTGTCCCTCCTCCTTCTATGTATCAGCTTTCTGAACTATTTTGAGAGAAGGGCCACCTCTCTGTCAGTATCATCAGAATCTGAAGAGCTGGTTTCTGATTCTTCACTGCTCTCGGATCTGTTCTGAGTTGCATAGGTCTTTCCCTTGGATCTTCTCGTGTTCTCATCTTTTAGAGCCACAGATCTGTCTCTTAAGCTCCCCTTTGAGCTTTCTTCTTCAGCCTTCCTGGTGTTGAGCTGAAGTTCATGAGACAGCAACTTCCCATATAGGTTATTGGGCTCCATGATGCCCAGCTGACCCATCTCTCTGATGGCACAGATCTTGATGTCCCATTCCATTGTGAGGGATCTAATAAACTTGTCATTAAGATCAGAGATGGTGAAATCTCTTTCATAGTTTCTTAGTCCATTCACTATCTTGAAGAATTTCTCATAACAGTTAGAGATTGTTTCATTCTTGCCTTGCTTGAAGGCCTCATACTCCTGGTTGAGAAGGGATTTCCGATCATCCCTTACCTCTTCAGTACCCTCCCTGTACACGATCAAGGAGTCTCACATCTCGTTGGCTGTTTTGCAGTGAATCAGATTATGGAGGGTAGAGTCATCTATGGCACTCACAATGACATTTTGGGCCCTCTTATCTAGGCCTGCCAAGGCTAGCCCGTCCTTGGTCATGTCCTCATATTTCTTTATCACCTTCCTTGTTGGATCAATGGTGGAGGGAGTTATAGGGATGAAGGGACCGTGTTGGATTGTCAAGTAAATTCTTGGATCAGCCGCCTCCATGAAAAGCCTTACCCTTTTCTTCCAGATTGGAAAGTTCTCCTTTGTGCAGATTGGGAGTTTCATGGCTCTCATTTCTCGATTCTGATCTCCACCAGCCATGGTGAGTCGTTCCAAGATCAAGATCAGATGGTTAAGTCTTCTTTTGATCAACATCGCTTTGATACCACTTGTTGTTAATGGAACGTTCACCTAGAGGGGGGGGGGGTGTTAGGTGATCGTGCTTCTTTTCAAAATATTAGCGCGATTTATGATTACTCAAACAAAGCACACAAATATTGCACAAGAAAATCACACCAGACGACACAAGATCTATAGAGGTTCATCAAGACCGGGTGTCTTGAGTAGTCGTCCGTCCCTCTGCGCCTACCTAGCAGTGTGCTAGGCTCGGCAAACTCCGCCAAAATTTCAGGCCCGCGAGCTTTACAACACGGACCCGCAAGTCCTACAGCCTAAGTCCGCAAGCCCCTACTGCACCCGAGCCCGCAAGCTCGACACTCAGGCCCTTAAGCCCTACACAACACAGACCCGCAAGTCCTGTGCCTACAGCCTAGGCCCGCAAGCCCCTACTGCACCCAAGCCCGCAAGCTCGACACCCAGTCCCTCAAGCCCTACACAACACAGACCCGCAATTCCTATGCCTACAGCCTAGGCTCGCAAGCCCCTACTGCACCCAAGCCCTCAATCTCGACAAATTCGGACCCGCAAGTCCAATGCCCTAGCCCTCAAGCCTCACAGCTCTCCAGCCCTCAAGCTATACAAAATTAGACCCGCAAGTATATTGCCCTGGCCCTCAAGCCTCACAGCTCTCCAGCCCTCAAGATAGACTAATAGGCCATCAAGCCTTACAACAATAAAGGTTTACAGTAACGGACATTGTTTCTTCTGCTTGATGAAGATCGGCAACTTAGCCTGATGGAGATCAGCTTCTTGAGGTTGAAGAAGATGTATCTGATTCAGATCTTGACAGCGCAGTTCTTCGTCAATCTCTTCTCTTAGCTTGATGAGGAACGACTTCTTATCAGTCGATTAAACGACTGATTCTTGCTTTTTTTTCTTTCTTTCTTTACGCCACTTTTTACTGTTCTATTTGGTGTATACGTAAGTTCTTTTTTGATGGATCTGCGCTTTAGGGCAACCTCTTATCTCTTTTATAAGACTGCGAGGCTCCCAACGGTCTTCTGAAAATATTCCTTTAAGTGTCAGATGCCCCATTCCTTAAGAGACCGCGCTGATTGGACAATCGGGCGGCGGCATTAAATGCTGACAGCGCGTCCGCAACATTTGAATCTGTCTCGAAGATATTTCCACCGTTACGAAGACATAGATAATATCTCGACGACAAGACTTTGTCGATGTCTTAGACCTTGGTAGATCTTCAAGTCTTCTAGCTTCTGCCTCTGACGTTGATATCTCGACGATATGAGATCTTCCGGCGTTCCAGCATATACAACGATATGCTATCTCTGACTGTATCGTCGTGATCTTCTTCCTTGTAGTCTGTCGTCGTAATCACTTTGTTCTTTCGACGACATGACCAATATCATGTCGACAGACTATGCTTGTCTTCAGCTGTCCTTCTTTAGTCTTCTCGACGTCATGCCTTATTTACGACGATGTTTGTTCTTCTCGACGACAAGGCTACTTTGATGATGTCGACGATACTGCATCTTGTCGACGACATTCCTTCCTTGGATATCTTCATGTCTTCTCTGCGTTCGACGAGCTTCATTCTGCATTCGACGATCTTCATTCTGCGTTGGACGAACTTAATTCTTCAATCCCTTCTCTGCATTCGACGAACTTCATTCTTCGTTCGACGAACTCGCCAAGTCTTGGCATTTGCTTCTGTCCTTTCTTTTCATTCGACGAACTTCACTCTGCGTTCGACGAACTGCTTTCTGCGTTCGACGAACTGCATTCTGCGTTCGACGAACTCGTCTATTCTTCCTGAGATTTTGAGATAGAGAAGAAATCAAATACAAAGTGAAGTTTTCTTGACTTGGTGATTTCTTCAAATCAGGAATCATGTGGGCAAGTTTCCCAACAGTAAAGAATTTTTTGGGAGATGTAATCCAGAACATACGAATGAAATGAAGACAGATTTTTTGCTCGCCTTATTCTACCATACTTGCCTTTTTGTTTTGTATGTCGCGTAGACCCTTAGGCTCGAGGCAAGGTTGAGTGCACTCCAGGATCTTAGGCTTGAGGCGACATTGAGTGCTCGCTAGGCTCTTAGGCTCGAGGCAAGATTGAGTGCTCACTGCAGTGGTTAGTGCGACCCTGGAGGATACTCGTCGCGGTCGACGATCATACCTTACTCGCAAGTAGTTTCCGGCTCGCTCGTGCTCGCACCTGCATACTCGCATGTACATACTCGCACCTACCTGCTCGCCTTTTTTAGAATTCTTGATAGAGTCGAGTTGTGAAGGATACTTGGGGGGAATCCTGAGGGACATATGCTCTCAAGGCCTTTTCTTGTACCTGGTGAAGAATTGCCAAGATGTTGCAATAGTAATGGAGTTAAGAAGATAGCAAGTAGGGAATGACTATCGGGCGAGTCCTAGGGGACACACCGTCCCGAGGTCTCCATCCTACTGTGATGTTGATGCTGAGGAGATGAACTTTTTCCTGATATACTCAACAATCAGGGGGATTAAGCACACCTACTCAAATGATTGGACGAAATAATCGGAAATGAAACGCTATACTACAAGTTTTCAGCTCTCGAGGGCTCACGACGCCTTTATTAAAGGGTCCCCTGATAGGTTAAGTCGATCATCTCTTCATTGAATTGGGAAGTCGGCGTGCAGACTTCTTCCATATAATCTCTCCACTCGAACGAGAAATGCATTCAGAAGGTATCTACGGCCAACGTGCAAGGGGGTGCTTATCTCGACCGTCAATGCAGTGGCTTGGTCTTAAGAGAACGCACTATTGAGGCACTGTCCCATCATCCATTCTGGGTTTTACGAGAATTAAGTCGGAGGCCTGTTTCCCAACCTAGCGCGGAGATGGGCTTTACCTGCTTTTCTTCCTTTCTTTTAAAGATAATTTGCAGAGACAGATAAAAGAACCACTTGCAATCCCTTGAGGATATACGACACCTTTATTCAAGGGTCCCCTGATAGGTTAAGTCGATGATCCCTTCGTTGAATTGGGAGGTCGGCGTCCAGACTTCTTCCTGATAATCTCTCCAGTTGGATGAGAAATGGAGTCGGAGGGTATCTACAGCCAACGTGCAAGGGGGGAGCTGATCTCGACCGTCAGCGCAGAGGCTTGGTATTAAGAGAACGCACTACCGAGGCACTGTCAAATCATCCGTTCTGGGTTTTACGAGAATCAAGTCAGAGGCTCGTTTCCCAAACTAGCGTGGAGATCAGCTTTACCTACTTTCCTTCCTTTCTTTTAAAGATATTTTGCGAAGACAGATAAAAAAATCACTTGCAATCCCTTGACTATATACGACACCTTTATTCAAGGCTCCCCTGATAGGTTAAGTCGATCATCCCTTCATTGAATTGGGAGGTCGGCGTCCAGACTTCTTCCTGATAATCACTCTAATCAAACGAGAAATGCAGTAGGAGGGTATCTACGGCCAACGTGCAAGGTGGGAGCTGATCTGTACCGTTAGTGCAGAGGCTTGGTCTTAAGAGAACGCACTACTGAGGCATTGTCCCATCATCCATTTTGGGTTTTACGAGAATCAAGTCGGAGGCCCGTTTCCCAACCTAGCGCGGAGATCAGATTTACATGCTTTCCTTCCTTTCTTTTAAAGATATTTTACCGAGATAGATAAAAGAACCACTTGCAATCCCTTGAGGATATACGACACCTATATTCAAGGGTCCCCTGATAGGTTAAGTTGATCATCCCTTCGTTGAATTGGGAGGTCAGCGTCCAGACTTCTTCCTAATAATCTCTCTGGTCGAACGAGAAATGCAGTCGGAGGGTATCTACGACGAATGTGCAAGGGGGCAGCTGATCTCGACAATCAGTGCATAGGCTTGGTCTTAAAAGAACGCACTACCGAGGTACTGTCCCATCATCCATTTTGGGTTTTAGGAGAATCAAGTCAGAGGCCCATTTCCCAACCTAGAGTAGAGATCGGCTTTACTTGCTTTCCTTCCTTTCTTTTAAAGATATTTTGCCGAGACAGATAAAAGAACCACTTGTTATCCCTTGTTTCAGGGAGGTGAGAATTTATTTCTAATCAATAAATTTATAGAAGAGGGACGTACATACTCCCACTCAGGCGTAAAACCTTTTCAGGTCATCGCCGCTCCAGGTGTTCGCTAGTAGCTCCACTTCATGAATATGCAGGCGATATCCTCATGTCGCAAGCGGCTCGAAGACGATGAAAGTCCCCTTCCAAATTTGGGTTGAGCTTTCCAATGGCCGTTGATCTTCCCGCTGCTTTTACCTTCTTCAGGACGAGATCACCTGCATGGAAATTCTTGAGGCGGACGTGCTTGTCGAAGTCTCGTGCCATTCGGCACTTAATCTCCTCCTTCGTAGCGGAGGCCAGGTCTCGGAGTTCTTCGATGTAGTCGAGAGAAAGCCTCTGAGCTTCCTCATTCTCTAGTTTCCATTCTTCGTCTCCGTCTTTAGCAGCAACCACTCTGGGCCTTCTGACTTCGAACTCTACGGGGATGAGGGCTTCAGACCCATGAGAGAGCTTGAAGGGAGTCTCTCCCGTGGCCGAGCTAGGAGTGGTCCTCATAGCCCATAAGACTGAAGGAGTTGTTCTGCCCAATTCCCTCTTAGGTTCTCGACTTTTTTCTTCAAGAGGTTGATGATCAACTTGTTGGCGGCTTCCACTTGTCCATTACTCCTAGGATGATGTACTGAGGCGAACCAAAGATCGGTTCCGAGCTGCCTGCAAAAATCTTCTAGCTCCAAGCTGGCAAATTGGGGACCATTGTCGGTGATGATGGTGAGGGGGATCCCGAATCTGCAGACGATTTCTCCACAGATGAAGTTCTTCATGACCTGAGAGGTGGTCTGGGCCAGAGCTTTGGCCTCAATCCATTTGGAGAAGTAGTCGATCATGACGAGAACGCACTTCCTATGGCCACTTGCTAGGGGAAAATGGCCTATCAGATCCATTCACCAGATGGCAAATGGCCATGGGGCGGTGATTGAACAAAGTTGTTGGGCTGGCTGCAATTGAAATGGGGTGAACAGCTAGCACTTGTGTCACTTCTTTGAGAAGACCTCCGCATCCTTACGGATAGTAGGCCAGAAGTAACCATGCCTTAGGATCCTTTTCTCCAAAGTGCGAGTCCCAAAATGACTTCCGCACTCTCCCGAGTGGATCCCATCCAGGACTCGAGGTACTTCCACATCCGAGATGCATATGGTAGAGGGCCCGAGATGGTCTTACGATATAGCTCCCCATCCTGTAATAAGTAATATGTTGCTTTGTACCAAAACTTTCTCTGGTCCCCATCACCCGCCGGGAGCTAACCAGTGGCTAGGAATGCTACGAATAGATCCATCCATGAAGGGCGCTGCTCGATCTCCATCATCTCCCCTTCTTCGATGGACGGTCTGATGGAGGCCATCCATTCCTCTCAGTCCTTCTCCATCTCCCTGTTGATGAAGACCCCCGCATGGACCCACACTTTGTGGGGGATGAGGACGTTGCTGATGATGCGGAAGCTGTCCGCCACTTGGAGTTTGATGATTGTGATGGGCGTTGCCGCCAACTTGAGGATTTGGACGTTACCGCGACAACCACCGTCGACGTCGCGCCGGCATCTCCACTTCTTGGGATAAATGCAAATATACGATTATAAATCATTTTCCAACTCTTGGGATAATATTTATAATTATATATTTTTATTTACGCATTTTTATTTTCAGCATTGCTTTTAATTTGGGACTGTTTATTTTGTGGCCTGCGTTTAGCCGTCCATTAGAATTTTTATTAGTTGGGCTGCGTTTAGCCGTCGTATGTGTGTGAGCCTATAAATAGGCCAAACTCTATGTTAATTTCAGATTGATGAATAAAATTTGAAAACAGAAATCCACACTTGGAATTCTCCCCCTCTTCCTCTCTTCCTCTCTTGGAATTTCCGCCCCCCCCCCCCCCCCCCCCCCCCCATTCTTCCCTCTCCTTGGCCGCCCCTCTCTCTCATTTCCCTCTTGAAGGTTTCGGCCTCCACCTCTCCCCTCTCTCCCTCTTCCTCTCTTGAAGAATTTCGGCCAGCCCCCAAGGGCTTGTGGAAAGAGATCTCTTGGCTCGGATTTGGCTCTAAGGGCTTGATCGTGGTGGAAGAGGCGAAGGCGAACGTGCTCTACTTCAAGTGACTCATCTCTGGTGATCTCCGCGGACAAATAATCTTTAGGATTCCTACATCTCGGATCTACGATTCCGAAGGGGTAACAAACTCTCCACTCGTGTGATTCTTTTCTTAGATAGTTTTGTGGTGGCTAGATCTGTGACATGGTCTTTGAATCGTTGATTTTCTCGCGGATTTTCTTTATTTTGAATTGGTATTTCGATCTTGGATTTCATTTTAATTCGACGAGGAGTGGCGATCCTCTTTTGTTCTTGTTGGGGGAGATTTTTCGTTTCCGAAATCTTTACCTTTTCGGAGGATCTCTCTTTGGTAGACAACAACAACCGCTCGATCGGATCGTGTGGATCCATTTAGCCGGGAGTGAAGTTGGCCCAAAGCCTCCTTCCATTCCCTCGTAGTGTGGCTGCCTGTGCGTGATAAATAACATGAATAAAAATTATTCCGCGAGTCGGCTACGTTCGTTCATGCTTTTGTGAGATTAGGAAGCGTTGGGAGTAATCAACCCGAACACCCTTTCCTACATCACGGTCGAAACAACTCAGTGATAGTTCCTCCGGCCCTCGGCCCGTACTTGGCCAAACGGTCTGCTGTCGAGTTCTCCTCCCTTGGTACATGCTCGACAAAGACGGATTGAAAGCCTCCAATCAATCCTTTTACTTTGACAAGGTACTTCTGCAAGATGGCGTCGCGTGCTTCGAACTCTCCCCAAATCTGCGACGTGACCACCATCGAATCAGTGAAAGCCCTGATATCTTGGATGCCCAACTCCTTCGCGAGAAACAAGCCCGCCACTAGGGCCTCGTACTCCGCTTGATTGTTTCTGATGGGGAAGAGGATCTCAACGGCTTGCTCGATCATGGATCCCTACGACAAGTACGATGCCCACTCCCACAGAGCTTCTGCTTGAAGCTCCATCCATAAACATCTTCCAAGGAACTGGATTAGAAGCTCCCTCTCCCGAATCTGCTTCTACCGAGAAGTCAGCTAAAAAGTCCGCCACTGCCCGCGCTTTGATCGCCACCTGGGGCGATAAGGAAATATCGAACTCGTTGAGTTCTACCGAACATTTTGTCAGCCTTCCCGAATGCTCCACCCCTTCTAGGATACTTCGAAGGGAATGATCAGTCATGACCCGGATGGAGTGAGCTTGAAAATAAGGCTGGAGCTTCCGCGCCGACACCACCAAGGCATATGAAAGCTTCTCCAGGATTGGATACCTCAACTCCGCCTTCTTCAACACCTGGCTAACATAGTAGATGGGTAGCTACTTCTTCCCTTCTTCTTGGACTAGCATAGAACTTACTGCTTCCGCCCCTACTCCTAGGTAGATGAGTAGGTATTCGCCTTCTCTCGGGCTTTGAAGGAGAGGTATCTGGGTCAACCGCTCCTTCAGCCTTTCGAACGCCTTCTCGCATTCCTCGGACCACTCAAAGCCTTCATTCTTTCGGAGCATCTTGAAGAATGGAGATCACTTCTCCCCGGCTTTTGACAGGAAGCGGCTAAGGCCAGCTAGCCTTCCAGTCAACCTTTGAACTTCTTTCACGGCCTTTGGCGAGGTCATCTCCAGGATTGTCTTAACCTTTTCAGGGTTGGGCTTTACTCTTTTTGGGGTGAGGAGATACCCCAAGAACTTACCCCTTCCTGCCCAGAACACGCACTTCGAAGGGTTGAGCCTCATCTTGAATCTTCTGAGCAATGCAAAGGTCTCCACCAGATTGGCCACATGCTCCCGAACGCTCCTATTCTTGATCAAGATGTCATCCACATAGACTTCTAGGTTCCTCCACTTCTGCTCTTTGAACACATGATCCATCATCCGCTGGTAAGTCTCCCCTGCGTTCTTTGTCCTAAAGGGAATCATCTTGCATTTGTAGCAGCCATCATCAGTGATGAAGGAGACATCGCGGCAATCGGGGGGATGCATCCCGATTTGGTGGTATCCTGAAAACGCATCGAGAAAGCTCATTACAGAAAAACCGACGGCTGAATCAAACAGAGCGTCGATTCGAGGTAAGGGATAACAATCCTTTGGGCAGCTTTTATTCAGGAATAAGAAATCTACACATATCCTCCAGCTGCACCCAACCTTCTTCACCATTACAACATTTGAGGCCCAGCCTGGGTACTGGATCTCTAACACAAAGCCTGCTTCGAGCAGCTTCTTTACCTCTTCCCTGATCAGAACATCCAACATCGTGGCACTTGACCTCTTCTTTTGGCGGACAGGCTTGACCGTGGGGTCTATATTGAGGCGATGGCAGGCAACCTCCGCTTCAATCCCAGGAATCTTGGCAGCACTCCAAGCGAAGATGTTGACATTCTCTTGCAGACATGCCGCCACCTCAATCTTTTCTTCGGTCTTCAGCGATCCTTCGATCTTCAGCAATCTAGGCACTCTTACCTCAGAGAGTACCTCGATCTCTTCCACCTCCTCGGCTGTCTCCATCCTGGCTGCTCCCTTTAGCGCTTTATCCAGCTCCTCCGCATCATCCATCCAGCTGATGGTATTGACTGTGCTGAGGTAGCACTCATGAACGGCTCTTTGATTGCTCCTGATCCTCACCTGGACCTCTCCTTGGCAGTACTTGAGGCACTGATGGTAGGAGGACAACACGGCCTTGAAGATGTTGATGAGAGACCTCCCGAAGATCGTCTTGTAACAGCTTGGGGCGTCGACGATGATGAACCGACACTTGAGCAAGGTGACGACGAGGGTTACTAGGAGATCCACTCCTCCTTCCACCTCTTTCCTTTCTCCCTAGAAGCCAAAGAGGTGACCATTCGGGGCCATCACCCTTCCTGCCTCTACTCCCAACCCGTCAAACGTCATCTTGAAGATAACGTTCACAGAGCTCCCGTTATCAACTAGAATCTGGTCGACGGTGAAGTCTCTACTGCTGTCTGGATCACTAGAGCATTGTGAAAGGGATTCTCATTCCCCAACATGCACTCCTCCGAGAAAGTGATCTCCTCCAACGGGGGCGGTGCTTGCGAGGTCAAGGTGATGCTCCTTTGGTAGATTTGATGGAGACTACCCTTGCGGGAAGCTACCAGACCTGCTACCCCGTAGATCACTCTTACAATTGCTCCTCCTCCTCTGATCCCCTGAATGACTTCTCCTCGACCTCCTTGGTCGACTCTATCTTCATTCCTCCTTTGAGCGGTGGCTTGGGCTACCAATGCCTCTATAGGGGCTTCTGGCCTCCGCGGATCTCCTCCCACCTGTTGGGTTTTTCTAGTACCATACATCGTATGTAGGCGCAGCGGAAGAAACAGAAACAACCCAAAAGGATTTGGATCGGCCATGAATATTGAATCAAGAGGTTAATAAAACTGCTAGGTATGAAATTACCTTTGCGGGATTGGATCAAATCCAACCTAGATGCTCCACGAGTTGAGTCCTATCGTCGGCTGTGCGAGTCCTCACGTAGAATAATGTCTACGTCTCTACAGCAGTCCACACGAGACGGGAGAACGCCAAGTCACGTCGCACGCAACTCGGAAGGGAGAACAACTGCACCTTGCACTTCCACGGATTACTAGATCCGCTTCAGGAAGAACAGCACCGGCGACAATCGTCGGAGAGGAGGTCGGCGGAGGCGAACGGGGCGGCGGAACTCCTTCCGTCTAGGGTTCGGGCGGAACACCTTCCGTCGGCTAGGGCGGAACTCTTCCGTCGATTGGATTCCTTCGTGAGTTTTAGAACCCTAAAAGAAGGTCTATTTATACCCAAAGTATAAACAGGCTTCTAGAAGAATCGCTATCCGCAGACCACACAGCATAATTGGGGTTTCTGTTACAATTCGCGGGATTCCACGGAACAGCATTCGTCGAGTTTTCACGGGACAATTCGACGAATTCCGACGAATCACATCAGACGGCAACATTTGCCGAGTTAAGGATCTCTGTAACAATTCGTCGGGATTCCACGGAACAATCCGACGAATCCGACGAATTCCGAAGAATCATATCAGACGACAACATTTGCCGAGTTAAGGATCTCTGTAACAATTCGTCGGGATTCCACGGAAAAATCCGACGAATCCGACGAATTCTGACGAATCATATCAGACGGCAACATTTGCCGAGTTAAGGATCTCTGTAACAATTCGTCGGGATTCCACGGAACAATCCGACGAATCCGACGAATTCCGACGAATCATATCCGACGAATTCTATCCGTGTAAACCCGATGAATTCAGACAGCAACATTTGCTGGACCTCCCCCATTCTATATGGTGATTGGTAACCTTTACCAACACAATCAATCTTCCATTTTCTCCATATGCTCTTATGTGCGACCCTGCAGGCTCATATCGCGTTGGCAGTGACATTACATGTTTGACCACTTCTAGATCACAATGGTAACTCCAACACCACCTCCCCAGCTGCTAACCTTCTTTGGGCTTCCCAAAAATTTGGGCAATCCATCGTCCCATGGCCTGCTACCAGATGCAGCTCGCAGTAGAGGGGGATCTCCTCCGCCTGTTGCCTCCTCCCCTTAACTCTCTGGGATGGCATGTTGCTATGATGGGCAACAACCATCGCTTCCTCCCTTCCTCTCTCTTGACGCCACTCTGGCCGATTGAAATTCCTCCTTTCAGGGGAACGCCCCTTTCCCTGGCCTTGACGTTGCGGCCGACCTGCTTGCTTCCATGGAGGCCTATTAACGGGGACCTAGAAGCGCCTTTCTTCCTCCTAACGCTCCGGAGCCACGACGGGCCTTCTCTCCTCTTGCCTCCTCAGCTCTGCCCTCCTGGGCTCCTCTCTTCTCCTCTCCTTCGGCTTCTTCCTTTTCTGCCTTCGGGGCTCCTCCTGTCTCCTCGGCACGGGGACCTTCTCCTCTTCCTCTTCCTCTTCCTCTTCCTCTTCCTCTTCCTCTTCCTCTTCCCTGGTTAGCTTGGTCAACTTGGCCAGGAAGCCACGGTTATAGGACTCCCCTTGAACAAACTAATTAGCCCTCTCGATGAGCTCTTCGTAGGATAAGGGGGGATCCCGGCTGATCTCCAGCTTGAAGAGGCCTTCCCTCAAGCCAAATGTCAGGGCAAGTTGCAGGGTGAAGCCATCCACCTCCTGGATGTCCAATACTTCCTCCTGGAACCGGTCAATGTAGTACCCCAGCATCTCCTTCACTCCTTGCACCAGATAGAAGAGGGTCATGGCATCTTTCTTCCTCTTCTTGGTCGTAGAGAATCGCATCGTCAATCCTCGGCGCAGATCTTCGAAGCAGTAGATGGAACCTGCTGCCATCTGGTGGAACCAGTCTCTGGCCTTTCCTCGGAAGGGGATGGCAAAAAGCCTACACTTGAAGGCATCTGACATGGTTCGGATGGAGACTACATCATCAAACCACTGGAGATGTTGAACGGGGGCATCCCTCCCAGAATAGTAACTCATCAAGGGCTCACTGAACCCCTCCGACACTAAGGCAGCTAGAATCTCCTCACAGAATGGGCTCCTCCCACTTGCCTGCCGACAATCCTCCACCTGGCGAGTAGCACCCCTATACTCACCATCTGGGTGAGTATCTCTGGATCTCGCCTGGTCGTCCACCTCGCGAAATCGAATTCCCTGTGAGGTCTGCTAATTGAACTGCGTACTCCTTGGTCGCTCTGGCTCCTCTTCCACATGCTCCTTTCCCGCTCACCGAGCGGGACCACCATCCTCAGACTGAAGCACGCGATAAGGCGAGGTCGTTGTGCCTTCCGCGCGAGGAAGGAGCAATGCTCGCATGGTGTCCTCCAAGTACTGCTCAAAGACGTCGAAGCCTGCTCGCATCACGAACTTGCCTCCTCTCGCCGAGTTCCCTGCAGCTCCCTCATGTCAGCGACTTTGACCATCTCACCTTCTCACCAGACTTTCCTCCTCTGGCTATGATCTACGCTCACCGCACCAAAGTTTTGAAGCCAGGAAAATCCTAGCTCCAAAATTTGGATCAATGCAGTCGGAAGCTACTCGCCCAGCGGTCCGACCAGACGGCTTGAATGGCGATGACGAAGGAACTAGAACGGAAACAACAGGAACCCAGGCACTGCAGCAAGGAGGTCCCACCATATACCCGGAAGCTCGGAAGAGACTTCGCCTCCACAACCAAAGATGGTTAAGCAAGGTACGAGGAAGGCACGAAATTGGTGAGTATCAAGAATAACGACCAAGGATGATGGGTCCGAGAATTCGAAAGTTGGGCTCTGAAAGCTCAAGTTCAGGTGCCAATCCAAGTACCCCTGGGGTCCTATTTATAGGAAAACCAAGGGGAGGGGGGACTATTTATACCCCACACAGCCTGGTGACTATGCGTCATTGAGGTGACCTCACTTGAAATAGGCGAGTATCACCTATGGTCGCTCACCTTTTGGCGAGTATAAGGGACTACTTGCACATGCTCGCCTATACTCGCCCAGGCCTTTTGATGCTCCTGCTAGCTGAGTTGTCTTGAGTCTTCGGCTTCTAGCTTCTATATTGACCTTTTGACTCTGACTTCTACCTACGTGGCTTTGAATGGGCTCCACCCTCGGAGAATAAGGGTTGTACATGGGTGAATAAGGGTTTTAAAAACTTTTTGGTTTAATGGAAAACTTTTGATATTTTATTAGAAATAGATTGAATCAAAAGTAAAGTGCTAGAAATTGAAAATCAAATCAATTTTATTGAACAAGTAAAGACATGATTATCATTTATAAAATTGACTACAAAATTGGATTTCTATCACGCTAAAAATCAAGGAGAATAATATGAAAACTCATTTTGTTTTCTATACTGTCTCTTCTCACTAAGAACTGGTTGGATTTAGCAGATCTATCCCCAGTTATGGCCTCAAGCCGCTCTAGACTCTCTATCCCTAGAAAGGCATCGAGCATCCCCTAGATCTAATCCCAAGACCTAGTCTCCATTCCCATGCGACAAATTCTCCCTAGTCCTCGCAAGGCCTTATTCGCCAACACAGACAAATTTCTCTACAGCTGAAAATAAGAGATACAATCAATAAGGACTAAACCATCAAAAACTCCCTCATAAATTGAAATTGACGATGATGTTGGCGTGATCGATCCGTCTTCAAGTTCTAAGCATTCAAGAGCATTGATGGAGTTCTCTTGGATGCAAGGAGGAGGCTCTCATGAAAGATCAGGACTTGTAGCTTTTGATTCTTCGTGTATCGGCACCGCTAAGAGGAGGAGGACCGCTCTTTAAATAGACTCAGATCCTAGCGCCAACGGTAGTGCTACTGTCAGGCGGTAACCACTTTAGGCAATAGGCTGGCACACGGATTGAGGCATCTTAGGCAACATTCTTGCTCCAAAATTGGCAGCCCCTTCTACCGATCTGCGGTAATGCTAACGCACCGTGTTAGCGTTATAGCTTTCCTAGCCGTCAGATCTCCTTCCTTTATTACTCTTCAATCAGCAGGGTGATGGGGGACTTCCATAAGTTACCGTTGGGCGTTAGCCTTAACGCGCCACGGTAATACTTGTTATATTTAAGTCCCATCGACATTCCTTTCTCGACAATGTTTCCTTCTCGACGATATTCCAAGTATACAGAAGCCACCGCCTGCATTAGCATTAGCGCGCTGCGATAGCAACCAGAGCATCGTAACGGTTGAGGATCATCGTCTTTCTTTTTTATACTCATAGGGGCTTAAGAGCTGAAGTTCCTGCGCACTATAAACACCTGGGAAGTATGATCTAATACAAGGAGGTTTGTTATTCTCAAACCAAGAAATGTGAAAAGCATGTTCCAACAAACTCCCCCTTTTGATAATAACAAATCCTCTTAGAAAGAAAACATGCACATATAAGATTAGTGTTTATAGTAACTAATATGCGTGATAGAATGCATATTGTCATGTGTTTTACTCAAAGCTTCCTATGTATTTTACTCCCCTTAAGTGTGAATTTCTTTCAAAGATATTTTCCCCCTTTTGGTATTATCAAAAGTGGGTGTAGAGAAAATATATCATTTAAGGTTTAATAAGATGTTTAATGTAGAGACAGGAATGTGCATAACATATATTGACCACTTAGTGTTACCATTTGGTGAGTAAAAAAGTTGATTTGGAAGTGTGAGGTACCATATGTGAGAAATAAGATCACTAGCTTGTTGGAAAAAATAGTCTTGATCGAGCTTACAAGTAGTAATATAGTGGAAAGAATGTTGAAGAATTTTGTAAAGAAACATCATTATAAGAGTTTGAAGCATAGTAAATGAGTAAGAGATTTAGTTTAGTAGAAAATAGATGTTTAGCTATTCAAGATCAAGATCAAATATCACTGGTTATCAAAATATAATAGCACTTGTTTAGATAGTAAATTTATCAAGATTGAGTATACAAGGCATAGCGAAAAATAAGTTCACAAATAATGATAACATGATTCACTTTATCAAGGCAAGATAGAAATATACAATGTCTTAAATTCACAATTCAAGTAGACTTAAATATTGCAGAGATCATGCAATATTATCTAGTGCATCTACTAAAGAGTTTACAAAAAAAATGTAGATATGCATTAGAGTCCAAAACTCATGAGTAGAAGTTTTGCAAGAGATAATGATGTGTTCAAATAATATTTTTTGATAAGAGTATACACATGATTTAATCTAAACGCATGACATGTATAATGAAATAAACATAACATTATTGAAAATGTGTTTTTAAAATAACTTCTACCCACAAAGCTAAATTTTATTTCAATGCACATAAGAAAGTACAAGGCTTGAGTGTTGTTGTTGTTGTTGCACATAAAAAAAGTACAACTACCAAGGTGCTCTGCACACACAATGCTCATTAAGACTTATCAGAGTGTAAAGTAGTGCTTGGGGGATCACATATATTATGTTTTCTTTGATTTATTTGTGATCCAAGTGTACAAGAAGAAGTGGTGTATAAAAGTGCTTGAAGACACTTTGTAATTCTCTCCAAGGTTCTCAACCTCAAAATACTCATTAAGACTTATCAAGAGGGTGAGTAGTGCTTGGTGGAGTTATCTTTGTCGATTATTTATTTTAATTTTAGCTTAAAGACAAGGGTCTCTAAATTCACTTATTTTTGCAATCATAGAGTTTTGAATTAACACACTTCTTCAAATATTGGTGCATGAAAGATTTTATTGTGTTGTAGGTAAACTAATCACACATTTAACAATGTTAAATTGTTACACTACACAATCATGCAAGAGTAAGATTAAAGTCATATGTAGATTATCAAAGATGTGTGTGAGTAAACCATTATCAAATATAAAGCATTACTCATACATGTAAGCATGCTAATCAATCCTACATATGATTTATATAATCCATTTCATTGCACATTACAAGATAATGTTCAAGGCTAGACACAAAATAATGTTTTAAGATACTTGAAATTAGAATTTGGCATTGTATTTTAATATTGAAAAAATAAACATAATCATCCTTGAAATAGTTCAATGAATAGCAAACAGTTTTTTTATTTATAAATTTTTTAATTTTGAAAGACAAAAAAATGAAAACATATGTTTGTCATTTTAGTTTGTTTTTCAATTTTGTAGTTGATTTTTGATATAAAAAGGAAACATACTTTTGTTTGATTTTTATTTGTTTTACAGATTTTGTTGTTGTTTATAGTCTTTGGATAAAAACAGGAAATGAATATAAATACAAAGCTTTGAAAAATTAATAAATTCATCATTTTATACTACCGCTAGCGGTAACACTTAATGATGCGTGGTTAGTAACAGAGGTCGTGTTTCCAAGAAAAAATGTGTGTTTGTGAAATTTTTCCTCTGAATATCATTTTTCAGTGTAGAGGCTATATATTCAAGCAAAGAAATCAGATAGGAGTACAAACAATATGCGAGTTTTGTAAGTTTGGCATAGAAGTCTAAAATATTGTACTTTACTTCTATTTAGTATATGTAAATGACACTTGTTATAGAGCAAATAGTCTGAAAAGAGCATAACCATCATGACCGCAAGTTTTTCTAACCACAGAGTATGTTACTAAAGTGACCCTAGTTAAAAAAATCACTACCGCCAGCGGTAGTAGTTACCGTGCCGCGGTAATTTGTGTAAATACAAAAGCGCCTGGTTCATTCCGATTTCATTTTCCCGAGGGTTTCTTGGCTTGAGTGACCTCCTTCCACCGGCAATAGCGAGAGGTATGGTTTCTTTTTCCATTTTCCTCCTTTTTTTGGTGATTTAGAGTTGAGATTTTAGGTTAGATTAGAAGATTTCATGGAGGAGTGTGCGAATGTGTAAGAATGGTTTTAAGAAAGTGTTTGTTTGATGAGTTTTAAGCAAAATAGTTTGGATCTTGGTGTTAATGTTGAATTTTCTTAGTAGATGTGTTAAGATCTGTTAGATCCTTCATTTTGATGCAATTTTAATTTGTTTTTTAGTTTATTTAAGATGAATGGGGGAGGAAGACGAATATGGTTTCGGCCTGCTATCGCCAGCTGTAGGTTTCTAATGGCTGATTTTGGAGTTCTATTAGTGATTATAGATGATTGATTTTCATCTGTTTTAGTTAGAGAATTTTATAATTGATTGGAGGATCCAACTCAGCCAGAACTCCATGGCGGGGTGTGGTCATTTCTCCAAGTCCACGAAGTGGTGATTTCTCATGGAGATTTACAAGAGGAGTTTGGCGTGGTTGAATGTGATATGAGGTTGGATATAGTGGAGATGTTTCGCACACTACAAAATTGGACGCCTATAAACATTATTTTGCTTGGACAGGATGATGTTATGAAGTTGATTACCACGGTCACTACCTAGATGCCCGATGCATATATTATAAAGGAGATCCCTTGACATACAATCATGTAAGGCTGGTGATAAGTAGTATTTATATAACTTTTTAATCAAAATTTTTTGTAATTATTTAATATGAATTTTTCTTTTTCATGTCAATTTTAGGTTATAAGTAGTTCTTTTGTAATTATGATTCTAACTTACCATAATTTCAATTTTTGCAGAATTTTGGGAGAAATTGGTGAAATTTACAAGTCACGCCTTCGATCACGCCCGTGACCAAGGGCGTGTAACCTGAAGATCAAACCAGATTCGATGTCGCGCTGATTGAGCTAGTCCACAGCAAGTCACGCCCGTGACCAAGGGCGTGTAAACTTAGAATCTTTCCCGCAAGCCGCCGTTGAGACGAGGAGATGTCATTGAGAAGTCAACATATGTCGTGCCCGTGACCCAGATGTCACAGCCGTGACTTTCCCGCGTGATCCCTGCACACCGTCGCGCCAAAATCGAACGCACACTGCATTAAATGAAGTCATCCAAGGTTACGCCCGTGACCCAAATATCACGGGCGTGACATGTCACTTTTTACCGCGCCGTCACGTAAGACCCACGTCGCTGTCGGAACTGAGCTGAACAGGGGTTACACGCCCTGGGTCACGCCCGTGACCGAGGACGTGTAACATGAAATTTTTTTCTATAAATTCAGAGGTTCTCCTTGAGTCCAGGGTTCAGATTTTTGGGGAGGGGGAGGTGCTGCTAGAGCTGATAGTGATCTTTTTCATGTTTCTTTCATGTTTCTCTCTTTTATGCTCTCTCTTTCTGCATGTCATGCAATGCTCTAGTTTTATTTTCATGCAATAGTTTAGTGTAAGCTTGCAGACCTTAACTTTCCTAGCTTTGTAATCTTCTTTAAGGTTGTAATAGTTTTCTTAATTGAATAAAAGTTGGCAAGTTTTTCTCCATTCTCTCTTTCTTACTTAGTAATTTTTCCTTTATGAAATTTTATTTTTCTTTCTCTTTCCCCTCCACCATGATTAACTAATTCTCATTAGTGCTCGATCAAAATGATCCGAGGATGAGATAAACAAGTTATGACTTTCTAAGCTCTCTTTTTCCATTTTTGTAAACGCTTGAATTACCCTTGATTTTTAATTAGTGAGACCATATTTTCGATGTATGGTTTTCGCTTAGGTTTTCATACTTAGTTAGCCGAGAGGCTCAAAGTATGAATCGATCACTAAAGGGTAAAAAGTGTTGCACGCACCTCTCAAGAGAGGATGACGTAAATCTCTCGGATTGGAGTCAAATCTAATAGTGGGATTCACAACGTAAAACAAGTTTTAGGTAATCAATTATAGGACGAGAGTTTGGTTGATTTTTCCTAAACTTAGTTGGGCATTAACCTCGAGAGGGGCATGTTCAAGCTTTAGGAATCTCCACGGTCAAGTAGTTTAATTAAATGGAATTAGATTTATTTTTTTTCTTTCACTTGATTATTCTCACACCAAGGTGACTTTTATTGAGCACTAATCTTTTTACCATTGTTTAAACCCTACTTTTAGTTTGCAAATTTTCTCTTTTAGCTAAGTAAAGCAAAACCTCAAAATTTTAATAGATAAGATAATAGTGATTTTCCTCGAAGTAGAAGTAATCAACGCGACCCGTGGAATACGACCTTGATATTTCTAAATATCCTATACTATAGACGATAAGGTACACTTGTCTCATCGAATATAGTTTTGGAAAATATCTTTAACCCTTCGCTTCGCAAAACCCTAAATTTTTATATCAAATTTTTGGCGCTGTTGTCGAGGACTTTGCGTAGATATTTTGAAAAAAGGATAGCTAGTAAAATTATCATGTTTCTTGATATTTTATTTTGCTTTTTCTAATTTCGAAAAAATTTAAGGGTGTAATTTAAATCTTGGAAAGGGATGTTTGGGCTATCATCCCATTGCACCTCCTAGTACCGGTGAGAACCCCTCACGGGGTATATCTCGGGAAATCCAAGACTAACTTAATCTGCCTAAAGAAAAAAAATATAATAATCAAGTTTTCCTCTTTCATTATTTATAGTTTTATTTTTCTCTCTTTTCTCTTTTACTCTTTCTTCTTTCCCTTTTTCCTTTTTAGTGTACGACCCGAGATAGCACTTCGAATATTCCTTTTGATCCAGAGATACAATTATTATTCGAAGAGTCGATCGGGGACACTAACGCAGCTAACTATTTTAGTGTACGACCCGAGATAGCACTTTTAGTTTTATGTTTCTTTCCCTTTTTCGCGGTGTCGCCGTTCTCGTGATCAGGAAATACAATTATTATTCGAAGAGTCGATCGGGGACAATAACGCAGCTAATATGGATCCCAATCTTAATCTTCCTAATCCTAACGCGCCCAATCCTAATGAGGCCGCGCAACGGACCATGTCCTATTATGCGCAGCCGAATCTGGAAGACAAACAGTCAAGTATTATTCCCACCGCAGTGGCAAACAATAACTTTGAGATCAAGTCCAGCATCATACAAATGGTGTAGCAATCAATGACCTTCGATGGTCAGCCAGACGAAGATCCAAATTGTCATATTTCTAATTTTCTCAAAATTTACGACACGTTTAAAATCGATGGCGTCACTGATGACATCATTCGATTACGTCTTTTTCCTTTTTCTTTGCGGTCTAGGGCCAAGCAGTGGTTGGGCTCACTTCCTAGGGAGTCCATCACTATATGGGCCGCTATGGCGGAAAAATTTGTCACTAAATATTTCCCGCATGCAAAGACCGCCAAAATGCGAACAGATATTGCGTCATTTATGCAAATCAACTCAGAGACTCTCTATGATACATAGGAGCGCTTCAAGGAGCTTTTGCGTAGATGCCCTCACCACGCAATTCCCACTTGGCAACAAGTGCAAACCTATTATAATGGCTTGAATTTCCAAACTAAGCAAATGATTAATGCGGTTGCCGGGGGTATATTAAATAGGAAAATCCAGGAGGCCGCTCAAGAGCTTTTTGAGGAAATGTCCATGAATGCGTACCAATGGAATATGCCCCGAGCTAGGCCTAGCAAGCCAGCCGGAATTTTTGAAATAGACGCAAATGCAAATTTAGCTTTACAAGTCGAGCACTTAACAAAGCAAGTGGCGAATATGTCTTCTTCCTCCGCCACTCCTCCTTGCGCTAATAATATTTTAATTGAAGATCGGGTTGACTACATGGGAAATCCACCTCGACCTTCCTATAACCCGAACTCCGCTCCATACAACAACACCTACAATGCGGGTTATAGGAACCACCCAAATTTCTCATGGAGCAACCAAGGAAATGCTCACCATCCTTTAAATTTGAATCAACATCCTAATCAACTTCTTAACTTAAGTCCCCCTCCAAAGTTTAATCCGCCCGGTTTTCAACCACAACAACAAAAGCTCTCTCCGCTTGAAGAGGTCTTTGCAAAATATGTTGCTACAAATGAAATGAACATCCGGAACCTTACCAGATCGATCAAAAATTTAGAGAATCAAGTGGGCCAGCTCGCAAAGATGTTCTCCGAGCGTCAGCAAGGAGCACTACAGGGAAATACGGAGCCAAATCCAAGGGAGAGCGTGAACGAGATTACACTCCGAAGCGGGAAGGAGGTGGTTTCAAAATAGGACGAACCCAAGGTAACTTCTTCTCTTCCTCCTGCTTCTATTTTTTCTTCGAATTTGCCAGCTACGCTAGCTTTGCACTCTTCTAGTTCTAATATTCTGTATCCGTCTAAATTTAGGAGTGAGTGCGCCGAGAAAAATTACAAAACAAATTTAGAGATTTTAAAACAAATTCATATTAATGTACCCTTCTGCGAGGCTATCTCTCAAATGCCGAAGTATGCAAAATATCGTAAGGAGTTGTTCTCCAATAAGAAGAAATTAGAAGATATTTCGCATATTTTCTTAAACGCAGAATGCTCCGCGGTTATACTCAACAAATTGCCTCAAAAAGCAAATGACCCGGGACGGTTCTCCATCTCGTGTCTATTTGGCAATTAGTTAGTAAAACACGCCTTAGCGGATCTTGGAGCAAGCATCAATCTCATGCCTTTTTCGTTATTCAAAAAGTTAGGTCTAAGAAATCCTAGCCCCACTCGAATGGGTATTCAATTAGCGGACCGTTCATTAAAATATCCGCTAGGGATAGTGGAGGATGTGCTCGTTAAGGTTGACAAGTTCATCTTCCAGGTGGACTTTGTCATTCTTGACATCGGAGAGGATGATGAAGTACCCCTCATACTCGGCCGCCACTTCCTTGCCACCTCCCGCGCTATTATCGACGTAAGTAACAGAAAGCTCCTCCTACGGGTGAGAGACGATGAAGTTACTTTTAGTATAAATCCCTCGATGCGAAACACCTTAGAGAATGATGATTCATGCTTCTATTTAGAAGAATGTTTTGAGAACGAGTATTATTCACTTCCCGAGTTAGTCTCCGCATCGAGTCATGATTCTGAGCTCGCTGAATTGTTTAGAAGAAGAAGTCTCTCGCACCACACTACCCGAACCATTGTTTTTAGAAAAATTAAAAATCAAAACTTCATATGAAGAGCCACCCGTTTTAGAATTAAAACAACTCCCTCCTCACCTAAAATATCTATTTTTAGAAATAGAGTCTAAGGTACCCGTTATCGTTTCATCCAAACTTGTCGATTCAGAAATTTCTGAATTGACTATAGTCTTAAGCAAGCACCCCCACGCAATTGCGTGGCAAATATTGGATATCAAGGGTATTAACCCTTCCTTCTGCACTCACAAAATCTTCCTCGAGCAATGCGGTCCAGCCTCAACAACGACTAAACCTGAATATGAAAGAAGTCATTAAGGCTGAAGTTATCAAACTTCTAGACGCGGGAATCATCTACCCGATATCGGATAGTACTTGGGTTAGCCCGGTACAAGTCGTGCCGAAGAGAGGCGGCATAACGGTAGTAGCGAATGAAAATAATGAATTGATCCTAACCCGTACCGTTACGGGTTGGCGGATGTGCATCAATTATCAAAAACTAATTGATGCCACTCGTAAGGATCACTTCCTGTTACGTTTTATCGATCAAATTTTAGAGCGCCTTTCAGGTCACTCCTACTACTATTTTCTCGATGGTTTATTGGGATATTTTCAAATCCCTATTTCGCCCGACGACCAAGAGAAAACAACATTAACTTGTCCCTTTGGCACATTCGCTTATAGAAGGATGTCATTTGGTCTTTGTAACATGCTGGCTACTTTTCAAAGATGTATGTTGGCGATATTCGACGAGTTAATAGAGGAAGTGATGGAAGTCTTTATGGACGACTTTTTCGTTTTCGGAAATTCTTTTCAAAATTGTTTAAAAAATCTCGAGCGCGTGCTACAACTTTCTGAGGAAACAAATTTAGCTCTTAGTTTGGAGTAATGTCATTTTATGGTCAAAGAAGGACTAGTCCTCGGCCATAAAATATCAGGCGAAGGGATCGAGGTCGATAGGGCCAAGATCGAAGTAATTGAAAAACTCCCCCTCCAACGAATGTAACAGCTATTAGATGTTTCCTAGGTCACGCAGGGTTTTATCGGCGCTTTATCCAAAAAATTTCCAAAATCACGAAGCCGTTAAACCATCTTCTCGAGAAAGAATCTTCCTTCCTTTTTAACAACGAATGTCATTTGGCCTTTAAACTTATTAAAGAAAAGCTTATAAATTATCCGATTATAGTTGTGCCGGATTGGTCGCTACCCTTTGAAATCATGTGCGACGCGAGTGGTATTGCGGTAAGCACCGTATTAGGTCAACAGGTGAGTAAGTATTTACACCCAATTTATTATGCCAGCAAGACACTCACGTCGGCACAAGCGAACTACACCACTAAGGGCGTGTAACCTGAAGCTCAAACCAGATTTGATGTCGCGCTGATTGAGCTAGTCCATAGCAAGTCACGCCCTCGGTCACGCCCATGACCAAGGGCGTGTAAACTTAGAATCTTTCCCGCAAGTCGCCATCGAGACGTGGAGATGTCGTCGAGAAGTCAACATAAGTCATGCATGTGACCCAGATGTCATGGTCGTGACTTTCCCGCGTGTTCCCTGCACACCGCCGCGCCGAAATTGAACCCACGCTGCATTAAATGAAGTCATCCAAGGTCACGGCCGTGACCCAAATATCACAGGCGTGACATGTCACTTTTCGCCGCACCATCACGCAAGACCTACGTCGCTGTCGGAACTGAGCTGAACAGGGGTTACACGCCCTGGGTCACGCCCGTGACCGAGGGCGTGTAACATGATTTTTTTTTTATAAATTCAGAGGTTTTCCTTGAGTCCAGGGTTCAGAATTTTGGGGAGGGGGAGGTGCTGCTAGAGATGATAGTGAGCTTTTTCATGTTTCTTTCATGTTTCTCTCTTTTATGTTTTCTCTTTCTTCATGTCATGCAATGTTCTAGTTTTATTTCCATGCAATAGTTTAGTGTAAGCTTGTAACCCTTAACTTTCCTAGCTTTGTAATCTTCTTTATGGTTGTAATAGTTTTCTTAATTGAATAAAAGTTGGCAAGTTTTTCTTCATTCTCTCTTTCTTACTTTGTAATTTTTCCTTTATCAAATTTTATTTTTCTTTCTCTTTCCCCTCAACCATGATTAACTAATTCTCATTAGTGCTCGATCGAAATGATTCGAGGATGAGATTATCAAGTTATGACTTTCTAAGCTCTCTTTTTCCATTTTGTAAACGCTTGAATTACCCTTGATTTTTAATTAGTGAGACCATATTTTCAATGTATAGTTTTTGCTTAGGTTTTCATACTTAGTTAGCCGAGAGGCTCAAAGTATGAATCAATCACTCAAGGGTAAAGAGAGTTGCATGCACCTCTCGAGAGAGGATGACGTAAATCTCCCGGATTTGAGTCAAATCCAATAGTGGGGTTCACTGCGTAAAGCAAGTTTAGGTAATCAATTATAGGATGAGAGTTCGATTGATTTTTCCTAAACTTAGTTGGCCATTAACCTCGAGAGGGGCATGTTCAAGCTTTAGGAATCTCCACGGTCAAGTAGTTTAATTAAACAGAATTAGATTTATTTTTTTCTTTCACTTGATTATTCTCACTCCAAGGTGACTTTTGATTGAGCACTAATCTTTTTACCATCGTTTAAACCCTACTTTTAGTTTGCAAATTTTCTCTTTTAGCTAAGTAAAGCAAAACCTCAAAAATTTAAAAGATAAGATAATAGTGATTTTCCTAGAAGCAGAAGTAATTAACGTGCTCTGTGGAATACAACCTTGGTATTTATAAATATCATATACTATAGATGATAAGGTACACTTGCCTTCATCGAATATAGTTTTGGAAAATATCTTTAGCCCTTCGCTTTCGAAAACCCTAAATTTCTATATCAGCTGGGGACACACGAATGATCGCGGGTCAGCTTAGTGTGGTCACTTATCATATATTGGAGGGAATCTCATTTGATGTGGTTGATCTTCTCCTATCCATGATTGTACAACCTCGGGTTCGCCCAGAGCCAGAAAACGGGATCAAGCCGGGGTCAAGCTTCAATAGGAAGAAGACTAGCGCGGCAGAAGTCCTTCATGGACTACTCGTGGCGAGAGCCGCGCGAGCGCGAGTAGGCCAGAGCAGCTAGTGGGGCTCTCACAGACCACTCACATGTAGTGCCCTCGTACGAGAGCGAGCAAGAAGTCTAGCGCGGCAGCATTCCTTCATGTACTACTCGCGGCGAGAGCCACGCGAGCGCGAATAGGCCAGAGTTGCGAGGGGCACTCTCACGGGCCACTCACTACAAGAGTTAAGCGAACGGGCCGGATAGCGAGTGGCTCCCTTACGGGCCACTCGCGAGTTGGTGCTCGCCCGAGGCTCGGCGAGTGGTGCCTGGAAGGACCACTCGCTCGACAAAGGGGGCTAGAGGTGAAATTACCCCTCTACCCATGGTGGCCTGCCGTTAGCCCCTCCAAACAGCGGAGTTTGGCTGTTAGCAGGCCAAGTTGGGGTGTGTTTAGTAAAACTAAAAGGCGGAATTCCGCTATTAACAGACCACGAGCAAAAAACTATAAATAGTCCTTGAAGGGAACCTTGGGAAGAGATTCCAATCTCAGATTCTGAGCTTCTTCCTCCCTAGGCTACTTTGGTTTTGCTCTCTAGCTCTCCAAGGTGCCCAGTCTCAGCTTTGGCTTGGGAGGGGAAGCGCTCAACGATCTTACGGGTTTATGGTGGGACTTCCTCGCTGCGACTAAGCTCTAAGTCTAGTTCTGAATCTCCAGTCTGCTCTTTCTGAGGGATCAGTAAGGGCTAGCCGCCCCTCAACTCGTTGAGGGCCTGAGCTTCACAAGAGACCGAGAAATCGGTTTCAACATTTTTGGTGCGGTGAGCGTGGAGTGTGGCTGGTCCAAGAAAGTTCCAAGGAAGGGACATGGCAGGAGATGAAGAGCAGAGCGAGGAATTTTGCGGGTCACCCCCGGTGGTGACGCCGAGGATGTTCATGGACTTCCGGAAAGAAGTCCTCGACACCCTCGAGTTCGCAGTCGCAGCATTGCGAAGCGAGTTTGTGACCCCTGCGGCTCAGGCGTTCCATCCTCCGGCAGCGGCTGGCGAGAATGCCCTGGGAGGAAGGACTGGAAAGGAGGTGGTCGGGGGGTCAGTGCAAGACCTGGAGGGGCGAGTTTTGTTCGCAAGACTGGCGAGCTCGGTGCCGGCGAGCATGGGGCAGGCGAGTGCGGGGGAGGCGAGCGCGGGGCAGGCGAGTGCGGGGAAGGCGAGCGTGGGGGAGGCGAGCACGGTACAGGCGAGTGCGGTCCCGATGGGCGCGGCGCCCGTAGGAGCATCTCCGGCGAGTGTGACTCTCACGAGCATGGCACCGGCGAGCTCAAGCCTGGCGAGAGAGCTCCGGGGGCGAGTGGGGAAGGAAAGGATGGAAGGTGGAGGGATCCCCTTTTGCGAGCTAGTGCTTTCCGCACCCATTCCAGAAGGGTTCAGGGAATGGGATAGGGTCTAATACCACGGCAGCGACGACCCTGTCCAGCACCTGCAGTCTTTCGAGGACTCAGTTACTATCAGGCCGATGTCGGATGCCTTTAAGTGTCGGCTCTTCGCAATCACCCTAAAAGAGAAGGCCAGGGACTGGTTCCATCAACTCCCTGCGGGATCGGTCTACGCATTTGAAGACTTGCGTAGAAGTTTCTTGTTGCGATTTTCGACTTCATAGAAGAGGAAGAAGGACACTAAGTCCCTCTTCAAGGTGAAGCAGGAGCCCAAGGAGTCGTTGGCTCACTATGTGAATCGGTTCCAGGAGGAGGTACTACTCACCCAGGAGATGCCCGGGTTTGCCCTCCAGCTCGCCTTCACGGTGGGTGAAAGTGGAGGTTAGATCTTAATGTTACTCTAGAGGGGGGGGGGGGGGGGGGGGGGTGAATAGAGTATTAAAACTTTTTATTAGTTTTATTGCGGAATTGAAAATACTTATGTATATATATTTGTATATTGAGTGAGTAATAAAAAACAAGCACAAAGAAGGCACACAGCACAAACACAGAAAAGTAAAACAATCACAGAGGACACACGGAGCTATAGTAGTTGCCCAATTAATATGGGTACGTCTACTCTTCTACCACCCTTGGTAGGAATCCACTAGGATTTTTGATCAGGTGCCCTAACACCAATGAGCTTTTGATAAGGTGCCCAAAAACCAAGCAGGATTTTTTGATCAGGTGTCTTGCCACCAAGAGGTAAACTTTTGAAGGGAGTTTTAACCCTTTACATAATAGAATAAAGAGAGGTTTAGATTGTTCTTCTCTGTCAATATGCTGAGAGAAGACTAGTGGATGTTGATGTAGAAAAGGCTCCCTCTGTCTGATATGAGAGTGTTTGACAGTAGATTGACTGGAAGCTTTCTTTTGAATGTATGAGCAGATCTTCCTGTAGCTGATAGATCTGAGAGAATTACTCCTTTAGATTTTTATTGCTCTTTTGATGATCTGAACTTGCAGCAAAGACTGAGAGAGTATTGTTGAAGATGTTCTCAGTAAGTAAGAGCTGCTAGAGGAAGAAGAAAATCTGTGTGCTTTTTGTTCTTCTTTTTCTTCCTGTCTTTCTCCTTTCCTTTTCTCTATACAGCTTTCTGAAAAATATGTTCTGTGATTTTTTTTGTCATGTGCTAAACTATGGAAGTATTATCTGTTGTATCTTCTTCCTGTTTTTCTTTTGAAAATCTCTGACAGACATTAAATGCAAATCCCTTATATTAAGGAATATAATATATCTGAAAAGATATTTTGAAACTGCAAATCTGCTACGCCGATTTCCTTTTTCCTTTTCCATGGATATGTCATTTTCCAAGAAATGTCAACGGCTATAATCTTTATATAATAAAAGGAAATATATTATCCTTACTTATCTGATATAAAAGAGTCGTTGTTGTAGTCGATCTGAGTTCAGAGAATGAAATGATATGATCTGTCTGAAACTTTCTGAACTTAAATAAGAATTCTTCGATCTGAATAAAATTCATCGATCTCAATAATTTTTGTCGAGCACAATATTTAGTTTGTTGACCTCAATTGAATCTTGCTGGAAGAATTAAATTATTTGAGCTGAGAAGATATTTCGTCGAGCTCAGAGCTGTGTTCGTCGATCTGAAGATATTCGTCGAACGCTGATTCGTCGACCGCTGAACCGCTGAGATTGAAGATCATTGACCGCTGAGACGCTGAGCCGCTGAGACGAGCTTGAAGCAAGTCGTTCGTCGAACACAGAATGTAAGACGTTCGTCGAACGCAGAGAGCAGTTCGTCGAACGCAGTGTGGAGTTCGTCGAACGCGGAATTTGAATGAATTCTTGAGTTCTAAAAGCCTAAACTCTTGACCCATAAACTATACATTGGGGTCAACTTGATCCTAGTCAACAGATAGTGATCCTAGCCCAAATTAGAAATAGGGTTGTTCCAATAGTGGGGCTGAGGGAGAGTTTCTTCAAGATGGGATTGAAGAGAAAGGCCCCCGTCTCTTACGAGGAGTTGATGGAGAGGGTGGCGGAGAAAATCGAAAGTGAGGAGGCCAATCCAGAGCTCACTAGGATGAAAGTGAGGTTAGATCTTAAATTAACTCTAGAGGGGGGTGAATAGAGTATTAAAACTTTTTATTAGTTTTATTGTAGAATTGAAAATACTGATATATATATGTGTGTGTGTGTACCCAAGTGATTTAAAAGAAACTGAAAATAAAACATAGCACAAGCACAGAAAAGTAATGCAATCACAGAGGACACAAGGAGCTATAGTAGTTCCCCAATAAATCTGGGCACGTCTACTCTTCTACCACCCTTGGTAGGAATCCACTAGGATTTTTGATCAGGTGTCCTAACACCAATCAGCTTTTGATAAGGTGCCCAAAAACCAAGCAGGATTTTTTGATCAGGTGTCTTGCCACCAAGAGGTAAACTCTTGAAGGGAGTTTTAACCCTGTACAAGAGGGGATAGAAAAGTTAGAATGTTCTTCTCTGTCAACAATCTGAGAGAAGACTCTAGTTGATGTTTATGTAGAAAAGCTCCTCTGTCTGATATGAATTTGTTTGACAATTGAATGGCTGGAAGCTTTCTTTTGAATGAATGATCTTCCTGTGTAGCTGATTAAACTAAGAGAACAAGTTCTTCAGTTTGTTGTTGCTCTTTTGAAGATCTAAACTTGTAGCAAAGACTGAGAGATGAATGTAGATGTTCTCAGAAAATGAATGCTGATAGAGGAAGAAGAAGATATGTGTGTTTTTTGTTCTTCTGTTTCTTCCTGTCTTTCTTTTCCTTTCTTTTTCTCTATACAACAATTCTGATATGTTATGTATATTTCTTGTCGTGTACAAACTATGGAAGTATAATCTGCTGTATCTTCTTCCTTTTTCTTTTTTGAAAATCTCTGACAGATTTTAAATGCAAATCCCTTATATTAAGGAATATAATATTCTGAAGAGATATTTTGAAACCGCAAATCTGCTGCATCATTTTCCTTTTTCCTTTTCCATGGATAAGTCTTCCTTTTCCATGGATATGTCCTTTTCCAAGAATATGTCAACGGCTATAATCTTTAAATAATAAAAGGAAATATATTATCCTTACTTATCTAATATAAAAGAGTTGTTGCTGTAGTCGATCTGAGTTCAGAGAATGAAATAATATAATCTTCCTGAAATTAAATCTGTTGTATTGCAATTTTCGTCGATCTCAAGAATTTTCGTTGAACACAATATTTAGTTCGTCGACCTCAATTGAATCTTGCTGGAAGAATTAATTTAGTTGAGCTGTGAAGAACTTTCGTCGATCTGAAGGTATTCGTCGAACGTAGAGCTGAGTTTGTCGAACGGAAGGATTCGTCGACCGCTGAGCTGAATAATTTCGTCGACCGCTGAACTAAATAATTTCGTCGACCGCTGAGAGGTTGAGCCGCTGAGACGGGCTTGAAGCAATCTGTTTGTCGAACGCAGAATATAAGCCGTTCGTCGAACGCAGAGAGCAGTTCGTCGAACGCAGTGTGGAGTTCGTCGAACACAGAATCTGAATGATTTCTTGAGTTCTAACAGCCTAAACACTTGACCCATAGATTATACATTGGGGTCAACTTGATCCTAGTCAACTGATAGTGATCCTAGCCCAAATCAGAAATAGGGTTGTTACAACAATCTCCCCCTATTTGGGTTAGGACACTATTTGACAAAAACTTAAAACAAACAAAACAATAGAGCATATATATATCTGATATTTTTTAAATATTTCATCAGATATAGAATAAAAAATACTCCGAGTTATGAAACATTTCAATGAAAATAAAATTGATAAAAACAAACAATCAGAACCTTTGATTTTCTCTGAAATTTGCTTTCTGAATTCTGAAATCTGATTGTCTGAACTGAGTTCTTGCTTTTCTCTGACTTGATTGTCTAAGTTGTATTTGATGTGTCTGAACTTGATGTCTGAGCTATATTTGCTATATTTCAGCTTTCTGAAATTGTTGATCTGAACATCTGTTTATAATCTGAATATGCTATCTGTCATAACTGAAATCTGCAGCATCTTCCACTAAATCTGCAAACTGCTGTTATGTATTTCAAGAACTGAAAAAATGTTTCTTCATACAGCATTTCCTCTTGATAAAAACAACTCCCCCAATTATAAAGGAGTTTCTTCAGCTTTCTCCCTCTGCCTAGTTCATAGAACAACTCCCCCTGAGCAACTACATCAAATGGAGCTTGTTCATAGAACTTCTCCCCCTGCCTAGTTTCAGGAAGGCCTGAAGCTAGGCCCCTTGAAGAAGGGACATTTGATGGAGGTAGGGAAGAATGCAAACTGATTTCCAGAAATTTGATCTGATAATGTTGTTGCATTCTTTGTCTTAAGGGTGTGTACCCATTCCTTTATTACTGCTACTGATAGTTTGATCCCAATTGAATGTCCTCTAGTATCAGTTGAGGTCTCTGATAGTTTGATACCAATTGAATACCAATTGAGAGTGACCTTGATACCTGTAAAATGTCTCTGGTAGAGGTGGTGTTCCTCTCCTTATTTAATAGGTTAGTTCCAACAATGCATAGACTCTTCTATTTTATGAGAAGGTTTGTTATAAACCCTATATGCTTTATTAGAAGGAAAATATATAGAATGAACAGATATATAGAATGAACAGATAGTAAAATTAAGTTATTCTTTTGAAAGCATTTAATCATAAATTACCAAATTTCTTCTTCTTTTAATTTCTCTTCTTCTTTTAATTTTCCTAGATTTTGTTTCAATAGGATTCTAAGGATTTTTTTTATAGATAACCTTTTACTAGCTTTGAATTGCTATAGCTGTTAATGGATTCTAAGAAATTTTTTGATAGAGAATCTTTTATTAGCTTTGAATTGCTATAGCTGTTAATGTATTCTGAGGAATTTTTATCTTCTCAAAAATAAATTGCATGATACCTTCCTTCTTACAGAATTCTCTTATCAGAAGAGATTCAAAACTCAGTTCCATGATCATTTCTGATCAATGTAACTAGAGTAGAATACTTAAATCTTGATGATCCTGAGAAAGCCTGTAGGAACATGAAGTTATCTGACTTTGTTTTTAACATAGAAAATTCAATTAAATCCTATAACTTTTTGTTGATTACAATTGGAGTTAAAAATATTTTCAATAGGTTTAAGCATTGCCTTATAGTTAATTATATTGGCCTTATCTGTTAAGGTATTACCAAAATGAATTGATATTGGCCTTTGTATCGGATAAGTGTTTTACTAATTGAAAATTTCTTTTACCAATTGAAATTTTGATTTCTGATAACAATTGAAATCTTTAAAATCTGATTTCTGATACTAATTGAAAGTTTTCTTTTATAATCATTAAAATATATGTTTGATACTAATTTAAATTTTTCTTGATAATCATTAAGATATATGTTTGATAACTATTATGATTTTGTCGATCTCTGATTAAGGAATAGTTATATTTGTTTTCTGTGTTTAGAGTTTGTTGAAATTTGATTTGTTGAGCTCTGATTATAAGAAAATTATGTTTAATTTCTATCTTCAGCTTTCGTCGATCTACGTTCAAAGAAGTAATTTGATTTCGTCGATCTTTGTTTGACGAAAATTGTTGAACACATAAAATTTTAACAGTTTTTATTAAGTTTTCTGATACTTCTTTTTCTTTAGTATAGACAATTTTTATAGATGTAGTTGGACTAATTTTATTTTGAATATGAGATATATTAGATGAATGTCTTAAGCTATGTTTGCTGCCATTTAATCTGGCATTTTTAGTGCTTGTAATATTCATTAATTTGATATTTCTTTCATTAAGAGTTTGTTCAAAGATTTCAGCTTTAGTTGAATTATTTTTCAAAAAATTAATTTGTTCTTCTGAAGTTTTTAAATCTTCTTTAGGTTCAGAAGTTAAATTGTTTATATCTTCTGTGAGATTTTTGTTTTCTTTCTCAGATTTAATTAAATCTAAGCAGAGAATTTTAAAATCATCTTTGAAATCAGTGGAATTAAAATCAAGGTTAGATATTACCTGGTCTGCATCATTTTCAGATTCTAATTCTGATTCTTCTAAATTGTTTGCTGAGGCATTGATAGCCATCATACAGAAGTTCTTTTCTTCTTCATCATCCTCATCATCACTGGAACTGGATGAAGATGCATGATCTGAATCATTGTATGAGTCATATATGGCCATCAAGCACTGATCTTTGTCATTTGTATTATTTTCATCTTCAGATGAACTTGATGATGACTTTGACTCTTCTGCAGAACTCTTATTTCCATCAGATTCACATTCTGCATTTGAGTTGTGGTTTGACCAATATATGGCCATCATGTAGAATGTTATAGCTTTTTGTTCTTCTTCTTCTTCTTCACCTTGACTAGATGATGGTTCTGTATCATAAATACAGAAAGTGGAAGAAGGTTCAGCTACCATCCTTGTGAAGGAATTCCAAATGTCTCTTGCTGAAGTGCAATCAGCAACTCTTTGATAAATGTCATTTGACATTGATTGAGCTAATATGTCCATAGCTTTGGCATCAACACTTTTCAGCACCTTTTGAGCATTTGTTGATGTTGATGAAGTTGAAGGTCCTGTCAAAATGACATTGAAAATATCTTCATCAATAGAATTCATGTATAACCTAATCCTTACTTTCCATAATGCAAACTTATTTAGATTGCACATAGGAGGTCTTGTGCTTGAATAATCTTTGTTTTGTGCCATGAGTTTAAAAAAACTCTGAAAGAATTTAAGATCTAATTGATCTTTGTGATTCAGGTGTTAGCCTGTAAAGAATCAACTACCCTCTGATACCAATTGAAAGTGAGGTTAGATCTTAAATTAACTCTAGAGGGGGGGTGAATAGAGTATTGAAACTTTTTATTAGTTTTATTGCGGAATTGAAAATACTGATATATATATATATGTAGCCAAGTGATTTAAAAGAAATTGAAAACAAAACACAGCACAAGCACAGAAAAGTAATGCAATCATAGAGGACACAAGGAGCTATAGTAGTTCCCCAATAAATCTGGGTACGTCTACTCTTCTACCACCCTTGGTGGGAATCCACTACGATTTTTGATCAGGTGTCATAACACCAATCAGCTTTTGATAAGGTGCCCAAAAACCAAGCAGGATTTTTTGATCAGGTGTCTTGCCACCAAGAGGTAAACTTTTGAAGGGAGTTTTAACCCTGTACAAGAGAGGATAGAAAAGTTAGAATGTTCTTCTCTGTCAACAATCTGAGAGAAGTCTCTAGTGGATGTTTATGTAGAAAAGCTCCTCTGTCTGATATGAATTTGTTTGACAGTTGAATGGCTGGAAGCTTTCTTTTGAATGAATGATCTCCCTGTGTAGCTGATTAAACTGAGAGAACAAGTTCTTCAGTTTGTTGTTGCTCTTTTGAAGATCTAAACTTGTAGCAAAGACTGAGAGATGAATGTAGATGTTCTCAGAAAATGAATGTTGCTAGAGGAAGAAGAAGATATGTGTGTTTTTTGTTCTTCTGTTTCTTCATGTCTTTCTTTTCCTTTCTTTTTCTCTGTACAACAATTCTGATATGTTCTGTATATTTCTTGTCGTGTACAAACTATGGAAGTATAATCTGATGTATCTTCTTCCTTTTTCTTTTTTGAAAATCTCTGACAGATATTAAATGCAAATCCCGTATATTAAGGAATATAATATTCTGAAGAGATATTTTGAAACTGCAAATCTGTTGCGCCGTTTTCCTTTTTCCTTTTCCATGGATATGTCCTTTACCAAGAATATGTCAATGGCTATAATCTTTAAATAATAAAAGGAAATATATTATCCTTACTTATCTGATATAAAAGAGCCGTTGTTGTAGTCGATCTGAGTTCAGAGAATGAAATAATATAATCTTCCTGAAATTAAATCTGCTGTATTGCAATTTTTGTCGATCTCAAGATTTTCATCGAACACAATATTTAGTTCGTCAGCCTTAATTGAATCTTGCTAGAAGAATTAATTTAGTTGAGCTGTGAAGAACTTTCATCGATCTGAAGGTATTCGTCGAACGCAGAGCTGAGTTCGTTGAACAGAAGGATTCGTCAACCGCTGAGCTGAATAATTTCGTCGACCGCTGAACTGAATAATTTCGTCGACCGCTGAGACGCTGAGCCGCTGAGACGAGCTTGAAGCAAGCCGTTCATCGAACGCACAATGTAAGTCGTTCGTTGAACGTAGAGAGCAGTTCGTCGAACGCAGAGAGCAGTTCGTCGAATGCAGTGTGGAGTTCGTCGAACGCAGAATCTGAATGATTTCTTGAGTTCTACCAGCCTAAACACTTGACCCATAGACTATACATTGGGGTCAACTTGATCCTATTCAACAGATAGTGATCCTAGCCCTAATCAGAAATAGGGTTGTTCCAACACAGGAGGCTAGCAAACCTCATTGAGCTGGAGGTCAGGCATCGGGAGGTGCGGAGAAGGGAAGAGCCTCGGGCCCCGGAGGGGTGATGGAGGCAGCAGGGTGGAGGAATGCAAGGTCAAGGGAGAGGTTATGCCCCGGGAGGGGCTAACTTCCATGGGGGACAGGGAAGACCCCATCAGTTGGGATGGAGACAAGGTCCAAGGCAAATTCCCCCCCCCCCCCCCCCCCCCCCCCCCCCCCCCCCGCGCCTTAGCAGGCCATGGCCACCAGGCGAGGGAGGGGAGGAAGAGGAAGGAGAGAAGGGGCAAGAGCAGAAGCAGGAGCAAGAAGGAGAAGGGGGAATAGTGCGGCAGAGGCAGAGAGGGGAGAGGTGACGTTGCCATACTATAACTTCCACGATGAGGAAGGTCACGCGACGGCCACTTGCCTGGAATTCTTAGAGACGAAGAGGGCCAGAGTGTCGGCGTTGCGGCAACAGCAGTAGGTGAGGATTGAGGAGGTCCTACCTCGGGAGGATAAGGAGGAAAGGAGTGAGGATAAGGTCGATTTGGGGACCCGGGGAGGGATCAGAGTGATCCATGGGGTGTAGGGGTTGAGGCAGCCCGCAAGGCGAGCCTCCATACCATCTACCGCCGGAGTGTGGCTTCGACATCCACGGCTCCACCCCCGGCAGAAAAAAATACTTTCCCTCAAAGGGACATGCCGGGTCATGAGGACCCTGTTGAAAATGTTGAAGTGGAAGTTTGTGAAGTTGGCGGTCTGGGGGGGGGGGGGAGACCATGCGCTTTGTTCTAATCGCGCGGTCTTGCGGTCTCCTCTGGCGGTCTGACCTCTTTGGTCTAGCCGCAGGCTTCTCGGTGTGACCGTTGTTCTTCTGTCCAAGGGTGCCGAGGTGAGGCCACGCGGTCTGGTCATGTGACCGCATGGCGAGCTGGAGTAACCGCGCTGTCTGGTGCTTGTGACCGCGTGGTGCGGGCAGCCCGGTCTGGTGGCTGTCCGGTTTCTTTGTGGTGCGCGTGGACTAAGGTCTTCTTAGTCGCGCGGTCTCCGGGTTGTGTTCGCATGGTTGGTCCTTCGGCGATCAGCTGGCATATGCGGTTGCAGGTGGTTGATCGACTTGGCGGGCTGTTGCCCTAGTCAGTCTGGTGTGTTCGCGTTCTCTGGAGGAGGTCGGGTGGCGAACACAGGTGGTGAGTGTCATGACCGGGCGAGTTGTCATGATCGCGCGGCTTATGTTGAAGTCGGCGAGCTCACTAAGCAGGAGGATCTTTTGCTGATTGCGCGGGTTGACCGGTATGGTCGCACGGTCAAGGGTGGTGACTATCTCATAGGGCGGTGATTGGATCAGGTCGCTCGCCTATAAATAGGATTCACTGTAGCAGCAAATACATAGCACCAAGTGTAAGATGAGCTCGCGACTTGTTCTTGCGGTCTCTTGTTTGTGACCGACCGGTTAGCTGATCGAACTTGTTTTGTGCACCTTCTGCGGATTGTGTGGGTAGCAGCGGTCACCTACTCTTCTGAAGGTGTTCGGGCGGTCTCGCGGCTTAAAGTGCGGTTGCTGGAGTTCGGGAGGATCAGTGGAGTCTGGGAGTTCGCGTGGTTCTTAGTTGGTGTTGTTCAAATTGCAGGCAGGAAGTTTAGGTGATCTGGTTTTCTAGCTGGGCGGATTGTCAAGTCGGGCGGTTAGGTGGTCTCGAGGTGTCAGACCGCTGGTTTTCTTTTTTAGCTATTTTCTCTTCTGTTTTTTGTGTACTGGCGAAATCATGTCTCGCCATGTGTACCTTGCCCTGTAAAGAAGAATTTTGCTTATCAATAAAGATTGTGTTTGCTTCATGTGCTTCTGGTTGTTTGGCTTGAATTTTTAGTTATTCTATTCCTGCTCACTCCTAGATCTACGGAAAATTTCACATGGTATCAGAGGTAGGTTGGAGTGGATAGAGCAGTGAATAACTAAAGTTGTCATCGCCTTTGTGAAGAAGGAACCAGTGGTAGAGCCATGGAAGCAAGGGGTCTTGGAATTGAGATGGTTACATCGACTAACTTCAAGAAGTGGAAGTCGTGTATGCAAAGTTATCTTGTGGGTGAGGACCTCTGGGAGGTGGTTGGAGGAGAGAGCCCGGAGGAAGTTATCTTGATTGGGTATAACAGTCATGAGGTGAGGAACTGGAGGCGGATTAATGCCAAAGCAGTGTTCGCCCTGAAGCGGGCAATATCACCTGACCTGTTTGATCACATCTTGGGGTGTGCATCAGCTGCAGAGATCTGGAGAGCCCTGGATGGGCTGTTTAACAAAAAGAATGTGGCAAGACTTTAATTTCTGGAGAATGAGCTGGCCAGATCGGCTAAAGGTGACCTTTCTATCTCTACGTTTTTCTTGAAGATGATGAACTTGTGCGCCGAGATTTCAGCGCTGGATCCTGATGAGCCAATTTCTGAGGCGAAGCTGAAGAGGCACATCATCCGTGGCTTACGGAAGTAGTATGCTGTCTTTGTGACGTCGATGCAGGTTTGGGCAAATCAGTCGTCTCTGCTGGAGCTGGAAAATCTGCTTGCTTTGCAGGAGAGTCTGACAAGGCAGATGGCGGGGGTGTCAGTGTCTGGGGGAGATGGCGAAGTTCTCTTCACGGGAAAGAAAAAGAAGTGGGATAAGAAGAAGACTGCTGGAGGAGGCTATGGGCCTTCAACTTCTGGACAACAGGAGAGGGGCTATGCTCTGAAGGCTGAAGGGAAGAAGAAGGGAGAAGGTCCCAAGTGCTTCAGGTGCAGAAAGGTTGGTCACATCAGGAAGGATTGCCAGTGAACCTTCAGCCAGGGCATGCTGCTACAGGTAAGGAGGAAGCTGAGGCCAAACAAACTGATGGAGGATGGGGAGGAGCCTTCTTGGCTTCTGTTGGAGCTGCGGTTCCTATCAACTATCAGGAAGACTGGATCGTGGACTCGGGGTGTGGTCATCACCTCACCGGGGATGAGTCGAAGCTTACTTTTGCGCAGCCCTACTCAGGTAATGATGCCATTATTACTGCTGATAATACCGTGCATGTTGTAGAGAAGGTGGGGGTTGTTTCCTTGGGCAGTGATAGGGGGCCACTTACGTTGAAGAGTGTCTATCATGTGCCGGGAATGAGGAAAAACCTCTTCTCCGTGACCAACATTGTAGACGTTGGGTATCACGTTCTGTTTGGCCCAACAGAAGTGAGGTTTCTTCGGAATGTTGAAGCAGTGAAGGCGGAGGTCGTTCATGTGGGGAGGAGAGCAAAAGACTTGTTCGTTTTATCGACAAGTTCTTATGTCGACAAGATGAGGACGAATGATAGTGTCGTGATATGGCACGAGAGGTTGGGGCATGCAGGGATGGATAAGTTGAAAGCTATGGCGGTGAAAGTTCTGGTCAAGGGCCTGCCTAGTCTATCTTCCTACGGAGACGGTCATGTGTGCGTGGGATGTCAGTTCAGCAAGTCTCATCGACTACTGTTTGACAAGGAGTAGTGTGCCGTTGGAGTGCATCCACGGTGACTTGATGGGACCAACTGCTACCCCAAGCCTCGGAGGCAGCAGATATATGATGGTGCTAATCGATGATTACACCAGATATGTCTGGGTTTATTTCTTGAAGGAGAAGGCGGAGGCGTTTGCCAAGTTTGTGGAGTTCAAGGAGCTCGTGGAGGGTCGGCTTGGTCTGCGGGTTAAGAAGCTGAGGACTGACAACGGAGGGGAGTTCACCTTTGGTGAGTTCTCTACTTTTTGCAGGAAGGCAGGCATCCAGAGGGAGCTTACTTATGCACATACTCCACAGCAAAACGGAGTTGCAGAGCGGAAGATCCGTCATCTGACGGAGACCTGCAAGTGTTGGCTGCATGCCAAGAGTATTCAAAAGTCCTTCTGGGCGGAGGGAATGTCTTGTGCTGCCTACGTCATCAACAGGGTGCCTCTAAGTCCCATCAATATGAAGACCCCGCATGAATTGATGTTAAGGAAAAGCCAAGCCTGGCACACCTTCGGGTGTTTGGTTCCACCTGCTATGTGCACGTTCCAGATGCACTTCGGACCAAGCTAGATGCGAAGGCAAGGAAGCTAGTCTTCGTGGGTTATGATGATCGGAAGAAGGGCTGAAAGTGCATGGACCCCGAGACGCGGAGATTTGTTGTATCTCGCAACGTCGTGTTCGACGAGGTGACATCTTATAAGGGGAGTTCTGGTGTTGAGTTACCAGAAAGCAGGGTGGAGGAGCCGGAGAAAGCTATGGAAAATCTTCAGGTGGAGCTGCCTGTGTCACCAGGTGGTCCATCAATTTCTAGTTCTGAGATAGAGGCTTCTGGTTCAGGAAGCAGGGGGAGCGATGCTCCGAGTACGTCTGGAAGGGGAGCTAGAGAAGAAGCAGCTGAGGATACTGCGAGTTAGGGTAAGGCATTGTGGAGATCAAAGCAAACTATCATTGCCCCTGATCGCTATACAGGAGGAAACATGGTGAGCTTTATCTCATGTTTCTTTGCTGGTCCCTTGGATGAGAGGGAGCCGTCGATCTTTGAAAAGGCCAAAGGCGTGGAACAGTGGGATTCAGCTATGCAGGAAGAGATGAGTGCTCTTGAGAAGAATAAGACTTGGTCTCTGGTGCCCAAGCCCAAGGGCATCACCCCTGTGACATGCAAATGGGTCTACAAGCTTAAGAAGAAGGCTGACGGCAGTATCGAGTGATACAAGGCTAGCCTTGTGGCTTGGGTGTTCTCGCAGCAATATGGTGAAGACTATGAAGAGACATTCAATCCGGTGGCAAAAATGACTTCAGTTCGGGTTGTGATTACCTTGGAGGCATGTTGGGGGTGGCGTATTTGGCAGCTCGACGTAAAGAATGCGTTCTTGTACGGCGAGATTGACAAGGACATCTTCATGGTCCAGCCGCCAGGCTTCGTATCTGAAGATTTTCCGGATCATGTCTGCAAGTTGAAGAAGGCCCTGTATGGGTTGAAGTAAGCGCCGAGGGCGTGGTATGGAAAGATAGCAGAGTTTCTCTTATTCTACGGGTTTGGTGCTTCAGACTCAGACTCAAGCTTGTTCGTCAAGAAGAGCGGGGATCTTCAAGTCATCGTGCTGCTTTACATCGACGATATGATCGTGACGGGGAATTCAAAGGAGGAGGTAGCAAGGCTTCGAGCTGAGCTATCTATCAGGTTCGAGATGAAGGATCTGGGTGAGCTTCACCATTTCCTTAGACTCGAGGTTCAGAGGAAGGAGAGTGGAGTGTTGGTGTCCCAGGCTGGATATGCGGAGCGAATCGTGGAGCGGTTCGGCATGAAGGAAGGAAAGTGTATTTCCACACCTCTGGAGAAGGCCATGAAACTTCGCAAGGATGAGGGGAGGATTCAGGAAGATCCATTGGTGTTCTGGGCTCTGGTTGGGAGCTTGATCTATCTGACGATTACCAGGCCGGATATTGCGTATGCAGTTGGCAGGGTGAGTCGGTATATGGTGGAACCACGATCGCCTCATCTTCTAGCGGCCAAGAATATATTGAAGTATGTCAAGGCGACTTCGGATATGGGTCTCCTTTACAGGAGGGATGCGGGCTTCGAGGTGCATGGGTACATGGATGCTGATTACGGGGGAGATTCGGATGATCGGAAGTCAACGTCTGGATACATCTTCATGGCGGGCCCCATGGCTATATCATGGTGCAGCAAGAAGCAGGATTTCATGTCTGTCTCAACCACGGAAGCGGAATACAAGGCTTCGGCCTTGTCAGCTCAAGAAGTCATCTGGCTTAGGAGGTTGGTTGGATACGTCCATAAGGAGGTTCGGGGTCCAACTCTGCTCCGCGGCGACAACGAGAGTGCTCTCAAACTAGTTTCTAATCCAGTTTGTCACGCGAGGACCAAGCATATCGAGATCGACCATCATTTCATTCGTGAGAAGGTGCTGGAGGGGTCTCTTTCGGTCGAGCATGTTCGGAGTTAGGACAACATTGCTGACATCTTCACAAAGGCGCTGGCGAAGGGGTCTTTTACTCGTCTAAGGAGTTTACTTGGGCTGTTTTCAACTTCCCACTTCAAGGGGGAGTGTTGAAAATGTTGAAGTGGAAGTTTGTGAAGTTGGCGGTCTGGGGGGGGAGACCGCGCGGTTTGGTCTAACCGCGCGGTCTTGCGGTCTGACCTCTTTGGTCTAGCCGCAGGCTTCTCGGCGTGACCGCCGTTCTTCTATCCAAGGGAGCCGAGGTGAGGTCGCGCGGTCTGGTCATGTGACCGCGTGGCGAGCTGGAGTAACCGCGCGGTCTGGTGCTTGTGACCGCGTGGTACGGGCACCCCGGTCTGGTGGCTGTCCGGTTTCTTTGTGGTGCGCGCGGACTAAGGTCTTCTTAGTCACGCGGTCTCCGGGTTGTGTTTGCATGGCTGGTCCTTCGGCGATCAGCTGGCATATGCGATCACAGGTGGTTGATCGACTTGGCGGGCTGTTGCCCTAGTCGGTCTGGTGTGTTCGCGGTCTCTGGAGGAGGTCGGGTGGCGAACACAAGTGGTGAGCGTCATGACCGGGCGAGTTGTCATGATCGCTGATGCGATGATTCGGCAAGTGCACCGGTCGCGCAAGTAATAATAATGGGGAAAATCCCCGAGTGTCGGTCTCTTGAGGAACACAGTAAGGTGGAGTTAGGTTTCGAGGAAGGACTTGAGATTGAAGTCCTTAAATCGGATGGAATGCGGGGGAGTTGGGTTGGCTTTTGGAAAATAAAATAAAAGCTATCAACTACTCCTATGCAATGCCGCTATGCAATGCTTCGCTTGGCGGGATGGAGACTAGGCAGGCCTTGAGCGCGCTGCGTCGAAAGGGCGGATGGACGAGTAGGCAAGCGGCATCGAACTGTGCAGGCCTTGAGCGCACTGCTTCGTTAGGCGGGATGGAATACACGGGCCGCGATGCCACGCTTCGGTAGGCGGATGGACGAGTAGGCTAGCGGAGTGAGGGTCGCAAGCACCTCTTCGACAAGCACGCCACTAGCAATTGCTAGTGCGGCACACGAACGTGACGACGGAATGGAAATGGACGGCGGCGCACCTCAAGCAACTCAAATAGATAAATTACAAAAACACATAGACATGAAATATATATGTAAATATAACTAATTCAAGTGCCACTTCATCATAATAATGAGATCTAAAACATATACACATCAATAAGAAGAGAACAAGGCAAGAAATCGGCCGAATCCGAAGTCTCGTTGTAGATTCACGGTTGGAATCGCCGGGTTGTCAATCCGCGTCCAAGCTCGGTCCGCAACTACGTCCGGGGTAGAGAGAGCTGTCACGACTCTCCAATAAACCCGTCTTCTTCGTGTCACGATCCGGTAGAGGTTGCAAACTTCCTCTTGCTCGATGGAGATGGCGGCTAGATCTCTCTTTGAAGCTCTTGGATGAAGGAGGAGGCCGAGAGGAAACTCTGGCTCAAGATTGGCGTGAAGAACAAGCCCGGAGCACCTCCAGATGGTGGGCGGCGGTGGAGGGGCGAATCTGGGCGCTCTGGAGCAGGAAACGGCGGAAGAAGAAGATCGCCCTGACCTAAATCGCGAGCAGCGGAATTTATAGGCGCTGGAATAAACAGTGCGCACGGTCATTGGCGCACGACCAGTGGTCGTGCGCACTAGAATTCGGTGATCGTGCGCTCTGCCTGGACGGAACCTGCAAAGACAGAAATTATGAAATAACATGTTCGCACGACCGGTGGCGCACGACCGGTGGTCGTGCGCACTACAGCAAACAGAACTCGGAAATTAAATGGTAAGTGCGCACGAGCAGTGGCGCACGACCGGTGGTCGTGCGCACTAGCGTAGATGGTCGTGCGCACTGCACCAAACAGAACTCATAAAAGGGTTAAGTGCACACGATCAGTGGCGCACGACCAGTGGTCGTGCGCCATAGAACCGGTGATCGTGCGCAGTGTTCCTGTGCAGAATTGTACCGGAAACACCTGCACGACACCTGTTCCAGCGTACGGCACCAGTCTAGCCACTAAAAGTGGGACTTAACATCGCAAGAAAACTAATAACAAAGAAAGATACGAAATAACACCAAAATAGGGCCTATAAGTGCACCTAGCATAGAATGACCAATATGAGCTAAAACAGGGCTAAAGTGCAGTGAAAAGACTAAATAGATGGCCCAGATGAGTCCATAAAAGTGTATATGATCAGGACTCATCAAACCCCCAGACTTAACTGTTTGCGCGTCCCGAGCAAACAAATTCTAAGCGAACGGGGAAAGAAAAGTAGATGGCTTAAAACTACAATATAGAGTACCATGCGTAGTCGCATGCTCACGTGCATAAGAAGAATAGTAGAGAAGATTTCTGATTATATAAACTGTCTATATATTTCTAAAAGAGTAAAAGCATATTACAACTACTCAAAATGGTGAAAAGCGGTGAATCGTTCGGTCATGCATACGGAGAAAGTAAACTAAACGCTGAGATGAGCATTGCTCAAGATTGGGGTGTCGGATAAACTCCACCAAAATCCATCGGTGTCGGTGACCATAGGCTTGCCCGGTCACATTCTCTCCACGGCATTGGTTTGACTCAAATGCGTGAATCAATAGGACTTTAGGTTTTAAATGGGGCTTGGGTTTAGGTGAGGAAAAACAAAGATAAAACGACGGCTAAAGCACTAAACCCAAATGAGCCAATGCAGGAAACTATCCTCATTCACCACACAAACATGCGGGTACACAACACCCCCAGACTTGGACTTAACAGCATGGGTGCGTGCACCGCCTACTCCCAAACATAAATCTATACATAAAGATTTTCAATTAAACATTCCTTCTCTTTCCTTTCTTTTTAACTTCTTTTCTTTTTCTCATTTTTTTTTATCATTTTCAGCAAATAAACAAAAGGATACATCCACATCTTCACAAACATATCACCAAATCAACAACCCAACTCATGAAAATATTAAACAGCTAAAGCTCAGATTTGGGAGTGCGACTAGGTTTGGCATTTAGGCTTTGGTGAGACAATAGTGGGGCTGAATCAAAGAAAGGGTGGGCACAACTGGGCTAACGAGGATAAAGCGATAGGAGTGAGCACAAAGGCTCAACCGGGCCAAAATGATGGCCTATATCACATTCACACAATTGACTAACCGTATACCCATGCTTCAAGAATCGCTTGGGGCAAGTTCTATCCACCGAGAAAGATTCTCCTTTCTCCCGACTCAAGCAATACGAATCTAGCGATCGTTTACACACATCCCTATGCTACCGTTTGATTCCACCGAATTCACCATTTGAGTAAAGTAAACAACATTTACACTAATAGAGAAAAATATAAAACCATAGTATAAAAAGAAGTCTACTCTACACAAATTTCTATGCAACCGAGTACTCGACTAGGAGCACTACGGGAGTCAACATTTTACTCTGCTACATAGTCCTAAACCATCACCTAGATTTTCCCACATAAGCAGAAGAATTAAATTCACTACAGAGCTTGCATACAGATGAGTACGCGCTCAAGTGGGTGCGGTGGTGTGCAATGAAAATAAACAACAATTTAAATGAAATCTTCTAGTATGCAGTGCAATAGTGCACGTGAGCGGGTAAACGAAACTACTCTCCCCCAGACTTAAACTAAACAATCCGCATAATATATGACAGGAAAATCAAAATAGGGCTAGGGGAAGAGAGTACCCAATGCTCAGCAAGTGAGCATACCAGAAGATTGGCGTTTAAACCACGACTAAGCTGCAGCATCCGCCATCCAGAAAAGATACCTGCAGGGGTCAGCTCCGCAAAAACAAAAGAAAAAAAGAAAACTGAAAAGAAAATACTACTAACTAAACATGATTAGATGAAATAAAAATGCAGAAAAGAAAGATAACTACTGGGGTTATTGTCCTCCCAGCACGACTTATTCAACTTTAAGAGTTCTAGCTAATGGGCCTATGGAAGGAGAAGTGGACAGGTAACTGGCCTAATATCCGTGTCGGTAGCGGGTACCGATACGGAGAAAGAACAGTCACGCCTCTACCCGAATATAAATACCTGCTCCTCACAGGTAGAGGGAAAAGAAAGTAGGAAGAGGAGGAGGCCTGGTCCTCACTCATCTCACAAAACACCTCCTTGCCTAGCAAGGTATCGTCCACAGCAGGTCCGCAGGAGGAGAAGGCAACGAATGAGGCTTCCTTAATGGAGGAGGGATCAACCTCTTCGCATAAAAGGACACACTCATCATTGACTTGAGCACAAAGCTCCAAGTCCTCCTGAAGTACCTGTGAAGATTCAACCTGCACAGGCTCGGGTGAAGAGGGGGGATCGAGAAATAAACAAGATGAAGAACATAGATAATCAAAAATCGGGGGAGTGGTCCCGGTCTCACTCCCATTAGGTTGGGGAAGTAAAATAATGTATGCATTGTCATCAATGCTACAAGATTCGGCGGGATCAACGGTGGCCAGGCTTAGGATTTGGACTTCCTCCACCGGTGCTGAGGAAAATTCCTCTTCACCTAGAAGGTTGTCCTCCTCCATAGGAATAGGCACAACACTCAGATCAACCGCCTCCTCCTGCGACACATCATCAACAATGTCGTCAGAGACGAGTGTAGTATGCACAACAGGGGGAGGAGTAGTGCTCGGATAAAAGTCGAGCATCGATTCCTCACAAAGAATCGAATCCACTAGAGGTGGTGGATGCACTGGGAGAATGGGCTCAGCAATGTCGGTGCCCAGATCAGCCACACATCCAGTGACCGTGTCCATGCCATACCCTTCAAGATGTGAAGGTGACAAAGACACATAACCGGATGTTGAAGGTGTGCCGCCAGAGTTAGGATTCGGGACGATCCGGATATCCAGCTCGTCATCCTCATCCAATTGGCGATGAAAAGAAGCACAATCCTTCAGGGCGTGATCAGTGCTCCGACAAAACTGGCACTGCCTTGCGGGCTTCTTTGGCACAGCGGGGGCTGGAGCCGAAAAGAAGTAAGACGGTAAAGGCTCAGCAGAGTAGCCATAAGACTTACGCGCACCATATGGAGTACCAGACGAAGTCGATGCTCCATATGCTGGGCTATAAGAATTATGCCTACTATTCTCCGTAGGGCATTCATCACTAGAGTGGGAGGTAGCTCCACACCAACGGCAACGGAAATTGAGATGTGCCCACATAGTGCGAAGATAAAACGATTCAAAATAAAGATGTTATTGTGCAAAATACTACACCTAACAATAATTACTAAAGCAACCTACTATAAAACAAGAAAATGGAATAAAGAGAACAGAAATAAAACAAAAGATGCGATAAACAAATGGAAGGGCTTCTCTCTCAGATTCTCCCTCTCCAGAAAACTCACACGACTGTGTTCCCCGGCAACGGCGCCAAAAACTTGATGCGATGATTCGGCAAGTGCACCGGTCGCGCAAGTAATAATAATGGGGAAAATCCCCGAGTGTCGGTCTCTTGAGGAACACAGTAAGGTGGAGTTAGGTTTCGAGGAAGGACTTGAGATTGAAGTCCTTAAATCGGATGGAATGCGGGGGAGTTGGGTTGGCTTTTGGAAAATAAAATAAAAGCTATCAACTACTCCTATGCAATGCCGCTATGCAATGCTTCGCTTGGCGGGATGGAGACTAGGCAGGCCTTGAGCGCGCTGCGTCGAAAGGGCGGATGGACGAGTAGGCAAGCGGCATCGAACTGTGCAGGCCTTGAGCGCACTGCTTCGTTAGGCGGGATGGAATACACGGGCCGCGATGCCACGCTTCGGTAGGCGGATGGACGAGTAGGCTAGCGGAGTGAGGGTCGCAAGCACCTCTTCGACAAGCACGCCACTAGCAATTGCTAGTGCGGCACACGAACGTGACGGCGGAATGGAAATGGACGGCGGCGCACCTCAAGCAACTCAAATAGATAAATTACAAAAACACATAGACATGAAATATATATGTAAATATAACTAATTCAAGTGCCACTTCATCATAATAATGAGATCTAAAACATATACACATCAATAAGAAGAGAACAAGGCAAGAAATCGACCGAATCCGAAGTCTCGTTGTAGATTCACGGTTGGAATCGCCGGGTTGTCAATCCGCGTCCAAGCTCGGTCCGCAACTACGTCCGGGGTAGAGAGAGCTGTCACGACTCTCCAATGGACCCGTCTTCTTCGTGTCACGATCCGGTAGAGGTTGCAAACTTCCTCTTGCTCGATGGAGATGGCGGCTAGATCTCTCTTTGAAGCTCTTGGATGAAGGAGGAGGCCGAGAGGAAACTCCGGCTCAAGATTGGCGTGAAGAACAAGCCCGGAGCACCTCCAGATGGTGGGCGGCGGTGGAGGGGCGAATCTGGGCGCTCTGGAGCAGGAAACGGCGGAAGAAGACGATCGCCCTGACCTAAATCGCGAGCAGCGGAATTTATAGGCGCTGGAATAAACAGTGCGCACGGTCATTGGCGCACGACCAGTGGTCGTGCGCACTAGAATTCGGTGATCGTGCGCTCTGCCTGGACGGAACCTGCAAAGACAGAAATTATGAAATAACATGTTCGCACGACCGGTGGCGCACGACCGGTGGTCGTGCGCACTACAACAAACAGAACTCGGAAATTAAATGGTAAGTGCGCACGAGCAGTGGCGCACGACCGGTGGTCGTGCGCACTAGCGTAGATGGTCGTGCGCACTGCACCAAACAGAACTCATAAAAGGGTTAAGTGCACACGATCAGTGGCGCACGACCAGTGGTCGTGCGCCATAGAACCGGTGATCGTGCGCAGTGTTCCTGTGCAGAATTGTACCGGAAACACCTGCACGACACCTGTTCCAGCGTACGGCACCAGTCTAGCCACTAAAAGTGGGACTTAACATCGCAAGAAAACTAATAACAAAGAAAGATACGAAATAACACCAAAATAGGGCCTATAAGTGCACCTAGCATAGAATGACCAATATGAGCTAAAACAGGGCTAAAGTGCAGTGAAAAGACTAAATAGATGGCCCAGATGAGTCCATAAAAGTGTATATGATCAGGACTCATCAATCGCCCGGCTTATGTTGAAGTCGACGAGCTCACTAAGCAGGAGGATCTTTTGCTGATTGCGCGGGTTGACCGGTTTGGTCGCGCTGTCAAGGGTGGTGACTCTATCTCATAGGGTGGTGACTGGATCAGGTCGCTCGCCTATAAATAGGAGTCATTGTAGCAGCAAATACATAGCACCAAGTGTAAGCTGAGCTCGCGACTTGTTCTTGCGGTCTCTTGTTTGTGACCGGCCGGTTAGCTGATCGAACTTGTTTTGTGCAGCTTCTGCGGATTGTGCGGGTAGCAGTGGTCACCTCCTCTTCTGAAGGTGTTCGGGCATTCTCGCGGCTTATAGTGCGGTTTGCTGGAGTTCGGGAGGATCAGTGGAGTCCGGGAGTTCGCGTGGTTCTCAGTTGGTGTTGTTCAAATCGCAGGTAGGCAGTTCGGGTGATCTGGTTTTCTAGCCGGGCGGATTGTCAAGTCGAGCGGTTAGGCGGTCTCGAGGTGTCAGACCGCTGGGTTTTTTTCAGCTGTTTTCTCTTCTATTTTTTGTGTACTGGCGAAATCATGTCTCGCCATGTATACCTCGCCCTGTAAAGAAGAATTTTTCTTATCAATAAAGATTGTGTTTGCTTCATGTGCTTCTGGTTGTTTGGCTTGAATTTTTAGTTATTCTATTCCTGCTCACTCCTAGATCTACGGAAAATTTCACAGACCCTTTCTGCGATGCGTTGGTCATCCTGATCACCATCGAGAACTTCACGGTGTCCCGGATTCTCGTGGACAACGGAAGCTCCGTCAACATCATCTTAAAAAAGGCGTTCGATGAGATGAAGGTGGAAACCAAGAGGGTGTTGGCCTCGGATGGCCCGTTGCTCGGGTTCTCCGGAGAGAGGAAGGAGGTAGAGAGGGGAGTGTGGCTCCATGTGGTCCTGGGCGGGAAATCTCAAAATTGTCGCTTCGTCAGAGTGGATGCCCCCAGCAGCTATAGTGCCATCTTCGGATGGCCGCTAATCAGTGCTTTCCGCTGCGTCCCCTCCACCTTCCACTAATGTCTCAAGTTCAACTCGAGAGGAGTCCAGATTCGGGTAAGAGTGGATCTGAAGGTAGCAAGGCAGTGCTACATGATGGCAGTAAACACCATCTCCTGGATGTCCGAAGCAGAGAAATGGGATCAGGAGATGGGTGAGTCGGCGGGCCTCAGAGAAGAAGCTGAGGAGGAGAAGGAAGAGGTAGAGGGTCAAGCCCAAGAGGAAGGGGTTGAAGAGGTGATGAAGGTTCGGGAAGGAGAAGGAGAGGAGAAGGTCGAAGTGCCATCTTGCGATGAGGAGAAGGAAGAAGTTTGGGGAGAGCATTCCCGGCTAGAAGCCGTGGAGGAGGTCGTGGAACTCGAGGTCACCATCGGGCTGGGGTGGTGGAGAAGGTCCAAATCAGCGGGGACCTCAGCCTGGAGGAGCAGAAGCAAATCCTGTCCTGCGTCTAAGAGAATGTAGACGTCTTCGCATGGAGTGTCGCGGAGATGCCCGGGATCGATGCAGATGTGGCTTGCCATCGCCTCAATCTCGACCCCAGCACCCGCCCCATCCGTCAAAAGAAGAGTGCCATAGCAGACAAGCTGGAGGGGCCCATCCGAGAGGACGTGGGTAAGCTTCTACATGCAGGTTTTGTATCGGAGATCCAGTATCCAGGCTGGGTCTCCAACGTGGTTATGGTGAAAAAGGGAAGAGGTAAGTGGAGGATGTGTATCAATGTTTCCTTGCTTAATAAATCATGCCCCAAGGATTGCTACCCCTTGCCTAGAATCGATGCGTTGGTTGACTCAGCCGTCGGTTTCTCTATAATGTCTTTTTTAGATGCTTTTTTAGGTTATTATCAGATCTGCATGCACCACCCCCCCCCCCCCCCCCCGACATCAAGGATGTCTCCTTCATCACAGAGGATGGGTGCTACTGCTATAGAATGATGCCCTTCGGGCTAAACAATGCAGGGGCCACGTACCAATGAATGATGGGCAGGGTCTTCCGAGAGCAGAAGGGAAGAAACCTGGAGGTCTATGTTTATGATCTCATGATAAAGAGTCAGGACCTCGTGTTTCACCTCCAAGACCTTGAAGAGACCTTTGGGACCTTGTGGAAGTATAAGATGAAGCTCAACCCCCTAAAGTGTGTCTTCGGGGCTAGTCGGGGAAAGTTCCTCGGTCACTTGCTCACCCCAGCGGGGGTGAAGCCTACCCAGATAAGGTTAAAGCATTCATGGAGTTGGGGTCGCCAAGAAACTCGAAGGAGGTTTAGCGCCTCACGGAAAAATTGGCCGGACTCAGTAGGTTCCTCTCCAAGGTGGGTGAGAAGTGTGCACCTTTTTTCAAGGTGCTACGGGGAAACAAAAAATTTGAATGGACCTCAGAATGTGAGGAAGCTTTTCAAGCTTTGAAAGGGCAACTCACCCAGACTCCTCTACTCCAGGGACCAAGGCAAGGGAAGGATCTATCCCTATACCTGGGAGTAGGATTTGAGGCAGTAAGTTTGGTGTTGGTCCGGGAAGAAGGGAAGAGGCAGTTCCCCATCTACTACGTCAGCCGAGTGCTGAGGAAGGCAGAGCTCCGATACCCAATTTTAGAAAAGTTGGCTTTCACTTTGGTGGTATCGGCCCGGAAGCTCCGGCCATACTTCCAAGCGCACACAATCAAAGTGGTGACCGACCACCCGCTTCGCAAAGTCATGGATAGGGTGGAGCATTGGGGAGGCTAGCAAAATGGTCCGTGGAGCTGAGTGAGTTTGACATCACGTTTATGTCTAGGATGTCGATCAAGGCACAAGCGGTGGCAGACTTCATGGCGGACTACTCAACCAAAGTGGGGGAACATGAATCACCTCCCCCGGTGGCATGGAAGATGTTGGTGGATGGTGCGTTAGGGAAGCACTCCTATGGAGTGGGAATCATCCTAATAAGCCCATAAGGGACAAAGATTGAGCAAGCCTTGAGCATCCATTTTCTATTTACCAACAAATAGGCCGAGTACGAGGCAGCGATAGCAGGCCTGCGGCTGGCTAGGGAGCTGGGAGTGCAAGACGTGGAGGTCTCAACAGAATCCATGGTGGTGGCATGCCAAATCAGGGGAGAATTTGAAGCAAAGGAGCCGACCCTCCAACGCTACCTGGAGAAGGCCAAGGGGGTCATCGGGCAATTTCACACTTTCTCCATCAAGCATGTGTCAAGGGAGGAGAGCACCCCGGCAGACCTCCTAGCCAAGTTTGTCCTTCGAGCTAGGGGGACAGTATCGGAACTCTTCCGACCTTCCATCAAGGAAGGGGAGCTGATGGAGGTGGATCAGCGAACATCATGGATGGATCTCTTCGTCACCTTCCTGGCATCGGGAAAATTCCCTGAAGGGGACGTGGATAAACGACGCTTCAGGTATAAGTCAGCTTATTATTCCTTACATGCAGGAGGACTATACAGGAAAATACTCTCGGGGATCCTGGCTCGTTGTGTATCAGAGGAGGAGGTCTTGAGAGTCCTCGAAGAAATCCACTCGAGAGAATGCGGTAGTCACTCCGGGAGCCGAACCCTGGAGGGGAGAGTGTTGAGGAAAGGCTATTTTTGGCCTACCCTCAGCAAGGATGCGGCATAGTTCGCAAAGAAATGTTCAAAATGTCAGCTCTATGCTCCACTCCAACGCCTCCCAGCTCAGAGGCTCCGGACCATCACAGCTCTGTGGCCCTTCGTTATATGGGGTTTGGACCTAGTAGGTCCTTTCCCACAAGCTAGTGGCCAAAGGAAGTTCCTATTGGTAATGATTAATTATTTCTCCAAGTGGGTAGAAGTAAATGTGCTGGCCAAGGTAACATCCCAAGTGGTAAGAAATTTTGTGTGGGGGAGATAATTTGCAGGCATGGTCTCCCATTGGCCATAGTGACGGACAACGGACCACAATTTGTCAGCGAAGAGTTTGTTAGTTTCTGCACCCAACTCGGCATAGACCTCAGGTTCGCGTCGGTCCACCACCCGAGGAGTAATGGTCAAGTGGAGGCAGCGAACAAGATAATTGTCAACCTGCTCAAGAAGAAAGTGAAGAATCTCAGGGGCAACTGGGTAGAGCAGCTGCCCTCGGTCCTGTGGGCCTTGAGGACTACTCCAAACACGGCCACAGGGGAGACCCCCTTCAAACTTTCTCATGGGTCCGAAGCCATCCTCCCGATAGATTTCGAGGTGAAAACCCCCAGGGTGATCACCGCGGGCAATGAGGATGAAGGATGGCTAGTGGAAAATGATGCAGAGGAAAGGTTGTCCCTGGACCTGGTAGAAGAGCTCTGAGACCTCGCTACTGTTCGGCAGGAGGAAGTTGAGAGGTGGATGGCCAAGTACTTTGACCAACACATCAGAATAAAACAGTTCGAAAGGGGGGACTTGGTCCTGAAGAAGGTAGATGCGGAAGGAAGAGGGGCCATTGTAGGTAAGCTTGAGCCCAATTAGGAGGGGCCTTACATTGTAAGAAACTGCTCAAGTCGGGAGGGTACCATCTCCAGGATGTGGAAGGGGTACCTCTCGGCCGGGCCAGGATTGGGGATGACTTGAAATGATTTTACGCTTAAAGTTTTTATAACTAGCTGTATGTTTTCTCTTCTTATAGAAAATATGATTGTTTCTTGGCAAAAATCCGCAAGTTCTTTGGTGCTGGAATGCCCCAGATCGATTCCACTGCCAGGCTCCTATAGATGGTGGGTCAGGTTGATCTCTAGAGAGGCTGGCAAGTGACAAGTTCTTTGGTGCTGGAATGCCCCAGATCGATTCTGCTGCCAGGCTCCCATAGATGGTGGGTCAGGTTGATCTCTGGAGAGCTGGCAAGTGACAAGTTCTTTGGTGCTGGAATGCCCCAGATCGATTCCGCTGCCGAGCTCCCATAGACGGTGGGTCAGGTTCATCTCTGGAGAGGCTGGCAAGTGACAAGTTCTTTGGTGCTGGAATGCCCCAGATCGATTCCGCTACCGGGCTCCCATAGACGGTGGGTCAGGTTGATCTCTGGAGAGGCTGGCAAGTTGCAAGTTCTATTGTGCTGGAATGCCCCAGATCGATTCCGCTGTCGGGCTCTCATAGACGATGGGTCAGGTTGATCTCTGGATAGGCTGGCAAGTGGCAAGTTCTTTGGTGCTGGAATGCCCCAGATCGATACCGCTGTCGGGCTCCCATAGACGGTGGGTCAGGTTGATCTCTGGAGAGGCTGGCAAGTGGCAAGTTCTTTGGTGCTGGAATGCCCCAGATCAATTCCGCTGTCGGGCTCTCATAGATGGTGGGTCAGGTTTATCTCTAGAGATGCTGGCAAGTGGCAAGTTCTTTGGTGCTGGAATGCCCCAGATCGATTCCGCTACCGGGATCTCATAGACGGTGGGTCAGGTTGATCTCTGGAAAGGCTGGCAAGTGGCAAGTTCTTTGGTGCTGGAATGCCCCAGATCGATTCTACAACCGGGCTCTCATAGACGGTGGGTCAGGTTGATCTCTGTAGAGGCTCGCAAGGTGACAAAGGTTTGGTGCTGGAATGCCTCAGATCGATTCTGCTGCCAGGCTCTCATAGACGGTGGGTCAGGTTGATCTCTGGAGGGGCTGGCGAAGCAAGCGCGTGAAAACAAGTAGGCTGTGGGACGGGGTCAAGTTACACCAAAAGAAGGCCACCTCACTCGCCAAATTGAGACGAGCTCGCATAACAGGGGAAGAGAAAGCGACTCATTCGTGTAAGGCGAGGGAAACCTAGCGCAACAGGGTCCTCACAGTAAAGGAATAGCCGCTCCAGATAGGCAGGCTGGGTACTCGCTGACATGGAAGTGTTGGACATGGAAGAAGTTGTTCGGCCTTTAAGACTATGAAGGAAGCCAAGGCAAAAGCTTCGCTCGCAAAGGTTAAAGGGTAGAAGGCGTACTCCTCGTGGGGGGGGGGGAGATGGGACGGAGGATCCCAAGAAACCGCGACCCCTGAGAGAACAGAAGGGCAAGAAAGCGGAGATAAATCGCGAGTTAAACGCCTGAGCTAAGCGATCGAGAGATAGGCGAGAGCGAACACTATGAGCACTGTATTAATAATGGCAGGAGTTAGAGAAATGAATAAAGGAAAAACATACACAAAGACAGCAAGAAAATAATTAACAGGTGAGAAATATATCATTTCTATTTTCGTCCAAAAGTTTTACAGAGTTCTGTGGCGTTCTCACCAGCCAAAAAAGTCAAAGAAAATCAAAACACTGAAAATCATGACTCATCTGCGGATTGCTCGCCCTCGCTCCACTCGGAGGGTGTGGTAGGCAGGAACATCTCCGGGATCAAGTCCTCCAAGGTCAGCTCCGCCGCCTCCGCCGTGAGTAGGCCAGACCGCTTAAGGGTGCGGAAGGCGAATGTCGCCGCATGAAGTGCTCCCTCCCGCATCTCTGTCTTATGCTCCAGTTGCTTGGCCTTCAGTGACCTGGGGATGGGCTGGAGGGCGGCCTGGGCCAGTTTGCGGTTCAAGGCTTTCAACCCTTTTACATGCTGCGCTAGGGCGGTGTCGCGAGTAAGGAGCTCGTTGGCAGTCTCGACATCCTGCAAAAGAAAAAGAATTAGGCGCGAGTATGGAAGGATAAGAAAGGATAGGAGAATGATCAAAAAACTCACCATTCCACCCTGGAGGCTGGCGATGAGACCGTCCGAGATGTTAGTTTTTCTTTGAGGTCGGCCACCTCCTCAGTCGCAGCCTTCAACGCCTCCCGAAGAGCCTCGGAGCTCTTTTCCTCCATCAGGCGCACGATCTCCTTCGCGGCGATCTTCAGCTCGCGCTTGAGCTCCTCCGAGTTCCTCTCCAGTTGGAAGTTGCGCCGACCCAGCATGTGAGTGATCTCTAGAGAGCGGAGTTGGGACCGCGTGCTCTCATGAGCGAGTACCCGAGAGGTCATCGAGTTGAAATCCTTTGCGTCCTCCCGCCCGTAAATGTCGAAGGACCCAGGAGGGAAAGAGAGTCGATATTGAGGCCCGGTTGGTCTCCTTGTCCCAGACCAGTAGAGGCGCGCCGGCCTCGTCCAAATGCTTGATCCCTAAGCCATAGTTCTGGTGGCGTGTCAGAGCAGGCACCTTCGAGGTGCCGGCCACCACCGTAGAGGGCTCGCTGGGCACCTTCTCCTTGGACCGGGTCGCTGGGCGATCTCCCCCGGATGGGAACTTGAGGACCCCCTTCCCCTTATTTGTTGGAAGCGTCTTCGGCTTCTTTGGGGGGGAGGTAGAGATTTCGACCCCCGACTCACAGGAGCGGGCCGCTTATGAGAGGACGGGGTTGAAGTGGGGGCAGGCTCTCGGCAGAGCTCGGCAACAGAAGTGTCAAGCTGAAGGGCAGGCGGGATATGCCCCACCTTCGTGTGAGGGGGGTTGAGCGAGAGGTCCCACTCTCCTGCGAGTTAGAAGCAATCTGAGTTAGAAAAAGAAGAAGCAATGTAAGAATTAGCGGAGTGAGCGCGAGCCAAACCTTCTCCTGGCGGCACGGGAAGAAGCAAGTCGACATTTTTCCTGGTGGCCGCCGAGCGTCGGGGGGGGGGGCAGTAGGTGGCTTTGGATCGTTGGATGGGCGAGAAGGGCTTGTTGCTGAATGGACCCTTCACGATGACAATTTTTTTGGGCCAATAATGGCTCTTGTTGACCGTCTCGTGGACTTTGGCATGGCTGCTCGCGAAAAAGCAGTCCCGTCCTTGTTCGCCCTGAAAGAAAATAATTTGCGGAAGATGGGTAGGCTGAAGTCTACCTGCTCCTCTCGCAAGTAGCATGCGAAGGCTACCATCATAGCAACGGCGTTGGGGGTCAGCTGATCCGGGATCACGCCAAAATATTTGAGTATCTGAAGGGTTCACAACAAACGGTTAAACGAAAACTTCACGCGAGTATGCAATGGGAATGTGAAAGGGAGGAGCGAGTACCTGGCTAATCTTCGGCCAGAAGGGCAATCGCAAGCCCGCCTCAAAATGAGCCACTGGGATGGCAAGCTCATCTGTGAAGGTAAAGTTGATCGCATCCTCGTCCTTAGGTAGCTGGGCGACAAATCCTTGCGAAATATAGTTCGCCACGACCAAGTGATGCTCATTCTCCGTGAGCTAGCAGTTTAGGAAAATGTGCTCGCGAAAAGTCCCAGCACACTTAGCCCGGCCTTCAGTGTCCGCATTATCACCGCCCATTGTTTTCCTGCAAAGAGAGAGGCGTGCACAAAGAGAGAAGGTGGAGAGAGCGAGGAGGCAGGAAGGAGAAGGGAGATGACGATCGGAGCGGTAGTTAGCCATAAATGTCAGCCCTATTTATAGAAAAACCAATGCGGTGGGGAGTAATCGAAGCGCTGGAGGGTGTGGTTAGCAAAAGCGCATTATGATGTACCTGGAAATGAGAGCCTCCCTCTCTCAGAATCGCTCGTGACGACCTGGAAATATTGACTCGCAAACAATAAAAACAACGCTGCGAGTAGGGGCGAGCCCTTGCAGCTTAGGCGAGCCCTTGAGGGTCACGTGCTCGAACGATAAGAGGCAGAGAAGGACTAATTAAGAAGCACATATAGTCAGCTAGGCGAATACGTAGGCGCGACAACAGCAGCATAAATGTGAACAAAAAGAAAAGGCAAATACGATGCGGTATCACTAAAAAACAAATCCAAATAAGAAGAGCTCGCTAGTGCGGGCGAGAAGTGTTCGGATTGCCACTATAGGGCATAAATCGTCCAGATATCACAAAACATGAAAGGGAAATTATTGTGTAGAGAAGGAACGTGAGTGCGGGGGCTTGGGGGGTCAATATTGGATCCATTTCCATCGGCCCGTCCTCGCACCCCCGAGCTAGGTGGTCTCCTAGGGTAATGATACGCTTGGGCGGCGCGTGCCTCATGCTGAATCAAGCGAGCATGGTATATCACTTGTGCGAGGTGCACCCCCGGAGAAGTAACCTCCTCGTGAGAATCTTACAGAAGTTCAGCTTGGAGCTGAGCACATTCATCCCCCAGCGAGGCGATCTACTCCTCAGCCGCCTCCCTGTCTTTCTTCACCTGGTTGTACAGGTTTTGCAACTTCCGCCCATGTTTCTGGAAAAGCTCTGAGGTTCGCCTCTTCATCGTCACTGGATCTAGCGGGTCGCCGAGGAAGGCATCAATCTCCTCCGGCAAAGGAAGGGGAGACAACTCCTCCTCCCCCAAGTCAAAGTCGCTGGAACTCTCGGGAAGGCCTGCGAGAGGGAAAGGTCAGCAGAAAGAAGAGAGAGATCGATAGCTGACCGGTTTGGGCCAATCGGGCGAGTTGGGAGCCGCCTTACCCTGATGTGCGCGAGAAGAGTTGGGCCGCACCTGGAAGGGAGTTCCGTGGCACAGGGTCACCGATTTACCTAAGCCTGAGAGGCGAAGTGCGGGGCCCTTACCCCGGACGATGCCTATAAGTGAATTCTCAGGATTCGCATGGTCCAGAAGGGTATACCCCGGGATAGAGACATTTATCTTTGGAGGAAGTTGCGAGAGCAATAGAGCGGCTCGTCCATCGAGAGTCGCAAGAGGAGACTCTGCGATAAACAAGGTCACCAAGTCAACACGGGGAGTTCATCGAAGAATTGTGTGAGGAGGCTTACGGTGCTGAGGCGAAGATGAGTGAAGGACGGGGACGCCCAGGTCTAGGATCTCCATGCCGCCTCCCCGAGGGGTAACAGGGCGAGCGTTCACTCGGATTTCATCCGTCAGGTTCCCCGATAGAAGCGAGGCCTGAAAGAAAAAAGGTATATATCAGCAGGAAAAGGAGGTGGGTCAGCTTGTCGACCCGAGTACCTTGTCTGCAAGCAGAAGGTCTGGTGATGGGTCTAAGGCCAGGGATCCTTCCTTCCTACTCTAGCGCCGGACCGATTTTGCTTTTAGCATTCCTGGAGAAGACGGCTTCGGGGCCCAAGGAGCAGGTTTGGCGAGGGCCACGTGCTCAAAGGCTCGCGCCGCGTTGATGCGAGCCCTGGTCTCTTCAGATATATGCATCCTCAGATAGCACAGTACGGAGGAGCGAGAATTGGTGAAGGAGGAAGCGGGGGGGAGCCCATCAACTACGATCGATGATATTTATAGCAGGGAGGTTGGGCCCCACCAAAAGATTCATGTCAGGTCAGCATCCGTCCGTTGAACCCCGAGGGTTGGATGATTCTTCATGAGTTTAGCTTAAGACTCGCGAAGAGCGGGGATTGTATATAACCTCAGGTTCGCCCAGAGCCAGAAAACGGGATCAAGCCGGGGTCAAGCTTCAATAGGAAGAAGACTAGCATGGTAGTAGTCCTTCACGGACTACTCGCGGCGAGAGCCGCACGAGTGTGAGTAGGCCAGACCAGTGAGTGGGGCTCTCACAGACACCTCGCGTGTAGTTCCCTCGCACGAGAGCAAGCAAGAAGTCTAGTGCGGCAGTAGTCCTTCATGGACTACTCGCGACAAGAGCCGCGCGAGCGCGAATTGGCCAGAGTTGCGAGTGGCACTCTCATGGGCCACTCATGACAAGAGGTAAGCGAACGGGTCGGGTAGCGAGTGGCACCCTGACAGGCCACTCGCGAGTTGGTACTCGCCCGAGGGTCGGGGAGTGGTGCCTGGAAGGACCACTCGCTCGGCAAAGGGGGCTAGAGGTGAAATTACCCCTATACCCCTGGTGGTCTGTCGTTAGCCCCTCCAAAAAGCGGAGTTTGGTTGTTAGCGGGCCAAGTTGGGGTGCATTTAGTAAAACCAAAAGGTGGAATTCTGCTATTAACAGACCACGACCAAAAAACTATAAATAGACCTTGAAGGGCACCTTGGGAAGAGATTCCAATCTCAGATTATGAGCTTCTTCCTCCCTAGGTTACTTTGGTTTAGCTCTCTAGCTCTCCAAGGTGCTGAGTCTCAGCTTTGGCTTGGGAAGGGAAGCGCTCAACGATCTTTCGGGTTTGTAGTGGGACCTCCTTGCTGCGACTAAGGTCTAAGTCTAGTTCTGAATCTCCATTCTGCTCTTTCTGAGGGATCAGTAAGGGCTAGCCGCCCCTCAACTCGTTGAGGGCCCGAGATTCACAAGAGACCAAGAAATCGGTTTCAACAATGATGAGGTATACATTCAGGTTAAAGGATCTGAGGCGGCAGAGACTAAATACCCTTCCATTGGGAGGGATTATATAATGGATTCTTTTGAAAAGTTTTTAACAATCATTTGAGAGTATTACCCTCTTGATTATTGGCATGTAGTGTTTTCTACTCTCTCCATTCATCCTCTAACATTGCCTTGGACTCCATCACCAAAATGCCTGATTCGAAGAGGGACTTCAGTTCGAGAGACGCAATGTGATCTTCGTGATTTGGTTGAGGAGCAGGGAACAGAGATGAAGAAGAAGATGAACGGGTTGTCAAAGATGATGTGGTTTATCATGAAGGGTCTCAAGCTTACTCCTACACTAGCAGAGGAGGCAGATTGGGAGAACCCCGAGGAGGAGCCACCCGACGATCAGTTCATTAGACAAGACGTGAGAGAGATAAAGGAGAAAGTAGCAGTAAGGGTAATAATGAGTGAACTTTTTTATTTGGTGTGTAATAAAATAGATTTTGGACAGGTTTTGATTTTCTGTTGGTATCGCCAGAGGTAGGTACTACCGCTGGCATTAGTGGCAGAAACTTTGCTGAATGTTGTCTTTTATTTAGATTTTGTGATTTTGTGATTTAACTGCACTTTTATGCTTATATGTGAAGTAGGTTCCTGGTATAATGTTTGGTTAGATTACATTTATTTTTTTCTTTACTTTACCTTTAATATATCTTTACGAATGAGGGATTTATAATTTTCAGAAATGACTTGAGAAACATAGGGATTTTTCAGATAATACAAATACCGTTGGCGATAGAGTTAGTGATGGGCGGTAGAAAACAGAGGTTTGATTTTTCATCAAAAAACATGGTTTTTGGATTTTTTTTATTTTGATTTTTTCATGATTATGATTACATTATATGAGCTATCAAATGACGCAAGGATATTAAATAAATAAGCAAAAACTTGCGCATTTTACACTTTTAGCCTAAGACTCCTCCTTTTAAGTCTATTTTGACAATTATTTCATTAACCTTGATAATATCATATAACAAATTTAATATTCAATTTATAATGATAATATATGACTTTTATAGGTAATGGATTCAGAACGCATATAAACAAGGGATAGATAGGTCACTTGAAAAAGATATGACTTTTTTTATTCAATTTCATTTGATTTGATTTATTAAAGAATTTAGGCTTAAGGTGTAAAGATCATATCACAAGCTATATAAAGTGACCATAGAATGTTGTCAAAAAGAGAAGCAAAAAGTAAATTAAGCATATCATGAAGTAGAATATTGGTATATCATTTAATTTATTTCTACTTCATGCAAATTTTGGATACAAATGAATAAGAGATTTAGGAATCCAAAGAGGACCAAGTGGGATGGTTCCTTTTGGTACATAAATACATCGTGTTGGCTTTTAGGGAGACAAGGATGAGTGGACCCTTTCAATTGTCTTTAATGCATCATTCTTAAGTATGAGTCTCCATTCATACCTTGTGAAAACATTATTTTTATTTTTCAAATTTCCATAGTCATTTACTTGAATCTTTGGATAAAAATGACTTTTGAATTCATTATTTAAAGGAAATTTGTTTGCATTCAATTTTATGTTGTGAGAAGATTGATGATATAAATGATAATGATGATAGTGTTTTGGAATTTCATTTACAAGCTTTTGATGTTTTTCATTCCCTTTGTTTGGCCTAGTCAAATTTAAAACTTCATATTCAACTTGTTTTGGATTTTGCTTGATATTGTGAATGCATATTTTGAGAATTTTTTTTATAATTTCCTCAAGCAAGTTGACTTTAGTTTTCAATTCATTATTCTTAATTTTGAGAATATGTCTAGCTTTATTATAAGCGATTGTGTTATTCTTAAGAATGGTGACAATAGAATCAATATGAGTTTTATAATTATTTCTAAATTCTTCAAACATTTCATCCATCTCCTTAATTTCAATTTTATAATTTTTACACATAGCACAATTACTTTTCAAAGATGAATTTTCTAAAGATAATTTTTCATTATGTTCTTTTACAAAAATACACTCCTTTTCATATTCCTTGTATTTTTCTTTTAATTCATTATATTCTATGTAAGGTGCAATGTTTTCAATTAAAGAGTCATGGGTAAACCTAGATAAATCAAAATTTGATTCTATATTAACTTTTGCTTTTAAATTTTTATTTTATAAACGCAATTTGCAATTAGCATTTTTCAATTTCTTAATTTTGTGCTTAACAATTTTTAAAAACTGTAATGTAGAAATTGAATTACAAACAAGAAGGGAATTTGGTTTCCTTACAACGCATTTGGATGAGGGAAGATTTGAACATAAAGTTCCTTTCACATGTCCTTCTTCCTCTTTCATAGATGAGTTGATATCTTCTCTTCCGCTTGATGAGCATTCCATGGATCCTTCAGGAGAGGATCTTTCTTGAATATTTATGCAAGCTAGCATATTCTCTAGTTCTTGTGATTGTTATATACCTATTGAAGGAGAATCATAAGTTTTTTTCAAGAAAATTCCAAATCTCATAAGCAGTAGGTAAAGTATAAATAAGTTTGAAAATATTTTGATTTATCGCACAAAATAAACTATTTATTGATTTTTCTTTTAAAATCATTTCGTTTCTATTTAATACTCTTGATGGTTTTTCAATAATAATATTCCAATCTTGTTCATCTAAACATTTAAGAAAAATCTTCATTAATATTTTCCACCCATTATAATTTTTGCCTATAAATAAAGGTGGTGCTAATGATTTTTCATTTAATAAAATTTCATCCCCTCTGATGGAAGTGAGATCATGAAGCGACATTATTCCCGGTTGTGAAGGCGTTTTGGAATAACCTAGCTCTGATACCACTTGTTGGATCTATAGGCGCCCTTAGATGGGGTGTGAATAAGGGTTTTAAAAACTTTTAGGTTTAATGGAAACCTTTTGATATTTTAATAGAAATAGACTGAATCAAAAGTAAAGTGCTGGAAATTGAAAATCAAACCAATTTTATTGAATAAGTAAAGACATGATTATAATTAATAAAATTGATTACAAAATTGGATTTTTATCACGCTAGAAATCAAGTCGAATAATATGAAAACTCTTTTTGTTTTCTATACCGACTCTTCTCCCTAAGAACCGGTTGGCTTTAGTCGATCGATCCCCAGATACGGTCTCAAGTCACTCTAGCCTCTCTATCCCCAGAAAGGCCTCAAGCACACCCTAGTTCTAATCCCAAGAACTAGTTGTCACACCCACGCGGCGAATTCTCCCTAGTCCTCGCAAGGCTCTAGTCGTCAACATGGGCAAATTTTCCTACCGATGAAAATAAGAGAAACAATCAATAAAGACTAAACCCTCAAAAGCTCCCTCAAATATTGAACTTAACGATGATGTAGGCGTGATCGATCAGTCTTCAAGTTCTAAGCATTCACGAGCGTTGATGGAGTTCTCTTAGCTGCAAGGAGGAGGCTCTCATGAAAGTTCAGGAGTTATAGCTTCTGATTTTTCGTGTATCGGCACTGCTAAGAGGAGGAGGACTGCTCTTTAAATAGACTTGGATCCTAGTGTCAGCGATAGTGCTACCGTCGGGCGGTAACCACTTTAGGCAATTAGCTGGCACATGGATTGAGTCATCTTAGGCAACATTCTTGTTCCAAAATTGGCAGCCCCTCCTATCGCTCCGCGGTAATGCTAATGCACTGTGTTAGCCTTATAGCTTTCCTAGCTGTCAGATCTCCTTCCTATTTTGCTCCTCAATCAGCAGCGTGTGGCAGGACTTCCATAAGTTATCGTCGGGCGTTAGCCTTAACTCACTACAATAATAGTTGTTATTTGAGTCCCGTCGGCATTCCTTTCTCGACGATGTTTCCTTATCGACGATATTTCCAAGTATGCATAAGCTCTTGCCAGCAATAGCATTAGCGCGGCGCGATAACATTCAGAGCGTCATAACGACAGAGGATCTATGTCTTTCTTTTTTGTACTCATAGGGGCTTGAGAGATGAAGTTCATGCACATTATAAACATATGACAAGTATGATCAAATATAATGAGATTTGTTATTCTCAAACTAAGAGATGTGGAAAGCATGTTCCAACAAGTCTCAGGTGTCTGACTGTGAGTTAAGTAACTCAAGCTACTCCCTATTGGTATGAACTCCATTAAACTGGTATCCGGGTTTCAACACTTCAGATCGAGGTTGAGACGATGGCACGCCATGTCAGCTTCAATGCTAAACATATTTGTGGTGCTCCAAGAAAAAACATTGATGTTCTCCTGAAGACACACCATGATCTTCTGCTTGCCTTCCTCTATACCGGCTCTTTGTTGATCTTCGTGCTTCCAAGCCTCCCGCCCATAGAAACCACTTCGACCTCTTGCACTTCCAACACCCTATCGACCTCCTATGTGTCCTTCTTCAGGCCTATGGTGTTGACGGCATGTTGGTAGCACTCCATAGCTACTTTTAGATCACTCATGATCCGAATCTACACCACTCCATGATTATATTTCAGGTATTGATGGAATGAGGAGGGCATAGATTGGAAAGTGTTGATAAGCGCTCTCCCAAAGATCGTATTGTCGCTGCTCGGAGCATCCACAATGACGAACTGACAGTTCTTCGAGGTACCACCAAGGGTCACCTACAACTCCACTCCTCCCTCTACTTCCTGTTCTTAGAGGGGGGTGAATAAGGGAATAAAATTCTTTTTATAAGTTTAAGCAATTTACTAAATTGTTTTAATATAAACGAGAGAGAAATAACAATTTAGCTAAAAGGAAGAGAATATTGTAATTTGCAATTTTATAATTTATGCCAAATGAAAGGATTCAAGTAAACACAAATAGAAACATGAATGTAATATATTAAAGAGTGTTTACATAAATTTGATTTCAATATTGCTAGAAATCGGAGGCGTACAAATGTAAATAATTTTTCCTTTTCTATACTGACTCGTATCCCCACGAACCAGTGGCTTTAACCTATCCTTCCCTCGATATGGCCTCAAGCCGCTCTAGCCAATCCTTCCACGAATATGTCCTCGAGCACCCCCTAGATCTAATCACCTAGACCTAGTCGCCAACACACGCGGCGAATTCCCCCTAAGCCGCGCAAGGACCTAGTCGCCAACACAAGGCGAATTCTCTATACAGTTATAAAATGTATGGAATGTAAATAATGATAACAATAATAAAACTCCCTATATGAGATCTTCTGAAGTCGGAGATGAAGGATCTCTATAGTATGAGTGAGGTCGAAGTGATCGTCCTTCGGATATAGCGTGACGTAGTCCTCCTCAAGAATTCTCTAAAAGCTTTTTTGTGGGAGATCCATCTTCGGTAGCATAACAGCAATGGAAATTTGGCACTAGTATTCTCTCTGGGATGTGATATAAAAATGAGAGAGAAATCTTCATTTTATAGAACTTGGAGTTAGCGCCTGCGGTAGCGGTCGTGTAGAGGCGGTTACGAAACCCTCGCAGTGTGGCATTGTGGCACGAGTTGGAGCTATAGCCAGGCGGTAGCGCTAGCGCCTGTGGTATCGGCTAGCACTGGCGGTAGTGCTCCATTCACCGAATTTGATTCCAAGCTGCTTTCTACCTATGGAGTATTGCACCTATAGTTCCTGCACACTATAAACACACGAGAAGCAAGATCAAATACAATATGGGATTTGTTATTCTCAAACAAAGGGATGTGACACACATGTCCAACAATCTCCCCCTTTTGATAATAACAAATCCTCTTAGCAAGAAATCAACAATGGTGTATAGTATATTATAAGTGAGATAATAGTGCAATTATAGTATATGATAAGTATGAGAATAGTGCATACTCCCCCTATCTTAATGCTCCCCCTACATAAAGGCAATTTATGTTTTACTCGCCCTAAATGATAGATTACATGAATTATTCTCCCCTTAATCTTCGAGATTTCTCTTCTAGATTTCTTCAATTAATCTCCCCCTTTTGGTATTATCAAAAGAAGGTGGGGTAAGGGAAGTAAGGAGGCATTCTTTAGGAATTATAAATCATGATCAAGCTTTTGTAATATAGGTAAAGATAAAGAGTTTAAGCATAGTATATAAGAGATTTCAAATAAAGAAATAAGAGTTTTAAGCAAGCGGAAGATTATAAGAAACATTTTTTGTAAGCATGGAAATCATAAGTATAAATATGAGTTTAAGTTCAAAATATAAAGATGTTTTAACCTTTTTGAAATCTCAAAGTTTTACATAAAGTTACCAAGCATGAAATGAACATATCAAAAAGAGATTATACTATAATGTTACTTAATTTCAAGTGTAAGAGATACCAAACATTGTAGAGATCATGCTAGGTTATCTAGTGCATTTATTATAGAAAGAGTAGTATAGATAAAGCATTAGAATCGAATACTCATGAGAAGAAGTGTTATGAAAGATAATGATGTTCACATAAGTGTATTTTGAGCAATATTAACAAATGATGTAAATCACAAAATACAAGACATATGTAGTGTAAAGTGCACAATAAAACACAAGTATATTAACTTTCACACACTTTAATGCACATATTCTAGAAAAAGTGGTGTAATAACCAAGGTTTGCACAAGACACTTTACTATTCTTTTCCAAGGTGCTCAAGCTCACAATGCTTATGAAGACTTATCAAGAGGTTCAAGTAGTGCTTTGTGGAGTTATATTTATCGATTTTTTTATTTTTGTTCAATTTTGTAAGACAACATTCTCTGAATACACTTGTTTCGCAAACCCAACACAATTTTTTAAACTCAACCACTTTTCTTAATTTCTTAAGTGCAATTCAAATGTAGTGTAGGTAATAAACTTATGCAAGTTTTAATTCATTGTACAATTACAATACATAAGCAAGCATTTTTAGATTTAAACACACATGTAGATTACCAAAATAAGTGAGTGAAAAGTATCATTGTCAATCACAAAACATTTACTCATACTTAGATGCATGTTAAGCTTGGTTCTACACATATTTTTCAATACAATTGATGCACTTAATTAGATATATCAAAGCATGATAAGCAAAATAATGTTCATAGTTATTTGAAGGAATAAATTTTAACATTGTAAATAATTCTAAATAATAAATTCATACATGTTTGATATTAACAATAAAGATCATATAGTTTTTTTGTTGTTTTGAAAATTTTTAATGAATGTAAAATAGAAAATCACAAAATAAATATTTTTGTATTTTTGAATTTTGAAATTTTGTAGTTGATTTTCCATAACATTAATAAAACAAAAATAACAAATGTCAGAAATACAAAACTAAGTAGTAGATATAAACTAACATAATTTTAATGATTTTTAGAAATTTTAAGAAACAGAAAAATCAAACACCCATGCTAGCGCCGACGCTAGTGCTAGCGCGACAAACAGTTAGAGAAATATTGATAATTTTCAAAATCTATTTTTTGATATTTATTAAGAGTCTTAAGAGTAGTCTTATGCAGAAATGTTGTAATTTTTAGAGATGACTTGATTGCTCAAATTGCATAAAACTTTAGCATTTTTCATATAACTCATCCTAAGATGTCTAACTCCTAATTCCAACATTAACATTTGAAACCTTGCAAGATTTTTAGAGATCTCTAGGTGGATCAAATTTGCATGAAACTTTGGCTTTTTCAAATACATGTGTTTTACAAAATCATTTAAGCACAAAAAGATAAATTATGCAAACACAAGAGGTCATTTTCGAACAACCCAAATAAGCATGATTTATGTGATAGGTAAAAAATGTTCATGCAATGAGTAATATAAGTATGTCCTAAGATTAAAAACTACCCAGACTAAATGTCTACACCCTACCCGTGTACTAAGTGACGGATGGGCATGAGGAGCTGCACACATGTCGTAGGTTGGGGTGTTAATCTCATATGCACACACTAGAGAAAGCTCAACCTAGCACTCTTTCCCCCAGTGCCTCGCAAGGCCCCACTAGAACCCTCCCTGGTTAAGGACAATACATGACTTAGAGGTTAGGTCTCTAATGCATACAACCTTATGCCCTCGCTATTGTAAGATATGAATTCATAGGTGAATAATCTTTGGACAACCTATGCTTTTACACTATGGGCTGATTTATAAACTATGGTTTTTGCTTAATGTGAAGAATTATAGAAAAATATAAAGTCGCATAGTTTTTCTACTTTTATGAGATGACGATATGAGATAACTAACACAAATACTAATATTCAAGTAATGCTAATATGATGAGTTTTGGGTTTAATGTCATGTCATAAGATTAACATTAATATTGTGTATTCCAAAATAGAGTTTCAAATTATAGATCTAGAATAAAGTGATGATTTAGTTTGATTTATTCTTATTATTATAAAATTGATTCTAGAGTCTACATATATGTGAGATACATGCAAAATATATCAATACACCAAATAATGTAAAGAAAATATATTCATATTTTTATCATAAGATTCATAATTCCTAAGTGATAGACAATATTGATTTGAGATATTTCTTGATAGAACATGAATTATGATTTATGATTATAGAGAATTTTGCATAGAATATATGTTAGATCATCATGATGTATGTGAATTTTATTCCTTCTAGACTTATGGCAATATGACTTGGTGATTTTCTTTTGAATGATCAGGTTTCATTTACAAGTCTAGAAAATGATGATCATGCAATCATATTAAAGACAAAGATCAAATATATAAAGTTTTGAAATTTATAACAAAATTGCATTATAATATATGATTCATGATACAATATTCATATATATTCTGATGATTAATCCATAAACCATGTGTTTGTTGGAATTTTAGTATACTATTATACTTTCAAATCACATAGTTATCATGAAATTTGAATAACATTGTAGATGTTATACCTCGCAAATAAATTTAAGCATAAACTTAAGAAGTGATGCTAGGATAATGGATTTGAATGCAATGTAATTATATAGGATTAATGGAGATAATGTTGCATGTAATATGAGAAGATTTCAAATTAATTTTCTTTAGACCTGAAATGAAATGATTAAACTTTTGATTTGAACTTAATGATACAAGATGATTCTAAGGTCTAAATACATGAAAACAATGGTGACACACACATAATACCTAAATCAACATATGAAATAATTATACTAAGGATAGCATGTGATGAAAAATCCATAGACACAGAAACTGTTGATACAAGAAAACTGAAATAACTTTTAAACGGAGTTGAATTTGGGCAATTTGACAGCACCAAACGAACTCGAACGGGCAATCCTATTTCTCTGTTGGATGGAGATTTCTGTGCTCTTTCCAAAAACATATTAAACGCGAAAATCGAATGAGTGGATCAAAAGATATGGCTGTTTGAAGTTTTGATCAAAAACTCGCATTTTTGAAGGTGTTGGGAACAGTGCCTTGCAATGTTCCTGATATGAAGAAGTGCTCAGCTCAATGATGAATGCAAGTTGTATTTAATGTTGCATCTAGTTCATGCTTGCAGAGATGAGACAATATGTCCAGTACTTCAACACCCTGCCTAAGTATAATATCGTCGAAAAAGGCTGGACATATCGTCGACATGTACAGGTACAACGTTGAGATAAATGGGCAAAGCAAAAGCTGTGACTTGGCAAGTTAATCGAACACAGAATGTTGTTCGTCGAACGAAGAAGGAAGATGGTCAAACGCGTAATGTTGTTCGTCGAACGAAGAAGGAAGATAGTCAAACGCTGAAACTTGGCGAGTTAGTCGAATGCTGAGACTCGGCAAGATCGTCGAACGCTGAGACTCTGCAAGATCGTTGAACACTGAGACTTGGCGAGTTAGTCAAACGCTGAGACTCGGCAATATCGTCGATCATAGAAGGAAGATCGTCGAACGTAGAGAAGACATAAAGATATTAAAGGAGGGAATATTGTCGAGAAGAAGCAGCATCATCGTGAAGAAGCCTTGTCGCTGAAAAGGCTAAGTATGACTGATGGCGTAGAACATCGTCGTAAAGAAGGCATGTCGTCAAGAAGACTGAAGAAGGATAGCTGAAGACAATCAGTTGCTAAAGTATGATCTGTCGACATGTTATCACTCATGTCGTCGAGAGAACAACGTGATTACGACGACAGTCTACAAGAAAGAAGATTACAACGACACAGTTAGAGACATCATATCGTCGTATATGCAGAAGCACCAGAATGTCTCGTATCATCGAGATACCTGCATCAGAGGCAGAAGCAAGGAGGATTGAAAGTTTACCTAAGTTCAAGGCATCGACAAAGTCCTGTTGCCGAGATATTGTCCATGTCGTCGTAATAATGGAAATGTTGTCGAGACAGATTCAAAAGTTGCGGACGCGCTGTCAGCATTTAATGCCGCCGCCTGATTGTCCAATCAGTGCATGCTTTTAAGGAATGGGCGTCTGACATTAAAGGACATCACATGTGACCATTAAGCGGCTCATCTGTCCTATAAAAGGGAACAGTGATGCCCTTGAAAACAAGCTTTTGGAATAGAGAAAAAGAATCCCGCCGCTACACTTCAATAGAACAGTATTTTCGGCGGAGAAGAAGAGAAGTAGATCAAGTAAAGAACAAGCATCAAGTGTTCTCTGAAGAATCAGTTATCTCTATTGACTGATAAGTAGCCGATCAACATCAGGCAAAAGAAGGGGAGGCTGAAGAAGATCCAATGCTGAAACTCTAAATCAAGAAGCATCTTCTTCAACCTTAAGAAGCCGATCTCCATTAGGCTAAGTTGCCGATCTTAATCCGCCAAAAGAAGCAGTTGTTTTTACTGTAATTTTTGTAAGGCTTGCGGGCCTATTTGTCTGGCTTGAGGGCTGGAGAGCTGTGAGGCTTGAGGGCCAGGGCAGTGGACTTGCGGGTCCGACACCGTCTAGCTTGAGGGCTGGAGAGATGTGAGGCTTGAGGGCCGGGGCAGTGGACTTGCGGGTCCAATCTTGTCGAGCTTGAGGGCTCGGGCGCAGTAGGGGCTTGCGGGCCTAAGCTGTAGGCACAGGACTTGGGGGTCCGTGTTGTGTAGAGCTTGAGGGCCTGAGTGTCGAGCTTGCGGGGTCGGGTGCAGTAGGGGCTTGCGGGCCTAGGCTGTAGGACTTGCGGGTCCGTGGTGTAAGGCTTGAGGGCCTGAAGTTTTTGGCGGAGTTTGCCGAGCCTAGCACACTGCTAGGTAGGCGCAGAGGGAAAGAGGACTACTCAAGACACCCGGTCTTGAGGAAACTCTATACATCTTTGTGTGCTTTTCTGTGTTGTGCTTTCTACTATATAGATCTGTTAACTGAAATCAAGAACACCTAAAAGGGGATAATATAATTTGAAAAACCTATTCACCCCCCCCCCCCCCCCCCCCCCCTCTAGGTGATAAGTCAACCCCCAATAAACAACAAGTGGTATCAGAGCATGACCAATCAAGAAACTTTCTCAAATCAATGAGTGAGGAAGTCAATAAAGTGGGACATCAAACCCACACAATCCTGACCAATCAAGAAACTTTCTCAAAAAATGTGTATTATGGTTTTGAGCAGATAGAGACAGATGCTGCAAATAACAGAAATCAAATTCTGAATATGGTCAATGAGAATGCTCATACCTTACATACCCATATGCTTGAAATAAACAACAATTTGGATGTGACTGAACAACACCTGCATGAAAAGTTGAACCTAGTCAAAGAAGGACTTGAGGAAAGGGTGGTGGAACAAGCCCTAAAGGGGGAGAATGAAATAATAAACACCAGTTCACATCAAGCGATGTGGATAACAAATCAAATAAAGCGGACAATGAAGCAACCCCCATCACTATATGAAGCTGCAAATCCTTCTGCAAGCACTGACTCAGCTGAGTATGGAATAGAGTTTGGAGAATCAGCAACCTCTAGAAAAAGAAAGAGAATTCAGAGCAGCCAGTATCGGCAAAAGAGACTAAGGGAAATTGAGTTGGATCCACAATCAGGTAGGTGGAGTCCTGTCTCAAGAGAAATAATAATTGAATCATGGATTCAGTTTGGATATCCACAGGAGGACTATCTGAGGGCATACCAGTCAGCTGAATGGCAGAAACATCTGAAGTAGTTGGAGAGGAGGAAGAATCACAAGCTAGCATTCCCACAAGGTCCTCCTCCCTCTCCTAAGAAGATTCCCATGCCCATCAACTACCATCAGAGGCAAAGGCAGAAAACCAAAGGGGCAAGCAGCAGCAGACGTTGATGTGGCACCAAATTAAAATCTTAATTATTCTGCTGGGGCAAATGAATGCTAATGTTTATTCTTGAACATTTAATCTATTTATATGCTTGAAGAACACTTATTCTATTTATATGATTGCTTCTTTAAGTGTGATTTTATTATCTGAAATGATATACCTTTTCATGAGTGGCATTTATCATTGAGGTAAGTTAGGGCTTCTTCAAATAGGGGGAGATTGTTGGGAATAGTACCCTGCAATGTTCCTGATTTGAAGAAGTGCTCTGCTCAATGATAAATGAAAGTTGTATTTAATGTCGCATCTAATTCATGCTTGCAGAGATGAGACAATATGTCCAATACTTCAACACCCTACATAAGTATAATATCATCGAAAAAGGCTGGACATATCGTCAACATGTGGCACATCGTTGAGATAAATGGGCAAAGCAAAATATGAGACTTGGCGACTTTGTCGAACGCAGAATGCTGTTCGTCAAACGAAGAAGGAAGATCGTCGAATGCAGAAGGCTATTCGTCGAACGTAGAAGGAAGATCGTCGAACGCTGAAACTTGGCGAGTTTGTCGAACGCTGAGACTCGGCAAGATTGTCGAACGCTGAGACTCGGCAAGATCGTCAAACACTGAGACTTGGCGAGTTAGTCGAACGCTGAGGCTCGGCAAGATCGTCGATCGCAGAAGGAAGATCGTCAAACGCAGAGAAGACATAAAGATATCAAAGGAAGGAATGTCGTCGAGAAGATGCAGCATCGTCGTAAAGAAGCCTTGTCGCTGAAAAGGCTAAGTATGACTGATGGCGTAGAACATCGTCATAAAGAAGGCATGTCGTCAAGAAGACTAAAGAAGGACAGCTGAAGACAAGCAGTTGCTTAAGTATGATCTATCGACATGTTATCACTCATGTAGTCGAGAGAACAATGTGATTACGACGGCAGTCTACAAGAAAGAAGATTACGACGATACAGTCAGAGATAGCATATCATCGTATATGCAGAATCACCAGAATGTCTCGTATCATCGAGATACATGCATCAGAGGCAGAAGCAAGAAGGATTGAAAGTCTACCTAAGTTCAAGGCATCGACAAAGTCCTGTTGTCGAGATATTGTCCATGTCGTCGTAACAATGGAAATATCATCGAGACAGATTCAAAAGTTGCGGACACGCTGTTAGCATTTAATGTCGCCGCCTGATTGTCCAATCAGCGCATACTTTTAAGGAATGGGCATCTGACATTAAAGGACATCACATGTGACTGTTATGCGGCTCATCTGTCCTATTAAAGGGAATAGTGATGCCCTAGAAAACAAGCTTTTGGAATAGAGAAAAAGAAAGAAAAAGAATTGATGGAGGCATGGACCCGCCGGATGGTTGTGGTCGTGTTCGTGATTCCACGTCGACGCGTCACTTTGATCGCGGCGGCAATTTTGAAGACTATGATGGAAGATGCCGCGAGATTATTGGAGCCGGCTTGATCGCTTATGTTGGAGCCGGCACGGTTCAAGTTGGAGCATGTGTGGTTCATGACGATGGCGGATGACGGCGCAACTCCAACCATGACGAGCGCTATCGCCGCAACATCTTCCGCCCGCGGCACATGAAATAACATATTTAGTATTATCTCTTTATTATAATTAGTATTGGGTATTATTTTATGCTTTGTATTTTGTATTTTTGAACTTTTGAATGTTGGTGTGCTAGTAGCTTATTATGGGCTGCATGTAGCTCTTTTATTTGTAAGGCCTATATATATATGGCCTATTGTAATTGAAATGGCAGATTATGGAGGATTAAAAAAAAAAGAGAAAACCCTAAATTCTTTCCCTTTCTCTCTCTCGTATTCCCTCTTCCAGCCGCCCACCCCCTTCCTCATCTCCTCTCCAAGTTCGGTCCCCCCTCTCTCTCTCTCCTCCTCCTCTCTTGCTTGGCCGACCACCCTTCTCTCCTCCTCTCCAAGTTCGGTCCCCCCTCTCTCTTTCTCTTCCTCTCCAAGTTCGGTCCCCCCTCTCTCTCTCTCCTCCTCCTCTCTTGCTTGGCCGACCACCCCTCTCTCCTTCTTCTCTTAGTTTGGTCCCCCCTCCCTCTCTCATCCTCCTCCTTGACTCAAGAGCCGACCACCACCAACAGCCCCCTTCCTTACTCCTCCATTCAAAGATCGTTCTCCACAAAACAGCCCCGGTGTTTGGACTTGCTCGTGGCGGCCGGACTTGAAGGCGACGGTGCTCTACGTCAAGGATTCTCCTCCGGCGACCACCGCCGTGAACGGCCTAGGACTTTCTACACCCGGATCTACGATTCCGGGAAGGGTAACGCATTCTACTCCGTGTGAGATTTCTCTCTAGTTAATTGTGGTGGAATAGAGTTGTGACGGATTTTCTCGCCGCTATTTGCTCGCGTTAATTTTCATTTGGAATAGTGGGCGCTCTGGGATTTATCATTTATTCGACGAGGAGTAGCGATCCTCATTTGTTCTTGTTGGGGAAACATCCACCCTTTCCGAATCGATTTTGTTTCGGTGGATTTTCTTTGGTACAACACCATCGCTTGCCCGGACGCAAACATTCGTCCCTTTAGCTTGACGGATCCCGGCTTATCGCCGATGATTCGATCTTGTCACGGAGTTGCTAGCCGCACGCGTATGATAATTAATTAATAAATTTAGTCGTGGGATGCGATTTAGGTTGTGTTTGGAAGAGCGGAGCGTTTGGTAGTTGTTGTTCGTAGTCGCGTGAGATCGCCTCATTTCCGGTGGCCTGCATCAATTTGGTATCAAAGCGAGGTTGTGTTGATTTCTCAATCGACACCATCCTTACTCTTTTCCGTAGGCCATTCGCCCTCACTTGGGTGTGCACCGTTTTGCCAAAATCTGAAATTTTTAGTTTTGGTGTGCAAATAACAAAAGTGTAAAATTCGTCGGAATCAACTACAAAAAAATCCGTAGGTCCCTAGTCAAGATCTAAGAATTAAAATAAAAAAATATTTCAGTTTCGTTAAGTTTTAGGTAGCTAAAAAAATTAATTACTCGTAATTTTTAGGCTGGACAGCACCATATCTTTTCATTAGTAATGTCTACTAGGCTGAATCCGGGGTATCCCCCGCCCCTTTCACGTATCACTTCACCACCAGCCCGCCCTAAAAAGACGATAAGGCTTATCCGTGATCCGACACATCAATTTCGTTTAAACTTTAAGCACGGTGAGAAGTGGTGCAGGTTGGTCGTTGATAGCTTCTGTCATACCAACGCTATAACGGAGAACGCGGTGTCTAGGATGTTGGTGACCACCGAGCCACATCCTTGCCCATACCACCTTGAGTGTCCTAATGGGAGTATTATTTTGGTGTCCCAACGATGTTTGGTGCCCCTCACCATTAAAGCCTATTCCGAACGTATTTGGTGTGATGTCTTTCCTATGAAAGACTTTCATGTGTTGTTAGGACACCCTTGGCTTGCTAGCCATGATATTATATACGATGATCGCGATGACACCTTAGACTTCATGCATCAAGGTCGGCTTATTTCTCTTAGGTCCACTCCACCTAAGAAGCCCACGGTCTCATCTGGAGACACTTGTAGCTCGACCGAGTCGACACCACCCGGTATTGACACACATGGGGATAATGACACCGTTGGTCAAATTCAGCCCTTGGATTATGTTAGCCACTCTGAGGCCAACTCACAGAGCTTGATCATAAAACCCGAGTCTGATCCTATTAGTCCCATCATTCCCCTTGATATTGTCCCTGTGGAGGCCCCCACGTCTGATTTAGTGCCTGCGAGTGAGGTTGCCATGCTTAGTCAACCTATGCACGTTCCCATTATCCTTAAGGAGCCCTCTGTTGGACATCCCGAGGTCATTCAGGAGGTCGATGAATACGATGAAATTATGACTACTGAGTTTTCTGCGCCCCTTAGTGGGAAGGTCATACGGCCCACTTCTTTATCGATTGGTAGTGCTTGTGTGAGTCTACATTCCGCACTTGTGGACTCTAGACTCGTGTTAGCTACCCCCTGGAGCCGTCACCCATTTAAGGTTGCCTGGAGCTCCCTAACTTCAGCCCCAACCTTGAGGTATGGCATGGAGCCCGTTACCCCCGCTGGGCGTGTTGAGTGGTTTTGTTGGGTTATCCGTCCTATGCTAGCTGACCCTACTATGCATGAACCCCCTAGGCTTTGTGATCATGACACCACTCACGTTAGGAGAGCTAGCATATCGGGAATACATTTAGGGGACGAAATCACGAATTGTTGGAGTCCTTTTCCACCCACGGACCCACCACACCTTAGGACGATCATTGATTTAAGTTTATATTATGACTTAACATATGTTCCACGATGTCTTCACTCACCTAGACTTGATGTTACGTTGCTAGCCGACCTGCTTGGGTCCATTCACTCTATGTTCACCGCACCCCATGGAGCATCCCGCCTTAAGCTCGGTTCGGTTTTAGTGGATCCTTACCCTGGACAGTTGCCTCTTGGTAACTTAGAGAGCGATGTTAGTAGTTTCGGTACTGTTCGTCGAATACTTGTAATGCTAGAAACTTTCGCTACTCCATCGAAATTTTTTTGCTGAGCGGGGCTACAACCCCAGTTTTAGTGTTGCGAGATGTTCTTCACTTCTTCTAGAGCCACTACATTTAACTTTCTTCTCGTTCCCCTCCACTACAAATTCTTATTGGTTGAGAGGTGAGTGGGGTAGCATGTTGTTCACGTTCATGGTGATCTCTGGAGGTATGATGTCTGTTGATGTTTTAGCACTTTCTCCTTCTTTTTCCTATGCTATGATCAAGGCCCTTGGGCTCTACGTTTTGCATGACAGGTGGACACAGGTGGACATTTCTTTGGGACAACGCTGGGCCCCTTGCTGCTTTCGGCCACCATGGCCGGATGGGCCACCCTCACGGCCCACCCCCTCAGACGTACTTCTACAGGTTACTGCCCTGCTCCACCGGATCCTTCACTCCCACTCATCGGTGTTGAGTGTTTTTGAGTGGGGGAGGATTGATGGAGGCATGGACCCGCCGGATGGTTGTGGTCGTGTTCGTGATTCCACGTCGACGCGTCACTTTGATCGCGGCGGCAATTTTGAAGACTATGATGGAAGATGCCGCGAGATTATTGGAGCCGGCTTGATCGCTTATGTTGGAGCCGGCACGGTTCAAGTTGGAGCATGTGTGGTTCATGACGATGGCGGATGACGGCGCAACTCCAACCATGACGAGCGCTATCGCCGCAACATCTTCCGCCCGCGGCACATGAAATAACATATTTAGTATTATCTCTTTATTATAATTAGTATTGGGTATTATTTTATGCTTTGTATTTTGTATTTTTGGACTTTTGAATGTTGGTGTGCTAGTAGCTTATTATGGGCTGCATGTAGCTCTTTTATTTGTAAGGCCTATATATATATGGCCTATTGTAATTGAAATGGCAGATTATGGAGGATTAAAAAAAAAAGAGAAAACCCTAAATTCTTTCCCTTTCTCTCTCTCGTATTCCCTCTTCCAGCCGCCCACCCCCTTCCTCATCTCCTCTCCAAGTTCGGTCCCCCCTCTCTCTCTCTCCTCCTCCTCTCTTGCTTGGCCGACCACCCTTCTCTCCTCCTCTCCAAGTTCGGTCCCCCCTCTCTCTTTCTCTTCCTCTCCAAGTTCGGTCCCCCCTCTCTCTCTCTCCTCCTCCTCTCTTGCTTGGCCGACCACCCCTCTCTCCTTCTTCTCTTAGTTTGGTCCCCCCTCCCTCTCTCATCCTCCTCCTTGACTCAAGAGCCGACCACCACCAACAGCCCCCTTCCTTACTCCTCCATTCAAAGATCGTTCTCCACAAAACAGCCCCGGTGTTTGGACTTGCTCGTGGCGGCCGGACTTGAAGGCGACGGTGCTCTACGTCAAGGATTCTCCTCCGGCGACCACCGCCGTGAACGGCCTAGGACTTTCTACACCCGGATCTACGATTCCGGGAAGGGTAACGCATTCTACTCCGTGTGAGATTTCTCTCTAGTTAATTGTGGTGGAATAGAGTTGTGACGGATTTTCTCGCCGCTATTTGCTCGCGTTAATTTTCATTTGGAATAGTGGGCGCTCTGGGATTTATCATTTATTCGACGAGGAGTAGCGATCCTCATTTGTTCTTGTTGGGGAAACATCCACCCTTTCCGAATCGATTTTGTTTCGGTGGATTTTCTTTGGTACAACACCATCGCTTGCCCGGACGCAAACATTCGTCCCTTTAGCTTGACGGATCCCGGCTTATCGCCGATGATTCGATCTTGTCACGGAGTTGCTAGCCGCACGCGTATGATAATTAATTAATAAATTTAGTCGTGGGATGCGATTTAGGTTGTGTTTGGAAGAGCGGAGCGTTTGGTAGTTGTTGTTCGTAGTCGCGTGAGATCGCCTCATTTCCGGTGGCCTGCATCAAGAATCCCGCCGCTACACTTCAATAGAACAGTATTTTCGGCGGAGAAGAAGAGAAGTAGATCAAGTAAAGAACAAGCATCAAGTGTTCTCTGAAGAATCAATCATCTCTATTGACTGATAAGTAGCCGATCAACATCAGGCAAAAGAAGAGGAGGCTGAAGAAGATCCAGTGCTGAAACTCTAAATCAAGAAGCATCTTCTTCAACCTTAAGAAGCCGATCTCCATCAGGCTAAGTTGCCGATCTTAATCCAGCAGAAGAAGCAGTTGTTTTTACTGTAATTTTTGTAAGGCTTGCGGGCCTATTTGTCTGGCTTGAGGGCTGGAGTGTTGTGAGGCTTGAGGGCCAGGGCAGTGGACTTTCGGGTCCGACACCGTCTAGCTTGAGGGCTGGAGAGATGTGAGGTTTGAGGGCCAGGGCAGTGGACTTATGGGTTCGATCTTGTTGAGCTTGAGGGCTCAGGCGCAGTAGGGGATTGCGGGCATAGGCTATAGGCACAGGACTTGCGGGTCCGTGTTGTGTAGGGCTTGAGGGCCTGAGTGTCGAGCTTGCGGGCTCGGGTGCAGTAGGGGCTTGCGGGCCTAGGCTGTAGGACTTGCAGGTCCGTGGTGTAAGGCTTGAGGGCCTGAAGTAATTGGCGGAGTTTGTCGAACCTAGCACACTGCTAGGTAGGTGCAGAGGGAAAGAGGACAACTCAAGACACCCGGTCTTGAGGAACCTCTATACATCTTTGTGTGTTTTTCTGTGTTGTGCTTTCTACTATATAGATCTATTAACCTGAAATCAAGAACACCTAAAAGGGGATAATATAATTTGGAAAACCTATTCACCCCCCCCCCCCCCCCCCCCCCCCCCCTCTAGGTGATAAGTCGACACCCAATAAACAACAGAACGATTAAACATGTGTTTTGTGAATTTTTGTTTTCGATTTTACTTGATAATATTCTTCATTATAAGGGCTATCATATGCTGCAAACAAAATAGAAAATAATCAAAACGTTGCACATTTTAATTTTTAGCCTAAGCCCTTTAATAAACCATTTAAATCCATTCTTTACAATAATTTCATTAGTCTTGATAATAATTTCAATATTCAATTTATAATGATAATTCAAGACATTTATTGGTAAAGAATTTAAAAGGATAAAAACTAAAAAGATGAGAGATAGGTTACTTTTTAAAAACATATGCTTTTTATTCAATTTTATTTATACGTTATAAAGCTTTAAATGATAAAGTCATATTTCAAATATTTATAAGGTGACCAAGACATGTTAGCTTAAGAAAAAAAGAACATTAAGCATATCATGAAGTAGCATTATATATCATTTTTATTAGTTTCTACTTCATGCATTTGAAAGATACTAATTGATAAGAGATTTAGGTATCCAAAGTGGACCATGTGTAATGTTCCTTTGGGTACCCAAATATAGCATGATGATTTTTGGGGAGACAAGGATGAATGAGTCCTTTCAATTAAAGTTGATGTGTCATTTTTCTTTATGGATCTCCATTCATACCTTGGTTGTTTATCACTCAAATCCATATAATGATTATGAGACCTCTTTATATGATGATAGTTGTTTGAAAAATAATTCATTGGGGATTTATGTTTATTCAAATTATTTTTCAAAATAGATTGATGTTGATAATCATAATGAATTTTATTATATGGATTCTTTGAAAGTTTATAAGAGTGATAGTCTTTCTTTAGAAGTGATTGTTGATAGAGTGGGTTACAATATGTGTTAAATGATTGGTTCTTATTTTGATGATTTTCATTTCCACTCTTTCTTATAGACATACTCTTATAATGTGATGGAAAATATTTTACACTTTGATTTTCATGAAAAAGAGTTTTTAAATTTGAGTCATGATTGAAAATATATTGAGACTTATAATAGTGACTCTTAAGAATTTTGTGAGGATCATAATTCCTTTTGAAACTAAACTCCTTTTGAGTTGATGTGTGAAAATGGCCTTTTTTAGAAATGATTTTGTAAGTTAATTTATCTTTGTTATTCAAAATCTTATGCTGAAAGTCATTACTGGAAATTTGAACTTTTTCAACAAAAGGTTTTAATTGTCTTAACTTACAAGTTAAAACATCATTTTCAATTATCAATTTTTCATTATGCTCTTTAGAAACAAAGAGCCCTTTTTCAATATCCTTGAATTTTTCTTTTAATAGATTGCAATCAAAACAAGGCTTTGAAATTTTAATAAAAGAGCAAGATGGAGAAGCCACATCATAATTAGATTCTACATTAACATTAACTTTTAACTTTTTATTTTCTAAACGTAATTTATCATTTGTAATTTTCAATTTCTTAATTTTACGTTTAGCAATTTATAGCATATGTAATGTGGAAATAGAATTTGTCACAAAGAGAGAAGAATGTGATTTACTTACATTGCTATCGGAAGAGGCAAGATTTGAACTTAAAGTTCCTTTAACATCTATTTGGCACTTCTCTTCTAAAGATAAGATTTTTTCTTCTCTTCCACTTGATGTGCACTCCACGGTTTCATCTTGAGAGATTCTTTCTTGAATACTTGTGCTAATTTGAATGTTTTCCAATTGTTGTGCATGCTCCAAACCTATACACGGAAGATCAAACATTTCATCAAGAAATTTCCAAACTTTATAAGCATTAGTAAAACAATAAATCAATTTGAAAATATCTTTAGATAGAGCGCAAAATAAAGTATTCATAGCCTTCACATTTAAATGCATTCCTGTTTATTTGATTCATTCGCTGGTCTTATAATTGTCGTATTCCAAATTTTGAAATCATATGAGTAATAAAAAGATTTCATTAATATTTTCCACCCTTTATAATTTTTGCCATCAAATAATGGTGGTGCCAAAGATTTTTCATTTATATAAAAGTTTCTCCCACTAATAGAAGCGAGATCATGAGACGCCATTATTCCCAATTATTAAATCGATTTGGAATAACCTAGCTCTGATACCACTTATTGGATCGATATGAGCCCTTAGAGGGGGGTGAATAAGGGAATAAAAATTCTTTTTAAAAGTGTAAGCAATTTACTAAATTGTTTTAAAATAAACGAGAGCGAATAATAATTTAGCTAAAAGGAAGAGAATTGTAATTTGCAAGTTTATAATTTATGCCAAATAAATTAAATCAAGTAAACACAAATAGAAACATGAATGTATTATATTAAAGAGTGATTACATAAATTTGATTTCAATATCGCTAGAAATAGGAGGCATACAAATGTAAATAATTTTTCCTTTTCTATACCGAGTCGTATCCCCACGAACCGGTGGCTTTAGCCTATCCTTCCCCATATATGGCCTCAAGCCGCTCTAGCCAATACTTCCCCGATATGGCCTCAAGCACCCCATAGATCTAATCACCTAGACCTAGTCGCCAACACATGCGGCAAATTCCCCCTAAGCCACACAAGGACCTAGTCACCAACACAAGGCGAATTCTCTATACGGTTACAAAATGTATGGAATTTAAATAATGATAACAATAATAAAAACTCCCTATATGAGATCTTCTGAAGTCGGGGATGAAGTATCGATGTAGTATGAACGAGGTCGAAGCGATCGTTATTTGAATGTAGCGTGGCGTAGTCCTCCTCCAAAATTCTCCTTAAGCATTTTGTGGGAGATCCATCTTCGACATCATAACATCAATGGAAATTTGGCACTAGTATTCTCTCTGGGATGTGATATAAAAACAAGAGAGAAATCTTTATTGTATATAACTTGGAGTTAGCGCTTGCGGTATCTCCTAGCGCCTGCGGTAGCGGTCGTATAGAGGTGGTTACTAAACCATCGCGACGTGGCATTGTGGCATGAGTTGGAGCTATCGCCAGGAGGTAGCGCTATCACCTGCGGTAGCGCTAATGACTGCGGTATCGGCTAGCGCTGGCAGTAGTGCTCCATTCAGCGAATTTTATTCCAAGCTACTTTCTATATGTGGAGTATTGCACCTATAGTTCTTGCACACTATAAACACACAAAAAGCAAGATCAAATACAATATGAGATTTGATATTCTCAAACAAAGGGATGTGACACACATGTCCAACACTTCCTTTATCTCCCCTGAGAATCCAAAGAGTGGGTCATTCGAGGTCGTCACCCTCTTAGCTTACACTGTCATTGCGTCGAACACCTTTCTTGAAGATGATGTTGACTGAGCTTTCATTGTCAACTAAGATCCGATCAACCGTAAAGTTCTCTATCGCCGCCTAGATGATAAGTGTGTCATGGAACGAGTTCTCATTCTACGACATATCCTCTGCCAAAAATATGATCTCCCCAATTGAGGGAGGGCTTTGAGTTGTCGAGGCGACGCTCCACTTATAGATAATGTGTAGGGTCCCCTTGCGAGATGGATCCATACATACATTGATGGAGTTGATGACTCCCAGAGTCCCCACATTAACTCTCTCTTTGCATCTCACCCGACCTGGGGTCTGGGCTAGGACGCCCTCGACTACTGCTTCTTGTTACTGATCTCTTCGCCCTGCTCTTGGGGCTCTTCCTGTTGCATGCACCTCACTTCCAAGAACTTTGGGCATGCCGAAGTGGCATATCCTCCCACCCGATAGAAATCACAGTAGAGAGTTGCATTCCTTCATTGCTGCTCTTGAACCAGAGTTCTCCTCCTTTGATTGCAGGCATGATGATTGATCACCATATCTTCCTGAGGGGGATCTAATGGGTATCTTGACCTCACAACGTCTTCCTGGTGCATTGAAATAGGTCTGACGCTCTGGAGAATGGCACAGACCTGGTCTAAACGGTCGAGGTCCTCCTCCTACTGGCCTCCAAGGAGGTCTATTCACCAGGTCTTGAAACCTCCTCTCGGGTTCCCTACATTCCGGAATAGCTCTCGGCCTCCTGAACTCTCCGCTTGTCTGACGTTTATCTTCTTACTTCCTCCAGAGGTCCCCGACTCGTTTGTCTTCGTTATCCCTATCAGCAAGGCTAAAAAGTTATTATTGGTCGCGCTCACTTCGATGAATCGCCATGTACGGTCGATCAAATATACAAATGAGATAGGGGTATCTTGACCCACCTCCATCTTGAAGAATCCTTCCTGTAATCCAAACGTAAGTGCCAGTTAGAGGGTTTAGTTATCTCCTGGATATGTAAGACTTCTTCCTTGAAGCGGTCGATGTAGCTTCCTAGCGACTCGCTGGGTCCCTGCTTAAGGTGGAAAAAAGCGGTCGATCCTTTCTTCCTCTTCTTCAATGACGTGAAATGTTGCATCAAACCTCGGCGCAGATCCTCAAAGCATTAGATGGATTTGACCGATAACTAGTGGAACCAACCTCCTACCTTCCCTTTGAAGGTGGTCGCAAAGAACCTACATTTGAAAGCATTAGTCTACGTCGTCGATGTTAAATTTTTGAAGTGGAAGTAAAGTGTTTGGGCGGTCTGATTATTGAGACTGCAGAGACCGCGCGAGCTCGATGTGGCGATCTGGCTATTGAGATCGCGTGTCTCTGGTGTTGGAGGCCTGTGTTGGTTTGCAAGTTGTGCCCAAGTGTTTCTTGTTCGGGTAGATACCGGGTGATCTAGTACTGTAGGTCGCTTTGGCGGTCTTGTACTTTGGTCTGCTTGAGATCGCTCTTGCGGTCTGCTGTGGTTTCGATCTTATGGGAGACCGGACGGGTTATATGAGCCTGGTTCTGGCGGTCAGTTTACGATCTGGTCAGATGCTCATAATGTTCTTCTCCTGTAAGAGACCAGGCGGTCTGCCGGTTTGGAATAAGCGTGCTGTCTTAATTGACAGTTGCTTAAGTGTAAAAAAAAGGTCCTCTTGTGCTTCAATAAGGAAGGTGACCATATCCCTCGATAGCCGTGATGACATCCATTCATTTGCTTATAAATAGAGGGGCAGGGGTAGCCATTCAAAAGAAAGAACTGTAAGAACCTAGTGTGGATTGATTGTGTCGGTCTCATTTTTTGAGGTCGCGTGGTTTGAAGTTTATTGATCGATTTGTTGTGTTCGCAGGATAGCGGTTAGTGGTCTCCGTCAATATTCTTCCCTTCTTTCCGGCTTTGAATAAACCAGCTCGCCAGTAGTGTGTCTGGGCAGTCTGTGTTTGGAAGTTCTTGATTTGTTTGCAGCAGACTCAGTTGATCAGGAAACCATAAGTGGTTAGGAGGTCTTGAGTGCGGTCTTGCGGTAGTGAGTAGGTCTTCTTCAAGTGTTCGCGGGTTGCTTCTGTGATCTTGAGACCGTGCGGTCTGGGCGATTAAAAAGTGCGAACAATTTGGTTTCAGCAGTTGCAATAAAGTGCAGTTCGTGTGGTCTGAGATTTCAGTGGTCTGGCAGTTCACAGGTCGGCGACCTGTCCTGTTTGCGCAGTCTCAGGGGAATCTGACGATCTTGCTAAGTTTGGGCGGTCTCAGTTGTCTGGTCGCCAGTTTTGTGTTGCTTGTTCTCATCTATGTTTGCTCTTATGAATCATGTCTCGCCATGTATGCAACGCATTGTAATAAGATAGTATTCAATTGAGATTCTCTTGCCTCCATTGTCACTGGTTAACTGTTTTGAAATGAATTGAAGTCTTTCGATGTTGTCTTTGATCCATTCTCCAAAATTTTAACATGGTATCAGAGCAGGTTTGAAGTCGTGATCAGCCACGGAATCCTACTTCAGTATCTGAAAGTTTGTTAACCAGTATGATAACAATGGGAGGAGGTTATACAAGAGGTCTTGGAATTGAGCTCCTTACGCAGACTAACTTCAAGAAGTGGAAGTTGTCCAAGGAGAGCTATCTTCTTGGTGAAGATTTATGGGAGGTAGTCGGAGGAGATGACAGACAAGCTGTTGTAGCTGCTGAGGAGAATGTTGAGCAGGTCAGAGCTTGGGGAAAGACTAATGCGAAAGCAGAGTTCACTCTCAAGCTTGCTATCATTCCGGAGCTATTTGACCACATAATTGGTTGTAGGTCAGCTGCTGAGATTTGGACAGTCTTGGATGGCTTGTCCAACAAAAAGAATGTAGCTCGGCTACAGTATCTTGAAAATGAGTTGGAGAAAGCAACCCAGGGATATTTGTCTATCTCATCTTTCATCTTGAAGATGAAGAACCTGTGCACGGAGATATCAGCTTTGGACCCGGATGAACCTATCTCAGAAGCAAGGTTGAAGAAGCACATAATCCTCGGTTTGCAGAGGGAGTTTGTGGACTTTGTCACTTCTGTACAAGGTTGGGCCAATCAGCCATTGTTGCTAGAGCTATAAAACTTGTTGGCATCGCAAGAGATCTTGGCAAAGCAAATGGCTGGGATATCTATCTCTGGAGGAGAAAATGAGGTTTTGTATTCAGGCAAGAAGAAAAGATGGGACAAGAAAAAGAAGTCATATGTTAGCGATGGTCCATCTACTTCATATCAGCAGGGGAGGAGTTATACTCCTAAGTCTAATGGGAAGAAGAAGGAAGGGCTGAGGTGTTACAGATGCAACAAGCTTGGTCACTTCAAAAGAGATTGCAAGGTCAATCTTCAGACAGGGCATGCTGCAAGTAAGGAGGAGGCTGGTTCCAATGCTGAAGATAGTTAGGGTGGTGGAGGTGCTTTCTGTTGGATTGATAGGCGCCCTTAGAGGCGGGGTGAATAAGGGAATAAAAATTCATATTATAAGTTTAGGCAAATTACTAAATAGTTTTTATGTAAGAGAGAGCAAAATAACAATTTAGCAAAAATAAATTTGCAAAAATAAAATTTACGCCAAATGAAAGAAATCAAGTAAACACAAATAGAAACATGATTGTATTATATAAGAAGTGTTTACATAATTTGATTGTATTATATAAAAAGTGTTTTCCTTTTTCTATACCGACTTGTATCCCACAAACCGGTTGGCTTTAGACTATCCTTCCCCAGATATGGCCTCAAGCCGCTCTAGCCAATCCTAACCCCGGATATGGCCTCGAGCACCCCCTAGATCTAATCTCCTAGACCTAGTCGCCAACTCACGTGGCGAATTATCCCTTAAACTGCGCAAGGACCTAGTCGCCAACACAAGGCGATTTTACTACAAAAATTTACAATAAAGAAATAATGTAAATAACAAGAACTCCCTCAATGAGATTTCTGAAGATGGGGATGAAGGATCGTTGTAGCATAAGCGAGGTTGAAGCGATCGTTCTTCGGATGCAGCGTGACGGCTTCCTTCTCCAGAAATCTTCTTTGGCTTTGAGTGGGAGATGAACTTTCGGTAGAGTAGCAGCTCTGGAATTGTGGCACAAGTAATCTCTCTGGAAGCTCTTACCAAAACGAGAGAGAAGCCATCAATTTATAAAACATGGAGATAGCGCTTGCGGTAGCTCCTAACGCTTGCAGTAGCATTCACGTGGAGCGGTTACGAAACCATCACAGCGTGGCATTGAGCGCACGAACTTGAGCTAGCGCCAAGCGGCAGCGCTCGCGCTGGCGGTGGCGCTAGCGCCTGCAGTAACCCCTAGCGCTGGCGGTAATGCTTTAGTTCAGTTTTTTTTGTTCCAAGCTGCTTTATACCTGTGGAGTATTGCACATATAGTTCTTGCACACTATAAACACACGACAAGCAAGATCAAATACAATTTGGGATTTGTTATTCTCAAATAAAGGGATGTGACACACATGTCCAACAATCTCCCCCTTTTGATAATAACAAATCCTCTTAGCAAGAAATCAATAATGGTGGTTATAGTATATGATAAACATGATAATAGTGCAACTATAGTATATGATAAGCATGAGAATAGTGCATACTCCCCCTATCTTAATGTTCCCCCTACATAAATGCAATTTATGTTTTACTCCCCCTAAATGATAGATTACATGAATTAGTCTCCCCTTAATCTTCTAGATTTCTCCTCTATATTTCTTCAATTAATCTCCGCTTAATCTTCTAGATTCTCCTCTAGATTTCTTCAATTAATCTCCCCCTTTTGGTATTATCAAAAGAAGGTGGGGTAAGGGTAGTAAGGAGGCATTCTTTATAAATGAGAATTCATGATCGAGCTTTTGTAATATATAAAATGATAAAGAGTTTAAGCATAGAATATATAAGAGATTTAAAAAAAAAGATAAGAGTTGTAGGCAAGCGGAAGATTATAAGAAACATCTTTTTGTAAGCATGAAAATCATAAGTATAAATATGAGTTTAAGTTCAAAATGTAAAGATGTTTTAACCTTTTTGAAATCTCATAGTTTTACATAAAGTTACCAAGCATGAAATAATCATATTAAAAAGAGAATATACTACAATGTTACTTAATTTCAAGTGTAAGAGATACCAAAACATTGTAGAGATCATGCTAGGTTATCTAGTGCATTTTTTATATAAGGAGTAGTATAGATAAAGCATTAGAATCCAATACTCATAAGAAGAAGTGTTATGAAAGATAATGACGTGCACATAAGTGTATTTTGAGCAATGTTAACAAATGATTTAAATCACAAAATACAAGACATATGTAGAGTTAAGTGCATAATAAAACACAAGTATATTACTTTCACACACTTTAATGCACATAATTTTTAACAAAGTGGTGTAATAACCAAGGTTTGCACAAGACACTTTACTATTCGTTCCAAGTAGTACTTGGTGGAGTTATATTTGTCTATACTTTTTTTTGTTCACTCTTGTGAGACAACATTCTCCAAATACACTTATTTTGCAAACCCAACATAATATATTTTTTTTTTTAAAACAACCATTTTTCTTAATTTTTTAAGTGCAATTCAAATATAGTGTAGATAATAAACTTATGCAAGTTTTAATTCATTGTACAATTACAATACACAAGAAAGCATCTTTTAGATTTAAACACACATGTGGATTACCAAAATAAGTGAGTGAAATGTATCATTATCAATCACAAAACATTTACTCATACTTAGAGGCATGCTAAGCTTGGATCTACGCATATTTTTAATACAATTGATGCACTTAATTAGATATATCAAAATCATGATAAACAAAACAATATTCATAGTAATATGATGAAAAAAAATTTAACATTGTAGATAATTCTAAATAATAGAATACATACATGTTTGATATTAGCAATAAAGATCATACAGTTTTTTGTTGTTTTGAAAATTTTTAATGAAAGAAAAATAGAAAACCACAAAAATATATTTTTGAATTTTGAAGTTTTGTAGTTGATTTTTCATAATATAAATAAAACAAAATAACAAAAGTCAGAAACACAATAACTAAGTAGTACATATGAACTAACATATTTTTATAGATTTTTAGAAATTTTAAAAAATAGAACAAATGAAGACCCACGCTAGCGCCGGCGCTAGTGCTGGCGCCAAAAACAGTAAGTGGTTTTTTTGAGAATTTTAAATTTTCACTTTTTGATCTTGATTAAGAGACCTTAGAGTAGTCTTATGCAGAAATTTTGTAATTTATGAAGATGTCTTGATTGCTCAAATTGCATAAAACATAAGCGTTTTTCAAATAACTCATCCTAAGATGTCTAAGACTCCTAATTCCAACCTTAACATTTGAAACCTTACATCGGGAAGAGGTTTAGTGAATATATCAGCAAGTTCAGAGTCCATGCCAATGAAACTTATTCTAACATTTTTCTTTTTAATGTGATCCCTTATGAAATGATGACGTACATCTATATGTTTGGATCTAGAATGGTGTACCGGATTATTTGTAAGATCAATGGCACTTTGTTGTCACATTTCAATTCAACATCTTTTAGATGAAAATCAAAGTCCTCTAGAGTTTGGCTCAACTCCCAAATGCAATGTATTCGGCCTCCGTGGTGGAGAGTGCAACCAAATTTTGCTTCCTGCTAGACCATGCAACTAATGAAGGTCCTAGAAAATGGCAAGCACCGCTAGTGCTTTTTCTATCAAGTGAGCAACTGGTGTAGTCCGAATCGGAATAGCCGTGAAGTGTAAATGTATTATTATGCGGGTACCATAATCCTAATCTAGTTGACCCAATTAGATATCTAAAAATTTGTTTAACCGCTTTTAAGGGAGATTCTTTTGGATTGGCTTAAAATCGAGCACATAGACATACGACAAACATAATATCGAGTCTAGTTGTACTTAGATAGAGTAGAGATCCTATCATACCTCTATATAAAGTTTGATCAATTGAAATTCCTGATTCATCTTTTCCTAATTTTAGTGATGCACTCATTGGAGTAGAAGCTTGTTTAAGGTTTTCAAATCCAAAGCGTTTATGCATATCAAAGACATATTTAGTTTGACATATAAAAATACCATCATTTCTTTGTGATATTTAAAAACCAAGAAAATTAGAAAATTCTCCTACTAGACTCATTTCAAATTCATTTTTCATCACTAAAATAACTTCATTACACAACTCTTCATTAGTAAATCCAAAGATTATCATAAACATATATTTGCAAAATAATCAAATCATCATTATTGTGTTTAATGAAGAGAGTATTATCGACACTTCTCATAATATAACCGTGCTTTAATAAAAATGATGTAAGTCTTTCATACCATGCACGGGGCGCTTATTTTAAACCATAAAGCACTTTTTCTATTTTATAAACATGATTGGGAAATTTTTCACTAATAAAACCGGGGGGTTGTTCAACATAAACTTCTTCTTTTACAAACCCATTTAGAAAAGCAATTTTTACATCCATTTGAAATAATTTTATTCTTTTAAAGCTTGCAAATGCCAGAACAATTCGTATAGATTCCAATCTAGCAACGGGTGCAAAGGTTTCATCAAAATATATCCCTCGATTTGTGAATATCCTTATGCTACTAAGCGTGCCTTATTTCTAATGATTCTAGACTCACCATCTAATTTATTTTTAAAAATCCATTTTACACCTACAACTGGGTGATTAGATGGTCTTTCTACTAATTTCCAAACATTATGTCGCTCAAATTGCTCTAACTCTTCATTCATAGCCAAAAACCAAAATTCATCATTTAAAGCGGTTGAAACATTTTTTGGTTCAATTTCAGAAACAAAACAAATATTTGAATAAGATTCATGAAGAGAAGAGCGAGTTCTTACCCCGATGGATGGTTCACCAATTATTTATTCTCGTGGATGATCCTTTGTGAATTTCAAGGCACTTGAAGGTACATATTCATCTTCATTGGCTTCCTCTTCTTCTTCTTTGGAAGGTTCCTCAACACCATGCTCCAAAGGTGGTAAGTGATCATCCTCTTTGCCTGCGGAAAGACTTTCTATACAAGGAACAAGTTCATCAAATTTTACATTAATTGATTCTTTAACTTTTCTAGTTCTTTTATTAAAAAATCTATAAGCTTTACTATTTGAAGAATATCCAAGAAAAGTTCCTTCATCACATTTTTCATCAAACTTTCCCAAGCTATCTTTTGTATTTAAAATGAAACATTTACAACCAAAAACTTTGAAGTAAGATATGTTAGGCTTCTTTTGAAAATAAAGTTCATAAGGTGTGTGATTAAGAGATGGGCGAAGCATGATTCTATTCATAACATAACATGATGTATTTATGGCTTCAGCCTAAAAGGACTTAGGCAATTTATATTCACATAGCATAGTGTGTGCTAGTTCTTGAAGTGTCCTATTCTTTCTTTCTACAACACCATTTTGTTGTGGTGTGCGTGGTGTAGAGAACTCATGTCTAATACCTAACATATCACAAAAAGATGTAAACTTTTCATTTTCAAATTCTCCTCCATGATCCGAGCGAATGCATTTAATTTTTATATCACTTTCATTTTGAATACGAGTACACAATTTTGCAAATTTGCAAAACACATCGGATTTGGAAGAGAGAAATAATGTCCAACAATATCTTGAAAAATCATCTATTAAAGCATATGTATATAATCTACCATCAAGACTTGCGGTGCTAACGGGACCAAAAAGATCCATATGAATTAATTGCAAGGGTCTTGTAGTAGAAATGAATTTTTTTCTTTTGAAAGACGATCTAGTAAATTTACCTTTTTGACATGGTGAACAAAGTGAGGGTAAAGTTTCATTCAACCTAGGCAATCCTCTAATTAAATCACTTTTGGCAAGTTTAACAATAAGTTTTGTGCTAGCATGTCCTAGTCGTCTATGCCAAAGTTCTAATTCATCAGTTTTAGTGATAAAGCATTTTATAGATGATTTAGAAAGATCATGAAAAGAAACTATATAAACATTATGTATTCTTGGTGCAGTTAGTAAAATACCTTTTGTAGTTGGATTGGATATTTTGCATAAATTAGTGGAAGATTCAAATAAAACATCTAATCCTTTATCGCATAATTGGCTAATAGAAATTAGATTATGTTTTATCCCTTTAACAGAAAGAACATTAGATATCGTAAAGGAATCATTACCAATTGTACCACTTCCCATGATTCTTCCTTTTCCGTTATCGCCAAACGTCACGATCCCTCACTTCTTCTTTTCCAGGCTAAGGAACTTTGCTTTATTGCCCGCCATGTGCTTGGAGCATACAGAATCCAAGTACCGCACGTCTTCATCGTCCTTAGCCTTCCTGCACATCTAGAAAGAAGATGAGAGTAAAGATCCGGATACCCAAGTGGTACCACCCATAGAATAAGTGGAAGCCTTAGGTACCCAGATTTGCTTTAAAGTATTTTGTTTTATTATCCTGCAAGAACTAGATATGTGACCTAACCTATAATAGTTTGCACACGAAATAAAGGGGGTTGAGACCCTTTTCTGGAATATTTTCTTGCTGGAAGGAATCAATTTTGCATAGGAAAAATATTTTGAAAAAGAAAATTCAGGCTTCTTGTATGAGGTGCTAGCGCCGGCGTTAGTGGCTAGCGTCGGGCGGTAGCCCTCACCTCGATATCCGAGCCCAAATTTTCCAGAACCGTGGCACTGGTTCCCTAAAATCATATCCAAAGATTTTTGGCACATTCCAAATTTTTTAATGGCCATGGTGAGATCATGAACTTGTGCTTTAAGTGAGGAATTTTCTTTCACAAGCATGACACACCTATTTTCAAAACCTTTTTCATTATTTTTTATTTGCAAAAGAGAGGTTTCCAATTTCCTTTCTAATTCCCCATTCTCTTTTGTAAGAGTTTTGGCATGAGAGAGGGCTTTAGAAAGAGAATCTTCAATATCCTTTGCCATCTTAATGGAGTGATCACACTCTTGGCAAGAGACCTTTCTTTATTCTAAAACAATTAATTTTTTGGAAAGCTTTTGATTTTCTTTAATTAAGGATTCATTTTCCCGATTTAATAAAATACTATCTTTCATATTTTCATCAAAAGCTTTGCAAGTTTAAAGAAATTTATTGAAAAGTTCATCATAAGTGGGAGGAGTTACCTCAGTGTCGCTAAGAACACTGGCGTCGTCGTCGTCGTTTCCATGTCCCATGAGGCACATGTTTGCTTCCTCATCTTTGCTTGATGAAGACCCGCTTGATTCTTCGAAAGTGGAGGAGTCATCCAATGTTGTTTGCTTTTAGCACCTTCCTCTTTTCCTTCCTTTTGTGTCGTTTCTCCTTTTTCTCCTTCAAAAATTTTGGGCATTGGCTCCGAATATGCCCGGTCTTTCTACAATGATAGCATTCTGGTGGAGGTCTTTCTTCTTCATCATCGCTCTCCTTTTCCTTCTTAGAAGATGACCCTTTCCATCTTCCTTTCTTTTGGAAATATTTTCGGAAGGTGTTTCTCCTTTCCGGATTTCTCATGAACTTTCGAAAGTTCTTTACCAAGAGACTTTCTTCATCATCATACTCATTCTCTTGGCACTCCTTCTTTGATTTTAGTGCCAACGCCTTCTTCTTTGGCTCCTTGTTATATTCATCATATTGGATTTTGAGTTCTACCTCATGGGTTTTGAGATTCCAAATGAGGCTCTCAACTTGGAGCGTTCTTAGATTGTGCGACTCTGAAATGGCCGTCACCTTCGGGTTGAATTTTGGAGGAAGATAACGAAGGATCTTTCGGACCAAGTCGTCATTTGAGAAGGCCTTTCCAAGAGCTTTTGAGGCATTGACGATCTTAGTGAATCGTGTGTACATTCCATCAACATCTTCGCTTTCATCCATCCGGAACTTTTCATATTCCGACTCTAGTTGGAAAAGCTTTGATTCTTTAACCTGCGATGTACCTTCATGAGTAATTTCAAAATGATTCCAAATATCATAAGCAGTAGTACATGCAGAAATTCTATTAAATTCATTTCTATCCAACGCACAAAATAGAGCATTCATGGCTTTTGCGTTATTTTTAAATTTGAGTTTATCCCTATCATCCCATTTATCCTTATGTTTTTCTAATGTTACTTCTCCAACTACAATTGTAGGAGGAGAGTATTCAGCTTCTACCATATTCCAAACCTCAATATCTAGGGTCATTAGAAAACATCTCATCCTATTTTTCCAATAATTATAATCTGACCCAATAAATAGTGGAGGTCTACTAATTCCCTGTCCCTCGGAAAAAGCGAGATCATAAGATGTCATTATTCCTGGTTTTTAAACCATTTGGAATAACCTATGCTCTGATACCACTTGTTAGATCGATAGGTACCCTTAGAGGGGGGTGACTAAGGGAATAAAAATTCTTATTATAAGTTTAGGCAAATTACTAAATTGTTTTATGTAAGAGAGAGCAAAATAACAATTTAGCAAAAAGTAATGCAATAATAAAATTTACGCCAAATGAAAGAAATCAAGTAAACACAAATAGAGACATGATTATATTATATAAAAAGTGTTTACATAAATTTGATTTGAATATCGCTAGAAATCGGAGGCGTACAAGATTAAATTTCTTTTCCTTTTCTATACTGACTTGTATCCCCACAAACCGGTTGGCTTTAGCCTATCCTTCCCCGGATATGGCCTCAAACCGCTCTAGCCAATCCTAACCCCGGATATGGCCTCGAGCACCCCCTAGATCTAATCTCCTAGACCTAGTCGCCAACTCACGCGGCGAATTACCCCCTAAGCCGCGCAAGGACCTAGTCGCCAACACAAGGCGATTTTACTACAAAAATTTACAATAAAGAAATAAAGTAAATAACAAGAACTCCCTCTATGAGATTTCTGAAGATGAGGATGAAGGATCGTTGTAGCATAAGCGAGGTTGAAGCGATCGTTCTTCGGATGCAGCGTGACGGCTTCCTTCTCCAGAAATTTTCTTTGGCTTTGAGTGGGAGATGAACTTTCTGCAGAGTAGCAGCTCTGGAATTGTGGCAAAAGTAATCTCTTTGGAAGCTCTTACCAAAACGAGAGAGAAGCATCAATTTATTGAACATGGAGATAGTGTTTGTGGTAGCTCCTAGCGCCTACGGTAGCGTTCATGTGGAGCGGTTATGAAATCGTCGCGGCGTGGCGTTGAGCGCACGAACTTGAGCTAGCGCCAAGCGGTAGCACTGGCGCTGGTGGTAGCGCTAGCGCCTGCGGTAACCCCTAGCACTGGCGGTAGTGCTTTCGTTCAGTATTTTTTGGTTCCAAGCTGCTTTCTACTTGTGGAGTGTTGCACCTATAGTTCATGCACACTATAAACACACGAAAAGCAAGATCAAATACAATTTGGGATTTGTTATTCTCAAATAAAGGGATGTGACACACATGTCCAACACTTTCATGACGGACACTTGTGTTCGGGCATTGGCTTCCATCAACTATCAAGATGATTGGATAGTGGACTCTCGGTGTGGTCATCACCTCACCGGGGATGAGTCTAATTTCTCCTCGTTGCAAGCATACTCAGATAATGATGTTATCATTACTGCTGATGATATTGTTCATGCAGTTGAGAAGGAGGGTATAGTTTCTTTGAATGGAAATAGAGGTCCTCTTACGTTGAAGAGTGTCTATCATGTTCCGGGGATGAAGAAAAACCTCTTCTCGGTGACCAATGTTGTTGATGTTGGCTATCACGTTCTCGTTGGTCCAACATAAGTGAAGTTTCTTTGAAACGTGTCAGCGGTGAAGGCTGAAGTGACTCATGTAGGAAGAAGGGTGAATGACTTATTTGTGATATCAATAAGTTCGTATGTTGATAAGATGAGGATTAATGATTGTGCTGCTATATGGCATGAAAGACTTGGACATGTTGGGATGGATAAGTTCAAAGCTATGGATGGAAGAGGCCTTGTGAGAGGCTTGCCTAGTTTGTCTTCTTTTGGTGAAGGTCACGTTTGTGCACGTTGTCAATATAGTAAGGCTCATCGCCTTCCATTCGACAAATCACAAAGCAGATGCAAAGCACCATTGGAGTGTATTCATGGTGATCTGTTTGGACCTACCGCAACTACCAGTCTTGGAGTCAGCAGGTATATGCTGCTCTTGATTGATGACTTCACTAGGTATACTTGGGTATACTTTATGAAGGAGAAGTCTGAAGCGTTCGGAAAGTTTGTGGAGTTCAAGGAGCTGGTGGAAGGTCGTCTTAACCTGCTGATCAAGAAGTTCAGAACCGACAATGGAGGGGAGTTCACCTCAAATGCGTTCTTTAACTTTTGAAAGAAGCATGACATCCGGAGAGAGCTCTCTTGTGCTCACACTCCACAACAGAACGGAGTTGCAGAGCGGAAGATCCGTCATCTTATGGAGACCTGCAAATGTTGGCTTTATGCCAAGAGTATCCCAAAGTCCTTCTCGGCAGAGGGAATGTCTTGTGCAACTTATGTCATCAATCGGATGCCTCTTAGTACAATCAACATGAAGACCCCACATGAGTTGATGTTCAAGATAAAGCTTACGGTGGAACACCTTTGAGTGTTCGGATCTGTTGAGTCCGAGAATGCACCTCCGAGGGAAACCGGAGGCTGCGGGTTGCCGGTTACTTTTTAGATGGAAAGATGAGACCGCTAGCAGCGGTCAAGGCCAGACTTCGCCCGCCGCGGTGAATGCCACTCCTGCGACGGGCTTTCCTTTAATTAAAGAAAAGTGATTACAGCAGGCTGTGAGTGTAGAAAAGAGAAGCCGGCCGGTCAGACAGTCCGCAAGACGGGAAACTCGAGTCCGCAGCTCAAACAAGCGAGCTCCTAGATTCGAGTGTGCGTGCCTTGGGAACAGTGCCGCCCCCTATTTATAGGCTTGGGGGCCTGCCCGAGCGGGCAGGGATAGAATAACCGCCTGCCCGGGTACAGGAGAAACGGGCAGGCGGTGATGGGATACGCAAGGAAGGAAAGAAAATAAGCCGCGCGGCTTGGCGGCCTGCCCTTCCGATTTGTCTGACCAGCAGTTGGAGATGATGTAGCCAAGGTGACGATTCTACCCGCTCGGTCTCTGTCTCGAGACCGCGACCTGTTCTTTGGCTTTGGACCTTGTCTTGCCTTCGTGGCATAAACCGCGCGACCTCCGACTTGAGACCGCGCGACCTCCGACTTGAGATCACCTCTGGTTCTTGGAGGCGGCCTGAATTATTACAGACCGCTCGACCTGTGTTAGCTGATGCCGATGGAGCTTGCTTAGCCCGAGCCGGGCGACTTGGATCTGCAAACCGCTCGGTCTACGAGTAATTCTCTTGAAAGCGGTCTCCCGGGTAAACATAATCCCCGCATATTTTTAAATTTCCGTGAAGATTTCGAAAATATCAGTGCTAGCCGGAGACCGCGCCGTCTTCCCCCCGTTGGTTATAAATGTTCCAGAAGCTTCGATTCTGGCATAACCTCATTGTTACCACGAGTCACTACTCGCCTATTGCGGTTAGGGCTTTCGGACTGAACAGCCCGAAAAAGATGGTGAACCTGATGGCCGAGCTGGAAGCTTTCGAGAGGTCCGGGAAGAACCGCGAGAGAGACCGCGCGAAAGAGAAGAAGAAGAAAAAGGTGAAGCGGCCTGATAAGACCGTAACCATTGCTTCTGCGAGCAAACCGACCGACCTGCCTGCAGATTTGACAATCGTCTTGTCATCTAAACAGGAGAAGGATAAGCCGACTGCACTGCTTCCTGAACAAACAGTCGTCCCGTTGACTGAAAACAAGGCGAGCTGTCTGAACCCGCCCCCAGCTGATCCCCCGACCTTCTTTGATAAAGGAAACAGCCCGCCTTCTCCGCCGGGTAAGACGGACTTGGAGGCTGCTTCCCAGAAAGGCGATGGGGATGAGTCCTTTAAGATGGAGATCACCCCGTCCGGGGATTTTCATTTAAAAATTAGAGATGGAGGAGAGACAGTCGACTCCCCCAGGCTGAGCGAACAGAAAACCCCAGTAGTCAACATCGAGGATAGTCCGGAGAAAGCAACCGGTCAAAAGTCGAATAAGCGGAAGAAGGAAGAGTCCGCGGCGGACAGGCTCCTCAAGAAAATGAAGAGGCTGAAGGCCAAGAACAGGGCAGCATCCGGGAAACCAAGAGAGGACAGCCTGCAGGGCAAGTCGCGCGAGAATGAGGTCTCAAAAGGCTTGATTACCCCCTCCCCCCAGCCGAGCGACCAGGTTCCAGTCGATGCCCATAGCATTTCCGTAAGTGACCTCCTCAAAGATTTCGAGTCCTTTCAGAAGCAAGATGACCAGCTGAGAACTTCTTCCGAACTGCAGGCTGCCAACCCGCCTAGAGAAAAAGGGGCCGCCCTGTCTGAGGATGCGACCAGCCTAAAGGAGGCCACCCTTCCTGAGGTCGCGACTGAAAAAATCATACCAGCGCCTGAAGACACCGTGACGGCCGGGCTTCGGCTTTTACAAGCGAAGGCGGAGAAAGTGAGGGATCAGCTGAACAAGCCGCCGCCACCGCCCAATCTTTTCTTGCAAGGTAAAGGGGTCACGGATTATCGCCCCGTTCGCTTTTTCATGCCGCGGCCTCGAAACAAGTCGCGCGCTGCTTTGTTGAACCCGTCGCCCAGCTTCTTTCCCTCCGCTGCTCAATTTTCTGCCGCTAAGCGGAGGCAGAGCGAGAGATCGTGGAGGGAGCAACGCCAGAAATTTGATACCGAACTGGCAAGGCGACCCATCCACCCGAATTCAATTCAAACCGCCGCGGCTTGTAAGCGAGGAAAATTCGATGAGAGCGGTTTCCTTTTGAATACTCTTTGACTATTTTCTCTTATTGCAGATGTCCGCGGTTCGATTCTGAAGCCGGGCGAACTGGTTTCCTATCTTCCTCCTCTTGATCCGCCCCTGCTGCGTCCTTCTTTGCCGGATACCCGGATGGAGGACGAGATGTCCCGGCTTCAAAAGAACCTAGAAACCCTCGCCAAGCAGTTGAGGGCTATGGAGGAGAGAGAGAAGACCGCCCAGGATGAAAAGGCTGCCCTTCGGGCCGAATTAGAAGCCGAAAGGAAGGAGAACCGTGCAGCGCTGGAGGTCGAGCGGAGAGAGCGCCGAGAGAAAGAAAAGGCGCAGCAAGACCAGGTGGCTGCGCTGACCGCTCGAATTGACCGGGGAAAGAAAGAAGTCCGCAAGCTCGAGGAGGACTGTGCATATTACAGGGACAGATACCTCCATTTGGCGAAGGAAGCCGGCGGAAGTCGGCGTCCTGCCAACATGATTGATGAAGGCCGGCGTGGGTCAGGCCGCCCGGATGCAGGGACGAATTCGTCTCTCCCTGTAGCCGGGACGATCCGCCCAGTTGAGAGTGTTTATGAGCCCGCAGCAGCCTTGCCTTCTCGCGTGATCCCCGCGTCGCGAGTAGAGAGAGATGCCGCGCGGATTCATAGCATGATCAACCGCCTGAATCATAACATGAACCAAATGCAGGGAACTGTCCTCCAGATCGGCGATCACGTCGCGCGGCTTCATAGGGAGGACGAACCGAGTGAAAACCGCCCGTAATGAGTGGCTTGTATATGATATTTTTTCAATTCGGTCCTTTGGACAATTTGCTCAACTCTGATTATGTAATATTCGGTCTGTCTTTCAGGTCGTGCGACCTAAGTATTCGAACTTATTATTTTTTCTGCCTTGTTGTGTTGATTAATGTTTGCGGGTTTCTTTACATAAACCGATCTGCCTGTTCTTGTGATTCTTTAATCCGCTTGCTTGGGCACACTTAATCTGTGGCTGACTTTTGTGGTGTTGTACCCGTACGGGTTGACCGGTCTAGCCGTGATTTGACCTTTACTAAATGCAGATCAGCTGTTCTTATAAGTAGCGCTCTTCCGGAAACCCTTTTACCGAAATCTCAAGATGGGAGTAAAGCGCCAGCCGAAGCGACCTGCCAAGACTTCCGCTACCCGCTCCGAAGCCGCTTTGGCCTTTCATTCTGCGGACCTCGAAGAATGCCGTTTGACAAAAGCCGAGCTGGATGAATTCGTTGAGAAGCACATGAAGGACAGTCCGCTACTTGCGCGGCTTCCGCTCCGGGATGAGCGGATGAATTCGTCCGGCCCGAACCAGATTGCGATCCCAATCGACCATTTCGATTGCGGATTTAAATTCCCGATTTCGATTGAGCTCGCCATGGTCTTTGACCATTACGGAGTTGTTCCCGGCCAGATTTCTCCCAACTCGATGGCCGGGATATGTAGCTTTATTTCTTACCTGCGGTCTGAGAGAGTCCGCTTCTCTATGGATCTCTTCAGGAATATATTTTCGGTGCGGGCCATCCCGGATTCTCAATCGAATGTCTTCAAAGGCCATCTCTATTTCGGCTGTCACGGGTTGAAGATGGTCAACCTTGCGAACAAGGTCACAGCCTGGTCAGAGAGATACCTGATCTTCGAAGGCCGACTCGGTCTGTTGAACCCGAATCCGCAAGTGCGGCCGGAGGAGGCCTTTCAACCGGTCGCAATAAACGAAGTGGAGAAGGGAATTTGCAAGCTTCTCAAGGATGAGCGGCTTAACATAAGCTACTACATCCCTCTACTTGCTGAGCTTGAGAACGTTCGGCCTGAAGATAGTAAGCCCCCCTTTGCTTCCGACTTCAATGTTAACTGCCCGATCTCTCGTGCTAATCCTTCTCCTCTTATAGCCCAAGCCGCCGTTCCTGCTAATAAACCGATCAGTCCGGCCGGTTTGGTCTTGACTCAGACGGAGAAGAGGAAGAGGCAAGCCAGGAATAAGCCGCTGCCGTCTGACGAGGAGGACTCGGGCTCCTCGGGCGACTTTGCTGCCCTTCGCTCCTTTAGCAAGGTGAAGGATCTGAAAGGTCGCCCGGTTTTAACCTGGCACCCGGACAGCGATAGTGTCCAGATCTCCACTGCGCTCCCCCACTGGGCGAACGAGAAGTCGGGTCGTCATGCTGAGGCCGCAAGCATCGGTATGTTCGGTCGACGGAACTTCAGGAGGCTGAGGAAAATCTCCGAGGAAGAGCTCACCAGGGAGGCCGCGCGGGTTGGTGCTGAGAGTTTCATCACCAACGCCTTTATGGGAATGACCCTAAAGAGGTTGATTAAAGAAAACGCCCTTCAAGAAAAAGAGATCGCCGAATTGAAGAAAGAAAATGCGCGGTTAAAGGAAACCGAGTCGGTAAGTCGTCACCTGGCCAGTATCAATACCGAAGTTCTCAAACCGCACGGTCTTACCTTACTCTTTTCTTTTGCAGGCTAAGTATGATGAGACCGATCCGGTTTATCAGCAGGAACTCTTCCCTCATGTCGCCGAGGGAATTGATAATGCTTTTAACCGCCTGCAGGTGCTCAAAGGGTTCGCGCCCGGCTTTGAGCATTTTACCTTCTCGGATGCCTATCCGATTTTGCAAAAGAAATTAGAAAAGATCAGGCGGAAGGCCAAGGGAAAGAATAAAGTCGAGGGATCCAGTTCGGAAGGGAGTGCTGATGAAGACGACGAGGTCGAAGAACCCGGAGCGGTTAAAAGTGGCGAGAGTGGCTCGGAGTCCGAATCCAGCGATTCTGAAGAAGATGCTGGTCGCAAATCGGGCGAATTGAGCAGCTCGTCCTCGTCGGGTAGCGAGGGTTATTCCCCTGATGTTTCAATTGATGGCAGCGAGTACTCAAATACTCCTGCGTCTAAGAAACTCAAGTCAAATAATCAATAGTTGTATTTTACTTTTTATTTTGAGAAGCCGTCGGCTTGATGTTGTTAGCCGGACGGCTTAAAACATAATGTAAACAATGTTTTGATGAAATGAAAAGTTTTTACCTGTCTATCCGTCTACTTTCTGCGACTTACTTGTATTTGTTTGCGATCTCTTTCTGTGTTAAATTTAACCAAGCCGTGCGACTTAATGTTAACTCACTTTGTTAGGATAAGATTCCGGTAGAGTATCTAGAAAACCACCCGTATGGCTTGCTTCTTTCAATCCGAATTGAATATATCCGGTTTATTCTGAGAAAGAGCTAATTTACTGCGAGCGTATTAAGCCGCGCGGCTACTGTTAAATCCAACATATTTGCTCTTTTAGGATAAAGAAATACAAGTCATGAGAGTCATCATCAGCCCGTGCGGTCAGTTTTTTGAACTTAGGCGACTTGTAGCTGGCATTGCTGTAAATCCCATCTCTGGGAATGTAACTAGATAACCGACCCGGAATTTTTAAAATAATCAAGTCGTGCGACCATAAACCGGTCTTACGTAATTGCCTTGTGAAACGGAATACCCAGTCTCTAGAAGATCAGCTGATAGACCGTGCGATTAACATTTAACCCAAACAGCATATATGACAGCAATATATATCATTGGTTGATAAGCCGCATGGGCTATATATAGAGTTCGTGCGATTAGTAGGTCTAATACTTGAACTGAGAATCATAACTGCCTGATTGAAGGAACCTGTGATTATCCGATCGGATTGAATGGAAACCCGTAAGGATGATAAATTCATAACCCGGGTAATAAGGTCGGCCGGTCATGATTATGCTTGTTTCCCTGATATTTATCTTAATACCCTGTTTTATTTTAGACCATCCAATCTAAAGAACCGAATCGTATGTCACCTTTGGAACCTGCTGATTTTAGACCGCCTAGTTTAATAATCAGACCGCCCGGATTGATAATCAGACCGTCTGAAAACCTCGGTATATGCTTGTTTCAAACCGCCCGGTATAAAACCGAACTGCGTGATATCTTTTGAACCTGTTGGTTCCAGACCGCTAGGTTTAATGACCAGACCGCCCGGATTAAGAATCAGACCGCCTGAAAACCTTGGGACCTGCTTATTTCAAACCGCCCGGTTTGAGTATTAAGCCGTTCGGTTTATGCTGTATATAGAAATCCTGCTTTTTCCTCCAAATAGTCTATAACGACCATATAGGATGAAATAATCCCCTGTAATGCAATAGAGATGATTACAGACTCAGATGACCAAGTGGGCAGGTGGGCCTAGGCGGCGAACATTGCTTTCCTCAAGTGGTCATAAGAGCTGTAACAATAAAGAGAAACAAGTACAGACCCAGATGACCAAGTGGGCAGGTGGGCCTAGGCGGCGAACATTGCTTTCCCCAAGTGGTCATAAGGGCTGTAAGCGACTCGACTGCTCTCTTGCCTAGGGCTACAAGCCGAGTTGATCAATTGGGCAGGTGGGCCTAGGCGGCGAACATTGCTTTCCTCAGAGAGATCAACTCAGTTGTGGGTCCCGCTTAGGCATCGCTTGAGAGTACCTCGGAGTATTCGATAGTTACAGACTAAGATGATCAATTGGGCAGGTGTGGTTATGCCGCGGGGGCTATACCGACATTGCTTTCCTCAGAAAGATCATCAAAACTGTAATTATATCCCTCTCGGGGCATGATAGAGCCAACATTCACCTAGACCTCCCTTGATGCAGGGGTGTGTCGGATATCAGCCGGGATCCAAGGTTCTGAAGACCACCGCATGGGAATTAGCAAGCTACCACTAAATGTGTGTGAAAACTCCCCGCTACACATGATCTTCATGGTTTTATGCTAATGACTACAATCCGAGGGAGTTCGAGCAGAACTTGGCGATGTCTCCGTGGTTCAGTGAGTTTGATATATGAGGAAATGCAGAAAAGAAAACATCAGACATGGAGAAGTGTCAGTATGGAGCTTCTTATTAAAATATCTCAAAAAAAGTGTAGAGGAGTAAGGAAGACATTTCAAGGATAGAACCGTTTAAGATCGTCGCCACTCCAGGTGCGCGGGATGTCTTCTCCTTCACTTGTTTGGAGGCGATAAGCCCCACTTTTCAATGCCTCCTTGACGATGAAAGGTCCGGCCCAATTAGGATTTAACTTCCCGACATTACCTGCTCGAGCTGCTGCATCAACCTTTTTTAGTACGAGGTCGCCGACCGCGAATTGCTTTACCCTGACATTTTTGTCGAAATATTTTGCCATCCTCCTTTTAACTTCTTCTTGCCTGATTGTTGTCTCATCCTGGAGTTCCTCAATTAGATCCAAACTGTACTTGATAGCCTCGTCATTGTATTCTATCCATGCTTCTCCTCCTTCTTTTCCGTACACAACTCTTGGAGTGGCCACCTCAAACTCCACAGGAACAACAGCCTCCGAGCCATGAGATAGTTTGAACGGTGTTTCCCCTGTGGCTGAAGATGGAGTAGTACGAAGGGTCCAAAGGATGGAAGGAAGTTGATCTGCCCAGTTTCCTTTCTGATTCCAAACCTTTTTCATCAGGAGCTGCTGGATTCGTCTGTTGGCTGCTTCTACCTGACCATTGGTCCTTGGATGATGCACTGAGGAGAACCGCAGGTCAATTCCGACCTGGTCGCAGAATTTTATCATCTCAGGATTATTGAATTGTGGACCATTATCAGTGACGATTGCCAGTGGAATTCCGTGTGGACAGACAATTTCTCCCCAGATGAAGTTTCTGATGATTTGGGTAGTAGTTCTTGCCAGTGCCTTAGCCTCGATCCACTTGCTGAAGTAGTCAATCATCACTATGATAAAGCGGCGCTGACCGCTGGCCATTGGAAAGGGTCCGATGAGATCCATCCCCCAAACTGCAAAGGGCCAGGGTGCCGTTATTGACCTAAGCGACTGAGCGGGCAGGTGCTGCAGAGGAGCGAACTTTTGGCACTGCACACACTTCCTGGCAAACGCTTCAGCATCCTTTCTCATGGTCGGCCAAAAATATCCCTGCCGCAGAATCCTCTTTTCTAAGGTCTTTGCCCCTGAATGGCTGCCACATTCCCCAGAATGAACTTCCTAAAGTACGATAGGGATTTCTTCTTCTGAAACACATCGTGCTGAGGGGGAAATCAAAGTTTTTCTTTAGAGTACTCCTGTTATTAGATAATAATATGCCGCCTTCCTTTTGAATCTTCTCCGATCTTTTATGGAATGATGAAACTCCTCTTTTGATAAGAACAACTCATAAGGGTCCTTCCATGAAGGATTATGATCAATTTGCATGAGTTCCGCCTCGTCTATTGCCGGATGAAAGAGTTCAAAGGTCACTCCCCCTGATGGAAGACCGAACTTTGATAATTCATCTGCCTCCTCATTTTGCTTTCTTGGGATGTGCTCGATAATAAATGACTTGAATCTTCCGATTTCCCTCTTGGCTAATAGTAGATACTTTCGCAGAATCGGTTCCCTTGTCTCATAATTTCCCAAGACCTGGGAAGCCATTACCAATGAATCAGTTCTGACATGTACATATTCTATACCCAACTCTTTCACGAGCCTTAGCCCAGCCAGAAGTGCTTCATATTCTGCCTGGTTATTCGTAACTGGGAAGAAGAACTTGATAGCTTGCTCCAGCCTGATGCCATTTGGACTGATCAACACTACTCCGGCTCCCACGGAGTTTTTGCCAGAAGACTCATCCACATAAATGACCCAAGCCAGAGGAGATTGTACCGCCTGTTCTGGATTAAGCTCTGTTGTATCTACCAGGAAATCTGCCAAGATTTGCGCTTTGATTGCTGTTCGGGGGATATATGATATCTCAAATTCACTTAGTTCAATAGCCCATTTTGCCAACCTCCCTGAATGATCTGGCTTTTCAAGAATACTCTTTAGAGGATGATCTGTAACAACTTGGATGGAATGAGCCTGAAAATAAGGGCGAAGCCTTCGCGCAGACATAACCAAGGCCAAGGCCAGTTTCTCCAGGATCGAATATCTGGTTTCGGCATCTTTAAGGATGTGGCTGACATAGTATATTGGAAACTGCCTCCTCTTCTCTTCCCGAACAAGGACAGAACTCACCGCTTCTGGTCCGACTCCCAGATACAAGAATAGCTTTTCCCCCTCACGGGGACTTTGGAGTAGTGGAGTCGAAGTTAACTGTCCCTTTAGCTGCTCGAAAGCCTTGTTACATTCCTCGCTCCATTCGAACTTTGATCCCTTTCGCAATGTTTTAAATAATGGGGCACTTTTATCTCCAGATTTAGAGATAAACCTGCTCAATCCTGCCAATCTCCCCCCAAGTTGTTGAACTTCTTTAGTATTTCGAGGAGGGGTCATATCAAGGATGGCCTTCACCTTATCTGGATTTGGTGCAAGGCCATCAGGAGTCAAAAGATGTCCAAGAAATTTTCCTTTATTCGCCCCGAACACACATTTTAATGGGTTCAATTTTAACTTGAACCTCCGTAGAGTAGCGAACGTCTCTACGAGGTCTTTCAAGTGTAATGAGAATGTTTTACTTTTGAGAAGAAGGTCATCAACGTAAACTTCGAGATTCCTGCCCTTTTGATGTTTAAAGACGGTATCCATCATTCTTTGATATGTTGCACCCGCATTTTTAAGACCAAAGGGCATTACAAGATAGCAGTAACACCCATCGTTTGTGATAAATGAGGTATGCGGGATGTCAGGCTTGTGCATTTTAATTTGATGATACCCGGAGAAGGCATCGAGGAAACTCATAAAACCATACCCAACCGCGGAATCAACTAAAACATCTATCCGAGGCAAAGGGTAACAATCTTTAGGGCACGCTTTATTAAGTTTGGTGAAGTCTACGCACATGCGCCACTTCCCACCAGATTTCTTAACCATTACAACGTTCGACATCCACGTGGGATATTGAATTTCAGAAATGAAACCCGCTTTTAGGAGCTTGGAAACCTCCTCTCTGATGGGCAACGCCAGCTTGGTCGCCACTTCTCTCTTCTTTTGTTGGACGGGCTTGAACTCAGGAGATACGTTTAGATGATGACAAGCCACGTCTGGATCTACTCCAGGCATATCCTCCGCTGACCAGGCGAAGATATCTAGATTCCCCAACAGGCAAGAGATTAGCTCCACTTTCTCCTCCTCTGATAACTCAGCGTTGATGACCAGCTTCTTTTCTGCCCCTTCAGCGATAGGAACACCTTGAGTCACTTGGGCAGGTTCCAAGTGAGCCCCTTCTCGATCTTTTCCTTCCTCGGCGGCCTCTGGAGACTCAGCCACCTCCAGCACCTCATCCATGATCTTGGGAAGCGGAACGTCAGTGATCATGTTGACAGTTCGGACGTAGCACTCCCGAGCTACTTTGGGGTTGCTTCTAACCCGATATTGTTTTTCTTCAGCAGCAAACTTGAGGACAAGATGAAAGGTGGACACTACCGCCCTATATGCATTGAGAATCGGCCTCCCGAAGATGGCGCAGTAGTTACTTGGAGCATCCACTACCACAAAATTGATCAACTTTATCACTCCTCCGAGAGAGACCAGGAGCTTCACTGAACCCTCTACTTCCTTCTTCTCCCCAGAAAAACCGTAGAGGGGCCCATCGGTGGGAAGCAAATGCTTTCCAGTCTTCAGGGCTTCGAAAGTTGGGCGGAAAAGGAGATTGACGGAGCTGCCAGTATCAATCAAAATCTTGTGGACGGTATAGTTTTCAATAACGGCCCTGATAACCACCGCATCATCGAAAGGATTAGCATTGGGGGGAAGGTCATCCTGACCAAACGTGACAATAGTGTTTTCGGGAGGAGAACTTGTAGTGGCTGCCACTTCTTGCTTTAGAACTCTCGCAATGCTGGATTTGCGAGATGATTCTGCTCCAGCTCCCCCATGGATACAATAGATGTCCCCTAAGGGGCCCACATCATTGACTTCGATGCATTCGGTAGAAGGGTGGATATCACCATAATAGCCGGCGTCCTCGACGTCGGCGCATTCCCAGGTTACTTCTACTGTTTCCTTCTCCTTCTTCTTCTCGGTAGTTGGCTCAGCAGTTTTATCTTTCCGAATTAGACCCCGGAGCTTTCCTTCTCCCAGAAGTCTTTCTATGAGCAAACGAAGGGCCCGGCAGTCTTCAGTTAAATGCCCCCCTTCTTTATGATATTCACAATAAAGGTTCGGATTCCGATTACGAATATCCGACTTCAGAGGAGCGGGCCTTTTGAAATCTGGCCTCTTTTGCAGAATTTGGACTACCTCGTCCATGGTGACATTTAGGGGAGTGAATGAGTCTTGCGAATCATCGTATTGGGTTGATGGAATGATTGGAGTTGGCTGCGCGGCATATTGTGGTAAATATACCGGCATGATTTGTGGAAGGGGAGCGGATGGAGCGGGAGTGATGGCCAACGGTGGCTTCTGATCTTGAAACCGCTGATGGCCCATAAATGGTTGCTTGTTTTTATAGTTCCTCCCCCTTTGGGAGCGGGGTTCGAAGTGAGACTGATTCGATGGTGGATGACGGAAGGATGAATTCGATGACTCCTTGTCGCTTACCAGCTTTGCGACGTAGTCTGGATTGCTCTTCTCCCCTCTGATAAACATATTTGCCAAACTTATCATCTCTTGATAAGTCTTAGGCTCCCTACTATTTGCTTCAAATTTTAGGGGGCCCTCCCTTAGGCCATGGATGAGGGCCACCCTATACAGCTCCGGGTCTACATTCTGGATTTCCATGATCTCTCTCTGGAATCGATCCACAAAACGAGCCCATGTCTCGCCTTCCCGTTGTTTTATATCGAAAAGGGCCGCCGGGCCGCTCTTTCTTTTCCTTGAGGTGGAGAATCTCAGCAGGAATTCTCTTCGCAGCTCTGTGAAACAACGGATCGATCTGGGATGCAGACCGTAAAACCATTCCCTCGCTTGTCCTTCAAAGGAGGTCACCAGAAGCTTGCACTTGGTTGCATCAGTCAAGCTTCTAAGAGCAACAGCTGACTCGAAAGCTTGTAAATGAACCGTGGGATCCGTCTCTCCATTGAATGCTGGCAGGCGAGGTTCCCTGAAATTATTAGGGGCAGGCTCCCCTCTGACTTCGTCCACAAAGGGAGAGGTCTCTTCCATGTCTTCATATAGAGGAGTAGAGCAATAAGCCGCTGGAGCTGCGACTATTCGCGGACAAGCCGCCTGATAAGAAGACCGGGCGGCTGCTTCTGGCGGGTAGGAGTGATGAATAGGAACTTCAGGCGGGTAGGAGAGACGGGCCGCGCCTTCCTGCGGGTAGGGAATATGGGCGGCGTGAGAAGTCGCCCCCTGGAAGTCGAGGACTCGAGCTGGCATGTTGTGCGCGGCTTCCTGATAGAAGTTTTCCCTAGCCGTAGGATCTTCTTGCTGGAGCTGGAAATTAGCGGCCTGCAGTAGCGAGTAAGGAGGAGGTGGAGGAAGGACCGGGGTCACCGCCCGATTGGTCGCGGCTTGTTGCGGAACTAGTCGCTCAGTTAGTATTGCTAAAGTCCGACTGATCTCTTCAAGGCGCTGATCAGTGGCCCTCTGAGCCCGCTCGGCTTCTCTCTTTGACTGCTCCAGGGCTTCCCACATAGAGTCCTCGCTATGATCGGAGCGGTCTCCAAGGGAGAACTGACGGTCTGACATTATGGCGAAAAGGGATTTCACCGACACTCCGCGATCTGAAGGTCGCGTGTTTCTGTTGAGTCCGAGAATGCACCTCCGAGGGAAACCGGAGGCTGCGGGTTGCCGGTTACTTTTTAGATGGAAAGATGAGACCGCTAGCAGCGGTCAAGGCCAGACTTCGCCCGCCGCGGCGAATGCCACTCCTGCGACGGGCTTTCCTTTGATTAAAGAAAAGTGATTACAGCAGGCTGTGAGTGCAGAAAAGAGACCCCGGCCGGTCAGACAGTCCGCAAGACGGGAAACTCGAGTCCGCAGCTCAAACAAGCGAGCTCCTAGATTCGAGTGTGCGTGCCTTGGGAACAGTGCCGCCCCCTATTTATAGGCTTGGGGGCCTGCCCGAGCGGGCAGGGATAGAATAACCGCCTGCCCGGGTACAGGAGAAACGGGCAGGCGGTGACGGGATACACAAGGAAGGAAAGAAAATAAGCCGCGCGGCTTGGCAGCCTGCCCTTCCGATTTGTCTGACCAGCAGTTGGAGATGATGTAGCCAAGGTGACGATTCTACCCGCTCGGTCTCTGTCTCGAGACCGCGACCTGTTCTTTGGCTTTGGACCTTGTCTTGCCTTCGTGGCATAAACCGCGCGACCTCCGACTTGAGACCGCGCGACCTCCGACTTGAGATCACCTCTGGTTCTTGGAGGCGGCTTGAATTATTACAGACCGCTCGACCTGTGTTAGCTGATGCCGATGGAGCTTGCTTAGCCCGAGCCGGGCGACTTGGATCTGCAAACCGCTCGGTCTACGAGTAATTCTCTTGAAAGCGGTCTCCCGGGTAAACAGGATCTACCTGTTACGTGCATGTTCCTGATGCCCTTAGAACGAAGCGAGATGCAAAAGCAAGGAAGCTAGTCATCATCGATTATGATGACCGGAAGAAAGGGTGGAGATGCATGGATCCAGAGACATAGAGAGCTGTGGTCTCAAGGGATGTGGTATTCGATGAGTTGACATCATACTAGGGTAGCTCTTCTGTTGAGTTACAAGAAAGCAGGTCAGATGGTGGACTTGAAGAAGCTACTAAGGAGGTTCTGGTGGAGTTGCTTGTTTCTCCAGGTCCTCCAGGTGCTTCTAGCTCTAGGTCAGGTGCTTCAGGTTCTGGAAGCAGGGGGAGCAACGCTCTAAGTATGCCTGAAAGAAGAGCTAGTTCAGAACAGGTAGTTGTCCAAGAGGACCATGTTGGAACTGTGGTTCAGAATCGCCCCGGTGCTGCGGTACTATTCGAAGCGGAAGGGTGTGTCCCCCGTGGGCCTAACTGGCTGCCCCGTGGATCCGACCGAGGATCCGTTGATATAAAGAACAGTTGCGCCTTCACCAAACAGTCCGGGCTTTTGGTCGAGTTGGTGGCGCTGAGTCCTCTCAATTGGTATCAAAGGGGGTCGCGGGTTCGAAACCACCGGGTCGTTTCTGGGGGGGATTGTTGGAACTGCGGTTCAGAATCGCCCCGGTGCTGCGGTACTATTCAAAGCGGAAGGGTGTGTCCCCCGTGGGCCTAACTGTCTGCCCCGTGGATCCGCCCGAGGATCCGTTGATATAAAGAATAGTTGCGCCTTCACCAAACAGTCCGGGCTTTTGGTCGAGTTGGTGGCGCTGGGTCCTCTCAGACCATTATTTCACCAGATTGGTATACAGGGGGAAATTTGGTGAGCTTCGTCTCATGTTTCTTCGCAGGTCCCCTGGATGAGAGAGAGCCATTTTGTTTTGAAAATGTCGATAGATTCAGGAGTGGGAAGAGGCCATGGATGAAGATATGGCTGCCCTCAGGAAGAATGAAACTTGGGACTTGGTGCCTAAGGTTGAGGGAGTTACTCCGGTGACTTGCAAGTGGGTTTTCAAGTTGAAGAAGAAGGTTGATGGAAGCACCGAGCGGTACAAGGCTCGCCTTGTAGCTCGAGGGTTCTCTTAGAAGTATGGGGAGGATTATGAAAAAACCTTCAGCCCTATTGCCAAGATGACTTCGGTTCGGGTGGTGATCGCGTTGGCAGCTTGCCAAGGATGGAAGATTTGGCAACTTGACGTTAAGAACGCCTTCTTATACGGTGAGATTGACAAGGATATCATCATGGATCAACCACCTGGTTATGTTTCCGAAGAGCACCCAAGATATGTGTGTAAGCTTAAGAAGGCTCTTTACGTCTTGAAGCAGGCACCTCGGGCGTGGTATGACAAGATTGCAGAATACCTCCAGTTCTGCGATTTCTTTGCTTCTGATTCAGATTCAAGCTTGTTCGTAAAGAAGACGGGGGAGCTTTAGGTCTTGGTGTTGATATATGTTGACGATATGATCGTAACGGGAAATTCTGAATTGGAGGTATCTAGACTTCGTGCTGAGTTAGCTATCAGATTTGAGATGAAGGACTTGGGGGAGCTCCACCATTTCCTTAGACTCGAAGTGGAGAGGAAAGAGGGCGGTATGCTTGTTTCCCAGAAGGGCTATGCAGAACGAATTGTGAAGCGATTCGGCATGGAAGGGCGGAAGAGCAGCTATACTCCAATGGAGGTTGGTATGACACTTCGACGTGATGAGGGGAAGCTTCTTTCTGATCCTTTGGTGTTTCGGGCTTTGGTCGGAAGTTCGATTTACTTAACGATCACGAGGCCGGATATCTCTTATGCGGTTGGCCGAGTGAGTCGGTTTATGGCGGAGCCTCGAAAACCTCATCTTATGGCGGCTAGGAGCATTCTGAAGTACGTGAAGTCCACCTCAGATTTGGATCTCTTCTATGGGAAGAACTCAGGCTTTTGCTTGCATGGATACATGTGTTGGTGTTTCCAAGGTGATCTGGAAGTGATCAAGCATTTAGTCTCACTGCCAACGCGATTTAAGCCTATGGGGTCACACACAAGAGTGTTTGGAGAAGTTGGAGGAAGAATTGTGTTGGCCTTACTCATATTGGATATGAGTGAAGGACCAATCCTAAGACTTATTAGAGTTGGGTCGAGTCAACTGAATGCTCCACAGGTATTGTGAATATTGTATGGAGCGTGTTGATAAGTTTTCAAGTCGAGTCGATGAGAGTGTCTCGACGACTCTTACTTCAGTTCGTTGAATGAACGAAATCATAATGACTCGACGAAATCATAAAGACTCGACGAATTTATGATTACTCGACGAACTCGACGAATTCATGACGCAATGAATTTCTTAGTGAAAGGTTCACGTGACGAATTCTATTTTACTCGATGAATTCATTTTGTTACTCGACGAATTTCTTCAGTGAAATGTTCACTCGGCGAATTCTGTTTACTCCAATGTAAGTCGTGGGTGTGTAGATAGCCTCTCTCTCGCCTGGGAATAAATAGAAGATGATTCCATGCCCTAGTTGAGATCCCCTTTTGCGAATTAGAGAGCGACGGAAGGGTTCCGTGATAGCTTCTGATGGAAGAGTTCCGACCTAGCAGTCTGTGGGAGACGTAGAGGGCTCTTCTCCTCCGACCTAGTTCTTGTGCGATAAGGAGATAAGGTTCTTCACTGCTCGTGTGGACTTCCGTAGAGGCGCCCATCCATTACAGCGTTTGGGACTCAATGACTGTTCTCCGGATTTCAGTTGTGGAGCACCTCGATTGAGTATTGACTCAATCCCCTTCAGGTATTGCCATGTGTTGCTTTTCTTATTTCTTGATTCATGAAATTGCAAGATCTAAAACTGTAACATCCCCCAAACAACTAGACCCCTTAAGTTGGTTTTGTCATGACTAGGTCATGAAAAAAACCATAAGAAGAGCTTAAGACCATGTGAGCTTGGATGAGAGGGAGAAATCCTAGTGGTCTGCATATAGCAGTTTTCATATACCTAGCCTAGGGTTGGATTTTAGGGCCTTTTCTTGAACCTTGACTCCACCATAGTATCCCTAACCCATTAGGGGTCTCCTTGGAGCACTAGAGACCCATTGGGGTCAACCAAAGAGGCCAATTTGGCTAAAGTCAACATTAACTCTAAAATTGGTCAAACTAACTCAATTAGGGTCAATTGGCCTCCAGCATGCCAAATTGACCTTGCCCCTACCCTTATAGGATTATTAGGAACCTAATGGACCAAAACGCCCCATCATGGGACCTCTAAAATTGGCCAATTTACCCTAAGTCAACTCTATCCCTAATTTGGTCAAAGTGTCATATTAAGGGGCAATTCACCCTCACCTTGCCAAATTGACTCCACCTAAGCCTTCCTAACTCACAAGGGAGTCAAATGGGTCACTACCCACCCATTATGGTCAACCCAAGTGGTCAATTTGACCAAAGTCAACCTTAGACTAAATTTAGGTCAAAATGACCTACTTTACCCAAAATGAACCCAACACACTTGAGCTAGACCCAATTGGTGTGGTCCACCACCTAATGGGGATTGAATGTTGCTGAGTTGGCCATTCAATTTGAAGGATTTCGGCCAGGAGAGAGGAAGCTCCATTTCCCCCAAAAATGGCGGAGAGAGGAAGAGGAGGAGAATGGCATTTATGGCCAAATAAACCCAATTTATGGCACCATTCATCTCCACTTGAGGAGAGGAGAAGTTTTCAGCCCTTTTTCCGGCCTAATTGATGACCAATTCATTTCCTCCCATAAGAAACCGAAAATCACCATTAATGGTGATTACGGCAATTAATGTCAAGTCTCTTCCCCTCCCCCTATTGATCTCCTTAACACATTCAGAGGACCGAAAGGAGTAAAACCCCTCTCTTCTCTGAAGAAATCGAGCCCGAGAAGCAAGAATTGACATGGCACCGAAAGCTCCCCCTCCGGCCATGGCGACTCGCCAGAACACGTGCCACCAAGCCCCCACACAGGTCTGATCCGCCTCCTCTCCCTTAGTGCTAGATCTTTTCATAATTTGGGGTTTGGTCCGAGCTCAATTGGGCTCGGATAGTGCTTCCGAAAGGGCTCGTTTCGAGCTCTCTTTCCCCTCCTCTAAACTCTGATTCCGACCACCTCCGGCCGGCCAACCACCCCCTATCACCGGCCACCACTTCAACGGAGGTGGTGGTGGCATTGGATGGCCGGGAAGCGGCTCAGGTGGCCGGGAAATCATCCTGCAAAGGAGCCCATGATGGGTTGTCGCGCGTCGTCCATCCAATGGGGATGATGACTGCGAGCCGTCAAATTTGTCGTGAATATGTTATATGTTATAATGTTATTTCATTTTGAATCCAGAGTAAATGATTATGTTACATGCTTATTTAATTAATTCGTCGATCAGAGTAGGACAAATTCACCGAACTAATAGTCGAGATCGTCGAACAGAATTAATGTGTCGAACGAAATCAAAGCACCGAACTAATTGTTGAGTTCATCGAACCGACCCCGGAGTTTGTCGAACGGAAATTAATTCACCCAAAAACAAAATAAAATAGTTGAGTTCGTCGAACTGAAACCAGAGTTCATCGAACGGAATGTCACTAGTCGAATACATCCTGGAGATCGTCGATCTAATAGTTGAGTTTGACGAACTGAGCACGGAGTTCCTCGAACAGAACTAATTCGTCGAACTGGATTAGTTCATCGAACTAAGATCGGCTTTCATCAAGCGCACTGAAGCACGGCGTTCGTTGAACGCAGAGCATAGTTCGTCGAACGCAGATCACATTTCGTCGAACGTAGAATTTTAGTTTAATTAATTATTTCTGCAGTATTTTGTTTTAATTATTAGAGATACTGGAACCCCTCAAATGAAGAAGTGGTCAACACCAAGGTTGTAGCCCTTGGAGTCTACTTTATTTTAAAATTAATTTCACCCAAAAAGGAGTTCTGTAGCTCCCTGTAGGTTCATTTTGGTGGGACTGGTCCCTGGTGTAGGTCAGCCACCATATCTTGAATAACTTTTGATTGGGTTATGAGATTCACTTGAAAATTGAAACATAGGCTATTTACACCTACCCACACACCATACCCAAATATGGGAATTTTAGGAGAACCTTTTTCTAAGGTTTTGGTAATAATTTCATAAATTAAACATTAATTAATTTTTGGGTCAAATGACCTCCAATGCCCTTCAAATTTTGGTGGGTACTTCTTAGGTTATCACATGACCCTGGTAAAAATCTCAGCCCAATTGGGACTGATTTGGTTGGGTAAATTGTCAACCCAAGTTAGGTCAAATTAGGTCAAAGTTAGGGCATGGTGTTTATCTTAGGGTATGGTGGTCAGAACTCATCGCCATGAGTTGAAACCTTGGTCACTGGTTTAGGATCACCTAAAACACCTTCATGAGTAAGATGGGGTGGTGTAGAGGTGGATATGCCCTAGGACCCTAGTTTTAACCTTAGGGTTGCTCTTGAACCTTGTGAATGACATGGGGTCAAATATTCTTGTATGGTCATGGAACTTGGTGGATAAGTTCATAGGGTGCAATTAGGCCCTAGGTAATTTTATAAGAATTTTAGGAGAAATTATTCCCCCTAAATTAGGTCATAACCCCTTTAGGTAAACTTCTTGTAAGAGCTATTTACATGCATAAATGATCTTGGATGAAGATGAAATCTTGGTGGTGCCTTTATAATCATAGTATTGACTCCTGGTAATTTTTGTTTAATTTATTAAATAATTTATCTAGTATTTCATTCTCAAGGCACCTATTTTGTCTCAATCATAAGAAATATAATTAAGGGTCCAAAACTCTCTGGAAAAATGTGCAACTTGGTGATAGGACATATCAGAGCACTAGGAAGCTCTGTGAATTTTTATAGAATTTTTGGAAATTGTTATCAGTTGGCTACTTCACAACATGTGCAAATTAGAAATTATTTGGATTAATTATTTCAGTGAGTAAATGATTCCCATAAATTGTGAAACTCTGTAATTAAGTTTTTCTGGACATAATAGAGATCTGGTAATTTTTCTATAATTTTGGCACAAGTATTTTTGGTAGTTCCTTCGTAAACCTTCAAGCTTGGATAGAAGTTAAATATTAAAAATAGAGGTCATCCCCTTACTATAAATTTGTGATATTCATTATTTACTGTTATTTTGGCAGGATAGATTTATCTTAATTTTATGAGGATCATGTCTTGAAAATACCTTACACTTCATGTTCATATTCATACTTGGCAAACATTGGAGAAATTTAAATAAATGTTAAAATGTTGAGGAAAAATATGAGTCTTTGGATTTAGTCTTATAATGCCATGATAGACCTCCAGTAAATATCTTGAGTCAGTTGGATGAATATTTGGAGTACCTCTACTTATTAGCTTCATATAGGCTCTGTTTGGGGGGACTTATTTTCGCCGGTCAAGCGGTTACGACCGCATGAACCGGGCCTTAATTAAGGCCCAGTTCATGCGGTCGTAACCGCTTGACCGGTGAAAATAAGTCCCCCCAAACGAAGCCATAGTTTATTTGGTCTGCGTTTAGTAAAATGGTGAAACTTGGGTATTTATGGGTCTACCAAGTGGAGTGGCATGTAGTTGGTGTACATGGTCAGGTTGAATAGATTGAAGGTCACCAAAAGGAGTTTAAGGGACAAGAGTGTTAGGTGGGCTAAGGGTAAAGTCGTGATTGGGATTGACGAAAGATCGTCTTTCCCCTAGTGGGTCATAAACCACCTAGGGTTAATATAAGTGAAAACACAAATGGCTTAGGCATATGGGTAGATACCCACAATATTAAATGTCTTGAGAAGGAGAACTTTGGGTGTCATCCCATTATAGCTCCTAGTACCGTAGCGAGCCCCTAATAGGGTAATCCTCGGGAATTACAAGACTAACCATAAATCGTAGGAGCAAGATGTTATACAAGATTAACTAAGTAATAGACTCACTCACACTCCATCGCCACGGATGCTTAGTCGATTTGGTCTTACGAGCGGTGGGCTCGGTGGTCATAGCAGTAGACAAATTAGTCTGGTGAGCTTGCGGCTCAGTAATGTTTGTTGTGCCGAGAGGATTAGCCGGTGAGCTTATGTCTCGGAGATAGATGGTAAACATGTTTGCATGTGCATAAGGTGGTGGGTCCTTAGCATTGATGGTCGTTGCACTGACATTAATGCTTGGACTCGGTAAGAGTGGATAACCTTTTTACCAAGACAAGTCTGGAGGTCTAACCAGCAAGAGTACGTAGTTGCTCCGCTGTTGTGTTCTTAGCGTCGAGGCGTACATTAGGTCTAGGTTAGGTAGTGCAAATACCAACCTAGAGGTGGGCGAGGCCCAACCCACCGCTTCCGTTTGCCACTACGGGAGTATCCTGGGAGTCTTGCTAGCTCCAAAAAGGGGGAACTAAAGGTCTGCGCGCATAGAGTCGTAGTGTGTGAGTTGCACTTGTGTGAACATAACATTTAACAGCATACCTTGCATGACATAGCATAAACATTGCATTTTAACACCTACCCCTATTGTATAAGTCAGTTATAGGACTTCTTATACGATAAGCCTTACTAAACGACCCCTTGGTCGATAGGTTTGTGTGAGCATTCCTATAAATTAATGGTTACTTTTCTATTATATACATGTCTTTAGTTACTACACTTTACTTATTCTTTAACTGCTCTTATCATGCTCTTTTACTGCTTCAATTATATATATACATGTGTAGTGTAGACATTCCCTGTACCCTGTCACCTGCTATTGTTATACCCCTTGTTGTCCTCCTCTTCATCCTTCCCGCTCGATGCCTAGGAGTCACCGGGGGAGGGGTGGGGGATTGGCTTAGTCTTTTTGACTAACGGTCGGTGGACATTATCATTTTAGGAGACCACGGGGACGGAGCAGCACTAGAGGCAGGAGCAGATGGAGGCGGGGCAGTCTAGCATAGGAGCACCAGTGTCGGGATCCATGAGTGTTACTACTAGTTGATTTACTTCCGCGAGTGTTTATGTAGTGAGGATTTGATGTATCGGGCAGGAGCCCTTGTTATTTCTATCTTGATTTCAGTTATGTTTGTGTGGACCTCTCTTGTGATGATTTACTATATATGTGATGTGGACTTATCTTCTTCTCTAGTTTGTTACTCTTACTTTTTCTGTGATCGATAAGGCCGGCAGGATCGGCGTTTTGTAGTGGCGACCTTCCCGGGTGAGGGTGTCACCGCAAAATGGCAGTTCTGGGCATAAGACCCCGGGTATCAGAGCAAACCTCGATCCGTAGAAAAGAAAAGAAGTCCACAACCCTGGGCCACCCTGCGTGAGCTTAGTTTGAGGACACACTAGCAGCGGAAGTAATGGTATGCCCATAAGGGATATCACATGAAAAGTCCACTTCTAACTGAATATTCTCTAGCTAAGTCCCTTACGAGAGTAATTTTCTTGTGTAGCCCACGACGAACCCTACACCGCAGCATGGAGTTCCACCGACTCCAAACGTCGTTCCACCACCACCAGCTCGTACTCTGTTCCAGCAGACGGAGATGGGACAAACACTAACAGCTATTCTGGAGACATTCAGGGCACAGCAGGCACCGGCTCCTCAGCAAAACCCTGGGGACAACTGGCTGAGCGTCTTTTTAGGTCTCCCCCCCCCCCCCATCATACCTCAGGATGGAGACAGTTGTGAGGACTGAGGAGTGGGTTGACATCATGGTGGAGATGTTGACAGGGATTCAGTGCCGGCAGATATGGAGGTGCCACTGGTGGTCTCGTGCTTAGAGTCCCATGCAAAGAGATGATGGAAGAGGTTACTGGACACGACATTTGTAGGATTGGAGGCTGCGGATGTTTCTTGGGATGAGTTCAAGGCAGCACTACTGGAGCATTTTGTGTCGCATTCAGCCAGAGAAGAGCTGGAAGACAGGTTCCTGCAGTTGAGGCAGGGGAACAGGACAGTTCTGGAGTATCATCGGGAATTTACCCACCTATCCCGGTTTGCAGTTTCATATCAGCTGAACGACGCAGGTTACGCAAAGAGGTTCTATAAGGGCCTTCATGATGAGCTGAGGCAGACCCACCTCTTCGTCTCCAACGGCAGTATGACTAAGATCTTGGAGATGTCCAAGAAACTAGAAGCCGACCAGCACCTTGTTCGAGGAAGGAAGAGGTCGGCAGAAGACCAGGGACAGGGAGGCAGAAGGGACCAACCAAGAGGTCGAGATGCTGGGGAAAGAAGGATGGAGGTTCGACTCCGCCAGGAGGAGATAAAAGAGCAGAGGGAGCCGGTAGTGTTGGCTCCTCAGCCTCTACAGATGCGGGAGATGTCGAGGATTGGAGGAGGTGGGCCACCTTTGGAGTGCTACCACTGCCACCAGACCGGTCATATCAGGAGGAACTGCCCTCAGAGAAATGCACCACCAGCACTACAGGCTGCCCCTCAGGCCCAGCATTTCGGGGGTCGAGGACGTGGACGAGGCCGTGGATTTCAGGGCGGAGATCGGAGGCAGAACAGGGAGCAGATGTATGCCCTAGACCTAGCACAGCCCCGGGATCCTGTAAGGGTCATTACAGGTACGTTTGATGCCTTTTGTTTTATGATTCATTAGTACATAGTAAACCTTAGATTTGCCTTAGCATTAAACCAAACAAACAAAAACCACCCAGGTATAGTACTCGTCTGCGGCAAGCCCGCATACACTTTATTCGATACGGGTGCCTCCCACTCATTCGTCTCGGAAGAGTTCGTAGACGATCTGTGCCAAGTGCAACACTTCGAGGGCATCTACAGGAGAGTGTGATTCCCGGATGGATCCGAAGTTCTAACAAATGCAAAGTGCAATATGAATGTGGAGATTGGAGGGAAATTGTTCGAAGCGCCGGTGACACGCTTGAAGATGAAAGACTTTGATATGATCTTGGGCATGACCTGGCTGCACTGGAACCTTGCAAATATTGATTGTCCGGCAAGGAGGATCGTTCTAAAGCATGAAGATGGTGAAGTAGTGATCGAAGGTACTAAATCCACCTCTCGTATCTTTTTATCATCAGTTCAGACCGTCAAGGCCCACCTGCAGGGAGACGAGGTATATCAGGTGCTCTTCGAGGCGACGGAAGTCAAAGACTCGGTGTCAAATATCCCGGTCATGCGGGATTTTGCCGACGTATTTCCGGAGAAGCTACCCGGACTACCTCCACACCGTGAGAAGGATTTCCAAATCCAACTGGTACCAGGGGCTAAGCCGGTATCTAGGGCCCCCTACCGGATGGCCCCGAAGGAGCTAGTGGACTTTCGGAGCCAGCTGCAGGAGCTGGTGGAAGGTGGGTTCGTTAGGCCGTGTTCCTCACCTTGGGGAGCTCCGGTGTTGTTCGTGAAGAAGAAGGATGGGACGCTCAGATTGTGCATCGACTACAGAGCTCTAAATCGACCGACAGTTCGGAATACGTACATGTTACCAAGGATCGACGAGCTGTTTGACTAGCTGGAGGGAGCCCACTGCTTCTCGAAGTTGGATTTGAGGTCAGGGTATTATCAGCTGTGGATCCAGGAGGAGGATATCCCGAAGATGGCTTTCAACAGCCGATATGGATTATATCAGTTCACTTTGATGCCGTTCGGGCTCACAAATGCACCATCAGCATTTATGAGTTTGATGAACCGGGTTTTCGAGCCTTATCTCGACATCTTTGTCATTGTGTTCATTGACGACATCCTCATCTATTGAAAGTGGAGGAGGAGCATGCACGACATTTGGCACTAACCTTGGAGAAGCTTCGGGAGCATCGTTTGTATGTGAAGTTCCGCAAATGCCAGTTTTGGCTAAAGGAGGTGGCCTTCCTAGACCATATCATCGGTGGAGCTGGTCTAGCAGTGGACCCAGCAAAGATCCGGGCAGTACGGGATTGGCCGCCGTTGAAGACGGCCACCAACGTGAGGAGTTTCTTGGGACTTGCCGGCTACTACCAGAAGTTCGTGCAGGTGTTTTCATTGATAGCCCTCCCGCTCACATCCCTGACGAAAAAGGATGCTGCTTTCACATGGACGCCGCAGTGTGAGGCAGCCTTCCAGGAGCTGAAGGGTCGACTTACTACGGCCCTCATCCTAAGGGGAGGGAAGGATTTCAGGTGTACACGGATGCGTTTTATCATGGGATGGATTCCGTTCTGATGCAAAACGGGCACGTGATAGCTTACGCCTCCCGCCAGTTTAAGAACCACGAGCGGAACTACCCGGTGCATGACTTGGAGATGGGAGCAGTCGTATTCGCTCTCAAGATCTGGCGACACTATCTCTACGGTGTCCACTGCGACATATTCTCAGATTACAAGAATCTGAAGTACGTAGATACGCAGAAGGATCTGAACATCCGACAGAGGCGATGGGTGGAGTTTCTATCAGACTACCAGTACACGATGCATTACCACCCAGGGAAGGCGAATGTAGTAGCGGATGCTCTGAGCTGGAGAGCTACCACATCAGGAGCGGAGCCCAAGCTGATGGCCATGGAGTTGGTACGGATGTTCGAGGACATGCAGATCTCTTTAGTATCCGGGGACGATCCAGAACTATACGAGGAGTATTTAGCGGCGATGGGTACCACTTATGACATTCAAGACCGCATAAGGGATGGGCAGAGGCAGGATGCCAAGCTAGAGCCGATTTTCAGAGCCTTGGAGGCAGGCTCAGTTGGAGACTATTCATTGAAGGACGGCCTGTTGAGTTTTAGAGGCTGAGTGTATATACCGGCAGGGAGCCAGATTCGGGAGGACATTATGACAGAGGCTCACTGTATAGTAGATATTCCGTGCACCCGGGCATCACCAAGATGGCAGCGGATCTGAAGAGGACTGTGTACTGGCCGGGTATGAAGAAGGATATCACCTACTTTGTGACCCACTACGAGTCTTGCCAACTCGTGAAGACGGAGTGCCGGAACCCAGCAGGATTATTGCAACCACTCCCGGTACCGGAGTGGAAGTTCGACGACATTGTTATGGACTTTATACATGGTCTTCCCCGATCTCATGAGGGAAATGACTCGATTTGGGTGATCGTCAACAGATTGACGAAGGTGGCCAGGTTCATTCCAATCATGAAGGACAATTCGGTCGATGTTTTGGTGCGAAGGTTCGTAGAGCAGTTTCTCTGATACCATGGTGTGCCGAGGACGATCGTGTCAGATCGAGATGGACAATTTGCGTCGAGGATGTGGAGAGTAGTGCAGGCCTACCTGGGCACCCGGTTGACTTTTAGTACAGCTTTCCACCCCCAGACAGACGGGCAAACGGAGCGTACCAACCGGACCCTAGAGGATCTTCTACGCCTTTGCATTTTGGACCGCGGGGAGCCATGGGAGAGACTGTTACCATTAGACGAGTTCTCATACAACAACAGTCACCAGGCTAGCATAGGCAGGGCACCTTACGAGGCTTTATACGGATGGAGGTGCAGGACACCGTTGTCTTGGATTCAGGATGAGGATCCCAAGGCACTTGGCTCAGAGTTCGTGGAGGACACGGAGGCTCAGGTGAGACTGATTCGAGATTGGATGTTGGAGGCCCAGATCAGGTAGGCCAAGTATTATGATGCACGTCATCATATGGTAGAGTTCCAGGTGGGAGATCAGGTCTTCTTGAAGATACGTCCGATGCATGGAGTCTCGCGGGTTCGCGGGTGGAAGAAGCTTAGTCCAAGATATATGGGTCCTTACAGGATCCTGGAGCGGATCGGTCCCCTGGCTTACAGACTGGAGCTACCACTGGAGTTAGAGGGACTGCATGATGTTTTCCATGTCTCCTCGCTTAGGAGGGCTCTACTACGGCCAGAGCAGCAGATATCTACTATGGAGGGGCCAGTAGCTACTGATCGGTCGGTTCACTGGAGCGTGTTCGGATAGACGACACGGAGTTGTGAGTCTTGCGATGCAAGAAGGTTCCGCTGGTCAAGGTCCTATGGAGGAATCATGGGCAAGAGGAGCATACCTGGGAACCATTGGACCTGATGCAGCAAAAGTACTCGGAGCTCTTTTCGACAGGTATAATTTAATTGTTCTGGGATGTTACATTTTCTTCCTTGTAGTAGAAACCTCACAGGCTTAACCTGAATTTCGATGATGAAATTTTTATTTTTATGTATTGGGATTTGTAACATCCCCCAAACAACTAGACCCACTATGTTGGTTTTGTCATGATTAGGTCATGACAAAACCATAAGAAGAGCTTAAGACCATGTGAGCTTGGATGAGAGGGAGAAATCCAGTGGTCTGCATATACCAGTTTTCATATACCTAGCCTAGGGTTGGATTTTAGGGCCTTTTCTTGAACCTTGACTCCACCATAGTATCCCTAACCTATTAGGGGTCTCTTTGGAGCACTAGGGACCCATTGGGGTCAACCAAAGAGGCCAATTTGGCTAAAGTCAACCTTAACTCTAAAATTGGTCAAACTAACTCAATTAGGGTCAATTGGCCTCCACCATGCCAAATTGACCTTGCCCCTACCCTTATAGGATTATTAGGAACCTAATGGACCAAAAATCCCCATCATGGGACCTCTAAAATTGGCCAATTTACCCTAAGTCAACTCTAGCCTTAATTTGGTCAAAGTGTCATATTAAGGGGCAATTCACCCTCACCTTGCCAAATTGACTCCACCTAAGCCTTCCTAACTCACAAGGGAGTCAAATGGGTCACTACCCACCCATTATGGTCAACCCAAGTGGTCAATTTGACCAAAGTCAACCTTAGCCTAAATTTAGGTCAAAATGACCTACTTTACCCAAATTGAACCCAACACACTTGAGCTAGACCCAATTTGTGTGGTCCACCACCTAATGGGGATTGAATGCTGCTGAGTTGGCCATTCAATTTGAAGGATTTCGGCCAGGAGAGAGAAAGCTTCATTTCCCCCAAAAATGGCGGAGAGAGGAAGAGGAGGAGAATGGCATTTATGGCCAAATAAACCCAATTTATGGCACCATTCATCTCCCCTTGAGGAGAGGAGAAGTTTTCAGCCCCTTTTCTGGCCTAATTGATGACCAATTCATTTTCTCCCATTAGAAACCAAAAATCACCATTAATGGTGATTACGACAATTAATGCCAAGGCTCTTCCCCTCCCCCTATTGATCTCCTTAACACCTTCAGAGGACGGAAAGGAGTGAAACCCCCCCTTCTCTGAAGAAATCGAGCCCGAGAAGCAAGAATTGACATGGCTCTGAAAGCTCCCCCTCCGGCTATGGCGACTCGTCGGAACATGCCACAAAGCCCCCACACAGGTCTGATCCGCCTCCTCTCCCTTAGTGCTAGATCTTTTCATAATTTGGGGTTTGGTCCTTGCCCAATTGGGCTCGGATCGTGCTTCCTAAAGGGCTCGTTTTGAGCTCTCTTTCCCCTCCTCTAAACTCTGATTCCGACCACCTCCGGTCGGCCAACCACCCCCTATTGCCGGCCACCACTTCAACGGAGGTGATGGTGGCATTGGCTGGCCGGGAAGAGGCTCAGGTGGCCGGGAAATCATCCCGCAAAGGAGCTAAGGGCGGGCGTCGTCCATCCAACGGGGACGATGACTGTGAGCCGTCGGATTTGTCGTGAATATGTTATATGTTATAATGTTATGTCATTTTGAATCCGGAGTAAATGATTATGTTACATGCTTATTTAATTAATTCGTCGATCAGAGTAGGAGAAATTCACTAAACTAATAGTCAAGTTCGTCGAACAGAATTAATATGTCGAACTGAATCAAGGCACCGAACTAATTGTTGAGTTTGTCGAACGGAAATTAATTCACCCAAAAACAAAATAAAATAGTTGAGTTCGTCGAACTAAAACCAGAGTTCGTCGAACGGAATGTCACTTGTCGAACACATCCTGGAGATCGTCGATCTAATAGTTGAGTTCGACGAACTGAGCACGGAGTTCGTCGAACTAAAACCAGAGTTCGTCGAACGGAATGTCACTTGTCGAACACATCCTGGAGATCGTCGAGTTCGACGAACTGAGCACGGAGTTCGTCGAATGAAACTAATTCGTCGAACTGGATTAGTTCGTCGAACGAAGATCGGCTTTCATCGAGTACACTGTAGCACGGCGTTTGTCAAATGCAGAACATAGTTCGTCGAACGCATATCACATTTCGTCGAATGAAGAATTTTAGTTTAATTAATTATTCCTGCAGTATTTTGTTTTAATTATTAGAGATACTATAACCCCTCAAATGAAAACGTGGTCAACACCAAGGTTGTAGCCCTTGGAGTCTAGTTTATTTTAAAATTGATTTCACCCCAAAAGGAGTTCTGTAGCTCCCTGTATGTCCATTTTGGTGGGGTTGGTCCCTAGTGTAGGGCAGCCACCATATCTTGAATAACTTTTGATTGGGTTATGGGATTGACTTGAAAATTGAAACATAGGCTATTTACACCTACCCACACAGCATACCCAAAGATGGGAATTTTAGGAGAACCTTTTTCTAAGGTATTGGTAATAATTTCATAAATTAAACATTAACTAATTATTGGGTCAAATGACCTCCAATGCCCTCCAAATTTTGGTGGGTACTTCTTAGGGTTATCACATGACCCTGGTAAAAATCTCAGCCCAATTAGGACTAATTTGGTTGGGTAAATTGTCAACCCAAGTTAGGTCAAATTGGGTCAAAGTTAGGGCATGGTGTTTATCTTAGGGTATGGTGGTCAGAACTCATCACCATGAGTTGAAACCTTGGTCACTGGTTTAGGATCACCTAAAACCCTTTCATGAGTAAGATGGGGTGGTGTAGAGGTGGATATGCCCTAGGACCCTAGTTTTAACCTTAGGGTTCCTCTTGAACCTTGTGAATGACATGGGGTCAAATATTCTTGTATGGTCATGGAACTTGGTGGATAAGTTCATAGGGTGCAATTAGGCCCTAGGTAATTTTATAAGAATTTTAGGAGAAATTATTCCCCCTAAATTAGGTCATAACCCCTTTAGGTAAACTTCTTGTAAGAGCTTTTTACATGCATAAATGATCTTGGATGAAGATGAAATCTTGGTGGTGCCTTTATAATCATAGTATTGACTCCTGGTAATTTTTGTTTAATTTATTAAATGATTTATCTTGTATTTCATTCTCAAGGCGCCTATTTTATCTCAATCATAAGAAATATAATTAATGGTCCAAAACTCTCTGGAAAAATGTGCAACTTGGTGATAGGGCATTTCAGAACAATAGGAAGCTCTGTGAATTTTTAGTGAATTTTTGAAAATTTTATCAGTAGGCTACTTCACAACATGTGCAAATTAGGAATTATTTGGATTAATTATTTCAGTGAGTAAATGATTTTCATAAATTGTGAAACTCTGTAATTAAGGTTTTCTGGACATAATAGAGATCTGGTAATTTTTCTATAATTTTAGCACAAGTATTTTTGCTAGTTCCTTCGTAAATCTTCAAGCTTGGATAGAAGTTAAATATTAAAAATAGAGGACATCCCCTTACTGTAAATTTGTGATATTCATTATTTACTGTTATTTTGGCAGGATAAATTTATCTTAATTTTGTGAGGATCATGTCTTGAGAATACCTTACACTTCATGTTCATATTCATACTTGGTAAACATTGGAGAAATTTAAATAAATGTTAAAATGTTAAGGAAAAATATGAGTCTTTGGATTTAGTCTTATAATGTCATGATAGACCTCTAGTAAATATCTTGAGTCAGTTGGTTGAATATTTGGAGTACCTCTACTTATTAGTATTCATATAGTTTGTTTGGTCTGCGTTTAGTAAAATGGTGAAACTTGGGTATTTAGGGGTCTACCAAGTGGAGTGGCATTTAGTTAGTGTACATGGTCAGGTTGAAGAGATTTAAGGTCACCAAAAGGAGTTTAAGGGATAAGAGTGTTAGGTGGGCTAAGGGTAAAGTCGTGCTTGGGATTGACGAAAGATCGTCTTTCCCCTAGCGGGTCATAATCCACCTAGGGTTAATACAAGTGAAAACACAAAAGGCTTAGGCATATGGGTAGATACCCACACTATTAAATGTCTTGAGAAAGGGAACTTTGGGGTGTCATCCCATTATAGCTCCTAGTACCGTAGCGAGCCCCTAACAGGGTAATCCTCGGGAAGTCCAAGACTAACAATAAATCGTAGGAGCAAGATGTTATACAAGATTAACTAAGTAATAGACTCACTCACACTCCATCGTCACAGATGCTTAGTCGGTTTGATCTTACGAGCAATGGGCTCGGTGGTCGTTGCATTAGACAAATTAGTCCGGTGAGCTTGCGGCTCAATAATGTTTGTTGTGCCGGGAGGATTAGCCGGTGAGCTTATGGCTCGGAGATAGATGGTAAACATGTTTGCATGTGCATAAGGTGGTGGGTCCTTAGCATTGATGGTCATTGCACCGACATTAATGCTGGTACTCAGTAAGACTGGATAACCCTTTTACCAAGACAAGTCTGGTGGTCTAACCAGCAAGAGTAAGCAGTAGCTCCGTTGTTGTGTTCTTAGCGTCGAGGCGTATGTTAGGTCTAGGTTAGGTAGTGCAAATACCAACCTAGAGGTGGGCGAGGCCCGACCCACCGCTTCCATTTGCCACTACGGGAGTATCCTGGGAGTCTTGCTAGCTCCAAAAAGGGGGAACTGAAGTTTTGTGCGCATAGAGTCGTAGTGTGTGAGTTACACTTGTGTGAACATAACATTTAACAACATACCTTGCATGACATAGCATAAACATTGCATTTTAACCCCTACCCCTATCGTATAAGTCGGTTATGGGACTTCTTATACGATAGGCCTTGTTAAACGACCCTTTGGTCTATAGGTTTGTGTGGGCATTCCTATAAATCAATGATTACTTTTCTATTATATACATGTCTTTAGTTACTGCACTTTACTTATTCTTTACCTGCTCTTACCATGCTCTTTTACTGCTTCAATTATATATATATATATATTTATATAAATATACATGTGTAGTGTAGACATTCCCTGTACCCTGTCACCTGCTATTGTTATACCCCTTGTTGTCCTCCGCGTCATCCTTCCCGCTCGGTGCCTAGGAGTCACCGGGGGAGGGGTGGGGGATTGGCTTAGTCTTTTTGACTATCGGTCGGTGGACCTTATCATTTTAGGAGATCACGGGGACGGAGTGATGAGTCCCAATTATATACACATTTTTGGACTCATCTGGGCTAGTTTCCTGCATTTGTACTTCAATTTTTATCCATATTCGCCTTGTTCATGCTTTTATTTGAAGTGCATGTTTAGGCCCGTTGTTGTGTGCAATTGCGCATTTTATTGTTGGGGGTAAGCACATTGTGCTCCCCATTGTATTTTTCTCATTTGTTGGAGCTGGATCGGTATTCCCAGTTATGTTGTGGCTGATGCAGGTGGACGGTTCATCCAGTTCTATCCAGTATTCATGACTGCGCAGATCGCACGGTCGTGCGTTTTCCTTGACGCACGGTCACAGGTGATCGTGCGTTCTCTTCTGGGGTGGAATATGATGTTCTGTTGTTGATCGTGCCTCTCTACGCACGGGCAGTGCCCGTGCGTGAAGGAATCGCACGATCAACCTGTTTAGCCTTGTTTTTAGCTTTTTTGAATTTACCCGTGCGTTTTGACGTACGGGCGGATTTGCCCGTGCGTGAGTAAATCGCACGGGCGCTCCAGGTCATCTCCATGCACTGTTCTCTATTATTAATATCGCACAGGCAACGCACGGTCGTGCGTTCGACCGTGCGTGACCAATTTTCTGATCTTTTTCTATAAAAGCTGCAGCTTTCGACCTAAATGGAGAGACCGTACACGTCGTACAGCTGCGCCATTTTCGCCATTTCCACTGAGGTTTCGTCCCTTTGGGCCTCCTCCATCATCCTCAAGCTCTAAGGAGAGGGATTCAACCCTACATCCACCAAGATCCAAGGAGAAGGAAGCTAGGTTGGTTTCGGATCGTGACACGAAGAATACGGGCCATTGGAGGGTAGTGACAGCCTTCTCTACCCCGGACGCAGTTGAGGACCGAGCTTGGACGCGGATTGACAACCCAGCGATTCCAACCGTGAATCTTCAACAAGACTTCGGATTTGGTCGATTTCTTGCTCTCCCTATCTTTGTATTGGTAGTTGTAGTTAGTAGATCTCTTGTATTTTGATGATGAGCATTATAAACCTTGTTATATAAGTTATTTCATGTTTATGTGAAATTATCTTTTGTTTATATGTGTGTATGAGGTGCGCCCCATTCCATCCTCCATCCCACCGTCACGTTTGTGTGCCACACTAGAAATTGCTAGTGGCGTGCTTGTCGATGAGGTGCTTGCGACCCTCATTCTTAAGACTACTCGTCCATCGACGTAGTGAAGCGTGGCATAGCGGCCCGTGTAATCCATTCGCCTAATGAAGCAGCGCGCTCAAGGCCTGCACAGTTCGATTCCGCTTGCCTACTCGTCCATCCGCCCTTGCGAAGCAGCGCGCTCAAGGCCTGCCTAGTCTCCATCCCGCCAAGCGAAGCATTGCATAGCGGCATTACATAGGAGTAGTTGTAGTATTTTCTCTTTATTTCCACAAACCAAAACCCCTCATTTCCGCAACCCATCCGACTTAAGGACTTCAATCTCATGTCCTTTCTCAATAGTAAACTCCACCTTATTGTGTTCCTTTGAGATTCGATACTTGGGGATTCACTCCCACATTTTATATTACTTGAACGATCGGTACACTGCCATTTCGTGTCGCAGTCTTGCTACCGCCTATAGCAGTGTGCTAAGATTTGTGCATCAAGTTTTTGGCGCCGTTGCCGGGGAACACGGTCGTGTGAGTTTTCTGGAGAGGGAGAATCTGAGATTAAAGCCCTTCCATTTGTGTATTGCATTCTTTTGCTTTATTTCTTCTTAGTCTATTTTTCCTGTTTTTTATTAGGTTGCTTAGTAAATTTTTGTTGGGTGTATTATTTTTGCACAATAGCTTGTTTATTTTGAATCTTTTCATCTTCACACTATGTGGGCTTCGTTTAATATTCATTGCCGCTTTTGTGGAGATATATCTCATGCTAGTGATAGATGTCCAAAGGGAGATAGTAACCCTAGCACTCAACGCCCAGTACATGGAGCACCGAATTCGTCTGGTACTCCATATGGTGTGCGTAAGTCCTACGGCTACTCTTCTGCTCCGCACATGCCCTTTTCGCATTCATCTCCGGTTCAATTTGAGCCAAAGAAAAATACAAAACAGTGATTGTTTTGTCGGAGCATGGATCATGCCTTGAAGGATTGTGTTGCATTCCTTCGCCAAATGGATGAGGATGACGAGCCGGATATCCGGATCGTCCTGACTCCTACTTCTGGCAGCACACCTTCAACATCTGGTTATGTGCCCATTTCACCTTCAAGCTTTGAAGGGGATGATGTGGACACAGTCACCAGATGTGTGGATGATCTAGACTCTGACATTTCGGAGCCCATCTCCCCTGTACATATATCACCGTGCATAGATTCGATTCTTTGTGAGGAATCGGTGCTTGACTTTTTTCCAAGCCCTATTCCTCCCCATATTGTGCATTCTATTACATTTATTTCTGATAACATTGTTGAAGATGCGTCGCAAGAGGAGGCGGGCGATCTTTGTGTTGTGCCTATTCCTATGGAGGAGGACAACCTTCTAGGTGAAGAGGATTTTTCCTCAGCACCGGTGGAGGAAGTCCAACTCCTGGGGAAGGTCACCATTGATCCCACCGAACCTTGCGACATTGTCAACAATGCCGACATTATTTTACTTCCCCAATCTAATGGGAGTGAGACCGGGACCACTCCCCCGATTTTTGATTGTTTATGTCATTCTTCCCTTTTATTTCTTGATCCCCTTCCCTTTCCGAGCCTATGTAGGTTGAGCCTTCACAAGTTATGCAGGAGGTGGTGCAAATTGCACCATTCAGTGTCGCGCACATCTTCTTGTGTGAGGAGGTTAATTCCCCCTCCACAGAGGATATGCCATGTACTGTATTCCCCTTCTGCTGCCTCCCAGAAGATGACACCTTGCTAGGCAAGGAAATTTATTTTGGTGAAAGTAGAGTGGAGGACTCTCCCTCCACCTCTTTCTTTCTCTCTCCTCTACCTGTGTCTAGCAGGTATTATTATTTAGGTAGAGGAGTAGTGGTTCTATCACCGTATCGGTACCCGCTACCGACACGGAAATTAGAACAGTTGCATGTCCACTTCTCTTTCCATACTCCCATTAGCTAAGACCCTCGCCTTCCTGAATAAGTCGTGCTGGGATGACAATAACCCCAGTAGTTATCTTACTTTTTCTTGTCTTTTATTTTATCGCCTACTCTAACTAGTTAGTTAGATTTTATTTTAGTTTGTTTTTGCGGAGACAACCACGTGCAGGTATTTTCTATTTGTGAAGGCGGTGGTTGTGATTCTTCGTAGAGCATCACTCCAGGCTTCCGACATGCTTACTTGCTGAGCATTGGGTACCCTCTTCCCCTAACTTTGTTTTAGAATATCTTAATGCATAGTTTAAGTCAGGGGGAGACCTTTTTGTGTACCCACTCACGTGCACATTTATTTAGCATGCTAGAAGTCTTTATTTAAATTATTTTTGTTCATTTTGTCTGCACATAATGCACCCACTTGAGCGCGCACTTAACCTTTAGTGTGTCACGAGTATAACTCATTTCTTTTTGTAGTCTGGAAAATGATTGTGCTAGCTTTTAAAATTATGTAGTGGAATAAAATGTTGACTCCGGTGTTTCTAGTCAATACTCATGTGAGTATAGGGATTCATGTAGATTAGATTTCTCTTTTATACTGTTAGTTTTATGCATTTCTGTTAGCATAAATATTGTTTACTCTACTCAAATGGTGAATCCGGTGTGAATCAAATGGTAGCATAGGGATGTGTGTAAATGATTGTTAGATTCGTATTGCTCGAGTCAGGAAGAAAGATAATCTTTCTCGGTGGCTAAGAACTTGCCCCAAGCGATTCTTGAAGCATAGGCATAGGATAGTTCTTTTGCGTGAGAATGACGTTGGCCATCATTTTCGCCCGGTTGAGCGTTTGTGCCCATTCCTGATCTATCCTCGTTAGCCCAGTTGTGCCTACCGGTTCTTTGATTCAACCCCACTTTTATCTCACCAAAGCCTAAAAGCCAATCCTAGTCGCACTCCCAAATTTGAGCTTTAATTATTTATTATTTTCATGATTGGGGTGTTGATGTGGTGTTTTATTTTGTGAAAATGTGGTGTGCTTTCTTGCCAAATTTTGCTGAAAATAAATAAAAGAAAAGAAAAATGAGAAAAAAAAAAGATGAGCTTAATTGAAAATCTTTGAATAAATTTATGATTGGGAGTAGGCGGTGCACACACCCATGTTGCAAAAATCTAAGTCTGGGGGTGTGGTGCACTTGCATTTGATGTTGGTGTGCGAGGAGTTGTTTTTAAAAGCTCATTTGGGTTTAGTGTTTGAGCCGTCATTTCTATCTTTGTTTATCTCACCTTAACCCAAGCCCCATTTTAAAACCTACAGTCCTACCGACTCGCGCTATGAGCCAATCTAGTGTCGTGGAGAGAATGTGAACGGGTGAGCTTATGGTCTCCGACACCGATGGATTTCGGTGGAGTTTGTCCGGAACCTCGGCTTTGGCAATGCTTGTCTCAGCGATTATTCTACTTTCTCCATATGTGTGACCGGATGATTCACCGTGATACCCATTTTGAGCAGAAGTAATATTTATTTACTCTTTTAGAAATTTATAAACTATGTTTATAAATTAGAAATCTTCTTTAGTATTTTTCTATGCACATGGGCATGCGACTTCGCATGGTATTCCATTTTGTAATTTTAAGTTAGCTATTTCATGTTCCTGCTTGCTTAGGATTTGTTTGCTCGGGATGTGCAAACAGGTAAGTCTGGGGGTGTGATGAGTCCCAATTATATACACATTTTCGGACTCATCTGAGCTAGTTTTCCTGCATTTGTACTTAAGTTTTTATCCATATTCGCCTTGTTCATGCTTTTATTTGAAGTACATGTTTAGGACCGTTGTTGTGTGCAATTGCGCATTTTATTATTGGGGGTAAGCACATTGTACTCCCCATTATATTTTTCTCATTTTGTTGGAGCTGGAGCGGTATTCCCAGTTATGCTGTGGCTGATGCAGGTGGACGGTTCATCCAGTTCTATCAAGTATTCATGACTGCGCAGATCACACAGTCGTGCGTTTTCCTTGACGCACGGTCACAGGTGATCGTGCGTTCTCTTCTGGGGTGGAATACGATGTTCTGTTGTTGATAATGCGTCTCTACGCACGGGCAGTGCCCGTGCGTGAAGGGATCGCACGATCAACCTGTTTAGCCTTGTTTTTAGCTTTTCTGAATTTACCCGTGCGTTTTGACGCACGGGCGGATTTGCCCGTGCGTGAGTAAATCGCACGGGCGCTCCAGGTCGTCTTCCTGTGTTGTTCTCTATTATTAATATCGCACGGGCAACGCACGGTTGTGCGTTCGACTGTGCGTGACCAATTTTCTGATCTTTTTCTATAAAAGCTGCAGCTTTTGACCTAAATGGAGAGACAGTACACGCCGTACAGCTGCGCCATTTTCGCCATTTCCACTGAGGTTCGTCCCTTTGGGCCTCCTCCATCATCCTCAAGCTCTAGGAGAGGGATTCAACCCTACATCCACCAAGATCCAAGGAGAAGGAAGCTAGGTCAGTTTCGGATCGTGACACGAAGAAGACGGGCCATTGGAGGGTAGTGACAGCCTTCTCTACCCCGGACGCAGTTGAGGACCGAGCTTGGACGCGGATTGACAACCCAGCGATTCCAACCATGAATCTTCAACAAGACTTCAGATTCGGTCGATTTCTTGCTCTCCCTATCTTTGTATTGGTAGTTGTAGTTAGTAGATCTCTTGTATTTTAATGATGAACACTATATACCTTGTTATATAAGTTATTTCATGTCTATGTGAAATTATCATTTGTTTATATGTGTGTATGAGGTGCGCCCCATTCCATCCTTCATCCCACTGTCATGTTCGTGTGCCGCACTAGCAATTGCTAGTGGAATGCTTGTCGACGAGGTGCTTGTGACCCTCATTCCGTAAGACTACTGGTCCATTCGCGTAGTGAAGCGTGGCATAGCGGCCCGTGTAATCCATTCGCCTAACGAAGCAGCGCGCTCAAGGCCTGCACAGTTCAATTCTGCTTTCCTACTCGTCCATCCACCCTTGCGAAGCAGCGCGCTCAAGGCCTGTCTAGTCTCCATCCCGCCAAGCGAAGCATTGCATAGGAGTGGTTGTAGTATTTTCTCATTATTTCCACAAACCAAAAACCCTCGTTTCCACAACTCATCCGACTTAAGGACTTCAATCTCAAGCCATTTCTCAATAGTAAACTCCACCTTACTATGTTCCTTTGAGATTCGATACTTGGGGATTCACTCCCACATTTTATATTACTTGAACGATCGGTACACTACCGTTTCATGCCGCAGTCTTGCTACCGCCTATAGCGGTGTGCTAAGATTTGCGCATCACGGAGCAGCACCAGAGGCAGGAGCAAATGGAGGCGGGGAAGTCTAGCACAGGAGCACCAGTGTCGGGATCCGTGAGTGTTACTACTAGTTGATTTGCTTCTGCGAGTGTCTATGTAGTGAGGATTTGATGTATCGGGCAGGAGCCCCTTGTATGCTGCCCCTTGGACCACGTTAGGGGCTCTGCCCCTAAGACCCCGCCAGGGGCGCGGCCCCTTGAAACCCCGCCAGGAACGCATGTGATTGCGTTGCGATTTCATTATTTCAGAAATTGTTTTCTCATTTGCAATAACTGTCCCTCAAAATGATTTGTGAAATCAAATGTCTTAGATTTTGAATCTGACATTGAGAGATGAGTTTGTCTACTGCATAAGTGAAGTTGTTTTGCCGGGGTTCAATGCATGGAAATCTGGATATTTGGAAATGTTCTAAGTGTTCAGATTTAGCCCATCTTATCAAAAGTGTTGATAATTTGTCTTTGTGCACATAGGGGATGCATTTGGTTTGCGAATGTTGTATTTCTATTTTGTGAATGTGCACTGTGATTAAATGTTAAACACGATGAAATGTTCATCAATTGTATCTTAAAATCCCTTTTCAATATTAAGTGTACGGATGCCTTCCAGTGGATGACACTCTTCCTGTCTTGATCGATGAAGTGTGGGCTTGCCAAAGCAAGGTGCATTAATCTATCTTGGTAAGGGTGCGAGCGGATAATTGTGATATCCCACTGTCGACATTGGGTCCAACTTAACTAGGTGACCTCAAAGGTTGAGTGCCTAGAGGCATAGGGTTGGCATGCTCCATATGATGGATGCGAATAAAGAGTTATTCACCAACCATACAAGAGTTGCACAGTGATGCACGTGACAAATGTTGTCTACCTAAATAACCACATTATGAGAGGAACGCCAAATCGGACTCATTGTCTTGGTGAAATACGGATCTTGTCCACTAAGAGATTAGCTCGCATAAACTCTTCGAATCGAAATTAAGGGTTGTCGATTTGATTAAAATAGTGGGAGAATTTAATAAAGTCCTTATTAAAATAAAATGTATTTTTAAAATATAAAACTAAAATTTTACTTTGCAAAATTCCTTGTAGAATATCCATGGCAAGTGGATCTCACTTCACCTTGTTCCTAAGAGTTATCTTTGAGAAGGACAAGCTCAACGGGACGAACTTCCTTGACTGGTACAGAAAACTGAGAATTGTTCTCAGGCAAGAGCGCAAGCTCTATGTCTTCGAAGGGGAAGCCCCTACAGAGCCGACCGGGAATGCTCCGTGAGCAGACAAAGATACTTACAAGAAGTATCAGGATGATACCTTGGGTGTATAATTCCTCATGCTTGCTACCATGTCATCTGAGCTTCAGAAGCAACACGAGAGCATGTGTGCTTATGAAATAATCGAGCACCTCAAGAAAATGTTCGAGGGGCAAGCTCGACAAGAGAGGTTTGACATATCCAAGGCATTATTTTCAGTGCATGATGGGAGATCGAGACTCAGTAGGGACTCACGTACTCAAGATGATTGGGTATATAGAGAGCATTGAAAGACTGGGTTTTCCATTGGTCCAAGAGTTGGCCACAGATCTGATCATGCAATCATTGTCGGACAGTTATGAGCAGTTCGTCTTGAACTATAACATGAATAAAATAGACAAGACACTGCCCGAGCTTCTAGGCATGTTGAGAACTGCCGAAAATAATATGAAGAAGGTCGAGCTTGCTAGTCACATACTGATGGTGCATAAAGGCAAGGGCAAGATAAAGGGATCCAAGAAGACGAAGATATGATCAAAGTCTCATCTTGATCCCAAATCTTCTGCACTAAAAAGAAAAGGTCTCGCGAAGGAAGGAAAGTGCCACCACTGCGGTAAGTCAGGTCATTGGACGCAGAACTGTCCCCACTATATTAAGGATCTGCAAAAGAAAAAGGGAAGTATGACTTCCACTTCAGGTATTTACGTTATAGAGATAAACCTTTCTGCTCCTTCATCTTAGGTAATGGATACCGGATGCGGTTTTCACATTTGTACAAATGTGCAGGAACTGAGAAGGAGAAGAATGCTGGGTAAAGGGGAGGTAGACATACGCGTCAGAAATGGAGCAAGAGTTGCTGTCATTATCGTTGGTGTCTATTATCTTTCTTTGCCCACTGGGCTTGTAATAGAACTAGATAATTGTTATTTTGTTCCAGTCATAACTAGAAACATTATATCCATTTCATGTCTTGACATGAAAGGATTTTTGTTTATAATTATGAACAATTGTTGTTCGATTTTTATGAATGATGTGTGTTATGGTGCAGCCCAATTGTTTAATGGTTTATATGTTTTGAACTTAGACCATCCGATCTATAATGTAGAAAATACTAAAAGACTAAAAACAAATGACTCGAATCTTACGTACCTTTGGCATTGTTGTTTAGGTCATATAAACGAGAAACGCATATCCAAGCTCCATAGAGATGGACTACTGGACTCATTTGATTATGAATCATTTGAGAGATGCGAGTCATGTTTATTAGGCAAGATGACGAAAGCTCCTTTCATTAGTTGTAGTGAGAGGGTTGATGATCTCTTGGGTATAATACATAGTGATGTATGCGGACCCATGAGTTCTATGGCTAGAGGTGGGATCTACTACTTCGTTATATTTACTAATGATTTCAGTAGATATGAATACGTGTTTCTTATGATGAACAAATCTGAAACCTTTGAATAGTTCAAATAGTTTAAGAATGAAGTAGAGAACCAACAGGGAAAAATGATAAAAGCACTCTGATCTGATCGAGGTGGCGAATATCTGAGTCATGAGTTTCGTGATCATCTGAAAGAGTATGGTATTGTATCACAGCTCACTCCGCCTGGAACACCTCAACATAATGGTGTGTCTGAGAGGAGGAATCATACTTTATTGTACATGGTGCGATCGATGATGAGTCATGCAGATCTGCCCGTTTCTTTTTGGGGTTTTGCTCTAGAGACTGTTGATTTCACACTAAATCGAGTTCCAACGAAAACGGTTCAAAAGACACCATATGAGATATGGACTAGGAAGCGTCCTAGTATGTCGTTCATTAAGATTTGGGGTTGTGAGGCATACGTACGACATCAAATGTTTGACAAGCTGGAACCCAAATCAGATAAATGTTATCTAGTGGGGTATCCTAGGGAGACCAAAGGGTACTACTTCCACCTGCTGTCTGAGGGCAAAGTGTTTATCGCAAGGACTGATATCTTTTTGGAGAAAGAATTCTTATCTAGAAAGATTGCAAAGGTAGAACTTGAAGAAGTTCAAGAACCACAAACAATGAACGAACCAAAATTGGAACATGAGAAAGGACTACAAGAAATTGTAGTTGGAGAGCCTTCTCAAGAAACACAAGTCCTACGTAGATCTGGTAGACCAAGATTTGAGCCTGAGAGATATGGATTTATCGTGTCTCAAATAGGTAATGTGTTGCTTATGGATCATGATGATGAGCCTGCAACCTACCAAGAGGCTATGAATGGACCTGACTCCGAGAAGTGGCTTGAGGCCATGAAATTTGAAATGGGCTCTATGTATACATACCAAGTTTGGACCTTGGTGGAACTACCTGAAGGGGTAAGACCCATAGGGTGCAAGTGGGTCTTCAAGAAGAAGACCGACATGGATGGGAATGTACAAATATTCAAAGGCCGGCTGGCGGCTAAAGGTTTCAGGCAAATTCATGGTGTTGACTATGATGAGACCTTTTCCCCTGTGGCCATGGTCAAGTCCATCAGAATTCTACTTGTTATTGGTGCTTATTATGATTACGAGATCTGGCAAATGGATGTCAAAACCTCTTTCCTTAATGAAAACCTCCTTGAGGAAGTGTATATGACACAACCCAAGGGTTTTGTATCTCCAAGTGAAGCCACTAAAATATGCAAGTTGAATCGATCCATTTATGGATTGAAACAAGCTTCTCGAAGTTGGAATCTGCGTTTTGATGAGAAAATCAAAGAGTTTGGTTTCATCAAGAATGAGGATGAGCCTTGTGTTTACAAGAGGATTAGTGGGAGCATTGTTGTCTTCTTGATATTGTATGTGGATGACATATTGTTGATCGGGAATGACATTTCGACCCTGCAAGCTGTTAAGAACAGGCTAGGGGACTGCTTTTCTATGAAGGATTTGGGTGAAGCGACTTATATACTTGATATTAAGATCTAGAGAGATAGATCGAAGAAGTTACTGGGTTTGACCCAGCGTACATAAATTGAGAAGGTGTTGAAGCGGTTCAACATGCTTGAGTCCAAGAAGGGATTCTTACCCATGTCACATGGTGTGAGTCTTTCTAAGGACCAGTGTCCTAAATCTTTGGAAGATAAGGACCGCATGAAGTTGATTATATATGCTTCCGCAATTGGATCAATCATGTATGCAATATTGTGTACTTGACCTGATGTTTCATATGCCTTGAGAATGACGAGCAGGTATCAGTTTAATCCTGGTGATGGTCACTAGATAACCGTCAAGAATATCCTAAAGTACTTGAGAATGATAAAAGACTTATTCTTGGTGTTTGGTGGAGAGGAAGAGCTCGTTATAAAGGGTTACACGGATGCTAGCTTCCAGACTGATATGGATGACTCAAAGTCCCAATCAGGTTTTGTATTTTGCCTTAATGGAGGAGATGTAAGCTAGAAGAGTTCCAAGCAAGAGACATATGTTGATTCTACGACTGATGTCGAGTATATCGTTGCTGCAAATGCGGAAAAGGAGGTTGTGTGGATTAGGAAATTCATCAGCGAGCTTGGTGTAGTTCATAGCATTGTTCATCTCGTAGTTCTCTACAATGACAATAATGGTGCAATAGACCAAGCTAAGGAACCTAGATCTCATCAGCGCTCCAAGCACATACTTCGGTGATTCCATCTTATACGAGAGATTGTCGATCGAGGAGATGTGAACATTTGCAGAGTACCGAATGAAGAAAACACAGCGGATCCACTGACAAAGCCTCTTGCGCAAAAGAAACATGATGGTCATGTTAGATCAATGGGTATTAGATGCCTGAATGATTGTCTTTAGTGGGAGCTTTGTGGATTGTATGTTTGTTGGTTGTTTATTCATTTGATGAATTGTGATATGTACTGTGTTTTTCATTTTACATTTATGGCAAGTTCTTATTGATATGTCAATAGTTTCTATTTGATAGATTAATTAGCATAATAAATGCCCGTAGAATGTTTGCTTTCATAGGAATTCAAGTACGTGACTTGAATGTGAGGGCATATGTATAGCAAGAAGCTTCATTCCTAAATGGTCCCTAGTCGGAGTATCATCTTAGAAGTTGAAGGGCAATGATGGTACATTAAGAATAGCGTGTGCGTTGACTGATGACCGGTTCTCATAGCTCATGATTTATGTAATATCGAGTCATCACATGGGTACTTGTTAGTGAACAAGTTATACTGGACAGACCCACCTTGAGACTACTTTGTGGATTGTTATATGAACATATCACAAGTAGGTCTCAACTGACAATGGTGTTTGTAGTTCTTTGACCTGAAGTCACATCATTCATCAAATGAGGAAGAACATACTTTGATGCCATCTAAAGTCTTCCTTGAGAAAGGTTGATGATAAGGGTGGTTATTAGGTATGTTACAATTCATTTGGGTGTTTGTATTTGGACAAATATGAGATTTGTCCTCCTTTATTACAGGAGTTACATCCATGGGCCCCTTGATAAAATGAGACCGAGAAATGCATGGCCATGCTGGGTTGAGCCAATATGTGATATTGAACTTATCACTCTCTTAAGGTCTATTCTAGATCAAGAAATTAGGATTGAACAATTATGAGGGTGACACGGTCCATGCCTCTAGTTCTATCCGAATGTAAGGGACAAAGAGACCTGACAGCACTGGTACATTGGTCAAGACAAGCTTGTTGAGTTATGAACTCTTATCGCTTGGGTAGCAATGATGTATTGCTAGATGTCGCTCATTGTTTGTGAGAATTTTGTTTGATACGTTCAAGATCAAGTGGGAGACTGTTGGTGTTTCTAAGGTGATCTGGAAGTGATTAAACATCTAGTCTCACTGCCAACATGATATGAGCCTATGGGGTCACACACAAGAGTGTTTGGAGAAGTTGGAGGAAGAATCGTGTTGGCCTTACTCATATTGGATATGAGTGAAGGACCAATCCTAAGACTTATTGGAGTTAGGTCGAGTCAACCGAATGCTCCACAGGTATTGTGAATATTGTATGGAGCGTGTTGACAAGTTTTCGAGTCGAGTCGACGAGAGTGTCTCGACGAATCTTACTTTAGTTTATCGAATGAATGAAATCATAATGACTCGACAAAATCATAATGACTCGACGAATTTATGATTACTCGACGAATTCATGACGCGACAATTTTTTTTGTGAAAGGTTCACTCGACGAATTCTATTTTTCTCGACGAATTCAGTTTGTTACTCGACGAATTTCTTCAGTGAAATGTTCACTCGACGAATTCTGTTTACTCCAATGTAAGTCGTGGGTGTGCAGATAGCCTCTCTCTCGCCTTGGTATAAATAGAAGACGATTTCATGCCCTAGTTGCGATCCCCTTTTGCGAATCAGAAAGCGACGGAAGGGTTCCGCGATAGCTTCCGACGGAAGAGTTCCGATCGGTCGATCCCGCCGCCGCTGCCGCCTCTCCCTATTGTCGGACCTAGCAGTCCGTGGGAGACGTAGAGGGCTCTTCTCCTCCGATCTAGTTCTTGTGCGACAAGGAGCTAGGGTTCTTCACCGCTCGTGTGGACTTCCACAAAGGCGCCGATCCATTTCAGCGTTTGGGACTCAACGACTGTTCTCCGAATTTCAGTTGTGGAGCACCTTGATTGAGTATTGACTCAATCCCCTTCAGGTATTGCTATGTGTTGTTTTTCTTATTTCTTGATTCATGAAATCGCAAGATCCAAAACTCTTTTGGGTTGTTCTTGTTTTTGTTTCTTCCGCTGCACACATTTGATGTGCTATTATCATTTCGAATGGTATGTAGAAAAACCCAACAACATGGATGCTGATTATGGAGGAGATTCAGATGATCGGAGATCGACTTGTGGATACGTCTTTATGATAGGCTCTACAGATATATCATGGTGCAGCGAGAAGAAGAATTTTGTGTCTGTCTCTACCACAGAAGCGGAATACAAAGCTTCGACTTTGGCAGCTCAGGAAGCCATGTGTCTTAGGAGGCTTGTGAAGGACATTCATAGGGAGGTGCGAGGTCCTACTCTGCTTCAGGGTGACAATGAGAGTACCCTCAAACTGGTGAACAATCCAGTTTGTCATGCGCGAACCAAGTACATAGAGGTTCAACATCATTTTATTCGGGAGAAGGTGTTGGAGGGATCTCTTATGGTTGAGCATATGCAGAGCAAGGATAATGTCGCGGACATCTTCACGAAGCCGTTGTCGAAGGGACCGTTTGTTCGGTTGAGGAGTCTACTTGGGCTAACTTCTACTTCCCACTTCAAGGGGGAGTGTTAAATTTTTGAAGTGGAAGTAAAGTGTCCGGGCGGTCTAATTATGGAGACCGCGCGAGCTTGGTGTGATGATCTGGCTATTGAGATCGCGTGTCTCTAGTGTTGGCGGCCTGTGTTAGTTTGTCGGTTGTGCCCAAGTGTTTCCTATTCGGGTAGAGACCGGGCGGTCTAGTACTGGAGGTCGCTTCAGCGGTCTTGTACTTCGGTCTGCTTGAGATCGCTCTTGCGGTCTGCTGTGGTTCTGATCTTATGGGAGACCAGACGGGTTGTATGAGCCTGGTTTTGGCGGTCTGTTCACGATCAGGTCAGATGCTCATATTGTTCTTTTCCTGTAAGAGACCGGGCGGTATGTCGGTTTGGAATAAGCGTGCTGTCTTAATTGACAGTTGCTTAAGTGTAAAAAAAGGTCCTATTGTGACCGCGCGGTCTGGTTCTAGAGGCTGTGTGCTTCAATAAGGAAGGTGACCATATCCCTCTATAGCGGTGACGACATTCGTTCGTTTGCCTATAAATAGAGGGCAAGGGTAGCCATTCATAAGCAAGAACTGTAAGAACCTAGTGTGGATTGATTGTGCCGGTCTCATTTTTTGAGGTCGCGCGGTTTGAAGTTTATTAATCAGTTTGTTGTGTTCGCAGGATAGCGACCAACGGTCTCGGTCAGTATACTTCCCTTCTTTCCTGCTTTGAATAAACCAGCTCGCCAGCGGTCTGTCTGGGCGGTCTGTGTTTGGAGGTTCTTGATCTGTTTGCAGCAGACGCAATTGATCAGGCGACCTTAAGTGGTTAGGCGGTCTTTGCGGCAGTGAGCAGGTCTTCTTCAAGTGTTCGCGGGTTGCTTCTGTGATCTTGAGACCGTGCGGTCTGGGCGATCAAGAAGTGCGAACAGTTTGGTTTCAGCAGTTGTAATAAAGTGTAGTTCGTGCGGTGTGAGCTTTCAGTGGTCTGATTGTTCACAGGTCGGCGACTTGTCCTGTTCGTGCGGTGTTAGGGGAAGCCGGTGATCTTGCTATGTTCAGGCGGTCTCAGTTTTCTGGTCATCAGTTTTGTGTTGCTTGTTCTTATCTATGTTTGCTATTATAAATCATGTCTCGCCATGTATGCAACGCATTGTAATAAGATAGTATTCAATTGAGATTCTCTTGCCTCCATTGTCACTGGTTAACAGTTTTGAATTGAATTGAAGTCTTCCGTTGTTGTCTTCGATCCATTCTCCGAAATTTTAACAGTCGAACCCTTGCAGGTGCTGAATAGGGTCGTCCTTCCCTATATAGTAACTGAGCACGAGCTCGTGAAAGCCCTCTGGGACTCGTGCACTCAACACCTCCTCGCAAAATGGGCTCGTCGACCCAACATGTCAAGCTGGTCCCGGGCGAGCTGAATCATCCTCGTGGAAGTGATGAGTTTGGGGGTGACATATTCGCTTCGCTCGTAGTGAGGCCGCTCCTCCTCTGAAGAGGTGGCGAACCCCTTGCCATGTCACTTCGACGAATCGACATCCCCTGCCGAGGTGGCGACTAGTAGCGAGGCTCATGTGACCTCGACACCTGGTGTCAGTAGAGCCCGCAATATATATATCAATCCCTGCCTGAACTCCACAAGGTAAGCATTTGTGTCAAACTCGTTTGTTGCCGATCTCCGACTCCCTCTCGTCATTGTTCACCATTAGATCTCGCACTGAAGTTTCTTTCTTCGATCACAGTCCACACTCACCATACCAAAATGTTGGAACTAAGAATTTCCTAGTTCACGAAATTCGAACCAAGGGTGACCAAATGCTACTGGTCTAGCGGTCGACCCGAGCAAACCACAATTGGAAGAAATCAGAGCACCGAGAAGAAACAATGAACGACCTACAAACAAGCCCTGTGTGTTGCAATGAAGAGGTCCCACCACACACCCGGAAGTTTGTAAGAACTTCCCCTCCTAAGTCAATGCTGAGCTCGGCATGAGGGAAACACAAATTGGTCAAGTGTGAACCTGGAGGGGGGGGGGGGGGGGGGTGGGGGTAACGTGAATTTCTCTTATGCCCTGTGGTCCTATTTATAGACAATTACCTGTGCCTTTTTCTTATGCCTTGTGGTCCTATTTATAGACAATCAAAGGGGAGGGGGGGGGGGGGGGGGGGGTACATGGTCTTCGAATAGCCGCCCCCGCCATTTTGAGATACTGGATACCTCATACTTGGGCGACCTCGTACCCGGGAGCCTCAGAAGGAGGTGAGCTGATTACTGACCCCTTAGGCATGGTCATCAGAGCTGAGCTGGCGATCTCAAGGCGGGCTCGCGGGCGAGCTCGTGCGGAGCTCGTCGGCGAGCTACTGTACTGACTTGCTGAGTTCCTGTTGAGCTCCACATGTCTTCAACGAGGCCCTTCCTTCTGGTCAATGATCAACCTTTTGAGATTCCGGGCCTATGATTATGCTTGGGCCCACCTCGATGAGTATGAGTTGTACAATTACATTCGAAGATATCCTTCATTTGCTGATCTAGTACATGTGACGACGATAAAATTTTCATGCATCCAGAGGCTTACGAGAATATGACATAACATAACAAAAATAATAAGAATACAACATAGATCATGTTATAATGAGTGATGATGAATGCTTTTTTTCTCTGTGTTGGTGGAGTACTAAATTATTTCAAAAAATAATCGACAAATATACTAAAATATGCTATATCATATCACACAATGATACCCTTGTGAATTCATATTTGCATTTTAATCTTTTATGTCTTAATTTAGAAATTGATTCTTGTTAAATTTAAATAATATTTCTCATAGTTTTAAACTATGAAAAAAGCAATTTTTTTAATAACAATGAATACTTTGGTTTTAAGTCATGAAAAAACTCTTTGTATTTCTTTCATTTTTTGCAATGAAAAGTACAGCTTCCCACAGTCATATTGCCTGTGATGAATTTTTGATGCAAAGCCACGAAAAAAAAAAACAATTCCCTTCATTTTTGACATTTTGTCGCAAAATTTCACTGTGACAAAAAATCTGTGTTCTATTTTTTTAAATTTTGTATGGATGGTCGCCTACACACATACTAAATGATATGACTCAAAGAAATGATTGCATTATGAGATTTTTCATAACTGTGCTGCAAAATGCCAACCAATACTATAAATCTTTAAAATAACAAAGAAAAAGTTGATTTTGAGTTCCATTATTTTTCATATTAATTATTGCGGACAGGTGGGCGAGTATTGAGCAAGCGATTTTGATCTCATGCAGAGCATTTTGTTTGAGCAAGTATTTTATGCTCAGAGTACATTTTAGAGTTTACATATTTTTATTTGGCTGACTGAATGAGAAAGAACTGCCACGTGTTATAATCTGATTGGCCCGTTCGTAGGTTTGATGATGGGCCTCAACGGTTCTTCTGGCTAGAACCTTTTTTTTGTCACGTGGCCGCTTCTCCCGCCGCGTTCACTGCTTTTCCCACCGCACTCCTGGATTACCGCAGCACCGAGCTTATAGGCCATGGTATCGTAGTCTCTGTCGTCGACTTTCCTCGCGCTTTCTCCCCAGTGCGCACCTCCCTTACACAGCAGCGAAAAACTCGGGATATCGAAAAGTGGATCAGGGAGACCTGTCTATCTCGCTATCCACATCATCTCCGAGCTAGGAGATGGGATCTTGCGTTTCGAGACCGGAGGGGTGCGTCCGCGGCCCCCGAAGTTCGCCGACCGATGGGAAGCGCCGGCATCGTCGGCGGAGGGTTATGCGGCGCAGGATCAAGTCCATGGAGACGATCCCGGAGGTGGAGGTCGAGGGAACCATCCGGAACAGCCTTGATCATCTTGGCTATACCAGCCCCACCTTCCAAGGTCCGGCACTTTCCCTCTCTCTCTCCTCCTCGGATTTGTTTGATCGGGACCGGCACGGATCCATATTATTTTGGAATATTTGGACCATTTTAGCGTGTGCATTGTGTCCCGTCTTTCTTGATTGCCTCTTTTTAATTTAAAATATAAATTTAATGATTGTTGATGCTTTGATCTTCTTCATGTTAGCTGTTGATTTTGGGTTCATCAGGTGTTAGTCATTTCTGGGGAGAAAAGTCAATATAGCCGTGCCGGCTTGGGATTAATCTACTCATTAGCTGCATTATATTTGTGATTGTGGGCTTTTTCCCTCGGTATTTATGAGGTGTTCTTCGATGGAGACGGAGTATTAAAATTTGCATTGTATTGAATGCATGATGCGCGGTATTACTGTTACATTTCCGTTGACAATTCGGTTTCAGTTTATTTTGGGGTTTTCTGCATGAATTTTCCATAATTGTTGAGTTCATTGAAATCTAAATCTCTACTACGGTGCAACTATTTTTAGGAATGTTTGAATCGTTAATCATTACTTTAACTTTTTCAGGAAGCATAGATGATGTATGGTTTGACTCGATCACTGTAATAGAGTCGGACTGTGATGATGACTTTCAAAGCGTCCTGGAAGGTGAAGTAGAAGGATCTTCTTGCTAGCAATTTTTATAGAATGGGAACCAGCTCACACTTTGTAGATGCATCTCTCTTCTTTACCTCATAGGAAGTTGAACTTACTATTTATTTGCAGAAGATCTCTCTTTAAATGGATTGGAAGAAGCAATCTCAGCTTTCCCACATTCCAAAGATGGTCACCACGGAGATGGAAATTTTAGTTTCTTGGTTCCTTCCATTTGTCGTCACCATAGGAGCCAGATTTCAGTTGAATCTCTTGTAGAAAATGTGGATCATAGCAATAAAATTCAAGCTGGCGCTTCTATGAACAGTTCAAAAGGTTCTGTGAGCCATAATGATGTATCTAGCCTTGTTGTGGATGAAGCTGGCCATCAGGATGAAGGAGAAGGAATTTTGGATAATTGTGGGCTGCTGCCTAATAATTGCCTGCCCTTCCTTATAACCACTGCTCCAACTATTGAAAAGAGAAAATCTCTTATCTCTAGCCCTCCAAACTCGGCGAAAAAGGCATCTGTGAAACTCTCCTTCAAGCGTAAGGTTGGCGAGGGGCATCCTCTTGCATCTGCATGTGAGCACTTCTTGATTTCCCCCTCTTCCTCAAGTGACATATAAGTTTCTCATGCATTCCTCAAAGAACTTTCACACAATATTTTTTTCTTATTTTCTTATTGCAATTCTTATTTTTTGTATTGTTTTCATTTTCATTCTCTAGTTTGATACTTCTTTCAGATCTTATTTTTTTTAAAAAAGATAGTAACATTTGTATTAACCATATCTACTCAATATACTGCTAATTTTTGTGATAGCGTATCTTTTGAATGGTCTTTGTTGCTGCATTTTGTGTTGCACAATTACACGGTATGTCAATATTTAAGGATGCCAACAAGTTAAATCATTATTTTATCATTTTCCATCCAACTGATCTTGAATACTTTTGTTGTCTAAAAGTTATACATACTGATATCTGCAATTTACAATCTCCTTGACTAGTACAAAACTCTTGAATTACATACTGATTTTCAAGCCAACCGGTAAATGGCTCATCATCTTGGGCATTTAAGCATTATATCACTTTGTTTGGCAATGTTGAAAATATGGTCACACATCAGGGAATTCATGTAGCCTTGTGCACTTAATATATATCCTGATCCTCCACCTATAACCAATTGATTTTAGACTGAATGCATAAGTTCTAGTAGTATCTAATCATATTAGGCCCAATGACCTACTCCCACCCACGCCACTCAATTTTTATAGTATTACACGTGTTAGACAAATACCATATACTTATATAGAGTGTTGAGAATATAGTCCCAAAGAATTCATGCAACTTCGCATACTTAATATATATCACGAGCCCCTCAACTTGTAACAAATGGGTTTATATTGGTGCATATGCTCTAATAGACACAAACCATCTATAAAATGGGAAGATGTCGGTTCATATGTAGAGAGTTGCACATCGTGCACATTTTGTGGTGGGTTGAAATTTGTGCTGATTTCCTCTTCATAATGATCATATAATGGTGGATCCGTGGCTGGAATCTACCGGCAGACCTCACTATTGTATGGTTGCCTTGAGGAGGTATACACATCGCAGACAAACACAAGCAGGTAGGCCTATACCAAATCACCCACTCGGGCTTTAAAACAAAGCATTGTGAGCCTTGAGGAGATATACACATCTTAGACAAACCCAAGAAGGTAGGCTTGTACCAACCACCCACTTAGGACTATTGTATGGTTGCCATGAGGAGATATGCACATCGTAGACAAACCCAAGTAGGTAGGCCCGACCAAACCACCCACTCAGACTTTAAAACAAAACATTGTTAGCCTTGAGGAGATATACACATCTTAGACAAACCCTAATAGGTAGGCTTGTACCAACCACCCACTTAGGCTTTAAAATAAAGCACTTTGATGGTCATAACGGATTCTTTCGCAATGTGATTTTTGCCTAGCGCTCTAAATGTCAAAATGAAGAAATTTAACAAAGCACGAGTATTTGAATAACTATGATTATTAAGATAGCTAAATGCCTCTTCATCTTACCCACTTGAATGGATTAGTGAGATTCTCACTATTCCTATCTAGCAAAATTAAAACCAATGGAACGAGCTTGGCAAAATTAGCATTGAAAGGGGACCCTGTTGAGCTTCGCTCTAGTTAGAGTTTGTGAAATGACTTGTAGGTGTAGGATAAGTGTGATCAGGCTTACTGGCAGAAGAGAAATACCAACTACTTTAAATGTTATTTTACTTATTTTATGAGATAGAGGATGGGCCCAACTCTTCCATTTGTCTTTTAAGACTCACGTCGATGGATTGATCAAGATAATTGTGGATAGCCAAAGAGTGCCTTAGATCTTGGAATGAGGTTCATCTTTTCACTCGTCAACTTAAATTGCTAATGATTAATTAACTGCAAGAGATTACATTGCTGTATATCCCATTGGATTTAAGTGCAACTCATATTTCTCTTCCCAGCAGTCGACCACCTACAACCCATAGCCACCGTGTTTCTTTTGGCAGTCCCCAACCGAGCCCACTACACTCCCTCACAACCAACAACACCTACCTCTCTCTCACTCCAACAACCAACCCAACACCTCTCCACCAAAGTCCCCCAAATCCCAAACCTTCCAAAGCCCATAAATCCCAAACCTTCCGTAGTCCTAATTTTTCAAGACGCCTCTTTCGCTAACTACATAATAGCTCTTTCGCACACTCCCACCCTTATCCAAGTCCGGATATCACATCCTCTACTATCAAAATCGATCAGTTTTTGATATCCTTTTATTTTAGCGAAATCTTGCTTTGAGTAATTACTTTTTTTAATGGCTGTGTAAAATTTATTTTCTTAGCATTTAATTTTCAGTACTTTTAGTTGCGCGTTGTTAGTTATTTATGGCTTAATTAGAATTATTTGTAATCAACTATGATTTCTGTGAAATTTGAACGTATCGTTATTTAATTAATTGCACGTCGGATATCATGCAGAAAATTGAGATACTTAGCTACATTACGTTAGTGCTAAGTTAATATTTACTTCATTTGCATATGTTAAGTGCTATCCTACATTCTCATGCATAATTAGTCCTACGTCGATTCGTATAGCTCAGTCCCACGTCAACACCCTTCTCCAATGCCATAAAACCATCTAATCGGCTGCCATGTGTACTATGCTTTCAGATAAGTGCACCACATCTCCCACCAATATGATGCAACGTCACTGCACAAACATAATATTTTTTCTAATGTATGGCGGCTTTCTCCAGGGACATTCCTTGGAAGTTTCAAGAGATGGATACGTTTGTTAGCCTTACACATGTGGAGTGACTAGTCCAAGAGGTTCACGTGAATTTAGGAATATTTTAGTGTATTTAATCAACATAACATCATCAATACCCTTGGATAAGCTTCCGAAAAAGGTGTGGCTTGGTTAAGGGGATCCATGCACATTGACTATACATATTTTTATTTGTTGGATATAACATTTAACTTATATTCTAATACTATTTAATTTTTATTATTACTTTATTTAGTTTGTTTATTTATCCTTTTATAAAGGAAAAATAAAATAATTAATACTTAAAACATCATTCAATTCTTACAAACTCTAAAATATTTTATTAGTATTATTTATTTATAAATATAGCCATATGGTTATATTATTATAATTTGAATTGCAAAAGGAGAATTTTATTTTAATAAATACTAATAATAATGATGGTGAATAAAGTGATAGCAAAATATTGAAGGTAAATTAGTAATTCTGTGTGACCTATACCAAAAAAACTTTATTCATCTCACAACTCCTTTTTAATATAGTATAAATAATAAATTTTAAATTTAATTAATGGCTAAAAACTAGGTCAAAGTTAGCCTAAATTATCTCAGTTTATAGCAGGCCTTATAAAGGAATTTGAAAAACACAAAATCAATCCGAAATCTATTTTTTTGGCTTTGAACAAATTCCATAGAATTAGGTGGTGTGCTTAACAAGTGGTATAAGTACAGTAATTGGGCATGTGCATAGATCAAGGCAAGATCAAGCACTAACTGATCACATAGATGCGGGCATGAGACACTGTAATGCAATGCTACATGCATGCTAATCGAACAACATGCGGGTGCATCGATGCGTGATGTCCAAGCAATGCACGTAGATGCGTAGAGCATGACAGTGCACACAAGTAACATCAATTCACAAACATTGAGAACACAAGAGTTTGCTTGTTAAAATTCCGTCATGCAATGATCATAAATTCGGTGGGATGGTTAAATTTCACAGAAACTGAATTGTAAGTACACCATGCTTTTTTATAATAATTGAGGTCTCACGTAGGAGCGCGTGGTGGTGTTCAAGTCCAACTGCGTGGGTCATCCCCGTGGGAGATTGATTTGGCGTAGACAATGGTGGTGAGTAACTCGCTTGCCAATGTAGACAGCTTTTTCATGGAGTTAGGCTCTTATATTTTGGGAGTGAAAGATATATTGCCCTGCTTTCCCCCTTTTTTGATCGAGGATTGCCCTCTGACTAGGTGACAGAGGGTTGCTACAATGTGTGTCAAGCTGGAGCAAGTTTTGGAAGCCATTTCGGGGCTTTCCATGAGTTACACGATTTGAGTGTACCAGGCTGTGTAACCCAACATGCCCATGTGCACGACCACCTTCTGGGCTTGTACACTATTTTCCCAGCAGATTTTTCGAGAGGTACACATCCTGTTACATGCCCGTGTAAACCTACTACACGCCCTGGTGCATGACCAACATTGTGCACTCTTTCATTTTGAGTAGTCCTCATTCCAGTGAACTACATGGCCTATTACACGGATGTGTGATCTTCTTGTGTAATCTGCGTAACTCATTTTTTTTTGTTTGTTTTGAGCCGCTAATTGTGGTTCAAGTGATGTTGGGCGGCGATGATCTTTTCTTGGTCCTAGGTCATTTCTTAAGACTGAAACCCTCTTCTCCCTATTCTATTCTATTTTGCATTCTGGAGCAAGGGAGAGGGAGAGAACTTGGAGAAAGAGCAGTTGCCATTGTAGCTTGAGGGATGATTTCAGAGATCTGATTATGTAGAAGTGCAGAGGATCTTCCTCAGTTCTTGGGAAATCTTTTTGTGAAAAACTTCCATGGCCCGCTTTTGCTTGTAAGGAAAGGGAGGTAACAATTCATTTTCTCCCTTGTTTAGGATACATTCTTGTATTTTCTTTTTGTTCTTGCATTATGGGGACCTTAATATCAACTAATTAATTGGCGCTTTGTAATTCATGTTTCGTAGGTGCCTGGGACAATGCGATCTCATCATTCCTAGAAGTGCATGCGCTCGATGACGAAATACCGAGTTTGGGAATTGTGGTTGAACCTGGGAATTTTTTGGCTGATCCGGTGTTGTTTGCTTGTAACGATCATGTAAGAGATGACCTAGATGTGCTAATTGATAGTTATCTGTGAGTGTGAGAGTTTGATTAGGGTGATCCTATAACTGGTTTCGTAACCGTAGCAATCCATGAGAGGATCGAGGGTTTTTGATGAATACCCCCAAACCGTGATTGCTCGATTAGCAAATAATGTCATCTAGTCTATTGGAACGAATGATCTTTTAATACAACATGGCCAACAAGTCGGGTATAGATTTGCCCCACGTTGAAGAAAGATCGAGTTTCCACACAGCCTATCGAAGCGCCTTGATTTTGATGGCGAGCCTAGAAAAGGGTGAATTTGAGTATCATGTGGATTGGTTTATTCAATTTCACTTCCCTTTGTGTTAGTGGATTGCCGAGACAGGTGAGAGCGTCCTTTGTCTTGAGAAGGATGAGCTTATCCCAAATGCGAGAGATATTTCAAATGGTATACTCAGCCGAGACGGGCGTGAACTTCCATAGCTATGTAGCAGGCGAGATTACTCAAATGTGTATGAGGTTTGCAAGCTTTGGATGTTTTGGGTGCCTTGAGTGCACATGATTGATGAGTTGAATGTGGTGGCTTAGACTAGTACATCCTAGTCTGCTTAAAAGAATAGGCCTACATGATAACATCATTGTTTCTATTTCTTGTTTACATAGTTGGCACCTTGAGAATGTCAACCAATAGAGAACATGCATGTTGTTTGTGACACCTTTTATGCACCTTATTGTTTATTCACTTTTAGTTATATTGATGTTTTGCGAAGTGCTGATATGCAAGGAATGTAGTTCCCCAAGGTCTGCTAGGATGCTCGGGAAGAGGGAGGCTGTTATACTGTTGTTGGTCAACTTGCAACTTACCCTTATTTTTCTCTTTGTTGGAATTATCGAGTCAATGTCGGTCTTGTAGTGTCTTTATGTATTTGAGGTTTAGTCCCACACCGCCTATCGGTGTCTTATGTCATGTTGTAAGTCCTATATAATACCCCCCTTGTGGATGTATAAGATTGCACTAGTTCTATTTTCCCCTCTTTCAACATGGTATCAAAGCTAAAGATCTGAAAGCCTAAATTATTATTTCCCAGCTGCTCATCCCGCGACCTAGCTCGACCGACCGTTCGTCTTCCGCTTCCGGCTCGACTGCTTGGGCTTCGACTGCTCCCTCTCCCCCTCGCTCCCGTTAATGGGATCGTCTCTTGATTCCAAAGACGGGAGCGGGGCCATCTCTTCTCGACGACGTCTTCCTCTCCCGTCAACATCAAAGACGACCCTGTCTGCCACTTCCAGTGTCGAAATCGACGTCGTCTACGGCCTCTTCCATCAAAATCGACGCAGGTTGCCGCTTCTACCGTCGAAGACGACCCCGTCTGCCGCGTCTTCCGTCGACATCGAGCCCGTCTGCCGCTTCTACGGTAGAAATCGACCCCGTCTGCTGCTTCTACTGTCGAAATCGACGCCGTCTCCTGCTTCTTCCGTCGAACTCGACGCCGGATGCTTCTCCCATCGATTCCTGCTGCAGATCCAGCTGTTGCTACTTCTCCAGCCTTCTTCTGGCTTCTCCCGCTGCTGATCTGCCGCTGGAGCTTCTCCTCCCTGCTCTTCCCGCTGTTGCTGCATCTTATTTTCCGGCCCGGCAGCCCTCCTGCTGCTACTCCTCTGCCGTTGCTGCTCTGCGTGGGCTGCTCCTCTGCCTTTCAGCTGCTGCCCTTGGTTTCTGACAATCCCAGTAGTTGCCGCCTCTTCCGGGGGATGATCTCTTGCCACAAATGAAGTTTCTGCTCCTTTTTAGTCATTTTTTGTGTCTTTAATTGTCCTTGTTTGTATTTGCTTAGTGGTCTTGTTATGCCTATATGCATGTGGTGTTCACGTGAGGGGGAGTGTTTGGGATGAAGGCGACTCGGATGATCTTTCCCGACTTTTCGCCTTCGTTCCACACGGCCTCTAGGCTTGTTGTATGTGTGTTTGTGTCCCCCCAGTTTGTCTTTCGAATTGGTCATGTGTTGGGACACGATTGTGTTGGTTGTTATAATATCAGCGGGTTGTGTCGTGTGAGACTGTGTCGTGTGGGACTGTGTCGTGTGGGACCGCCCTTCTTGCGGATTATCCCCGACAGATTATCCCCGGCGGATTATCCCCGATCACTCGTTTGATGATTTGCTCCACATTTTTTGTTCTCTTCGCATGTTGTGTGTGTAGGTGATGTCGGTTGACCGGTCTCCAGTGAGTCCGCGTCGTGTGTGGGTCCTGCGTCGTGTGTGGGTCAATGTCGTGTGTGGCTATGTCCCCGACTTGATTCCCCGGTTTGGAATTTCCCTCGGTGGCTCGTCTGATGTTTTGTCCCGCATCATCTACCTCCATTGCCGTTATTTGATGTGTCCAAGCTGAAGGGTCCCCCCTTCAGCTTGAGGGGGAGTGTTGGAATTATCGAGTCAATGTCGGTCTTGTAGTGTCTTTATGTATTTGGGGTTTAGTCCCACACCGCCTATCGGTGTCTTATGTCATGTTGTAAGTCCTATATAATACCCCCCTTGTGGATGTATAAGATTGCACTAGTTCTATTTTCCCTTCCCCTCTTTCAACACTCTTATTGAAACTGGTTTGCAGGCACAGTGCACAAGGCTAAGTATAATAGGAAAAAGGAAAAGCTTTGCCTCATGAATAATTTTGCTGCTTGCCCAAATCGATTGCTATTGCAAGGAAGTAGTTCTGGGAAGAGGGAGCCTGAGAAATAACATTCATTGGACTGAATGGGGTGACGATCTCTTTAGTTTCAGCAGTGCAAGTTGCACCCGCCGTAATGCAAGGTGTGAAGTGTTCATGAAACTTTTGGGAACAACTGAGGAGAAGCTAAAGATTCTGGATGTACCGGTGGGATGTTTTTTCTTGATGAACTTCATGGGGCCCCGCCCCAAAGGGAGGTTGACTTTTGTATCGTCTTGGTGCTAAGTTCAAGATTAATGTCAAGATCTTCTTATCGGATGGCCCCAAGGAGCTTGCGGAACTGAAGGCCCAGTTGCAAGAATTATTAGACCAAAGTAATATGCATCTGAGCTCGTCAACATGGGGTGCACCAGTGCTCTTTGTTAAGAAGAAGGATGTTAATATGCATCTTCTTATTTATTGCCGTGAACTGAACAAGTTGACGATGAGGAATAAGTATTCGATTCCCCGCATCGATGATTTGTTCGACTAACTAGTTGGGCCGACTATGTACTACAAGCTCTATCTGAAGTCGGGTTACTACCAGTTGCGTATTAGAGAAGATATCCCGAAGTCGGCTTTTAGTACGCGTTATTGACACTTTGAGTTCTTTATGATGTCGTTTGGTTTAACCAATGCTCCTTCAGTGTTCATGGACTTAATGAACCTCGTATTTCAGGAATTTTTGGGCAGATTCGTCATCATTTTTATTGTCGATATCTTGGTTTACTCCAAAATTGAACAAGAGAATGTTGGACACTTGCGCATAGTATTACAGACATTGAGAGCGAACCAGTTATATGCTAAGTTTTCCAAATGCAAGTTCTGGATATGAGAAGTTGCATTCCTAGGTTATATCATTAGCGACAAGGGCATATTGGTGAATACTTCGAAAGTTGAGCCAATGCAGGATTTTCCAGTTCTTAAGATTGTGCCTGACATCAGGAGTTTCCTTGGACTCACAGGTTCCTACATGAGGTTCGTAGATAATTTCTCAAAGATCATCTTATCATTCACGATGCTGACTTGGAATAATCTGTTATGGGTCCCCATTATCCATCGCCGATTATGTTACACATTTTATTATGTTATTTCGAGTTGTACGAGTCAAGTCAAGTTGAGTCGAGTCTTTAGAATCTAAATATTTTTAGTGTTATCTTTTATTTTATGTTTTAGGGTTAATGCCTTCGATCTATAAATTGACCCCTTCGGTCAATGTATGAGGCATGCATAAAATTAACCAAGTTCTATTCCTCTCTCTAATTCCCTCTTCTTCCTCAATTTCTAGGGTTAGGTTTGAGCATGACTCCCCTTCTTCCTCTCCCCCCTCGCATTCTCCGCGGGTAGAGCTTTGTCTTCCCTTGTATCTCCGCCTCCACCGCCACCTCTGACGAAGCCCCGAAGTAGGCTCGTAACATTTTGGTATCAGAGCTACTCCTCCCCCGCACATAATCAGCTGATCCCCCTCTTTCGCTTTACCAGCACAGGATCCCAGCAGCGCGACCCCGTCCTTATGCTAGCGCCTTCGTCACGCGATCGACAATTCCGCAACCAACAAAACCAACGTCATCGACTAACACCTTCGTCACACGCTCATACATCCGTTGTCTTCCCTGGCTAGATCCACGCAGGCCGGCCTCTGCCTACACGCACGCGCCAGGACTTCGTTTGCTTCCGCTTTTTCTGCATCGACGCCCTCAGTTCACTGCGTCAAGCCCTACTTGGCAAGAACCGCCCTAACCGACCTTCTATGACATCGACCTTTACTTCCATTCTAGCCTCCCAACAGCCAGCTCTCCTCCTCGTGCTGCACCGTAGCCGTGTGTCGTTCCCGTATCTCGAGCCGCACATCCTTTTCCTTCCTCGAGCCCAACAAACAACAACACATTATGAACGCCAACAACCCAGGAGGCCAAATTAATTAATTAATTAATTAAATTTTTTTTCATTAAAATTAATTGATTAATTAATTCCTTTGGCGTGGAGATGAGCCCCGATGAGCCACTCACCGCCTGTTCGATGCTTCAGAAGTTCTTAGAGATGTCGGCGTCACATGACGCAACGCTTGTACGACTCACCGCCAGCATCAACCAACCCTTTGGGGGTTCGATTCCACCGGTGTCGCCAATGATCTCACTACCGCAGTCATCGACCCCACCTGCGCTCGAAGTAGCCCCTCTGATAACCGCAGTTAGGGTCGCTCTCCATCACCTCTGATTGTTCTCTCCCCGCAGTTCACACAACCAGCCTCGTCGCTGTCGAGCCCCGCGGTAGTGTCGCCTCATTTTGCGCCGCCATCCGTCCCCGCGGTCTCCCCTCCACCGCCTCCTCTCCAGGCACTTGTTCTGGTGGTCCATCTCGACCATTCCTTCCGACGACCGCCCCCACATCGGCGCCGCCGCTTCTCATCACCACGACTCACTTTCAGCTTAGTCCTTCGTCTCCCTTGACTGTCTGCATCCACCAGGCACACTCGCCCCAACTCCGAAGATTTTGTCTGACAGTCTTCCTTTCGCAAGCACCCCGACCATGCCAGAGCCCTGCAATCCGTCTTGACACCTCTGCGCATGATGATGACCTACCACTCGATGCGGCCGCCGCCACAACAACTCGCTATCAGGAGTTGTTCTGGCGCGAAATTAAGGAGCAAGACGGTCAAATCATCTGAGCCTCGCTCGAGCTTGAGCAGAAGCTCGATTTGAAGGACGAGTGGGATGTTATGGGTCCCCATTATCCGTCGCCGATTATGTTACACATTTTATTATGTTATTTCGAGTTGTATGTGTCAAGTCGAGTCGAGTCTTTAGAATCTAAATATTTTTAGTGTTATCTTTTATTTTAGGGTTAATGTCTTGGGTCTATAAATAGACCCCTTGGGTCAATGTATGAGGCATGAATGAAATTAACCAAGTTCTATTCCTCTCTCTAGTTCTCTCTTCTTCCTCAATTTCTAGGGTTAGGGTTGAGCACAACTCCCCTTCTTCCTCCCCCCCCTCGCATTCTCCGTGGGTAGAGCTCAACTCCCCTTGTATCTCCGCCTCCATCACCACGACGAAGCTCCGAAGTAGACGAAGCTCCGATGTAGGCTTGTAACAAGATCGCTCCCATTCTCGGTCTCCTGAGCATGTAATGGCCAAATGTTACTATGTTCTCATATTCTATCTTGCAGCATATACTTACATTATTAACCTATGACCGACCCTTCCTATTTCCTTTATCAATTTGGATCTGTAAATTTCACTTGAAATTTTTAGTTTAGACCGTGTTACTAATATTTTGCTTTCATTCCTATTTCAGCTTTTACTAAGCCTTTTCTTGAGCGACCACTGGCAGGATCTCAGGTTCCATTCTGCCCATTGGAGAAGAAAATGCTTGATTGCTGGTCTCAAATTGATCCTAACACATTTAGAATCCGTGGAAAAAATTATTTGAGGTACTTTTTAAGGTTCACTGTTTTATTTAGTTCTTGAGCTTCGTGTTTTATTGATTTATTAATCTTCACTATTTTATTGATTTCTTAAGCTTCAAAGTAAATTCATACTGCTGAACATTTTTTGTTGAAATCCCTGGTTTCCATTACAGGGATAAAAAGAAAGAGTTTGCCCCAAATTTTACTGCATATTATCCATTTGGTGTTGATGTCTTCTTATCTCAACAAAAAATAAATCACATTAGCCGTTTTGTGGAGCTTCCTCATGTCAATTCATCTGGGAAGTTGCCACCTATCCTTGTAGTTAACGTCCAGGTACCTGCATTTTCTATTTGTTGGGTTTAATTAAGTTATATACAATTTGATTTTCTTTTTGAGGGTTTAATTGTCAAGGTATGTACTTGACCACGTGTAATGATAATGGACTACATGTTTTGACTTTATGAACAAAAAAATTCTGATCATTGTCATCATGGGGCTATTTATTAGTCCTTTGTGATACATTTTGTTCTAGTTTATATATTTCTTCCATTTTTTTATGCTGACCTTTGCTCTACCTTTTTTCTTTCTATTCCTTTGATATTAATTGCTTGTCATATCATTATTGGCTCATCCTTTGTTGTACTTGCTCAAATCTCTGAAGTCATTTTCACCATATTATTTTCAATGTGTTACTCCAGTGATCTCTTTACTAGTCCTTTGTTTTAGAAAATATATTTTCTACATTACATTAAGACTTAACAAAGTTCTTAAACCCTTCTTAGTGTTTTATATAAAACCTGACAACATTTGATATGGCATTCAATCATGAAAGCTGCTAGATGAAGCAGCGTCCGGCTAGGAACAAGTCTCTGTTTTCAAGCACATAAGGTTTGAAATAAGAAAATCTATGTTTCTGGATTATTCACTTGCATGATTATTTCTGGAATAATTTTTCCACCGATCATTTGGCATTAATATTTCTGGCATGAATCACTCCCATCGATTATTTCTGGCATGATTATTGTATTACTGAAATGATTTTCAAGTTCTGATTATCAAGTATTCATCAAGTGATTCGCTGAGCAAATAGGGGATGATGTTAAACTGGATTGGATTGATGTGTTTATCATATGTTTTTCATGGTTCTACTAGATGGAAGATACTGTTTATAATTTTTTTGATTTTATTATGGAGATAAGGTTGAAGGGCAGCCTTGGCGCACCGGTTGAGGTGTTGCCGTGTGACCTTGAGGTCACAGATTCGAATCCTGGAAGCAGCTTCTTCCAAAAATGCATGGTAAGGTTTGCCTACATTTCACCCTTGTGGTGGGAGCCTTTCCCGGACCCTCGCTGCACGGGGATGCCTTTGTGCACCGGGCTGCCCTTTTACTATTATTATTATGGAAATAGGGTATTTGATATTGAGTAGACAAATTGAAATTGTAGATACTATAAAACTAATTTGTCGATTTATCTGATACATATCAATTTCATTCAAAGTCATGGATTTTTATCAGGTGTATAGATTTTTCCACCACTATTTCTTCCAAACAGTTAAAAACAGTTTTCATTTTCTTAACATTACTGGAAACGCTGCACATCCAAACAGTTTCACTGATTTTTCCACCATTCTGCAAAACAGATTTTCTCACCACTACTTCTCACCACTGATTCTTCCATCGCTGCAGTCGAGCCAAACAGAGGCTTAGATTATTTTTTCTAGTATAACCATTCATTAATATGTTATTTCTAATTTTACACATTCATCTTAGCCTTTTTTATTTCTGTCACACTCAACCTAAATATCAACAAATTTTTTTACCGCCCAACTCTCAGACCCATACATCGACATCAACCTAATTGAGATTTTTTATACATCAACATCAACCTAATTGAGATTTTGTATATGTAAAATAACGAGCGATACGGCATAATAAGTTTATTACTTCATATAAAAGAATACAAATACATGTACACATATTTATAGATGGGAGAAGTGATACCTTAACTCCAAACCACAATGTGAGATTATCCTAATGGCCATAGAGGTGGGCCTTTAGATTGGGCTTAATAAGACACTCATATACTCCCACACAAGCTAGAACATATAAATTGTAGGCTCCAAGCTTGGAAACGAACTGTCGATAGATTGAGTGAGGCAAGGTCTTGGTAAAGACATCAGATATTTGATCAGCAGTAGGAACATTTCGAAGATCAATTTTATGGAGTTGAATTTTTCTCGAATGGAGTGACAATCGACTTCGATATGCTTGGTGCATTCATGGAACACTGGATTCTCGGCGATATGGAGAGCTGTTGAATATCACAGTAGATGATTGCGAGAGAGGAGAGAGATACTCCAAGATTAGTAAGAAGACTCTACAACCACGTAAGTTCAGAAACGACAGAGACCATTGAACGAACTCAGCCTTCGGAGATGAGCGTGCCACAACCATTTGCTTCTTGCTACGCTAAGTGACTAGGTATCCTCCAAAATATGTGCAATAGCTCTTGTAGACCGGAGATCATCGAGGGAGCCTGCATAATACACATCAGAATTGACAATCAACGAGAGGGAAGAGGAGGGCTTATACACAAGCACATGGCCCAGAGCTTTCTTCAGATACCGGAGGATCCGCTCGACTGTGTGAAGGTGGGATGTCCGAGGAGCATGCATGCACCGTCTGAATACGCTAACAACAAATGAGATATCTGACCGTGCGACAACCAGATAAATAAGCTTGTCAACAAGACGACGTAGTATTCCGGATTAGGGAGAAGAGGATCAAAGACGGACTCGTGAGCATTGAGCTTGTGGTTTGCATCAATGGGTCAACAAACTTACACTCTAAATTGTCGACATTTTGTAGAAGATCAATGCAGTACTTTCGTTGAGACAACCAACCAACCAACCATCGGGTCGTCGGGCTACACCTCAATACCCAAGAAGTATCGGAGGCACTCAAAATCTTTGGTTTGAAAGTGTGATGCCAAGTGCTTCTTGATCATAGAAATATCATTCATATCATCGCCCGTGATGTTAATATCATCAACATACACAAAAAGAATCACCGTGCACGCTACGCGACGATGTGTAAATATGGAGAAGTCTGCCGGGCTCTGAGTGAATCCAAAGTCCCGAACAACCATACTAAATTTGTCAAACCAAGCTCGAGGGGATTTGATGTAAGACTAAATCAAAAAAATGTTTACAAAATTAAAATAATTAAGAACCTCAACTTAGTAATTTAAACTCGTACTACATCCCGAGAGAGTGAGCTCCTCATTAGAAAAATCTAGGGCTTAATCGTTTACATAAACATATAGCAAGAGATCAACGCCGATTCGAATGCCACAAACATTTCACAAATGAACAGCTGTAGGTCAACAATAAGCGTAGGAAATAACGATAACGAATGAGAATGAGTGCAAATATTTGGATGAGACCACTTAAAATTTAACTACATAAAATTAAATTAACAGAGGAGATGTCGAGATTATACTGCCGTGACTTTCTGGGGCGGAGCATGACAATGGGGATATGCGGATTTTGGGTATGAATGGTTCGGGTGGACTGGAGAGGAAAATGAGGGCTCTGTGGTTTGGGCGAGGGTGGCATGACTTGATTGAAACGGAAAGGGTGTGCGGGTAGGGGCTTGATAGCTCGGGAGAGGTGGCCCAGCGGGATTTGTGGGGGAAATACGGGTTCAGACAGAAAGTGGTTGAAGAAAACGGTGACTACAGGGAAGGTTTACCGATAGGGGTTGTCGGACGGGATCAGATGTAGAGCAGGTCAGGATTCGTGAGTCTAAACGAGACGCCGACGAAGCCAGTTGAGGGTCGGGATGGGGTCGCCGGAGGTCGACCGACCCTCAAGAGGTAACGTCATAAGCGGGCAAAGTGGTAGCGGGCGGTGGGAGGAGGGGGAAAGTGAAATGTCTGGCAAATACTTCCCTAGAGCCGCCAAAGTCGTCAGAGGAGGGCCAGGATGGGGTCGCCAGAAGTCGACCGGACCTCAGAAGTTATCATCGGCGGCGGGCGAGGTTGTTGGGGCCGATGGAAGGAGGAAGAAAGTGCAACGTCGGGCAGAGGCTTCGCTGAATTTATGAGAAACAAGGAGTTCCCGTTTCTCGGTTCTTTTCCAATTTAGCATTTGCATGAGGAGTGGCGAGGAATAAATAGTTATGGGTCAAATTTAGGGGAAGAGAAAGAGACGGATTAAAATAATATGAGGTACCGCTGATACGCTCCCGTGCGTATTTGAAACTCACAAACATCCAATACCTGCTCAATCTGCTCAACCGTAGGTGTGGATGTGGGAAAGGTGAATGTGGGGTGTCGGTGGGAGTGAGGGACCGTGGACTAGGGGTAGTAGTTTGGGGTTCATCAAAGAAAGACACGAGATCGACAATATTAAAAATATGGGAAGTACCAAATTCGGCTGGTAGATCAAGGATATATGCATTAGTGCTTAGTCCCTTTTTAACCTAAAAGGGCCAAACCGCCGCGGTTGTAGTTTATGATAAGTACCCACGAGAAATCTCTCTTTCCTGGAAAAGGCCAGAACCCAATATCCTTATGAGAAATATAACTCTCGGTGATGTTCGTCATCCATAACCTTATATTTCTCAGAAGATACTTGCAAACTGTTAGAAATAAATTTATGCAATTTTAAGTGATCAATATAAGAGAGCATCAAATGAGTTTTTTTTTAAAAGAAGAGAATGACGATCAAGTGAGAGGGTATCGGGTTGCCATAGACGACTTCGAAGGGAGATTTGGTGGTAGAACGATTTTTTGAGCTATTATATGCGAATTTTGCCCGCTGAATAACCAAATCCCATTGATTAAGGTGTTCTCCCATTAAACATATAAGAAAATCGCTTAAGCTCTGATTTACAACCTCGGGTTGCCCATCGGTCTGGGGATGATAGACACTGCTAAATTCTAGTTTGGTTCCTTATTTACCCCATAACGTTCTCCTGAAATAACTCATAAAATGAGTGTCTCGATTAGAGGTAAAAGTGCGAGAAATCTCATGTAAACGAACAACCTCATGAAAGAAATAATCAACGATGTGAGTAACATCAGCAGTTTTTTCGCATGGTATAAAATGTGTCATTTTGGAAAATCGATCAATTATGACAAAAAATGAATCCACCCTCCTATTCGTCCACGACAAACCGACAACAAAATCCATGGATACTTCATCCCACAACCTCTCAAGGAAAGCCCAAAAGGCATAACAAGCCACTCATATAATCCCTCTTTGGCCTTGAATGCGGTCTTCCATTTATCTACGGATCGGATCCGGAACTGATGGTAACCGCTCTTGAGATCCATCTTAGAGAAGATCTTAGACCCACTGAGCATATTGGGCATGTCATCCAATTGGGGGATCAGAAAGCGTCATTTAATCGTTATTTTATTTATTGCTCGACTGTCAACACACATGCGCCATGTTCCATCTTTCTTTGGAACTAAAAGTGCGTGAACGGCGCAGGGACTCGCGCTCTCTCTAATGTGTCCCTTTTGTGCTCAATGACCTGTTGGTGAAGCTCTTCGCGCTCTTTAAGACTCATGCAATAGTGGGGAAGGTGTGAGAGACTAACACCAGCACGAGATCAATACAGTGTTGAATGTCTCGCATGAGGGGTAGTTGATCAGGTATCTCATCAAACATAATTTTTGAAAACTCTTCAATAAGAGGTCGGACTTTACTAGGTATGCCAATAGGGTCCGGACGAGTGTCCAATCCTGCTAGTACATAAACAACCTCAATATCCTTCATTTATTCCTGGAACTAGGATCCAGAAAGAAGCATAGTGGTGGAAAGGAAAAATGTGGCGGAAATAGGAGGGGAATGCTACTCTGGGAGGAAGTCGAGGATCTCTCTGGTGGTTTGGGCACACGGCTGTTCTTTTGAGGGAGAAGAACAACTTTACGCAAATTCTTTTCAAAGGTGTAAGAGTTCCTCACACCATCGTGAATCAGACGTCTATCATATTGCCACAGTTGGCCTAATAGGATATGACAAACTTCTATTGCGGCGACGTGACACCAAAATGAATCTCGATAATTTTCTCTTATTGAGAATTCAATAAGGCACTGATGAGTGATAAACATTGTCATGGCGCTAGTGACCCATGATAGGTGTTGATAATAAAAAAATGTACCAACTCCACACTTGCTCAAGCTGAAGAATGGGGGGTGTGACTGCTGAGTGGTCCGTTACTCCGAGCTGAAGGATGGGCAATTATATTAATATAAAGCTTGTGTTAAAGCTGAGGTTACAATAGAAAGTGTGAAAAAGTGGTCTCCTGAAAAAGAGGTGGAGAGGTCTCCAGAAGGGAGACGAGAAGGTCTCCGCGGTCTCAAAAAACTGAGACTGCTCAAGTCAACGGCTGGAGCTGGAACCCCCCTCAAAATTCTTCCAACTGGTACCCCTACCCCTCTATTTATAGGCGCGGGGCCTGCCCGAACGGGCAGATCTGAAAGGTAACGGGCTGCCCGGACCTGCTGAGATCGTCTGGACCTGCTGCGATCGTCTGGACCTGCTGCGATCGTCTGGACCTGCTGAGATCGTCTGGACCTGCTGAGATCGTCTGGACCTGCTGAGATCGTCTGGAAGAAAATCACCTGAAAAGAGATCACATAAAAAGGAGTCAGCACAGGACCGATTCCTTCCTCTGCGAGGTCGCCCAGGAGGGGCGACCTCCACTTTGCGAGGTCGCCCAGGAGGGGCGACCTCCACTTTGCGAGGTCGCCCAGGAGGGGCGACCTTCTCCTGTGAGGTCGCCCAGGAGGGGCGACCTCCCCTTACGAGGTCGCCCAGGAGGGGCGACCTCTCCTTGCGAGGTCGCCCAGGAGGGGCGACCTCTCCTTGCAAGGTCGCCCAGGAGGGGCGACCTCCTCCTTGCGAGGTCGCCCAGGAGGGGCGACCTCCTCCTTGCGAGGTCGCCCAGGAGGGGCGACCTCCTCCTTGCGAGGTCGCCCAGGAGGGGCGACCTCCTCCTTGCGAGGTCGCCCAGGAGGGGCGACCTCCTCCTTGCGAGGTCGCCCAGGAGGGGCGACCTCCCCTTGCGAGGTCGCCCAGGAGGGGCGACCTCCCCTTGCGAGGTCGCCCAGGAGGGGCGACCTCCCCTTGCGAGGTCGCCCAGGAGGGGCGACCTCCTCCTTGCGAGGTCGCCTAGGAGGGGCGACCTCTTCGTGAGGTCGCCCGAGAGGGGCAACCTCCCCTTCGCGAGGTCGCCCAGGAGGGGCGACCTCCTCTGACGTAGACACAACGGGGGCCTTCCGGCCGGGGACTCGACCTCGCGGCAGAGGGGAGGTCGGCCATTGCGGGCAGTCCTCCATCAGTCGCCCCGCCTTGGAAAGCACTCGACCCCGAGTGCTCAGGATAAAGTGGCACGTCCGGGAAGAAAGCGGTCATATCGCTCACATTGAAGGTCTTGGAGATGGCGAGTTCAGGCGGGAGGTCGACCACATACGCGTTGTTGTTAATTTTACTCACCACCGGGAATGGCCCAAACTTTTTCGGCATTAATTTGTGATGTTTTCCCGCGGGCAGCCGTTCTTTGCGGAGAAAAACCATCACCAAATCCCCAACTTCGAACACTTTGTCACGGCGATGTTTGTCGGCGGAGGCCTTGTACTTGGCATTGGATCGGATAATGTTTTCCCGAGTTTCCGCCTGGATGTCACGGACATCTTCCGCGAGCTGGGCTGCGTCGGGAGGGGCGGCGGGAATGCGGGCCAAGTCCAACGCGTGCCTGGGGGCCTTGGAATATACGATAGCGAACGGAGAACGCCCGGTGGAGCTGTGCACGACATTATTGTAGGCGAATTCGGCCTGGGCGAGAGTGTGATCCCATTGCTTCGGGCGATCCTGGCAAATGCAGCGGATAAGGTTGCCCAATGTCTTGTTCACAACCTCCGTTTGACCGTCGGTTTGGGGGTGGGCGGTGCTACTGAACTTGAGTGACGTGTCAAACATTTTCCAAAGCATTTGCTAGAAGTGGCTGAGGAACTTGGGGTCGCGGTCGGAGGTGATGGTGGTAGGGACGCCGTGTAAGCGCACCACTTCTCGGAAGAAAAGACGGGCGATATGGGAAGCGTCGGACGTCTTGGGACAGGGTAGGAAATGGGCCATTTTAGAGAAGCGGTCCACCACTACAAACACCGAATCCACCCCCCATTGGGTGCGCGAAAGCCCCAAGACGAAATCCATAGACAACTCCTCCCAAATGCCCGAAGGGACCGGGAGCGGCGTGTAGAGGCCCGTGTTGTGTGTCCCGCCCTTGGATTGTTGGCACACAAAACATTTCCGGACGAAGTTGCTAACATCCTTTGTCAGCCGTGGCCAAAAGTACCGCGCTTGTAGGTTCGCGAGAGTCTTGTCCCGGCCTAGTTGTCCACTCAACCCGCCTCCATGCATATCGCGAATGAGCTTCTCCCGCAACGAGAGGCGGGGAATACACAACCGATTGTCCTTTAGCAAGAAACCTTCGAGAATGAGGAACCCTTCATGGGAACCGCCAACAAGCAGGCGTGCCAGACGTGTTTGAAATCGACGTCTTCGGCGTAGAGATTGACAAGTGTGTCAAACCCGAGAATTTCATGGCTCAACGTGGTCAGTAAGCAGCTGCGGAAGCTGAGGGCGTCCGCGACGACATTGCTGGATCCGGGTTTATGTTGGATGATGTAAGGAAACCGCTGGAGGTAGGCGGCCCATCGGAGGTGCATGCCGTCCATTCGCTTTTGGGTGTTGAGGTACCGGAGGGCCTGATGATCGGTGAATAGGATGAACTCCTTATGCAGGAGGTAGTGTTCCCAATGTCGGAGGGACCGAACAACCGCATAGAATTCTTGGTCATAGGCGGACCATTTCCGCCGAGCGTCACTCAATTTTTCGCTGAAGAAGGCCACCGATCGTTTTTCTTGTGAGAGGACAGCCCCAATTCGAATACCGCTGGCATCACAATGTACCTCGAAAAGCTTGTTAAAGCTAGGTAAGGCGAGGACGGGAGCTGAGCTTAGTCGGAGCTTGATCGTTTCGAACGACTGAGAGGCGGCCTCGCCCCAGGAGAAACGCCCCTTCTTAAGGCAGTCGGTCCTCGGAGCCGTGATGGTGCTGAAATCGCGGATGAACCGCCGATAAAACGTGGCCAAACCGTGGAACGAGCGCAGCTCCGTGAGAGTCGTCGGGGTCGGCCAATCCCGAATGGCCTGTATCTTCTCATCATCAACACGGATGCCGTCCGCACCCACAAGGAATCCTAAGAAGTTCAGCTGAGGTGCGAGGAACGTGCACTTTTTGAGGTGCACAAACAACTGATTCTCTTCCAACACTGTCAGCACGGCGCGCAGATGAGACAGGTGCTCCCTTCTAGTTTTGCTGAACACTAAGATATCATCGAAGTAGACCACAACGAAGTCGCCCAAGAATGGTCGTAATACCTGCGTCATTAGGCGCATAAACGTACTAGGAGCATTAGATAAGCCGAAAGGCATTACCTTCCATTCGAAGAGGCTGTCCGGTGTTTTGAAAGCGGTCTTCCACTCGTCACCGGGCTTGATGCGGATTTGGTGATACCCGCTGCGGAGGTCAATCTTGGAAAAAAGTTGGGCACCATGTAGCATGTTTAGCATATCATCGAGGCGCGGTATGGGGAAACAATATTTGATAGTGATCTGGTTGATCGCGCGGCTGTCCACGCACATTCTCCAGGAGCCGTCCTTCTTTGGTACCAGGAGCGCCGACACTCCACACGGGCTAAGGCTTTCGCTAATGAATCCCTTCCGCAGAAGCTCTTCAACCTTCTCATGCAGGATTTGGTGCTCCTTTGGAGTCATGCGGAAATGAGGGAGGTTCGGGAGGCTCGCTCCCGGCATTAGATCAATTTGATGTTGAATGTCCCGTAATGGAGGGTGTTGGTTGGGTAGGTCCTCTGTGGTGATGCCCTTGAATTCTTGAAGTAACTTGTGCACGTCTTCCGGAGGGTCGCCCGCGGTCAGTTCGGCGATGGCATTGAGACCGTATGGCACGAGGGCAACTACCTCCTGTGCCTCCGCCACGTCTCGGTCGAACGAGGAGGGGTCCGAGTGAATCACCAAAAGACCAGCACCCTTACCATTGGCCGGGCTAGCCTCGGGTTTGCCGCCGGTCCGGGCCACCATTTGGATTTTCTTTGCGCCCCAAGTGAAGGAATAGATGTTCTCTCGGCCCTTGTACGTCACATTCGTGTCATATTGCCAAGGTCGCCCAAACAGTAGGTGACTCGCGTCCATCTCCACAACATCGCACCAAACGTCGGACGTGTAATGTTTTCCAATGCTGACCGGGACGTGGGAGAGATGGGTAACACGGACCGATGCTCCTCGCCAAGGTTTTAAATGTCGGATGTCGGAGACATGTCGGATTGGGTTTTTAGATGTCGGATGTCGGATGTCGGATGTCGGAGACATGTCGGGGATATTTTAATATGTCGGATTCCTAAAAAATATTTATATTATAGGTTATACCATATTATCTTAGCTCTATAAACTACATTAATTTGTTCTACTCAATGGACACATTTTCTACTTAGTTGTATTACTTTCAAAATACTCAAATCTATCTTCAATCACCATTATCTTCTAACCATGTATCTATTTTCTTTGTATGTATATCTCCATTTATTATTTCATTTTTAAGCACTTAAATGCTGAAAATTATTTTATCATTCTTCCTCATTGTTGGAAACGGAAATGATATCAACCTGCATTAAATAATGGTTTTTTTTTACTTCCATATAAACATGCAAATTAACTGTACAATACTAAGAATAAATGTGGCAGGCTTGGTGACAATGACAAAACTTCATGGAATAAATTGCAGCAATCAAATACGCAACTGATACTCCATACATAAAGCATTCAAGAAGAAAGCATTGGAAGGAGACAAGTGAAAATCAAGCATAATTCACGTGCTCGGAAATGTGCAATCAATAAAATGAGAAAAACTTAGCAAAAAACTCTTCCAACGGCGAGGGCGGAGAATAAGCGGAGAGAAATCTCTGATCGTGGGACATTTAGAAATGTCGGCGACATTTAGAAATGTCGGTGGCGGCCGATATATCGGATTTAATCGGATATGTCGGCCGACATAATGAAAAACGTCATAACCTTTAAATTTTCATTATGTAAGTCGTTTTTGGTTCAAACAGGACATGTCGGCCGACATGTCGGACATGTCGGCCGACATTTAAAACAGTGGTCCTCGCTGAATCCATCCGATGGAGTAAGGGTGCGGGTGGGGTTCCGTAGGCAATTTCAGGTAAGAGACCAAGCGTGAAGCGACAAAGTTCTCGCAACTCCCGCTGTCGATCAACAAATCACAGATCTTCCCCTTAACGGTGCAGTAGCTCTTGAAAACGTTGCAGCGCTGGGCCTGCTCTTCCAGTCGTGGTGCGTGCAGCAGTCGGTGAACCACGCAAGCGGCGAAGTCCCCGTCCTCATCATAGCCATCCACGACTTCGTCGGCGCCCTCTGGGTCATCTGTCTCTGTGTCCTGATCGACGGTATGGACTGGTTGGCGCAGCTGGGGACAACGGGCGGCGATGTGACCCGACTGTTGACATTTGAAACAGTTGAAGGGAGGGTGCGCATCGGGCGGTCGAACGCGAGGGGCCGGGGCAGAGGCGGGATTCCGGGGGTTGGAGTCCTTGCTAACTTCCGTGCGGGAACTTGATGTGGAGGCGTCAACCCAAGATCGGCGTCCACTCAGACGGCTTGGGATCTTTTCCAACTGCTCAGCCTTAAGGGCCATGTTGTAGGCTTTTTCAACGGTGCGCAACACATGCAGGCCAATTTTCTCGCGTAGGTACGGACGCAGCCCATGTAGGAATCGGGTGACACGCTGCCCGTCCGTCTCGGTCAACCCTTTGCGGTCCGCGAGGCGGCTAATCTCCGCTAAATAGTCGGTTACAGTTCGCTGGCCTTGGGAGCAACTTTGGTAGAACTGGAACATGTGTTGGTCGTAATCGGGTGGGAGGAAACGATTCCGCAATAGCTTCTTCATTTTGGGCCAAGTCCGCACCCGAGCCTTGCCCTGGCGGTTGCGGTTAAGTTGTAATTGGTCCCACCAAACGGCCGCGCCCGATTTGAGACGGTAAGCGACCATTTTCACCTGCCGATGGTCATCGACTTCGGCCATTTCGAAGAAACGCTCCACTTCCGAGAGCCAATCCAGGAAGTCCTCAATGCCCAAATTGCCATGGAAATGGGGAATATCTGCCCGTAGACGATAGACCTGGGTTCTGTAGGGTTGTGGGCCGCCTCCTCGGGGAGGGTTCGCGGCTTCGGGAGGCTCCTCCTCCGAGCTGGAATCCGAGTAGATGGGCCCGTGACCGGGGTCAGCCGGTGGGGGAGGGGTGGCGCGTGGCGCCGACGATGGAAATGTTGACCAAAGAAGCGATCCGCCTGTGCAGCGGCGTTAGGCGGATGCGTTGTGCGGGCGGGCTGTAGCTCGCCGAGGGTTGCGGTGATGGTAGCCAATTGAGTGGTTATGGCGTTGATGGCGGCCCAGAGGTCGGCGTTCGCAGGGGGGTTGTCCGCCATTGAAACGCGCTGACGAAACGGGGAGACGGAGGAAGGGTGGACGAGCGTAGGAGTCGAGCGCACCTCCTTCTGATACCAACTGACGTAGACACAACGGGGGACTTCCGGCCGGGGACTCGACCTCGCGGCAGAGGGGAGGTCGGCGGGCGAGAACCTTCCGGTTCGAGACTCTTCTCTCGGAAGAGAGGGGAGGCGGCGGAAGCAAAAGGGGGTTTACCCTAATTTCATATATCAAAAACTGCCTCCAACAACAACAAAACTCCCTCTTATACTATGAGGGGAGGGTACAACTAACAACACACCAAATAAAGAGGCTTCCTCACATATTAAGAGGAGCGGAACAAAACTAACAACACACCAAATAAAATAGTTCGCAAATACAAACTAATAAGAAGAGCGCAGCTTAAACGGTCCGCGGGATACAAATTGGGTCGTTCCGCTCCAACCAGGCGATCCCGGTCTCGCCGTGGTCCGCCATTGCGGGCAGTCCTCCATCATCCTCCTTGCGAGGTCGCCCGGGAGGGGCGACCTCCCCTTCGCGAGGTCGTCCGGGAGGGGCGACCTCCCCTTCGCGAGGTCGCCCAGGAGGGGCGGCCTCCCCTTTGCGAGGTCGCCAAGGAGGGGCGGCCTCCACTTTGCGAGGTCGCCCAGGAGGGGCGACCTCCACTTTGCGAGGTCGCCCAGGAGGGGCGACCTCCACTTTGCGAGGTCGCCCAGGAGGGGCACCTCCCCTTTACGAGGTCGCCCAGGAGGGGCGACCTCCTCTTCGCGAGGTTGCCCAGGAGGGGCGGCCTCCTCTGCGCGAGACTGCCCGGGCTCGACGAGACCGCCCCGGAGGGGCGAGATCGGTCGGGATCTCCGAAAATACCGTAATACCTGAAAATGTTAGCTCAGAGAGGATCACCGATTTCTGAGTAAATATAATCCCCGCATTTTTTTATGTTTTGAAAAAACTTCGAAAAAATAAATCTTACCCACGAGAATCGCGATCTACCTTTCCTGTCATAGTAGGGCATGTGTGAAAAAGTGGAAGTACCTATGCAAATTTCCTACCGCTAGGCGTGCTTGCGAATATTTTCTCTCTCTTCTTAAGAAGACTTGCGAACACTTGGTTTTAAGCGAGTGCCTGAAGAGAAACTGCGAGCACCTACCTATCTCTGCGAAAGAACGGTCAGAGAAAGTATAGGAAAAACATATATTATATGAGTACCTGAAGAGAACCAGTGAGCACCTGTTTCCATATGTGAAAAGGTATGCTGAACAGGTATATGAAAAAGTAAAGATATGTCAGGTACCTGAGACAACTTGTTGATACTTATTTTGTTCATATTTGAATTTCAATCGATAATTAAGAATGACGATCTTGTGGTTGTCAAAGCGCCTTTTAAGAAGATATTAACTTTGACTATTTGAAACTGCTTTGTTATGAAATAATTCCGATGTCAACTATTTGTAAATGTCGATCTTCAGTACTCAAGGTCTTCTAGGGTGAAACCAAATTATGATAATCCATAAATGATGATCATGGACTTTGTAGTCCAATTTGAATGATCTTTAAGGGACAATTGCCGGTCTCAAATAATTCAGACCGCTCCTTGTCGAATAAAAATGATAAATATTTGATGGATTCATGATTGATGATCAACGATCTCAACAATCCCAGACCGTCTTCTAACAGAAAAATAGAAAGAGATCTCAAGAAAACCCTGATATACTTCAGATCGATTGATGAGATGGAGAATAAGCTGCATCAGCAGGGGCCGGAAAGTAAGCACAATCCTCCTGAAAGTTTAGCACTTCTACTGGATCTTCCTGGGCAACTAGTCTGAGGTAGTCATGGCGAGTAACTGCGAATTCCTCATCTTGAGATGGCAGAGGAGGAACCGGATGTGAAAATCTCGGAGGAGTTACTACTTGAGAAGGCAAAGGAGCTGCCACTTGAGGAGGAAACTGTTGAGTGATGGCGATTAGAGTTCGGTTAATTGCATCCAATTGCCGTTGAATCTGCTTTGAGCGTTCTTTTGGCGAGACCGCTCCAGATCTTGGGAAAGTTGTTCCAGACGGAGCTCTATTCGAAGCTCGAGAACTTCCAGGGTAGGTTCATCATTCGAATTGGCTTGAACCTCTGGGGAGTCGACTTTTTGCAATTTGAGGGCTGAAAAATGCCCGAACGGGGAGCCCTGTTTGATTTTTGGATAGTACAGGTCGAGCCGGTTCTGACAAGCTTTGAATTTCTGAATTCCGACACCCGGATCAAAAGTTATGGCTGTTTGAAGTTTTGGTGTATTTTAGGTCGAATCCCGCAACTTCCTCGCAACTGCTGTTCACCAACCACTCAAAATCTGTAGGTCGCGTGTTTTTTGTTGAAACCAAAAAATGTACCAACTCCACACTTGCTCAAGCTGAAGAATGGGGGGGGGGGGAGGGGGGGTGTGACTGCTGGGTGGTCGGTTACTCCGAGCTGAAGGATGGGCAATTTTATTAATATAAAGCTTGTGTTACAGCTGAGGTTACAATAGAAAGTGTGAAAAAGAGGTCTCCTGAAAAAGAGGTGGAGAGGTCTCCAGAAGGGAGACGGGAAGGTCTCCGCGGTCTCAAAAAACTGAGACCGCTCAAGTCAACGGCTGGAGCTGGAAACCCCCCCAAAAGTCTTCCAACTGGTACCCCTACCCCTATATTTATAGGCGCGGGGCCTGCCCGAACGGGCAGATCTGAACGGTAGCAGGTTGCCCGGATCTGCTGAGATCGTCTGCACCTGCTGAGATCGTCTGGACCTGCTGAGATCGTCTGGACCCGCTGAGATCGTCTGGACCTGCTGAGATCGTCTGCATCTGCTGAGATCGTCTGGACCTGCTGAGTTCGTCTGGACCTGCTGAGATCGTCTGGACCTGCTGAGATCGTCTGTTCCTGCTGAGATCGTCTGGACCTGCTGAGATCGTCTGGACCTGTTGAGATCGTCTGGAAGAAAATCACCTGAAAAGAGATCACATAAAAAGGAGTCAGCACAGGGCCGATTCCTTCCTCTGCGAGGTCGCCCAGGAGGGGCGACCTCCCCTCTGCGAGGTCGCCCAGGAGGGGCGACCTCCCCTCTGCGAGGTCGCCCAGGAGGGGCGACCTCTCCTTGCGAGGTCGCCCAGGAGGGGCGACCTCCCCTTGCGTGGTCTCCCAGGAGGGCGACCTCCTCCTTGCGAGGTCGCCCAAGAGGGGCGACCTCCCCTTGCGAGGTCGCCCAAGAGGGGCAACCTCCTCCTTGTGAGGTCGCCCAGGAGGGGCGACCTCCTCTTGCGAGGTCGCCCAGGAGGGGCGACCTCCTCCTTGCGAGGTCGCCCCGGAGGGGCGACCTCCCCTTCGTGAGGTCGCCCGGGAGGGGCGACCTCCCCTTCGCGAGGTCGCCCGGGAGGGGCGACCTCCCCCTCGCGAGGTCGCCTGGGAGGGGCGACCTCCACTTTGCGAGGTCGCCCAGGAGGGGCGACCTCCCCTTTACGATGTCGCCCAGGAGGGGAGTCCTCTTCGCGAGGTCGCCAAGGAGGGGCGATCTCCTCTTCGCGAGGTCGCCCAGGAGGGGCGACCACTTCCGCGCGAGACTGCCCGGGCTCGACGAGATCGCCCCGGAGGGGCGAGATCGGCCGGGATCTCCGAAAATACCGTAATACCTGAAAATGTTAGCTCAGAGAGGATCGCCGATTTCTGGGTAAACAATAGGCTTTACAGTTTCTCTAGGGTTTGTATTTTCAATTTATGCTTGTCGACACAAAGTTCTCCATACTACTGCTATCTATAATGATAGAGCAAAATTGCCCCTGAATGCACGCGTGGTGCGAAAGATGTTGTGTCTTAGCCACTCGTCCTCATCAGGAATCCTAGGGGTGAGCAAACTATGATGGAGAACACATACCAATTGATCAGCTTGTTCCCCCTCAACCTATACTTCAATCTCACCTACCTCGCAGTATGGGAGTCATTAAGGAATATTCCATATTCAGGTTCCTGGCCATCTTCAGACTTGACGATTGCTACAAACTTCCTACGGGGACACTTAGAGGATTTTTGCCCCGACTTCGTACACTTAAAACAACAAAAGACTACAGGGTTGGGTCAGGAGTCAATAATTTCTTTAATTTAGATGAGGCAGGTGGGATCGTAGGGGCACTAGTGGACCCATTGGTACGGTTCAACATGGGGCTTTAGGTGTATTAGCTTGAGGTGTTACATGAGGTGGTCTATCTGACGTCTTAGGGCCAGAAGCTTTCTTTTGGAGTGATTACTCGACACGTCGGGCCCTACTGGTTATCTCACCTAAGTCTATAAAATCATAGAGCTCTAAGTAACAAGACGCAGCCATATCATCTTCCTCTTGTATGTCCTACCTGGACTGAAGGATAAGAAACTCGTTGGTGTAATCATCTACCGAGAGCTTATCCTGTCGGAGGTTATGGAATCTGCGATAAAAGATTTTGAAGATAATCCGGGGGAACATATCACTTTCAGAGTTGGGCTCTAAATTCTACCCAGGTGGTGATAGGGGCTAGACCTATGCTGAAACGTGTGTTGGTCCCTTAAGCCTAAGAGGGGCATACTCCACCTGTCGATTTACTGACATTTGTTTCGATGCCATGGATCGTTTCCATATGCTCGCACCAATCTAAACATCCTTCGGGTTCTACTCATCCTTCAAAATCTTCCACGTCTAACTTAACGCTTTCATCCCGTCGTGGTTGATTTCAGGGCTCAAGATATTGGGGAATGGGTACCACTTCCCTAGGGTTTGGGTGGAGGTTAGGTGGCGGGGCTTGATTCCTGCCCAAATGGATGGTAGCCTGAAGGATAAGAAACTCGTTGGTGTAATCATCTACCGAGAGCTTATCCTGTCGGAGGTTATGGAATTTGCGATAACGATTTTGAAGATAATCCGGGGGAACATGTCGCTTTCGGAGTTGGGCTCTAAATTCTACCCAGGTGGTGATAGGGGCTAGACCTATGCTGAAACGTGTGTTGGTCCCTTAAGCCTAAGAGGGGCATACTCCACCTGTCGATTTACTGACATTTGTTTCGATGCCATTGATCGTTTCATATGCTCGCACCAATCTAAACATCCTTCGGGTTCTACTCATCCTTCAAAATCTTTCACGTCTAACTTAACGCCTTCATCCCATCGTGGTTGATTTCAAGGCTCAAGATATTGGGGAATGGGAACCACTTCCCTAGGGTTTGGGTGGAGGTTAGGTGGCGGGGCTTGATTCCTGCCCAAATGGATGGTAGCCTGAAGGATAAGAAACTCGTTGGTGTAATCATCTACCGAGAGCTTATCTTGTCGGAGGTTATGGAATTTGCGATAAATATTTTGAAGATAATCCGGGGGAACATATCGCTTTCGGAGTTGGGCTCTAAATTCTACCCAGGTGGTGATAGGGGCTAGACCTATGCTGAAACGTGTGTTGGTCCCTTAAGCCTAAGAGGGGCATACTCCACCTGTCGATTTACTGACATTTGTTTCGATGCCATGGATCATTCCATATGCTCGCACCAATCTAAACATCTTTCGGGTTCTACTCATCCTTCAAAATCTTCCACGTCTAACTTAACGCCTTCATCTCATCGTGGTTGATTTCAGGGCTCAAGATATTGGGGAATGGGTACCACTTCCCTAGGGTTTGGGTGGAGGTTAGGTGGCGGGGCTTGATTCCTTCCCAAATAGATGGTAGCCTCAAGGTTGTTAACATAAGTCCTTAACCCATTCATGACTTGTCAGACATCCCCCATGTTGGTGGTGTCTCAACCAATTGCATGAAGTTTCCCATGCATTGGTTTAAGTCATCGACACTTGCTTCTAGGCATTCTATGCGATTTTTTGATTTAAATTTTTTTTTTTGTAAAATAACCATTTTAAATTTGTTTCTTTTGACTAGAGAAGAGTATTAAAATATTTGAGGGCTTTATTTTTTGACCTTAAATATTTGTAATGAGAATAAAAAAACAAATTTTTTTGTATGATCTTAATTCATAGATTTTTTTTAATTTCTAAAAGTTAGATATGAAAAGGATTTTTTTAAAACTCACGAGGAAAATGATTTTATTTAAAAATCAGGATCCTAAGTTTTTTATTTTTGCATTAAAACTAAAAAAAACAAATTTTTAAAAGAGAAAACACAAACAAATCATCTGATTCACGATGAGAGTAAATCGCCTGATACCAAACTGATGTAGACTAAATCGAAAAATGTTTAAAGTAAATAAATAAATTAAGAACCTCAACTAAGTAATTTAAACTCGCACTACGATCCCGAGAGAGTGGGCTCGTTAGAAAAATCTAGAGGTTAATTTTTTACATAAACATTTAGCGAGAGATCAACGCGGATTCAAATGCCACATACATTTCGCAAATGAGCAACTATAGGTCAACAATAAGCATAGGAAATAATGGCAATGAACGAGAATGAGTACAAATATTTGGATGAGTTCACTTAAAATTTAACTGCATAAAATTAAATTAATAGAGGAGAAGCCGAGATTATACCTGTCGTGACTTTCTGGGGCGGAGCAGGGCAAGGGGGAGATGCGGATTTTGGATCTGAATACTTCTGGTGGACTGGAAGGGAAAATGAGGGCTCTGAGGTTTGGGCGAGGGTGGCACGATTTTGGAAACGGAAGAGGGAGTGCAGGTAGGGTCTTAGTAGCTCGGGAGAGGTGGCCCGTGGGATTTGTGGGGGAAATATGGGTTCGAACAGGAGGTGGTTGAAGAAAACATGGACTACAGGGAAGGTTTGCTGTTATGGGCCTAGTCGGGGGCGTGTCGGAGGCGACGATGACGACCTGGAGGAGGATACCGTGGAGCCGGAACCGCGACTGCCTAAGCGGGGCTTGCTCGTTGGAGGAGAGAGCTACCAATATCTCACAATTTTAGAGGAAGGAAAATAGACTTTATTTCATGCATACCAATACAAGACCCAAGGGGTCCCTTAAATAGGCTTACAATCGACGCCAAAGGAAAGAACAATAAAGGAAATAACGACAATGGAAATACAACAAAAATAGGAAAGCGCAATAAAAGCAATATTTAGGAAATAAATAATATAATAGATCCGTAACATCTCTCCCGCCCTTGGAAAAGAGCTTGACCTCAAGCTCGAGAGAGATCGATACGATGGTTGCCTTATCTGACGCCGTCATCATCAGAGTCCTCGACTTGTAGATAGAAAAGCTGTTTGCACCTGTGGCCGCGAGTGTACTGTTCGTCGCAGTTGTAACATAAGCCCCATGCGCGTCGTTCCATCATATCGGCCTGAGATAGTCGACGAACTAGTGGGGTTGGATGACTCTCCGGGCGGTTTTGCTGAATGCCCATGTTGGTGGGTGGATATGCCTCCTGTGCTAGTTGGAGGCGGCGGTCACATAGCCTGACCAGACTCATAGCAGTTACTAAGTCTGGAGGAGCTTCAAATTCGACATCAAGCCGCAGGCGATCACGAAGTCCTGCGGTGAAGATGACGACCTGCATATTTGGAGAGAGCTGACCTGTGTCAGGAGAAACTGAAACTGGTCCAGAAAATCATCTACGGATCCCGTCTGACGCAATGTCGTGAGGGCACCAAGAGGGTTACTGCGGATGGGAGGGCCAAAGCGTAGGCTGCAAAGGCGTTTGAAATCTTCTCACGTCAGTCCTGGGTGATCGTTGAGGAGACGAGTGACCCAAAGTATAGCAGAGTCGAGAAGATGGAAGGAGGCTAGGGGTAGCCGCTCAGCAGTCTGAATGTGTTGGTGGCCAAAGAATAGCTTGCACCTGGTTAGCCAACCTAAGGGGTCCGTCTTCGCATCATATGTTGGGAAGTCCAACCGTGTGTAGCGCGGTGGGGCAATAATCTCAGGGCGTACAAGGACCGTTGGTGGTTGCAGTGCTTGACTGCTGCAAGCATGGTCGTGTGTGGGAGTTAGGCCTGAAACTGGTGCGGTTTGAGCCCAAACCGCAAACACCGAAGAGGGTCGGTTTTGGACTTTACAAAACCGCACCGCATCCAACGTGCGGTGCGGTTTGGCATCAGTGCGGTTTGTAGTCAGTTTTTGCGGTGCGGTTTCGGTTTTTGCACATTTACCAAAACTTATCAAAGAGTACATGAACTATTTACATTTTATACCCAATAATGCTATCCACTCAAAATTTTCTAACACATGGTATTCTCTTAGAATTGGGTGATAACCATATATTCCAAGGACTCTATCATCATTTCAATAACGATACTATTTGTCCAATTACTATCAACTGTTTGATCATAAGATACATGCACATTTTTCTATAGTATATGAAAATAGTGAATCTATTAAGCTATATTAGCTGAGCAAGTAGACATGTGATGAAAATTAGCATGACACTAAAGTTATCATAGGATTATATAACCGTGACATTCAGATCAAGAAATTCATCGTATTATGAATTATGATTCATAAAAGGCCACAATTCCTGAAGCACCACAAAGATCCTCGTATTATGAATTATGATGAAAATTAGCTCTTCTATCTTTGTTTTTTTTTGAAGCACCCCAAAGATCCTCTTTTTTCTCTCCCGCTTCAACATTTTTTGTGTCAATTTTCTCTATCGCTTTGACAACAACAAATTCTTTTCCTTTGGACCATTTCCCTTTGTCACTCTTTGAAGTAAGCATCCAATTACATTGGATTTTTTTTATACAATTTGATCCAAAAATTGATATATCATGCTTATATAAAAATAATACCTACAAGGCTCGATCACTATTTCAGCGGTTCAGCCCACGGGTTCACCGTTCACTTCAGGCAAAGACGGTAGTGGCATAGTGCGGTACTCGGTTAGATTTAGATACAGAGATACTTAGATTAAGTAATATTAATATATTATATTATATAATTATAAGATATATTATAAGATATAATATAAGATATATTATAAGATATATTATATGATATAAAATAAAAAATAAAATAATATTATAATCATTGCGGTGCGGTGCGGTGCAGTGCGGTTTATTCGGTTTTGCCAAGGCAAAAACCGAACCGCACCGCAAACCATGTGGTTTTCCAATAACCAATACCGCACGACAACCACACCGTTCGGTGCAGTTTGAAAATGGTGCGGTGTTGCGGTTTTTTGCGGTTTCGGTTTTTAAATTTTAGGCCTAGCGGGAGTGGTGGAGAGATCATCGAGGCGCTTGGAGAGTGCAGTAATGGCCTCTTGATGTCGTTCCGCAATGACATTTTGTTGCGCCATGAAGGTCTGCACCATGGCCATAAGTTGGTTGAGCTAATCCGATGAGTCCCCCATGTTATGTTGCGCAGAGGTTATTGAGCGAGTGACGGGTCGGTTTGAGGTCGGATGAATGAGTGGAGCGAACGGTCGTGAATTTGGTGTGCCACGTGACCCACGACGCTTCCCTATTTTTGTACAAAATAGTCAGGAAATTAATAAATTTCCCGTTGTGGCCCCAGAGTCTTGGCTCGAATCAGGAAGGGTGGTCTTGAATGGAAATATAACGGCTGGGAATGTGCGCGTCTGTCGCGGTTCTAGACGTTGCGTCTGTCGCGGATTTTGGGCGTCGATCCAAGCGTGCGGCGGTAGACGGACGACGAGCCGCAGGTCTTGAACGTCGACGATCAGATGTTGAGCGTCGGAGCCCTCGTTGATCGAGAGAGATCCGCTGTTGTACGCGTCGGGATGGGCTTCAACGAGCTTGATAGATGCGCTGGGGTTGCAGCAACGAGTGAAAGGAGATGGTTGGAAATGCGCAGGGAGAGGAAGACGCCGACGGTTGGAGATGCGACGAGGGAAGATGATCTTGCGGGATGTGCGGTCAATTGGATGTAGACGACACGTTCGAATATGTTGCTGCTAGTTGAGGGCTCCGTGGCTACGGGGAAGGTGCGGCCGATTGGACTGGGTGCCGATGTTGGCGTTCGTCCGCAGACGGGGACCGAGATCCCTCTGATACCAAGTTGTTATGGGCCTAGTCGGGGGCGTGTCGGAGGCGATGATGACGACAGCGGAGGAGGATACCGTGGAGCCAGAACCGCAGCTGCCTAAGTGGGGCTTGCTCGTTGGAGGAGAGAGCTACCAATATCTCACAATTTTAGAGGAAGGAAAAAAGACTTTATTTCTTGCATACCAATACAAGACCCAAGGGATCCCTTAAGTAGGCTTACAATCGACCCCAAAGGAAAGAACAATAATGAAAATAATGACAATGGAAATACAACAAAAATATGAAAGCGCAATAAAAGCAATATTTAGGAAATAAATAATATAATAGATCTGTAACATTTGCCGATAGGGGTTGTCGGACGTGGAAAGAATGCAGTGCAGGTCGGGATTCACGACTCTAAACGAGAAGCCGACGACACCGAAGGAGGGCCGGGATGGGGTTGCCGGAGGTCGACCGACCCTCAAGAGGTAACGTCAGAGGCGAGCGAAGTGGTAGAGGGCGGCGGGAGGTGGGGTGAAAGTGAAACATCAGACAAAGAATTTAGGAAATAAATAACGACAATGGAAACACAACAAAATTAGGAAAGGGCAATAGAAGAAATATTTAGGAAATAAATAATATAATAGATCCGTAACATTTGCTGATGGGGGTTGTCGAACGGGAACGAATGCAGAGCAGGTCGGGAGGCGGAGGCGAGCGAAGTGGTAGAGGGTGGCGGGAGGAGGGTGAAAGTGAAACATTAGGCAAAGACTTATCTAGAGATGCTGAAGTCGTCATAGGAGGGTCGGGATGGAGTCACCGGAAGTCGACTGTCCCTCAGAAGATATCGTCGGTGGCGGGCGGGGTTGTGGGAGGCTTATGGAAGGAAGAAGAAAGTCCAGTGTCGGGCATAAACTACGTTGGATTTATGAGAAACAGAGAGTTCCTGTTTCTCGTTTTTTTTTCAATCTAGCCTTTGTGTGAGGAACAATGAGGAATAATTATAGAGATGGGTCAAATTAAGGGGAAGAGAAAGAGACGGGTCAAACTAATAGAAAGCGACCGATTAGATTCAGCCGACGCCTTCGACCTCAAGAGGACATTACTGCCGCCAGAGGTTATAATGAGATATTATGATAACATGAAAATATAAAGAAAAACTCAAAAACAAACTAAAACTATGACCCAAGTACCATCCAGAGGTTTCCTCATTGCCTCCCGTTAGAGAGGCAGAACCTTCTTGATGTTGCTCCCAACTAGAGGTAGGCCCTTCTTGATGATGCTCCCAACCCGGGGAGGGGGGGGGGGCATATTCATCGATCGAATTTACCGATTGGATATAACATTCTCATGCCGTCCTGGGGTCACTCTGTACCCTGAACTGTCTGTCGCCCAATGAGAACTTGAGGACCTGGTGATAAGTTGATGCTATGGCCTGGAAGTGTTTCAGGAGGGGCCTCCCGAAGATCGCATTGTAACTACTTGGAGCATCAATCACCAGAAATGATTCCGGTCGTGCCACTTCGCACAAGACCACTGTGAGGTCAATTCCCCCTTTCACTTCTTTTCTCTCCCTCGCAAAGTCTTACAGGGGTCCGTCACAGGCCTTTAAGGCCTTGTCATACTTCATAGCCTCGAAGGCATGCTTGAAGAAGACGTTCACCGAGCTGCCTGTGTCGATGAGTATCCGGGCCATTGTATAGTCGTCCAGGATCGCCTTGATTACCACCGCGTCGTGAAACGGGTTGGTAGTCCGAGGCAGATCCTCCTTTAAATTGACTATCCCCCGAAGCGGCGGAGCGAGGGAAGTTGAGGCTACCTCCCTTTCACAGAGACGCTTGAAGCTTACCTTTCAGGAGTTCTTCGTTCCCGCGCCACCTTGGATATTGTTTGATATGCCCCAATCGGCCGACGCCTTCGACCTCTACACATTCATCTTCTTCGACTCCCCGGTCGACATCGCGAACCTGCTCTATATTACCGCACCTTTGAATACTCGGTCTGGCTTCATCTTTTTCCTTTCCTTTTCCTTTTGCCGCAGCGGCTCCCTCGACGCTGTTCAAGAGCAGATACTTCAGCTTCCCCTCCCTCAACAACTTTTCTACCACGTCGCGGACGACCCGACAGTTCTCCGTATCGTGCTCGATGTCACGATGAAACTTGCAGTAGAGGCTTTGGTTCTTGCCTCCGTACCCTGCCTTCAGGGGTATCAGGGGCTTGAAGTTTGGCTGCTTCTGGAGAATCGCCACCATCTCATCCATTGGGATGCCGGTGTCGGTGTGCTCCTGCGCGCTATCCCACTGACCGGGTGGGGGGGGGGGGGGGGGCTGTCAGGAGGGGAGTGGGATTGTTGACATTGTTCTGTTGAGGGTGCGGGGGCCGCGCCGATCTCATCTGCTGATAGTGGCGGAGGCGATGCTGGGGTCGCTGCTGGTAGTTCCTTCCTCGCTGAGCCGGAGGCTGAACGTTTCGGTGAGGCTTGTGGATTTGTTGGGTTACTATCTGGGGGCGACTGGAGGAGTACTGAGAGCGACGGGATCCCAAGTCAGAGAGGTTTGCTATGAATTCTTCGTTATTGCGCTCTCCCTCAACGAAGTGGTTGGCCCGTTTAATGAGCTCGCCGTAAGTCCTCGGCTTCCCTACACTGATTTCCAACTTGAAGAGTCTGGTTCTTAGACCGTAGGTGAAGGCCACCCGGTACACCTGAGGATCCACGTCGGGAACCTCCATCATCAGTACCTGGAAGGATCTAGGTACTGTCCCAAGCTCTCTTTCGTGACCTGCCGGATCTGAAACAGAGCATCTAAATCAGCCTTTCTCCGCTTCGAGGTGGCGAACCTCTGCAAAAATTCCTTTCGGAGTTCTCTGAAGGAACAAAGCGAACCGGGTGAGAGGCTATAAAACCATTCTCTCGCTTTCCCATCAAACGCGGTGGCTAATAACTTGCAGCGAAGTCCCTCGGAGAGCGACTGGAGGGATATTGTGGCGTCGAAGGCTTGTATATGATAGGTGGGATCCTTTTTCCCGAGAAGCGGGAAAGCCGAGGCTCCCTAAATCCGTGAGGAGCGGTCTCCTCTGCGATGACCATGGCAAACGACATATAGCTTTCCGTTCCATCGACATGCTCTGGCTCATCAAAATCTAGACCCTTGCCGCTGTACTTGGCCGCGGTCTCTCTGAAAAACTGCTGACGAGTGCGCGCCTCCTCTCCGCTGCAAGCGGATATGCCGATGGCAGGGGCAGCACGTCTGGAGTCGTGGTTCCTTGCGGGTGCTTGGCGGCTTGAACGCGCTCACCTTGGTTGACCAACTGGTCACCAATCCAAGCAGGTGATTGAACTAGCCGCGAGTGACCGGTGCGTCGTCATGGGGGGCGTTCGCCTGCTAAGACGGCTCAGGGTGTTCGCCCGTCATTGGATGATTTCGCTGGTTGCTTGATCTGAAGGTCGCGTGTCTGAACTTTTGGTGCAAAATTTATCACTCAACTTTCCACACTCAGCGAATACTTTGGGGAATTTGGAGAAGAGATCGAGAACCGCAAACAACTGGTTACTAACCCACGAGGCTTGGCGAATAGAGCATAAAGAAGCGGATGCCGCTAGCAGTGGCGGACACAAGGCTTACCCGCAGCGTCGAATGCCTCTCTTGCTGCGGGCTATATAATTTCACAAAGAGTATTACAAACTATTACAAGAGTATATGCTGGAAAAAGAAGTCAACCGAGTGACAGACACTTGTAACCGCACCTACAACTGGGTAGACTCTGGCTCAAGTTCTGTCCCTTTCCAAGCACCCCTGGCCCCTTATTTATACTTGAGGGTAGGCAGCCTAGCCGGTGGGGGGCATTTAATGTTACATTAAATGCTCCGCAAACTAAGGGAACCGAAGCGTCGGTTGCGGAAGAGAGAAAAGGGGGGCGCACGGGTGTGACAGGTCGTAACCGCGCGCACTTGCTTGCTGAAAGTGGTCCAGGAGGGCTCCGAAAAATGCCCGTCGTGGCCTCTTTGGGAGACTGACACTGTTGACTGGAGGGTGCGGGCTCTCTGATGAGTAACCATGCGCACGCCCTTGCTGATGAGAACAAACCTTCTTGGAAAGAACCCGCGGACACTCCTGGGTGGTCGCCCGGGACCTGCTGAGGAGAATACGCGCTTGTCTGGGACGTATCCGCGGGTGCTACTAGGTGTCCTCCTGGGACCTCTGAAACCGGCTGAGAGGGCGCTGGTCGTGGTCGCAGGATTTGGGTTAACACATACTATAATGTGGGAGATGTAGAAAGGATGCACGCAACACTGGGTCAAGAGCATGTTGAATGTCTCTCAGTAAGAGTAACTTGTCTAGAAGTTCATCACATGATATTAGAGAATTCTTTGAGTATCCAATGATCATTTTGGTGAATTAACAAACATCTTGGTGAATCAACAAGACATCGATTGTGTCATTAGAGCAGGTAAGGTACTCACTACGTTAACATCTCCAAACTCTCCCTAATGGATTAACTCTACGATATACTATGGAAGGATTTCAAGGATCTTGCATTAGAAGATGAGTCTTTCATCACAATCTTGCTCATATTGTGATCTTTGGCCTAAGTTGGGGATAATGTAATTTTACGACCCTTGTCAAAAATTACATTGGTGTTCGATCTTCCATAACATGTGACTTCGTGCTTGTAAAGCCAAACACGTGTGCGATGCCTATAGGCACAAGGATAGCCCTACACCTAACACTATACTTAAACATAACAAGACATAAGTACTGGGCATCGCTGGGTGACCTGTAACACCATCTTGTCAACCCAAACTACTCAATAGGGGTGGGGATGAGGTTTGATTTTCAATCCCATACGCTCGAGGCCCCTCGCAACTGCTATATTGACACAACTCTCACTGCTAATGGAAAGCTTGCAGGAACCTCCCACTCAAGGAAAATAAGTATAAAATAACGCGGTGAGTCTCTAATCCTAATCTAGATGGGGGTGCCGATACGAGGAAACTTAAAACTCCGAACTCGAGGGCTTTATAAGCATCACTCTCACAACTATCCTTGACTATTACAACAACATCCTCCTTAGTATGCTCTCCCTGATCAGGGTGAGGGTCAGGTTATCCTCACCTTCAAAAAATGGATTCCTCGTTGGACATTAGGTCGCTACGTGGCCTTTACCTCAACATCTGTAGCATTGAATCCCACAAGTACGTGTTGATACTGCGTCTTGGGTCTTGCCTTTCGTGTCTATGGGAACATCAGTATGTACAATAATGGCCTTAGATTGTTGGGACTTTCTTATAAATGATTCTTTAGGCTGAGGATCAACTCGTTTCGACCCTATGAATCTCAGATAATGCTCGTACTAGAGGGCAAGCTGAAATATCTACTCGACAGACTCTAGGCGGTGGGAATTGACTTCCTATGTATCTCATTACATAGTCCAGATTGAAATCTGGAAACAGTCACAATGTGCTCCTCTTGAATATCACTCCACACTACTAATCCATCGAATCATATAATATGCAACACTTTCTTTAGGGCTCATAATTGATCAAAGAATTTACTCCCGCATGACAACAAGAGATACTTCTCTTTGAAATTTCACGTTATTTTTGAATGGTGTGAAGATCCTCACCTCTATCATCTGCTTTAGGCTAGTCCAATAGATCTTAGCCTAGTCATGAAGCTTCGTTTTAGTGAACCTAACACAATGCTCATATGTTATCTCATACTAGTCAAAATAGTGATTCATATCTAATGGTCAATCATTATACGCCTTTGGGTCTAGCTAACCGTCAAAAGATAGGGCGTCTAACCCAACTATTACACGTAATGTCATCCTTGATATGGTGACCACTATTTGTTTCCGGATAATTATTGTTATACTCGTACCTACTATAATCTAGTAGTATTGGAGGGTCATCACAATCCCTACAATGGGTAGTTCGGTGCGAAGATGATCTTCATAATGGTAGATGAGTCTACCCTGAGGAGATCTCTGGGGTTGATTGTAGACGAGCTTAGGATCCTCTAATTGGGCCGGTGGGGGGAGGGGAGGGATTCCAAGTCGTAGGATTCCAAATGGATGGTCATGGAGATCGTCAAAAGCACGATTCTCACCTAACTATTTAGGAAGTGGCCTAGTGAAATTTTGTCGGCTTTACTTGAACTCCTTAGGGCATATAAGTCATCGATTCTAGTGGTCAAAGTTCCTAACTAAGTGCGAAGTCTGTCTAAACACGTATCGATGAGATTAGACCGTGACTTTGTGAAATTCAGTATTCATCATCTCCATAGTAGAACAAGTCGGCTGGGTATTGGGGTTAGTAGGACATGCCATGATTTCCTATAAAAATACCTCTACGAAGCATACATGAAGCTCTAAAGTTGGAACAACAATTGCGTATGGGTAGCAGTCCTTCCTCTGGGAGCAGGTGAAATTCAAGCCGTTGTTCTCGCATATCCAATGTCGGTGATCTCGCTCAAATAAAAAAATAAAAACAAAGAAATAGCGCACAATTTTTAAAGCCCAATCGGACGGCGAAATCGCTAAAATAAAAACAAAGAAATAGCGCATAATTTTTAAAGCCCAATCGGACGGCGAGATCGCTAAAATAAAAACAAAGAAATAGCGCATAATTTTTAAAGCCCAATCGGACGGCGAGATCGCTACCCGCGCTCCTTCCTCCGGGAGCGAGCAGCGTTTCCAAAAACTTTTCCTAAAGTTGGGACTCTAAGAGTGATGCAATGCAATTGTATGATTCATCATGCATAATATCCTACACGTTGTTCTATTAACTAAATAAGCTTTAACTTGAGCGATAGTTATAATTGTTACCAGAGATTTTAAATAAGAGTTACATGTAATAATTGGATGTTAATGAGACAACAACAACAACAACAGAACCCATATAGTCCCCAATCATTGGGGGTATGGGCGGGGGAAGATTGGAAACAGACCTAACCTTTGGCACTATGCACAAAGTGGCTTCTCTCAGAGGAGAAAGACCTAACCTTTGACAATAAATGCACAAAGTGGCTGCTCACAGAGTACCACTGAAATTGTGGCCCCCTATACCGTCGCGTTTGCTGCGGAATCATGCCCTCAAATCAAAGCCAAAGACATCAGAGAGGGCAGACCCAAGAATCCATTTTGATTTATGTGCACATAACCATGCTTCCTTCATTCAGCATCCAGAGCATTGGTGAAGCACAATAAACTCAGAGTGCATGAAAATTAGTAGCACGCGTGATGATAGAAACAGAGAAATGAAATAAACTCAATATCACTGAGCAATAACAGTATATACATACAACCCTAGGAAAATGAAATTAACTATAAAGAGTCACTGAATATTTAGAACCAAAGTGGATATGGTGATAGAGCTGAGTGACAATAATTGTAGAGGGAATATAGGCTGGCAGCAGTGGCTGTATAAGTGGAGGTGACTGTGGGAGGTGGAGGGTGTGGCTATAGTGGAGGATGGAAGGAAAGAAGTAGGTTGCGACTTTAGGGGTTTAGGGTTGCCAGGGTCGGGTAGAAGACAAAGGGACGACGAGCGAGGGAAAGGCACAATACCGCGAGCAATGAGCTAGGGTAGACATCGGGATGTCTTTGTTATTTCGTTTAAGCGAAGGTAGAGCATGGTACTTCATTATCTCATTTTTTTAAACATCAAATTTTTTCTCATAATAAAGCTCTGGATGCTGAATGAAGGAAGCATGGTTATGTGCACATAAATCAAAATGGATTCTTGGGTCTGCCTTCTCTGATGTCTTTGGCTTTGATTTGAGGGCATGATTCCGCAGCAAACGCGACGGTATAGGGGGCCACTATTTCAGTGGTACTCTGTGAGCAACCACTTTGTGCATTTATTGTCAAAGGTTAGGTCTTTCTCCTCTGAGAGAAGCCACTTTGTGCATAGTGCCAAAGGTTAGGTCTGTTTCCAATCTTCCCCCGCCCATACCCCCAATGATTGGGGACTATATGGGTTCTGTTGTTGTTGTTGTAATAAAACAAAAATGTGCCCGGTGAAATGAAAATTCTCAAAATTGAACCCAGTCACGACGGTGTGTGCCTATTAATAGTTCAACCTTGCTATTAGTTTATACATCATAATTTTTTTTGTAATAAAATCATGAAAGTCTTTGTGGACTGAAAGATGAAAAGACGAAATAGGTCTTTGTGAACCAAATAATTGCGATCTTAGACAATTAGTAAGTAACAAAATTTTGTGACATGCAAATGTGTTTCATTATTTTTGAATTTGTTGACACACACACACACACACACACACACACGCACGCACAGTAGCAGTTTACTTTTATATTTACATATCAGGCAGTAGCAGTTTACTTTTATATTTACATATCAGGCAGTAGCAGTTTACTTTTATATTTACATATCAGGCAGTAGTAGTTCACTTTTATAGTTTTTATCGCTCCAGTGTCAATTCTAATGGAGTTTACAGCTTTGGAGTTTAAAAGTGAGCACCAATTTTTTTTTATCAACTTAATAGATACTCGTGCTACTTGTTCATTTGTTAAGAATGTTGAAGCTTCTCCAGTTTATATTTCTTATGGTGATAAGAAGTATATTCATATTCTTTTTATTTAGCTATTCAGATGGTTATTAGAGTGTTCCCCATTTTCAGATTCCATTGTATCCTGCTGCAATCTTTCAGAGTGAAACTGATGGGGAAGGAATAAGCTATGTCCTATATTTTAAGCTATCTGACAAATACTCTGATCTTCCAATCCACTTCCAGGATCATATTAGAGTAAGTTGTGTTACATGATTCTTAACTGCTCTTATTAGTTTTTTGCACATTGGTGTTTTATAGTGCTCCTTAAACATCAATTATTATGCTAGTGATCAAAGCCAAAGCTGTAGTAACTTTGAGGAAGTTCAATAGTCCCAAGGTTCCGGTCAAAAATGTTTACTGGTTATAATTTTTAAGGGAATTTACAGGCTACGTTTTACTTCAATTTTAAAACCTGATAATTTATTAAGTACCATTCTCATATTAAGTAGTTCTCCTATATTGCTAATAGTTCTTTTAGGACGGCAATTAACAAGGTAGGTCAGTAACCAATCCGATGTCATTTCAAACTAGCATATGCAAGGATTTAGATCAAACGTTGAGTTTGGGTTTCTTGCGAAAGCATTAGAGGGTGGTAGAAAAACCTAGTCTTCTCCTAATTTGTGTTAGTTAATGCCTCTAGTCATTGTTGAGATGTGATTACCATTTTCTCAGATTTGAGTTTGAATTTAAATCAGGGTGAGATAAGCTTGGATTTAAATTAGTTTAAATTTAGCCTAATATTTAATTAGCTATATCCAATTTTGGATTCAATTAATGGCTACAAAATCACTTCAAATTTGTTAGTCAAAATTAGAACAACACATCTTAATTTATTGACCAATAATTAACAAATTGGAAGATACTCGTTACGGCCTAAAATATGTAAATAGAGGCTGTACACAGGAGTTGAATTAGCGCAATTCAATCCCAAAGGTAGGGTTGTGAGATTTGTTTTCAATGATCAAAGATTTTTCAAAAATCAAATCGATTTTGGCTCGGATCGGAGTCAATGATCCAAGCCATTGACTCCAAGCCTTGGATCAAACTTCAATTGAGCCAAACCTAGAACGTAAACGAATCACAAAAAAAACAATTAGCTAAAAACTTGACATTGAAGCAGTTGGGAAGTGACTAAGTATTTCACAACTTGCTGGGATTGTGGGAGACAAACTTGGTAAACGATCAAAATCCCACCTCATGGTATTTAGTGAAGTTAGTGAAAATATTTGTATCATTTTAAAATTTCACTTGGAAGTTAGTGAAAATATATATTTTTTTACTATCCTATAAATGGTGGTACTCCACCATCATACCTATGTAAACCGCCTCTTAAGCATACCCAACATAATCCTGGAAAAGTGAGGCTATATTAAGGTGCTACATATTATGCTCTAGAACAACTAAGGAGCCTGACGAATTTAATATTTTCTGTGTTTCTTCACTTTTTTTTGTGCTGTTTGCCTGAACAATCAAAGAATCCTTAAAGAAAACATGTTTTGTATTATCTCTATTCTTTATTGAGATTATTTCTAACTCCTTTGTAGAAGGCCTCGTGCACAGAGTGGCGAGTATTTTTTTGGATCAAATTGATAGTATAGCGGAACCGAGGTGTAATAAATCTTAATGTCATGCATCCACAACTACAGCAACCGCATGCAACTATTCACACTCCATCAATGAATACTCTATGTTAAAGCCCATTTTACTATGCTCTTTATGTTGGGTTTTCTACACACCATAGTGTGAAAGCACATCGCATGTGCGCAGTGGAATATACAAACAAGAACAATCCTAAACAGTTAAAGGATCTTGCGATTCCATGAATCTAGAAATATGAGAAGCAACACTTTGCGATATACCTGAAAGGGATTGAGTCAATACTCAATCGAGGTGCTCCACAACGAAATCCCGAGAACAAACGTCGAGTTCCGAGCACAGAAAAGGATCTGCGCCTCTATAGAAGTCCACACGAGTGAAGAAGAACCCTAGCTTCTTGTCAAACAAGAACTAGGTCAGAGAAGAAAAGCCCTCTACGTTTCCCACGGACTGTTAGATCCGTCAGGGTGAAAGGCGGCGGCGCGACTACGGGTTGCGGAAGATCGTGGCTGGTCGGAACGCTTCCGTCGGCTTGCGAAACACATCCGTTTATCTGAAAATCGCAAAAGGAGAGAGCACACACATGACATAAAATCGTGTCCTATTTATACCCCAGGCGAGAAAGAAGATATCCGCACACCCGAGATTAATATTTGAGTAAACACAGAATTTGTCGAAACAAATAAAATTTGTCGACACAATTCAGAGATTCGTCGAGTATACCTGATTCGTCGAGACCATTCGACGAAGATATCCAATTCGTCGAGACATTTCAACGAATTAATATATTTCGTCGAGACCATTCAATGAACTATTTCGTCAAGTAGATCTAATTCGTCGAGACCATTCGATAAACTATTTCGTCGAGACCATTCGATAAACTATTTCATCAAGTAGATCTAATTCGTCGAGTCCATTCGACGAATCCTTTCGACGATCTGAGGTAAATTTCGTCGAGACATTTTCGACGACTCGTCTTGAAAATTGGTCAACATGCTCCACACAATATTCACAATACCTGTGCAGCATTCAGTCGACTCGACCCAACTCCAATAAGTCGTAGGATTGGTCTTTCACTCATATCCAATATGAGTAAGACCAAAACAATCCTTCATCCAACTTCTCCAAACACTCTTGTGTGTGATCATATAGGCTCATATCGCGTTTGCAGTGAGACTAAATGTTTGACCACTTCCAGATCACCTTAGAAACACCAACAGTCTCCCACTTAATCTTGAACGTATCAAACAAAAGTCTCACAAATAATTAGCGACATCTAGCAATACATCATTGCTACCCAAGCAATACATCATTGCTACCCAAGCAATACATCATTGCTACCCAAGCAATAAGATTTCATAACTTAATAAGCCTGTTCTAGTTAATGTTTCAGTGTTGTCATGTCCCTTTGTCCTTCACATACGGATAGAACTTGTCACGACCCGTCTCGACAAGAGTCAGAGTGCGCTTCAGGGCGGGCCGTGATGCCACAGGCATGGGCGGAAAGAAATCCATGTCTGCTAAGGCGGAGACGGAAATACTACAAATAGTTTTAAAAATAATTAATCTGAAGAAAAACGGTTTGTTTTGTTGCGGAAGCTTTAAAATATGATAGTTGAAACAAGTGCTCATGCATTTTAGTAAAAACTTAAGATACAAGTTTTGGAACAGAAATTTATGCAGTGAACATCGCAAATGAATGAACATGCAAAACATGTCAAATTCTAGTACATATAATATTTAGCCTAGCAGTTGTCCATGAAACAAGAGAAAATGACTGATCGTAATTACTACATAACAGAAATGTCCGACAGTAAAATAAATGAAACATAAACACAAAACTTGAAACTTGACGCAGATCGGCCTCAGAGAGCAGGCGGCGCAGGCACGAACACTAAGGCAAATCTAAACAAAAGGAAAAGCCTCCGAACATCGAAATACACAAGGGCAAGCAAAATAAAATATGAGCAGGAGAAACAGATTATTTGTGTACCGCTTTTCATGAAGCAGAGCTAACAAGACAGGCAAGCAAGTGAGACAAGCAGAAATATCTAAAATTATTAGACTACTCTGAAGTATAGCCTAAACATTATTTTGCAACGACATAAGCTGTAATCGATGAAATGCGTAGGTGCTTATAGTGGGTGCGCATGGTTCACACTCAAGTCCAAGTGTAAGTCTTACTAGAATAAGAGTATTTTCTTGCTTACCGCGACCATGCAAACAAGACGATGCACCACCTAAACCCTAGTTTCCAAGATTTGCTTATGACACTCGGGACCTAAGTGATTCATGTAATAACATAAGTTGTAACAAGTGAAAGTGTAGGTGTTTTTGTTTGACGCACAAGATTCATGATTCAGACAGATTCAAGTACGGATTCAGGAAATTCAGAAATCTGTGCTCGCTATGACCGGTCCTTTGTTCCCATTAGGGATTCAAGAGGGAACCCAAGTCAAGGAGTTGCGTCAGTTAAACCCTACCTTTTAATGTTTACTTGTGTTATTAATGAAATAATTTATGATTTCATGATTCTAGCATATTAAGACATGTAACCAAGTATTGATTCAGATATACAAGAGTATATTTTACAAACGTGAAACGGGAGGAATCAGGTTATAGAACGTTATTTAACCAAGTCTTGGAACCAGACAGACATAAGAAACAAGATTTGATGACTCAAAGAACTCGATAGAGAGTTTAGAAACTTGCGGATTCAAGTATTCACGAGTATTAAGATTATTATTCATCAATTTCTAGGATACCAAGTATTCATTTAGTTTGAACCATTCCAACAAACGATTATCCTTCAAGTAAACATGTGTACGAACCGAATATTTTATGTCAAACACAATTCATCTAGTTGCTAGCAGGAATCTTAACATTTAATCATTTCAACAATTAATGTTCCTGCTCGAAAAGATCTATTAGTCTTACATTTATCCATCCAATGAGATGCAATTCATTTAAATGGAAATCCAATTAAAAACAACTTTCGTTCATTAACTCGTCTTCCAACAAATGAGACACAATTCATCTAAGTGAATATCCAAGTAACCATCATTCTCATTCACAATTCATGTTATTCGGACGCGTGAACCTCAAACTAATAACAAGTCTATTTAGGGATTCGAGGTCTAAATTTATTTGATGAAACTAGCATCCAAGGGTGAATTCATATAAATATAAGAACAAACAAGACAATTAAATCCAATGCTTGCAAAGAGGGGGATCTCTACTTGCCTTAAATGAGGCTGAATCTGACGACGACGGCTAAGCGGCGCAAGCAAAAGCAGAACATCACATTTTGAACCTGCTTAAGAACAACGAAAGCGATAGTAAAATTCACTACGCTAACACAAGCATTCTACGACTCGGAAAATAAACAAAGTGGGTTTATGAAATTACCTCCCTCAAAGAGAGGGGAGAAGAGATTCCACGCGGAGACGGAGACTTGACGGCGCTTAGGTGACGGAAACCCTAAATCGGAGAGGGCCTTGGAGAGATCCCGCCAATTAGGGCGACGAACGACGTCGGGGGGGGGGGCACGAATACCTAAGGATTTGACGATTAGGAAGTGCACCAAAAATCTGAAATGCAAAATGGGGCACGAATAAATCATTAGGGTTTAAGAAAATTCTGAAATCAAGGGTGGAGGAGGAAGGTTCTTACCCAAGGAAGACAAGGTCGGGCTCAAGGATGAGAGGGAAGAAAACCCTAGCGGTCCCCCTTGCAAACACCGGCAAGACGAAGAAGATCAAGAAGAGAAATTAGGGATTCACTGCTCTCGGAGGGGAGAAGGGGGCTGTCAGCCCTTGAAGAGGAGGGAGCTCCTGGCCTTGAGGGAGAAGGAGCTACTGCATGAGCAGTTGCTGCAGCCGGCTCCTTGGAGGAGAGGGAGGAGGACTGCTGGAGGGTTGCCTGCTTGGGCAGGAGGAGGCGCAGGAGGCGGCGAGCAGGAGGCGGTGAGCAGAGGCGGCGAGCAGAGGCGGCGAGCAGTGACGGCTAGCAGGAGGGAGGCGTCGGCCATGACAGGAGGAGGAAGCTCCCGACGGCGGCGACTGCTCTGCGCGCACGAGACGGGAGCGCAGAGGGGCGCGGGAGACGGGCGACAGACGACAATCGGGAGACTTGCGGCTTGCGACTTGCGGTAATAGCGAGACAAGAGCCCTAGCTGAGGCGGGATTTAAATCGGGGGAGGGTTGGGGTGCGGTTAGGCAACAAAGAAACAAAAAAGATTTTATTTATTTTTTAAATAAAACTTGAGTTGTTACAAAACTAGAGGCACGGACCCGTGTCACCCTCATAATTATTCAATCCTAGTTTCTTGATCTAGAATAGACTGCCAGAAAATTGTGAGCTCAATATCATATATTGACTCAACCAAGCATGGCCATGCATTTCTCAGCCTCATTCCATCAAGGGGCTCATGGATGCAACTCCTGCCATATAGGAGGACAATTCCCATATCTGTCCACACACAAATACCTAAAAGAATCGTAACATATTCAAGGAAGACTTTTGATGACATCAAAGTACGCTCTTCCTCACTTGATGAATGTTGCGACTTCAGGTCAAAGAACCACAAACACCATTGCCATGTGAGACCTACTTGTGACACATTCATGTAACAATCCACAAAGTATTCTCATGGTGGGTTTGTCCAGTACAACTTGTTCACTAACAAGTACCCATGTGATGACTTGATATCACAATATCATGACCTATGAGAACCGGTCATCAGTTAACGCACATGCTAGTCTTAATGTACCATCATCTCCCTTAACTTCTAAGATGATACTCCGACCAGGAACCATTTAAGAATGTAGCTTCTAATTAAACACAGGCCCTCACATTCAAGTCACGCACTTGAATTCCTATGGAAACAAACATTTTAAGGGCATCTATTATGCTAATTAATCTATCATATAAAAACAGTTGACATAATTATCATGACCCGTCTTGACAAGGGTCAGACCGCGCTTCGGGCGGGCCGTGATGCCACAGGCATGGGCGGAAAGGAACCCATGCCTGCTAAGGTGGAAACAGAAATACCACACTAGTTTTGAATTTGTTACTTTGAAAAGAATTTAGTACATTTTATAAGTATGCGGAAGCCACAATGAAAGGTTAATGCTCATGCATTTTTAATAAAATCTAATCTCACACACTATGCTGAAATAAGGAATATGCAATAAGTCACAATAGTAAATTGCTATAAATTAAATGATCTGATACATCAAAACATCCTAGGAGTTGTCCACAATACACGAGAAAATGACTGACAATAACTAATACATGAAAGTAAATATAACAGTACTGAAACAAAATACATAGATCCTACTGATACATTATTCAAAAATAAAACCTCCAAGGCAGCTGCAGCTGAACAAAGAAAACTCAGGGAGTAGACGACGCGGTCACGAACCCTAAGGCAAATCCAAATAGAAGGAAAATGCAGAACAAGAAAATAATATAATCAAGCTATAAATTTAAGTACGTGCAGAAGTAATTCTAAAGTACCAATTAAATTCTGAAGCAAGCTAGTGAAATATGCAAGTAACTGAAACAAGCAGAACTATCTGAAATTATTAGCCTACTCCGGAGTATAGCATAAACATTATTGCAACGACATAAGCTGTAATCGTTGACATGCATAGGTGTTTACAGTTGGTACACATGGTTCACTTTCAAGTTCAAGTGTAAGTCTTATTAGAATAAGAGTATTTCCTGCTTACCGTGACCATGCAATCAAGGCGATGCACCATCTAAACCCTAGCTTCCAAGATTTACTTATGACACACAGGATCTAAGTGATTCATGTTTTTCCGTGGAGGTTTCTATCATAACATGACGTACTTACGAGATATAATTTTTGCGTTACCAAATACAGTTAATAACTTAGATACAGTTATAAAGAACTAAATTTCTTAGTTTGTAAGCGAGAGGGAATTCTCCACTTGCCTTAAAGTGAAGCCAAAACTACCAGCAACAGCTAAGCGGCGCAAGCAGAGTCAAAGGCGCTATTGAACCTCTCTCAAGTGTGAGGGGAGAGGAGTTAACACGAAGGATCGGGGATTTGGCGGCGCTTGAGTGACGAAAACCCTAAATCGGAGAGGGTTTTGGAGAGGTTCCACCACTAGATCCGACGAGCGGCACCAGAAACATAAATAAATTCAGGATTAGACGATTATATGACAAACACATGAGAGATCGACGTAATCACATTAATTGGGGCGTGCAAATTATCATAATAGTTTAGGACAAATCTGAAACAATGAGATTGGAGGAGTTCCTCACCCAAGGAGACCAGATCTGGGCTCAAAAATCTGAGTAGAGGAGGTTTCAAGCAAAACCCTAGACGACCCTCTTGCAATCCACCGGCCTAATCGTAGCGGGAGAGGGATGGAGGGGCTGCATGCACCTGAAGGAGAGGGAGAAAGAAGCTATGTTGCTAGCTCCAGGAGGTGGAAGGGCTGTCGGCCTCGAGGGAGAAAAGAGGAGCAGGAGGCGGCACCAGTGGGATCGGGAGAGGAAGGAGGCGTCGAAAACCAGAGGGGCAGACGTCGGCAGGAGGAGCAGGCGTCGGCGTCGTCGATGTGCGCGGGAGACTGGAGCGGCACGGGATCGGGAGCGGCATGGGAGCGGGATTTGGCGAGGAATAGGTTAGGTCGAAGGCTGGCTGCGGCTAAAAGATAAAGGGAGGGGGAATTATTTTACCTATTATTACCCTTATTATTATTATTATTATCATTATTATTATGTCTTTTTTTAAGGGTTGTTACATTTTCCCTACTTAGGAAGTTTCGTCCCGAAACTTTTCGAGGATTCCCTGAATGGGGCTTCTTATGGCGAAGGTTCAGATGACATTTATTCCAAACAAGATTTGCGAATCAAGACATTGAAGCTAACAAAAAAGGGTACTTAAAAATAGAGGAACAAGAGCGGAGGCATACCATGATCAAGAAAAAAGATGTGGATACTTGCTACGCATGCCAGCTTCGAGCTCCCAAGTGAACTCCTCAGACTTGCCATGCATCCAAAGCACCTTCACCATAGGGATGGTCCTCTTTTGAAGTTTGCGTTCTTGATATTCCACTATCTTGGCAGGCTCAATCGGATAAGACAAATTAGCTTCAGGAACCACAGGGATTTCCTCGAGAACACGATTAGGATCATGGATGTATTTCCGGAGCTGACTGACATCGAAAACATTATGAACACAGGACAACGAATCTGGTAACTCTAAACGATAAGCAGATCCTCCAACACACTCTGAGATGGCGTACGGCCCCACAAATCTCAGGCTGAGCTTATGATGGCGACCAAACCGTTTCACCCCAGGAGTGGGAGAAACCTTCAAGAACACCTGATCGCCTACTGCAAACTCCAACGGACGGCGGCGCTGATTAGCATACCTCCTCTGTCTTTCAATGACACGATTGAGCTGAAGACGAGTCTTCTTGGTGGCTTCTTCCATTTCCTGATGTAACTCAGGGCCCAACACCACCTTCTCACCAACTTTTGACCAATAGAGAGGAGTCCTACAACGACGCCCATACAACGCTTCGAAGGGGCCATCTTGAGGCTCTCCTGATAGCTATTGTTGTAGGCGAACTCAACCAATGGTAGGTGCTCATCCCAAGCTCCATTGTAGTCCAGAATATAACACCGAAGCATGTCTTCAAGAATCTGATTAACCCTTTCGGTCTGCCCATTGGTAGTTGGATGATAAGCGGTGCTCAGGTTGAGCTCGGTACCCAAAGCTTGCTGAAAACCCTTCCAAAAGTGCGAAACAAACCTCGAGTCACGATCAGAAACAATCCGCAGAGGAATCCCATGAAGTCTAACTATCTCAGAAACATAGATCCGGGCCATCTTCTCGGTGAAGTGACCTTCCTTGTACGGGATGAAGTGAACCACTTTCGTCATGCGATCCACTATGACCCAAATCGCATCATGCCCTCTCGGAGTACGGGGCAAACCCGTGATGAAGTCCATAGAAACATCTTCCCACTTCCATTCGGGGATAGACAAAGGCTGCAAAAGACCACCAGGACGCTGACGCTGAGCTTTCACCTTCTGGCACGTCAGACATCGAGAGATGAAGCGAGCTATATAATTCTTCATACCAGGCCACCAAACGATCTGCTTTAAGTCATGATACATCTTATTATTGCCTGGATGACCAGATGTGTGGGACTCGTGAGCTGCTCGGCAAATACTATCGAGCAATTCAGGAACATCAGGAATGCAGAGGCGGCCTCGAAAACGGCAGAACATCGTCAGAGATAGAGAAATCCGGAAGAGTCCCAAGTTCAACCTGTCGGCGGATGCGCTGGAGTGCGGTATCAGATGGCTCTAAATCCTTCACCTGCTCTACCCATAACGGAATAAGAACCTCTTCATGACCCTCTGGTGCGATGGATATATCCATCCGATCGAGGTCATCAATCAAGGCTGCTAGGATAGCTGACATGGGCGCACAAGCGGCTACGGAGGCATGCCGGCTCAACGCATCTGCCACTGAATTGGCTTTACCAGGAACATACGTGAGCTGCAAGTCATAATCTGCCACGAACTCCAGCCAACGCCTCTGACGAAGATTTAGGTCCTTCTGAACAAAGATGTACTTTAAACTCTGGCGGTCTGTGAAAAAGTGACACTTCACGCCATAGAGATAATGACGCCAAAGCTTCAAAGCAAACACCACCGCAGCGAACTCCAGATCATGAGTGGGGTAGTTGCGTTCGTGAACCTTCAACTGCCTCGACCCATAAGCAATAACACGGTCATCCTGCATCAGGACACAACCCAAACCAACTCCGGAAGCGTCGGTGAAAACTGAGAAGTCCAACCCTTCTGACGGAAGAGCTAAAACAGGCGCTGAACACAGACGTTGCTTCAACTCAGAAAAGCACTGTTCGCATTGATCTGACCACTCGAATCCAGCATGCTTTTGAGTTAGTCGAGTCAGGGGGGCAGCTAGAGAGGAGAAACCCTTGACGAAGCATCGGTAATAGCCAGCCAAACCAAGGAAACTGCGGATCTCGGTAGGGGTGGAAGGTCGCTTCCAGTCCATAACTGTGGAAATCTTGGCAGGATCAAGCGAAAGTCCATCTCCTGAAATGACGTGGCCTAAGAAGGCAACACGATCCAGCCAGAACTCGCATTTTGCCAACTTGACATAAAGCTGATGCTGACGAAGGGTGGAGAGAGTGAGTCTAAGATGGGTTGCATGCTCCTCGCGGGTCTTGGAGTAAACCAAGATGTCATCAATGAAAACGATAATGAACTTCTCCAGGTACTCACGGAAGACACGGTTCATCATATCCATAAATGCAGAAGGGGCGTTAGTCAACCCGAAAGACATCGCCAAAAATTCGAAATGACCATACCGAGTCCGAAAGGCCGTCCTGGGGATGTCGGAGTCCTTGATCTTCAGCTGATGGTAACCCGACCTGAGATCTATCTTGGAAAAGACTGTACTGCCTTTAAGCTGATCGAATAGATCATCCACACGCGGAAGGGGGTACTTATTCTTGATGGTCACCTTATTAAGTTCTCGATAGTCGATGCACAATCTCATGGATCCATCCTTCTTTTTCACGTAGAGTACATGGGCTCCCCAAGGTGACGAGCTAGGGCGAATGTACCCACGCTCAAGCTATTCGTCTAACTGCGATCTGAGTTCTTCTAGCTCACGCGGTGTCATACGGTAAGGAGCTTTAGATATGGGGCGCGTTCCAGGCTCTACATCAATACAAAACTCTACATCTCGATCAGGAGGCATCTCAGGCAATTCGGCGGGGAACACGTCAGGAAACTCCGAAGCAACAGGAATAGACTTGAGTTGAGGAGAGATAGCATCCGAGTGCGAAGCATAAACGAAGCAGGCAGAACATCCTTGGCTAAAAAGTCGAGTGGCGCGTACAATAGAGATTACCTTCAAGTGACTGCGGGTCTGAACATGAACGTTGTAGTCCTTGCCATCAACGCTGAGATTGGCCCTCTTCGCCACACAGTCCAGCTTTGCTCGATACGCGACCAACCAATTCATTCCCAGGATTACGCCGAACTCTGTCATATCCAAAACTATGAGATCGGCGACGACTTGCAATTCTCTAAGCAGGATCGGGCAATTGAGAACGCCTCTGGTTGAGAGATGCAGATGACCGGGTACAGAAATCTCAAAAGGAACTTCAAGTGGCGAAGTATGCCAACTATAAAGGTCCACGATGCGGCGAACAATAAAGCAGTGTGATGCACCGGAATCAAATAAGATTTGCATCCACTTATTCTTGACCCTAAAACTTCCTAAAAAGAAAAACATAAACGCATAACAAGTTTATTCGACTAAGGCAACCAGATTTAAGAATGCAAATTTTTTTAAAAAAAAAATCTACACGAAACGTACTAGAGATGACGTCGGTAGATGCGAGCGCCTCGCCCTGAGTGACAACGTTCAGCACAGCCTTGCCCTGAGCTCCGTGGATAACTTGCATAGGCTGAGCGGGGATCGGGCTCTCCTTTATGGGGCATTCGAGCATGAGGTTCCCAACCTGCCCACATTTGAAACAGGCCTTCTGCTTACGACGACAGTACTTTACCAAGTGGCCCGACCTCTTGCAGAAAGCACAGACGGAGGCAGCCGAGGCAAGCGTCATCTGAAGTTGCTGTGCAGGAGTAACCATCTTCTGCTTCTTCAGGAGGGAGCGACAGACTTGGGCGACATGGCCCACCTTATGGCAGAAGACACACCTCTTTGGGCTTGAGGCCTTGCTCCTGAGATGGAGCACCCTTGCGCTTGAGGTCAGAGGTGACGACGTTGCTAGAACCATGCTGGATTTTCTTGGCAGTACGATCCAGCTCAATAGCTTCCACCTGTAAGGCGGCATCCACCGTCTCGGCGTAGGTGGTGGCGCTATGAGCTACCACGTGCTGACGGAAGTCATGTCGAAGTCCCTTCACAAAACGACTGATCTTTATTGACTCGTTAGGCACAAACTCTGCGACAAGAAGGGAAAGGCGAGAGAACTCCTTCTCGTACTCGATCACCGTCCTGCCGGGCTGCTGGAGAGACAAGAACCTCTCAGCTAGCTTGTCTCGCTCCACGGAAGAGAGAAACTTCTCCAAGACAGCTTCTTTAAACTGCCCCCAAGTCAAGGTGACAGAATTCGGGAGACTGCGACGCTGAAGCCACCAGGTGTACGCATCCTCGGTCAGTTGGTAGGCCGCAAGGAGAACCTTCTGAGCTTCCGGAACTCCAGCATACTCGAAATGCTTCTCCATCTGGGAGAGCCATTCAGATATCACAAAGTAATCTCGATTGCCGTCGAAAGACGGCGGATTCAGCCTCTTGAATGCCAGAGTATCTGTCATTGCTACGGGCGGGGTAGTCAGGCTTGTCACGAGCGGGGGCACCAAGGTGACGGCAGGCGAGCCGACCCCAGAATCAGTTGCATGAGGGGTGGCTCCAAGGGGGGGATGTAGTGTTAGCAACTCCAGCTGTCCATGCACTGCCGGAACCAAGGGCTGGGTCAGGAGTTTGGCGATCCTCTTCCAGTCGGGTGAGACGTTCCAGAATCTGCCTCAGCAGCTGGGCAGTGGCATCTCCAGATGTTCCTCCCGCTGAAGAGGTAGCCTGCTTGCGTTGCGATCGCTTAGAAGCCATCTAGATGAAGACACAAGGAATCGAGTAAGAGAAACAGTCAAGTTAAGCATAAAGGATTTAGACTACAGGTTCTAGCATTTTAATACTGTTGAATACGTAAATCATGTAATAATTACAATATTTTCATTGGACAACTCTAGGTGATGGCCATGCAAGTGCGAATGCGACGATAAGGTCGCGTACGATAGAAAAATGATTTGAAGAATCCATGTGTGTACAATCGTCATCTGTTGCTCTCAGCTTAACACTCATGCAATGAGTTATGTCATGCATGCAATGTATTCATGCCTACAATGCATCCTTAAGAATGTTCATGAATGGATACGCATGCAATGTTACGCGCCCATATCACTTAACATGCCACGCACATGATGATTCTAATGTCAGCGCACTTGAAAATATTAAACCGCCCATACAATTTAATATTCGCAAGCGGTGTATATCATAATGGAAATTCATATGCATATAAATGTTAAGTTTGCCCATACTCCCTTAACATTTGTACGCATACTACTCATGCTTATGAGTGAGTGTGTGCGTATTTCAGCCTCGAACAACAGACAACGACAAAGTGAGTGAGGAAATGATGCATGCACGTATATTTATATAATAGATTTCAAAATATATGAAAATTTTAAAATACTTTATCTTTAGATGCTCAACCTCCTTCTGATACCAACTGTCACGACCCGTCTCGACAAGGGTCAGAGCGCGCTTCGGGCGGGCCGTGATGCCACAGGCATGGGCGGAAAGGAACCCATGCCTAGTAAGGAGGAAACAGAAATACCACACTAGTTTTGAATTTGTTACTTTGAAAAGAATTTAGTACATTTTATAAGTATGCGAAAGCCACAATGAAAGGTTAATGCTCATGCATTTTTAATAAAATCTAATGTCACACACTATGCTGAAATGATGAACATGCAATAAGTCACAATAGTAAATTGCCATAAATTAAATGATCTGATGTATCAAAACATCCTAGGAGTTGTCCACAATACACGAGAAAATGACTGACAATAACTAATACATGAAAGTAAATCCAACAGTACTGAAACAAAATACATAGAACCTGCTGATACATTATTCAAAAATAAAACCTCCAAGCAAGCTGCAGCTGAACGAAGAAAACTCAGGGAGCAGACGGCGCGGTCACGAACCCTAAGGCAAATCCAAATAGAAGGAAAATGCCTCAGAACAAGAAAATAATATAAACAAGCTATAAATTTAAGTACGTGCAGAAGTAATTCTAAAGTACCAATTAAATTCTGAAGCAAGCTAGTGAAACAGGCAAGCAACTGAAACAAGCAGAACTATCTGAAATTATTAGCCTACTCCGGAGTATAACACAAACATTATTGCAACGACATAAGCTGTATCGTTGAAATGCATATGTGTTTACAGTTGGTACACATGGTTCACTTTCAAGTTCAAGTGTAAGTCTTATTAGAATAAGAGTATTTTCTGCTTACCCTGACCATGCAATCAAGACGATGCACCATCTAAACCCTAGCTTCCAAGATTTACTTATGACAAACAGGATCTAAGTGATTCATGTTTTTCCGTGGAGGTTTCTATCATAATATGACGTACTTATGAGATATAATTCTTGCGTTACCAAATACAGTTAATAACTTAGATACAGGTATAAAGAACTAAATTTCTTAGTTTGCAAGCGAGAGGGAATTCTCCACTTGCCTTAAAGTGAAGCCAAAACTACCAGCAACAGCTAAACGGCGCAAGCAGAGTCAAAGGCTCTATTGAACCTCTCTCAAGTGTGAGGGGAGAGGAGTTACCTCGAAGGATCGGGGACTTGGCGGCGCTTGAGTGACGGAAACCCTAAATCGGAGAGGGTTTTGGAGAGGTTCCACCACTAGATCCGACGAGCGGCACCGGAAACATAAATAAATTCGGGATTAGCCGATTATATGACAAACACATGAGGGATCGACGTAATCACATTAATTGGGGCGCGGAAATTATCATAATAATTTAGGACAAATCTGAAACAATGAGATTGGAGGAGTTCCTCACCCAAGGAGACTAGATCTGGGCTTAAAAATCTGAGTAGAGGAGGTTTCAAGCAAAACCCTAGACGACCCTCTTGCAATCCACCTGCCTAATCGCAGCGGGAGAGGGATGGAGGGGCTGCTTGCACCTGGAGGAGAGGGAGAAAGAAGCTCTGTTGCTAGCTCCAGGAGGTGGAAGGACTGTCGGCCTCGAGGGAGAGAAGAGGAGCAGGAGGCGGCGCCGCTGGGATCGGGAGAGGAAGGAGGCGTCGAAAACCAGAGGGGGAGACGTCTTTGTCGGCAGGAGGAGTAGGCGTCGGCGTCGTCGCTGTGCGCGGGAGACGGGATCGGCACGGGATCGGGAGCGGCACAGGAGCGGGATTTGGCGAGGAATAGGTTGGGTCGAGGGCTGGCTGGCTGCGGCTAAAAGATAATGGGAGGGGGAATTATTTTACCTATTATTACCCTTATTATTATTATTATTATGTCTTATTTTTTTTTTTAAGGGTTGTTACAATAATAATAAAAAGTTGTCATAAATGTAAATAAAATATAAAGTACTCTATTAATCACATGAATAAACAACAACCGACAAATATATATATATTAATCCACAAGTCTCCCATTAGAGATGATCATTCAGGTATCTAATACCCATTGATCTAGTATGACCATCATGCTTTCTCTGTGCAAGAGGCTTCGTCAGTGAATCCATAATATTATCTTCAGTCGGTACTCTGCATATGCTTACATCTCCTCGATCGACAATCTCTCGTATAAGATGGAACCGCTGAAGTATGTGCTTGGAGTGCTGATGAGATCTAGGTTCCTTAGCTTGTGCAATAGCACCGTTGTTGTCACAGTAGAGAACTACGGGATCAACAATGCTAGGAATTACTTCAAACTCGCCGATGAATTTCCTAATCCATACAACCTCCTTCGCCGCATTTGCAGCAGCGTTATACTCGGCTTCCGTCGTAGAATCAGCAATTGTCTCTTGCTTGGATCTCTTCCAGCTCACAGCTCACAGCTCCTACATTTAGGCAAAATACAAAACCTGACTGAGACTTTGAATCGTCCCTATCAGTTTGGAAACTAGCATCCGTGTAACCCTTTACAACGAGCTCTTCCTCTCCACTATACACCAAGAATACATCATTTGTCCTTCTCAAGTAGTTTAGGATATTCTTGACGGCTGTCCAGTGACTATCATCGGGATCAGACTGATATCTGCTTGGCATGCTCAAAGCATAGGATACACCGGGTCGAGTACATAACATCGCATACATGATTGATCAAACTGCTGAAGCATATGGAATCAACTTCATGCGGTCCTTATCTTCCAAAGATTTAGGACACTGATCCTTAGAGAGACACACCATGAGACATGGGCAAGAATCCCTTCTTGGACTCAAGCATGCTGAACCGTTTTAACATCTTCTCAATGTATGTACTTTGGGTCAAACCCAGCAACTTCTTCGATCTATCTCTATAGATCTTAATACCAAGTATATAAGTCGCTTCACCCAAGTTTTTCATAGAAAAACAGTTTCCTAGGTTGTTCTTTACAACTTGCAGGGTCGGAATGTCATTTTCGATCAATAATATGTCATCTACAATTCTACATACAATATCAGGAAGAAAACAATGCTCCCACTAATTCTCTTATAAACACAAGACTCATCTTCGTTCTTGATGAAACCAAACTCTTTGATTTTCTCATCAAAACGTAGATTCCAACTTCGAGAAACCTGTTTCAATCCATAAATGGATCTCAGTAGCTTGCATATTTTAGTGGTTTCATTTGGAGATACAAAACCCTCGGGCTGTGTCATATACAATTCCTCAAGAAGGTTTCCATTTAGGAAAGCCGTTTTGACATTCATTTGCCAGATCTCGTAGTAATAATACGCAGCAATAACAAGCAGAATTTTGATGGACTTAACCAGAGCAACAGGGGAAAAGGTTTCATCATAGTCAACACCATGAATTTGCTTGAAACCTTTAGCCACTAATCGCTCTTTGAATGTCTGTACATTCTTATTTATGTCAGTTTTCTTCTTGAAAACCCACTTGCACCCGATGGGTCGTACCCCTTCAGGTGGTTCCACCAAGGTCCAAACTTGGTTTTCATACATGGAGTCCAATTCGGATTTCATGGCGTCAAGCCACTTCTCAGTGTCCGGTCCACTTATAGCTTCTTGTTGGTTGCAGGCTCATCATCATGATCCATGAGAAATCCATATCTCTCAGGCTCAAATCTTGGTCTACCAGATCTACGTAGGACTTGTGTTTCTTGAGCAGGCTCTCTAGCTACAACTACTTGTAGTCCTTGCTCATGTTTCAATTCAAGTTCGTTTTCAGTTTGTGGTTCTTGAACTTCTTCAAGTTCTACCTTTGCAGTCTTTTTGGATAAAAACTCTTTCTCCAAAAAGACGTCAGTTCTTGCGACAAACACTTTGCCCTCAGACGGTAGGTAGAAATAGTCTTTGGTCTCCCTGGGATACCCCACTAGATAACACTTATCCGATTTGGATTCCAGCTTGTCAGGCATTTGACGTCACACGTATGTCTCACAACCCCAAATTTTAATGAAAAACATACTAGGACGCTTCCCAGTCCACATCTCATATGATATCTTTTGAACCGTTTTTGTTGGAGCACGATTTAAAGTGAAAGCATCAGCCTCTAGAGCAAATCCCCAAAAGGAAACAGGCAAATCTGCATGACTGATCATTGACCGTATCATGTCTAACAAAGTATGATTCCTCCTCTCAGACACACCATTATGTTGTGGTGTTCTGGGCGGAGTGAGCTGTGATACAATACCACACTCTTTCAGATGATCACGAAACTCATGACTCAGATATTCGCCACCTCGATTAGATCGGAGTGCTTTTATTCATTTTCCCAGTTGGTTCTTTACTTCATTCTTAAACTTTTTGAACTTTTCAAAGGTTTCAGATTTGTTTTTCATAAGAAATACGTATCCGTATCTACTGAAATTATCAGTGAATGTAACGAAGTAGTAGAACCCACTTCTAGCCATAGAACTCATGGGTCCGCATACATCACTATGTACCACACCCAAGAGATCATCAACCCTCTCAGTACAATTAGTGAAAGGGACTTTCGTCATCTTGCCTAATAAATATGACTCGCATCTCTCAAATAATTCATAATCGAATGAGTCCAACATTTCATCTTTATGCAGCTTGGATATGCGTTTCTCATTTATATGACCTAAACGACAATGCCAAAGATACGTAGGATTCGAGTCATTAGTTTTTAGTCTTTTAGTACTTTCTATGTTATAGATTGGCTGATCTAAGTTCAAAACGTATAAGCCATTAAACAGTTGGGCTACACCATAACAAACATATTTAATAAATATAGAATAACTATTGTTCTTAATAATGAAAGTAAGTCCTCTCATGTCTAAACATAACACAGATATAATGTTTCGAGTTATGGCTAGAACAAAATAATAATTATCTAATTCTATTACAAACCCCCTGACAAAGAAAGACGATATACTCCTACGACAACGACAACAACTCCTGCTCTATTTCCAACGCGCAGTTCTACCTCTCCTTTACCCAACATTCTTCTCCTTCCCAGTTCCTGCACATTTGTACAAATGTGAGAACCGCATCTGGTATCCAATACTCAGGATGAAGGAGCAGAAAGATTTATTTCTATAACAAAAAAATACCTGAAGTGGAAGTCAGACTTCCTTTCTTCTTTTGTAGATCTTCAAGATAGAAGGGACAGTTCCTGCTCCAATGCCCTGCCTTACCACAATGGTTGCACTTACCTTCCTTCGCCAAGCCTTTGTTCTTCAGTGCTGAAGACTTGGGATCAAGATATGACTTATGTCCACTTTAGTCTTTTTGAATCCCTTGGCCTTGCCCTTGCCTTTATGCACCATCAATATGGGGCTAGCAAGCTTGACCTTCTTCATATTAATCTCAACAGTTCTTATCATGCCTAGGAACTTGGACAGTGTCTTGTCAATTTTATTCATATTGTAATTCAAGACGAACTGCTCGTAACTATCTAGCAACGATTGCAGGATTAGATCAGTGACCAACTCTTGGCTCAAAGGGAACCTCAGTCTTTCATGGTTCTCTATATACCCAATCATCTTGAGTACGTGAGTCCCTACTGGGTGTCGAGCTCCCAACTTGCACTGAAATAAAGCCCTGGATATGTCAAACCTCTCTTGGCGAGCTTGCCCTTGAAACATTTTCTTCAGGTGCTGGACCATCTCGTAACAACTCATGTTCTCATGTTGCTTCTGAAGCTCAAAGTTCATGGTCGCGAGCATAAGACATTCAATATCCAAGGAGTCATCTTCATACTTCTTGTAAGCATCTTTATCTGCACGAGGTGCAGTAGCGGCTGGCTCCTGGGGGGGGGGATCTTCTTCCAGGACATAGAGCTTACGCTCTTGCCTGAGAACAATTCTTAGGTTCCTGAACTAGTCTAGGAAATTTGTCTCATTTAGATTGTCCTTCTCAAGGATCGCTCTCAGGGATAAGGTGGAGTGAGAACCACTTGCCATCTAGGAAGCACCGGTACGGGTACAGGTACCGGGTACGATACGTATCCGGTACGACGTTATGACAAAATTTAAAAACAAGGATACGGGTACGACGGGATACGTTGTATTAAATATAATAAATATATATGTATATATATTAAAAATGCAATTATAAATTCTCAAAACAATAAAACATGAAGCATAAGCATAAATAATCAATTGAAGTACAAGTCCATAACTAATGCAATATAACATGAAGTTCTTAGACATGAAATATTCATAATCAATTCAAATTTAACGATGTTCATCACTCATTTTCTTCATCTTCCTCCGTATTGTTTGAGATTAAGGCTTCTTCAATTTTTGGCTCATCTAAAGACAAGTTGGCAATTGTAAGCATGCCAACTCCATCAAAAAGTTTTGCCCATGCATCTCCTCCTATATCCCACATTCTGCTCCTTCCTTGATTGTAGATTTCGTTTCTCCTCGATAATAGGCGAAATTACTATTCACATACACCAAATCATCACTCGTTGTGGTAGAAATTTGTTTCTTCTCAATGAGTGAATGAATGAGTATGTGCTCCAATTTCTCTCACAGCAGGACGATGAAGAAGGTTGACCTAAAAGCTTCAAAGCAATTTTTTGTAATTTAGGTGCTGAAGTTCCATAGTAACTCCACCAATCTTTGGGCAATAATGAAGCTCTGCTCTCCAAACTATCTGGCTCACTAAAAGCTTGACCAAGCCCCGTGAACCTAGATAACTCATTGATTACTATATTCCTCTCCATCACATCAGGAAAGTATCTTCTTAAGCATTTATTCCTCTCCAAAGAAATCTCCTCATCTGTATTTGGAGCAACTCTATTTGGCCCTCCATCAAGCCATTCTCGACTATAATACTACAAATAAAAGCATATAGTAAATAGATAAATAATTGTAAATATTAAATATCAAATAAGCAAAAAAATATCTTGGATTAATAGAATGAGCCATGCAATGTAGTGGTGTGCAACTTTTGGTCCATCGATCAACGAGGACATCATAAATTGCCTCATAAAGAGGGCAATGAGCTTCCATGTCCGTTAACTTTTCGTGTCTATATATTTCAATCTTCACATTTTCTATCATTGAATCCCACATGTCATATATCAAATGAAGGTTAGGTTTGTCGGTATCACAAACCCTAAGCATATCATATATGGGTCTTGTTATATCAAGGATCTTGTCCACGTCATCCCACCATTTGTCATTATAGATGATGTTTTTAATCTCTAGAGCTTTCTCAACATCATCTGCTCTATACATAGTCCATTCGGGACATCCAACCATATTAAGCAAACCCATCTTTACAAGTTTAAACCTCTTCAACATCACTATAGTGGAAGCAAATCGTGTTTCAGCAACTGCAAGTAACTTCAATGAAACAAAAGAGTTATACATGTTCAACCTGTATTGATGATTCATTGTGAAAGTCCTGATTGATTGAGCTTCATTAGCCACTTGAGTTATCCATCCGCATTGTTCTCTAACTGTTGCACAACGATCAGTATTATTGGTTGCATAAATATTTTTAATGCTATATTTAAGGTGTGCACAACACAAGGTGTCCAAAAAATATGTGGGAATCGTGCCTCCACAATTACTCCTGCTGCCTTACACACCGGTGCATTATCAGTAATAATATGTATAACATTTTCGGCTCCAACTTCATTAATAATTTCAATCATCAAATTTGCAATATAATGTCTATCCTTGTACTCTCCTGATGCATCAACTGCCTTTAAAAATAGGACCATCCTCGGAGGCCGCCATAAAATTAATCAAAGGTCTCCTTTGAGCATTTGTCCAACCATCACTAACTGAGTTGATTCCCTTTTGGGGCCAAGTATTTTAATTGGCTGAAGCATTCTAGTGATATTCGATTTTTCTTTTTGCAAAAGAGTAATTCTTAGATCATTATATCCAGGAGGAAATCCATCAAGATTATGATTAGCAGCAAATTTATATGAACTAATATAATACGGATTTCTAGCTAGATTGTTGAAACCAGTTTCCCGGTTTCAGCGTTCGAAAGGGGTTACGACTAACCCTTACTTGACCTAAGCCTTGACCCGTGACCGGTTGCTAGGAACTAAGGGACTCGGACTTGATGACAACTAGAGTCTAGGGACAGACCCCTTAAGCTTCAGCGTGGAGGTCCCACCACACACCCGGAAGCCCACTCGGAACTTCCCCTCCCAAGCCAATGCTGAGCCTGGGCACCTTGGAGGGCACTAAGAACCACCTCACTGTCAGCTGAAGGATGACAAGGGAGGGGGGGGGGGTGCTTGCTCACAAGACACACGCGAGGGGGGGGGGGGGGGTAGTGACCAACCCTTCCCAAGGTGCCCATGGGGGTCTATTTATAGACTTTCCCAAAAATGGACTGCGGATAGCCAAAATCGGACTGCGAATAGCAAAAATCCGGCTATCCGCAGTCCAACCATGACCGCAATCAACCACATGTGAGGGGGGGTGAGTGGGACTCGAAGTGCCCACTCCCCCCCTCACGTGAGGTCATACCGACCTCCCCACCCATGCCGGGCGAGTGGGAGGACCCCTCCTACTTGCCCCCAAGATGGCCGACGAGTGGGGGGTGTCCCTCCCACTCGCCCGGCGAGTGGGAGAGCTCTCCCACTCAACCGGCGAGTGGGAGGGCTTCTCCCACTCGCCGGGGTGAGTGGGAGAGATCCTCCCACTCCTCCCGCAAAGGGCCGGTGAGTGGGAGGATTTCTCCCACTCACCCAAGGGTGACTGGCGAGTGGGAGTTTCCTCCCACTTGCCCAAAGAGTGCCGGGCGAGTGGGAGGATTCCTCCCACTCGCCTGAAGGGAGTCGGGGTAGCGGGTGCTCCCCCCGCCTCTCCCGCGGCTTCTCTTTGCCTTAATCAGTTTCGCCGTCTCCACGCGGTCGTTTTGTCCGTCTCGGTCACCTTCGTTATCTTGGCCTCGTCCGGGTCGGGTCACACCGACTCGGATAATATGATGGTTGTACACAATCCCCGCTCTTTGCGAGCTTGTCCCAAGCTCGGAAAGAAAGTCCAACCCACCTATTGGACGAGTAGGTGGGACCCGTAGGGAATCTTTGGAGGGCTCCACCTGATGGCTATATATAAAACCCCTCGAAGAGGGGGGTAAGAAGAGCACCATTCCTGAGAGCCCCCCTACTCCCCCTTTCGAACAAGATGGATCCACCTCGAGATTTCAGGGCTCGCATCAAAGCTCTTGTTGGGAAGGGTCCGTCCGACGTGACAGAGCTTAAAGCTCTAATCCATGGCCCTCCGCCTTCTCCTACCCGGTCCACGGTGAGATCACCTAGGAAGAAACCCCGCCCCGAGTTGGTGAAGGAGGTTGCGTCGTCATCCTCTCATGGGGCGACCGAATTCGTCCGGGGCCTGGATATGGATTTGGTATCGATTCTCCCCTCATCTCTATTTCACCCCTACGGTCATGTATGACCATAGTGACGTGTTTCTTAATTGTCTACAGCTTCTCGCGGAGGACCTCGAAGGGGTCCGAAGAATGGTGGAGGTAACGGATGTAGATGCCCGGGTGAGTCCTGTCTCTCTCGCTCGGGAACCCGCCGCCCTCTCGATTGCTCACGACAACTCTTCTGCTGGAGGGAACCAGACTTCGACGGGTCAATCGAGCCGAAAGGAAGTCTCGGCGCCACCCCGCTCTCCTACTGCAGTCGTGGAGCCCATCGGGGACCGATCCGACGTCTTCGAGCGTCTGAGCCGTCTGGAGACCCTTACCCAGGAGCTGCGGGAGGGGAGGCTGTCTTCTGGACCCGACCCCCTCGCCCGTGTTTGCGTGCTGGAGCGTCGGGTGGAAAGATTGGAGGCTGAGCTCAACCTCCTACAGGGAGAGGTCCGACTTGCATTTGGGGGCATGACGACACCGTTCGAGGATCACTTCCGCCGGGTGGAGGCCTCCGTGCGCACCGTGGGCGAGGAGCTCTCCTCTGCCAAGGCATGCTTCGAGGTTTCCCGGTTTCAGCGTTCGAAAGGGGGTTGCGACTAACCCTTACTTGACCTAAGCCTTGACCCGTGACCGGTTGCTAGGAACTAAGGGACTCAGACTTGATGACAACTAGAGTCTAGGGACAGTCCCCTTAAGCTTCAGCGTGGAGGTCCCACCACACACCCGGAAGCCCACTCGGAACTTCCCCTCCCAAGCCAATGCTGAGCCTGGGCACCTTGGAGGGCACTAAGAACCACCTCACTGTCAGCTGAAGGATGACAAGGGAGGGGGGGGGGTGCTTGCTCACAAGACACACGCGAGGGGGGGGGGGGGTAGTGACCCACCCTTCCCAAGGTGCCCATGGGGGTCTATTTATAGACTTTCCCAAAAATGGACTGCGGATAGCCAAAATCGGACTGCGAATAGCAAAAATCCGGCTATCTGCAGTCCAACCATGACCGCAATCAACCACATGTGAGGGGGGGTGAGTGGGACTCGAAGTGCCCACTCCCCCCCTCACAGGAGGTCATACCGACCTCCCCACCCATGCCGGGCGAGTGGGAGGACCCCTCCCACTTGCCCCAAGATGGCCGGCGAGTGGGGGGTGTCCCTCCCACTCGCCCGGCAAGTGGGAGAGCTCTCCCACTCAACCGGCGAGTGGGAGGGCTTCTCCCACTCGCTCGGCGAGTGGGAGGGCTTCTCCCACTCGCCGGGGTGAGTGGGAGGGATCCTCCCACTCCTCCCGCAAAGGGCCGGTGAGTGGGAGGATTTCTCCCACTCACCCAAGGGTGACTGGCGAGTGGGAGTTTCCTCCCACTCGCCCAAAGAGTGCCGGGCGAGTGGGAGGATTCCTCCCACTCGCCTGAAGGGAGTCGGGGTAGCGAGTGCCCCCCCGCATGTCCCGCGGCTTCTCTTTGCCTTAATCAGTTTCGCCGTCTCCACGCGGTCGTTTTGTCCGTCTCGGTCACCTTCGTTATCTTGGCCTCGTCCGCGTCGGGTCACACCGACTTGGATAATATGAGGGTTGTACATAGATGAAATGGCAAACCACCGGAATAGAACATCCTAGCTATGTGGCTCCTCAACTCATCTCTAGCTTTATTTTGGAAAGTCATATCAATAGATCCACCTCTTCTTTTTTTTGCTTCCCCAACTAATTGAGAAGTTTGACTTGCATTAGGAAACGAAAATACCTTAGGAGCCGGTTTGCATTTTTCTTCTGAAGTAGAAACCACTCTTTGAAGCTCTTTTAAATACTCCTGGGTAACCTTTAGACATACCCTAATACCATTCCCAGATATTTTTAGCAAGTGGCTCTTGACCCTAGAATAAGAGCCGCTGAAATCAATCTCACAAAAATTACATTTCCATTTTTTGTTTCCGCCACCAACTTCTCTACTATGGATAAGAGATACATAATCCCAGAGAGGCGCATTATCATCCTTGTTTGCGTCATCAGAAATAAATCTACTTGTTGCTGAAGTAGAAGTTGAACCAGTGACACTAATCAGAGATTGTGATTGAGACATAATTGCTGTAATAAGAACAAGACGAAAAAAACAATAATACAGAAATTACAACAAATTTTTTTCCACAAAAGCAGAGCTCGACAAAATCAGAGTAGAACAGAAATTCTACAGAAAATACAGAAATTTGCTAAATTTTGTACAAAAAATTCAGTACAAAAAATGCTGTACAGAAATTCCTGTACAGAAAATTCTGTACAGGAATTTCTGTGCAGGAATTCCTGTACAGGAATTTCTGTACAAAAAAATTTCTGTACAGGAATTCCTGTACAGGAATTTCTGTACAGAAATTTCTGTACAATACGATGCAGAAATTACAGAAAATCAGGAATTGGAATTCCTGTACATGAATTCCTGTACAGAAATTTATGTACAGGAATTCCTGTACAATACGATGCAGAAATGCAGGAATTGTAGAAATGCCAGAAATGCAGAAAATACAGAAATGCATAAATACAAATATTTGTACAGATTTGTACAGATACGATGCAGATACGATGTAGATACAATGCAGAAGAAGAACTTACAGAGCGAGCGAACGTCTGCGGGAGAGAGCGTATGTGGGCGTATGCGGGAGCGAGAGCGTAAGCGGGGCAGAAGAGCGACAAACCTAAATTAGCGATAAAAATGCGTATCGCGCCGTACCATACGCGTACCTGTACCGGAAACGTACCCGGTACGGGTACGAGCCTATTTTTCGCGTATTCGTGCTTCGTATCTACAAGGAATTTTGCAAAGTAAAATTTTAGTACTATATTTTAAAATATATTTTTTTAATAAGGACTTTTATTAAAAGGCTCCCACTATTTTATTCAAATTGATAACCCTTGATATGAATTCAGAGAGCTTATACGAGTTACTCTCTAGTAGACAAGATCCGTATTTCACCGCCATCATAAGTCAGCTTTGGCTAATCACCCATAATGTGGCTATTTAGGTGGGCAACTTTTGCCAATTGCATCATCATGCAACTCCTGTATGGTTGGTGAATAACTCTTTATTCGCATCCATCATATGAAGCATGTCAAACCTATGCCTCTAGGTACTCAACCTTTGATGTCACTTAATTAAGATAGACCCGATGTCGACAATGAAATATCACAATTATCCGCTCGTACCCTTACCAAGATAGATTAATGCACCTTGCTTTGGCAAGCCCACACTTCATCGATCGAGGCAGGAAGAGTGTCATCTATCGGAAAACATCCTTATACTTAATATTGGATAAGGAATTTTATGACAAACGATTAACATTTAATCATGATTAACATTTAACCATTCTGCACATTCACAAAATAAAATTACAACATTCACAATCCAAATACATCACAAATGTGCACAAAATAAAATCATCAACACTTTGATAAAAGGCTAAATCTGAATATTTAGAACACTTCTAAATCTCCAGATTTACATGCATTGGACCTATGAATAACAACTCCACTTATGCAGTAAACAAACTCGTCTCTCACTGTCAGATTCAAAATCTAAGACATTTGGTTTCACAAGCCATTTAGAGGGATGGTTACTGCAAAGGAGAAACAATTCTGAAACAATGAAATCGCAACGTAATCACATGCGTTCCTGACGGGGTTCCAAGGGGCCGCGCCCCTAGCGGGGTCTTAGGGGTAGAGCCCCTAACGGGGTCCAAGGTGCAACGCCCCTGGCGGTAGTCTCGCTGAGCGATTAGTGAGCGGGGTCAAGGGGCAGAGCCCTTGTAATGTGCGGGGCAGAGCCCCGATCAATTTTTGAAAACACACCACCAGAAACCTTGCAAAAATACATCAAAATTGATGCTCCAGGAAAAAATCTGGGCATTTAGAACACTTCTAAATTTCCAGATTTACACGCACGGGGTCGCAACCAAGCTCTGATACCACTGTTGGGTTTTCTACACACCATAGTGTGAAAACACATCGCATTTGCGCAGCGGAATATACAAACAAGAACAACCCTAAACAGTTAAAAGATCTTGTGATTTCATGAATCTAGAAATAGGAGAAGCAAAACTTTCCGATATACCTAAAGGGATTGAGTCAATAATCAATCGAGGTGCTCCACAACGAAATCCCGAGGACAAACGTCGAGTTTCGAACACAGAAAAGGATCTGCGCCTCTATAGAAGTCCACACGAGTGAAGAACCCTAGCTTCTTGCCGAACAAGAACTAGGCCGGAGAAGAAAAGCCCTCTACGTTTCCCACGGACTGCTAGATCCGTCAAAGGGAAAGGCGGCGGCGGCGACTACGGGTTGCGGAAGACCGTGGTCGGTCGGAACGCTTCCGTCGGCTTGCGGAACACTTCCGTTCTCTGAAAATCGCAAAAGGAGAGATCACACATTGGGCATAAAATCGTGTCATATTTATACCCCAGGCGAGAAAGAAGATATCTGCACACCCGAGATTAATATTGAAGTAAACACAGAATTCGTCGAAATGAATAAAATTCGTCGAGACAATTCAGAGATTCGTAGAGTATACCTGATTCGTCGAGACCATTCGACGAATTGATTCGACGAAGATATCCAATTCGTCGAGACATGTCGACGAATTAATATATTTCGTCGAGACCATTCGATGAACTATTTCGTCAAATAGATCTAATTCGTCGAGACCATTCGACGGAGATATCCAATTCGTCGAGACATTTCGACGAATTGATATATTTCGTCGAGATCATTCGATGAACTAATTCTTCAAGTGGATTTAATTCGTCGAGTCCATTCGACGAATCCTTTCGACGAACTGAGGTAAGTTTCGTCGAGACATTCTCGACGACTCGTTTTGAAAATTTGTCAACATGCTCCATACAATATTCACAATACCTGTGGAGCATTCAGTCGACTCGACCCAACTTGAATAAGTCGTAGGATTGGTCATTCACTCATATTATGAGTCAGACCAACACTATCCTTCCTCCACTTCTCCAAACACTCTTGTGTGTGACCCCAAAGGCTCATATCGCGTTGACAGTGAAACTAAATGCTTGACCACTTCCAAATCACCTTGGAAACACCAACACTTTAGTCCCACATCTCTCGTAGGAGATTGTTGTTGTTGAAGCCAGGAAAATCCTGACTCCAAAATTCGGATCAATGCAGCCGGATGTTACTTGTCCAGCAGTCCGGCTAGAAGGTTAAACTGACGACGACGAAGAGGGCTCGGAAAAAGAACAATAGGACCCCAGGCGCTGCGGCAGAGAGGTCCCACCACGTACCCAGAAGCTCAGAAGAGACTTCCCCTCCAAGACCAAGAATGGCCGAGCAGGGTACGAGGAAAGCACCGACTTGGCTAGTACCGGGAGTGACTACCAAGGATGACGGGTCCGAGAATTTGAATGTGGGGGTTTCAAAAGCTCAAGTTCAGGTGCCAATCCAAGTATCCCTGGGGTCCTATTTATAGGAAATCCAAAGAGAGGGGAGAGTCTTTTATACCCCACCCAACTCGGCAACTCGGCGACATTGAGGCGACCTCGCCTGAAAAGGGGCGAGCATCACCTATGGTCGCCCACCTTTTGGCGAGTATCAGGGCTACTCGCGCGAGTCCACCCATACTCGCCCATGCCTTCTTCCGCTCCTGCTGGCTGAGCTGTCTTGCGCCTTGGACTGCTGACCTCTGTGTTGACCCTTTGACCTTGACTTCTGCCTACGTGGCTTTTAGCGGGCCCACCCTCGGAGAATGAGGGTTGTACACAATCCCCGCTCTTTGCGAGTAACGTAGTTGCTCGGAAAGAATCATCCAACCTTCATTCGACGATTTGTCCTTCTGGCGAGTACTGATCTATAGTCGGTATCTCGCTGGCCAACGCCCTGGCCCTATATATAGAGGGGGAGGGGTCTCTGATGGCAAGACTTTTTAAATCTCGCTTCAAGATGTCGCGTAATCATGCTGGGGAAGCTGCTGTTGATATAGCCGATCTTATGGGTTTGCTGCCGCCTGCTCGGGTGCCTGCTCGCGTGGACGCCGAGCTTGACGACTTCCTTGCCTCCAGGAAGAGGAAGCGTCTTGATAAGAAAAGGAAGAAGAAAGAGAAAAAGAGGAGGACGACTACTCTGGAGGATGTCGCCGATCCTCCCGTCGACCAACGTCAGCAATTGCTTGACGACCTGGGTCTTTCTCGCGAGGGCGACTCGCCTGCAACTGATCCTCCCGCACCGAATGTCGCTCCGGAGGCGAGTACGACCGGGGCCTCGGCTCAGGATCAACCTGATGTCGCTCCTACGTGAGGCGAGAGCTACCTACTCGCCACCTCTTGGGTTACCTTGCTAATTTGATCTATGCTGGCAAGGTTCTGACGCTCTTTCTGATACTCGCAGATTCGCCGATTGTAAATGCTCAGGAGGAGCCTTTGGACGTGCCGCGTTTGCGATCATCTTCGATGATCTCGCCTGGGGCTGGAGAAGGGTCGCGTGGTAGTCGCTCGGTCTGGATCCTTCATAGCTCCGCGCTGGAGAAGCGGCCTTCAAGCGAGCAAAGGGCTCCTTCGGCGAGCAACGCGCCACCACCGCCACCGCCTTCACAACAATTGGAGCTGGCGAGCAGCTCGCAGCTGCCCGCTGAAAGGCTTCCGCCTCCTCCTTTCCCTCCTCCTGCTGACATCCAAGGCGATCCGCGTCCTTCGTCTTCTACTGCTCCCTCAACCCACTTGGGAGAATCCTCGCGCCGAGGCGGGGTTGGGGGTACTTCGCCTCAATGGGGGGAGGGCGACCAGTGGATGGTCGCGGTCGGGGGGACGCTCCTCGCGGCAAGGATCAAACCGGCGGGACTCACTCCAATCGGCGAGGTGCTGGGCATCATAGCATCTCCCCTCACCGAGGAAGGAGCTCCCCTTCTCGGCGATCTTGCAGCCCTCCTTCGGCTCGAGGAACGATACTCGCCGACCTGGTAATCTTGACTGTCTGCTTTTGCTGAATTCTTTGGCGACTCACCTATGATGCTCGCTACTAAAGTCTTCTGCCCCTTTGTCTTCTTTACAGCTCGCGCTCAGACTCACGTGGGAGCTTTGATAGATGGAGTCGGGCTTCCTTCTCGCGAGTACCAGGAGAGGGCTACTCACGCCATCTTGGATCTGGAGGAAAAGATAGAGCCCCTGGCGATCAGCGAGCCTCATCGTCGTTTGACTGACATGGAGTCGCGGGTTGAGCGCTTGGCGGCCCTCGAGCCTCATCGCCGCTTGACCGAGCTGGAGGTGCGAGTATCCCGGCTGGAAGAGTTTGATACTCGGCTGGCTGGGGCGGAATCTCGCCTTCATTCTGTCAACGACTTGGAGCGCCGGGTCGCCAGGTTGGAGCATCGTCAGCAGCTTCACCACGACGAGCTCGTTGGGATGCGTGCGAGCATGGGCTCGGTCGGCCGCTTGGCGAGGATTGAAGATCAGCTGCGGCAGGGCGAGGATGCGATGACTCTGGCCTTCGAGCACTTCATGAAAGCTCGCAGCATGGGCTGGGTCGGGCGACATCCGCAACCTCCTGAAGCCCAGGCGAATCTCCAGGGTCCTCCTTAGATGCTGCCTTTTCTTTTTCATTGTAGTCGCTTGGTCGTCATTTTGGCGAATGTTTGTAATTTGAACAATTTTATATAAGTAATTTTATTGGGCGAGTATTTGAATCTCGCCCTTCATTCTTTACTTGTTGTGATGTCTGGATTCTTGTATCTTCTTTTTTGCGGTCTTCTTGCGAGTAGTAGCTGAATGTCGCGTCTGTTTGGCGAGCTCCCTTGTATTATGATGCAGGTACTCGTGCGCTGAGTGTTTGATGATTCGAAGTGCACCGCCGCTTTTAGCGACTTTCCTTTCTGCTCGTTACCTCTTACTCGTACTCGCGGCGGCGTACGCGACAAGCCAAGTATCTCCGACTACTATAAATAGGGGGTGTGTGTACGTATTTATTACGCTTTCTGGCGATCTTCTTGTATTCCTACCGAGTATCATTCGATTTGCTCCCTTTCTCGCCTCTTTGATACTCGCTTCTTTTCTTCTCTTCTTTCTGAATGGCTGATGAGGCGGCTATTCGGCGTGTGAGCCATGCCAAGAATTTTGCGGCGACATCTTTCAAGAAGCCGATTACTCGGCCGCAGGATTTGAAGGAGTTCTCGGCCAAGTACATGTCGCCAGGCTTCCTCGCGAGGATGAGCGCCTGAACACTTTCTCGCCCACCGAGATAGTGTTCCCTATTCGCCACTTCGAGGCCGGCTTGCGTCTACCGTTGTGGACAGAATTCTGCCAGATTCTACGCTACTTCGGGATAGTCCCTGCGCAGATCAACCCGAACGGAGTGGCGATGCGCCGATGATCGTCGGGTTCCTTTGCTTCCTGCGAGAAGAGAGGATCGCCTTCGATCTCTCCGTCTTCCGGCGAGTATTTCACTTCAACGCCACGGGCGAGGGCGTTGTCTTCTTGTGCAGTCACGTCTGCACGCTGGCTGGTACGGCGAACAAGAATCAATGCTGGGGCGAGCGACTAGTCGTCATCAAAGGCGACTTCCAGATCATCCCGACCTCATCCTTCCAGCCGGCGGAAAGCGCCTTCGTCGTTCCTTACCTGGAGGAGAGTAGGGAGAAGCTACTCGACTGCTTCCGGAATCGCCGCTTGAATGTGGTCTTCTGGAGGAAGCGAGTAGACGAACTTACCGAGGTGTTCCCGGGAGAAGGTGATCTTCTGAGCGAGTATTTGGTTATACTCGCCTCTTTATCTTTTACTAGCGACTAACCTTCCTGTGTCCGGTCTTGTTTTGCAGCTACTCGCCTTTTGCTGAGCGAGCCCCTTCCGATGGCGAAGAAGGCGGGGGCTTCTACCCCGATCGACTTGTCGCCTGGTGGAGATGAACAGGAGGTCGCCGGCGATGATGACCCTTCTAGGAAGCGGAAGGGCAAGGCTAAGTCCAGGGAGCCTGCGACGAGAAAGAAGAAAGAGGTCGCCAAGAGGGACCTAAAGGCGAAGGCGAACCCTTCGGAGGTCGGCGAGCCTTACATTCACCCTCTCTACAACGAGGTTTGCCGCAGCGAGGAAGCATATGGTCTCCCTCTAGTGTCCTGGGCCGAGCGCGCCCACGAAGTGATCTTGAGCACCAACCTTCCCGCCTGGTCGGAAGATTGGGAAGATAGCGGCGAGGCGTTCGACGTCATGTTCGCCTTGTATGGTCGCGCAGATGCCGAGGCCCTGCAAGATTGTCGGCCGAGTATCTGGCGAACCAGAGCTCTCGAGCTTACCTGCGAGCTGCCGAGCTCGGCCATGCAACGTCGAGGCGGCTGCTGGAATATGGGCAGATGATCAAGGTGCAAGCCCAGAAGCTTATCGCCATGGGGCAAGAAGCCGCCAAGTGGAAGGAGCATGAGGTACTCGCTCGTCCCCTTTCCGGCTTCTGGGATACTCGCCTTTTGCGCCGAACAATTCGCTAATCGTTGTCTTCATATCTTTTCAGGCTGCCGAGATCGAGGTGGCGAAGAAGGTATCCCAGCTCGAGAAGGAGCTGGAGGATACTCGGCAGGCCTTGGAGGCTGCCCAAGTCCGCATTGTCGTGCTGGAAACTCGGCCTGCCGAGCAACAACCTTCGGAGGAGGGCCCCTCCAGGGTCGGCAAGCAAATTAGGATACATGGCGACGAGATGCCGCACATCCGCCGAGAGATCGTGCGGGCAACCGAGAAGGTCGTCCTGAGCAGGTTGAAAGCTGAAGGTTTCTTGAAGCCGGGGGCGATGGACCTGACCGTGGTGGACCTCATCCCGACGCTACTCGCCGAGGAGTCCACTTCCCCGAGGCGAGATCTGCCCTCGTCTTCCAGCGAGTCCGAAGATGATAATTCAGAGGATGAGGATGACGGCGACGAGGATGTCGACGTAGATGGCGAGGATGATGGCGATGATGCTGCCTAGTCGCCGGTCTCTTGTTGATAGCTGTATATCATTTTTGAAGATGTAATTATCAAAGTAATGAAATGTAGATTTTTGTGCTCGCCTGATGTTTATTATTCTCGCTTTCTTGTTTGCATACCGAGTAGTCCTTTAGGCTTGCGACGAGATTGAGTGCTCGCTAGGCTCCTAGGCACGGGCGAGATTGAGTGCTGCGGTCGACGATCATACCTTACTCGCACCCGCATACTCGCACCACATACTCGCACATGTATAGTCGCACACGTGTACTCGCCATTTTCAAGATAAACCTTGTTGGATTCAATCTGTGGAGGGTCTTCGGAGAGGGTCCTGAGGGACAAATGCTCATAAAGCTCTCTTTTGTACCTGATGAAAGACTGCCAGGACTCTTGTAATAATAATGGACTTCAGGATGAGAAAAGTAGAGAATGACCATCGGGCTGGTCCTAGGGGACTCAACATCCCGAGGTTTCCATCCTACCATGACGTTGATGTTGGTGAAGAGATCGACAAGTAGGGACTGACAGTCGGGGAGGTCCAAAGACACCATCCCGAGGTCTCCATCCTACCGTGATGTTGATGCTGGTGAAGAGATCGACAAGTAGGGACTGACAGTCAGGGAGGTCCAATGACACACCATCCCGAGGTCTCCATCCTACTGTGATGTTGATGCTGTTTCGACGAACTTCCTCCTGACAAACTCAACAATCAGAGGGGTTTAAACACACCAACTCGAATGATTGGACAAGGTCATCAGAAACAAAACGCTATGTCGCGAGCCTTTTACTCTTTGAGGGTTTGCGACGCCTTTATTCAAGGGTCCCCTAAGAGGTTAAGTCGATCATCCTTTCGTCGAGTCGGGGGCGTCACGACTTCTTCCTGATAATCTCTCCAGTCGGATGAGAGATGCGGTCGGAGGGAACCGCGACCAACGTGCAAGGGGGGAGCTGATCTCGACCGTCAATGCAGAGGCTTGGTCTTAGGGGAACGCACTGCCGAGGCACCATCCCATCATCCGTTCTGGATCTTACGAGAATCAAGTCGGAGGCCCGTTTCCCAACCTGACGCGGAGGTTGGCTTCACCTGCTTTCCTTGTCTTCTTTTTTAAAATATTTGTTGCTGTGAAAGGAGTGAGAATCTCCCGCCATCCCATGTTTCAGGGCGGTGAGGAATTTATTTATAAATAATCAATTTACAGGAGAGGGATGTACATGTCCCTGCTTAGGGATAAAACATTTTCAGGTCATCGCCGCTCCAGGTATTCCTCAATAGCTCCCCTTCGTGATTTTGCAGGCGATATCCTCCTGTTGTAAGTGATTCATGAACGATGAAAGGTCCCTCCCAATTTGGGTTGAGCTTTCCGACGACTGCTGATCTTCCTGCCGCGTCCACTTTCTTTAGGACTAGATCACCTGCTTGGAAATGCTTGAGGCGAACGTGTTTGTCGAAGTGCTTCGCTATTCGACGCTTGATCTCCTCCTGCCGAGTTGAGGCTAAGTCTCGGAGTTCTTCGATGTAGTCGAGGGATATCTTCTGAGCTTCCTCATTCTCTAGACGTCATTCTTCGTCTCCGTCTCCAGCTGCGATCACCCTCGGACTTCTGACCTCGAACTCTACTGGAATGAGAGCTTCGAACCCGTGAGAGAGCTTGAACGAGGTTTCCCCTGTGGCTGAGCTAGGAGTGGTTCTCAAAGCCCACAACACTGAGGGGAGCTGTTCCGCCCAATTACCTCTTAGGTTCTCGACTTTCTTCTTCAGCAGGTTTATGATCAGTTTGTTGGCAGCCTCCACTTGTCCGTTGCTCCTTGGATGCTGTACTGACGCATACCGAAGATCAGTTCCGAGCTGTCTGCAAAAATCTTCCAGCTCCAAGCTGGCGAATTGAGGACCGTTGTCGGTGACGATGGCGAGGGGGATTCCGAATCTGCAGACAATCTCTCCTCAGATGAAGTTCTTCATGACTTGAGAGGTGGTCTTGGCCAGAGCTTTGGCCTCGATCCACTTGGAGAAATAGTCGATCATGACGAGAACGAACTTTCTCTGGCCACTAGCTGCGGGAAGGGGACCTATCAGATCCATTCCCCAGATAGCGAACGGCCACGAGGCGGTGATTGAGCGAAGTTGCTGGGACGACTGCAACTGAAGGGGGGCAAATAACTGGCATTTCTGACACTTCTTTGAAAAGACCTCCGCGTCCTTCCGGATAGTAGGCCAGAAGTAACCATGCCTCAGGATTCTCTGTTCTAAAGTGCGAGTCCCGGAATGACTTCCGCACTCTCCCGAGTGGATTTCTTCCAACACTCGAGGTACTTTGTCTTCAAAGACACATCTAGCCAGGGGGCCCGAGATGGTCTTGCGATATAGCTCCCCGTCCTGCAATAAATAATACGCTGCCTTGTATTGAAACTTCCTTTGATCCCCATCATCCGCAGGAAGCTGTCTGGTATTCAGGAATGCCACGAACGGATCCACCCAGGAGGGGCGTTGCTCGATCTCCATCATTTCTGCTTCCTCGATGGATGGTCAGAACAACTCGGTGACGGTCCCTCCAGTCCTTGGCCCATACTTGCCAGACGATCTGCTGCCGAGGTCTCCTCTCTCGGTACGTGCTCGACGAAGAAGGATTGAAAGCCTCCAATCAATCCTTTCACCTTGACAAGTTACTTTTGCAGAATGGTGTCGCGCGCTTCGAACTCTCCCCGAATCTGCGACGCGACCACCATTGAATCAGTAAAGACTCTGATATCTTGGATGTCCAGCTCCTTTGCGAGACGCAAGCCTGCTATTATGGCCTCGTACTCCGCCTGATTATTTGTGACGGGGAAGAGAATCTCGACTGCTTGTTCGATCCTAGTTCCCTGTGGGCTGACAAGAACGATGCCCACTCCCACGGAGCTCTTGCCCGAGGCTCCGTCGACGAACATCTTCCAAGGGATGGGAGTAGAAGCCTCCTCTCCCGGCTCTGCCTCTACCGAGAAGTCGGCTAAGAAGTTTGCTACCGCCTGCGCTTTGATCGCCACCCGGGGCGAGAAGGAAATGTCGAACTCACTGAGTTCTACCGACCATTTCGCCAGCCTTCCAGAATGCTCCACCCCTTCGAGAATACTTCAGAGGGGATGATCAGTCACGACCCGGATGGAGTGAGCTTGGAAGTAAGGCCGGAGCTTCTGCGCCGACACCACTAAGGCGAAGGCAAGCTTCTCCAAGATTGGATACTTCAGCTCTGCCTTCTTGAGCACCTGGCTAACATAGTAAATGAGGAGCTGCTTCTTTCCTTCTTCTCGGACCAGCACCGAACTTACTGCTTCCACTCCTACTCCCAAGTAGATGAGTAGGTCTTCGCCTTCTTTCGGGCTCTGCAGGAGAGGTGTCTTAGTCAACTGCTCCTTCAGCCTACCGAACGCCTTCTCGCATTCGTTGGACCATGCGAAGTCCTCGCTCTTCCGGAGCGTCTTGAAAAATGGAGAGCACTTCTCTCCTGCCTTGGACAGGAAGCGGCTAAGACCCGCCAACCTTCCTGTCAGCCTTTGGACTTCTTCCACTGTCTTCGGCGAGGTCATCTCCAGGATCGCCTTAACCTTGTCAGGGTTCGGCTCCACTCCTACCGGGGTGATGAGATGCCTTAGAAACTTTCACCTTCCAGCTCCGAACACGCACTTTGTCGGATTGAGCCTCATCTTGAACTTCCTCAGCGTCGCGAAGGTCTCCACCAGATCAGCCACATGCTCCTGGACGCCCTTGCTTTTGACCAAGATGTCGTCCACGTATACCTCCAGATTCCTCCCCTTCTGTTCTTCAAAAACGCGGTCCATCATCCGCTGGTAGGTTGCTCCTGTATTCTTTAGCCCAAATGGCATCATCTTGTAGCTGTAGCAGCCATCGCCAGTGATGAAGGAAACATCACGACAATCGGGGGGATACATCCGGATCTGATGGTATCCTGAAAACGCATCAAGGAAGCCCATTACAGAAAAACCGACGACTGAATCAACCAGCGCGTCGATTCGAGGCAAGGGATAACAATCCTTCAGACAACTTTTATTCAATAACGAAAAGTCTACACACATCCTCCAGCTGCCCCTAGCTTTTTTCACCATTACAACATTCGAGACCCCGCCTGGGTACTGGATCTCTGACACAAAGCCTGCATCTAGCAGCTTCTTTACCTCCTCCCGGATAGGAACGGCTAACATGATGACACTTGAACTTTTTTTTTCTGGCGGACGGGCTTGACTGCGGGGTCAAGGTTGAGATGGTGGCAGGCCACCTCAGGATCAATCCCGGGCATCTCGGCGGCATTCCAAGCAAAGATGTCGACGTTCTCTTGTAGGCACGTCGCCATCTCCATCTTCTTGCTGACCTTCAGCGATCCTCCAATCATCAGCAACCCAGGTACTCCTGCTGCGGAGAGTACCTCGATTTCTTCAACCTCTTCGAACGCTTCCAACCGGGCCATGCCTCCTGTCACCCTCTCGAACTCTTCCGCGTCAGCCATCCAGCTGATAGTGCTGACCGAGCTAAGGTAGCACTCGCAGGCGGCTCTTGGATTGCTCCTGATCCTCACCTGAACATCCCTTGGCTGTACTTGAGGCACTGATGGTAGGAGGATGGAACGATCTTGAAGGTATTGAGAAGCGGCCTTCCAAAGATGGTCTTGTAGCAACTCGGGGCGTCGACGATGACGAAACGGCACTGGAGAGGGGTGCCACCGAGAGTTACAAGGAGATCTACTCCTCCTTCCACCTCTTTCTTCTCTCCGGAGAAGCCAAAGAGGGGACCATCCGGCGCCCGGACTCTTGCTGCTCCGACGCCCAGCCCGTCGAACGTCTCCTTGAAGACGACGTTCACGGAACTACTGTTATCGATCAGAATCCGATCAACGATGAAGTCCTCCATTGCAGCTTGGATCACGAGGGCATCATGGAAGTGATTCTCATTCCCTAGCATGTCCTCCTCTGAGAAGGTGATCTCCTCCAACCGGGGCGGTGCCTGCGAAGTCGAAGCGACACTCCTTCGATAAATTTGATGGAGACTCCCCTTGCGGGAAGCTCCCAGCCCTGCTCCCCCGTGGATCACTCCAACTCCTCTGCCTCCCTGGACGAGGTCTCCCCGACCTCCATGGTCGACGCGGTCTTCGTTCCTCCTTCGACCGACGGCTTGGACTGCCGGCGGCTCGACAGGGGCTTCAATCCTCCGCTGCTCTCCTGCTTCCCCTGCTGCCAACCTTCTACGAGCTTCCCAAAAATCCGGGCAAGCCATCGTCCCATGCCCCTCCACCTGATGGAGGTCACAATAGAGGGGGATCTCCTCTGCCAGCGGCCTTCTCTGCTGTCGGTTCTTCCGACCTTGCCGATTGCCGCGCCGGGCAACCGCCATTGCTTCCTCCCTTCTTCTTTCCTGACGCCTCTCTGGCCGATCGCGACGTCCTCTTTCCGGTGATCTCCTTCCCCGATCCCGACGCTGAGGTCCTCTTGCCAGCCTCCAAGGTGGCCGGTTGACGGGAACCTGATAGCGCCTCTCCTCTTCCCGACGCTCTGGGGCCACGATGAGCCTCCTCTCATCGTTTCTCCTTGGCCCTTCCTTCCTGGACTCCTCTCTCCTTCTTTCTTCTCTGCTCCTTCCTTCCGGCTTCCGCTTCTCTGCCCTCCTGGGCTCTTCTTTCTTCTTCCTCTCGGGGGTCCTCTCCTCTTCCTCCTCCTCATCCTCCTTGGTCACTCGGGTGAGCCTGGCTAGGAAGCCGCGGTTGGAAGCCTCACCCTGGACGAACTTGTTGGCCCTCTCGATGAGGTTGTCATAGGAATAAGGAGGATTCCTGCCGAGCTCCAACTTGAAGAGACCTTCGCGAAGGCCGAACGTTAGGGCCAGCTGCAAGGTGGGACCATCCACCTCCTGGATGTCCAACACCTCCTGGATGTCCAACACCTCCTCCTGGAAATGATCGATATAATGCCCCAACGTTTCCTTCGCTCCTTGCACCGGATGGAAGAGGGCCGTAGCCTCCTTCTTCATCTTCTTGGCCGTGGCGAACCGCATCGTCAACCCCCGGCACAAGTCCTCCAAGCAGTAGATAGAACCTGCTGGCAACTGGTGGAACTAGTCCCTGGCCTTCCCCCGGAAGGTGATCGCGAACAGCCTACACTTGAAGGCATCAGACATGGTTCGGATGGAGGCTACATCCTCGAACCACTGGATGTGTCAGATAGGGTCATCCCTCCCCGAGTAGTAATTCATCGCGGGATCTCTGAACCCCTCAGCACTGGCGCGGCAACGATCTCCTCACAGAACGGGCTCCTCCCACCAATCTGGCGACGATCCTCTGCTTGGCGAGTATCACCCCCATACTCGCTGAATTGGCGAGTACCGAAGTATCTCGCCTGCTCCTCCTGCTCGCGGAATCGGATTCCGCCTGCTCCCTGCGAGACCTGCGGGTAGAACTGCGACCTCCTTGGTCTCTCCATCTCCTCCTCATGCTCCTTCCCTGCTCGCCGAGGGTGAGCACCTTCTTCGGTCAGAATCGGACGATGGGGCGAGGTCGCCGTTCCTTCCGCGCGAGGTTGGAGAGCTGCTCGTATGGACCCCTCCATTCGCCGCGCGAATTCCTCAAAGATCACAAACTCGCCACCGCCGGCCAAGTTCAGGTGCCAATCCAAGTACCCCTGGGGTCCTATTTATAGGAAAACCAAAGGGGGGGGGGGGGGGGGGGTCTTTTATACCCCACCAACTCGGCAACTCGGCGACATTGAGGCGACCTCGCCTGAAAAGGGGCGAGTATCACCTATGGTCGCCCACCTTTTGGCGAGTATCAGGGCTACTCGCGCGAGTCCACCCATACTCGCCTAGGCCTTCTTCCGCTCCTGCTGGCTGAGCTGTCTTGTGCCTTGGACTGCTGACCTCTGTGTTGACCCTTTGACATTGACTTCTACCTACGTGGCTTTGAGCGGGCCCACCCTCGGAAAATGAGGGTTGTACAGTTGTAATCCCTCTATATATACTATAGAAGGGAGTTTAATTGTATTGAAGATATATACCTTTTTTATTCCAACATGGTATCAATGTGAGGACTACTCTTGCTCTAGAGGAATCTAAAGAGTATCGTGCTCACATGACTCAGACATCTGCGCATAGCAACCACGGATCTATTGATCTTGAGTGATTTGTATGAGAATGACACGACACGCTTGAGTGGGATGCTTCACTGCAAGCTCTTGCCTCGCTGCAGGGTCTCTCACATGTAATTGAAAGCCTTGTTGCAAGATTTCACACAAGCCGTCTAACTGTGAGCTCTTGAATAGTTTCTCCTTAAGGTGTCGCTGCGAGATCCTGTGCAAGAATAGGCGTCGCGCCTTGTTGCATGCTTTTCACCAACGCAGACCACGACACGTCTGTTCTAGAAGCGGCGGGTTGCGATCTCCCGCACAACAAAGCCTGATTGCGAGTTCTCTCCCAATTGCGCCTATCCCACTCTGCTCTCGAGTAGGCGTTGATCTAGCACTAGTCGTCGGATAGCCAAGTCCAAATTTTTTCGCACCTCCTAGTTCTTTCCATATATTCTTCTGGCAATGAATTAATTCGTCCAAAACCAATGCACCGATGCTTTCTCAACTTTGTTGGACTCTTTTCTTTTAATCTTTCTCGTGATATGCGAATGCTTTCTTCTGACTGACATTTTTTCTACAACTTTCTCAGTATTGTGGTATCTCTTCCTTGAGTGGAGTGCTCGTGTTATAAAGGGAACATCTGAGCCCACTGTTGTCACCACCATGACTGCACGTGCACCTTTTCATGGTGCCTCCAAAAAAGCTTGGCATGACGTCGAAGTTAACCAGGGCTGATTGGAGCGCCTCCTCCTTCCATGTGTGGTCTCAACCAAAGAGGTGTCATCTTAGGGATTCTTCGCCCGACCTTACGTCTCCCGCTTATGTTGATTGAGATGCGAGTGATGCCTTAGTTCACCCTTGGCTAGCCAATATCTTATCAGATGAAGGCTTGCCAATCATTCAACACGATGACAGATCAAAGCTGCTCGGCACCACCCGGTAGGCCTTTACTCCAAAGGAGCAAAAACCTCTTAGATCTACACTCTCTACTCAGACTTATTTTCTTGTCATACTTTCTTCTTTGATGCTACATATCAGAAAGTGCGGTCGTTGGGTGCTTAATTTCTTCAACATCGTCCATTATCCGCTATCATTGCAGAACATCAATGTCACTTTGAAGAGCTTCTAGTAGGTTATCTCTAATGAACTCTTGAGTTCTGTGAGATGATCTACCAACAAATTTTTGAAGAACTCACTGTCCCGTATTTGGTTCCGCTGCTGCTCGACTTTCCCTTTTGACTCATTTTTCTGAGTCGTCCTTCATCCATTACTACCCCTCCGAAGAGTTTTACTCATGCTGTAAGGAGGAGGGGGTCGTAGATGTTGTGGGCGTACTGGGGACCGCAGATATCGTCGCCCAATTTGTTCTCATTGTGGTAAAATTAGTCGTTTTGTTGACCGATGCTTCGCTAAGCATCCTCACCTCTGCCCCCAACTCATGTTGGAGTTGCTGACTCAGATAGGTCCTCACCATTACTCTCTACCGCATCATCTGACACATGACGATGTTCTCTCAGGCTGATATTCAAGCTCTAATTGTTGTATCAAGGAGCTCGACAATTGTATGCTCGAAAAAAACTAACCGATGATGAATCAGTGATATGTAGATAACACACCGAAGTCCGGAACAGAATCTAGCAGCAGTTGACACGACTCTCACCGAATAACTCAAAGTGATCTAGATAAAATCTCATGTCCACGTGCCAATAGCTAAAGACCTCGAGACTCGACAAACCATTAAACGTTGGGGCGACTCTACAGAACCTATACTCGAGACTCTCCTTAAAACGACGTTCATCATAGAAACTCTTCCTACGATAATCGGGTCGTGTTGAAGGGTTAACACGACCTCTATGTGTGACGGGTCGGGGACGAGGATAATCATAATAGTATGGTGATCTTCCCGAAGGAGCTCTATGGGCTTGAACATGGGTGGACTCTGGTTCCTCAAATAGAGGATTAGAGTATCAATTGCTACTATGATATGACATGAGTGAAACATTTATGTCTTAGTCCCACGTATTCTAAACTAAGCCCGTACCTGGACTCTGATACCAATCTGACACATGATGGCCCGATGAAGTCTAGGCTCCGTTCATTTGGAAAGAATTCAGAGGTGGGAATTCAAGTCAATTCCAATGCTGTTGTTCGGTTGAAGACATGAATTTTGTCACAGGAATTGAAATTAATAATTCTGTTGTTCGGCTGCATGTCAGAATTCAATGGATGGAATTGAAAACACAAACACAACTAGTGGGGAGGAATTCTAATGTATCTATGCTTCTATACTACTCGAGAAAAAAAAAATAATGCCTTCACGGACCAACATTATTTTAGAACAAGTGATGAATGAAGAAAATAGTTCTAAGTTCTCTAATATAGGTGAAATAACTAAACTCTTAACCAGATGAAACATGTCCCTCAATATCTGTAATTTAAAAACCGCAATCAAATGATAAATTTGAATCTTCATATTAAGAACAAAAAATAATAACAACAAATTTGAAAAACGAAACAGATGTGAAAGATAAATGGGATTCCAAAGTTTAATAACATAAACCCAAACTAACAGCATCATGTTATTGAATACAAAAGCTGAATTCATGAAATTCATACAAAAATGTTGGGACAAGCCAGATAATTATGGTGACAACAATGACTACTCCCTTGATTGAAAACTATATATCTCAAAATTGATCAAGTAAGGATGTGTCTTAACTCTTAACTATATATCCCTTGATTGATCACTAAGAAGCTGTTCTGCCAGCTGAATACAAGAAAACAGAACGAATATATTTCAAGAATTTGGTAACACTATAACAATTCCATTACACAGACCAAATTGGTTGTTTTTCAAACAATTAACCAAAAATGATATTAACTTAAATCAATAAAGCCAAAACAACTGAATTCATGAAATCAATAAACAGCAGCACATAAGAATAACACCACCGGAATTGGCTCCGTTTGTAAGGCTCCGTTTGTTTTGAATTCCAATCGCCTTCCAATTGCCAGAGAAGAAGCTTGTAGGGTTTGATGCTAGCAGCGAAAGCTTGGGAGGGAAGGAGAAATGAAGAAATGCATATTGCCTTCCGGTCACCGGAGAAGAAGAGCCCAGCCGCTGGAGAAGAAGCTTATAGGGTTTGATGCTAGCAGCGAAAGCTTGGGAGGGAAGGAGAAACGAAGAAAGGCATATCGCCTTCCCGTCACCGAAGAAGAAGAGCCGTCGGATGAAACCCGTTGCGAAAGTCTTCTTCCTCGGTCGCGAGAACGGAATGAGGGAGGCTCGGAATCACGAATCAAGAGGTCGCTAGGTCGGAATTGTGGGGTGAGGAATTTAAGTTAAACTGAATTCCCACGGAATCGGATTGAATTCCAATTCCCACAAAAATATAGGCAGCCGAACAACGGAATTGGAATTGGAATTGGAAATTCCAATTCCAATTTCTTTCTCCAATTCCGCCCAAACGAACGAGGCCTAATGGTGTTTTCTAAATGCAGACAGAAATCCGACGACTTAACTTGCCATAATAATTTTATAAAAGTTATGCTAAATAAACCACAATGATGAAGCTCTTACAAAGGAAAACAAGAGAAGTTGTATAGGTGCAAGAGGGTGTGTAATTAAATTGTACAAGTAAATATGAACATACAATGTTTCAAAAGCTTGGTAACAAAGATTACAAATGGATATACCTCAAGTAGAGAACTATCACGAAATACAACACAATGAATGACAACCAACTTGAAGACTTACACAAAGAGTAGAGGGTTTCACGGGTATTTCGGAAATCGTCAATGGCTGGATAGAGAGCAAAGGCCTGAATGAGGGCCCTGGGGAAGCTTGAAAAGCTGGAGCTGGACTGCAACTGGGCTGGATGACTGTGGACTGCAGTGGGCAGGGTTCAATGGGCTGCTCTAAGAAGCGGGATGGCTGGGAAACAGTAGAGGGATGATGTATGTGCTTCCTGGTGTTGATTTCCAAAACTAGATAAGTGTTCTTGAGGCTTGGAAATGTGGGGGCAGTGATTTCAGTTTGCTGGGGAGGATCTGCAGCAACTGGGAATGCATTGGGAGGCTCCTGGACAGAAGCAGGTGATTCCCGGGGATGGCATGAGGTTTCCCTGGTAGTTGGAGTAGAGATGGAGGGGATCTGAGCGGTGGGAGTGAGGTTGGGACTGCTGCAAGGAGGCTGGCAGCACACAGGGCAGCGAATGGAATGGAATGGGGCACTCCTGGTCGGCCACAATTGCTGTGATTTGTTGTGGCCGGCTGCAAGGATGAAGTGTGGGGCTCAGTTGGTGAGGAATGGGGCTGGTTGTGGGGAGTTCTGTCCGGCTGCTGATAGGAGGGTGCAGGGGAGGTGGTTCCATGTGAGATTGAGGGGTAGTGGGCTGACTGTTGTGGAGGAGGTGTAATGGAGGAAATTTAGCAGGAGATCCTAAATTTTAGGAGTGGGATAGTGTGGGTAATGAGAGAGGTAGTTAAGGTAGTTATGAAGTGGTGGGGTGGTGGCTGACCGGAGGTGGTCTCCGGTAGTGGTGGTTGCCGGAAGTGTTTTCTGGCAATCGCCGGAAAACAGAAAACGAATGAAACTTGGAGGGTGATGGTGGGGGTTCTTCGGAGGTGGCTGGGTAATGTTTCCGGTGATCGTCGGAAACTGAAAATCGAGGGGATTTGGAGATGGGAAGGGGCTGTTTTGGAGGTATATTTTTATGAATACGGAAGAGGGCGGCGGACGAGGAGACTAGGACACGACTCTTATGTCGACATTGGAACCGAGGCGATAACGACACGGATCCCAATACGATGAGGGACGTTTGCCACTAGAGCGCACGAGCTTAGCGCACCCATCAACTTTTTATTTTATTATCGTATTTATATTTCGGGCGGTGGGTTATTTATCGTTTGCCCATGCATGTCGCGGAACTAGGTCCTATATAAGCCTATGCATGTATCTCATTTGGACGATTTTGGAGTAAGATTACTTTTGGGGAAGCCCTAGGGGATGAAATTCTTCTCTCTTCTTCTTCCTCCTTCTCGACCAACAACCGCCCTAATGTTCTTTTATTATAAATAGATGAGTAAGGGGGCTGTTTTAGGGGATTGCAGATTTTGGAGAGTTCATTTTCGAAATTCGGCGATCACCCCATGGTGCCGACTCCGTGGAACCATTGGTGACGACTCCTAGGCCTCCTCTCACTCCCAAAAGGTAACCCTAACCCTAAGCCACCTTCCTTCATCCTCACAACACGCTACAGTCACTCCCACAACCTCCAACAGCCGCCGCCCCCTTCCTTGGCTGCAGTCCAGCAGCCCCCCCTTCCCCCACTGTTTTCTCCAACCAGCAGCCGCCCTCCCCCTAGTTTTCTCTTGTCCATCCACCGCCACCCTTCGCTCTTCCTATCTCACTTCCCTCCGGCCTCCCTACAACCTCCTCGGCCACAGTGGCTCCTCCCTCTCCATGTTTTCCCTTCCGCCAGCCCACCAAAATCTCCCACAGCCACTGCCACTCCACTCCCCTCCCCTCTCCCCTTGCAAACCGACGCCTCCACCTCACCAAAACAGCCTTTCCTAGCCCGATCCAGTCCCCGCACAGCAATAGTCCACCGCGGATCGCCGTCAAATCGCCTCACATCACGTGATCTCCATTGTCTTGGACAACACCCTTACTTGGTGAGACATTCATTGTATGAGATTATTATTTTCAGCATTTTAATACCGCTTGGATTTCATATTTTGCTTGGATAAATTGTTTGTGGAAGAACGCCCTAGTTCGCTTGTGATTTGCAGGTGGGATTTATTTACCGCTTGTTTTGCTTTGGCCCTCCGAGCGGAGGAAAGCCATTATTCACTAACTAAAAAAATATTATTTCTCGTTCTAAAATATTATTGCGTGGGCTGATTCTCTTATTACTCGTGTTTATTCGTTGCCTTAATATTCACTTGCATCGCATATAGAGTAGAGTCGGTGCGTCTAGTCTTTATTTCCACACCGATAGTCGTAGATTCGTGCACCCCGTACCCTACCCTACATCAATTGGTATCAGAGCCCAAGGTTTGGGTCACGTTCATGCATCGTAGTGGTAGGGCTTATAGATCCCCAATGACTAACCCGAAAGTAACCGAGGAATGAACAAATAGCTCAAATTCGGGCGCTACACTTGCTGAATTTCAGAGACTTATCCTCGACCGTTTCGATGCCATGGGCACTCAGTTTCAGGGTTTCCGCCGTGACCTCACAAAGATGAATACCCGGTTAGGGCATCTAGAAAATCTGAGTGACACGCCCTCTCAAGAAGGGGAACCACGTGAGGATGAACCTCGAATTCCTCGTCCGGGGCCACGCATTCCTCCTCCTCGGGATCCGCGCCAGAGGGATGTTCAGCCACCTCCTGAGCGACACCCTTGTGATGCTCCCCGTCGGAGTCCCGCCCATGATCACCGACAAGACCTTGATTATGATAGGTACCCACCTCAGCGCGACAGAACCCGAGCAGTCCCTCAGGATCATAGAGATCGCGCACCTCAACACACCCGCCGTGATTTGGACCGTGATGATTATTTTGACCCCGGTCGTAGAGAGCGTGGACCCCCGCCCGCTCGGCGCGATTACGCCCGTGAGGAGTATTATGAGGACTATCTAGAACCGCACAGAGGGGGTTACCAGCATGAATATGACGTCACCAGACACATTCGCAGTGACGCCCCTTCATTCGATGGCCGCTTGGATTCTAAAGCTTTTAACGATTGGCTCCTTGGCATGCACTATTATTTTGAGTGATATGACATGAACGACGAGCACTGTGCCCGCTTCGCCAATATGAAGTTGGTCAGGCAGGCCAAGGTGTTTTGGATTTGCGTAGAGAGAGCTCTAGAAAAGGATGACTATTATCCTATCACCCGATGGGATGATATGAAATAGAGGCTGAAAGACAAATATCTTCATGTCTTCTACAGAGACCAGCTGCTTGATCAGTTACATAAGACATGGAACACTTACCGTCGCTGATTATATGGCTCGCTTCGACGAGCTTGTCGTTAGGAATGACATCTCGGAGGAATCCATTGCCACATCCTCTCGTTTCAAGGTCTGAGATTCGGAGAGTTGATTCCCCTTCGCCTCGAGACTATTGATCAGATATTTCAGCTCGCACTAGAGTTCGAGCAGTATCTCCGCTCGTGCAGTACGAAGCAGTTCCCCTCTCGTTCTGATACCTCGACGTATAGGAAACCCGCTCCACCGCAGACTTCCGCGATTGCGCCCCCACGTGCACCAGTGGACACGAAGGGCAAGGCCGTCACCATTGATGACCAACAATCTGGGGGTATTCAGTGTTTTAGATGTTTCGACAGAGAACACGTGGCGGCACAGTGCCCCACGCGAAACCTGCTAATTGAGGATAATGAGCCGGGTTTAGAAGGAGAAGAGGATCTACTGAGGAAATTACAACCACTGTTGAGGAAGGATGAGAGAGTGATGCTGAGCGATCCTTAGAGATGGGAGTGATTAGGCGTCTCCTACACACCCCACGTGTAGATGAGGATTGGCGTCACACTACCATATTTTACATGTATTTTCCTAGTGCAGGCGGGTCCCTGCAGGCTAGCCATCGTCAGTGGTAGTTACGTGGATATTGTGGCCCAAAAGGGTCGTTATCGTATGCAGGTGAAGGTCGAGCCTCACCCTCACCCTTATCGCGTTATTTTCGTAGATAAGACAACGATTCAGGTTACCCAGCGGTGTCTTGTACCGATCAGCATCGCTTCCTTCGAGAATCGGGTTTGGTGCGATGTCATTTCCATGGATGCCGCCCATGTTTTGCTAGGCCGCCCTTGGCTATTTGATCGCGACGTCACGTGTTTCAGTCGCTCGAACACGTGTCTTTTATGATAAGGGACGAAAGATCACGTTGTCGTCTACCCAACCCAAGGAGAAATCCAAGGGTCGGATTGAGCCTTCCGTGAGCACGAGTTCTTCGAGACCCCTTCATATCTTGTGGCGAGGCGAGTTCCTGCGAGATAGCATTGAGGCCGACATGATCTATGTTGTAGTGGCCACCATGGCTTCTGAGTGCCCTCCTGACCACCACCCAGCGGTGCGTCCCCTTTTAGATGAGTTTGCAGAGATCATGCCCGACGAGCACCCTGACGAGTTGCCACCCCCACGCGACATTCAACACGCCATTGACCTGATCCCGGGGGCTTCTCTCCCGAATCCGCCCCACTACCGCATGCATCCTAATGAGCACGCTGAGCTCAAGAGGCAGGTTGATGAGCTTCTTCAGAACCAATTCATTCGAGAGAGCTTGAGTCCGTGTGCGATCCCCTCCCTTCTTACCCCTAAGAAGGACGGTAGTTGGCGTATGTACATCGATAGTAGAGTCATCAATAAGATTACTGTCAAGTATCGTTTCCCCATCCCACAACTCAATGATTTATTGGACATTATGTCCGGTGCCCAGATCTTTTCCCAGATCGATCTTCATAGTGGGTACCACCAGATCCGAGTTCGCGAGGGTGACGAATGGAAGACAATTTTTAAGACCAAGGACGTATTGTATGAGTTGTTTGTCATGCCATTTGGGCTATCGAACGCCCCGAGCACTTTCATGAGAGCATGACACGGGTCTTACGGCCCTACATGGGCAAATTTCTGGTTGTATACTTTGATGATATCCTGATCTATAGCCAGACCTAGGCTGACCACCTCGACCATTTGAGGCTTCTTTTTGGCGTCCTCCCCTGGGAGAAATTATTCGTGAACTTGAAGAAGTGTTCTTTCCTTTCGAAGTCAGTTCATTTCCTAGGGTTTATTGTGTCTTCCACTGGAGTATCTGTTGACCCCGAGACGGTCCAATCCATCAGAGATTGGCCCATACCGACGAATATCCACGAGGCCTGCAGCTTCCACGGACTTGCCACCTTCTATAGGAGGTTTGTCCAAGGGTTCAGCACGATCATGGCCCCATTCACGAGCCTCCGGAAGGGTGACTTTTAGTGGACTGCCGCGGCCACTAGAGCATTTGAGGAGATCAAGGAGAGATTGACGACGACCCCTATTTTGAGACTTCCTGATTTTAGTCGCGCATTTGAGGTCGTGTGTGATGCGTCTGGTGTCGGTATTGGAGGCGTGTTGAGCCAAGAGGGACACCCAGCTTCTTACTTTAGTGAGAAACTGAATAAAGCAAAGCAAAAATACTCGAATTACGATCGGGAATTTTATGCTATCGTCCAGTCTCTACGCTATTGGAGACACTATCTCCTGCCCCGGGAGTTTGTGCTTTACTCTGATCATCAGACGTTACGATATTTAGACTCACAGCGCAAGTTAGGACATCGACACGCCAGGTGGGTTGAGTACCTCCAAGATTTTCATTATGTCCTCAAACACCGAGCGGGTGTTGAGAACAAGCCCGCTGACGCATTGAGTCGTCGCGTCTCTCTATTGTAGACCATGAGGTCGCAAGTGGAGGGACTCGAGAGAGTGATCATGGACTATCCGACATGCCCTGATTTTGGCGATATCTACACCCCCTTGTCCATAGATCCTCCTACCCAGACGAGGGATTCTAGATCTTTGATGGATATTTGTACCGGGGCTCTTTCCTGTGCATACCCAGACTTCCTACCGTGATTATCTGATTTGGGAGTTACATGCTGGCGGGGCCGCAGGGCACTTCGGGAGAGATAAATCGATAACTATTGTCGAAGATCGCTTCTCTATTGGCCAAGCCTTAAGAGGGATGTGGCACGCATTGTCCGTCATTGCCGCATCTGCCAGACGACTAAGGGCACTAAACAGAACACGAGATTGTGCACGCTGCTACCTGTTCCGCACCTCCCTTGGGAGGACATCAACATGGACTTCGTGTTTGGACTTCCCTGCACTTTCAGGAAGCACGACTCCATCTTTGTGGTAGTCGATCGATTCTCAAAAATGGCTCACTTCATAGCTTGCCGCAAGACGGCGGACGCGTCACATGTTGCATTCATTTTTATTAGAGACGTCTTCAGGTTGCATGGGTTACCTAGTTCGATCGTGTCAGATCGGGATGGCGATTTATGAGTTATTTCTGGAAAACCTTGTGGCATAAGACCGGCACTACCCTCAAATTGTCTTTGGCCTATCACTCCCAGACTGATGGGCAGACCAAGGTAGTGAATCGTAGTTTAGGGAACCTATTGAGGTGTTTAGTGGGCGAGCACATAGCGAGTTGGGACTCCGTCCTACCCATCGCGGAATTTGCTTACAATAGTTTCGTCAATAGGTCTACTGGGTTGAGTCCATTCAGTGTAGTTTCAGGTTACGAACCTAGGAAACATATTGTCCTCATCCCCATCCCATTAGAGTCACGCTTTAGCGAGTCTGCTGAGTCATTTGCACGTCATTTGCATAAGTTGTATGAGTCGGTTCGCCGACGAATCATTACGAGCAATGAATATTATAAAACCATGCAGATATGCGCAAACGAGAATAGGTATTCCAGGAAGGTGAACAGGTCTTGGTCCGAATCCGCACTGAGAGGCTCCCTCCGGGGCTTGCCAAAAAGCTAAACGCCAAGCGAATGGGCCCCTACTCGATCTTAAGTCATATCGGGACGAACGCCTATAAGCTCGATATCCCTACAAGTATGGGCTTTCACCCGGTTTTTAATGCTAAGGATCTGACACCATACTATGAACCTCATGAGTATGTGGACCCATGTAGTGGGGACTCCTACCTATCCATACCTCCGCGCCCATCACCTTGCTTTCTGCATACTTCACCTACTCCTGACACCCGCCCACCTGAGGATTCTTCTTCTATGGTTTCACCCACGGCACCCCCGATCTCACCGGGATCCACCACTCATGAGCGGAGCGATGAGAGCATTACTGAGATCATATCTCACAAGCACGTTACTACTGCAGAGGGCCCTCAATGTCGTTGCTTAGTACATTGGAAGGGCCGCCCGCACCATGATGACACTTGGATACTACCAGCAGAGCTGGACCGACTCGCCCCTGGACTTCGACTTCAGTATAACCGTCTCTATTCATCGGATATGAAGGCTTTTCAGTCGGGGGGAGTTGATGGGGACCCATCAGAGCATGCACCTGCAGGGGTTCTCCGCAAGGCGGGACCCACGTTCGTGTACTCGCGCAGAAGGACTTGATCGGATCGTCGATCCGACCCCGCAGATGCGACCGGATCCGCGTTCCAACATTTTTTCATATATCATATTGCTACGTTTGCTTTTTATTTTGATGTAATCGGGCCACCCTATCCCCGGCCAATCACAGTCGTTGATGGTGAGATGCCCTAATGTTCTTTTATTATAAATAGATGTGTAGGGGCTATTTTAGGGGATTGCAGATTTTGGAGAGTTCATTCCCGAAATACGGCGATCACCCCACGGTGCCGATTCCGTGGAACCCTAGGTGACGACTCCTAAGCCTCCTCCCACTCCCCAAAGGTAACCCTAACCCTAAGCCACCTTCCTCCATCCTCACAACACCCTACAGCCACCCCCACAACCTCCAACAGCCACCGCCCCCCTTCCTTGGCTGCAATCCAGCAGCCGCCCCCCTTCCCCCACCTGTTTTCTCCAACCAGCAGCTGCCCTCCCCAGTTTTCTCTTGTCCAGCCACCACCGCCCCTCCCTCTTCCTATATCTCCCTTCCCGCCGGCCTCCCTACAGCCTCCTCAGCCACCGTCGCCCTTCCCTCTCCCTGTTTTCCCTTCCGCCAGCCCACCAAAATTCCCCCACAGCTACCGCCGCCACTCCCCTCCCCTCTCCCCTTGCAAACCGACACCTCCACCTCACCAAAACAGCCTTTCCTAGCCCGATCCAGTCCCCACACAACAATAGTCCACCACAGATCGCCGTCAAATCGCCTCGCATCACGGGATCTCCATTGCCTTCGACAACACCCTTACTTGGTGGGACATTCATTGTATGAGATTATTATTTTCAGCATTTTAATACCACTTGGATTTCATATTTTGCTTGGATAAATTGTTTGCGGAAGAATGCCCTAGTTCGCTTGTGATTTGCAGGTGGGATTTATTCGCCGTGTGTTTTGCTTTGGCCCTCCGACCGGAGGAAAGCCGTTACTTCTCACTAACTAAAAAAATATTATTTCTCGTTCTAAATATTATTGCATGGGCTGATTGTCTTATTGCTCGTGTTGATTTGTTGCCTTTATATTCACTTGCATCGCATATAGAGTAGAGTCGGTGCGTCTAGTCTTTATTCCACACCGATAGTCGTAGACTTGTGCACCCCGTACCCTACCCTACATCAGGAAGGGACGGAGATGTTGGCCGGCGGAAAGGAGTATTGCGGGCAGGTCCAAGCTTCACACCTACGGGTTCCGGCTTCAGCACCGGATGATCAAAAGCAAGGCTTCTGTGCTTCAACTTTCAATCCCTTCCAATTGAACCCTCTATCCCTATTTATAGACTATGGGGTCATCATGGACTGATTCTCCGATCACGATGACACTCAAAATACATGAAATAAAAATTCAAAAAAATAACTAAAAATCTTGGATCGTCGGTCCACATAAAGATGGATAACTCCAATCATCGTGTAAACCGTTGTGTGCTGTGATTCCCATCCTTTTTTTTTCAAAAAAATTATCTTCATAATGTACGTCTCTCCTATTTCTGCAAGCTACATTACTTTAATTTCTGCAAGCTAACATTACTTTAAGTTGTGAAAATAGGCTAAATTTTTTTTCATATGTTTTTCAGAAGTGTATTTTTCTCGGTTAACATCCAATATATATAACTAAAAATGTAGAGGTTAATTGACGATGAAGTGGAAAAGGTCAAAGGCTTCCCTATGGATACAATTGCTCCATTTCGGGAAAGGTTAAAAATACTTGGACGGATAGCTAATGTTGAGGATCTCCCTCTAAGTGCAGCAGAGCGGAAGCTTATGAATGCATATAATGAGAAGCCAGTCCTTTCTCGGCCACAGCATGACTTCTATTTGGTAAGTTTATCAAAGAATCTATGTATTAGTTCTTTTTATAGTTTTAAAGTTTCCTGGCTGATATGCTTTCTGAATATTAACAGAACATATTTCGTTTTATGAATTTGCCTTAGAAATACAGGAATTGTCAATGAGTATTTTATGTCATGGAACTATCACCATATCCTTGTTTGTTCGGATTTTGAATGTACCAAACTTGTACCATAGAGCTTAATACCGAAACATTAGGTTTTTCTACTAGATTCTTCTTTTCCTATTATAAATGGAAAATCAAGCTAATGGATGCATTTGGCATTCTATGCTAAAATGAAATATTTTAAGCGCGCATCTGTGACTCGGAGAGGTTGCCGATGCTGGACTGGGAGGAGCCGCACACGGCTGCGACTGGGAAAGGTCGCAGACGCAGATGCTGGAGAAGACGCGGACGTTGGAAGTTCGCGGGAATTCGCATACGCTTGACGCTTTATGCATGACGCTTTACGCTTGACGAGAGGTCGCAGATGCTGGGCTGGGAGCTCACTGATCGCTGCTTGGTGAGCTCACTGATCACTGGACTGAGCTCGCTGTTCGGCGATGAGATGACTGAGACAGCCAGTCGACACCTTATAAAAAGTGGAGTAGCGGAGCTTGATGAGGGTTGAAGTCGTGAGGCTGGAAGGTGAGGTTACTAAAGCTGTTTGGAAGTCGCTGCAAGGGAGCATGAATGTGTCAGTAGTTCACGAGATCGGGTGAGAAGAATCTTGCGAGTGCGTTGGAGAAGGTTGTGATTTTTGACAAGGAGTTCACTTTCTCTCGTGTAAGGCTGAAATGTTCACGCGAAACCGGAGAGGTTTGGCCGAGGCCCAGAAAAATTATGCGAGATGAGTAGTCGAGAGAGAGCAACGACAAAATTTGTCGTATGAGAATTTGAAAAATACAATAATAATTATTCCAAAATTACTAACTTCTTAGATAGGAACATCCCTCCTTGTACATTTGAAAATGTGAAATTAAATACATAAAAGTGGAAAATATACACAGCTCTTTTTTTTTTACAAATGGGCTTTAACATGTTTTCCAAAATTCAAATTGAATTTTCCTATCAATAAAGAACAATTTTGCAAAAAGAGAGCCGATTTTTTAAATGACAATGGACAAAGAACTAATGAAAGAAAGCAAACTCTACCTGAACTTGGAATTTATTCTTTATTTATTCTTAATTCGTTTTAAGTTCATTCTTAGTTCGTTTTTAGTTCATTTTTAAATCATTTTTAGTTCGTTCTTTGTTTATGTTGCGGATTCACGTTGGGGTGTTACATACCAACACCGCACACGAGCCCGCAATGAATGATTCCCGCAAAATTTGTCTTTTTCATGTTGCGTCATTTATTTGCGCGAGTGGGTTAGTTTTGGACCTCATTGTGTTAAGTCTGAGGGGGCATTTTGGGTAAAAAGGGACAATATGGAGTTTGCCCATCAGTTATATGGTGGAGGTGTTGGGGTGTTTTGGGATTATGCAAGAATTAATATAACTTTTCCTCTCTCTCTTCCTCTTATTCAACCGAACCCGTCGCCTGACCTAGTCCCTCGCAAGCCACACGCCTAGCCCAGCGCCGGAGAACTCCGCTCCTTCCTCTCCGCCGGCCACCCTCCATTGTCGAGATGGGTTCTCCTGGGTCAAAGAAGGGGAACTCCAACTTCCTCCAGGATTTTTACGTCTCCCGACAACGCCTGAGATCGCAAACGGGGATCCCTATCAACTTGGTATCAAAGCTACCACCCTTCATCGACATTACGCCGTTCTCCTCCACCGACGACCGGGCAGATTGACCCTCTACCGCGCCAGCCCTGCCGCCTCTTCCACGATAGCAGTCTGCGCTCCTAGCTTCCGCCAATCGACTGAGCTCCTGTCAGCCGACCGAGCTCTTGTCAACCAACCGAACGCCTGCACAAGCGGATCTGACTACCCGCAACAACGTTAGGCTCCTGCCAACCCCACGCCACTCCCCTCCCCTCTTTCCAGTTGTTCCTCTCATGGATGAGGGAGGTCCGACCTTGTCGCAATTCTTGGAATCCTTTCAAAAAATGATGACGATTCAAAACAACGCCATCGTTGAAGCCCCGTTCCGAAGGCATCCCCACACAGCCCAGAGTTCACACTGCTCCGTTCCGAAGACAGCGGCGTTCCCCGCTATGTGAAGATGGACTTTCCCCTCTTCGATGGACGCGAGGACCCCTTAACTTGGCTAACGTGCTGCAAGCAACTTTTTGCCAACTAGCGCACCCGGAGGAGTAGATCAATGCTTCCTCCTTTCACTTCATGGGCTCAACTCAACTATGGTTTTCCCAGCTGACTGGGAGAAACCTCACTTGACCTCTATTGCAACCTTCGCTTCAGGTCTCCTCTTCGCAGTAACCCCATTGGAGACCTCATTTCTCCTCCATCAGACAGGCTCCATTGACGATTATTTGGAGCAGTTCCAGGTGCTGCTCGCTCGGACACCATCCATTCCACTGGCACATCAGGTGCCCATCTTCACGGAGGGCCTCCATGAGCGTCTCCATCTGGATGTGGAGTTCCAAAATCCAACCGTCCTTACTACAACCATGAGCCTCACACGTGTTTGCGAGAGGCTTATTTTGATGGATCACACACCTCAGACGTCGTAGCGGTGACGGTCCTTCTCGGTCACTGCTCTCCCGGCCCAGTTCAGCAGTACACCCAGTAAGGGTAAGGAGGGTGACCGCCCGACCGCGATCTGCCGCCTGCCGACCCAAGAGATGGACTAGGTTGAGGACCCCTCCGAAGGGGAGGGGGATGATCTGGGGGAACCCTCTCTCTCTCTCTACATGCTATTGTTGGGTCCCACGTGGGGGAGCCTATTCAGATGCGGATTCTGGTGGTCGGCCAGACGTTGTTCGCTCATATGGACTCAAGCAACACTTAACTTCATCGGCGAGCACACTGCGAGCCGTCTTCTGCTCTTCGTGACTCCCCGGAGCTGCCTCAGCTTCCCCGTGGCCAACGACAGTGAGATGGCTTGCTCGGGCATTTGTTGAGCTGTTTCGATTGTTGTGGAGGAGATAATTCGCACGTGGATTTCTTGGTGATCGCTCTTTGGGGCTTTGAGGACGTTTTGGGGGTTCGGTGGTTGCTCACTTTGGGGTCGTTGCTTTGGGATTTTGACCACTTCACGATGACTTGGAGTCGTGGCTCTCACCAGACGGAATGTCATGGTTGCTCCGCGGCCAATTCGCGGCGATCATTTTTAGTACTGGCAAACGACACGGTGCACTCCGACCTTAACGCTCTTTTGCAGGAGTTCAATGACACCATGGCTGCTCCCACGTGCCTTCCTCCATCTCGACGACATGATCACCACATCTGCCTCCTATCGAACACGACCCATGCGGTTTTCCGCCCCTACCGCTATCCATTCCTGGAGAAGGATGATATTGGAAGGCAGTGTACCGCCATGCTACAACAAGGCCTCATATGTCATAGTGTCTCCCCTTTCTCGTCTCCGGTTATCTTGGTCCATAAAAAGGATAGCACGCAGAGGTTCTGTGCGGACTATCGCTCGCTGAACGCGCAGACGGTGAAAGATAAATTTCCTATCCCATTTGTGGAGGAATTACTCAATGAGTTGCATGGCGACCGCTACTTCTCCAAGCTCGACTTATGCTTGGGGTACTACCAGGTGCGCATGGCCGCTCCCTACGTGGAAAAGACCGATTTCCGCACCCACCATGACCACTTTGAGTTCCTCGTGATGCCCTTTGGGTTCACCAACGCGCCGTCCACCTTCCAAGCTCTCATGAATGAGGTATTCGCATTCCATAACCTTTTGTGTCGTTGTGCCCTTGTGTTCTTTGACGACATTCTTGTGTACATCAAGACATGAGCATCACACCTTGCCCACTTACGCACCATTTTTTAGCTCATTCGCAACCATAAGCTGTTCTTGAAGCAGGCCAAATGTTCTTTTGGCACCGACGGGGTCGCCTACTTGGGGGCACATCGTTGACAACACCGGAGTCTCTGCCGACCCCACCAAAATCCAGGGGGTGACCGATTGGCCCGCTCTCCAATCCCTCCGCGGCTTTCTGGGTATCACAGGCAACTACCGACGCTTCATTCAGGGGTACAACGTGATTGCAACACCTTTGCTATCCTTATTGAAGCGACACACATTCTCTTGGGGAGACACCGCTACGGTCGCCTTCAGGGCCCTTCAGCAAGCGTTGGTGACCGCATTGGTGCTTCATCTGTCGGACTTCACCCAGGCATTTCAGTTGGAGTGTGATGCCTTAGGCCAAGGGAGTGGAGTCGTCCTTCAGCAGGGGGGACACCCCATTGCCTATTTTAGCCAGAAGACAACAATTCATCACTAGAAACTTTCTGCTTACGAGCAGGAGTTGAATGTCTTGTCTAAGGCCGTCCAGCACTGACGACCGTACTTATGAGGCCGGACATTCCTGATTCATACCGATCACTTCAGTCTGAAGTACCTCGAGCAGCGGCTCAACACGACACCGCAACAGCGATGGGTTAGCAAGCCGATGCTCTCTCGCGCCTCGGCCTACAGGCGGCACTCTCTTCACCCTATCCCAGCCCATGTCAACTATTTCCACTCGTCTTCGACAGGAGGTGCATGATTCCCCAACCCTCCTAGAGCTCTTCCACATCATACAGGAGGAGAGACTTCCCTCTTGTTGGGCTGTCAGAGATGATCTCATACTTTACAAGGACAGATTCTTCCTACCGGCGACTTCCACCCTAATTTCATCCATTCTTGCCGGTACTCATGACATGACTCATGAAGGGGTCCACAAGACCCTTCAACGCATTCAGGGGGGAATTCTTTTGGCACGACTTCAAACGTAGCATGCAAGATTTCATTACCGCATGTTCTGTATGCACCGTAGCAAGGCGGATCATCTCCTCCCAGCGGGCCTTCTTCAGCCTCATTTGGTGCCAACACAGATATGAGTGGATATCTCTCTGGACTTCGTAGAGGGTTTGCTACCCCCTGGGGACTGTCCATCCTTTTCGTGGTGGTGGATTGGTTCTCCAAAGGGGCCCACTTCATCGCCATGAGCCGTCCCATTACCGCAGAGGGGGCGCTCATATCTTCTTCCATCAGGTGTTCCAACTACATGGTCTCCCCGAGAGTATTGTATTCTGGCAGGAGTTGTTCGCATTGTGCGACATCAAGCTCGCCCTTTCCTCGGCCTATTACCCGTAGTCGGATGGACAGTCGACAGACCGAGGTGGTCAATCGGACCGTCGAGATGTACCTTCTTTGTATCACCGTGGATTGCCCTAAGGATTGGGCACATTGGCTCCCGTGGGCGGAGTACTGTTATAATACATCCTATCACACCGCCCTCCAGAACACTCCTTTCCGTCTTATCTACGACCGGGATCCCCCTCGCTTACTCACCTATGATGCCAGATCGGCGAGCTCTACAGTCGTGGACAACGAATTACAGACACACGACCAGATTCTCAGCCTCACCTGTGACCGTCTTCTCCAGGCACATGTCGGGCCCACCGCGAGCTCTTCTTTGCACCTAGGGATTGGGTATGGATGAAATGCAACCTTACCGCCAGATCTCTGTCTCCAGGATTCCATACCACAAGTTGCGCCCAAATTCTATGGGTCATATGAGGTTTTGCAGCGCATCGGCGACGCGACATTCCACCTCCAGCTCCCACCGGAAGCACAGATTCACATCGCCCTCCATGTCTCGCAGATGAAGTGGTTCATTGGATCCCACCCCCTCCTCCTCCTCGAAACCCTTGGTCCCTACCACCGCAGTTGCAGGACAAGCTTGATGTCGACGAGGGCCTAGATGTTGCGGATCCACGTTGGGGCGTTACATACCAACGTCGTGCATGAACCCACAAGGAATTATTCCCGCAAAATTTGTCTTTTTCATGTTACGTCATTTATTTGCGGGAGCGGGTTAATTTTGGACCTTATTGTGTTAAGCCTAGTGAGGGGGCTTTTTTGAGGCAAAGGGACAATTTGGGGTTTTGCTTGTGCCCACCGGTTATATGGTGGAGATTTTGGGGTGTTTTGGGATTATGCAAGAATTAATATAACTTTTCCTCTCTCTCTTCTCTCTCTCTTCCTCCTATTCGACCGAACCCCTCGCCTTCCCTAATCTTTCGCAAGCCGCCCGCCCGTTCCTGTGCCGGAGCATCCTGCTCCTTCCTCTCCGCCGGCCACCCTCCATTGTTGAGATAGGCTCTCGTGGGTCCAAGAAGGGGAACTCTAACCTCCTCCAGAATTTCTACATCTCCCAACCACGCACGATATCTCAAACGAGGATCCCTATTCCTACCTATAAAGAGCAATTTTGCAAAAAGCGAGCAGATATTATTATATATGAATGACAATGGACAAAGAACTAATGAAAGAATCTCAAACTCTACCTGAACTTTGAATTTATTCTTTGTTCATTCTTTGTTTATTCATAATTCTTTTTTAGTTCATTCTTAGTTTTTTTTTAATTCATACTTAGTTCGTTCTTAGTCATTCGTATGCTATTTTTAGTTCATTCTTAGTTTGTTTGTAGTTCATTCTTAATTCATTCTTTATCCTTTCTTAATCATTTCTAAGTTCATTCTTAGTTTATTTTTTTGTTCTTTCTTAGTTCGTTCGTAATTCCTTCTGATTTCATTCTTCATTCAGTTTTTGTTTGTTCATTGTTAATTCTTAGTTTATTTTTAGTCCATTCTGAGCTCAATTTTAGTTCATTCTTAGTTCCATTTTAGTTCATTCTTAATTCCTTTTTTGTTCATTCGTGGTTCATTCTTTGGTCATTCTTAATTCATTCTTAGTTTATTTTTTATTCATCATTAGTTCATTCTTAGTTCGTTTTTAGGATTACTTCTTATTAGTACATTTTTAGCTCATTCTTAGTCCATTTTTAGTTCATTCTTAATACTTTCTAAATTCATTTTATTTCATTCTTATTACTTTCTAAATTCATTTTATTTCATTCTTATTACTTTCTTAGAGGAGTTGATTAGATAAGGATAATAAATGCATTTGAGACAGAAACTGGAAAACATTGATAGAAGTTGGTTAAAATTGAGAACAGTAAGTTGAGAGCGGTAAATGGTACAAAGAGAAATTACAACAGGACAGTGAATGAATGCAGTATACATTCCCCTTCTTTCTACTCAATAGAAGAGGATAAAACTATATCAATGCTCGGTGGAACTCAGACTTCTCCACTGTTCCTTTTCTCCTCTCTTCTTCTAAAGCTCCAATCCCCCTCCATATACCTGTACCTGTAATTTCCCAGATCTCATCATCATCATCCGTAAGCTGGCGTAGCTCTCCATCTTAACTATAGCAACTCCAAATTCCTCCCCAAATGCTCCCCTCTTCTCAACATGAAAACTCACCAGCTACTAGTCTTCACCTCCATCTTCATTGAAGAGCTGCTGGTCTTACTCTAGCAGCTTCTGGCCGTGAAAACAGACCCTTGTCTGACTGACCCTTGTCACTGGTGTTGGTTCTTCGGTTGCTGACGTGGGGTGATGCATCGCCTTCCGAGGCATCAAAATCGTGTGGGTTTCAGCGAGCGCAAGATGTTAGGCATAAAATTTGCGAATAGAGTAAAAGATGAGTAAAAAAGATGGGCTATTTCCTTGGAACCAAATTTTCATGCTTTGGTGATATCTAAGAAAGGTTTGCTTATAACATTTCTTTTAATTAACTTCAAAATTGGATTTAATTAAATCCAAAAAAAAAAGAATTTAATTAAATCTTAAAAAAATTAACTGATTAAGTAACTCATCAATATTTAAACCAATTTAAATTTTAGCTTCTCTCATCCTGATTACATGCCCAGGTTTTATTGTTTATATTAAGTGCTTTCAAAGGGAGACCCCCAAAGTGTCAATAATCCTCTCTAATACTCGGGAACTCGAGCGGAAATGTTAATGCCAACTCGAGTTTGAATGTGTGATTGATTCAGAAAGATGATAGGTCCGGCGACGAGCCGAATAAATTTCACTGATAATTTTACCGTATAGTTTGAAACGCCAATCTCCGCCTTCCTCGCAGGGAGAAAATTACCTCGAGATCGACCTCGACATGCATCGGTTCAGTTACATCTCAAGGAAGGGATTTGAATCATTCTTCAATAGATTGAAGTTGTGCTTCTTGGATTTCGGATTAACCATCCAGGTAAAAGTATTCATTAATAAGCACGCAGCTGCTCCATCTACTGTGGGTTAACATTTTATGGATTCAGGGAAACAAATCTGAAGAACTGCCAGAACATTTACTATGCTGCATACGGCTGTGCGGAGTGGATTATACCAATTACAATCAGCTCGTTGTTCATTAGTCCTGTCTCCAGTTCCAAAACAACTGAGAACGTTAAATATTTTACATTATCTCAAAGTAATTATATGAACGAAATTTCGCAGCACAGGAGTCCGGTTCTGTAGATAGTTCAATGATATAGTCGCCGGTGGAGCACACAGAAGTTCGGTTACAGCAGAGATCTAGCTGATTAAAATTTTGGTAAAAAAAGAAGTGTAGAATTTCTCAAAGGCTCCGTTCCGTTGGGTGGATTTGAGTCTTGAGAATTGGAATTGAAGATTAAATTCAATTGAAAATGACCTCTAATTCTAATTCCAGATCCCCAATTCCGTCCAAAAGAACGGAGCCGAAGGGAAATTGATTTTTTTATGTGCTGATACATTTGTTCTTCATTATTTCAATGTCCATTACATCTTGTACAATTTATAATAGATTTCATGTTTATGAAAAACCAGCAGCAAGAAGTGATGAGATTTATGGGAAATTTGTGTTAAGATGATTTTTCTTCAGGTTTATGTTCTTGTCTTTGATCCATGAAAGAGGAGCTTTGCCTCAGCATTTATTTAATCCCACATTGAATAAATGATATATATATATATCTTTACCATATATAAAGAAGTACCAAACCCTTGAATTTTAAATCCGTTGCAATGATTACGGCCGTTGAATCTGGCATGATATTTCATCAGCCGTCGGATCAAATCACTCCCTCTCTCCACTTTTTCATAGGTCTCCTAAACCTACTAGGAGGTGACCTAAAATTATGATAGTGTAGAGTACCCTACACCATGAAATTACGATTTACCCCTAAATTTATTAAAAAATGAGTGTCATATTACCCATTTTTTAATCTCACAAAAATTGTCAATGGTGAGATTTGAACCCAGGTTTTCACTATGTCAAGCAAAGATAACAACCATCACACCATATGGTTTTTGTTGAACAAAATTGAGTTGTTATATATATACGTATATAAATATAGATCGCCTCCACCAAAAGCCACCACCCCTGCCGAATGTCGCCGCCCCTATCGAATGTCGCCCCGCCGAATGTTGCTAGAATGTCGCCCACGCAGAATTTCGCCGCCCGCACGGGGGGCCCCCGTGCCCTGTCACTCGTGTGTATATATATATATATATATATATATATGTTGCGGGTCGCTCGGGTGCTTTGGTAGACTTGTCGAATTGAACCACCTTAGCTCGGAAGCGAACCGAGAGCGCAAATAGTCAAAGAGATAGATTCGTTGAGTACACTGAGACCGGTCGAGGTGGTCGGGATCACTCCCCAATTGGGGAGTTACTATTCACGTAGTTACTATTCACATAACTCCACTCCCCAAGGGGAGTTACTATTCATGTACTCCCCAAATGGGGAGTGGGGCACTCCCCAAATGGGGAGTGCCACATAGGCGCTGACCAAGTCAGCGCCCATTTAAAATGGGCGCTGACTTGGTCAGCGCCCATTAAATGGGCACTGGGGGGCCCCCAAGTGCGGCATTGCCGCACCAATTTGGTGCGGCAGGTGCCACACCTTTTTGGTGCGGCAAGTACCGCACCAATTTGGTGCGGCAGGTGCCACACCTTTTTGGTGCGGCAAGTGCCGCACCTTTCCGTGCGGCGGCAGCCGCGCCGCTTTGGCACGGCGAATGCCGCGCCTCTTTCGCGCGGCGAGTATCGCGCCACTTTGGAGCGACGAATGCCGCGCCTCTTTTGCGCGGCGAATGTCGCGCCTTTTTGGCGCGACAAAAGTCACGCCCTCTTGGCACCGTAATTGGCGCGCCTATTGACACGTAGATTGATATGCGTCGCTTGTCGCGTGACACCTTTTGATTTTCACGCCACGTGTGGTGCTTGCGTGCGCGGCGGTACCCGTTCGGATACGTTTTGTGGGACCGCATCCCGTATCATTTTTACGGGTGCACATCATAAGCCCCCCAAACCTTCGAAATCCGAATTACTGCGCGGAAGAGTTCAGAGGTTTTGATTTTCCTTCGCGACAATTTGGATCACCGTCATCTTCGTGCGACGTGCCGGAAGTCGTCGCTCGGCTCTAGTTACGGGAAAAACTTCTATCTCGTCTTGTTCGGTTGCGAGCTTGCCGCCCAGCGATTGTGCTAGAGATCGTGACGAGCTTGTCGTTTAGCGTTGAAGCCTGAGGAGCTTTGGGGTGATGCGATGAAGCAGCGTTGAGGCGAGGTGCTCAAGGTGTGCTGAGGCGAGGTTCCCAAGCAGCGCTGAGGCAATGTGCCCAAGCAGCGCCGAGACAAGGTGCCCAAGCAGCGCCGAGGCAAGGTGCCCTAGCAGCGGCGAGGCAAGGTGCCCAAGCAGCGCCGAGGCAAGGTGCCCAAGCAGCGCCGAGGCAAGGTGCCCAAGCAGCGCCGAGGCAATGTGCCCAAGCAGCGCCGAGGCAAGGTGCCCAAGCAGCACTGAGGCAAGAAGCGCAAGCAGTGCCGAGGCAAGGTGCCCAAGCAGCGCTGAGGCAAAGGCGCCCAAGCAGTGCCGAGGCAAGGTGCCCAAGCAGCGCGGAGACAATGTGCCCAAGCAGCGCCGAGGCAAGGTGCCCAAGCAGCGCCGAGGCAAGGTGCCCAAGCAGCGCCGAGGCAATGTGCCCAAGCAGCGCCGAGACAATGTGCCCAAGCAGCGCCGAGGCAAGGTGCTCAAGCAGCGCCGAGGCAAGGTGCTCAAACAGCGCTGAGGCAATGTGGTCTTTTGGGCAGACCTAGTTAAAATTGTCGTATTTGACGCTTATCCTCCACTCGCGAGAGGCTTCTTCTCTTCACCATGTTGGCGAATTTGCTTTTTAGCGTTGGTATCTGTGTAGTTTGCTGGTTTTCCCAAAATAACAGATGAGTTTGCGCGAGTCTGAGCTCGCGGCTTTTTCGTAATAGAAAATTTGTTTGCGCGAGTCTGAGCTCGCGACTTTTACTTAATAAAAAATTAGTTTGCCCGTGTCCGAGCTCGCGGCTTTTACATAATAGAAAATTAGTTTGCGCGAGTCCGAGCTCGCGACTTTTACATAATAGAAAATTAGTTCGCGCGAGTCTGAGCGCATGACTTTTACATAATAGAAAATTAGTTTGCGCAAGTCTGAACTCGCGGTTTTTTACATAATAGAAAATTAGTTTGCGCGAGTCTGAGCTCGCGGTTTTTTACATAATAGAAAATTAGTTTGCAAGAGGCTGAGCTCGCGGATTTTACATAATAGAAAATAAGTTTGCGCTAGCCTGAGCTCGCGGCTTTTTACATAATAGAAAATAAGTTTGCGCGAGTCTGAGCTCGCGACTTTTTACATAATAGAAAATTAGTTTGCGCGAGTCTGAGCTCGCGGCTTTTACAATATAGCAAATTAGTTTGCGCGAGTCTGAGCTCGCGGCTTTGGTAATTTCTCCTTTGTAACTACCTGGCGGACGAATCACGTTTTCCGGTTCGGAGCACATAGATCGCCATTTTTTGTAAATGACCGTCTCGGCCGTCGGGCAGTTCGGGCAGTTCAGGCAGGTTTGTTGAAGGCGAAAAGGCGACAAGCCGTTCCTGCAATCTGAGAAATTAGAAAGACAAAAAGTGAGCGTGCCCGGAATGTGAAAGTGCTCTGAGCGCGCTCAGAAGCGTTCTGAGTGTGTAACGAACGGGGAAGCGTTCTGATCGCGCAGGGAAGCGTTCTGAGCGCGCAGGGAAGCGTTCTGAGCGCGCAGGGAAACGTTCTGAGTGCGCAACAAACATGAGAGCGTTCTGAGCGTGCTGGGAGGCGTTCTAGGCGGAATCCGGAACCCGAAGAGCGGACGGCGTGTCAGGAGAGTGGGGATTTGCCCTAACCCCGTTACGGGGGAGAGTGGCTTGGCCGCACCCTAAGGGGGGCGCGGCGCGACCGCACTCGAGGGGGTGCGACTTGGCTTGGCCGCACCCCAAAACGTAAGGGCTGCTTCTCGGAAGGGCTTGAACCATAAGGTCGCTCGGGTGCTTTGGTAGACCGGTCAACAACTTGGCGCCGTCTGTTGCGGGCACCCGGGCGACCCGCAACAGTGGGGCAGGCCCTTACCTTGTCTCGGCGCTGCTTGGGCACATTGCCTCAGCGCTGCTTGGGCACCTTGCCTCGGCGCTGCTTGGGCGCATTGCCTCAGCGCTGCTTGGGCACCTTGCCTCGGCGCTGCTTGGGCGCCATGCCTCAGTGCTGCTTGGGCACCTTACCTCGGCGCTGCTTGCGCGCCTTGCCTCAATGCTGCTTGGGCACCTTGCCTCGGCGCTGCTTGGGCACATTGCCTCGCTGCTTGGGCACCTTGCCTCGACGCTGCTTGGGCACATTGCCTCAGCGCTGCTTGGGAACCTCGCCTCAGCACACCTTGAGCACCTCGCCTCAGCGCTGCTTCGTCGCATCGCCCCAAAGCTCCCCAGGCTTCAACGCTAAACGGCAAGCTCGTCACGATCTCTAGCACAATCGATGTGCGACAAGCTTGCAACCGAACAAGACGAGATGTAGGTTTATCCCACAACTGGAGCCAAGCGACGACTTCCGGAAAGTTCGCATGAGGACAGGCTCATAGTTGCGTAAGTCGTAACAGCTTACCCTCGGCACAGTACGACGCGTCGCACGAAGACGACGATTGTTTGAATTGTCGCGAAGGAAAATCAAAACCTCCGAACTCCTCCGTGCAGTAATTCGGACTCCGAAGGTTTGGGGGGCTTATGATACGGACCCGTAAAAATGATACGAGATGCGGTCCCATAAAATGTATCTGGACGGGTACCGCCGAGCACGCAAGCAACACATATCAATCATCGCGCCAATAGGTGCGCCGACTTCGGCGCCAAGTGGGCGCGACACTCGTCGCGCCAAAAAAGTGTGGCATTCGCCGCGCAAAAAGAGGCACGACATTCGCCGCGTGAAAGTGGCGCGGCATTCGCCGTGTCGAAATGTCGCGGCACTCGCCGCTCCGAAATGGCGCGGCACTCGCCGCGCCTAAATGGCGCGGCTCTCGCCGCGCCGAAATGGCGCGGAACTCGCCGTGACAAGGGGGTGCGACACTGCCACACCCCTGCTCAATTAAAAGGGGTGCGGCATTGCCGCACCCCTGCCTAATTAAAAGGGTGTGCGGCATTGCCGCACCCCTGCCTATTTAAAGGTGCAGCACCCCCTCCCAATTGGTGGGGGCTGACCAAGTCAGCACCCATTTTGGGTGCTGACTTGGTTAGCATCCATGTGGCCCACTCCCCAATTGGGGAGTTCACGTAACTCCCCATTCATTCACGTAACTCCCCAATGGGGAGTTACGTGAATAACATTCATGTTATTCACGTAACTCCCCAAAAGGGAGTTACGTATAATGTGCTCCCGCTCCCGGCCGCCTCAGCCTCGAGGTCTTCTCACGACCGCACGGTGAACATCTCCACACTCAGAGCATTGGCCAAAGTACACGCCAGAACCTTATTCTTGCATAAATATTATCCTTGCAGAGCATTATTCTTACGAAATACTATTCGCCGCGCGCACAGAACGTTTCCACCCTCAGAACGCTCCCGTGATCGTTGCGCGCTCAGAGCGCCTCCTAGCGCGCTCAGAGCGCCTCCTAGCGCGCTCAGAATGCTTTCGTGTTCGTTGCGCGCTCAGAACGCCTCCTAACGCGCTCAGAACGCTTCCGTGTTCGTTGCGCGCTCAGAACGCCTCCTAGTGCGCTCAGAAAGCTTCCGTATTCATTGCGCGCTCAGAACGCTTCTGAGCACGCTCAGAACACTTCCACATTCCGGGCGCGCTCACTTTTTGTCTTTTTAATTTCTCAGATTGCAGGAACGGCTTGTCGTCTTTTTCACCTTCAACAAAGCTGCCCGAACTGCCCGAAGAGCGAGATAGTCATTTACGAAAAATGGCGATCTGTGTGCTCCAAATCGGCCAGCGTGATTCGCCCGTCAGGTGGTTACGATGGTTACGACGACAAAATTACCGGGCTACCCCGACCAAAGCTATAAAAGGAGCCCAGAACCTTCATTGGGAGACCTGGCCTTCTGCACCCGGGAGAGCTCCTTTGAAGATTTCCACGGAATTCTCCTTCGGCGCTTGAAGATCTCCTTTGTGGACTCGAAGATCTCCTTCGTGGACTCGAAGATCTCCTTCGTGGACTTGAAGATTTCCTTTCTCCCGAAAGGCGACTGAGCATTCCCACTTTTGTTCTCCCGAAAGGCGACTCAGCATTCTCACTTTTGTTCTCCACCATTCTCAGAAGAAAAAAGACTTAGTTTTCTGAGAGGTGGCATGTCACCTTCGGAACTCTCTCTCTCTCTCTCTCTATTATTGTAACGAGCGGCTGCCTGTCGCGCTTGATTTCTAAGTTCCTAACTGTAAACTCTCAGAAGATAGTGAAGTTTGGTCGGCACAGCTCCGACCGTGTGGATTTTTACCCTTTCCGGGTTTTCCACGTTAAAAAGTTTCAGTGTACTCAACGAATCTCTAATTGACTGTTTGCGCGCTTGGTTCGCTTCCGAGCTAAGGTGGTTCAATTCGACCGGTCTACCAAAGCACCGGAGCGACCAGCAACAGTGGGGCAGGCCCTTACGACGCCAAACTATAAGGTCCCACAAAACGTCTGTGTAAACTCTCAGAATCTTTTTCCTTCTGAGAATGGTAGAGAACAAACGTATCTCGCGATCTGAGAAATTAGAATAGCGTTGAAGTGCGTCTTTTGCGCGGCGAATGCCGCGCCTTTTTGGCGCGACGAATGTCGCGCCCTCGTGTGGGGTGCGGCCAAGCCGCACCCCCTGAGGGGTGCGGCCAGGCCGCACCCCATGTGGGGTGCGGCCAGGCCGCACCCCCTTGTGGTGCGGCCAAGCCGCGCCCCATGTGGGGTGCGGCCAAGCCGCGCCCCATGTGCGGTGCGGCCAAGCCGCACCCCCTTGGGTGCGGCCAAGCCAAGTTCCACCCACCTCGGGTGCGGCCGCACCGCGCCCCCTTAGGGTGCGGCCAAGCAACTCTCCCCCGTAACGGGGTTAGGGCAAATCCCCCCTCTTCTGACTCGCCGCCCGCTCTTCGGGTTCCGGATTCCTCCTAGAACGCCTCCTAGCACGCTCATAACCCTCTCATGTTTGTTGCGCGCTCAGAACGCTTCCCTGCGCACTCAGAACGCTTCCTCGTTCGTTACGCGCTCAGAACGCTTCTGAGCGCGCTCAGAGCACTTTCACATTCCGGGCACACTCACTTTTTGTCTTTCTAATTTCTCAGATTACAGGAACGGCTTGTCGCCTTTTTCGCCTTCAACCAAGCTGCCCGAGCTGCCCGAACTGCCCGAACTGCCTGAGGGGCGAGACGGTCATTTACGAAAAATGGCGATCCGTGTGCTCCGAACCAGAAAACGTGATTCGTCCGCCAGGTGGTTACGGTGGTTACAACGGCGAAATTACCGGGCTACCCCCAGCCAAAGCTATAAAAGGAGCCCAGAACCTTCATTTGGGGGGACCTTGCCTTCTGCACCTAGGAGAGCTCCTTTGAAGATTTCCACGAAATTCTCGTTCGGCGCTTGAAGATCTCCTTCGTGGACTTAAAGATTTCCTTTCTCCCGAAAGGCGACTGAGCATTCCCACTTTTGTTCTCCCGAAAGGCGACTGAGCATTCCCACTTTTGTTCTCCCGAAAGGCGACTCAACATTCTCACTTTTGTTCTCCACCATTCTCAGAAGGAAAAAGACTTAGTTTTCTGAGAAGTGGCCTGTCACCTTCGGAACTCTCTCTCTCTCTCTCTCTCTCTCTCTCTCTCTCTCTCTCTCTCTCTCTCTCTCTCTCTCTCTATTATTGTTATGAGCGGCGGCCTGTCGCGCTCGATTTCTAAGTACCTAACTGTAAACTCTTAGAAGATAGTGAAGTTTGGTCGGCACAGCTCCGGCCGCGTGGTTTTTTACCCTTTTCGAGTTTTCCACGTTAAAAAGTCTCAGTGTACTGAACGAATCTCTCTCTTTGACTGTTTGCGCGCTCGGTTCGCTTCCGAGCTAAGGCGGTTCAATTTGACCCGAGCGACCCGCAACAGTATGGTGTATTCAAACTGGGGGCGAACGTAAGAGGGGCATGCCCTTACGACGCCGGGACTCGACGGCGGCGGAGAAGGGCGAACCTTCAATCGACGGCTTTGCAAAGTCTCCGGGGCAGGGCCCCGAAGTGGCCGGTGAATAGCTGGTGTATTCAAACCGGGGGGCAAACATAAGAGGGGCAGACCCTTACGACGTCGGGACCCGACGGTGGAGGAGAAGGGCGAACCTTCAATCGACGGCGGTGCGGATTCCCCGGGGCAGGGCCCCAAATGGGTGATAAAAAGCCTTTTTAAAGAAGATAATAATAATTTTTCTTAATCGAATGTAGGTGTCAAAAACATATTTTTCATAGTAGAAAATCATTTTGTGTGTGGATTTCGTTGTACAAGATAAGTTTGCACGAGTCTGAGCTCGCGGCTTTGCATACAGTACATAATATAGGATAAGTTTGCACGAGTCTGAGCTCGCGACTTTGCATACAATACATAATATAAGATAAGTTTGCACGAGTTTGAGCTTGCGGCTTCCTACGTGATAGAAGACTTGATATTACTGATAAAAGCAGCGTAGGTTCTAGGCGTTCCAGGTGCGCGGTAGAGTCTTTCCTTCCGCTGTTCTGAGCCTGTATGTTCCGGGTTTTACGACCGCAGTGACAACGTACGGACCTTCCCAAGTTGCTTAGAGTTTATCTCCTTGGGGGTCTTTGCCGGCCGCCTCGATGCTGCGTAGGATGAGATCTCCTACGTTGATTGGTCTGGGCTTCACCCTTCTGTCAAAGAGTCGGGCTATGCGCCTTTGGTAGGATGAGGCACGTTGGGCGTCGTCTTCTCAGACTTCGTGGATTAAGTCAAGATTCTCTCGAAGCAGTTCGCCATTCTTGTTGGGATCGAAAGTTAGCACCCGGGTGCTTGGAATGCCGATGTCGACGGGGATGACAACTTCGGTACCGTAACAGAGGTTATAAGGCGTCTCTCCTGTAGGAGTCCTCTCTGTTGTGCGGTATGCCCACAGTACACTTGGGAGTGCGTCCACCCATTGTCCCCCGGCTTCTTCTAAGCGCGTCTTCAACCCTTTGAGGATGGTGCGATTCGTGACTTCCACTTGCCCGTTAGTTTGCGGATGTGCTACGGAGATTGATCTTCAGGTCCTCGCACATCTTGGTGAAGGATTTCCCGGTAAACTGAGTGTCGTTGTCGGCAATGATCGTTGTTGGGATACCGAAGCGGCAGATAGTGCTCTTCCAGACAAACTGTTTGGCGTTCTCTTCTGTGATCTTGGCTAGGGGCTCCGCTTCCACCCACTTGGTGAAGTAGTCGATGACTAGGATTATGAACTTCCTCTGCCCAGATGCTAGAGGTAGGGGGGCGAGGAGGTCGATTCCCCATTGCGCGAATGGCCACGCACTTTGGCTTGTGGAGAGCGCGACCGGGGGCTCGTGAGGTACGTTTGCGTGCAGCTGACAGCTCCTGCACTTTTGGACTAGCTCGGTCGCGTCCTTCTTCATTGTTGGCCAATAAAAACCTTGGTGTAGTATCTTCTGGGCCAAAGCTTTCCCGCCTAGGTGTTCTCCGCAGATTCCCCCGTGCACTTCTCTTAGCGCGTAATCTGCCTCTCCTATTGGTAGACACTTTAGGTAGGGCCCTGAGAATGCCCGCTTGTAAAGCTCCCCGTCTACGATGGTGAATGATGCGGCTCGCATCCGTAACCTTCGCGCTTCTAGACGGTCCTCGGGGAGGTGTCCATGCTCAAGGTAGGCTCGCAGTGGGGTCATCCAGGATGACTCTTCCTGGTGGATGGTTGTGATTTCCCATGGCCCTTGAATATTTGGAACTGCGATCTCTTCCACTCGGCGCCTTCGGGATTGGTTGCTGGTGGGTGAAGTTGCAAGCTTAGACAGAGCATCTGACCTGGAATTCTGCTCCTGGGGGATGTGCAGGATTTGGTACGATGAGATCTTCTGAAGGAGCAATATCGCAAGCGCGAGATATTTCGCCATCTGGTCATTCTTGGCCTCGTAGTCTCCCTCAACTTGCGAGACTACGAGTTGGGAATCTGCGTAAATCGTTAGGTTCTCTGCATTGCAATCGATGGCGAGCCGGAGGCCGACGATCAGTGCCTCGTATTTCGCGATATTGTTGGTTGCTGGGAATTTTAACCTAACGCCATAATCTAAGGTGATCTCGTGGGGACTTATGAGGAGCAGTCCTGCTCTGGCTCCTTCAGCTCCTGAAGCACCGTCGACGTAGAGAGTCCAGCGGGGACCAGTGGTGTCTTTGATAGGAGTTGCTTCTGGTGGGATGGTGTACTCTACAACAAAGTCGGCGAGTACTTGCGACTTGATGTCCGGCCGGGGCAGGAATTGGATGTCAAACTCGCCGAGCTCTACAACCCATTTTACTAGCCTCCCAGAGACTTCTGGTTTCTGGGGGATCGTTCGTAGCGGGAGCTGAGTCAACGCTTTTACTGTATGAGCCTAGAAGTAGGGCCGAAGCTTTCTTGCCGAGAAGACGAGAGCTAAAGGCTGTCTTGTCTGCTGCCGGATACCTGGTTTCAGTATCGGTGAGGACTTTGCTGAGGTAGTAGACTGGCCGTTGTCCCCCCCCCCCTCGTCTTTCACGAGCACTGAGCTGAGAGCTGTAGGCGAAACTACTAGGTCTAGGAATAGGATTTCTCCGGAGATGGGCTTTGACAGGAGCGGTGGTGAGGCCAGGTATTGTTTGAGAAGTTCGAAGGCCGCCTGGCACTCGTCAGTCCACTGGAACCCGGAGTGGCGCGCTCCCCGAAGAATTTTGAAGAAAGGGAGGTACTTGTCTCCTGTCCGTGACAAGAAGCGAGATAACGCAACGATCCTCCCGTTCAGGCATTGCACTTCCTTAATTGAGCGAGGTGGCGACATATCCTCCAACGCCTTGATCTTTTCAGGGTTGGCTTCAATTCCCCGATGGGTTACCATGAAACCCAAAAACTTTCCCGCCGTCACACCAAACGCGCACTTGCTGGGGTTGAGCCGCATCTGGAAGCGACCGAGAAGCTGAAAGCACTTTCCCAAGTCTTTCAAGTGGTCGCCACGGTGGACGCTCTTTACCAACATGTCGTCTACGTATACCTCCATCGTTTCTCCGATGAGGTTCTTGAAGACCTTGTTCATCAGCCTTTGGTAGGTAGCTCCGACATTTTTAAGGCCGAATGGCTTCACCTTATAGCAGTAGACACCTTTGTTGGTGCGAAAGGCGGTGTGCTCCTCGTCTGCGGGGTTCATCCTTATCTGGTTGTATCCCGAATAAGCATCCATGAAGCTGAGCAGCTCATGACCGGCCATTGCGTCGACGAGCTGGTCGATCCTTGGGAGGGGGAAACTGTCCTTTGGGCATGCCTGGTTTAGGTTGCTGTAATCGACGCACATTCGCCACTTTCCCGAGGCCTTTTTCACCATGACCACGTTAGCGAGCCACGTGGGATATTCTGCTTTGCGGATGAACCGTGCCTCCAGGAGTTTAGCTACTTACTCTTCGATGGCCTTCAACCGCTCGGGGGCGAAGTTCCTCTTCTTTTGAATCACAGGCCTGCAAGCAGGGTTAATGTTTAAGGAGTGAAAAATGACTTCTGGATCCACCCCGGGCATGTCTTCTGGGCTCCAAGCGAAAATGTCTTCGTTCTTTTGTAGGAAGGTTGTGAACTCTTCTCGTTCTTCCTGCGACAAGATGGATCCGACCTGAACGGTCTGAGTCGGGTCCTGCTGGGAGAGGGGTACTTCCACTAATCCTTCGACGGGCGCACCCCACTGCAGTGTAGTTTCGTCCCGTAGGTCGAAGTTGTTGATGTTGAGAGCGGTTGCCTTTGCCGGTTGAGCTTGTTTCAGATAGCAGGTTCTAGCTGCCTCTTGGTTTCCTCTTACGACCCCTATTCCCGCGGCGGTCGGGAACTTCATAGCCAAATGCGGAATAGATGGGACTTCTCCAAAGATAGATTGGAGCGATCTCCCAAAGATGGCATTATAGGCGGAGGTGGATTCCACCACCACGAACTGGATGTTGTACGTTGACTGTCTCGGAAACTCACCCAATGTGATTGGGAGAGTGATCATGCCTTGAACTAGAACAGGTCGGTTGTCGAAGCCGTAGACGGGCCCGGCTGCAGGGCTGAGCTGATCCTTCATGAGCTTCATACTTTGCAAAGTGGAAAGGAACAGAGCATCGACTGAGCTTCTGTTATCGACCAATATCCTATTCACGTTAAAGCAAGGGTCCCCGATCCCTACACTGATTACGAGGGGATCCTGATGCGGTAGTCGTAACCCTTGCAGGTCTTCTTCCCCGAAAGCGATCACAATGTCCTGTTGGAGCTTCTTGTCCTCGTGGTCTCTCGGGGGTTTGACAATCGAGAAGATTTGCGTTGCTAGGACGGGAGGTCCAGCGATCGTTTCGATTTCTCCCACTATCGGTCTTCCTCCTCCCGCACCCCGGGGAGCGTGAGGCTGCTCCCTTGCCTCCCTTGGCTGTTGAGGTTGATTGGGAACCTGGCCTTGCAGGAATCTCCCTAGGAGTCCCCGACGGACGAGACGCTCGATTTCGTCTTTAAGCCGGGTACACTCCTCAGTGGAATGCCCAGTTCCTCGATGGAACTCGCAATACCTGGACTGATCGCCCCTTGGGTTTGGGGCTAACGCCCGAGGTGTGTGGAGCTCTGGGTTGTTCTGAATGGCGTAGAGCACATTTGTTATGGTGGTATTCAATGGGGTGTAGACCCTGGGAGGCGGCGTACCCAGGTCTCTTCGGGGGTCGCGACGACATTCATCGTTGCGATGTCCCTCGCTACGCCGCTCTTCTCGTCCACGAGGGGCTTGATCCGACCCCCTCTTCCTTCCTTGGCTACCTTCGAACTGTCGACGGTGCGTTCGATGGCCTCGTCGGCAGCTATTTGAGCTTCAACTCGGTGAACGAGGTCAGGATAACTTGGCACAGTTTCACTCATTAGAGCTGAGTAAAAACCACTTGGGCGGAGGCCTCCGAGGAAAACTCCTCGCAAGAGCTCGGGGTCGACTCCCGGGATTTGTCGAGCCTCAGAGGTGGAGCATCGGAAAAAATCCTTCAGAGTTTCTCCGTCGTTCTGGCGGATTCCCGAGAGATGGAAGGGATCCCGGAAAATCCTACGATTGGCGATGAACTGGCCCAGACCGATCCCGCAGCGTAGGGGAGATCAATCCCAGTTCTGCAATTTCCACAAAGGCCGAGGGCACCGTACGGAGCACTGTGACAGGTTGAAAGAAGAAATTGAACGCCTTCTCCAGCCAGGACACCTTGAGGCTTTCCGCAAAGAAGCATAGAAGGATGCCACAGAGGGTCGGTCGCCGGGTCACCGCCGCCCACCACGCTGAACGACCTAAAAAGCTCGAGCAAGCGCAGTGCAAAGGGTGCTCGATGTTACCTTCTCTCTCGTCAAACTTGTATCAGAAACTTAGTGGCCTAGAAGCCGCAAGATTGCACTTGCGCATGTATCAATGTTCATTTTCTAATTATGTTTTACCTGTCCTAAACTATTCTACTGCAGGAACACATTCGGGGCCCTGCCCCGGGGACTTCGCACCGCCGTCGATTGAAGGTTCGCCCTTCTCCTCCGCCGTCGGGTCCCGACGTCGTAAGGGCCTGCCCCTCTTACGTTCGCCCCCGGTTTGAATACACCCGCTATTCACCGGCCACTCCGGGGCCCTGCCCCGGGGACTTTGCACGACCGTCGAGTGGAGGTTCGCCCTTCTCCTCCGTCGTCGAGTCCCGGTGTTGTAAGGGCCTTCTCCTCTTACGTTCGTCCACGGTTTGAATACACCCGCTATTCACCGGCAAAATCTATATTATAAAGGCGCGAGCTCAGACTCGCGCAAACTTATTTTCTATTATAAAAGCCGCGAGCTCGGACTCGCGCAAACTTTTTTTCTATTATGTGAAAGCCGCGAGCTCGGACTCGCGCAAACTAATTTCTTATTATGAAAAAGCCGCGGGCTCGGACCCGCGCCGACTCATCCGTTGTTTTGTAAAAGGCCATCAAGTTGTTCAGTTATCAACGCTAAATAGCAAGCCAGCAACAATCTCAAAGTGCGAACATCCTTCGCCGGCCATCTTGAAGCATCTTCCCTCAATCGACACTTCGACAACAACCAGGGAAGCGGGGCCACGAGAGTGCTATCACAACGCAACGCAGAGAGAAACGCCTAAACAGAACAAGAAAACAAAAGCAACCAGACACTCATCCTTCGACAACAATTCCTACCCAAGACACCACGAAGAGAGCAATGATCAAAGCCGCCACAGAAAAATCGAAACCTCCGAACTCCTCCGCCTAGAAATTCTGACTCCGAAGGTTTGTGGGGATTATGTTATACATCCATAAAGTCCTTGGGGTGCATCTAGAGAAAACTCCACTAAAGAGAGGTGGGGTCAACGGTCAACGCATTATCGCTCGAGTTGAAGACACCGAACCCGCCATTTCCGCCCCAATCGCCAGTGCGAGAGCACGCACAGAACGTGCCGCCATAGCCGAAACCCACTACTGGGGTGTGATTAACCCGCACCCTACTAGTGGGGTGCGAATAGCCGCACCCCCCATAGTGGGGGGTACGACCAAACCGCACCCCGAGTGGGGTGCGGCCCGGCCGCACCACACGGGGGCTGCGGCCAAGCCGCACCCCATGAGTGGTGCTGCCATGCCGCACCCCCTTGGGGTGCGGCCAACCCGCACCCCCTTGGGTGCGTCCCGACCGCACCCCCTTGGGGTGCGGCCAAGCCAAGCCGCACCCCCTCGAGTGCGGCCGCACTGCGCCCCCCTTAGGGTGCGGTCAAGCCACTCTCCCTCGTAACGGGGTTAGGGCAAATCCCCCTCTCCTGACTCGCCGCCCGCTCTTCGGGTTCCGGATTCCGCCTAGAACGCCTCCCAGCACGCTCAGAACGCTCTCATGTTTGTTGCGCGCTCAGAACGCTTCCCTGCGCGCTCAGAACGCTTCCCTGTTCGTTACGCCCTCAGAATGCTTCGTAGCGCGCTCAGAGCACTTTCACATTCCGGGCACGCTCACTTTTTGTCTTTCTAATTTCTCAGATTGCAGGAACGGCTTGTCGCCTTTTTCACCTTCAACAAACCTGCCTGAACTGCCCGAGGGGCGAGACGATCATTTACAAAAAATGGCGATCTATGTGCTCCGAACCGGAAAACGTGATTTGTTTGTCAGGTGGTTACGGTGGTTACAATGGCGAAATTACTGGGCTACCCCTGACCAAAGCTATAAAAGGAGCCCAGAACCTTCATTTGAGAGGACCTTGCCTTCTGCACCAAGGAGAGCTCCTCTGAAGATTTCCACGGAATTCTCCTTCGGCGCTTGAATATCTCCTTCGTGGACTCGAAGATCTCCATCGTGGACTTGAAGATTTCCTTTCTCCTGGAAAGGCGACTGAGCATTCTCACTTTTGTTCTCTCGAAAAGCGACTCAACATTCTCACTTTTTTCTCCACCGTTCTCAGAAGGAAAATGACTTAGTTTTTCTGGAGGTGGCCTGTCACCCTCGGAACTCTCTCCATCTCTCTCTCTCTATTATTGTAACGAGCGGCGGACTGTCGCGCTCGATTTCCAAGTACATAACTATAAACTCTCAGAAGATAGTGAAGTTTTGTCGGCACAGCTCCGACCGCGTGGTTTTTTACCCTTTCCGGGTTTTCCACGTTAAAAAGTTTTAGTGTACTCAACGAATCTCTAATTGACTGTTTGCGCGCTCGGTTCGCTTCCGAGCTAAGGTGGTTCAATTCGACCTGTCTACCAAAGCACCCGAGCGACTCGCAACAGTGGGGCAGGCCCTTACGACGCCAAACTATAAGGTCCCACAAAACGTCTGTGTAAACTCTCAGAATATTTTTCCTTCTGAGAATGGTAGAGAACAAACGTATCTCGCGATCTGAGAAATTAGAAAAGCCTTGGGGTGCGGCTTTTGCGCGGCAAATGCCGCGCCTTTTTGGCGCGACGAATGTCGCGCCCTCTTGGCACCGTAATTGGCACGCCTATTGGCACGTAGATTGATATGTGTCGCTTGCCGCGTGACACCTTTTGATTTTCACGCCACGCGTGGTGCTTGCGTGCGCGGCGGTACCCGTCCGGGTACGTTTTGTGGGACCGCAACCCGTATCATTTTTATGGGTACACATCATAAGCCCCCCAAACCTTCGAAGTGCGAATTACTGCGCGGAGAACTTCGGAGGTTTTGATTTTCATTCGCGGCAATTTCGATCACCGTCATCTTCGTGCGACGTGCCGGAAGTCGTCGCTCGGCTCTAGTTGCGGGAGAAACTTCTATCTCATCTTGTTCGGTTGCGAGCTTGCCGCCCAGCGATTGTGCTAGAGATCGTGACGAACTTGTCGTTTAGCGTTGAAGCCTGAGGAGCTTTGGGGCGATGCGATGAAGCAGCGCTGAGGCGAGGTGCTCAAGGTGTGCTGAGGCGAGGTTCCCAAGCAGCGCTGAGGCAATGTGTCCAAGCTGCGCCGAGGCAAGGTGCCCAAGGAGCGCCGAGGCAAGGTGCCCAAGCAGCGTCGAGGCAAGGTGCCCAAGCAGTGCCGAGGCAAGGTGCCCAAGCAGCGCTGAGGCAATGTGCCCAAGCAGCGCCGAGGCAAGGTGCCCAAGCAGCACTGAGGCAAGGCGCGCAAGTAGCACCGAGGCAAGGTGCCAAAGCAGCACTGAGGCAAGGCACCCAAGCAGTGTCGAGGTAAGGTGCCCAAGCAGCGCCGAGGCAATGTGGCCAAGCAGCGCCGAGGCAAGGTGCCCAAGCAGCACCGAGGCAAGGTGCCCAAGCAGCGCCGAGGCAATGTGCCCAAGCAGCGCCGAGGCAATGTGCCCAAGCAGCGCCGAGGCAAGGTGCCCAAGCAGCGCCGAGGCAAGGTGCCCAAGCAGCGCCGAGGCAATGTGCCCAAGCAGCGCCGAGGCAATGTGCCCAAGAAGCGCCGAGGTAAGGTGCCCAAGCAGCACCGAGGCAAGGTGCCCAAGCAGCGCCGAGGCAATGTGGTCTTTTGGGCAGACCGAGTTAAAATTGTCGTACGTGACGCTTATCCTCCACTCGCGAGAGGCCTCTTCTCTTCACCATGCTGGCGAATTTTCTTTTTAGCGTTGGTACCTATGTAGTTTGCAGGTTTTCCCAAAATAACGGATGAGTTTGTGCGAGTCTGAGCTCGCGGCTTTTTCGTAATAGAAAATTTGTTTGCGCGAGTCTGAGCTCGCGACTTTTACTTAATAGAAAATTAGTTTGCACAAGTCTGAGCTCGCGACTTTTACATAATAGAAAATTAGTTTGCGCGAGTCCGAGCTCGCCGCTTTTACATAATAGAAAATTAGTTTGCGCGAGTGTGAGCTCGCGGCTTTTACATAATAGAAAATTAGTTTGCACGAGTCTGAGCTCGCGGCTTTTTACATAATAGAAAATTAGTTTGCACGAGTCTGAGCTCGCGACTTTTTACAAAATAGAAAATTAGTTTGTGCGAGGCTGAGCTCGCGGTTTTTTACATAATAGAAAATAAGTTTGCGCGAACCTGATCTCGCGGTTTTTTACATAATAGAAAATAAATTTGCGCGAGTCTGAGCTCGCGGATTTTTACATAATAGAAAATTAGTTTGCGCGAGTCTGAGCTCGCGGCTATTATAATATAGATTTGGCCGGTGAATAGCGGGTGTATTCAAACTGTGGACAGACGTAAGATGGGCAGGCCTTACGACGTCGGGACTCGATGCCGGAGGAGAAGGGCGAACCATCAATCGACGGCGGTGCAAAGTCCCCGGGGCAGTGCCCCGAAGAGGCCGGTGAATAGCAGGTGTATTCAAACCGGGGGCGAACGTAAGAGGTGGAGGCCCTTACGACGCAGGGAATCGACGACGGAGGAGAAAGGCGAACCTTCAATCGACGGCGGTGCAAAGTCCCCGGGGCAGGGCCTCGAAGTGGCCGGTGAATACCGGGTGTATTCAAACCGGGGACGAACGTTAGTGGGGCAGGCCCTTACGATGCCGGGACTCGAAGACGGGGGAGAAGGGAGAACCTTCAATCACGGCGGTGCAATGTCCCCGGGGCAGGGCCCCAAATGGGTTCCTGCAGTAGAATAGTTTAGGACAGGTAGAACATAATTAGAAAATTAACATTGATACATGCGCAAGTGCAATCTTGCGGCTTCTGGGCAACTAAGTTTCTAATTCAAGTTTGACGAGAGAGAAGGTAACATCGAGCTCCCTTTGCGTTGCGCTTGCTCGAGCTCTTTCGGTCGTTCAGCGTGGTGGGCGGCGGTGACCCGGCGATCGACCCTCGGTGGCATCCTTCTGTGCTTCTTCGCGGAAAGCCTCAAGGTGTCCTGACTGGACAAGGCATTCAATTTCTTCTTTCAACCTGGCACAGTGCTCCGTACGGTGCCCTCGGCCTTTGTGGAAGTTGCAGAACGGGGATTGATCTCCCCTACGCTGGGCGAGCGGTCTGGGCCAGTTGATGACTTTGTTGTTGTAGAATATGGACAATATATGCTCGCGGGGGGGGGGGGGGGGGGGGGGGGGGGGGCATTTAACGGGGTGTAGATCCGGGAGCTTTGATTTGCTAGCCCTCGGGAGTGGTCTGCTTGGTTCTGAATGGGCGGTTCGTCCTTCTCGAACTGTTGTTGATGTCCCTTTTCTCTTGTGACACGTAACCCCAAGTTGTAGTGGGTTTGCCGGTGCCGGAAGATTAGCTTTTTCTGCAAATATGGGGGTTCCACGACCCTCCCGCACGCCTTGCTTCTCAGAATTTGGTTTTGGCGACGGGTAGTAGTTGATCCAAGGGAGCTCGGCTGCGGCCGTGTCGAAACCAGAATTGCATCCCTGAGGATTCTCCCTTTGTTGGCCATGCGTCCAGACATGAAAATGTCGTGGTTCAGGGCGTCGAGTAGTTGGCTCCCAAATATTGCGTCGTAGGGGGAGTCTGCCTCTGCGATGACGAACTGAACGTCATACTGGACTGGTTTCGAGTGCATCCCTACTTGAACGGGGAGGGTGACAACTCCTATGGTGGGTACCATATGTAACATCCCATTTCCTACTAGACCCCTAACTCCAATTTAAGGTGAGACAAGTGGTGAGTGTGGTGAGTTTGAGCTAGATTGCAGCCTTAGGACACCTAGGGTTAGGTGAACTCACATGTGGTCTACTATAAGGCTCAAGTCAACCTAGGTCAAACTAGCTCAACATGAACTCACACTTGCAAATTGACTCCACCTATAGATGATAAACACTCCAAGGAATGCTATAGGCCCAAAAGCCCCATCATGGGGTCACCAATTGACCCAATTTGACCAAAGTTAAACTTGGGTCAACATAGGTCAAATCCTCCCCAATAGGTTCAATTGAACCCCAAAAGCATGAAATTGACTTCACCCCTAGTCTTAGAACATCATGGGGGACCTATTTGACTCAAAAGCCCCATCATGGAGTCTTCAATTTGGCCAAATTGACCAAAGTCAACATTCCCCCAATTTTGGTCAAAATCACACCTTTGGGTCAAATTAGCTCACTTAGGTCTTCACCATGACTCAACCAACCTTGGGTGGTGTCATTGGACTCAATGTCAACATCTTGGACCAGTCAACACACCCAATTGACCAAGTCAACCCAAAAGTCAACATAGGGTCAATTTTTCCTAAATTGGAATTATTTGGAATTAATCCAAATTCCAATGGATTAAGGCCCTCACCCAAAGCCCAATCTGAAGCCCATAGGTCTAATGACCAGAATTGCCCCTCAGTTTTTGGAAGAAGGAGACATGCAAGGGTGATTTTGGGTTTTTTCCCCAATTTTGGAGAGAGACAAACCATGAACCCATGGAAGGATGACCACTTGGCCACCATTCCCTGATTTCTGGGTTGCTCTCAGCACCCCCAAGGAGTTGCCAGCATTTTGGAGCTGAGCTGGCTGCTGTTAAGAGGAGAGGAAGAGGAGCTCCACCAAAGGGGCCGACCATATTAATGGCTAAACTCCAAGACCATCAATTCAGCTTGAAACTTCCCCTTCCCTGGCAGCAATTCGAGATCAGGGTTGTTTTTCTGATGAGCTGGAAGCCTGTGGATGGCTGGCTGAGGAGGTGGCGGCATAGAGGAAATCGCCAATAATGGCTGCTAACAAAACAGCCACCCCCAACCCCAATTGAGCCCACCATCACCTTCAGAACCTTGAGAGCAGCTGAAATCCACTACTGGAGTGGAGCTTTTGATCCAGAAACAGGGATTTGAGCAAACTCGCCGCCGACAGCTACTAGCATGTCAACCCGCCGGATAACACACCTCCAAGCTCGCCTGAGGTCCGGTTTCTCCCCCTCTCCCTCTGTGCTAGTATCTAGGTCCATTTAGGAGAGAAATCGGGCTCAATTGAGCCCGATCCCATGTGAGCTTGAGGGAGAAATTCCGAGCTTTTCTTCTTGCTCGGGATCGCCGGAGAGGCCATCTCCGGTGGCCGTGCCGCCGTCAAACGCTAGCCACCGCCTCAACGGAGGTGGTGGAGGCGGTGGCCGACCGTGAGGTGTTGCAGGTTGCCGGGAAATTGTCGGAGAAGATGGCCCAGGCGGGATTAATCGCGGCCGTTGGCGAGCTGGGGGCGATGACGGGATACCGCCAGATCTGCGCTGAGATTCGTGCTGAATCATTTATAATCTTATATATTGTATTATTATTAAGTGTATTAAACTGTCACATTTCATATCCGACCTTGTAAACTTAATTTGAGGCCTTTAGAGACCATATTTCGAAAAATCCCCAGAGATAGGAATTGTAGATATGAGTGTCTAATTTCAAATGAAAGTGGAATCAGGCCATTTGGTTAAATATAGGGCCCACAACACTCATTCTCGTGAGGCTGGTCAAAAAAAAAATCAGAACTTTGAATGTGTATAACTTTTTAATACCAAGTCTGATGGACTTGAGATTTTGGACATGCATGCATGTGCCTCATGCCAAGCTTAGGTTAAAATATCAGATTTTTTGGAGATAATTTTTCTAAAGTTTTGTTCAAAACTTGGAAAATTAAATAAATGGAATATTTGGAGTTATATAACTCCTAATGACCACAAATTTTGGCGAGGGCTTCTTTAGGTCATGTATGGGATCTGGTTAAAATTTCATCACATGTGCATGAGTATATTTCTCTGAACTTCAAAATGAAGTTCGGGTCTTAAGAGAAAAATTGGGGTGCTAATAGTCAATTTGGGCTTTTGAGCGTTTTGATGGAATTGAAGGTGGTAATCACCTTGCATGCCTCTGAAACCTTGAGGTTAGTGTATGTCATGAGGATATACATCATTGACATAAGTTTCATGATTTTTGGAAGTTATTTTCCTAAAATTTTTAATTAAATGAAAATTGTCACACTTTTAAATTAATGAAATAATTTGAATCAAAAACTTAGGTATAAATCCAAAACTCTGGGAAATGGGTCTTTGACTGGAAAGGCACATTTAGGAATTATGTTGGAATTTTTGGACGTCATTTATTTCTCTGAATTTGATTTATTTGGTTAGGTCAAATTTATTCAAATATGACATTTAAGTCTCATATGCATTTGGAGAATTATGAAATTATTCTAGTAGGTTTCCTTGGTGATCCTATAGCTCTGTAAATTTTACCATAATTTTTAGATGATTTTTTGTGGTAATTATCAATTTATTGTGGAAAAACCCCCTTTTGTAATTAATTAATTTAATGGGGGTAAAATAGTTTGTAAAATTCTAAATCTCTGGATACAGTGATATTTTTAAGTTATGGATCTCTGGTAATTAGTTCAGATTATGTTGATGATTTTATATAGTAGTCACTGTACAAATCGACTGAAAAACCTTGTTTTTATTTAATTCTGAAAATAGGGTAATATGGTTTGTAAAATATTAATTCTCTGGATAAGATGATTTTTATATGAGATAAGTCACTGAAATTTATTTGGAGACATATGGTTAATGTTATATGATAGATCCTTCACAAACCTTGGAAAAACCCTAAAGAGGGTTTAATGTGATTATGGTGAAAATAATTGTTGCCGATTTAAGATCCCTTGGATTTAGTGTTTTTAGATGATTATTGTGCTAGGTTAATTTTCTCAGAATTTTTAGAGATCATTAGATGGTACCTAATGTGTAATATCCTATTTACACACCTTTCATTTTAAATAGAAATTATGATTGTAAAATCCTTGGAATAATATGAGACTTAGGATTTGGTATTTTTAGACTAGTAATATGCCATGGTAATTTTCCCAGAATTTATTGAGGTCATAATCTACTACTTGATGTGTAAATCCCTATTTGCACCCCATTTATGTTAAATAGAAATTATGGTCAAATATTCCTGTTAAAAATGTGAAACTTAGGATTTGGTGTTTTTAGACCATTATTATGCCATGAAAATTTTCCAAGAATTTATTTAGGTCATAATCTACTACTTGATGTGTAAATCCCTATCTGCACCCCTTTAAAGATAAATAGAAATTGTGGGTTTAAAATGTTTGGAAAAATATGATCTTCTGGAAATAGTGTTTTTATGTTCATATGAAGCTACTGTAATTTTTCCAGAATTTTAGGAAGTCAAAATCTTGTACTTGATGTGTAAAATTATTTTTCCATTCATTTATTGAAAATTAGGGATCATGGTTATTTAATTGCTGGAAAAATATGAAATATTGGAAATCTTTTTTCATTTCGCATTTCATCTCTGGGAGGATATTTAACAAGTTTGAATTCACTAGCATGATACCTCCTTCACATTTTAGATTCAGATTAGTAATTAATGAATTTTTATAGAGGGCAAAATTATATGAAACATGCTTGGATTTTGATCATCCCTTATTTTATCCACTATGAACCTATGATAAAAATTAGAAGTCATATGGAAGTAATTTGACCAAGGTTCCATCATAGGAATCTAAGTTAGTTATATGTCGTGGTCTGCGGATAGTAAAAACTCATTATGATGATTAGGTCAATAGAATCACAAAGGAAATCGATGAGAATTGGTTTATAACAAGGGATGAGTATAAACCACTTAGAGGACTAAGAGTTATTAGAGTTGAGTCCAAAAGAACGATTGCTTAGAAGCGGGATAAAACATAAGGCGTAAGTTATAAAGAGTAATGAGAGGGTGGAATGTTAGGTCAGGGTAGTCACCAAGAATGTTAATTGTCCTGGAAAGGGGTTGGGTATCATCCCATCACATACCCTAGTACCTTGCGAACCCTTCACCGGGTAGCCCTCGGGAAGTCCAGGATCCACCCTAAACTTCCGAGTATAATAATAACTAAACAAGGGTAGTGTAAATATGAGTTTAGACGACGAGAGTGCTTGGTGAGCTATGGGTAAGGCTGTGCTCGGGATTGACGAAAGATCGTCCTTCCCCTTAGAGGGTCATAAAGCGCTGAGGTTTAATTTAGGTGGAATAATAAGAGGGTAATCTTATGGGTAGATACCAATAATACTAAGTGTCTTGAGAAAGGGAACTTTGGGGTGTCATCCCATTGTAGTTCCTAGTACCGTAGCGAGCCCCTTACAGTGTAATCCTCGGGGAATCCAAGATTAACCGTAAACCGTAGGGATAAGATGTTATACAAGAATAATTTAACAACACACTCACCCACACCCCGTGGTTACGGGAGCTTAGTCGGTTGGTGCTACGAGTAGTAAGCTCCGTGTTTGTAAGAGCGGATTGATAAGTCAAGTGAGCTTGTGACTCAGTAGTGTTTGTTGGTACGGACGGGTTGGTCCGGTGAGCCGGTGGCTCGGAAGGTTATTAATGACGGGCAGGTTAGCCCCGGGAGCTTATGGCTCGGAGATAGATAGTAGAACATGTTGCATGTGCACGAAGGTGGTGGGTCTTCGGTATTGGATGGTCGTTCACACCGACGTCAATACGTTGACTCGGCAAGTGTGGTAATTACACTTAGCCGTGAAAGTCTGGCGGTCCAGTCAGCAAGAGTACGCAGAGGCTCCGCGGTTTTGTGTTGAGGCATACGATATGTCTAGGTTAGGTAGTGTGAATACCAACCTAGAGGTGGGCGAGGCCCAACTCACCGCTTCCGTTTGCCACTACGGGAGTATCCTGGGAGTCTTGCTAGCTCCAAAAAGGGGGAACTAAAGGTCTATGCGCATAGAGTCGTAGTGAGTGAGTTGCACTTGTATGAACATAGCATATCATTATACCTTGCATGTCATAACATGAATATTGCATTTCAACCCCTACCCCTATCGTATAAATTGGTATGGGACTTTTTATACGATAGGCCCCTGCTAAACGACCCCTTGGTCTATAGGTTTGTATGGGCATTCCTATAAATCAATGGTTACTCTTAAATTAATTTACTTGCGTCGCACTGCTTCTCTTGCTTACCTCTTTTACTGCTGCGATATTATTTTACTGCACTTAATACTGTTTACTTGCTCATACTGCTACCATAGAATTTATATGGATATACTCTTGTTAGCGTAGAATGTTTGTCACCTGCTACCTTCTTGATTACTCCACTTTGTTGTCCTCCGCTTCTTCCTCCCGCACGGTGCATTGGAGTCGCGGGGGGAGGCGGGGACAAAATCAGCTTAGTCTTTATGACTAACGGTCGGTTGTGACCGTAGGTGTTCGAGGAGCTGGAGCACCGGTACGACCAGCCAAGACATGATGGCAGGATCTGAGGAGCAGAAGCCATGCAATACTTCTACTATAGGACAGGTATTTGAAGATTTGAGAATTGTTAGCTTCCGCATAGATGTAGAGTGAGAGAGTGAGATTTTGTTCTACCTTGGATATGTACTGGGCATAAGCCCCTTTTACTCTTTCATTTATGGTACTCATGATGGACAACTTACTTTTGGATATATATATATATACAGATGCGTGTGATTGTGGACTTGTGTACTAGTTTTTCTTCTTATCTCTTGTTGGCCTGGTTGATCGTTCTTGCCGGCAGGATCGACGTCTTGCGGAGGTGGCTAACTTGTGTGCTAGCATCTCCGTAAGGCGGCGGTTCTGGGCATCTTTCTAGCTTGACGCACCAGGACGATTTTAAAGCATACACTAATCCAAACCGACCTCGGGTATAAACCAATTAAGGCATGATGACACCCAAAGTGACTAGGAGGAGAACCTTATGGGGAAATAGTTTCTTAAGGCTTTAAATTTGATGTCCCTAATTTTCCTACCAAGTGATATTATCACTTCTCACCCGAAGGATAGGACCGTCTTAAGAGATCCAGTGCACAAAAACCATTAGTGGATAGTAGGAGACTCGTAAACTTAAATTTAAACCAACTAGGTTGCACCGAAATGATCATCGTGACAAATATCAGAGGTCGGATAAGGATTCGAGTTCATAAAATGGCCCGTTTGTAGATTGCCCAAAGATTAAGAAGGTGGTGGTAATTGGTAACTTTGGGGGCCTAAAGTAGGTAGAATACCAATAGGTCTCAGATTGGAACTCCAAGTCTAGAGTTGTGCGCCCTAAGGATTGATTACGTGTCTGGGACGAATATATCTTAAGGACATCAAAGAAACTTAGCACAAAATGTATGAGGGCTTATCCTTTTGTTTATTGGGCCAACTTAGTACTGACCTGAGTTTCCCTAAACCTTATTTAGAAGATGAATCTCAAACTTATAGACCTTGAGGTTTGGTATTTTCAATATTTACTTGGGCAAGATGAGGTTTTGTATGTGTAGATGAGTAAATAAGAGGGTACTTATGACCTTTAGATTCATGGCTCGATGAGCCTGGGATTTGAAAGACAAATGTCATTATAACCCCCAAGAATGTTGTATGTTTTGGAGAGTAATATGTGATATTGGGAAATGCGACACCTCATTAAATCATAATTTTAGAGGTTGGATTATGGGTTATACATAATTATGATGATCTCACGAGTATAATGAACTTGGTAATTTATTAACTCATACATATTGGTCGATGCTGAACTGTATGAAAGGATTCAGGAGAGATTACCACATGTGCACATAAGTTAAATTTTCACCGTAAATAAGTTCATGCTTATAGCTATATTATTGAGGTATGTGTCGACTAAAATGTAGGAATTTATACCATGAAATATAGTTACTGGATTGCCACAGAAATGTGCACATGAGTTTTCATATCAGTAGGAAGCTCGGAGAATTTTGGTAGAGTTAATCTTTGAATAAATAACAGGCTTCCTTCACGAGTACAATTGAGACTACTACTTGAGAAATTAATTCACAGAATTGTTGACATGAAATGTCATGGGCTTGATATATGATCTCTCGTGATAGTATTAAGCAATGGAGAATTTATTGGAAATAATTATTGAATAAAGGACATACCTCTTCACAAAGTGCAATGTGAGATTACAATTTGAGGAACTTTTTTTTTCTAAATTAGGGATGATGAAATATCATGAACTTTTGATATACGACCTATTATAAGTGACAAACTCTGGGGATTTTTATTAGATTCAATCTCAGAGTAAACTTCATACTTCATTCACATGAAAGGTTGGAAGTGTTAATATAGAATAGCCATACCATGGATTGTAATTCGAGAAGTAGACGCCTTGAAATGTTAATACGGAAATGTTTTAGAAATCTGTAGACAGACTTTTGATGTCAATATAGAACCCTGGAAATAATGTCGGGTTTAATGACTGAACAACCCTCCTACTACCTTCACAAGTGAAACCCCGTAGACCCGAACTTAAATTTCGGGGACGAAATTGTTCTTTTGTTTATTGGGAATTGTAACATCCCATTTCCTACTAGACCCCCTAACTCCAATTTAGGGTGAGACAAGTGGTGAGTGTGGTGAGTTTGAGCTAGATTGCAGCCTTAGGACACCTAGGGTTAGGTGAACTCACATGTGGTCTACTATAAGACTTAAGTCAACCTAGGTCAAACTAGCTCAACATGAACTCACACTTGCAAATTGACTCCACCAATAGATGATAAACACTCCAAGGAATGCTATAGACCCAAAAGCCCCATCATGGGGTCACCAATTGACCCAATTTGACCAAAGACAAACTTGGGTCAACATAGGTCAAATCCTCCCCAATAGGTTCAATTGAACCCCAAAAGCATGAAATTGACTTCACCCCTAGTCTTAGAACATCATGGGGGACCTATTTCACTCAAAAGCCCCATCACGTAGTCTTCAATTTGGCCAAATTGACCAAAGTCAACATTCCCCCAATTTTGGTCAAAATCACACCTTTGGGTCAAATTAGCTCACTTAGGTCTTCACCATGACTCAACCGACCTTGGGTGGTGTCATTGGACTCAATGTCAACATCTTGGACCAGTCAACACACCCAATTGACCAAGTCAACCCAAAAGTCAACATAGGGTCAATTTTGCCTAAATTGGAATTATTTGGAATTAATCCAAATTCCAATGGATTAAGGCCCTCACCCAAAGCCCACTCTGAAGCCCATAGGTCTAATGAACAGAATTGCCCCTCTGTTTTTGGAAGAAGGAGACATGCAAGGGTGATTTTGGGTTTTTTCCCCAATTTTGGAGAGAGACAAACCATGAACCCATGGAAGGATGACCACTTGGCCACCACCCCCTGATTTCTGGGTTGCTCTCAGCACCCCCAAGGAGTTGCCAGCATTTTGGAGCTGAGCTGGCTGCTGTTAAGAGGAGAGGAAGAGGAGCTCCACCAAAGGGGCCGGCCATATTAATGGCTAAACTCCATGACCATCAATTCAACTTGAAACTTCCCCTCCCCTGGCAGCAATTCGAGCTCAGGGTTGTTTTTCTGATGAGCTGGAAGCCTGTGGATGGTTGGCTGAGGAGGTGGCGGCATAGAGGAAATCGCCAATAATGGCTGCTAACAAAACAGCCACCCCCGACCCCAATTGAGCCCACCATCACCTTCAGAACCTTGAGAGCAGCTGAAATCCACTACTGGAGTGGAGCTTTTGATCCAGAAATGGGGATTTGAGCAAACTCGCCGCCGACAGCTACTAGCATGTCAACCCGCCGGATAACACACCTCCAAGCTCGCTTGAGGTCCGGTTTCTCCCCCTCTCCCTCTGTGCTAGTATCTAGGTCCATTTAGGAGAGAAATCGGGCTCAATTAAGTCTGATCCCATGTGAGCTTGAGGGAGAAATTCCGAGCTTTTCTTCTTGCTCGGGATCGCCGGAGAGGCCATCTCCGGTGGCCGTGCCGCCGTCAAACGCTAGCCACCGCCTCAACGGAGGTGGTGGAGGCGGTGGCCGGCCGTGAGGTGTTGCAGGTTGCCGGGAAATTGCCGGAGAAGATGGCCCAGGCGGGATTAATCGCGGCCGTTGGCGAGCTGGGGGCGATGACGGGATACCGCCAGATCTGCGCTGAGATTCGTGCTGAATCATTTATAATCTTATATATTTGTATTATTATTAAGTGTATTAAACTGTCACATTTGATATCCAACCTTGTAAGCATAATTTGAGGCCTTTAGAGACCATATTTCGAAAAATCCCCAGAGATAGGAATTATAAATCTGAATGTCTACTTTCAAATGAAAGTTGAATCAGGCCATTTGGTTAAATATAGGGCCCACAGCACTCATTCTCGTGAGGCTGGTCAAAACAAAATCAGAACTTTGAATGTGTATAACTTTTTAATACCAAGTCTGATGGACTTGAGATTTTGACCATGCATGCATGTGCCTCATGCCAAGCTTAGGTTAAAATATCAGATTTTTTGGAGATAATTTTTCTAAAGTTTTGTTCAAAACTTGGAAAATTAAATAAATGGAATATTTGGAGTTATATAACTCCTAATGAACCCAAATTTTGGAGAGGGCTTCTTTAGGTCATGTATGGGATCTGGTTAAAATTTCATCACATGTGCATGAGTATATTTCTCTGAACTTCAAAATGAAGTTCGGGTCTTAAGAGAAAAATTGGGGTGCTAATAGTCAATTTGGGCTTTTGAGCTTTTTGATGGAATTGAAGGTGGGAATCACCTTGCATGCCTCTGAAACCTTGGGGTTAGTGTATGTCATGAGGATATACATCATTGACATAAGTTTCATGATTTTTGGAAGTTATTTTCCTAAAGTTTTTAATTAAATGAAAATTGTCACACTTTTAAATTAATGAAATAATTTGAATAAAAAACTTAGGGATAAATCCAAAACTCTGGGAAATGGATCTTTGACTGGAAAGGCACATTTAGGAATTTTGTTGGAATTTTTGGACGTCATTTATTTCTCTGAATTTGATTTATTTGGTTAGGTCAAATTTATTCAAATATGACATTTAGGTCTCATATGTATTTGGAGAATTATGAAATTATTCTAGTAGGTTTCCTTGGTGATCCTATAGATCTGTAAATTTTACCATAATTTTTAGATGATTTTTTTGTGGTAATTATCAATTTATTGAGGAAAACCCCCCTTTTGTAATTAATTAATTTAATGGGGTAAAATAGTTTGTAAAATTCTAAATCTCTGGATACAGTGATATTTTTATGTTATGGATCTCTGGTAATTAGTTCAGATCATGTTGATGATTTTATATAGTAGTCACTGTACAAATCGACTGAAAAACCTTGTTTTTATTTAATTCTGAAAATAGGGTAATATGGTTTGTAGAATATTAATTCTCTGGATAAGATGATTTTTATATGAGATAAGTCACTGAAATTTATTTGGAGAAATATGGTTAATGTTATATGATAGATCCTTCACAAACCTTGGAAAAACCCTAAATAGGGTTTAATGTGATTATGGTGAAAATAATTGTTTCCGATTTAAGATCCCTTGGATTTAGTGTTTTTAGATGATTATTGTGCTAGGTTAATTTTCTCAGAATTTTTAGAGATCATTAGATGGTACCTAATGTGTAATATCCTATTTACACACCTTTCATTTTAAATAGAAATTATGATTGTAAAATCCTTGGAATAATATGAGACTTAGGATTTGGTGTTTTTAGACCAGTAATATGCCATGGTAATTTTCCCAGAATTTATTGAGGTCATAATCTACTACTTGATGTGTAAATCCCTATTTGCACCCCATTTATCCTTAACAAGGATTTGGTTCGCGCGGTTGTTCCTCCCTCTCCTCATCGCCTGAAGGAAGAGAAGCGAGCACGAGACGAGGAGATCCGGCAGGAGGCCTCCGAATCGTCGCTATACATATTTCAGCTGATGCAAAAGTCCGATATGTTAACTGCCGAGACGGCCGCCATGAGTCTTGAGGACATCGTCCCCGAGCTCTTCATTCCTCTTCCGCCGGTCGAGGGCAGCGATGAGGACGAGGGGTCGGCGAGCGACCGCGAAGATTGACCTTTTTGTTTTGGTTTTATTTTTGTAACCTATTTTGGGCTGGAGAGACTGTCGCATGATGTAAATGAACAAGGAATATCTTTATTATGTGGGCCACTGGCTCCATTTATTGTGCTCGCATTTTTATTTTGTGATGTTTTCTTTTCTCGCCTTTATATCTTGTTCTCGCACATTTTCTAGAGTTCTCGCGACACTTATTCTCGCGAATGATACCTTTGGATAGCTTATGTATAGGATAAGTACTTTCGCTTGGTGCCCTTATCCTCCACCTTTGGGCCGTAGATTTTCTAGGATCATCTCTCCATCTCGACTCGCGAGGACCAATCCTCTTTTCTATATCACCTTCTACAAACGGTTCTCACGCTGGGCCTTCACATCAGTCAACAGGTATTTGCCAACCCTAACCGGTCGGTTCGCATTTTGCCGAGCACTAGCCGCCGAGAATAGGAATATAAGGTTCTCGCCCCCAACTTATTTAGCGAGAATGCCCTAGTCGATACTAAGGATTTGCCAGCCAAAGACGTCATTCCAGTCACTACCAAGGACTTGTACATCTTGCCAGCCTCTCCGCGAGATCAACCTGACCCACCGGCTAGTGAGAGCCCGGCAGCGGGATCATCCGGGGCAATCCAGCACCAGGGACTTGCACACCTCGCCGGCCTCTCCGTGAGATCAACCTGACCCACCGGCTAGTGAGAGCCCGTCAGCGGGATCATCCGGGGCAATCCAGCACCAGGGACTTGCACATCTCGCCAGCCTCTCCGCGAGATCGATCTGACCCACCGGCTAGTGAGAGCCCGGCAGCGGGATCATCCGGGGCAATCCAGCACCAGGGATTTGCACACCTCGCCAGCCTCTCCGTGAGATCAACCTGACCCACCGGCTAATGAGAGCCCGACAGCGGGATCATCCGGGGCAATCCAGCACCAGGGACTTGCACATCTCACCAGCCTCTCCGAGAGATCGACCTGACCCACTGGCTAGTGAGAGCCCGGCAGCTGGATCATCCGGGGCAATCCAGCACCAGGGACTTGCACATCTCGCCAGCCTCTCCGCGAGATCAACCTGACCCATCGGCTAGTGAGAGCCCGGAAGCGGAATCATCCAGGGCAATCCAGCACCAGGGACTTGCACACCTCGCCAGCCTCTCCGTGAGATCAACCTGACCCACCGGCTAGTGAGAGCCCGACAGCGAGATCATCCGGGGCAATCCAGCACCAGAGACTTGCACATCTCGCCAGCCTCTCTGCGAGATCGACCTGACCCACCGGCTAGTGAGAGCCCGACAGCGGGATCATCTGGGGCAATCCAGCACCAGGGACTTGCACACCTCGCCAGCCTCTCCGTGAGATCAACCTGACCCACCGGCTAGTGAGAGCCCGACAGCGGGATCATCCGGGGCAATCCAGCACTAGGGACTTGCACATCTCGCCAGCCTCTCCGCGAGATCGACCTGACCCACCGGCTAGTGAGAGCCCGGCAGCGGGATCATCTGGGGCAATCCAGCACCAGGACTTGCACATCTCGCCAGCCTCTCCGCGAGATCGACCTGACCCACCGGATAGTGAGAGCACGACAGCGGGATCATCTGGGGCAATCCAGCACCAGGGACTTGCACACCTCGCCAGCCTCTCCGTGAGATCAACCTAACCCACCGTCTAGTGAGAGCCCGGCAGCGGGATCATCCAGGGCAATCTAGCACCAGGGACTTGCACACCTCGCCAGCCTCTCCGTGAGATCTACCTGACCTACCGGCTAGTGAGAGCCCAGCAGCGGGATCATCCGGGGCAATCCAGCACCAGGACTTGCACATCTCGCCAGCCTCTCCGCGAGATTGACCTGACCCACCGGCTAGTGAGAGCCCGGCAGCGGGATCATCCGGGGCAATCCAGCACCAGGGACTTGCACACGTCGCCAGCCTCTCCGTGAGATCAACCTGACCCACTGGCTAGTGAGAGCCCGACAGGGGGATCATCCAGGGCAATCCAGCACCAGGGACTTGCACATCTCGCCAGCCTCTCTGCGAGATCGACCTGACCCACCGACTAGTGAGAGCCCGGCAGCGGAATCATCCGGAGCAATCCAGCACCAGGGACTTGCACACCTCGCCAGCCTCTCCGTGAGGTCAACCTGACCCACCGGCTAGTGAGAGCCCGACAGTGGGATCATCCGGGGCAATCCAGCACCAGGGACTTACACATCTATTAGCATGACTAGCTACTATCAGTATGCAATAGACAAATCAATAAAGGGTTTATAGTAGGAAATCTTTTAAGGATAAAATCTTTTTAAGTCATTCCCACTCCTGGCACGGTCGAGGGGTACCCCTTCCACATCCCAGAGGTGGTACCCTCCCAACTTGAGCACTTCACTTACGATATATGGCCCCTCCCAGTTAGGGTTAAGTTTGCCGACCGCGGCCCCTCTCCCCGCTGCATCGACCTTCTTCAAGACCAAGTCCCCTTTCTGGAAGTGCTTCACCCGAATGTGTTTGTCAAAGTATCGGACCATCCGTCGTTTGATCTCCTCCTGCCAAATAGTGGCCAGGTCCCTGAGCTCTTCCACTAGATCCAAAGATAATCTCTGCCCTCTTCATTGTCCGTTCGCCATTCCTCATCTCCTTCCCCCATGCCGATCACCCTTGGTGACTTTACCTCAAACTCGACTAGGAGGACGGCCTCTGACCCGTGGGAGATCTTGAAAGGAGTCTCTCCGGTAGCTGTGTTTGGGGTGGTCCTTAGGGCCCAGAGGACCGAAGGCAATTGTTCCACCCAGCTTCCCCTAAGGTTTTCCACCTTCTTTTTCAATAGGTTCACAATGATTTTGTTTGCTGCCACCACCTGTCCATTGCTCCTGGGGTGGTGGACCGATGCGAAACGGAGGTCTATGCCGAGTTGGGTGCAGAAGCTAACAAATTCGTCGCTCGCAAACTGTGGCCCGTTGTCCGTGACTATGGCCAGAGGGAGCCCATGACTGCAAATTATTTCACCACAAACAAAATTTCTCACCACCTGGGATGTTACCTTAGCGAGGGCCTTCACCTCGATCCACTTAGAGAAATAATCCACCATCACCAGTAGGAACTTTCTTTGGCCGCTCGCCTGAGGGAAAGGCCCCACCAAATCCAAACCCCATATCACAAAGGGCCAGGGGGCTGTAATCATCCGGAGCCTCTGAGCGGGAAGGACCTGGAGGGGGGGGGGGGGGCGTAGAGTTGGCACTTGGAGCACTTTTTAGAAAACTCTGCCGCATCTTTGCTGAGGGTGGGCCAAAAATAGCCCTGCCTTAGTACTCTCCCTTCCAGGGTCCTGCCCCCCGAGTGGCTGCCGCACTCCCCCGAGTGGATCTCTTCCAGGACTTTTGGGGCTTCCTCCTCCGAGACACAACGGGCTAGGAGCCCCGAGAGAGTCTTTCGATATAGCGACCCTTCATGCAAGGAGTAATATGCCGATTTATACCTGAGCCGCCGCTTGTCTACCTCTTCCTCGGGGAACTTCCCCGTTGTTAAGTAGGTGATGAAGGGATCCATCCACGACACCTGCTGGTCCACCTCCATCATCTCCCCCTCCTCGATGGAGGTTCGGAAAAGCTCCGACACTGTTCCCCCGGCCCGGGGACCAAACATGGCTAGGAGGTCCGCCTGGGTACTCTCCCCTCTTGGGATGTGCTTGATGGAGAAGGTGCAAAACTGTCCCACTACCCCTTTAACCTTCTCCAGGTACCGTTGGAGAGTTGGTTCTTTGACCTCGAATTCCCCCCTGATCTGACACGCCACAACCATGGAGTCCGTCGAGACCTCCACGTCCTGCACCCCCAACTCTTGTGCCAAGCGGAGGCCTGCTACCACGGCCTCGTACTCGGCTTGGTTATTAGTGAGGGGGAAATGGATATTTATCGCTTGCTCTATCCTGGTTCCTTGGGGACTCACCAACACCACCCCTCCTCCGAAGGAATGCTTTCCCGACGCACCATCGACCAGCATCTTCCAAGCCACCGGGTGGGGTACTTCAGATTCCCCTAACTCGGTCACGTATTCGGCCATGAAATCCGCCACCGCCTGCGCCTTTATGGATACCCTGGGTACGTAGGAGACATTGAACTCACTCAATTCTACCGCCCACTTCGCGAACCTCCCGGAGTGCTCCACCCCTTCCATGATGCCATGAAGGGGGTGGTCAGTCACCACTTTGATTGAGTGTGCCTGAGAGTAAGGTCTGAGCCGCCTAGCCGACACCACCAAGGCAAACGCTAACTTTTCGAGGATAGGATATCTGAGTTCGGCCTTCCTGAGTACCCTGCTGACGTAGTAAATGGGGAGTTGTTTCTTCCCCTCCTCTCAAACCAACACTGAGCTAACCGCTTCCGACCCTACCCCCAAGGACAGGTATAGGTCTTCTCCTTGTCTCAGCCCTTGTAATAGTGGGGCCTGGGCCAGTTGTTCCTTTAGCGCTTGAAAAGCCCTTTCGCACTCGGGGGTCCATTCGAACTTTTGGTTACCCCTTAATACCTTGAAGAAGGAAGAACATTTTTCTCCTGCCTTGGAAAGGAACCTGCTCAGCCCGGCTAACTTCCCTGTCAGACGCTGGACCTCTTTTGCACTCCGTGGAGATCTCAACTCAAGGATCGCCTTTACCTTATCTGGGTTAGGCTCCACTCCGAGAGGGGTGAGCAAATGATCCAAGAACTTCCCTCGACTGGCCCCGAAGACACACTTAAAGGGGTTAAGCCTCATTTTAAACTTTCTCAAGGTTTCAAAAGTCTCTTCGAGGTCCCTAAGATGAGACTCGAGATTCCGTCACTTGATCATTAGGTCATCCACATAGACCTCCAAGTTCCTTCCCTTCTGCTCGCGAAACACCCTATCCATCATACGCTGATATGTGGCCCCTGCGTTCTTCAAACTGAACGGCATCATTTTGTAACAATAGCACCCATCCCCGGTGATGAAGGACACATCTTTAATGTCGGGAGGGTGCATGCGGATCTGGTGATAACCTGAAAAGCCTCTAAAAAAGACATCACAGAAAAACCGACGGCTGAGTCAACCAGCGCGTCGATTCTAGGCAAGGGATAACAGTCCTTGGGGCACGATTTATTAAGCAAAGAAAAATCCACACACATTCTCCACTTACCCTCCCCCTTTGTTACCATCACGACATTGGAGACCCAGCCTGGATACTGGATCTCCGATACAAATCCAGCTTTGAGGAGCTTGTTCACCTCTTCCCGGATGGGCACCTCCAGCTTTTCCGTCGTGGACCTCCTCTTTTGGCGGATGGGGCGAGCGCCAGGATCGAGGTTGAGGCGATGACACGCCATATCCGCATTGATCCCCGACATCTCTGCAGCGCTCCATGCGAGAAGTCCACATTGTCCTGGACGCAAGCCAAGATCTTCGCCCGATCCTCCGGGCTGAGCTCCCCATTGATCTTGATCTTCTCGATCGTCCCGGCCTTAGTGGTGATCTCCACCTCCACCACTTCATCCACAGCCTCCAGCCTGGACTGCTCCCACCAAAGGCTCTGCTCTGCTTCTTTCTCTCCCTCTTTCTTCCCCGCCCTGGGCCCTTCACCGACCCCTTCCTGGGCATGAACTACCCCTTCTCTCCTCCCTTCCTCTCCCACCACCATTAGCTCCTCCCCCCCTCCTCCTGGGGCCTCCTCTTCTCCTTTCTCTTCTACTTCCTCTCCCGCCCTGGGTCCCTCACCGACCCCTTCCCGGGCATGAACTACTCCTTCCTCTACCTCTTCTATCGCGGTCACCTCTTCCACTACTTTGTCCCATTCCTCCGCCCCCTCCATCCAAGAGATGGTGTTGACGGCGGTCACATAGCACTGCCTCGCCACCTTGGGATCTCCCCTAACTCGGACCTGGATTCCTCCCGCGCTGAACTTGAGGCATTGATGTAAAGTGGACGGGACACACCGGAACGCGCTCATAAGAGGCTGTCCGAAGATGGCGCTATAGCTACTGGGGGCATCCACTATCACAAAGCGGCAGTTCCGGGACTGCCCTCCCAGGGTCACATGGAGTCCACTCCCCCCTCTACTTCCTTCCTTTCTCCTGAGAATCCGAACAGCGGGCCATCCGAGGCCAACACCCTCCTGGGCTCCACCTTCATCTCGTCGAATGCCTTCTTGAAAATAACATTGACCGAGCTCCCGTTGTCCACCAAGATTCGAGAGACGGTGAAGTTCTCGATGGCTGTCTGGATGACCAGCGCATCGCAGAACGGGTCTTCGTGACCGGGCAAGTCCTTCTGGGAGAAGGTGATCTTCTCTGCGGGGTGTGGGTCTTGGGATGTCGAAGCTACACTCCGACGGTACATGGCATGGAGGCTCGCCTTCTGGGTTGCCTCGACCCCCACCCCCCTATGGATCACTCCGATCCCTCCTCGGGTCCCTACGTCCACCCGATCCTCGCACCTTTCATCCTCATCCCCCTGAGGTAGAATCTCCCCTATCCTTGCTCCCCCTTGCTGCGCTTGTGGTGCTGGGGCTCTCGCCCCTCTGACTTCCAAGAACTCAGGGCAGGTGGCCGTTGGGTGGCCTTCCTCCTGATGGAAGTCACAGTACGGCAGTGCCACCCCCCTTGCCTCATCCCCGACTCCTCAGTTCCTTCTTCTGGGGCCGGCTCCTCCAGCTCCCCCTCCTCTTCCTCTTCCTGCTCTTCCTCTACCGATCTCCATTGCCTGATGAGGGGGGGGGGGGGGGGGGGGGGGGGGAGGGGGGGGGGGGGGGGGGGGGGGGGGGGGGGGGAGGGGGGGGGGGAGGGGGGGGGGGGGGTGGAAATGGCCTCGGGCCCTGTCTCCACCCCAGCTGGTGAGGTCTTCCCTGCCCCCCTTGGAAATTACCTCCCCCGTGGGGGAAACCCCTCCCTGGGCCTTGCATTCCCCCACCCTGCTGCCTCCACCCCAACTCCGGGGCCCTTGCTTCATCTCTCCTCCTTGGCTCTTGCTGCCTTCCTTCCGGCTTGCTCAGCCGTGCCAATCTCTTCGCGAACTCGGGGTTTGCTGCCTCCCCGTCTACCTCCTATACTGCTCTCTCCATCAGTTCTTCATAAGATTGAGGATCCCTCTTCTTGAGGTCCATCTCGAAGAATCCTTCCCTCAGCACCAACGTGAAGGCGAGCTGGAGGGTATACCCCAGGACCTCTTGGACAAGGAGAACCTCCTCTCTGAACCGCTCCAGATAATGAGCCTACGACTCTCCTGACCTCTGCTTGATGTCGAAGAGCGACTCTGGATCCTTCTTTCTTTTCTTCATGGCGAAGAAACGTAAGAGAAAACCCTTACGCAAGTTCTCAAAGGTATAGATCGATCCTGAGGGAATCTGGTGGAACCAGTCCCTCGCCTTCTCCATCAGGGTAGTAGCAAAGAGCCGACACTTGAAGGCTTCCGACATGGGTCTGATCGAGACCATATCCTCGAACCACTACAGGTGTTGAATGGGGTCATCATTGCCGGAATACAGCATCATGGTCGGCTCCCTGAATCCCTCGGGGAGTGGTGCCGAGAGCACCATCTCGCAGAAAGGACTTTCCCCGCTCACCCTCTGAACTTGCTCTACCCTTCTCGCGAGCTCCTCGGGCGACCCTACTCCTGCCGATCTTGTCAGAGGACAGCTCGCCGGGACCTCCCTGGCCGAACTCCCCCCCGTGAGAGCCTCCCTTGCCGGATTCTCGCTTCCCCCCAGCAGGGCTGGGGAACAGCTCTCGCCCTGACAGATCTCGTCCTCCTCCCTGGGCCGCCACCTCCTTTCCCGCTCGATGAGCCGGCTCGCTCTCGCCGACTCCATGTTGATGAGCCACCTGGGGCGCCGGGGTCGCGAAACCGCCGAGCGCAGTGGCGAGAGCACTCTGAAAAGCTCCAAGAAGATCTCGCCTAAGATCCACCAACATCTCCACTGTAGCTGGTGCTCCTGGGGGTGGCGAGCCTCCGGGGTTCGTGTCCCGCTCGTCCTCGCCGGTCATGCTTTCCCTGAGATTTTCTTGAGCTAGCCGCACTCCACGCTCACCGCACCAAAAATGTTGAAACCAATAAATGGTCTCGGTGGAGTTCGGGGCCCCCAACGGGTTGGGGGGCGACTGACACTTACTAATCTCGCGAGAGAACAGACCGAAGCCTCAGAATTGGACACTGATCCTTAGGCTCAGCTAGGAGGACCCACCACACACCCGGAAGATCTTTAGAGCGCTTCCCCTCCCAAGCCAAAAGCTGAAGCACGGGCACCTTGGAGAGCTAAAAGGGAGGCTAACCAAGGAAGGCCTGAGGAGAGAGAAGATCCAAAAGGAAGAACCTCTCTCCAAAGGTGCCCTTTGGATCTTATTTATAGATTTTCTGATCTGGCCTGCAAATAGCAGGATTCCGCCTCTCGATTTTACTATACGCACCCCAAACTTGGTCTGCTGATAGCCAATCTCCGATGTTCGGAGGGGCTATTGGCAGGCCACGAGGGTAAAAGGATAATTTCTCTCATGGGCCTAGGGGCAAATGGTCTGCGAGGACAGTACTCGTGAGAGCTCTCGCTGGCCTCCTCGCGTACCTCGCTCGCCAGTCAGCGAGTCCCCCTTTTGGAGGGTGCATGCCGGGGTCCGACCTCGCAAACCTCCATGTCGCCGAGTATAGGTCATCTCGCGGGTGCTCGACGAGTACTCATCTCGCTCTCCTACCAGCATGCCGTCGGCGAGCACCCGTCTCGCCTGCCCCTTTTTGAGGGAACCTTGACCGTTTGGTCCTTTCCCGTCTATCTCCCGTCCTGACGAATATCGGGGTTGTACAACTAGCGTCAGCTAATTTTTAAGAAGATACAAGAAAGCTTTCAAGCTCCAAATCTGGGAAGAATTCTATCACTATATCTTCTGCTATCCTACCCTGAGAGCTTTAACAAAAAGTATCGTGTAAAAATTCCTCAGATGAAGACATCAAGATCCTTGACAAGTGGGAGAAAGTTCTGACTAAATCTCCCAAGAGGTTGAAGACTGCAGAGGATGTGAAGAGCAAGGGAGAAAGCTCATCTAAAGAAAGTGAATCAGGCAACAACTCAGATTCATCTGACTCTGGAATGCATGCAGAGCAATGGAATGTCTCTCTCCAGACCTCTGCCTAAGTCTGGGATCTGGGACAATGGTAACAGTAGGAACAAATCAAGAGGATGCTGAGACCGAGGGGGAGAAGAATGACGAGCTCCCTGCTCTAGTGGAAGAACTGATAAGATCATTAAGGATAAGGATGCTGCCCAGTATGGACCAGAAGTCCAAGAAGCCCCGTGTAAAGATACCCAAGAAGTCAAGCAAGTGAATCATGCTGATGAGACTAGCAGAGATCAGCCAAGTCCTGAAAAGGAAATTGAGTCCAACCAGTCACCTATCAGAAAATCTCCATCTCCAATGGTTGACGAGGAACCAGGACAAGCCAGCTCACCTCCATAGAATAGGCCAGTGGAGCCTTCGCTATTGTCTCATATAAAAATGCTCCTGGAAGAGCAAAGACTAAAAATTGAAAGTTATGTCACCTCGGCTGTCAATGAACTGAAAAAGGAACTATCTGCTGAAACTGCGAACCTAAGAAATGATGTGAAGAATCTACAAGAGTATACTGCCAAATAGACAACACTTACTCACAAGGGTATGTCCAATTTAGGAATCAATCAGACACTGATTGTCAGCAACATTGAAAAGGCCTACATTACATCCACCAAGAAAATGGCTGAACACAAAGCTAATCTCCAAGAAAGTCTAGATCACCATAACAAGGATCTAGGCAGACATCTGCTTGAAACCAAGAACCACCTGGAAGCAGTAATTCATATGCTTAAAAGCAAAATACTAGCCTCTCAGGAGAACCTCCAAAAGGGGATGTCTGAAGAAGTCATAAAGGGGGAGAGATCAATGATAAAGGCCAGTGATGAGCATGCCATCTGGACCACAAATACCATCAGGGAAGCAATGAATCTTCCTCCTCTACATTTTGATGAGCCTGCAGAAGAGTACCCTATTGAAGATCAACTTGCAACTGATAAGGGTAAAGATAAGGAAGTACTAGAGGATGAAGAAGTAAAAATGAGGAAGAGAAAGTACAGGGAGGAAATGGAGAAAAAGGATGACTATGAAAGATGGAGTCCCAAATCGAGATCCATCATTCTAAATGCATGGGAGCAACTGAAAGATAATAAGGTGAATGATACAATGTATACAGTCCTCAAGAATGGGCTAAATATGAAGATCAAGAAGAATCGAGAAGAAGTCACAGAAGAGACAAGTAAGCAGGTAAAATCCCAATTGATGCTCCTGAACCTCTCAAGTATCATCCCAAACTGTTTGAATACTTCATCAGACAAGCTGAAAAGGAGCAGGAAGCCAGTGCCATGAAAGCAAAGGATGAAGCTGCTATGAGGGCACCAGAGATATAGATAACTAAATCTTTAAGGGGCTAAATGTAGACATGATAAAATCATTAAAAACATTTGGCACTATTTATAAATGAAGTTATATCTGTCAAATTCTGTGTTCACTCAAACATAGCTGCCATATCATCATTATATGCTTATTTGCATAAGATGTAGTTTATCATTGAGGTAAGTTAGGACTTTTTCAAATAGGGGGAGATTGTTGGGAACAGTGCCCAGCAATGTTCCTGATTTGAAGAAGTGCTCAGCTCAATGATAAGTGCAAGTTGTATTTAATGTCATATCTAGTTTATTCTTGCAGAGATAAGACAATATGTCGACAAGAATGGGCACATCGTTGAAATGATGAGTAAAACAAAGAAGAATGTTTGTGTCTAATGTCATCAAAAAGGCTCAAGCGTATCGTCGACAACATCAGATGAATCATCAACAACAGCAGGCATATCATCATGAATATGCAGAGCAAAGCAAAATGGCGATATCGCTGTAACGCCAATCAGATATCACCCGACGTTATTAGGATACTGATAAAATATCAGAAAGAAGACTTGAGCTGATGAAGGAGCAATATCGAAGATATCAAGGGAAGGAATGTCATCGTGAAGATTCAATGTCGTCGACATCATCAAGAAGAAGCCTTATCGTTGAAAAGGCTAAGTCAAGAAGTATCATCGACATCGGGATAAAGAAGTGTTGATGTCGAAGAGGCTAAGGAAGCCGGTATGAAGACATCAGTTACTGAAGAAGTGAATATCGACATAAGGAACATGTCGTCGAGAAGATAAAGTGATTACGATGACAATCAACAGGAAATAATATTATGGCGACATAACATATCGTTGTATATACAGATGTAGCCAGGATATCCCGTATAGTCGAGATATCAGCATCAGAGAAGGAAGTAAGAAGACTTTAATATCTACCCAGGTATAAGGCATCGACAAGGCCCTGTGATTGAGATATCATCCATGTCGTCGTAATATTAGAAATATCGTCATGACAGATTCAAATGTAGCCAGACGCGCTGTCAGCATTTAATGCCGTCGCCTGATTGTCCAATCAGCGCATGCTCTTGAGTTATGGGCGTCTGTCAGTAAGGGACATTATATGTGACAGTTATGCGACACATCCATCCTATAAAAGGGAACAGTGATGGCCTTGAAAAAGAGAGAGAAAAAATGAACGAAAAAGAATCCCTCCTAGCAACACAACAATACAAGCAGCGGTGAAGAAGAAGAAAGAAAAGAACGAAACGATTATTCTCTGTTCTTCAAGTTGCAGTCAAGCCACATCGACTGATAAGTTTCTCTCAAGAAAGGTAGCCAGTCAACATCCGGTAAAGCTAGAAAGCTTGAAGAAGATTTGCACCATTTAGATTGAAAATCAGAAGCATCTTCTTCAAGTCAAGAAGCCAATCTCCATCAGGCAGAAGAAACAGTTTTCTTTATTGTAATTTCATGTAAGGCTTGCGGGCCAAAAACGGTAGATCTATTCTTTGATCATTGTGTCGAGCTTGAGGGCTTGAGATCTGTGAGGCTTGAGATCTAGGGAAGAGGGACTTGCGGGTCCAAACATGTCGAGCTTGAGGGCTCGGGTGCAGTGAAGGGGCTTGCGGGCCTAGGCTGTAAGCAAGACTTGTGGGTCTGTGCTGTGTAGGGCTTGAGGGCCTGAGTGTCGATCTTTTGGGCTTGGGTGCAGTGAAGGGGCTTGCGGGCCTAGGATGTAGGCAAGACTTGCGAGTCTGTGCTGTGTAGGGATTGAGGGCCTGAGTGTCGAGCTTGCGGGCTTAGGTGCAGTGAAGGGGATTGAGGGCCTAGGCTGCATGGACTTGCGGGTCCGAACGTGTCGAACTTGCGGGCTCGGGTGCAGTGAAGGGGCTTGCGGGCCTAGGCTGCAGGGACTTGCGGGTCCGAGGTGTAAGGCTTGCGGGGCGGAGACATTGGCGGAGTTTGCCGATACTATCACATTGCAAGGTAGGCGCAGAGGGAAAGAGGACTACTCAAAAAACCCTGTCTTGAGGAACCTCTATAAATTCTTATGTGTTTTCTGTCCTGTGCTTTACTAATTTATAGATCAATTAACCAGAAAACAAGAACACCTTAAGGGGATAAAATAATTTGTAAAACATATTCACCCCCCTCTAGGTGAAAAGTTGACACCCAATAACTAACAACTTCGTCCTAATCAGCATGTCCCAGATGCATTGGGACCTGGGGGGACCGACATATCTGTTCAGATGGAGCCTGTGCATGTAGTGGATACCGAGACTAGAGTTCTGCGGTGAAAGAGTGTTCCAATGGTGAAAGTTCTGTTGTCCATCCATGGACGAGAGGAATACACTTGGTAGCCGATGGACCTTATGCAACAACGTTACCCGGGATAGTTTCCCTTAGGTATGATCTAAATTAGCTAGTCATACTTCGCTTCAATACCCGTAGCCCCAAACTCAATATTCGGGGATAAAATTTGTTGGAACAACCCTATTACTGATTTGGGCTAAGATCACTATTTGTTTATTAGGACTACGTTGACCCCAATGTATAGTCTTAAGGGTCAAGGTTTTAGGCTGATAGAACTTAGGAAAAGACAAGTTTTCTGCGTTCGACGAACTCCATCCTGCGTTCGACGAACTCCTTACATTCTGTGTTCGACGAATGACTTACATTCTGCGTTTGACGAACGACTTACATTCTGCGTTCGACGAACGACTTGCTTCAATCTCAGCGTCTCAGCGGCTCAGCGGTAAACAAAATTGTCCAGTCTCAGCAGTCGATGATTTTATTCAGGCTTAGCGGTCGACAAAATTGTCCAGTCTCAGCGGTCGATGAAATTGTCTAGTATCAGCGGTCGATGATCTTATTCAGTCTCAGCGGTCGACGAATTTGCTCAGTTCAGCGGTCGACGAATTTGCCAACTCATTCTGTGTTCGACGAACTCCTCTCAACGTTCGACGAACTCAGCTCTGCGTTCAAAGAATAAGTATCAGATGTTCAGATCGACGAAAGTTCTTCTCAGCTCAACTAATTCAATTCTTCCAGCCAGATTCAGTTGAGATCGACGAACTCAACATTGTGTTCAATGAAATTTGTTTAGATCTACGAAAATTCTCTTCAGCAGATTTATTTCAGAAGATCAGTTATAATTTCTCAGATCTCAGATCGTCTATCATCAAAATATTCAGATCGACCTTCAACAAGTTAAGTAAGGGATTTATTCCTTCCTTATTATATTCCTTTCCTTTCTCTTCCCGAGAAAATAGCTGTTGGCTTATATTGGAAAAGGATATCATATTAGAAAGGAAAAGGAATTAAAGGCTTGCTTGCAATTCCAAGGAAATATTAAATGCAAATTATTTTATTCCTTATTCTGTTGATTTGAATTTCAAATCAGAGATATATTGTCAAAAAAAGAAAGAAAGAAGACACAACAATTACAGGAACTCAATAACAAAAAGTTGTCGACGGAGAAGAATACCATTCTTCAGATGGTTACCGGAAGTAAAATAAGAATAAAAGTTTTACAGATCATCTTCATCTTCTTCCTCAAGCAGCACTCATACACTGAGAACTTCAACACAAATCATCCTCTCAGTTTCTGCTGCAAGATCAGGTCTTCAAAGAGCAACAATAATCTGAGGAACTTATTCTCTCAGATTCATCAGCTACAGGAAGATCAGTACATTCAAGAGAAAGCTCCAGCCATCTACTGTCAAACATTTTTAATCAGACAGAGGAGCTTTACAACAACATTCCACTAGAGCCTTCTCTCAGAATATTGACAGAGAAGAACATCTAAAACCCTCTTTATCCTATCTTGTACAGGGTTCTAACTCCCTTCAAAAGTTAACCCATTGGTGGCAGGGCACCTGAACAAAAACCTGTGGTTGGGTTAGAGCACCTGATCAAATGCTCACTTGGTGTGTGGACACCTGATCAAAAACCCCTTGGTGATAGGGCACCTGATCAAAAACCTAGTGGAATCCTACCAAGTGTGGTAGAAGAGTAGACGTACCCAGGTTTATTGGGGAACTACTATAAAAATCCTTGTGTCCTCTGTGTTGTGATTCTTTTCTGTGCTGTGCTATGTGATTTGTTTTTATTTTGTTTTATAACTCACTCTGCAATACACATATATGTATCACTATTTTAATTCTGCTATAAAATTAAGTGAAAAAGTTTTTAATACTCTATTCACCCACCTCTAGAGTAAATCTAAAATCTAACCTCACTTTCAATTGGTATCAAAGCATATCAATTGACTTTCAATTGGTTTCAGAGGTTGGTTGATTGTATACAGGCTAACACCTGAATCAAAAGATCAATTAGATCTTAAATTTATTTGAGAGTTTTATTTTTCTAAGAATTCATGGCACAAAACGAAGAATATTCAAGCATGAGACCTCATATATGCAATCTAAATAAGAAGAAAGAAGCTTCTTCATGATGGCTATAAATGCCTCAGCAAACAATTCAGAAGAATCAGAATCAGAGTCTGACAATGATGCTGATCAGGTAATATCTAATTTTGATTTCAATTCAATTGAATTCAAAAATGAATTCAAAGTTCTTTGCTTAAACTTAATCAAATCTGAGAAGGAAATAATCTCTCTCAGAAATAAGTTAGCTGAAATGAACCAACTTAGTGAAGAAAAATGCTATTCTTAAGAAAGAATTGGCCGCTTCAAAAGAACACATTATTCTCATTGAGAATAAGTTATCTGAAGCTAAGAAATTTGAAGAATCCCTAAATGGGAGAAGTATCAAACTGATGGACATCACAAAGACAGTGAATGCCAGGCTCAATGACAAACTGGGCTTAGGTGCATCATCAAGTGAGCCACCTCTTATTAAGAAGAACATACTTTCTACACCAATAAAATTCATTTCTGCTAAGAGCAAAGAGGTTGCAGATGTTAGTAAGAACAATTCAAGCAAGAATATTAAGAATAAAGGAATTCTGCAGAATTCATCGAATGGAGCTCGACGAAATCACTTTAATTCGTCGAACTCAGATCGACGAAAGCTGAACTCAGAGTTTCAGTATATATATATATATCCATCAAACGACGCTCGACGAAAGCACATCACTTCTTCGAACGGCGATCGATGAACTCAGCCCAGTTCGTCGAACGGAAAATGTACAAAAAATCTGAAGAATTCTTATTCTAAATATACTAAGAATCCTTTCACTGAGTGGATAATTCTTCCTAGGAAATATCATCCACAAGGCTACAAGGATCAGCCTAAAATGTCTTACATTTCTGATTTTTGTGGAAATACAAAAGGACCCAAGGTAGTCTGGGTCAACAACAACTAGTTTATTTTTTCTATTTTGCAGGTACAAGGCTATCCAAGCAAAAATGAACAATGGTATTTGGATAGTGGCTATTCAAAGCACATGACAGGAAACAAGGCCAACCTGAGCAACTACAAGGCAAAGCTTGGACCCAAGGTGATCTTTGGAGACTCCAACTGCGGACAAACCAAAGGATATGGGAAGATCAAAGTTGGAGTAGTTACCTTCAAGGAGGTAGCTTATGTCAAGGGTCTCAAGCACAACCTCATCAGCATAAGCCAGTTATGTGATGAAGGTTATCAGGTAACCTTTAACCATTCCTTATGTATTATTACCAATAATAAAAACATAAATGTATTATCTGGTATTAGACATGGAAATATTTATTGTCAATTTTAACTCTGCCAATTCTGATATTTGCTTATTCAATTCTAAAAGTAAAAAAAATGAATTATGGCATAAAAGGCTTGGACATATTAACCTTAGAACTATATCTAAGCTTTCTAAGGACAATCTTTTTAGAGGACTGCCTTCTGGTTCATACAAGAAGGAAGGACTCTGCAGGACTTGTCAATTAGGTAAGCAAACTAGAAGTAGTTTTAAATCTTTATCCAAGAGTGATTCACCTAGGATTTTGTATTTACTGCACTTGGACCTCTTTGGACCTACTGCAATACAAAGTCTAGGAGGGAAGCATTACTCATTAGTTATTGTAGATGACTTCTCAAGATTCACTTGGGTGTTCTTTCTTAGGAACAAGTCTGACACCTTCAGTGTTCTGACAGACTTTCTCAGGTCCATCAAGATTGAGTACTCTACTCTAGTTGCATTGATCAGAAGTGATCATGACACTGAGTTTGAATCTCTTCTGATGAGAGAATTCTGTGGAAAAGAAGGGATCAGGCAATGTTTCTCTGCTCCTAGAACTCCTAAACAAAATGGGGCAGCTGAAAGGAAAAATAGAACCCTAATTGAATCAACAACTACATTGCTTGCTGATGCAAACTTGCCACTCTCTTTTTGGGCAGAGGCAGTGAGCACAGCAAATTATGTGTTGAATAGAAGCCTGATACATAAACTTAAGGGAAAAACTCCCTATGAATTACTTAAGAGTAAAAAGCCTACGGTTAACTATTTTAAGATATTTAGCTGTAAATGCTATGTGCATAACAATGACAAGAAGTATCTAAGGAAGTTTGAAGCAAAAGATGCTGAAGGCATATTCCTTGGATATTCACTTTCTAGTAAAGCATACAGAGTTTACAACGAATCTACTCTTAAGATAGAAGTGTCCATGCATGTATCTTTTGATGAGACTAACATGTTAATTGAGGAGAGGAACACCACCTCTACCAAAAATACTTTGCTTGTACTAGCTCTATTGTTTACCCGGAAAACCGCTTCTCGGGTTGGATCATTCTCGGACCGGGCGAACTGCTGGGTCAGGCCGCTGTTTTCCAGGATCAGTGGCTCTCAGTTCAGGGTAAAGCAGGCCGGGCGGTCTGATGTCATTTCGGACCGCCCCCAAGATTGGAGGTAGTCAAGAGCCAAGGCAATAAGGATATCTGCGGTCTCAGGTAGGAGACCGTCCGGGTTGAGACATAGAAACTCAAGGTTCAAGCCCGGGGAACAAGCCGCGGTCTCAGATCGGAGACCATCCAGATCGCATCATGAAGATCAGCCAAGCCATGTCCAGAAGGCGGACCGCGATCTCAAGCCGGAGACCGCTCAATCCGTATCATTGACTTGGTCACGGTATCTTCAGCCTCAGGTCAGACGGGTCGGGAGGGCAAGCCGCCAAGCCGCGCGGCTTCTTTCTTTTTCTTCTTTGTGCATCCCGTCACCGCCTGCCCGTTTCTCCTGTACCCGGGCAGGTGGTTATTCTATCCCTGCCCATTCGGGCAGGCCCCCAAGCCTATAAATAGGGGGCAGCACTATTCACAAGACATGCACACTCGAATCCAGGAGCTCGCTTGTTTGAGCTGCGGTCTCGAGTTTCCCGTCTTGCGGACTATCTGACCGGCCGACTTCTCTTTTCCTACACTTATAACCCTGTAACCGCCTCATTTGAATCAAAGGAAAGCCCGTCGCAGGAGTGGCATTTGCCGCGGCGGGAGAAGTCCGGCCTCGACCGCTGCTAGTGGTCCGAATTCTCTAACCAAATAGTAACTGATAATCCGCAACCCTCGATTTCCTTCGGAGGCGCACTTTTGAATCGAACAGAAACACGCGACCTTCAGATCGCGGACAGTCAGTGAAATCTTTGGTTCAGAATGTCAGACCACCAGTTCCCTCCAAGAGACCGCTCCGACCACAACGACGATTCTTTATGGGAGGCTCTGGAGCAAACAAAGAGAGACGCCGACCAGGCCCAGAAAGCAACCGATCAGCGTCTGGACGCGATCAGTCAAGCTTTAACTCTGTTAACCGAGCGGCTAGCCCCCCAGCAGGCCGCGGTTAACCGTGCAGTAACTCCTGTTCTACCTCCTCCGCCGCCATTTCCACTACCACAAGTCGCTCATTCCCAGCCACCACCAGAAGGTTCTGCGGCTCGACCGAACTTCTATCAAGAGGCCGCGCGCTATATGCCGGCTCGAGTCCTCGACTTCCAAGGGGCGGTTTCTCAGGTTGCTCACCAATCCTACCCGCCTGAGGTCGCCGCCTACCAATCCTACCCGGCTGGAGTCCCTGTCCGCTCCTATCAGACGGCTTGTCCGCAAATGACCGCAGCTGAGGTAGCTCGTCACTCTGCTTTCCCTCTATACGAAGATACCGAGGAAAGTTCTCCCTTCACGGACGAGATCCGAGGAGAGCCGGCCCCAAATAAATTTCGAGAACCACGCCTGTCAACATATAATGGGGAGTCCGATCCGACAATTCATCTCCAAGCATTTGAATCGGCTGTTGCTCTGAGGACCATCACCGACGCAACTAAGTGTAAGCTCCTAGTAACGTCCTTTGATGGACAAGCCCGAGAATGGTTTTACGGATTGCATCCTCGATCCATCAGATGTTTTGCGGAATTGTGTAGGGAATTCCTGCTTCGTTTCTCTACCTCTAAAAAGAGGAAGAATGGTCCGGCAGCCCTATTTGAGATACGGCAACAAGAAAACGAAACGTGGGCCCGTTTCGTCGACCGTTTCCAAAGGGAGATAATGGAGGTACAGAACGTCGATCCGGAATTATACAGGGTCGCTCTGATGCACGGCCTTAGGGAGGGGCCGTTGAAATTTGAAGCTCAAATCAGGGAACCAAAGACCTATCAAGAGATGATTAGTCTTGCTAATAAGTTTATCAAAGGGGAAAAGACTAATCCTGGTTATGTTGCCAAGTTGCTCAGCGACAATGATCAGTTTAATTCCGCATCAACCCATCAGCCACGTTACAATCACTCATCCCGACCTGACTTCGAACCTCGGGCTCAGAGGGGAAGAAATCTTAAGCCTAAGCAACCATTCTTTGGCCATCAACGATTTCAAGATCAAAAACCGCCGCTGGCCATCACACCCGCTCAACCCCTTGGGGCTCCGCAAGTAATGCCGGTATATCTGCCGCAATATATCGCACAACCATCCCCAACTATTCCGTCCATCCGATATGATGAATCACAGGAATCATTCACCCCTCTTAACGTCAGCATGAACGAGGTTGTTCAGATTCTCCAAAAAAGGCCTGACTTCAAGAGACCTCCACCTTTGAAATCGGAAGTTCGCAATCGAAATCCAAACTTCTATTGTGAGTATCACAAAGAGGAAGGGCACCAGACTGAGGATTGCCGGGCCCTCCGGTGGTTGATAGAAAAACTCCTGAAAGAAGGGAAGCTCCGAGGTTTGATCAGGCAAGAAACCCCGGTTTAACCACGAACCGAGAAGAAGAAGGAAGCGGTCGGAGTGACCTGGGAGTGTGCTGACGTAGAAGAGGCAGGTTGCTATGGGGATATACATCCCGCCACCGAATGTATAGAGGTAAATGATGTTGGCCCCTTTGGCAACATCTATTGTATCCATGGAGGAGCAGGGCCAGAATCCTCTCGGAAATCCAGCATCGGGAGAGTCTCCAAGCAGGAAGTAGCAGCTGCCTCCACTTCTGCTCCAGAAAGGTCGGTCGTCACTTTCGGCCAAGAAGATCTTCCCCCAAATGCAAATCCTTTCGATGATGCAGTAGTGATAAAGGCAGTCATCGAGAACTACACCGTACATAAAATTCTGATTGATACTGGTAGTTCGGTTAATCTCATTTTCCGCCAAACATTTGAAGCCCTTAAGACTGTAAAGTCTTTGCTCTCCACAGAAGGGCCCCTCTACGGCTTCTCAGGAGAAAAGAAAGAAGTGGAGGGGTGCGTGAAGCTTTTGGTGTCGCTGGGAGGCATAACGAAGCTGATAAACTTCGTAGTAGTGGAAGCCCCGAGCAGCTACTGTGCAATCTTCGGAAGACCAATCCTGAATGCTTACAAAATGATAGTATCCACTTTTCATTTGGCCTTAAAATTCGCTGCCGAGGGTCGTCAATATCGGGTCCGAAGTGATCCAAAGGTTGCTCGTGAATGTTATGTGAAAACAGTTAATGTGATCACCGAGGCACCACTTCCCAAGGTTCAGGATGACATCCATGAGGTATCCAAACTCCCTGAGGAGGCCGAGGAAAGCGCAGAGCGGAAAGGGACTTATCTGGAACCTGCCCAAGAGACCCAAGAGATCCCCATTGCTGAAGGAGAAGGGAAGAAGCCGATCATCAACACCGAGCTATCGGAAGAAGAGAAGGTTCAGTTAATCTCCTGCCTGTTGGAGAATCTAGACATCTTCGCCTGGTCGGCAGAAGATATGCCTGGAGTAGATCCAGATGTTGCGTGCCATCACCTCAACATCTCCCCTGAATTCAAGCCGATCCAACAAAAGAAGAGGGATGTAGCAACCAAGCTGGCGGTACCCATCAAAGAGGAAGTTGCAAAGCTTCTTAAAGCCAAATTCATTTCTGAAATCCAATAGCCCACTTGGATGTCAAATGTGGTAATGGTGAAAAAATCTGGGGGAAAATGGCGCATGTGTGTAGATTTTACAAAGCTCAATAAAGCATGCCCCAAAGATTGTTATCCCTTGCCTCGGATAGATGTTTTAGTAGATTCCGCGGTGGGATATAATTTCATGAGCTTTCTAGATGCATTTTCTGGTTACCACCAGATTAAGATGCATAAACCCGATATCCCGCATACGTCCTTCATTACCAACGACGGGTGTTATTGTTATCTTGTCATGCCTTTCGGGCTCAAAAATGCGGGTGCGACATATCAAAGAATGATGGACACGGTTTTCAAAAAGCAGAAAGGAAGAAATCTTGAAGTATACGTTGTTGATCTTCTTCTAAAAAGTAAAACTTTTTAATCCATCTAAAAGACCTCGTAGAGACGTTCGCTACTCTACGGAGTTTCAAATTAAAACTAAGTCCACTGAAATGTGTGTTCGGGGCAAACAAAGGGAAATTTCTTGGACATCTTCTCACTCCTGATGGCCTTGCGCCAAATCCAGATAAAGTAAAGGCCATCCTAGATATGACCCCTCCTCATAATCATAAAGAGGTGCAACAACTTGGGGGGAGGTTGGCAGGACTAAGCCGGTTCATTTCCAAGTCAGGAGATAAGAGCGCTCCATTCTTCAAAACTCTCAGGGGAGGATCTAAGTTTGAATGGAATGAAGAGTGCGATAGTGCTTTCGAACAGTTGAAAAAGCAGTTAACCTCAACCCCTCTTCTCCAAAGCCCTCGCGAAGGGGAAACATTGTTCTTATACTTGGGAGTGGGTCCAGATGCAATAAGCTCTGTCCTTGTTCGGGAGGAGAAAAAGAAGCAATTTCTGATATATTACGTCAGCCACATCCTCAAAAATGCGGAAACTAGATATTCAATTCTGGAAAAATTAGCCTTGGCTTTGGTCATGTCATCACGAAGGCTCCGCCCCTACTTTCAGGCTCATCCTATCCAGGTGGTCTCGGATCATCCACTAAGAAGTATCCTGGAAAAGCCAGATCATTCAGGAAGATTGGCCAAATGGGCGATCGAGCTCAGTGAATTCGAAATATTATATATTCCCAGAACAGCAATAAAGGCACAAGTACTGGCAGATTTCTTAGTGGACACGATGGAGTCTAATCCAGAACGAGTAGAGGAATCTCCTTTTGCCTGGATCATTTATGTAGATGGAGCTTCAGGAAGAAACTCCGTGGGAGCCGGAGTAGTTCTTATCAGTCCAAACGGCATCAAACTTGAGCAAGCAATCAAATTCTTCTTTCCAGTGACGAACAACCAGGATGAATACGAAGCACTCTTGGCCGGCCTAAAACTCGCAAAAGAGCTTGGGATAGAGCATGTTCATGTAAAAACTGATTCTCTTGTAATGGCTTCACAAGTTCTAGGGAATTACGAAACAAGAGAACCGATGCTGAGAAAGTATCTATTTCTAGCTAAGGAAGAGATCGGGAAATTCAAATCCTTCATCATCGAGCACATTCCAAGGACACAAAATGAAGAGGCAGACGAGTTGTCGAAGTTTGGTCATCCATCAGGAGGGGTGACCTCGGAACTTTTTCATCCGGCCACAGAGATAGAGGAGCTCATGCAGATCGATCGGAATCCTTCCTGGAAGGACCCTTATGAATTATTTCTGTCAAGAGGGGAGTTTCATCAATCGATCAAGGACAAAAGTAGATTCAGGAGAAAGGCGGCCTACTACTACTTAATAGCAGGAGTTTTGTATAGAAAAACTTTGATTTCTCCCTCAGCACGGTGTGTTTCAGAAGAAGAGATCCCGATCATACTTCAGGAAGTTCATTCTGGGGAATGCGGTAGCCATTCAGGGACAAAAACCTTAGAGAAAAGGATCCTGCGGCAAGGATATTTCTGGCCAACTATGAGAAAGGATGCTGAAGCATTTGCCAAGCGTTGTGTACAATGTCAGAAATTTGCTCCTCTTCAACATCTGCCCGCTCAATCGCTTAGGTCAATAACTGCACCCTGGCCCTTCGCGGTTTGGGGGATGGATCTTGTCGGACCCTTTCCAATGGCTAGCGGCCAGCGCCGCTTTATCATAGTAATGATCGACTACTTCAGTAAGTGGATTGAGGCAAAAGCATTGGCAAAAACTACTACCCAAATTATCAAAAATTTCATCTGGGGAGAAATAGTCTGCCGACACGGAATCTCGCTGGCAATTGTCACTGATAATGGACCGCAGTTCAATAATCCTGAGATGATAAACTTTTGCGATCAAGTTGGAATAGATCTTTGGTTCGCCTCAGTACATCATCCAAGGACCAATGGTCAAGTAGAAGCTGCAAACAGGCGAATTCAGCAACTCCTGATGAAAAGAGTTTTGAATCAAAAAGGAAAATGGGCAGACCAACTTCCCTCCATCCTTTGGACTCTTCGCACTACCCCATCTTTAGCTACAGGGGAGACACCGTTCAAACTATCTCATGGCTCGGAGGCTGTTGTTCCTGTAGAGTTTGAGGTGGTCACTCCAAGAGTTGTGTATGCAAAAGAAGGAGGAGAATCATGGATAGAATACAATGACGAGGCCATCAGGTATAGCCTGGACCTAATCGAAGAACTTCAGGACGAGGCAACAATCAGGCAGGAAGAAGTCAAGAGAAGGATGGCAAAATATTCTGACAAAAATATCAGGATAAAGCAGTTTGCAGTCGGGGATTTAGTGTTAAAAAAGGTAGATGCTGCGGCCAGGTCTGGCAATGTGGGAAAGCTGAATCCCAACTGGGCAGGGCCTTTTATTGTCAAAGAGGTATTAAAGCATGGGGCCTACCGTCTCCAAACCAGCGAAGGAGAAGACATCTCACACACCTGGAGCGGTGACGATTTTAAACGATTTTATCCTTAAAATATCTCTTTCATTCTTTACATTTCTTGATATTAAATGAAAGGCCCTATACTGACACTTCTCCTTGTCCAAATGGTGCTCTGCATTATTAATATATATGTATATCCGTATCTCACTCCCTGAACCTCTGAGATATCGCCAAATTCTGCTCGAACTGATGCAGGCCTACATGTCGGGGTGGTTGCGGTGCGTGCTAAGCGTTGTGCTCTAAACTCGTAATGATCAAGCTCACGCTTTCACATATGCAAGCCACGTCTATACGAATTAAATCACAACACACACAAGATCTAATCCAAGAGTGGACCGACCAAAACGGCTATTCAAAGAGGTCGTCCGTGCTCCCAAAACGAAAAACAAGAAATCAACCGATAGGAATTTTCGATCCCTTTAATTCACAATAAAGTTGAAAAGAACACGCAAATGGGAATCAATTATACCCGCGAATTAATTTAGAAAATTCGAAGGCAACACCCGGCCTTTTAAACCAAATGAAAATACAAGACTATATAGAGGAACACACGAGGGGCAAGTAGAGATCTCGTTACCCAAGTCACTCAATGTGGATGTTGGGAGTCCCTCGACGACGGCTCCTAAGTAGCAACACCAAACGACGATCGGACAACCAACATTCGGCGGAGTTGCCGGAGACCCAAGGGGTTGCAGTCCCAAACACGATTCAGAAGCCGGGGCGGCAGGGAGATGTCGAGTAGCCTGTTTGAGCAGCAGATGGGCGGCGGTTCCTGGAGTCTCACCAAGTCGGGGAGGAACGGCGGCTGAGTCACACAGCACGCAAGGGGAGGTCGCCGGAGTCACACCGACGACGGGGAGGCGAGTCGCACGCCGTACGGGAGGGAGGCGGCTGAATCGCACAGCACGCACAGGAAGAGGAGCGGCGGCGAGTCTCACGCCGGAGGGAGGGGCGGCGGCGAGTCTCACGCCGGAGGGAGAGGGGGCGGCGTCGAGTCTCACGCCGGAGGGAGAGGGGGCGGCTGCGTCGCGCTGCACGCCAAGGGGGGGAAGGGGCGAACCCTAGGGAAACGAGAGAGTTTTCTCACGGGAATTTTTTTTCTCAAAACAGTAATCTGCCATTTCATTATCCTCCAAACATTTTATAAAGTTTTTTAACAGCAAATTAAAATAACATTTAACTTAAAAATTAACACTAACTTAAGCTAACACTAACTTAACATTAACAGGAAATTAATAATTAAGCTTAGACTAAAACTTAAAACAGTAAATGTTGACGCAACAATCATGCGGCCGCACGTGGCCATGTGCGGAGGTCGTAGCGGCGGATATCTTCATTAACTTGGATGAAGCGGCGAACGGGCGCGAGCAGAAGTTGTCGCGGCATCGTCCGTCAGAGTCTTCAAATTCTATGTGGCGGAAATCTTCAGGACCATCGGCAACGCCATCACGAACAAGTGGCGGGACCGCATTGCCATCAATCGAACGGTCTCGAGCATCACGAGCAAATGGCGGGACAACGTCGCCATCAATCCTCCCCCACTCAAAATCACTCATCACCGATGAGTGGCCCGGGAGAGGGAACCAATAAAACGCAGCACCATTAGGCATATCTGACAATGTATGCTCCACAATAAACCTGTCATGCACAATATGGGGTTCGGGAAACCTCGGGAAAACATTAGTAACAGTAGAAATATTGGATGTCAAACCATCATACGATGTAACTACAGTAGGAACCGTAGGAAAGAGAGACACGGAAAAACACTCACCACCCCACCCAATAGACGAAATAAGAGAAGAAGTAGTAGACGAAGTGAAGGGAGATGAGAGTATTTCAAATGGTGGAGAGACATAAGGTGTTAGCTCCGAAATTTTGAAAACACGGGGAATACCCCAATCCGTTGGCAAATAAAAATCCAAAGCAATGTCTCCCAATTCATTAATGATTTTAAAGGGGGCGGCTCTCCTACGGGCCAAATCCTTGACGGTGCCAGGAGGTATCCGCTTCGGGTGACAACATACCCAATCCAAATCAACAACATAAATGGTGGACTCACTCCAAATTAAATAAGCATGTGGTTGACTTAAAGCATATGGGGTGGCTAACCATTTGTGGATGCGTTTGGAGAGATCATGAGCGCGTTGAGAGAACACTTGTGCAACGCGACTTAATTTGTGCGTAGATGGTAGTGGGATCAAGTCACGCGGCACCGACGCCTTATAACCATGCACAACTTCCTCTAACATGTAACTAGGTGAAGTGATAATACGTGCAACTAGACTGGTTGAGCAAGTGCTTCGTGAGGAAACTAAGCCTAGGGGCACAGTCGTCGTGGACTCATAAGTGGACGCGAACAAGGACATATCCGAAGATGGATACTCAGAGAAATGATCAAACCTCGGCATCACGTAGTCAGATCTACGAAGTGAGGAGAATCGATCGAAAATGAAAAGGAGCAACTCACTAAGACGCATCCCACGAGTCATGTCCAACAGCGGGGCTAATAACGGCGGCCTAATAAAATGACTCGGACCAGGCATAACCAATTCGTATCTGAAAGGGTCCACTAGTCGAATCAAAGGGTCAGGAGGGAGAATTGGTAAAATCAAACCTGGGAGAGAATCAGAATCATGTTGGACTTCATGCAACGGAGACCGCATCAACGGAAGCTCATCCGGGGCTACACTAAAAACGTCATCCAAAAATATAACTCCCTCAATAGATAAATCCTCCAACACAGTGGGTGCATCAACGGTAATCTCACGATCATCGGACGTCTCCTCAACTACCATAGGTGAAAGAACTGGGATATGGTCGAGGATAGGTAGGGTCATCCTATGGGGTGGCACATCAAAGGGGAGACCATCTTCCATGACCATCGGGCTATGAAAATCTTCATCGGCACTAAACTCTTCAACAATAAAGACATCGCCCGCAGCGGTAGGCTCGGTCAAGAGCACTAACTCTGAATCATCAGAAAATTCCAAAACAGGGTCAGAAATACAATCGAGGGGGAGTGGGATAATATCAGAGGGTGATACGTCAGAGGAGAAATCCTCATCCAGGTCACTCGGATACCCAAACTCATCATCGTTACTAATATCATCACAGGAATCAGCATTGCCCTCAGTGGGGGGCACAGCCTGAAACACAACCTCAGACTCATCAGTAGAGTCAACAGCTAGGCTCAGCGACTTAGGGGGAGTCTCTACAGTAACTATGGGCACAGTCGGAAGGTGACACTCGATAGTACTACGATCAGGTACGACACTAGGCTCACATGTCGCAACTGTCTGACTAACCAAGCTGATAGGGCTACTCTCACCACGTGGGCTCATGGCATTCCTATCAAACACACCGAACGACCTCGGAACAGGGGACCTAAAATTCTGCTCCACTCCAAGAGTGGGTGCGGGTGTGCTATGGGCAGCTCTACCATTCCGGGGAAAGGATCTAACCGGAGGGAAGGTGTCACTCCTGTGGTCAGGTGGGGATCTAGTGTCCCTGTGAAGAGAAGCCTCTTCAGCCAACAACCACGCGGGGGCGTACTGGTCGGTGAGGAGACTCTTCATGATAGGCCAACTGGCATAACCTCCTGAACGCCTCTCTTCATTGAGCCAAAAGCTCTGGGCTCGACCCGACAATTGCATGCTCGCAATACGGACCTTGGAGTGGTCCTGCACACGTTCACGCACAAAATAATGTTCTATATCGTCAACCCAACGTAGGAAGATCCGGGGACCTCCAAAGCCGTCGTAGATGGGGATATTGCTCCTAGATGGTCTAGGCACGACATCAGCCACATGATCGGGGTGACGTCTAAACTGTCGGTAGGGTGGCGTAGGAGTCTTGTGTGTCGGGGGCGTAGATCGGTGTCCACCAATCTGGGCTATCAAATCTCGTATGTCATCCAATTGATGCCTCATCCCTTGGCGGAAGGCATCGACGTCATATGCCATACTCGGAGTGGCGGGGTATGGTAAGCGTGACCGGTCCTAATGTGCAAAAGGAAGGGCAATAACAGAAATTGAAAATAACAATTGCCCTTTTGAAAACCTTTTTTTTTTGTAAAAATATTTTGAAATGAACGGGCGCACGTAGGCGGTGCAAAGTGAAGAGATCGGCAGCGAGTTGAGAAACTTGCCAAACCTAGCTCTGATACCAAATTTGATGTAGCACGTTCTTACGAGCCTACACGGGTGACGTCTATGATAACCTCGACACCCTACACTCTCTCGATTCCGCACAATAACTAAACGCAACAACACAATTTTATTATTTATTTTCTCGCGCTAACGTGCGGATAGCCAAACCTCTAGAGATCGTATCACGGCTAGAGGCCAAGATCCGATCAAGCTAAAAGGACGAATATTTGGGTCCGATCGAGCGTTGTTGTACCAAAGAAAGATCCACCAAAACAAATACCGATTCGCAAACGGTTGATCTTTCCCCAACAGGAAAATAACAAGGGTCGCCAATCCTTTCGATAGTATCCGGAAAATCAAACGAAAAATACAAATCTACCAAAGAAAACACCGCGAGAAATTTTCTTGCTTCGAGAAATCACGCTAAAATCGTCCACCACGAAAACGATCTAGGAAAGGAGATCTCTTGAGTAGAAATTTCGTTACCCCACTCGGAATCGTAGATCCGAGATATTGGATCCACTATGAATTGATCGCTCTCCTTTGGAACACGGAAGGGGCTCCAAATGATGTAGGAAACTCGTTCGTCTTCCTCGCCTTTGCACCGGAGAGATTCACCAAACCGTAGACTCTTGCACTTGATGTCAATGCGGTCCCGCCACTTGTTCGTGATGGCGTTGCCGATGGTCCTGAAGATTTCCGCCACATAGAATTTGAAGACTCTGACGGACGATGCCGCGACAACTTCTGCTCGCGCCAGTTCGCCGCTTCATCCATGTTAATGAAGATATCCGCCGCTACGACCTCCGCACACGGCCACGTGTGGGCGCATGATTGCTGCGTCAACATTTACTGTTTTAAGTTTTAGTCTAAGCTTAATTATTAATTTCCTGTTAATGTTAATTTAGTGTTAGCTTAAGTTAGTGTTAATTTTTAAGTTAGATGTTATTTTAATTTGCTGTTAAAAAACTTTATAAAATGTTTGGAGGATAATGAAATGGCAGATTACTGTTTTGAGAAAAAAAATTCCCGTGAGAAAACTCTCTCGTCTCCCTAGGGTTCGCCCCTTCCCCCCCTTGGCGTGCAGCGCGACGCAGCCGCCCCCTCTCCCTCCGGCGTGAGACTCGCCGCCGCCCCCTCTCCCTCTCTCATTGCCGCCGCCCCCCTTGGGTTCTCCTCCCAAGTTTCGGCCCCTCTTCTCTATCCCTCTCTCTCTCTCTCTCCCTCTCCCTCTCCAACTCTCTCTTTCCGTTACCTCTTCTTCCTCCTCATTTCTATCCTCATCTTCTTCAACGAATCCCCTTTAGCCGACCCCCCCCCCCCCCCCCCCCCCCCCCCTTGGAGGAGAAGACATCAAGTGCAAGAGTCTACGGTTTGGTGAATCTCTCCGGTGCAAAGGCGAGGAAGACGAACGAGTTTCCTACATCATTTGGAGCCCCTTCCGTGTTCCAAAGGAGAGCGATCAATTCATAGTGGATCCAATATCTCGGATCTACGATTCCGAGTGGGGTAACGAAATTTCTACTCAAGAGATCTCCTTTCCTAGATCGTTTTCATGGTTGACGATTTTAGCGTGATTTCTCGAAGCAAGAAAATTTCTCGCGGTGTTTTCTTTGGTAGATTTGTATTTTTCGTTTGATTTTCCGGATACTATCGAAAGGATTGGCGACCCTTGTTATTTTCTTGTTGGGGAAAGATCAACCGTTTGCGAATCGGTATTTGTTTTGGTGGATCTTTCTTTGGTACAACAACGCTCGATCGGACGCAAATATTCGTCCTTTTAGCTTGATCGGATCTTGGCCTCTAGCCGTGATACGATCTCTAGCGGTTTGGCTATCCGCACGTTAGCGCGAGAAAATAAATAATAAAATTGTGTTGCTGCGTTTAGTTATTGTGCGGAATCGAGAGAGTGTAGGGTGTCGAGGTTATCATAGACGTCACCCGTGTAGGCTCGTAAGAACGTGCTACATCACGAACCCCCTCAGATTGTAGTCATAGAGTAAAACCCACCAAGACCATGTGATGCGGGGAGTTTTTGCACACATGTAGTGGTAGCTTGCCAATTCCGCTACGGTGGTCTTCAGAACTTTGGATCCCGGTCGATATCTGACATACCCCTGCATCAAGGGAGGTCTAGGTGATTGTCAACTCTATCGTACCCCGAAAGGGATATAGTTACAGCTTTGATGATCTTTCTGAGGAAAGCAATGTTCGCCGCCGAGGCCCACCTGCCCAACTGATCATCATAGCCTGTGACCATCGTAGGAACTCTCGAAACGGAGCCTAGTTGGGCCCACAACTGAGTTGATCTCTCTGAGGAAAGCAATGTTCGCCGCCGAGGCCCACCTGCCCAATTGATCAACTCGGCTTGTAACCCTAGGCAAGAGAGCAGATTAGTCGCTTACAGCTCTTATGACCACTTGAGGAAAGCAATGTTCGCCGCCGAGGCCCACCTGCCCACTTGGTCATCTGAGTCTGCACATATTTTTTCTTTTTCCCTACAGCTCTTTTGACCACTTGAGGAAAGCAATGTTCGCCGCCAAGGCCCACCTGCCCATTTGGTCATCTGAGCCTGTAGATTATTCATTTTTTCCTACAGGAAGACATTCACCTCTTGTGGTTTCTTGTCCAAACCATTCGAGGAAAATATAATCAAAACAGGTGCAGGTGTTCGTCTACCCTAGTTGTGATATTAAGGCCGGACGGTCTGAATTTTCAAACTGAGCGGTCTGATTGAATATAAGTTTGGATATTTCTGGATATAATTATATGATTGCCCGAGTTACATTCTAACCGAGCGGACTTACCTATCTTTTATTTGAGTTAGATGTTTCTGGATCTGAAAATATTACCCGGGTTGGATTCTAATCAGGCGGGTTTATCCATCTTTTATAAGTTGGATATTTCTGGAGCTAATTATATGATTGCCCGAGTTGCATTCTAACCGGGCGGGTTTTATCTACCTCTCCATTTTATTAAGTTAGATATTTCTTGAGCTGCATATATTGCCCGGGTTGTACTCTAACCAGGCGAGTACTATCTATCTTTTATAATTAATTAAGCTGGATATTCTTTTTGTGATCGCCCGGATTATGCTTCTAACCGATCGGCGGGCTGAGCCGTTTCTTAGTAAAAGTTATCTCTAGATACAGTTGATTACTCGCCAGGGGTTGAATTCAAAACCGCTCAAAGTTGTTATTCATTATCTATATCAGCAAGGATAAGGTATCTCTGACTGATAAAAAAACCGCCAGGTCTGAATTGCAGTCGCACGAGTCTATCCGTTATGGATCATATTATCGGATATCGGATATCCGGAGGTCTAAATGAGTAACCGCACGGGATGAATATAGATCGTCCAAAGATCATCAAAATTATCACTTATACTCAGACCAGGATAACCGCACGGCTAGATCATAAAAAGCAAAAGGAAAAAAGAAAGAAAAGAGACAAGACATCAGCCACAAGTAAGTAACAATAGAAGGACAATTAAACAGGTAAAATTTCTATTCATTCTTCAAAATGTGTTAACAAAATATTATCCGCCCGGCTAACAAAAAGAGACCGGCGGTTACACAAAAAATAAAATCAAGACAAGGGCATTAGTCTGCCGACTTCTTCTTCTTCTTGACAGGAGAACTCGAGTCCACACCATCAACATCAACGTCGGGCGAATAACCTTCACTTGACGTGGAAGAAGAATCCGATGAATCACTACCACTAGACCGCCCGGTCTTACTAGCGGAGCCAGTTGTTCCAGAGGACAAGCTGTCCTCATCATCATCATCATCATCATCGCCGGCATCATCATCCGCGTCGACCTCCTCAGCTGCTCCACCACTTCCATCACCTCCTTGATGAAGTACAATCTCCCTGCCCGCATCGGCTTCAGCCTCCTCGCCCACCTTGGCTTTTCCTTTCCGCCTTCGGCTGATCTCATCAAGTTGGACCTTCAAAGCAGGGAAGAGGTCGGAGAAAGTAGTACCCCCGAATCCTTCGCACAGACCGCCCCGGTCTTCCATAAGACGCAAAGCTTTGTTGATCCCTTGGGCCACATGAGGCAACACCTCATCTTGGAAGGCCGGGTTGGTCATCTCATATTGTTTCTGCAAGAAAGGAAAAATAAGTTAGGTCGCTCGGTCTGAACAAAAGAAGCCGCATCATCATTTGTCAAACTCACCGCCACGACTTCTTGAAGCCGCGCATTCTCTTCTTGAAGCCGTACATTCTCCGCGACCTGCTCCTCGTACTTCTTCTCCAGATATTTCTGGACAGAAACCAGCCGCCTGTACAACAAGGCCATGAAGTGATTGGCCGCGAACCCCCATGCGCCAGCTTGCGCCGCTAGCCGGGGAAGCTGTTCTTCCGGAGTTTTCTTCAGCTTCTTTAAAGTCTTTCGACCATACATAGCGGCCCCGACGGCTAGCGCATGACGGTTAATCTTGTCACTTCCCCATGGAGGAAGTGCAGTGGATACCCGGATGCGGCTCCCATCCCTATGCCAGAGGACAGTCGGGTTGCCCTGCAGGTCGGGCGGGTTTCTGCAGGAACGAAGAAGTTCGTATTCATCAGGAGAAGCCGGGCCCTCTTCCTCTGATGATGGCGACCTGTTTCGCCGCTGCCATTTTTCTCTCTGGGTCAAAACCGGGCCGGCCGGAGTGACCGGCTTGTTCGCAGGGACGATGTGGGCAGCTGCAAGGTAAAATCAGAAGTTTAAATTAAGCAGTCAGCGCGGTCATATGCAAGCGGTCTAGATGAACTTAATATGCTCAGGGAGGACGTCCTCTAGCTCTGAGAACAGCGGGATGTAATGATTGATGTCCAACCGCTCGTTCTCAAGAAACGTGAAGGTGTCCATCTCGATCTTTCCAACCTGGGGGATTTGGAAAGCCTCTTCCCCCCGAACTTGCGGGTTGGTTTGCAACAGCCCGAAGTTGCCTTCGAGCATTACGAACCGCTCCGACCAGTCCGAGACCTTGTTCGCCAGGTTAACGATCTTCAGTCCGCGGCAGCCAAAGTAGAGGTGCCCCCTGAAAGTTGAAGTCCCCACGTCGGAGACAGCCCGCACCGAGAAAAATTTCCTAAACAGATCAAGGGAAAATCTGGTTCGCTCGAACCGCATGTATGAAATAAAACTATATATGGAAGCGATGGAGTTCGGTGGAAGCTGACCGGGTACAACCCCGTAATGGTCGAAAATGGCTATGACTTCAAGTGGCAGCAGAAATTTGAAGCCATATTCAAAGTGGTCGACCGGAACGACTATTTGGTGCGGATTGGAAGAGTTGATCCGCTCATCGCGCAAAGGAAGCCGCGCGAGCAGATTACTCCCTGCCATGTGTTTTGCAACGAATTCGTCTAGTTCGCTCTGAGTGAGACGGCACTCTGGATGGTCCGCTGAGTGAAAAGCCAAGGCCGCGTCTGCTCGGACGGCCTTAACATTAACAGGCCGCTGCGACTTGTTCTTAGATCGCGCCATTTGAAATCGTGAAAATGACTTCGAAAAAGTCCCTACTTATAGATTTTGACGATCTGCAAATAGTAAACATATATCGCGGCTATACATTCTAACCTCGCGGCCAACGGCCTGCATGGTCAGATTTATCAGAAAAACAAAAAGAACCAAAGACATTCAAGAAATCAGGAGCAAGCATACATCACAGATCGCGCGACCTGTAATCAGCTCGGATAAAACACAGAAGATCTAAACAGAACACAAACACAGCGGCTAAACAAGAACCCGCACGGGTTATTCAAATAAAAGACATAAAGTAAAAAGAAGCATTGTCTAAACAGAGGCCGAAATCAACAAGCTGCATTCATAATACAAAATTGTTCTACAAAGCCGTTCACGGCTGGCGGTGTTCTGGGGAGACATCCTCTCTATGCAGTCGCGCGACCTGGTCGCTGGTGGTGTTCAGAAGGGAGTAAATCTGGCTGGTATGATAATGGATGTGGTTGATTGTGCTATGAAGCCGCCCGACATCACTTTCAACCCGCGTAGCGGCGATCATACGGGGGGTTGCGGTGGCTTCATCAATCATTGGATCAGCCGCTTGAACCGGTGGAGGATTTGAGCCCGCCCCAACAGTTTGGCGGCTAGCAACCTGCATCCCATCATTCATACTTCGCCGGCCCGAAGCGACTTCCCTAGTTAACCGCAGGAATTTATCCTGGTAATATCTCGAGTCATCCTCGAACTTAGCAGACGCTCTCTTCTCCTTCTCGAGCTGAGCGGTCAGAGTAGCGACTTGCGCCACCTTGGCTCTCTTCTCGGCCTCCACTACAGCTCGCGTAGCCTCCACCGCAGCTCGCGCGGCCTCAAGCTGAATCTCCAGGCCGTTCTCCTTTTCTGTCTTGGACTTCCTGTCGATCTCCATCTGCGCCTTCAGCGCCTCTTCAGCCTTTTTCCTTTCCATTCGCTCGGCCTCCAAAGCAGTCCGGGTGGCGGCCTCCCGTGTCTTCCACCTCCTTCAAACAGGCCCTCAGGTTTGCTAGATCTTCCTCTAGATGCCCAAACAGTTGCGGCCCTTCTTGCAAAGTCATTACACAGGTTGATATCGGGGGAACTAATGGAGGCAGGCTGGCCTCAAGGTCGCCCGGCTTCGCAATCTGATCCTCGCTATCTGCAAGAAGCCGCGCGGTTATAAAAAGCAAGAGCATGCAACGCCATATATATATACAAAAATGGACATAAATATAAGATCAATGCCTGGGCGCACAGGCCGCATAGACTGTTCCGGGTCCATCCTCCGTCGTTGCTCACGCCAGAGTCTCTCCGTACTCTGCCTAGCGGAAGAGGACCAGGCCGCTAAGGGAAAAAAGCTCGGCGGTGGGTTCAGTAATTTATTACGACGAGGCCGCGAAATGAAGAAGCGGATAGCTTTATAATCCGTGGGGCGCTTACCTGGCGCAAAAGGATCAGGCCGCAGCGGCTTGTTTAAAGCCCGTTCCGCCCCTTCCTTCTTCACCATCATTATCTCCTCCCCGGTCATCGCCGGGGGAACCTCCGCCCGCACTTTCAACACTTCTCCGAGTTCCCTCGCTTTCTCTTCGACCTCCAAGGCGGTCCGGGCAGCAGCTTCTCGCTCTTCGGCCTCCGTCTGAGCGGTCTCCTCAGGCTGGGCTGTGTTATCTGTAACGGGGGAAGTTCGCTTTGAAGCCATCAGGCTGTCAAGAAGCTTATTGTAACACCCCAAGTCTGGTAGTTCCGCGAAGTAGGCGGAGTGGTAGTGCGGCACGTGAAGCAGGCTAGAATTTTCCCTGTCTGCTCTTAGCGCACGATCAGTGGCCTCATCGCGCACGACCAGTGATCGTGTGCCAGCGATCGTGCGTTAATTCAGAAGAGAATCGAGTTCTGTCTCGGACAGTGCGCACGACCATTTCCCTCTTCGCGCACGACCAGTGATCGTGCGCCAGCGATCGTGCGCTTATTCGCAAGAATTCAGAGTTCTGTCCCGGATAGTGCGCACGACCATTGCCCTCGTCGCGCACGACCACTGACCGTGCGCCTGTGATCGTGCGCCCTGTTTATTCTGTTCCGCGATTTTGAGCGGAGAAGAGGATCCGACCGATCAAATTTCTTGGAATTCGATCCAACGGCTGGGATTTGATGCTGGGGGGGTCTTAGGGCTTTGGAGAGGGATTAAACCCTCATTATTTCATAGTGTTTCTCTCTCCTAGGCTAGAGGAAGAAGAAGGGGGCAAGGAAGAAGAAGAGGAGATTTCGCCATTGACGGAGCTCCGGAGCTCCGTTTCGCGAGCCGTTTCCAGATCCGGAGAGTGCAGCCCGGTGCGGTTCTTTCCCTCCGCGTAGAATCTCGGATCCATGGCGAAGAGGAACACGTCTAGGGTAACGATTCTTCCTCCCGAACTTTGGACTTGTATTTGTCCATTTATTCCTCTTTCTTTGCTTGCATGAGGTATCTCTTTCACCAAATGGGTGAAGTGTAGGATTTCCTCAAGTCCTTCGGGACTCCGGGTAGATTGTGTCCGTCCCCGGCATATTGCATGTAGAAAATCCGGTAGTCGTGCGGATTTAGGCATTTTGTGTGAAGCCTATTCGTGGCCGTGAGCCCGAATCGGTGATGCTTGATTTGCGACGTTGCATTTAGGTTAGACCTAGAATGCGTGCCGGAGAATGACTCCGTGAACTCACCTATAGTATTGCGGGAGTTAAGTGTAGGCGTCTTGTGAAGATCCCTACGAAAGCCCCATGCTTTGAGTTTTGGATGAAGGCAAACCTTCACCACGTTATTGATGCGGAGCGTATGTACCTCCCTTGTTGAGAATTCGCGAAGCCTAGATCCTTGTGAAGGGGTTAGGTGCGTAGCGTATATTTTGTGTAGCACTTGAAAGTGCTAAACCCTTACGGGCCGAGGTGAAGCCGTACCCGCGTCGTGCGATAGATCGCGACGATTAGAGCACGGGCAAAGCTGAACCGAACCCGTTTCCATGCAGATCGGCGAGAGGTCCCTTCCTCATGAAGGCCGTGTGATCATGGGAGAGGTCGTGGAAGGTGTCATACCTAGACCGACCAAAAGCTCTTGTTTCCCACCTAAGGTGGTGACCCTTAGGGTGGAGTGTTGTGAATTTGATGTTATGTTTAGCCTCATGCGATTTGCTTTGGCGGTTGTGGGAAACCTTCGGGTGAACCCAACCAACATCATGTGCATACCTAGGTTCCCTTCTTTTTGATGCTCAACCTAGAAGATTGATTGTGCTTGAAACCTCACCTTGTGTAGTTGCACTCTCTTTAGATTAGTACTTGTGCTAGTATGGCTTACTTGCAGGGTAGAATCTCCGCCACCCCGGGAAAGGGGTGGGGTCGTTATAATTTGGTCAGCTGTGCTGACCGTTGCTTTGTTTACCACCGCTTGGTGGAATGTTCTTATGCAGGTGCAGGTGAGCCTAGCGGGAAATAGCGGGCGTTGGTCCTTTTGCTGTCCTTTTGCTGAGTTGGCCCTCGAAGGCCAGCCTTTTTCCTGTTTTCTCATGTATTGCCGGCCTGCGTGCCGATGTATGCTTTTTGGAGTTTTGTACATTGATTTGATGTAAGGCCCTAAGGCCGTAACTCTTATTTCTGGATTCATTCCTATGATAGTGGACATGTCTATTTGAATGGTTTAATTAATGCTTCCGCTTACGTTTTGTACTCTCGTTAGTTGTTACTTTTCTGGTTATCACCTTTTAACTCCTAGCTAGTGTGGTTTGTATGGCGTGGGGTCCCGGCCGGACCTGCTGTTATACTTTTTGTACTGGCAGGGTGTTACAATTTGGTATCAGAGCTTAAGGCGTCGATCCGTAGTTTAGCGAATTCGGGACGAATTCCTTTTAAGGGGTGGTGCGCACGGGCTGTGCATTCACCTAGAACGTCAAAAACTAATAAGAATGTCCACTTAGGAATGAAAAAACATACTTGTTTGCGGAACCTGAGTGTTCCATGTTTGATGTTTGATACGTTTAGGGTCACTAAATTGTGCCTTGCATGATTATAGGTAACTAGAAGTGCTGCGGGGCGGTCTCAACCCCGTAACACCGCTGAAAGTAGTGGGTCGGCTGAGGTGCCAGCGACCACTCCTTCAGCTGAGATGATCAGAATGGTCGCAGAAGCAGTCTTCGCGATGATCAATGCTCAACCGTAAAGGCTTGCACAGCCTGCTACGCCTACTACTGATGCGGCCCCGGTAATTGAACCTGCAGTGGAACCTGCGGTAGCACCAAGGGTTGATGCCCCTGTGCCAGTAGCTGCAGTGGAACCGGCGTTAGCACCGAGGGTGGAGCGTCAAGTTGCGCAAGTAGTTGCGGGGCGAGCGCGTGACCAACAATTAAAGCACTTCTTGAGCTTTAATCCTCCTACCTTCTCGGGATCTGAGTCCCCAACGGAGGCAGAAGACTGGTTGTCAAGAGTTAGAAGAACTCTGAGGGCGACGGCGACGGACGAAGCCATGATGGTCACCTTAGCCACTTTCCTTCTTGACGGAGAGGCTGTGCTGTGGTGGGAAGAGCAGGAACTGCACAAGTTCGGCGATAGAGACATTACTGAAATAACAATGGCTGAGTTTTCAAAGTCGTTCCTCCAGCGGTTTATCCCCTCTGCCCAACGCATTGCGTTACAAAACCAGTTCCTGAGGTTAACTCAAGGTGATCGCTCCGTTGACGATTACTTACATGAGTTTACCAGACTGAGTCGCTATGCGGGGGCATTGGTGGAGGATGAGGAGACGAAGACGAATAAATTCTATGAAGGGCTTCGGGACGAGTTGAGGCTGCTCCTTGCAGGCCCTATGACGTTTGGCTTCCAAGTGATGGTGCAAACCGCCAGATCTTTGGAGTTGGACATGAAGAGGGTACAAGCAAAGAGTGTTGTAAAGAAACCCGAGTTTCATGCGCCGGCCTCTCAGTCCAAGCCGGACTTCAGAAGGAACAAGCGGAAGTTCAAGCAGGCGGAACCAGCTTCTTCGAACGTTTCGGGAGCCACGACCGCGCGGACTCCTATTACGTGTTTCACCTGCGGGAAGGTGGGACACAAAGCTGCGGTGTGTCGAAGTGGTCCCCCAAAGGCGGCAAATCGAGCGGTGGATTATGCTCGGGCTGCGGAAAAGGGCAAAGCGGCAGAGTCTTCGGCCTCCCAACACATTCCGACTCAGCCGAGAGTCTATTCGCTTGGCCAACAAGAAGCCATACGACAAACCGATGTCGTCACAGGTACGAATTAGAAGTTAGCTTTTACAGCTATGTATATGATTCTTTCGGTTGTACGACTGTATGTGTTATTTGTGTACAATTAGGTTTCGTCCTAATTTTCAACTATCCGGCGAGAGCTCTATTCGATACCGGTGCATCGCACTCTTTTCTGTCCGAGGACTTCGTGGTGCGAATCGGAGTGCCGTCTACCTTTGTAGAGGATAGACTGGAAGTAGTGCTACCCAATGGATCTCGAATGAGTGCGGATAGAAAGAGCCGTGTGAAGGTGCAGATCGGAAGTCAAGATTTCGACTTGGAAGCGTCGTTACTACCGTTAGCTGAATTCGATGTGATCTTCGGCATGGACTGGCTCTCGGAGCAGCGAGCATGCATAGATTGCAACGCAAAGGAGATCACTCTGGGAACGAACACCGACGATGAAACCACCTTCGCCGGTATGCGAGGGGCGAGCAAGATGCTGATGTCTGCTCTCCAAGTGGTTAAGGCGGTGAGAAAAGGCGCCGAGTTGTTCTTCACCTTGTTGGAGGCTTCGGAGCCAAAGCCCAGGTTGTGTGATGTCCCAGTTGTAGCGGAATACGCCGACGTGTTTCCTAACGAACTCCCTGGGGCTCCGCCTCATCGGGAGATTGATTTCTGTATCGAGTTGGTGCCAGGTGCCAAACCTGTGGCCCGCTCACCATACCGAATAGCGCCAAAGGAATTGGTAGAGTTGAAGGTCCAATTGCAAGAGCTGCTAGAGCAAGGCTACGTACGTCCAAGTTCTTCGCCTTGGAGTGCACCGGTCCTCTTTGTGAAAAAGAAGGATGGGAGCTTGCGTCTATGTATCGATATTAGAGAGCTAAACAAGTTGACCGAGAAAAACCGATATCCGATTCCTAGAATCGATGATCTATTCGACCAACTGATGGGGTCGACGGTTTACTCCAAGCTAGACCTAAGGTCCGGCTACTATCAACTGCGAATAAGGGAATGCGACATCCCAAAGACAGCGTTCAGTACCCGCTTTGGGCACTTTGAGTTCACGGTAATGCCGTTCGGTCTATCCAACGCACCGTCGGTATTCATGGACTTGATGAATAGGACATTCCGAGAGTATTTAGATCAATTTGTGATCGTCTTCATCGACGACATTTTGGTATACTCTCAGTCGGAAGAGGAGCATGTAGGGCATCTGCACGCAGTCCTGAGCACCTTGAGGAGGAGTCAGCTATATGCCAAGTTCTCCAAGTGCGAGTTTTGGCTACCGTCAGTGGCATTCCTTGGTCATGTTGTTAGTGGCGAAGGAATTGCAGTTGATCCGTCGAAGATAGAAGCGATCCAAGCGTGGCCTTTGTTGAAAAACGTAGCGGAAGTCCGAAGTTTCTTAGGACTTGCCGGCTATTATAGGCGCTTTGTGGAAAACTTCTCGAGGATCGCACTTCCTCTCACAAAACTGACTAGGAAGGATCATAAGTTCGTTTGGTCGCCCGAGTGCGCACGAGCTTTTGAAGAGCTAAAGAGCCGTCTGACCACGGCGCCCATTCTATGCTCGCCACAAGGTACGGAAGGCTACGAAATATATAGCAACGCCTCAGGAAGTGGTTTGGGTTGTGTCCTAGTGCAGTTCGGGAAGGTAATTGCCTACGGCTCCCGGCAACTGAAGGTTCACGAGAGGAATTACCCGGTCCATGATTTGGAGCTAGCGGCCGTGGTTTTTGCCCTCAAACTTTGGAGACACTATCTATATGGCGTGAAGATCGATATCTTTACCGACCATAAGAGCCTCAAGTACTTACTAGACCAAAGGGAGTTGAACATGCGCCAAAGGAGGTGGATGGAGTTCCTTGGGGACTACACCTTCGATATCAAGTATACTCCCGGTAAAGGAAACGTAGTTGCAGACGCGTTGAGTCGTCGGGCTCCCGCACAAGCAAATTGGATTTTGATGCACGATGAGCGTCTAATCCGTGAGCTAGAAGAAATGGAGATCATATGCATTGATAGGAGAACGTCTACTTCAGCATGCTTGAACTGGACGGAAGTTCACTACGACCTTGCCGACCGAGTTCGACAAGCATTGGAGTTGGACGAGAGCTTGAAACGATACAAAGCGGAAACCGTTGAAGGGTTAAACGCTGATTTCTCCTTCGAAGACGACCTTATGTGGAAGCAGGAAAGGTTATGCATCCCAAACGTTGGTACTCTACGGGCGGAATTGATGTACGAGGCTCATCATACCAAGTACTCGATCCACCCGGGGAGCACTAAAATGTTTATGGATATGAAGAAACTGTTCTGGTGGCCGGGCATGAAGAAAGACATTGCCCTTTACGTAGCCAAGTGTCATACTTGCGCGTTGGTGAAAGCGGAATGTCAACGTCCCGGTGGGTTTCTGAAGTCCTTGCCGATTCCGGAATGGAAGTTTGATGATATTTCGATGGATTTCGTGCACGGATTGCCGAGATCGCAACATGGAAACGACGCCATATGGGTGATCGTGGACCGTTTGACAAAGGTATCACACTTCATTCCGAACCGGAAGGATGATTCCGTAGAGAAGCTAGCCAAGCTCTATGTGGATAGTATCGTGAGACTGCACGGTGTCCCTCGTAGCATCGTCAGCGATCGTGACGGGCGTTTCACATCGAAAGATTGGAGGCTTATCCATGAACTGTTGGGCACAAAATTGAAGTTCAGCACGGCCTTCCACCCGCAAACGGATGGACAGACCGAGAGAACCAACAGGACTATGGAGGATATGCTCCGAATGTGCGCTCTAGACTTTGGAAAGAGGTGGGAGGATCACCTCTATATGATCGAATTCGCCTACAATAATAGCTACCAAGCCAGCATAAAGATGGCTCCTTTCGAGGCCCTCTATGGTAAGAAGTGTCGTACGCCGTTGTCTTGGGCGGAAACGGGCGATACTAAGCTATTGAAGCGAAAGGATGTTGAAGAAGCAACTTCGACGATCCGGGCTATACGCGAAAGGCTATTGGTTGCCCAGGATAGGCAAGCAAAGTATTTCAACGCCAAGCATAGGAACTTAGAGTTTGCCGTCGGTGACCGGGTTTACTTGAAGATCAAACCGTTCAAAGGGGTATCAAGGATTCGACGCTTGAAAAAGCTCAGTCCGAGGTACTTAGGACCGTTCGAGATCGTGGAGCGTGTTGGTGATGCGGCTTATCGGCTTGCACTATCTGCAGAGCTGAGCGGTCTGCACGACGTGTTCCACATTTCAGTGTTGAGGAAGGCAGTGCAAGAGCCTACTCATATCGTTGCGGTCGGCAAAGTTCCGGTCGATAGTGGGTTGTCGACGAAAGTCAAGCCTTTACGCATCGAAGATACCGAAGTAAAGCAGCTGCGGAACAAGTCCATTCGGATGGTAAAAGTCCGGTGGGATAACTGCGGCCGAGAGGAGCTCTCTTGGGAGAGAGAGCAAACGATGCTTGCGGAGTATCCCGAGCTATTTCCCTCAGGTAAAGTATAACTGTAATTTATGCTATTACTGTTTCCTGGATTTCGGGACGAAATTCTTTTAAGGAGGGTGGAGTTGTAACACCCCAAGTCTGGTAGTTCCGCGAAGTAGGCGGAGTGGTAGTGCGGCACGTGAAGCAGGCTAGAATTTTCCCTGTCTGCTCTTAGCGCACGATCAGTGGCCTCATCGCGCACGACCAGTGATCGTGTGCCAGCGATCGTGCGTTAATTCAGAAGAGAATCGAGTTCTGTCTCGGACAGTGCGCACGACCATTTCCCTCTTCGCGCACGACCAGTGATCGTGCGCCAGCGATCGTGCGCTTATTCGCAAGAATTCAGAGTTCTGTCCCGGATAGTGCGCACGACCATTGCCCTCGTCGCGCACGACCACTGACCGTGCGCCTGTGATCGTGCGCCCTGTTTATTCTGTTCCGCGATTTTGAGCGGAGAAGAGGATCCGACCGATCAAATTTCTTGGAATTCAATCCAACGGCTGGGATTTGATGCTGGGGGGGTCTTAGGGCTTTGGAGAGGGATTAAACCCTCATTATTTCATAGTGTTTCTCTCTCCTAGGCTAGAGGAAGAAGAAGGGGGCAAGGAAGAAGAAGAGGAGATTTCGCCATTGACGGAGCTCCGGAGCTCCGTTTCGCGAGCCGTTTCCAGATCCGGAGAGTGCAGCCCGGTGCGGTTCTTTCCCTCCGCGTAGAATCTCGGATCCATGGCGAAGAGGAACACGTCTAGGGTAACGATTCTTCCTCCCGAACTTTGGACTTGTATTTGTCCATTTATTCCTCTTTCTTTGCTTGCATGAGGTATCTCTTTCACCAAATGGGTGAAGTGTAGGATTTCCTCAAGTCCTTCGGGACTCCGGGTAGATTGTGTCCGTCCCCGGCATATTGCATGTAGAAAATCCGGTAGTCGTGCGGATTTAGGCATTTTGTGTGAAGCCTATTCGTGGCCGTGAGCCCGAATCGGTGATGCTTGATTTGCGACGTTGCATTTAGGTTAGACCTAGAATGCGTGCCGGAGAATGACTCCGTGAACTCACCTATAGTATTGCGGGAGTTAAGTGTAGGCGTCTTGTGAAGATCCCTACGAAAGCCCCATGCTTTGAGTTTTGGATGAAGGCAAACCTTCACCACGTTATTGATGCGGAGCGTATGTACCTCCCTTGTTGAGAATTCGCGAAGCCTAGATCCTTGTGAAGGGGTTAGGTGCGTAGCGTATATTTTGTGTAGCACTTGAAAGTGCTAAACCCTTACGGGCCGAGGTGAAGCCGTACCCGCGTCGTGCGATAGATCGCGACGATTAGAGCACGGGCAAAGCTGAACCGAACCCGTTTCCATGCAGATCGGCGAGAGGTCCCTTCCTCATGAAGGCCGTGTGATCATGGGAGAGGTCGTGGAAGGTGTCATACCTAGACCGACCAAAAGCTCTTGTTTCCCACCTAAGGTGGTGACCCTTAGGGTGGAGTGTTGTGAATTTGATGTTATGTTTAGCCTCATGCGATTTGCTTTGGCGGTTGTGGGAAACCTTCGGGTGAACCCAACCAACATCATGTGCATACCTAGGTTCCCTTCTTTTTGATGCTCAACCTAGAAGATTGATTGTGCTTGAAACCTCACCTTGTGTAGTTGCACTCTCTTTAGATTAGTACTTGTGCTAGTATGGCTTACTTGCAGGGTAGAATCTCCGCCACCCCGGGAAAGGGGTGGGGTCGTTATAATTTGGTCAGCTGTGCTGACCGTTGCTTTGTTTACCACCGCTTGGTGGAATGTTCTTATGCAGGTGCAGGTGAGCCTAGCGGGAAATAGCGGGCGTTGGTCCTTTTGCTGTCCTTTTGCTGAGTTGGCCCTCGAAGGCCAGCCTTTTTCCTGTTTTCTCATGTATTGCCGGCCTGCGTGCCGATGTATGCTTTTTGGAGTTTTGTACATTGATTTGATGTAAGGCCCTAAGGCTGTAACTCTTATTTCTGGATTCATTCCTATGATAGTGGACATGTCTATTTGAATGGTTTAATTAATGCTTCCGCTTACGTTTTGTACTCTCGTTAGTTGTTACTTTTCTGGTTATCACCTTTTAACTCCTAGCTAGTGTGGTTTGTATGGCGTGGGGTCCCGGCCGGACCTGCTGTTATACTTTTTGTACTGGCAGGGTGTTACACTTATCTCGCCCCATCAGCTCATCCATATCCTGAAAGATCCCATTAAGTGATAAGCTACTCGCCGAGTCCAGAAACAGGCCGCCCGATTTCGCATCAGGGGTAGCCGGCGAGTCATTTACCCTAGCAGATGGGGGAGTCGCTAGGCGGAGCTCCTCTTTTAGTCGCGGATTGGTCTGGAGGTGGGACTCGGCCGGTTTCTTAAAAGCCGCCCTTTCCTTGGAGGCCAGCCTCTTCACCTTCTTGGTTATTCGGTCGGTCACTGACCCGGACTTTTTTCTCTTCTTCTCTTTCTTATCCGGAGCTGGACTAACTTCTTTGGAGGGGCTGGGATAGTCGTCCACGGATAGAGGGGTACCTAGTTCGCCCGGCCTCGGAGAGTTAACCGCCTCCTCCCCCAAATCTTTAACTAACAAGTGAGGATTTCCGGATGGAGTGATTTCCATGCCAAACGAGTCGGACCCGCAGACTTTCTTTAAAGGGTTGCCGGAGTCAACTTTTATAGAAGGGGCAGCCTCCCCTTTGTTCAGCGGGCTGACGGCCTGTTGGCCAAGGTCTCTGAGAGGAATCAGCGAATCGCTAGGGGGAGGCCCTGAATGCTCCGCTGCAGGCTCTGCAGGAGTCTTGGAGATTGTTGAGTCCACATCGGCCTTGAAACTATCCGCCGCGGTTTTCTCAGACCGCTCCCTCTTTTTCCGATCTTTCCGGTTCTGCATTTCCTTGTCCTTCCTCGATTTCTCCGTTGACTCGCGCCTCTTGCCTTCCTCCTTCTTCTGATCGCCGGCAGGGACCACGCGGTCTAACATGGTGTCTAGGAAGTCCATCGTTGAAGAGTTACCGGTCTTAAAAACTCTAACCGCAAATAGCGAGTAATATCCCGTGATTTCAGAAAAAACTCTGCAGAATGAGTTCTCTGGCTCTCTTATAGAATTCAGGGCAAGTCAGAAGCGGTCTCCCGGCTAAAGCTAATATTTTTGAAATTCTCTTGGGATTTGAAAATATGCGGGGATTATGTTTACCCGGAAAACCGCTTCTCGGGTTGGATCATTCTCGGACCGGGCGAACTGCTGGGTCAGGCCGCTGTTTTCCAGGATCAGTGGCTCTCAGTTTAGGGTAAAGCAGGCCAGGCAGTCTTATGTCATTTCAGACCGCCCCCAAGATTGGAGGTAGTCAAGAGCCAAGGAAATAAGGCTATCCGCGGTCTCAGGTAGGAGACCGTCCGGGTTGAGACATAGAAACTCAAGGTTCAAGCCCGGGGAACAAGCCGCGGTCTCAGATCGGAGACCATCCAGGTCGCATCATGAAGATCAGCCAAGCCATGTACAGAAGGCGGACCGCGATCTCAAGCCAGAGACCGCTCGATCCGTATCATTGACTTGGTCACGGTATCTTCAGCCTCATGTCAGACGGGTCGGGAGGGCAAGCCGCCAAGCCGCGCGGCTTCTTTCTTTTTCTTCTTTGTGCATCCCATCACCGCCTGCCCGTTTCTCCTGTACCCGAGCAGGTGGTTATTCTATCCCTGCCCATTCGGACAGGCCCCCAAGCCTATAAATAGGGGGCGGCACTGTTCACAAGACATGCACACTCGAATCCAGGAGCTCGCTTGTTTGAGCTGCGGTCTCGAGTTTCCCGTCTTGCGGACTGTCTGACCGGCCGACTTCTCTTTTCCTACACTTATAACCGCTGTAACCGCCTCATTTGAATCAAAGGAAAGCCCGTCGCAGGAGTGGCATTTGCCGCGGCGGGCGAAGTCCGGCCTCGACCGCTGCTAGCGGTCCGAATTCTCTAACCAAATAGTAACTGATAATCTGCAACCCTCGATTTCCTTCGGAGGCGCACTTTTGAATCGGACATCTATGTGAAGATCTAAATGGACTAGATCTACAGAAAGAAGAATCACCCCTTCCATCAACTCAAAATCTTGAAGACAATGAAGAAGAGGACAATCCAGATCTTGCTGACAATTCAAATCAAATGACAGCTGATCAAATTCCCCAAGTGGATACTAGTGCTGAACCAACTCCAACTGTTGATCACATCACAGTTAGAGATCATTCAATATCTCAATTCATTGGTGATATTTCAGCAGGTATTCAAACAAGGCATCAACTACACCAAAATCAGATGCACACTTATTTCTTATCCCAGATTGAAACTCAATCCATAAAAGATGCAGAACAAGATCCAAATTGGATTCTTGCAATGCAAGAGGAGCTCAATCAATTTGAAAGGAACAAGGTATGAGATCTGGTTCCAAGACCAAAAGGCCATCCAGTTATTGGCACCAAGTGGGTCTTTAGGAACAAGCTAGATGATCAAGACAACATAGTCAGAAACACAGCAAGATTGGTAGCCCAAGGATATTCACAGGAAGAAGGAATTGACTATGATCATACCTTTGCTCCTGTTGCAAGACTTGAAGCTATCAGGATTTTTCTAGCCTTTGTTGCTTTCAAGAAATTCCAAGTATACCAGATGGATGTGAAGAGTGCATTTCTTAATGGAGACATCAAAGAAGAAGTCTATGTGGAACAACCACCAGGTTTCATCTCTCCAACTCACTCCTCTTATGTATTTAAGCTTGATAAATCTCTCTATGATCTCAAGCAAGCTCCCAGAGCATGGTATGAGACCTTAGCTAATTTTCTTTTGGAGAACAATTTATGTAGAGGCATAGTTGATAAAACCCTATTTTTCAGGATACATAAAAATCAAACTTTACTAGTTCAAATATATGTAGATGATATTATTTTTGGCTCTACTTATTCAAATTTATGCAAAAGGTTCTCTAACCTAATATAATCAAAATTTGAAATGAGTAGTATGGGTGAATTATCATACTTCCTTGGTCTTCACGTGAAGCAAACTCCAAATGGCATATTCATATCACAATCCAAGTATGCTAAGGAATTAGTGAAAAGGTTTGGAATGTCTGATGCTTCCACCATGAAAACACCCATGCCCTCAAATGTTGTTGTTGACACTGATGAATTAGGGAAACCTGTTGATCAGAAAGTATACAGAGCAATTGTTGGCTCATTACTTTATTTAACAGCAAGTAGGCCTGATATAATGTTTGCTACCTGTATTTGTGCTAGGTTCCAAGTTAACCCCAAAGAATCTCACCTAATTTTACTAAAAAAGAATTTTGAGATATATAAAGGGTTGTCCTAATCTAGGACTCTGGTATCCAACAACATCAGAATTTGAATTAACTGGATTCTCAGATTCTGATTATGCTGGATGCAGAGTAGACAGGAAAAGCACATCAGGAACTTGCCAGATTCTTGGTGATAGGCTTATGTCTTGGTTTTGTAAGAAACATACATCTGTGTCTACATCAACAACTAAAGCGGAATACATAGTTGCAGGCAGTTGCTGCTCACAGATATTGTGGATACAAAATCAGCTCCTAGACTATGGTGTCAATCTAAATAATTCAATTATATTTTGTGACAATACTAGTTCAATATCTATAGCACAAAATCCAGTTCTCCATAGTAGGACTAAACACATAGAAATTAGGCACCACTTTATCAGAGATAATGTGGATAAAAATAAAATTTGCCTACAATTTATTCCTACTGACTTACAAAGAGCTGATATTTTCACCAAGCCATTAGATGAAAAGAAACATATTTTCTTTATAAATCAGCTAGGAATGATAGATGGAGATTCAATCTGATAAAAATTAAGTTTTCTACTTATCCCATCTCTTCATCGAACAGAGATCGACGAAATCTAGTTTTTTTCGTCGAACGGAGACCGACGAAGTCATCAAGTTCGTCAAACTAAGATCGACGAAAATCTATTTTTCGTCGAACCCAGTTTTGATGAAGCTTTTTGTTTCTGAATTTACTTCATTATAATCAAATCTTTTTCATTTTAACTGAATGCCTACAGAAACTGCTTCTCTTTCCAGTTTCTTTGCACTTGATCTCTATTTTATTTTGCAGGAACAATAGCAATATAAAGATTGCATCCTTCCCTACCTCCATCAAATGTCCCTTCTTCAAGGGGCCTAGCTTCAAGCCTTCCTGAAAATAGGCAGGGGGAGAAGTTCTATGAAGAAGCTCCATATGATGCAGTTTTTGCTCAGGGGGAGATGTTCTATGAACTAGGCAGGGGGAGAAAGCTGAAGAAGCTCCTTTTTGTTAAGGGGAGATACTTTCCTTTTGATAGGGGGAGTTGTTTTGAAGAAACTCCTTTATGATAGGGGGAGTTGTTTTATTAAGAGGAAATGATGTATGAAGAAGCATGTTTTAAGTTCTTGAAAAAGCTCATAGCAGTTTGCAGATTTAGGGGGAGATATTGCAAATTCAGTTATGACCGATTAAATTCAGATTGGTAGCACAACGTATTCAGATTATAAAGCTACAGTTCAGATCAACAAATTCAGAAAGCTGAAAAATAGCAGATATAGCTCAGATATCAAATTCAGATATAGTAGATACAGTTCAGACCAATCAATTCAGAAAGCTGAAGAAAATGTCAGAATTCAGAGAAAATCAAAGGTTCTATTTATTAGTTTTATTTTCAATGTAAATTTCAGAACTCAGAGTATCATATTTTATATCTGATGAAATATTTAAAATCTATCAGATATATATGCTCTGTTGTTTTGTTATTTGTTTTATTATTCAAATTTTGTCAAATAGTGTCCTAACCCAAATAGGGGGAGATTGTTGGAACAACCCTATTACTGATTTGGGCTAGGATCACTATCTGTTTATTAGGACTAAGTTGACCCCAATGTATAGTCTTAAGGGTCAAGGTTTTAGGCTGATAGAACTTAGGAAAAGACAAGTTTTCTGCGCTCAACGAACTCCATACTGCGTTTGACGAATGGCTTACATTCCGCGTTCGACGAACAACTTACATTCTGCGTTCGACGAACGGCTTACTTCATTCTGAGCGTCTCAGCGGCTCAGCGGTCGATGAAATTGTCCAGTCTCAGTGGTCGATGATTTTATTCAGGCTCAACGGTCAACGAAATTGTCCAGTCTCAGCGGTCGCCGAAATTGTCCAGTATCAGCGGTCGACGATTTTATTTAGTCTCAGCGGTCGACTAATTTGCTCAGTTCAACGGTCGATGAATTTGCCAACTCATTCTGCGTTCGATGAACTCCTCTCAGCGTTCGACGAACTCAGCTCTGCGTTCGAAGAATAAGTATCAGATGTTCAGATCGACGAAAGTTCTTCTCATCTAAACTAATTCAATTCTTCCAGCAAGATTCAGTAGAGATCGACGAACTCAACATTGTGTTCGAGGAAATTTGTTGAGATCGAAAAAATTCTCTTTAACAGATTTATTTCAGAAGATCAGTTATAATTTCTCAGATCTCAGATCGTCTATCATCAAAATATTCAGATCGACCTTCAGCAAGTTAAGTAAGAGATTTATTCCTTCCTTATTATATTCCTTTCTTTTCTCTTCCCGAGAAAATAGTCTTTGGCTTATATTGGAAAAGGATTTCATATTAAAAAGGAAAAGGAATTAAAGGCTTGCGTACAGTTCCAAGGAAATATTAAATGCAAATTATTTTATTCCTTATTCTGTTGATTTGAATTTCAAATCAGAGATATATTGTCAAAAAAAAGGAAGAAAGAAGACACAGCAATTACAGGAACTCAATAACAAAAAGTTGTCGACGGAGAAGAATACCATTCTTCAGAAGGTTACAGAAAGAAAAAGAAGAACAAAAGTTTCACAGATCATCTTCATCTTCTTCCTCAAGCAGCACTCATACACTGAGAACTTCAACACAAATCATCCTCTCCGTTTCTGCTGCAAGATCAGATCTTCAAAGAGCAACAATAATCTAAGGAACTTATTCTCTCAGATTCATCAGCTATAGGAAGATCAGTACATTCAAGAGAAAGCTCCAGCCATCTACTGTCAAACATTTTTAATCAGACAGAGGAGCTTTACAACAACATTCCACTAGAGTCTTCTCTCATAATATTGACAGAGAAGAACATCTAAACCCCTCTTTATCCCATATTGTACAGGGTTCTAACTCCCTTCAAATGTTAACCCATTGGTGGCAGGGCACCTGAATAAAAACCTGTGGTTGGATTAGAGCACCTGATCAAAAGCTCATTTGGTGTGTGGACACCTGATAAAAAACCCCTTGGTGATAGGGCACCTGATCAAAAACCTAGTGGAATCCTAGCAAGTGTGGTAGAAGAGTAGACGTACCCAGGTTTATTGGGGAACTACTATAAAAAACCTTGTGTCCTCTGTGTTGTGATTATTTTCTGTGCTGTGCTGTGTGATTTGTTTTTATTTTGTTTTATACTCACTCTGCAATACACATATAAGTATCACTATTTTAATTCCGCTATAAAATTAAGTGAAAAAGTTTTTAATACTCAATTCACCCCCCCCCCCCCCCCCCTCTAGAGTAAATCTAAGATCTAACCTCACTTTCAATTGGTATCAAAGCATATCAATTGACTTTCAAAATTAATTTTTTTGTTTTTTGGATTTGTAACGTCCCACTTCTAACTAGACCCCTTGGGTGACACGGATCACTCAGAGATGCTGGGCTAGGTAGGATCTTGAGATCCTAATGGTGTCATGGATGTGCCCTGATCTCTAGGACTAGGTGTAACCCTCACCCCTTAGATTTTGGAAGCAAATGATAAGGAATTGATTGCAGGGAGCTAGCGCCGGCGGTAGCTTCAGCTAGCGCCGACGGTAGCTTCAGCTAGCGCCGACGGTAGCAGCCAAATCAATGCATGTGATTTCTCTCATAATGGGTGGCCTAATTGCCTAAATCTAAGTCAAATATGGAATTTAAAAGTCAATAAATGGCTGAAACTTATGGTGTGAGTTTCAACACAAAGTATGGAAAGTTGGGATGCATTAAATGCTCATTAATTTAACTCTCTCTCTCTCTCTCTCTCTCTCTTCCTTCTCTCATAGCCCAAATGGGCTGAAACATTTTGATCAGGAGAATATTCATCTTCTTCCTACCTTCTTCTTCTTCCTCTTCTTTTCTTCATCTTCTACGTCACGTCTTAAGGAATTAATCTAGTGTTTTTGAAGGAGCAACCTTGGAGAAGGGCTTGAGCTCGGTCGACCACCGTTATGCCGACGAGGAGACAACCGCGATCGTCGGCCAGAAATCAGGTGACTTCCAACCCTTCTCCCTTGGTGCTAGATCTTTAGATCTAATTAGGAGAGACATTGAGATGAAAAGAGCTTGATTTAGTGAGGTTAATTGAGTTTCGTAGGAAGTGGCCACGCTAGAGCGTATGTTCTAGGGCGTCGTTAGTCGTGTGTATGTCTTCGATCAACCCTCCTCTTCAAAACGAAGATTATGGAGTCGATTTCGTGATGATCGGTGGCCTAATGAGGGAGTATTGGAGGAGATAAGGTGAGATAACCTAGTTTGTGGTTGGGAAAGGTGATGATTAGTTTAGGTTAAAAAGGGCTTTAATTATAAATATGATAGCAATTATTGAACTTGAATCATAATGGATATACATAGTGATGGGAGTCCAACCCTTAGGTAAAGAAAAGAATATGCATGTATTTTGGAGCTGGGCTGCCAATGAAGAGGTGTGGAGGTGATGGATATAAGATATGCTTCTTGTTAGCTAGCACCCGACGGTAGCTCTACAGCCGGCGCTAGCATGTCGATGGGCCGACGAGAAGGGATAACTTCCCGTTGACACTTAAGGTCGACGGGAAGGTGAGTTGATAGAATCACTAGCGACCGGCGGCAGTGCTACCGTCGGTGCTAGCGAGACGACTTGTCGACGGGAAGGGAGAACTTCCCATCGACACTTAAGGTCGACGGGTAGGTGAGTTGATAGAATCACTAGTGCCCGGCGGTAGCCCAACCACCGACGCTAGCATGTCGACTGGTCGACGGGAAGGGATAACTTCCCATCGATACCCAATGTCGATGGGAAGGCGTGTCGATGGGATCACTAGCGCCCGGCAGTACCGCTACCGCCAACGCTAGCAAATAGAGAACTTTTGGTTTTCCTCCTTTGGTGTGGTAGGATTTCCTAGATTCCCATATCAACTGGGCGAGGCATAGGAGAATGTCATGGTTCCGAAATGGTACATTGCGATGCATAATGGGATGAAGAATTTAGTAAGATAAGATTACATCTCTATATGCACGAGTAGTCCTGCAGGGTCTTATAGAGTAATTTCTGTGTCATACACACACCACTACATAAGAGTTATAACCACTCGGTATGGGTAGCCTTGACGGTTTGTTGCGGGTTATAAGATATGGTTGTATATTAAGGGGCAATGTTAATGACCCAGTGGTTGGGGGCCTTGGATGCTAATTAGCATCGACATTGATTGTAGGGGGAGAAAGGTAATAAGACTCTTTCCGTGAGCCCTTGGGTGCTTGTTAGCACGGGCGTGCATGGGAATAACATGAATGTGCATGGTTTACACATGGTGGTGTAATGATCCTGGTTGGAGGATTACTTGTGGCGGGTCTACGAGCTTGTTAGTCGTGACACCAACAGAAGCCGGCAGTTAGACTCTAGACCGATTTGGCTGTGTTCTTGGTGTTCACTTCCCAAGACCCCTTCTGTGTTATAAAGACTCAGCAGTATGCAGGGTATCCGATGTGTGTTCTTAGCATTGAGGCATACATAGGCCTAGGTCTGGTAGTGTTCATACCCGCCTAGTTGTGGAGGAGCCCGTTCCAATGTCTCTGTCTGGCCACGACGTGAGGTGCTTGAGTGGTTCACTACCCTCTAAAAGCGTGTACTATAGGTCTATGTCGACATAGAAAATATGCATGGGTGAGTCATCACATCATAATCATTGCATTGCTTTCATCCTTTCATGATCATATCATAGCACCGCATCGGGTCCATCATATAAACTAGTATTGGCTCTTTTATATGATGGGTTCCAAATTGGAAACCTTAACTAATAAGTTTGTATGGGCATTCATATAAGTTAAGGTACATTTTGAAACTGCAAATATACTGCTTACTTTTGTACTGTTACACTGCTTGCTTATACTTTGTCATTGACGTATTACTTGTTAAATGTACTTCTTATACATTTGATACACTGTTGTGATTACATCTTTCCTTGCCACCTATTTTTGTCACTAATGTTTATATTGCAGCTCCTCTTAATTCCCTTCCGCGCGGTGCCTTGGGGTCGTTGGGGGGAGAGGATGTGAAGCCCCTTAGTCTGTATGACTAACGGTTGTTGTGCCCCTCTTTTTAGGAGCGCATCCAGTAGCAGCAGCGCACGACGCTTGATGCGGATATCCAGGTCAGGACGATTGGTCCGGAGACTACGATACCATCATTACCGTCGGTGACAGATGTGAGCATTAGTTTGAGATGTAGCCCTTGGTGCCTTTCTTTTGTATTCTGATATTCGCAGGAGCTCTCAGAGCTTCCTGTATTTTGTATAATTGTGACACCTTTACTTATATGTGAAATTTATGGCTTTTGGTTTTGTATTATTGATGGGTTGGCTCGATGATATTAGTTTGGCTGGCAGGATAGGCGTCTGGTGGAAGAGGCTAGCTCGTGTGCTGGCACTTCCGCAATGCGGCTGTCCTGGGCATAGAACTCCCCTCGGCCATGTCTTGTGTTCCAGGAGGGGGGTCTTACACTTTCAATCCCATAAGATAAAGGTGTTAACTCAATTACCGTTGTGGGCCATCCTCCAAAAGCCAGATGTATTCGGGAGATTGGTGAAGTGGGCGGTTGAGCTAGGTGAATTCGATATCCACTTCCTACAGCGGTCGGACTTCAAATCTCAGGTGCTCGCAAACTTCGTCATTGAAAACTCCCTCCCTCTGGAGGTCACTCTCATTAAAGATACCTCCACCACTCATTGTGCTATTGATACGATAAAATCTACTTCTTACTTAGAGATTTGGAAATATGAAAAAGCGAAGAGATTGATGATTTTTCCAATGTATATCCGATGAAGGCAAGTGTACCTTATCGTCTATAGTATAGGATATTATAGAAATACCAAGGTCGTATTCTTCGGAGCGCATTGATTACTTCTACTTAGAGGAGGTCACTACTATCTTATCAAACGATTTTTTAGGGATTTGTTTTACTTAGCTAAAAGAGACAAATTGCAAACTAAAGAAGGCTTAAACAATGGTAAAAAGGATTAGTGCTCATTCTAAAGTCACCTTGGAGTGAGAATAATCAAGATAAAGTAAAAATAATTCAAATTCCATTTAAGTAAACTACTTGACCGTGGAGGTTCCTGAAGCTTGAACATGTCTCTCTCGAGGGAAATTGTTGGGAATCTTGCCCACATGATTCCTGATTTGAAGAAGTCATCATTTCAAGAGTACTTTATTTTGTATTTGATCGTACATCTAGTTCATAATCTCAGGAAAATATAAGTATACATCGTCGAGAAGAACAGGCGATATCGTCGACAATGTGTACTTGTCGTCGTATTGATGGGCAAAGCAGCAGCCGCTGAGAAGCAAAGTATTCATCGACCGCTGAGACATGGCGAAATCGACTAACGAAGAATGCTGATCGTCGAATGCTGAGACATGGCGAGATCGTCGAACGCAAAGAAGAATCAAAGATATCGAAGGAAGGATTGTCGTTGAGTAAACAACATGATTACGACGATATATTGCAAGAAAGAGGATCTCAACGACACAGTCAGAAATGACATATCATCGTATGTGAAGAATCGCCAGGATTCTCGTATTGTTATGATGCCAGTATCAGAGGCAGAAGAAAGAAGACATGAAGGTCTACCAGAGTTCATGGCATCGACAAAGAGCTGTCGTCGAGATATTATCCATGTTGTCATAACAATGGAAATATCGTCGAGACAGATTCAAATCGTGAAGACGTACTATCAGCAGTTAATGCCGCCGCCTGATTGTCCAAATCAGCGCGTGCACTTAATGAATCGAGGCATTAGCGCGTACTCCAAAAAGAAAAAGGTATCAACGCGTGCTAAAAGGGAATGGAGGTCTGACACATAGAGAAACTTCTTAGAAGACCATTGGGGGGCATCGCAGTCTTATAAAAGGATATATGAGGCTGCCCTAAAAAGTTAATCATCAAGAAAGAACTTGCGCACATAGTTAATCGAAAAAACACAAGCGACGTAAGAAAGAAAGAGTAAAGGAAGGAGCAGTCTTCTTCATCGACTGCTAAGAAGCCAATCCTCATCTGGCTAAGAAAAGATTTAAAGAAGAACCGTGTGCTCAAGATCGATTCATAACAATCTTCTTCAATCTCAAGGAGCCGATCTTCAACAGACTAAAGGTGCCGATTTTCATCCGGCAGGAGAAACATTTTATTATTGTATTTTCTTGTAAGGATTGCGGGCCAAACCGTCTAGCTTGAGGGATGGAGAGCTGTGAGGCTTGAGGGCCAGGGCAGTGCACTTGCGGGTGCGACTTGTCAAACTTGAGGGCTCGGGTGCAGTAGGGGCTTGCGGGCCTAGGCTGTAGGCACAGGACTTGCGGGTCTGTGTTGTGTTGGGCTTGAGGGCCTGAGTGTCGAGCTTGCGGGCTCGGGGCCAGTAAGGGCTTGAGGGCTTAGGCTGTTGGGACTTGCGGGTCCGTGTTGTAAGGATTGAGGGCCTGAAGCTTTTGGGGAAGTTTGCCGAGCCTAGCACACTGCTGGGTAGGCGTAGAGGGAAAGAGGACTACTCAAGACACCCCATCTTGAGGAACCTCTATAGATCTCGTGTCGTCTGGTTTGACTTATTTGTGTGTTAACCTTGTGCATTGCTTGAATATCGATAACTCACACTAATAGATCAAAAAATACCAAGATCACCTAACACCCCCCTCTAGGTGAGCGTTCCATCTCTAACAAGTGGTATCAGAGGGAGGTTGATCAAAAGGGGACTTAACAGTCTGATCTAGATCATGAATGACTCACCATGGCCGATGGAGATCCGGATCGCGGAATGAGAGCCATGAAGCTTCCCATCTGCACAAAAGAGAATTTCCCAATTTGGAAGGAAAGAGTAAGACTCTTCATGGAGGCAGCTGACCCAAGAATCTACCTGACAATCAAGCAGGGTCCCTTCATCTCTACCACTGCCTCCACTATTGATCCAACCAGGCAGGTGATAAAGAAATATGAAGACATGACCAAGGACGAGCTAGCCTTGGCAGGTCTAGACAAGAGGGCACAAAATGTCATTGTAAGTGCCATAGATGACTCAACCCTCCAAAATCTAATTCACTGCAAAACGGCTAAGGAGATATGGGACTCCTTGATCGTATACATGGAGGGTACTGAAGAGGTAAGGGATGACAGGAAATCTCTCCTCAATCAGGAATATGAAGCCTTCAAACAAGGCAAGAATGAAACAATCTCCAACTGCTATGAGACATTTTTCAAGATCGTGAATGGAATGAGAAACTACGACAGAGAGTTCACAAACTCTGATCTAAATGACAAATTTCTCAGATCCCTTACAAAGGAATGGGACATCAAGATATGTGCCATCAGAGAGATGGGCCAACTGGGCAACATGGAGCCCAAGAACCTATATGGGAAGCTGCTGTCTCATGAACTTCAGCTTAATACAAGGAAGGCTGAAGAAGAAGAAAGCTCAAAGGTGAGCTCAAGAGAAAGATCGGTGGCTCTAAAGGCGGAGAGCACCAGAAGATTCAAGGGCAAGACCTTTGCTTCTCAGAATAGATCTAAAAGCAGTGAGGAATCAGGAGGTAGCTCCCCTAAATCTGATGACATTGATAGAGAGGTGGCCCTCCTTTCAAAACAATTCAGAAAGCTGCTACACAGAAGAAGGAGGGACAACAGCACAAACTCCTCCTCAAGCTCTAGAAGATCTGACTATCGGGACAGATCCAGGGATCCCAGGGAAGACAGATATAGATCCAACTCTAGTAAACATGATTTACATAATAATGTCTGCTATTCCTACAGCAAAACAGGTCACATGGCTTCCGGCTGCCCCTCCAAGAAAATGGAGTCAAGGAACCATGAAGAGAGAAGAAGCTCCAGGAGCAAGAGAACCTCTGAAAAGGGGTTCGTGGCAAAGAAGACCAAAACGTTGAGTGACTCTGACTCAAGTTCCTCTGGGACTGAGGATGAGGCACTTATTGGACTGATGGCTATTAATGAAGGCAACCGGGATGACAACTCTCCTAGAAAGGTAAAACACAGAACTTCTCTATCTGCCTCTGATTCTTAATCAGTAGCAGTTTCTTTGCATAATGATGAGGAGGTATCTGCTGCCAACAACACTGCCTCAAGATCCCAGTATGAAATTGAATCTGAACTAATAAGGCAATATAAAGCCTTATGGAAAGCCTTCATAGGCAGTAAGAAACTCCTCAAGGTGCAAACCAAGGAGTTAGATTCCTTAAAACCTGTCCAATCCAAGCTCCAGGAGACAGCCGAGAGGCTAACCTCTATGAGCAAAGAAGTGGACAAACTTAAGGAAGCCATAAGTCTTAAGAATGCTGAGTTAGGGCAGAAAAACAAGGTCATTAGGGACCTTGAAGAAATGTTGCTGGCTGAGAAGAAACTTGCTTCCAGCTTCTCAATGCCCAAAACTATCCTGCCGATAATTGACACCTTCTTTGGATAGTTCAGAGCTGGTATCGGTTTCCATCAGGAGCCAGTCATGGGCAAAGATCCTGAAGCCAGACCTTCTTATAAGAAGGTGCTGATAGCAAGTCCTTCAACCCACAAACCTGCAGCAACATCAGCTAAAAGAATGGGAGTGGCTGTTCCTACAAAGCCCGCTCCCAAGAAGGTGAACCAAAGAGTAGTGAAGCCAATTCCTCCCCCGGCTCACACACATGAGGTTCACCCTAGATCTATTAGACAAGAAGCCTTCTCTCCTGCTCATCAGCACTGTCATCTTACTCAGTTGATGAAGTAGAAGAGAAGATATAATAGATATGAATGTTGGTGCTGTGGGAAAATAGGCCACTTTGCATTGGACTGTTGGTTCAACCCAACTAGGCTCAATGCAAGGAGAGTGCAGAATCCTCCGAGGTTTGCGATTCCATTCTATCACCCTAACAAAAACCAAGGACCCAATCCCTATTGGGTACCTGAGGGGAAGTGATTTGTTTTGCAGGTAGATCCAAATGCCAACTGATCTCCAATTTGGTATTTGGACAGTGCCTGCTCCAGGCATATGACTGGAGTCAGAAAGTATTTGAAAGAATTCATCCTTGTGGAGAATGGACCGACTATTATCTTTGGAAGTTCAGAAAAGGGAGTGACTAGGGGCTACGACAGCGTAACTAATGGGTTAGTTACCATCACAAAGGTAGCTTATGTGGATGTGTTGAGAAACAACCTCATAAGCATAAGTCAGCTTTGTGATCTAGGCTTCGTTATTATTTTCCACAAGGACAAGTGTCTAATTAAGAAGTCCTCAGATTCTGAGACTACCTTAACTGGCACTCAGAGTGGGAACATTTATTGCTTAAATTTCCTTAATACAAGTTCTTCCATGCCCATGTGTCTTATAGCTGATGGCAAAGGGGCTCTATGTGTACAATGGCACAAGAGACTTGCACACATCAACTATAAGACAATAGGCAAGCTTTTCTCACAAAACCTGGTCAGAAATGGACCTGACATTAAGTGCATCAAAGATGGTCCTTGTCAAGCCTGCTGATGCACAAATCTCGCACACAACTATAGGTGGTGGCTAGACTGCGGCACGAAACGGCAGTGTACCGATCGTTCAAGTAATATAAAATGGGAATGAATCCCCAAGTATCGATCTCAAAGGAACACAGTAAGGTGGAGCTATCTATCGAGGAAGGACTTGAGATTGAAGTCCTTTATGTCGGATGGGTTGCGGAAACTGGGGTTTTGGTTTGGAAAATAAAGAGAAAATGCTATAACTACTCCTATGCAATGCCGCTATGCAATGCTTCACTTGGCGGGATGGAGACTAGGCAGGCCTTGAGCGCGCTGCGTCGCAAGGGCGGATGGACGAGTAGGCAAGTGGAATCGAACTATGCAGGCCTTGAGCGCGCTGCTTCGTAGGGCGAGTGGATTACAGGGGCCGCTATGCTACGCTTCGCTAGGCGGATGGAAGAGTAGGCTAGCGGATGGAGTGGAGAGAACGGCGGAATGAGGGTCGCAAGCACCTCTTCGCAAAGCACGCCACTAACAATTGTTAGGGCGGCACAACACAACAAACAATCCACACCACAAGGCACACCTCAAATGAAAATATAACAAGATTACTCAAATCACATAGACATGATTTCATACTAATGTTAACAAATAAAAGTATTCTTCATCAAAAATAAGGAAACCTAACTAAGCTATCAACTGCAAGAGGAGGTGAGTGTGCGAAATCGACCGGCTCCGAAGTCTTGTTGAGGATCCACGGAAGGTATCGCCGGGTTGTCAATCCGCGTCCAATCTCGGACCTCGACTGCGTCCGGGGTAGAGAGAGCTGTCACTACTCTCCAATGGACCCGTCTTCTTCGTGTCACGAACCGGTGGAATGATCACACAAGCTGCTCCAATCTTGAATGTGAGAGCTAGGTTGACTCCCTTCTTGAAGCTCTTAGATGAAGGAGATGGCCATGAGGAAGCTCCGGCGAAGATTTGGCGTTGAAAGCTTGCCCGGAGCTCCTCCCTAAGGTGGGCGGTGAAGAAGGAGGCAAAACCCTACAAAAAACGTGGAAAACGGCGGAGGAAATCGGTCTGAATGCCTAATTTTGCGGAGCAGTGGTTTAAATAAGGAGCAGAATAAACACTGTGCACGATCAGTGGCGCACGACCAATGGTCGTGCGCGAAGGAATGCCTGTGATCGTGCGCAGTCAACCTGTAGCAGAGAAAAATATGGAAAATAACGCACGGTCAGGGGCGCACGACCAGTGGTCGTGCGCGAAGGAATCCCTGTGATCGTGCGCAGACGCTCTGTTAGGGAAGGGAATTAACGCACGACCACTGGTCGTGCGCCTGATCGTGCGCGAAGGAATGCGCACGATCAGAGGCTTTTTAGGCCAAAAATTGCCCCGCTCCATCCCGAACGTTCACGCGATCCCAGGGCCTGCAGGAAAAATACTAGACCACAGAAATACATGAAATCACACCAAGATGGGGCATAAATGTGCACTAAGCAATGAAATGGGCAACGTGATCAAATAGAATTAAATATGGGTCTAAAGTGAAGTGCAAGTGCATGAAACCTAGCCCAGATGAGTCCGGAAATCACTATATAAACTGGACTCATCACACCCCTAGACTTACCTGTTTGCGCGTCCCGAGCAAACATATCCGGCGGAGTAGGAAAAGCATAGCTAAGCAAAAAAAAATTGCAAACATGGAATAGAATGCGAAGTTTCCTACTAGTGTGCACAGAAGTTCATTAGAAGAAGTTTTTACATATACTAGCTACTTTATAAAAGTGTAAATGCGTAAAAAGGACTTTTTTTTTACTCAAAAATTGAATGTTGGTGAATCTCGTGGTCTCGCGTAGTACGAAAGTATTCTAGACGTGCAGGTGAATGTTACCCAAGACCGGAACTCGGAATTATCTCCGTTGAAATCCATCAACGTCGAGAACCATATGCTCGCCCGGTCACTCTCTCCACGGCGCTAGTGAACTCACAAGACGAATCGATAGGACTTTAGGTATACATGAGGCTTGGGTTACGGTTTGGAATGCAAAGATAAACGTGAAGGCTAATCGCAACCCAAATGAGCACACAAAAGTGCTAAGTCATAGCAGCCCCAATAATACACGTGTAACACACCCCCAGACTTGACTTTGAAACCGGGTGTGCACACGGCCTACAATAATCAATACCAAAATATGCTTCAATTAAAGCGCTAGGGATAAATATATATATATATATATTTTTCTTTTTCTTTTTCTTTTCTTTTTATCGCCAAATTAATTAGCACAATTCTCAGCACATAGACATTTTTAAAACTTCCACATCAACACTGAAGTTTCGCATCACCGCACCGCATTGAAAAATTACAATTCATAAATGCTTTTAGCTTAATTTTTTTGGTTGCAATAACAGGATTAGCTTTTAGGCCTTGGTGAAGTATGGTGGAGCTGAACCAAAAGATCGGGTAGGCACAAAATGGGCTAGCAATGGTTAGTGTATAGGACAGGTAGAACAAAGCTCAAGCTTGCCAAAACGATGGCCTACGTCATGCTCAACTTGCAAATCATTCGCACCCATGCTTCGAGAGTCGCTTGGGGCAAGTTCTTAGCCCTCGAGAAAGGTAATCCTTCCTCCCGACTCAAGAAACACGAACCTCACGTTCGCCTACACACAATACCATGCTACCGCTAGATTCAACCACATTCACCATTTTGAGTAAAATAAACTAAAATCTACGCAAATCTACTAATTATAAATTAGAAGCATGAATAAAAACTAATTCTACTCAAATCCCTATGCAAGACACGAGTACTCAACTAGAGCACTACAAGAGTCAACATTCCACTCCATCTTGCAATTATTTTGGCTAATACAGCACTTCCTACATCACATCCAAGAATTGAGTATACGGGAGCATACAAACAAGCGAGTGCGCGCTAAAATGGGTGTAGTGGTGTGCGGTGAAGATGAAAATACTAAATAACTGAAACTAAAATACTTCTAGTATGCAAATGAGATGTGCACGTGGAGTGGGTAACATATAGCGGCTCTCCCCCAGACTTAATCTAAACAATACAACATAATGTATGGCCATGAAATTCAAAATGAAGCTAAGGGAAGAGGGTACCCAATGCTCAGCAAGTGAGCATACCAGAAGACGTGTGTAAACCAAGACAATGCTGCAGCATCCGCCATCCAGAAAAAGAACCTGCATAGGTGAGCTCCGCAAAAACAAAAGAAAATATACAAAGTAAAATAATGTAAAACTAACTAAACAAACTAGATTAACTAACATTGCAAGAAAGGTAAGATAACTACTGGGGTTATTGTCTTCCCAGCACGACTTATTCAACCTTAAAGCAGTTCTAGCTAATGGGTCTATGAAAAAGGAAATGTACAGGTAACTGTTCTAATATGCGTGTCGGTAGCAGGTACCGATACAACGATAGAACAGTCACGCCTCTACCCGAATATATATAATACCTGCTCGTCACAGGTAGAGAGAATAAAAAGTAAGAAGAGGAGGAATCCTCACTCAACTCACCAAAACTATCCTTGCCCAGCAAGGTATCGTCATCAGGGGGGCAGCAGGAGGAAGAGATCAATGTTGGAGCTTCCTCATCGGAGGAGGGATCAACCTCCTCGCACATGAGGATGCTATCATCATTGAACTGAGCTGGAAGCTCCAAGTCCTCCTTATGTACCTGCGGAGACTCAACCTGCACAGGCTCAGTTATAGCATAAGGGGGGTCAAGAAATAAAAGAGAAGAATGACTTAAATAAAAATCAAGTGGGGGAGTGTTTCTGGTCTCACTCCCAATAGATTGGGAAAGTAAAATAATGTTTGCATTGTCATCAATGCTGCAAGGTTCGGCGGGATCAACAGTGGCCATGCCTAAGATTTGGACTTCCTCCACCGGTACTGAGGAAAGCTCCTCTTCACCTAGAAGGTTGTCCTCCTCCATAGCAGTAGGCACAAAACATAGATCGCCGGCCTCGTCTTGCGACACATCATAAACAATGTCGTCAGATACGAGCGTAGTAGTATGCACAAAAGGGGAAGGAGCAGTGCTTGAATAAAAGTCAAGCACCGATTCCTCTCAAAGAATCGAATCTACGCACGGTGATATATGCACAGGGGAGATAGGCTCGGCCATGTCAGAGCCTAGATCAGCCACGCATCTGGTGACTGTGTCCACATCATCCCCTTCAAAGCATGAAGGTGACACGGACATATAACCAGATGTTGAAGGCGTGCCTCCAGAAGTAGGAGTCAGGACGATCCGGATATCCGGCTCATCATCCTCGTCCAATTGGCGAAGATACTCGGCACAGTCCTTCAGGGCGTGATCCATGCTTTGACAGAACAAGCACCGTTTTATATTACTCCTTGGTCCTTGAGGGGCCGGGGAGGAATATAAAAATGGTGTATGCGGCGAGGACGAGTGGCCATAAGACTTGGGCACAGGGCATGAAGAACCATAGGAAAATGGTGCTCCGTACACCGGGCCACGAGAATTATGCCCACCATCTTCCGTAGGGCATCTATCACTAGCGTGAGAAATATCTCCACACCAACGGCAACGAATATTGAATGCAGCCCACATGATGTGAAGATAATAAGATTCAAAAAAGAAAGACACTGTTGTGCAAAATACTACACCTAACACTGATTACTAAAGCAACCTAATATAAAACAGGAAAACAGAATAGGAAGAAACAAAACAAAAGAATGTAATATACAAAGGGAAGGGCTTCTCGCTCATATTGTCCCTCTCGAGAAAACTCACACGTCTGTGTTCCCCAGTAACGGCACCAAAAACTTGATGCACAAATCTCGCACACCGCTATAGGTGGTGGCTAGACTGCGGCACGAAACGGCTGTGTACCGATCGTTCAAGTAATATAAAATGGGAATGAATCCCCAAGTATCGATCTCAAAGGAACACAGTAAGGTGGAGCTATCTATCGAGGAAGGACTTGAGATTGAAGTCCTTTATGTCGGATGGGTTGCGGAAATGGGGGTTTGGTTTGGAAAATAAAGAGAAAATGCTATAACTACTCCTATGCAATGCCTCTATGCAATGCTTCGCTTGGCGGGATGGAGACTAGGCAGGCCTTGAGCGCACTGCGTCGCAAGGGCGGATGGACGAGTAGGCAAGCGGAATCGAACTATGCAGGCCTTGAGCGCGCTGCTTCGTAGGGCGAGTGGATTACACGGGCCGCTATGCTACGCTTCGCTAGGCGGATGGAAGAGTAGGCTAGCGGATGGAGTGGAGAGAACGGTAGAATGAGGGTCGCAAGCACCTCTTTGCAAAGCACACCACTAACAATTGTTAGGGCGGCACAACACAACAAACAATCCACACCACAAGGCACACCTCAAATGAAAATATAACAAGATTACTCAAATGAGATAGACATGATTTCAAACTAATGTTAACAAATAAAAGTATACTTCATCAAAAATAAGGAAACCTAACTAAGATATCAACTGCAAGAGGATGTGAGTGTGCGAAATCGACCGGCTCCGAAGTCTTGTTGAGGATTCACGGAAGGAATTGCTGGGTTGTCAATCCGCGTCCAAGCTCAGTCCTCGACTGCGTCCGGGGTAGAGAGAGCTGTCACTACTCTCCAATGGACCCTTCTTCTTCGTGTCACGAACCGGTGGAATGATCACACAAGCTGCTCCGATCTTGAATGTGAGAGCTAGGTTGACTCCCTTTTTGAAGCTCTTAGATGAAGGAGATGGCCAAGAGGAAGCTCCGGCGAAGATTTGGCGTTGAAAGCTTGCCCGGAGCTCCTCCCTAAGGTGGGCGGTGAAGAAGGAGGCGAAACCCGGCAAAAAACGTGGAAAACGGCGGAGGAAATCGGTCTGAATGCCTAATTTCGCGGAGCAGCGGTTTAAATAAGGAGCAGAATAAACACTGCGCACGGTCACTGGCGCACGACCAATGGTCGTGCGCAAAGGAATGCCTGTGATCGTGCGCAGTCAACCTGTAGTAGAGAAAAAGATGGAAAATAATGCACGGTCAGGGGCGCACGACCAGTGGTCGTGCGCGAAGGAATCCCTGTGATCGTGCGCAGACGCTCTGTTAGGGAAGGGAATTAACGCACGACCACTGGTCGTGCGCCTGATCATGCGCGAAGGAATGCGCACGATCAGAGGCTTTTTAGGCCAAAAATTGCCCCGCTCCATCCCGAACGTTCACGCGATCCCAGGGCCTGCAGGAAACATACTAGACCACAGAAATATATGAAATCACACCAAGATGGGGCATAAATGTGCACTAAGCAATGAAATGGGCAACGTGATCAAATAGAATTAAATATGGGCCTAAAGTGAAGTGCAAGTGCATGAAACCTAGCCCAGATGAGTCCGGAAATCACTATATAAACTGGACTCATCACCTGCCAACTTGGAAAGCAGACTAGGACTAGTTTTAAAAGCATCTCTAACAAAGAGTCCACAAGGTGCTTATTTTTACTGCACATGGATTTATTTGGTCCTATGTCAGTTCATAACTTAGGAGGGAAGGCATACACCTTTGTAGTTGTTGATGACTACTCAAGGTTCACTTGGGTATTCTTCCTCAAAAAGAAATCAGATACCCTCGATATCTTGAAGAATTTTGTCAGGCAGATCCAGAATGAGATGAGCTGTACTGTGGTCAAATTCAGAAGTGACCATGGGACAGAATTTCAGTCAGGGGCCATGACAGAATTCTGCCAAGACCTAGGTATCTCCCAAGAATTCTCCTCCCCCAGAACTCCTCAATAGAATGGGGTTGCTGAAAGGAAGAACAGAACTTTGATAAAGGCTAGCGGGACAATGCTAAGTGACTCCTCATTACCAGAATACTTCTGGGCAGAGGCTGTCAACACTGCTTGTCACGTGATAAATAGGGCCTCCATCATCAAAAATCACAAGAAAACTCCCTATGAGCTAATGAAGGGCAGAAAACCAACTCTATCCTACTTTAGGATCTTTGGTAGCAAATGCTATGTTCTTAATAATGGGAAATCCAAACTAACTAAGTTTGGTGAGAAAAGCTGTGAGGGTATATTTGTTGGATACAGCTCCTACAGCCGGGCATACAGAGTATACAACCTCAATACCCAAACAGTGGAAGAATCTGTTCATGTTGTATTTGATGAGACTAGCCTTATCCATAAGGGCTGGTCTAGTTCTCTAGTGAATGCAGGTACAGTGGAAAGATTAGAAAAGCTATCCATTGAAGACAATGTTGACACCTCATTCAGCAACAAGAATCAGCCAGTGATGGTTGAAATAGAGGTAGAACCTGCAGAAGATACAGAAACGGCAAAAGAATTGCAGCCTGTAGAAGTAGCTCCTGCAGAAATACCCAGACCACTTCCAACTGCCATAAGACAAATAAGAGATCATCCCCAAGAGCAGATAATAGGAAATGTCAACCAAGGGGTGCTGACAAGGAGTAGAGCTGCAAATCAAGCATTGTACCTGAGTTTTCTCTCACAAATTGAACCCAAGAAATTTGAGGAAGCAAATCAGGATCCATTTTGGATTGCTGCAATGCAGGAGGAACTGAATCAATTTAAAAGATGCAAAGTGTGGAAATTGGTTCCAAGACCCCAAGGGCACAACATCATAGGAACCAAATGGGTCTACAGGAACAAATTGGATGAAAATGGAATCATCACCAAGAATAAAGCAAGACTTATGGCAAAAGGCTACAGACATGAGGAGGGGATAGATTTTGATCAGACATTCTCTCCAGTAGCCTGACTGGAAGCAATAACACTGTTCCTCGCCTATGCAACATACAAAGGTTTTAAGGTCTACCAAATGGATGTGAAGTCAGCCTTCCTAAATGGTGACCTCTAATAGGAAGTATATGTAGAGCAGTCTTCAGGTTTTGTTGACTCCACTCATCCTGATTATGTTTACTTTCTTAGAAAAGCACTTTATGGTTTAAAGCAGGCACCTAGAGCCTGGTATGAGACTCTGTCAAGCTTTCTAATTGAGAACAAGTTCTCAAGGGGAAAGATTGATAAGACATTGTTCCTAAGGGAAGTGAAGGGCAAGATCTTGCTAGTACAGATCTATGTAGATGACATCATCTTTGGCTCTACAGATAACAATCTCTGCAAAAAGTTTGCCAACTTGATGCAGGGAAAGTTTGAGATGAGCAGTATGGGTGAGCTCAAATACTTCCTAGGTCTCCAAGTGAAACAATCTGAAGATGGGATTTTCATCTCTCAGACCAAATTCACTGGGGAGCTAGTCAAGAAATTTGGATTGGCGAGTGCTTCTTCAATGAAAACTCCAATGGGAACCAATGTGTCTCTGGACAAGGATGAGAAGGGCATACCCTTTGATGAAACCAAGTACAGATGCATGATTGGATCCTTGCTCTATCTAACTGCAAGTAGGCCTGACATAATGTTTGCAACATGTGTCTGTGCTAGATATCAGGTGAATCCTAAGGAATCTCACTATGTCTCTGTCAAGAGAATCTTAAGATACCTAAAGGGTACATCAAATCTTGGCCTATGGTACCCTAGGAACAATGAGTGTAAACTGACTGATTATTCAGATGCAGATTATGCAAGGTGCAAGGAAGATAAAAAGAGTACCTCAGGGACATGCCAATTCCTTGGCGGAAGACTGATTTCCTAGAGCAGTAAGAAGCAGACAATGTGGCAATATCGACAGCAGAATAAGAGTATATCTCTGCTGGGAGCTGCTGTGCCCAACTGCTATGGATTCAACATCACCTTGAAGACTACAATCTAAAGATGACCAAAACACCCCTGTTTTGTGACTCTTCAAGTTCCATCTCAATTGCTAAGAACCCTGTATCTCACAGCAGGACTAAACATATTGAGATCAGGTATCACTTCATCAGGGAGCATGTGGAAAATGAAGATATCACCCTTGAATTTGTCCCAACAGACAAACAAGTGGCTGATATATTCACAAAGCCCCTAGATGAAACTAAGTTTAACTTCTTCAAATTCTAATTGGGAATGTTAAACTTAGAGTAACCCTCAACTTTATTATTTACTAATGCCTTTCTGGATTAGTGGTCCGAGAATCTCACAGGACCTTGAAGAATCATGCCTGAGCAAGGGGGGGCGTGTCCTACTCCTTGGTTAAAAAAAAGAGAAGGTAAGAAGTTAGAAAGGGGGAGAAATGGTGCTCAAGTAGTGCTCAAGAAGACCTTAAAGGCAGGGGGAGCAAGGTGGCTACAAACTTGATGTACTACAAGAGTTCTGCAAAAGAAAATTTAAATCTTTAAACAGCTTCATCTAAGATTATGATATTTAATGTCAAGTGAAAGTAGGCTTGAATTGAGATTCTGACTTCTTCAAATAGGGGGATATTGTTGGGAATCTAGCCCACATGATTCCTGATTTGAAGAAGTCATCATTTCAAGAGTACTTCACTTTGTATTTGATCGTACATCTAGTTCATAATTTTAGGAAAATATAAGTACACATCGTCGAGAAGAACAGGCGATATCGTCGACAATGTGTACTTGTCGTCGTAATGATGGGCAGAGCAGCAGCCGCTGAGAAGCAAAGTATTCGTCGACCGCTGAGACATGGCGAAATCGTCGAACGAAGAATGCTGATCGTCGAACGCTGAGACATGGAGAGATCATCGAACGCAGAGAAGAATCGAAGATATCGAAGGAAGGATTGTCGTTGAGTAAACAACATGATTACGACGACATATTGCAAGAAAGAGGATCTCAACGACACAGTCAGAAACGACATATCGTCGTATGTGAATAATCGTCAGGATGTCTCGTATTGTTATGATGCCAGCATCAGAGGCAGAAGAAAGAAGACATGAAGGTCTTCCAGAGTTCATGGCATCGACAAAGGGCCGTCGTCGAGATATTATCCATGTCGTCATAACAATGGAAATATCGTCGAGACAGATTCAAATCATGCAGACGTACTATCAGCAGTTAATGCCGCCGCCTGATTGTCCAAATCAGCGCGTGCACTTAATGAATCAAGGCATTACCGCGTACTCCAAAAAGAAAAAGGTATCAACATGTGCTAAAAGGGAATGGAGGTCTGACACATAGAGAAACTTCTTAGATGACCGTTGGGGGAATCACAGTCTTATAAAAGGATATATGAGGCTGCCCTAAAAAGTTAATCATCAAAAAAGAACTTGCGCACATAGTAAATCGAAAAAACACAAGCGCCGCAAGAAAGAAAGAGTAAAGGAAGGAGCAGTCATCTTCATCGACTGCTAAGAAGCCAATCCTCATTTGGCTAAGAAAAGATTTGAAGAAGAACCGTGTGCTCAAGATCTGATTCATAATAATCTTCTTCAATTTCAAGGAGCCGATCTTCAACAGGCTAAAGGTGCCGATTTTCATCCGGCAGGAGAAACATTTTATTACTGTATTTTCTTGTAAGGCTTGCAGGCCAAACTGTCTAGCATGAGGGCTGGAGAGCTGTGAGGCTTGAGGGCCAGGGCAGTGCACTTGCGGGTGTGACTTGTCGAGCTTGAGGGCTCGGGTGCAGTAGGGACTTGCGGGCCTAGGCTGTAGGCACAGGACTTGCGGTCTACGTTGTGTTGGGCTTGTGGGCCTGAGTGTCGAGCTTGCGGGCTCGGGGGCAGTAAGGGCTTGAGGGCTTAGGCTATTGGGACTTGCGGGTCCGTGTTGTAAGGCTTGAGGGCCTGAAGCTTTTGGCGGAATTTGCCGAGCCTAGCACACTACTGGGTAGGCGTAGATGGAAAGAGGACTACTCAAGACACCCCATCTTGAGGAACCTCTATAGATCTCATGTCGTCTGGTTTGACTTATTTGTGTGTTAACCTTGTGCATTGCTTGAATCTCGATAACTCACACTAATAGATCAAAAAGTACCAAGATCACCTAACACCCCCCCTCTAGGTGAGCGTTCCATCTCTAACAGAAATGCCCAACTAAGTTTAGGAAGAATCAACCGAACTATCATTCTATAATCGATTACCTAAAACTTGCTTTACGATGTGAACCCCACTATTGGATTTGACTCCAATCCGGGAGATTTTCGTCATCCTCTCTCGAGGGGTGTGTGCAACTCTCTTTACCCTTGAGTAATTGATTCATACTTTGAGCGTCTTAGCTAGATAAGTATGAAAACATAAGCGAAAACCATATATCAAAAATATGGTTTCACTAATTAAAAATCAAGGGTAAATCAAGTATTTACAAAAATGGAAAAAGAGGGCAAAAAATCATAACTTGATTATCTCATCCTCGGATCATTTCGATCGAGCACTAATTAGAATTAGTTAATCATGGCGGAAGGGAAAAATGGAGAAATATAAAATTGCATGAAGGAAAAAATTAACTAAAGGAGAAAGAGAAGTAACGAAAATAAGACTAATTTTTATTGAAAATCAAATGATTACTAGATATAAGAAAGATTATAATGATAGAAACGTAAAGATTACAAGCTTAGAAACTATTGCATGAAAGAAATCTAGGAGAACATTACTTGAAAAGGGGAAAGAAAGAGAACATAAGGAAATAAACATGTAAACAACAATTAAGAACTCTAGCAGCACCTCCCCCTCTCCAATTTTCTGAACCCTGGACTAAAGGAGATCCCCTGAATTTATAGAAAAAAAATTCAAGTTACACGCCCTCGGTCACGGGTGTGACCAAGGGCGTGTATACAATGTTCATCTCAGCTGGGATAGCAGCGTAGATCTTGCATGACAGCGCAGCGGAAAAGGACATGTCACGGCCGTTATATTTGGGACACGGGCGTGTACTTGGATGGCTTCATTTAATGCAGTGTGGGCTTGATTGCGGCACGGCGGTAAGCAAGGATCACGCAGGAATGTCTCGACCATGACATTAGGGTCACGGGCGTGACTCTAGTCAACTTTGCACGGCATCTCCACATCGACGGCAGCTCCACTGGGAAATTTTTTATGTTTGCACGTCCTTCATCATGGGCATGACCGAGGGCGTGACTTGCTGTGGACGAGCTCAACTGCACGACATCAACTCTGAACTGGTATTATGATTACACGCCCTTGGTCACGAACGTGACCGAGGGCGTGTATTGCAATTTTTTCCCAAATTATCCCAAAATTCTGCAAAAATATAAATAAGCTATATTAGAATCAATTTTCATAAAAGAACTAGTTATAAGCTAAAATTGACATGAAAAAAGAAAATTTCATTTTAAATAATTACTAAAAATTATACTAAAAAGTGCAAATAAAAACTACTTATCAAATACCCCATACTTGAGGTTTTGCTATTCTAGAACAAAAGTATGAGACATAATTCATAAGACATTTATATAATTTTTTAATTTTAAACTAAAATTTCATTTAAACCAAAATTAGGTTAAGAATAAATTCTAGGAGGAATTATGTCCTAAATTATGATGATGATTTGAAAAGAGAGGAAGTGTTTAGGCACTTCTCGAAATAACAAATTAGCAAACAAAATTGTAGAAATTATAAAACTAAATTATATTAAAATTATAAGAACTCTATCTTAAAAGAAACATTAAGGAAAAATAACTTACTGAATATTGCTCTCTCCATAATTTTAACTAAATCTAGATCAATAATAATTGGCTAGGGGGGGGGGGGGGCGGAGGGTTCACAAATTTTGGCATAAGAAGAGATCTTTGAAACTCAAAATTGATTTTTTAATTTGTATATGTTTAGGAGTAATGAATTTTATCCTCTTACCTCATGCCAAATAATCTTTTATAATTCTCTTCTAATAAAACCCCCAAATTTATATGTTTAGGAGTAATTAATTTTATCCTCTTACACCATGTCATATAATTTTTTAAATGATTTTGGGTGCATATGTTTAGGGAATAATAAAATTTATCCTCTTATTCCCATGACATATGATCTTTTAAAACACTTTTTTTATGCCATCAAAAGGGGTGGGTAGGAAAAATTTCTAACTTATAAATTAAAGGCAAAATGCCTATTTCAGTCCCTAACCTTTAATCTCTTTAATATTTCAGTCCCAAAACTTGTATTGTGAGTAAATCAGTCCCTAACCTTTTCACTACTTTTCATTTCAGTCCTTTTTTAACACCTTCCCAATAAAAGTAACGGAAGTGTGGCTGGGCATTAAAATTTACTAAAAGAATATTATGTGAGATTCTTTTTAACTGATACTTGCCCCGAAAAAACTCCAAACTGAACATTAATATATAATAGGAACAATAGAAGCTACCAAAAATCTGAATTGGACAGTTTAACAGAAAATCAGTCCCCAACCGAAAATAATACCTGATCAAAATTATATAGTTTAATCTAATTTTTGCTCACAAACAACAAGATCAACTGGCCAAAAAACAGTCAAAAATATATTTTTTAACATTGCCAAAAACAGTCCAAAAATATATTGTTCAACATCGCCAAAAGTTCAAAACTATCAATAATCTGAATTCATGGAACCATATAGTGTGTTTCAACATATAGTCTAAAATCTGAATTCCTGGAACCATATAGTCTAAAATATAGTGTGTTTCAACATTGCCAAAACCATATATCCCACGCCTCATGCCCCTTGGATTCTTGGATAAGCTCTTTTACGCCCCCGAATTCCTGGTTTAAAAAAATGGAATTAGACATTTATAATAGGAAATTTGATACATAAAGGATTTGACAGAGGGAAAAAATAAACTTACTTGCAAGTTTTCTTATTATGACCATGTAGACCACATTTTGAGCATTTAACCGTACCAAACTTGTGCGACATCATAGATTGACTCTTCTCCTCGTCAGCTTCCATGTGTCTTTTCTTTTTGGGTCTACCCGGAGCTCTTCGGTGAATTGGCGGTAGAATCTGAGAATCTCCAACGTTTCCCCAAAAATTTGGTCCATTGGTTGGCCAAATACTATGTTTGTAACATTCAATGTACATAGTTTTTTGAAGCAATCGGGTACATAGAGATCAATATCTATTTTTAAGTAATACATGCAACTTATTGAGTGTCGACATGGAAGACCGCTAACCCGCCATTTTCCGCAAGAACAATACCAATTATCTAAGTCAACTACAAATTTATCGGGAAGTCGGACCACCTCAAACACTTTGTTGTTGCTCCACAAAGGCATCCATCCACCACTCTGCTTTGCCTCCTCCTCAATTTTTTTGGCTATCTTAGGATTGACATCTTTTGTTTGCTTGTCCACCCGCTCTCTAATAGCCACCCAACGACGCATCATGTAGAGCCGAATATCCTCACACATGGTGAGTATGGGCTTATCTCTCATATCTAATATCACACAGTTAAACGCCTCTGACATATTGTTTACCACTACATCACACCGTGGAAGACCACTAAAGGCATGTTTGGACCATAGTGTTTTGTCTATACTAATTAGGTGGTCATAAGCATCGTGTGAAATTGAATAAATTTCCTGCATTACTCTAACCCACTCCTCTTCGTAAGTTGCATTTGAGGCTTTCCATAACAAACCTTTCAAATTTTTGCTTGGATATCTCTTTCTAAAGTTGTTGTAGAGATGGCGCACGCAAAAACGATGATCCACAGATGGTAGTAACTCCTTGAATGTTTGAACCAAACCCTGCAATGTATAATTAAAGGTATAATATAAACGAGAGCAATTGTATTTACAAAGCCTTGAAAGTGAGAGACCTAAATAGAAATGAAAACCTTTTGTTGATCTGAAATGTATGTAACACCAACATGTCCAATATCTCCAGTTAAATTAGTTAAAAACCATGTCCAGGAATCTTTGTTTTCAACTTCTACCACAACATAAGCAATTGGAAGCATCTGATCATTTGGGTCTCTGCCAATAGTTGTTAATAATTGGCCACCGAAGGGACCCTTCAAGAAACATCCATCCAAGCCCACAAATGGTCTGCAACATTTAAAAGACTCACGACATCCAGTCAAGAATACATATAACCTTTGAAAACGAGGGAATATAGTCCGTGATATAGTTGGTGTGTCATGAAAATGCTGCGCTGGCCAAGTAAACTTCATAAAAACTGAACTTCCTCTGTTCGATCTTAATAACTCAGCACAATAACGGTTCAAGTTATTAGATTGCTCCCTTTCTGACCTTCAACTATTGCAGTTGCTTGGGCCTTTGCCCTAATTGCTTTACCTCTTGAAATGCCTGCAACCCACTTTGTTTTTACTTTATCAACAATTTTGTTGACTTGAATCTTTGGGTTATCACGTACTTTAGACTCAATTCGCTTGCTTAACCACTTTGCGCTCAACAATTTATTATTAAATTCTCTAATACATGAATGTTTATCAATAATAGTCCTTACTTCCCATGTATCCTTATTTTTCATGGGGGCGGCATAGATTTCCCACTCACAACCAGGTTTGCATTTGAACCTTACTCTCTTATTGTCATTCTTCATCATTTGTAGCCCTACACCCATATGAACTGCATATGTCCTGACAGCATCTTTAAATTGATCTTTCGATTTGAACATTAGACCGGGTTGCCATTGCATCTCTTTCATATCCTTCAACATTGTGAATATTGGTTGAGCATATTTTTTACCAGTAGTAAATTCATCATCACTGCTAGAATTAATAGATCGAAGAGAGTCTGATGAATATTCATCATCACTATGACCTTTACTTGGACTCATATGTATCTCCTTTGTTGGAATTGGAGTATTTGTGCATTCATCAATATCATCGTTGAAAAGATCTTCACCTTCAAACAATATATCTAATGCACTATCAATGCTATCAGAGTCACAATCATCCACAAGGAAATCATTTTCACCCATATTAACTACAAGAAAAAAAACATATAGAGCATTTATGGGTCACGGTTTTGATCATACAGAGCAAGTCACCAATTAAAAATAGGAAGAGTTGAGTAACTAAAATAGGAAGAAAATAACCAACTAAAATAGGCAAAAACAGGCAAATAACCAGAGAAGATGCATGGATTCTTCGCGGGATAGGCAAAATAGGCAAATAGAGTAACTAGCCTTATTCATCAGTAAATAATCGGCAAATAACCGGCAAAAATAGGTAAATAACCATAAATCGCAAATCATATGCACCCTAATCGATTACCGGCTGCAATCGACTAATCAAGCTTCAGCTTCAGGAAAATAAAAGAAGAGGGAGGAATGAGAAGAACTACCGAGCAAAGCAGAAATGGATTCGAGCTTAAACGAGGGCTCCTGCGTCGAAATCGGAGAAGGGGAAGGCGGAATCGGCTGCCGTCGACGTAAGGAGTGTTTTCTTCGAACCCTAGCGAGAGATCAGATGGGAGCGTCGAAAGGAAGAAATGGCGTGGACGAGATCAGCTGGGACGGAAAAGTTTAATGGCGTTAACTTTAGGACTGAAATATAAAGCCATGATAAGGTTGGGGACTGATTTGATCATAATGAAATATTTAGGACTGAATTATTAAAGTGACTAAATGTTAGGGACTGAAATGTAATATAATATAAATCTAGAAAAAAATATAATATAAATCTAAAGAGGTTTAGCAAATTTACTACTATACGAAGCCATTCAAAATAAAAAGAGAAGTCTTGCAAGAAAATTCTCTAATCAAGCTCAAATCATAAAATGATTCTTAAAACAAGATTACCTAAAATTTAGATTTAACAAACTATGATAAACAAAATTTTAGCCAATTAAAAACGTTAAAATGCTAATAAATATTCTCAACTAAATTTCTAAGAAGTCACAAAAACAACAAGTTGGGGCTTAATAATTTTTTTTTGTTTTTTTCTAAGTTTCATATTTGTTTTGGAGTTTTTGATATTATCTTTTTTGGGATTTTTGATAATAAAAGAAAGGAAACTAGTTTTAAACCTAACAACAATATTTTTTTGTTAACTCTTGGACTTCCTGAGGTATACCCCATGAAGGGTTTTCAACGGTACTAGGAGGTGTGATGGGATGATTGCCTAAGTCCCCCTTTCCAAGATTTAAATTTTCGATTTTCTAATTTTTTTTGAATTTTTGGCATTGAAAAGTACTTGAATAAAAGAAGACATAAGAAAATATTTATATATATATATATTTTGAAAAGTTTTCAAAATTAAAAACTACACATTTTTAGGAACTATTTATACCCCCCATTCTTAAAGTTAAACATTGTCCCCAATGTTTAAAACTAAGTATGAAGTAAAAGAAAAAGAAAAATCAAATAATGTGCAAGACAAAGAAAAATGGAATGCAAAATAAAAGAAGAAGGAAGAAGGGCTTCCCTGACTTTGAAGTTGCGGGGGAAGCGATGGTTACCTACAAAACATGTTAGAAGAACAGGAGAAACAATAAAAAGATAACTTTAGGTTGCCTCCCAAAAGTGCTTTGTTTAAGGTCGCGTAGCTTGACTCAATTGGCGTTCACGTTATTGGTGGAAGGAATATTGATTCACTCTTCTCGTTAGCTAGATCCCTGATGCGCAAATCTAGCACACCGCTATAGGCGGTAGCAAGACTGCGACACGATACGGCAGCGTACCGATCGTTCAAGTAATATAAAACAAGGAGCGAATCCCTGAGTATCGATCTCGAAGGAACACAGTAAGGTGTAGTTTACTTTTGAGGTAGGACTTGAGATTGAAGTCCTTTCTAGTAGATGGATTACGGAAGGGTCGAAGTGGTTTGTGGAAAATAAAATAAAATAAAATATATAAAATGCGGGTCGCCGACACCGCTTCGCAATGTGGGTGATTATGCAGGCCGCTACGCACTGCTTCGCTCGGCGGATGGACGAGTAGGCACGAGGAATGGAAGAGTAGTCAAGCAGAATGGAATGGACGATGGAGTGGATTTGGTGGCGCACCTCATTCATACATATAAACAAGTTAATTTCATAAAAATGAAATAGACATTACAAATCATGGTTTATAGTGCACATCATCAAAGTATAGAGAATCTAGTTACATACATCAAAACAAAGAGGGGGAAAGAAAAGGAATCGACCCAATCTGAAGCCTTGTTGAAGATTCGCGGTTGGAATCGCTGGGTTGTCAATCCGTGTCCAAGCTCGGTCCTCAACTGCGTCTGGGGTAGAGAAGGTTGTCACTTCCTTCCAATGTCCCGTCTTCTTCGTGTCACGATCCGGCCACAAGACCAAAGCTTCCTTCTCCTTGGATGATGATGGATGTTGGGCTAGATCCCTCTCCTTGGACGCTCTTGGATGATGGAGGTAGCCTAGGGAAAAGCCCTCATGGAAGGGTGGAAGAAAACAGAGCAGTTGCCCCTTCCGGCGGAAGAAATACTGGAACAGTTCGGGTCCCAAATGACCTAAAAATCGGGACTTAAATAGAAAAAATGTCAGAAAATCTTTCACGCACGACCAAACACACATTCGGAGACAACCGTGCGCAAAGGAATCGCACGGGCGGAGCAGAAACATAATATTTTAGAAAACAACAATCTGCTCGTGCGTTTTACTCACGCACGGGCAAAATGCTCGTGCATGAAGAAAATGCACTGGCAAATTCAGAACGGCAGAATTTCATGATTTTGAGCGAAATGAAAACGCACGATCAACCAGATCATGCGTGAAGGATAAACGCACGACCGTGCCATCTAGAAAATTGCAAAATAACATAAATTCTTAGATAAAAGAGGAAAACTCGTGCGATTTTGCTCACGCACGATCAAAACTGACCGTGCGCGAACAAAATGCACGAGCCGGGGCAGATCACCATTTTTAAGTACTGTAGGAATCGCACGGTCGTAGAAATCGTGCGTTAAGGAAACACACGACCGTGCGATTTCTCCAGGTTACAAATCCAATATAATGAAGATCTACCCACCTGCAATATAAACCAACAAGCTGGGGCACATACCACCAGCACACAGATATATATAATAACAACAAAATAAAGACATGGGGAGCACCATGCGCTTACCCCCAGCAGAATAGTGCGCAATTGCACACCACAATGGGCCAAAATATGCACTTCGTGTGAGAAGAGTGAACAAGTGAAATATAAGCAATAATGAACTAAAAGTGAAGTGCAAGTGCGTGAAAATGAGCCCAGATGAGTACAAAAAACCCTATATAAATTGGACTCATCAATCCCCTGGAACATACAACTTAAGACGGTGACCATTTACTTTGAAGGAACTTTTTTCTGGGTGGGCAATTAGAATTGTCCCATAGTACCAAACCACTTTAACGATAAAGGGTTGGGACCAACAAGATTTTAGCTTTCCTGGAAAATGGCGAAGACGAGAATTATAAAGGAGGACGAGATGGCCCGGCGAAAAAGATTTTGGAAATTTTATATGTTTATCGGGGTAAAACTTTGTTCGCTCCTTATATAATTTGTTGCTCTCGTATGCATTCGTTCGCCACTCATCTAATTCGTTCTTTTGAAATTTCCATTGTTCGGCCGCTAACGAAGAATCGAGATTTAAAACTTAAGCGCCCAAAATTTACGGTGTTCTAATTCGACCGGAAGGGTGCAAGACATTCCATAGACCAATCAATATGGTGTACAACCGATAATGGTCTTGTACGTCGTTCGATAGGCCCATAGCGCGTCGTCGAGCTTAAGAGCCCAATCCTTGTGATTAATAGAAACAATTTTTTTCTAAAATCCGCTTTAATTCTCAATTTACGACTTCGACTTGACCGCTCATTTGTGGGTGATAAGCAATGGAGAGTTTATGTGTGACACCATATTTTGCTAAAATTTTCGTGAATTGGTTATTGCAAAAGTGGGTGCCCCGATCACTAACTATAGCGCGTGGCGTACCAAATTGAGAGAATAATTTTTTAAGAAGTTAATGACGACTCTCGCATCGTTGGTGGGGAGATCTTGAGCTTCCGCCCAACTCGACACGTAGTCGACCGCAATTAGAATATATTTGTTTGAATAAGAGGTAGGGAGAGGACCAACAAAATTGATACCCCAAAGGTCAAAAATTTTGCATTCTAAGAAAATATTTTGGGGCATCTCATCCCGACGATAGATGTTCCCCAACCGCTGGAAGCTGTCGCAAGTACTCACAAGGGAGTGTGCATCTCTGAAGAGTGCGGGCTAATAAAATCCCGCCTCCAGTGCCTTCCACACGGTTCAGTTCGCTTGATAATGACCACCTGTTGGTCCCTCGTGGCAATGCCGCAAAATTTTTAGTTCTTCCTCACTCGAGACACATATTCTCACTACCTGGTCCGCCCAAACACGAAATAGAAAGGGGTCCTCCCAAAAGTAATTCTGTAAATCAAAAAATAATTTCTTCTTTCGCAGACACGAGATTTCTTTTGGCAGGACCCGGGCTAATAGATAGTTACCCAAATCCGTAAACTAGGGGATGGAAGATGTATTTATATTTTTGAGAGCAAGGAGGCGCTCTTCAGGGAATTTATCTTTAATACCAGCTTCTATTAACGCTTCCGTAGCGGGATTCTCTAAATGGGAAAGATGGTCGGCCGCCAAGTTTTCAGCTCCCCTTTTGTCCTGGATCTCTAAGTAAAACTCCTACAAGTTGAGGATCCATCTTAAAAGATGGGGCTTGTCATCTGACTTACTTAAGAGATATCTAAGAGCAATGTGATCTGTGAAAATGATTACTTTAGAGAGAGTGATGTACGACCTAAACTCATCAAAAGCAAAAATGATCGCTAGAAGCTCCTTCTTGGTAGTGGTGTAATTTGCTTGTGCCGACGTGAGTGTCTTGCTCACTTAATAAATCGGGTGGAAATACTTACTCACCCGTTGGCCTAGTACGGCGCCTACCACAATATCACTCGCATCGTACATAATTTCGAAGGGTAGCGAACAATCCGATGCGACTAAAATCGGGGAGTTTATAAGCATATATTTTAGAAGCTCAATGACAAATGGCATTCATCATTAAAAAGGAAAGAAGATTCTTTTTCGAGAAGATGGGTTAACGAGTTCGTGATTTTGGAAAAACTTTGTATAAAATGCCGATAAAAACCTGCGTGGCCTAGGAAACTTCTAATAGCTTTTACATTCGTTGGAGGGGGGAGTTTTTCGATAACTTTGATCTTGGCCCTATCGACCTCGATCCATTTGCCCGATATTTTATGGCTAAGGACTAATCCTTCTTTGACCATAAAATGACACTTCTCCCAATTAAGAGCTAGATTTGTTTCCTCACAACGTTGTAGTACACGCTCGAGATTTTTTAAACAATTTTTAAAAGAATTTCCGAAGACAGAGAAGTTGTCCTTGAAAACTCCCATCACTTCCTCAACTAACTCGCAGAATATCACCAGCTTACATATTTGGAATGTAGCCGGCGCATTACAAAGATGAAAGTGCACAGTGTGCCTCTGAGAATCCTCTAGAGGGGGGGGGGGGTGAATAGAGATTTAAATTTATTTCTATTCAATTTGTGCAAGTACAATAAAACCTAAGTATTATGCTTCACCAAGATAAATCCCAGAATAAATAACTGCAGTTAAGTAATGAAAGAAAAAGCAGTAACAGAAATCTAAGCTATGAGGGACAGCATAGAAAATTGACAATCCAGAAGACACAGAATTTTTTATAGAGGTTCCCCAAAATATGGGTAGTCCCCACTTTTACCACCTGGTAGGGATGCACCACTGTGCCTGAGTCTTTTGGTAAGGAGACTCATAGAACCACTGATCTTTTGACAAGGAGATCATGATCCACCAGATCTTTAGATAAGGAGATCTTGAACCACCAGATCTTTTGATAAGGAGATCTTGAACCACTGAATCCTTTGAAGAGGGATTAATAAAACTCTTTTACATAAGGGAATTAGAAAGAGAAAGAAGAAGAGAAAGGGTGTAGGAATTATGTTCTCAGAATTCTTATGAAGGTTGTATGAAGAACAACTTATTTTATCTGTAGAAGGAAAGAGTTTATTCTGATTTTAAATAATATCCAAATTAACATTAATCAATTTAGCCAAGAATCAATTAGAAGGAAAGACGGATTCAGAACGTCTATAAAAGAATAAAATCATTCCATAAAATTCAGATATTTAGAAAGAAGGAAAGAGATCTGGCGTGAATTTGAATTTGACATAGAAATCGACATGCGTTGATTTCTATTAGACGTAAGCGTCGAGTTCATCCTGGCTGGACGTCGAGAGGAGAATAAGGAAGGTGCGTCGACTAAGGTGCGTCGACTAGAAGTCAGAGTTACGTCGACAAAGATTACGTCGAATTCTTCTTAGAGTTACTTCGACTCATTCTGAGAGAAACGTCGACTACATTTCGACGTTGCGTCAAATACTATTCGACGCATATTTACTTAGACTAATTTTTCATTCTTAGAAATTATATTCTTCTCAATTCTAGGGGTTAAGATAAATCATTTCCCCAACAATCTCCCCCTATTTGTCTTAACCCTATTTAGAGAGAAATTGTATCAGCTTTATATAGAGAAGAAATATGCTAAGTAATCAGAAGAAGGAGAAATCATATAAACAAACTTCATAATAAGTATTTAATCATAGAAAGAAAGAAATATAGATTGTATCAATATTGTTCAACACATCATTCAGGAGGGGTAGGAGGAGTTTTTCTTTTCCTAGTGAATACTACTATTTTTGGAGAGATGGGTTGCTCCCCCTGAGTCACAGCAGGTTGCTCCCCCTGGGATGGAACTTTCTTTGAGCCTTCTACTTCTTCTTCAGTTTCTTTCTCATCTCCAGTTTCAGGTACAACAGCATCTGGCTCCCCCTGAGCTTCAGCTTCCTCTTCAGCTTCATTCTCTGCTATACTTGCCTCCCCTTGCAATAAATCCACTTGTTGTGCAGCTTCTCTTGCTATAATCAGTACATCTGATATCTGCTCTTCAGTATGTAGCTCTGGTACTACTTCACTCCCAATGGTCTTGTCAGATTTTGAAGAACGAGGGGTTTTGTGAGAGGGAGTTTTGTGGCTGGAGAGCTGCTCTTCATCTAACTTCTCCCCCTTCTTGACCTTCTTAGCCAAGGAGGTTAAGAAAGACTTGGTCACCCTAGATGAAGAGATAGAGGATTTCAGACTTTGCACAGAGGCATTGACCCCATCTATTTGGGTTTGCATGTGCATGATGGAGGAGTGAATTTGAGAGCAGTGTCCATCCAGCATGTCCTGAAATTTTTGGGCTGCTGACTGGATACACTGGGTGATGAGGTTTTCAGTGGACGAAGATGGTTCATGTTGTGTTGGAGGAGGAGGAGACAATGGAGGAGGAGGAGATAATGGTGGAGGTGTATGTGTTGAAGGTGGAGAGGAGACTGTATCATTTTGATGAGGAGGAGGTGGAGGAATAGAAGAGGGTTGAGCAGGTGATTGAGTTGGTATTTGTGAAGGTGTGAATGATGGTGGTACAAAAGAGATGTCTGTATGAGGAAGAGGCGGAGGTGAAGATGGATGAGCAGGAGAGTTGGGAGGAGATGGAGTCCTTTCAGGAATGGCACCAGGCTTGGGGATTTGCCTGGTCCATTTTGAGAAGAGAGCAATGGACATCCTTTTGCCAGGAGGGATGGGAATTCCTTTTGACCTGCATAGGTCAGGGAAGGAGTGGAAGAGGACTTGACTCATAATCGTCATATAGGCATTCTCTTTGTGAGAATATTTGGGGCCTATCATTTTGAGTAAGCAGCTACCCCAGTCTACTTTCTTCTTCAGCACAAGGGCCCCCATGAGATTCAGTTGCTATCTGGGCACTACATCATGGGCAGAGATCTTACATAGTAGTATCTTTCCTACTATGTCTGCCAATAGTCTGTATTCATCAGAGAAGTCTATTTTCTTTAAGTGGATTGGTCTATCTTTGGAGAACTTCATTGTGATTAATAAATTCTTGATTTCATCAGGGGTGAGTTCCACAGGTTCATCACCTGATAAGGGAATGATAAAGGAGATCTATTTAGTTACTCTTTAGGAAATAATTTGATTTCCCTATTTGATTTGAACAAGAATAATATTGGAATGTACCTGATGAAAGATCAAAGGTGTTCTTAATGTGTTAAGCAGAGATTGAGACAGGTGTCTCATATATTATTCCAGTGATTTCTCCTTGTTCAGATATCTGAACATGAGCCATTAGCTCTGTGAGTTCTGTCTCCAGGAGCTTGCATCTTGTGGAGATCAACTTATCTAAGCCAGTTTCAGTGAATAGAGCTATGATGCTCTTATAATTTTCGGCGGCGGCCTGGAAGGATTCGAGGTCAATGTCGAAACCAGAATTTATCTTGGGAGCCATTTTAGGTGTAGTGAAAGAGAGGAAGAGATGGCTGGACTGAGAGGTAAGAAGGATGAAAGATGCAGAGTGCGAGAGGATTTCTAACTGAAGAGTTTATTTAAGTTAGGTGAAACGTCGAAACGAGACACAATTCGAGGCTTATTCGCTACTACAGTAGATGTGATCGAAAATTTTTTAGTGTTGCCGCTCTTTTTCATGAAGTCGATGTTACGTCGAGTGAAATTCGACGTAAGCATCGATATAGTTTGAGTTGAGAAGATAGGGTCTCCTATCGACGTACGCGTCGATTTAAGAAATCGACGTGACTTTTACTTTGTCTCGAAGATTCCAGGTTTTTATTGAGGGATTCTTTCTTCCCAATCCTAAAGTTTTCTAAGTTACCTAGGACTAATTTTATGACCAATTTGATTGATTATGCCAACACTATTTGGCAGTGTGGTCAATTTTATTACAAATATAACACCTAATTTTCTTTTGACTAAGGAAATTTGAGTTTAGGGAGGAATAGGGATGTTGATTAGGATAGGAATTTTGGTTAGGATAGAAGTTTTGATTAGGATAGAAATTTTGATCAGGATGAATGGGTCCTGAATGGGGTTTAAGATAGAAAGATTTTGGAGAATAGACATGTCCTGTAATTATGTTGCTCTGAGTTCTTATGCGTCGATATCTATTCGACGTATGTTGATAGTTGCGTCGATTTATATTCGACGCTTTCTCCAGATTGTGTAGATCTAAAATCGTCGCATGTAAGAAGTTGCGTCGATTGGAAGTCGACGTACTTTTATTCAAGCATCGAGTTGAGGTCGAAGCATCTGAGAGATTGCGTCAAGTAGAATTCGACGCACTATCATTCATGCGTCGATATGAAGTCGACGCAATTGTGTTTTCACAAATTTTATTTTTCCCTTTTTCTGATTTTATTTCTTTATGAGTTGTTTCTTTTGGCTTAGTTGCCTTCTTAGAAGTAGTTTGAGAGTCTTCATCTGTATAGTATGATGTTTCATCAAAGTGGTTTATCTCATTGAGGGAGTCTTCTTCCTTATTTTCTGAGTCTTCTTCTTGGTTTATTGATTTAGTGGGTTTAGTGAATTTAATAGGGCTCATCCAAGCATGTTTGTTGGATGGAATTAGACTAGCTGAGGGATCAGCTCCTAGCCCAAGATTTTTATGTCTTATTGTTTATTTTTCTGTGATTTCTTTAAGTGTTTGGCTTCTCATTTTTATTGATTCTTCAAAAGCTTTTGCTTGGGATACTTTATTCTTAAGGAGCTGGTTTTCTATTTTAGCCCTCTCTATTTCTTTTTCTCTGATGTTAGCCCTTAACTCATAATTTTTAGAACAAGTATCCTCTATATTTCTCTGGTTTCTAATGACATTAATTTGTTCTTTTAGATTCTTAATTTCTTGTTTAGCTTTTAGTTGATCTAAACATAATCCTTTAAAATCATTTTTGAAATCATCACACAGAAAATCTATGTCATCAAAAATGCATACCTCATCCTTATCCTCAGATTCCTCTATGAGAATAGGGCTATTTTCTTTATCATCTTTAGAAGAGATGCTCCCTTCTGATTCTGTCTCACTCCATGATTTAGCACTATGTTCTTCCTTTGAGCTTTCAAGAGCCATTAAGCATAGGTCTTCTTGCTTAGACTCTTCATTGTCACTTTTGGATGAGGTGCTGTCCTCAGAATCTGTTTCACTCCAAGCTTCTACAATGAAGCCTTTTTCTTTCTTCTTGAGATCTTTCTTTTTCAGATCTTTCTTTTTCTCAGTATTTTCTGGACATTCTGGTGCAATGTGTCCAGTTTTCCTGCAGGAATAACAAATGATTTCTTTAGTAGGAGTTTTATCATACCTTGGTTTTGATTCTCTCATTCTAGACCCATCTGTCATGACCCATTCCTTGAATCTTCTGGCCAGGAGGCTGAATAATTCTTCTTCAGTGACAGGGGTCTCTTCTTCTGTTGCTTTCAAAGCAATGTTTCTATCTTTTGAGGAGGATGAAGTGTTCCCTCTTCTTTCCTTCTCTTCTCTGGTTTTCAGGAGTTGCTCATTGGATTTGAGTTTTCCTAAGAGGGCATCTGTTGAGATTTCCTTTTGTCCTCTTGTATCTCTTATTGCACATATTCTTGAGTCCCATGAACTTGGGAGACTCATTAACTGTTTGTCATTGATCTTTGTGAGAGAGATCTCTCTATCCAGGCTCCTTAATTGATTGATGATCAGACTAAATCTGTCATACATCTCAGATATGCTTTCTTCATGCTTCTTTTGAAAGTTCTCATATTGGGAGATCAATAGAGCCTTTCTATCTTTCCTTTCATCAGCACTTCCTTCTACCATCTTGGTAAGAGCCTCCCAGATTTCTTTGGCTGATTCACAGTCCACAACCTTTTAAAAGATTTCATCTGAGAGGGTTGAGACAAGAATGTTTACAGCTTTTGCATCACTTGTTCCTGCCTTCTTTTCTTCAACTGTCCACTCAGCCTTTGGGACAAGTGTTTGAGTCACTTTACCACTTGAGTCCTTTCTATAGGGCTTAGGAGGACCTGTCAAAATAACATTGAACAAATCTTCATCAATAGAATTCATATAGATCCTAATTCTTGTTTTCCAAAGTGCAAACTTTTCAAGGTTGCAAATTGGTGGTCTGGTGGAAGCATAATCTTTGATTTGTGCCATGTGAAAAATAATTTTTAGAAATATATATAAGAGGTAGGATCTTTTTGATCAAGGAGTTAACCTTTTTAGATCAACCTAGCTCTGATACCAATTGAAAGTGCATAGTTAACCTCACTAGAATTCTCTAGAGGGGGGTGAATAGAGATTTAAAAATACTTTGTGCAATTATATATATATATATATTGTATAATAATCACAGATTTAAGCTTCCCACACACCAACAAGAATTAAGCAAGTAAAGAAGAAAAATAGCAAGAAGAAAATCACAACACAACACAAAGAAATATAGTGGTTCCCCAAACTTTGGGTAGTCCACTCTTCTACCCCTTTGGTAGGAATTCACTATCTTGCAATGAGTCTTTTGATAAGGAGACTCTTAGAACCAGCCTGAGTCTTTTGACAAGGAGACTCTTAGAACCAGTACAACTGAATTTTTTGAAGAGAGATTCTAAAAACTCTTTTACACTGTTTGAAAATGAAATGAAGATAAGAAGAAGAAATAGAAGAAGTAATTCAAAACAAGAAAGACTTTTCTTCCTAGCAAGAAGATTAGAAGCACAAGAATAGTGAATGTAATCTCTCTTCTATAGTGAGAAGGAGATTGTAAGCTTTTCTCTCTTTTGTGAGAGCTTTCAGAATTTGCAGCAGAATGGCTTCAGAAGGAGGAGAAGATGAAAGCTTTTTCTTTGCTGCAGCACACTATCTCTTTTCTCAGCTTTCTCACTCTTTGCTTGGGAGCTCTTCCTCTTTTTCAAATGTATATAGTGGATCACTAGTTATTATTCTCTGTCGACTTCCTTCTTATTTATAGCTCTGTTTGAAAAGATATTGCTAAAGAAGAATAATCAATTAGCAGACAGAGAATTAGAAAGAGATAAAAGTTTCCATACTAATTTTATCTGTAGAAGGAAAGATTTTATTCTGATTTCAAATAATATCCAAATAAACATTAATCAATTTAGCCAAGAATCAATTAGAAGGAAAGACAGATTCAGAATGGCTATAAAAGAATAAAATCATTCCATAAAATTCAGATCTTTAGAAAGAAGGAAAGAGATCTGGCGTGAATTTGAATTTGACATAGAAATCGACGTGCGTCGATTACTATTAGACGTAAGCGTCGAGTTCAACCTGGTTGAACGTCGAGAGGAGAATAAGGAAGGTGCGTCGACTAAGGTGCGTCGACTTTATTAAATGCGTCGACTAGAAGTCAGAGTTACGCCGACAAAGATTACGTCGAATTCTTCTTAGAGTTACTTCGACTCATTCTGAGAGAAACGTCGACTACATTTCGACGTTGCGTCGAATACTATTCGACGCATATTTACTTAGACTAATTTTTCATTCTTAGAAATTATATTCTTCTCAATTCTAGGGGTTAAGATAAATCATTTCCCCAACAATTTCATCTTTAGGAGTAGAGGGCTCTCCTTCAGTAACTTTCAAAGTTAGGGACCTTTGGACAGGAGCTAGAGAAATCTCCCTTTCTTCAGCCTCAACTCTGTTCTTCAGAAGCATCTCATATGACTTAAGCTTTCCTAGCAAAGCTTCAGTTTAGATCTCTCTATTGCCCAGATTCTGGAATCCCATGAGCTAGGGAAGCACATGAGGATTTTATCATTAATTTCTGTCATGGAAATCTCCTTGTCTAAGCCTCTGAGCTCCTTAATGATAATGATGAATCTGTCATACATATTAGCAACAGATTCTTCAGCTTTCTTTTCAAAGTTCTCATAGTGGGATATGAGAAGGGACTTTCTGTACTTTCTTTCATCAGCACTCCCTTCCACCATTGTGGTGAGTGAGTCCCAAATTTCTCTTGCTGATTGGCATTCAGCCACCTTCTGGAAAATGTCATCTGACATTGTGGATTCCAGAATATTCATGGCCTTGGCATCGCATGCCTTGACCTTATTCTCAGCCTCTGTCCATTCCTTCCTTGGGACAACCTCAATTGTTGAGGTTTCTCCTTCTTTTTGTCTGATTAGAGCTGGATGACCTGTGAGAAGAACATTATATATGACTTCATCAATTGAGTTCATATACAGCCTTATTCTGACCTTCTAGAGTGTGAACTTATTCAAGTTACACAATGGGGGTCTTGTGGAAGCATAATCCTTAGAAATCATTTTTCATATAAATTATTATTTATAATAAAGATAAATAAGTGTAGGAGGCCTTTTTGATTAAGGTGTTAACCTTTTAGAGATCAACCACCCTCTAATACCAATTGAAAGTGCACAGTGTGCCTCTGAGAATCCTCTAGAGGGGGGGGGGGGGAGGGTGAATAGAGATTTAAATTTATTTCTATTCAATTTATGCAAGTACAATAAAACTTAAGTATTATGCTTCACTAAGATAAATCCCAGAATAAATAACTGCAGTTAAGTAATGAAAGAAAATTCAGTAAATGAAATCTAAGCTATGAGAGACGGCACAAAAAATAAACAATCCAGAAGACCCAAATTTTTGTATAGAGGTTCCCCAAAATGTGGGTACTCCCCTCTTCTACCACCTGGTATGGATGCACCACTATGCCTAAGTCTTTTGGTAAGGAGACTCTTAGAACACTGATCTTTTGACAAGGAGATCATGAACCACCAGATCATTTGATAAGGAGATCTTGAACCACTAGATCTTTTGATAAGGAGATCTTGAACCACTAAATCCTTTGAAGAGGGATTAATAAAACTCTTTTACATAAGGGAATTAGAAAGAGAAAGAAGAAGTGAAAGTGTGTAGGAATTCTGTTATCAGAATTCTTATGAAGGCTGTATGAAGAACAGCCTCTTGAATGTTTCACTGTATCTTCTCTTGATTAACTCCTGCTTATGATAGTGATGAATTGCAGGGGCTCTAGTTGTCAGATCCTTGTTATTCTCTTCATATAGAACTATGGCTGCTTTATGATAGTGTTGAGAAGCAGCCTTCAGTTGTTCTGTTGTTCAGGAGAGAGCAGTTTTTTCTTCTCTTTTCTGTTCTCAGTTAGGGTTCCTGAGGGAGGAAGAAGAAGAGTAAGCCCTAGAGAAAAGATGTTATCCGATTGTAATGAATGCTTTGCTTTGTTTCTTTCTTTTCTGACCTTTTATTGTCTCTCTTCAATTTGAATTTGATTCCCTTTCTGGTAAGACCTGAAAAGGTATTCTGCACTAGACAATCTCTTTCTTTCCTTCTTTAATTCCCGACCCGTTCACCAACATTAAGCATGTTTCCAAGAAAGCTTTTTGTCCTCTTTTAGTTCTTCTTTCTATTTGAGGCATTTAATGAGCCGCTGGAGAACGGTCTTGAGAGAGGTGGGCCATGAGAGAGGGTCCAAATGACAGCTGAAAAGGTTCCCCTTTTCAGACTGTATTCGACGTAGCGTCGAGTTTTCTTCCTCTCAAATCGACGCACCTTCGAGTTCTCGTAGGAGTAGCTTCAAGTTCATCCTTGCTCTGATTGAACTCTGCTAGTCTACGTTGCGTCGATACCTTATCGGCGTACCTGTCGAGTTGATGACATGGCTCTGAACTTCATTATATGCATCGAGATGAAGTAGAAGTTGCGTCCACTTCTCAAGTTACTTCAACAAGTCTGTGACCTCTACGTCAATATCTATTCGACGTAATGTCGAATTGAGTTAATTCGACAGGAGGGTTGAACCACTTGGACTTCTAGTCTGAGTAGCGTCGATATGTACTCGATGTTGCGTCGAATTCTATTCGACGAAAATGTTAACTTTGTCCCAATTTTGCTTCCCTTGATTTGGTTTTGACACCCTAGGTTGAGTGTGACATCCTAAGACATCTAATTACCAGATTACCCTCATTATACAATGGGTAATTTAATCCTAGGGGATAAAATCACTTTTAATTAATTTGTTAAGTTAAATAAAAGAGTTTTTCCCAATAAAAGACCGAATGACATCCTTCGATAAGCAAAGGTGCCAATGGGACAATTGAATGTTGTTTTCTCTTGGTCGTCGGGTGAAATAGGGATTTGAAAATATCCTGACAAACCATCAAGAAAATAGTAGTAGGAGTGACCTAAAAGGCATTCTAAGATTTGATCGATAAAAGGCAATAGGAAGTGATCCTTACGGGTGGCATCATTTAGTTTTCGATATTCTATGCACATCCGCCAACGTGTAACGGTACGGGTTGGGATCAATTCATTTTTCCCATTTTCTACTACCATTACGCTTCCTTTCTTTGGCACAAGTTGCACCGGGCTAACCCGAAGTACTATCCGGGTAGATGATTACCGCATCTAAAATTTTGATAACTTCAGCCTTAATGACTTCTTTCATATTCAGGTTTAGCCGTCGTTGAGGCTAGACCGTGTTGCGGGAATTATCTCCGAGGAATATTTTGTGAGTGCAGAAGTAAGGGGTAATACCCTTGATATCCGATAATTGCCACACGATTGCTTGACGATTATTGCTTAAGACTAGAGTCAATTCAGAAATTTCTGAATCGCTCAGTTCGGATGATACAATAACGGGTAGCTTAGAATCTTTTTCCTGAAATAGATATTTGAGGTGAGGGGGAGTTGTTTTAACTCCAAAATGGGTGGCTCTTCATATGAAGTTTTAATTTTTAATTTTTCTAAAGGCTCAGGTGGTGTGGAGCAATAGACTTCTTCTAGACAAAAGAGCTCGGAGAGCTCGGAATAGTTACTCGATGTGCAGACTAACTCGGGAAGTGGATAAAACTCATTTTCAAAACATTCTTCTTGGTAGAAACACGAATCGTCATTCTCTAAGGTGTTTCGCATCGAGAGATTTATACTAAAGTAACTTCATCATCTCCAACCCATAGGAGGAGCTTTCCATTACTTACTTCGATAATTGCGCGGGAGGTTGCAAGGAAGGGGAGGCCGAGTATGTGGGGGTACTTCGGCATCCTCTTCGATATCAAACATGACAAAGTCCACCTGGAAGATGAACATGTCAACCTTAACGAACACATCCTCCACTATCCCTACCGGATATTTTAATGAACGAACTGCGAGTTGAATACTCATTCGAGTGGGGCTAGGATCACCTAGATCTAACTTTTTAAATAATGATAAAGGCACGAGATAGATGCTTGCTCCAAGATCAGCTAAGGCGTGTTTTACTAACAAATTGCCAAATAGACATGGGATGGAGACCGTCCTGGGTCATTTGCTTTTTGAGGCAATTTGTTGAGTATAACCGCGGAGCATTGTGCGTTTAGGGAAATATGCAAAATATCTTCTAATTTCTTCTTATTGGAGAGCAACTCCTTAAGATATTTTGCATGCTTCGGCATTTGAGAGATAGCCTCGCAGAAGGGTACATTAATATGAATTTGTTTTAAAATTTCTAAAAACTTTTTGTAATTCTTTTCGGCGCACTTGCTCCTATGCTTAGATGGATATGGAATATTTGAACTAGAAGCGTGCAGAGCTAGCATAGCAGGCAAATTTGAAGATAAAATAGGAGTAGGAGGAGGAGAAGTTGTTACCTTGGGTTCGTCCTATTTTGAAACCACAACCTTTCCGCTGCGGAGAGTAATCACGTTCGCGCTTTCCCTTGGATTTTGCTCCGTATTTCCCGGTAGTGCTACTTGGGGATGCTCGAAGAACATTTTTGCTAGCTGGCCCACTTGATTATCTAATTTTTTGATCGATCCGATAAGATTCCGGATGTTCGATTCATTTGTAGCAACATATTTTACAAAGACCTCTTCAAGCGAAGAGGGCTTTTGCTGTTGCGGTGGAAAACTGGGTGGATTAAAATTTTGAGGGTTTAGATTTAGAGGGGGATTAGGAGGTTGATTAATATTTAGAGAGCGCTGAGCATTTCCTTGGTTGCTCCATGAGAAATTCGGATGATTCCTATAGCTCGCATTGTAAGTGTTATTGTACGGAGCGGAGTTTGGGTTATTGGAATGCCGAGGCGAATTTCTCATGTAGTCATCCTGCTCTTCAATTAAAATATTATTAGCCCAAGGAGGAGTGGCGGAGGAAGAAGTCATCTCCGCCACTTGCTTTGTTAAGCGCTCAACTTGTAAAGCTAAATTATCATTTGCGTCTATTTCAAAAATACCGTCCGACTTGTTAGGCCTACCTCGGGGCATATTCCATTGATACACATTCATGGTCATTTCCTTGAAAAGCTCTTGAGCGGAGTCCGAGGTTTTGTTATTTAATGTTCCACCGGCGGCCGCATCAATCATTTGCCTCGTTTAGAAATTCAAGCCATTGTAAAAGATTTGCACTTGTTGCCAAGTGGGAAGTGCGTGATGAGGGCATCTACGCAAAAGCTCCTTGAAGCGCTCTCATGTATCATAAATGATGCAATATCCGTGCGCAATTTTGCGGTCTTTGCAGGCAGGAAATATTTAGTGAGAAATTTTCTGCCATTTCGGCCCATGTAGTGATGGACCACTTAGGTAGGGAGCCAAGCCACTGCTTGGCCTTAGACCGCAAAGAAAAAGGAAAAAGACGTAGTCGAATGGCATCATCAGTGACGCCATTGATTTTGAACGTATTGCAAATTTCGAGAAAGTAAGAGATACGAGAGTTTGGATCTTCGTCTGGTACACCATCGAAGGTCACCGATTGTTGCACCATTTGTATGACGCTAGACTTGATCTCAAAGTCATTGTTCTCCACCGCGAGACAAACAATACTTGACTGTGTGACTTCCAAATTCGGTCGTGCATAATAGGACATGGTCTGTTGTGCGTCCTCATTAGGATTGGGCGCATTAGGATTAGGAGGATTAAGATTAAGATCCATATTTGCCGTGTTAGTGTCCCCGATCGACTCTTTGAATTCTAAATGAGTATCTTGATCACAAGAGCGGCGACACCGCAAAAGGGTTCACTCGATCTCTGGATCAAAAGGAATATTCGAAGATCTACCTTGGGTCATACACTAGAAAAAAGAAAAGGGAGGAGAAGAAAGAACAAAACGAGAAAAAAGAGAATAATAAAAATAAAAAGAAAGGAAGAGGAAAACTTGATTATTATATTTTTTTCATTTAGGTGGATTAAGTTAGTATTGGACTTCCCGTGGTATACCCTGTGAGGGGTACTCACCGATACTATAAGGTGTGATGGGATGATAACCCAAACGTCCCTTTCCAAGATTTAGATTACACCTTTAAAAATTTTGAGTCTAGAGAAAGTAAAATAAAATAAAAAAAAACATGATAAAATTAATAACTATCCTCTTTTCAAAATATCAACGCAAAAGTCCCCTGCAACGGAGCCAAAAACTTGATACGATAAAATCTACTTCTTACTTAGAGATTTGGAAATATGAAAAAGCGAAGAGATTGATGATGTTTTCCAAACTATATCCGATGAAGGCAAGTGTACCTTATCGTCTATAGTATATGATATTTTAGAAATAGCATGGTCGTATTCCTCGCGGCGCATTGATTACTTCTACTTTGAGGAGGTCACTATTATCTTATCTAACAATTTTTTAGGGATTTGTTTTACATAGCTAAAAGAGACAAATTGCAAACTAAAGAAGGCTTAAACGATGGTAAAACGGATTAGTGCTCAATCTAAAGTCACCTTGGAGTGAGAATAATCAAGAGAAAGTAAAAATAATTCTAATTCCATTTAAATAAACTACTTGACCGTGGAGGATCCCAAAGCTTGAACATGCCTCTCTCAAGGTAAATGCCCAACTAAGTTTCAGAAGAATCCCCCGAATTCTCGTTCTATAATCGATTACCTAAAAATTGCTTTACGTTGTTAACCCCTCTATTGGATTTATCTCCAATCCGAGAGATTTACATCATCCTCTCTCGAGGGGTGCGTGCAACTCTCTTTACCCTTGAGTGATCGATTCAAACTTTGAGCCTCTCGGCTAGCTAAGTTTGAAAACATAAGCGAAAACCATATATCGAAAATATGGTTTCACTAATTTAAAATCAAGGGTAAATCAAGTATTTACAAAATGGAAAGAGAGAGATAGAAAATCATAACTTGATTATCTCATCCTCGGATCATTTTTATCAAGCATTAATGAGAATTAGTTAATCATGGCAGAGGGGAAAAAGAGAGAAAGATAAAATTGCATGAAGGAAAAAATTAACTAAAGGAGAAAGAGAAGTGACGAAAACAAGACTAATTTTTATTGAAAATCAAAGTGATCACAAGCTATAAGCAAGATTACAATGCGAGAAAAGTAAAGATTACAATCTTAGAAACTATTGCATGAAAGAAATCTAGGAGAACATTACTTGAAAAGGGGAAAGAAAGAGAACATAAGGAAAGAAACATGAAAACAACAATTAAGAACTCGAGCAGCACCTCCCCCTCTCTAGTTTTCTGAACCCTAGACTCAAGGAGATCCCCAGAATTTATAGAAAAAAATCAAGTTACACTCCCTCGGTCACGGGCGTGACTAAGGGCGTGTAAACAATGTTCATCTCAGCTGGGACATCGGCATGGGTCTTGCGTGATGGCGCGGCGGAAAAGGACACGTCACGCCCGTGACATTTGGGTCACGGGCGTGTACTTGTACGACTTCATTTAATGCAACATGGGCTTGATTGCGGCGCGGCGGTGAGCAAGGATCACGCGGGAATGTCATGTCCTTGACATTTGGCTCACGGGCGTGACTTGAGTCATCTTTGCACGACATCTCCACGTCGACGGCAGCTCTGCTGGGAAGATTTTTATGTTTACACGGCCTTGTTTATGGGCATGACCTTTGAGACACAGGCGTGACCGAGGGAGTGACTTGCTATGGACTAGCTCAACTGCACGACATCAACTCTGGACTGGTATTATGATTACACGCCCTTGGTCACGGGTGTGACCGAGGGCGTGTAATGCAATTTTTTCCAAATTGTCCCAAAATTCTGCAAAAATATAAATATGCTAAATTAGAATCAATTTTCATAAAAGAACTAGTTATAAGCTAAAATTGCCATGAAAAAGAAAATTTCATGTTTAATAATTACTAAAATTTATACTAAAAAGGGCATATAAGAACTACTTATCAGCTCTCTATGTCGACGGGGCCTCTACGGACGAAGGAGCAGAAGAAGGATTGCTCCTAGTAAGTCCAAAGGAGATCCCCTTGGAGTACGGCCTCGGGTTGAAGTTCCTGGAACCAACAAAATCACCGTGTATGAGGCCTTAATCGTCGGTCTCCGACTTGCCACTAACTTTAAGGCAAAGAACATGACAATCTATATCGATTCTCAACTTGTGGTCTCACATGTCAAGGGGGACTACGAAGCAAAGAGTGACCAGATGGAACAATATCTCATATTTGTGAAGTCTCTCCTCCAAAAAATACCATCGTACCAGATCTTGAAAATCCCAAGGGAGCAGAATTCAAGAGCCAACATACTCTCCAAACTCGCGACCTCTCCTTCAACCTAACAGTCCCTGCGACGCCGAGTTGAAGACATCATAACCCCTAATATTCAGAGGACATGGGAGATCGCTGAAATCAACAATGATGAATTGTCATGGATGACTCCCCTCTGGCCTACATTGAACACAGAGACCTGTCCGACGACCGCTTACAAGCATGACGACTATAGATGCGAGCCGCCTCGTTCGTCATCATCGAAGGTGAGTTGTACAGGCAGGCCTTCTCTGGGCCCTACTTAAAGTGCCTTCCTGCAACAGAAGTAGAATATACTTTAAGGGAAGTTATGGTGTTATCTGCGGGGAACACCTGGGCGCAAAGATTTGGTTCAAAAGATCATGCATAAGGGTTTTTATTGTCCGACAATGAAGAAGGACGCGACCGAGTTCGTCCAAAATGTAGAAGTTGTCAGCTTCACGCAAACATGCCTCATCAACCCCAGTTGCGCTAACACTCGAAGGCGCCTAGCCATTTGCTCAATGGGGGTATTGATCTCCTAGGTCCCCTCCCTATGGCATCTGGCCAAAGGAAGTTTATCATCATGGCTATTGATTACTTTACTAAGTGGGTAGAAGATGAACCCCTCACCAAAATCACTGAATAAAACGCCAAACCATTCATGTGGAAGAACATTGTTTGCGGCTTTGGAATCCATGCAACAATCATCACCGACATGACACTCAATTCATAGGAATTCATTCACAAAGATATGCGAGGACCTGAAAATAACCCTCCGCCATACGGTCGTAGCTCACCCACAAACGAACAGTCAGGTTGAAGTGACAAACTGCACCATTCTCAAAGGACTCAAGAGTCACCTACAGGAGGCAGGGGTAGTGGGTAGATGCGCTTTCGATTGTACTATGGGGCATACCACACCACGGAAAGGACTCCAACAGGAGAAACCCCATACAATATCTTCTACAGCACAGAAGCAGTCATTAACATCGACATCCCCAGTATCTGGGTAATGCCTTTTGACCTCGAAAAGAACGACAAATTGCAATGGGTAAACCTTTACTTAGTCACTGAAGTCAGGAACAAGGCTGCCCAGCGCATCGCCATCTATCAGAGGCGCATAGCCTAGCTCAGCGATCGAAGGGTAAATCCTAGGCCCATCAATGTTGGAGATCTCGTCCTATGCAACATCGAAGGAGCTGGTAAAGACCCACTAAGAGACAAACTCTCGCCAACTTGGGAGGGACCATATACAATGTCATTGCAGTCGTGAAGCCCGAGACATATAAGCTCAGAACGGCAGAAGGAAAGACTTTACCATGCACTTGGAACACGTAGAACCTGCGCCATTTTTATCAATAAATTGGTATTTTTGCTTTGTAAAAAGCCGCAAGCTTCCACTCGTGCGGACTAACTTTTTGCAATGGAAACAATATTTTAACACCTACGCCTGTGTTTAAGCCAAAATGATGTCATACATTTTTCTCCAGCACAATAGGCATTGTAAGGGCCTGGTTTGAATGCATATGCTCTTCACCGTCAACCCTGGGGCCAGTACCCCCCTGATTGTGCACTGTCATCTTGAACACATTCGCTCTTCATCACCATAGTAAATCACGATGCCATAAGGGCCTGCCAATCTCACAACCTCCATTTGTTTGAATGCATACGCTCTTCACCGTCAACTTTATGGACAGTCCCCCCTCTGACCGCACACTTCCAGCTTGAACACATTCGCTCTACACCGCCGCAGTAGGTCACATCACCGTAAGATCCTTCCCCTCTCGTGGTCGCCTATGGTTTGAACGCATACGCTCTTCACCATCAACTTTGGTGCCAGTCCCCCATACCAACGCTTTGAAAATAGCTAAAACAATGAAGTTATTAGGTACATGCAAGAATAAATACTGCATAAAACAATGGAGTCACAAGATACAATGACGTCAGCGCAACGCTGTACATGACAATAAATGACTACAAACAGAAAAAGAATGCAACAAGATGTAAGCGGTAAATACAATAACGGCAAAGATCAATCCTCGGCTGCATTAGAACGATCCTCCTCTGAGAGGTCCACAGTTCCAAGACCAGCAATACCCTACCTGAACTTCCTCTCAATCATGCGAAGAGTATTTTGGACGCCCTTCTGAAAGGCAACCTCACACTCATCCTCCAGCAACGGTTCCACCTACTTGGTCATGATCTCAGCATAAAGCTCCTTCGAAATCTGGAACCGCTCCTCCACAAAAGCTAAGGAGTCCTTATACATGGCAACCCCCACATCTTTGGTCTCTTCGATGCTCTGCACCGCAGATGACAACCTATCCACTTCGCTCCTCGAGAAGCCCAACTTTCTCTCTCTCCTTACTAAATATCTCTCCTTGGGCCTCAGATAGCTGGCAAAGGGCATCCTGAGCAAGTGCTTTATCGCCACCACATTCCTCTCGAAATTTCTCAACCTCTGCTCGACTTGAAGACATGTTAGACTGTAGCAGTAGGAGATGCCAGAATCTCAACCTCAGGGTCGGGCAGAATCACTTCCACCCCACGGCTGCTGGGACCGGCATCATGATCATGGATCCTCGGCACAAGAGAAATGGGCCCCAAACAAGAACTCCCATTCTTAAAAATGATCTTCCTCTTCTTGCCACGAACCAAAAGAATGAAACCCGCACACTCGACATCTCAAGAAAGTCCTGCTGAGAGTAATCTACTCTCTAGCAGCTAGCAACACAATATAAGGTCTTCGCCAACCCCTTTCGATCAGGCTAACCTGAAATGGGCATAAAGTCATTTTCCCACCCAGTCTACCGATGACAGCGATATGGAAGATCTTTCTATAGCTCGGGAAACTCCCAATGATTCAGAAACTTCAATACGACCACCCAGATCACTAAAATCGTCACACCAGTCCTTGAAAATCTCCAAGTTAAATCGTGCACCATTCTCACGCAAAGCACTATCATCCTCATGATCCTCATCATCCCAGTAGGAGTAAACTGGGAAGTTGGCACTCCGCAAAAATGGAATACTTCGATAGCCTCCTCCAAAGGTGGGAAGAGGAACCTAGACTTCAAACAACTCTTTGAAAGAGTTATGAAACCGGTTGGAAGGTTCTGAGCGCGCTCCTCCTCTCGAGGAATCTTCACTTTAACACCATAAGGAAATCATAAGCGCTTTCGCAACATATCAACCAGTGCACTATCAAGAGTTGAGCTCAGCTGCATCAGCATCGATTGGCCAACCTGATTTGAAGCACAAAAAAGATAAAAGAAAAACTTTTTTGCATAAGCACCAAGCAAGATCTCCGCAATGCATGACAGGTATTTGATGGACAGCAAACGTGCACGCCCCGGAGCATGGTGGACATATGGTGCGCAGCCAACCGCATACTATGCGCTAGCCCGCGCACCCTGGCCGGACACCAGCAGTGCACAACCATGCCCTCCCGACTGGTCACCGACCACAAGCAATTGTTCCTGCCCGGCAGGACACCGACCATGCGCAACCGTGCCTGCCTGGCTGGACATCAGCCACACGCAACCGCGCGTGCCTTGGCAAACACTGGTCACATGCGTTTGCCGCTAAGAGAGCGGTTGCGTGCAACTGCGCGCGCCTGGCCAGGCATCAATTATGCACAACCGTGCACACATGGTCAGGCAGAGGTTACGCGCAACCACGTTCGCCCGGCCGGGCGGCGGCCGCACGCAACCGCTCTGGTTGGGTAGTGGTTGTACGCAACTGCTCAGGTCAAGCGGTGGACGGCTGACGCGCAGGCGGTGCCTGCCTGGCCGGGCACCGACCGAGCGCTCCGCCCGTTCCCCTGCCCAATGCAACCCGACGCACAATCATGTGCGCCTGATTGAGCCAACCAGAGACTGCCGGATGCACAACTATGCACGCTCCACCTGTGCAATGACCAGCCGCCGCATGACGCGCAATAGTGCGTGCACTGGCCAGACGTCGTATGACGCACATCTATCCGCGCCCCGTTCGGTCGCCCACGAGTTGGTCGACCCACCTCAGCGTGGCCTTCCTCCCCAACTCTCTTTTTTCTCTCATAGGTGGAAGAGTTTCTTACCTCCAGCATGGTGAGACACATCTCATACACAAATGGCATCGATGCAAGTCGCCACAAAGAAGGTGATGAAACCTTCAAACTCCTCACAGAAATAATGTGAACTTCAAAGGTTTGGTGGGAAATTAATATGCACCCATAAATTTATTGAAGCTCCAGGGGTGTGATTAGCAAAAGATCTACCATGGGAAAGTGGAAATAGTGGAGTCAAGCTCAAACCCATGATCAAGGGAGTGGGGAAGAGAAGAATAAGCCGTCACAAACATCGTGCGGCGTCACCCGCGTAGTTAGTTACCAAGGCCGCACCCTTCCATTGCCAGGTGCAATCAAATTCATGCATCTGCACCCCACTAAGGGGGTGCATCCAAGTGTCGTACCCCCTAAAGTGGAGTGCGGATAGGTCAGCCCCCACTAAGGGGGTGTGGTTAAACCCACACCCAACTAAGGGGGGGGGGGGGGGGGGGGGGGGGTAGGTCGCACCCCATTTTTGGCGGTGCAACCAATGCTGCACCCACGTAGAGGGTGCGGCTGAGCCAGCACCCACCCCCCTAAACCCTAAGCATGGTGAGACACATCTCATACACAAATGACATCGATGCAAGTCGCCACAAAGAAGGTGATGAAACCTTCAATCTCCTCAAAGAAATAATGTGGACTTCAAAGGTTTGGTGGGAAATTGATATGCACCCATAAATTTATTGAAGCTCCAGGGGTGTGATTAGCAAAAGCTCTACCATGGGAAAGTGGAAATAGTGGAGTCAAGCTCAAACCCATTATCAAGGGAGTGGGGAAGAGAAGAATAATCCGCCACAAACATCGTGCGGCGTCACCCGTGTAGTTAGTTACCAAGGCCGCACCCTGCCAATGCCAGGTGCAATCAAAGTCGTGCATCCGCACCCCACTAAGGGGGTGCGTCCAAGTGTCGTACCCCCTAAAGTGGAGTATGGATAGGTCAACTCCCACTAAGGGGGTGCGGTTAAGCCCGCACCCAACTAAGGGGGGTGGGTAGCACCCCATTTTTGGGGGTGCAGCCAAAGCCGCACCCACGTAGAGGGTGCGGCTGAGCCAGCACCCCCCCATGGGGAGTGTTGCAGGAACCGTACCCCCTTGTGGGGTGCAGCTTCCCATTTTTATTTGGGGGCGGCCTATGAGGGGAGTGCCCTTCCTCTTATGATCACACCTCTCCGACAGCGCTCTTCCACCTTCTTGGTTTTCCGTTCTGATAATACATTATTTATAATATATTTATATAATATTTTATTAATAATTAATTTATTTTTATTTAGTTTTAGTTTAATTTATCTCTAATTAACCTTATTTGTGAATTTTTCTTGTAATTTGGGCTGCTAATAGCAATTTCAACCCATAGCCGTGTTCTGAGGAAATTCTGGAGCATTTCTGCTGAAATCGCAAAGTACACTCCCAAGGTCACGGGTATGACCAAGGGCGTGACTCCAAGTCACGACCATGATCCAGCCCATCCATCTTCCAGCTTCCAGAACACACCGCAACATTAGATTAAAATTACAAGCCCTCTGTCACATGCGTGACTTGCTCGTCAAAGCGTTCATAGCATGTAGTTCTCAGGTAGCGTCGTTTCCAGCTTACACTCCCTCGGCCACGGGCATGGCCGATGCCGTGAACCTTCCTACAACCGCCAGATTAACTTCTGATCATGACGTTTCCTGCCGTTTCCAGACTCAGTCAAGACACGCCCTAGGTCATGGGCATGAACTGGGTAGTGACCCGTCATGCAATTGATTTTTGGCAGTTTCTATCACCAACGTTTCTGGGCTTTCAAGATATCAATTATGCACCTTACACGCCCTTGGTCACGGGCGTGACTCCCCAATTTTTCACCTATAAAAGGCAACAATTCTCTAGAAGTGGGAGAGTTCAATTTTGGAGTTTAATTTTAGCTTTAGTTTACTGTTTTGCTGTTTTAGCTAGTTTGTATACAAGTTGTATGTTTTCTATTATTGCAATTTCAATTCAAGTTTGTAGCTTATTTTATCATGTCCTTTTCTCCTTCTACTTGTATTCCTAACATTATGATGAGTAGCTAAATTTCCTTTAGCACTTGGTCATGATGCACTTTGGAATGAAATAAAATATCTTTTGAAATTTTCTAATTAGCAAGCTCTATTTTTGAATATCTTCGATTTATCTTTTATTTACTTCATTTTTATTTCATATGTCAGGAATATGATTTTCAATCAAAGATCTGTATTCTAGTTGATAGAGAGATCTGTGCGTACGAGGAGATCACTCAAAGATAAAAGGAGTTGCATGCACTCCTCGAGACAGGCCGAGATAAATCTTCCGGATTGGAGTCAAAAATAATAGTGGGGTTCACCGTTTAAAGTAAGCTTAGGGTTTTCGACTGGCCGAGGGTTCTTAATCGATCAACCTAAGGTTAGTTTGTAGTATTCCTCGAGAAAGGTGCTCTCATGTTTTGGGAACCTCCACGATCGAAGTTATATCAATAGGAGTTTGCTAATTAATCTTTTGTAAAATTCTATTTTATTCCAAGGGGATTCTAGATCAAGTGCTAATCTTTTAATCATATTTTTTCTTCGTAGTTGATTGTCTCCTAATCGTTTTCCAAAACAAACCCAACCTTTCGAACGATAAAATAATAGCTCTTCTTGTGAGTAGAAGTACTCAACAAGCCCGGAAATAATACGACACTTGATTTTCTAAATCCTATACTATAAAATGATAGGTACACTTACCTTATCGGATTATACGTGAATAATATTCTTATTTTACGCACGATCATAGTCTATCAAGTTTTTGGCACGATCAGAGTTCTATTAATTTTTTCTTTTTTTTCTTTTTAAGGTGAAATTAAATTCTTAGAAAGGGAGATTTGGGCTATCATCCCATCTTATTTCCTAGTACCTTTGCGAACCCTTCACTGGGTAGGCCTCGGGAAATCTAAGACTAAATAAATCTTTAATTAGAAAAAAAAACTATTAATATTTTTAAATTTTTTCTACAATCTCCTCAATTCCTACGTTATTTTCATTTTGGTGTATGACCCGAAGGAATCCGTCAGATCTTCTTGAATTAGATCTGGAAATCTAGTAACCCATTCGGCGATGCTAACGATTCCAAAGACCAAGTTCTCATGATCCGTTTGAGGAATCCATAGGCGACACTTCTTTTTCGAATTTCTCTTCTTCTTCCTCTTCTTTTTCTTCTTCTAATTTGGGTGATCCGAATCCGGATGCGGCTGTGCAACAGACTATGTCCATTATGCCCATCCTAATCTAGAAGATACCAAATCTAGTATTGTTCGCCCTGCAATTGCGAACAATTATTTTGAGTTGAAGCCAAGCATCATACAAATGGTACTACAATATGTATAATTTGATGGGCTACAAGATGAGGATCCCAATGCGCATATTTTTAGTTTTCTAGAAGTATGCGATACTTTCAAAATTAATGGGGTATTCGATGATGCAATACGGCTTTAGATTTTTCCTTTCACCTTACGCACTAAGGCCAAGAAGTGGCTGAATTCTCTTCCGAGAGGATCCATCACCACATGGGCCCAAATGACGGAACAATTTCTAACGAAATATTTTCTGCCCGCTAAGTCGGCCCAATTGCGTAACGATATCACTTCGTACACCCAAGTTGAATCTGAAACACATTATGATACTTGGGAGCATTTTAAGGAATTATTGCGTCGATGCCCCCATCATGCAATCCCAGATTGGTGCAAATACAAACCTTCTATAATTGCCTCAATATCTAGACTCGTCAAATGATTGACGTGTTAAATTTTTGAAGTGGAAGTGGAATGGTGATGGGCGGTCTTCAGATTGGAGACCGCAGAGACCGCGCGGTCTGCGCTGGTGCTCTAGTCGGTTTTGTCTCAGGCGATCTATTCTGGGCGGTCTGATCTGGGAGACAACAATTTATCCGGGCGGCTTGTGCGGGTTGTTCTGGAGACTTGTTCAAGCCGGCCAGATGTTCAAGTAGGTCTTCCTTCTTGCAGTGACCGGGTGGTTTGATGACTTGTTCTAGTCGGTCTGGGTTGCTGAAGAAGTGTTTTGCTTTTTCAATAAAGAGCGTGCGGTCTATTTTGGGAGACCGCGGTACCCGGGCGGTTTGTATATAACCGTATCGTTTAATAAGGAGTTGTTAGCCTTGCTGAGCTCGGACGGTCTATCTTGTTAGACAGCTCACGATCTGATGGGAGGTTATTGTATCCCGGTTTGTGCGGTGACGACATCCGTCGACTTGCCTATAAATAGGGGTGCAGGGTCCGTCATTCATAACGAGAACTGAAAGAACAAAAGTTGGCTTGATTGTGCCGATCTCTTTCTGAGGTCGCGCGGTTTGAGTTTTGCCTGACCGGTTTGTTTGTTCACAGGTTAGCGACTAGTAGCTCGCGGTCAGCTTTCTCCCTTCTTCCAGCTTTGAATAAACCAGTCCGGGCGGATTGTGTTCAGGTGTTCTTGGACTGTGCAACGAACTCAGTTGATCAGGTGGTTTGAAGTGGCCAGGAGATCTTGAGTTGCGGTCTGCAGTAGGAAGCATTTCTTTGTCAACTGTTCGCGGGTTCTTCTGTGATCTTATGACGGTGCGGTCTGGGCGATCAAGAAGTGCGAACATGTTATTTTTTAGTAGTTGAATAAAGCAACAGGTCGGGCGGTTTTTGGTTGCAGTCTGACAGGTGCGGCTTGTGCCTTGTTTGCGCGGTCTCAGAGGCTATCCATCTATCTTGTCTGTTCGCGCGGTTTGGTGATATCAAGTTGTCAAGTCGCCAACAGCTTGTAATCTTTTGTGTTTTGTGCTTCTCTCCTCCGTGATTCTTGTGAATCATATCTCGCCATGTATACCTCGAATTGTAAAGAGATAGTTAATACCAAAGAACTATTCGGTCTTCCCATTGTCATTGTGTTGTTATACTTGTGGAAAGTTTGTGAAGTGTTCCGCATTTTACTTCACCTCCATACCTCAAATTTTTTAACATAGTATCAGAGACAGGTTGCTGAGGTTGCGGAGCAGTAATTGCTGTTACTTCTCTCGGGTTCATTAAGGTGGTTAGCAATCAGTGGGATATCAATGTGAAAGTAACCTCTGATTGAAGTTGAAAGGAGGTTTAGATCTTAGATTTACTCTAGAGAGGTGAATAGAGTATTAAAAAGTTTTTCACTTATTTTTATAGCGGAGTTAAAATAGTGATATTTATATGTGTATAACAGAGTGAGTTATAAAAACAAAACACAAAGAGATCACACATCACAGTACCGAAAAATAAACACAAACACAGAAGACACAAGGATTTATAGTAGTTCCCCAATAAACTTGGGTACATCTACTCTTCTACCACCCTTGGTAGGATTCCACTAGGTTTTTGATCAGGTGCCCTATCACCAATGGGTTTTTGATCAGGTGCCCAAACACCAACCACAGGTTTTTGATCAGGTGCCTGATGAGTCCCAAATATATACACATTTATGGACTCATCTGGGCCGATTTTCTAGTCTATGCACTACACTTTAGGCATGTTTTCGCTCATATTTGTTATTCCATGCTATGTGCACTTCTAGGCCCGTTTTGGTGTTATTTCTTGTTTATCTTCATTTTTTGTTTTCATGCATGGTTATGTGTCACTTTCAGTGGTTTGATTAGTATTGTATGCTGGAGCAGGAGTCGTGCAGGTGTTTCCGGTACAATTCTGTACAGGAACACAGCGCACGATCACTGATGCTAATGCGCACGACCACTGGTCGTGCGCCACTGATCGTGCGCACTCAACCCCAAAAATCTGAGTTCTGTCTTCCTTATCGCACGACCACTTACGATAGCGCGCACGACCACTGGTCGTGCGCCACTGATCGTGCGAATATTGTATTTTATAATTTTCTTGCCTTTCAGGCTCCGTCCAGCCAGGCGCAAGATCACAGGATGCTAGTGCGCACGACCACTGGTCATGCGCCAATAACCGTGCGCGCTGTTTATTCCAGCGCCTATATATAATCCTGCTCGCAAATTAGGTCAGGATCGCTCATTTCCAACTCCGCCAGTCCGCCGTTTTCGCCCTTCTCGCTGGTTCTCCGCCCCCCTAGGCCTCCTCCATCATTCTTGAGCTCCAAGGAGAGGTTTCTAGGCCAACGATCACCAACATCAAGCAAGGAGATCGTGTATCGGAGGAGACCAGATCGTGACACGAAGAAGACGGGTCCATTGGAAGGTAGTGACAGCCTTCTCTACCCCGGACGCAGTTGAAGACCGAGCTTGGACGCGGATTGACAACCCGACGATTCCAACCGTGAATCTTCGGCAAGGCTTCGGATGTGGTCGACTCCTTTACTCTCTTTCTTCTTCCTTATGTTGTTGATTGTATAAGCTAGTTTCCTCTATATTATTGATGATGTGTGATATGAACAGTATTGCTTAATGTTTATTTCATTTATTTGGAATCATTTAGTTGATATGTGCTTATTGAGGTGCGCCCCCATCTAATTTCCATTCCGCCATCGTGTTCGGTGCCGCACTAGCAATTGCTAGTGGCGTGCTTGTCGAAGAGGTACTTGCGACCCTCATTCTGTTAGCCTACTCGTCCATCCGCCTAGCGAAGCGTGGCATAGCGGCCCGTGTAATCCACTCGCCCTACGAAGCAGCGCACTCAAGGCCTGCATAGTTCGATTCTGTTTGCCTACTCGTCCATCCGCCCTTGCGACGCAGCGCGCTCAAGGCCTGCCTAGTCTCCATCCCGCCAAGCGAAGCATTACATAGCGGCATTGCATAGGAGTAGTTTAAGTTGTTTTCTTTTATTTTCCACAAACCAAATCCCCCATTTCCGCATCCATCCGCTCGAAAGGACTTCAATCTCAAGTCCTTCCTCGATAATAAACTCCACCTTACTGTGTTCCTTTGAGATCGATACTTGGGGATTCATTCCCATTTTATATTACTTGAACGATCGGTACACTGCCGTTTCGTGTCGCAGTCTTACTACCGCCTATAGCGGTGTGCTGAGATTTGCGCCATCAGTGCCCTGCCACCAACCACAAGTTTTTGATCAGGTGCCCTGCCACCAAAGGGTTAACTTTTGAAGGGAGATAGAACCCTGTACAAGATGGGATAAAGGGTTTATGAGATTCTTCTCTGTCAACAATCTGAGAGAAGACTAGTGGATTGTGTTGAGGTAAAGCTCCCCCTATCTAATAGAAATGGTTGACAGTTGAGGATGGAGCTTTCACTTGAATGTATATCAAATATTCCTGATAGCTGATGAATCTGAGAGACAATGTTTCTCAGATTTGTTGTTGCTCTTGAAGATTAGAACTTGCAGCAGAATACTGAGAGATTGATCTTGTTGATCTCAGAGATTGAAAATGTGCTGCTTGAGGATGAACACTGTAAATCTTTTTGACTTTTTGTATTTCTCTAGAATGAATCTTCTCTGTCGACAGATACTGTAATACTTTTTTGTTGTTATTACTGATCTTTCTTTTTCTTTTATAATATATCTCTGATTTGGATTTCAAATCCCCTGAATAAGGAATAGAATAATCAGGATTGATTATGTCTTGGAACTACAATCTGAATCTTTAATTCCTTTTCCTTTTTCAATAAATGATATCCTTTTCTAATAAGCCAAACAGCTACTTTCTCGGGAGAAGACAATGGAAGGGAATAAATAAATGGAAGGATAAAGACCTTTACCTACCTGGAATAATAGATCTTTTGCTGATTGTCGATCTGAGTTCAGAGAATAGAATAAAACCGATCCTTCTGAAATTCGTCGAGCTGAGATAAGGATTCATCGAACTGAAGCTGGAGTTTGTCGAGCTGAGAGATAAAATCTGATAAGCTAGCTGGAATATTGAATTCGTCGAGCTGAGAAGAACTTTCATCGATCTGAACATCTTGATACTTATTCGTCGAGTGTAGAGCTGAGTTCGTCGAACGCTGAGACTTGGCAAGTTTGTCGAACGCTGAGACTTGGCAAGTTCATCGAATGGGAGCACAACGTTCGTCGAACGCAAGATGGAGTTCATCGAACGCAGAAACGTAGAGTTTTTCCTAAGTTCTAACAGCCTAAAACTTTGACCCTTAGACTATACATTGGGGGTCAACTTAGTCCTAGTCAACAGATAGTGATCCTAGCCCAAATCAGTAATAGGGTTGTTCCAACAATCTCCCCCTATTTGGGTTAGGACACTATTTGACAAAATCAAATAAAACAATAGAAAAACAGCAGAGCATATATATCTGTCCGAATGTAAATTCATTTCAACAGATAAAAGAAATATAGTGCTCTGAGTTTAGAAACATTACATTGAAAACAGAAAATATTGCAAAACCAAAAAGTCAGAACCTTTACTTCTTCTCTGAAGGAGGCTTGAATATAATTTCTCTGTTTGGGTTTTCTGATTCCTTTTTACTCAAATAAAGGTCTTGAACTCCCAGCATGGTTTGAGATTTTGCATGAGGAACCACAGCTGCTGGGTGCAACCTTAAGTAATCTTCAGCATTAAATAAGTGCTTGGAGCTGTACTTTTCAAACTCTTTCTTTCTGAATTCCGACATAGTTGAGTACTGAGAATAATCTTTACCTTCAGCTTTTGCCTAGTTAATCTGAGCTGTGGAAACTGAATCTGCTTTGTTGATCTTCCTTTTTGATCTTCTTTACCAAAAAACTGTATCATATCTGTATCTGCATTAACTGGAGCAAAAACTGCATCTGAAAACTGCATCATATGGAGTTTCTTCATAAAGTATCTCCCCTTGAAACTGGAGCTTCTTCATAAAGTATCTCCCCCTATCAAAAAGGAGCTTCTTCATGAAACATCTCCCCCTGCCTAGTTTTAGGAAGACATGAAGATATGCCCCTAGAAGAAGGGACATAGGATGAGGAGGTAGGGAAGGATGCAATTTTTAGAAGAAATATTGTCATTGTTCCTGCAAAATAAAAAGAGAGATCAAGTGCAAAGGAACTGGAAAGAGAAACAGATTCTGTAGGTGCAAAGTAAAAAAAATTAAAATTTGATTATTAGGAAAGAGATCAGAGTCATAGGCTTCATCAAACTGCGTTCGACGAAAAATAAATTTTCGTCGATCTCAGTTTGACGATCTACTTGACTTCATCGATCTCTGAAATAGGCTTTGTCGTGCTCCTTTCGATGAAAGACTAGATTTCGTCGATCTTCGTTCGACGAAAATAGTTGACTTTGTGTCTTAGCGGTTGGGCTGAGACAGCTTCCAGTATCAGCGGATTCTTTTGTCCCGTCCCAGCAGATTATTTTATCCCGTCCCAGCGGATTCTTTTATCCCATACCAGCGGATTCTAGAAAACTTCTCAGCGGCCCTAGGCTTTGTCTCAGCGGTTCAGCTGAGATTGAGAGCTTGTCTCAGCTGTTTAGTTGAGACTGAGAGCTTGTCTCAGCTCTTCAGTTGTGTCAGCTGTTTAGACAGCAAACCTACTAAACTTATAAAATCAAGGGATAAATAAAAGATGTAATTTTTTTAATTGATTGAATCTCCATCTATCATTCCTAGCTGATTTATAAAGAAAATGTGCTTCTTTTCATCCAATGGTTTGGTGAAAATATCTGCTCTTTGTAAATCAGTGAGAATAAATTGTAGGCAAATTTTATTTTTATCCACATTATCTCTGATAAAGTGGTGCCTAATTTCTATGTGTTTAGCCCTATTATGGAGTACTGGATTTTATGCTATAGATATTGCACTATTGTTGTCACAAAATATAATTGACTTATTTAGATTGATACCATAGTCTAAAAGTTGATTTTAAACCATAATATTTGTGAGCAACAACTACCTGCAGCAATATATTCTGCTTTAGCTGTTGATGTAGACACATATGTTTGTTTCTTACAAAACCAAGACACTAGCCTATCACCAAGAAACTGGCAAGTTCCTGATGTGCTTTTCCTGTCTACTCTGCATCCACCATAATCAGAATCTGAGAATCCAGTTAATTCAAATTCTGATGCTGTTGGATACCAGAGTCCTAGATTTGTACAACCCTTTATATATCTCAAAATTCTTTTTAGTAAAATTAGGTGAGATTCTTTGGGGTTAACTTGGAACCTAGCACAAATATATGTAGCAAACATTATATCAGGTCTACTAGCTGTTAAGTAAAGTAGTGAGCCAATAATTGCTCTATATACTTTCTAATCAACAGGTTTCCCTGATTCATCATTGTCTACAACAACATTGGAGGGCATGGGTGTTTTCATAGTGGAAGCATCAGACATACCGAATCTTTTCATTAATTCCTTAACATACTTGGATTGTGATATGAATATGCCATTTGGAGTTTTCTTCACTTGAAGACAAAGGAAGTAAGATAGCTCACCCATTCTACTCATTTTAAAATTAGATTGTATTAGGTCAGAATACCTTTTGCATATATTTGAATCAGTAGAGCCAAATATGATATCATCTACATAGATTTCAACTAGTAATGTTTAATTTGTATGTATCCGGAAAAATAAGATTTTATCAACAGAGCCTCTACAGAACTTGTTCTCCAAAAGAAAATTAGCTAAGGTCTCATACCATGCTCTGGGAGCTTGCTTGAGACCATAGACATCTTTTTTAAGCTTAAATACATAAGAAGAGTGGGTTGAAGAGATGAAACCTGGTGGTTGTTCCACATAAACTTCTTCTTTGATATCTCCATTCAGAAAAGCACTCTTCACATCCATCTGATATACCTTGAACTTCTTGAAAGCAGCAAAGGCAAGAAAAATCCTTATAGCTTCAAGTCTAGCAACAGGAGCAAAGGTTTTATCAAAATCAATTCCTTCTTCCTGAGAATATCATTGGGCTACCAATCTTGCTTTATTTCTGATGATTATGCCTTGATCATCTAGCTTGTTCCTAAAGACCCATTTGGTGCCAATGACTGGATGGCCCTTTGGTCTTGGAACCAAATCCCAAACCTTGTTCATTTCAAATTGGTTGAGCTCCTCTTGCATTGCAAGAATCCAGTTTGGATCTTGTTCTGCATCTTTTATGGATTGAGGTTCAACTTGTGATAGGAAACAAGTATGCATCTGATTTTGGTGTAGTTGATGCCTTGTTTGAACAGCTGCTGAAATATCTCCAATAACTTGGGATATTGGATGATCTCTAACTGTGATGTGGTCAACAGTTGAAGTGGGTTCAGCAATAGTTTCCTCTTGAGGGACTTGTTCAGCTGTCACTTGATTTGAATTGTCAGCAAGATCTGGATTATCCTGTTCTTCACTGTCTTCAATAATTTCATTTGATGGAAGTAGAGAATATTTACTCTGTAGATCTAATCCATTGAGCTCTTCATATAGAGATGGTACCTGCAAAATATCTTTGGTAGAGGTGATGTTCCTCTCCTCATTTAACATGTTAGTTTCATCAAAAGATACATGCATGGACTCTTCTATCTTAAGAGTTGATTTGTTATAAACTCTATATGCTTTACTAGAAAGAGAGTATCCAAGGAATATACCTTCAGCAGAATTTGCTTCAAATTTCCTTAGATATTTCTTATCATTGTTATGCACATATCATTTACAGCCAAATATCTTAAAATAGTTAACCTTATGCTTTTTATTCTTAAGTAATTCATAGGGTGTTTTACCCTTAAGTTTATGTGTCAAACTCCTGTTCAACACATAATTTGCTGTGTTCACTTCCTCTGCCCAAAAAGAGAGTGGCAAGTGAGCATCAACAAGTAATGTAGTTACTGATTCAATTAATAATCTATTTTTCCTTTCAGCTACCCCATTTTGTTGAGGAGTTCTAGGAGCAGAGAAACATTGCCTGATCCCTTCTTTTCCAAAGAATTCTCTCATCAAAAGAGATTCAAACTCAGTGCCATGATCACTTCTGATCAATGCAACTAGAGTAGAGTACTCAATCTTGAAGGACCTGAGAAAGTCTGTCAGAACACTGAAGGTGTCAGACTTGTTCCTAAGAAAGAACACTCAAGTGAATCTTGAGAAGTCATCTACAATATCTAAAGTGTAATGCTTCCCTCCTTAGCTCTGTAGTGCAGTGGGTCCGAAGAGTTCCAAATGCAGTAAGTACAGAATCCTAGGTGAATCACACTTGGATAAAGATTTAAAACTACTCTTGGTTTGCTTTCCTAGTTGACAAGCCCTGCAGAGTCCTTCCTTCTTGTATGAACCAAAAGGCAGTCCTCTAACAAGATTGTCCTTAGAAAGCTTAGATATAGTTCTAAGGTTAATATGTCCTAGCCTTTTATGCCATAATTCATTTGTTTTACTTATTGAATTAAATAAACAAATATCTGAGTTGGCAGAGTCAAAATTGATTAAATAAATATTTCCATGTCTAATACCAGATAACACATTAATGTTTTTACTATTGATAACCTTCATCACATAACTGGCTTATTTTGATGACGTTGTGCTTCAGACACTTGACATAAGCTACCTCTTTGAAGGTGACTGCTCCAACTTTGATTTGTCCATAACCTTTGGTTTGTCCACAGTTTGAGTCTCCAAAAATCACTTTGGGTCCAATCTTTGCCTTGTAATTGCTTAAGTTGGCTTTGTTTCCTGTCATATGCTTTGAGCATTCACTATCCAAATACCAATGTTCTTTTATGTTTGGATAGCCTTGTACATACACAACAGAAAAAATAAACTAGTTGTTTTTGACCCAGACTACCTTGGGTCCTTTTGTCTTTCCACAAAATTCTGAAATGAAAGACATCTCAGGTTGATCCTTATAGCCTTGTGGATGATATCTCCTTAGAGGAATTATCCACTCAGTGAAAGGATTTTTAGTATGTGAAGAATGAGAATTCTTTAGATTTTTAGTATGTTTTCCGTTCGACAAATTTGGATGAATTCATTGATCGTCGTTCGACGAAGTGAAGTGCTTTCGTCGAGCGGCGTTCGAATAATAACAATGCTAAAATTCTATGTTCAGCTTTCATCAATCTCCGTTCGACGAAATTATGTGATTTCGTCGAGCTCTGTTCGACGAATTCTGCTGAATTCCTTTATTCTTAACAACCCTGCTTGAGATATTTTTATCTATTTCTACTGCCTCTTTGCCCTTCGCAGAGATGAACTTTACTGGTGTAGATAAAGTATTCTTCTTAAGAAGATGTGGCTCACTTGATGATGCACCCAAGCCCAGTTTGCCATTAAGTCTGGCATTCACTGTGCTTGTGATGTCCATCAGTTTGATACTTCTCCCTTTAAGGGATTCTTCGAATTTCTTAACTTTGCAGATAACTTCTTCTCAATGAGAACAATATGCTCTCTGGAGGCAGCCAACTCTTTCTTAAGATTTGTATTATCATCAGTCAGTTGATTCATTAAGGGAAATTATTTCCTTTTCAGATTTAATTAAGTCTATACAAAGAGCTTTGAATTCATCCTTGAATTCATTTGAATTGAAATCAAAGGTATAAATTACCTGATCACTGTCAATTTCAGATTCTGATTCATCTGAGTTGTTTCCTGAGGCATTGATAGCCATCATGCAGAAGTTTCTTTCTTCTTCATCATCACTGGAGCTGGATGATGATGCATATTCTGACTCACTGCTTGAGTCATATATGTCCATCAAGCATTGATCCTTCTCATTTGAATTTTCTTCATCTTCAGAAGAGCTGGATGAAGATTCTGAGTCTGTTTCACTCCAAGATTCAGCTACAAAGTCTCTTCACTTATGTTTGTGTTTGTGGGAGGAAGGCTTGCTGGAGTGCCTCTTTTCTTCTTTCTCTCTTCTTTTGTCCTTCTTTTGATTCTCTGGACACTCAGGTAGAATGTGTCCAGGTTTCCTGCAACCAAAACAAATAATTTATTTAGAATTTGAATTTTCATACCTTGGTTTTTCTCTGGACCTTGAATCCTTCTTTCTGAAATTCTTTTTATCCATCTTGTTAAATCTTTTGGCTAGGAGACTCATAAACTCCATTTCTCCTGGAGCTTTGTCTTCCTCTTTAGTTGCTTGAAAAACAATACTTCTCAACTTCTTGATGGATAGAGAGGAGGTAGACTGTTCAGCTTCTCTGTAATTGATAAGTTGCTCATAGGATTTTAGCTTGCTTAACAAGGTCTCAGTAGAGATCTCATTAAGGCTTTTGGCTTCCTTGATTGGCCAGATCCTAGAGTCCCATGTGCTGGGGAAGCACATTAGGATCTTAACATTGACTTCAGTGATGGTGATCACTTTTCTAGAGATTTCAGCTCATTGATTATGAGGCTGAGTCTGTTGTACATATCTGCAACACTCTCAGTTTCTCCTTTCTTGAAATTCTCATACTGAGAGATGAGATGAGATCTTCTATCTTTTCTCTCATCTGCAGAGCCTTCAACCATGTTGTTGAGGGACATCCAAATTTCCCTGGCTGAAGTGCATTCCACAACTTTTTGAAAAATGTCATCTGACATTATTTGTGTCAATATGTTCATTGCTTTAGTATCAGCACTTCTATGCTTCTTTTGAGCTTTTGTCCACTCAGGAGGTGGAACAGCATTATTTGTTGTTGTTGTTTCAGTGCTTGTTGGTTCTGTAGGAGTAGGAGGTCCTGTCAAAATAACATTGAAGATATCTCGAATTGTATAACCTGATCCTGGCCTTCCATAATGCAAACTTATTTAGATTGCACATAGGAGGTCTTGTGCTTGAGTATTCTTTGTTCTGTGCCATGAGTAATAAGAAAAATAAAACTCTAGAGGAAATTATGATCTAATTGATCTTTTGATATAGGTGTTAGTCTGTAAACAATCAACCAAGATCTGATACCAATTGAAAGTAACCTCTAATAGAAGTTGAAAGGAGGTTTAGATCTTAGATTTACTCTAGAGGGGGGGAGGGGGGGGGGTGTGAATAGAGTATTAAAAAGTTTTTCACTTATTTTTATAGCAGAGTTAAAATAGTGATATTTATATGTGTAGCTAGCAACACAATATAAGGTCTTCGCTGACCCCTTTCGATCAGGCTAACCTGAAATGGGCATAAAGTCATTTTCCCACCCAGTCTACCGACGACAGCGACAGGGAAGATCTTTCTATAGCTCGGGAAACTCCCAATGATTCAGAAACATCAATACGACTACCCAGATCACTAAAATCGTCGCAGCAGTCCTTGAAAATCTCCAAGTTAAATCGTGCACCATTCTCACGCAAGAGCACTATCATCGTCATGATCCTCATCATCCCAGCAGGAGTAAACTGGGAAGTTGGCACTCCGCAAAAATGGAATACTTCGATAGCCTCCTCCAAAGGTGGGAAGAGGAACCTAGACATCAAACAACTCTTTGAAAGAGTTATGAAACCGGTTGGAAGGTTCTGAGCGCGCTCCTCCTCTCGAGGAATCTTCACTTTGACACCATAAGGAAATCATAAGCGCTTTCCCAACATATCAACCAGTGCACTATCAAGAGTTGAGCTCAGCTGCATCAGCATCGATTGGCCAACCTGATTTGAAGCACAAAAAAGATAAAAGAAAAACTTTTTTGCATAAGCACCATGCAAGATCTACGCAATGCATGACAGGTATTCGATGGCCAGCAAACGTGCATGCCCCGGAGCATGGTGGCCTTAGGGCGCGTGGCCAACCACATACTATGCGCTAGCCCGCGCACCCTGGTCGGACACCGGCACTGCACAACCATGCCCTGTAACGCCCCTGATTTTTCCGGTATTTGTTTAATTCAGTGATGGCGTGTTAATGACGTCGGGGCGTTACTTCTAACGTCGAGTTAGCGGCGCGTTGCCGTTTGCGCGTTTTCGCGTCCGTTTGGGTCAAGTCGACCAAATTTTGCGACGACCCGGAATTGGAAAATCTTACGTTAGGAAATTAGATTATTTAATTTTAGACTTGCCTATCACGTTTCGTCGCGATCCGAGCCACTTTGGAGCCTTGGCGCATTTTAGAAGTTTTGTATATATTTAAAGCTCGCCGTAACTTCCGCCATTCATATCTCGAAAACGGCACGTCGGATTTTGATTCCGACTTCGCCGTTCGATTCGTAGCGCCGCCGTTCACCTTAGGCAAAATTTTCGTTGGATTCGGCGTTCGTTTAATTTTTAGTGATAAAATAATAATAATTATAATAATAATACTATTATTATAAGAAAATCAAAACGTATATATATATACATTTATGCGTCGACCTCCCCACTTGCGTCGACTTCCCTCTCCCCCCTTGCGTCGACTTCTCTCCCCCTTTCTGCATGCATGCGTCGACACCCCTTTCTGCATGCATGCGTCGACACCCTTCAACAGTTCTTCATTCGTCGACCTCTTCATTCATTTAATAATAATAATAATAATAATAATGATATTATTATTATTAGAATTATGTGATGTTGCCTAAAAGAAAATGAACCCAGCTTCTGCTTCTTCCTCATTCTGTCTGAAACAGAGAGAAAAGCGAGCGACGGGAGTGGCGATTTCTTGAATCTTCCGGACGCCGCCAACGGAGCTCCGGTGGTCGAAATCGCGAGCCGAGCATAGATTCGGAAAGCACTCGACGAGAGCTTCGTCCTCGCGGTAATTTCCTTCCGCTTCGTGAAACTTTTTCGTTTGGTCTTTTGTACTCTAACCCCTATTTCGCCCGATTTCTTGTAGATTCCAACTTCTCCCGTCTTCTTTTGCCCCGATCTACGACGTGGCGCATTTCGGAAGACGTCTCCGGTGAAACCAAGGCATGTGGTGTATCCCTTACTCTCGTGTTTATATTCGTCATTTCTTTCCGAATAACATATTAGATCGCTGCACTCTTATTAAATTTTTATCCCGAGAACTAATTCCCATCGTTCCAAGAATCTTCGTGATCAGGACTTAATTCCTTCTATAAACCAGAAAAGAAAGATGAAGCAATGATTAATATTGTTCAGCAACAATTATAGAGTCTCTCGTTGATGATGAAATTATAGTTATAATATATAATTAACTGATTCGCGTGTGAAAATGCATTGTCTTTAATTTCTAGTCCATCAATGTATGATTTATGCTGAAAATAATGGAAGTGCAAAGAAAAGGAAAGGAGATGCATCAAATAGTGGAAGATTGTGTCGAGACGATGCCGCCCGGCGCTAGCTAGCTACCGCCGACGGTAGCTCTCGTTTCCAGTGTTGGGCTGGTTTGTCTAGAGTCCAGTCCTGGTGGACTTAGGAGTTCCCTTGGTATGGTTTTGGTGAATCCTATCGGGTTTTGAATAATTTTGGAAATCTTAATGATAAATTAGGAAAGATAAATTTTGGACTGCGAGGGTTAGCGGATCATACCGTCGTAGCAGTGCCTGTTTTTGTGGATCTTTGCACCTGGTATTTTTAAAGTTCATGTTGACTGCATCTACTATGCATAGTCCTTTGCCGACTGTATTCTCCTTCATCGACCGTATGAACGAGTGCTTCATAAGCTTGTCCGAGTCCTTTTATCAAGTCGCTTGATCACCTTTGTATGGGTTAATGTTTGCTACTTGCATTCTATATACGAACTGCATAACTTGATGCTTCATGTCATCCGAACGACCTATTCCTAAAATTTGACTGTATTGCTTGATTGACAAATGTCGTGTCGACTGTATGTGTGAAGTAAGTTTCTTTGGGGTCGACTGCCTGTATGAAGATGTTTTGTTCCGTGATGACTGCATGAGGGTCCTGAACAGCTAGTGCTCTGGTAATTGCACGCGTAAGATTTCTGATTGCAAAGCTCCATTTGTACTTCTTTCATCGACTGTTGGGTCCTGATCCTTGCCCTTTTGTTTAATCTAAAGCCTTTGTCGGATGCTCATCGGTCAGGACGGTACCGGTTATCGATCGTTTGCTTATTCTTCGGTAGCGTTTGCATTGGTCATATCCTTTTAGGAATATTCAACGTTTGAGTATTTTCGGCTTTTGCCTTCTTGTGTCTTCTCTTCGTAGTGTTCCGACGCCAAATCTTGTATGGCGTCGTCTTGCTGGAATCCTCAACTCGCTTATAAGTAGAGTGTTGGTCTGAGTGCTGAACTTTGTATAGTGTGCTTCTAGTTGTCGTGATAACTTGATCGTCGTGTCTTTTGGATCGTCGCCTCGTTAGGCGAAATGAATTAACTGGATTGTCTCAGTATCGGAATACCGTCAGATGGCTAGTTTTTCCCCGTTTATTCAGGAGGTATGTGTTGTTAGGGCCTTGGACTTGTACATGGATGGTCTATGTAGTTACGTCGACCGTATATTCTGTTTGGCCTAAGTTCTTCGTCGACTTCGTAGTTCAGAACTGTCATAAAAAAATGCCATATTGAGGGTTGTGCGCGGTGTGGTTTTTACCCCCGGCATGATGCTTCCTAACCGTAACCTAAATGTGTTGGAGGCCGTACGCAGTGTGGTTTTTGCCCCCGGTGCGGTGTTCTTTTAAGCTTTTGTGTTGGAGGCCGTACGCGGTGTGGTTTTTGCCCCCGGTGCGGTGTTTTTTTAAGCTTTTGTGTTGGAGGCCGTACGCGGTGTGGTTTGTGCCCCCGGTGCGGTGTTCTTTTAAGCTTTTGATTAGGAGGCCGTACGCGGTGTGGTTTTTGCCCCCGGTGCGGTGTTCTTTTAAGCTTTTGATTGGGAGGCCGTACGCGGTGTGGTTTTTTCCCCCGGTGCGGTGCTCTTCTTTTGGATGAGCTGATCAGTCTCTTGTGATTATAAATACAAATACGAATTTTGAAATCTGGTAATATATATATATATATATATATAAATATATGTATAGCTATGCATCTCTTTTGCTCCTGTTAGTGAGCTTTCTTGAGTTTAGTTTTTTTAGCTGGTTTCTCTCCCTGTTTCTGCACTCTAGTACTGACTTCTGTTGCAGGCTGTTTGCTTGTCTCCCATTTATGTGGAGGTTTGTTTAGCTCCTTTTGCTCTCTTACACCACTTGCAACTTGTTTCTGAGGTATTCTTCTTTTTGAATGCCTCAGGTTTAGAGCAGTAGCAGGTTTGTCTGGTAGAGCTCGAGGTTTCTGTGCTGCAGGTAGTGGTAGCGGTTGTTTCACCTCCTTCTGTGAGGTAGTTTTGTCTTTTCTGACTAGTTTTGCTCCTATGGGTTTGTGTCTGTTTGTTGACGCCCATAGGGTTTTGTCTTGGATGTTAGACTACTTGCTAGTGTTTACTGTTGTTACCTACTGTTAGTTGTTACACTTGCTCTCTGGGAAGGATTTATGTTAGGATGCATGTTAGTTACTTTAAATATAAAAAACTGCATTTAACTTAGATTCATCGCATATCTTTAACTGAAAGCCACCATATTTTGAACGTTATAAGACCTTTTATTTCTTATAATGAATCTAGAGTCATGCATAACATTAGCTGTATGTTAGGTCTTCGGGCTCATATAGGACCATAAAAGAATTGAATCAAGTATTTCTCCGCTGCGACCACATATACTTTTACTTGAGGACTAGTTGATCCACTGAACCGAGGGACACGGTTCTCAACTTAAACTTAAATAGTATTTTATCATAATAACATGTGTTTTCATAAAGAGCATTAGATTTAAGAGTTTGCCTGAGCGTCTGTAGTTGTCCCCTGCACGGCGTGGCATCACGGCGCGTATTTTCTCTCACTCTGATATATTTTAAATATTGAGAAAATGCGGGTTGTGACAGTTGGTATCATAGGGAGGTTGGTTTGACAAGTTGGTCGAACCAGCTAATCTGATAAGTGTTATTTCCTCCATTCATTTGCATACACACACCGATGGGTCATCATTACATCTTAACCAAAGCATAGTCACTACACTCATTGCATGATAAGAAGTATACGGGGCATATTATGTAGTATGGGATGCATAATATGTGTTTGTATATGGATCCACCATAGGTGGCAACATGTGACGGTTATGTAGTATGGGATGCATAACCACCATTACATGGATGCCCATTAGCACGTTTTTCTTTTTCGTTACATGTAATGTTATGTAGTATGGGATGCATAACGTTACATGTGTACGCCGCTCATGACATGCATTAAGGCCTTTTTAGAATGCATAGCACTACATGCATAACATATCATCGCATAAGCACGCATGCTAAGTTAAGGTTTACATGATGACACATGTACACACATGATTTCAAAAGAGAATACAGAATACATGCATTCATATCATAGGCACAAGAGTCAAAAAGGGATGACAGAACATCATCCCAAGTATTAGAGCATAACATCATTTATGAAATCCTAGAGCAAGGTAACAGCAAGTGCAAGTGTCTATACATTTTTGATCTATTTGAGTTAGATGATTCTAGTTTCCTTTTTGAGGTAGTGAGCTAGGTAACTAGGTATAGATGAGATGTCCGTTCGTAATCGCAGAAGATGACTTCAGAGCGTTCTTCCCGATTCAGTTTTGTGGCCGATCATCGTTAGATGGTTGATCGTTTAGTTAATCCCCTTAGTGCTATGTTCCCTTCTAAGTGGTTTTTATCGCTTAGGCTATTTTGGAAGTGTTAAACTTAGTAGACCTTGTTGTGAATTTTGATCATGGACCGGGTGTTCAATATTGATACAGAAAGGAATTGTTCTTGTTCATGATTCATGAAAACTACAATTTTACGAGAAAAAAAATTTACCCTACACTCATCCTTAGTGTTTTAGTGTAGTAGCTGGTAGAGAGAATTTCATTGGCAGATATTGGAATCAATGGTGATGTTGACCAGCTTAATATTGGGAAAGCCTTTGATGATTTGGAGTTACGTTTCATTCGAGGTCTAGTCAAAGGGTGGTGATTTTACGGACTTCTCTGAGAAAAAAAATTGATCATGTAGAAATTTAGAAGTAAATATTGTAATCCCGCTATTGAAAATATTCAGGCAAGGATTTGTGGCAAAGCGTGAAGTTCTAGCGTTGCCTACCATTTTGATTTCAAAAAGAAATGTATCGTGATTTGAGGAAAACAGTTTGATGCTTGGAAGTACAAAATAATGTAGCAAGGTTTGTATCCGAAAGTGGTGCCTGTCAGCGATTTGAGGCAGATTTTGGAAGCTTTGGTGGATTTGAGTGTCGCGGTTTCGCTTATCGGTGAGGAGCTACTGTTGGCTCAGATGCGTTATGAGAAATTTGCAATTGGCAGAGTGGCAATTTAGAGCTCGTAGTTGGGGGCATGAGTTTCTTGATGGTTTCTCTGATGCCAGAGTGAGTGCATCAGAGTGTCTGCTGTTAGGCTGTGTTTGCCTGCTTCTTTCCCTGGTTCTCACGAGGTGTTTCACGTGAGCTAGTGGTGAAAGTTTGTGCTTTTGTTTGTCATGCCCCTAGCTCAGTGTCTCTATTTCAACCTAATCCTTCCTTTGTCGAGACGTTTGTCTGTATTCTGGGGACGTAAGAGTCAATGACGAGTGAGGATCTTATCCTCAGCTGCGCTCCTAGGCCTCTTCGGGTAGCGTTCCTATCCATCGAATCTCAGTCTATCTTTCCTAGCCTCTAGATTCGTTTTGCGTTCTAAGTTTCGGGACGAAACTTTCTTTTAGGGGTAGTGGCTGTAGCGCCCCTGATTTTTCCAGTATTTGTTTAATTCAGTGATGGCGTGTTAATGACGTCGGGGCGTTACTTCTAACGCCGAGTTAGCGGCGCGTTGCCGTTTGCGCGTTTTCGCGTCCGTTTGGGTCAAGTCGACCAAATTTTGTGACGACCCGGAATTGGAAAATCTTACATTAGGAAATTAGATTATTTAATTTTAGACTTGCCTATCACGTTTCGTCGCGATCCGAGCCATTTTGGAGCCTCGGCGCATTTTAGAAGTTTTGTATATATTTAAAGCTCGCCGTAACTTCCGCCATTCATATCTCGAAAACGGCACGTCGGATTTTGATTCCGACTTCGCCGTTGGATTCGTAGCGCCGCCGTTCACCTTAGGCAAAATTTTCGTTGGATTCGGTGTTCGTTTAATTTTTAGTGATAAAATAATAATAATAATAATCATAATAATAATATTATTATTATTATAAAAAAAATCAAAACGTATATATATATATACATTTATGCGTCGACCTCCCCCCTTGCGTCGACTTCTCTCCCCCTTTCTGCATGCATGCGTCGACACCCCTTTCAGCATGCATGCGTCGACACCCCTTCAGCAGTTCTTCATGCGTTGACCTCTTCATTCATTTATTAATAATAATAATAATGATATTATTATTATTAAAATTATGTGATGTTGCCTAAAAGAAAACGAACCCAGCTTCTGCTTCTTCCTCATTCTGTCTGAACCAGAGAGAAAAGCGAGCGACGGGAGTGGCGATTTCTTGAATCTTCCGGACGCCGCCGACGGAGCTCCGGTGGTCGAAATCGCGAGCCGAGCATAGATTCGGAAAGCTCTCGACGAGAGCTTCGTCCTTGCGGTAATTTCCTTCCGCTTCGTGAAACTTTTTCGTTAGGTCTTTTGTACTCTAACCCCTATTTCGCCCGATTTCTTGTAGATTCCAACTTCTCCCGTCTTCTTTTGCCCCGATCTACGACGTGGCGCATTTCAGAAGACGTCTCCTGCGAAACCAAGGCAAGTGGTGGATCCCTTGCTCTCGTGTTTATATTCGTCATTTCTTTCCGAATAACATATTAGATCGCTGCACTCTTAATAAATTTTTATCCCGAGAACTAATTCCCATCGTTCCAAGAATCTTCGTGATCAGGACTTAATTCCTTCTATAAACCAGAAAAAAAGATGAAGCTATGATTAATATTGTTCAGCAACAATTATAGAGGCTCTCGTTGATGATGAAATTACATTTATAATATATAATTAACTGATTCGTGTGTTAAAATGCCTTGTCTTTAATTTCTAGTCCATCAATGTATGTTTTATGCTGAAAATAATGGAAGTGCAAAGAAAAGGAAAGGAGATGCGTCGAATAGTGGAAGATTGCGTCGAGACGATGCCGCCCGGCGCTAGCTAGATACCGCCGGGGGTAGCTCTCGTTTCCAGTGTTGGGCTGGTTTGTCTAGAGTCCAGTCCTAGTGGACTTAGGAGTTCCCTTGGTATGGTTTTGGTGAATCCTATCGGGTTTTGAATAATTTTGGAAATCTTAATGATAAATTAGGAAAGATAAATTTTGGACTGCGAGGGTTAGCGGATCATACCGTCGTAGCAGTGCCTGTTTTTGTGGATCTTTGCACTTGGTAGTTTTAAAGTTCATGTTGACTGCATCTACTCTGCATAGTCCTTTGCCGACTCTATTCTCCTTCATCGACCGTATGAACGTGTGCTTCATAAGTTTGTCTGAGTCCTTTTATCAAGTCGCTTGATCACCTTTGTATGGATTAATGTTTGCTACTTGCATTCTATATACGAACTGCATAACTTGACGCTTCATGTCGTCCAAACAGCCTATTCCTAAAATTTGACTGTATTGCTTGATTGACAAATGTCGTGTCGACTGTATGTGCGAAGTAAGTTTCTTTGGGGTCGACTGCCTGTATGAAGATGTTTTGTTCTGTGATGACTGCATGAGGGTCTTGAACAGCTAGTGCTCTGGTAATTGCACGCGTAAGATTTCTGATTGCAAAGCTCCATTTGTACTTCTTTCATCGACTGTTGGGTCCTGATCCTTGCCCTTTTGTTTAATCTAAAGCCTTTGTCGGATGCTCATCGATCAGGACGGTACCGGTTATCGATCGTTTGCTTATTCTTTGGTAGCGTTTGCATTGGTCATATCCTTTTAGGAATATTCAACGTTTGAGTATTTTCGGCTTTTGCCTTCTTGTGTCTTCTCTTCGTAGTGTTCCGACGCCAAATCTTGTATGGCGTCATCTTGCTGGAATCCTCAACTCGCTTATAAGTAAAGTGTTGGTCTGAGTGCTGAAATTTGTATAGTGTGCTTCTAGTTGTCGTGATAACTTGATCGTCGTGTCTTTTGGATCGTCGCCTCGTTAGGCGAAATGAATTAACTGGATTGTCTCGGTATCGGAATACCGTCAGATGGCTAGTTTTTCCCCGTTTATTCAGGAGGTATGTGTTGTTAGGGCCTTGGACTTGTACATGGATGGTCTGTGTAGTTACGTCGACCGTATATTCTGTTTGGCCTAAGTTCTTCGTCGACTTCGTAGTTCATAACTGTCATAAAAAATGCCATATTGAGGGTTGTGCGTGGTGTGGTTTTTACCCCCGGCATGATGCTTTCTAACCGTAACCTAAAAGTGTTGGAGGCCGTACGCGGTGTGGTTTTTGCCACCGGTGCGGTGTTCTTTTAAGCTTTTGTTTTGGAGGCCGTACGCGGTGTGGTTTTTGCCCCCGGTGCGGTGTTCTCTTAAGATTTTGTGTTGGAGGTCGTACGCGGTGTGATTTTTGCCCCCGGTGCGGTGTTCTTTTAAGCTTTTGATTAGGATGCTGTACGCGGTGTGGTTTTTGCCCCCGATGCGGTGTTCTCTTAAGCTTTTGATTGGGAGGCCGTACGTGGTGTGGTTTTTGCCCCCGGTGCGGTGCTCTTCTTTTGGATGAGCTGATCAGTCTCTTGTGATTATAAATACAAATACGAATTTTGAAATCTGGTAAAATATATATATATGTATAGCTATGCATATCTTTTGCTCCTGTTAGTGAGCTTTCTTGAGTTTAGTTTTTTTAGCTGGTTTCTCTCCCTGTTTCTGCACTCTAGTACTGACTTCTGTTGCAGGCTGTTTGCTTGTCTCCCGTTTATGTGGAGGTTTGTTTAGCTCCTTTTGCTCTCTTACACCACTTGCAACTTGTTTCTGAGGTATTCTTCTTTTTGAATGCCTCAGGTTCAGAGCAGTAGGAGGTTTGTCTGGTAGAGCTCGAGGTTTTTGTGCTGCAGGTAGTGGTAGCGGTTGTTTCACCTCCTTCTGTGAGGTAGTTTTGTCTTTTCTGATTAGTTTTGCTCCTATGGGTTTGTGTCTGTTTGTTGACGCCCATAGGATTTTGTCTTGGATGTTACACTACTTGCTAGTGTTTACTGTTGTTACCTACTGGTAGTTCTTACACTTGCTCTCTGAGAAGGATTTATGTTAGGATGCATGTTAGTTACTTTAAATATAAAAAGCTGCATTTAACTTAGATTCATCGCATATCTTTAACTGAAAGCCACCATATTTTGAACGTTATAAAACCTTTTATTTCTTATAATGAATCTAGAGTCATGCATAACATTAGTTGTATGTTAGGTCTTCGGGCTCATATAGGACCATAAAAGAATTGAATCAAGTATTTCTCCGCTGCGACCACATATACTTTTACTCGAGGACTAGTTGATCCACTAAACCGAGGGACACGGTTCTCAACTTAAACATAAATAGTATTTTATCATAATAACATGTGTTTTCATAAAGAGCATTAGATTTAAGAGTTTGCCTGAGCGTCTGTGGTTGTCCCCTTCACGGCATGGCATCACGGCGCGTATTTTCTCTCACTCTGATATATTTTAAATATTGAGAAAATGCGGGTTGTGACATGCCCTCCCGACTGGTCACCGACCACAAGCAACTGTTCCTGCCCGGCAGGACACCGACCATGCGCAACCATGCCCGCCTGGCTGAACATCAGCCACACGCAACCGCGCGTGCCTAGCCAAACATTGGTCACGTGCGCTGGCCGCTAAGAGAGCGGTTGCGTGCAACCGCGCACACATGGTCGGGCATAGGTTACGCGCAACCACGTGTGCCCAGCCGGGCGGGGGCCGCACACAACCGCTCTGGTCGGGTAGTGGCCGTACGCAACTGCTCAGGTCAGGCGGTGGATGGCTGACGCGCAGGCGGTGCCTGCCTGGCCGGGCACCGACCGAGCGCTCTGCCCGTGCCCCTGCCCAACGCAGCCCGACGCACAATCATGTGCGCCTGATTGAGCCAACCAGAGACTGCCGGACACGCAACTATGCGCGCTCCACCTGTGCAATGACCAGCCGCCGCATGACGCGCAATAGTGCGTGCACTGGCCAGACGTCGTATGACGCACATCTATCCGCACCCCGTTCGGTCGCCCACGAGTTGGTCGACCCACCTCGGCGTGGCCTTCCTCCCCAGCTCTCTTTTTTCTCTCATAGGTGGAAGAGTTTCTTACCTCCATCATGGTGAGACACATCTCATACACAAATGTCATCGATGCAAGTCACCACAAAGAAGGTGATGAAACCTTCAAACTCCTCAAAGAAATAATGTGGACTTCAAAGGTTTGGTGGGAAATTGATATGCACTCATAAATTTATTGAAGCTCCAGGGGTATGATTAGCAAAAGATCTACCATGGGAAAGTGGAAAAAGTGGAGTCAAGCTCAAACCCATGATCAAGGGAGTGGGGAAGAGAAGAATAAGCCGCCACAAACATCGTGCGGCGTCACCCGCGTAGTTAGTCACCATGGCCGCACCTGCCATTGCCAGGTGCAATCAAAGTCATGCATCTGCACCCCACTAAGGGGGTGCATCCAAGTGTCGTACCCCCTAAAGTGGAGTGCGGATAGGTCAGCCCCCACTAAGGGGGTGCGGTTAAACCCACACCCAATTAAGGGGTGGTGGGTCGCACCCCATTTTTGGTGGTGCAGCCAATGCCGCACCCACGTAGAGGGTGCGGCTGAGCCAAAACCCACCCCCCTAAACCCTAAGCATGGTGAGACACATCTCATACACAAATGGCATCGATGCAAGTCGCCACAAAGAAGGTGATGAAACCTTCAAACTCCTCAAAGAAATAATGTGGACTTCAAAGGTTTGGTGGGAAATTGATATGTACCCATAAATTTATTGAAGCTCCAGGAGTGTGATTAGCAAAAGCTCTACCATGGGAAAGTGGAAATAGTGGAGTCAAGCTCAAACCCATGATCAAGGGAGTGGGGAAGAGAAGAATAATCCGCCACAAACATCGTACGGCGTCACCCGTATAGTTAGTTACCAAGGCCGCACCCTGCCAATGCCAGGTGCAATCAAAGTCATGCATCCGCACCCCACTAAGGGGGTGCGTCCAAGTGTCGTACCCCCTAAAGTGGAGGGAGGATAGGTCAGCCCCCACTAAGGGGGTGCGATTACACCCGCACCCAACTAAGGGGGGTGGGTAGCACCCCATTTTTGGGGGTGCAGCCAAAGCTGCACCCACGTAGAGGGTGCGGCTGATATAGCACCCCCCCCCCCCCCCCCCCCCCCCCCCCCCCCCCCCCCCCCCGTGGGGAGTGTGGCAGGAACCGTACCCTCTTGGGGGGTGCAGCTTCCCATTTTTATTTGGGGGGCGGCCTTTGAGGGGAGTGCCCTTCCTCTTATGATCACACCTCTCCGACAGCGCTCTTCCACCTTCTTGGTTTTCCGTTCTGATAATACATTATTTATAATATATTTATATAATATTTTATTAATAATTAATTTATTTTTATTTAGTTTTAGTTTAATTTATCACTAATTAACCTTATTTTTGAATTTTTCATGTAATTTGTGCTGCTAATAGCAATTTCAACCCATAGCCGTGTTCAGAGGAAATTCTGGAAAATTTCTGCTGAAATTGCAAAGTACACACCCAAGGTCATGGGTGTGACCTAGGGCGTGACTCTAAGTCACGACCATGATCCAGCCCATCCATCTTCCAGCTGCCAGAACACACCGCAACATTAGATTAAAATTACAAGCCCTCTGTCACAGGCGTGACTCGCTCGTCAAAGCGTTCATAGCATGCAGTTCTCAACTAGCGTCATTTCCAGCTTACACTCCATCGGCCACGGGCATGGCCGATGCCGTGAACCTTCCTGCAACCGCCCGATTAACTTCTGATCATGATGTTTCCCGCCCTTTCCAGAATCAGTCAAGACACGCCCTAGGTCATGGGCGTGACCTGGGTCGTGACCCGTCATGCAAGTGATTTTTGGCGGTTTCTATCACCAACATTTCTGGGCTTTCAAGATATCAATTATGCACCTTACACACCCTTGGTCACGGGTGTGACTCCCCAATTTTTCACCTATAAAAGGCAACAATTCTCCTGAAGTGGGAGAGTTCGATTTTGGAGTTTAATTTTAGCTTTAGTTTACTGTTTTGATGTTTTTAGCTAGTTTGTATACAAGTTGTAAGTTTTCTATTATTGCAATTTCAATTCAAGTTTGTACCTTATTTTATCATGTCCTCTTCTCCTTCTACTTGTATTCCTAACATTATGATGAGTAGTTAAATTTCCTTTAGCACTTGGTCATGATGAACTTTGGAATGAAATAAAATATGTTTTGAAATTTTCTAATTAGCAAGCTCTATTTTTGAATATCTTCGATTTATCTATTATTTACTTCATTTTTATTTCATATGCCAGGAATATGATTTTTAATCTAAGATCTATATTCTAGCTGATCGAGAGATCTGTGCGTACGAGGAGATCACTCAAAGATAAAAGGAGTTGCATGCACTCCTCGAGACAGGACGACATAAATCTTCCGGATTGGCGTCAAAAATAATAGTGGGGTTCACCGTTTAAAGTAAGCTTAGGGGTTTCGACTGGCCGAGGGTTCTTAATCTATCAACCTAAGGTTAGTTTATAGTATTCCTCGAGAAAGGTGCTCTCATGTTTTGGGAACCTCCACGATCGAAGTTATTTCAATACGAGTTTGCGAATTAATCTTTTGTAAAATTCTATTTTATTTCAAGGGGATTCTAGCTCAAGTGCTAATCTTTTATTCATATTTTTTCTTCATAGTTGATTGTCTCCTAATCGTTTTCCAAAACAAACCCAACCTTCGAACGATAAAATAATAGCTCTTCTTGAGAGTAGAAGTACTCAACAAGCCCGGAAATAATACGACACTCGATTTTCTAAATCCTATACTATAAAATGATAGGTACACTTGCCTTATCAGATTTTACGTGAATAATATTCTAATTTTACGCACGATCATAGTCTATCAAGTTTTTTGCACGATCAGAGTTCTATTAATTTTATCATTTTTTTTCTTTTTAAGGTGAAATTAAATTCTTAGAAAGAGAGATTTGGGCTATCATCCAATCTTATTTCCTAGTACCGTTGCGAACCCTTCACTGGGTAGGCCTCGGGAAATCTAAGACTAAATAAATCTTTAATTAGAAAATAAAAAAAAAACTATTAATATTTTTAAATTTTTTCTACAATCTCCTCAATTCCTACGTTATTTTCATTTTGGTGTATGACCCGAAGGAATCCGTCAGATCATCTTGAATTAGATCCGGAAATCGAGTAACCCATTCGGCGATGCTAACGATTCCAAAGACCAAGTTCTCATGATCCGATTGAGGAATCCATAGGCGACACTTGTTTTTCGAATTTCTCTTCTTCTTCCTCTTCTTTTTCTTCTTCTAATATGGGTGATCCGAATCCGGATGCGGTTGTGCAACGGACTATGTCCTATTATGCCCATCCTAATCTAGAAGATACCAAATCTAGTATTATTCGCCCCGCAATTGCGAACAATAATTTTGAGTTGAAGCCAAGCATCAAACAAATGGTACAACAATATGTATGATGGAAAAAAATCGTGCTTGCGTAAAATTAGAATATTATCCACGTATAATTCGATAAGGCAAGTGTACCTATCGCTTTATAGTATAGGATTTAGAAAATCAAGTGTCGTATTTTTTCGGGCTTGTTGGGTACTTCTACTCACAAAGAAGAGCTATTATTTTACCGATCGAAAGTTGGGTTTGTTTTGGAAAAACGATTTGGAGAAAATTAACTACGAAAAAAAATTATGATTTAAAGGATTAGCACTTGGTCTTGAATCCCTTTGGAATAAAATATAATTTTATAAAAGATGAAACCGCAAACTCTTATTGAAATATCTTCGACCATGGAGGTTCCCAAAATATGGTAGAGCCTCTCTCGAGAGAACTACCACCTAACCTTAGGTTGATCAATTAAGACCCCTCGGCCAGTCGAAACCCCCTAAGCTTGCTTTAAGCGGTGAACCCCACTATTGGATTTGACTCCAATCCGAAAGATTTGTGTCACCCTCTCTCGAGGAATGCATACAACTCTTTTTATCTTTGAGTGATCTTCTCGTTTGCATGGATATCTCGATCACTAGGAAACGAATCATAGATTGAAAGTCATATTCCGGACATATGAAATCAAAACAAAATAATTCAAAGATAAATCGAAGATAAACAATACGAGAGTTGCTAATTAGAAAAATTCAAAACATATTTTATTTTATTCCAAAGTTCATCATAACCAAGTGCTAAAGGAAATTTCGCTACTCATCATAGTGATGGGAATACAAGTAGAAGAGGAAAAAGATATGATTAAGAAAACAACAATACTTGAATTAAAATTGCAATAATTTAAAAACTTACAACTTTGGGAAAAACTAGCTATAACAACAAAAATAGTAAACTAAAGCTGACAGTAAACTCCAAAATCGAACTCCTTGACTTCTGGAGATTGCTGCCTTTTATAGTTGAAAAATGGGGAGTCACGCCCGTGACCAAGGGCATGTAAACTGCATAATTGTTGTCTTGAAAGCCCGGGAATGTTGGGAAAGAAAAACCGCAAGGAATCAATTGCATGGCGGGTCACGGCCTTGGTCACGCATGTGACCTAGGGCGTGTCTTGACCAGTTTGGAAACGGCGGGAAACGCCGCGATCTGGAGTTAATCTGGCAGTTGCCGAAGAGTCACGGCCTCGGTCACGCCCGTGACCGAGGGCGTGTAGGCTAGAAATGGCGGGAATTGATTGCTGGCTGCATTGAACGTGTTCCGGGCGAGTCACGCCCGTAACCTTGAGGTCACGCCCTCTGTCACGCCCGTGATGGAGGGCGTGAAATTTTAATCTGACGTGGCGGCCGACTTCTTCAACTGAAATATGGCGGGGCTGGTTCACGGTCGTTACATGGTGTCACTCCCTTGGTCACGCCCGTGACCTAGGGCGTGTACTTTGCGATTTTGGCAGAAGTACTCCAAATATTCTCCTGATTATTCTTATGAGCTTGAAATTCTTATTGACAGCCCAAATTACCTAAAAATACAAAAAGAAGGTGAATTAGTGATAAATTAACTAAAACTAAATTAAAATAAATTAATTTTTAATAAAATATTATTTAAAAATAACTATAAATAATGCATTATCAAATACCCCCATACTTATCCGTTTGCTAGTCCCGAGCAAACAACTTTTCATAGGAGTAGAAAAATTTAAATACTAGAAAAGAAATTTGAACCTAAGGAGTAGAAATGCGAAGTCTTGCGCCTAAGCGTGTAGAAATCCTAGTAGAAAAACCTATTCAGCATAAAGATTAGCTTATAATTTTCAAAAATGCGTTATAACATATTGTTTTTACTTTTAAATTGAAAATCCGGTAAATCCTAAAATGATAATTAGGGAGCGGGTAGCGTGTTCACTAAGATCAATATTACACAAAATCAATGTTTGGGATAGCCTCCAAAGAAATCCATCAATGACGATGGCCATAGGCTTGCCCTTTCACACTCTCGCCACGACACTAGTTTAACTCATAAGTATGAATCAATAGGACTTTATTGGGTTGAAACGTGGGCTTAGGTTATTTTTGGTGTGGAAAAACAAAGATAAACATGACGGCTATTCACACCCAAACCAAAAGTGAGCTCGCACAAAATAATCTAAGCAGTCATGGCATTGTAAGAGCATAGCCAATTTCTAATCTTTTTTTTTGTGTTCCTTTTTCTCTTTTTTTTTTCATTTGATTTTTTTCATAAAAGACAAGAGAAAGTCCACCAAAATAATAAAAGACAACAAACTCTCACAAAATCTTTTCAAATTATTACTTTCGAGCACAGACTTGGGTGTGTGATAGGTTGCTTTTTGGGCCTTGCTGAAGAGCTTGGTGGAGCTATAATGTAAAAGGCTTAAAGGGGCTTAACAAAGATAAAATGTTAGGTGCGGGTGCAAAAGCTCAAATGGGCCAAAGAAATGCCTATATCATATTCATACGAATGAATTTAACTTACGCAAATGTTTTGAGAATCGCTAGAGGGCAAGTTCTAGACATCGAGAAAGAATACCCTTCTGTTCAAATTGTGTAATATTTCTCTAGTAAACTTCTACATACTCACTAAAAGTATTTTTAGATTCTACCAGATTCAAGGGAAAAGTAAAACAAAAATATTTTTACGCAGTTAGAAAAACATAAATCTAATTTTATGCTGAATAGTTAATTCGACATGAGATCCAACTAACGCGTGCGCGTAACTAGAACACTGAACGAGTCAACAATTTTACTCCAAAATTCAAAATCTAATGAAGTATATAAAATTTCCTACCACACTATGTAAAAGTAAATCTACTAAGAATTTTGCAAACAAGTAAATATAGAAATATTGATTCCCAAAATAAGATAAAAACTTTTTTTTTAATATTTTTTTTATATATATTTGATTTTTTAGTTGTTTTTTTTGTGGTGCTCAGCAGTAAACTTGGTGTGAAATACCCTCCCCCCATACTTAAAAGAAAATAGTGTCCCCAATGTTTTAGAAATAAGTACGAGTAAAGGAGAGAAAACTTCCCTGATGAAGAACAAATCAATACCCGAGCCATCCTGAAAAAAAAAACATAGAGTAAAAGCAAAACATTTTTTTATATATTTTTTTGCAGTAATAAAATAAAAACAAATACAGAAGTGCGGTACATAAAATAAAAGATACAGATGACCAAAAATAAAAAAAACTCTAAGCGTCATCGTCGTCATCCTCCTGCTGATAATAAGCACGCAGATCAGCAAATTCCCGCTGTAGATGCTCCATGGAGGAAGCATGGCGCTGCTCGAGGGTATCAGAATGTGTGTCAAAATGAGCGCGCATGGACAGCTGCTCGGTATGAATCTGATCCAAACGAGTGTGGATCTGCCGAAACTGTTGATCGAAATAAGTGGATGAGTCTGGCGCAGGGGGAAAATGTTGCTGTGGCGGTTGCGAAAACTGCAGAGCTGGAGCAACGCCACCGGAATCAGCTTCGAAATCAAGATCGATCGGGACGCCACCCACTTCGCCAGGAACGGCCTTGTACTCGCGGCCACGCCGACGCATCAAACCAAGGGCCCGAAGGTTTTGGAACGTGATAGGCGCGAGCGTTTGGAGTGGAGCAGTGGGAGGAAGTGCATCCCAGAGGCCCAAACGCTTGGCCAAATAAGTAACAAATGAACATCCATGTAGCGCACTAAGCCTCCGATTTTCGGCCTGATGCCAAAAAAACATCGCTAGCGCCGAACCAAGATTGAGGGGGACTCGTTCGTGCAGGCTATATAAATATAACAGGTCCGCGCGGGTCACCACTCCATGGCTATCGCCGCGAGCGGAAAGTGTGAAAGTGAGGAGGTAGTCGAGATAGCGTAAGGCGGGGGAGAGGAGATGACTACCCTTGGATTTTTTTGGCGAATATGGATTGGGGTCGTTACTGATTTCTGCCCAAAATCCGTGGAGGTTATAATCGTGAGGGAAATCGAGGGCGAGAGTGGTGTAGGCCTCCGTAAGGGTGAAAGCCTCGTCGCAGAAGCCCATGAGAACGTTGAACTACCGCAAAGGAAGGGTTCGCAAAAGTCCGCCCATTCGGAATTCAAGCACGTTGTCGGCCCCGGCCCAGTGGAAATCAAACGAAGAGAAAAACCCCACCGTCAGTTCGTAGTACGCCGGCTCTGAAATGGAGAAGAAAGGAGCCCACCCCGGAGTAGTGAGTAAGTCTCGCACCGCGTTGGCCTTCCAGAGGGTGGTGAGAACGTTCCAATCGATGACGCGGAAAACTCCAAATTCTTTCCCACGGAGGCGGTTACTCCGTTCTTGATGAGTGGGATGGGAAAAATTAAGCATAGCCTCCGCATCAAAAGTGTCATCGGGGAGTGAAGAGGTGGATTCGCCAATTGCGTGATTGCGGCGGCGGGCAGCCATTTGGAAAGAAGAGATGAAAAATTCGGCCTAAGAAGAGAGAAAAGATGGGAGAGATGTGGGACAAGGTTTGGAGAAAAGAGATGGGGAAGTGGCACTTAAATAGGTGAAAATTCATGTGTCACACCCTCGGTCACGCCCGTGACCGAGGGCGTGTAAGGGGAGACAGGCAAAAGCTGGCGTGAGGGATGAATCCAAGGCTTGACCTGTCAAAAAGCGGAATTTTGTCAGGTCACGCCCTTGGTCACGCCCGTGACCAAGGGCGTGTAACTGGCAAAATCAAAGAGGGCAGGGAATCCAATGTACGCTGGTAAAAAAAATAGTTCCCAAGATGACACCGCCCAGGGTCATGCCCGTGACCATGGGCGTGACTTGACTGTCACGGGCGTGACAGTCAAAGGGCATCTTTGACCGGGCGCGGTGGAGGTGTTATACAAGCTGGATGAGTCATGGTTGTGACCTTCAAATATCACGGGCGTGACTCGAGTTGTCACGGGCGTGACATGTCAAGTTGAGCCTGTGAGTGTCGGGTTGGGCGAAAATGGTCTTCCGTTAATGTCACGCCCGTGACCAAGGTTGGTCATGCCCGTGACTATTACGGAAGACAGAATGGAGTGCAACTCGTCGAGAGATTTGCCAGGAAAACGAATCGTAATTCGCCACGCCCTAGTCACGGCCGTGACTGAGGCCGTGAGTAAGACATTTTTTTTCAGAAACATGTTTTTTTTTTTGGTTTGGTTTTGTAATTTTTTTTATCTTTTTGAAAAGAAAACAAAATAAAAACAAAATGTAATAAAATAAAAAGAGAAATATTAAAAATAAAGTACCGACTTGGAGAGCGGGGTTTCATGCGTAAGTGCGAGTGACCATTATCTCGCAAATCTCCTCCAAACCTGCAAAATTGTTGGTAACAAAATAAAAAAATAACATGATTTTTTTTGGTTTTTTCTTTCTTTTAATAAGAAAAACAAAACAAAAACTCCTTTTTTATATATATATTTTGAAAGCAACTAAAATTTTTTGTTGATAAAAAAAATATACGAAAAACAATAACACTTTTTTTGGGTTTTTTTTCATATAAATATATATATATATATATTTTTGTGAGTCATTTTTATATTTCTATATGTTCTTGTGAATTTAAATTTTTTTTTAAAAAGAAGAACATAAACAAAAATATTAAAATAAAATCCTTTCTCGTTTTTAGGCACTTTTTTAAGAGAGCGAAAAAATAAAAACATGGGTTGTCTCCCAAGAGCGCTTTGGTTACGGTCGTTGAGCTCGACCATAGTGGCGTGCCGGTCTTTACCTCGTTCTAAATTTATCATCAAATGACGATAACGGCTTTGAGCGATGCAAGGTGGGTGAATTTGTTGCATGAATTAAAATATTCTCATACCCCATTCGGAGGAGAAGAGTGCCCTCACAAACATTAAATATTGCTCGTGTAGTGGCCAAGAATGGACGACCAAGGATTAGAGGTATCCCGACGTCTTCTTTCATATCAAGGATAACAAAGTCTACCAGTAAAGTAGACTCGCCAACCTCAACTGGCACATCATGAATCACCCCTAAGGGTATCTTCACGGAGCGATCAGCCAATTGTAATTTGAAGTCGGTGGGGGTAGGTTCTCCTAACTGTAATTTTTGGGATAAACTATAGGGAATAATATTAACACTAGCGCCCAGATCGGCGAAAGCATTTGAAAAATGAGTAGATCCTATAGTGCATGGAATATTAAAATTAGAATTAATATTATTAGCCCGCTCGATCAAACGAGCGGGGTAAGGAAGACGGGGTTGAAATTCTGGAAGAGGAAGAGATGATGGGTTAGGTGAAATTTCCTCTTCAAGATCGGTGTCCGAATCATCCGCAAAGGTCACTGCCAAGACATTTGAAGTTGTCGGCGGTGTTCTTTTTGGCTGATCGGTGACCATTTTTAAAAGTTGCCCCACTTGATTCTCCAAATTCCGCAACGACTCTTGTAAATTGCAGACATCCACATCATTTTTAGAAATATATTTATTAACCACCTCCTCGAGAGAAGGCGGTTTAGGGGCTTGCGGTGGAAGAGATGAATTTGCAGAAGCAAGGGGAGCATTACCCGTGTTACCTTGATTACCCCATGATAAATTGGGGTGGTTCCTCCAACCTGGGTGGTATGTGTTGCCGTATTGATTGTTCCCCGGATTGAAGGGCGGCCGGTTCAGATTACCCATGTAATCCACATGCTCCGCCGCATTTTGATTAGGCTCCCAGGTAGGTGTAGAAGAGGGAGCAGTCATCCCTTCTAGTTTCTTGCTAAGTAGCTCAACCTGTAGAGATAAATTAGTAAATGAATCAATTTCATACAGCCCAGCCGGATAATTTGAGCGCGACCGAGGTGTACTCCATTGATACGTATTCATGGCCATACTCTCTAAAAGCTCTTGCGCGCCTGCCGGTGTTTTGTTATTCAAGGTACCAACGGCGACGACGTCAATCATTTGACGCGTTTGGGAATTTAGGCCGTTATAGAATGTCTGAATTTGCAACCAATCGGGGATTGCATGATGGGGGCATCGGTGCAAATATTCCTTAAACCGCTCCCAAGTATCATAAAGCATTTCCGATTCAACTTGGGAGATAGAAATGATATCCATACGCAATTGAGCTGATTTAGCGGGCGGAAAATATTTCGTGAGAAATTGTTCCGTCATTTGGGCCCATGTGGTGATAGATCCTCTTGGAAGAGAACTGAGCCACTGCTTAGCTTCATTGCGCAAGGAGAAAGGAAAAAGCCGAAGCCTTATTGCGTCATCGGATACCCCATTTATTTTGAAAGTATCGCATATTTCTAGAAAACTAAAAATATGCGCGTTGGGATCCTCATCTTGAAGCCCATCAAATTGTACATATTGTTGTACCATTTGAATGATGCTTGGCTTCAACTCAAAATTATTGTTCGCTATAGCGGGGCGAACAATACTAGATTGGGTATCTTCCAGATTAGGCCGTGCATAATAGGACATAGTCCGCTGCGCGGCCTCATCCAGGTTTGGATCACCCATTTTAGAAGAAGTAGAAGAAGAAGAAGAAGAAGAAGAAGAAGAAGAAGGAGAAGTGTCACCTACGGACTCCTCGATCGGATCTTGAGAATTTGGTCCTCGAAATCTTAAGCGTCGCCGAATGGTTTGCTCGATTTCCGGATCTAATTCAAGAAGATCGGACGGATTCCTTCGGGTCATACACCAAAAAGCAAAACGTAGGAAAGAGAGAGAAAAGAAAGAAAAAAAATGATAAAATTAATAAAACTAAGCTTTCAAAATATCAACAATAAATTCCCCGGCAACGGCGCCAAAAACTTGGTGGAATAAAATCGCACTTGCGTAAAATTAGAATATTATCCACGTATAATTCGATAAGGCAAGTGTACCTATCGCTTTATAGTATAGGATTTAGAAAATCAAGTGTCGTATTTTTCCGGGCTTGTTGAGTACTTCTACTCACAAAGAAGAGCTATTATTTTATCGATCGAAAGTTGGGTTTGTTTTGGAAAAACGATTTGGAGAAAATTAACTACGAAGAAAAATTATGATTTAAAGGATTAGCACTTGGTCTTGAATCCCTTTGGAATAAAATATAATTTTATAAAAGATGAAACCGCAAACTCTTATTGAAATATCTTCGACCGTGGAGGTTCCCAAAATATGGTAGAGCCTCTCTCGAGAGAACTACCACCTAACCTTAGGTTGATCGATTAAGACCCCTCAGCCAGTCGAAACCCCCTAAGCTTGCTTTAAGCGGTGAACCCCGCTATTGGAATTGACTCCAATCCAAAAGATTTATGTCACCCTCTCTCGAGGAATGCATACAACTCTTTTTATCTTTGAGTGATCTCCTCGTTTGCATGGATCTCTTGATCACTAGCAAACGAATCATAGATTAAAAGTCATATTCCGGACATATGAAATCAAAACAAAATAATTCAAAGATAAATCGAAGATAAACAATACGAGAGTTGCTAATTAGAAAAATTCAAAACATATTTTATTTTATTCCAAAGTTCATCATAACCAAGTGTTAAAGGAAATTTAGCTACTCATCATAGTGATGGGAATACAAGTAGAAGAGGAAAAAGACATGATTAAGAAAACAACAATACTTCAATTAAAATTGCAATAATTTAAAAACTTACAACTTTGGGAAAAACTAGCTATAACAACAAAAATAGTAAACTAAAGCTGAAAGTAAACTCCAAAATCGAACTCCTTGACTTCTGGAGATTGCTGCCTTTTATAGTTGAAAAATGGGGCGTCACGCCCTTGGTCACGCCCGTGACCAAGGGCGTGTAAACTGCGTAATTGCTATCTTGAAAGCCCGGGAACGTTGGGGAAGAAAAACTGCCAGGAATCAATTGCATGGCGGGTCACGACCTTGATCACGCCCATGAACTAGGGCGTGTCTTGACCGGGTCTGGAAACGGCGGGAAACGCCGCGATCTGGAGTTAATCTGGTGGTTGCCGAAGAGTCACTGCCTCGGTCACACCCGTGACTGAGGGCGTGTAGGCTAGAAACGACGGGAATTGATTGCTGGCTGCATTGAACGTATTCCGGGCGAGTCACGCCCGTAACCTTGAGTTCACGCCCTCTGTCACGCCCATGACGGAGGGCGTGAAATTTTAATCTGACGTGGCGGCTGACTTCTTCAACTGAAATATGGCGTGGCTGGTTCACGGCCGTGACATGGTGTCACGCCCTTGGTCACGCCCGTGACCTAGGGCGTGTACTTTGCGATTTTGGCAGAAGTACTCCAAATATTCTCCTGATTATTCTTATGAGCTTGAAATTGTTATTTGCAGCCCAAATTACCTAAAAATATAAACAGAAGGTGAATTAGTGATAAATTAACTAAAACTAAATTAAAATAAATTAATTTTTAATAAAATATTATATAAAAATAACTATAAATAATGCATTATCAATGTATAATTTGATGGGCTACAAGACGAGGATCCCAATGCGCATAATTTTAGTTTTCTAGAAGTATGCGAAACTTTCAAAATTAATGGTGTATTCGATGATGCAATACGGCTTTAGATTTTTCCTTTCACCTTACGCACTAAGGCCAAGCAGTGGCTGAATTCTCTTTCGAGAGGATCCATCACCACATGGGCCCAAATGACGGAACAATTTCTAACGAAATATTTTCTGCCTGCTAAGTCGGCCCAATTGCGTAACGATATCACTTCGTACACCCAAGTTGAATCTGAAACACATTATGATACTTGGGAGCATTTTAAGGAATTATTGCGTCGATGCCCCCATCATGCAATCCCAGTTTGGTTGCAAATACAAACCTTCTATAATTGCCTCAATATCCAGACTCGTCAAATGATTGACGTGTCATATTTTTGAAGTGGAAGTGGAGTGGTGATGGGCGGTCTGCAGATTGGAGACCGCAGAGACCGCACGGTCTGCGCTGGTGCTCTAGTCAGTTTTGTCTCAGGCGATCTATTCTGGGAGGTCTGATCTGGGAGACAACAATTCATCCGGGCGGCTTGTGCGGGTTGTTGATGAGTCCTGATCATATACACTTTTATGGACTCATCTGGGCCATCTATTTAGTCTTTTCACTGCACTTTAGCCCTGTTTTAGCTCATATTGGTCATTCTATGCTAGGTGCACTTATAGGCCCTATTTGGTGTAAATTCGTATCTTTCTTCGTTATTAGTTTTCTTGTGCTGATTAAGTTCCACTTTCAGTGGCTAGACTGGTGTCGTATGCTGGAACAGGAGTCGTGCAGGTATTCCCGGTATAATTCTGTACAGGAACACTGCGCACGATCACTGGTTCTATTGCGCACGACCACTGGTCGTGCGCCGCTGATCGTGTGCGCTTAACCTTATTTTTCTGAGTTCTGTTTCGAGCAGTGCGCACGACCATCTACGAGAGTGCGCACGACCACCGGTCGTGCGCCACTGTTCGTGCGCACTTATCATCAATTTCATGAGTTCTGTTTCAACCAGTGCGCACGACCACCTACGATAGTGCGCACGACCACCGGTCGTGCGCCACTGGTCGTGCGAACATGTTATTTCATAATTTTTGTCTTTGCAAGTTCCATCCAGGCAGAGCGCACGATCACCGAATTCTAGTGCGCACGACCACTGGTCGTGCGCCAATGACCGTGCGCACTGTTTAATACCAGCGCCTATAAATTCTGCTGCTCGCGATTTAGGTCGGATCGCTCGCTGTTTTCCGCCGTTTCTGCTCCAGTTTCGTCCGACTTTGCCCCTCCACCGCCGCCCACCATCTGGAGGTGCTCCGGGCTTGTTCTTCACGCCAATCTTGAGCCGGAGTTTCCTCTCGGCCTCCTCCTTCATCCAAGAGCTTCAAAGAGAGATCTAGCCGCCATCTCCATCGAGCAAGAGGAAGTTTGCAACCTCTACCGGATCGTGACACGAAGAAGAAGGGTCCATTGGAGAGTCGTGACAGCTCTCTCTACCCCGGACGTAGTTGCGGACTGAGCTTGGACGCGGATTGACAACCCGGCGATTCCAACCGTGAATCTACAACGAGACTTCGGATTCGGTCGATTTCTTGCCTTATTCTTCTCTTATTGATGTGTATATGTTTTAGATCTCATTATTATGATGAAGTGGCACTTAAACTAGTTGTATTTCTATTTATTTCATGTCTATGTGAAATATTTGTTGTTTGAGTTGCTTGAGGTGCGCCGCCGTCCATTTCCATTCCGCCGTCACGTTCGTGTGCCGCACTAGCAATTGCTAGTGGCGTGCTTGTCGAAGAGGTGCCTGCGACCCTCACTCCGCTAGCCTACTCGTCCATCCGCCTACCGAAGCGTGGCATCGCGGCCCGTATTCCATCCCGCCTAACGAAGCAGTGCGCTCAAGGCCTGCACAGTTCGATTTCGCTTGCCTACTCGTCCATCCGCCCTTTCGACGCAGCGCGCTCAAGGCCTGCCTAGTCTCCATCCCGCCAAGCGAAGCATTGCATAGCGGCATTGCATAGGAGTAGTTGATAGCTTTTATTTTATTTTCCAAAAGCCAACCCAACTCCCCCGCATTCCATCCGATTTAAGGACTTCAATCTCAAGTCCTTCCTCGAAACCTAACTCCACCTTACTGTGTTCCTCAAGAGACCGACACTCGGGGATTCTATTCCCAAAATTTATTACTTGCACGACCGGTGCACTTGCCGACACGCATCAAGTTTTTGGCGCCGTTGCCGGGGAACACAGTCGTGTGAGTTTTCTTGAGAGGGAGAGCCGAGAGATAGTAGTTCTTCCAGTGTGTATAGCCGCTTTATTATTTTTGTTTGCCTTTTAATTATCTTTTGTTTGTTTTTATTTTTTCCTCCCCTATTTTAAAGTTTTAGGCAAGTTTTATTCAAGGAGTTTTTCTAGTTGTGTAGATTTCCTTGCAAAGAATTTCAGTTTCTTTTTATCTGCTTTGAATTTTGAAAATGTCGTCATGGGGTATTTCGCCTAGCTTTAATGATAAGATGGTTTATTATATAGACCAAATGAATGAGTTGAATGCTAGGCAGTGTAGGAACTTTGTTTGCTTGTTGTGTCGAGGAGAGGGTCATGAATTGAAGGACTGTCCTAGTCTTTTCAAGCCTGACCGACACTCCTCCACTCAGGACAACATTGTCCCTATCGCTCATTCTTTACCCATGGAGGCAATTGTGCCCTCTACCCCTGAGCTTGTCTCGTGCACGGACTCCTCACTCCCTGTTTATGGCTTCACTCCCAGTGATGATGATCACTCATCTGTTGGCCAACAAGGAGAGGAATGGGAGCTCCTAGATGCACCTGAGTTTGATGAGGAAAGTATTCTTTCCATCGGGGAGGCTTTAGCAGATCTTTTTGCGGAGGAACCGAATCTTTTTGTCCCTCCAGTTTCTTTGCAAGATTTTTCTACACATATTCTTTATGATCCTATCGAAGTAAAGGAGCTGGGTGATGCTTCTGACTCGGAGGGTGCTCCAAAGTGGGATGAGGATGTCATTTTCCCTGAGGGGGAGAATGAATACTTTGAACACGATGATGCACCTCGGTGGGATGAGGAGGATACTCTCTCTGATGAGGAGGTTTGCACTTCTTCATGGGACGAGGAGGTCCAAATCACCACTGAGGCTCCTGAGTTCTCAAGTCCCCCTTGCTATGATATTTACGATGATGATAGTGATCTATCCTTGGATCCTGCCGGGAGTGAGACCGGGATCACTCCCCCGATTTTTGATTATTTATGTTCTTCGTCTTCTTTATTTCTTGATCCCCTTCCTTCTTCCGAGCCTGTGCAGGTTGAGTCTTTATAGGTGCCCCAGGAGAACTTGGAGCTTTTTGCTCAAGTCAATGATGAGAGTATCCTCTCATGTGAGGAGGTTTATTCCCCCTCCGTTGAGGAAGCGCCACTCATTGCCTTTTCCTCCTGCTGCCTCCCTGTTGACGATACCTTGCTAGGCAAGGATGTGTTTTGTGAGATGAGTGAGGACCAGGCCTCCTCCTTTTCTTACATTCTCTACCCTCTACCTGTGAGGAGCAGGTATCTATATTTAGGTAGAGGGGTGACTGTTCTATCACCGTATCGGTACCCGCTACCGACACGGATATTAGGCCAGTTACCTGTCCACTTCTCCTTCCATAGGCCCATTAGCTAGAACTTTTAAAATTTGAATAAGTCGTGCTGGGAGGACAATAACCCCAGTAGTTATCTTTCTTTTCCTGCATTCTTATTTCTTCTAATCATGTTTAGTTAGTAGTACTTTCTTTTCAGTTTTCTTTTGTCTTTTGTTTTTGCGGAGCTGACCCCTGCAGGTATCTTCTCTGGATGGCGGATGCTGCAGCTTAGTCTTGGTTTAAACGCCAATCTTCTGGTATGCTCACTTGCTGAGCATTGGGTACTCTCTTCCCCTAGCCTTTGCTGATTTTCATGTCATATATTATGCGGATTGTTTAGTTTAAGTCTGGGGGAGAGTAGTTTTGTTTACCCGCTCACGTGCACTATTGCACTGCATGCTAGAAGATTTCATTTAAAATGTTTTGTTTATTTTCATTGCACACCACATCACCCACTTGAGCGCGTACTCATCTGTTTGCTTGCTCTGTTGTGAATTTAATTCTTCTGCTTATTTGGGAAAGTCTAGGTGATGGCTTAGGACTATGTAGCAGAGTAAAATGTTGACTCTAGTAGTGCTCCTAGTCGAGTGCTCGGTTGCATAGAAATTTGTGTAGATTAGATTTCTCTTTATACTATGGTTTTATATTTTTCTCTATTAGTGTAAATGTTGTTTACTCTACTCAAATGGTGAATCCGGTGTGAATCAAACGGTAGCGTAGGGATGTGTGTAAACGATCGCTAGACTCGTATTGCTTGAGTCGGGAGAAAGGAGAATCTTTCTCGGTGGCTAGAACTTGCCCCAAGCGATTCTTGAAGCATTAGCATAGGATAGTTCTAGTGCGTGAGAATGACGTAGGCCATTATTTTGGCCCGGTTGAACTTTTTATTTCATACCTATCGTCTACCCTTGCTAGCCCCTTTGTGCCTACCCTTTTCTTGATTCAGCTCCACATTTACCTCACCAAAGCCTAAAAGCCTAGCCTAGTCGCACACCCAAATCTGAGCTTTAGTTGTAGTTTCATTTACATTTTGGGGGGTGTTGATTGTGGTGTCTATTATGTGAATCTGTGGATGTGCTCATTTGAAAATTTTGCTGAAAGAAAAAAAAAAGACAAGAAAAAGAAAGATAGAAAGAAAAATGAAAGGAAAAGAGAAAAAAAAAAGAAAAAGAAAATTGAGTTTTATTGAAAAATCATGTAGAAATATTATGTATTGGGAGTAGGCAGTGCACACACCTGTGTTGCAAAAGTACAAGTCTGGGGGTGTGGTGCACCTGCATTCGATTTTGGTGCGCGGGTAGTTATTTTAAATGCTCAATTGGGTTATGTGTTTTAAGCCATTTTGTTTATCATTGTTTACATCACCGTAACCCAAGCCTCAATTAAAACCTGAAAGTCCTACCGACTCACGCTATGGACCAATCTAGTGTCGTGGAGAGGATGTGACCGGGTGAGCTTATGGTCACCGACACTGATGGATTTCAGTGGAGTTTGTCCTGCATCCCGATCTTGAGCAATGCTCGTCTCAGCGTTTAGTTTACTTTCTCCGTATGCATGACCGAATGATTCACCGTTGTTCACCATTTTGAGTAGTTGTAATATGCTTTTACTCTTTTAGAAATATATAAACTGTTTTTATAATCAGAAATCTTTTCTACTATTTTTCTTATGCACGCGAGCATGCGACTTCGCATGGTACTCTGTAGCGTGATCATTAAGCCATCTACTGTTCTTTCCTAGTTCGCTTAGAATTTGTTTGCTCGGGACGCGCAAACAGTTAAGTCTGGGGGTGTGATGAGTCCTGATCATATACACTTTTATGGACTCATCTGGGCCATCTATTTAGTCTTTTCACTGCACTTTAGCCCTGTTTTAGCTCATATTGGTCATTCTATGCTAGGTGCACTTATAGGCCCTATTTGGTGTAAATTCATATCTTTCTTCGTTATTAGTTTTCTTGTGCTGATTAAGTTCCACTTTCAGTGGCTAGACTGGTGTCGTATGCTGGAACAAGAGTCGTGCAGGTATTCCCGGTACAATTCTGTACAGGAACACTGCGCACGATCACTGGTTCTATTGCGCACGACCACTGGTCGTGCGCCGCTGATCGTGTGCGCTTAACCTTATTTTTCTGAGTTCTGTTTCGAGCAGTGCGCACGACCATCTACGAGAGTGCGCACGACCACCGGTCGTGCGCCACTGTTCGTGCGCACTTATCATCAATTTCATGAGTTCTGTTTCAACCAGTGCGCACGACCACCTACGATAGTGCGCACGACCACCGGTCGTGCGCCACTGGTCGTGCGAACATGTTATTTCATAATTTCTGTCTTTGCAGGTTCCATCCAGGCAGAGCGCACGATCAACGAATTCTAGTGCGCACGACCACTGGTCGTGCGCCAATGACCGTGCGCACTGTTTAATTCCAGTGCCTATAAATTCCGCTGCTCGCGATTTAGGTCGGATCGCTCGCTGTTTTCCGCCGTTTCTGCTCCAGTTTCGTCCGACTTCGCCCCTCCACCGCCGCCCACCATCTGGAGGTGCTCCGGGCTTGTTCTTCACGCCAATCTTGAGCCGGAGTTTCCTCTCGGCCTCCTCCTTCATCCAAGAGCTTCAAAGAGAGATCTAGCCGCCATCTCCATCGAGCAAGAGGAAGTTTGCAACCTCTACCGGATCGTGACACGAAGAAGACGGGTCCATTGGAGAGTCGTGACAGCTCTCTCTACCCCGGACGTAGTTGCGGACCGAGCTTGGACGCGGATTGACAACCCGGTGATTCCAACCGTGAATCTACAACGAGACTTCGGATTCGGTCGATTTCTTGCCTTATTCTTCTCTTATTGATGTGTATATGTTTTAGATCTCATTATTATGATGAAGTGGCACTTAAACTAGTTGTATTTCTATTTATTTCATGTCTTTGTGAAATATTTGTTGTTTTAGTTGCTTGAGGTGCGCCGCCGTCCATTTCCATTCCGCCGTCACGTTCGTGTGCCGCACTAGCAATTGCTAGTGGCGTGCTTGTCGAAGAGGTGCCTGCGACCCTCACTCCGCTAGCCTACTCGTCCATCCGCCTACCGAAGCGTGGAATCGCGGCCCGTATTCCATCCCGCCTAACGAAGCAGTGCGCTCAAGGCCTGCACAGTTCGATTCCGCTTGCCTACTCGTCCATCCGCCCTTTCGACACAGCGCGCTCAAGGCCTGCCTAGTCTCCATCCCGCCAAGCGAAGCATTGCATATCGGCATTGCATAGGAGTAGTTGATAGCTTTTATTTTATTTTCCAAAAGCCAACCCAACTCCCCCGCATTCCATCCGATTTAAGGACTTCAATCTCAAGTCCTTCCTCGAAACCTAACTCCACCTTACTGTGTTCCTCAAGAGACCGACACTCGGGGATTCTATTCCCAAAATTTATTACTTGCGCGACCAGTGCACTTGCCGACACGCATCAGTTGTTCTGGAGACTTGTTCAAGCTGGCCAAATGTTCAAGTAGGTCTGCCTTCTTGCAGTGACCGGGCGGTCTGACGACTTGTTCTAGTCAGTCTGGGTTGCTGAAGAAGTGTTTTGCTTTTGCAATAAAAACCGTGCGGTCTGTTTTGGGAGACCGCGGTAACCGGGTGGTTTGTATATAACCGTATGGTTTAATAAGGAGTTGTTAGCCTTACTGAGCTAGGACGGTCTATCTTGTTAGACCGCTCACGATTTGATTGTAGGTTATTGTATCCCGGTTTGTGCGGTGACGACATCCGTCGACTTGCCTATAAATAGGGGTGCAGGGTCCGTCATTCATAACGAGAACTGTAAGAACCAAAGTTGGCTTGATTGTGCCGATCTCTTTTTGAGGTCATGCAGTTTGAGTTTTGCATGACCGGTTTGTTTGTTCGCAGGTTAGCGACTAGTAGCTCGGGGTCAGCTTTCTCCCTTCTTCCAGCTTTGAATAAACCAGTCCGGGCGGATTGTGTTTAGTTGTTCTTGGACTGTGCAGCGAACTCAGTTGATCAGGTGGTTTTAAGTGGCCAGGAGATCTTAAGTTGCAGTCTGCAGTAGGAAGCAGTTTCTTTGTCAACTGTTCGCGGGTTTTTCTGTGATCTTATGATGGTGCGGTCTGGGCGATCAAGAAGTGCGAACATGTTATTTTTTAGTAGTTGAATAAAGCTGTAGGTCGGGCGATTTTTGGTTGCAGTCTGATAGGTGCGGCTTGTGCCTTGTTTACACGGTCTCAGGGGCTATCCATCTGTCTTGTCTGTTCTCGCGGTCTGGTGATCTCAAGTTGTCAAGTCGCCAACAACTTGTAATCTTTTGTGTTTTGTGCTTCTCTCCTCCGTGATTCTTATGAATCATGTCTCGCCATGTATACCTCGAATTGTAAAGAGATAGTTAATACTAAAGCACTATTCGGTCTTCCCATTGTCATTGTGTTGTTATACTTGTGGAAAGTTTGTGAAGTGTTCCGCATTTTACTTCACCAGTGGGATATCAATGTGAAAGTAACCTCTGATAGCAGTATAACGGAGTTAAAATAATGATATTTATATGTGTATAACAGAGTGAGTTATAAAAACAAAACACAAAGAGATCACACATCACAGTACAGAAAAATAAACACAAACACAGAAGACATAAGGATTTATAGTAGTTCCCTAATAAACCTGGGTACATCTACTCTTCTACCACCCTTGGTAGGATTCCACTAGGTTTTTGATCAGGTGCCCTATCACCAATGTGTTTTTAATCAGGTGCCCAAACACCAACCACAGGTTTTTGATCAGGTGCCCTGACACCAACCACAGGTTTTTGATTAGGTGCCCTGCCACCAAAGGGTTAACTTTTGAAGGGAGTTAGAACCCTGTACAAGATGGGATAAAGGGTTTATGAGATTCTTCTCTATCAACAATCAGAGAGAAGACTAGTGGATTGTGTTGATGTAAATCTCCCCCTGTCTGATAGAAATGGTTGACAGTTGAGGATGGAGCTTTCAATTGAATGTATATCAAATATTCCTGATAGCTGATGAATCTGAGAGACAATGTTTCTCAGATTTGTTGTTGCTCTTGAAGATTAGAACTTGCAGCAGAATACTGAGAGATTGATCTTGTTGATCTCAGAGATTGAAAATGTGCTGCTTGAGGATGAACACTGTAAATCTTTTTGACTTTGTGTATTTCTCTAGAATGAATCTTCTCTGTCGACAGATACTGTAATACTTTTTTGTTGTTATTACTAATCTTTCTTTTTCTTTTACAATATATCTCTGATTTGATTTTCAAATCTCCTGAATAAGGAATAGAATAATCAGGATTGATTATGTCTTGGAACTGCAATCTGAATCTTTAATTCCTTTTCCTTTTTCAATAGATGATATCCTTTTCCAATAAGCCAATCAGCTACTTTCTCGGGAGAAGACAATGGAAGGGAATAAATAAATGGAATGATAAAGTCCTTGACTTATCTGGAATAATAGATCTGTTGCTGATTGTCGATCTGAGTTCAGAGAATAGAATGAAATTGATCCTTCTGAAATTCGTCGAGCTGAGATAAGGATTCATCGAACTGAAGCTGGAGTTCGCCGAGCTGAGAGATAAAATCTGATAAGCTAGCTGGAATATTCAATTCGTCGAGCTGTACTTTTCAAACTCTTTCTTTCTGAATTCTGACATAGTTGAGTACTGAGAATAATCTTTACCTTCAGTTTTTGCCTTGCTAATATGAGCTGTGGCAACTGACTTGAAACTGGAGCTTCTTCATAAAGTATCTCCCCCTATCAAAAAGGAGCTTCTTCATGAAACATCTCCCCCTACCTAGTTTTAGGAAGACATGAAGCTAGGCCCCTAGAAGAAGGGACATAGGATGAGGAAGTAGGGAAGGATGCAATTTTTAGAAGAAATATTTCATTGTTCCTGCAAAATAAAAAGAGAGATCAAGTGCAAAGGAACTGGAAAGAGAAATAGATTCTGTAGGTGCAAAGTAACAAAAATTAAAATTTGATTATTCTGAAAGAGATCAGAGTCATAGGCTTCATCAAACTGCGTTCGACAAAAAATAAATTTTCGTCGATCTCAGTATGACGATCTACTTGACTTCGTCGATCTCTGAAATAGGCTTCGTCGAGCTCTGTTCGATGAAAGACTAGATTTCGTCGATCTCCATTCGACGAAAATTGTTGACTTTGTGTCTTAGCGGTTGGGCTGAGACAGCTTCTAGTCTCAGCGGATTCTTTTGTCCCGTCCCAGCAGATTCTTTTATCCCTTCCCAGCGGATTCTTCTATCCCATACCAGCGGATTCTAGACAACTTCTTAGCGGCCCTAGGACTTGTCTCAGCGGTTCAGCTGAGATTGAGAGCTTGTCTCAGTTGTTTAGTTGAGACTGAGAGCTTGTCTCAGCTCTTTAGTTGTCTCAGCTGTTTAGACAGCAGTAAACCTACTGAACTTATAAAATCAAGGGATAAATAAAAGATGTAATTTTTTTTAATTGATCGAATCTTCATCTATCATTCCTAGCTGATTTATAAAGAAAATGTGCTGCTTTTCATCCAATGGTTTGGTGAAAATATCAGCTCTTTGTATGTCAGTGGTAATAAATTGTAGGCAAATTTTATTTTTATCCACATTATCTCTGATAAAGTGGTGCCTAATTTCTATATGTTTAGTCCTACTATGGAGTACTGGATTTATGCTATAGATATTGCACTATTGTTGTCACAAAATATAATTGACTTATTTAGATTGATATCATAGTCTAGAAGTTGATTTTTATCCATAATATTTGTGAGCAGCAACTACCTGCACCAATATATTCTGCTTTAGCTGTTGATGTAGACACAGATGTTTGTTTCTTACAAAACTAAGACACTAGCCTATCACCAAGGAACTGGCAAGTTCCTGATGTGCTTTTCCTGTCTACTCTGCATCCACCATAATCAAAATCTGAGAATCCAGTTAATTCAAATTCTGATGTTGTTGGATACCAGAGTCCTAGATTTGTACAACCCTTTATATATCTCAAAATTCTTTTTAGTACAATTAGGTGAGATTCTTTGGGGTTAACTTGGAACCTAGCACAAATAAATGTAGCAAACATTATGTCAGGTCTACTAGCTGTTAAGTAAAGTAGTGAGCCAACAATTGCTCTATATACTTTCTAATCAACAGGTTTCCCTGATTCATCATTGTCTACAACAACATTGGAGGGCATGGGTGTTTTCATAGTGGAAGCATCAGACATACCGAATCTTTTCACTAATTCCTTAACATACTTGGATTGTGATATGAATATGCCATTTGGAGTTTGCTTCACTTGAAGACCAAGGAAGTAAGATAACTCTCCCATTCTACTCATTTTAAAATTAGATTGCATTAGGTCAGAAAACCTTTTGCATAGATTTAAATCAGTAGAGCCAAATATGATATCATCTACATAGATTTGAACTAGTAATGTTTAATTTTTATGTATCCTGAAAAATAAGGTTTTATCAACAGAGCCTCTACAGAACCTGTTCTCCAAAAGAAAATTAGCTAAGGTCTCATACCATGCTCTGGGAGCTTGCTTGAGACCATAGAAAGCTTTTTTAAGCTTAAATACATAAGAAGAGTGGGTTGGAGAGATGAAACCTGGTGGTTGTTCCACATAGACTTCTTCTTTGATATCTCCATTCAGAAAAGCACTCTTCACATCCATCTGATATACCTTGAACTTCTTGAAAGCAGCAAAGGCAAGAAAAATCCTTATAGCTTTAAGTCTAGCAACAGGAGCAAAGGTTTTATCAAAATCAATTCCTTCTTCCTGAGAATATCATTGGGCTACCAATCTTGCTTTATTTCTGATGATTATGCCTTGATCATCTAGCTTGTTCCTGAAGACCCATTTGGTGCCAATGACTGGATGGCCCTTTGGTCTTGGAACCAAATCCCAAACCTTGTTCATTTCAAATTGGTTGAGCTCCTCTTGCATTGCAAGAATCCAGTTTGGATCTTGTTCTGCATCTTGTATGGATTGAGGTTCAACTTGTGATAGGAAACAAGTATGCACTAATTTTGGTGTAGTTGATGCTTTGTTTGAACACCTGCTGAAATATCTCCAATAACTTGGGATATTGGATGATCTCTAACTGTGATTTGGTCAACAGTTGGAGTGGGTCAACAATAGTTTCCTCTTGAGGGACTTGTTCAGCTGTCACTTGATTTGAATTGTCAGCAAGATCTGGATTATCCTCTTCTTCACTGTCTTCAATAATTTCATTTGATGGAAGTAGAGAATATTTACTCTGTAGATCTAATCCATTGAGCTCTTCATATAGAGATGGTACCTGCAAAATATCTTTGGTAGAGGTGATGTTCCTCTCCTCATTTAACATGTTAGTTTCATCAAAAGATACATGCATGGACTCTTCTATCTTAAGAGTTGATTTGTTATAAACTCTATATGCTTTACTAGAAAGAGAGTATCCAAGGAATATACCTTCAGCAGAATTTGCTTCAAATTTCCTTAGATATTTCTTATCATTGTTATGCACATATCATTTACAGCCAAATATCTTAAAATAGTTAACCTTATGCTTTTTATTCTTAAGTAATTCATAGGGTGTTTTACCCTTAAGTTTATGTGTCAAACTCCTGTTCAACACATAATTTGCTGTGTTCACTTCCTCTGCCCAAAAAGAGAGTGGCAAGTGAGCATCAACAAGTAATGTAGTTACTGATTCAATTAATGTTCTATTTTTCCTTTCAGCTACCCCATTTTGTTGAGGAGTTCTAGGAGTAGAGAAACATTGCCTGATCCCTTCTTTTCCAAAGAATTCTCTCATCAGAAGAGATTCAAACTCAGTGACATGATCACTTCTGATCAATGCAACTAGAGTAAAGTACTCAATCTTGATGGACCTGAGAAAGTCTGTCAGAACACTGAAGGTGTCAGACTTGTTCCTAAGAAAGAACACTCAAGTGAATCTTGAGAAGCATCAACAATATCTAAAGTGTAATGCTTCCCTCCTAAGCTCTGTATTGCAGTGGGTCCGAATAGGTCCAAATGCAGTAAGTACAGAATCCTAGGTGAATCACTCTTGGATAAAGATTTAAAACTATTCTTGGTTTGCTTTCCTAGTTGACAAGCCCTGCAGAGTCCTTCCTTCTTGTATGAACCAGAAGGTAGTCCTCTAACAAGATTGTCCTTAGAAAGCTTAGATATAGTTCTAAGGTTAATATGTCCTAGCCTTTTATGCCATGATTCATTTCTTTTACTTATTGAATTAAATAAACAAATATCTGAGTTGGCAGAGTCAAAATTGACTAAATAAATATTTCCATGTCTAATACTAGATAACACATTAATGTTTTTACTATTGGTAATAAGACATAAGAAATGGTTAAAAGTTACCTGTTAACCTTCATCACATAACTGGCTTATTCTGATGACGTTGTGCTTCAGACACTTGACATAAGCTACCTCTTTGAAGGTGACTGCTCCAACTTTGATTTGTCCATAACCTTTGGTTTGTCCACAGTTTGATTCTCCAAAAATCAATTTGGGTCCAATCTTTGCCTTGTAATTGCTTAAGTTGGCTCTGTTTCCTGTCATGTGCTTTGAGCATCCATTATCCAAATACCAATGTTCTTTTATGTTTGGATAGCCTTGTACCTACACAACAGAAAAAATAAACTAGTTGTTTTTGACCCAGACTACCTTGGGCCCTTTTGTCTTTCCTCAAAATTCTGAAATGAAAGACATCTCAGGCTGATCCTTATAGCCTTGTGGATGATATCTCCTTAGTGGAATTATCCACTCAGTGAAAGGGTTTTTAGTATGTGAAGAATGAGAATTCTTTAGATTTTCAGTATGTTTTCCGTTCGACAAATTTGGATGAATTCGTCGATCGCCGTTCGACGAAGTGAAGTGCTTTCGTCGAGCGCCGTTCGAATACTAACTATGCTAAAATTCTATGTTCAGCTTTCATCAATCTCCGTTCGACGAAATTATGTGATTTCGTCGAACTCCGTTCGACGAATTCTGCTGAATTTCTTTATTCTTAACAACCCTGCTTGAGATATTTTTATCTATTTCTACTGCCTCTTTGCCCTTCGCAGAGATGAACTTTACTGGTGTAGATAAAGTATTCTTCTTAAGAAGATGTGGCTCACTTGATGATGCACCCAAGCCCAGTTTGCCATTAACTCTGGCATTCACTGTGCTTGTGATGTCCATCAGTTTGATGCTTCTCCTATTAAGGGATTCTTCAAATTTCTTAAGTTTTCAAATAACTTGTTCTCAATGAGAACAATATGCTCTCTGGAGGCAGCCAATTCTTTCTTAAGATTTGTATTATCATCAGTCAGTTGATTCATTAAGGGAAATTATTTCCTTTTCAGATTTAATTAAGTCTATACAAAGAGCTTTGAATTCATCCTTGAATTCATTTAAATTGAAATCAAAGGTATAAATTACCTGATCACTGTCAATTTCAGATTCTGATTCATCTAAGTTGTTTCCTGAGGCATTGATAGCCATCATGCAGAAGTTTCTTTCTTCTTCATCATCACTGGAGTTGGATGATGATGCATATTTTGACTCACTGCTTGAGTCATAGATGTCCATCAAGCATTGATCCTTCTAATTTGAATTTTCTTCATCTTCAGAAGAGCTAGATGAAGATTCTGAGTCTGTTTCACTCCAAGATTCAGCTACAAAGTCTCTTCCCTTATGTTTGTGTTTGTGGGAGGAAGGCTTGCTGGAGTGCCTCTTTTCTTCTTTCTCTCTTCTTTTGTCCTTCTTTTGATTCTCTGGACACTCAGGTAGAATGTGTCCAGGTTTCCTGCAACCAAAACAAATAATTTATTTAGAATTTGAATTTTCATACCTTGGTTTTTCTCTGGATCTTGAGTCCTTCTTTCTGAAATCCTTTTTATCCATCTTGTAAAATCTTTTGGCTAGGAGACTCATAAACTCCATTTCTCCTGGAGCTTGGTCTTCCTCTTTAGTTGCTTAAAAAATAATACTTTTCTCCTTCTTGATGGATAGAGAGGAGGTAGACTGTTCAGCTTCTCTGGAATTGATAAGCTGCTCATACGATTTTAGCTTGCCTAACAAGGTCTCAGTAGAGATCTCATTAAGGCTTTTGGCTTCCTTGATTGGCCAGATCCTAGAGTCCCATGTGCTGGGGAAGCACATTAGGATCTTATCATTGACTTCAGTGATGGTGATCACTTTTCTAGATATTTCAACTCATTGATTATGAGGCTGAGTCTGTTGTACATATCTGCAACACTCTCAGTTTCTCCTTTCTTGAAATTCTCATACTGAGAGATGAGATGAGATCTTCTATCTTTTCTCTCATCTGCAGAGCCTTCAACCTTGTTGTTGAGGGACATCCAGATTTCCCTGGCTGAAGTGCATTCCACAACTTTTTGAAAAATGTCATCTGACATTATTTGTGCCAATATGTTCATTGCTTTAGTATCAGCACTTCTCTGCTTCTTTTGAGCTTTTGTCCACTCAGGAGGTGGAACAACATTATTTGTTGTTGTTGTTTCAGTGCTTGTTGGTTCTGTAGGAGTAGGAGGTCCTGTCAAAATAACGTTGAAGATATCTCGAATTGTATAACCTGATCCTGACCTTCCATAATGCAAACTTATTTAGATTGCACATAGGAGGTCTTGTGCTTGAGTATTCTTTGTTCTGTGCCATGAGTAATATGAAAAATAAAACTCTAGAGGAAATTAAGATCTAATTGATCTTTTGATTCAGGTGTTAGTCTGTCAACAATCAACCAAGCTCTAATACCAATTGAAAGTAACCTCTAATAGAAGTTGAAAGGAGGTTTAGATCTTAGATTTACTCTAGAGGGGGGGGGGGGGGGTGAATAGAGTATTAAAAAGTTTTTCACTTATTTTTATAGCGGAGTTAAAATAGTGATATTTATTTGTGTATAACAGAGTGAGTTATAAAAACAAAACACAAATAGATCACACAGCACACTACAGAAAAATAAACACAAACACAGAAGACACAATGATTTATAGTAGTTCCCCAATAAACCTGGGTACATCTACTCGTCTAGCACCCCTGGTAGGATTCCACTAGGTTTTTGATCAGGTGCCCTATCACCAATGGGTTTTTGATCAGGTGCCCAAACACCAACCACAGGTTTTTGATCAGGTGCCCTGCCACCAACCACAGGTTTTTGATCAGGTGCCCTGCAACCAAAGGGTTAACTTTTGAAGGGAGTTAGAACCCTGTACAAGATGGGATAAAGGGTTTATGATATTCTTATCTACAACAATCTGAGAGAAGACTAGTGGATTTTGTTGATGCAAAGCTCCCCCTGTTTGATAGAGATGGTTGACAGTTGAGGATGGAGCTTTCACTTGAATGTATAGCAAATCATCCTGATAGCTGATGAATCTGAGAGACAATGTTTCTCAGATTTGTTGTTGCTCTTTAAGATTAGAACTTGCAGCAGAATACTGAGAGATTGATCTTGTTGATCTCAGAGATTAAAAATGTGCTGCTTGAGGATGAACAATGTAAATCTTTTTGACTTTGTGTATTTCTCTAGAATGAATCTTCTTTGTCGACAGATACTGTAATACTTTCTTGTTGTTATTACTGATCTTTCTTTTTCTATTACAATATATCTCTGATTTGAATTTCAAATCCTATGAATAAGGAATAGAATAATCATGATTGATTATGTCTTGGAACTGTAATCTGAATCTTTAATTCCTTTTCCTTTTTCAATAAATGATATCTTTTTCCAATAAGCCAAACGACTACTCTCTCGAGAGAAGACAATGGAAAGGAATAAATAAATGGAAGGATAAAATCCTTGATTTATCTGGAATAATAGATCCGCTGCTGATTGTTGATCTGAGTTCAGAGAATAGAATAAAACTGATCCTTCGGAAATTCGTCGAGCTGAGATAAGGATTCGTCGAACAGAAGCTAGAGTTCGTCGAGCTGAGAGATAAAATCTGATAAGCTAGCTGGAATATTGAATTCATCGAGCTGAGAAGAACTTTCATCGATCTGAACATCTTGATACTTATTCGTCGAGCGCAGAGCTGAGTTCGTCGAACGCTGAGACTTGGCAAGTTCGTTGAACGCTGAGACTTGGCAAGTTCGTCGAACAGGAGCACAACGTTCGTCGAATGCAGGATGGAGTTCGTCGAATGTAGAAACTTAGAGTTTTTCCTAAGTACTAACAGCCTAAAACTTTGACCCTTAGACTATACATTGGGGGCCAACTTAGTCCTAGTCAACAGATAGTGATCCTAGCCCAAATCAGTAATAGGGTTGTTCCAACAATCTCCTCCTATGTGGGTTAGGACACTATTTGACAAAATCAAATAAAACAATATAAAAATAGCAGAGCATATAACTCTGTCAGAATGTAAATTCATTTCAGCAGATAAGAGAAATTTAGTGCACTGAGTTTAGAAACATTACATTGAAAATAGAAAATATAGCAAAACCTGTTAAATTTTTGAAGTGGAAGTGGATTTGAGCTGGGCGATCTGCGGATTGGAGACCGCAGAGACCGCGCGGTCTGCGTTGGTTCTCTGGTCAGTTTTGTCTCAGCAGTTTGTTCTGAGCGATCTGATTTGGGAAACCGCCTCTTCTGTCTGGGAGGCTTGCGCGGGTTGGTCTGGCGACTTGTCCTAAGTCGGCCAGATGTTCTTGGTCTGCCTTCTTGTAGTGACCGGCCGGTCTGACGACTATTCTAGTCATTCTAGTTACTGAAGGAGTTCTTTGCTTTGCAATAAGACTGGGCGGTCTGCTTGTTGAGGCCGTAGTGACCGGGCGGTTTGGTTATAATCGCAAGGTTTAATAAAGAAGATGTGACCTATGATGAGTTCGGGCAGTCTGCTTTGCGAGACCGCTCGCGATCTGATGGGCGGTTATTGTATCCCGGTTGTGCGGTGACAACATCCGTCTACCCGCTTATAAATAGTTGTGCAGGGCCCATCATTAATAACGAGAACTGTAAGAACTCAAAGTTGGCTTGATTGTGCCGGTCTCACTTTGAGGTCGTGCGGTCTGAGATTATTGTCTGACCGGTTTCTATGTTCGCAGGTTAGCGGCTTGCAGCTCGCGGTCAACTTGTCTCCCATCTTCCAGCTTTGAATAAACCAGTCCAGGCGGACTTTGTTTAGGTGTTCGCGGTCTGTGCAGTGCACTCAGTTGATCAGGCGATCTTAAGTGGTGAGGCGGTCTTGAGTTGCGGTATGTCACAAGTTGCAGTTCTTCGTTCAGAGTTCGCGGGTTCTTCTTTGATCAAGATCGTGCGGTCTGGGCGATCAAGAAGTGCGAACTATTTGTTTTCAGCAAAGGAATAAAGCAGCAAGTTGGTGGTCTGTGGTTGCGGTCTGGCAGGTGCAGTCTGTACTCTGTTCGCGCGGTCTCAGTAGCTTCCGTCCAGCTTGTTCTGTTCGCGCGGTCTGGCGGTCTCAAGTGCCAGGTCGCTGCAACTTGTTTTACACTTATGTTTTGTGGTTCTCTCCTCCGTGATTCTTATGAATCATGTCTCGTCATGTATACCTCACATTGTAAAGAGATAGTTAATGCCATAGTACTATTCGTTCTTCTCAATGTCACTGTTGTACTACACTTTTGAAAGGTTTTGTGAAGTGTGTTCCGCATATTTCTCGCTTCATCTCCGGACCTCAAGTTTTTCAACATGGTATCAGAGGGAGGTTGATGAGGTTGTGAAGCTGAAAGTGCTGATACTTCTCTTGGGTTTCTCAAGTGGTTAGCAATCAGTCAGATAACAATGGAAGGAGGATATGCTAGAGGTCTTGGTATTGAGCTCCTTATGCAGACTAACATTAAGAAGTGGAAGTCTTGCATGGAGAGCTATCTTCTTGGCGAGGACTTATGGGAGGTAGTAGGAGGAGAAGTAAGACAAGTTGTTGTTCCTGCTGATGGGAATGCTGAGCTCGTGAAGGCTTGGAGAAGAACGAATGTTAAGGCGTAGTTCACTCTCAAGAGAGCTATCATTCCAGAGCTATTTGATCATATCATTGGACGTGGATCAGCTGCTGAGATTTGGACAGCCTTGGATGGCTTGTTCAATAAAAAGAATGTAGAGAGGCTACAGTTCTTAGAAAATGAGTTGGCGAAAGCAACTCAGGGGGATTTGTCCATTTCAACGTTCTTCTTGAAGATGAAGAACCTCTGCGCAGAGATATCGGCTTTGGACCCGGATGAGCCTATCTCAGAAGCTAAGCTGAAGAGGCACATAATCCACGGCTTGCGGAGGGAGTATGTGGCATTTGTTACTTTTGTTCAAGGCTGGGCCAACCAGCCTTCGTTGCTGGAGCTGGAGAATTTACTTGCTTCGCAGGAAAGTTTGTCAAAGCAAATGGATAGGATGTCTGTCTCTGGGGGAGAAGGCGAGGTTCTCTTTTCTGGCAAGAAGAAGAGATGGGACAAGAAGAAGAATAAGTCATCTGGAGATGATGGTCCGTCTACTTCATATCAGCAAGAGAGGAGATATGCTCCTAAGCGTGATGGAAAGAAGCAGGAAGGACCTAGATGCTTCAGGTGCAACAAGGTTGGTCATTTTAAAAGGGACTGCAAAGTCAATCTTCAGCTGGGGCATGCTGCAGGGAAGGAGGAGGCTGGTTCCAATGCTAAAGGTAGTTGGGGTGGTGGAGGTGCATTCATGACGGGCACGTGTGTTTGGGCTATGACATCCATCAACTATCAATATGATTGGATATTGGACTCTGGTTGTGTTCATCACTTCACTGGGGATGAGTCGAAGTTCTCCTCGTTGCAGACATATACAGGTAATGATGCTATCATTACGGCTGATGATACTGTTCATGCAGTTGAGAAGGAGGGTGTGGTTTCATTGAACGATGATTGAAGTACTCTTACGTTGAAGAGTGTCTATCATGTTCCGGGGATGAAAAAGAACCTCTTCTCGGTGACCAACGCGGTGGATGCTAGCTATCACGTTCTGTTTGGTCCAATAGAAGTAAAATTTCTCTGAAATGTTTCAGCGGTGAAAGTTGCGGTTACTCATGTTGGGAGACGGGTGAAGGATTTGTTTGTTCTTTCAACAAATTCTTATGTTGATAATATGAGAGCTAACGATAGCGCTGCTATCTGGCATGAAATACTTGGGCATGTTAGAATGGATAAGTTGAAAGCTATGGCGGGAAGAGGCATGGTGAAAGGTCTGCCTAGCTTGTCATCTCTCGGGGATGGTCATGTTTGCGCAGGTTGTCAGTTTGGTAAAGCTCAGCGCTTTCCATTTGACAAATCACAAAGCAGATGTAAAAGACCATTGGAGTGCATCCATGGTGATCTGTTTGGACCTAACAACACTGCCAGTCTTGGAGGTAGGAGGTATATGCTAATCTTAGTTGATGACTTCACCAGATATACTTGGGTGTATTTTCTGAAGGAGAAGTCGGAGGCGTTCGAGAAGTTTGTGGAGTTCAAGGAGCTGGTGGAAGGTCGGTTAAACTTGCGGGTGAAGAAGTTCAGAACAGATAACAGAGGGGAGTTTACCTCCAAGGAGTTTTTTAACTTATGCAGGAAGCATGACATCCAAAGGCAGCTTTCTTGTGCTCACACTCGACAACAGAACGGAGTTGCAGAGCGGAAGATCCATCATCTGACAGAGACCTGCAAATGTTGGCTTCATGCTAAGAATATCCCAAAGTCCTTTTGGGCAGAGGGTATGTCTTGTGCAGCTTCTGTTATCAATCGGATGCCCCTCAGCCCCATCAACATGAAGACGCCTCATGAGTTGATGTTCAAGGAGAAGCCAAGCGTGGAACACTTTCGAGTGTTCGGTTCTACATGCTATGTGCATGTTCCGGATGCCCTTCGAACGAAGCTAGATGCCAAGGCAAGGAAGCTAGTCTTCGTCGGTTATGATGACCGAAAGAAAGGGTGGAGATGCATGGATCCTGAGACACGGAGATATGTGGTCTCAAGGGATGTGGTATTCGATGAGCTGACATCATACCAAGGTACCTTTTTTGTTGAGTTACAAGGAAGCAGGGTAGATGGTGGAACAGTGGAAGCTGCAAAGGAAGTTCTGGTGGAGTTACATGTTTCACTAGGTGCTCCTTGTATTACTAGCTCTGGATCAGGTGCTTCGGGTTCTGGAAGCAGGGGGAGCGAGGCTCCATTTCTACTTGAGAGGAGAGCTAGTCCAGAAGCTGCAGTGGAAGAGGTGGTTCAGAGTCAAGCTCTGAGGAGGTCCAAAAGGACCATTATTCCACCTAATCGGTATACGGGCGGGAACTTGGTGAGCTTTGTCTCTTGTTTCTTCGCAGGTCCCCTGTATGAGAGAGAGCCATCTTGTTATGAAAACGCCGTTTGATTCAAGGAGTGGGAAGGAGCCATGGATGAAGAGATGGCTTCCCTCAGGAAGAATGAGACTTGGAACTTGGTGCCTAAGGTTGAGGGAGTTACTTCGGTGACTTGCAAGTGAGTTTTCAAACTAAAGAAGAAGGCTGACGGAAGTATTGAGCGGTGCAAGGCTCGCCTTATAGCTCGAGGATTCTCTCAGAAGTATGGGGAGGATTATGAAGAAACGTTTAGCCCCATTTCCAAGATGACATCGGTCCGGGTGGTGATCGCATTGGCAGCTTGCCAAGGGTGGAAGATTTGGCAACTCAACGTGAAGAACGCTTTCTTATATGGCGAGATTGACAAGGATATCTTCATGGATCAGCCACCTGGTTATGTATCAGAAAAGCACCCAAGATATGTTTGTAAGCTCAATAAGGCTCTTTACGGCTTGAAGCAGGCGCCTCAGGCGTTGTACGGGAAGAACGCAGAATACCTCCAATTCTGCGGATACTTTGCTTCTAATTCAGATTCGAGCTTATTCGTAAAGAAGATGGGGGAGCTTCAGGTCTTAGTGCTGCTGTACGTTGACGATATGATCATCACGGGGAATTCTGAATTGGAGGTAGCTAGGCTTCGTGCTGAGCTAGCTACCAGATTTGAGATGAAGGATTTGGGCGAGCTCCACCATTTCCTTGGGCTCGAAGTGGAGAGGAAAGAGAGAGGTATGCTCGTTTCCCAAAAGGGCTTTGCGGATCGAATCGTAAAGAGATTCGGCATGGAAGGAGGGAAGAGCAGCTCTACTCCACTGGAGGTTGGAGTTCATCTTCCTCAAGACGAAGAGAAGGTTCTTACCGACCCTTTGGTGTTCTGGGCTTTGGTCGGAAGCTTGATATACTTGACGATCACGAGGCCAGATATTGCTTATGCAGTTGGCAGGGTGAGTCGGTTTATGGCAGAGCCTCGGAAGCCTCATCTTGTGGCATCTAGAAGTATATTGAAGTATGTCAAATCCACCTAGGATTTGGGTCTCTTCTACAGGAGAGATTCAGGCTTTTGCTTGCACAGGTACATGGGCGCTGATTATGGAGGAGATTCGGATGATCGGAGATCGACGTCTGGATATGTCTTTATGATGGGCTCTACAACTATATCAAGGTGCAGCAAGAAGCATGATTCTGTGTCTGTCTCTACCATAAAAGTGGAGTACAAAGCTTTGGCTTTGGCGGCTCAGGAAGCCATCTAGCTTAGGAGGATTGTGGAGGACATTCATAGGTAGGTGGGAGGTCCTACTCTGCTATGTGGAGACAATGAGGTGCTCTCAAACTGGTGAACAATCCAGTGTGTCACGCGCGTACGAAGCACATAGAGATTCATCACCATTTCATTCGTGAGAAGGTGTTGGAGGGATCTCTGATTGTGGAGCATGTGCAGAGAAAGGAAAACGTTGCTGACATATTCACTAAGCCGCTGGCGAAGGGACCTTTTGGTCGGTTGCGAAGTTTACTTGGGCTGACTTCCACTTCCCACTTCAAGGGGGAGTGTTAAATTTTTGAAGTGGAAGTGGATTTGAGTTGGGTGGTCTGCAGATTGGAGACCGCAGAGACCGGGCGGTCTGCGTTGGTTCTCTGGTCGGTTTTGTCTCAGCAGTCTGTTCTGAGCGGTCTGATCTGGGAGACCGCCTTTTCTGTCCGGGCGGCTTGCGCGGGTTGGTCTGGTGACTTGTCCTAAGTCGGCCAGATATTTTTGGTCTGCCTTCTTGCAGTGACTGGGCGGTCTGACGACTATTCTAGTCGGTCTGGTTACTGAAGGAGTTCTTTGCTTTGCAATAAGACCGGGCGGTCTAGTTGTTGAGACCGCAGTGACCGGGTGGTTTGGCTATAACCGCAATGTTTAATAAAGGAGCTGTGAGCTATGCCGAGCTCGGGCGGTTTGTGTTGGATCGGTAGGCGCCCTTAGAGGGGGGTGAATAAGGGTTTTAAAAACTTATATTATATTTTGAAATACTTTTGAAATAATGCGTGATTAAGAAGACGAGAAATCAAGTAAAACAATTGAAATAAAGTAGAGACATGTTTTATTAATATGAAGTAAGGTTTTACAAAAGTTGATTTCTATAACGCTAGAAATCTGTGGCGAATAATAGTAAACTCTTTTTGTTTTCTATCCCGACTCGCATCCCCACGAACCGGTGGCCCTAGCCTATCCTTCCCGGATTCGGCCTCAAGCCGCTCTAGTCAATCCAACCCTGGATATGGCCTTGAGCACCCCCTAGACCTAACCTAGATCTAGTCGACAATATGAGGCTAATTTCTGCACTAAGTCCTACCCAGACCTAGTCGCCAACACGAGGCGAATTCTCTAACCGTTTACAAGAAATATGAAATGATAATAATAAAAACTCCCTCTTGAAGAACTTCTGAAGTTGGAGACGAAGATCCGCTGTAAAATAAGCATTGTAGAAGCGGACGTCGTTTGGATCCAGCGTGAAGAGATTCTCCTTCAGAAATTCGCAGAACTTTGGTAGGACATCAACTTTCGGCCAAGGCAGCCTCTGGAATTCTAGCACTCAATCTCCCTCTCTGATTTTTGTTTGAAACGAGAGAAGAGGGGTCCTATTTATAGCCTTAGCGCTAGCGCCTGCGCTAGCGCTACCGCCGGCGCTATCCCATATTATGACATATTCTGCACGGCAGAATCTTCAATTCGAGGAAACATTTCTCTCTTGCCTTCTTGCTCCGCGCTACCTCCTACACTATCGGCTATCGCCAGGCGCTAGCTCCTTCTATATGTGCTCTCGAAATTTAGCTATTCATCGCTAGCGCCGGGCGCTAGGTGCTACCGCCGGCGCTAGTGGGAATGTTGAATTTGATGGTTCAAATTTTGGGGCAACCTTCTTATGTAATCCTTGAGTCATATGGACTTTGTTTTCCTGCACACTTAAACACACAAGATCAAATACAAATAGGTTTTGTTATTCTCAAACTTAGGAGATGCGGAAGACCTTGTTCCAATAAACTCCCCCTTTTGATAATAACAAAACCATTAATGATAAATCAGAGCATTAATATATATAAGCATGATGAACTACTTGTGTGTGTGTGAGAGTGATGACTTAGGATAATTATCGATTTTAGTATTTAAAATTACTCCCCCTAAATACATGCTCTCCCTAAGTGAATGCTCCCCTAATATGTAAGCTATCATCTTTAATTAATCAAGTTAGTTTTTCATTTTGATAGCGAATTTTATTTATCATGGAAGATCTCCCCCTTTTGTTATTAGCATAAGTGGGTAAGGAGACAAAACACAAAAAAGTTTTGATTAGAAGATAATGGCATGATCGAGCTTTTAGAGAGAATGAAATGATAAGGAGTTTTAGAATAATTTTCATTGAAATAGATCAGAGTTTTAGTATTACAAATAAATCAGAGTTTTAGTATTACAATATTTTCATAGAAATAAATCAGAGTTTTTAGCATAAAGAATATTCTTGTTTAAAGCAACCAATTTAAAGTTTACCAACCGAGTCTACCACTTGTTGAAAGAAAGGAATGTTAAGATTCAAGTGATGATGCACACAAAATAAAAGACTTTAAATAAGCATGAAAGTGCAAGGTAAAACAATTATATGGTTATGATGCAGAAGTCTTATCGAAATACAAGAAACATCTTATTGTAATCAATGATGATCCATAAAAAGATATATGAGTTAAATTTTATAAAGAAGAAGTTTTTATAAATCATTGTTCAATTAAAATCTTTAGGTTTAACAATAAAGTAACCAAGCATGAAATAATGTTATCAAAAAGAGATTACTACAATGATATTTTAATTCACAATTTCAAAACATACCAAACATTGTAGAAAGCATGCTAGGTTATCTAGTGCATTTCATAAATAAAGAGTTGTATAGAATTTGCATTAGGATCCAATACTCATGAGAAAAAGTGTTATGGAAGATAATGATGTGTGCATAAGTGTATTTTGAGTAGAGTAAACAAATGTTTTAATAAAAAATACAAGAAATATGTAAAGTAAAGAGCACAATAATGTTGGACATGTGTGTCACATCCTTTTGTTTGAGAATAACAAATCCCATATTGTATTTGATATTGCTTGTAGTGTGTTTATAGTGTGCAGGAACTATAGGTGCAATATTCCACAGGTATAAAGCAGCTTGGAACAATCTTTTGAAAGGAGCAGCGCTACCGCCAGCGCTATCGCTAACGCCAGCACTAACGCCAGCGCTATCGCTAACGCCAGGCGCTAGCGATAGCCTGGTTCCGTCTCAGCGGTTTCATCTCAGCTTCCGTCTCAGCGGTTAGCCTCTTATCAGTGGTTCCTTAGCACTACCGTCAGCGCTAACGCTAACGCCAGGCTCTAGCTTGGGCTCGTGCAAATCGCCACGCCACCGACAGTTTCGTAACCGCTCCACACGAGCGCTACCGCCAGCACTATCGCTACCGCAGGCGCTATCTCAAGTTTGTGCAGAGAGACACGCCGCCAACGGTTTCGCAACCGCTCTACACAAACGCTACCGCAGGCGCTAAGTACTAACACAGGCGCTAGATCCAAAGTCTATAAATTGAAGCCAACTTCGATCATTTTCATATCCATCCCAGAGAGGTTGCTTGTGCCACAATTCCAGTGTTGTTATGCTGCCGAAGATGGATATCCCACAAAAAGCTTAAGGAGAATTCTGGAGGAGGGCTACGTCACGCTACATCCGAAGGACGATCGCTTCGACCTCGCTCATACTACAGCGATCCTTCATCCTCATTTTCAGAAATCTCATATAGGGAGTTTTACTATTGTTATCTTTATCTTTCATTCATTCCATACTTTCTTTGTAATCATTTAGTTAATTAGCTTTGTGTTGGCGACTAGGTCTGGGTAGGACTTAGGGGGAAATTCGCCTTGTGTTGGCGACTAGTTTTAGGTGATTAGATCTAGGGGGGCTCGAGGCCATATCCGGGGAAGGATTGGCTAGAGCGGCTTGAGGCCTTATCCGGGGAAGGATAGGCTAAAGACAACCGGTTCGTGGGGATACGAGTCGATATAGAAAAGGAAGAATTATTTTCATTTGTACGCCTCTGATTTCTACCGATATAGAAATCAAATTTATGTAAACACCATTTTTATATAAATACAATCATGTCTCTATTTGTGTTTACTTGATTTCTCACTTTTGGCGTTATCACTATAATATTGGTTACAAAGCTTTCAATTCAAATCACTTTGTCTAAATTGTTTATCTTAATATATTTCATCATATAACAATTTAGCACTTGTTTCTAAATCCTAAACTTGCAAATTTTGATATTTTCTTCCTTTAGGTAAATTGTTATTTAGTGTTCTAATATTACCTTAAACAATTTAGTCATTTCCATAAAATTATAAAAAGATTTTTATTCCCTTATTAACCCCCCTTCTAAGGGCGCCGTAAGATCCAACAAGTGGTATCAGAGCCAGGTTATTCCAAACGGTTTAAAAACCAGGAATAATGGCGTCTCATGATCCCGCTTCTATTAATGGGGAAAACTTTCTTATAAATGAAAAATCTTTAGCACCACCTTTATTTGAAGGCAAAAATTATAATGGATGGAAATTTCTTATGAAAAAATTTCTTAAATCTTTGGATATTGAAGTATGGAATATTACAATTAAAATGCCCCCAAGTATTCTTAATAAAAATGAAATGTTTTTAAATGCCAAATCAATGAATAGTCTATATTGTGCATTAGATCAAAATATTTTCAAACTTATTTATACATTTCCTACTACTTATGAAGTTTGGAAATTTCTTGAGAATACTTATAGTCTTTCTTCCACAGATGAGGAACAAGAGGAATTCCTTATGGATCCAAGAGAAGAAATCGACAAGGACTCACTCTTGGAGGATGAAAAATCTAAGAGTGAAATCGACGAGGAATTCCTTATGGATCCAAGAGAAGAAATCGATGAGGACTCATGCTTGGAGGAAGAAAAATACAACGTCACAATGTTGGACTCATTTGTTGGCAACACATCAAGCAAAAGAGAAGACGGAAACTATAGCAAGGTAAGAAAATCTAAATCTTCTCTTTTTGTAACAAATTCTATTTCTACTTCTCGTATGCTTAAAATTGCTAAACGTAAATTTTAAAGTTAAAAATTGCTAATTCCAAATTACGTTTAGAAAATAAATCTTTAAAAGCAAACGATAATGTGGAATCAAATATTGATGTGATAAATTCTCTTTCACGCTCTTTAGTTAAAATTCCTATTCCTTGTCTTAATTGCAATTTATTAAAAGAAAAATTCAAGGAAATTGAAAAAGGGATCTTAGTTTCTAAAGAACATAATGAAAAATTGATAGTTGAAAATGATGCTTTAACTTGTAAGTTAATACAATTAAAATCTTTTGTTGAAAAATTTCAAATGTCATGTAATGAATTTCATCATAAGATTTTGAATAACAAGGATAAATTAACTTACAAAATTATTTCTAAAAAGGATCATTTTCACACATTAAATCAAAAGGAGTTTAGTTTCAAAAATAATTATGATTCTCATAAAATTCTTAAGAGTCACTATTATAAGTCTCAATATATTTTTAATCATGACTCAAATTTAAAAACTCCTTTTCATGAAAATCAAAATATAAAATACTATCCTTCATATTATAAGAGTATGTCTATAAGAAAGAGTGGAAATGAAAATCATCAAAATAATAATCAATCTTATAAAACATATTGTAACCCACTCTTTCAATAATCACTTCTAAAGAAAGACAATCACTCTTATAGACTTTCAAAGAATCCATGTAATAAAATTCATTATGATTATCAACATCAATCTATTTTGAAAAATAATTTGAATAAACTTAAATCCCAAATGAATTAATTTTCAAACAACTATCATTCCAAAAAGATGTCAAATAATCATAATATGAATTTAAAAGAAAAACAACCAAAGTATGAATGGAGGCCCAAAATTAAAAATGAAACACTAACTCCACTTGTAAAGGCCCATTCATCATTATCTCTCCAAAAGCGTGCACGATGTATTTGGGTACCCAAAGGAACCATCACACTTGGCCCCCTTTGGATACAAACACGTTAAGGTCACTTAGATATATTATGAAATATGACTTTTACATCTTAAGCCAAATGTTTATCAAATCAAATTGAATTAAAATTGAACATAAAGTCATATGATCTTAAAAATGACCTACCTTTCATCTTTTAAAATTGCTTATATATATATATATATCTTTATCCTTTTAAATCCTTTACCCTTAATTGTCTTGAATTATCATTAGAAATTGAATATTGAAATTATTATCAAGACTATTGAAACTATTTTAAAGATTGGATTTAAATGGTTTATTAAAGGGCTTAAACTAAAAATTAAAATGCGCAACGTTTTTGATTCTTTTCTATTTGTTGCATTTGATAGCCCTTATAATGAAGAATATTATCAAAAAAAATTGAAAACATAAATTCATCTAAGCGCATGTTTAATCTTTCAAAAATGCGAGTTTACGATCAAAACTTCAAACAGCCATATCTTTTGATCCGCTCGCCTGATTTTTGCGTTTAATATATTTTCGGAAAGGGCACAAAAATCTCCATCCAACGACAAACTAGACTTGCTCATTTGAGTTCTCTTGGTGCTGTTAATTTGCCCAATTTCAACTCCGTTTTAAAAAGCTATCTTAGTTTGCTTGATTTGGAAATTTCTGTGTTTATGGAGTATTCATCATATGCTATCCTTAGTATAATTGTTTCATATATTAATTTAGATATTATGTGTGTGATATGTGTCACCAATGTTTGCATGTATTTTAGACCTTAGAATCATCTTGTATCATTAAAATCAAAAGTTTAATCATTTCATTCTAGGTAAAAAAAAATTAATTTGAAAACTTCTCATATTACATACAACATAATCTCCATTAATCCTATGTAATAACATTGCACTCAAACTCATTATCTTAGCATTGCTTCTTAGTTTATGCTCAAATTTATATGCTAGGTATAACATTTACAATGTTATTAAAATATCATGATAACTATGTGATTTGAAATTATAATAGAATACTAAAGTTCCAACAAACACATAGTTTATGGATTAATCATTAGAATATTTATGAATATTGTTTCATGAATCATATATTATCATGCAAAACCAAAGATCAATAAATTCAATTATTGAATGAAATTCTATTTCAAAACTATATATTTTTGATCTTTGTCTTTGATATGATAACATGATCATCATTTTCTAGACTTACAATTCAAACATGCTCATTCAAAAGAAAATCTCCAAATCATATTGTCATAAGTCTAGAAGAATTAGAATTTACATACATCATGATGATCTAACATATATTCAATGCAAAATTCTCTATAATCATAAATCATAATTCATGTTCTATCAAGAAATATCTCAAATCAATAATAAGAATTATGAATCTTTTGATAAAAATTTTGAATAATGTTTTCTTTCCATTATTTGGTGTATTGATATGCTATGCTATTGATTGTGAGTATCTCTCATATTTGTAGACTCTAGAATCAACTTTGCAATGAAGATATACATCAAACTTAATCATCACTCTATTCTAGATCTATAATTTGAAATTCTATTTTAGAATACATGCAATTTCAATATAAATCTTATGACATGACATTAAACCCAAAACTCATTATACTAGCATTATCACTTATTGAATATTAGTAATTGTGCTAGTTATCACATATCGTCATCTCATAAAAGTAGAAAAACTATGCGGCTTTATAACTCATCACATTAAACAAAAGCCATAGTTTATATACCAACCCTTAGATTTAATAGCATAGGTTGTCCAAAAGATTATTTCACCTATGACTTCATATCTCACAATAGCGGGGGCATAGGGTTGTATACATTAGAGACCTAACCTCTAAGTCATGTCTTGTCCTTAACCGGGGAGGGTTCCAGTGGGGCCTTGCGAGGCACTGGGGGGAAAGAGTGCTAGGTTGAGCGTTCTCTAGTGTGTGCATATGGGAGTAACACCCCAACCTACGACATGTGTGCAACTCCTCATGCCCATCCGTCACTTAGTATGGGGCTAGGGTGTAGACATTTAGTTGGGGTAGTCTTTAATTTTAGGACGTACTTATATTACTTTTTGCATGATCATTTTATTTATTTATCACTTAAATCATGCATATTTTGGGTTGTTTAATAAAAAAATGTCCTCTTGTGTCTTCATAGTTTATATCTTCATGTTTAAATGGTTTTGTAAAACACAAGAATTTGAAAAGCCAAAGTTTCATGCAAATTTGATCCACCTAGAGATCTCCAAAAATTCTGAAATTTCAGCATGGAACTACTCTAAGGACACTTAATCAATATCAATAATCAAAAATTTTAAATTCTCAAAAAATCACGTACTGTCTGCCGCGCTATCACTAGCGTCGGCACTAGCGTGAGTCTTTGATTTTTCTGATTTTTAAAATTTCTAAAAATCTATAAAAATATTTTAGTTCATATGTTCTACTTATTTGTTGTGTTTCTGACTTTTTTTATTTTTGTTTTATTCATATTATAAAAAAAAATCAACTACAAAAATTCAAAATTCAAAATTCAAAAATACAAAAATATGTTTTTGTGATATTCTGCTTTTAATTTATTTAAAAATGATAAAACAAAAAAACTGTATGATCTTTATTGTTAATATCAAGCATGTATGAATTCTATTATTTTGAATTATTTACAATGTTAAAACTTATTCCTTCAAATTACTATGAACATTGTTTTGCTTATCATGCTTTGATATATCTATTTAAAGTGCATCAATTGTATTGAAAAAATGTGTAGAACCAAGCTTAGCATGCCTCTAAGTATGAGTAAATGTTTTATGATTGATAATGATACATTTCACTCACTTATTTTGGTAATCAACATGTGTGTTTAAATCTAAAAATGCTTGCATGTGTATTTTATTTGTACAATGAATTAAAACTTGCATAAGTTTATTGCCTACACTACATTTGAATTGTACTTATGAAATTTAGAAAAGTGGTTAAGTTAAAAAAATGGGTTTGCAAAACAAGTGTATTCGGAGAATGTTGTCTCACAAATGTGAAAAAAATTATTATGTAGACAACTATAACTCCACCAAGCACTACTTGAATCTCCTGATAAGTCTTCATAAGCATTGTGAGGTTGAGCACCTTGGAAAGAATAGTAAAGTGTCTTGTGCAACCCTTGATTATTACACCACTTTGTTAAAAATTATGTGCATTAAAAGTGTGTGAAAGTAATTTACTTGTGTTTTATTGTGCACTTTACTATACATATGTCTTGTATTTTGATGATTTAAATCCATTGTTAACATTGCTCAAAATACACTTATGTGCACATCATTATCTTTCATAACACTTCTTCTCACGAGTATTGGATTCTAATGCTTTATCTATACCACTCTTTATATAAAAATGCACTAGATAACCTAGCATGATCTCTACAATGTTTTGGTATTTCTTGAACTTAGAATTAAATAACATTGTAGTATAATCTCTCTTTGATATGTTCATTTTTTGATAGGTTACTCATATTTCTACTTATGCTTTTTCATGCTTACAAAAAGATGTTTATTATAATCTTCCGCTTGCTTACAACTCTTATCTTTTTATTTGAAATCTCTTATATATGCTATGCTTAAACTCTTTATCATTTCATATATTACAAAAGCTCGATCATGATTTATAACTAGCCTAAAGAATGCCTCCATACTACCCTCACCCCACCTTCTTTTGATAATACCAAAAGGGGAGATTAATTGAAGAAATCTATATATGAGAAATATAGATAATTAAGGGGAGACTAATTCATGAAATCTATCATTTAGGGGGAGTAACACATAAATTACATTTATGTAGGGGGAGCATTAAGTTAGGGGGAGTATGCACATTACCATGCATATCATTTACTATAGTTGCACTTTTATCTTGCTTATCTTATCTATAAACACTATTGTTGATTTCTTGCTTAGAGGATTTGTTATTATCAAAAGGGGGAGATTGTTGGACATGTGTGTCACATCCCTTTGTTTGAGAATAACAACTCCCATATTGTATTTGATATTGCTTGTAGTGTGTTTATAGTGTGCAGGAACTATAGGTGCAATACTCCACAGGTATAAAGCAGCTTGGAACAATCTTTTGAAAGGAGCAGCGCTACCGCCAGCGCTATCGCTAACGCCATCACTAATGTCAGCGCTATCGCTAATGCCAGGCGCTAGCGATAGCTTGGTTCCGTCTCAGCGGTTTCATCTCAGCTTCCGTCTCAGCGGTTAGCCTCGTCTCAGCGGTTCCTTAGCGCTACCGCCAGCTTTACCGCTAACGCCAGGCGCTAGCTTGGGCTCGTGCAGATCGCCATGCCACCGACAGTTTTGTAACCGCTCCACATGAGCGCTACCGCCAGTGCTATCGCCACCGCAGGCGCTATCTCAAGTTCGTGTAGAGAGGCACGCCGCCAACGGTTTCGCAACTGCTCCACACGAATGCTACCGTAGGCGCTAAGTACTACCGCAGGCGCTAGCTCCAAGGTCTATAAATTGAAGCCAACTTCGATCATTTTCATATCCATCCCAGAGAGGTTGCTTGTGCCACAATTCTAGTGCTGTTATGCTGCCGAAGATGGATCTCCCACAAAAAGCTTAAGGAGAATTCTGGAGGAGGGCTATGTCACGCTACATCCGAAGGACGATCGCTTCGACCTCGCTCATACTACAGCGACCCTTCATCCTCATTTTCAGAAATCTCATATAGGGAGTTTTACTATTGTTATCTTTATCTTTCATTCATTCCATACTTTCTTTGTAACCGTTTAGTTAATTCGCCTTGTGTTGGCGACTAGGTCTGGGTAGGACTTAGGGGGAAATTTGCCTTGTGTTGGCGACTAGTTCTAGGTGATTAGATCTAGGGGGCTCGAGGCCATATTTGGGGAAGGATTGGCTAGAGCGGCTTGAGGCCTTATCCAGGGAAGGATAGGCTAAAGCCAAACGGTTCGTGGGGATACGAGTCGGTATAGAAAAGGAAAAATTATTTTCATTTGTACGCCTCCGATCTCTAGCGATATTGAAATCAAATTTATGTAAACACCATTTTTATATAAATACAATCATGTCTCTATTTGTGTTTACTTGATTTCTCACTTTTGGCGTTATCAATATAATATTGGTTACAAAGCTTTCAATTCAAATCACTGTCTAAATTGTTTATCTTAATCTATTTCATCATATAACAATTTAGCACTTGTTTCTAAATCCTAAACTTGCAAATTTTGATATTTTCTTCCTTTAGCTAAATTGTTATTTAGTGTTCTAATATTACTTTACACAATTTAGTAATTTCCATAAAATTATAAAAAGATTTTTATTCCCTTATTCCCCCCCCCCCCCCCCCCCCCCCGCTAAGAGCGCCGTAAGATCCAACAAATAAAACACATAATTTTACTTCCACATACATTAATGCATAAAGAAAATGTACAACTACCAAGGTGCTTTGCACACACAATGCTCATCAAGACTTATCAGGGTGCAAAGTAACGCTTGGGGGATCACATATTTTATTTTATTTTAATATTGAAACTAGTGATCCGGTGTACTTAAGAGTAAGTGGTTTTTATTTTGTAAGAAAGATAAGGTTTGCACAAGACACTTTACTATTCTTTCCAAGGTGCTCAACCTCACAACGCTTATTAAGACTTATCAGGAGGTTCAAGTAGTGCTTGGTAGAGTTATCTTTGTCACTTTTTTTATGATTTTTGTTTTGTACAAAGTTCTCCGAATAAACTTGTTTGGCATACCAATATAATTTATGAAAACATAACCACTTTTCTTAACTTTTAAAAGTGCAAATAAAGGTAGTGTAGGAAAGATACTTGTGCAATTTTAATTCGTTGTACTAATACAAAACATATACAAGCATTCTTAGATTAAACACATATGTAGACAACGCCAAAATAAGTGAGTGAATAAAGATCATTATTAAACATAAAACATTTACTCATACTTAGAGGCATGCTAAGCTTAGTTCTACACAACTTTTACAATATAATTGATGCAAATATTAATAGATAAATCAAAGCATGATGAAAACAATGTTCAAAGTAGTTCGAAAAGATAAATTGCAACATTATAGAAGTTCTAAATAATAGTTTAAATCATGCTTGATTTTCACAGGAAAGTCCATACAGTTTTTTTTGATAGTTTTTGTTAGTTATGGAACGTTCACCTATAGGGGGGGTTAGGTGATCTTGGTTCTTTTTGGTATGTTAGTGTGAGTTATGAGTATTTAAGCACAACAATAAAATGTCACACACAAAAAAGCACAGTAGACGACACAAGATCTATAGAGGTTCCTCAAGACTGTGTGTCTTGAGTAGTCCTCTGTCCCTCTGTGTCTACCCAGCAGTGTGCTAGGATCGGCAAACTACGCCAAAACCCTCAGGCCCTCAAGCCCTACAACACGGACCCACAAGTCCCAACAGCCTGGCCCGCAAGCCCCTACTACCCCCGAGCCCTCAAGCCTCACAGCTCTCTAGCCCGCAAGCTAGATTGTGTCGGACCCGCAAGTCCTCTACCCAGGCCCTGAAGCCTCACAGCTCTCCAGCCCTCAAGCTAGACAAATAGGCTCGCAAGCCTTTACAAGAGATTACAGTAATAAGACTGTTACTTCTTCTGGATGAAGATTGGCAACTTTAGCCTGATGAGGATTGGCTTCTTACGATTGAAGAAGATTTTCTGATTCAGATCTTTGACAGCGCAGTTCTTCTTCAATCTCTACTCTTTGCCTGATGAAGATCGGCAAATTAACAGTCGATGAAGATGACTGCTTCTTCGTTTTCTTTCTTTCTAGCGTCGCTTGTACTGTTCGATTCGCTATATGAGAAAGTTCTTTCTTACTGATCGATTGATCCCGTGTTAGGGCAACCTCTTATCTCTTTTATAAGACCACGAGGTCCCCAATGGTCTTCTGATAAAGTGCCTTAAGTGTCAGGCACTCCTTTCCTTAAGAGCACGCGCTGATTAGACAATCAAGCGGCGGCATTAAATGCTGATAACGCATCTGCAACATTTGAATTCTGTCTCCACGATATTTCCATCTGTAAGCTGATACCGACAGTATCTCGACGATATGGACAATATCTCGACGATAGGATTTTTCGATGCCTTGGGCTTTAGTAGACCTTCAAGTCTTCTTACTTCTGCCTCTCATATAGGTATCTCGACGACACGAGATATTCTTGCTCTTCTGTATATACGGTGATACACTATCTTTGACTGTGTCATCGTAATCACCTTGATTTCTCGACGACATGCCTTCTTTACGATGATGTTCGAAACCATCAGTCATACTTAGCCTTTTCAGCGACAAGGCTTCTTCATGGTGATGTTTGTTCTTTCTTGATGACAAGGCCACTTTGGTGAAGTCGACGATACCGCATCTTCTCTGCGTTCGACGAGCTTGCCGATTCTCAGTGGTCGAAGATCTTCCTTCTGAGTTCGATGATCATTCTTCTGCGTTCGACGAACACGCCAATTCTCAGCGGTCGTCGATCTTCCTTCTGATCTCGACGATCTTCATTCTGCGTTCGATGAACACGCCAAATCTCAGCGGTCGTCGATCTTCCTTCTGAGCTCGACGATCTTCATTCTGCGTTTCGACGAACTCCCTTTTTCGTTCTACGAACTCCCTTCCGCGTTCGACGAATCTTGTTTCTCTAACAATTATTTTTCGCATGGCACAAATCAAAGATTATGCTTCCACCAGACCACCAATGTGCAATCTTGAAAAGTTTGCAATTTGGATAACAAGAATTAGGATTTATATGAACTCTATTGATGAAGATTTATTTAATGTTATCTTGACAGGTCCTCCCAAGCCTTATAGAAAAGACTCAAGTGGTGAAGTGACTCAAACACTTGTCCCAAAGGCTGAGTGGACAGTTGAAGAGAAAAAGGCAGGAACATGTGACGCAAAAGCTGTAAATATTCTGGTCTCAACCCTCTCTGATGAAATCTTTCAAAGGGTTGTTGATTGTGAATCAGCCAAAGAAATTTGGGAGGCTCTCATAAAGATGGTAGAAGGAAGTGCTGATGAAAGAAAAGATAGGAAGGCTCTATTGATCTCTCAATATGAGAACTTCCAAAAGAAGAATGAAGAAAGCATCTCTGAGAGGTATGACAGATTTAGTTTGATCATCAATCAACTAAGGTACTTGGATAGAGAAATCTCTCTTACAGAGATCAATGACAAATTGCGGATGAGTCTCCCAAGCTCATGGGACTCAAGGATATGGGCAATAAGAGACACAAGAGGACAAAGGGAAATTTCAACAGATGCTCTCTTAGGAAAACTCAGATCCTATGAATAACTGCTGAAAACCAGAGAAGAGAAGAAGAGAAGAGAAAACACCCCAACTTCTTCAAAAAATAGGAACATTGCATTAAAAGCAACAGAAGAAAGAAGCTCTGTCACTGAAGAAGAACTATTCAGTTTCCTGGCCAGAAAATTCAAGAAATGGGTCAGGACAGATGGATCAAGAAGGAGAGAGTCAAAACCAAGGTATGACAAAACTCCTACTAAAGAAATTATTTGTTACTCCTGCAGGAAACCTGGACATATTGCCCCAGAATGTTCAGAAAATGCTGAGATAAAGAAAGATCTGAAAAAGAAAGATCTCAAGAAAAAGGGGAAGAAGAAAGAAAGAGGCTTTATAGCAGAAGCCTGGAGTGATACAGACTCTGAGGACAGCTCCTCTTCTAAGAGTGACAATGAAGAGCCTAAGCAAGAAGATCTATGCTTAATGGCCCTTGAAGGCTCAAAGAATGATGATGGTGCTAAATCATGGAGTGAGACAGGATCAGAAGAAAGCATATCTTCTGAAGATGAAAAAGAAGATATCCTTATTCTCATAGAGGAATCTGAGGATAAGGATGAGGTAAGCATTTTTGATGAAATAGATTTTCAAAGTGATAATTTCAGAAATGATTTTATGGGAATGTGTCTAGATACCCTAAAAGCTACACAAGAAATTAAAGATCTAAAGGAACAAATTAATGTGGCTAAAAACCAGAGAAATAGAGAGGATAAATGCTCTAAAAATTTTGAAGTAAACATCATAGAAAAGGAAGTAGAAAGGGCTAGAATAGAAAACCAGCTCCTTAAGGATAAGGTATCCCAGGCAAAAGCCTTTGAAGAATCAATAAACATGAGAAGCCAAACTCTCAAGGAAATCACTGAACAACAAACAAGGAGACATAAAAATCTTGGTCTAGGGGCTGATCCCTCAACCAGCCAAGTTCCATACAACAAACCTGCTTGGATGATCCCTGTAAAATTCAGAAAACCCATCAAATCAAAGCAAGAAAAAGACTCACTAAATAAGGAAGAAGACTCCCTCAAGGAAATAAAACAATTTGATGAAACAACATATTATTCAGCTGATGACTCTTAAACTTCATCTGAAGAAACAACTAAGCCAAAAGAAATAATACATAAAAGAACAAAATCAGAAAAAGGGAAAAAGAAAATGTGTGAAGATACAGTTGCGTCGACTTTATATCGACGCATGAATGATAGTGCGTCGACTTTTACTCAACGCAACCTCTCAGATGCCTCGACCTCTACTCGACGCTTGAATAAAAGTACGTCGACTTCCAATCAACGCAACTTTTTCCATGCGTCGATATCAGATCAACGCTATCGGGAGAAAGCGCCGAATATAAATCGAAGCAACTATCAACATGCGTCGAATAGATATCGACGCACAAAAATTCAGCGCAACTTAAATGCCTATTCTCCAAAAACCTTCTATAATTCCCATTCAGGATCCATTCATCCTAACCATGATTTCCATCCTAATCAACACCTCTATCCTAACCAAAATTTCTACCCTAAACCTGGTAACCAAAATTCCCATCCTAATCAAACTTTCTATCCTAATCAACCCTTCTATCATTCTCTAAACTCAAATTATCATAAGAATAAGATAATCAAGTGCCATATATGTAACAAAACTGGACACCTTGCCAAACAATGTTGGCACAACCAATCAAACCATCTGTAAAAATTAGTCCAAGACTGACTTAGAACTAGGAAGAGATAAAAAGAAATAAACACCTAAAATTCTTCAGGAAAATCAAAAGTCACGTCGACTTCTAATCGACGCACCGTCGATGACTCAACTCAATAAGTGAAATCGACGCATACGTCGATTACAATCGACGCATATGTCGATACGAAACCCTAACATCTTAACGCGGGCTGTATCGACGCTTGCGTCGAATTCCACTCGACGTAACATCGACTTCATAAAAACGAGCGGCAATGCTAAAATATTTTCGGTCACATCCACTGAAGTACCGAATAAGCCTCTAATTGAGTCCCGTTTTGACGCTTCACCTGATTTAAAAAAGGACTCTTCAGTTAGAATCCTTCACTACTCTGCATCCTTTATCCTTCTTGCTCCTTAGTCCAGCCATTTCCTCCTCTCTTTCACTGACCTAAAATGGCTCCCAAGATAAACTCTGGTTTCGACATTGACCTCGACTCCTTCCAAGCCGCTGCAAAAAATTATAAGAACATCATAGCTCTCTTCACTGAAGCTGGATTGGACAAACTCATCTCCACAAGATGCAAGCTCCTGGAAACAGAGCTCACAGAGCTGATGACTCATGTTCAGATATCTGAACAAGGAGAAATCCAGGGAACAATCTATGAGACACCAGTCTCAATCTCTGCAGAACATATTAGGACCACCTTTGATCTTCCTTCAGGTATATCCTAATATTATCTTTGTTCAAATAAAATAAGGAATGGAAATCAATTTCTAAAGAGTAACCTCATAAGTCTTTATCATTCCCCTATTAGGTGATGAATCTATAGACCTCACACCTGATGAAATCAAGCATCTGCTAACCACCATGAAGTTTTCAAGGGATAAACAAATCCATCTAAAGAAAATAGAATTTTTTGAGGAGTACAGACTGCTAGCAGATATAGTAGGAAAGATACTACTATGCAAAATTTCAGCGCATGATGCAGTACCCAAGCAGCAACTGAACATCATGGGGGTCCTTGTATTGAAGAAGAAAATAGACTGGGCTAGCTGTCTGCTCAAGATGATAGGCTCTAGATATTCCCACAAAGAGAATGCCTACATGAGGATTATGAGTCAAGTACTCTTCCACTCCTTCCCTGACCTCTGTAGGTCAAAAGGAATTCCTATCCCTCCTGGAAAGAGGATGTGCATTGCCCTCTTCTCCAAATGGACCAGGCAAATCCACAAGCCTGGTTCCATTCCTGACAGAACTCCCTCTCCTCCTAATTCTCCTGGGCATCCATCTTCTCCTTCTCCTTCTCAAAGAAACACTCCTTCTCTACCACCATCATCTACTCCACTAGTCTCTTCCACTATCACAACTCCTACTCTACCTACCTCTTCTCAAACACCTGCTCAAACAGCAGTTTTTCCATCTCTTCCTCCTCCTACTTTCTCATCCTCTCCACCTCCTTTATCACCCATACCACATGTATCAACTAACTTCTCTCCAGCTTCATCACCACCTCCACCACTCTCTACTCATCACAAACCACAACATGAACCATCTGCATCCACTGAAGCTCTCCTCACTCAGTGCATTGCATCAGCATCTCAAACATTCCAAGCAATGCTGGATGAGCACTGCTCCCAGATTCATTCCTCCATCCTACACATGCACACCCAAATAGATGGGGTCAGTGCCTCTGCGCAAAGTCTGAAGAACTCTCTCTCTTCCTCAAGAGTTACCAAGTCTTTCTTAACCTCCTTGGCCAAGAAGGTCAAGAAGGGGGAGAAGCTAGATGAAGAGCAGCCCTCCAATCTTAAATCTCCCTCACACAAATCCCCTCCTTCTTCAAAATCTGACAGTCTTGCACTGCTCAAGACAATTGGAAATGAGAAAGTACCTGAGCCACATATTGAAGAACAAGCAATAGAGGTACTCAATATAGCAAGATAGGCTGCAAATCAAGTGGTACTATTATAAGGGGAGCCAAGTAGGGCAGAAAATGAAGCTGAAAATGAAAAAGGACAGCCAGATGCTGTGTTGGCTGAAGCTGAAGCTCAGGTGGAGCCAGATGCTGTTTTAACTAATGCTGAAATAGAAATAGAAGGCTTTGAAGTTCCATTCCAGGGGGAGCACACCACTGTGACTCAGGGGGAGCTGAGGGTACAATTTGCTACTGAGAAAGAGCAACCCACCAAAGTATTCAAAAGAAAAAGAAAGACTCCTCCTACCCCTCCTGAATATTGATTGAAAATAATGCTGATATACTTTATCTTATAATTGAATACTAAACATGAAGTCTGTTTATATAATTCTAGGAAGCTTGTTTATATGATCTCTCTTTCTAATTTCTCTTCTGATTGTTTGACATATTTCTGTTCTATATAATTGCCTTGCTGAGTTGATTAAATGCTAGTACAATTTCCCTCTAAATAGGGTTAAGACAAATAGGGGGAGATTGTTGGGAAAATGATTTCTCTTAACCCCTGAAAATGAGTTAAATATGAATTCTAAGAAAGGAAAATCAAGGTAAGTAAATATGCCTCGAATAGTATTCGACGCAACGTCGAAGTTGTATCGACGTTCCTTTCAGAATGAGTCAAAGTATCTTTAAGAAGAATTCGACGTATCCTATATCGACGTAGCTCTGACTTCTAGTCGACGCATCTTGAGAAGTCGACGCACCTTCCTTATTCTCCTCTCGACGTCCAGCCAGGATGAATTCGACGCTTACGTCAAATAGTAATCGACGCACGTCGATTACTATGATTAATTCAAAAATCGCCAGATCTCTTTCCTTCTTTTATAGATCTGATTTATATGGAATCAATTTATTCTTTATAGCGGTTCTGAATCATTCTTTCCTCTAATAGATTCTTGGCTAAATTGATTAAATCCTTTATGGACATTATTTGAAATCAGATTGAATACTTTCCTTCTATGGATATAACTGTTATGAAAATTTCTCTTTCTTTCTAATACTCTACCTGCTAATTGATTACTCTGCTATAGTGTTATTTTAATGAACAGAGATATAAATAACAAGGTGGTCGGCAGAGAGAAATAAGAAGTGATCCACCATATACACATTGAAAAAGAGGAAAAGCTCCCAAAAGTGAAAAAGAGAGAGAATAGAGGAATTGTTCTGCAGCAACCATCAAGCATTCTTCTTCTTCTTCTGCTTCTAAAGCCATACTGCTGCAAAATTCTGAAAAGCTTACAATCTCCTTCTCACTATAGAAGGGAGATTTAATTCACTACTTCTTGTGCTTCCAATCTTCTTGCTAGGAAGAAGATTCATTCTTGTCTTAAATACTTCTTTTCCTTTTTCTTATTTTCATTCTCACATATTGTAAAAGAGTTTTTAGAATCACTCTTCAGAAAATTCAGTTGTACTGGTTCTAAGAGTCTACTTTTCAAAATACTCAGTTGGTTCTAAGAGTCTCCTTGTCAAAAGACTCAGGGTGGTTCTAAGAGTCTCCTTACCAAAAGACTCAGTGCAAGATAGTGAATTTCCTACCAAGGGGGTAGAAGAGTGGAGAATTCTAGTGAGGTTAACTGTGCACTCAGTCTTGTATGCCGTGCGATACGCCCATAATGCGTCATCGAGTTTGACGGACCAATCTTTCCTATTAAAAGAAACGATTTTCTCCAAAATGCGTTTAATTTTGCTATTTACTACCTCTACTTGGCCGCTCGTTTGGGGGTGATAGGCGGTGGCGAGCTTATGCGTGATGCCATACTTAGATAATTTTTTTGAAAACTGGGTGTTGCAGAAGTGCGTACCCCTATCACTTACTATTGCACGGGGCGTTCCAAAGCGAGAAAATAATTTTTTTAGAAACCAGATGATGACTCGCGCGTCGTTGGTGGGCAGAGCTTGTGCTTCCGCCCACCTAGAGACATAGTCGACCGACACTAAAATATAGTGATTATTAAAAGAAGAAGGTAGGGTGCCTATAAAATCAATGCCCCATAAATCAAAGATTTCACATTAGAGAAAAATGTTTTGGGGCATCTCGTCACGACGAGAGATTTTAGCCGACCGCTGGCAGCTATCGTATTTACTCACAAAAGTATGAGCATCCTTAAAGAGAGTAGGCCAATAAAAGCCCGCCCCTAACGCTTTCCGCACGATTCGGTTGGCTTGATAGTGCCCTCTAGCTGGCCCCTCATGGCAGTGTCGCAATATTTGCGCACCCTCCTCGCTTGAAACACATCTTCGTATCACTTGGTCCGCGCAGACGCGGAAGAGAAAGGGGTCCTCCCAAAAGTAGTCTTTCAAGTCAGAAAAGATTTTCTTCTTTTGCTGAGTCAAAAAATCTTATCTACCGAGATATCGCTCGCGTCGCACATTATCTCGAACGGAAGGGACCAATCTGGCGCCACCAGAATTGGAGAATTGATAAGTTGCTGTTTTAAAAAATTAAATGCCTCTACGCAGGCAGTATCAAAAATAAATGGGGAATCCTTTTCTAGGAGGTGGGTAAGCGGTTTCGTTATTTTAGAAAAATCTTGTATAAACCGCCTGTAAAAACCCGCATGGCCGAGAAAATTTCGAATAGATTTTACGTTCGAAGGTATGGGAAGTTGTTCAATCATGGCAACTTTGGCCCTATTGACCTCCATCCCCTTGGAAGAAATCTTATGGCCGAGGACTAAACCCTCTCAGACCATAAAGTTGCATTTCTCCCAGTTTAAAACTAAGTTGTCTCTTCACACCGCTGGAGAACTCTATCTAAATTTTTCAGACAGTTTTGAAAAGAGTTTCCAAAGACCGAGAAGTCATCCATAAAGACTTCCATTATATCTTCTACAAGCTCGTCGAATATTGCCAGCATACATCCTTGGAATGTAGTTGGCGCATTGCAGAGGCCAAACGACATCCTTCGATATGCGAAGGTACCGAACGGGCAAGTAAAAGTTGTTTTTTCTTGGTCCGCAGGGGAAATAGGGATTTGGAAAAATCCCGAGAGACCATCAAGAACGCAATAAAAAGGATGACCTGAGAGACGCTCTAAGATTTGATCAATAAACGGTAACGGGAAGTGGTCTTTTCTGGTGGCATCATTTAATTTTCGGTAATCGATGCACACCCTCCAACCCGTAACAGTACGAGTTGGAATTAATTTGTTATTCGTGTTTGCCACGACCGTTATACCGCTTTTTTTGGGACGACTTGTACGGGAATTACCCACGTACTGTCGGATATAGGATAGATAATCCCCGTGTCAAGGAGTTTTATAATTTCAGTTTTAACGACATCCCGCATATTCGGGTTCAAGAGTCGTTGAGGCTGAATAGTTCTGTGGGGGTTATCTTCAAGAAAAATTTTATGGGTACAGAAGGAGGGGTTTATTCCCCTGATATCTGAAATCTGCCAATTCGGATGTTTCCGAATCACATAACGTAGCAGAGATGATAACAGGAAGTTTTAAATCTTTTTCAAGAAAAAAATATTTTAGATTATCAGGGAGATATTTTAAATCAAGGAGTGGTGGTTCTTCGTCGGATGTTTTAACTTTTAAGGCTTCTGAATCAAGGGATTCGAAGGGCGAATCTTCGGCATGTCATCGAGACAAGATAGATTCACCAATATCGAATTATCCAGTGCTAGAGAGAGAAATTCAGTAAGCGAAGAACATTCCTCTTCAAACGCGGGTTCCAAGTTATAACTGGATTCATCGTTCGACAGGAGATCTGCATCGAGGGGGTTAACAAGTAAAGTAACTTCGTCATCTCCGATCCGAAGGAGTAGGCGACTGTTACTGACATCGATTAACATGCGGGACGTTGCGAGGAACGGGCGAACGAGAATGATAGGCACCTCAGCATCCTCCTCTATGTACAGGATGACAAAGTCTACAGGGAATATAAACTTGTCGACCTTGACCAGAACATCCTCCACTATCCCTATCGGGTACTTTGCCGAGCGATCCGCGAGTTGGATGCTCATCTTAGTCGGGCTTGGGATGCCCAAATCAAGTTTTTTGAAAAGGGAGAAAGGCATCAAGTTGATGCTAGCTCCCAAGTCCGATAGTGCGTACTTTATTAACATATTGCCGAAGAGGCATGATGCATGTTCGGCAAGTGCACCGGTTGCTGTCAAGTAATAAAATTGGGAATAGCTTCCCCGACTATCGTCTCTCCAGAAATGCAGGTTCTGGTGAACGAAACATGTGGTAAATCGATCGTTATACGAGCGAATAATGGAAAAACAAGGGCATTGATTTTGGGTTTCCTAAGCTAGTGCAGAAAAGAGAGATGCGGGTCAAAACTCCACTTCGCAAGGCGAGATGCATGCAACGGCCGCGATGCCGTGCTTCGGGAGGCGCGTGAACGGAAAATAACTTTGACTGGTGAGGGTCGCACACACCTCTTCTCCAAGCATCACCACTAGCAATTGCTAGGGCTTCACACACAACAAATCTCAGAAAATCACAATAAAGAAAGTGCTATTCTCGCACCACCGCATCATTGCACATGAACATCACACAAGATTTATAACATAAAGCTAAATGATAGTTCATTACAACAACACAAGGAAAACACAAGCATAAAGTTTAGAGAGGACCAATAGGAAGAAATCACCGCGTCTTGGGTTCTCGGCCGGAATGAGAGGTTGTCGGGCTCTCTCCGGGCTCGGCCCTCAGATGGCATGCTGATTCGATGGAGGCTGTCACCGCTCCAACGACCTACAGCTCTTCTATGGCTTCCCACGTCGAGGAATGCTTGAACACTTGGTGGAGGATGCTTGCTAACACTCTCGAATGGAAGGATGGTGGTGGAAAACACCGGAAAATGGCCTTTTTGGGGGTGGAGGTGAAGGGGAAGCCTTCAGACCTCAGGAACGGCAGGGAGGGCCTAATTTCCCGCTCCCCTAATCGTTCTTCGATCTCTTCTTTTAACTACAGCGAACCCTACTTTTTTTACTAAACAGGCAGAAAAAGGGTCACGCACAGTCGAACGCACGACCGTGCACAGACCGTGCATTATTAAATGATAAAATTTGGCTTGGGGAAGACGCTGCGCCGCCCGTGCGTTTTACTCACGCACGGGCAAATCCGCCTGTGCGTCAAAACACACGGGTAAATTCAGAAACGACTAAAACAAGGAGACACAGGAGACCGTGCATTTTACTCACGCACGGGCGATTCTGCCCGTGCGTCAAAATGCACGAGTAAATTCAGATCAATTGTTTTCTGCCAAGATCAGAGCGCACGACCGCAACGGCCCATGCGTCAAGGAAAATGCACGACCGTGCGTTTCACACATTCATGAATTCTGGGAGAAAACTGGATACAAGATAATCCGGCCACCTGCATACAAGATAAAATAGCTGGGAATACACCTCCAGCACCAGATAAACATAGAGAAATGGAAGGGGAGCACCATGTGCTTACCCCCAATAACAAGGAGCGCAAATGCACACCGAAACGGGCCTAAGAGTGCACCTAGCAAGGAATAAACAATATGAATGAAAAAATGCCTAAAGTGTAGTGCATAGACTAGATAATCGGCCCAGATGAGTCCATAAATGTCTATATAAATGGGACTCATCACACCCCCAGACTTACCCGTTTGCACATCTCGGGCAAACACTCAATCCTATGGTAGAAAAATGATCGTTAAAGAAGAAACTGCGCAGGCAAAACACGATGGGATGTAAAGAAATAACGATCGTAAAAATAAAGTGGAAAAGATTTTAAAACAAAGACTATATTTTAAGAACTTCTACAAGTGTAAAATACAAAATACTACTACTCTGAGGTGAATTATTGGTGAATCGAACTGTCGCGCCCTAGGGAAAATAGCGTGAACTGCTGAGGTGAGCGTTGTTCAAATTGGATCTCAAGAAAGAGCTCTCCAAGAAATCCATCAAGGTTGATGGTCATACGCTTGCCCTTTCATACCTTCTCCACTGCATGAGACGATCTTATCAAGAATTAGTAGGGCTTTTAGGCTAGACTTGGGCTTGGGTTGAGGTACGGTAATGAAGTAGAAGAATGTAGGCTAAACGCACTCAACCTCCAGTAAATAAACAAATTTCAACCTTAACATCTTCACCTTGAAGCACACTCCCCCAGACTTCATTTAAGCACTATAGTGTGCGCGAGACTACCATACTTATGGTTCGATTCTATTTAGAGTTCTTTTACTCTCTTTTTTTTTTAGATCCATAATAATATAGTTAGGATCAATCCGATTTTTTTTTTCATTTTTCTGCGCGCACACACCACATTACACATCCAATTTTTTTTTGTTTCTCCGTATCGCACAATCATCATCAATATGTATAAGTTTCAAAGCTTGAATCTAGTGCGTTTTAGGTTAGGATATGTGGCCTTGGTGAAAGTGTAGTGGAGTTTAACAAATAGGAGAGGTAAGGCTCAACGAGGCTAGCAAATGAAGACGTTAGGTTGGGAAATCAAAGCTAAATCGAACCAAATGATGGCCTACGTCATGCTCCCAACAAGATCATTCAACGCACTCGTTTTGAAAATAGCTTGGGGCAAGTTCTTATCCACCGAGCGAGGTCTCCTCTCCTTCCAACTCAAACAACACAAGGCTAACAGCTCTTCTACACTCGACCTAGGGCTACCGCTAGATTCACCAAATTCACCGTTTGAGTAGAGTATTAAGTAATTACACAAATGAAGTAAATAAAACTATAACTTTGTAATTAAATCTATTCTACGAGAATTTTTAAGCCACGTTAGCGCTCTACTAGTAGCACCGCACGGGTCACAACTTGTTCTGCCACACAATCCTAAATCAACAAACAAGCTTCTAAACATACAAATTAAGCACTTACGCGATAAATGCACACGAATAACAATAAAACGCATGTGGTGCGTGGTATGTGATGAGTCCCATTTATATATGTATTTATGGACTCATCTGGGCCGATTATCTAGTCTTTGCACAACACTTTATGCACGTTTTCATTCATATTCACTATTCCCTGCTAGGTGCACTGTTAGGCCCGTTTCGGTGTACAATTGCGCTCCTTGTTATTGGGGGTATGCACATGGTGCTCCCCTTCCATTTCTCTATGTTTGTCTGGTGCTGGAGGTGTATTCCCAGCTTGTTTATCTTGTGTGCAGGTGGCCGGATTGACTTGTATCCAGTTTTCTCCCAGATTTCATAACTGTGTGAAACGCACGGTCGTGCGTTTTCCTTGACGCACGGTCTGCTGTGGTCGTGCGATCTCATCTGGGTAGAAAACTCGCGATCCGAGTTTACTCGTGCGTTTTGACGCACGGTCGGAATCGTCCGTGCGTGAGTAAAACGCACGGTCTCCTGTTTCTTCTGTTTTAAGACGTATCTGAATTTGTCCGTGCGTTTTGACGCACGGACGGATTTGCCCGTGCGTGAGTAAATCGCACGGGAGGCGTAGCTTCGTCTCCACGCCAATTTTATCATTAATTAACGCACGGTCTGCGCACGGTCGTGCGTTCGACCGTGCATGACCATTTTTCTGCCTGTTTAGTATTTAAACAGGAATTATTGCTGCCATTGGAGTGACGGGAGAGAGCTTGATACCCCTCGCGGGAAAGACTAGGAATCCTGCCATTTTCACCCTTTCCACTGGAGCAGGCAAGAGGATACCATCTCCGGCGATCTCCTTCATCATCCTTCCATCTGAAAGCGTTTGCAAGCTTCCGCCGCCGCTAGCTCAAGCATTCCTCGCCGAGGAGACCATCGAAGCGCTGAAGATCGTTGGAGTGGTGACAGCCTCCTTCGAGTTAGCACGCCATCTGAGGGCCGAGCCTGGAGAGAGCCTGACAACCTCTTATTTCGGCCGTGAACCCAAGACGCGGTGACATCTTCTTTGTGGTCCTTTCTTACCCTTAATGCTTGTACTCGTTTATGTGTTGTATGAATGCTTGTTAAGATTAATCTTAAGGATTATTTTTTGTGTTCATATCCAATGTTGATGCGGTGGAAAGAATAACCCTTGTTTGTTGTTGTGATAGCCTAGGTTGCTTGTGTGTGAAGCCACTTAGCGATTGCTAGTGGTGATGTTTGCGAAGAGGTGAGTACGACCCTCACGAACCCCGCACTGTGGCCACTCCACCGGCTTACCAAAGTGCGGCATCGCGGCCGCTGCACTCAGCCACACGTTACGAAGCGGTGCTTTTCGACCCGCATTTCTTTTCATTCTGCAATAGCTTAGGAACCCAAATCACAACCTCCCTTTGTTTCTTATTAATCCTTTTAACTGATTTCCTGGTTTGAGCAAATCATACTACCCAACTTGTGGTCCTTTGAGAACGATATTCGAGGAGTTCCTCCCGATTTTATTACTTAAGCGATCGGTGCACTGCCATCGTATTGCATTTCGTGCTTGCTAATTAGCAGTACCGAAATAGCGCATCAAGTTTTTGGCGCCGTTGCCGGGGACTACAAGCGTTTATGATTTGTTCTTCTTGGAAATTCGTTTTGAGGACTTTTTGTTTTTTTTTTATTATTTTTTTTGTTGTGTTGAAGAAGGTGTATACATAGAAGGGTTCCTGGTGAGTGCGCAGCATTTGACCCTGAAATAGAGCGTACCCTGCAGGCGCGTCTCCGTGTTGCTGCCACCATGGATGTTAATGGAAATCCGGCTGAACCTGGAGTGGGAAATGTACCGGTCGTGGGTCAGGTAGCTGACGAGAATGAAGTGGTCAGGCCGAGACCTAGGACCATGAGAGATTACACCACTCCTACAGCTGGGAGTGTGTATCCAGGATTTGGGCCTAACATCATGAACAACCAGTTCGAAATCAAGCCCGCCATCCTGAACATCATCTGTAACAACACGCAGTTCTCTGGGATGTCCAGTGAAGACCCACATCTTCACATGGCAGAGTTCACCGACATTTGCGGTACCTTCCGGTATGCTGGAATCACTGACGAAATAGTCAAGTTGAGACGGTTTCCATTCTCATTGCGTGACAAAGCCAAGGTATGGCTCCATTCTATCCCTCCAGGAACTGTTGCTACTTGGGATGTGCTAGCATCCAAATTCCTCGCCAAATTCCACCCGGTGGACAAGATTGTGAGTCTTCGGCGTGAGATCGCCACCTTCCGGCAAGCTGAGCAGGAAACCCTCGCAGAAGCTTGGGAGCGTCTTAGTGACCTCCTGCGCAAATGCCCAAATCACGAGCTCCGGCCGTGGAACATCGTGGAGACCTTCTACTTCGCCATCGTGCCCAACCATCGGGCGATGATTGACGTTGCTACAGGAGGAACCCTGATGAACCACACGCCCGAGGAAGCTCTCAGAATTCTGCAAGACACCACGTCCCACAGCATATTCTGGACTGTGGGGAGAAATGCGCCTAAAAGCGCTCGGGGACTATTCGTGGTGGATTCACTACCTCCCGCTGCTGCGCCCGTGTCTAACATTACATGTGAAGGATGTGGAGGCGGTGGTCACCACTCATACGAGTGTCCAGGTAGCGAGCCATCAGGTGGGTTCTCCCAGCTTTGTTTACATGAATCTGTAAATTTCGTTAGAAATCAAGCTAGGGGGGCAACCTACGGAAATGCTTATAACCCGGGTGTGAGAAATCACCCCAATTTTTCATGGAACCAAAATGTTGCAGGCTAACGATGGCAACCGGGCCATCTTCAATACGATGCTCAAGCGTCCGGAAGTCAACCAAGGCCGCCTTAGCGGGGTTATAATCAAGGTGCCCCAGTCCCTAAGAAAAGTAATCTGGAAGAGTTGATGGAAAAGTTTATGGATGTCGCCAACACTAATATGGTGAACCAAACCGCGTCCATGCGTAACTTGGAGATGCAAATGGGACAACTGGCTCAAGTGCTAACCGAGCGTGCGCAAGGGACCCTTCCCAGTAATACTGAAAAAATCCAATTAACCAGGGGAAGAGTCTCTCCGACGCGGGAGTTGGTGAACTAAGTGAGTTGGTAGTCTCATGTTCCATTAACAATATCGAAACGGCAGCCCTATGTGATTCCGGTTCATCTCGCAACGTCCTCGCTTTGCAGGATGTTGCTAAACTGCAACTTAAAATGGACACAGATGAACGGAAGTCACTAGTGCTTGCTAATGGGACTGTAGTTAAGGCTGAGGGAGAAGTCAGGAATGTGGAAGTTACAATCGAGGGGACGGTAGTTGTTGCTGACTTCCAAGTCTTGGGACCAAGTCTGAATCAATACATTCCCATCTTGGGAGTACCGTTCTTAAAAGAGAGCGGTGCCACCTTAGACTTTTCTAAGGGGTGTGTTGTCTTACCCTGTAAGGTGACACCCTCCACTTGCCCCGAGATTGTATCTGAAGCAGTAATTCACTCTCCCCTTATTTTTACTAAGGAACCATCTAGTGATGCAGAAGCCGAGAAAAGAACAGAATCGCTAGAAGGAGCAAAGAAAGAAGAGAAGTTGGAAGTTGTGACGGAAGAGGGGAAGAAGGCAAAGGACAGCACTGAGACCAGAATGTGGAATGACGAGGGAGAAGGCGGAACAAAGCGCCTTATGAAAATTTGTCCAAGTCAAAATAACAAATGTAAAAGTTTTAAGCAGGTCCATTGGGCTGATCCGGTTGCCACGGCGGCAACGGAAGTGAAGCCACCCACCACCAAGGCGGGATATTCTGCCAGTTATCAACGTTGGTGCTCTCCAACTGTGGAGAAGCTGAGGCAAGAAAAACTACTGCGTGAAGCACGCTCTTTTGCCCTCCGGCGCGAGAAGGAAGAGGTTAGGGGCAAGGGGGAGACATCCTCCTTGGGTCCTAAAGCCTTCACCTCTCCCCCATCTCGCGAAGCTGGGGAGAACCACCACAAATCAGCATACAGCTGATGCGTGATGGGGTCTCGGGGTTGTGATTATACTGCTTCTTCGGTCTGATTTTGTGCTCTATTTTGTCTCTTTGCTGTGTTGGTCTTTCTTATTTTAGTTTGGAACAATCTCTTTAACTGCTACTATCGAACTTTAATACATGTATTTGGTCCACCTTGAAGGACGTTAAACAAAAGGGCTTCTTGGGAGACAACCCATGGGAACCACCTGGTTCTGTCAGCTTTTTAATTCCTTTTATGCACTACTATTTCTGTTTTGCTAACATTGTAGGCGGATGCTCTCTTGTGGAGGATGAGGAAAGTATGAAAAATATTAATGTTGGAACTACCTCACTTCTGGCATGCTCTTTTATGAGCATAGGTCAACTCTACCCCTCTCTTACTTATTTTTGAATTGGTTATTTTAGTTAGTTTTGATCAAGTCCGGGGGAGAGAGCGAGCTATGCACGTGCACACACTTTTCATGACATGTTAGAATGTGCTGAGTTAGGATTTGTATTTTGTTGCACACATTGCATACACTTGCACCTAGTTCACGCGCACTTGAACACGCATGCTTATTGGGTATCGCTGCGAGGTTCCCCGCTCATAAGAATTGGATTATTAGCGTTTGAGTGAGGAGTAGAGAAAAATGTTGACTCGAGTAGTGCTCTAGTCAAGTGCTCCCGTCACGCCTAGAAATTCAATTAGAGTAGAATTAAATTCAGAGTTATAATTTAATTATTTCTATTATAGTAGCTGCAATTTACTTTACTTTAGTGGTGAATCCGGTGAATCCAACGGTAGCATAAGGTCGAGTGTAGCTAGACTAGTAGTAGCTTATTACTAAGGTCGGAAGTAAGGACAACCTTTCTCGGTGGTTAGAACTTGTACTAGGCGACTCTCGAAACGATTGCGTTGAATTACTCGTCATAAAATGTGATATAGGCCATTTCTTGATCCGGTTGTGCTTTTGAAATCCTTACCTACATAATCACCGTTGCAAGCCCACTTGAGCCTTCCCTTCCTCCTTGTTTAGCTCCACTATAATTTAACTAAAGCCATACGGCCGAACCTATTTTCACACCAACCTTTGAGCTGATAGAAATTTTTTTTTCGATCGCATTTGGTGTCATCTTTGTTGTGTATGGCAATTTTGAATTAGCTAAAGGAGCCGTTTTATTGTACTTTCAAATGTCATTTTGTCAATGAGAGAAAAGAAAAGAAAACAGAAGAAAAAAAAGTGGTGCAAAAATAATATTCTCTCGGCAAATTCAATTTATATTTGGCTTAGCAAGCACCTAGTGTTCAGTTGAAGTCTGGGGGTGTTGTGTAATTCTTGAAAATTTTGTTTTGGTGATTGTAATTCTCTTGAGTGCTCAGGTTGTGTTGAATGTGATTCCCATCGTCCTTTTACTTACCTAGCCTATACTAAACTTAAGCCCAATTCTAACCCATAAGTCCTATTGATTTGAGATACGAGTTGTCTCATGCAGTAGAGAGAGTGCGAACGTGCTAGCCTATGGACACCGACTTTGATGGATTTCTTAGGAGTTTGTCCCGAGCTTCGATTTGAGTAATGCTCTGCTCATTAGTCACGCTATTTTCCCTTTTGCACGACCGAAAGATTCACCAGGACTCACCATCCAAGTAAAGTAAATTTCAAATTACTGTTCTAGAAATAGTTAGATATAATCTTGAGTTTAATTCTGTTCTAATGTATTTCTATGCACGTGCGCATGCGACTTCGCATTGGTCTCTACCGCTCACACTCACTTTAACATCCAATTGTTCCGATAGGAGGGCTGAGTAGTTTGCCCAAGACGTGCAAATGGTTAAGTTTGGGGGTATGATGAGTCCCATTTATATATATATATATATTTATGGACTCATTAGGGCCGATTATCTAGTCTTTGCACCATACTTTATGCACATTTTCATTCATATTCACTATTCCCTGCTAGGTGCAATATTAGGCTCGTTTCGGTGTGCAATTGCGCTCCTTGTTATTGGGGGTAAGCACATGGTGCTCCCCTTCCATTTCTCTATGTTTGTCTGGTGCTGGAGGTGTATTCCCAGCTTGTTTATCTTGTGTGCAGGTGGCCGGATTGACTTGTATCCAGTTTTCTCCCAGATTTCAAAACTGTGTGAAACGCACGGTCGTGCGTTTTCCTTGACGCACGGTCTGCTGTGGTCGTGCGATCTCATCTGGGCAGAAAACTGGCGATCCGAGTTTACTCGTGCGTTTTGACGCACGGTTGGAATCGTGCATGCGTGAGTAAAACACACGGTCTCCTGTTTCTTCTGTTTTAAGACGTATCTGAATTTGTCCGTGCGTTTTGACGCACAGACGGATTTGCCCGTGCATGAGTAAATCGCACGGGTGGCGTAGCTTCGTCTCCATGCCAATTTTATCATTAATTAACGCACGGTCTGCGCACGGTCGTGCGTTCGACCGTGCGTGACCATTTTTCTGCCTGTTTAGTATTTAAACAGGAATTGTTGCTGCCATTGGAGTGACGGGAGAGAGCTCGATCCCCCTCGCGGGAAAGACTGGGAATCCCGCCATTTTCACCCTTTCCACTGGACCAGGCAAGAGGAGACCATCTCCGGCGATCTCCTTCATCATCCTTCCATCCGAGAGCGTTTGCAAGCTTCCGCCGCCGCTAGCTCAAGCATTCCTCGCCGAGGAGACCATAGAAGAGCTGAAGATCGTTGGAGCAGTGACAGCCTCCTTCGAGTTAGCACGCCATCTGAGGTCCGAGCCCGGAGAGAGCCTGACAACCTCTTATTCCGGTCGTGAACCCAAGATGCGGTGACATCTTCTTTGTGGTCCTCTCTAACCCTTAATGCTTGTACTCATTTATGTGTTGTATGAATGCTTGTTAAGATTAATCTTAAGGATTATTGCTTGTGTTCATATCCAATGTTGATGCGATGGCAAGAATAGCCCTTGTTTGTTGTTGTGATAGCCTAGGTTGCTTGTGTGTGAATCCACTTAGCGATTGCTAGTGGTGATGTTTGCGAAGAGGTGACTACGACCCTCACGAACCCCGCACTGTGGCCACTCCACCCGCTTACCGAAGCACGGCATCGCGGCCGCTGCACTCACCCACGCGTTGCGAAGAGGTGCTTTTCGACCCGCATTTCTTTTCATTCTGCAATTGCTTAGGAACCCCAATCACAACCTCCCTTTGTTTCTTATTAATCCTTTTAACTGATTTCCTGGTTTGAGCAAATCGTACTACCCAACTTGCGGTCCTTTGAGAACGATATTCGGGGAGTTCCTCCCTATTTGATTACTTGAGCGACCGGTGCACTGCCGTCGTATCGCATTTCGTGCTTGCTAATTAGCAGTACCGAAATAGCGCATCAGTATGCAATGCGACAATACATTTGAAAATTCCTAACTCAGCACATTCTAACATGCTATGCAAAGTGTGTGCACGTGCATAGCTCGCTCTCTCCCCCAGGCTTGATCAAAACCACCTAAAATAGAAAATTTTAAACGTAAGGAGAATAGGGGTAGAGTGGACCTATGCTCATAAATTAGCACGCCAGAAGTGCGGAAATTCCACTTTTGTTTTAATAAAATATCTCCTCCATTATCCACCACGCGAGAGCTTCAACCTGCGATGTTAGCAAGAAGGAAATACAGAACATAATAAACAGAAATCAGAACGAAAGCACGGAACCGAATGGTTCCCCCATGGATTGTCTCCCACGAAGCCCTTTTGTTTAATGTCCATAAAGGTGAACCAAATACCTGTATTAAAGCAGTTTATAAAGTCTAGAAATAACCAAAAGTCAATAAATGCTAATTATTATTACAAGCTCAAAACAAATCAGCTATAAGCTGATTTGAAGTAGTAACAGTAGATGAAAGAAAAAGGTCAGGGGACCTGGTAGTAGGGGTGGAAATTAAGTAGGATGCTCAGCCTCCAACCCCAAATCTCCTCCTTTTTCGCTCTCTTCTTCTCCTCCAGTATTATGTCTTCAAAGAAGAACCGCTTGCCCCCTTGTAACCAATCCTCAAGGGGAAGCACCAACGATGTTGAGGAAATAAGATGTTCCTTCACTGTACCTTCCCCATCCCACCAGGCTTTCGGCTCCTCCATACATAAGGTCTGATCAACCGGAGGGGGGGCATCCTGCATCCTTGTACATAAAGAAAGGGGGTCAAGAAATAAATTGGAAGAAAAACTAAAAGAAATCTCATCTGAGGGGATAATCCCGGCTTCATCCCCCATAGGGTGCGGCAAAGACAAACTGATGATATCATCGAAGATTTCACTAGACTCAACAGCGCACGCAATGGCCTCCTCTATCACTTGGACTTCCTCGCACTGAAATGAAATGTTTGCTTCAGCACAATCGAGACTGTCCTACTTCATGAGAGTGGGCACGACACCGCGCAGGTCTGCAACATCCTGCAAATTGACCTCAATGATAACATCAAAAATAGATGTAGTTTCGTTTGTAGTGGGAGAAGACGTGCTTCTTAAGAGTTCGGGCTCACTCTCCACACAAGGGCACAAATCCACGCAAAGTGGTACATGAACCGAAGAGGTATGTTGCGTCGCATTAGAAACAGGGTTATGAGGGACACTGATGCACGTGTCGATTCCAGAGCCTTCAAAAAGTGAAGGTGGAAGTGACACGTAACCAGAGGAAGGAGCTGTGTTCGCCGAATTTGAGGATGGGACGATCCGGATATCCGGCTCATCGTCATCCGCCAATTGGTGAAGATAATCTGCACAGTCCTTCAAGGCGTGCTCTCTACTTTTTGCAAAATAAACACTGCTTTACCGGCTTTGCCAGCACCCAAGGTGCGGTAGCCGCGTAATATTGCGACAACGGAGGCGCAGTAGAGGAGCCAAAATATTTATGAGACCCGTACGGTTTTTGAACAACACCATACTCTTTGGGACACCTATCACTAGCGTGGGATGTGTCCCCACACCAACGACATCGGATATTCAAATGTGCCCACATGATACAGAAGAAGAAAATAGCATGAAAAAGAGTAAATTAAAAAGGAATAAAAGACTCAATCGCAAATAATTGATTCACAACCAAAATCTCATCACGCCTGCATTCCCCGGCAACGGCGCCAAAAACTTGATGCGTGTTCGGCAAGTGCAGCGGTCGCTGTCAAGTAATAAAATTGGGAATAGCTTCCCCGAATATCGTCTCTCAAGGAATGCAGTTTCTGGTGAACGAAACGTGTGGTGAATCGATCGTTATACGAGCGAATAAAGGAAAAAAAGGGCATTGATTTTGGGTTTCCTAAGCTAGTGCAGAAAAGAGAGATGCGGGTCAAAACTCTGCTTCGCAAGGCGAGATGGATGCAACGGCCGCGATGCCATTCTTCGGGAGGAGCATGGACGGAAAATAACTATGACGGGTTAGGGTCGCACACACCTCTTCTCCAAGCATCACCACTAGCAATTGCTAGGGCTTCACACACAACAAATCTCAGAAAATCACAACAAAGAAAGAGCTATTCTCGCACCACCGCATCATTGCACATGAACATCACACAAGATTTATAACATAAAGCTAAATGATAGTTCATTACAACAACCCAAAGAAAACACAAGCATAAAGTTTAGAGAGGACCAATAGGAAGAAATCACCGCGTCTTGGGTTCTCGGCTGGAATGAGAGGTTGTCGGGCTCTCTCCGGGCTCGGCCCTCAGATGGCGTGCTGATTCGATGGAGGCTATCACCGCTCCAACGACCTACATCTCTTCTATGGATTCACACGACGAGGAATGCTTGAACACTTGGTGGAGGATGCTTGCTAACACTCTCGAATGGAAGGATGGTGGTGGAAAACCCCGGAAAATGGCCTCTTTGGTGGTGGAGGTGATGGGGAAGCCTTCAGACCTCAGGAACGGCGGGGAGGGCCTAATTTCCCGCTCCTCGAATTGTTCTCCGATCTCTTCTTTTGACTGCAGCGAACCATGCTTTTTATACTAAACATGCAGAAAAATGGTCCCGCACTGTCGAATGCACGACCATGCGCATACAGTGCGTTATTAAATGATAACATTTGGCTTGGGGAAGACGTTGCGCCGCCCGTGCATTTTACTCACGCACGGGCAAATTCGCCCATGCGTCAAAACGCACGGGTAAATTCAAAAACGACTAAAACAAGGAGATACAGGAGACCGTGCGTTTTACTCACGCATGGGCGATTCCGCCCGTGCGTCAAAACGCACGAGTAAATTCAGATCGATCGTTTTCTGCCCAGATCAGAGCGCACAACCGCAACAGCCCGTGCGTCAAGGAAAACGCATGACCGTGCATTTCACACAGTCATGAATTCTGGGAGAAAACTGGATACAAGATAATCCGGCCACCTGCATACAAGATAAAATAGCTGGGAATACACTCCAACACCAGATAAACATAGAGAAATGGAAGGGGAGCACCATGTGCTTACCCCCAATAACAAGGAGCGCAAATACACACCGAAACGGGCCTAAGAGTGCACCTAGCAAGGAATAACCAATATGAATGAAAACATGCCTAAAGTGTAGTGCATAGACTAGATAATCAGCCCAGATGAGTCCATAAATGTGTATATAAATGGGACTCATCAAGGCACGGGATGGAGAATCGTCCCGGGTCATTCAATTTTGGCGGCAATTTGTTAAGGAGGACAGCAGAGCATTTTGCGTTAAGGGAAACACGTGAAACATCTTCGAGCCGCTTTTTATTAGAAAGCAACTCTTTAAGATATTTCGCGTATTTCGGCATTTGGGAGAGTGCCTCGCAGAAAGGAATGGTTATGTGGATTTGTTTTAAAATTTGTAGAAATTTTTTATAATGCTCGTCCTTCCTCTCTTTGTTTATTTTCGAGGGATAAGGAAGAGACAGGCTAAAAACGTTTGGCACAATCGGAATACTCGTTGTATTATCTATCGAGAGAGGGGGTGGAGGGGTCGGTGTCGAAATATGTACCTTGGGCTCAACCCGTTTTGGGGAGGTTGCCTCCTTGCCGCTGCGAAGGTTTATGGCGTTGGCATTTTCTCGGGGGTTTGGCTCCGTATTCCCTGGTAGAGCTCCATATGGTCGCGCGGAAACCATCTTTGCCAGCTGTCCCACCTGATTTTCCAAGTTTTTAATCGATCCGGTAATATTCCGGATATTTGACTCGGTGGACGCAACGTATTTAGCAAAAATATCTTCGAGTGAAGGATTTGGAGGTGGAGTCTGAAATCCGTTTGGAAATACTTGCGGAAATCCTTGCGAATTTACAATTTGGGTCCTCTGAGCATTATTAGGATTGCTCCAGGAAAAATTTGGGTGGTTCCTCCAACCCGGATTATAATTATTACTATACAGATTGTTATTAGGGTTGAAGGGGTGCCAAACTGGGTTGCCTAGGTAATCTACTGTTTCTTCGACAAAATTATTATTATTATTATCATTATTATTATTATTATTATTATTATTATTATTATTATTATTATTAAGCCAAGCGGGAGTGGAGGAGGAAGCAGTCATCTCCCCCACTTTCTTACATAACCTTTCGACTTGAGAGGCTAAGTGAGAAGTGACATCCACTTCATATATCCCAGTTGGTTTAGTAGGGAGTGATCTAGGCGCATTCCATTGTTTGGCGTTCATGGCCATTTCCTCGAACAGAGCTTGGGCGGCCTCCGGGGTTTTGTTGTTTAACATTCCCCCGACGGCCGCATCGATCATCTGTCGTGTTGTGAAATTTAAACCATTATAAAATGTCTGGATGTGCAGCCAGGATGGCAGCGCATGATGAGAACACCTATGCAAGAACTCTTTAAAATGCTCCCAAGTCTCATAAAGAGACTCAGAATCGTATTGAATGAAAGAGGCGATATTTGTGCGTAGTTTAGCAGTTTTAGATGGGGGAAAATATTTTGTTAAAAAATTTTCCGTCAATTGTGCCCACGTGGTTATGGATCCTCTGGGGAGAGAACTTAACCATGCCTTGGCTTTCGTCTGCAGTGAAAATGGAAATAAGCGTAAACGAATAGCGTCATCCGTAATGCCATTAATTTTGAAAGTATCGCAGATTTCCAAGAAATTCGAAAGATGTAAGTTTGGATCCTCATCTGGCAAACCGTCAAATTGTACTGACTGTTGTACCATTTGAATGACACTAGATTTTATTTCAAAATTATTATTAGCCACTGTTAGGCGTGTAATACTCGATCTGGTATCTTCCAAATTTGGCCTGGCATAATATGCCATGGTCCTTGGCGGGCCACATCTGGAATTTGATCGGCCATAGGTTCAGTGTAAGTATCCCCGACAAACTCTTCGGGAAATTCGAGTAAGTTTTGATCACGAAGTCGGAGGCGCGCGCTCGATTTCGGGGTCAAAAGGGATATTCGAATCGTCCGAGGAGTTTCCTCGGGTCATATACTAATAATAAAAGTTATTATATAGTTTTGGCTTTTTCTATTTTTTTTTCTATTTTTATGTATATATATATATTATATATATTTTAAATATATATGATAAAAGTAATAGTAATTCCTTTTTTCAAAATAACAACACTACTATCCACGGCAACGGCGCCAAAAACTTGATGATTTAATTCAGATTCTTCATCTTTTTAATTTGGTTTGCGCAACCTTTATATGACGAGATTAGAGTTAGGCGGGTGTTTTCAAAGAGTTTCACAAGTATTCCTACTTTGAGAAACTAACTGTTATCCTATCGAAAGATAAATGTAACAGTCTTTTTCTTCTTTCGAAATATTGACGATTACACCCCGACTACAACGCCGAATTCTATTGATTTTTAAAATAGCAAAGGAGAGTTTTGCAAGTTTAGGTTTTGAAAAGTGTTTGTTTAAATTTTAATCCAAATTAATCATATAATAAAGCCAAGTATACCTTATCGTGAGTAATATAGGATATTTTATTTTAGAAAATATCGAGGTCGTATATTTCCGCGGATCGTGTTGAATATACTACTTTGAGGAACGAACTATTATTTTATCGGAATAAGTTTTTAGTGTGGTTTTTTAAAAGCAAACAAAAGTAAGCGTATAACTAGAGTTCTAAATTGATAATAAAAAGCGTATAACTAGAGTTCTGAAATGATAATAAAAAGCGTATAACTAGAGTTCTGAATGATGACAATAATAGCGCCCGATGTCGAATTACCTTGAGACGAAAATAGTCTTTTTTAGAAGTAAAAGAGATGACTTTTCAAAACATTAAAACGGCTTGGCCGTGGAGGTTCCATAATTATGAACGCTCCTCTCTCGAGGGTACGCCCACCTGAGATTATGAATATTCGACCGAACTCTCATTCTATAATCGAATCTTCTTAATACTCGATTTATGTTGTGAACCCCGCTATTGGGTTTTTACGTCCAATTCGGGAGACTTACCTCATCTTCTCTCGAGGGTAGAGCACATTTCTATTTACCCGTGAGCGATCAGTTCGTACGCACGAGCATCTCAGCTAACTAGTGTACGGAGACGGAAATGAAAACCACACTTCGATTATGTGGCTCCACTCAATGTTATTCTCAGGTAAACCTCAAGCGTTAATTATTTTAGAAAGATATGTTTTAATTTTTAGAAAACTATTTTTGGGTCCCAATGCTCTTCGACATCGTGCGCTAAAGGAAATTAGCCACTCATCGGAATGGGGACAGCATAATTATGAAAATACATGTTTAATAATTTTAGCGGTTATAAGCACGAAATAAGGGAAATAAAAAAGACTTATATAAGAACAGTAACAGTATCCGTCCCAACCGTCTTAATCAAGCGCTAAAGAAACTTAGCTTCTAATCCAGGATGGGGGTGGTATAGAAATAAAAGACATATAAAAGTGCAGAAATAATATCCGTCCCAACCGTCTTAAGCAAGTGCTAAAGGAAATTAGCCTCTTATTCAAGATGGGGGGTGGTATAAACAGTTATATAAGGACTGAAATATAGCTAAGTTATAAAAAAGAAAAACACTATCTCATATACGCACGCACTCTACCTGTAATAAAATGACTGAATCAAGAGAAAGCGTTTAAACGAAAGCGATAAATAAAGCGTAAAAGAAATGATAAACTATTTTATAAAAGCTTTTAACCTAAATTATGAAAGCAGTAAACCTAAGTTATGAAAGCAATAAAGTTATACTCATACGCACACACACACTTGCATAAATTGAAAATGAAAATGATCCAAATGAGAAAAACAACATTTTATTTCTAAAATAAGCATTACAACTAGACTAGAAAAGCGAAAATTACAAACCAACTTAAACTGAATTGCATAAAGGAAAACTCACAATCACTCAAAAGAACTCAGAAAACACTAACAAGCACTCAAAATTTGGATCATTTTTCCTTCAGCCGAGCCCTCCTATTTATAAGCAAAATATTATTTTTACACGCCCTAGGGTCACGGGGGTGTCTTCTGGTCATGGGCGTGACCCTGGGGCGTGACATTTGCGCGTGTTTTAGGGGTCGCATACTACGTCTTCTGGAAGGTTCAGCCATCAAACATGGCTGCACACGGGCGTGACTTAAAGTGCCATGGGCGTGACAGTGGGCGACACATATCTGCTTTAACTAGGGCATGACGGCTGGCGCATAAGAGAGAGTTTGTCGAATGCTGAGACGCGTTCGTCGAATGCTGGATGGGGAGGGTTCGTCGAACGCTGGGCGCGGAGAGTTCGTCGAACGTAGAGCACCTTTTGTCGAACACAGCTTGATTTCGTCAAACGCAGCTCGGTCGCAGGGCAGAGCGTTCATCGAACGCAGCTCGAGTTTGTCGAACGAAGCTTGCCTTTCGTCGAACACAGTGCAGAGAGCATTCGTCGAACGCAGCTTGATTTTCGTCGAACGCAGCTTGCCTTTCGTCGAACGCAGATTGAGAAGTTGGCGTTTTAAAATTACACGCCCTTGGGTCACGGGCGTGACTTAGGGGCGTGACTTGACAAAAAATTGCCAAAATCTGTAAAAACAAAAATAAAGCTAAGTTAGTAACAAAAGATTAAAACAAGCAATTTATTTATTAATTTATATAAAAAAATTACAATATTAATTAAAACTATACTAAGAATACATATATTTTACTACTCATCAAAGCTCTTCCTTTAAGTTTGAATTTTCATTAGTTAGTTTATATATTTTTGTTTCTTTCCTATATATCTGATTTCTTAGGCCATAATTAACAAAATGTAGATTGTGTTTCTTAAATTCTACTAATTCTTCCATGACTGTTTCTATTTCTTTATTAAGATTAAGATAATTTTTCCAAAATTCCTTAATTTTTTTTAAAAATCCTCTGAAGAGAAATCAAATTCTTCAAATAGAGATACATGATCTTCTTCAGTTGAGTCTTCTAAAGCCATCATACATGCTTCTTCAGCAGAACCTTCTTCATCACTGTCATATGAAGAAGAACTTGACTCAGATTCTTAGTCAATACAGGTTTCAGTTATGAAACATTTACCCTTCTTCTTATCCTTCTTTCTGAAGGACTTCTTCTTGTGCTCCTTTTTGCTGCTTCTTTCCTTTTGTTCTTCAGGACATTTAGGGGAAATGTGCCTTAGTTTTTTGCATGCAAAGTAGATTATCTCCTGTTTTGGACTCTTGTCAAATTTGGGTTTACTTGAGCTCATTTCCTACTTTTTGGAGTCTTCAAATTTGACCTATCTTCTGAATCTTCTGGCCAAGAGATTGAACATATCTTGTTCAGAAGTTGAAGGCTCTCCTTCAGCAGCCTTCAGAGCAACAGTCCTTTCTTGAAGAGTTGAGACTTTATCCTTGGCTTCTGTCTCAGCTCTGCGCTTCAATCATAGCTCATAGGACTTGAGCTTGCCTAGTAGAGCATCTGTGGAGATTTCCCTATGGCATCTAGACTCTCTGATGGCCCAGTTCCTTGAGTCCCATGTGGTTGGGAAGCACATGAGGAGCTTGTCATTTATCTCAGTCAGTGAGATCTCCTTATCTAGTCCCTTGAGCTCATTAATAATGATGTTGAATCTCTAGTACATCTCAGCAACATTTTCTTCAGCCTTCTTTTGAAATTTCTCATATTGGGATATGAGAAGAAACTTTATGTCCTTTCTTTCTTCTGAGCTACACTCAACTAATCTGGTCAATGATTTCCAGATTTCTTTTGCTGAGTTGTAGTCAGCCACCTTCTGGAATATGCCATCTGACATAGTTGACACCAGAGTGTTCATGGACTTGGCATCACATGCCTTCAACTTCTTCTCAGCATCTGTCCATTCTGCTCTAGGGACAAGTTCTTGTGTGATGAGTAGTATTTATGTGTATTTTAATTATAGTATTTAGGTTAGTTTTAATATAATTTTATAAATATTATTTATATTTTAGTTTAAAATCACTTCTTTTATAATTTCTGTTCTAAATATAGTTTTACTTTTATTTTTGAAGAATTTTGGGAAAATTGGAGAAAATCACAAGTCACGCCCTCAATCACGCCCGTGACCAAGGGTGTGTAACCTAAAGATCTGCGTTTGACGAAATTGGAGTTGAGTTCGACGAAAGCTCTTAGCCCCTGCATTCGACGAAATTGGAGCTGAGTTCGATGAAAGCACTCTGCCCCTGCGTTTGACGAAATTGGAGCTGTGCTCGACGAAAGCTCTCTGCCCCTGCGTTCGACGAAATTGGAGCTGAGTTCGACGAACACGCTCTGCCCCTGAGTTCGACACGCTCTGCCCCTGAGTTCGACGAATGTACTCTGCCCGTGAGTTCGACGAACGAGCTCTGCCCCTGGGTTCGACAAAGCCTGAGCTGAGTTCGATGAACGCGCTCTGCCGCTGAGTTCAACGAACGCGCTCTGCCCCTGAGTTCAACGAACGCTCTCTGCCGCTGAGTTCGAAGAACGCTCCCTGCCGCGCCGAATTCAGCCCCACGCTGTATTAATTTAAGCATTCCAGGTACATGCCTGTGACCCGAAATGTCACGCCCGTGACTTTCCCACGTGCTCCCTGCACGCCGCCGAGCCACAAGCCAGCCCATGCTGCATTTAATGAAGCCATCCAAAGTCACGCCCGTGACCCAAGTTACACAGGCGTGTAATGTCCGAATGTCTCCCGCCGTCACGCAAAGTCCACGCCACTGTTGGATCCGATGTCAGTAATGCTTACACGCCCTAGGTCACGCCCGTGACCAAGGGCGTGTAACTTGAAATTTTTTTGCTATAAATTCAGAGGCTCTCCTTGAGTCTAGGGTTCAGAATTTTTGAGATGGGGAGGTGCTGCTAGAGCTGTTAGTGAGTTTTTCATGTTCATGTTCATGTTTTTCCTTAAGCTTTCATGTTCTCTTTTTCATGTAATGTACTAGTTTTTATTTCTTTCATGCACTAGTTAATTAAAGCTTGTAACCTTAATTTCTTAGCTTTGTAATCTCTTTTTAAGCTTGTAATAGTTTTGGTTTTCAATAAAATTAATTTTGCTCTCCTTCATGTTCTCTTTCTCTCCCTAGTATTTTCTCTTTTATGCAATGTTAATTTTTCTTTCCTCTCATGCAATGTTTAATCTTTTCATTTAGCTTGCGATTTGTCCTTTTTTAGTTAAGTAAAACAACCCTCAAAAATCGTTCGATAAGATAATGGTGATTTTTCTCAAAGTAGAAGTAATCAACGTGCCCCGTGGAATACGACCTTAGTATTTCTAAATATCCTATACTATAGACGATAAGGTACACTTGCCTTAATCGGATATAGTTTTGGAGAAAATCTTCAAACCTTCGTTTAATTTCAAAACAAGAAATTTCTATATCAAGTTTTTGGCGCCGTTGCCGGGGACTTTGCGTAGATATTTTGAAAAGAGGATAGCTATTAATTTTATCATGCGTCTTTTTATTTTATTTTGCTTTTTCTAAATTTCAAAAAAAATTTTTTTTTTAAGTTTTTCCTTTTCCTTTCTTTTCTTTCTAGTGTATGACCCGAGGTAGCGCTTCGAATATTCCTTTTGATCCAGAGATCGAGCGAACCCTTTTAGGCTCCGCCATTCTCGTGATAAGGATAATCAATTAGAATTCGAAGAGTTGATCGGGGACACTAACACAGCGAATATGGATCCTGATCTTAATCCTCCTAATCCTAACGCGCCAAATCCTAATGAGGCCGCGCAACGTACCATGTACTATTTTGCGCGGCCAAATTTGGAAGGCACATAATCAAGCATTGTTTGCCCCACGGTGGCGAACAATAATTTTGAGATCAAGTCCAGCATCATACAAATGGTGCAACAATCGGTACCTTCGATGGTCAACCGGACGAAGATCCAAATTCGCATATTTCTTACTTCCTTGAAATTTGCTATACTTTTAAAATCAATGGTGTCACCAATGATGCCATTCGATTGCGTCTTTTTCCTTTTTCTTTGTGGTCTAAGGCCAAGCAGTGGCTGGGCACCCTACCTAGGGGATCCATCACTACATGGGCCGAAATGGCGGAAAAATTTCTCAATAAATATTTCCCTTCTTCAAAGACCGCTAAATTGCGCGCGGATATTGCGTCATTTATGTAAATCGACTTGGAGACTCTCTATGATACATGGGAGCGCTTCAAGGAGCTTTTGCGTAGATGCCCTCACCACGCACTTCCCACTTGGCAACAAGTGCAAATTTTTTTATAATGGCTTAAATCTCTCAACGAGACAAATGATTGATGTGGCCGCCAGGGTGACATTAAATAACAAAACCATGAACGCCGCTCAAGAGCTTTTCGAAGAGATGTCCATGAATGCGTACCAATGGAACATGCCCCGAGCGCGGCCTAATAAGCCAGCCAGAATTTTTGAAATAGACGCAAAAACAAATTTGGCTTTACAATTTGAGCGCTTAACAAAGCAAGTGGCGGAGATGTCTGCTTCCTCCGCCACTCCTCCTTGGGCTAATAATGTTTTAATTGAAGAACAGGTCGATTATATGGGAAATCTGCCTCGGCCTTCTCATAACCCGAACTCCGCTCCGTATAACAACACATACAATGCGGGTTGTAGGAATCATCCGAATTTCTCGTGGAGCAACCAAGGAAAGGCTCAGCGTCCTATGAATCTAAATCAACCCCCGCCCCCCCCCCCCCCCCCAATCAACTTCTTAACTTAAATCCGCCTCTAAATTTGATTTCTCAAAATTTTAATCCTCCCGGTTTTCCACCGCAACAACACAAGCCCTCTTCGCTTGAAGAGGTCTTTGCAAAATATGTTGCTACAAATGAATCGAACATCCGAAACCTCACCGGGTCGATAAAAAATTTAGAGAATCAAGTGGGCCATCTCGCAAAGATGATTTCTGAGCATCAGCAAGGAGCACTACCGGGAAATACAGAGCAAAATCCAAAGGAGAGCGCGCACGCGATTACACTCCGAAGCGGGAAGGAGGTGGTTTCAAAAAAAGACGAACCCAAGGTAACTTCCTCTCCTCCTCCTACTACTCTTAATTTATCTTCGAATTTGCCCGCTACTTTAGCTCCGCGCGCTTCTACATCTAATATTCCGTATCCTTGCGCCGAAAAAATTTATAAAAAGTTTTTAGACGTTTTAAAGCAAATTCATATTAATGTTCCCTTCTGCGAGGCTATATCTCAAATGCCTAAATATGCGAAATATCTTAAGGAGATGCTCTTCAATAAGAAAAGATTATAAGATATTTTGCATATTTTTTTAAATGAAGAATGCTCCGCGGTTGTACTCAACAAATTTCCTCAAAAAGCAAATGACCCGGGACGGTTTTCCATCCCGTGTTTATTTGGCAATTCGTTAGTAAAACACGCCTTAGTGGATCTTGGAGCAAGCATCAATCTAATGCCATTTTCATTATTCAAGAAGCTAGGTCTAGGAAATCCTAGCACCACTCGAATGAGTATTCAATTAGCAGATCGTTCTTTAAAATATCCGGTAGGAATAGTGGAGGACGTGCTCGTCAAGGTTGACAAATTCATCTTCCCGGTGGATTTTGTCATTCTTGACATCGAAGAGGATGCCGAAGTACCCCTAATACTCGGCTGCCCCTTCCTTGCCACCTCCCGCGCTATTATAGACGTAAGTAACGGAAAGCTCCTCCTACGGGTTGGAGACAATGAAGTTACTTTTGGCATAAATTCCTCGATGTGGAATACATTAGAAAATGATGATTCGTGTTTTAACCTGGAAGAGTGTTGTGAGTTCGATTCATCCCCCGAGTTAGTCTCATCGTCAAGTAGTGATTCCGAGCTCGTTGAGCTCTTTTATCTTGAAGAAGAAGTCTCTCACCCCACACCACCCGAACCATTACTTCTAGAAAAATTAAAAATTAAAACTTCTTATGAAGAGCCACCGGTATTAGAGTTAAAACAACTCCCCCCTCACCTCCAATATTTATTTTTAGAAAACGAGTCTAAGCTACCCATCATCATTTCATCTGATCTTAGCAACTCAGAAATTTCTGAGTTGTCTATAGTCTTAAGAAAACACCGCCACACAATTGCATGGCAAATATCGGATATTAAGGGTATAAACCCTTCCTTCTACACTCATAAAAGCTTTCTCAAAGATAATTCCTGCAACTCAGTCCAGCCTCAATGACAACTAAACCCAAACATGAAAGAAGTCGTTAAGGCCGAAGTTATTATACTTTTAGACGCAGGAATCATCTACCCGATATCGGATAGTACTTGGGTTAGCCCAGTACAAGTCGTACCGAAGAAAGGTGGCGTCACGGTAGTTGCGAACGAAAATATTGAATTGATCCCAACCCGTACTATTATGGGTTGGCGGATGCGCATCGATTATCGAAATCTAAATGATGCTACCCGTAAGGATCACTTTTCACTACCTTTTATCGATCAAATTTTAGAGCGCCTTTCAGGTCACTCCTACTACTGTTTTCTCGATGGTTTGTCGGGATATTTCCAAATCCCGATTTCGCCCGACGACCAAGAGAAAACCACTTTCACTTGTCCCTTTGGCACCTTCGCTTATCGAAGGATGCCATTTGGTCTTTGTAACGTGCTAGATACATTCCAAAGGTGTATGCTGGCAATATTTGACGAGTTAGTAGAGGAGGTGATGGAAGTTCTTATGGACGACTTCTCCGTGTTCGGAAATTCATTTAAATTTTATTAAAAAAATCTCGAGCGCGTGCTGCAGCGATGTGAGGAAACAAATTTAGCACTTAATTGGGAGAAATGTCATTTTATGGTCAAAGAAGGATTAGTCCTTGGCCATAAAATTTTGGGCAAGGGGATCGAGGTCGATAGGGCCAAGATCGAAGTAATTGAAAAGCTCCCCCCTCCAACAAACGTAAAAGCTATTAGAAGTTTCCTAGGCCACGCGGGGTTTTATCGGCGCTTTATACAAATTTTTTCCAAAATCACAAAGCCGTTAACCCATCTTCTCGAAAAAGAATCCTCCTTTATTTTTAACGATGAAAGCCATTTGGCTTTTAAACTTATCAAAGAGAAACTTATAAACTCCCCGATTCTAGTCGTGCCAGATTGGTCGCTCCCTTTTGAAATCATGTGCGAAGCGAGTGATATTGCAGTTGGTGCCATTTTAGGCCAACGGGTGAGTAAGTATTTCCACCCGATTTATTATATGAGCAAAACACTCATGTCAGCACAAGCGAACTACACCACTACCGAGAAGGAACTTCTAGCAATCGTTTTCTCTTTTGATAAGTTTAGGTCATATATCACTCTCTCAACAGTTATCGTCTTCACAGATCACTCCGCTCTTAGATTTCTTTTAAGTAAATCGGACGCCAAGCTTCGTCTTTTGCGATGGATCCTCCTATTGCAGGAGTTTGATTTAGAGATCCGGGACAAAAGGGGAGCAGAAAACTTGGCGGCCGATCATCTTTATCGATTAGAAAATCCCGCCTCGGAAGAATTAATAGAGGCCGACATTAATGATAAATTTCCCGAAGAGCTCCTCCTCGCTCTCAAAAATATAAATTCTTCTTCCACCCCCTGGTTTGCGGATTTGGCTAACTATTTAGTAGCCCGGGTCCTGTCAAAAGAATTCTCGAGTCAGCAAAAGAAGAAATTCTTTTCTGATTTAAAGAATTATTTTTGGGAGGACCCCTTTTTATTCCATGTTTGCGCAGACCAGGTGGTGAGAAGATGCGTCTCAAGTGAGGAAGGCCTTAAAATTTATGTCATTGTCACGAGTGACCAACCGGTGGTCATTATCAAGCAAACCGAACTGTGAGGAAGGCGCTGGAGGCGGGCTTTTATTTGCCCACGCTCTTCAAATATGCTCACACCCTTGTGAGTACTTGCGACAGCTGCCAGCAGTCGGGGAACATCTCCCGCCGGGATGAGATGACCCAAAATATTTTATTAGAATGCGAAATTTTCGATCTTTGGGGTATTGATTTTGTTGGTCCTCTCCCTCCCTCTTATTCAAACAAATATATTCTCATTGCGGTCGACTACGTGTCGAGGTGGGCGGAAGCGCAAGCTCTCCCCACCAACGATGCGCGAGTCGTCGTTAATTTCTTTAAAAAAAAATTTCTCGATTTGGCACGCCACGCGCTATAGTGAGTGATCGGGGCACCCATTTTGGCAATAGTCAATTAATAAAATCTTAGAAAAATATGGTGTCACGCATAAATTATCCACTGCATATCACCCACAAACGAGCGGCCAAGTCGAAGTTGTTAATCGAGAATTATAACAGATATTAGAAAAAACTGTTTCGATTAATCGGAAGGATTGGGCAATAAAGTTCGATAACGCGCTATGGGCCTATCGAACGACGTACAAGACCGCATTCGGTTGTACAACGTATCGATTGGTTTATGGTAAGGCTTGCCACCTTCCGATCGAACTAGAACACCGCGCATTTTGGGCGCTTAAATTTTTAAATCTCGATTCCACTTTAGCGGGCGAACAAAGAAAATTCCAAATAAATGAATTAGATGAGTGGCGAGCGAATGCGTATGAGAGCAATAAATTATATAAGGAGCGAACAAAGTTTTATCACGATAAACATATAAAATTTCCGAAAACTTTTTCGTCGGGCGACCTCGTCCTCCTTTATAATTCTCGCCTTCGCCTTTTTCCGGGAAAACTAAAATCCCGATGGACCGGACCCTTTATTGTTAAATAGGATTGGTCTTATGGGACAATCCTAATTTCCCACCCGAAAAAAGGTGCCTTCAAAGTAAATGGGCACCGCCTTAAGTTATATCTTCCGGGAGAGCTAGCTAACGAGAAGAGTGAATCATTTTCTTTTTATCCTATAATATGATCGGCAAGTGGGTCAAGCTACGCGACCTTAAACAAAACGCTTTTGGGAGGTACCCCAAAGTTATCTTTTTATTGTTTTTCTTTTTTTTAACATGTTTTGTAGGTAACTGACGCTTCCCCCGCATCTTCATAACCAGGGAAGCCCTCTTAACCTCTCCTTCGTTTCTATTATTATTTTTGTTTTGTCTTGCACTTTTTTTCCTTTTACTTCATACTTAGTTTTAAACATTGGGGACAATGTTTAACTTTAAGTATGGGGGGTGTAAATAGTTATTTGTAAATAGTTGTTAAATTAGAAAAGTTTCAAAAAAAAATATTTTCTTATGTTCTCTTCTATTTTAGCACTTGTAAAACCCAAAAACTCAAAAGTTTTTTAGAAAATCGAAAAATTTAAATCTTGGAAAGGGCGTTTGGGACCTCACCCCATCTCACCTCCTAGTATCGTGAGAACCATTCACGGGGTATACCTCGGGAAGTCAAAGAATTAACAAAAAAATTTAAGCTTTTTAGTATATGTTTTTATTGTTTATTTCTTATAAAAAAAATAGATAGTAAAAAAGATAATATCAAAATTCAAAAATATGAAAAACTTAAAATACAAAAAAATATAAAAATCTTATACCTCTCCTATTTGTTGTTTTTGTGAGTTCTTAGAAATCTAGTTAAGGATGTTTATAAGCATGTTTAGATTTTTAATTAGCTAAAATTTTGCTTATCATAGTTTGTTAATTTTAATTTGAGGTAATTTTGCTTTAAGAATCATCTTATGATTTTAACTTGATTAGAGAATTTTTTAGCATGACTTCTCTTTTTATTTCTAAATGGCTTCATTTTGTAGTGAATTTGCTAAACCTCTTTAGATTTTAATTATATTTTCTTCTAACTTTTTAGATCTTAGGAAATTTAATTTTACTAGAATTTGCTCTCAATATAATTTGAAGCTAGCTAGATTTAATTTCCTTCCCTACCCCCCTTTGTTGGCATAAAAAAATGAAGTTTAAAAGATCATATGTCATGGGAATAAGAGGATAAAATTTATTATTCCCTAAACATATGCACCCAAAATCATTTAAAAGATTATATGGCATGGAGTAAGAGGATAAAATTTATTACTCCTAAACATATACATTTTGGGTTTTTATTAGAAGAGAAAAAAAATATTCATGATGAGCATAAACTCCATTACCTCCATTCAAAAAATTCTCTTCTTTTTGCCAAATTTTATGAAATCCCCCTTAGCCAATTATCATTGTTCTAGATTTAGTTTAAGATTATGGAGAGAGCAATATTTAGTAAGTTATTTTTCCTTAAGTTTCTTTTAAGATAGAGTTCTTATAATTTTAATTTAATCTCATTTTATAATTTCTACAATATTGTTAAACCAATTAATTTTCTTGAGAAGTCCTTGCCTAAACATTTTCCCCTCTTTTCAAATCATCATCATAATTTAGGACTTAACTCCTCCTTGAATTTACTCTTAACTTAACTTTTGGTTTAAATGAAATTTTAGTTTAAAATTAAAATTTTTAAGAATGTCTTATAAATTAGGTTTCACACTTTTGCTCTGGAATAGCAAAACCTCAAGTATGGGGGTATTTGATGAGTAGTATTTATGTGTATTTTAATTACTTTATTTAGGTTAGTTTTAATATAATTTTGTAAATATTATTTATATTTTAGTTTAAAATCACTTCTTTTATAATTTTTGTTCAAAATATAGTTTTACTTTTATTTTTGCAGAATTTTGGGAAAATTGGAGAAAATCACAAGTCACGCCCTCAGTCACGCCCGTGACCAAGGGCTTGTAACCTAAAGATCTGCGTTCGACAAAATTGGAGCTGAGTTCGACGAAAGCTCTCTGCCCCTGCGTTCGATGAAATTGGAGCTGAGTTCGACGAAAGCACTCTGCCCTTGCGTTCGACGAAATTGGAGCTAAGTTTGACGAAAGCTCTCTGCCCCCGCGTTCGACGAAATTGGAGCTGAGTTCGACGAATGCGCTCTGCCCCTGAGTTCGACGCGCTCTACCCCTGAGTTCCACGAATGCGCTCTTCCCCTGAGTTCGATGAATGCGCTCTGCCCCTGAGTTCGACGAAGCCTGAGCTGAGTTCGATGAACGCGCTCTGCCACTAAAATCGACGAATGCGCTCTGCCCCTGAGTTCGACGAACTCTCTCTGCCGCTGAGTTCAACGAAGGCTCCCCGCCGCGCCAAATTCAGCCCCACGTTGCATTAATTGAAGCCGCCCAAGTACACGCCCGTGACCCAAAATGTCACGCCCGTGACTTTCCCGCGTGCTCCCTACACACCGCCGAGTCGCAAGCCAGCCCATGCTGCATTTAATGAAGTCGTACAAAGTCACACCCTTGACCGAAGTTACACGGGCATGTAATGTCCGAATGTCTCCCGCCGTCACGCAAAGTCCACGCCACTGTCGGATCTGATGTCAGTAATGTTTACATGCCCTAGGTCACGTCCGTGACCAAGGGCGTGTAACTTGAAAATTTTTGCTATAAATTCAGAGGTTCTCCTTGAGTCCAGGGTTCAGAATTTTTGAGATGGGGAGGTGCTGCTAGAGCTGTTAGTGAGTTTTTCATGTTCATGTTCATGTTTTTCCTTAAGCTTTCATGTTCTCTTTTTCATGTAATGTACTAGTTTTTATTTCTTTCATGCACTAGTTAATTAAAGCTTGTAAGCTTAATTGCCTAGCTTTGTAATCTCTTTTTAAGCTTGTAATAGTTTTGGTTTTCAATAAAATTAAGTTTGCTCTCCTTCATGTTCTCTTTCTCTCCCTAGTATTTTCTCTTTTATGCAATGTTAATTTTCTTTCCTCTCATGCAATGTTTAATCTTTTCATTTAGCTTGCGATTTGTCCTTTTTTAGTTAAGTAAAACAACCCTAAAAAATCGTTCAATAAGATAATGGTGATTTTCCTCGATGTAGAAGTAATCAACGTGCCCCGTGGAATATGACCTTGGTATTTCTAAATATCCTATACTATAGATGATAAGGTACACTTGCCTTAATCGGATAAAGTTTTGGATAAAATCTTCAAACCTTCGTTTAATTTCCAAACAAGAAATTTCTATATCATTGTGTCATAGTCCCACTTGCATTTTTCTGAATGGGACAGGAGGACTTGAAACAATAACATACAAAATTTCTTCATCAATAGAGTTCATGTAAAGTTTTATTCTGGCCTCCTATAGTGTAAACTTATTCAGATTACAGACTGGTGCTCTTGTGGATGCATAGTCCTTAGAACTCATTTTCTAAAAATAATTTTAAAATATAATGTTTGAGTGAGAGGATCTTTTGATCAAGATTATAACCTCTTTATGATCAACCTCCCTCTAATACCACTTGAAAGTGTACAGTGAGTCCACTGAGTATTGTTTATAGGGGGTGAATAGAGTTTAAAAACCTTCTTTAACATATTATGCACAACAAGATAAAACACTTCTAACAACTATGCATTCAGTTATCCAATCTAGAATAAAAGCATGCACAAAATACAGAAATTAAGTAAACGGACAACATATAAAATCACCGCACAAATGAGACAAGATCTATAGTGGTTTCCCAAAATATGGGTACACCACTCTTCTACCATCTTGGTAGGAATACACTATCCAATACCTGACTCTTTTGATAACGAAACTCTTAGAACCACAAAGTCTTTTGATAAGGAGACTCTTAGAACCAACCACTGAGTCTTTTGATAAGGAGACTCTTAAACCACTAAGTCTTTTGTTAGGGAGACTCCTAGAACCGAACCAGATCTTTTGGTAAGGAGATCTTGAACCACTGAATCCTTTGGAGAGGGATTCTAAGGACTCTTTACTCAAATTAAAATGAAGAATGAAAGAGTAAAAGAGAAGAAAAAGAAGAAGATTGTTCTTCTGGTTGAATCCTCCTACATCAATCACTGATGATTCAGGCACTTAGTGTTCTTGAAGGATCCCTGTTCAATAGATGAATCTTTGCTTAAGAGAGAGAGAGAGAGAGAGAGAGAGAGAGAGAGAGAGAGAGAGAGAGAGAGAGAGAGAGAGAGAGAGAGAAAGATGCAAGGATTGCGATAGCTTTGATCCTGAAGAATCTCTGTATTTCTGCAGGCTTCTTGTTGTAAGAGAAGCAATAGAAGCCTTTGAATATTTTCTGTACAGAGAGTTGTTGTGGTGCTGTCTGAGAGAAAACCTCCAGGAAGAAGAAGACAGAATAATAACCATAGAATTGTTGTGCTGAATCTTCCAGAGTATACTTATTCATCTATCGAATGGTATTTGAATTCCTTTTCTCTTCTGTTGTATCCCTAATAGGAATATGCAAGGGATAATAAAATTCTCTTTCCATTTCTATTTACTACACATCAATTCCTTTCTGAATATCTTCCAAAAATGTCTTTATTGTGTCTCTTGAGTCCTTCTTTCCATTCTTTGTTTTAAACGACCCATTAAAAATCAAATCAATTCCATGTATGACTTCGGAATCATTTTAGAAAAGAATATAGATAATATTCTAATTCTATCTTGTTGAAGAGCAGCGGTCTCACCTTAGCGGTCACCACGGTCTCAGAGCATCAATGGTCTCCACAGTCTCCAGCTCCACCATCTCAGGCTCACCAGTATCCGCATCTGTTGAAGAGCAGCGGTCTCATCTCAGCGGTCTCCACAGTCTCAGAGCATCAGTAGTCTCCAACTCCACCATCTCAGGATCACCAGTCTCCGCATCTGTTGAAGAGCCGCGGTCTTGTCTCTGACCATCCACGATCTCGGCACTCTTCCTCTCCATGGTCTCAACAGTCTCTGAATTATCAATTGGCGATATCCTCTGTCACACAACATTCTACCTTTTGCTGTGTAACCGCAGATCAGCTCTCCAAACCGCACCGATCTCAGCGGTCTCAATCTTCTTAATCGCCCAGACCGCCCAGCTCTTTTGTATAAATGTTTGTAGTTGTATTGGTGTTTAGTCCCACATTGTAGATTAAAAATTTTCTCTTTCTCTCCTAGTCAATATATAGGAGGCAATACTCTTGTAATACTTAGATTTTTGGAAATAAAAATTCTATTATTTTCAATTTCTCATATGGTATCAAAGCTAGGTTTGATCTTTGTGTTGTGAGGTCCTGTCTTCTCTCCTGTTCAGTTTTTTGGTTCTAGTGACCACCGAACCTCTCTTCAGATTTTGATTGGTCTCTCTCCCATAAGACCGTGCGATCTCCCTTCCCCGTGATTCTATTTGCTTCATCTCATGGGAACTTCCTCATCTAAGATCGTTCTGATATCCACTCTTGTGGCCGCTCCGACCTCTACTCCTTCTGGCATTCTTGAAACCTCCTCCAAACTCACTGGACCTAACTACCCAAATTGGAGTGTCTCATTCACCTTCCTCTTACGCTCTCAGCGCAAACGCCAGCACCCCACAGATGATCCTCCACCCAAAGGGTCTGCCACAATTGATGATAGGGATGCTAGCGACGCTCTGGTTCACACTTGGCTAGCTAACAGCCTTTCTTATGACTGTCTTCCTATCATCCGCCACGATGAGATAGTCAAAGATGCTTGATGGACTAAATTCGCGTTGCGTAAAATTAGAATATTATCCACGTATAATTCAATAAGGCAAGTGTACCTATCGCTCTATAGTATAGGATTTAGAAAATCAAGTGTCGTATTATTCCAGGCTTGATGAGTACTTCTACTCACAAAGAAGAGCTATTATTTTATCGATCGAAAGTTGGGTTTGTTTTGGAAAAACGATTTGAAGAAAATTAACTACGAAGAAAAATTATGATTTAAAGGATTAGCACTTGGTCTTGAATCCCTTTGGAATAAAAAAGAATTTTATAAAAGATGAAACCGCAAACTCTTATTGAAATATCTTCGACCGTGGAGGTTCCCAAAATATGGTAGAGCCTCACTCGAGAGAACTACCACCTAACCTTAGGTTGATCGATTAAGACCCCTCGGCCAGTCGAAACCCCCTAAGCTTGCTTTAAGCGGTGAACCCCACTATTGGATTTGACTCCAATCCGAAAGATTCGTGTTACCCTCTCTCGAGGAATGCATACAACTCTTTTTATCTTTGAGTGATCTTCTCGTTCGCATGGATCTCTCGATCACTAGCGTACGGATCTTAGATTGAAAATCATATTCCGGACATATGAAATCAAAGCGAAGTAATTCAAAGATAAATCGAAGATAAACAATACGAGAGTTTGCTAATTAGAAAAATTCAAAAGATATTTTATTTCATTCCAAAGTTCATCATGACCAAGTGCTAAAGGAAATTTAGCTACTCATCATAGTGATGGGAATACAAGTAGAAGAGGAAAAAACATGATTAAAAACTACAATACTTGAATTGAAATTGCAATAATATGAAAACTTACAACTTGAAGAAAAACTAGCTAGAACTTCAAAAACAGTAAACTAAAGCTGAAATTAATATCCAAAATCGAACTACTTGACTTCTGGAGATTGCTGCCTTTTATAGTTGAAAAATCGGGGAGTCACGCCCGTGACCAAGGGCGTGTAAGCTGCGTAATTGCTGTCTTGAAAGCCCGGGAGCGTTGGGGAAGAAAAACCGCCAGAAATCAATTGCATGGCGGGTCACAGCCTCGGTCACGCCCGTGACCGAGGGTGTGTCTTGACCGGGTCTGGAAACGGCGGGAAACGTCACGATCTGGAGTTAATCTTGTGGTTGCAGAAGAGTCACAACCTCGGTCACGCCCGTTACCGAGGGCGTGTAAGCTGTAAATGACGGGAATTGATTGCTGGCTGCATTGAACGTATTCCGGGCTAGTCACGCCCGTAACCTTGAGGTCACGCCCTCTGTCACGCCCGTTACAGAGGGCGTGTAATTTTAATCTGACGTGGCGGCTGACTTCTTCAACTGGAATACGGCGGGGCTGGTTCACGGCTGTGATATGGTGTCACGCCCTTGGTCACGCCCGTGACCTAGGGCGTGTACTTTGCGATTTCGGCAGAAGTACTCCAAATACTCTCCTGATTATTCTTATGAGCTTGAAATTGTTATTGGCAGCCCAAATTACCTAAAAATACAAAAAGAACGTAAATTAGTGATAAATTAACTAAAACTAAATTAAATTAAATTAATTTTTAATAAAATATTATATAAAAAAATTATAAATAATGCATTATCAAATACCCCCATACTTACCCGTTTACTAGTTCCGAGCAAACAACTTTTCATAGGAGTAGAAAAATTTAAATACTAGAAAAGAAATTTGAACCTAAGGAGTAAAAATGCGAAGTCTTGCGCCTAAGCGTGTAGAAATCCTAGTAGAAAAACCTATTCAGCATAAAGATTAGCTTATAATTTTCAAAAATGCGTTATAACATATTGTTTTTACTTTTAAATTGAAAATCCTGTAAATCCTAAGATGATATTTAGGGAGCGGGTAGCGTGTTCACTAAGATCAATATTACACAAAATCAAAGTTCAGGATAGCCTCCAAAGAAATCCATCAATGACGATGGCCATAGGCTTGCCCTTTCACACTCTCGCCACGGCACTAGTTTAACTCATAAGTATGAATCAATAGGACTTAATTAGGTTGAAATGTGGGCTTAGGTTATTTTTGGTGAGGACAATCAAGATAAACATGACGGCTAGACACACCCAAACCCAAAGTGAGCTCGCACAAAATAATTTAAGCAAACATAACATTGTAAAAATATAGCCAATTCCCAATCTTTTGTTCCCTTTTTTTTGTTCTCTTTTTTTTCCTTTTTTTTGATTTTTTTTAATTTTATTTATTTTTTTATTTGAAAAGTCAAGAGAAAGTCCACCAAAATAATAAAGACAACAAACACTCACAAATTCTTTTCAAATAATTACTTTCAAGCACTGACTTGGGTGTATGATTAGGTTGCTTTTTGGGCCTTGGTGAAGAGCTTGGTGGAGCAGAACAAAAAAGTAATGTAAAAGGCTCAAAGTGGCTTAACAAAGATAGAATGTTAGGTGCGGGTGCAAAAGCTCAAACGGGCCAATAAAATGCCTATATCATATTCATGCTCATGAATTTAACTTATGCAAATGTCTTAAGAGTCGCTAGAGGCAAGTTCTAAACATGGAGAAAGAATACTCTTCCGTTCAAATTGTGTAATATTTCTCTAGTAAATTTCTACATACTCACTTAAAGTATTTTTAGATTCTACCAGATTCAAAGGAAAAGTAAAACAAAAATATTTTTACGCAGTTAGAAAAACATAAATCTAATTTTATGCTGAATAGTTAATTCGACATGAGATCCTACTAACGCGTGCGCGTAACTAGAACACTACACGAGTCAACAATTTTACTCCAAAATTCAAAATCTAATGAAGTACATAAAAATTTCCTACCACACTATGTAAAAGTAAATCTACTAAGAATTTTGCAAACAAGTAAATATAGAAATATTAAGAAAACAATATTTTTTAATAAAAATTTTGGGTGTTGCTTTGCAATAAAACCGGCATGAAATACCCTCCCCCATACTTAAAAGAAAACAGTGTCCCCAATGTTTTAGAAATAAGTACGCGTAAAGGAGAGAAAACTTCCCTGATGAAGAACAAAGCAATACCCGAGCCATTCTGAAAAAAAACATAGAGTAAAAGCAAAACATTTTTTTTATATTTTTGCATTAAAAATAAATAAAACAAATACAAAGGTGCGGTTCATAAAATAAAAGATACAGACGACCAAAAATAATATCTCTAAGCGTCATCGTCGTCATTCTCCTGCCGATAATAAGCACGCAGATCAGCAAATTCCCGCTACAGATGCTCCATAGAGGAAGCATGGCGCTGCTCGAGGGTATCAAAATGTGTGTCAAAATGAGCGCGCATGGACAGCTGCTCGGTCTGAATCTGATCCAAATGAGTGTGGATCCGCCTAAACTGTTGATCGAAATAAGTGGATGAGTCGACCGCAGGGGGAAAATGTTGCTGTGGCAGCTGTGGAAACTGCGGAGCTAGAGCAACGCCACCGGAATCAGCTTCGAAATCAAGATCAATCGGGTCGCCACCAACTTCGCTAGGAACGGCCTCGTACTCGCGGCCACGCCGACGCATCAAACCAAGGGCTTGGAGGTTTTGGAAAGTGATAGGCGCGGGCATTTGGAGTGGAGCAATAGGAGGAAGTGCATCCTAGAGGCCCAAACACTTGGCCAAATAAGTAACAAACGAACATCCATGTAGCGCACTAAGCCTCCAATTTTCGGCCTGATGCCAAAAAAACATTGATAGCGCTGAACCAAGATTGAGGGGGACCCGTTCGTGCAGGCTATATAAATATAATAGGTCCGCGCGGGTCACCACTCCATGGCTATCGCCGCGAGCGGAAAGTGTGAAAGTGAGGAGGTAGTGGAGATAGTGTAAGGCGGGGGAGAGGAGATGACTACCCTTGGATTTTTTTGGCGAATATGGATTGTGGTCGTTACTGATTTCTGCCCAAAATCCGTGGAGGTTATAATCGCGAGGGAAATCGATGGGGAGAGCGGTGTAGGCCTCCGTAAGGGTGAAAGCCTCATCGCAGAAGCCCATGAGAACGTTGAACTGACGCAAAGGAAGGGTTCGCGAATGTCCGCCCATTCGGAATTCAAGCACGTTGTCGGCCCCGGCCCAGTGGAAATCAAACGAAGAGAAAAACTCTACCGTCAGCTCGTAGTACGCCGACTCCGAAATGGAGAAGAAAGGAGCCCACCCCGAAGTAGTGAGGAAATCTCGCACCGCATTGGCCTGCCCGAGGGTGGTGAGAACGTTCCAATCGATGACGCGGAAAACTCCAAATTCTTTCCCACGGAGGCGGTTACTCCGTTCTTGATGAGCGGGATGGGGAAAATTGAGCATAGCCTCCGCATCAAAAGAGTCATCGGGGAGTGAAGAGGAGGACTCGCCAACGACGTGGTTGTGATGGCAGGCGGCCATTTGGAAGGAAGAGATGAAGAATTCGGCCAAAGAAGAGAGAAAAGAAGGGAGAGATGTGTGACAAGGTGTGGAGAAAAAAAAGAGGGAAGAGGGATTTAAATAGGAAAAAAATTGTTGTCACGCCCTCGGTCATGCCCGTGACCGAGGGCGTGTAAGGGGCGACAGGTAAAAGCTAGCGTGGGGGAGGAATCCGAGGCTTGACCGGTCAAAAAGCGGAATTTTGGCATGCCACGCCCTCGGTCACGCCCGTGACCGAGGGCGTGTATCTGACGAAATCAGGAGGACAGGGGATCCAATGCGCGCTGGTCAAAAATCATTTCCCGAGATGTCACCGCCCAGGGTCACGCCCGTGACCAAGGGTGTGACTTGACTGTCACGGGCGTGACAGTCAAATGGCATCTTTGACCAGTTGCGGTGGAGGTGTTGCGTCAGCTGGATAAGTCACGGCCGTGACCTTCGAAAGTCACGGGCGTGACTCGAGTTGTCACGGGCGTGACATATCAAGTTGAGCCCGTGAGTGCCGGGTTGGGCAAAAATGGTCTTCCGTTAATGTCACGCCCGTGCCCAAGCTTGGTCACTCCCGTGACTTTTACGGAAGACAGAATGGTGGGCAACGCGTTGAAAAACTCGCCAGTAAAACGGATCGAAATGCCCCACACTCTGGTCACGGCCGTGACTGAGGCCGTGCAACACACATTTTTTCACAAAACCTTTTTTTTTGTCTTCGGTTTTCTAATTTTTTTATCTTTTTGTTTGTTTTTGTTTATTTTTTTTGAAAAGAAAACAAAAATAAAAACAAAAACAAGGTAATAAAATAAAAAGAAAATACTAATAATAAAGTACCGACTTGAAGAGCGGGGTTTCATGCGTAAGTGCGAGTGATAGTCATCTCGCAAATCTCCTCAAAACCTGCAAAATTGTTAGTAACAAAAAAAATAATAATAACAATAACATTATTTTTTTTGCTGCTTTTTTTTTGATAAACAATAAGAAAAACAAAATAAAAACTTATTTGTTTTGTTTTTTTATATAAATATATATATATATATGTATATATATATTTTGATTAATTTTTATATTTTCATATGTTTGTGTAAATTTAAAATTTTAAAATGAAAAACATAAACAAAAATATTAATATAAAATCGTTTCTCTTCTTTTTTGAGACATTTTTTTTTCAAGAGCGAAAAATAAAAACATGGGTTGCCTCCCAAGAGCGCTTTGGTTACGGTCATTGAGCTCGACCATGATGGCATGCTGGTTTTTACTTTGTTCTAAATTTATCATCAAATGATGATAACGGCTTTGGGAGATGCAAGGTGGGTGAATTTATTGCATGAATTAAAAAATTCTCATACCCCATTCGGAGGAGAAGAATGACCTCACAAACATCAAATATTGCTCGCGTAGTGGCCAAGAAGGAACGACCAAGGCTAAGAGGTATCCCGGCGTCTTCTTCCATATCACGGATAACGAAGTCTACCGGTAAAGTAGACTCGCCAACCTCAACTGGCACATCATGAATCACCCATAAGGGTGTCTTCACTGAGCGATCGGCTAATTGTAATTTGATGTCGGTGGGGGTAGGTTCTCCTAATTGTAATTTTTGGGCTAAGCTATAGGGGATAATATTAACACTAGCGCCCAGATCTGCGAAAGTGTTTGAAAAATAGGTAGATCCTATAGTGCATGGAATATTAAAATTAGAATCAATATTATTAGCCCGCTCGATCAAATGAGGGGGTAAGGAATACGGGGTTGAAATTCTGCAAGTGGAAGAGATGATGGGGTAGGTGAAATTTCCTCTTCAAGATCGGTGTCCGAATCATCCGCAAAGGTCACCGCCAAGACATTTGAAGTTGTCAGCAGTGTTCTTTTCGGCTGATCGGTAACCATTTTTAAAAGTTGTCCCAGTTGATTCTCCATATTCCTCAACGACCCTTGTAAATTGCGGACATCCGCATCATTTTTAGAAATATATTTATTAACCACTTCTTCGAGAGAAGGCGGTTTAGGGGCTTGCGGTAGAAGAGATGAATTTGGAGGAGAAAGGGGAGCATTACCCATGTTACCTTGATTACCCCATGATAAATTGGGGTGGTTCCTCCAACCCGGGTGGTATGTGTTGCCGTATTGATTGTTCCCCGGATTGAAGGGCGGCCAGTTCGGATTACCCATGTAATCCACATGCTCCGTCGCATTTTGATTAGGCTCCCAGGTAGGTGTAGAAGAGGGAGTAGTCATCCCTTCTAGTTTCTTGCTAAGTAGCTCAACCTGTAGAGACAAATTAGTAATTGAATCAATTTCATACAGCCCGGCCGGTTTATTTGAGCGAGACCTGGGTGTACTCCATTGATAAGTGTTCATGGCCATTCCCTCAATAAGCTCTTACGCAGCCGCCGGTGTTTTGTTATTTAGAGTACCACCGACGGAGGTGTCAATCATTTGACGCGATTGGAGATTGAGACCATTGTAGAAGGTCTGAATCTGTAACCAATCGGAGATTGCATGATGGGGGCATCGACGCAAATGTTCCTTAAACCGCTCCCAACTATCATAAAGCGTTTCTGATTCAACTTGGGAGAAAGAAATGATATCCTTACGCAATTGGGCTGATTTAGCGGGCGGAAAATATTTCGTGAGAAACTGTTCCGTCATTTGAGCCCATGTGGTGATAGATCCTCTTGGAAGAGAACTGAGCCACTGTTAGCTTTATTGCGCAAGGAGAAAGGAAAAAGCCAAAGCCTTATTGCATCATCGGATACCCCATTAATTTTGAAAGTATCGCATACTTCTAGAAAACTAAAAATCTGCGCGTTGGGATCCTCATCTTGAAGCCCATCAAATTGTACATATTGTTGTACCTTTTGAATGATGCTCGGCTTTAATTCAAAATTATTGTTCGCTATAGCAGGTCGAACAATACTAGAAGTGGTATCCTCCAGATTAGGCCGGGCATAATAGGACATAGTCCGTTGAGCGGCCGCATCCGGATTTGGATCACCCATATTAGAAGAAGTAGAAGAGGAGGGAGAAGAAGAAGAAGAAGAAGAAGAAGAAAAAGCATTCGGAAAGGAAGTGTCACCTACGGATTCCTCAATCGGATCTTGAGAATTTGGCCGTTGGAATCTTAAGCATCGCTGAATGGTTTGCTCGATTTCCGGATCCAATTCAAGAAGATCTGACGGATTCCTTCGGGTCATACACCAAAAAGAAAAACATTGGAAAGAGAGAAAAAATGATAAAATTAATAGAACTAAGCTTTCAAAATATCAACAATAGATCCCCAGCAATGGCGCCAAAAACTTGATGGAATAAATTCACGTTGCGTAAAATTAGAATATTATCCACATATAATTCGATAAGGCAAGTGTACCTATCGCTTTATAGTATAGGATTTAGAAAATCAAGTGTCATATTATTCTGGGCTTGTTGAGTACTTCTACTCACAAAGAAGAGCTATTATTTTATCGATCGAAAGTTGGGTTTGTTTTGGAAAAATGATTTGGAGAAAATTAACTACGAAGAAAAATTATGATTTAAAGGATTAGCACTTGGTCTTGAATCCCTTTGGAATAAAAAATAATTTTATAAAAGATGAAACCGCAAACTCTTATTGAAATATCTTCGACCGTGGAGGTTCCCAAAATATGGTAGAGCCTCTCTCGAGAGAACTACCACCTAACCTTAGGTTGATCGATTAAGACCCCTCGGCCAGTCGAAACCCCCTAAGCTTGCTTTAAGCGGTGAACCCCGCTATTGGATTTGACTCCAATCCGAACGATTTGTGTCACCCTCTCTCGAGGAATGCATACAACTCTTTTTATCTTTGAGTGATCTTCTCGTTCGCATGGATCTCTCAATCACTAGCGTACGGATCTTAGATTAAAAATCATATTCCGGACATATGAAATCAAAGCGAAGTAATTCAAAGATAAATCGAAGATAAACAATACGAGAGTTTGCTAATTAGAAAAATTCAAAACATATTTTATTTCATTCCAAAGTTCATCATGACCAAGTGCTAAAGGAAATTTAGCTACTCATCATAGTGATGAGAATACAAGTAGAAGAGGAAAAAGACATGATTAAAAACTACAATACCTGAATTGAAATTGCAATAATATGAAAACTGACAACTTGAAGAAAAACTAGCTAGAACATCAAAAACAGTAAACTAAAGCTGAAATTAATCTCCAAAATCGAACTACTTGACTTCTGGAGATTGCTGACTTTTATAGTTGAAAAATTGGGGAGTCACGCCCTTAGTCACGCCCGTGACCTAGGGCGTATAAGCTGCGTAATTGCTGTCTTGAAAGCCCAGGAGCGTTGGAGAAGAAAAACCGCCAGAAATCAATTGCATGGCGGGTCACGGCCTCGGTTACGCGCGTGACCGAGGGCGTATCTTGACCGGGTCTGGAAACGGCGGGAAACATCACGATCTGGAGTTAATCTGGCAGTTGCAGAAGAGTCACGACCTCGGTCACGCCCGTTACTGAGGGCGTGTAAGCTGTAAACGACGGGAATTGATTGTTGGATGCATTGAACGTATTCCAGGCGAGTCACGCCCGTAACCTTGAGGTCACGCCCTCTGTTACGCCCGTGACAGAGGGCGTGTAATTTTATTCTGACGTGGCGGCTGACTTCTTCAACTGGAATACGGCGGGGATGGTTCACGGCCGTGATATGGTGTCACGCCCTTGGTCACGCATGTGACCTAGGGCGTGTACATTGCGATTTCGGCAGAAGTACTCCAAATATTCTCCTGATTATTCTTATGAGCTTGAAATTGTTATTGGCAACCCAAATTACCTAAAAATACAAAAAGAAGGTAAATTAGTGATAAATTAACTAAAACTAAATTAAATTAAATTAATTTTTAATAAAATATTATATAAAAATAATTATAAATAATGCATTATCAATGCTTTTACCCATCTTGCTGCCCTTTACTCCAATGGTGCCAAAACCTCCCGCATCTACACCTAAAATTCTAATCTCTTTGCCCGATCCACCATGAATCCCACCACAGCATATCAAGAGGTTCAGGCCATTGGAGCAGAACTTCTTCAGCTTCATCCCTTCTCTGCTGACCTCACTGAGCAGCATAAACACTTCTAGGAGATCTTGATTGTGTGTTACCTTCTCCATCTTCCTGACTCCTATGATATAATTCATCAGCAGATTCTTAGGGAAGCTGACTCTCTTACCCTTGATGTCATCGTTGGTTGGGTCTCTGATGTTACCTCCCTCCACCAAAGGCCCCTGTTGACCTCTCCTCCTCCTCCAGAGAGCTTTGCTCACCCGACTGAACGTGGTCACACCAGTGGTCGTGGTGGAAGAGGACCTTCCAGGTACCTCTGTCCTTATTGTAGTCGGAAGGGTCACACCATTGATCGCTATTATCCCCAGCATCCTCACCTTCATCCTCTGGCTGCAACACCTCATTATGCTACTCCATACCCATTTGCTTCCATTGCTATCTCCTCAGGTAGCGTCCATCTGGTTACTAAAGGCAAGTGGCTTATTGACTCCAACGCAACAAATCATATGACAGGAAACCCTCCACTTTTTTCAAAGTTACAAGAGCATAAAAACTCCCCACCAGTCCTGTCAGCCGATAGATCTCCCTCTAAAGTGAGTGGGACTGGTGTGGTGCAAATCACTCTGACTATCTCTCTTGAGGACACACATTATGTGCCTACGTTTCCTTACAAATTATTATCTATCAAGGATCTTTCTCGCCAGTTACAATGTTCAATTGTGTTTATCCCTACTACTGTTATTTTTCAATATCTTTACTAGAAGGAGACAGTTGCTACTGGACTGAGAGTGGAAGCCTCTACTTCCATGACACTCTTGTTGCATATTCTGCTTCCACAACCTCTGACTCTCTCTATCAATGACACCTCCGTCTTGGTTATCCCTCACCTCGACTGCTCTATCTACTTCTACTTAACCTCTGCAAAGATACCTCTCCTCTCAACTGTGAAGCTTGTCAACTAGTAAAGCATCATCGAGCTTCATACCCTGCCAAGCACGGTCTTAGCTCGACACACACCTTTGATCTTGTCCACTCCGATGTCTACGGTCCCTCACCTACCAAGACCATTGGTGGGGGTAGTTTGTATTTTGTCACGTTCATAGATCACTTTTCTCGATGTACTTGGGTGTATCTTTTAAAAGAACGCTCTGGACTTTTCACTGTATTCTCTACCTTCTATAATGAAATTTTCTCTCAGTTTGGAGTGTCTATCAAAGCTATTAGAATTGATAATGCCAAAGAATATGTTTCTCATCAATTTTCCTAATTTTGGATGAATCATGGTCTTATACATCAAACTAGTTGTCCATATGCCTTTCAACAAAATGGGATAGTTGAACGTAAGAATCATCACCTCCTTGACATGGCTCCCACCTTACTCTTCCAAAAGAATATGCCTAAAACCTATTGGGGCCATGCCATCCTCATCTCATGCTACTTCATTAACCGCATTCCCACCACCATACTTAATGGAAGCACCCCCTTTTCTCTCTTATATCCAACATCGAAACCTTTCTCTCTACCTCCAAGGGTGTTTGGTTGTACTGCGTTTGTCCATACTCCTTCACCGACAGAGACAAACTCTCCCCTCGTGCAGTAAAGTGTATCTTTGTTGGTTACTCTCCAACTCAGAAAGATAACAGGTGTTATGATCCTGTACTTCACAAACAATATGTCTCATCTGATGTCACCTTATTTGAGACTATACCATATTTCTCTACAACCTCCACCTCTTTACCTCCTGACCCTCCTACTTCCTCTCCTATCATTTCTGCCCACCTCCTCAACCCCCAACATATACAACACCTCCCCTTCCAATACCACCTCCTCTTCCTTTATCTAGACCTCATACATATTCTCCTACCACCTATCCCCCTACTCCTTGGCCTCCTCTCCCACCTCTTGGCCCATCTCTCTCTTCTTTGGATGATGACTCTCCTGCAGATTCAGACACCACTGATGATCTCCCTATTTTTGGATCTTGGGGCGCCCTTAGAGGGGGGGGGGGGGTGAATAAGGGTTTTAGAAAACTTTAAACTTTAATAGAAATTTTTTGATATTTTATGTAGAAGTAAGTTAAATCAAGAGTAAAGAGATTGGAATAATGAAATCAATTTTATTCAACATGAAAAGGCATGATTATCATTTATAAAATTGATTACGAAATCTGATTTCTATGACGCTAGAAATCGAAGCGAATAATGAAAGACTCTTTTCGTTTTCTATACCGACTCGTATCCCCACGAATCGGTTGGCTTTAGCCGATCTCTCCCCAAATACGGCCTCAAGCCGCTCTAGCCAATCTATCACCTAAAAGGCCTCGAGCACCCCCTAGATCTACTCCCTAGACCCAGTCGCCAACACGAGGCGAATTCCTCCCTAAGTCCTACCTAGACCTAGTCACCGAGTGGCGAATTCACAAACCGATTACAAAGATGAAATAAAGGACATATACAAAATACAAATATAAAACTCCCTATGAGGTAATCTGAAGGAGACGCCGAAGAATTGCTGAAGATCGTTGAAGTCCAAGCGTTCTTCGCGTTGAGTTAACATGTTGATCCAAGCCTCCTTTGATTCCTCCTTTTGAAATATGAGTGGGAGATGTGTTTGTCTGGAAATACGGCACTCATAAAGTTTCTGAAGTGCTGGCATAGGGCTCTTGGCAATCAGTTTTTTGAGACATCGAAATCATCCAATTTATAGACTTTGAGCTAACGCCGGCATTAAGTGCTAACGCTGAGCTTTGACCATGTATAGCAACATATTGATGGCTCGGATCTTCAGAACAGGAAGGAGATTGTGCACTTTAGGAATTGTTTTATTTTAGGAAATATCAACGCCGGCGTTAAGGCTAACGCAGTCGTTGGGCAAATCATTCCTAAAGCTCCTCCTACAATCACGGCTGCTTTCTCCTTGCCAAATTCGTTGACCGGATAGCGCGCAGCGTTAAGATTAACGCCTGGCGTTGAGTTTCTTTCTTTAATCAGCTGGTATGCCATTTCGTCGAACAACATCTTTGTCAAATGCATTTCGTCGAACGGGCTTCTTCTTTCGTCGAACACAATTTCGTCGAATGCCAGATCGTCGAATGCAGTTTCCATTTCGTCGAACGCCAGTTCCGTTCCAGCGGTTTCATTTCGTCGAATGCCAGTTCGTCGAACGCAGCTTTCAGTTCGTCGAACGCAGCTTTCAGTTCGTCGAACGCAGCTTTCATTTCGTCGAACAGAACTTCTGTTCTCAGTGGTTTCCTTCTCAGCGGTTTCCATCTCAGCCGTTTCATTTCGTCGAACGCCAGTTCATCGAACGCAGCTTTTAGTTCGTCGAACACAACTTTCTTCTAACGCTAACGCCAAGCGTTAAGCTTAACGCCCGGCATTAAACAGCTTTCAATCCTTCAGCTTAAGGTTAGTGCCAGACCATTGTTTCAGCAACCTAGTGTCATAACTGTCCAAACCTGAATGCTAAATACACAATGGCAAATAAGATCAAATACAAGTAGGATTTGTTATTCTCAAATCAAAGGGATGTGGAAAACCATGTTCCAACAATCTCCCCCTTTTGATAATAACAAATCCAATAGAGATAAATCAGATTCATAGATAAAGTAGTTGTGTTTTTATAAGGATATATGACACTAAGCAATTAGAAGATAATGATAAGAATTATATATCATTTAACATTGTGCCCCCCCAACAAAGATGCTCCCCCTTAGTGTATACTCCCAAAAACTAGATACATGCTCCCCCTTAATCTAGTGAATCATACTCCGTTAATCAATTTGATTTAGCATTTTATTCTCCCCCTTTGTTATTAGCAAAAGAGGGTGGAGTGAAACAAAACTAGAATAAAGAAGACAAAAGATGGGACATAACTAAGTGAGGATTAAGAGTTTTGTGTAAACAAAAAGTAAGTCATGATCGAGCTAAGGGAGGGAGTAGCACAGCGGAAAAATATACAATAAGCGTGAGAGAACATCATTCAAAGATTATACCAAAGGAATTTAATCATTTGCTTTTTAAATTTATTTTAAGAGTGATTCTACTTATTAAGATAGATGCATGTTTGTTTGAAAAAGCAGAAGTGAAGAAAGACCAAAGAAGTGAGCATGATAAACCATGATAAACTAAGTACATGATCAAATGTGAAATGCGGAAAACACAAACAAAACAAATAAGAGTAGTATTTTTGTTATAGTTTGACCATTCCAACAATATGTCTAGACTTTTCACGGTTGAGCATTTTAACTTTGAAAATTTTCATTGCAAATAGGCAAGCATGAATTAACATATTCAAAAAGATAATAACTACAATGTAACCAATTCGTATTTCAAGTAAAGAAAACATTGTAGAAATCATGTATTGCAATCTAGTGCTTTTACTTGAGTTTTTAGATAATTATGTAATGTTTGCATTAGGATCCAATTCTCATGAGTAGAAGCTTTATGAAAATCAATGATGTGTGCATTAGGTGTTTTAATAAAAGTATACATGTGAAATAATCAAAACACATGACATATGTAGTGAAATAGTAACAATAACAATAAGATTGTAATCATATAATTACTTTCACACATCACATCTAGAATAAAATTTGAAAGCACATAACATACGTACAACTACCAAGGTGCTTTGCCCACACAATGCTCATTAAGACTTATCAGGGAGCAGATTATTGCTTGGGGGGATCACATAAGCATTTTTTTTGTTTTATAAAATTTATTTTTAGTGATCTGGTGTACAAATAGAAGTGATAAAAAGAAATATGTTTGCACAAGACACTTTACAATTCTTTCCAAGGTGCTCAACCTCACAATGCTCATTAAGACTTATCAGGAGGGTGAGTAGCGCTTGGTGGAGTTATCTTTGGCATATTATTTCATTATTTTTTTTGTTTGGGCCAAAGGTCTCTGAATTCACTTGTTGTTGCAAACATTTATAATTTTGGAGTAACACTTCTATGTGTGCAAGAAATTTATTTTTAAAAGATGGTGTAGGTAATTTAGACATACAACTCTAGGTGTTAAAGTTATTACACTACACAATCATGTAAGACTAAGATTATGAACACATGTAGATTACAAAAAATAATGAGTGTATGAATCATTGATTATCATAAAACATTATTCATGCTTAGAGGTATGCTAGGCAATCATACACAATTATCTATAGACTATTTCATAGCACATAATCATATTAAGGTCAAGGCATGAAGATAAAACAATGTTTAGGAAATTTGAAATTAAAATTAGACATTGAAGACTATCTTTAAGTTTATGCCAAAAACAATTTTGACCTGTTGAAACAAAAATAACTAAGATGTTTGCTTTTGTGAAATTTTATAGTCAAACTAAAATTTTGTAAAGAGTTAAAGCAAAACAAATAACAAAAAACATATTTTTGATCATTTTGAATTGTTTGAATTTTTTTGTATTTTGGTGGAAAACAACAAAATTACTAACAAAATAATTTGAAATCAGAAACAATAAAATGAGAAAAATCATTAGAAAAATACCAGAAAGATACTAGTGAACGCAGAATTTTCATCTGTAGAAAAGGCTAACGCCTGGAGTTAAGTAGTTAACGCCGAAATAGTACTTGATTTTTGAGGTTTTTGAAAAACTAATCTTTGGCATAGATAGTATATATATAGACCTTCTTAGTGTAGAAATTTCAGAGAAGTTGAAAATGATTAGAAGGCTATTTAAGCATGTTTTATTTGTTCAAGAATGGTTTTTATATTTTTATATTTATATTTGGTTTTCATATATTTGTGTTTCACAAGATCATTAGAGCTCAAAAATGATAAGATATCCAAAACAAAAAAATAAGCATGTTCGGTCAAGACAAGAATGCATGAATAATATAGTCATAAAGAGTGCATGCAAAAATACGATATAGGAATGTCTTAGATAATAATACCCTAACTATATGCCTACACACTAGCCCCGTACTATGTGATGGATGGGCATGAGGAGCTGCACACATGCCGTAGGATGGGGTGTTAATCCCATATGCACGCACTAGAGAACGCTCAACCTAGCATTCTTTCCCCCCAGTGCCTCGCAAGGCCCCACTAGAACCCTCCCCGGTTAAGGACAAGACATGACATAGAGGTTAGGTCTTCTAATGCATACAATCCTACACCCTCGCTATTGTGAGACACATAATGTGGGTGAACGATCATGGACATCCAAAGCATTTTGTACTATGGAAATAATTTAAGGTCACATAGTTATTTTATTATTCAATTTTCTACTTTAAGATGGATTCATTATGGCATTATTGATAACTAACATGAATGATAATATTTATTAGTTGATAATGCTAGTATGATGAGTTCATATTATGCCATAAGAATATTGAATGTCTTTTATATCGATAGAAATTCAATTTGAAGACCTAGAATTAAGTGATGATATGATTTAATGTTATTGATATCAAGGTGATTCTAAGGTCTAGATATAGTAAGGTATATGCAATCACAATACATAATTTATTCAAGTAATTATCATGATCACCAATTTTATGAAAGAACCAAAATGATCTTTTGTAGTTATGTGTAATGTTTAAATTAAAAGATATTTTGATATTACATAATATAATTATGATCATAATTAATTTTATCACATAGAGATTTTGATGCTCATAATTAATTATTTTAAGTGAAATATATAAAACAATTCATATTCAACCTTTTCAAAATATTCAAGAGAAAGATTGCAAGGTGAATGATGAATACAATGAGAAACTATTTTTGGTTATTTTTTGAAAGGTTTTATAAATTTTCTATTTGGTTTTTGAATATTAAACAAAAACATATATTTTTAGTGATTTTTCAGAATTGTAAAATTATAGAAAATCGGATACTTGAGCTAGCGCCGGCGTTAGGTCCTAGCGCCTGCGTTAGCTCATAGAGAGTGCTTATTTTAATCATATAGCCTAGATTTTCTTTGATTTTGCTTAATTATGTTTGTGCAATGTAAGGCCTGTCTAATGAAGTGAAGAGACGAGAAGAAATCCCAAAAGGTGCGGAAGTTAAAATTTTAGTACATGGGTTACAAATTCATTAAAGCTCCATATTCATTAAACCTTAATTCTTGAGTTTTGCACAACATATTCATGAGTGAAATGATCATAAATAAGTGAAATAATATTCACGCAATTTTTTCAATTCCGGTTTGACATGATTATGAATAAACATACTAGGGATAATAAAAAATGACGCAAATATATTACATACCTAAGCAAAAATTGCGCATTTTATAAATTTAGCCTAATACCCCTAAAAACACCTTTTGAATCCATTTTGACACTTATTTCATTTAGTCTTAATAATATCATATGACAAATTTAGTTTTTCAAATTTTATAAGACTTTTAGGAAATGGATTTAGAAGGATAAAAATAAAAAGGATAAGTAGATCACTTGAAAAATGATATGACTTTTTATTCAACTTTATTCAATTTGATTTATTTATGAATTTCGGTTTAATATGTGGAAGTCATATCACAAGTTATATAAAGTGATCATATCATGATGGTTCAACAAAAAGGAAAATAAACAAAAAAAATAGGTTAGGCATATCATGTAGAATAATGATATTTCATTTTTAGTTGATTCTACTTCATGCAAATGATTGGATACTAATGAATGAGAGATTTAGGTATCCAAAGAGGACCGGGTGTGACAGTTCCTTTTGGTACCCAAATACATCGTGTTTACTTTTGGGGAGATAGTGATGAATGGCCCCTTTTGAGTGGAGTTAGTGTTTCATCTTTAACTTTGGGCCTCCATTCAAACCTTGGACAAACATTATTTTTAGTTTTCAAATTTCCATAATCATTTACTTGAATATTTGGCTCAAAATGATTTTTGAATTTATAATTTGAAGGAAATTTGATTGCATTTAATTTTAGGTTTGGTGAAACTTGATTTTGTAAATAATGATGATTTTGATTTTGATTTACAAATCCTTTATGTTCCTTACTCCCATTATTAAACTTAGTTAAGATGTTCATATTCATATTCAACTTGTTTTTAGATATAGTTTGATATTGTGAATTTGTATTTACCATTTTCGTAAGCAAGTTGATTTTTTATTTTAATTCATCATTCTTAATCTTTAAATTATGTCTAGCTTTATTATAAGCGATTGTGCTATTTTTAAGAGTGGAAACAATTGAATCAATATGATTTTGATTGTTATTCCTATTCATCAAATGTTTCATCCATCTCTTTAATTTTAATTTTATAGTATTTACACTTAGCACAATCATTTTTCAAAGATGAAGTTTCTAAACATAATCTTTCATTTTGTTCTTTTATAAAAATAAACTCATTTTCAAGTTTCTTGTGTTTTTCTTTTAATTCATTATATTCTACACAAGGTGTAATGTTTTCAACTAAGGAGTCATGGGTAGAATTAGATAAATTAGAATTTGATTCTTCATTAATTTTTGCCTTTAAATTTTTATTTTCTAAGCGCAAATGTTTATTAGCATTTTTTAATTTCTTATTTTTGCGCTTTGTAGTTTGAAGCAATTGTAATGTAGAAATAGAAGTACAGAAAATGGGATTTGATTTCCTTCATTGCTTTCGGGAGAGGCACGATTTGAACAAATAGTTTCTTCGACATCTTTTTGGCATTCCTCTTCCAAAGATAAGATTTGTTCTTCTCTTCCACTTGATGGGCACTCCATAGATCCATTATGGGAGGCGCTTTCTTGAAGAATTGTGCAAGCTTGCATATTCTCCGGTTCTTGCGATTGTTCCATACCTGTAGAAGGAGAATCGTAAGTTCTTTCAAGAAAATTCCAAATCTCATATGCGGTAGGTAACGTATAAATAAGTTTGAAAATATTTTGGTCTAACGCACAAAATATACTATTCATAGATTTTGCATTTAAAACAATTTCATTTCTAGTTAGTATGCTAGGTGGCTTTTCAATAGTAATATTCCAAACTTTTTCTTCTAAGGCCTTAAGAAAATTTTTCATTAATGTTTTCCACCCTTTATAATTTTTGCCCATAAATAAAGGTGGTGCTAATACTTTTTCAGTTATATTAAAATTTTCCCCACTAGTAGAAGCGAGATCATGATCAAGAGACGCCATTATTCCCGGTAGTTAAGCCGATTTTGAATAACCTAGCTCTGATACCACTTGTTGGATCTTGAGGCGCCCTTAGAGGTGGGGTGAATAAGGGTTTTAGAAAACTTTAAACTTTAATAGAAAACTTTTGATATTTTATGTAGAAGTAAGTTATATCAAGAGTAAAGAGATTGGAATAATGAAATCAATTTTATTCAACATGAAAAGGCATGATTATCATTTATAAAATTTATTACAAAATCTGATTTCTATGATGCTAGAAATCGAAGCGAATAATGAAAGACTCTTTTCGTTTTCTATACCGACTCGTATTCCCACGAACTGGTTGGCTTTAGCCGATCTCTCCGCAGATACGACCTCAAGCCGCTCTAGCCAATCAATAACCAGAAAGGCCTCGAGCACCACCTAGATCTACTCCCTAGACCCAGTCGCCAACACGAGGAGAATTCCTCCCTAAGTCCTACCTATACCTAGTCGCCGTATGGCGAATTCAAGAACCGATTACAAAGATAAAATAAAGGACAAATACAAAATACAAATATAAAACTCCCTATGAGGTAATCTGAAGGAGACGCCGAAGAATCGCTGAAGATCGTTGAAGTCCAAGCGTGCGTTCTTCGCGTTGAGTTAGCGTGTTGATCCATGCATCCTTTGATTCCACCTTTTGAAATATGAGTGGGATATGTGTTTGTTTGGAAATATGGCCCTCACAAAGTTTCTGAAGTGCTGGAATAGGGCTCTTGGCAATCAGTTTTTTGAGACATCAAAATCATCCAATTTATATACTTTGAGCTAAAGTCGGCGTTAAGTGCTAATGCCGAGCGTTGACCATTTATAGCAACATATTGATGGCTCGGATCTTCAGAACAGGTAGGAAATTCTGCACTTTAGGAATTATTTTATTTTAGGCAATATCAACGCCGACGTTAAGGCTAACGCGGGCGTTGGGCAAATCATTCCTAAAGCTCCTCCTACAATCATGGCTGCTTTCTCCTTGCCTAATTCGTCGACCGGATAGCGCCCAGTGTTAAGACTAACGCCTGGTGTTGAGTTTCTTTCTTTAATCAGCTGGCATGTCATTTTGCCGAACAACATCTTTGTCGAATGCATTTCGTCGAACGGGCTTCTTCTTTCATCGAACACAATTTCGTCAAACGCCAGATCGTCGAATGTAGTTTCCATTTTGTCGAATGCAACTTCCATTCTTAGCGGTTTCATTTCGTCGAATGCCAGTTCGTCGAACGCTACTTTTAGTTCGTCGAACACAACTTTCATTTCGTCGAACGGAGCTTCTGTTCTTAGCGGTTTCCTTCTCAGTAGTTTCCATCTCAACGGTTTCATTTCGTCGAACACCAGTTCATCGAACGCATCTTTCAGTTCGTCGAACGCAACTTTCGTCTAGCGCTAACGCCCAGCGTTAAGCTTAACGCCTAATGTTAAACAACTTTCAATCCTTCAGCTTGTGGTTCGTGCCAGACCATTGTTGCAACAACCTGGTGTCATAACTGTCCAAACCTGAATGCTAAAAACACAATGGCAAACAAGATCAAATACAAGTAGGATTTGTTATTTTCAGATCAAAGGGATGCGAAAAACCATGTTCCAACACCTATTGCTCTTCGAAAGGGAGTTCCCTCTTGTACGCAACATTTTATTCATGATGTTGTCACCTATGATAACTCACTCATTCTGCTAGGGCTTTTGCTATTGCTATTTAAGATACTGTCACACCAGCTACTTATCAGGATGCTCTTACTCTACCACAGTGGAAGGCTGCTATGGATGAAGAAATTTCCACACTTCAGGAATGTGGCACTTGGACCCTTGTTCCTCTACCTCTTGGCGCATATATTATTGGGTGTAGATGGGTGTTTATGATCAAATATCATGTGGATGGCTCTGTGGACCATTATAAAGCTTGTTTGGTTGCCAAAGGTTTTACTCAAACATATGGGTTTGATTTCTTTGACACCTTCTCCCCTGACGCTCGTCTTACCACCATCGGAGTTCTCTTCTCTGTGGCCATCAACAAAGGTTGGCAAATTTCTCAGTTGGATGTCAAGAATGCCTTCCTCTATAGTGATCTTCAAGAGGTTGTTTTCATGGAACAACCTCTATGGTATGTTGCTCCGGGGGAGACTCATGTATGTAAGTTAAGGAAGGACATCTTTGGACTCAAACAATGTCCTCGCTCCTGGTTTGAAAAGTTTAATGAAGTGATCAACATCATTGGATTTGTCCGCGGCTCTGCAGATCACTCTCTCTTCATACGCAAGACCTCTCATGGAATGGTGGATCTGGCTGTCTATGGTGATGACGTCCATCTCACTGGTGATGATATTGAAGGTATCACTCTTACAAAGAAACACCTTCTTCAACATTTTGTGACCATAGATATGGGACCTCCCAAGTACTTTATGGGCATTGAGATCTAACTCAAGCATAGTTCCGTTGTCCTCTCACGACGTAAGTATGCAATTGACCTTTTGAAGGAAACTGATCTTCTTGGTACTAAACCTGCTGAGTATCCAATAACAGTAGGAGACGACAAACCTTGGAATGACAATTCTCCTCCTCTGCCTGATAACACTAGGTATCGACGTCTTGTTGGCAAGCTCACCTACCTAACTGTAACAAGACTGCTATGTCATTGGGAAGGTCACCTAATTCATGCAAGCTCTAAGGGAATGTCATCTTCAAGCTGCTCTAAAGATATTGGAATACGTTGAGGGGTCTCCGGGGAAGGGACTTCTATTCCAAAGAAACAACCATCTAAAGATAGAAGCCTATTCAGATGCTAGCTACACTAATGATAAAGGAGATAGGAAATCCACATCTGGGTTTTGCACATTCCTAGGAGGAAATCTTGTTAGCTGGAAGAGCAAGTAACAAACAGTTGTGTCTAGATCAAGTGCTGAAGCTGAGTACAGAATCATGGCCCAAACTACGTGTGAATTAAAGTGGTTACGAACTCTCTTGCCAGACTTAGGAGAAGTTTACAACCATCCCTTACCAATGTTCTGTGACAACAAAACTGCAATCTACATATCTAAAAACCAGTCTTTCATGAGAGAACAAAACACATTGAGGTTGACTGTCATTTCATCAGGGAAGAAATCTTGAAGAAACAAATTTGCACTCCTTTCGTTACTTCAGACAAAGAGCTAGCTGATATCTTCACCAAACCTATATCTTCATCCTACTCTGACGTTTGTCCCAAGCTGGGCATGATTGATATATATGCTCCAGCTTGTGGGGGAGTGTTGAAGAGCAGGGGTCTCACCTTAGTGGTCTCCGCGGTCTCAGAGCAACAACGATCTCTGTGGTCTCCAGCTACACCATCTCAGGCTCACCAGCCTCCGCATCTGTTGAAGAGCAGCAGTCTCATCTTAGCAGTCTCTGGGGTCTCAGAGCATCAGCAGTCTCTGCGGTTTCCATCTCCACCATCTCAGGCTCACCAGTCTCTGCATTTATTGAAGAGCCATGGTCTTGTCTCTGACCATCCACAATCTCAGCACTCTCCCTCTCCGCGGTCTCAGCAGTCTCTGGATTGTCAATTTGTGGTCTCCTCTGTCACACAACCTTCTACCTCCTATTGTGTAACTGCAGATCAGTACTCCAGACCGGACCAATCTCAGCGGTCTCAATCTTCCTGATCGACCAGACCACCCAGCTCTCCTATATAAATGTTTGTAGTTGTACTGGTGTTTAGTCCCACATTATAAATTTGTATTTTCCTCTTTCTCTCTTATAATACATAAAGGAGGCAATACTCTTATAATACTTAGATTTTTGGAAATAAAAATTCTATTATTTTCAATTCTCATAAGTCTGTATTCGACGTAACGTCGAATACATTTGCCTCCTTATCGACGCACCTCTGAGTTCTAATTGAAGCTTCTTCAAGATCCTCCTCAACATAAAAATGAACTATGCAGCCAATATTGCGTCGAATACTTATCGACGTCTCCGTCGAGATGACAGCCTAAACTCTGAGCTCTTCCTTCTGCGTCAAATGTAAGTCCAGGTTGCGTCGACTTCAATTTTTTCTTCGACCGACTCTGTCTTTTGCATTGAGTACATTTTGACGTTGCATTGAATTCAGCTTATTCATCAACTACCATTCTGAGTTATTCTTACTTCTATTCGTAGTTACTTCAACTTGCAGTCGAAGCTGTGTTGACTTCTATTCGACGCAGATTTAATTCAACTGAATTTTTGGACTCTTTTTGACTGGTCTTTGACACTGTAATGAGAGTGTGAATAAATTACCCTCTCTATACAATATGGGTAATGAATCCTAGATAATGAAATCACTTGTACATAATTTGTAAGATAAATCAAAGAATGTTTTTCCTCACAAATCCCTCTTACCGCGCACTACCAGCTCGAATGCATCTGCTCTTTTCCAGCACAGTAGGTCACGTCACCGCCTAGGCCTACCCCCATCACGGTCGCCCACGATTCAAAGCGTCCACCCTTCACCTATTTTTTAGGGCCAGTCCCCCTGACCGCGCACTACCGCCTCGAATGTATCCTCTCTTTGTTGTCATGGTAGGTCATGGCACCGCCAGGGACAGCCCCGCTCACGGTCGCTAACAGTTCGAAGCGTTCTCCCTTCACCAATTTTCCAGGGCCAGTCCCCCTGACCATGCACTACTGACTAGAATGCATCTGCTCTTCACCGTCATAGTAGGTCACGACATCGTCAGAGTGCCCCTCCCCCGTGCGGTCGCCAAAAGACCAAACGCAATCTCTCTTCATAGTCATAAAAGACCGCTCTCAGACTGCTCCTATCGACTTGAACGAGAAATCTATTCACCATCAAAGTAGCTCTACGCCCAAAACCGCGCTCACAGTTAGACAGAATGAAAGGTCCCTACACTGGAATAGTAAACCTAAATTTCTACACCAAGCTACTCAGGCCTTAGCACTAAACGGCAGGCTGTTCATGATCTCTATCACAATCAATGGGTGGCAAGATCGCAATCGATAAGGACGAGAAAAAAGTCCCTCCTGCACTAGAGACAAGAGATGACTTTCAAAAAGATCGTTTAACGACAAGCTCATAACTACGAAAGTCACGACAACTCGCCTAAATGTTCTCGCACACTCGAAGATATACATTCAAAAAATTCTCGGGCTCATTTTCTACAAAACATGACCTCAAACAATTGGGTGGAATTTTATGGGGTTCCCCAAAACGTATCCGTTCAGACCCATAATTTTCCACAGCGGCCTCGACCAGCTTGCCGATACGATTCCAATGGTCCCATCCTCACATGGAGTGACCAGCATAGAACCATCATACAGTAAAGGTAACAAAACCACCACGCGATGGTCGCCACGTCAATTGGGCCGCACCACCATGGTGCGGCCAAACCCGCCAGGGTGCGGCCAAGGCCGCACTCCCCCCTCCTTTGGGGTGCGTCCAAGGTCGCATCCCCCATATAGGGTTCTTCCAAGGCCGCACCCCCATTTGGGGTGTGGACAAGGGCGCACCCCACTATGAGTGCGGCCAATTCCGCACCCCCCTATAGGTGGTGCAGCGAATTCTGCACCCCCACATGGGGTGTTGCAGGACCGCACCCCTTTGGGATACAACCAAATTCACGCCCCCTTTTGGTATGGTTGCGACCATGTCTCCGCACTCAGAAATCCTCTAGGCCCACGACACGCGCAGATTGCCTTCGCATTTAGTGCACGCTCAGAATACCTCCCCGCTCACCACGCGCTCAGAACATCTCCACTTTCATTGCATGCTCAGAATGCCTCTGGGCTCACAACGTGCGCAGAATGCCTCCGCGGTCACCACGCGCCCAGAACACCTCTGCGCTCACCGCGCGCCTAGAACACCTCCACGCTCACCACGCGCCCAGAACACCTCGACGCTCATTGCGTGCCCAGAACGTCTTCATGTTCACTGCGTGCTCAAAATAACTCTGCGCTCACTGCGTGCTCAGAATGCCTCTGGGCTCACAATGCGTGAAGAACACCTCCACATTTGTGACGCGCTCAGAATTCCTCCACACTCACCGCGTGCTCAGAACACTTCCACGCTCACTGCGCGCTCAGAATGCCTCCGTATTTGCTATGCACATGGCAATTAACCTTTCTTGATTTCCCGAATTACAAGTCTTTTTCATTGCCTTCATCGCCATCAATGAAGCTGTCTGAACTTCCTAAACTGCTTGGGAGGCAAGACCGATATATTCAAAAAATGGCAAATTGTGTGCTCCAAATCGACGAACGTGCTTCGCATGTCAGGTGGTTACAAAGGTTACGACGACAAAAATACTAGGCTACCCCTGCCCAAGGCTATAAAAGGAACTCACATCTTTCATTTCAATACATCATTCCTTCAGCGCCCGAGAGAGATCCTTCGAAGATCGTACAAAGTTCCCCTTTTGCCTTCGAAGAATCCTACAGAGATCTCTTTTGGCCTTCAAAGATCTCATTCCCCTTCGAAGGAGACTTGAAGATCTCCCTTTGGCAGTTGGAGATATCTTGATCCTTAGAGATTTCTCCCTCTCTCTCTTCTCTGTACCCCATGCAACGAGCCATGGTATGCCACCCTCTTGCATTCTACAACTTGTAACACCAAAAAAGATAGTGAGTTTGGTTGGCACCGATTCGACACTATGGTTTTTCACCTATTTTGGGTTTTTGACGTTAGAAGTCTTCTTGCATGTTGCCTCACTTTTCTTTAACTGATTGCGCGCTCGGCTAACTGTAGAGCAAAGATGGTTCAATTCGACCAGTCTTTTGACAAGGAGAATCTTAGAACCACTGAGAATTTTGGTATGGAGACTCTTAGAACCAAACTAGATCTTTTGGTAAGGAAATCTAGAACCCACTGAATCCTTTGGAGAGGAATTCTAAGGACTCGTTACTCAGATCACAATGAAGAAAGAAAGAGTAAAAGAGAAGAAGAAATATGAAGATTGTTCTTCTGGTTGAATCCTCTTTCAGCAATCACTCAGGAGTCAGGCACTTAGTGTTGTTGATGGATCTCTATTTCAGTAGTTGAGTCCTTGATTTAGGAGAGAGAGAGAGATGTAAGGATTGCTCTAGCTTTGATCAACAAAATCTCTATATTTCTGTAGGCTTCTTGCTGTAAGAGAAGAAGAAATCCTTTAAATGTTTCCTGTACAGAGATTTGTTGTTTTGTTTGAGAGAGAGGGAGATATGTAGGAAGAAGAAGACAGGAGAATGATTGAATTATTGTTGTTCAAAATCTTCCTGTATGTCCTTATTCTTCTGTAGAATTGGATTTGAATTCCTTTCCTCTTCTGTTGTATCCCTAATAGGAATGTCCATGGGATAATAATATTCTCTTTCTATTTCTGTTGACTACCCGTCAATCCCTTTTTGAATATCTTCAAGAAATGTCTTTATTGTGTCTCTGGAGTTCTCCTTTTCATTCTTGGTTATAAACAACCAATGTAAGCCCCCCTCCTGGAACATAACACACGACCGAGGGGAGTCCTAGTTAGGTTAGCACTAGTTCTAAGGATTAGCGGACATACTTAATTTGAATCCCATATGGGAACACCACCGCTTCCGCTACATCAGTTTGTCCTCAAACTGATCTAGCTAGCAGGGTGGCCAAGTGGTTTAATGGACTTCTTTTATCTCAGGATCGTTGCAAGCTGATACCATTTGAAAGACGCCTATCCTGCCGGCTATTCTCACATATATTCATGCCAACCCATCAATACTAGAAAACATTATAAGCCATTGATTCACAATTAAGTAATAATGTCCAAACAATACAAAATTACCATGCTCATGCAAATCATCAGAGTATAAACTTGACCTAAGGTTGTACAACCCTGATATTCGCTAAGAGAGGGACGCGAGCAAGGGTGTCAAAGTTCGCCCGCAGAAAAGATGGATGAGCCGGGCATGCGCCGACCGCTCACAAGAAGGCATGCGAGACATGCACTCGCCATCCCGTCGCGAGGAAGATAGGCGAGCCAGCACCTCGCAGGCCGCTTACAGTGATTCTGAGTTCGACGAACTCTCTTCCGCGTTCGACGAAATCTTCTGAGATCGGATAAGTCTGTTCGACGAAATCTTCCGAGATCGGCGAAGTCCGTTCGACGTAATCCGTTCGACGAAGTCCTCTGCGCCCGACGAGCTCTACCATATAAGGATTTTTATAGGGTCGGGGCGGGCTCGTAGGAAAGTACACGAGATCAGATCTCGGTAGATGTGGCCAAAATGGGGGTGCGGACGAGGTCTTCGCCGGGCACTCGCCTGAGAAGTATCTCACGAGCCAGATTCGCAAGGAGATTTGCGAGAGCGGGCAAGCGGTTTTCTCACAGGCCAATTGCACATAGGCTGATAGGGCGAAATAACTCCTCAGCCCCTGGTGGTCTGCTAATAGCCACTCGGAATAGCGGAGTTTGGCTGTTAGCAGGCCAAACTGGGGTGCGTATAGTAAAATCAAAGGGCAGAATTTCGCTATCGGCAGACCAATTCAGAAAAACTATAAATAAGACCCAAAGGGCACCTTTGGAGGGGACACTCTTTTGGAGCTTCTCTCTCCTCAGGTCATTCTTGGTTAGCGGTTTCAGAGCTCTCCAAGGTGCCCGGGCTTCAGCTTTGGCTTGGGAGGGGAAGCTCTATGTAGATCTTCTGGGTGTGTGGTGGGTCCTCCTTGCTGAGTCAAGGGGTCTGTGTCTGGATTCGAGGCATCTGTCTGTCAAGTCTTTGGAGTTGGTAAGTGCTAGCTGCCCCTCAACCTTTGGGGGTCCCAAGCTCCACAAGAGACCATTTATTGGTTTCAACATTCTCGGTGCGGTGAGCGTGGAGTGCAGCTAGTTCAAGAAAGCTCTAAGGAAGAGATGGCGGAAGACAACGAGCGAGAGGCGGAGTTCGGCGGCTCGCCACCCCCAGGAGTGCCAGCAATAGTGGAGATGATGGCAGACCTTAGGCGGGATCTTCTTAGAGCTTTTCAGAGTGCTCTCGTCACGGCACTCGGGGGTATCGAGACCCTAGTACACCAGATGGCTCCTCCACCTGGAACTCACGAGAATGCTCCAGCTCCGTGAGTCAGAAAGGAGGCGGCAACCCAAGGGGCAGGGTGAGACCTTACCGGGCGAGGACTCTTCCCCAGCCCGGTGGGGCCGAGCGATGTCCTGGCAAGGGTTGTCCTAGCAGAAAGGGTCCCGGCCAGTGAGGCCCCGGCGAGCGGTCCTTCGGCGAGCCCGAGGACGGCAGGAGCAGGGTCTCCCGGGGAGCTCACAGGAAGGGAAGAGCAGGTCCAGAGGGTGAGCTGGGGAAGTCCTTTTTGGGAGTTGGTGCTCTCGGCACCACTCCCCGAAGGGTTCAGGGAGCCAGCCATGATGCTATATACCGGCAAGGATGGCCCCGTTCAGCACTTGTAGTGGTTTGAAGACATGGTCTCGATCAGACCCATGTCGGACGCCTTCAAGTGCCGACTCTTCGCTACTACCCTGAACGAGAAGGCGAGGGACTGGTTCCACCAGCTTCCCTCAGGATCAATCTATGCCTTCGAGGACTTGCGTCGGGGTTTTCTCTTGCGCTTCTCCACCTCGAAGAAAAGGAAGAAAGACCCTTAGTCGCTTTTTAATATCAAGCAGAGGTCGGGGGAGTCGTTAGCTCACTATCTGGAGCGATTCAGGGAGGAGGTTCTCCTCATCCAAGAAGTGCCAGGGTTCACCCTCCAGCTAGCCTTCACATTGGTGATGCGGGAGGGTTTCTTCTAGATGGATCTCAAAAGGAGGGTTCCTTTGTCCTACGAGGAATTGATGGAGAGAGCAGCGGAGGAAGTGGACGGGGAGGCAGCAAACCCCGAGTTCACAAAAAGGCTAGCGCGGTTGAGCGAGCAGGAAGGCAAGCAACCAGAGCCAAGAAGGAGGCAAGTGTTGAAAATGTTGAAGTGGAAGTTTGTGGAAGTTGGCGGTCCGGAGGGAGGTCGCGCGGTCTGGCAAACCGCGCGGTCTTGCGGTCTCCCTATGCGGTCTGACCTCTCTGGTCTAGACGCAGGTCTTCTTGGTGTGACCGCCATTCTTCTGTCCATGGTTGCTAAGGTGAGGCTGCGCGGTCTGGTTCAGTGACCGCATGGCGGGTTGTTACTTCAGGACTGTGCCGGTCAAGCTATGACCGCATAGGGTTGGTTCAGGTATCCGGAAGTTTGGGCTGGCATCTGTCTGAGTTCCTGGTTGTGTTCACCGACTAAGGCTTCTTAGTCGCGCGGTCTCTGTTCGTGTTCTCTGGTGGAGGCTGGCAATGCGAACAGGTTGTGTTCGCCATCTCATTAGCGAACAGGTTGTGTTCGCGGTCTCATTAGTGAACACTGGTAGTGGGCGGCTTCTTAAAGAAGTTCGCGGTCTCTTGTGACCGGTCGGTTTTGATGATTGAACTTCTTTTGTACAGCTTCTGCGGATTGTGCGGGTAGCCGCAGTCACCTCCTCTTCTGAAGGTGTTGGGGCGGTCTCGTGGCTTGCAGTGCGGGTTGCTGGAGTTTGGGAGGATTAGTGGCAGGTCGCGGGGTTCTCAGTTGGTGTTGTTCAAGTCACAGGCAGGCAGTTCGGGCGGTCTCGTTTCCTAGTCACATGAACTCGCAGGTCGGGCGGTCAGGTAGTCTCAGGAAGTCAGACCGCTGGTTATCTTTCAGCATTATATTTTATCCTGTTTTTTGTGTACTGGCGAAATCATGTCTCGCCATGTATACCTCGCCTTGTAATGAAGTTTTATGCTAGCATCAATACAGATTGAAGTTGTTTTTCATGTGCTTCTGGTTGTTGGCTTGAACTTTGAGTTATACTATTCCTGCTCACTCCTAGATCTTCAGAAAATTTCATAGGAAGAAGCGAGAGTTCCAGAGTTGGGATGGGTGCAGCAAGGTGGGGGAATGCAGGGCCCAGGTAGGGGCTTCCCCCTTGGAGGATGCAACTTCCAAGGAGGGCAGGGAAGGCCTCATCAGCTGGGATGGAGGCAAGGCCCGAGGCCACCTCCTCCACTACCTCAGCAGGCAATTGGGATAGGAGGGAGAAGAGGAACAGGAATAGGAGTTGGAGCCGGGGGAACCAGTCCCAGAAGAAGGAATAGGGGAGTAGGAGGTGAGGAGAGGGGGTGGCATTGCCGTACTGTGATTTCCACCATGAGGAAGGTCACGCAACAGCCACCTGCCAGAGTTTTTAGAAGTAAGAAGAGCAAGGGTCCCAGCGCCGCAGCCGCAGCAGCGACCGGTAAGGATAGAGGAGGTTCTACCCCAGTAGAATGAAGATGAGAGGTGCAAGGACCAGGTGGATGTAGGAACCGGAGGAGGGATCAGAGTGATCCATGGGGGAGCAGGGGTCGAGGAAACCCGAAAGTCGAGCCTCCATGCCATGTACCGTCGAAGTGTGGCCTCGACATCCCAAGCCCCACCCCCAGCGGAGAAGGTTACCTTCTCCTAGAAGGACATGCCAGGTCACGAAGACCCATTCTGCGATGCGCTGGTAATCTAGACAGCCATCGAGAACTTCACCGTCTCCCGGATCCTGGTGGACAACGGGAGCTCGGTCAACGTGATCTTCAAGAGAGAGTTTGATTTGATGAAGGTGGAGTCCAGAAGGGTGTTGGCCTCGGATGGCCCTCTGTTTGGGTTCTCGGGGGAAAGGAAGGAAGTGGAAGGCGGAGTGGGACTCCATGTGACCCTGGGGGGGGGGGGGGCAATCCCAGAACTGCCGCTTCGTGATAGTGGATGCCCCTAGCAGCTACAGTGTAAGATCCCCCTCCCTGAACACACGACACGGCCGAGGGGAGTCTTATGCCCAGGACAACCGCCTTGCGGCAGCGCCAACACACGAGCTAGCCTCCCCCACAAGACGCCTATCCTGCCGGCCAAACCAACTGAACAGCGCCAACCCATCAATAATATAAAAGCAAGAAGCCATATAAATAAATTCACATAAGTAAGTGTCCTAATAAGTACAAAAGACAAGAAGATCTGAGAGCTCCAGCAAAAATATCAGAGTATCAAGCTAAATGCCCCAAGGGCTACATCTCAAACTGTGCTCACATCTGTCACCGACGGTAATGAGGGTATCGTGGCCTCCGACCCTGACGTCCTGGCCTGGCTATTCTCCTCCAGCGTCGTGTGCTGCTGCTCCAGGATGTGCTCCTAAAAAGAGGGACGTAGCAACCGTTAGTCATAAAGACTAAGTGGCTTCACATCCGCTCCCCCGGCGACTCCAAGGCACCGGGCAATAGGAAAGGAAGAAAAACTGCAATATAAGCAATAATATACAAAGCAGGTGACATGAATGGTTATTCATATATGTCAGTTGTATAAGTACCCAAGTACTTGCAATAATTCAAACTAACAGGTACGTAAATAACAGTGGTTATATAACCAAGTACGAGTAACAAGAAAGCATGAGCAGATTATCACAGAACCGAATTGAACTTAACTTATAAGGATGCCCATACAAGCTTATAAGTTAAGGATCTGGACATGAAAATAACTCATCATATAAAGGCGCCAATACAAGTTTTTATGATGAGGATCCAATTCGGTGCAATGCAATGATTATGAAGGATGAATGCAATGCAATGATTATGATATGATGACTTACCCATGCATATTTGATATGTCGACATAGACCTTTAGTTCTCACTTTTTGAGGGGTAGCTAACCTCTCAGGCATCTCCCGTCGTGGCCAGATGGAGACAGTAGAACGAGCTCCTCCACTACTAGGAGGGTATGAACACTACCATTCCTAGGCCTCTGTACGCCTCGACGCTAAGAACACACAGCAGAGACCGTGCGTACTGCTCGCAACATGCTGAGCCTTCAAGGACACAGAAGGGGACTTGGGTAGGTGAGCACCAAGAGTCCAACCCAACCGGTCTAGAGTCTACCGCCGGCTTCTGTCGGTGTCACGACCAGCAAGCCCGTAGACCCGCCACAAGTAATCCTCCAACCAGGATCCACATACCACCATGTGTAAACCATGCACATTTATGTAATTCCCATGCGCACCCGTGCAATCAAGCACGCAAGGACTCACTGAAGGAGCCTTCTCACTTTTCACATCATACCCGTTCAACCGATGCTAACTAGCATCCAAGGCCCCCAACGACCGGTCCTCCCAACATTTCACCATAAGATATAACCCTATCTTATAACCTGCATCAAGCCATCAATTTTATCTCTACCAAGTTATCATAACTCATGTGCAGTGGCGTGCGAAAAACATGGAAATTACTCTACAAGATCCTCCAGGACTACTTGTGGTCACGATGTCATATTCATATTCTACTAATTTAGTAAGCTCGCACATATCACCACTATCCAACCCTCATGCACAAATCACAACGTGCCTTAACACGATCAAAAGTATCAACCTTATTGAAGGGTCATCACTAATCTAAACCATCCATAGATTATAATGTGATATGAACATTAGTTCGTACATGTGCTTTTTATGTGTCCACGTAAACCACCGATTGAAGATTGGTTTAAGGAGACATCTCAATAATAATAAGATTATAAACCTTCCCGATGCTGTCCACTAAAACTGAATTTTCGGGAGCTATGCTCCTCCAATCTAGACATGTCACCCCATTCTGGAAAGGTATTACCAAGGGCTACAACTTTCTAGTTGCCCAAAGTCCACATCCAAACAGATCTCATCTAAAAATCATGTTCAAATCTGATCTTCCTTCAGCCAAGAAGAAATCAGCACGAATCATTGGGCAAACCCGATTTTACTGTTCATCGTCTTCTCCAACCGATGACTTAGGTTTTAGCCGAAACCTCTCTCCTCCAATACTCCCTCCACAGACCACCAGTCTTCGCGGAATCAAGCTCTAAATCTTCGTATTGAAGAGAGGAGTTGATTGATGATAATAGCATGGCGAACGGCGCCCTAGAACGAAAGTTCTAGCGTGGTCTCTTCCTATGGAACTTCATGAATCTCACTGGATCAAACTCTTTGGAGTTCAATGTCTCGAGTAATATTCAGATCTAAAGATCTAGCACCAAGGGAGAGGGGAGGAAGTCACCTGATCTCCGGCCGATGTTCGCGGTTGTCTCCTCTGCGGCATGGCGGCAGTTGGCCAAGACTGATTAAAGGGTCCTGATCCACAGAAATATACAACATGTAATCAGTCAACATTACCCAAACTAAAAGGGAAATGGCACAAAGAAAATACGGACTGCCTAAGGGTAGCAAGGTAATACCCATAATAAAAAGAGAAGTAGCAGCCGACCAACTCAAAAACGTAAAAAGGCACACTGCCTGAAACTGGAAGGAGGAAATGCAATAATCCATCTACAGATTGAACTTGAAGTTTCCAAATATCCATCGGCAGCAAGCAACAGTTAACAAATGGTAGACATGAGAATAAAACCCCTAATAATTCAATTTGAGGTTACTTAAAGAATTTGGCCCCATTCTCCTCACAACATGATAGCCATAACTGAAAATAGATGCCATAACAACCGGCTATCAACAACAGAAATCCACCATCAATTTTCACAACCGGTTAATTACTGATAAGGAAGACAAAACCAAAACCCCATCTCACCCAACAACTTCAGCAAGCTCTTTCAGCAATCTCATGTAAGATTCATAAATACAAGAGGAACACAAATAATATGCCACTTATAACAGCCCTAATAGAAAATATAGCAGAATTTAAGAGAACAACCGGTCCATAACCATAGCTAGAAACAGAGGGTAGGAAGAAATCAAACAACATCACAAAAGTTCTCAAACTTTTAGCAGCTTATTGCTAAACAAATAATATCAATGCAAATGACCAAACCTCAACGGTCAAGCATCAGCAACCAGTAAACACTCAAAAATTACTTTACCCAAAACTATACAGAGGATAAGCAAAAGCTTTTTGGCTCCATTCTCCCAACAACACAACAACCAAAATGAAGAGAGGAGTAGTAATAGCCTATCAATTTGAAACTAATCTGGAAATAGGGGAACAACAACCAACTAATAAGAACAAAAAGTCCCCAAATTCTCATGAAAACCTGAAATGACCTTATAGTAACACATATTCCCCCAAAGCAAAAGAAGACAAGGAAGAACAATAGGAAAAAGACGGCTTACAGCGAGCTAACGGGAATCAGGCCCTGATCTAATCGCAAACCCAATTACACCTAGATCCAGCGAAGCCGTAGCAATTCCCGCTCCCAGCAATACTCCAGCGATTTATGAGATTTCGACAATGAGAAGAAGGGAGACGATGAGAGAAAAGAGAAAGGCAGAAGAAGCCGCTGCTCTGCCCTAGCTGCGATAGAACTGAGGTCGGGAGAGATAAAGAGAGGTAGTCGGTCAATAGTATAAAATAAAGTCCTCCACCGCCTCTTATAAGCCAATTTAATATACCAGTAATAACATTTTTACATATTATACTCCAAAACCAAACCATCCAAATTATAAGTAAACCATGCAACTGTTAACAGCACCCCTTTTAGCACCCTTTCCTTATTAGCAGCCCACATATAAACTCTATAAATCAGTAAACATAACCTTTGTACACTAAGGTAACATCACCTTTGTTCTTATGATGCCGTCGGCGAACAATTAATTATCTAGTCGCACTTCATCATAAACATACATATTATTGCAACAGAAAATATAGACGTTGGTTTTTATTTTCATCATAGGAATTTACCAGTTTTCCAACTTAAACACCTCCGTAAAATCTCGTCACCAAAAATACAAAAGAAAAACCATAAGCAATATAAACCGAGATGGGAGAAATAAAGAGGAAGTCGGTAGCAATAAAGTCCTCCACCGCCACTTAAAAGCCAGTCATATACAGATTAACTTAAGCAATTGCTATCAGCACACCTAATAGGCCACAAGACAAGCCCAAACAAAGCTCCCAATAGGGTAAGTGAATTAATCATCTCTTGCTGACCGTGACTCAAACCTGATCACCTCGGGGTCCTAGGGCTTCTACCGAGTCTGAGTCAACCTTCGGTGACACAACACACTCATGAGGGGCCTATCGCGCACTAGGATGTTACAAATCCAATAAACAAAAAAATTAATTTCATCCCTGAAATTTGAGTTTGGGGCTATGGTAATGAAACAAAGTATGACAAACTTGTTTAGGTCATACCTGGGGAAAACAATCCCGGGTAACGTTGTTGCATAAGGTCCATCGGCTCCCAAGTGTATTCCTCCCGTCCATGGTTGGACAACATAACTTTCACCAATGGAACACTCTTTTTCCGCAGCACTCTGGTCTCGTTGTCTACTATCCGCATAGGCTCCAGCCGGACAGACTTGTCGGTCTCCACAGGACTAGACGTAGATACAACATGCTGATCGGGGCGAAACAAGGCCCTCAGAAGGGAGGACACATGGAAAATGTCATGTAAATTCTCCAACTTTGACGGTAACATCAAACGATAAGCTAAGGGGCCAATCCGCTCCAGGATGGTATAAGGCCCCATATAATGAGGGCTGAGCTTCTTCCTTCCCCAAACCCGAGACACCCCGTCCAACGGCCTGATCTTCAAGAACACCTTGTCTCTAACATGGAATTCCACTGCCCTCTGCTTTTTGTCATAATATTTTGCCTGCTGGCTCTGCGCTTCGAGCATGCGGTCTCGAATCAGTCTGACCATTTCATCGGTATCATCGATGAATTTCACCCCTAACGCCTTCGGGTCCTCATCTTGGACCCATGACAAAGGTGTCCTGCACCTCCTCCCATATAATGCCACATAAGGAGCCATATCGATGCTCTCCTGATGACTGTTATTATAAGAGAACTCTACCAAGGGCAGAAGTCTCTCCCATGGCTCACCTCGATCCAAAACACAGAGGCGCAACAAATCTTCTAGGGTCCTGATCGTCCGCTCGGACTGTCCATCCGTCTGAGGATGGAAGGTCGTGCTAAAAGTCAAATGTGAGCCCAAATAAGCTTGCACTACTTTCCACTCCTTGGAGGTGAAGCGACCGTCACGGTCCAAAACGATAGTCTTGGGCATTCCATAATATCGAACAAACTGCTCGACAAAGAGTCTCACCAACACGTCAACATGTGTATCCTTCCTCATCGGTATAAACCTCGCGACCTTCGTCAGACGATCCACAACCACCCATACAGAGTCATTCCCGGAGTGGGAACGAGGTAGCCCGTGAACGAAATCCATGGATATATCTTCAAACTTCCACTCGGGAATGGACAACGGCTGCAACAACCCAGCCGGGCATCTACACTCTGCCTTTACCTTCTGGCACACCTCGCAGTGGGTGACAAAATAGGTGACATCCGACTTCATCCCTGGCCCAAGAAATAGGCTTAGCACCTGGCGCTAGCTTAATCTGGAAGTCTAACTCCCTAGGCGGGGGTAATCCGGGTAGTTTTTCAGGGAAAACATCAGGAAAATCCCGAACTACCGGTACATCCTTCATATCAGCCCCCATCTCCTTCATATCAAAACAGATTATGAACACCTCATCGCCTTGCTCGTGAAACTTTACAACCTGTACAGAGGACAACAAGTTCCAAAATACGAATCTTATACCTTGAATTACCACCTCCGAGTCGTCATGCCTCAGCGTGATCCGCTTTGCCACACAGTCTATCTTCGCATGATTCCAATGCAACCATGTCATGCCCAAGATTAGATCAAAGTCTGGCATCCGCAACACCGTTGCCGGCGTCTCAAATTGCTTCCCACCGATGGATATTACCATATTGCACTTGGCGGTAGATAGTATCTCCGAGCCATCCGGAAGGTGCACCCTCCTGGGGGCTCCCTCAAAACACTGCACCGCACCCAGTTCACTCACAAACTCCTCTGATACAAATGAATGAGTGGCACCCATATCGAAAAGAGTAAGGGCTGGCTAACCGCAAATAAGCACGGTACTTGGGGTTCTAAATCATGCACACTTAAGCATAATAGTTATGAAAAGATGAAACTAAATGCATGATTACCTGTGATGACCTCCTGCGGGTCTCATTCCTGAGTTAGATCCAAAGCGTATACCTGCTCCTGAGTAGGCCTGGGGTTCCTACCCTACTTACCTTGGCCCCGACCTCGGCCTCTACCCTGCTACGCCCCCGGGGGAGCCATGGGGCGATTCAGAGCATTTCCTTATAGCTGCGGGCAGTAGGCCCGAATGTGACCGGGATGGTGACAATAGTAGCAAACTCCGACACCTCTTTGCGGCTGAGGCGCTTGATTCTGATGCAGTGGGGGCAATGGTAGCGGACGTGATGGCTGCTCTATCCTGAAGTTTGGGCGAAAACACCCACCATCTCTCCTCCGGTCTCCGCCTCTGTCCCTGGTGTTCCGCCTCCTCCTGAAGCTGGGACCTGCCTCCATCATGCCCTCTGCGGGCCTCTTTCCCTTAGCCAAGACCCCCAAATGGTCCGCCTCCAACTTTTGTGCCGTCTCTATAATCTATGCGAGGCTCGAATCGGCGGCAAAGAGAAGAGCCTGCCTCAGGGGATCTCGCAATCCCTTGTAGAACTGCTTCGCGTACCCACAATCATCTAGATCATAAGAGTCTGCAAATCTATCCAAGTGCTGAAATTCCCGTTGATACTCCACGACTGTCCTAGATCCCTGCTTCAGCTGCAGGAACCTCTCCTCAAGTTTGTCTCGGGCTGTAGAAGAGACAAAATGTTCCAGGAACATGTCTGCAAACTCATCCCAGCTTATGTCAAGATGGTTATGCCCTTCAAAGGTGGAGCGCATCAAGGACTTCCACCACCTCTTCGCATGTAGATCCAAGGCCATGACCGCCAACGTGACTGCCATATTGCCTGGGCATCGTATCCCTGCCAGTAACTCCTGCACTGTGTCCAACCATTCCTCTGTCTGAACTGCGGACTCCGTCCCATGATAGGTGGGAGGGGAGAGAGCACGAAAGTTGCTTAACCAATTTGAGTTCGGAGCCGCACCAGCATCTGCTGAGACCTGAAGGCATCCGGGATTATCGTCAGGGTCTGGCCCAACTCTGATTGTTGAAAAGGAGTAGGTACAGGAGGCACGGGAGCGGCCGTCGCTGGTTCTGAACATACCGAAATCTACATGCAAGGAAGATTTTTTTGGGTTAGGTTGGCTACTTGAAAGAAGGTAATAGACCTACTTAATGCGAATTACACATGGCACACCACCGCTTCCGCTCATTCAGTTTGTCAACAAACTGAAGAGGTGAGAGGGTGCACCATACGGGAATGGACTTCTTTATCTCAGGATCGTTGCAAGCTGATACTAATTGTAAGATCGAAACCTATCTCTGATACCATTTGTATATCCCATTTGTGAGAGGGTGCACCAGTGGAAGCGTGGTGGGCCCATAACCCACAGGTAATAGGATCGAAACCTATCTCTGATACCTTTTGTAAGATCCCCCTCCTGAAACACACGACACGGCCGAGGGGAGTCTTATGCCCAAGACAACCGCCTTGTGGGAGCGCCAGCACACGAGCTAGCCTCCCCCATAAGACGCCTTTCCTGCCGGCCAAACAAACTGAACAGCGCTGACCCATCAATAATATAAAAGCAAGAAGCCATATAAATAAATTCACATAAGTAAGTGTCCAAATAAGTACAAAAGACAAGAAGCTCTGAGAGCTCCTGCAAAAGTATCAAAGTATCAAGCTAAATGCCCCAAGGGCTACATCTCAAACTGTGCTCACATCTGTCACCGACGGTAATGAGGGTATCGTGGCCTCCGACCCTGACGTCCTGGCCTGGCTATTCTCCTCCAGCGGCGAGCGCTGCTGCTCCAGGATGCGCTCCTAAAAAGAGGGACGTAGCAACCGTTAGTCATAAAGACTAAGTGGCTTCACATCCGCTCCCCCGATGACTCCAAGGCACCGGGCGATAGGAAAGGAAGAAAAACTGCAATATAAGCAATAATATACATAGCAGGTGACAGGAATGGTTGTTCATATATGTCGGTTGTATAAGTACCCACGTACTTGCAATTATTCTAACTAACAGGTACGTAAATAACAGTGGTTATATAAGCAAGTACGAGTAATAAGAAATCATGAGCAGAGTATCACATAACCGAATTGAACTTAACTTAGAAGGATGCCCATACAAGCTTATAAGTTAAGGATCTGAACATGAAAATAACTCATCATATAAAGGTGCCCATACAATTTTATATGATGAGGATCCAATGCGGTGCAATGCAATGATTATGAAGGATGAATGCAATGCAATGATTATGATATGATGACTCACCCATGCATATTTGCTATGTCGACATAGACCTTTAGTTCTCGCTTTTTGAGGGGTAGCTAACCGCTCAGGCATCTCCCGTCGTGGCCAGACGGAGACAGTGGAATGAGCTCCTCCACTACTAGGAGGGTTTGAACACTACCAGTCCTAGGCCTCTGTACGCCTCGACGCTAAGAACACACAGCGGAGACCTTGCGTGCTACTCGCAACATGCTGAGCCTTCAAGGACACAGAAGGGGACTTGGGTAGGTGAGCACCAAGATTCCAACCCAACCGGTCTAGAGTCTACCGCCGGCTTCTGTCGGTGTTATGACCAGCAAGCCCGTAGACCCGCCACAAGTAATCCTCCAACCAGGATCCACACACCACCATGTGTAAACCATGCACATTCATGTAATTCCCATGAACACCCATGCTATCAAGCATCCAAGGACTCGCTGAAGGAGCCTTCTCACTTTTCACATCATACCCGTTCAACCGATGCTAACTAGCATCCAAGTCCGCCAACGACCGGGCATCCCAACGTTTCACCATAAGTTATAACCCTATCTTATAACCCGCATCAAGCCATAAATTCTATCTCTACCGAGTTATCATAACTCATGTGCAGTGGCGTGCACAAAACATGGAAATTACTCTACAAGATCCTCCAGGACTACTTGTGGTCACGGTGTCATATTCATATTCTACTAATTTTATAAGCTCGCACATATCACCAGTATCCAACCCTCATGCACAAATCACAACGTGCCTTAACACGACCAAGGTATCAACCTTATTGAAGGGTCATCACTAATCGAAACCATCCATAGATTATCACGTGATATGAACATTAGTTTGTACATATGCTTTTTACGAGTCCACGTAAACCACCGATTGAATATTGGTTTAAGGAGACGTCTCAAAAATAATAAGATTATAAACCTTCCCAATGCTGTCCACTAAAACTGAATTTCTGGGAGCTACGCTCCTCCAATCTAGACGTGTCACCCCATTCTGGAAAGGTATTACCAAGGGCTATAACTTTCTAGTTGCCCAAAGTCCACATCCAAACAGATCTCGTCTAAAAATCACGTTCAAATCTGCTCTTCCTTCAACCAAGAAGAAATCAACACGAATCGTCGGGCAAACCCAATTTTATTGTTCATCGTCTTCTCCAACCGATGACTAGGCTGAAACCTCTCTCCTCCAATACTCCCTCCATAGACCACCAGTTTTCACGGAATCAAGCTCTGAATCTTCGTATTGAAGAGAGGAGTTGATTGAAGATAATAGCATGGCAAACGGCGCCCTAGAACGAAAGTTCTAACGTGGTCTCTTCCCACGATACTTCTTGAAACTCACTAGATCAAACTCTTTTGAGTTCAATGTCTCGCCTAATATTCAGATCTAAAGATCTAGCACCAAGGGAGAGGGGAGGAAGTCACCTGATTTTCAGCCGATGTTTGCGGTTGTCTCCTCCGCGGCATGGCGGCAGTTGGCCAAGACTGATTAAAGGGTCCTGATCCACAGAAATATACAACATGTAATCAGTCAACATTACCCAAACTAAAAAGGGAAATGTCACAAAGAAAATTTGGACTGCCTAAGGGCAGCAAGGTAATACCCATAATAAAAAGAGAAGTAGCAGCCGACCAACTCAAAAATGTAAAAATGCACACTGCCTGAAACTGGAAGGAGGAAATGCAATAATCCAGCTAAAGATAGAACTTGAAGTTTCCAAATATCCATCGGCAACAAGCAACAGTTAACCGATGGTAGACATAAGAATAAAACTCCTAATAATTCAATTTGAGGTTACGTAAAGAATTTGGCCCCATTCTCCTCACAACATGATAGCCATAACTGAAAATAGACGCCATAACAACCGACTATCAACAACAGAAATCCACCATCAATTTTTACAACTGGTTAATTAATGATAAGGAAGACAAAGCCATAACCCTATCTCACCCAACAACTTCAGCAAGCTCTTTCAACAATCTCATGCATAAATATAAGAGGAACACAAATAATATGCCACTTATAACAGCCCTAATAGAAAATATAGCAGAATTTAAGAGAACAGCCAGTCCATAACCATAACTAGAAAAAGAGGGTAGGAAGAAATCAAACAACATCACAAAAGTTCTCAAACTCTTAGCAGCTTACAGCTAAACAAATAATATCAATGCAAATGTCCAAACAACCTCAACGGTCAAGCATCAGCAACCAGTAAACACTGAAAAATTACTTTACCCATAACTGTACAGAGGATAAGCAAAAGCTTTTTGGCCCCATTCTCCCAACAACACAACAACCAAAATGAAGAGAGGAGTAGTAATAGCCTGTTTATTTGAAACTAATCTGGAAATAGGGGAACAACAACCAACTAATAAGAACAAAAAGTCCCCAAAATTCTTATGAAAACCTTAAATGACCTTATAGTAACACCTATTCCCCCAAAGCAAAAGAAGACAAGGAAGAACAACAGGAAAAAGATGGCTTACAGCGAGCTAATGGGAATCGGGCCCTGATCTAATCGCAAACCCGATTACACCTAGATCCAGCGAAGCCGTAGAAATTCCTGCTCCCAGCAATACTCCAGCGATTTATGAGATTTCGAGAATGAGAAGAAGGGAGACGATGAGAGAAAAGAGAAAGGCAGAAGAAGGCGCTGCTCTGCCCTAGCTACGATAGAACTGAGGCCGGGAGAGATAAAGAGAGGGAGTCGGTCAATAGTATAAAATAATGTCCTCCACCGCCTCTTATAAGACAATTTAATATACCAGTAATAAATTTATACATATTATACTCTGAAACCAAACCATCCAAATTATAAGTAAACCATGCAACTATTAACATCACCCCTTTTAGCACCCTTTCCTTATTAGCAGCCCACATATAAACTCTATAAATCAGTTAACATGACCTTGGTGTTGGAACATGGTCTTCCGCATCTCCTAGGTTTGAGAATAACAAATCCTATGTGTATTTGATCTTGTGTGTTTAAGTGTGCAGGAAATCAAAGTCCACATGACTCAAGGATGGTTGCCCCCAATTTTGAGCCAACAATTCCAAGACTCCCACTAGCGTCGGCGGTAGCACTTAGCACCTGGCGCTAGCGATGATAGAGCAATTCCGGGAGCACATATGGAAGGAGATAGCGCCTGGCGGTAGCTGATAGCGCAGGCGGTAGCGACGCACACAGTTGGCAAGGAGGAATTATTTCCTCAGATTGAAGATTCTGCCGCGCAGAATGTGTCCTAATATGGGATAGCGCTGGCGGTAGCCGATAGCGCAGGCGGTAGTGATGCACACAGTTGGCAAGGAGGAATTGTTTCCTCGGATTGAAGATTCTGCCGCGCAAAACATGTCCTAATATGGGATAGCGCCGGCGGTAGCGTTAGCGCAGGCGCTAGCGCTGAGGCTATAAAAAGGACCCATTGGCTTCATCTTCCACACACTTCCATAACCCTAAAACTCCAGAGCTTCGTGCCACAGCATATAGAGGAAGGTTCAGAGAGATACTCCCACCAAAAGCTTAGAGAGAATTTCTGAAGGAGGAATTCTTCACGCTTCATTCGATCGGCGACCGCTTCAACAACGCTTATACTACAGCGGTCCAACGTCTCCAACTTCAGAAGTTCTTAGAGGGAGTTTTTATTATTGATGTTCTTATATTCACATCTTTATTATTGTAATCGTTAGTGAATTCGCCTCGTGTTGGCGACTAGGTCTGGGTAGGACTTAGGGCAGAAATTCGCCTCGTGTTGGCGACTAGGTCTCGGGTGTAGGTCTAGGGGTGCTCGAGGCCATATCCAGGGAAGGGTTGGCTAGAGCGGCTTGAGGCCGTATCCGGGGAAGGATCGGCTAAAGCCAATTGGTTCGTGGTGATCGAGTCGGTATAGAAAACAAAAAGAGTCTTCCTATTAGCTTTGATTTCTAGCTTCGATAAGAGATCAAGTTTTGTAATCATGCTTCTCAAGTTAATAAAAACATGTCTTTACTTTTACTTCACTTGATATGTCTTGATCTTCTTTAGTTTAATAATCAAACCTTTTTCTAAAATATTCAAAATATATCAAAAGTTTTTACAACCCTTATTCACCCCCCCCCCCCCCCCCCTCTAAGGGCGCCTACCGATCCAACAAGTGGTATCAGAGGTAGGTTATTCCAAATCGGCTTAACAACCGGGAATAATGGCGTCTCATGATCTTGCTCCTACTAGTTGGGTAAATTTTTATGGAGAAAAAAAATCTCCTACACCACCTTTATTCGAAGGGAAAATTTATAAAGGGTTGAAATTATTAATGAAAAAATTTATTAAAGGCTTAGATATCAATGCATGGGATATAGCAATAGTTAGACCAGCGGACGAATCAAATAAACAAGAGCGTCACCTAAATGCAAAAGCTATGCATTATATTTTTTGTGCTTTATCCCAAGATATTTTCAAATTAATATATTGTTTTTCTAGTGCATACAAAGTATGGAAATTTCTTGAAGAAATGTATGATTCTCCTTCTACAGATATGGAACAATCGCAAGAACCAGAGAATATGCAAGCTTGCACAAGTCTTCAAGAATGCTCCTCTCATGACGGATCAATGGAGCACACATCAAATGGAAAAGAAGAAGAAGTACTGTCGTCGGAAGAGGAGTGCCAAAAAGATGTAAAAGAAACGATATGCTCAAATCGTGCCTCTCCCGAAAGCAATGTAAGGAAATCAAATCCCATCTTTTGTACTTCTATTTCTACTTTACAATTGCTACAAATAACAAAGCGCAAAATTAAGAAATTAAAAAATGCAAATTGCAAATTGCGCTTAGAAAATAAAAATTTAAAAGCAAAAGTTAAAGTAGTATCAAAATCTGATTTATCTAGCTTTACTCATGTCACTTCAATTGAAAATACAAAACCTTGTCTTGATTGTAATGATATTAAAGAAAAATTTAAGGAACTTGAAAAAGAAATTATTTTTATAAGAGAACAAAATGAAAAATTATGTTTAGAAAATTCATCTTTGATAAATGATTGTGCTAAGTGTAAAGAATATAAAATTGAAATTAAAGAGATGGATGAAACAATTGATGAATATAGAAACAACTATCAAGATCATATTGATTCAATTATTTCCACTCTTAAAAATAGCACAATCGCTTATAATAAAGCTAGACATAATTTAAAGATCAAGAATGATGAATTAAAATCAAAAACAAACTTGCTTATGAAAATTGTAAATACAAATTCACAATATCAAACTATATCTAAAAACTAGTTGAATATGAATATGAACATCTTAACTAAGTTTAATAATGGGAGTAAGGAACATAAAGGATTTGTTAATCAAAATCACCATTATTTACAAAATTATGTATCTCCTAAAGTAAAATCAAATATGCAAAAAATTCCTATGAAAAATGATTTCAAATGTCATCATTATTTTAATCCTAAGTTTAATGAATATGGAAATTTAATGCAAAATTATAATATTAAACCTAAGTTTGAGTGGAGACCCAAAATTAAAGATGAAACATTAACTCCACTTGAAAGGGTCCATTCGTACTTGTCTCCCCAAAAGCCATCTCGCTATATTTTGGTACCCAAAGGAACCATCCCACATGGTCCCCTTTGGATACCGAAAACTCTTATTCATTAGGTATCATCAATTGCATGAAGTAGAATCCTTTCAAAATGAAATATACAAAGTTCTACTTCATGATATGCTTTCATGTCTTTTAATATTTCTTATTTTCCTATTTCTTTTGAACTATCATGTCATGGTCATCATATACAGTATTAAAAATATGATTTTATCTCTTAAAAGTTTAATATGTTTATAAAATCAAATTGATCAAAATTTAAAATCATATTTTATTTTGATGACCTATCTTTTATTCTTATATTCATTGCTTCGAAATATCTTATATTATCCATATGAATCAAACTCTAAATTTGCTATAAGATATTTCAAATTAAATTCGGTTATTAGGCTATTAAGATTCTTAGCCTTCACCAATAAGTGGTTTAGTGAAATAACTTGATTTAAAAGAAAATTCAAGATCTAAATAAAAGCTCAACTTTCAATATGGTTGTCATTGTTCACAACAAAAAATTATATTGTGTTCACTCCTTGATGTCAAACATGATCTAAACCATCTCTATTGTTCACCTATCAAAAATCACATATATATATTCAAAATTCTTAATTAAAGGAAAATCACTAAAATATATTGAAAGAATTTATCTTCATAATGAATATTGAATTCACAAACACCACGATGATCTATTGATGTCCTTTGCTAAAATTCTCTACCATTATAAGTCATATCAAAAGTCTTCTAAAAATAATTATTTCTATCACATTTATGTGAATTATAATTGATATATTAACTGATGACAATTGATATTATAATGGTTGGTGTATATTGTGATTTATTTCTAGTTTAGACCTTTGAATCATCTTTATTGGATCGGTCGGCGCCCTTTGAGGGGGGGGGGGTGAATAAAGGTTTTCAAAAACTATAGATTATATTTAAAAAACTTTGGAATATTGCAATAATAAAACAAGAAGTCAAGTAAAACAAAAAGAGAGACAAGCTTTATTGATATTAAATAAGTTTTACAAAACTTGATCTCAATGGCGCTAGAGATCGGAGGTGAATAATAAAAACTCTTTTTCGTTTTCTATACCGACTCGTATCCCCACGAACCGGTTGGCTTTAGCCGATCTCTCCCCAGATATGTCCTCAAGCCGCTCTAGCCAATCTATCCCCAGAAATGCCTCAAGCACCCCCTAAACCTAGCCTAGATCTAGTCGCCAACACGAGGCGAATTTCAGCCCTAAGTCCTACCCCAGACCTAGTCGCCAACACGAGGCGATTTCACTACCGTTTACAGAAAAGATATGAAATAAAAAGACAATAATATAAAAACTCCCTCTATGTGGATCTCTTGGAGAAGTGGACGAAGGCCCGCAGAGTATGATCGTAGTCGATGCGGCCTTTCGTCACGATGATGACGCATGTTGAAATCTTCTCCACGGATCTCCTTAAGGCTTTATGGAATTGTGGGAGTATCACTCTGAATCTTCCTCTCTCTGCTGTGGCACGAAGCTCTGGAGTTTGGGATTGGAGGAGGATGAAGAATTCGGAGCCAAAGCATCCAATTTATAGCCTTCACGCTACCGCCGGCGCTAGCCCGGATTAGGAATGATCTTGCGCGGCCGAATCTCCCATCCGTGGCAACAATTTGCTCTATGCCTCTTGTGCGCCATGCTACCACCAGCGCTAGTAGCTACCGTCGGGCGCTAGCTCCTTCTAAAAATGTCGGCGAAATCGAGCTAATCAATGCTAGCGCTGGGCGCTATCGCTACCGCCGGCGCTAGTGAGCTTGTTCGAATTTTGGCCTCAATTTTGGGGGCAGACATCATGAGTACTCCTTAAGTCATGTGGACTATGTTAACCTGTACACTTGAACACACGGGATCAAATACACATAGGATTTGTTATTCTCAAACCTAGGAGATGCGGAAGATCGTGTTCCAACAAACTCCTCCTTTTGATAATAACAAATCCATTAATGATAAATGCATGATGAGACTATACTTGTGTGTGTGTAAGAGTGATAACTTTAGGATGATTATTGATTTTAGCATTTAGAATTGCTCCCCCTAAATATATGCTCCCCCTATGTGAATGCTCCCTTAATATGTATGCTATCAACTGAATTTGTCATGTTGGATTTATGATAGCGGGTTACATTTATCATTGTTAGTTCTCCCCCTTTTGCATTTTATCATGTTAGTTCTCCCCCTTTGTTATTAGCAAAAGTGGGTAGGGAAACAAAGCACTAAAAATGTGTAAATAAAAGAGAAGGCATGATCGAGCTTTTTAAGTAAATGATAAGGAGTTTTAGACTTATCTTTCATTGAAAATGATCAGAGTTATGACTTATTTTATCCCTTTTGTTTGTAGTTCTCCCCCTTTTATATATCAGAGTTTAAGCAAAAAATAATGATTTCCCCTTTAAATAAGAGTTTTAAGCCTAAAAACAATCATGATTTCCAAGTAACCAATCTACCCAGACAATATGTCAACACCCTAGCCCCGTACTAAGTGACGGATGGGCATGAGGAGCTGCAAACATGTCGTAGGTTGGGGTGTTAATCCCATATGCAAACACTAGACAAAAACTTAACCTAACACTCTTTTCCCCCAGTGCCTCGCAAGGCCCCACTGGAACCCTCCCCGGTTAAGGACAAGACATGACTAGAGATAATGTTATCTAATGTCTACAACCCTACGCCCCCGCTATGGTGAGAAATGAAGTCATGGATAATAATTATTGGAAACATTAAGCATTTAAATCTAATGGGAAATATCATAGCGTATGGGTTTATATTTTTATTTGAATTTTTGAAATAAAACTCACATAGTTATATTGAAATTCATGAATGAATCAGAGTTTGAGTATTGCGGAAGATTTCGAAAAAGAAACATCATAATACTAAATAAGAGTTTAAGTTAAAAAAGAGATGTTTTATAAGCAATATTTCACTTGTTGGAGGAGTGTTTCGAATAGAAATAGATCAGAGTTATAAGCAAAAAAAAAAATTCAACCAATATAAAGTTTACCAAGCAAGTCTACCACTTGTTGCAAGAAAGGAATTTGAAGATTCAAGTGATGATGCACACAAGATGAAAGATTTTAAATAAGTATTAAAGTGCAAGGTAAAATAATTATATGGTTATGATGCGGAAGACATATAGAAGTACAAAAAACATCTTATGGTAATCAATGATGGTTCATAAAAAGATATATGAGTTCAATTTCAAAAAGAAGATGTTTTTGTAAATCATTTTGCATTTAAAATTTTTGTTTTGACAATACAGTAACCAAGCATGAAATAATCTTATCAAAAAGAGATTACTATAATGTTACTTTAATTCACAATTTCAAAACATACAAAACATTGTAGAAAGCATGCTAGGTTATCTAGTGCATTTCATAAATAAAGAGTAGTATAGAATTAGCATTAGGATCCAATACTCATGAGAAGAAGTGTTATGGAAGATAATGATGTGCATAAAAGTGTATTTTGAATAGAGTAAACAAATGTTTTAATCAAAAATACAAGTAATATGTAAAGTAAAGAGCACAATAAAACACAAATAATTTTACTTCCACTCACTTCAATGCACAAAGAAAAATGTACGACTACCAAGGTGCTCTGCACACACAATGCTCATCAAGACTTATCAGGGTGCAAAGTAGTGCTTGGGGGATCACATAATTTTATTCTTCAATATTGATTTTTTTTATTGTGATCTGGTGTACTTAAGAATAAGTGGTTTTTATTTTGAAAGAAAGTTATGGTTTGCACAAGATACTTTACTATTCTTTCCAAGGTGCTCAACCTCACAACGCTTATTAAGAATTATCAGGAGGTTCAAGTAGTGCTTGGTGGAGTTAACTTTGTCAAATTATTTCATGATTTTTGTTTTGTACAAAGTTCTCCGAATACACTTGTTTTGCAAACCAATATAATTTATGAAAAAGATAACCACTTTTCTTAACTTTTAAAAGTGCAAATAAAGGTTGTGTAGGTAAGATACTTATGCAATTTTAATTCATTGTACTATTACAAAACATACACAAACACTCTTAGATTAAACACATAAGTAGACAATGCCAAAATAAGTGAGTGAATTGCGATCATTATCAAACATAAAACATTACTCATACTTAGAGGCATGCTACGCATAGTTCTACACAACTTTTTCAATATAATTTATGCACAGATTAATAGATATATGTAAGCATGATGAAAACAATGTTCAAAGTAGTTTGAAAAGATAAATTGCAACATTATTGAAGTTTTGAATAATAGATTAGATCATGCTTGATTTTTACAATAAAGTCCATACAGATATTTTTGAAAAATAATTTTTATTTAAAGTTTGAACTTATAAAATTGATCTTGGACTTCCCGAGGACTACCTTGTGAGAGGTTCGCCTGGTACTAGGTGATATGATGGGATGATAGCCCAATCACCCTTTCGCAAGATACAAGTAAAAAAGTTAAGTTCAAAAATTGATTTTTGATAAAATTTTTTTGTTTTATATTTTTGTATTTGATTTTTGCTTTAGGAAATTAAATTTAAACAAATGACAAAACAAAACAAAAGACAGAACATATTTTTTTGTAATTTGGATTTTATATTTTGTATTTGATTTTTCAAAAATAAAATAAAATCCGAAGTGCAAAACTAAATAGTACATATAAATTAGTATATTTTTAGGGATTTTTCAAAATTTTAAAATTATAGAAAAACGAACCTCGACACTAGCGCCGGCGCTAGCGCTAGCACGGGAAACAGTAAGTGATTTTGTAGGGTTTTAAAAATTTTGATGCTTGAACTTGATTAGGTGTCCCATTAGTAGTTTCATACTGAATTTTCAGATTTTTCGGAGATGTTTAGATAGTGCAAATTGCATGAAACGTTAGCGATTTTCTTATATGACTAGACTACCTAACCATCGCATGAGACATATTTTCTTATATCTTTATTATGATATTTCAAAGGCTTGTGTTTACCAAAATAATGTAAACTGAAAATAGATAGAGAATGTAAACACAAGACATCATGTTTGAATCAGCCAAATAATACATGTTCTAATGATTAATCCATAATCTATGTGATTGATGGAATTTTAGTATTCTATTATGATTTCAAATCACATAGTTGTCATAAAATATGAATAACATCATAAATGTTGTGCCTAGCATAGATATATGAGCATAGACCAAAACGAGATGCTAGGATGATGAGTTTGGATGCAATTTTAAATATTGGATTAATCATGTATTTTGTGAAAAATATTTCTCTTCATTATAAAGGCTATCATAATCAACAAAACAAGATCAATGCATTTCGCATTTTAATTTTTAGCCTAAGCCCTTTAATAAACCATTTAAATCCATTAAAGTAATATCATTAGTCTTGACAATAATTTCAATTTACAATTTATAATTCAAGACATTTAAAAAGTAATGGATTTAGAAGGTAAAAATAAAAATGATAAGTAGATCACTAAAAATGATATGACTTTTATTCATTTTATTCAATTTTATTCATTTATGAATTATGGTTTAATTTATGAAAGTCATATTACAAGATATATAAAGTGATCATATCATGATGGTTTTAAGAAAAAAACAAAAGAAAATAAACAAAAAGAAAGTTTAAGCACATCATGAAGTAGGGAAATGATATTTCATTTTAATTGATTTCTACTTCATGCAAATGATGGGATACTAATGAATAAGAGATTTAGGTATCCAAAGAGGACCGGGTGTGACGGTTCCTTTGGGTACCCAAATACATCGTGTTTGCTTTTGGGGAGATAGTGATGAGTGGACCTTTTCTTTTGACATTAGAGCGTTATTCTTAAGAATGGGTCTCCATTCATACCTTGGATAAACATTATTTTTAGTTCTCAATTTTCCATAATCATTTACTTGAATATTTGGATAAAAGTGATTTTAGAAAGGAAATTTGTTTGCATTTAATTTTAGGTTGGGAAAAGCATGGTTTTGTAAATAATGATGATTTTGATTTTGATTTACAAATCCTTTATGTTCCTTACTCCCATTATTAAATTTTGTTATGATATTCATATTCTCATTCAACTTGTCTTTAGATATAGTTTGATATTGTGAATTTGTATTTACAATTTTCATAAGCAAGTTGATTTTTGATTTTAATTCTTCATTCTTGATCTTTAAACTATGTCTAGCTTTATTATAATTGATTGTGCAATTTTTAAGAGTGGTAACAATTGAGTCAATATGTTTTTCATATTTATCCCTATACTCATCAAATGTTTCATCCATCTCTTTTATTTCAATTTCATAGTCCTTACACTTAGCACAATTAATTTTTAAAGATGAATTTTCTAAACATAATTTTTCATTTTGTTCTCTTATAAAAATAATTTCTTTTTCAAGTTCCTTAAATTTTTCTTTAATATCATTACAATCAAGACAAGATTTTGTATTTTCAATTGAAGTGACATGAGTAAAGCTAGATAAATCGGATTTTGATACTACTTTAACTTTTGCTTTTAAATTTTTATTTTCTAAGCGCAATAGTTTATTAGCATTCTTTAATTTCTTAATTTTGCGCTTAATATTTTGTAACAATTGTAATGAAGAGATAGAAGTATAAAAGATAGAATTTGATTTCCTTACATTGCTTTTGGATGAGGGAGGATTTGAACATATTGTTCCTTTGTCTTCTTCTTGGCACTCCTCTTCCAAAAGTAAGATTTCTTCTTCTTTTTCTCTTGGTGTATTGTTCTCCTTTTCTATTTCAATATTCTCCATGGCTTCGCTCCGAGAGAGATCTTCTTGAATGATAATGGATGCTTGTACGTTCTTTTCCTCCTGTGTTTGTTCCAGACCTGCGAGAGGAAGATCATACATTTCTTCAAGAAATTTCTATACTTTATAAGCACTAGAAAAGCAATACACAAATTTGAAAACTTCAATTGAGAGACCACAAAATAGATAATGTTTAGCTTTTGCATCTAAATGAAGTTCCTTTTTATTTGATTCATCCACACGTCTTATAATTGCTAAGTTCCATACTTTGATATCTAAAGTTTTAATAAATTTTTCCATTAAAATTTTCCATCCTTTATAATTTGTTCCTTCAAACAAAGGTGGTTTATGTGATATTTCATCTTCAAGAAATTTGCCCCACTAGTTGAAGCGATATCATAAGACGCCATTATTCCCGGTTGTTAAGCCGATTGGAGTATAACCTAGCTCTGATACCACTTGTTGGATCGGTCGGCGCCCTTAGAGGGGGGTGAATAAGGGTTTTCAAAAACTTTATATTTTATTTAGAAAACTTTGGAATATTGCAATAATAAAACAAGAAGTCAAGTAAAACAAAAAGAGAGACAAGCTTTATTGATATTAAATAAGTTTTACAAAACTTGATCTCAATGGCGCTAGAGATCGGAGGCGAATAATAAAAACTCTTTTTCGTTTTCTATACAGACTCGTATCCCCACGAACCGGTTGGCTTTAGCCGATCTCTCCCCAAATACGGCCTCAAGCCGCTCTAGCCAATCTATCCCCAGAAAGGCCTCGAGCACCCCCTAGACCTAGCCTAGATCTAGTCGCCAACATAAGGCGAATTTCAGCCCTAAGTCCTACCCCAGACCTAGTCGCCAACACGAGGCGATTTCACTACCGTTTACAGAAAAGATATGAAATGAAAAGACAATAATATAAAAACTCCCTCTATGTGGATCTCTTAGAGAAGTGGACGAAGGCCCGCAGAGTATGATCGTAGTCGATGCGGCCTTTCATCACGATGATGACGTGTGTTGAAATCTTCTCCACGGATCTCCTTAAGGCTTTATGGAATTGTGGGAGTATCGCTCTGAATCTTCCTCTCTCTACTGTGGCACGAAGCTCTGGAGTTTGGGATTGGAGGAGGATGAAGAATTCAGAGCCAAAGCATCCAATTTATAGCCTTCACACTACCGCCGGCGCTAGCGCTACCGCCGGCACTAGCCCGGATTAGGAATGATCTTGCGCGGCCGAATCTCCCATCTGTGGCAACAATTTTCTCTATGCCTCTTGTGTGTCATGCGACCGCCAGTGCTATTAGCTACCGCCGGGCGCTAGCTCATTCTAAAAATGTCACCGGAATCGAGCGAATCAATGCTAGCGCCGGGCGCTATCGCTACCGCCGGCGCTAGTGAGCTTGTTCGAATTTTGGCCTCAATTTTGGGGGCAGACATCATGAGTACTCCTTGAGTTATGTGGACTATGTTAACCTGTACACTTGAACACACAGGATCAAATACACATAGGATTTGTTATACTCAAACCTAGGAGATGCGGAAGACCGTGTTCCAACAATCTTGATATCAAATCAAATAGAATCGTCACTCCATTCTAGGTCTATAAGTTGAAACACTATCAAACCTTGGTATAACATTAATCTCAAACTTATCATTCTGGCATTGCCACCTAAAGAATAATCGTGTCTATGTTAGGCTTTATATGTTTACCAAGATATACAGGCTGGGTATTCTCATCTAGGGCTTATCCAAGATATTCTTGTGCATGAACATTATTTTTAATCACTAAAATCATGCATATTTGATTTGTTCATTCGTGTCTTCTCGTGCTTACATCTCCTATCATTGTCAAACTACATTAGATTGATAAATACAAGCCTTAGAAAAATTAAAATGGAGATATAATAATTTATATCTCATGCAAAGTTTATTTGATAAAGTCATATACAAAATCGCTAATGTTTCGTGAAATTTGCACTATCTAGACATTTCCTAAAAATCTGGAATTTCAGCATGAAACTACTATTGGGACAATTAATCAAGATCAACATTTAAAAAGTTCAAAATAAAAAAAAAATCGTGTACTGTTTCCCGCGCTAGTGCTAACGCCGGCGCTAGCGAACCTATGTGTTTTTCTGTATTTTTAAAATTTTGAAAAATCCCTAAAAATATATTAATCTATGTGTACAATTCATTTCTGCATTTTTGCTTTTATTATATTTTTGAAAAATCAAATACAAAAATACAAAAGCCAAATTACAAAAAAATTATATGTTTTGCCTTTGTGTTTTTTTGTCATTTGTTTAAATTCTATTTCTAAAAGCAAAAAGCAAATACAAAAATATAAAACAAAAAAATTATCAAAAAATTGTTATTTTTGAACTTAACTTTTTTACTTGTATCTTGCGAAAGGGTGATTTGGGCTTGTTGGACATGTGTGTCACATCCATTTGTTTGAAAATAACAAATCTCATATTGTGTTTGATATTGCTTGTAGTGTGTTTATAGTGTGCAGGAACTATAGGTGCAATACTCCACCGATAAAAGGCAGCATGGAATCAAACTTTCTGAATGGAGCACTACCGCCAGCGTTAGAGGTTAATGCAGGTGCTAGCGCTACCGCCAGCGCTAGCGCTAACGCCAGGCGCTAGCTCAGTTGGTTCCATCTCAGCGGTTTCATCTCAGCTTCCGTCTCAGCGGTTAGCATTGTCTCAGCGGTTCCTTAGTGCTACCGCCAGCGCTAACGCTAACGCCAGGCGCTAACGCTAACGCCAGGCGCTACCTTGAGCTCATGCAGATCGCCATGCCACCAGAAGTTTCGTAACCGCTCTACACGAGCGCTACCGCCAGCGCTATCGCTACCGCTGGCGCTATCTCAAGTTCGTGCACAGCGCCACGCCGCTGACAGTTTCGCAACCGCTCCACACGAACGCTACCGCAGACGCTATCAGCTACCGCAGGCGCTAGCTCCAAGATTTATAAAATGATGTGTTCTCTCTTGTTTTGGGTTAAAACTTCCAGAGACATTACTTGTGCCCAAACTCTCGTGCTGCTACTCTGCCGAAACATCATCTCCCACTCAAAGCCAAAGAAGAAATTCTAGAGAAGGAAGCCATCACGCTGCATCCGAAGAACGATCGCTTCGACCTCGCTTGTGCTTCAGCGATCCTTCATCCTCATCTCCAGAAATCTCAAGAGGGAGTTTGATTGTTATTTACTTCACTTCTTTATTTGTATCTTGTAGTGAAATCGCCTTGTTTTTGGCGACTAGGTCCTTGCGCGGCTTAGGGGGAATTCGCCGCGTGAGTTGGCGACTAGGTCTAGGGGGTGCTCGAGGCCATATCCGAGTTTGGGTTGGCTAGAGCGGCTTGAGGCTTTATCCGGGGAAGGATAGGCTAAAGCCAACCGGTTTGTGGGGATTCAAGTCGGTATAGAAAAGGAAAAGAAATTCACTTTTGTACGCCTCTGATTTCTAGCGATATTGAAATCAAATTTTGTAAACACCCTTTTTTATATAATGCAATTATGATTATATTTGTGTTTATTTGATTTCTCTCAATTGGCGTAAAATTTCATTATTGCAAAATTGTTATTACTAAATTTTCATCTTATTTCCTATTAATCAAAAACAACTTAGTAATTATCATAAAAATTATAAAAAGAATTTTATTCCCTTATTCACCCCCCCTCTAAGGGCGCCGTAAGATCTAACAAGTGGTATCAGGGCAAGGTTATTCCAAACGGTTTAAAAACTAGGAATAATGGCGTCTTATGATCTCGCTTTTTCCAAGGGTCAGGGAATTAGTTGACCTCCACTATTTACTGGGTCAGATTATAATTATTGGAAAAATAGGATGCGTTGTTTTCTAATGACCCTAGATATTGAGGTTTGGAACATGGTAGAAGAAGAATACACTCCTCCTACATTTGTAGTTGGAGAGGTTATGTTAGAAAAACCCAAAGATAAATGGGATGATCGGGATAAACTCAAATGTAAAAATAACGCAAAAGCCATGAATGCTCTATTTTGTGCGTTAGATAGAAATGAATTTAATAGACTTTCTGCATGTACTACTGCTTATGAAATTTGGAATCATTTGGAAGTTACTCATGAAGGTACATCGCAGGTTAAAGATTCCAAGCTTTTTCAACTGGAGTTGGAATATGAAACATTCTGAATGGATGAAAGCGAAGATGTTGTTGGTATGTACACGCGCTTCACCAAGATCGTCAATGCCTCAAAATCTCTTGGAAAGACTTTCTCAAATGGCGACTTGGTCCATAAGATCCTTCGTTCTCTTCCTCCAAAATTCAACCCGAAGGTGACAGCTATTTCGGAGTCGCACAACTTAAGGACGCTCCAAGTTGAGAGCCTCATTGGGAATCTCAAAACCCATGAGATAGAACTCAAAATCCAACATGATGAATACAACAAGGAGCCAAAGAAGAAGGCGTTGGCATTGAAATCAAAGAAGGAGTGCCAAGAGGATGAGGATGAAGATGAAGAAAGTCTTTTGGTGAAGAACTTCTGAAAGTTCATGCGAAATCGGAAAGGCGAAACACTTTCCGGAAATTTGTCCAAAAAGGTGAAAGATGGAAAGGGTCATCTTTAAAGAAGGAAAAAGAGAGCGACAATGAAGAAGAGAGACCTCCACCGGAATGCTATCATTGTAGGAAGACGGGGCACAGAAGGAGCCAATGCCCAAAATTCTTGAAGGAGAAAAAGGAGAAACAGCACAAAGGGAAAGAAAAGAGGAAGGTGCTAAAGGCAAAGACATGGGATAACTCCTCTTCCTCCTCCTCCGAAGAATCAAGCGGGTCTTCATCAAGCGAAGATGAGGAAGCAAACATGTGCCTCATGGGACGTGGAAATGACGGCGACGACACCACTGTTCCTAGTGACACTGAGGTAACTCCTCCCACTTATGATGAATTGTTTAATGAATTTCTTGAAACTTGCAAAGCTTTTGATAAAAATATGAAAGATAGTTTTTTATTAAATCGTGAAAATGAATCTCTTATTAAAGAAAATCAAAAGCTTTCCAAAAAGGTAATTTCTTTAGAATAGAGAAAGGTTTCTTGCCAAGAATGTGATCACTCCACTAAATTGGCAAAAGATATAGAAGAGTCACTTTCTAAAGCCCTCTCTCATGCCAAAACTCTTACAAAAGAGAAGGGGGAATTAGAAAGGAAATTAGAAGCCTCTCTTTTGCAAATCAAAAATAATAAAAAAGGTTTTGAAAATAGGTGTGCATGCTTGTGAAAGAAAACTTTTCACTTAAAGCACAAGTACATGATCTCACCATGGCCATTAAAAATTTTGGAATAGGCCAAATATCTCTAGAAATGATTTTAGGGAACCAGTGCCATGGTTCTAGAAAATTTGGGTTCGGATATCGAGGTGAGGGCTACCGCCCAGCGCTAGCCACTAACGCCGGAGCTAGCACCTCATACCAGAAACCTGAATTTTCTTTTTCAAAATGTTTTCCTTCTGTAAATCCAACTTATTCCAGCAAGAAAATATTCCAGAAAAGGGTCTCAACCCCCTTTATTTCGTGTGCAAACTGTTATAGGTTGGGTCACACAACTAGTTCTTGCAGGAAAATAAAACAAATACTTTAAAGCAAATCTGGGTACCTAAGGCTTCCACATATTCTATGGGAGGTTCTACTTGGGTATCCGGATCTTTACTCTCATCTTCTTTCTAGATGTGCAGGAAGGCTAAGGACAATGAAGACGTGTGGTATGGATTCCGGATGCTCCAAGCACATGACGGGCAATAAAGCTAAGTTCCTTAGCCTAGAAAAGAAGAAGGGAGGGATCGTGACGTTTGGTGACAACGGAAAAGGAAGGATCATGAGAATTGGTACAGTTGGTAACGAATCCTTCACTATATCAAATGTTCTTTATGTAAAAGGGGTAAAACATAATCTTACTTCAATTAGCCAATTATGTGATAAAGGATTAGATGTTTTATTTGAATCTTCTACTAATCTATGCAAAATATCTAATCCTATTACAAACAATATTTTACTAACTGCACTAAGAATGCACAATGTTTATATAGTTTCATTTCATGATCTTTCAAAATCATCTTTAAAATGTTTTATTACCAAAAATGATGAACTTGAACTTTGGCATAGAAGGCTAGGACATGCTAGCACAAAGCTTATTGTAAAACTTGCCAAAAGAGATTTAATTAGAGGATTGCCTAGATTAAATGGAAATTTACCTTCACTTTGTTCACCATGTCAAAAAGGTAAAATTACTAGATCCTCTTTCAAAAGTAAAAATGTTATTTCTACTACAAGACCTTTGCAATTAATTCATATGGATCTTTTTGGTCCCGTTAGCACCGCAAGTCTTGGTGGTAGATTATATCATATGTTTTAATAGATGATTTTTCTAGATATTGTTGGACAATATTTCTATCATCCAAATCCGAAGCGTTTTGTGAATTTTCAAAATTATGTACTCTCATATTCAAAATGAAAGTGATTTAAAAATTAAATGCATTCGCTCGGATCAGGGAGGAGAATTTGAAAATGAAAAATGTACTTCTTATTGTGATATGTTAGACATAAAACATGAGTTCTTCGCCCCACGCACACCACAACAAAATGGTGTTGTAGAAAGAAAGAATAGGACACTTAAAGAGCTAGCACGCACTATGTTATGTGAACATAAATTACCTAAGTCCTTTTGGGCCGAAGCCGTAAGCACATCATGTTATGTAATAAATAGAATCATGCTTCGCCTATCTTTAAATCTCACACCATATGAACTTTATTTTCAAAAGAAGCCTAATGTATCTTACTTCAAAGTTTTTGGTTGTAAATGCTTCATTTTAAATACAAAAGATAGCTTTGGAAAGATTGATGAAAAATGTGATGAAGGAACATTTCTTGGATACTCTTCAACTTGTAAAGCTTATAGAGTGTTTAATAAAAAACTAGAAAAGTTGAAGAGTCAATTAATGTGAAATTTGATGAACTTGTTCCTTGTATAGAAAGACATTCCGCAGGCAAAGAGGATGATCTATTACCTCCTTTGGAGCATGGTGATGAAGAACCTTCCAAAGAAGAAGAAGAGGAGGCCAAGAAAGATGAATATGTACCTCCAAGCATCTTAAAATTCACAAAGGATCATCCACGGGAACTTATAATTGGTGAACCATCCATCGAGGTAAGAACTCGCTCTTCTCTTCATGAATCTTATTCAAATGTTTGCTTTGTTTCCGAAATAGAACCAAAAACGTTTCTACTTCTTTAAACGATGAATTTTGGTTTTTGGCTATGAATGAAGAGTTAGAACAATTTGAGCGACATAATGTTTGGAAATTAGTAGAAAGGCCATCTAATCACCTGGTTGTAGGCGTAAAATGGATTTTCAAAAATAAATTAGATGGTGAGTCTAGAATATCTAGAAATAAAGCACGCTTAGTAGCACAAGGATATTCACAAATCGAGGGGATAGATTTTGATGAATCTTTTGCACCCGTTGCTAGATTGGAGTTTATAAGAATTTTTCTAGCATTTGCAAGCTTTAAAAGAATAAAACTATTTCAAATGGATGTGAAAAGTGCGTTTCTGAACGGGTTTGTAAAAGAAGAAGTTTATGTTGAACAACCCCCCGGTTTTATTAATGAAAAATTTCCAAATCATGTTTATAAACTAGAAAAGGCGCTTTATGGTTTAAAACAAGCGCCCCGTGCTTGGTATGAAAGACTTACATCATTTTTATTAAAGCACGGTTATATTATGGGAAGTGCGGATAATACTCTCTTCATTAAGCACAATAATGATGATATGATTATTTTACAAATATATGTTGATGATATAATATTTGGATCTACTAATGAAGAGATGTATAATGAAGTTATTTAGTGATGAAAAATGAATTTGAAATGAGTCTAGTAGGAGAACCTTCTTATTTCCTTGGTTTTCAAATATCTCAAAGAATTGATGGTATCTTTGTTTGTCAAACAAAATATGTCCAGGATATGCTTAAACGTTTTGGATTTGAAAACCTTAAACATGCTTCTACACCAATTAGTATGTCACTTAAATTAGGAAAAAATGAATCGGGAATTTCAATTGATCAAACCTTATATAGAGGTTTGATAGGATCCCTACTTTATCTTAATGCAACTAGACCCGATATTATGTTTGTCGTATGCTTATGTGCTCGATTTCAAGCCAATCCAAAAGAATCTCATTTAAAAGAGGTAAAACGAATTTTTAGATATCTCATCGGGACATCTAGATTAGGATTATGGTACCCACATAATGATTCATTTACATTGCATGGCTATTCCGATTCGGATTATGTCGGTTGCTCACTTGATAGAAAAAGCACTAGTGGTACTTGTCATTTTCTAGGACCTTCATTAGTTGCATGGTCTAGTAGGAAAAAAAATTTGGTTGCACTCTCCACCACGGAGGCCGAATACATTGCATTAGGGAGTTGTTGTGCACAAGCACTATGGATGAGCCAAACTTTAGAGGACTTTAGTTTTCATCTAAAAAATATTGAACTAAAATGTGACAACAAAAGTGCCATTGATCTCACAAATAATCTGGTACACCACTCTAGATCCAAACTTATAGATGTGCGTCATCATTTTATAAGGGATCACATTAAAAAGGAAAATGTAAGGATTAGTTTCATTGGCACGGACTCTCAACTTGCTGATATATTTACTAAACCTCTTCCCGATGCAAGGTTTCAAATGTTAAGATTGGAACTAGGAGTCTTAGACATCTTAGGATGAATAATATGTAAAACGCTAATGTTTTATGCAATTTGAGCAATCAAAACATCTCTGAATATTATACAATTTCTGCATAAGACTACACTTAAGACCCCTAATCACTATCAAAAATAAATAATTTAAAATTCCTAAAAAATCGTGTACTATTTGCCGCGCTATCACTAGCGTCGGCGCTAGCGTGGGTGTTGGAATTTTCTAATTTTCAAAATTTCTAAAAATCTCTAAAAATATTTCAGTCTATATGTACTACTTTGTTTTTGTATTTCTGACATTTTTTATTTTTGTTTTATTCATATTATGAAAAATCAACTACAAAAATTCAAAATTCAAAATTACAAAAATATATATATATTTTATTTGTATTTTATTCATATTATGAAAAATCAACTACAAAAGTTCAAAATTCAAAAAATACAAAAATATGTTTTTGTTATTTGTGTTTTATTCATATTATGAAAAATCTACTACAACAATTCAAAATTCAAAAATTACAAACAATTTGTTTTTGTGATTTTCTGTTTTTATTTGATTTAAAAATGATAAAACAAAAAAAACTGTATGATCTTTAATGCCAATATCAAGCATGTGTGAATTCTATTATTTTGAATTATTCACAATGTTAAAACTTATTTCTTCAAATTACTATGAACATTGTTTTGCTTATCATGCTTTGATATATCTATTTAAAGTGCATCAATTGTATTGAAAAATGTGTAGAACCAAGCTTAGCATGCCTCTAAGTATGAGTAAATGTTTTATGAATGATAATGATATATTTCACTCACTTATTTTGGTAATCAACATGTGTGTCTAAATCTAAAAATGCTTGCTTGAGTATTGTATTTGTACAATGAATTAAAACTTGCATAAGTTTATTGCCTACACTATATTTGAATTGCACTGATGAAATTTAGAAAAGTGGTTAAGTTAAAAATTGTGTTTGCAAAACAAGTGTATTCGGAGAATGTTGTCTCACAAATATGATCAAAAAATTATATATGTAGACAAATCTAACTCCACCAAGCACTACTTGAACCTCCTGATAAGTCTTCATAAGCATTGTGAGGTTGAGCACCTTGGAAATAATAGTAAAGTGTCTTGTGCAAACTTTGGTTATTACACCACTTTATTAAAAATTATGTGCATTAAAAGTGTGTGAAAGTAATTTACTTGTGTTTTATTGTGCACTTTACTTTACTTTTGTCTTGTATTTTGATGTTTTAAATCCATTGTTAACATTGCCCAAAATACACTTATGTGCACATCATTATCTTTCATAACACTTCTTCTCATGAGTATTGGATTCTAATGCTTTATTTATACTACTCTTTATATAAGAAATGCACTAGATAACCTAGCATGATCTCTACAATGTTTTGGTATTTCTTGAATTTACAATTAAGTAACATTGTAGTATAATCTCTCTTTGATATGATCATTTCATGCTTGGTATCTTTATGAAAAACTTTGAAATTTCAAAAGGTTAAAACATCTTTCAATTTGAACTAAAACTCATATTTTTACTTATGTTTTTCATGCTTACAAAAAGATGTTTCTTATAATCTTCCGCTATGCTAAAACTCTTAACTATTTATTTGAAATCTCTTCAATACTATACTTAAATTCTTTATCTTTGTCTATATTACAAAAGCTTGATCATGCTTTATCTTTTTAAAATGCCTCCTTACTACCCTCACCCCAATTTCTTTTGATAATACCAAAAGGGGGAGATTAATTGAAGAAATCTATATAGGAGAAATATAGATAAATAAGGGGAGTAACACATAAATTCATGAAATCTATCATTTAGGGGAGTAACACATAAATTGCATTTATGTAGGGGGAGCATTAAGATAGGGGGAGTATACACATTCATCATGCTTATCATATACTATAGTTGCACTACTATCATGCTTATCATATACTATAAACACTTTTGTTGGTTTCTTGCTTAGAGGATTTGTTATTATCAAAAGGGGGAGATTGTTGGACATGTGTGTCACATCCCTTTGTTTGAGAATAACAAATCCCATATTGTGTTTGATATTGCTTGTAGTGTGTTTATAGTGGCAGGAACTATAGGTGCAATACTCCACAGGTAGAAGGCAGCATGGAATCAAACTTTCTAAATGGAGCACTACCGCCAGCGTTAGAGGTTAACGCAGGCGCTAGTGCTACCGCCAGCGCTAGCGCTAACGCCAGGTGCTAGCTCAGGTGGTTCCGCCTCAACGGTTTCATCTCAGCTTCCGTCTCAGCAGTTAGCATTGTCTCAGCGGTTCCTTAGCGCTACCGCCAGCGCTAACGCTAACGCCAGGCGCTACCTTGAGCTCGTGCAGATTGCAACGCCACCGGCAGTTTTGTAACCGCTCTACACGAGTGCTACCTCTAGCTCTATCGCTACCGCTGGCGCTATCTCAAGTTCGTGCACAGCGCCACGCCGCCGACGGTTTCACAACTGCTCCACACGAATACTACCGCAGGCGCTATCAGCTACCGTAGGCACTAGCTCCAAGATTTATAAAATGATGTGTTCTCTCTCATTTTAGGTTAGAACTTCCAGAGACATTACATGTGCCCAAACACTCGTGCTGCTACTCTGCCGAAACATCATCTCCCACTCAAAGCCAAAGAAGAAATTCTGGAGAAGGAAGCCATCACGCTGCATCCGAAGAACGATCACTTCGACCTCGCTTGTGCTTCAGCAATCCTTCATCCTCATCTCCAGAAATCTCAAGAGGGAGTTTGATTGTTATTTACTTCACTTCTTTGTATATATCTTGTATTGAAATCGCCTTGTTTTTGGCGACTAGGTCCTTGCGCGTCTTAGGGGGAATTCGCCTCGTGAGTTAGCGACTAGGTCTAGGGGATTAGATCTAGGGGGTGCTCAAGGCCATATTCGAGTTTGGGTTGGCTAGAGCGGCTTGAGGCTTTATCCGGGGAAGGATAGGCTAAAGCCAACCGGTTTGTGGGGATACAAGTCGGTATAGAAAAGGAAAAGAAATTCACATTTGTACGCCTTCGATTTCTAGTGATATTGAAATCAAATTTTGTAAACACCCTTGTTTATATAATGCAATCATGATTATATTTGTGTTTATTTGATTTCTCTCAATTGGCGTAAAATTTCATAATTGCAAAATTGTTATTACTAAATTGTCATCTTATTTCCTATTAATCAAAAATAACTTAGTAATTATCATAAAAATTATAAAAAGAATTTTATTCCCTTATTCACCCCCCTCCCCTCTAAGGGCGTCGTAAGATCCAACAGGGCTATCATACCATCATATCACCTAGTACCGGGTGAACCTCTCACAAGGTAGTCCTCGGGAAGTCCAAGATCAATCTTATGAGTTCAAACTTTAAATTATCAAAAATACTGTATGGACATCATTGAGAAGATCAAGCATGATTTAATCTATTATTTAGAACTTCTATAATGTTGCAATTTATCTTTTCAAACTACTTTGAACATTGTTTTCATCATGCTTTGATACATCTATTAATATGTGCATCAATTATATTGTAAAAGTTATGTAGAACTTCACTTAGCATGCCTCTAAGTATGAGTAAATGTTTTATGTTTGATAATGATCGCTATTCACTCACTTATTTTGGCATTGTCTACTTATGTGTTTAATCTAAGAATGCTTGTGTATGTTTTGTAATAGTACAATGAATTAAAATTGCACAAGTATCTTACCTACACAACCTTTATTTGCACTTTTAAAAGTTAAGAAAAGTGGTTATCTTTTTCATAAATTATATTGGTTTGCAAAACAAGTGTATTCGGAGAAATTTGTACAAAACAAAAATCATAAAATAAAGTGACAAAGATAACTCCACCAAGCACTACTTGAACCTCCTGATAAGTCTTAATAAGCATTGTGAGGTTGAGCACCTTGGAAATAATAGTAAAGTATCTTGTGCAAACCATAACTTTCTTTCAAGATAAAAACCACTTATTCTTAAGTACACCGGATCACAATAAAAAATCAATATTGAAGAAGAAAATTATGTGATCCCCCAAGCACTACTTTGCACCCTGATAAGTCTTAATGAGCATTGTGTGTGCAAAGCACCTTGGTAGTTGTGCATTTTTGTTTGTGCATTGAAGTGCGTGGAAGTAAAATTATTTGTGTTTTATTGTGCTCCTTACTTTACATATCTATTGTATTTTTGATTAAAACATTTGTTTACTCTATCAAAATACACTTATGTGCTCATCATTATCTTCCATAACACTTCTTCTCATGAGTATTGGATCCTAATGCTAATTTTATACTACTCTTTACTTATGAAATGCACTAGATCACCTAGCATGCTTTCTACAATGTTTGGTATGTTTTGAAATTGTGAATTAAAGTAACATTGTAGTAATCTCTTTTTGATAACATCATTTCATGCTTGGTTACTTTATTATCAAACTTAAAGATTTTAATTGAAAAATGATTTGCAAAAACATCTTCCTTTTGAAATTTAACTCATATATCTTTTTATGGATCATCATTGATTCCAATAAGATGTTTCTTGTATTTCTATAAGTCTTCCGCTTCATCACCATATAATTGTTTTACCTTGCGCTTTCATGCTTATTTAAAGTCTTTCATTTTGAATTCATCATCACTTGAATCTTCAAATTCCCTTCTTGCAACAAGTGGTAGACTTGCTTGGTAAACTTTATATTGGTTGCTTTTAACATGGATTTTTTTCATAAAACGCGGATTTATTTCTATGAAAATATTATTACGCTAAAAACTCTGATTCATTAATGTTTTTCAAAATAGCTATGTGAGTGGTTTCATAAATTCAAATAAAGATATAAATCCATAGGCTATGTCATTAGATTTAAAATGCTTATATGTTTCCAATAATTATTATCCATGACTACATTTCTCACCATAGCGGGGGCATAGGGTTGTAGAGATTAGATAACCTTTATCTCTAGTCATGTCTTGTCCTTAACCGGCGAGGGTTCCAGTGGGGCCTTGCGAGGCACTGGGGGGAAAGAGTGCTAGGTTAAGTTGTGTCTAGTGTTTGCATATGGGACTAACACCCCAACCTACGGCATGCTTGCAGCTCCTCATGCCCATCCGTCACTTAGTACGGGGCTAGGGTGTAGATATATTGTCTGGGTAGATTGGTTATTTGGACATCATTACCTCTTTAAGCTAAAACCTCTGATCTATAAAAACAACTTAAGAACTCCTTATTATTTCCTTCTCTCTATAATCTCGATCATGCTTTTATCTTATTATCAACTTTTTGGTGATGTCTCCTTACCCGCTTTTGCTAATAACAAAAGGGGGAGAACTAACATGATAAATATTAATCTACTATCAAACTATAATGCTTAATTAAGATGATAGCTTACATATTAGGAGAACATTCACTTAGGGGGAGCATGTATTTAGTGGGAGCAATTCTAAATGCTAAAATCAATAATTATCCTAAGTCATCACTCTCACACACACACAAATATAGTTTCATCATGCTTATTTATTAATGCTCTGATTTATCATTAATGGATTTGTTACTATCAAAAGGGGGAGTTTGTTGGAACATGGTCTTCCGCATCTCCTAGGTTTGAGAATAACAAATCCTATGTGTATTTGATCTTGTGTGTTTAAGTGTGCAGGAAATCAAAGTCCACATGACTCAAGGATGGTTGCCCCCAATTTTGAGCCAGCAATTCCAAGACTCCCACTAGCGCCGGCGGTAGCACTTAGCGCCTGGTGCTAGCGATGATAGCGCAATTTTGGGAGAACATATGGAAGGAGATAGCGCCTGACGGTAGCCGATAGCGCAGGCGGTAGCGACGCACACAGTTGGCAAGGAGGAATTGTTTCCTCGGATTGAAGATTCTGCCGCGCAGAATGTGTCCTAATATGGGATAGCGTTGGCGGTAGCCGATAGTGCAGGCGGTAGCGACGCACACAGTTGGCAAGGAGGAATTGTTTCCTCGGATTGAAGATTCTGTCGCGCAAAATATGTCCTAATATGGGATAGCGCCGGCGGTAGCGTTAACGCAGGCGCTAGCTCTGAGGCTATAAAAAGGACCCATTGGCTTCGTCTTCCACACACTTCCATAACCCTAAAACTCCAGAGCTTCGTGCCACAACATATAGAGGAAGGTTCAGAGAGATACTCCCACCAAAAGCTTAGAGAGAATTTCTGAAGGAGGAGTTCTTCACGCTTCATTCGACCGGCGACCGCTTCAAGAACGCTTATACTACAGCGGTCCAACGTCTCCAACTTCAGAAGTTCTTAGAGGGAGTTTTTATTATTGATGTTTTTATATTCACATCTCTATTCTTGTAATCGTTAGTGAATTCGCCTCGTGCTGGCGACTAGGTCTGGGTAGGACTTAGGGCAGAAATTCGCCTCGTGTTGGCGACTAGGTCTCGGGTGTAGGTCTAGGGGGTGCTCGAGGCCATATCCGGGGAAGGGTTGGCTAGAGCGGCTTGAGGCCGTATCCGGGGAAGGATCGGCTAAAGCCAACCGGTTCGTTGGGATACGAGTCGGTATAGAAAATAAAAAGAGTCTTTCTATTAGCTTTGATTTCTAGCTTCGATAAGAGATCAAGTTTTGTAATCATGCTTCTCAAGTTAATAAAATCATGTCTTTACTTTTACTTCACTTGATATGTCTTGATCTTCTTTAGTTTAATAATCAAAGCTTTTTCTAAAATATTCAAAATATATCAAAAGTTTTTAAAACCCTTATTCACCCCCCCCCCTAGGGGCGCCTATCGATCCAACACTTGGTACACTAAGGTAACATCACCTTTGTTCTTTTGCTGCCATCGGCGAACAATTAGTTATGAAGTCGCACTTCATCATAAACATACATATTATTGCAACAGAAAATATAGACGCTGGTTTCTATTTTCATCATAGGAATTTACCAGTTTTCCAACTTAAACACCTCCGTAAAATCTCATCACCAAAAATACAAAAGAAAAACCATAAGCAATATAAACCGAGATGGGAGAAATAAAGAGGAAGTCGGTAGCAATAAAGTACTCCACCGCCACTTAAAAGCCAGTCATATAAAGATTAACTTAAGCAATTGCTATCAGCACACCTAATAGGCCACATGACAAGCCCAAACAAAGCTCCTAATAGGGTAAGTAAATCAATCATCTCTTGCTGACCGTGACTCAAACCTGATCACCTCGGGGTCCTAGGGCTTCTACCGAGTCTGAGTCAACCTTCGATGACACAACACACTCATGAGGGGCCTAGCGCGCACTGGGATGTTACATATAGCGCCATCTTCGGACGGCCTCTTATCAGTGCGTTCTGATGCGTCCCATCCACCTTCCATCAATGCCTCAAGTTCAGCATAGGTGGAATCCTGATCTTGGTCCGGGGAGACCTCAAGGTGGCGAGGCAGTGCAATGTGACTGCCGTCAACGCCATATCCTGGATGGGGGAAGCAGAGGAGTGGGACATGGTGATGGAGGAGGAGGCCAAGGTGGAAGAGGAGGGGGAGTTAGAAGGAAAGATGGATGAAGGTGCAGTTCAAGCCCAGGAAGGGGTCGTTGGAGGACCCAGGGTGGAGGCGGAAGAAGAGGGACAGAAGGGAAAGGAGGCCCAGGAAGGATGGGCGGAGGAGTTGATGATGGTGGGGGAAGAAGAGATGGAGGTAGGATCCAAAGCACTCGCTTGTGGCGGAGAAGAGGAGAGGTCGTGGGGGGAGCAATCGAGGTTGGAAGCTGTGGAGGAAGTGGTGGAGGTGGAGTTCACCACCAAGGCCGGAACAATTGAGAAGATAAAGATCAGTAGGGAGATCAGCCCCGAGGACTGGAGGAAGATCTCGGCTTGCGTCCAAGACAATGTGGATGTCTTCGCATGGAGTGCTGTGGAGATGCTGGGGATCGACGCGGATGTGGTGTGCCATCGCCTCAACCTCGATCCCGACACTCACCCCATTCGCCAAAAGAAGAGGTCTATGGCAGACAAGCTGGAGGTTCCTATCCGGGAGGAGGTGAGTAAGCTCATCAGGGCCGGTTTTGTATCAGAGATCCAGTATTCAGGCTGGGTCTCCAATGTGGTGATGGTAAAGAAATGGGATGGTAAGTGGAGAATGTGCGTTGATTTTTTCTTGCTTAATAAATAATGCCCCAAGGATTGTTACCCCTTGCCTAGAATCGACGCGCTGGTTGACTCAGCCGTTGGTTTCTCTTTGATGTCTTTTTTAGATGCTTTTTCAGGTTATCACCAAATTTGCATGCACCCTCCCGACATCAAGGATGTATCCTTCATCACCGGGGATGGGTGCTATTATTATAAAATGATGTCGTTCAGTTTAAAGAATGCAGGGGCAACATACCACCGAATGATTGATAGAGTGTTTGGCGAACAGAAGGGCAGGAACCTGGAAGTCTATGTAGATGACCTGATGATCAAAAGTTGGGACCTTGAGTCCCACCTCAGGGACCTCGAGGAAACCTTTGGGACTTTGAGAAAATTTAAAATGAAGCTTAACCCCTTGAAGTGTGTCTTCGGGGCTAGCCGAGGGAAATTCTTGGGTCATTTGCTCCCCCCCCCCCCCCCCTGGGGTGGAGCCTAACCCGGACAAGGTGAGGGCGATCCTCGATTTGGGATCTCCAAGGAATGCGAAGGAGGTCCAATGGCTAACAGGGAAGCTAGCCGAGTTAAGTAGGTTCCATTCCAAGGCAGGATAAAAATGTTCTTTTTTCTTCAGGGTACTGAGGGGCAACCAGAAGTTCGAGTGGACCCCCGAGTGCGAGAAAGCTTTTCAAGCACTAAAGGAACAGCTGACCCAGGCCCCGCTGCTGCATGGACTGAGACAAGAGGAGGACCTATACCTGTACTTAGGGGTAGGGTCAGAACTGGTCAGCTCGGTGTTGGTTCGAGAAGAAGGGAAGAAACAACTCCCCATCTACTATGTTAGCAGGGTATTGAGGAAGGCTGAGCTCAGATACCCTATCTTGGAAAAGTTAGCTTTCTCCTTGGTGGTATCGGATAGGAAGGTACGACCCTACTTCCAGGCACACTCAATCAAAGTAGTGACCGACCACCCCCTTCGCAGCATCATGGAGGGGGTGGAGCACTCCGGAAGATTGGCCAAGTAGTCAGTAGAGCTAAGTGAGTTCAATATCTCCTACGTGCCTAGGGTATCCATAAAAGTGCAAGCAGTGGTGGATTTCATGGCAGATTATGTGACCGAGTTGGAAGAGTCTGAACTACCCCACCAGTGGCCTGGAAGATGCTGGTTGATGGCGCGTCAGGAAATCAATCCTTTGAGAGAGGGGTGGTATTGGTAAGTCCCCAGGGCACCAGGATAGAGCAAGCAATCAACGTTCATTTCCCCCTCACCAACAACCAGGCTGAGTATGAGGCTGTGATAGCAGGCCTCCACCTAGCTCGGGAATTGGGAGTACAGGATGTGGAAGTCTCAACGGACTCCATGGTTGTGGCTTGCCAGATCAAGGAGGAGTTCGAGGTCAAAGAGCCAACTCTCCAGCGGTACCTGGAGAAGGTCAAGGGGGTCATCGGGCAATTTCGCACTTTCAAAATCAAGCACGTCCCAAGAGAGGAGAGCACCCAGGCGGACCTACTGGCCAACTTTGGTCCCTGGGCAGGGGGGACAGTGTCGGAACACTTCCGGCCTTCCATCGAGGAGGAAGAGCTGATGGAGGTGGATCGGTGGGTGTCATGTATGGATCCCTTCATCACCTACTTGACGTCAGGGAATTTCCCCGAGGAGAGGGTAGACAAGCGGCGGCTCAGGTATAAATCGACATATTACTCCTTACATGCAGGGTTGTTATACCGCAAAACTCTCTCAGGGCTCCTAGCTCGTTGTGTATCAGAGGAGGAAGCCCCGAGGGTCTTAGAGGAGATCCACTTGGGGGAGTGTGGCAGTCACTCGGGAGGCAGGACCTTGGAGGGAAGAGTGTTGAGGAAGGGTTACTTCTGGCCCACCCTCAGCAAAGACGTGATAGAGTTCTCTAAGAGGTGCTCCAAGTGCCAACTCTACGCCCCCCTCCATTTCCTTCCAGCTCAGAGGCTCCGGACAATCACAGCTCCCTGGCCATTTGCGATATGGGGTTTGGATTTGGGGGGACCTTTCCCCCAGGCAAGCGCCCAAAGGAAGTTCCTATTTGTGATGATAGACTACTTCTGCAAATGGATCGAGGTAAAGGTGCTGGCTAGGGTAACATCCCAGGTAGTGAGGAATTTTGTTTGGGGCGAAATAATTTGTAGGCATGGGCTCCCTCTAGCCATAGTCACGGACAACGGGCCACAATTTGCCAGTGATGAGTTTATTGGCTTCTGCACCCAACTCGGCATAGATCTTCGGTTCACGTCGGTCCACCACCCTAGGAGTAATGGGCAGGTGGAAGCAGCAAACAAAATCGTTGTGAGCCTGTTGAAGAAGAAGGTCGAGAATCTCCGAGAGAACTGGGTAGAGCAGTTACCCTCAGTCCTCTGGGCCCTGACGACCACCCCAAACACGGCCACTGGGGAGACTCCCATCAGGCTCTCTCACAGGTCCGAGGCTGTCCTCCCAGTTGAATTCGAGGTAAAGTCACCCAGGGTGATCACCGCGAGAGAAGGTGAGGAGGAATGGCGAACAGACAACGAAGAAGGTAAAAGGCTATCCTTGGACCTGGTGGAGGAGCTCCGGGACTTGGCCACCATTCGACAGGAAGAAATCAAATGGCGGATGGATCGGTACTTCGACAAGCATATCCGAGTAAAGCATTTCCATAAAGGGGATATGGTCTTGATGAAGGTCGATGCGGCCGGGAGAGGGGCCATGGTAGGAAAGCTTAACCCCAACTGGGAGGGGCCTAATATTGTAAGTGAAGTGCTTAAGTCGGGCGGGTACCACCTCCGGGATGTGGAAGGGGTGTCTCTCGGCCGAGCCAGGAGTGGGGATGACTTGAAGCGATTCTATCCTTAAGAAGTTGTTATCATTTCACCTATTGAATGTCTTATTTTTCGTACAATAATCATATCTATTTGGCAAGGTGACAAGTTCTTTGTGCCGGATTGCCCCAGATGATTCCGCTGTCGGGCTCTCACTAGCCGGTGGCTCAGGTTGATCTCGCGGAGAGGCTGGCGAGGCGACAAGTTCTTCATGCTGGATTGCCCCGGATGATTCCGCTGTCGGGCTCTCACTAGCCGGTGGGTCAGGTTGATCTCGCAGAGAGGCTGGCAAGTTGGCAAGTTTCTAATGCTGGATTGCCCGGGATGATTCCGATGCCGGGCTCTCACTAGCCAGTGGGTCAGGTTTGAAAGTGCAATTGAATAACAGTTGAACGTGATTAATATAATCAGCCTTGCTTTGATACCAATTGAAGGGAGGTTTAGTTCTTAAATTTTAAAGCTCTTTTTAGGTTTGTTTCAAAATAATGATAATAAATGTGTAGTGCTGAGTGAGTAATAAAATCAAACACAAAGTAGGCACATCAACAAGAAAATAAAGCATAAGACAAGCAAACCAGAAGACACAAGAAATATAATTGTTCCTCAATCAACCTGGGTACATCTACTCTTCTACCCACTGGTCGGAATCCACTAGGATTTTTGATCAGATGTCCTAGCACCAATGAGCTTTTGATAAGGTACCCAAAAACCAAACAGGATTTTTTGATCAGGTGTCTTGCCACCAATGGGTAAACTTTTGAAGGGAGTTTTAACCCTGTACAAGATGGGGTAAGAGGAAGAAAAGATATATTGTTCTTCTCTTTGCTGAGAAGACTCTTAATGATCCTGATGGGTTGTTGAGATTGGATCTTTGATGATGTTGAAGAGCTCCCCCTGTCTGATATGAATTGATGATAGCTTGTGTAGGCTTCTTCTCTTGATTGTAATAACTCCTTTTCTTTATGCAGTTTGATCCTGAGCAAATGATATAGTTTGGTGTCTCAGGATGAAGATGATATGCAAAAAGGAGTTAGCAAAAAAGAAGATAAATAATATATTAGATCTGCTTCTTCTTTTTGCTTCTCTGTTTTTCTCTTCCTGGTTCTTCCTATTCTCTTGTCTTGTTCTATCTTATTGTTCTATCTTGTTTTCTTCTCTGCTCTTCTCTTTGTATATATTCTGGAGAAAACTTCTGGGCTGATTTGAATTCCTGCCCGACAAGGAAGGATATAATATCTCTTTAATTTCCTAGATTCCGCGAATAGACAAATTGCCGTCTTTAGCTTATCTGCAACGACTATATTATTTAATGCTTGCAACGCCTATAATATTAAATGATACAGAAGGGCAACAATATAAAATTTAATCAAAGTATTGCTTAATCAGACATAAGAATATCAGTCGAACTGAGAAAGGAGAAATATAATTGATGATGATAAATTCGTCGAGCTCAGATTCAAGTTCGTCGATCTGATTATTGATTCGTCGTTCCGAGCTTATGCTGAATATTCGTCGAACGCAGACTTGAGATCATCGAACGCAATTTTTCGTCGACCGCTGAGACGGGGTCTGTTCGTCGACCGCTGAGACAATCTGTTTGTCGACCGCTGAACCGCTGAGACGGGATCGTCGACCGCTGAAATAGCTGGATTTTGTCGTGCGCAGAATGAACATCTTTCATTGACTGCAAAGCCCCGTTCGTCGAACGTCGATGGTCATTCGTCAAATGCAGAGAACATATATATTTTTATCTTTCTCTTATTTTCTCAGACTATTAATTATATATATTTTCAGCCTACTATCTTAATGGGATTTGATCTAAGTTATAAGATGTGTTATGAAAGAAACTTAGATATTAAAGATGGATCCTAACTCAAATCAAAACTAAGGTTCCAACAATCTCCCCCTATTTGAGTTGGGATCCTAATCCAAATTAAGACTAGGTTCAAACAATCTCCCCCTATTTGGTTTAGGATACCTAAGCATAAAAAAGTATTGAATAACTTAAGGCTTAAGGGTCAGAGATTATTTCTGAGAATAATATAAAGTTTGTTTAGAATTAATTTGTTCTTTTTGAAAACATTTAATCATAAATTATTTTGTTTTCTTCTTCTTTTAAATTCTAAATTTCTTCTTTTAAAACCAAGCAATTTCTGATTTCCTAGATTTTGATTTAAATGGGATCTTAATGATATGAATTGCTACACCTGTTAATGAATTTTTAAAATCAGGAAAACATTGTCTGATACCTTCCTTCTATAGAATCCCCTTAATCAGAAGAGACTCACACTTAGTGCTCTGATCATTTCTGATCTATGCAATCTGAGTAGAATGCTCAACATGATTTTTGGAGAAAATCTGTAAGAATGTGAAGTTATTTGACTTTGTTTTTAAGATAGAAAAATTTAAATGAATCTTATAATTGTTGTTTAATTATAAAAGTTTAAGATAGATAAAAAAGAAAATGCCTTATAATTAGATATATTGGCCTTTTTATCTCATTAAAATATAAATTTGAAAAATTATTTTGATTTTGCTGAACATAAATATTTTTTTTTCTTTAGCCTTAATTGACTTATTTTTCAAAGAAATAATTTGTTCTTCTGAGTTTTTCAAATTTTCTTTAAGTTTATTATTTTCAGGAATTAAAATATCTATTTCTATTAACTCTTTTGTAATTTCCTTCTCAGATTTTATTATATGTGTATATAGAATTTTAAAATCTGATTTATAATTTTCAGAGGTAGAGTTGGGATTTGAAGTTACCTCATTTACCTTTTCTGCATCTGAGATGTGGTTTGAGCCATATATGACCAACATGTAGAAAGCTCTAGCTTTTTGTTCTTCTTCTTCTTCTTCACTTAGACTAGATGATGGTTCTGCATCAAAAATACTGTTAGTGGAAGAAGTGAAAGAAGATTCATTTACCATCCTTGTGAGGGAGTTCCAAATGCCCCTTGCTGAAGTGCAATCAACAACTCTTTGAAGAATGTCTTTTGACATTGATTGAGCCAATATGTCCATGGCCTTTGCATCAGCACTTATCAACTTCTCTTGATCATCTGTTGAAGAAGTTGAAGATGGAGGTCCTGTCAAAATGGAGCTATAAATTTCTTCATCTATTGCATTCATATATAATCTGATTCTAACTTGCCATAAAGAGAATCTATCCAAATTACAGATTGGTGGATTTGAAAATTCTACTTGTGCCATTAGATTTTTAGAAAAACCTTTTTTTAAAAACAATTTAAGAACTAATTGATCTTTATGATTCAGGTGTTAGCCTGTATATAAAATCAACTACCCTCTGATACCAATTGAAAGTGCAATTGAATATCAGTTGAAGGTGATTAATATAATCAGCCTTGCTTTGATACCAATTGAAGGGAGGTTTAGTTCTTAAATTTTAAAGCCCTTTTTAGGTTTGTTTCAAAATAAGGATATATATATATAAATAAATGTGTAGTGCTGAGTGAGTAATAAAATCAAACACAAAGTAGGCACATCAACAAGAAAATAAAGCATACGACAAGCAAACCAGAAGACAAAAGAAATATAATAGTTCCCCAATCAACCTGGGTACATCTACTCTTCTACCCACTGGTAGGAATCCACTAGGATTTTTGATCAGGTGTCCTAGCACCAATGAGCTTTTGATAAGGTGCCCAAAAACCAAACAGGATTTTTTGATCAGGTGTCTTGCCACCAATGGGTAAACTTTTCAAGGGAGTTTTAACCCTGTACAAGATGGGGTAAGAGGGAGAAAAGATATATTGTTCTTCTCTTTGCTGAGAAGACTCTTGATGATCCTGATGGGTTGTTGAGATTGGATCTTTGATGATGTTGAAGAGCTCCCCCTGTCTGATATGAATTGATGACAGCTTGTGGAGGCTTCTTCTCTTGACTGTAATAACTCCTTTTCTTTATGCAGTTTGATCCTGAGCAAATGATATAGTTTGGTGTCTCAGGATGAAGATGATCTGCAAAAAGGAGTTAGCAAAAAAGAAGATAAATAATATATTAGATCTGCTTCTTCTTTTTGCTTCTCTGTTTTTCTCTTCCTGGTTCTTTCTATTCTCTTGTCTTGTTCTATCTTATTGTTCTATCTTGTTTTCTTCTCTGCTCTTCTCTTTGTATATATTCTGGAGAAAACATCTGGGCTGATTTGAATTCTTGCCCGACAAGGAAGGATATAATATCTCTTTAATTTACTAGATTCCTCGAACAGACAAATTGCCATCTTTAGCTTATCTGCAATGACTATATTATTTAATGCTTGCAACGGCTATAATATTAAATGATACAGAAGGGCAGCAATATATAATTTTATCAAAGTATTGCTTAATCAGACATAAGAATATTAGTCGAACTGAGAAAGGAGAAAAATAATTGCTGATGATAAATTCGTCGAGCTCAGCTTCAAGTTCGTCGATCTGATTATTGGATTCGTCGTTCTGAGCTTCTGCTGAATATTTGTCGAACGCAGACTTGAGATCGTCGAACGCAATTTTTCGTCGATCGCTGAGACGGGGTCTGTTCGTCGACCGCTGAGACAATCTGTTCGTCGACCGCTGAACAGCTTAGACGGGATCGTCGACCGCTGAGATAGCTAGATTTCGTCGAGCGCATAATGAACATTTTTGTCGACCGCAGAGCGCCGTTCGTCGAACGCCGATGGCTGTTCGTCGAACGCAGAGAACATATATAATTTTTATCTTTCTCATATTTTCTTAGCCTATTAATTATATATATTTTCAGCCCACTATCTTAATGGGATTTGATCTAAGTTATAAGATGTGTTATGAAAGAAACTTAGACATTAAAGATGGATCCTAACTCAAATCAAAACTAAGGTTCCAACAAGGTTGATATCGCGAAGAGGCTGGTGAGGTAACAAGTTCTTCATACTGGATTGCCCCGGATGACTCCGCTGCTGGGCTCTTACTAGCAGGTGGATCAGGTTGATCTCTGGAGAGGCTGGCAGGTTGGCAAGACTCTGGCTGGCAAGTCTCTTTGGTGCTGGCCAAGGCCTTATCACTTGGCGAGGATGGGTAATCTCACATAGTAAGAGGGGGTGAGAACACGCCCCACACGCGCTCTCGGCAAGAAGTTCCAGGAAGAGCGTAGTCGCTGACCCAGGGAGGCAGGCGAATATCCAGTCGCATGGAACAGGGAGAAGGGTCCTGTAAGGGGTAGCGCTCGCAAAGTCCAGAGGGGGTAGAAAGATGGGTCGCCCCTCGCGAGATCGAGATGAAAGGGTGGTCCCAAAACCTACGGCCGTAAGGTAAACGAGAAAAACGAAGACAGTCAAAAACATGTCCCACACCAATGCTATTCGATTGCATAGTGTGCGAGAAGGAATACCGCGAGTACACTAATCGTATGCGAAAACGAGATATAAACTGAAAAATAACAAGATAGAATAAACACAGTAGGCGAGGCCAAAAATCTGCATTTACATTTCGCTATTTGATTACAGAGCGCGGCGATCTCGCTAGCCAAAAAGTTGAAAAACAAAATAAAACTAGTCTTTTAGGGGTCGTCCGCATACTCCTTGTCATCGTATCCACAACCGGCAGGACCGGGATAAAAATCTCGGGGATGATGTCCTCGATGGTCAAGTCGGCCGCATCGGCAGATAGCATGCCGGCCTCCTTCATCGATTTGAAAATATTGCATGCCGCGTTGGTAGATTCCACTCGGCACTCCTCTTCTCAAGCTCGCCGCTCTTCCTTCAGACGGCGAGGAGAGGGGGGGGGGACGGCTGCGCGGGCCAGCTCGCGGTTGAGGGCCTTCAGGCCGACAACCTTGCCCTCCAAGCTAAGGATGCGGGTTTCAGACCTCCTGGCCATCTCGGCATCCTATAAGGGAAAAGGAGGATAAGCAAAGAAAAGCGGAAAGAAAGGAAATAGCGAGGGCTGGAAAACTCACCACACCACCATCGGATGCGAGCAGCCTCTCTTTCAACTGGGCGATTTCGCCAAGGGAGCCTTGGTAGGCTTTGGTGAGCTCTTCATTTTGGCACTCCAGCTGCAAGCATCGCCGCCCAGTCATATGGGCAAGCTCTAGGGAGCGCAGTTGAGACCTCGCGCTCTCGTAGGCTAGAGTCCTCACAGTCTCCTCTTTGTAGACTGAGGCGTCCTCGCGACCATAAAGGATGAAGGAGAATGACAATGCATGTCCGCTGATGGTCGACTTCTCCACCCAAGAGGGTAGGAGGGTGGAGATCTCGGCCTTATTGATCTCGGGCTTCCAGTTTAGGAGGAGCTCAATGTACTCATCCCTGTGCCTCTAACCCAGGCCGAAGTTCCAGTGGTTGACGGGAATTGGAGGTGAGATCCTGACGACCTCCTCGATCGGCTCCTCGGCCTCCCTCTCCTCAGGGGGACTGGTAAGGTCGATCTCGTCAAGAGCGACCTCGGCATGCCCCTTTGCCTTTGCGGAGGGGAGCGATCCCTTGCTCTTTTTCTGCTTCTTCTTTGGCGAGGATGGCGGGGGTAGGTTCTGGCTGCTGGAGGACTCCGGTCTTTTATGGGAGGACGGCGGAGCCGGAGTATCGATCTCACGGCAGGCCTCCTCTCCCATCATCGCGAGGGCAGGGGTGTTGGCGTGCTTCCTATTGCTCGTTTAGGGGGGATTGAGGGGAAGATCCCGCTAACCTGAAAAGGTGACAGGGGGTCAAAAAGTTATTGAAAAAGGTTAAAAGAACGCGAGTCAGCGAGCAAGATTATTACCCTCCCCAGGAAGTACTGGAAGCAGCTAGTCGAGGTTCCGACGAAGGTGAACTACCTCGAAGTTCTTCTTGTAGAAGAACTGGTACAAGGTGGCGTCGTGGCCGCCGAGAGCAGGCGGGCAGTAGGTGGCCTCGCCATGTTGTACCGGTGAGAAGGTATGTTGCCGAAGTTTCCCTTCACGAGGAGGAACTTCTGGGCCCAGTAGTGGGTCTTGTAAACGGTCTCGACGACCTTGAACCCGGACCCTACGAAGTAGGCGGTGCCATCCTTATATGCCCAGAAGGAGAACAGCTTCCGGAAGACCGGTAGGCTGAACTCGATGCGCTCTTCTCGCATATAGCAAGCGAACGCGATGATCATGGCGACAATGTTTGGGCTGAGCTGACCTGGAATGATGCCAAAGTGCTTGAACACCTGGCGAGCAGTATAAAGAGAGGTCAATATATCGCGAGATAGATTCGATTCAGGAAAAGGAAAGGTAAGCGAGACTGGTCGGTACCTGGCAGATCTCGGGCCACAGGGGCAGGCGCAGACCGACCGTGAAATGGGCCGTGGGGATGGCAAGCTCGTCGTCCCAGAGCGTGTTGATCAAGTCCTCCTCGCTAGGGCGGCGATCCGAGAACCGGGGGGATGAAGTTGCCGACCGCGCGAAGATACTCCTCCTCGGTCAGATTACAACAAAAGAAGTCGTGGTCAGAGAAAGCCCAGGCGCACTTCCGCCGACCCTCAGCCTCGGCAACATCGCCAACCATCCTGAGAACCTGCGGAAAAAATAAAGGTGCACGCGAAAGAGTCTGCGAGATCTCGGAGGCAGATGAGGAAGAAGGGCCGGCGATTAATGTGGTAGGTGGACTTCAGTTATGAAAGCTATTTATATAAAAACAAAAGCGCGGGAAAGAAGACCAAGCCTCGGGGGGTGCAGGTAGCCAAACCATCGTATGATGGCCGCGCGCAAAAATAAAGGTATTCTCAAAAGTGATACGCGAGCGACATCACCTTGCGAGATTAGTGCGAGCAGCTTCTTCGGCAAGAATGACACGACCTATAGCGAAATTAGAACATGAAGCAGGCGTTACTCTAAGTATATACGCGTCGCTAAAAACAACATTTAATCGCCGACAATCCAGACCTGGCGAGGGTTGATAAATTAAAATCGCGAGAACAACGAGATTGTTCAAACGAGAATAAACAAAGTCATAAAATACAAGATATCACAGGGCAGGAGCAAAGGTAAACGAGATTAGTATTTAAGCCATTTCCAACTGCCGCCGCATCGCACTCCCGACCGCGGCGGTACCCTATTGTTATGTTAATCGCTGACAGCATCGGCCTCCCTCTGAATCAAGTTAGCGTAATCTTTAATCCTTGCGACGTGTGTATCGGGTGAAGTAGCGGTCCGTCAGGGTCGCGACACACTATGGCACGCAATCTCACGCATTCGTCCAGCAAAGTGACATGCCTCTCCTCGGCAGCCTCTCTGTCTCTCCTGGCTTGGAGATTAAGGTCCTTCAGCATCTGTCCTTGCTTCTAGAATAACTCGGAGGTCCGCCTCTTCATAACTTCTAGGTCTCGCGGGTCACCCAGGAATTCATCCATCTGTTCTGGTAAAGGGAGGGGGACATATCATCCTCTTCAAAGTCTGTGTCAGTGTGAATGGCCTCGACATCATCTGCGAGAGACCCAGACGGCATTAGTAGTTTAGAGGGATATTCATATATAACAAGTATACTTAGACCCTTACCCGGAGGAGTGCGAGAAGGCCCCGGCCGGACCTGAAAAATGGTGTCGTAGGGGGGCAAGAGAGATTTCCCTAGACCAGGGGGGTACATCATGTTAGGGACAGGGGGAGTATTTGTCGGACGCGAGCCCCCAGAGTCCTCTCTCCCCAAGAGATGGAACCCCGAAACTTTTATGGTTGCATCAGGAGGAACCAGCGGCGAGGGTTGCGAGTTCTGGTGACCCGGGGTCGCGTGGGTCAAGACTACAACAACACGGAAAGCAAGAGCTGTTATCCAGTGAAATGACTAACAAACAAGAACATGTAACATACCTGCGACTTCGTAACCCGCGAGGTCAGAGTTCCCCGGAAGAATGGTGTGCGACACATTTAAGTGCTCGCCAACGCTCTTATCGGTTGTGAGGTTCTGCGATCAAGCTAGACTCAGAAGAATCAAAGGAATAGCTTAGCGAGAAGGGTAATTTTTTCCTCCCCAGGAGGCCTGTTGTCCGGAGAAGACTCTAGCAGTACTGTATCATCCCCGGTCAGGCGGATTGCCTTCACCCTTTTTGTTCCCGGCACCATAGGAGGAGGCGATCTAGTCATCCAGGAAGGAGGTCTGGTCATAGCCGACAACTCGCCGGCCATATAGGCCTTCAGGCGAGCCATAAGTTCTTTGGAAAGTGGCATTATGTGATAGCTACGATGGGAAAAGGGAACAGAAGGAAAAAGAAAAGGATGGTGCACGTCACCGCGTCGTGGGGTGATATTTATAGCTCCCAGGTGGGACCTACCAAAGATTCCCGATAGGTCATCAAGAGGTTGGCGAACACTGGGCGTTGGAGGTTCCTTCGTGAACCTAGGTAGCCTCGCGAAGAGCGGGGATTGTGTACAACCCTGATATTCGCCAAGAGAGGGACGCGAGCAAGGGTGTCAAAGGTCGCCCACAGAAAAGATGGATGATCCTGGCACGCGCCGACCGCTCGCAAGAAGGCGGGCAAGATGGGCGCTCATCGGCCTGTCGCGAGGAAGACAGGCGAGCCAGCACCTCGCGGGCCGCTTACAGTGGTTCTGAGTTCGACGAACTCTCTTCCGCGTTCGATGAAATCTTCTGTGATTGGTGAAGTCCGTTCGACGAAATCTTCCGAGATCAGCGAAGTCCGTTCGACGTAATCCATTCGATGAAGTCCTTTGCGCCCGACGAGCTCCACCATACAAGGATTTTTATAGGGTCGGGGTGGGCTCGCGGGAATGTACGCGAGATCAGATCTCGGTAGATGTGGCCAAAAGGGGGGCGCGGACGAGGTCTTCGTCGCACACTCGCCTGAGAAATATCTTACGAGCCAGATTCGCGAGGAGATTTGTGAGAGCGGGCGAGCGGTCTTCTCACGGGCCAATTGTGTTGGGTTTTCTGAATACCATGTCGTAAATGATAATAATATCATATCAAATATGCGCAGCGGATATAACTAGAACAACCCTAAACAGTTATTAGGAACTTGCGATTTCATGGTTTCAAGAAATTAAAACAACTTCCACAATAAATGGCAGAAATAATACCTGTATGGAGTTGAGTCTAAACTCAACCAAGGTGCTCCAATGGTAGTTCCAGAACAAAATTCTTGAGTTCCAAGCGCCGAAATAATTTTTGCGCCTCTACAGGAAATCCACACGAATAAGGAGAACCCCAAACTTCTTGTCCAACAGGAAGTGGGTCGGAGAAGAAATGCTCTCTACGTCTCCCTCGGACTGCTAGGTCTGACGTCAGGGAGAGGCGGCGACGGCGGCGGGATCGAACAGTCGGAACACTTTCGTCAAAATCCTTGTGAAACTCTTCCGTCGCCCTCTCTCTCTCGAAACAGATCGCCGAAGAAAAGGGATCGCACACTAAGATCAAATAGAATCGTATCCTTTTATACCCAGCAAGAAAGAGAGAGTCCATCCGCACACCCACGATTTAACTGAATTAATAATCTGCGTTCGACAAACAGGCTACATTAGCCGTTCGACAAATTGACTTCAGAAGCCGTTCGACGAATTCTTTGGAGAAGTCGTTCGACAAATAGGCTACATTAGCCGTTTGACGAATTGGCTGCAGAACCCGTTCGACGAACAGGCTACATTAATTGTTCGACGAATTGGCTGCAGAAGCCGTTCGACGAACAGGCTCCATTAGCCGTTCGACGAATTGGCTGCAGAAGCCGTTCGACGAACAGGCTACATTAGCCGTTCGACGAATTGGCTGCAGAAGCCGTTCGACGAACATGCTACATTAGTCGTTCGACGAATTGGCTGCAGAAGCCGTTCGACGAAATTATTAATTCGTCGAACGAACTTTAAAACTCTTCCTCCAATTTCTCTTAACACTCTTATGTGTGACCCCGTAAGCTCATATCGCGTTGGCAGTGAGACTATATATTTGACTACTTCCAGATCACCATGGAAACACCAACAGTCTCCCACTTGATCTTGAACGTATCAAATAAAAGTCTCACAAACAATGAGCGGTATCTAGCAATGCATCATTGCTACACAAGCAATAAGAGTTCTTAACTCAACAAGCCTGTCTTGACCAATGTATCAGTGTCGTCATGTCCCTTTGTCCATTACATCCGGATAGAACTAGAGGCATGGACCGTGTCACCCTTACAATTGTTTAATCCTAATTCCTTGATCTAGAATAGACTGTCTGAAATTGGTGAGGATAATATCACATATTGTCTCATCCAAGCATGGCCATGCATTTCTCAGTCTGATTCCATCAAGGGGCCCATGGATGTAACTCCTGTCAAATAGGAGGACAAATCCCATATCTGCCCACACACATACACCCAAATGAATCTTAACATACCTAATAACCCCCCTTATCATCAACCTTTCTCAAGGAAGACTTTAGATGGAATCAAAGTACACTCTTCCTCACTTGATGAATGTTGTGACTTCAGGTTGAAGAACCACAAACACCATTGTCATATGAGACCTACTTGTGACACGTTCATATGACAATCCACACAGTAGTCTCATGATGGGTCTGTCCAGTACAACTTGTTCACTAACAAGTACCCATGTGATGACTTGATATCACAATATCATGACCTGTAAGAACCAGTCATCAGTCAACGCACATGCTAGTCTTTATGTATCATCATCGCCCTGGAGTTCTAAGATACTACAACGACCAGGGACAATTTAAGAATGAAGCTTCTTATGAACATAGGCCCTCACATTCAAGTCACGTGCTTGAATTCCTATGAAAGCAAATATTCTAAGGGCATTTATTATGCTAATTAATCTATCAGTAGAAATATTTTACATAATAAAAGAACTTGTCATATATGTAAAATGATACTTAAAGTACTATATTCATCACATGAATGGTCAACAACCGACAAATACAATCCACAAGACTCCCACTAGAGATGATCATTCAGGTATCTAATACCCATTGATCTAGTATGACCATCATGCTTTCTCTGTGCAAGAGGCTTCGTCAGTGGATCCGCAATATTTTCTTCAGTCGGTACTCTGCATATGCTCACATCTCCTCGATCGACAATCTCTTGAATAAGATGGAACCGCCTAAGTATGTGCTTGGAGCGATGATGAGATCTAGGTTCCTTAGCTTGTGCAATAGCACCGTTGTTGTCACAGTAGAGAGAACTACGGGATCAACAATGCTAGGAACTACACTAAGCTCGCTGATGAATTTCCTAATCCACACAGCCTCCTTCGCCACATTTGCAGCAGCGATACACTCGGCCTTAGTCGTAGAATCAACAACTGTCTCTTGCTTGGAACTCTTCCAACTTATAGCTCCTCCATTAAGGCAAAATACAAAGCCTGATTGGGACTTTGAATCATCCCTATCAGTTTGGAAGCTTGCATCCGTGTAACGATTTACACTGAGCTCTTCCTCTCCACCATACACCAAAAATAAATCCTTAGTCCTTCTCAAGTACTTCAGGATATTTTTGACGGCTATCCAGTGGACCATCACCAGGATCAGACTGATACCTGCTCGTCATGCTCAAAGCATAAGAGACATCGGGTCGAGTACATAATATTGCATACATGATTGATCCAATTGCAGAAGCATCTGGAATCAACTTCATGCGGTCCTTACCTTCCAAAGATTTTGGACACTGGTCCTTAGAGAGACTCACACCATGAGACATGGGTAAGAATCCTTTCTTGGACTCAAGCATGTTGAACCATTTCAACACTTTCTTAATGTATGTACTCTGGGTCAAACTGATGTAGGAAAGGATGTTTGGTTGATTACTCCCAACGCTTCCTAATCTCACATAAGCATGAACAATCGCCGCCGACTCGCGGATTGATTTTTATTTACGTTATTTATCACGCACGGGCAGCCACACCGCGAGGGAATGGAAGGAGGCTATGAGCCAACTTCGCTGCCGGCTAAAAGGATCCATACGATCCGATCGAGCGGTTGTTGTTGTCTACATAAGATAGATCCTCTGAAAAAGGTAAAGATTACGGAAACGGAAAATCTCCCCCAATAAGAACAAAAGAGGATCGCCACTCCTCGTCGAATTAAAACAAAATCGAAGATCGAAATACCAATTCAAAATAAAGAAAATCCGCGAGAAAATCAACGATTCAAAGACCACGTCACAGAACTAGCCACCACAGAACTATCTAAGAAAAGAATCACACGAGTGGAGAGTTCGTTACCCCCTCGGAATCGTAGATCCGAGATGTTGGAATCCTAAAGATTGTTTGTCCGTGGAGATCACCAGAGATGAGTCACTTGATGTAGAGCACGTTCGCCTTCGTCGCTTCCTCCACGATCAAGCTCTTAGAGCCAAATCCGAGCCAAGAGATCTCTTTCCACAAGCCCTTGGGGGCTGGCCGAAATTCTTCAAGATAGGTAGAGGGAGAGAGGGGAGAGGTGGAGGCCGAAACTTTCAAGAGGGAAATAAGAGAGAGGGGCGGCCAAGGAGAGGGAAGAAAGAGGGGGGGGGGGGGCAGAAATTCCAAGAGAGGAAGAGAGGAAGAGGGGGAGAATTCCAAGTGTGGAGTTCTGTTTTCAAAATTTATTCATCAATCTAAAATTAACATAGAGTTTGGCCTATTTATAGGCTCACACACATACGACGGCTAAACACAGCCAAACTAATAAAAATTCTAATGGACGGCAAAACTCAGGCCACAAAATAAATAGTCCCAAATTAAAAGCAATGTTGAAAATAAAAATGCGTAAATAAAAATTTATAATTATAAATATTATCCCAAGAGTTGGAAAATAATTTATAATCATATATTTGCATGTATCCCAAGAAGTGGAGATGCCGGCGCGACGTCAACGGTGGTTGTCGCGGTAACGTCCGAATCCTCAAGTTGGCAGCAACGCCCATCACAATCATCAAACTCCAAGTGGTGGACAGCTTCCGCATCATCAGCAACGTCCTCATCCCCCACAAAGTGTGGATCCATGTGGGGGGTCTTCATCAATAGGGAGATGGAGAAGGACTGAGAGGAATGGGTGGCCTCCATCAATCCTCCCCCACTTGAAAGGACTCTTCACTGATGAGTCGGCATCGTGGAGAACTGGAAGGATTGCAACCTCAGAATTCCTGTCAAGCACAGAGTTGGTCTTTGGGACCTTGAAAGCAACATTAGATAACGAAGGAGAATATGCTAAAACATCAACGGACAACATACCTCCAGTGATAACCTTAGGAGAAAACAATCTACTACCCTGCTCACCTCTCAACCCAATAGAATGATTAGTAGATAGTAATGGAAGGGGAGACAGTATAAGTGGTGGTAGAAAGCATGACGTAAAATTTGAAACATCAAAAATAGGGGGCAAACCCCACTCAGCAGAAACCTTCATATGAAAAGTACTCTTTCCTAAATTCAGTGAAATTCGAAAAGGTTTAGCGTTCGGACTCATGATGTGCTCTAAAGCGCCGGAAGGCCACCGTTCAGGGTTGAGACATACCATAACTAAATCTTCCATTTTATAATGGGATGCTCTCTTTTGCGCGCTACACATAACGTGATAAGACCAAAATGGGTCGGCTAATGTAATACTCTCATGCTTGGGTTGGTTAGGAAAATTTGGAGCAATCACCAAGTTATTGATTAAATTTAAGGTCTTGTCCTCCATAGGAATAATGGTCTCACTAAATTTAATTGAAGGGTCCTTAGGTGGTAAAGGTTTTAAAATTATAACTATGCCCTCAAATTTAAATTCAGAAATGTTAGCACTTCTTAATTGAGTGACATCGCGTTCACTAAGCCTGGACCACTTATCTCCCTCATTAAACGTCAATGAAAAATTACTACCCTTAGTCCCATCATCAAAAACATGTGGAGCAAATAAGACTCGTCATTTCCCCATAACTACCGCGCCATGTTCATCAATAACTCTAAACTCACCTTCAGATTTCTCGTCAACCTCCTGAATGATCTTGGGGTGTTCAACAGAAGGCGTCATAAGGCTAAAAGGATCACGTAATGGTTGACTAATCGGGATAACCTTAGTCTCACATACTAAGCTAAGCGTGGTTATTTCAGTAGGGACAATATTGTCCTTAGGAAGGCTTGGACTAACAGGGTCTGCCTCAGCTTTAACGATTAAACCTAATGTGTTCGTTTCAGAGGGGCTAATACAGTATATAGGACGATTTTGACTAACAGTGTCAAAATCCTCTTTCGTTGCTAGGCACAGTGGTGTCGACTTAGTAGGGCTACAAGTACCTCCATGTGGGACCAAAGGCTTCTTAGGCGGAGTGGACCTAAGAGTGATAAGCTGACCATTATGTTGGAATTCTATCGTGTTGTCATGGTCATCGTGGATGACCATATGGTCAGAAAGCCATGGGCATCCTAGCAATACATGACAATCCTTTATAGGAAGGACATCACACCAAACACGCTCAGAATAGACTTTGATGGCGAGGGGCACCAAACATCGCCTAGACACTAAAACAGAGCTCTCGTCAGAACACACAAGCCGATAGGGACGGGGGTGCGGCTCTGTGGTCAAACACATCCTCGTGATAGCATTTTCAGAAATGACATTCATGCGGCAAATGCTGTCGACAACTAGTTTGCACCACTTCTCACCGTGCTTAAATTTTTTCGAAAATTTTCTTGTTATGTCACGGTCAAACCTAAACACTCTTGCAATGGTGTCCCACCCTTTACCTAACGCTCGAGGTTCAGTGTAATAACTTTTATTAGTGCGGTGTGGCACTCCATCACGAGAAATAATGGTTAGAGTTCAGGGAGTCTCTCTAGTTATCCTAAGAGTGTGAACACAATACTCCATGTTATCCATCAGCCCTTTAATTTGAAATTCAAATGATTTGATTTTTGAATGTGAATTTCAAAAATTTGAATTTTGAATTTGAATTTTGAATTTAAAAAATTTGAATTTAAAAATTTTGAATTTTGAATTTGAATTTTGAATTTGAATTTCAAAAATTTGAATTTTGAATTTCAAAAATTTGAATTTTGAATTTCAAAAATTTGAATTTTGAATTTCAAAATTTTGAATTTTGAATTTGAATTGTGAATTTCAAAATTTGAATTTGACTTTCCAGAATTTAAAATATTTTTTTTATTTCCCTGTAGAAAATAGCACGCAGATTTGCAAAATTTTTTTGTTTTTAATTTTCGCTGAAAAATAAAAATTTTAAGACCGCTATTCGCAGACCAGAAATTTACATCAGGCCAAAATTTTATGAAAGATAATTTTATTCCCGCCTAATAACTAGGAAGTAAAATATTTTTTTGATTTTCTTACAGAAAATAATACGTAGAATTACCAGAATTTTTTTTTTAGAATTTCGCAAAAAATGAAAATTTTAGGGCGCTATTCGCAGACCGACGAAATTTTATTTTTTTAATTTTTGAGCGCAAAATCGTGTGAAGATTGTGAGTGACGACGTTCTAAGAAAACCTAAGGAATGCGTCAATTAAGAAATTGACACGAACCTAGCTCTGATACCAAATTGATGTAGGAAAGGATGTTCGGTTGATTACTCCCAACGCTTCCTAATCTCACATAAGCATGAACGATCGCCGCCGACTCGCGGAATGATTTTTATTTATGTTATTTATCACGCACGGGCAGCCACACCGCGAGGGAACGGAAGGAGGCTATGAGTCAACTTCGCTCCCGGCTAAAAGGATCCACACGATCCGATCGAGCTGTTGTTGTTGTCTACCAAAGAGAGATCCTCCGAAAAAGGTAAAGATTACGGAAATGGAAATTCTCCCCCAACATGAACAAAAGAGGATCGCCACTCCTCATCGAATTAAAACGAAATCCAAGATCGAAATACCAATTCAAAATAAAGAAATTCCGCGAGAAAATCAACGATTCAAAGACCACGTCACAGATCTAGCCACCACAGAACTATCTAAGAAAAGAATCACATGAGTGGAGAGTTCGTTCCCCCCTCGGAATCGTAGATCCGAGATGTAGTGATGAATAGTAATTATACGTGTTTTTCTGTATAGGTTTTAGTGTATTTTTGCTTAGAATTATAAATAATCTATGTAATTAATTAAACAAATTATTTGTTTTTGTTATTTTGACTTTTAACTAAGTTTTATTTTAATCTGATAAACTTTCTATCTTTTTGTTAAGACACGCCCTCGGACACACCCGTGTCCATGGGCGTGTTCACTAATCCCTAACATTTTCATCTCTCTGTTCAAACATCAAGACACGCACTGGGTCACGCCCGTGATCGAGGCCGTGTACATGGTCACGCCCGTGTTGGATGTGCATCCCAGATTCAAGTCACTAAAGGTTCATTCCTTCCAGAAGAATCAAGTCACGCCCGTGACCGATGTCGTGTACTTGGTCACGCCCGTGACCCAACAATTCCTTCCAGAAGAACAAAGGACATGCCAGGTGTCACGCCCAGTTCAAGCTCCAGCCAACCGACCTAGGTCACGCCCGTGACCTAGGCCGTGTACATGGTCACGCCTGTGTTTGTCTGAGGATTCCACTCAAACCTTCCAGATGCCTGCCTGCATCCAGCTGTTCTGACTATTCGCACCCCAAGCCGTGTCACGCCCTCAGACACGCCCGTGTCCGAGGGCGTGTAATTCCAAAATTTTGCCTATAAATAGCCAGATTCGGCTGAGGGTGGGGTTCAGAATTTTGAGAGCTTTTCTTGAGATTGTGATCCACTTTTGCTGTTTTCCTAGTTTTTGTGTTTAAGTAATTTTTGCACTCTTTCTCTCTTATTTTGTAACCTTATTTTTGATGGAAATAAAATAGGTTAGCTTGTTTTGTAATTCTCTTCTCTTGTGTGTGTGTTCTTCCTTTTTTCTTCTTTCTTTCTTTCTTTTTAATTTAGTTTTTGTAATTTTTGTTATTTTAATTAGATTTCCTTTTTAATTTGTGTGTGTGTGTGTGTGTGAGAGTAGTTTTACTTATTTGTATCTTTCTTTTAATTTTAGTTGATTTCATAAGTAAGTGTGTGTGTGTGTGTGTGTATGAGAATTGATTTTGTTTTCTTTAACTTAGATTTCAATTAAAGTAAGTGTGTGTGTGTGTGTGTATGAGAATAGATTTTGTTTTCTTTAACTTAGATTTCATTTCAAGCAAGGGTGTGTGTGTGTAGGTGGATAAATTTTGCGCCTTTTTTGTAATTCAATAGCTTAGCTTTCATTTCCGTCACGCATTTATTTCCCGCCTATCCATTTGGATAGGACTCGCCACACATTTATTTCTCGCCTATCCATTGGATAAGACTCGTCACGCATTTATTTCCCGCCTATCCATTTGGATAGGACTCGTCACGCATTTATTTCCCGCCTATCCATTTGGATAGGACTCGTCACGCATTTATTTCCCGCCTATCCATTTGGATAGGACTCGCTCACGCATTTATTTCCTCTCTACCTATTTGGGTAGGGATCACATTGTTTTTAATTTCTGTAATTTACCGCTTTCATTTTAATTCTATAGAGTGCGTGAGTTTTTAATTAGTGCGTCTTTTGTTTTTAATATAATTGCTTTTTGCTAATTCCGCTAACCGCTCAATCGCTTAAAATCGCCGTAGTTATCATTATCGCTTTATGAAACTCTAAAAAAATTCTAAGCAAAACTACTTTCTAAATTAACATTTTCGTGCTTTCTCGCTTTTTATTGCAATTATCGTTAAACGCACGCCAACCTTAATTTTCGTCATTAGTTTTTCTACAAAGCTATAAAAATCAATTCAAATCTCTTTTCGATAAAATAATAGCGCATTCCGTAGAAGTAGAAATAATCGATACGACCTTGGAAAAATACGACCTTGATATTTCAAAAGAAATATCCTATACTACTATCGATAAGGTCCACTTGCCTTTATTGATTTTAGTCTGGATAATTATATAAACCCAAAAGCTTTCTCTCAAAAGCAATTTAAAGCTCTTTTAAAAACACTTAGAAAATTGTTGCAACAAACCATTGGTTGTTGCAACTAGCTCAAGGTAAAAGAGGTTTTAAAAAAGGAAACTATCATTTACAAAATTGTTGCAACAACATAACATATTCAAACAAAATTGTTGCAACAACATAACATATTCAAAAAGCTTTCAACTTTCATTTCAACATAAGCCTTTCAAACCCTTTCTACTTAGCTTTTGGCGACCCGGCCAAAGAGTAATCGTCGATATTTCGAAAGAGGAAAAGGTCGTTACTTCTATATTTCGATAGGATAACCGGTAATTCCTCGAAGTAGAATTACTCGCGGGATTCTTCGAAAAACGTCCTCCTAATGTTAAAGTCTAAAGAAAGAAAGAGCTTTTCTAAAAAGTTAAATTATAAAGGTATCAAGTTTTTGGCGCCGTTGCTGGGGAGTCAAAGTAAAAATGTTCAATCTTCCCTCGTAAACCAGCGGCGGGAGCCAAAGTAAACCACCAAAAAGGTGGGGTGAGAGGAATAAATCCATCACCCCTAATCCAATCACTCTTCTTTTTGCCAAGGCTACCTTTTTTCCCCTACCCCTTAGCCAATAAAATTGTAGGCTAGATTTTAATTTAAAAAGTTTGCGAGAGCATAATTGGTAGGTTTTATTTATTCTTAAAAATTTTCTTTAAGAAGTTAAAGTTTTATATAATTCTACTCTGATTAAAGGCGCCAAAGACTGCAATATTCGATGCTATTTAACTAACTTTAGAAGTCTCGCTAAAACTTTTTCGCTCTTTTTAAATCATCTTCATAATTTAGGACTTACCTTTTTATTTCCCTAAAATTTATTTCGATCTTACTTTTGATTACATAAAACTTTAGTAAATTAGAAATTTTATTAACGTCTTATAGGTATCCCTAACTTTTGCTCTGGAATAGCAAAAGCTTAAATATGAGGGTATTTGATGAATAGTAAATTATACATATTTTAGTATAGTTTTTAGCTTAGTTTTAAGTAATATTGTACATATTTCTTGTAAAATATTGAACAAATCATTTGTTTTTGCTAATTTATATATATTTATATATTTTTATGAAAAAATGGAAATATATATAAAGTATTTAAAGATATATGTAAATATTTATTAAATAAAAACTTTATCTATATATGTAAATATAAACTATAAATAGGTTAAATATATAATAATAAAATTTACTATATTAAAATATAATCTATAAGGAGTTATATATATATTTTGTGTATCTTATTTAGTGTATGTTTTATTTAAACATATATTTTATTTAGTGTATAATAATGTTGTATAAAACTATAATATATATATATTAAGTTAATAAAAATCGTTTTTTAGTTAGTTGTTTTATAATTAAAGTTAATAAAAATATGTTTTTAAATTTATTAAAGTTGATATATTTTAAATATTAAATATCTGTAAATATATATTATAAATAAAATGTTCCCCTGCTAAACAGAGAAGCGCACTTGGTCGAGTGGTTTGGTTGGCTTAAGCTTGGCAAAGGTGGTCGGTTCGAAACCTGGCCAGCTCCATTTTGAGCAGATTTAATCCGCTATCCACCCGCCAGCTCAACTCCCCACGCGCCCGACAGCTGTCAACCCACTATCCGCCCGCCAGATGTCACGCGCCCGCCAGCTATCCCGCATTCTAGCAGCTTCCTTTCCCGCCAGCTTACCTTCCAGCCCTCTAACCGCACCCCACCTTCTAGAACCAGGCCAGCTGCTACCCGCCAGCTGCTCTTCCAGCTGCAATCAAATTATTTCTTTTTTTTTACTACTAAATGCAGCCCATTTTCTCTATAAATGGGAGCCCCTCCCCCTCACTAATTCTCTCTCTTGGATTGCCCTTTTTTGGGTGATCTTCCACAATCCTTTCCACCTTAGTTTTTGTATTTTATTTTTGTAATTTTTTATATAAATGTTGTAATTTTATTTTCATGTTTTGTTTTTTATAGAAATTAGTTAAATGTTGTAATTTTTTTGTAATCTTTTTAACTGTTGTAGTGTTTTTATAAATGTTGTAATTAAATGTTGTAATGTTTTTATTTTTGTAATTTTATTTCGTGTAACCCTGTTATTATGGCAATAAATAAATTTAGTTTTTATTTTCGTGCATTTTTTTCATTCGTAGCGTAATTTCAATTCTGCAATTTCATTTCTGCACTGCAATTTCAATTTCTAACTTAGCTTTATTTCTGCACCGTATTTCAATTCATAAACTTAGTTTCATATCCGCACTTCAATTTTGCAATTTTTCTTTCTTTAGCTAGATTTATTTGTCGCCATAACATCGGTTTTTTCGCTTAGATTCGAATTTATGCGTCGTCATAATTTTTCATTCTTTTCTTCCTTGACACGGTAGTTTAGAATGGGATATTCGGGTTGCGTTTAAAATCGCTTCAAAGCAAGCGTTTTTCCCTCGTAATGCTTTCTTTGCTTTTGTATTTTCACTTTAAGTTTTTATTATTCGTGTTTTCTTTTATTATTGTTTTCTTGCATTTGTTTTTGTTTTCGTGTTTTTATTTCCCGCATTTTGTCTTTATTTTCGTGTTTTTATTTCCCGCATTTTACTTACGTATTTTTTGGCTTTATGGTTTTTACTTTGATTTTTATCCACGCTTTATCACCGATAAAACAATAGCCGTAGCTCGGAGTAACAATACTCGACGAGACCCAGGACTAAATACGACCTTGATATGATTTTTTATCATATATACTACACGCGATAGGTGCGCTTGCCTCCTACGTCGTTATTTTATCTATCACGCGATAGGTGCGCTTGCCTCCTACGTCGTTATTTTATCCTATCGAAAGATAGAAGTAACGTCGTTATTTGATGAATTGTAAATTATACGTATTTTAGTATAATTTTTAGCTTAGTATTAAGTAATATTGTACATATTTCTTGTCAAATATTGAACAAATCATTTGTTTTTGCTAATTTTTATATATTTATATATTTTTATGAAAAAAAGGAAATATATATAAAGTATTTAAAAATATATGTAAATATTTATTAAATAAAAACTTTATCTATATATGTAAATATAAACTATAAATAAGTTAAATATATAATAATAAAATTTACTATATGAAAATATAATCTATAAGGAGTTATATATATATATATTGTGTATCTTATTTAGTGTATGTTTTATTTAAACGTATATTTTATTTAGTGTACAATAATGTTGTATAAAACTATAATATATTTATATATATATATATTTAGTTAATAAAAATCGTTTTTTTAGTTAGTTGTTTTATAATTAAAGTTAATAAAAATATGTTTTTAAATTTATTAAAGTTGATATATTTTAAATATTAAATATCTGTAAATATATATTATAAATAAAATGTTCCCCTGCTAAACAGAGAAGCGCACTTGGTCGAGTGGTTTGGTTGGCTTAAGCTTGGCAAAGGTGGTCGGTTCGAAACCTGGCCAGCTCCATTTTGCGCAGATTTAATCCGCTATCCGCCCGCCAGCTCAACTCCCTACGCGCCTGCCAGCTGTCAACCCACTATCCGCCCGCCAGCTGTCCCGCATTCCAGCAGCTTCCTTTCCCGCCAGCTTACCTTCCAGCCATCTAACCGCACCCCACCTTCTAGAACCAGGCCAGCTGCTACCCGCCAGCTGCTCTTCCAGCTACTATGAAATTATTTCTTTTTTTTACTACTAAATGCAGCCCATTTTCTCTATAAATAGGAGCCCCTCCCCCTCACTAATTCTCTCTCTTGGATTGCCCTTTTTTGGGTGATCTTCCACAATCCTTGCCACCTTAGTTTTTGTATTTTATTTTTGTATTTTCTTTTTGTAATTTTTTATATAAATGTTGTAATTTTATTTTCATGTTTTGTTTTTTATAGAAATTAGTTAAATGTTGTAATTTTTTTGTAATCTTTTTAAATGTTGTAGTGTTTTTATAAATATTGTAATTAAATGTTGTAATGTTTTTATTTTTGTAATTTTATTTCGTGTAACCCCGTTATTATGGCAATAAATAAATTTAGTTTTTATTTTCGTGCATTTTTTCATTCGTAGCGTAATTTCAATTCTGCAATTTCATTTCTGCACTGCAATTTCAATTTCTAACTTAGCTTTATTTCTGCACTGTATTTCAATTCATAAACTTAGTTTCATATCCGCACTTCAATTTTGCAATTTTTCTTTCTTTAGCTAGATTTATTTGTCGCCATAACATCGGTTTTTCCGCTTAGATTCGAATTTATGCGTCGTCATAATTTTTCGTTCTTTTCTTCCTTGACACGGTAGTTTAGAATGGGATATTCGGGTTGCGTTTAAAATCGCTTCAAAGCGAGCGTTTTTCCCTCGTAATGCTTTCTTTGTTTTTGTATTTTGACTTTAAGTTTTTATTATTCGTGTTTTCTTTTATTATTGTTTTCTTGCATTTGTTTTTGTTTTCGTGTTTTTATTTCCCGCATTTTGTCTTTATTTTCGTGTTTTTATTTCCCGCATTTTACTTACGTATTTTTTGGCTTTATGGTTTTTACTTTGATTTTTATCCACGCTTTATCACCGATAAAACAATAGCCGTAGCTCGAAGTAACAATACTCGACGGGACCCAGGACTAAATACGACCTTGATATGAATTTTTATCATATATACTACACGCGATAGGTGCGCTTGCCTCCTACGTCGTTATTTTATCTATAAAGTTTTTGGCGTCGTTGCTGGGGACTTGTGTCGTTATTTTGAAATAGGAAATGCTATTAATTTTATCTTATATTTCAACTCTTTTTCTAATATATATTTCTCTTATCCTACAAAACAAAAAAATTTAAAGAAAAAAAAAATCTCTCATTAAGAAAAAGAAAAATCCTAAATCTTCAAAAAAAATATTGATATATCTCTTTTCTTTTTTTACTTTCCCTCTTATAAACGCATATTTGCAAAATTTAAAACCTTTTGCAATTATAAACCTTTTGTATATATATTTACAAACATACATATATATGTTCATATAAAACCAAACAAAACAAACCTTAAAAATTACCCAAAAAAATATATATATAGCGATATTTTCTACTTACAAAAAGAAAATCAAAAAAATATATATTTTCCCCTCTTTCTTTCTTTCCTTCTTTTTCTTCCTTGTAAAAATATTTCCAAAACAAAAACATCAAAAAAATCTATAAAAAGAAAACTCTTTCTTCCAAAAAAAAAATAGTTAAAGAATAGTGTATGACCCGAGAAGAATCTTAGGATAATCCAATTTTACCTTTTGATCCTGAAATCGAGCGCACGCTTATCGAGCGCCGCCGATCTCGTAATCAAATACTACAAATAGATCCCGAAGAATCCATCGGTGATATACATATTGGCTTGATGGGCGATCCTAATCTAAATGCGGCCCCACAGCGGACCATGGCCTATTATGCTAGGCCAAATTTAGAGGATACAGGATCGAGCGTCACCCGCCCCGCGGTAGCTAATAATAATTTTGAAATCAAATCCAGCATAATTCAAATGGTACAACAGTCGATTCAGTTCGACGGTTTGCCAGATGAGGACCCAAACCAACACCTTTCAAATTTTTTAGAAATTTGCGACACCTTCAAGATTAATGGCGTCAGCGATGACGCCATTCACTTGCGCTTATTTCCCTTTTCCCTGCGGACAAAGCCTAAATCGTGGTTGACTTCTCTTCCGAGAGGGTCCATAACCACGTAGGCCGAATTGACGGAAAATTTTTTAACTAAATATTTTCCTCCGTCAAAAACCGCTAAATTACACACGGATATAGCCTCCTTCATTCAATTCGATTCCGAGTCTGTCTACGAGACTTGGGAGCGATTTAAGGAATGCCTGCGTAGGTGTCCTCATTACGCGCTACCAACTTGGCTATAGGTACAAACGTTCTATAACGGCTTGAATTTCTCAACGAGACAGATGATCGACGCAGCCGCCGGGGGAACGTTATACAACAAAACCCCGGAGGCCGCTCAAACTCTGATCGAAGAAATGGCCATGAATGCATACCAGTGGAATGTGCCAAGGTTGCGTCCTAATAAATCGGCTGGTCTTTTTGAAGTGGATTCCACTACTTACTTAACCTCGCGGGTAGAGCGGCTAAGTAAGCAAGTGGCGGAGATGTCTGCTTCCTCCTCCACTCCCGCTCGGGCTAATAATCCTAATAATAATAATAATAATACTAATAATAATAATTATTATTTTAATAATTCTAATAATAATTTTAATACTCATAATAATAATAATAATCTAAATAATAATAATAATATCGAGGAATCGGTGGAGTACGTTGGCAATCAAGTGCGGGCGCCCTTCAATCCTAATAACAACCCTTATAGTAATAACAATAATCCGGGTTGGAGGAGCCACCCGAACTTCTCCTGGAGTAATCCTAACAACGCGCAACGCCCTCCACCTGCGATCCCGCAAGGATTTCCGCAAGGATATCCCCAAGGATTTCAGCAGGGCTTTCCGCCTCCACCTCCAAAACCTACTCCGCTCGAGGAGATTTTTACAAAATACATAGCGTCCAACGAGGCAAATATCCGGAATATAAACGGATCGCTAAAAATTTTAGAAATGCAGGTTGGACAGCTCGCTAAAATGATCTCCGAGCGGCCACTTGGAGCATTGCCAGGAAACTCGGAGCAGAACCCGCATGAAAATGCCCACGTCATTACCCTTCGCAGCGGCAGGGAGGTCGACTCCCCATTGCGGGTTGAGCGTCAGGTAACTGTTTCGCCTCCGACCCCTCCACCCTCGTCTTCAATTTTAGTAGATAAGGAAAAAACATTAGCGTCGGGCGTTTCGAGCCCGCAAATTCCTTACCCCGCAAAACTTAATAAAGAGAAGGAGGACGAACATTATCAAAAAAATTTACGAATATTAAAACAAATTCAATTTAACGTCCCCTTCTGCGAGGCACTCTCTCAGATGCCGGAATATGCGAAATACCTTAAGGAGCTCCTTTCTAATAAAAAGAAGCTCGAGGGTATTTCGCGTATTTCATTAAATGTGGAATGCTCGGCGGTCCTACTTAATAAATTGCCGCCAAAACTAAATGACCCGGGAAGGTTTTCCATCCCGTGCCTTTTTGGCAATTTATTAATAAAATACGCACTGGCGGACCTGGGAGCAAGCATTAATTTAATGCCCTTCTCTCTCTTTAAAAAACTAGATTTGGGTGTTCCCACCCCAACGAAAATGAGCATCCAACTCGCGGATCGCTCGATAAAATATCCTATCGGGGTAGTGGAGGACGTTCTGGTCAAGGTTGACAAGTTTATCTTCCCGATAGACTTCGTCATCCTCGACATCGAGGAGGACGCCGAGGTACCAATTATCCTCGATCGCACTTTCCTCGCGACCTCCCGAGCATTAATTGATGTAAGTAACGGTCGCCTCCTCCTTCGGGTAGGGGACGACGAAGTTACCCTTCATATTAATCCTTCGATGCGAAACTCTTTATCGAACGACGATTCCTGCTTTCACTTAGAATCCGCGTTCGAGGATGAGTGTTCTTCGCTTGTAGAATTACTCGCTTTAACATTAGACGATCCAGATCTGGCAAACCTCGCCCCTTTGGACGAATTGCCGCCAGATTCGCCTTTCGAGTCTTTTAATTCTAAAAGTTTAAAAATTACAACTTCTTACGAAGAACCCCCGATCTTGGAGCTTAAGCCACTCCCCGACCATTTAAAATATGCTTTTCTCTTCGCGAGCTTAAAACTCCCGGTTATTATTTCGTCTTCTTTAACCGATTCGGAAACCTCCGAATTAGTTAAAGTTTTGTCCATGTATCGCCATGCAATTGCATGGCAAATTTCAGATATTAGGGGGATAAATCCCTCTTTTGCACGCACAAAATCTTCTTAGAAGATAATTCCCGCAAAACCATCCAGCCTCAGCGACGACTTAACCCGAATATGCGAAATGTCATTAAGGCTGAAGTAATAAAACTCCTGGATGCGGGGATTATCTACCCTATATCCGACAGCACGTGGGTTAGTCTCATTCATGTCGTGCCAAAAAAGGGCGGTCTAACGGTAGTGTCGAATCAAAACAACGAATTAATTCCAACCCGTACTGTTACGGGTTGGCGGGTGTGCATCGATTACCGAAAATTAAATGATGCCACCCGAAAAGACCACTTTCCGTTGCCGTTTATCGATCAAATTCTGGAGCGACTTTCGGGTCATCCATATTATTGTTTTCTCGATGGTCTTTCGGGGTTTTTACAATTTCCTATCTCCCCCGAAGACCAGGAGAAAACTACCTTTACGTACCCCTTCGGTACCTTCACATACCGAAGGATGCCGTTCAGCCTCTGCAATGTGCCCGCTACATTCCAATGATGTATGATGGCGATCTTTGGAGAGCTCGTGGAGGATATTATGGAAGTCTTTATGGATGACTTCTCGGTCTTTGGAAGCTCCTTCCAAAATTGTTTAAAAAATTTAGATCGAGTCCTCCAACGATGCGAAGACACGAACCTGGTTTTAAACTGGGAGAGGTGTAATTTTATGGTTCGAGAAGGCTTAGTTCTCGGACACAAAATTTCCGCAAGAGGGATGGAGGTCGACAAGGCCAAGGTCGAAATAATCGAAAAACTTCCCGCGCCCTCAAATATAAAATCTATTCGTAGTTTTCTTGGCCACGCGGGTTTTTATAGGCGGTTCATTCAAAATTTTTCTAAAATAACAAAACCGCTAACCCACCTCCTGGAGAAGGAATCTCAATTTATTTTTGATAACGCGTGCGTAGAGGCATTTGAACTTATAAAAGAAAAACTTATCCATTCTCCCATTATGGTGGCGCCCGATTAGACCCTTCCGTTTGAGATTATGTGCGACGCGAGCGATATAGCGGTAGGGGCTGTATTAGGCCAATGCGTAAATAAATATTTTCATCCTATCTATTACGCATCCCGCACGCTCACGGCCGCACAGGCTAATTACACGACCACGGAAAAGGAACTCCTTGTCGTCGTCTTCGTCGTAGATAAGTTTAGGCCCTACGTCACGCTTTCAAAAATTATAGTATTTACCGACCACTCCGCCCTAAAATATTTATTAGATAAAATAGATGCTAAGCCCCGCCTTCTTCGATGGATCCTCCTATTACAAGAATTTGATTTAGCGAATCGGGATAAGAAGGGGGCCAAAAATTTAGCGGCCGACCACCTCTCTCGTTTAGAGCGCCCGATCACGGAAGTGCTCGTCGAACCGGAAATCGATGATCAATTTCCCGAGGAGCGTCTTTTAACTTTAAATAATTTGAAAACTTCTTCCACACCTTGGTTCGCGGACTACGCCAACTATTTAGTTGCGCGGGTGCTTCCAAAAGACTTTTCAAAACAGCAAAAGAAGAAATTCTTTTCTGATTTGAAAAACTACTTTTGGGAGGACCCTTTCATATTTCGCGTTTGCGCAGACCAAGTCGTGCGAAGATGCGTATCGAGCGAGGAGGGTGCGCAAATATTGCGGCACTGCCACGAGGGGCCGGCCGGGGGGCATTATCAAGCCAACCGGACCGCGCAGAAGGCGCTGGAGGTGGGCTTTTATTGGCCCGCTCTCTTCAAAGACGCTCACACTTTTGTGAGCGCATGAGATAGCTGTCAACGGTCGGGTAACATCTCTTATCGCGACGAGATGCCCCAAAATTTTTATTTAGAATGCGAGATTTTCGATTTATGGGGCATAGATTTCATAGGCCCCCTACCTCCTTCATATACAAATCGCTACATTTTAGTGGCGGTCGACTACGTATCTAGGTGGGCGGAAGCGCAAGCTCTCCCCACCAACTATGCGAGAGTCGTCGTCAAATTCTTAAAAAAATTATTTTCTCGCTTCGGTACGCCCCGTGCGATAATTAGTGATAGGGGTATGCACTTTTGCAATGCCCAGTTTGCAAAAACATTAACCAAATATGGCGTTATGCATAAGCTCGCCACCGCCTATCACCCCCAAACGAGCGGCCAAGTGGAGGTAGTAAATCGAGAAATTAAGCGAATATTAGAAAAACCCGTTTCCACTAATAGGAAGGATTGGGCAATTAAATTAGACGACACATTGTAGGCATATCGTATGGCGTACAAGACCGCAATCGATTGTACGCCTTATCGATTAGTCTATGGCAAGGCGTGCCATTTGCCCGTAGAATTAGAGCACCGCGCTTTTTGGGCGTTAAAACTTTTAAATCTCGATCATAATTTAACCGCCGAAAACCGGAAATTCCAATTAAACGAACTCGATGAATGGCGTGCGAACGCCTACGAGAGTAATATATTTTATAAGGAACGCTCTAAATTTTACCACGACCGAAAAATTAAATTTCCAAAATCATTTGCGTCGGGCGATCTCGTCCTCCTATATAATTCACGTCTTCGTATTTTTCCGGGGTAACTAAAATCCCATTGGTCCGGCCCCTTTCAAGTGAAAGAGGTTTGGCCATACGGGACCATCCTTATAACCCACCCGGAAAAAGGCGACTTAAAAGTTAACAGTCACCGACTAAAACTCTACCACGCGGGGATCAACTGGGAGGGAAGCTAAATTCCATACCCCTCCCCCACCTCTAAAAAGATCGTACCCCGCCAACGCGTCAAGCTACGAGACGGTAAACAAAGCGCTAGTGGGAGGCACCCCCATATTTATCTCATTACGCTCTTCTTTTTATTGTTCTTATTTACATAAAAAAACAACAAATGATGAAATAAATTTTAATTTCAAAACAAAAAACATAAACAAAAATATAATTAATAATAATAATAAATAATAATAATAAATAATAATAATAAAACAAAATGAAAAATAATATTAATAACTATGCATATTTTAAATTATCATTCTTTTTCCAAAAAGAAACATAAAACAAAATAAAATAATGCAAAAACTTTAAAACAAAAATCAAAAAGAATTTTGGGAATTTTAAGATAAGACAATAGGAAGTTTCTCAAAGTAGGATTACTCGACAGACCCGAGAGGGGATTTTTGTCGATATTTCGAAACGAGAAAACCCCGTTGCTTTTACCTTTTTATTCCTCTTATTTCTTCCTTGCTTTTTATCTTAAAGCTTTTTCTTTATTTACTTTATTTTATCTTTCTTAAAATTTTGATATATTTTAAAACATGCATATTTCAAAATTAAAACTAAAACAAAAAATATAATATAAATAATAAAATAAAAATGATGATAAAAATTTATTTTTATCATACCCCAAAAAAAATATGATCACATATATACTTTTAACTTCTTTTATATGTATTTTATTCGTGTTTTGTACATTTCGAAAAACTAAAACAAACCAAAAAACAATTTTGTATATATTCGTGGAGTTCCTTTTTATTTTGTAATTATTCTTGTATATATTTTATCTATTTTGTAATTAAATCTTCACATTTTTATAAATATTTTCGTTCCTCACACTTAACTTCAACATTGAGGACAATGTTGGCTTTAAGTATGGGGTGTGTTTTCTCTCTTTTTATTTCTTATAAATATTTTTATCCCTTTCTTTAAAAAAAAACAAAAAAAAAATTTTTTACAACATACCAAAAGTTGTTATAACATACCTAAAGTTGTTACAACAACTTTATCCCTCTCCCTTTATTCCTCTTTTCTTTTTGTAAATTTGTTATGTAAATATATATAACTAAAATTAAAACCCCCCCAAAAAACTATTAATTAACTTAGAAAAAAAAAACAAAAAACAAAAAACAAAAAAAAAACAAAAAAATTTTCATATAAATGTTTTATTTTTATTGTTTTTTTGTATATAAAAAAATCCTTATATAAAAATAAAAAATATATGATGAAAAATTTCATTAAAATCCAAAAAAAAAAATTTCATATTTGTATTTTTACTTTTCTTTCTTTTCTTTTCATTAAGTATTTATGTATTTTGTATAATCAAAATCTTAAAAACTCAAAAAAAAATTTGAAGAAAAACTTATCAAAAAAATAAAAAAAAATATAAAATAAAAACCCTACTTAGCATTTTGTTATTTCCACGGCTAGGTTAGGTTTATCTTTATGCGTTTTTACTATTTTTGATTTGCTAAAATAATTTTATTTATTTCATAGTTTGAAAAATTTAAATCGAGGAATTTTCAGTAGTAAAGAAAATCTTACGCTCTTAATTTAATTTGAGAACAGAATTTTTAGCACTACCTCGGGTTTACCCTAAATAGATTCCTTTTTGAATTATATTGGCAAACCATCTTTAGATTCAGTTATTCTAACTCTAAACTTGTGAAACTTTAGGAATATTTTTAATCTACTAAACTTGCTCTTAAAAATCTTTTTTTATTAATCTAGAATTTCTCTTGAAACACCCCTTAGCTTGGCATAAAAATAATAAAAGTAGGAGTTTTAAAAGAAATCCTGTGTCAATGAGAATAAAAATATTCCGTAAACACAGGCACCCAATATTGTTAAAAGAAATCCCGTGTCAATGGGAATAAAAAAATAAAATTCCGTAAACACGGGCATTGGGTTAAGTTTAGAAAAGATTTCAATTATCCCGCGTAAACCAACGCTGGGAATCAAAGCAAACCCACCAAAAAGGTGGGGTGAGAGGATAAAGTCCATCACCCCTAAATCCAAGCACTCTTCTTTTTGCCAAGGCTACCTTTTTCCCTACCCTTAGCCAATAAAATTGTACCTAGATTTTAATTTAAAAAAGTTTGGGAGAGCATAATTAGTAGGCTTTATTTATTCTTAAAAACTTTCTTAAAAAAGTTAAAGTTTTATATAATTTTATTCTAATTAAAAGGTACCAAAGACTGCAATAATCGACGCTATTTAGCTAACTTTAGAAGTCTCGCTAAAAAAATATTGATCTTTTTAAATTACTTTCATAGTTTTGGACTTACCTCTTTAAATACCCTAAATTTATTTCGATCTTACTTTTGATTTAATAAAAACTTTAGTAATTTAGAAATTTTATTAAACGTCTTATAGGTATCCCTTACTTTTGCCCTGGAATAGCAAAAGCTTAAGTATGGGGGTGTTTGATGAATAGTAATTATACGTGTTTTTCTGTATAGTTTTTAGTGCATTTTGGCTTAGAATTATAAATAATCTATGTAATTAAATAAACAAATTGTTTGTTTTTGTTATTTTGACTTTTAACTAAGTTTTATTTTTATCTGATAAACTTTTTGTCTTTTTGTTAAGACACGCCCTCGGACACGCCCGTGTCCAAGGGCGTGTTCAGTAATCCCTAACATTTTCATCTCTCTGTTCAAACATCAAGACACGCCCTTGGTCACGCCCATGACCGAGGCCGTGTACATGGTCACGCCCGTGTTGGATGTGCATCCCAGATTCAAGTCACTAAAGGTTCATTCCTTCCAGAAGAATCAAGTCACGCCCATGACCGATGCCGTGTACTTGGTCACGCCCATGACCCAACAATTCCTTCCAGAAGAACAAAGGACACGCCAGGTGTCACGCCTAGTTCAAGCTCCAGCCAACCGACCTAGGTCACGCCCATGACCTAGGCCATGTACATGGTCACGCCCGTATTCGTCCGAGGATTCCACTCAAACCTTCCAGATGCCTGCCTGGATCTAGCTGTTCTGACTATTAGCACCCCAAGCCGTGTCACGCCCTCAGACACGCCCGTGTCCGAGGGCGTGTAATTCCAAAATTTTGCCTATAAATAGCCAGATTCAGCTGAGGGTGGGAGTTCAGAATTTTGAGAGCTTTTCTTGAGATTGTGATCCACTTTTGCTGTTTTCCTAGTTTTTGTGTTTAAGTAATTTTTGCACTCTTTCTCTCTCTTGTTTTGTAACCTTATTTTTGATGGAAATAAAATAGGTTAGCTTGTTTTGTAATTCTCTTCTCTTGTTTGTTGGAAAGTGTGTGTGTGTTCTTCCTTTTTTCTTCTTTCTTTCTTTCTTTTTAATTTAGTTTTTGTAATTTTTGTTATTTTAATTAGATTTCCTTTTTAATTTGTGTGTGTGTGTGTATGAGAGTAGTTTTACTTATTTGTATCTTTCTTTTAATTTTAGTTGATTTCATAATTAAGTGTGTGTGTGTGTGTGTGTGTATGAGAATAGATTTTGTTTTCTTTAACTTAGATTTCAATTAAAGTAAGTGTGTGTGTGTATGAGAATAGATTTTGTTTTCTTTAACTTAGATTTCATTTCAAGCAAGGGTGTGTGTGTGTAGGTGGATAAATTTTGCGCCTTTTTTGTAATTCAATAGCTTAGCTTTCATTTCCGTCACGCATTTATTTCCCGCCTATCCATTTGGATAGGACTCGTCACGCATTTATTTCCCGCCTATCCATTTGGATAGGACTCGTCACGCATTTATTTCCCGCCTATCCATTTGGATAGGACTCGTTACGCATTTATTTCCCGCCTATCCATTTGGATAGGACTCGTCACGTATTTATTTCCCGCCTATCCATTTGGATAGGACTCGCTCACGCATTTATTTCCCCTCTACCTGTTTGGGTAGGGATCGCATTTCTTTAATTTCTGTAATTTACCGCTTTCATTTTAATTCCGTAGAGTGCGTGAGTTTTCAATTAGTGCGTCTTTTGTTTTTAATATAATTGCTTTTTGCTAATTCCGCTAACCGCTCAATCGCTTAAAATCGCCGTAGTTATCATTATCGCTTTATGAAACTCTAAAAAAATTCTAAGCAAAACTACTTTCTAAATTAACGTTTTCGTGCTTTCTCGCTTTTTATCGCAATTATCGTTAAACGCATGCCAACCTTAATTTTCGTCATTAGTTTTTCTACAAAGCTATAAAAATCAATTCAAATCTCTTTTCAATAAAATAATAGTGTGTTCCGTAGAAGTAGAAATAATCGATAGGACCTTGGAAAAATACGACCTTGATATTTCAAAAGAAATATCCTATACTACTATCGATAAGGTCCACTTGCCTTTATTGAATTTAGTCCGGATAATTATATAAACCCAAAAGCTTTCTCCCAAAAGCAATTTAAAGCTCTTTTAAAAACACTTAGAAAATTGTTGCAACAAACCTTTGGTTGTTGCAACTAGCTCAAGGTAAAAGAGGTTTTAAAAAAGGAAACTATCATTTAGAAAATTGTTGCAACAACATAACATATTCAAACAAAATTGTTGCAACAACATAACATATTCAAAAAGCTTTCAACTTTCATTTCAACATAAGCCTTTCAAACCCTTTCTACTTAGCTTTTGGCGACGCGGCCAAAGAGTAATCGTCGATATTTCGAAAGAGGAAAAGGCCGTTACTTCTATCTTTCGATAGGATAACGGGTAATTCCTCGAAGTAGAATTACTCGCGGGACTCTTCGAAAAACGTCCTCCTAAGGTTAAAGTCTAAAGAAAGAAAGAGCTTTTCTAAGAAGTTAAATTATTAACGTATCATGTAGGAATTCTAAAGATTGTTTGTCCGTGGAGATCACCGGAGATGAGTCAATTGATGTAGAGCACATTCGCCTTCGTCGCTTCCACCACGATCAAGCCCTTAGAGCCAAATCCGAGCAAAGAGATCTCTTTCCACAAGCCCTTGGGGGCTGGCCGAAATTCTTCAAGAGAGGAAGAGGGAGAGAGGGGAGAGGTGGAGGCCGAAACCTTCAAGAGGGAAATAAGAGAGAGGGGCGGCCAAGGAGAGGGAAGAAAGAGGGGGGGGGGGGGGGGGGGGGGCGAAATTCCAAGAGAGGATGAGAGGAAGAGGGGGAGAATTCCAAGTGTGGAGTTCTGTTTTCAAATTTTATTCATCAATCTAAAATTAACATAGAGTTTGGCCTATTTATAGGCTCACACACATACGACGGTTAAACGCAGCCCAACTAATAAAAATTCTAATGGACGGCTAAACACATGCCACAAAATAAACAGTCCCAAATTAAAAGCAATGCTGAAAATAAAAATGCGTAAATAAAATTTATAATTATAAATATTATCCCAAGGGTTGGAAAATAATTTATAATCATATATTTGCATGTATCCCAAGAAGTGGAGATGTCGGCGCGACATCGACGGTGGTTGTTGCGGTAACGTCTGAATCCTCAAGTTGGCAGCAACGCCCATCACAATCATCAAACTCCTAGTAGCGGACAGCTTCCGCATCATCAGCAACGTCTTCATCCCCCACAAAGTGTGGATCCATGTGGGGGTCTTCATCAACAGGGAGATGGAGAAGGACTGAGAGGAATGGGTGGCCTCCATCAGAAACCCAACAACTTCTTCGATCTATCTATATAGATCTTAATACCAAGTATATAAGTTGCTTCGCCCAAGTCCTTCATAGAAAAGCAGTCCCCTAGCCTGTTCTTAATAGCTTGTAGGGTTGGAATGTCATTTCCGATCAATAATATGTCATATACATACAATATCAAGAAAACGACAATGCTCCCACTAGTCCTCTTGTAAACACAAGGTTCATCCTCATTTTTGATGAAACCAAACTCTTTGATTTTCTCATCAAAATGAAGATTCCAACTTCGAGAAGCTTGTTTCAATCCATAAATGGATCGATTCCACTTTCATATTTTAGTGGCTTCATTTGGAGATTCAAAACCCTCGGGTTGTGTCATATACACTTCCTCAAGGAGGTTTCCATTAAGGAAAGCCATTTTGACATCCATTTGCCAGATTTCGTAGTCATAATACGCATCAATAGCATGTAGAATTCTGATGGATTTGACCATGGCTACAGGGGAAAAGGTCTCATCATAGTCAACACCATGCATTTTCCTAAAAACTTTAGCCACCAACCGGCCTTTGAATGTCTGTACATTCCCATCCATATCGGTCTTCTTCTTGAAGACCCAATTGGACCCTATGGGTCGTACCCCTTCAAGTGGTTCCACCAAGGTACAAACTTGGTTGCAAGCGACTTCTCGGAATCAGGTCCACATATAGCTTCTTGATAGGTTGCAGGCTCATCATCATGATCCATAAGCAACACATTACCCATTTGAGACATGAGAAATCCATATCTCTCGGGCTCAAATTGTAACATCCCGATTCGAGCTAGACCCCTTGTGCGCGTTTTTGAGTCGAGCGAGTTGACTCGAGCTCGTGGTGTATTGGGGGCCCGACTTGCACCTGAGCCGGAGGAGTGCACTCGACGAACGCGGCGAATACCATTTCTATTCCTTGTCTCGATGTTTGCTGTATCGGAATCCGAGCTGTCCGGAGAGTATAATTTGAGCAATAAAACTCGAAGTAGGCGTACCGCCTTGAAGGAGTTATAGTGCGTACGTTAGCTCAAATGACACGGTCTGCGAATATCATATTTATCCAAAAGGCGATATGCAACAGACGGTCTCGGTATTCACCCCAGTCAGTTTTGTTAGGCTCGCGAAGCCTACACGAGTTCAACAAAACTGTCCGCGCTCGATTCTGATGAGAATCGGCGAATTTATTAATGTGGTCTGCGAATAGCATATTTATCCAAAATGGTGAAATTGACCAAACGACCTCACAATTGACCCCAGTTGGTCTTGTTAGACTCGTAACAATAGTACGAGTTCAACGAATTTATCCGTTTGCAATTCCGACGTCGTTTGAAGAAGTTTTGACGTTTAAGTCAAATTTGGCCGCAAACGCTCCGACAAACATAAAATGACCAAACGAACTCGGAATTAATTTTGGATCGTTTCGTTGGACGCGTGCCAATGAGACGGTCGTAACGAGCTTGTCTGAGTCAGATTTTTTAGATCCCTAAAGAAATCTACACACTTTTGAGTGTAATCCTAAGTGAGCTTAATTTTATAATTTTATAATAATAATATATAGATATATATCTGTATATATATAATATCTAACCTAGGTTACCTTTTCATTCTCCTCTCAAGTCTCGCCTGATGAAATCAGCATCCGCCTCCCCTCCTTCTAGATCGAGAGCTTCTCTGCCATGGCCGACCACCAGAGCTCCTCCATGGACGAAGCTGCTCCAACCAGTTGCTGCTACTCCAAGTCACGGCAAGCTTAGCTTCGACGCAACTCCATGGCCGAGCTCCTCTCCTCCGAAGCTCTTCCGACCGATGATCTCCTCTCCGAAATCTTTCTCTCCGGCGAGATCTCTGATCTTCCTTTAGATCCGTCCGCCCCTCTCAAGCTCCGGCCACCTTCATCGAGCAACTCCCTAGATCCACTCTCTTTCACTCCCGTGTCTCCCACTCTCTCTCTTTTTCTCTCTCAAAACACCTCCCCTCCTCCAAAGCAGCCCGAGCTCCCTCCGACGCACCACCTTCGGCAAGCCTCGTCTCTGGCATCGTCTCGACTCCGGCAACCTCCTCTCCCGTGAACCTCCTCCACCTCTCTTTCTCTCGTTTTCTGCTAACAGCTAAGAAGTCACTCCCATTTCTCCATTTCTCTCTCTACATTTTCCACTCCAGAACTTCCTCTCTCTACTTCTCTGTTTTCTTTTTTTTTTAATCCAGAACTCACGCTCTCATTTTCTCCCCCTTCACAGCCATCTCAATAACCACCAGCTTCCTCCATTTTCGGCGGTGAAAACTCCAAAAACAGCAAGCTCTCCGGCGAGATCCAAGGGCGACTCCTTCGGCGACGTTTGGCGAGATCTAGATTGGCGAGATCCAACCACGGCCGGGAACAACGGACAAATGCCGCAAATGCGGCTATTGGGCTGCATGCATGGACACTCGGTGAGCTTCCTCCCCTCTCCCTTGGTGCTAGTTTCATAGATCAATTAGGCGAGACATCGAACTCAATTGAGTCGATTTGCGAGCGTGATGATGCTCCATAGGAAAAAGGCCGTGTTAGGGTTTTCGCCGTAGGGCGCCGATCACCGGGAAAATACCCCCAATCAACTCCCCGCTTCAATACGAATGCAAGGGCTTTGGTGTCGTGATAATCGAAGGCCTCGTGAGGGTGCATGGGAGGAGAGAAGGTGGATGCCCTAAATTTAATTTGGGAAGAAGATAAATAGTTCCCTGTTAAAAAGGGATTTCAATTATAAATATATATATTGGTTCTGTTAGCTGCTGGAGAAATAAGTTCCCTGTTGATTTGGATTTGAGAAATAAGCTTCCTGTTGAATGGATTTCAATCGTATATATATATATATACATTTAGTTCATGTTTGGGAAGAAGATAAATAGTTCCCCGTTAAAAAGGGATTTCAATTATAAATCTATATATATATATATTGGTTCTGTTAGCTGCTGGAGAAATAAGTTCCCTGTTGATTTGGATTTGAGAAATAAGCTTCCTGTTGAATGGATTTCAATCGTATATATATATACATTTAGTTCATGTTTGGGGAAGAGAATAAATGAAGCCCTGTTAAACATAGTTTTAATTATGTGTTAGTTGTTTGGGGAAAGATGAGGAATAATGCTCTGATTAATTAGGGTTGCTAATTATATAATTGTGGATAGATGTGATGATAGCCCCCTTGATAAAGAAGATTTCAATTTATAATTTGCAGCTAGTTATTAGGGAAAAATTGTGTGCAGCCGGGTTCAAGCCAATTTTTAGGCTTGACCCTGCTAGAATTAGACTTCGGGATCAACATGAAAGTTGTAGCCCTCGGAGAGAGCTTTCCAACGATAGGTTACACGTTTTCTAGGGTGACCTGTAGCTCTCTAGATGTCCAGTCGAGTGAACTGTCCAGCGAATTAAATCAGGATTTTGTGCTCTGTTTTCTGTCCAGATTTGGGCTGTTGACTTCAATGAGGATTTTGGGTATGAAACAATAAGTTCTGGGTTTTGTGGTAAACATAAAAGTTGTAGCTCTTCTTCTTAGCTTTCCGGATTGGGGTTAATCATAATTTTTGGTTGAGTAGAGCTTTCTGAATGTCTGTTTTACTGAACTGTGTCGTATCACACTCGATTACGGTAATTAAGAATATCTCCCAAAATAAAGCTTCGACGCTCATGAAAATTGGTGGAGTGATTATTATCATGATTATAATCATCCTTGTGAAGTTTTGTAATTTTTGGGTGCGTCATTTTTAAAATTATTAATCTTCCGTTGAATGTCTTAACTGTGGTGTAAATGCTAAGTCGGAAGCTCGGATAAATTAAAATCATATACGAATCATGTTATAGATGATGAGGCACGGTGACAGTGATTTTAGAGTTATTGATGTTGGGATAAATTCTTAAGGGAATGTGTAGGATTGGAAATGCGCACTAGTTGTCCCGAAGAATCATGATAGAGAATTACCATGTACGAACACGCTATCGCCCTACTTTTGTTGGAACGTTGTTGAACGTTATGCGCAGGCCGGTGGTGCCTTGAAATGTTTATGCGCAGACTGGTGGTGCTTTGAAATGTTCATGCTAAGGCCAGGGATGCCTTGAGATGTTTTGCGAAGCATGATAAGAAGGGACTATGTTGATGTCCAAGGGTGCTTGATAGCACAAGGCAATTACATGGTATTGCATGGGTGGGTTGATGTTCATGATTGCATATGGTGGGATTACTAGTGGCCGGTTTCTCAGTTCTTGGAGCGAACATGAAAGTTGTAGCTATCAGAGAGACCTTTCCAAAATGGGGCGACACGATATTTTCGGAGGAGTGTAGCTCCCCGAAATCCGATTCTCGAGGGCTGTCCTGTTTGGGTATATCATTCTGAATTTGTGATTTATTAATAAAGGTTAGCGGACAGATCATAGACTTAACACTTCGCGGATGATGATCGAATGTGCACCTCGATGATGCGATAACCAATTAAAGTATTGTTATAAATGCTTAATCCTTTAGGATTGCAAGAAATATAGTTGAACCGATGCTGTGATAATCATTGAAGGTATTTGTCATTAATGATGATTGTTTATGATTACAATAAATATAGTGGGTATTCTCGTACGGATTTAAGGTGATTTATCATCCGTAATTGAATAAGAAGACGGCGGTAATGATTGTAGTATATCGAAGGGATCACGTGCAAGATCCTCGGAATAATGTGTGAGATTATGATGAATGCACAAGCAGTCCTGCGCGGAGTTGAGGATATGAGTTCCCTAAATGAGAAGACATCGTACTTAAATGTGATATAACAAGTAAAATGATTGATAAACATGCAAGGTAAGTAGTGAAATCCCAGGGTTGGATGAGAAACAACCCTCGAGTAAAAGCCGAGCTTAGTCTTATAATATCATGATAGTCTTCTGGTAATAATCTTGAGTCAATTGGATGAATATTTGTAGTACCTCCCCTTATGTGGTTCATATAACTCATTTGGTCTGCGAATAGTAAAACGGTAGAACGGAGATAACTTGTAGACCATTAGGTGGGAATGGGAGGTAGTTGGTGTACCTGATTTGGATGAAGAGGTTGAGGTCACCAAAAAGGAGATTAGGTGATGAGAGTGCTTGGTGAGCTATGGGTAAAGCTGTGCTCGGGATTGACGAAAGATCGTCTTTCCCCTTAGAGGGTCATAAAGCACTGAGGTTTAATTCTAGTGAGATGATAAGAGGGTAATCTTATGAGTAGATACCAATAATATTAAGTGTCTTGAGAAAGGGAACTTTGGGGTGTCATCCCATTGTAGTTCCTAGTATCGTAGCGAGCCCCTTACAGGGTAACCCTCGGGAAGTCCAAGATTAACCCTAAATTGCAATAACATTTATAGTAGACAAGAGTAGCCATAGTGGGGTAAGATTGGATTTATGTATCTCCTCCCAGTGTGGGAGTGACAGGTGTGTGGTATACTAGGTTGGACGAGCTGGAGGCTCGAGGGGAGGATAGCCCCGTTAGTTCTTGGATAATTGTGGTAGGTCTTCGGTACTAGGCAGGTCGTCACACTGACCGCGGTACGTGGACTTAGCGGGTGTGTTGGGGGTCTGAGGGGCCAGCTTGTCTGAGTGTCGGGACGACAATTCCTCGAAGACACCTTCCACTTAGCTCAAAGCCTGGTGGACTCCAGCAAAGAGTACGCAGAGCTCCGCGGTTGTTTAGCGTCGAGGCGTACGTGCGGTCTAGGCCTGGTAGTGTGCATACCCGCCTAGGAGTGGACGGCCCGGTCCACTACCACCGTGTGTCACAGCGGTTGGTACCCGAGAGGTTGGCTTCCTCTCAAATAGAGGGAACTACAAAGGTCGGTGTGCACAGAGTCGTGTGAGTGAGTTCATTGCATAATCATTCATGGCATAGCATAGCATACGCACTTGCAGATCCTCATCATATAAATTAGTATGGGCTCTTTTATATGATGAGTTATAATTCCTGGAAATCCTAACTTATAAGTTTGTATGGGCATTCATATAAGTTAGGGTACGAGATTGATTACTTGTCGCTGCTGTTCTTACTGCCTTGCTTTACCTGCTTTACTTACTATTTATTTACTGCTGCACACCTTCATTATACTCCTGCTTATACATGATTAGATTAGCCCCTTTTACACTTGTGTAGCTTAGAATTTGTGTATATACTAGTTTACTTTCCCCTTCACCTGCTTTTTATATATTACTGTTATATTGCAGCTTTTCTTCCTTTCCTTCCGCCTGGTGCCTTGGAGTTGCCGGGGGAGCGGATGGGAAGCCACTTAGTCTTTATGACTAATGGTTGCTACCTCCCTCTTTTTAGGAGCACATTCAGAAGTGTAGCAGCGTTCAGCACCGGAGGCCAGCCGGGTCAGGTGTGCAGGGCTGGGGTTTATGGTACCTTAGCTGCCGTTAGTGACAGAGGCGGGTGAGTATTTTGGGATGTATCCCTTGGGGCATTTAGCTGATTACTCTGATGATGTGCAGGAGCTTGTGTAGCTTTCTGTCTTTCCTATACTCTGATTTGGACATTATTACTTATTGTGAATCTTTGGTTTTTAATAATTTCTTTCATTGATGGGTTGGCGCTGTGTAGTTGGTTTAGCCGGCAGGATAGGCGTCTTGTGGGGGAGGCTAGCTCGTGTGCTAGCACTTCCGCAAGGCGGCTGTCCTGGGCATAAGACTCCCCTCGACTGTGTTTTGTGTTCCGGGAGGGGGATCTTACATAAATCCTGGTCTATTAGATCTACGCAACACTTGTGTTTCTTGAGCAGGCTCTCTAGCTACAACATCTTGTAGTCCTTGCTCAGGTTATAAAATCGGTTCATCTATTGTTTGTGGTTCTTGAACTTCTTCAAGTTCCACCTTTGTAGTCTTCCTGGATAAGAACTCTTTTTCAAAAAAGACCCCAGTCCTTGCGACAAACACTTTGGCTTCAGATGGTAGGTAGAAATAGTATCCTTTGGTTTCCCTGGGATACCCCACTAGATAACACTTATCAGACTTGGGTTCCAGCTTATAAGGCATTTGACGTCGTACGTATGCCTCACAGCCCCAAATCTTAATAAAAGACATACTAGGACGCTTCCCAGTCCATATCTCATATGGTGTCTTTAGAACCGTTTTGGTTGGAGCACAATTTAATGTGAATACAGCAGTATCTAAAGCAAATCCCCAAAAGGAAATGGGCAAATTTGCATGACTCATCATCGACTGCACCATGTCTAATAAGGTACGATTCCTCCTCTCAGACACACCATTATGTTGTGGTGTTCCGGGCGGAGTGAGCTGTGATACAATACCACATTCTCTCAGATGATCACGAAACTCATGACTCAGATATTCGCCACCTCGATCAGATCGGAGTGCTTTTATTCTCTTTCCCACTTGGTTCTCTACTTCATTTTTAAAATCTTTGAACTTTTCAAAGGTTTCAGATTTGTTCTTCATAAGAAACACATATCCGTATCTACTGAAATCATCAGTGAATGTAACGTAGTAGTAGTACCAACCTCTATCCATAGAACTCATGGGTCCGCATACATCCTATGTATGATAGCCAAAAGATCACTAGCCCTCTCACTACAACTAGTAAAAGGGGCCTTTGTCATCTTGCCTAATAAACATGACTCGCATCTCTCAAATGATTCATAATCAAATGAATCCAATAGTCCATCTTTATGGAGCTTGGATATGCGTTTCTCATTTATATGCCATAGACGACAGTGCCAGAGATATGTAGGATTGGTGTAATTAGTTTTTAGTCATTTGGTATTTTCTATGTTATAGATTGAATGATTTATGTTCAAAACATACAAACCATTAAACATTTGAGCAACTCCATAACAAACATCATTCTTAAAAATAGAACAATAATTGTTCTTAATAATAAAAGAAAAACCATTCATGTCCAAACATGAAATAGAGATGATGTTTCTAGTTATAGCAGGAACAAAATAACAATTATCAAGTTCAATAACGAGACCAGTGGGCAAAGAAAGACGATACAATCCTACGGCAACGGCAGCAACTCTTGCTCCATTTCCTACGCGCAGGTCCACCTCTCCTTTACCCAGCTTTCTTCTCCTTGTTAGTTCCTGCACATTCGTACAAATGTGAGAACCACACCCGGTATCCAATACCCAAGATGAAGGAGCAGACATGTTAATTTCTATAATAAAAATACCTGAAGTGGAAGTCACACTTCCCTTCTTCTTCAGATCCTCGATTTAGAGGGGACAATTCCTCCTCCAATGCCCCGCCTTCCCGCAGTGGTGGCAATTTCCTTCTTTAGCTAATCCCTTCTTTTTCAGTGTTGAAGACTTTGGATCTAGGCTAGTCTTAGGTCCCACCTTAGACTTCCAGAATCCTTTGTCCTTGCCCTTGCTTTTATGCACCATCAGTTTGGGGCTAGCAGGCTTGGTCTTCTTCATGTTATTTTCGGCAGTTCTTAACATGCCTAGGAGCTCAGGCAGTTCTCTAGTCGTTCTTAACATGTCTTGCTCTTCCTTGAACTTACAGCTTTTGGAGCAGAGGTCTTCTCCCTTCCAGAGGCCCTGATCCCCTCTTCTTCAGCTTTGCGGGAGTTCAACTTTAACTCATGGGACAAGAGCTTACCAAACAGTATTTGTGGCTCCGTGGTTCCTAGCTTTCCGAATTCTCTAATGGCTATAACCTTGGTATCCCATTCTTTCGTCAGGGATCTCAAGAATTTGTCATTAAGTTCGCCAGTTGTGAATTCTCGATCATAGTTCCTAAGACCATTTACGATCTTGAAGAACTTCTCGTAGGTGTTAGAAATGGAGTCACTGGGATTTTTCTTGAATGCTTCGTATTCTTGATTCAGCAACGATCTTCGATCATCCCTTACCTCTTCTGTCCCTTCCATCAGAACGACTAGAGAATCCCACATTTCTTTGGCAGACTTGCAGTGAAGCAGATTTTGCAACATGGAATCATCAACTGCACCTGCTATGATGTTCTTTGCCTTCTTATCTAGGGCGACTAGAGCGATCTCATCTTTGGTTAGTTCCAACATCTTCTTGGGAATCATGATGGCGGAGTTTATTGAAGATGGTTTCATTGGAACATGGGGACCTTCTTCCACAATCTGAAAGATTCTTGGGTCAGCAGCTTCCATGTAGAATCTAACTCTTTCTTTCCACATTGGAAAGTTTTCTTTGGTGCATACCGGCAGCTTGACGGAATCCATGGCTTTATCCATTCCAGACATACTTGCTTCAACAACTAGATGAGGAGGTCTTGTTCAAGGTGTTAGCCTTATAGCGAACAACCTCCCTCTGATACCAATTGAAAGTATCTAGTTGCAACCTAAATCACCTAGAGGGGGGGTGAATAGGTGGATTCTATGTCTTTACGCGGAATTAAAATATAACACAGAAATGCAAACAATAAAGCACAGCACAGACGCAAGGATTTTATAGAGGTTCCCCGATGTGGGTAGTCCTCTTTCCCGCCTCGCCTATCTAGCACTCCGAGGCTAGACTCGGCTACTTCACCAATCTCAGATTAAAAATAATCTTACACCTCGGAGTCAAAACTTCTACAACTCGGAGTACACCACTCCTACAACTCGGAGTAAAACAACTCCTACAACTCGATCCTCAAACAAGGATCTACACAACAACTCGGAAGCAAGCTTCCAACAAGATTTAAGATATGGTTCTTACAACAACACAGTAAATTGAAAAATAATCTTCTTAAACTTCTGATGAAGTTCTTCTTCAGATCTTGAGAGATAGATTTCTTCTTCTTAGCAATAAACTTCAGTTCTTTGAAAATGAAGAATGAAGAAATCTTGAAGACGATTTGAAGCTAGATCTGAGAACTTAAATCGACTTGATCAATAGAAGATGAGAGCTAATCAGTAGATCTTGATCTTGACGATTGAACTTTTGAAGACGAGTCAGGAATCGCTGGCTTTGACGGAGACGAAATGTTTGTGCAAGAATAGTCGGCCGTCAGTCGTAGTTTGCAAGAGATTTTTCACAATTCGCGATTAGGGTTATTTGGAAATAATCCTTAGGTATTTATAGGGTCTTCTTCCAACGCTCATAAGCGCGAATTAGGGATCTAGCTCCACGTGTACTGTACATGGGGAATGCCCTAAAGAATACGTCGTCGAATTGAACCGGAAAATACCTGCAGACCGATTCGGCAAAATGGATTAACCGAATGGCATTAACCGAATTTATTCGGTTACCCCATATAGTCAAATACGGCAGTTCTAGGGATTCGACTAAACAGATTCACCGAATTACATTAATCGAATTCGACTATTCTTTTACTTAGAAAAATAAACCTTTCGGACAAGGATTAGCCGAATTCGGTTATATCCATTCAAACCATATAGTCGAGTTCGACTATATGTTCTAAATGATATAATCGAATTATACTTAAGTTATTTTCCTTTCTCAAATGACTCCATCATCAGCTCCAGTCCTTCTTCTCTAGCACTTTGTAAATGAAGTACATCCCAATAGAGAGATTTCACATGAGCCAACACTTTGGTCTATACAATGAGGGATTACATTGCACAGGCCTGTGTTTGACGACTCATTGAAACCTGACATTGGTTTGTACTTAGAGTGGAATAACCTATCACATCACAGCTAAAGTGCATAATCAAATACAATTACAATTCATCTTAGTTTGAAGGGGACTTCTTCAAATCAGGGCTATTGTGGATACAATACCCAACATCATTTATATGGCATAGACGACAGTGCCAGAGATATGTAGGATTGGTGTCATTAGTTTTTAGTCATTTGGTATTTTCTATGTTATAGATTGAATGATTTATGTTCAAAACATACAAACCATTAAACATTTGAGCAACGCCATAACAAACATCATTCTTAAAGATAGAACAACAATTGTTCTTAATAATAAAAGAAAAACCATTCATGTCCAAACATGAAATAGAGATGATGTTTCTAGTTATAGCAGGAACAAAATAACAATGATCAAGTTCAATAACGAGCCCAGTGGGCAAAGAAAGACGATACAATCCTACGGCAACGGCATCAACTCTTGCTCCATTTCCTATGCGCAGGTCCACCTCTCTTTTAACCAGCTTTCTTCTCCTTGTTAGTTCCTGCACATTCGTACAAATGTGAGAACCACACCCGGTATCCAATACCCAAGATGAAGGAGCAGACATGTTAATTTCTATAACAAAAATACCTGAAGTGGAAGTCACACTTCCCTTCTTCTTCAGATCCTCGATGTAGAGGGGACAATTCCTCCTCCAATCCCCTGCCTTCCCGCAGTGGTGGCAATTTCATTCTTTAGCTAATCCCTTCTTTTTCAGTGTTGAAGACTTTGGATCTAGGCTAGTCTTAGGTCCCACCTTAGACTTCCAGAATCCTTTGTCCTTGCCCTTGCTTTTATGCACCATCAGTATGGGGCTAGCAGGCTTGGTCTTCTTCATGTTATTTTTGGCAGTTCTTAACATGCCTAGGATCTCGGGCATTGTCTTATCTATCTCATTCATGTTATAGTTCAAGACAAAATGCTCGTAACTGTCCGGCAATGATTGCAGGATCAGATTAGTAGCCAACTCTTGGCTTAAAGGAAACCCCAGTCTCTGAAGGTTCTCAATGTACCCAATCATTTTGAGTACATGAGTTCCCACTGGGTCTCTTCCTCGCATTTTACACTGAAATAAAGTCTTAGTGATGTCGAACCTCTCTTGCTGAGCCTGCCCTTGGAACATTTTCTTCAGGTGCTTGATAATCTCAAAGCCACACATGGTATCATGTTGCTTCTGAAGCTCAGAGGTCATGGTAGCGAGCATGAGGCATTCTACATCAAGGGATTCATCTTGATATTTCTTGTAAGCAACTTTTTCGGCATGGGTCGAGTTCCTGATCGGCACAGATGAGGGGTCCTCTTCCAAGATATGGAGCTTACGCTCTTGCTTGAGAACAATTCTCAAATTTCTATGCCAGTCGAGGAAGTTCATCCCATTGAGCTTGTCCTTCTCAAGGATAGCTCTCAGGGACAACGTGGAGTGCGATGTATTTGCCATGAATTTCTACAATGAATTTGCAAAAACATTTTAGTACTATATTTCAAAATACAACTTTTATTTAATAAGGACTTTTATTAAACACTCCCACTATTTTATTCAAATTGACAACCCTTAATATCAATTCGGAGAGTTTATGGGAGCTACTCTCTTTGTGGACAAGATCCATATTTCACCAACACAACGAGTCCGCTTTGGCGTTCCTCTCATAATGCGTTTATTTAGGTAGGGAACACTTGCCAATTGCATCACTATGCAACTCTTGTATGGTTGGTGAATAACTATTTATTCACATCCATCATATGGTGCATGTCAACCCAATGCTTCTAGGCACTCAACTTTTGAGGTCACCTAGTTAAGTTAGACCCGATGTCGACAGTGGGATATCACAATTATCCGCTCGCACCCTAACCAAGATAGATTAATGCACCTTGCTTTGGCAAGCCCACATTTCATCGATCGAGGCAGGAAGAGTGTCATCCATTGGAAAGCATCCGCATACTTAATATTGGATAAGGGAATTTTATGTAAAATTGATTACTGATTAATCAAAGTGCACATTCTCATAATTACAACATCCACAAACCAAATACATCCCAGATGTGCACAAAAAAGAAAATTATCAACGCTTTGATAGAAAGGGCTAAATCCGAGCATTTAGAACATTTCTAAATCTTCAGATTTACATGCATTTGACACAGGCACAAACAACTCCAATTATGCAGTAGACAAGCTCGTCTCTCAATGTTAGATTCAAAATCTAAGACATTTGGATTCACAAACCAATTAGAGGGACGGTTACTGCACAGGAGAAATAATTTCTGAAACAATGAAATCGCAATTTCTGAAACAATTTCTGAAATAATTTCTGAAAACAGATTTCTGAAATCAATTGCAGAACAAATTTCTGAAAACAAATTCTGAAATCCACTTCAGAATAAATTTCTGAAAAACAGATTTCTGAAATCAATTTCAGAACAAATTTCTGAAAACAATTTCTTAAAAAACATTCTGAAAACTATTTCAAAACAATTTCTGAAAACACAAATCAGAAAACTAAAACCATTTCAGAAACCTCGCTCTAATACCACTGTTGGGTTTTCTAAATACCATTTCGTAAATGATAATAATTGCATATCAAATATGCGCATCGGATATAACTAGAACAACCCTAAACATTTATTAGGAAATTGCGATTTCATGGTTTCAAGAAATTAAAACAACTTCCACAATAAATGGCAGAAATAATACCTGTATGGAGTTGAGTCTAAACTCAACCAAAGTGCTCCAATGGCAGTTCCAGAAAAAAAATCTTGAGTTCCAAGCTCCGAAATAATTTCTACACTCTCTACAGGAAATCCACACGAGTGAGGAGAACCCCAAACTTCTTGTCCGACAGGAAGTGGGTCGGAGAAGAAATGCTCTCTACGTCTCCCTCGGACTGCTAGGTTCGACGTCAGTGAAAGGCGGCGGCGGCAGCGGGATCGAAGAGTCAGAACACTTCCATCAAAATCCTTGCGGAACTCTTCTGTCGCTCTCTCTCTCTCGAAACAGATCGCCGAAGAAAAGGGATCGCACACTAAGGTCAAATAGAATTGTATCCTTTTATACCCAGCGAGAAAGAGAGAGTCTATCCGCACACACACAATTTAACTGAATTAATAATCTGCGTTCGACAAACAGGCTACATTAGCCGTTCGACAAATTGACTTCAGAAGCCGTTCGACGAATTCTCTGGAGAAGTCGTTCGACAAACAAGCTACATTAGTCGTTCGACGAATTGGCTGCAGAAGTCGTTCGACGAAATTGCTGGAGAAGCCGTTCGACGAACATGCTACATTAGCAGTTCGAAGAATTGGCTGCAGAAGCCGTTCGATGAATAGGCTACATTAGTCGTTCGACGAATTGGCTGTAGAAGCCGTTCGACGAACAGGCTACATTAGCCGTTCGACGAATTGGCTGCAGAAGCCGTTCGACGAACAAGCTACATTAGTCGTTCAACGAATTGGCTGCAGAAGCCGTTCGAAGAACAAGCTACATTAGCCGTTCGACGAATTGGCTGCAGAAGCCGTTCGACGAACAGGCTCCATTAGTCGTTCGATGAATTGGCTGCTGAAGCCGTTCGACGAACAAGCTACATTAGCCGTTCGACGAATTGGCTACAGAAGCCGTTCGACGAATTGGCTGCAGAAGCCGTTCGCTGCACACTCGCCTGAGAAATATCTCGCGAGCCAGATTCGCGAGGAGATTTGTGAGAGCGGGCGAGCGGTCTTCTCACAGGCCAATTGTGTTGGGTTTTCTGAATACCATGTCATAAATGATAATAATATCATATCAAATATGCGCAGCGGATATAACTAGAACAACCCTAAACAGTTATTAGGAACTTGCGATTTCATGGTTTCAAGAAATTAAAACAACTTCCACAATAAATGGCAGAAATAATACCTGTATGGAGTTGAGTCTAAACTCAACCAAGGTGCTCCAATGGTAGTTCCAGAACAAAATTCTTGAGTTCCAAGCGCCGAAATAATTTTTGCGCCTCTACAGGAAATCCACACGAATAAGGAGAACCCCAAACTTCTTGTCCAACAGGAACTGGGTCGGAGAAGAAATGCTCTCTACGTCTCCCTCGGACTGCTAGGTCTGACGTCAGGGAGAGGCGGCGATGGCGGCGGGATCGAACAGTCGGAACACTTCCGTCAAAATCCTTGCGAAACTCTTCCGTCGCCCTCTCTCTCTCGAAACAGATCGTCGAAGAAAAGGGATCGCACACTAAGGTCAAATAGAATCGTATCCTTTTATACCCAGCGAGAAAGAGAGAGTCCATCCGCACACCCACGATTTAACTGAATTAATAATCTGCGTTCGACAAACAGGCTACATTAGCCGTTCGACAAATTGACTTCAGAAGCCGTTCGACGAATTCTTTGGAGAAGTCGTTCGACAAACAGGCTACATTAGCCGTTCGACGAATTGGCTGCAGAACCCCTTCGACGAACAGGCTACATTAGTTGTTCGACGAATTGGCTGCAGAAGCCGTTCGACGAACAGGCTCCATTAGCCGTTCGATGAATTGGCTGCAGAAGCCGTTCGACGAACAGGCTACATTAGCCGTTCGACGAATTGGCTGCAGAAGCCGTTCGACGAATTGGCTGCAGAAGCCGTTCGACGAAATTATTAATTCGTCGAACGAACTTTAAAACTCTCCCTCCAATTTCTCTTAACACTCTTATGTGTGACCCCGTAGGCTCATATCGCGTTGGCAGTGAGACTAGATATTTGACTACTTACAGATCACCATGGAAACACCAACAAATTGCCCATAGGATGATAGGGCGAAATTACTCCTCAGCCCCTGGTGGTCTGCTAATAGCCACTCGGAATAACAGAGTTTTGCTGTTAGTAGGCCAAACTGGGGTGCGTATAGTAAAATCAAAGGGCGGAATTCCGCTATCGGCAGACCAATTCATAAAAACTATAAATTAGACCCAAAGGGCACCATTGGAGGGGACACTCTTTTGGAGCTTCTCTCTCCTCAGGTCATTCTTGGTTAGCAGTTTCAGAGCTCTCCAAGGTGCCCGGACTTCAGCTTTGGCTTGGGAGGGGAAGCTCTCTGTAGAACTTCTGGGTGTGTGGTGGGTCCTCCTTGCTGAGTCTAGGGGTCTGTGTCTGGCTTCGAGGCTTCTGTCTGTCAAATCTTTGGAGTTAGTAAGTGATAGCGGCCCCTCAACCTTTGGGGGCCCCGAACTCCTCAAGAGACCATTTATTGGTTTCAACAAAGGCTATATTCTAACCACTCGCTCACATCTGCTGCTGACGGTCGCCAAGGTATCATAAACTCCAGCTCCATTACCCTGACCTGGCTAGCCTCCTACGTCGTATGCTGCTGCTCCAATTGAGGGTGCTCCTAAAAGTTGTGGTGTAACAACCGTTAGTCTTAAAGACTAAGTGGCTTCATATCCTCTCCCCCGGCGACTCCAAGGAACCAAGCGGAAGGAAAAGAAGAGTAGTTGCACGAGAGTCAGTAGTAGCAAAAGCAGGTGACAGGGAAGGTGTAAACGCAGCAGTAGATTACATGTATAAGAAGTGCAGCTTAACAAGTAGTATGGCAAAGGCAGAGTATAAGCAAGTAGTGAAACAACACATAAGTAAGCAGTTCATATCGTACCTTAACTTATATGAATGCCCATACAAACTTATTAGTTAAGGTTTCCAATTTGGGACCCATCATATAAAAGAGCCCATACTAATTTATATGATGGGCCCGATGCGGTGCAATGCTATGATTATGAATGGATGAATGCATTGCAATGATTATGATATGATGAATCACTCATGCATATTTGCTATGTCGATATAGGCCTGTAGTTCCCGCTTTTCGAGGGTAGCTAACCACTCAGGCATCTCACGTCGTGGCCAGACAGAGACTGTGGAACGGGCTCCTCCACAACTAGGCGGGTATGAACACTACCAGACCTAGGCCAATGTACGCTTCAACGCTAAGAACACACAGCGAAGCCCCTGCGTACTGCTCGCATCATGCTGAGTCTTCATAACACGGAAGGGGTCTTGGGAAGTGCACACCAAGAACACAGCCCAATCGGTCTAGAGTCAGCATCACAGGACCCCAACAATCGGGCCTCCCTACATGTCACCATAGGATATGATCATATCTTATAACTTGCATCAAGCCATCAATCCTACCCATATTGTGTTATCATAACTCTCATGCAGTGGCGTGCGCAAAACATGGAAATTACTCTACCCGATCCTCTAGGACTACTTGTGGTCACCGTGTCATATTCATATTCTACTTATTTAGTAAGCTCGCACATAACACCAATATTCAACCCTCATACACCAATCACAACATGATTTAACATGAGCAAAGGTATCAACCTCATTGAAGGGTTCTCAGTAATCTAAACCATCCAATAGATTTTTCACGTGATATGAACATTAATTCGTACATATGCTTTTACGATTCCACCTAAGCTAACAATTGACGATTGACCTAAGGAGACATCTTGACAGAATAAATCTGAATTATGCTCACAAGCCCACACTAGCATGTACATGATTCATACAATATCTCGGCCCAATCGGACTTCTCATTCGGCATTTATATCTCCTTTGAGTTATCAAATGAAACGGCTATATCTCCAGTACCACTTATCCAAGATTATGAAATCCAACAAGAGCGTACATACTGTTATCACAAGCCTAATCATCTGATAGACTAACAATCGGTTGGAGCATTTAGGTAAACGAGTCCTCTAAATTCTTCATTCAATCATGCATCGAAATGCCCCATTTCCAGATCATACAATTCATCTACCCTCACCCATTTGACATGGGAATCTAAGGACTCCTACTACACTGAAGAGGAGAACCCAAAAGTTCTCTGTATGCTAGCGCTGGCGATAGCGCTACCGCCAGGCTCTAGCGATCCAGTCGACGCACCTTCCCATCGACATTGGATGTCGACGGGAAGTCATGCCTTCCCGTCGACCCATCGACTTGCAAGCGCGTGCGGTAGGGCTACCGCCGGGTACTAGCTACTTCTATCGCACCTCTTTCCCGTCGATCTTAAGGGTCGATGAAAAGTTACCATTTACCGTCATCCAATTGACTCGCTAACACCGGTGGTAGGGCTACCGTCGGGCGCTAGCTATTTCTAACAACTTCCTTCCCGTCGAACTTAAGGGTCGACGGGAAGTTACCCTTTGCCGTAGTCCCGTCGACTCACTAACGTTGGCGGTAGGAATACCACTGGGCGCTAGCTATTTCTAACAACTTCCTTCCCGTTAAACATAAGGGTCGACGGGAAGTTACCCTTTCCCGTCGACACGCTAGCTCCGGCGGTAGCGCTACCGCCGGGCGTTAGCTAACAACAATCAGAACATTGTCATCTTCCTTCCAAACTCCTTCCCTGGCAGGCCAGCTCCAAACACCTACCATTTTCTCTTTATCCAAATGGTTAGACCTTCATCTCTATTCAAGTGAATATAATCAACATAATTTGAGTCTACAATTACAATTAAAGGCTCCTCTCACCCTAAACTGTTCATCGTCTTCCCCAATTATGAAATTAGGGTTTTCATCTTCTCCCCTCCGATACTCCCTCATATGACCATGGATTTTCATAAAATCAAATCATATCTCTTCCTTTTGGAGAGAAGAAATGATTGAAGGAGCTTTTGCGGCAATCGATGCCCTAAGAAGGATGCTCCGGTTTGGTCTTTTCCTACGAATCTCCATTAGCTCACAAGTCAAGCTCTTTTGAGCTCAACACCTCTCCTACATTCTTCTATGATCTTCCACCAAGGGGGAGGGGTCAGAAGTCACCTTATTTGTTCGGCCATGGTTGGAGCTCATCTTCATGGTGGCATGGTGGTGGTCATCCAAGCTCCAATCTTTCTACAAACTTGCTCTTTCAAGAAGCCTAAATTAACCCCTTAAGGTGTGAGGAAGAGGAGGAAGAAAAAGAAGAAGATGAGAATAGTGAGGAAGAAGATGATGAATAGTCATCTGATTAAGGATTCAGCCCATTTGGGGCTTAAGAGAGAATGAATAGAGAGAGAGAGAGAGAGCATTAAAGGGTATTAAATGCAATTTCAACTTCCAAGGATAGTGCCAGCCGTTTAATGGCTCTTAAATCCCACATTTCACTTAGATTTAGGTAATTAGGCTGCCCACCGTGGAAAAGTCACGGTGCGGAATCAGCCGCTACCGCCGGTGCTAGCTAGAGCTACCGCCAGCGCTATCTCCCTGCTCTCAATCCTTGGCCCTTTGCTTCCTAGATCCAAAGGGTGAGGGTTACACCCACCTGGAGGTCGGGGCACATCCATGGCACCACTAGGATCTCAAGACTCCAACCTAGCCCAGGCATCTCCAAGTGACTCGTGTCACCCGAGGGGTCTAGCTCGAATTGGGATGTTACAAATCTAATAAATGAAGAAACAATTTCGTCCCCGAAATTTAGGTTGAGGCTATGAGGATCGAAGAACAGACTATGTAAACCAATTCAGAGCACACTTGATGAGGTTATTAGTTTTCTATATCCCGACTCTCACATAACCCTTGTGTGTGGCCTTACTTATCCACATTGCATCGCGCATCTCCCCAAATTTCTCCCAAGTGCACCTTTATAATTCTCCACAAAAATCGTAATCAAAATTTCATACTAGAAGACGCTTGCACTTCTCTCATCGCGATGATGGCCATCGTTGTTTCGTAAAGGTTGGGACTCGTAACTCCACTCATCATAAGCAAATTTGTATCTCCCTCAAATATGCACGAGCAGTTGGTCGATACAATCATTTACCATTCCTACGCGCATATGTGGTTCTCATAACGAAGTCATGCTAACAAGCACTCAAGGACTTCCACCGAGTCCTTACTCAATTCATATTTTATAAGTTCACACAGTGCTATTTAGCACCCAAGGACCTACCACTCGGGCCCTTACCATATACCACAGGATATCACCATATCCTTCCAATTACATCAAACCATCACAGTTACAAATAACGAGTTTTCATAACCCTAACACGGTGAAATGTATAAGTCATGGAATCACTCTCTGTGATCCCTTCGAACTTTGTATTACGGCTCACAATTGGATATTTAGCAATATGACCTTTTTGGTAGTTCCCTCTATTCGAGTGTGTCAACTCAGGTACCCAGTTGAGGCCAACAGGGCAGTGGATCGGGTCCTCCACTCCTAGGCCAGTATGACACCTCCCAGCCTAGACCTTACGTACGCCCCTAAGAACACACAGGGTATCCGCGTACTACTTGATACAACAATGCCTCTAAGTGAAACACCAAGCTCTTGGCTCGGAGGACTCGACCAGTCCTTCTTATCTAACATAGATTCTACCTTTTGCAGGACATTCCCAGTCCTCTCATTATGATCTCGAGTCTACCCCTCGTAGGACTAACTCAGTCCTTCCTTATATCCCGAGCTTACCACTCGCAGGACTAACTCAGTCCTCCCTTATTCTGATGGTATTAATCTCGTGCATGTCACATTTATTCCACACTACAAGGTGGAGATTTATATCGTCCAGCAAGTTACACAGATTTGATAAATTCAACATATGAATTTCTGATATCCGTGCCTCAAGTATGTGCGACCTCTTTCCAGATCAGCACTGAAGGGAATACCATTGTGAACTCCTTTTTCCAAACTCCACAATGTCTTAATCGCTAATCAAGCATAAGCGTCATCTTCAACACATCATCCCTAATTAATATTTAGGGAAAACCCAAGTCGATACATGACTAGTCTAATAAACGAAGCGATAAGCTCCCAGACATTTGGACTAAGTTTCTTCCACCAACCATGTGATACATTCATCTCGGGTTTGGGCACAATCCTTAGGGGCATATATCCCTTGACTTAGGGTTCTTATCCTATAATTCCGTGAAACGACGCACTTGTACATTAGCCGTGATGTCAAAAATCCGATTTTTTGGCGGCGACCACATCGTATCTCATAGTAAAGAGAGCACGTAGAAATATCATCCAATCAAGCGGTACCTTTTATACATGTTGGTGATTGACATGAACTAAGACACGAGGTTTGAGATGATTTCCCTTCGACATGGGTTACGCGGACACCGAAGGTAAGGAATAATTCTCAATATGGTACCCCAAATCCAATCAATTCCAAGCGCCCTACCATCTCCGTCAATGACCGTTTAGGACATGTTTATTCTCAGATAAAGTGGAGATGTCAAATCACCCAACAAGTCATACCAATCGTGTTATCTTCACCACAATGATTGTTAAGTAAACCTGCTATTATTTAAAGCTAAAATCTTCTGTAAACCTAAGATTTGTCATGAGCCGATCTCGCCATGTGGGAAATCTCATTAACCCTTAACATTTATCGTGAAAATTTAAAAAAATTCATGTTACCAAGCATTATTGTAGGCTCATGGCGAGGTGAATCCATCACTCTACACCTCGCATAAGTTAAAATCACATCATTCCATTATAAGAACACGAGACCCGAGCCAGGTGTTACTTTTATCTAATCCATGTCTTACTTATACTTGCACCGAATTCAGAAATTGGTGCCAATTTCTCTTGCAGTTTAGATCATCTCATTTATAGGTTCATCAACCGTGAACATATACGTTATCCAACAGTTGTGTTACGATATAGAGCCTCTAGAAAAACTGCCTCGTCGAGGTAATACTGTTACACCTACTCCTACTTGCACAGGTATTCTTCTCAACTCTAAGGTCATCCCCAAATTTGACCCTTTGAAAGTAATTTGCTCACCCTCTTCGTGCATTTACAACTGCACCTTACAGAAGGGAGATCGTCATGCATTAAGACGCCATAACTACTAGTATGTGTGTTAAGGATTTGGTTATGGCCAATACTCTTAATAATATCAACGTCAATAAAAATCAACCGTGGAATAGGAGGTCAAGTACTCAACTTTTTCGATGACGATCAAGTCACATCCAATAATCCTAAGAGTATAGAGGAACAATGCTCATCCTTGAAATGTTCTATTCTCTAAATCCGAAAGCAAAATCTTCTCTCGATCAAAACTTGGTGTTAGCAGTCCCCCTTCCTCAGGGTGAACTAATTGTTCAAGGATTACGAACTTCTAGTGCTGAAAAATTATGAAGCTTTATCAACTCCCTGATAACTCTCAGTCGGTAAGTCACTAGCCCAATAAATGAAGAGATCAGCCCCCCGGGGTTCCTGGGTTGTGCCTCTTCGACCACCAACAGGTACATTCGTCCTATATCCACACACCATTGTGAGGGCATACCATCTTCGACTCGGAGTTTTATCCTGCACTTAATCCCTATTAGGCCCTTAGGTGACTATTTCTGACGCCCTTTTCAAGGTCAACATGAGACCAAATCAAAAATGGGCCTATTCCGGATTCAAATTCTTATTCGACCTCTGGTATTCGTCATAGTAATTGCTTTAATACAACAAAATGAGGAGTGTCGGGTTATTAGCAACATGGTTAGGCTTACGAGTCTCTCACTAATTCAATAATAGTTTCTGGGTATTAACTTTCCTCCAGATAACCTATTAGTTTGGGCAAGAGGTGGTAATATCTCTCAATGAGACAAGCTGCGCATTATAGTGTTAGACTTGAATATCTATTCTCACACTAAACTCTTAATATCATCACTTTGTGTGTCCTAATGTCTCAACCAAATCCATACCTGAGGTCGACTTTTGACTAGGATATGCCACAAAACGTCTTGGTCACTTAGAATAAGGTGGTGTCCTAGTTAGCTTGGCACTAGTTCTAAGGATTAGCGGACGTACTTAATGTGAATCCCACATTGGCACACTACCGCTTCTGCTGCATCAGTTTGTCCTCAAACTGATCTTGCTAGCAGGGTGGCCAAGTGGTTTAATGGACTTCTTTTATCTCAGGATCGTTGCAAGCTGATACCATTTGTAAGACCCCCCCTCCCGGAACATAAGACACGGCCGAGGGGAGTCCTATGCCCAGGACAGCTGCCTTACGGAAGTGCCAGCACACGGGCTAGCCCCCTCCACAAGACGCCTATCCTGCCAGCTATTCTCATATATCATCATGCCAACCCATCAATACTAGAAAACATTATAAGACATTGATTCACAATTAAGTAATAATGTACAAAAAATATAAAATTACCGGAAGCTACACATGCTCCTGCAAATCATCAGAGTATAAACTTTCCCTAAGAATACATTCTAACCACTCGCTCATATCTGCCGCTGACGGTCGCCAAGGTATCGTAAACTCCAGATCTATTACCCTGACCTGGCTGGCCTCCTGCGTCGTACGTTGCTGCTCCACTTGAGGGTGCTCCTAAAAGTAGTGGTGTAACAACCGTTAGTGATAAAGACTAAGTGGCTTCACATCCTCTTCACCGGCGACTCCAAGGCACCAGGCGGAAGGAAAAGAAGAGTAGCTGAACGAGAGTTAGTAGTAGCAAAAGCATGTGACAGGGAAGGTGTAAACAAAGCAGTAGATCACATGTATAAGAAGTGCAGCTTAACAAGTAATATGACAAAGGCAGAGTATAAGCAAGTAGAGAAAAATCACATAAGTAAGAAGTTCATATTGTACCTTAACTTATATGAATGCCCATACAAACTTATAAGTTCAGGTTTCCAATTTGGGACCCATCATATAAAAGAGACCATACTAATTTATCTGATGGACCCGATGCGGTGCAATGCTATGATCATGAATGGATGAATGCAATGCAATGATTATGATATAATGACTCACTCATGCATATTTGCTATGTCGACATAGGCCTGTAGTTCCAGTTGGAACATGCTTTCCGCATCTCTTGGTTTGACAATAACAAATTCTATTGTATTTGATCTTGCTTGTGTTTATAGTGTGCATGTACTATAGTTATATAACCCTATGAATAGGATGCTGATTGATGATGATTCTCTGAAAAAAGAGCTACCGCTCGCGTTATTTGTTAACGCCCCACGTTAACAACCGTTGAGATGGAAACCGTTGAGAAGGAAACTGTTGAGAACAGAACTGGCGTTCGACGAAATGAAAACTGCATTCGACGAACTGGCGTTCGATGAAATTGAGTTCGACGAACTGCATGCTCTACAGTGGCGATCAACGAACTGCATGCTCTACCGCGGCGTTCGACGAAATGCATGCTTTACCACAGAGCGTTAGCACTACCGCTGGCGCTAGTGTTCGTTCGACGAAATGAAAGCAGCGCTCGACGAAATGTGAGGCAGTTAAACGAAGATGCATCCGACGAAAAGAGATGTGCTCTACCGCGGAGCGTTAGCACTACCGATGGCGCTAGCATAAATGGAAACAATTGACGAGAAGGAAATAGTGGAGAAAAAGGAATGTCGACGGGATGCTATTTTGGCAATTACTATCGCGGCGCGTTAAGGACTAACGCCAGGCGGTAGCTTTTGGAATTCTCTCGTCTGCATGTGATTGAGGAGCAAATATGGAAGGAGATACTGGCTGAAGGAAGGTTTTCTCGCTATCGCGGAGCGTTAGCGTTACCGCGGCGCGCTAGTCGGACCTCAAAGATTGGCTCTCAAATATTGCCTAAGCTGCCACGATCTGTGTGCTTGTTCATTGCCTAATGTGGCTACCGTGGGGCGGTAGTACTACCGCAGGCGGTAGCGGCTGATTCTATTTAAAGACACGTGCCTCCTCCATTGTTGCTTGATGATATAGAACAAATTGAAGCCACATATTCATAGCACTCGTGAGAGCCTTCTCCAAGCAGACCGAAGAACTCCATTAACGTTCGTGAGCGCAAAAAACTTGAAGACCAATCCGTTCGCATCTACATCGACATCAAGTTCTTCTTTTGAGGGTGTTTTTAGTTTTTGTTTTGTATTGTTCTTTTATTTTATCATTGTAATCGGTTCGTGAATTCGCCACACGGCGACTAGGTCTAGGTAGGACTTAGGGAGTAATTCGCCTCGTGTTGGCGACTGGGTGTAGGGAGTAGATCTAGGGGGTGCTCGAGGCCTTTATGGTGATAGATTGGCTAGAGCGGCTTAAGGCCGTATCTGGGGGAGATCAGCTAAAGCCAACCGGTTTGTGGGGATACGAGTCGATATAGAAAACAAAAAGGGTTTTCGTATTATTCATTTCGATTTCTAGCGTCATTGAAATCAGATTTTGTAATCAATTTTATAAATGATAATCATGTCTTTTCTTGTTTAATAAAATTGATTTCATTTATAATTTCATTATCTCTTTACTTTTGTCGACAAAAATATCAAAAGTTTTCTATTAAAGTTTAAAGTTTTTAAAACTCTTATTCACCCCCCCCCCCACTCTAAGGGCGCCTACAGATCCAACAAGTGGTATCAGAGGTAGGTTATTCTAAATCGGCTTAACAACCAGGAATAATGGCGTCTCTTGATCATGATCTCGCTTCTACTAGTTGGGAAAATATTAATATAAATGATAAAGTATTATCACCACCTTTATTTATGGGCAAAAATTATAAAGGGTGGAAAATATTAATGAAAAATTTTCTTAAGACCTTAGATGAAAAAGTTTGAAATATTATAATTGAAAAGCCACCTAGCGTACTAACTAGAAACGAAATTGTTTTAAATGCAAAATATATTAATAGTATATTTTGTGCGTTAGACCAAAATATTTTCAAACTTATTTATACTTTACGAGCCGCTTATGAGATTTGGAATTTTCTTGAAAGAACTTATGATTCTCCTTCTGCAGGTATGGAACAAACACAAGAATTGGAGAACGTTCTCGCTTGCACAAATATTCAAGAAAGCTACTCAAATGATGGATACATAGAATGCTCATCAAGCGGAAAGGATGATGGAAACTCTTGTTTGGAGGAGGAAGATGAAGATGACAAAGGAACAATATGTTCAAATCTTGCCTCATCCACAAGCACTGTAAAGAAATCAAATTCCATTTTTTGTACTTCCATTTCTACATTACAATTACTACAAACTACTAAACATAAGATTAAGAAACTAAAAATGGCTAATGCAAAACTACGTTTAGAAAAAAAAACTTTGAAAGCAAATGTGAATGTAGAATCCAAAAATAAAATGTTGGTATCTCCATCATGTTCTTCATTTGAAAACTCTATATCTTGTTTTGACTGTAATAATATTACAGAAAAATTAAAGGAACTTGAAAAAGAGTTTACTTTCGTAAAAGAACAAAATGATAAATTATGTTTAGAAAACTCTTCTATGAAAAATGATTGTGCTAAGTGTAATGACTATAAAACTGAAATTGAAGAGATAGATGAAACATTTGAGGAATACAAAAACAAATATAAAAACCATATTGATTCAATAGTTTCTACTCTTAAAAATAGCACAATTGCTTATAATAAAGATTGACATAATTTGAAACTTAAAAACCATGAATTAGAAACTAAAATTAACTTGCTTAAGGAAATTATAAGGAAAACTTCTCAACATATAAATTCAAATTATCAAGCAAAATCCAAAAGCAAGATAAATGTAACTCTTCAAGAGCAAAACTTTGAAAATGAAAAACAACAAAAATTTATAAATGAAACTCCAACACAATATCATCATTATCACTCACAACCTTATCGTTATACTAACATAAAATTAAATAAAAAACAAATTCGCGTTAAATAATTACTTCAACAGTCATGGCTATCCAAATATTCAAGCAAGGGACTACGAAAATTTGATAAATAAAAATAGCTTGCATCAAAAATTTGAATGGAGGCCCAAAGCTAAAAATGAAATACCAATTCCACTTAAAAGGGTGTTTTCAGTTTCGTCTCACCAAAAGCAAACACGATATATCTGGGTACCCAAAGGAACCACCACCCCCGGTCCTCTTTGGATACCTAAATCTCTTCTTCACTAATAGCCTATTATTTGCATGAAGTAGAAATCAATTGGTAATAAAATATGAATTAGCTACTTCATGATATGCCTAATATTCCGTTATACTTATTTTTTGTTTTACTTCCACGGTTTAAACTATATACTATTCGCAACTATTGTTGTTTAAATTCATTCAAACAAAAAAATATTCTTACACATTGACGTTCAAAAATTGAAATTGGAGAATTTAACTTTTCACATGATAATGCCAAGACAAATAAAAATAATTATCAAACTATGAAGTAAGAAAAATTCATAACCATGCAGGATATCTGTAAACTACTTCAGCAAGATAAGCATAAAAGAACACTTAAAATAAGCCAAAAATTAGTCCAAAATGAAAAACACGAATCCAGATAGTACGCTGGTACTAACGGCAGTGCTAGAACTATCACTGCGTGGTAGTAACAGAAGTGTGTCTTGCTATCTCTGAAACCTGTATTATTACAAAAATCAAATCAAATTATTCATTCTCCAGCTCCCATACTGCTGCTCTCCCCTTCATCACTTCCATGTCATTTCCGACGAACCGATCATCGTGGCTGCTCCTCCTCTGGACTCTCCTCTCTATCCAGTGATGGAGTTAACTTGAGTGGCACCATTATCTTCCGTACCATCTTCTCAACAACGGATATCTTCTTCGACATTAGTGTCATTTTCCTATTTATGTTCACTCCCTGCTCCGCTAGCTGTTGTAGTTCTTGTTGGGTCTCTCGCATTGACCCACCTCGTCGAACTGGAGGTTATGGAGATGGAGCCCTTTCTTGCCATGTAGGATGAATTGATAGTGTAGATAATCTGGCTGGGCAACAATCAAGATGATAAACCTCCCGATTAAGAGACTGGCATTTCGTGTATACAATTCGTTGAATTATTCCTCACAATGGAAGAGTATTCAATCTTTGTCACCTTGGATCTTTCATTTTATATGTATACCTGATCATTGATAGATGGAGATCTGCCATATCGAACTGAATTCATTCTAAAATATGGTATGTGACCATACTCAATTGTGATGTGATCATCTTTGTATCTCCCCCATTATCATGATTGTACGTCGTAGGATCTCTTGTATCATGTACGCGTCAGGAGTTAGTGTTGTGACTGATGAAATCAAATACTCCACATCTCCTTGACCATGCAATACTTCTTTCACTTGAGTCTAGTTCCGAAATGTTCGAAACCTCTCTACGATATCCAAGAAATTACTACTCCACTCAAGACCAAACCCTGCACGTACATCTTCATGTAGTATTACTACCTCATGACCATGGATGTAGGAATGTACTCCTCCTTTGAGATTCGTCCGAGCCGGATCCTCCAATCCCATGTAAAACTCTCGTACTAAAACCGAGGAAAAGCTATCATCTATTATCACAGAGAGAACACTCGCATCAGCCAAATACTCGCAGATATGCACATGTATGGGTAATTCTACTCCCACCTTCATAGCCACTCCGATGGTGGCATCCTCAATACCGGGAAATATATTATCACCCTCTCGATTCCAATCTACATTTGATCGTCGAGCGCGAGTACTGGAGGCAGCCACACTCAAATCTGAACCAAAATAAAAGTGAAGGAAAAACATCAAAAATCTGGATACGAGATATACCGCGGCGCGGTAGCTGCTACCGCCGCGCGGTAGCTGACGAAACTACTATTCGTCTTCCTCCTCCGATTTCACCCAAATAATCCTCCAAATCAGTCAAAAATGCTTGAAAATTCCAGATCTGAGATATCTCAACTAATCTAACCTGAGAACTCAAACAATAACTCATATTTCTACCAAAAGGACTTGAAAAATTTATCAAACATCCTCCTATGACTACATTGCTATGAATTTTTTTTAAAATCCGCTAGATCCTAGCTTGAATCACTAACATGAACCATAAAAGAAGTAAAAGAACAAAAGAAAATCCTTACCTATTGCTAAAGCCGGTGGAAGCTGAAGGAAAATGCGAGATCCAAAAACCCTTGACCAAATGAAATCTGACCAAGTCAGATCCTTTTATTTCACGTGAACTACCGTGGCGTGGTAACACTATCGCTGGCGGTAGTGAATCTGTTTAGTTCTTTATTTTTGTCTTTCATGTTTTTGTTGTTTTCTTTTTTACCTTTATGCATTTATTTACATTCTATTATTTTCTTCACGAAAACCTCAAATAAAAAAAACTAGAAAACATTTTCAAAACACCACAAATATGCTTTTGTTTTTTTATCAAAATCAAATACAAAAATATAAAATCATTTTTATATAAAAAAACTGTATGGACTCTATTGTAAATCTCAAGCATGATTTATTCTATCATTTAAGACCTTCTACAATGTTGTGGTTCATATTTTCAAACTACTTTAAACATTGTCTTTATCATGCTTTGATACTTCTAAACACATGTGCATAAATTATATTGTAAAAGTTGTGTAGAACCAAGCTTAGCATGCCTCTAAGTATGAGTAAATGTTTTATGTTTGATAATGATATTTATTCACTCACTTATTTTGGCATTGTCTACATATGTCTTTAATCTAAGAATGCTTGTGTATGTTTTGTAATAGTACAATGAATTAAAATTGCATAAGTATCTTACCTACACTACCTTTATTTGCACTTTTAAAAGTTAAGAAAAGTGGTTATGCTTTCATAAATTATATTGGTTTGCAAAACAAGTGTATTTGGAGAACTTTGTACAAAAAAAATCATAAAATAAAGTGACAAAGATAACTCCACCAAGCACTACTTGAACCTCCTGATAAGTCTTAATAAGCATTGTGAGGTTGAGCACCTTGGAAAGAATAGTAAAGTGTCTTGTGCAAACCTTATCTTTCTTTCAAAAATAAACCACTTACTCTTAAGTACTCCGGATCACTAGTCTTAATATTAAAATAAAATAAAATATGTGATCCCCCAAGCACTACTTTGCACCCTGATAACTCTTAATGAGCATTGTGTGTGCAGAGAACCTTGGTAGTTGTACATTTTTTGTGCATTGAAGTGTGTGGAAGTAAAATTATTTGTGTTTTATTATGCTTTTTACTTTACATATTTCTTGTATTTTTGATTAAAACATTTGTTTACTCTATTCAAAATACACTTATGTTCACATCATCATCTTCCATAACACTTCTTCTCATGAGTATTGGATCCTAATGTTAATTCTATACTACTCTTTATTTATGAATTACACTAGATAACCTAGCATGCTCTCTACAATATTTGGTATGTCTCAAATTTGTGAATTCCAATAACATTGTAGTAATCTCTTATTGATATATTTCTTTCATGCTTGGTTACTTTATTGTCAAAAGATTTTACAATAACTTGATTTGCAAAAAACATCTTCCTTTTTGAATTTAACTCATATTTCTTCTTATGAATAATCATGATTACAAAAAGAGATGTTTTCTTGTATTTCTATAAGTCTTCCGCATCATCACCATACATTTTTACCTTGCGCTTTCATGCTTATATCAAGTTTTAAATATCAAAATTCCTTTTTTCAACAAATGGCAGACTTGCTTGGTAAAATTTATATTGGTTATTCGAACACATATATCATTTTTATGCTTAAAACGTCCTATTATTATTGAACTTCAAATCATTTTTGCTAAAGGGATGTATTCTTCATTCCAAAATGTTAATTCTTCCGCAATAACTCTGATTCATTAACAGATTTCAAAATAGCTATGTGAGTTGTTTGTTTAAAAAAAATAAAATAAAAATATAAATCCATAGGCTATTTAATCATCATTAGATTTATAACACTTAAATATTTCCAATAATTATTATCCATGACTTCATATCTCACCATAGCGGGGGCGTAGGGTTGTAGACATTAGATAACCTAATCTCTAAGTCATGTCTTGTCCTTAACCGGGGAGGGTTCCAGTGGGGCCTTGCGAGACACTGTGGGGAAAGAGTGCTAGGGTGTGTTTTTGTCTAGTGTTTGCATATGGGACTAACACCCCAACCTACGGCATGTATGCAGCTCCTCATGCCCATCCATCACTTAGTACGGGTCTAGGGTGTCGACATATTGTCTGGGTAAATTGGTTACTTGGAAATCATTACCTTTTTTATGCTTAAAACTTTTGTAAAGAAAAATCCTTTGTGAACTTAAATTGCCACAACATCTATTTTTGTTATATCTAAAACTCTTAATCATCTACTATGTATCACCATTCCCATATAGATGTTCACTTCCAAAATATATTTCTTCATTCTTTCCACCTCTTTACTACTTGTACGCTCGATCATGAATACGTTTCCCCAACAAGTGGTTTCTTTATGACTATTTCTTCACATTCTTTTTTCACTCCAATATATTGTATTTTTCATAAGCATATTTCACTTCATCGTTTTCATTTCCTCTCTACCCATTTATTGCACACGTTCCTATTTGTCTTTCTCTCCACCCTCTTTTGATAATACCAAAAGGGGGAGAATAAATTTGAAAGAAATTCACATATACAGGGAGTAGATTCAAAGGAAGTTTTGTTGTAGGGAGAGCATTCATTTAGTGGGAGCATATGCACATGTCTTAAATTTCATGCTTATCCTTTTTAATAAACACAATTCCTATCTTTTGAACTATTTCTTTCTAAAGGGATTTGTTATTATCAAAAGGGGGAGTTTGTTGGAACATGATTTCCGCATCTCTTGGTTTGACAATAACAAATCCTATTGTATTTGATCTTGCTTGTGTTTTTAGTGTGCAGGTACTATAGTTATATAACCCTATGAACAAGATGCTGATTGATGACGATTCTCTGAAAAAAAAGAGCTGCCGCTCGCGTTAGTTGTTAACGCCCCGTGTTAACAACCGTTGAGATGGAAACCGTTGAGAAGGAAACCGCTGAGAATGGAACTGGTGTTCGACGAAATGAAAATTGTGTTCGACGAACTGGCATTCGACGAAATTGCGTTCGACGAACTGCATGCTCTACCGCGGCGATCGATGAACTGCATGCTCTACCATGGCACTCGACGAAATGTATGCTTTACTGTGGAGCTTTAGCACTACCGCTGGCGCTAGTGTTCGTTCGACGAAATGAAAGCAGCGCTCGACGAAATGTGAGGCAGTTCGATGAAGATGCGTCCGACGAAAAGAGATGTGTTCTACTGCGGAGCCTTAGCACTACCGCTGGCGTTAGCATAAATGGAAACAATTTACGAGAAGGAAATAGTGGAGAAAAAGGAATGTCGATGGACGCTATTTTGGCAAGTACTATTGCGGTGCGTTAAGGACTAACGCCATGCGGTAGATTTTAGAATCATCCCATCTGCATGTGATTGAGGAGCAAATATGGAAGGAGATATTGGCTGAAGGAAGGTTATCTCGCTATCGCGGAGCATTAGCGTTACCGCGACGCGCTAGCCAGAGCTCAAAGTTTGGTGCTCAAATGTTGCCTAATCTTCCACGATCTGTGTGCTTGTTCATTGCCTAATGTGGATACCGCGAGGCGGAAGTACTACCGCAGGTGGTAGCGGCTGATTCTATTTAAAGACGCGTGCCTCCTCTGTTGTTGCTTGCTAATACAGAACGAATTGAAGCCACATATTCAGAGCACTCGTGAGAGCCTTCTTCAAGTAGCCTGAAGAACTCCATCAACGTTTGTGAACTCAAAAAACATGAAAACCAATCCGATCACATCTACATCGACATCAAGTTCTTCTTTTGAGGGAGTTTTTAGTTTTTGTTTTGTATTTGTCTTTTATTTTATCATTGTAATTGGTTCGTGAATTCTCCACACAACGACTAGGTCTGTAACGGTCTCCCCAGCATACAGCTCGCAAGGAGGACCGCCGTCACCCCCAGCATCCAGCTCGAAAGGGTTAAGCCTAACCAAATGGGCTGCAGCCCATGCACCACAACCCCTCTCTGTCCCACCATAGGGCACATTGGGTTGTTGGAGACCGCAGTCCCCCTTTTCATGAGGAATGTTTCAGTTAAGCGGCAGCGCAGGGACTTCCCAGGAGGTCACCCATCCCATGACTACTCCAGCCCGAGCACGCTTAACTATTAAGTTCTTCCACTCCTCATCACCAATTGATCTGCAGCTCAATTGGTGATGAGGAGTGGAAGAACTTAATAGTTAAGCGTGCTCGGGCTGGAGTAGTCACGGGATGGGTAACCTCCTGGGAAGTCCCTGCGCTGCCGCTTAACTGAAACATTCCTCATGAAAAGGGGGACTACGGTCTCCAACAACCCACTGTGCGCTATGGTGGGACAGAGAGGGGTTGGGGTGCATGGGCTGCAGCCCATTTGGTTAGGCTTAACCCTTTCGAGCTGGATGCTGGGGGTGCCGGCGGTCCTCCTTGCGAGCTGTATGCTGGGGAGACCGTTACAAAAAGTGAGCTCAATTGGTGATGAGAAGTGAAAGAACTCCGTAGTTAAGCGTGCTCGGGCTGGAGTAGTCACGGGATGGGTGACCTCCTGGGAAGTCCACGTGCCGCCGCTTAACTGGCTCACTTCTCACCGAAGGGAGACTGTATGTCTCCAACAACCCGCTGGGCCCTATGGTGGGCCAGAGAGGGGTTGGGGTGCACGGTCTGCAGGCTTATGGTTAACCCGTTGTTGGGGTGAGGCTGAACCGGCGGTTCCAGTAGGTCTATTGACGGTCCTGGGCCGTCGGTGCTAGCGCCAGCGGTACAATTCATCTACCCCATTTCCAGTCGACAATTCATCTACCCTCACCCATTTCCAGATCATACAATTCATCTACCCTCACCCATTTGACATGGGAATCTAGGGACTCCTACTACACTGAAGAGGAGAGCCCAAAAGTTCTCTGTCTGCTAGCGCTAGCGGTAGCGCTACCACCAGGTGCTAGCAATCCAGTCGACAAACCTTCCCATCGACATTGGATGTCGACGGGAAGTCATGCTTTCCAGTCGACCCATCGACTTGCAAGCACCGGCGGTAGGGCTACCGCCGGGCGCTAGCTATTTCTATCGCACCTCTTTCCCGTCGATCTTAAGGGTCGATGGAAAGTTACCCTTTCCCATCGTCCCATCGACTTGCTAACGCCGGCGGTAGGGATACCGCCGGGCGCTAGCTATTTCTAACAACTTCCTTCCCGCCGAACGTAAGGGTCGACAGAAAGTTAGCCTTTCCCGTAGTCCCGTCGACCCGCTAACATCGGCGGTAGGGCTACCGCGGGGTGCTAGCTATTTCTAACAACTTCCTTCCCGTTGAACTAAAGGGTCGACGGGAAGTTACCCTTTCCCGTCAACACGCTAGCTCCGGTGGTAGCGCTACCGTCGGGCACTAGCTAACAGCAAGCAGAACCTTGTCATCTTCCTTCCAAACTCCTTCCCTGGCAGCCTAGCTCCAAACACCTACCATTTTCTCTTTTTTTCCAAATGGTTAGACCTTCATCTCTATTCAAGTGAATATAATCAACATAATTTGATTCTACAATTTCAATTAAACTGCTCAACATCTTCCCCAATCATGAAATTAGGGTTCTCATCTTCTCGCCTCCGATACTCCCTCATATGACCATGGATTTTCATAAAATCAAATCCTATCTCTTCCTTTTGGAGAGAAGAAATGATTGAAGGAGCATTCGCGACAATCAGTGCCCTAAGATGGAAGCTCTGGTTTGGTCTTTTCCTAAGAATCTCCATTAGCTCACAAGTCAAGCTCTTTTGAGCTCAACACCTCTCCTACTTTCTTCTATGATCTAGCACCAAGGGAGAGGGTTCGAAAGTCACCTTATTTGTTTGGCCATGGTTGGAGCTCATCTTCATGGAGGCATGGTGGTGGTATGTCAAGCTCCAATCTTTCTCTAACCTTGCTCTTTTAAGAAGCCTAAATTAACCCCTTAAGGTGTGAGGAAAAGGAGGAAGAAGAAGAAGAAGAAGAAGAAGAAGAAGAAGAAGAGAAGAGTGGGGAAGAAGATTATGAATAGTCATCTGAATAAGGATTCAGCCCATTTGGGGCTTAAGAGAGAATGAAGAGAGAGAGAGAGAGAGAGAGAGAGAGAGAGAGAGAGAGAGAGCATTAAAGGGTATTGATATGAAAATATATTTGTTGTTCACGGATTTATGAATTTAAGAGGAATGTTGTTGATGTTCTCCAATTCTATATCCGATGAAGGCAAGCATACCTTATCATTTATAAAATAGGATATTTAAGAAAAATATCAAGGTAGTATTAAAACACGGGTTTGTCAAGTACTTCTACTTCAAAAAAGCTAACTATTATTTTATCGGAATTAGAGCGGGAAAGAATCTTAAAATTAAAACTAGTTAAAAGAGAACAAAAAGAAAATAAAACAAAAACAAAACTTTATTAGAACTCGCTTTGAAATGAAATAAAAAGATACAAATTATCATTCAACTCTAAACCTTGACCGTGGAGATTCCTAGTTTATGAACGCACCTCTCTCAAGGAATACGCCCACCTGAGATTAAGTTGATCGGCCGGACTCTCGTCCTATAACCGAAACGCCTAATACTCTCTTTAACAAGGTGAATCCCACTATAGGATTTGACTCCTATCCAGAAGATTTACGTCATCCTCTCTTGAGAGGTGCGTGCAACTCTTTTTATTCTCGAGCAATCGATTCGTATGGACGAGCCTCTCGGCCTAACTAGATTACAAAAACAAATACCGAAATTCATAACCGGCAAATGAACTCGATATTGTTATTTTTTTAGAATAAATCGAAGGAGAGAAGATACGATAATAAGTTGAAGATAATTTCGAATCAAAGCTTGTAAGAACCAAGAACTACTAAATATTTAATAAAAGAAAAATTAAGAAAAAAGAATTAAGGAGGGAAGAGGAAATTTGGCATAAGTGAAAGAGAGCTTAAAATTTCATTTTATAAATAAAAGTGATTACATAAATTGAAAGCTACTTTACATTGCATGAAGGTAAATCTAAACTCGCTTGCATGGAATGAAAATACAAAAATTAAACTAAGCTTGAGAAAGGAAATTTCATTAATTAAAAACTAACTAAAACATGAAAAATAAGGAAAACTATACAAGAACATCCCAAGTGGGCAGGGGGCAGGAGAGTGGAGGAGGGATTGCTGGAAATGAGCTCCAGAATTTATAGGAAAATTTTCCAAGTTACACGCCCTCGGGTCACGGGCGTGACCCTGGGGCGTGTAATCACTATTTTGCATCAGTTGGGACGGCAGCGTGGAGCTTGCGTGACGGTGGGAGAAAGTTAGACATTACACGCCCGTGACATGTGGGTCACGGGCGTGACTTAGGACGACTTCAATCAATGCAACGTGGGCTTGAATTCAGAGCGACAGGGAGCAGGGATCACGCGCAAATGTCTCGGGCGTTACCTATGGGTCACGGGCATGACTTGGGTCACCTTCTCGATGGCTGCTCCTCGTCTCGACGATATCACCGCTGATAAGATTCTATTTGTACACGCCCTTGGTCACGGGCGTGACCATGGGTCACGGGCATGTTGAGGGCGTGGCTTGTTGTGGACAACCTCAAATGCGCAGAAATAGCTTCTGGCCTGATATTAAAGTTACACACCCTTGGTCACGGGCGTGACCTAGGGCGTGTACTATGAATTTTTACCAAAATCTCCAGAAAATCTGCAAAACAAAAATACAATTATAATTAGAACAGAAATTGTAAAAGAAATGATTTTTAACCAAAATTTAAATAATATTTACAAAATTATATAAAAATTAACCTAAATACTATAATAAAAAAACGCATAAATTCTACTCATCAAATTCCCCCATACTTAAGCTTTTGCTATTTCAGAGCAAAAGTATGAGAAATATTTATAAGACATTTAATAAAAATTTTAATTAAAACTAAAAATTTATTAAGTCATAAGTAAGTTAAAAAGAAAATTTAAGAATTAACGAATTAAGTCCTAAATTATGAAATTAGAATAATAAGAGAAAAATGTTTAGCACGAATTCTCAAAAATAATAATTAGTAAACAAGATTGAGTAATTTGTAAACAAAATTAGATTTAAAATTATAAAAACCCTAACTTTGAAAGAAACTAAAGGAAAAAAGTAACCTGCTAAATATTGCTCTCTCCATAACTTAATTTAATTCTAGATCAAAGATATTGGTTTTGGGGGGGAGTTCATAAAATTTGGCACAAGAAGAGATCTTAGAATGGAGGTGATGAATTTTATCCTCTCACAGGTATTTTTTTTCTTTTTCTTTAAATTCTCTTCTAAAAAAACCCCCAAAATGTATATGGTTTACGAGTAATGAATTTTATCCTCTTACTCCATGACATATAATCTTTTAAAATATTTTGGGTGCATATGTTTAGGGAATAATGAATTTTATCCTCTTATTCGCATGACATATGATCTTATAATACACTTTTTATGCCATCAAAGGGGTAGGGTAGAGAAAAATTTCTAGCTTATAAATTAAATTATTTTGAAAGCAAATTTTAGTAAATTAAATTTTCCTACGATTTTGAAAGCATGAGGTAGACATAATTGAAATCTAACGGTGTTAAGCAAAATTACTATAAAATTGAAACTATTTAAAATAATGGAGAATAAATGCTAAAAAAGTTTCTCTAATCAAATTAAAATAATTAAATATTTCTTAAAACTAAATCACCTAAACAAAAATAGATTTAGCAAACCATGATAAAATAAAAGATTAGCAAATTAAAAACAAAAAATAAATGCTTATAAATAAACTCATAAAAAAATAAATTTGGGATAACAAAAACCCAAGCAAGGATTTATTATATTTTTGGAAATTTTCTAAATTTTCTTCAATTTTTTTAAAGTTTTGATATTATCTTTTTTTGAGGGTTTTAATATTATCTTTTTTTGAATTTTTGATATTATTTTTTTTGGAATTTTGATATTATCTTTTTTTTTTTGATATTATCTTTTTTTTGGATTTTTGAAAAGAAATAAACAATAAAAAAATATACTAGGAAGCCTAAATTTTTTTGTTAATTCTTGGACTTCCCGAGGTATACCCCGTGAAGGGTTCTCAACGGTACTAGGAGGTGTGATTGGGTGAGGTCTCAAACGTCCCTTTCCAAGAAACTACTTTTCTATTTTCTAATTTTTTTTTTTGAATATTTTGGGTTTTCTAATTTTTTTTTTGAAGAAGCTAATTTTTCTTTTGTAAAAGACAATAAATAGGAAATAAACTATGTACAAAAAAAATAACTATATACAAACAAAATATTTTTTGGAATTTTAGGATTTTTAAAAGTTTTTGGAAATTTTCTACGATTTTATAATTTAAAAGAAAGTGAAATACACCCTCATACTTAAAATTCAACATTGTCCCCAATGTTGAAAGCTAAGTATGAAGAACAAATAAAATACAAACACAATATTATGAAAGAAAAAGAACAAGGAGGGGGGAAAGAAGCACGTCCCTGATTTGGAGACGGACGATTACCACGATCACCTGCAAAATTATTTTTAAAATAAAACAAAACACAAAATAAAAAGAAAAAACATGAAAATTATTAAAAAAAAATTTGAATTTTTGATAAAAGTAATAGTGCTTTCTCTTTTCAAAATATCGACAAAATATCCCAGGCAACAGCGCCAAAAACATGATATGAAAATATATTTGTTGTTCAGAGATTTATGAATTTAAGAGGAATGTTGTTGATGTTCTCCAATTCTATATCCGATGAAGGCAAGCGTACCTTATCGTTTATAGCATAGGATATTAAAGAAAAAATATCAAGGGCGTATTAAAACACGGGTTTGTCAAGTACTTCTACTTTGAAAAAGCTAACTATTATTTTATCAGAAATAGAGCGAGAAAGAATCTTAAAATTAAAACTAGTTAAAAGAGAACAAAAACAAAATAAAACAAAAACAAAACTTGATTAGAACTCGCTTTGAAATGAAATAAAAAGATACAAATTATCATTCAACTCTAAACCTTGACCGTGGAGATTCTTAGTTTATGAACGCACCTCTCTCGAGGAATACGCCCATCTGAGATTAAGTTGATCGGTCGGACTCTCGTCCTATAACCGAAACGCCGAATACTCGCTTTAATGAGGTGAATCCCACTATAAGATTTGACTCATATCCAGAAGATTTACGTCATCCTCTCTCAAGGGGTGCGTGCAACTCTTTTTATTCTCGAGCGATCGATTCGTACGGACGAGCCTCTCCGCTAACTAGAATATGAAAACATATACCGAAATTGATAACCGTCATATGAACTCGATATCATTATTTTTCGAGAATAAATCGAAGGAGAGAAGATATGATAATAAGGTGAAGATAATTTCTAATCAAAGCTTGTAAAAACCAAGAACTACTAAATATTTACTAAAAGAAAAATTAAGAAAAGAGAATTAAGGAGGGAAGAGGAAATTTTGCATAAGTGAAAGAGAGCTTAAAATTTCATTTCATAAATAAAAGAGATTACATAAATTGAAAGCTACATTACATTGCATGAAGGTAAATCTAAACTAGCTTGCATGGAATGAAAATACAAAAATTAAACTAAGCTTAAGAAAGGAAATTGCATTAATTAAAAACTAACTAAAACATGAAAAATAAGGAAAACTATAAAAGAACAACCCAAATGGGCAGGGGGCAGGAGAGTCGAGGAGGGATTGCTGGAAATGAGCTCCAGAATTTATAGGAAAATTTTCCAAGTTACACGCCCTTGGGTCACGGGCGTGACCCTGGGGCATGTAATCACTATTCTGCATCGGCTGGGACGGCGGCGTGGATCTTGCGTGATGGAGGGAGAATGTTGGACATTACACGCCCGTGACATGTGGGTGACGGGCGTGACTTAGGACGGCTTCAATCAATGCAGCGTGGGCTTGAATTCGGCGCGGCAGGGAGCATGGATCACGCGCAAATGTCAAGGGCGTGACCTATGGGTCACGGGCATGACTTGGGTCACCTTCTCAATGGCAGCTCCTCATCTCAACGGCATCACCGCTGGCAAGATTCTATTTTTACACGCCCTTGGTCACGGGTGTGACCGAGGGCGTGGCTTGCTGTGGACAACCTCAAATGCGCAGAAACAGCTTTTGGCCTGATATTAAAGTTACACGCCCTTGGTCATGGGCGTGCCATAGGGCGTGTATAATGAATTTTGACCAAAATCTCCAGAAAATCTGCAAAACAAAAATACAACTATAATTAGAACAGAAATTGCAAAAGAAATGATTTTTAACCAAAATATAAATAATATTTACAAAATTATATAAAAATTAACCTAAATACTATAATAAAAATAGGCATAAATTCTACTCACCAGGTATTAAATGCAATTTCAACTTTCAAGGATAGTGCCAGCCGTTTAATGGCTCTTAAATCCCACATTTGACTTAGATTTAGGTAATTAGGCCACCCACCATGGAAAAGTCACGGGTGCTGAATCGGCCGCTACTGCCGGCGCTAGCTTGAGCTACCGCCAACGCTATCTCCCTGCTCTCAATCCTTGGCCCTTTGCTTCTTAGATCCAAAGGGTGAGGGTTACACCCACACCTGGAGTTCGGGGCACATCCTTGGCACCACTAGGATCTCAAGACTTCCTACCTAGCCCAGGCATCTCCAAGTGACTCGTGTCACCTGAGGGGTCTAGCTCAAATTGGGATGTTACAACCCGTTACATATCAAATCATTTCCATATATAACTTCTGAATCATCTTTAGAAAAGAATACAAAAAGTATTCAAATTTAGTCTGTCTTCAACGTAACGTCGAATAAATTAGACTCCTTATCGACGCACCTCTAAGTTCTAATAGTAACTACATCAAAATCCTCCCCAGCTTAGAAATGAACTTTGTAGTCAACATTGCATCGAATACTTATCGACGTATCCATCGAGATGAAAGCCTAGACTCTGAGCTCTTCCTTCTATGTCGAATATAAGTCCAAGTTGCGTCGACATCAAATGATGCTTCAATAGACTTTGTCTTCTATGTCGAGTACATTTTGATATTGCATAGAATTCAACTTATACATCGAGTACCAGTCTGAGTTATTCTTACTTCTAGTCAAAGTTACTTCGACTTGCAGTCGAAGCTGCGTTGACTTCTATTCGACGCAAATTTAACTCAACTGAATTTTTGGACTGGTCTTTGAAACCCTAATGAGAGTGTGACATCCTAAGACATCTAATGACCAAATTACCCTCTCTAGACAACATGGATAATGAATACTAGATAATGAAATCACTTGTACATAATTTGTAAGATAAATGAATGGATGTTTATCCCAACAAACTAGAATTTCCTCCTCAGAGATGCATCTTGCTATTGGTGAAAGAAACGTATTTCTGTATAACACTCATGCAATAAGATAATAATTTGTCTCTTTCAATTTAAATCTTTTCTTATCTTTTACTGATGGGTGGAACTCTCTAGTTGAGAGTTGATGAGCCATGATCATATACACATATTCGGACTCATCTGGGCCATTTTGCTAGTCATTCCACTGCACTTTAGCCTTATTTTAGCTCGTAATTGTCATTCAATGCTAGGTGCACGTCTTGGCCCATCTTGGTGTGTTTATTGTTTACTTTCTTTTGAAAGCCGTATCGAATTGTTGAGTGCCACTTTCAGTGTCCTGATCAGCATGTCTATTGGATTAGGAGTCGTGCAGGTGTTCCCGGGACGAATCTGTACAGGAACACTGTGCACGATCACTGGCTCTATCGCGCACGACCATTGGTCGTGCGCCACTGATCGTGCGCACTTAATGCCAATTTTATGAGTTCTGTCTTGCTTATCGCATGACCACTTACGATAGTGCGCACGACCACTGGTCGTGCGCCACTGGTCGTGCGAACATGTATTTTATAAATTTCTTTCATTTCAGGCTCCGCCCAGGCAGCGCGCACGATCGCAGAACCCCAGTGCGCACGACCACTAGTCGTGCGCCAATGACCGTGCGCAGTATTCATTCAAGCGCCTACATATATGCATGTTCCACTTTTAGGGTGGACATTCAGCCGCCGGGAGCGCGAGTGGCAGTCCGTACGCCGGCGATTTCCATTCCTGGACACCTCCACTTCATCTCCTACGCAAGGGGAAGTCCTCTCCAACTATTCCAAGCATTTCTCCATTGTCCAGGAGCATTCTCCACCATCCGCCAGCCCTCAAGCAGCTGTTTTCCACTCCAGTCCGGTGAGAAGAAGAGGAATCCTGAGGTAGAAGACGACGGAACCACGTAGAGAGATCGTGACAGTTTCTCTACACCGGAAGCACAGTCCGCCCGAGTCCGGAGGTAGCTTGACAAACTACCATTCTGGCCGTGAACGGCCGCTAGTCTTCATCCATTGGTTATCTCTTTCCTCTCTCCTTCGTTGTAATCTTTGAATCTTTTAAACTTGAATATCATGATGTTTGGTTTAAATGAAATGAATGTTTCTTCTCTTTTCATCATTACTTTCTTGTGAATCGCTTCGCCTCCACTCATCCACTCACTCACTCACGCACTCAAGGTGTTCGATCCGCGTCTTCAAGAGCTAACGACGTTTGTGAAGAGGTGTTTGCGACCCTCGCCTTCCCGCACTAGAGCACGCTCCATCCGCCTCACGAAGCATGGCATCGCAGCCGTTGCATCCATCTCGCCTTGCGAAGCAGTGCTTTCGACCCGCATTTCTTTCATTGTTGTTAAGAGTAGGAAAACCCAACCAAACCCCCCCCCCCCCCCTTTGTGTGTTTGTTTACGCTTGTGTAACAATAGTCACACAACGTGATTCGTTCACCCAACCTGCATTCCTCAAGAGACCGACACTCGGGGATCCTATTCCCAAACTTTATTACTTGCGCGACCGGTGCACTTGCCGAAATTATCGCATCAAGTTTTTGGCGCCGTTGCCGGGGAATTGCAGACGTGATGAATTCGTCTGCGTGAAGAATTGTTGCACGAGGAACTTTTCTCTTCTTTTTACCTCTTTTGTTTACCTATGGTATCTTTGTTTCTTTTTGATACGCACATCTGATTACCTTCGTCCTTTCCATCGTGCGCTAATCTTTTGGGTTTCAAGTATTCCTAGCATGACCTCCATTCAGGAATACATCTATCAAGGAAGCTTAAATGATTTAAAGGATCAATCACAAGGAATGATCATGACTTCGGGATCTCCTCCGACATCATTGAGTATATGACTGAGAACTGCAAGTTCAGTAGGGATAAGCATGAAGATGCGGTACAACACGTGCAGGACTTCTTAGAAATCTATTACACATGTATATTCAGTGGAGTTTACAACGACCTGCAAAAGATCCTGGCATTTTCATTTTCCTTACATACAAAAGCCAAAAGTTGGTACTGGGATATCCGGAAAAGAGAGGTAATCACATGGAAGCAACTCGAAGGGAGATTTTTGCATGAGTTTCAACACCGTACCCAAGCTTTGGACAATTACAGGGAACTCATAACCTTCGGACAGGGAAAGGAGGAGACGTTAGTTGATGCTTGGGAGCGTTTTCAATCCCTGCATAGGGGATGCTACCGTGAAGATCTATCAGAAGTTTTTTTTATTCAGATTTTTTATTTCGGCGTGCTGGACAAATTCCGTCTGTTATTTGATATGGCAGCTGGAGGGGCCCTGTTTAATAAATCGGGGAAGGACGCGTGGGAAGTGGTCGTGAATATTGTTCACACCAGTCAGTACTGGAGTCATGTCATTCTTCCCCCAGTACTGCTGAAGTTAATGCCGTGACATTCCACGGAGCAGCGGATCATGTGCCGTCAGGGCAACCGGAACAGTTAGCAACTTTGGTGGTCGGGGTGCTGAATAAAATGAATGACCAATCAGCCACAATCCAACAGCTTCGCTCTACTATAGGGACCCTGACCGAAGTCGTTTCTGGGCTTGCAAGTCAGCATCCGGAGTCTGTGAATACCATGCGATTGAGAAGTGGTAGAAGTGTTGACAATCCTCCTCGACAGGAACCACTTGTGAGCTCCACTGACAAGTGCAATGAAGACACGACCGAGAAGCAGACTCAGATTCATATTGAGCCGGACCCCGTGAGCGAGGCACAACCCTCGAGAAATGCTGTTCACCCCCCATTCCTCCACAGGTTGCGAAACGAGAAATCCGAGAGGCAATTCCGCAAATTCTTGGAAATAATGAAAGGAGTGCAAGTTAGCATACCACTGATTGAAGGCATTTCTCAAATGCCGGGCTACTCCAAGTTCTTGAAAGACTTGATTTCGAAGCAGAAGCTGTTGGAGGATCTCAAAACTATCGACCTCACTGAGGAGTGCTCCGCCATCAACTCCAATATGCCCACAAAGTGCAAAGATCCGGGCAGCTTTACGATTCCTTGCAGGATCGGCCATCACCGTTTCAGCCAGGCACTCTGTGATTTGGGAGCATCAATCAACTTGATGCCGCTCTCTATCTTTCGTGAACTTGGTGCTGGGACCTTGAAGCCAACGCAGGTATTGTTACAGCTAGCTGATTGGTCGATCAAGAAGCCGTCAGGAATTGTCGAGGACCTCACAATAGTAGTAAACGGTCTCACTTTTCCAGCCGATTTTGTCATTCTCGACATGAAGGTTGATACCAAAGTACCCATTATCTTGGGGCGGCCCTTTCTCGCTACTGCTCGTGCTATTATTAATGTGGAGCAGGGGGATCTCACGCTCAGATTGGGGGAGGATGCTATATCTTTCAACGTCCACAACCCGTCGCAACTCTTCGAAATTACGGAGTGCGAACCGGCAGAGCAGCTTGAAGAATTCGATGGCCAGATCGATGTGGGTTTGGATGACAGCGAGGTGTGTTGGCGGAGCGAGGACATTGGAGATGACGGTGCACATTCGAACCAGCCCGATATTTCACATGCAATCGGAGGGCCATCCAGCGATTCTGCTGATCCAAACCCTTGTCCGCCTCTCAAACAACTACCGGATTCTCTAAAGTACGTTTTTCTTGGAGAAAATACCACGCATCCTGTGATTATTTCTGCAGCTCTTTCCGCCGCCAACGAAACTGCATTGGTGGGCGTGCTGAGAAGGTACCATAAGGTCTTCGGACGCTCTCTTGGAGACATTAAGGGAATCAGCCCCACGGTCTGCATGCACAAGATCCTCCTTGAAGATCAGTACAAACCCACAGCACAGCCCCAAAGGCGGCTGAACCCGAAAATGCAAGAGGTAGTGAAGGCTGAAGTGATAAAGCTCTTAGACGCTGGTATCATTTACCCAATCAGCGATAGCAAATGGGTCAGCCCCGTTCAGGTGGTACCAAAAAAAGGAGGGATCACCGTTGTTGCCAATGAAAAGAACGAGCTGCTACCTACCCGAATGATCACCGGGTGGAGAGTCTGCATCGATTACCGCAAGCTGAATGATGCGACACGCAAGGACCATTTCCCGCTCCCCTTCATTGATCAGATGTTAGAAAAGTTAGCGGGGCAGGACTACTATTGTTTCTTGGATGGGTACTCAGGCTACAATCAAATCTTAATAGACCCATCTGATCAAGACAAAACAACATTTACATGTCCCTCCGGTACCTTCGCGTTCAAAAGAATGCCATTCGGACTGTGTAATGCCCCCACAACCTTCCAACGCTGTATGCTCGCTATTTTTGCTGACATGGTGGGGGACTTCCTCGAAATTTTCATGGATGACTTTACTCTATTTGGCAGCAGCTTTGACACTTGCCTCGCGAATTTGGCCAAGACCTTGAAGTGGTGTGAAGACACCAATCTTGTCTTGAACTGGGAGAAATGCCACTTTATGGTGCGCGAAGGAATTGTGTTGGGGCACAAAGTTTCCTGCAAAGGGCTCGAGGTGGATCAAGCGAAGGTAAGTGTTATCAGAAACCTCCCTCCACCCACGTCAGTGAAAGGCATCCGAAGTTTTCTTGGTCATGTGGGATTCAATCGAAGGTTTATTAAGGACTTTTCATCCATTTCAAAGCCTTTATCTCGCTTGCTTGTTAAGGACGTCCCCTTCCACTTCGACGAAGCATGCATGCAGGCCATTGAAACTTTACGGGGACAACTCATCTCGGCTCCAATTTTTGTGGCACCCGACTGGACTTTACCCTTTATTATCATGTGTGACGCAAGTGATGTGGCCGTAGGCGCTGTACTCGGTCAAAAGAAAGACAAGACTTTTCACACCATTGCGTATGCCAGTCGAACTCTCAACAGCGCGCAAGCAAACTATACCACCACGGAGAAAGAAATGCTAGCCGTGGTCTTCGCTTTTGAAAAATTTCACTCATACTTGGTACTTTCTGAAGTAATCGTGTACACGGACCACGCCGCACTCAGGTATCTTTTCAGCAAAAAAGAATCCAAATCGCGTCTGATTCGTTGGATTTTACTTTTGCAGGAATACAATCTGGAAATCAAAGACAAGAAAGGGGTGGAGAACGTGATAGCTGATCATCTCTCGCGTTTGGAGTACGACATGATGGCTGACACCCCCAACAGCTTTGTGGAGGAAACGAACGATTATTTCCCGGATGAAAAATTATTCGCAATCACTACGCCCCCTCCAACAGCCCCATGGTACGTTGATATCGCTAACTACTTGGCTTGTAAAACCTTCTCTCCGAATCTATCCCCTCAGCAAAGACGGAAGCTTGTTTCTGACTCAAAATACTATTTTTGGGAAGATCCGCTCTTATTCCACACATGCAGCGACGGGATTATCAGGCGTTGCATTCCTGAAGCCGAGTTTCAGTCTATATTGCAGCATTGCCATGACAGAGAAGCTGGCGGGCATTTCGGGGTCGTTCGAACAGCACGGAAAATCTTGCAATGCGGATTGTTTTGGCCGACCCTCTTCAGGGATGCCCATGCCTATGTCACCAAGTGCGACGAATGCCAAAGGACCGGAAATATCTCCCGGCGTGACGAGATGCCCCTCAATAACATGCTGGTCTGCGAACCATTTGATGTCTGGGGGATAGACTTTATGGGTCCTTTCCCAATGTCTCATGGTAAGCATTATATCATTGTGGCAGTTGATTATGTCTCAAAATGGGTGGAAGCCGAGGCGGTTGCCACGAATGATGCAAACACAATGCTACACTTTATCCACAAGAATATCTTCTCCAGGTTTGGGACGCCGAGAACTATTATCAGCGACGGCGGTAGTCATTTTTGTAATAAGCAGTTTGTGCAGCTCATGAAAAAGTTTGGGGTCCATCATAAGATTTCTTTGGCGTACCAACCCCAAACATATGGACAAGTCGAAGTATCCAACCGCGAGCTCAAGCGAATAATCGAGAAATCAATACATTCAAATAGGAAGGAGTGGTCTAAAAAGGTCGACGACGCATTATGGGCTTACCGGACCGCTTTCAAAACACCTATCGGCATGACTCCGTTTCAATTAGTTTATGGCAAGGCATGCCACCTCCCTGTGGAGCTGGAGCATAAAGCATTAAGGGAAACCAAACTGTTGAACATGGACATTGGAGCCACGGCCGAGGTGCGTCGTTCCCAACTCAACGAATTAGAGGAGCTCCGGCATTTCGCTTATGAAAACGCTCGCATCTACAAAGAAAAAACAAAGAAATGGCATGATCGACACATCATTCCAAGGAGTTCAAAATTGGGGACCAAGTGCTGCTCTACAACTCCCGTCTCCGCCTCTTCCTAGGGAAGTTAAAATCGAGGTGGAGCGGTCCTTTCTCAGTAACCGATGTCTCTCCCTTCGGTGCCATCGAAATATCAGGGGATAAGGGGGACAAATTTATGGTCAACGGGCATCGACTGAAGTTATACGATGGCGCCATTATAAACAAGGAGTGTCAGTTGTTGACATTAGGAGATGGGCATCATAGAAGCGCCGGCAGCTGATGTTTTCCTTCTTGTCTCTTATTCTGTGAAACTCCCTTTTTCAAGCACTTTTATTTAATTTCTGCACTCTTTAATCAATCATAATACAGGTATTTGGTCCAGCTTAAGGAAATAAAACAAAAGCGCTGCTGGGAGACAACCCAGATTTCCTGATTTTATTTTTATCTAACATGTTTAGTTCAGTTTTTTTATTTGTTTTTGCTGTTTTTAGTTTTGTGCTTGCAGGTGTGATGTGTTCTTTGGTGCGGATGCTGCGGACTGCTCTTGATCTTAATCGCCAATCGTCTGGTATGCTCAATTCTGAGCATTGGGTAACACGTCTCCCCCCCTTAGCTTCCAATTTGTTTAGACTAAGTTTGGGGGAGAGTATGTTGTCATCCACTGTGCACGAGTTGCACTGCATACTAGAAGTTTGTTTATTATTTATCTTTTTCATCATCATTGTTTTCATGCTTCTTGCACCACTTCACCCACATGAGTGCGCGCTTACCTATTTGTTTTGTTTCCGAATGAACTGTTTTGGTTGGAGTGTGAAATAGGACGTTAACGTAGGAATTACTATTAGGAGCGCGATGTTGACTTGAGCAGTGCTCTAGTCGTATCCGCATGCTATAGTAGAATTTGAGTAAAATTAGATTATCTCTATGCATTTAATTTATGATTAGTATTTTTGCGTAGTTTTAGATTTATTATACTCAAATGGTGAATGTGAACGAAATTGGCGATAACCCGGTGTTGTGTGTATACGAGCACTAGTTGTGTTGTTGCTCGAGTCGGGAGGAAGGTTTACCTTTCTTGTGGGCTAAGAACTTGCCCCAAGCGACTCTCGAAGCATGGGCGAGAGCGACTCGTCTAGTTAAACGTGATGTAGGCCACCTTTTGGCTAGTTTGAGCCTTGTTGTTCCATGTCCTTTTCGCTCACCTTTGCAAGCCAAAATTGTGCCTACCACTCTTTTGTTCAGCTCCTCTTCATCCACCAAATCCCGAAGCTTATCCTACGCCCGCAACCAAATTGCTGTTTACTGTGCTCATAATTCTCAATTTGTTGTGATGTTTGGAACTTTTGCGTCGTGAAGAAAAACATGTTTTATTTTGCTGAATTTGAACCAACCGGAGGATAAGTAAAAGGAGAAAAGTATGTTGTTAAAAGAAAAAAAAATCTGGAAAAAGAAATATGTCGTAAAGAAATCCTTCCGAGCTAAATAGAAAATCTGTTGGTAATTGTGAAGTAGGCCGTGTGCACACCTAGTTTTCATGATAAGTCTGGGGGTGTGTCACACGAGCATTGTTTTTGGTTTTGTGTGGTGTAGCGTTTCGTTAGCTCACTTGGGTTGTGTAGCCATCGTGTTTAAATTTGAATATCATACCGCAACCTAAGCCCCAATATAATCCTAAAAGCCCTATTAATTTGACCTGTGAGTTTGCTAACGCCGTGGAGAGAGTGTGACCGGGCGAGCGTATAGTTCACGACGTTGATGGATTTCAGCGGAGTTATTCCTAAACCCCGACCTTGTGCAACACCCGCCTTAGTGTCTTGTTACTTTCACGCCGGGCATGATCGTTCGAATTCTTCATAATTCACCAACTGAGTATAACTAAATCTCTACTTACGCTCTAATACTTTCATAAATTAGTTAGCATAGTTAGAATCTCTTTTTACTAAATTTCTATTTGCATGCTTTTGTTACTTCGCATTGTACTCCTTTGTGTAATTTTCTTTGTTAACTATCATTTTCACACTCCGCCGAATTCGTTTGCTCGGGACGCGCAAATAGGTAAGTCTGGGGGTGTGATGAGCCCTGATTATATACACATATTCGGACTCATCCGGGCCGTTTTTCTAGTCATTCCACTGCACTTTAGCCTTATTTTAGCTCGTAATTGTCATTCTATGCTAGGTGCACGTCTTGGCCCATCTTGGTGTGTTTGTTGTTTACTTTCTTTTGAAAGCCATAGCGAATTGTTGAGTGCCACTTTCAGTGGCCTGATCAGCGTGTCTATTGGATCAGGAGTCGTGCAGGTGTTCCCGGTACGAATCTGTATAGGAACACTGCGCACGATCACTGGCTCTATCGTGCACGACCACCGGTCGTGCGCCACTGATCGTGTGCACTTAACGCCAATTTTATGAGTTCTGTCTTGCTTATCGCACGACCACATACGATAGTGCGCACGACCACTGTTCGTGCGCCACTGGTCGTGCGAACATGTATTTTATAAATTTCTTTCATTTCAGTCTCCGCCCAGGCAGCGCGCACGATCGCAGAACCCCAGTGCGCACGACCACTGGTCGTGCGCCAATGACCGTGCGCAGTATTCATTCAAGCGCCTATATATATGCCTGTTCCGCTTTTAGGGCGGACATTCAGCCGCCGGGAGCGCGAGTGGCAGTCTGTACGCCGGTGATTTCCATTCCTGGACACCTCCACTTCACCTCCTACGCAAGGGGAAGTCCTCTCCAACCATTCCAAGCATTTCTCCATTGTCCGGGAGCATTCTCCACCATCCGCAAGCCCTCAAGCAGCCGTTTTCCACTCCAGTTCGGTGAGAAGAAGAGGAATCCTGAGGTAGAAGACGACGGAACCACGTAGAGAGATCGTGACAGTTTCTCTACACCGGAAGCACAGTCCGCCCGAGTCCGGAGGTAGCTTGACAAACTACCATTCCGGCCGTGAACGGCCGTTAGTCTTCATCCATTGGTTATCTCTTTCCTCTCTCCTTCGTTGTAATCTTTGAATCTTTTAAACTTGAATATCATGATATTTGGTTTAAATGAAATGAATGTTTCTTCTCTTTTCATCATTACTTTCTTGTGAATCGCTTCGCCTCCACTCATCCACTCACTCACTCACGCACTCAAGGTGTTCGATGCGCGTCTTTAAGAGCTAACAGCATTTGTGAAGAGGTGTTTGCGACCCTCGCCTTCCCGCACTAGAGCACGCTCCATCCGCCTCACGAAGCACGGCATCGCGGCCGTTGCATCCATCTTGCCTTGCGAAGCGGTGCTTTCGACCTGCATTTCTTTCATTGTTGTTAAGAGTAGGAAAACCCAATCAAAACCCCCCCTTTTGTGTGTTTGTTTACGCTTGTGTAACAATAGTCACACAACGCGATTCGTTCACCCAACCTGCATTCCTCAAGAGACCAACACTCGGGGATCCTATTCCCAAACTTTATTACTTGCGCGACCGGTGCACTTGCCGAAATTATCGCATCAAGAGTTAGAGGATGAATGGATCCATCCAAGATGGACATTAATCTATTTGCATAACCTCTCCTTCTTCAATAGCTAGATGGATTAACTCTGAAGTAATTCGTCCCGAAAGAAGACCAAACTTCACTAGTTCTTCAGCTTCAGCATTCTCTGACTGTGGAATGTGTTGAATGGTGAAGCTTTTGAACTTGCATATCTCTGTTTTTACTAGAGCTTGGTACTGCTTCAAAATATGATCTCTGGTTTTGAAGGTTCCTTTTGGGACTATTTCCCTTCAAGGTTCCTTGGATTGGAAGATGCTTCACAAACAATGCTAAGTGCATATTGTATTTCATAAGCAATTTTATTTCATGTTAAATACAGGCTTAAGTCATTCCAATCCTTGGAATGGTATTGATTATATCACTGTCAAGATCACCTGAGATAACAGTCTGGTCTCAGCTCAACCCTTGAGTCTCAGCTGCATAGCCACTGAGAAGAATTCTACCTCAGCAGTACAGAATATGGAGTAAACCGCTGAAAAGACTACCCATCTCAGCAGATCCACTAAGATGTAGATTATTTCAGCCGCTAAGAATGAATCCTGTCTCAGCCCATCCGCTGAGAAAAATTCAAATATGAACGTTGCTCTGGCGGGATCTATTTTGGTGGAAGGGACAAGAAAGCAAGATAATTTTTTTTATTCTTGTCCATGTTGTGACAAGGCATTCATTTGAGCCGTTGAGGATTGCTGGAAGTATAAAAGAGATGGCTAGGGCAAATGGATCAGTCCTGATTGACGCGAAGAACATTGCTGAACCTGTACTAAAGATCATCTTCTTCTTCCAATAAAGTAATCTCTCTCTCAAGCTGCAAGAAGATCAATCCAAGAGAGATAGGTAGTTCTTGATGATTGTCTTCAGAAGAACAAGTTGATCTTCCTCCTTCTACTAAAGAAGAAGATCATATGGACCAAGGACTAGAGCATCTGTTATTCAGCCCTGCTTTAAGACAGCATCTGCTGTGCACTACAATAGAAGAATCAAAAAGAAGGTTTATCTAATTAGCCTTATGTAGTAAAACTAGATTCATTAATTTCTATAAAAACTTTATTGTTCTGAGTTGTAGGGCCCTTGTGCCTGAGCTGATAGAGTTGCAGATCATCCTGAGTTGTATGGCAATTATGCTTGAGCTATAGGGCCTGTGAGCCTGAGATTGTAGGGTTGTACTCCCAGCCTGAGTTGTAGGATTTCAGTGGAAATCTGAGGTAGGACTTGAGATAAGTTTGAGGTAGGAAACTTGGAGGGTTTTTGAGCAGTAGGAGTTGAAAGACTCTGAGGTAGGGCTTCTTGATAAGTCTGAGTGTATGGTTGCTTGCCTGAGGTAGGGTTTTGGACAAAACCTGTGAAATCCTGAGGGATTTGTGTTGTAAGCTCATTGAGTTGAGTTATTGAAGGAGATTACCTTGTCTAACACACTATTAGAAAGGTGGAGATAGAAAGTTGATGTACCCAGACCTTGGGGGACCACTATAAATAGTTGTGTGCTTTTCTGTGTTTTCTTCTACTTTGCTTAAACAATAAAAATAGCTAATTATATGTAGAAAAAGGAAATAAACATATTTACCCCCTCTAAGTGAGTAGACTACTACCAGGTTAACTATCAAGTGGTATCAGAGATAGGTTGGTCAAAAAGGACTTAACAGTCTGACTAGATCCTACAAGGAGTAGTCTACTACTGCATCCAATGGCTGCCTTTGGAGTTTATAAGGAGATGGGCTCCATGAAGCAGCCCATATGCAAAAATGAGTCCTTTGGCATATGGAAGCAAAGGGTTAGGCTATTTATGGAAGCCTCAAACCCTAGGATTTATATCACTACAAAGGATGGTCCTTTTATCTTCCTAAAGGCCTCCACCATAGATCACACTTAGCAAGTGCCCAAGAATTATACTAAAATGACTAAGGATGTAATTGCTCTTCCTACTATGAATAAGAGAGCTCAAAATATAATAATAAGTGCAATTGATGATTCCACCTTCCAAAACTTGGTGCACTGTGAAACTGCCAAGGAAATGTAAGATACACTTATTGTGTATATGGAAGGTACTGCAGAAGTGAGGGATGATAGAAAATCTCTCCTTAACTAGGAGTATGAAGCCTTCAGGCAGCATAACTTGGAAAGCATAGTTGTTTTCTATGAAAGATTCTTCAGGGTGGTCAATGAGTTGAAGACCTATGGGAGGGTTTTCATCAATTTTGAGCTGAATGGCAAGTTTCAAAGGTCTCTAATTAGAGACTCGAACACAAAGATCTGTGCCATCAGGGAAGGGGCCAAACTTACTGATACTTATCCCCATACTCTATTTGGAAAGCTCCTCTCATATGAGATGCAGCTATCTGCAAGGAAGGAGGAGGAAACCACCAACAGAACTCAAGCCAATGAGAGATTAATATCTCTTAAAGATGAGGGCTCTAAGAAGAGAAAGGAGAGAATTCCCTCTCCTCCAAGAAGGCCCGTTGACTCAAAAAGTTCTGAGCCCAACACATCTGACAACAACTTGTTAGATGGGGAATTTGCTGCCTTCTCCAGGCATTCCAAGAAGCTGATCAAGAGGAAGCAGTGAAAGAACAAACCTTCCACCTCTTCACATCCCAAGAAGGATTATTGCAAGACTTGGAAGATGCAATCCAAGGGAGAAAGGTATGAATCTATACCCTGTAAATATGTTTCAAATAATATTATTTGTTATTGCTGCAACAAACTTGGACATGTTATAGCTGAATATCCAGACAAAAGAAAGCAGAAAGGTGAGAAGAAGCATCATCACCACAAGAGTAGGAAAGTTGAAGAGTCCTTCCTGGAAAAGAAATAAAGAAGCTGGAGTCAATCTGACTCGTCATCTTCAGATTTAGATGAAGATGAAGAAGCCTACCTAGGGATGTTTGCTGGTGCTGAGGATGAAGACTATCCAGCTGCAAGGATAGGCATCAGGGCCCCTCTGTCATATTCAGATAGTGACATTGAGGTGGATGAAAAATGTTAAAGGTTGTTATGGCTTGATGGCCATATTTAAAGAAGAAGAAGACAGCCAGGATGATTCATATCCTGAAAAAGTATTAATTCACTCCATGTATTCTAATGATTATTAGACAAGTCCTGAATCTGAAATATCTGTATCTAGTGATGAAAGTGGTTCAGAGTCTGAGGATGATGTCAATTAATTGATTGACAAATATGGTGCCTTATTGGAAGCTGAAAGTGCACAGTGTGCCTCTGAGTATTCTCTAGGGGGGGTGAATAGAGATGTAAAAACTTTTACCCTAAATATGTACACACGATAAACTACTGTAACAAATATGCATTCAGTAATACCAACTAAGAATAATATAATTATAGAAAAATAGAAAACTGTAATAAGGGGTACAACACAGAAATGCACACATAGAGGACACCGAAATTTTATAGTGGTTCCCCAAAATGTGGGTTGTCCACTCTTCTACCACCTTGGTAGGATTGCATTATATGTGCCTGAGTCTTTTGATAGGGAGACTCTCAGAACCAGTAATGAGTCTTTTGACAAAGAGACTCTTAGAACCACTGAGTCTTTTGATAAGGAGACATTTAGAACCACTGAGTCTATTGATAAGGAGACTCTTAGAACTAACTAAGTCTTTTGATAAGTTGACTCTTAGAACCAACTAAATCCTTTCAAGATCGATTCTCGGGACTTTTTCTTAATTACAAAATAAGAACATAAGAAAGAAGAGGAAGAAGAAGAAGGAGAATATGATTATGTTGTATGAATCCTTCAGCAGTTGAGAGCTTTTGATATTCTTCAGGATTTGTGTAAGATGAACCCTTGCTTATGATAGTGATGAATGCGTGGGTTATGAGCTTTTGATCCTTGTGATCTTTGTACACTTATTTTGCTTAATGTTGTATGATTCTAAGAAGAAGAAGCAACAACCTTGTATCTGTACATAGAAGTTCTTTTCTTTCTATCTTAGAGAACTTGATTAAGAAGAAGAAGACAAAATGCTGAATTGGTTAATTTTTTCTTCCTTCTTCTGAAAACTTATTCTTTGTCGAATACTGTTTGATTTCTTTCCACTTCTGTTCTGTCCTTTTAAGGAATATCCATTAGACATTTAGTATTTCCTTCTATTTATGCTTCCTGACCTGTCCATCTGATTTGAATAACTTCCAAGAATGTTTTTTGTTGTTCCTCTGAAATACTCCATTCCTTTCTTGACAATAATCGAGCCGTTGTAATTCAAATTTCTTCTTTGAAAAACTTTGGAGAAGGATCAGAAAGGATAGTAGAAAACATACTATTTCTGTCTATATTCGACGCTGCGTCGATTTCATTATTCTTCATATCGACGCACCTTGCAATTCTTATATAAGCAGCTTTGAATTCCTTCTTAGCTCTAGCTGAACTCAGATGTCGATGTTACGTCGTGTACTTATCGACGTATTTGTCGAGTTGAATACTTATACTTGAACTTTATCTTCTGCATCGAATTGAAGTCAAAGTTACGTCGACTTCTAAGATGGATTCGATAGTCTCTTCTTTCTGCGACGAGTTCATTTTGACGTTGTGTCGACTTCACTTGATACTTTGACAAGAAGTCTGAGTAACTTTGACTTTCAGTCAGTGTTGCGCCGACTTCTAGTCGAAGTTACGTCAACTTCTATTTGAGGCAAGTTTTAACTCAACTGAATTTGTGCTTATCTCAGACCTGGTCATGACACTCTAAGTGAATGTGATATCCTAGGACATCTAATGACTAGATTACCCTCTCAATATACTATGGGTAATACATCCTAGATGCTGAAATCACTTTAACATAATTTGTTAGATAAATCACAAGGATTTTCCCAACAGAAACTCTGAAAAAGAGCAAGAAGCTAGCCATGAAAAATGCAATGTTGGTGTTCTTGTTGGATATAGCTCACATAGTAGAGCATAGTGGCTCAATTCTCTAAGCCAGAAAAACAAGATCATCAAGGATCTTGAAGTGAATCTTCTTAAGCAGAAAAGCCTAGTGGCTCAATTCTCTAAGCCTAAATCTGTGCTGCTCATTATTGACACTTTCACCTCCCAAACAAATAGGAGGGGATTGGGCTTCAATGGAGGGGAAGTAGGTGCAAGGAATAGATGAAAGGGCAAGGCTCAAGTTAAGCCTCAAACCACCTTTTAAAAGGTCTTGCTTCCATCCTACAGGTATGACCAGGACATTATCTACGATCACTGGAAGAATGGAAGCTCCTATAGTAAGGGGAAAATTGCTCCTAACTATGATGGAAGAAAATGCATGGGGATGAGTGCTTTGAAAGCTCCCCATGAGGAAATCCAAATGGCCCATCATGAACCATTTGTGTTTGGTGCTCCAGCCCCCACACTCAAGGGTAAGGAAACAACATCTTCCCAATCCCTTCCAGCAATGACGTAGGCTGGTGGAAAAAAGGTATTCAACTCTCACTTAATCATATCAGATGCCATCAACAACATGTCAGCTACCAAGCTGACATCTGTTGCTGTCAAGCCAATAAAATCAAGAAGTACTGAATACCATAGAGCATCTAGTCAGCTATTAGCTGAGAGAGATAGGAAGAATGCTCCGGCATTCTTTACTGAACATAAGCATTTTGATGCTCCTGCCACCTCAAGAAATGTTTAGAAAATAAGGCACAACGTCCATGAATGTTGGTGTTGTGGTAAAGTGGGATACTTTGCCATTGATTGTTGGCACAACCCTAATGTGCCTAATGCAAAGAAGAGCTTTCCTGCCAAGGTTGCTATAGGTAGAAGTATTCCTTATTGTGCTAACAAGAACCTAGGACCCAAAATAAATTGGGTACCTAAGGCTAAGTAAATAATACCTTGCAGGTTAGTTCAAGTACCCATCTAGATCAAATATGATTCTTGGACAGTGGTTGTTACAGATCCATGACTGGAACAAGGAGCTTACTGAAAGAATACACTATGTAAAAGAATGGTCTAAAGGTGATCTTTGGAGGATCTGATAGAGGTGTCATAAGAGGCTATGGTACGATTACCAATGGCATAGTTTCAATAACTAGTGTAGCTTATGTTGAAGGGTTGCACACAAGCTTGTAAGCATAGGTCAACTATGTGACTTGGGCTATGTCATTGTGAAAGTGCACAGTTAACCTCACTAGAATTCTCTAGAGGGGGGGGGGGGGTGAATAGAGATTTAAAAGTGCTTTGTGCAAAGTTAACCAATATATATATGTGTGTGTAATAATCTCTGAGTTAAGCTTCCCACACACACTAACAAGAATTAAGTAAATAAAGAAGGAAAATAGCAAGAAGAAAATCACAGCACAACACAAAGAAATATAGTGGTTCCCAAAACTTTGGGTAGTCCACTCTTCTACCCCCTTGGTAGGAAATCACTATCTTGCACTGAGTCTTTTGATAAGGAGACTCTTAGAACCAGCCTGAGTCTTTTGACAAGGAGACTATTAGAACCAGTACAACTGAATTTTTTGAAGAGAGATTCTAAAAACTCTTTTACACTGTTTGAAAATGAAATGAAGATAAGAAGAAGAAGTAGAAGAAGTAATTTAAACAAGAAAGAATCTTCTTCCTAGCAAGAAGATTAGAAGCACAAGAATAGTGAATATAATCTCTCTTCTATAGTGAGAAGGAGATTGTAAGCTTTTCTCTCTTTTGTGAGAGCTTTCAAAATTTGCAGCAGAATGGCTTCAGAAGGAGGAGAAGATGAAGGCTTCTTCTTTGCTGCAGCACACTATCTATTTTCTCAGCTTTCTCACTCTTCACTTGGGAGCTCTTCCTCTTTTTCAAATGTATATGGTGGATCACTAGTTGTCATTCTCTGTTGACTTCCTTCTTATTTATAACTCTGTTTGAAAAGATATTGCTAAAGGAGAATAATCAATCAGCAATCAGAGAATTAGTAAGAGAGAAAAATTTCCATACTAAATTTTATCTGTAGAAGGAAAGAGTTTATTCTGATTTCAAAATAATATCCAAATAAACATTAATCAAATTAGCTAAGAATCATTTAGAAGGAAAGACAGATTCAGAACGGCTATAAAAGAATAAAATCATTCCATAAAATTCAGATCTTTAGGAAGAAGGAAAGAGATCTGGCGTGAATTTGAATTTGACATAGAAATCGACGTGCGTCGATTACTATTCGACGTTAACGTCGATTTCATCCTGGCTGGACGTTGAGAGGAGAATAAGGAAGGTGCGTCGACAAAGGTGCGTCGACTTTATTAAATGCGTCGACTAGAAGTCAGAGGTACGTCGACAAAGATTACGTTGAATTCTTCTTGGAGTTACTTCGACTCATTCTGAGAGAAACGTCGACTACATTTCGACGTTGCGTCGAATATTATTCGACGCATATTTACTTAGCCTAATTTTTCATTCTTAGAAATTATATTCTTCTCAATTCTAGGGGTTAAGATAAATCATTTCCCCAAAAATCTCCCCCTATTTGTCTTAACCCTATTTAGAGAGAAATTGTATCAGCTTTTAATCAACACAGCAAAGCATTTATATAGAGAAGAAATATGCTAAGCAATCAGAAGAAATCATATAACAAGTAATTGTCTTTCACAAGATTTAAACTAGGAACTTCTTGTTATACATGAAGTTGACGAAGGCAGAATAAAGTTTCCTAGATAAAATTTCAATAACATCAAAAATATAACCCTTGGCTTTATCAGGATGCTCCAGGACATTTCTGATGATTGTCTGCAGTTTCTCCAGGATTTTGTCAGCATCAGGGAGAGTGTCATTTATAGAATAGCCCTTGCTGATGATAATTGCTGCCTTTTCATCAATCATCTCAATTGTAATGTTTTGAGGTTTCTTTTGTGTAGACTTAGGCTCAGGTGGTCCTTTGTTGTCAACATTTGGCCTATATTTTCTCTTCTCTGATTCCTGTTTCTCAGGGATCTCAGACATTTTTCCTTTCCCTTTCCAGGGTGAGTCATGTCATTTGTCTAATCTTGCAGGTCTTTTAGGCTTCTTATAGGGAATGTAAATATCTTCTGCACACCCTACACCCCTCTTGTGCTTTTGTCCTTTTTCTAGGATGAGCACTGCCTGAGGACTTTTCTTTTGATAAGCTTCAACATCAAATAATTTCTTTGGAGGTCTGATGGAAGATTCTGCAAGAATCTGTTCTTTAGTCATCCCCTTCTTGATCTTTTCCAACCAGATATTCCTCTTATCTTCTACTTCTTTCATAGCTGCTTCATATTCATGCAGCTCTCTTTCTCTTATTTCTTCATGCCTCTTTTCCATATCAGGATCATGGTACTCCTTTACAGGACTGTTAGGAGTGATATTAGGCATTCTTTCAAACCTTTTTATCTCCTCAACAGCCTTTCTATATTTCTTTTCCTTTGCATAGTCTTTTCTTTCTTCTTTGGAAATTTTTTGCCAATGAGGGATGTCTTCCCTTCTTCTTTTGACGATTGGTTACCTAATATACCTTGATTTCTGTTTCCTTTTTGACGTTTCACCTCCTTTAAATAACACCTCTTATTTCATAACTCATACTCTCCCAAACCGCCAAAATCGTCGTCTTCCACCTCTCTCTCTGCATCAATGGCGCCATCCCCTGCTCAATCTGCTCTCATCAAAACAATAAATGATGCTCTGGAATAACTTCTTAATGACTTCCAGACACGTCTGACCAACTTCTCAAATGAGTGTGCCGACATGCTCACCACCTATGAAGCCAAATTGGCCAACCTCTCTGCTTCTCTCCCTGAGCTTCATGTTCTTCTTCAAGAACAACCTCTGTCGCCAAAAGGGTTTACATCCTTTCTGAAGGATATAAACCAGGGGAGAGTTGCTCTAGAAGCCAAATTTTTGTTTCCAGTTTTATTATAAAGTCGACGTTACGTCGAATTGGAGTCGACGCATGGTCGATGTGTAGGAGCATCTGTGACGTTGTTCATTGATGTCGACGTATGCGTCAATATGGAGTCGACGCTCCGTTGAAACATTGTCAGCCTAATGTCCTGCCGACGTGGTCGCAGACTTGCGTCAAGATTAGATCGACGGTGCGTCGATAAGGGATCGACGTATCTTTGTCTTTAAGAAATCAATACTAGCGTCCAGTTCCTCTCGACGGTGCGTCGATAGGTAATCGACGTGTCTTTAAGTACTTGCTTAGATTTTCTGATCTCTTTTAGATTTTCCCAACAATGGTGTTTACAAGCTTCCATCAAGCATTCCCAAGGTGTTGATAAAGTAAGTATGCTTAGTTTCATCTAAGGGTTTGGTAAAAATGTCTGCTCTTTGACTATCTGTAGGAATATATTCTAAGGTTATCTTACCTTTTTCTACATTGTCTCTAAGAAAGTGATGTCTGATCTCTATATGTTTGGTTCTACTATGAAGGACTGGGTTGGATGCTATGGATATAGCACTAGAGCTATCACAATAAATTTTAGAGTTATTGACTTCCAATTTATAGTCAAGAAGCTGATTTTGCATCTAGAGGATTTGTGAACAACAGCTCCCAGCAGCTATATATTCAGCTTCAGCTGTTGAGGTTGAGACTGAAGTTTGTTTCTTACTGAACCATGATATTAATCTGTCACCTAGGAATTGGCAAGTACCAGATGTGCTTTTTCTATCAACCCTACATCCAGCATAGTCTGCATCTGAGAATCCTATTAATTCAAAATTTGTTTCTGTTGAGTACCACGGACCTAGTTTAGGTGTTCCCTTTAGGTATCTAAGAATCCTTTTTACAGAGGTGAGATGGGATTCTTTTGGATCAACCTGAAATTTAGCACATATGTAGGTTGCAAACATAATGTCAGGTCTGCTAACTGTTAGATAGAGAAGGGATCCTATGATTGCCCTATATGTCTTTTGATCTACTGATTTTCCCTTATCATCCTTTTCTATAATGGCATTAGTTGCCATAGGTGTTTTCATGGTAGATGCTGATTCCATACGAAATTTTTTGATTAATTCTTTAGTGTATTTAGATTGTGAGATAAAGATTCCCTCGCTGCTTTGTTTCACTGGTAGTCCTAAGAAATAAGAGAGTTCTCCCATACTACTCATTTCAAATTTTGATTGCATTAGATTAGCAAATCTTTTACAAAGTTTGGGATGAGTTGAGCTAAAGATGATGTCATCTACATAGATTTGAACAAGAAGGAGTTGATTTTTATGGGTTCTAGTGAAAAGTGTTTTATCTACTTTTCCTCTTTCAAAAGAATTTTCTAAAAGGAAATTGGAGAGAGTTTCATACCAGGCTCTAGGTGTTTGCTTAAGACCATAAAGTGCTTTGTTAAGTCTATAAACAAAGTTAGGTGAGGAGGGATTGACAAAACCTGGTGGTTTCTCTACATACACTTCTTCTTGAAGGTCACCATTCAGAAAAGCACTCTTGACATCCATCTGGTAGACTTTCATCTTCATGAAGGCTGCATAGGCAAGAAAGAGTCTCATTGCTTCCAATCTGGCTACTGGAGCAAAGGTTTTATTGTAGTTTATTCCTTCTTCTTGTCTGTATCCTTGTGCTGCAAGTCAAGCCTTGTTCCTGACAATTACTCCAGTGGAATCTAGTTTGTTTCTGTATACCCACTTTGTACCAATAACTGGGTAGTTTCTTGATCTCTCAACTAGATTCCACACTTTGTTTCTCTCAAATTGGCTTAGTTCTTCTTGCATGGCTATAATCCAATGAGGATCATAATTTGCTTCCTCAAACTTCTTTCGTTCAACTTGAGATAAGAAGCATTGGAGCATCATCCCATTGGAGACTTGGTGTCTTGTTCTTACTCCAGTATTGGGGTCTCCAATTACTTGGGATTGTGGATGATTTTTCATATTGATCCATGTCCTGCTTGGATTTGTCAGATGCTCTTCTTCCTCATTAACAATGGGATCATTGTCCAACTGTTCTTCCTGAACCATGTTCTCTTGTGGGAGTTTGTTTTGATTGCTCTTCTCTGAACCTTCTTCTTGCTCTTATTCAGACTCCTCACTTGGTTCCTGTAGCTGGTTTTCTTTCCCAGTATCTCTGTTCTCTAGAGTCAGTTGTTCAAGCTGAGTCTCTATGCTGCTATTTTCCTGTGGAAAAGGATTGGTGGAAGTTTCCTCCCCCTTAAACAGCATGTTAGTTTCATCAAATATAATGTGCATAGATTCTTCAATTCTGAGAGTTCTCCTGTTATAGCATCTATAAGCTTTACTAGATGATGAGTACCCTAGAAATATTCCATCATTAGACTTCTTGTCAAACCTGGCAAGATGATCTTTCCCATTATTTAGAATAATACAAGCACAGCCAAAAATTTTAAAGTATTTGACAATGGGTGTTTTTCCCTTCAGAAGCTCATATGGAGTTTTTGCCTTAGTTTTGTGAATGAGGCTTCTATTTAGAACATAGTTTGCAGTGTTGACTGCTTCAGCCCAGAAGGTTTTTGGTAATCCTGATTCTGCAAGTAAGGTCCTTCCTGATTCAATTAAAGTTCTATTCGTTCTTTCAGCAACTCCATTTTGTTGAGGAGTTCTAGGGGCTGAAAAACTTTGTTTAATACCTATATCCTCACAGAAACAACAAATTGACTGATTTTCAAATTCAGTCCCATGATCACTCCTGATAATTGAAATATGAGTATTGAACTCAGATTGAATCTCTCTTATGAATCTTGAGAGAATCTTATGGGTTTCAGACTTATCCCTTAGAAAGAATACCCAGCTAAACCTAGAATAGTCATCTACAATGACTAAGGTATAAGACTTTCCACCTATGCTCTGAGTGGATATGGGACAAAAGAGATCCATGTGCAGTAAGTAGAGGATCCTAGGGTAGTCATCCTTACCAATTGGTTTGAAGGATGACTTGGTCTGTTTTCCTAGTTGGCAAGGTCTACATGGAGAGTCCTTAGAGAATCTACCCTTTGGTAGGCCTCTGACTAGGTTATTCTTTGATAGTTTACTAATGGTTTTGTAGTTTAGATGACCCAGTCTCCTATGCCATAATTCACTTTTATTAATAATATTGTTGAACAAACAAACTTCTCTGGGTGAGGAGCTAAAGTCTACTATATATACCTTCCCTTTTCTAATTCCATTGAGTACTATGGCACCAGTCTTGCTATCAATAATATGGCAAAATAGTGTGGTGAATTTTACCTCATACTTACCACTGTCACATATCTGACTTATACTTATCAGATTGTGCTTCAGTCCTTTGACTACTTCCACATTCTTGAAGGTAACTTTCCCTTCTTTGAAATCTCCAAAAGTCAAAGGTTTGGCCACAGCTAGAGTTTCCAAAAATCACTGGTGGTTCAAGTCTATCCTCAAAATTGATTAATAGGTTTTTGTACCTTGTCATGTGCATGGAGCATCCACTGTCCAAGTACCACACTAGCCTGGAGATGTGATACATCTGCACATAAAATTTTAAACATTAGTTTGGACCCTCCTGAGCTGGGGTCCCTTCCTCCCAACAGTGAAAGGTTTAATGAAAGAATAAGTGGGTTTTTCATAATATCCTTCCTCCTTTAGGGGTATTGGCTTATCATACCAATTGTCTTTGGTAATGTTGCAGAAATAGTGTTCATAATAAAAGGAAATAGAATGAGAAGACTCTTTGGAAAAGGAGACATTTCTGTTAGATTGGTTGCGTCGATATGAATTCGACGTATGTTTAAAGTTGCGTCAAGTGGAAGTCGACGCTTCCTTCATTCTGTGGTTACTTTTAATCGAAGCATAGGAGAGATTGCGTCGATTGGGAGTCGACGTATTTTGGTGTCTGCGTTGATTAGAAATCGATGCATTATTTGAGTTGCGTTGAGTAGAATTCGACGCACGTCGATAATGATTCGACGCAAGTTTGTTTCTTTTCTGAGGATATTTACCTAGGATTCCTTCATGCATAGTGAGATTATTTTTGTTAAAAACAGTGGTTGTTTCTGGATTTTCTTTTGATCTTTCTCCTGTCAAATGATTCTCCCTAGTGAAGTTAATAGGATGTCTCCAGACAGATTTGCTGGGTGATTGAGGTTTGGTTTCTAAGTCAGTGTTATATTCTAGTTGTCTAAATCTATCAGTGAGATTGTTAGAGATATTCTTGAGCTTCTGTCTTCTGCCATTTAGAGAGTCTTCAAAGGCTTTTGCCTTTGCTAGCTCATTTCTTAGTGCTTGATTTTCAGTATTGATTTTATCTAGTTGCTCCTCTGAGAGTCCTAGACTGAGCTCATAGTTTTTATGTTGTGTATTTATTTGTTTGAGATTGTTTAGCTCATTTCTTAGTTCCTTTACTTCTCTCTCAGATTTAACTAGATCTAAACAGAATTCTTTGAAACTATTTTTGAAATCAGTGGAAGAGAAATTTATATCATCAAATATATTTACTAGAGATGTATCTTCAGGCTTTTCAGTAGCCATCAAACAGGTTTCCTCTTGCTTAGCCTTTTCCTGATCATCTTCAGATGAGGTACTTCCTTCAGATTCTGAATCACTCCATGATTGAGCAATGGACCCTTTCTCTTTCTTCTTCTTCTTCTTTAGATCTGTTCTTTTCAGATCTTTCTTATTGGTGATTTCTTTAGGACATTCAAGTGCAATGTGTCCAGGTTTCCTGCAAGAGTAACATATAATCTCTTTAGTAGGAGTTTTGTCATACCTTGTTTTTGAGTCTCTCCTTCTGGATCCTTCTGTTTTGATCCACTTCTTGAACCTTCTGGCCAGTAGACTGATCAGCTCTTCATCATTTGTAGAGGGTTCACCTTCAGTAGCCTTCAAAGCAATGCTCTTTTCTTCTAAGAGTGGAGGAGTCTTTTCTTTCTCTTCTTTCTCAGCTCTTGTTTTCAACAACTGTTCATAAGATCTTAATTTGCCCACCAGGACATCTGTTGAGATTTCTTTTTGACTTCTGGAGTCTTTAATTGGCCATATTCTTGAATCCCAAGAGCTAGGGAAGCAAGTTAGCAATTTGTCATTTATCTCAGTGAGAGATATGTCCTTCTCAAGTGTTCTTAACTCATTTACTATGAGGCTGAATCTGGCATACATGTTTGCATCACTTTCACTTTCTTTCTTTTGGAAGTTTTCATATTGAGAGATGAGTAATGCCTTTCTGTCCTTTCTCTCATCAGCACTTCCTTCTACCATTTTAGAGAGAGCTTCCCATATTTCCTTAGCTAACTCACATTCAGCAATCTTTTGGAAGATTTCATCTGAGAGGGTTGAGACTAGGATATTCATAGCCTTGGCATCATATGCTTGGGCATTCTTTTCTTCATCTGTCCATTCAGCCTTTGGAGCAAGTGTTTCAGTTACTTTTCCACTTGAGTCCTTTCTGAATGGCTTGGGGGGACCTATCATGACAACATTAAACAATTCATCATCAATAGAGTTTAAATAAATTCTAATTCTTATTTTCCAAAGTGCAAACTTTTCAAGATTGCACATTAGTGGTCTGGTGGAAGCATAATCTTTGATTTGTGCCATGTGAAAAATAGTTTTTAGAAGTTTATATATATATAAGAGGTAGGATCTTTTTGATCAAGGAGTTAACCTTTTTAGATCAACCTGGCTCTGATACCAATTGAAAGTGCACAGTTAACCTCACTAGAATTCTCTAGAGGGGGGTGAATAGAGATTTAAAAGTGCTTTGTGCAAAGTTAACCAATATATATATATATATATATTTGTGTGTAATAATCTCAGAGTTAAGCTTCCCACACACACTAACAAGAATTAAGTAAATAAAGAACTAAAATAGCAAGAAGAAAATCACAGCACAACACAAAGAAATATAGTGGTTCCCCAAACTTTGGGTAGTCCAGTCTTCTACCCCCTTGGTAGGAATTCACTATCTTGCACTGAGTCTTTTGATAACGAGACTCTTAGAACCAGCCTGAGTCTTTTGACAAGGAGACTCTTAGAACCAGTACAACTGAATTTTTTGAAGAGAGATTCTAAAAACTCTTTTACACTGTTTGAAAATGAAATGAAGATAAGAAGAAGAAGTAGAAGAAGTAATTTAAACAAGAAAGAATCTTCTTCCTAGCAAGAAGATTAGAAGCACAAGAATAGTGAATGTAATCTCTCTTCTATAGTGAGAAGGAGATTGTAAGCTTTTCTCTTTTTGTGAGAGCTTTTAGAATTTGCAGCAGAATGGCTTCAGAAGGAGGAGAAGATGAAGGCTTTTTCTTTGCTGCAGCACACTATCTCTATTCTCAGCTTTCTCACTCTTCACTTGGGAGTTCTTCCTCTTTTTCAAATGTATATGGTGGATCACTAGTTGTCATTCACTGTCGACTTCCTTCTTATTTATAACTCTGTTTGAAAAGATATTGCTAAAGGAGAATAATCAATAAGCAATCAGAGAATTAGTAAGAGAGAAAAATTTCCATACTAAATTTTATCTGTAGAAGGAAAGAGTTTATTCTGATTTCAAATAATATCCAAATAAACATTAATCAAATTAGCCAAGAATCATTTAGAAGGAAAGAAAGATTCAGAACGGCTATAAAAGAATAAAATCATTCCATAAAATTCAGATCTTTAGAAAGAAGGAAAGAGATCTGGCGTGAATTTGAATTTGACATAGAAATCAACGTGCGTCGATTACTATTCGACGTGAACGTCGATTTCATCCTGGCTGGACGTCGAGAGGAGAATAAGGAAGGTGCGTTGACTAAGGTGCGTCGACTTTATTAAATGCATCGACTAGAAGTCAGAGGTACGTCGACAAAGATTACGTTGAATTCTTCTTGCAGTTACTTCGACTCATTCTGAGAGAAACGTCGACTACATTTCGACGTTGCGTCGAATACTATTCGACGCATATTTACTTAGCCTAATTTTTCATTCTTAGAAATTATATTCTTCTCAATTCTAAGGGTTAAGATAAATCATTTCCCCAACACATTGTATTCCACAATGAAAAGTGTTTGATCAAGAAGTCAATTGACTTTGAGGTCATTCTCTCAGGCACTAGAAGTGGGAATGTTTATTGCCTAGATTTTATTTGTAATATTTCATTTTCTCCTGTGCATTTTGTTGCTAATGAGAAAGTGTAACTTTGTGTTAAATGACATGAGAGACTTGCTCACATTAACTATAAGACAATGTATAAACTATTTTCTAAAAACCTAATTAGAAATAGTCCGAATTTAAAATGTGTTAAAAGTGGTCCCTGTCATTCATGTCAGAAGGGCAATCAAACTAGGGCCACCTTTAAAAGCATTGGCTCTAAAGACAATGAAAGATGTCTATTTCCGTTGCATATGGACTTGTTTTGTCCTTTGCCAATTCAGAGCCAAGGTGGGAAGTTGTATACTTTTGTGATTGTTGATGATCACTCAAAGTATACATGGGTATTCTTCCTTAATAAGAAATATGATACTCTAGATGTCCTTATAAACTATGTCAAGGCAATTCAGAATGAATTACAATGTACTGTGGTCAAAATTAGAACTGACCATGGTATAGAGTTTCAATCTGGTGCCATAACAAAGTTTTGTCAAGAATTTGGTATCACCCAAAATTTTCCTCTCCCAAAACTCCACAACAAAATGGAGTGGCTGAGAGAAGGAATAGGATCTTTATTGATGCAGGCATAACATTGCTTAGTGCCTCCTCAATCCCATAATATTTCTGGGTTGAGGCAGAAAATACAACTTGTAATGTTCTGAATAGAGCATCCATTAATAAGGCCCATGAGAAAATCCTCTATGAAATTCTGAAGGGCAAACAACCAATTATTTCATATTTTAGATTCTTTGGTTGCAAATAATACATTTTAAATAATGGGAAAACTCAACTTACAAAGTTTGTTGAAAAATGCAATGTTGGTGTTCTTGTTGGATATAGCTCACATAGTAGAGCATATAGAGTTTTCAACAAGAAGACTCATGTAATTGAGGAATCAATGCATGTTGTTTTTGATAAGACTAGCCTACTTTATAAGGGCTGGTCCAGTACTCCTACTCTTGCAGGAAATGATCAAAAAATGCAGGAACTGTCCATACATGACAGACCAAGCTCCGATCGGACAGCTTCATGGATTGAAGTTGTCTATGAAGAGATAGTTCAAGATGAAGATGATCTTATTGGTGAAGAACCAACTGCTATAGAAGAAGTCCAACAGGGAGTTGATAGATTGCATGCAACAAACAGACATCTGAGAGATCATCCAAGAAATCTGATCATTGGAGCTGAACACCAAGGTGTAATCACAAGGACTAGGGCTCACAATGAAGCCATATTCTCGAGCTTCTTGTCTCATGTTTAGCCAAAGAAATGTGAGGAAGCTAACCAGGACACCTTCTAGATCCATGCCATGGAAGAAGAATTACATCAATTTTATGAGATGCAAGGTATGGAAATTGGTGCCAAAACCATAAGGACACAATATTATTGGCACCAAGGGGATTTTTAGGAACAAGCTAGTTAATCATGGTGTCATCATCAAGAACAAGACATGATTAGTAGCCAAGGGGTATAAGCATGAAGAGGGAATAGACTTTGACCAAACTTTTTACCTATACAGCCCACAAGGGTTTCAAAGTATACCAAATCGATGTCAAATCTGCATTCCCAAATGGAAATGTGAAGGAAGAGGTATATGTGGAGCAGCCCTCAAGTTTTTTCATCCAACTCATACTTCTCATGTATATTTACTTAAGAAAGCCTTATATGGCTTAAAGCAAGCCCCTACGGCCTGGTATGAGACCTTATATAGCTTTCTCATCAAGAACAAGTTCTTGAGGGGAAAGATAGATAGTATATTGTGTTGGATCGGTAGGCGCCCTTAGAGGGTGGGTGAATAAGGGTTTCAAAAACTTATAATATATTTTGAATAACTTTGAAAAAGCTTTGATTATTAAACTAGAGAAGATCAAGACAAATCAAGTGAAGTAAAAGTAAAGACATGATTTTATTAATTTGAGAAGCATGATTACAAAACTTGATCTCTTATCGAAGCTAGAAATCAAAGCTAATAGAAAGACTCCTTTTGTTTTCTATACCGACTCGTATCCCCACGAACCGGTTGGCTTTAGCCGATCCTTCCCCGGATATGCCTCAAGCCGCTCTAGCCAACCCTTCCCCGGATATGGCCTCGAGCACCCCCAAGACCTACACCCCAGACCTAGTCGCCAACACGAGGCGAATTTCTGCCCTAAGTCCTACCTAGACCTAGTCGCCAACACGAGGCGAATTCACTAAAGGTTTGCAGAAAAGATAAGAAATGAAAAGATGATAATATAAAAACTCCCTCTGTGTATATCTCTTGGAGAAGTAGACGAAGACGCAGAGTATGATCGTAGTCGATGCGGTCTTTCGTCACGATGATGATGCGTGTTGAAATCTTCTCCACGGATCTCCTTTAGTCTTTATGGATTTGTGGGAGTATCTCTTTGAACCTTCCTCTCTTTGTTGTGGCACGAAGCTCTGGAATTTTGGATCTCAAGAGGATGAAGAAGACGGATCCAAGGGGTCCTTTTTATAGCCTTGGAGCTAGCGCCTGCGCTATCGCTACCGCCGGCGCTATCCCGGTTTAGGAAATATTCTGCGCGTGAGAATCCTTCATTTTAAGCAAGCCGACCGCCTTCCTCTATTGCTTTGCGCTATCGCCGGCGCTATCAGCTACCGCTGGCGCTATCCCAAATTAGGACATGTTTTGCGCGGCAGAATCTTCAATCCGAGGAAACAATTCTCCCTTGCCTTCTGTGTGCGTTGCTACCGCCTGCGCTATCGGCTACCGCCACGCGCTATCTCCTTCCATATGTGCTCCCGGAATTGCGCTATCATCGCTAGTGCCAGGAGCTAAGTGCTACCGCCGACGCTAGTGGGAGTACTGTCCTCTGTTTTCATTCGTCGGAATTCATCGGGAGTTCTTGAGAACATTCGACGAATTGACTTAGCCGCACAATTTCCTTCACAAGTCTGCCTTTTTCACTTCTGTCTGCGTTCGTCGACATTCGTTGGGAGTTCACGAGAACATTCGACGAATAAACTCAGCCGCTAACAGTTCGTCGAACGACAGCTAGCGCCTGCGTTAGTGCTACCGCCAGCGCTAGTGGAAGATTTGGATTTGATGGCTCAACTTTGGGGGCAACCTTCTTATGTAATCCTTGAGTCATGTGGACTTTGTTAGCCTACACACTTAAACACACAAGATCAAATACACATAGGTTTTGTTATTCTCAAACCTAGGAGATGCGGAAGACCATGTTCCAACAAAATCCCCCTTTTGATAATAACAAAACCATTAATGATAAATCAGAGCATTAATATATATAAACATGAAGAAACATACTTGTGTGTGTGAGAGAGTGATGACTTAGGATAATGAACGATTTTAGGATTTAGAATTGCTCCCCCTAAATACATGCTCCCCCTGAGTGAATGCTCTCCTAATATATAAGCTATCATCTTAATTAAGCATTATAGTTTGATAGCAGATTAATATTTATCATGTTAGTTCTCCCCCTTTTATTATTAGCAAAAGTGGGTAAGGAGACACCACTAAAAAGTTGATAAGAAGATAAAAGCATGATCGAGCTTATAGAGAAGGAAATGATAAGGAGTTTTAGAATACTTTTCATTTAAATAGATCATAGTTTGAGTATCTCAACATTTTCATAAATCAGAGTTTGTAGCATAAACAAAATGTAATGATTTCCAAGTAACTAAACTACCCAGACAATATGTCTACACCCTAGCCCCGTACTAAGTGATGGATGGGAATGAGGAGCTGCAAACATGCTGTAGGTTGGGGTGTTAGTCCCATATGAAAACACTAGACACAACTTAACCTAGCACTCTTTTACCCCAGTACCTCGCAAGGCCCCACTGGAACCCTCCCCGATTAAGGACAAGACATGACTAGAGATAAGGTTATCTAATGTCTACAACCCTACGCCCCCGCTATGGTGAGAAATGAAGTCATGGATAATAATTATTGGAAACATTTAAGCTTTTTAAATCTAATGACATAGCCTATGGATTTATATTTTTATTTGAATTTATTAAAACACTCACATAACTATTTTGAAGTCCATTTATAAATCAGTGTTTTTAGCATAATAATATTTTCACAGAAATAAATTAGAGTTTTATTAGAAAAAAAATTCAACCAATATAAAGTTTACCAAGCAAGTCTACCACTTGTTGCAAGAAAGGAATTTGAAGATTCAAGTGAGGATGCACACAAAATGAAAGACTTTAAATAAGCATGAAAGCGCAAGGTAAAACAATTATATGGTTATGATGCGGAAGACTTATCGAAATACAAGAAACATCTTATTGTAATCAATGATGATCCATAAAAAGATATATAAGTTAAATTCCATAAAGAAGATGTTTTTGTAAATCAGTATTTGATAATAAAAATTGAAGTTGCGCGGATTTTAGATTTTTAGTGAAAGGTTGAGATTTCTCCAAAACTATATCCGATAAAGGCAAGTGTACCTTATCGTCTATAGTATAGGATATTTAGGAATATCAAGGTCGTATTCCACGGGGCGCGTTGATTACTTCTACTTCGAGGAAAATCACTATTATTTTATCGACGAAAATTTGAGGTGGTTTGTTTTCGCTAAAATTAAAACTAAATTCAAACTAAATGAAAAGCTTGAACATTGCATGAAAAGAAAGAGAAATTGACATTGCATAAAAAAAAGAACATTACTAAGGAGAGAAAAATTTAACCTTGCATGAAAAGGAAGAAATTACTTAAGGAGAAAAAGAACATGAAAGAGAAAACTAATTTTATTGAAAATCAAAGAACTATTACAAGCCTTAAATTAAGAGTGCAAGGCTAAGGAAAATGAAAGTTGCAAGCTTAAGAAAACTAGTACACGAAAGTTACACTACAACATTGCATGAAAAGGGAAGGAGGAGAACATGAAAGCCTTAAGAAACATGAACATTAACTTGAAAAACTCACTCTCAGCTCTAACAGCACCTCCCCATCTCCAAATTTCTGAACCCTGGACTCAAGGAGAGCCTCTGAATTTATAGGCAAAATTTTCAAGTTACACGCCCTCGGTCACGGGCGTGTCCAAGGGCGTGTAATCACTGTAACATTGGATCTGGCAGCGGCGTGGGCTTGGCGTGTCGGCGGCAGAAAAGTTGGACATTACACGCCCGTGTAACATGGTCACGGGCGTGACTTTGGACGTGTGCATTAAATGCGGCGTGGGCTGGAATTCGGCGCGGCGGTAGAGCAGGGATCATGCTGGAAAGTCACGGGCGTGACATGTGGGTCACGGGCGTGACTTAGGTTGACTTCTCGACAGCATCTCCTTGTCTCGACGGCGGCTCCACGTGGACGATTCTAAGATTTCACGCCCCGGTCACGGGCGTGACTTTGGGTCACGGGCGTGACCTGGGGCGTGACTTGGTATGGACTGGTTCAAACAGTGCGGCAGCGATTCTGGACTGATCTTCAGCTTACACGCCCTTGGTCACGGGCGTGACCGAGGGCGTGACATGCCATTTTTCCCGATTGGTCCCAAAAATCTGCAAATATCAAAATTAAGCTAAGTTAGAATCAAAATTACAAAAAGAACTACTTATAACCTAAATTTGACATAAAATAGAGAATTCGTATTAAATATTTACAAGCTTTTCTATTAAAAAGTTATAAAAATACTACTTATCAAATACCCCCATACTTGAGGTTTTGCTATTCCAGAGCAAAAGTGTGAGACATTATTTATAAGACATCCTTAAAAAAATTTTAATTTAAAACTAAAATTTCATTTAACCAAAAGTTAAGTTAAGAGTAAATTCAAGGGGGAGTTAAGTCCTAAATTATGATGATGATTTGAAAAGAGGGAAAAATGTTTAGGCAATAACTTCTCAAGAAAATTAAGTAGTTTGACAAAATTGTAGAAATTATAAAACTAAATTAAATTAAAATTATAAGAAATCTATCTTAAAAGAATCTTAAGGAAAAGTAAATTACTAAATATTGCTCTCTCCATAATTTTCAACTAAAACTAGAACAATGATAATTGGCTAAGGGGGATTTCATAAAATTTGGCATAAGAAGAGAAATTTTTGAATGGAGGAAATGGAATTTATCATGAAATTTCCTTCTCTTTTTTTTTCTTACTCTTTTTTTTCTCTTCTAATAAAAACCCAAAATGTATATGGTTTAGGAGTAATGAATTTTATCCTCTTACTCCATGCCATATAATCTTTTCAAATATTTTGGGTGCATATGTTTTAGGGAATAATGAATTTTATCCTCTTATTCCCATGACATATGATCTATTAATACATTTTTTATGCCATCAAAGGGGTAGGGTAGGGGAAAAAAAATCTAGCTAGCTTTAAATCATATTGAGAGCAAATTCTAGTAAAATTAAAAATTCCTAAGATCTAAGAAGTTAGAAGAAAATATAATTAAAATCTAAAGAGGTTTAGGAAATTTACTACAAAATGAAGCCATTTAAAAATAAAAAGAGAAGTCATGCTAACAAAATTCTCTAATCAATTTAAAATCATAAGATGATTCTTAAATCAAAATTACCTCAAATTTAAAATTAACAAACTATGATAAGCAAAATTTCAGCCAATTAAAAACTTAAACATGCTTATAAACATTCTCAACTAGATTTCTAAGAAATCACAAAAACAACAAGGAGGGAAATAAGAATTTTTTGGAATTTTTGATATTATCTTTTTTTTTGAATTTTTCTCATTAAAAACTATTTACAAAGAAAGGGAACTAGCTTTAAAACTTAAAAAAAAAATTTTTGCAAGTCTTGGACTTCCCAAGGGCTACCCGGTGAAGGGTTCGCAAGGTACTAGGAGGTGTGATGGGATAAAATCCCAAACGTCTCTTTCCAAGATTTAAATTTTTCTGTTTTCTATATTTTTTTTTTGAGTTTTTGGGTTTTACAAGTGCTAAAATAGAAGAAAACATAAGAAAATATATATATTTTTTTGTTTTGAAAATTTTCTGATTTAACAACTATTTACAAAAAAGCTATTTACACCCCATACTTAAAGTTAAACATTGTCCCCAATGTTTAAAACTAAGTATGAAGTAAAGGAAAAAAAAAGAAGTGCAAAACAAAATAAAAAGGAAATGCATGATAAAGGAGAAGGAAGAAAGAGAAGGGGCTTCCCTGATTTTTGAAGTTTGCGCGGGGAAGCGACGATTACCTACAAAATATATTAAAGAATAAGAGAAGACAATAAAAAGATAACTTTGGGGTGCCTCCTAAAAGCGCTTTGTTTAAGGTCGCGTAGCTTGACCCACTTGCCGGTCATATTAAAGGTTGAAAAACAATTGAATCACTCTTTTCATTTGGTAACTCTCCCGGAAGATATAATTTAAGGCGGTGCCCGTTAACTTTGAAGGTACCTTTTTCCGGGTGGGAAAGTAAAATTGTCCCATAGGACCAAACCTCTTTAACAAAAAAGGGTCCGGTCCATCGGGATTTTAGTTTTCCCGGAAAAAGGCGAAGGCGGGAATTATAAAGGAGGACGAGATCGCCCGGCGAAAAAGTTTTTGGAAATTTTATATGCTTATCGTGATAAAACTTTGTTCGCTCATATAATTTATTGCTCTCATATGCGTTCGCTCGCCACTCATCTAATTCGTTCATTTGAAATTTTCTTTGTTCTCCCGCTAGAGTGGAATCGAGGTTTAAAAATTTAAGCGCCCAAAATGCGCGATGTTCTAATTCGACCGGAAGGTGGCAAGCCTTGCCATAAACCATTCGATACGGTGTACACCCGATAGCGGTCTTGTACGCCGTTCGATAGGCCCATAGCGCGTCATCGAGCTTTATTGCCCAATCCTTCCGATTAATAGAAACCGCTTTTTCTAAGATCCGTTTTAATTCTCGATTAACAACTTCAACTTGGCCGCTCGTTTGTGGGTGATATGCAGTGGATAATTTGTGCGTAACACCATATTTTGCTAAGATTTTTGTGAATTGAGTATTGCAAAAATGGGTGCCCCGATCACTCACAATAGCGCGCGGAGTGACAAATCGAGAGAATAATTTTTTTAAAAAGTTAACGACGACTCGCGCATCGTTGGTGGGGAGAGCTTGCGCTTCCGCCCACCTTGACACGTAGTCGACCGCTACTAGAATATACTTATTTGAAAACGAAGGAGGGAGAGGACCAACGAAATCAATGCCCCAAAGATCAAAAATTTCGCATTCTAAGAAAATGTTTTGGGGCATCTCATCCCGGCGAGAGATGTTCCCCGACCGCTGGCAGCTGTCGCAAGTACTCACAAGGTTGTGAGCATCTTTGAAGAGCGAGGGCCAATAAAAGCCCGCCTCCAGCGCCTTCCTCGCGGTTCGGTTTGAATGATAATGACCTCCGGTGGGTCCCTCATGACAATGACGTAAAATTTTAAGGCCTTCCTCACTCGAGACGCATCGTCTTACTACCTGGTCTGCGCATACACGGAATAAAAAGGGGTCCTCCCAAAAGTAATTCTTTAAATCAGAAAAGAATTTCTTCTTTTGCTGACTCGAGACTTCTTTTGGCAGGACCCGGGCTACTAAATAGTTAGCCAGATCTGCAAACCAGGGGGTAGACGATGAATTAATATTTTCGAGAGCAAGGAGGCGCTCTTCGGGAAATTTATCATTAATGTCAGATTCTATTAATACGTCCGAGGCGGGGTTTTCTAAACGGGAGAGATGATCGGCCGCCAAGTTTTCGGCTCCCCTTTTGTCCCGGATCTCTAAGTCAAACTCCTGCAAGAGGAGGATCCATCGCAAAAGACGAGGTTTGGCGTCCGATTTGCTTAAAAGATATCTAAGTGCGGAGTGATCTGTGAAGACGATGACTTTTGAGAGGGTGATATACGACCTAAACTTATCGAAGGCGAAAACGATTGCTAGAAGTTCCTTCTCGGTCGTGGTGTAATTTGCTTGTGCCGACGTGAGTGTTTTTCTCGCATAATAGATAGGGTGGAAATACTTACTCACCCGTTGGCCTAAAACGGCACCAACCGCAATGTCACTCGCGTCGCACATGATTTCAAAGGGGAGCGGCCAATCCGGCGCGACTAGAATCGGGGAGTTTATAAGTTTTTCTTTGATAAGTTGAAAAGCTAAATGACATTCATCGCTAAAAAGAAAAGAAGAATCTTTCTCGAGAAGATGGGTTAACAGCTTTGTAATTTTTGAAAAATTTTGTATAAAGCGCCGATAGAACCCCGCGTGGCCTAGGAAACTCCTAATAGCTTTTACGTTTGTGGGAGGGGGGAGTTTTTCAATTACTTCAATCTTGGCCCTATCGACCTCGATCCCCTTGCCCGAAATTTTATGGCCAAGGACTAGTCCTTCCTTGACCATAAAATGGCATTTTTCCCAATTAAGCGCTAAATTTGTTTCCTCACATCGCTGCAACACGCGCTCGAGATTTTTTAAACAATTTTCAAAAGAACTCCCGTACACAGAAAAATCGTCCATAAATACTTCCATCACCTCCTCCACTAACTCGTCAAAAATTGCCAGCATACATCTTTGGAATGTAGCTGGCGCGTTACAAAGACCGAATGGCATCCTTCGATAAGCGAAGGTGCCAAAGGGACAAGTGAAAGTGGTTTTCTCTTGGTCGTCGGGCGAAATCGGAATTTGGAAGTATCCCGACAAACCATCGAGAAAACAGTAGTAGGAGTGACCCGAAAGGCGTTCTAAAATTTGGTCGATAAATGGTAGAGGGAAATGATCCTTACGGGTGGCATCATTTAATTTCCGATAGTCGATGCACATCCGCCAACCCGTAACAGTACGGGTTGGGATCAATTCGTTATTTTTGTTCGCAACTACCGTAACACCACCTTTCTTTGGCACGACTTGTACTGGGCTAACCCAAGTACTGTCCGATATCGGGTAGATGATTCCCGCGTCCAGAAGTTTTATAACTTCGGCCTTAACGACTTCTTTCATGTTAGGGTTTAGCCGTCGTTGAGCTGGACTGAATTTCGGGAATTATCTTCGAGAAATATTTTATGAGTGCAGAAAGATGGGTTTATACCCTTAATGTCCGATAATTACCACGCAATTGTGTGGCGGTGCTTTCTTAAGACTATAGTCAACTCAGAAATTTCTGAGTTGCTAAGATCGGATGAAATGATGACGGGTAGCTTAGACTCTTTTTCCAAAAACAAGTATTTAAGGTGAGGGGGGAGTTGTTTCAACTCTAATTCGGGTGGTTCTTCATAAGAAGTCTTGATTTTTAATTTTTCTAAAAATAATGGTTCGGGTGGTGTGGGGTGAGAGACTTCTTCTTCATCGCAAAAGAGCTCTACGGGCTCGGAATCACTATTCGCCGATGAAACTAACTCGAGGGATGAATCGAACTCACAACACTCTTCTAAGTAAAAACATGAATCGTCATTTTCTAGCGTGTTCCGCATCGAGGAATTTATGCCGAAAGTAACTTCATCGTCTCCAACCCGTAGGAGGAGCTTTCCGTTACTTACGTCGATAATAGCGCGGGAGGTGGCAAAGAAGGGGCGGCCGAGTATGAGGGGTACTTCGGCATCCTCTTCGATGTCAAGAATGACAAAATCCACCAGGAAGATGAATTTGTCAACCTTGACGAACACGTCCTCCACTATTCCTATCGGATATTTTAAAGAACGATCCGCTAATTGGATACTCATTCGAGTGGGCCTTGAATTTCCTAGACCTAACTTTTTGAACAAAGAAAACGGCATAAGGTTGATGCTTGCTCCAAGATCCGCTAAGGCGTGTTTTACTAACGAATTGCCAAAAAGACATGGGATGGAAAACCGTCCTGGGTCATTTGCTTTTTTTGGCAATTTGTTGAGTACAACCGCGGAGCATTCTGCGTTTAAAGAAATATGCGAAATATCTTCTAACTTTTTTTTATTAGATAGCAACACCTTAAGATATTTCGCATATTTAGGCATTTGTGAGATAGCCTCGCAGAAAGGAACATTAATATGGATTTGTTTTAAAACATCTAAAAACTTTTTATAATTTTTTTCGGCGCTTTCATTTTTAAATTTCGATGGATACGGAATATTAGAAGTAGGAGCGCGCGGATTTAAAATAGAAGAGTGCGGAGCTATCGTAGCGGGCAAATTCGAAGATGAATTAAAAGTAGGAGGAGGAGGAGAGGAAATTACCTTGGGTTCGTCCTGTTTTTGAACCACCTCCTTCCCGCTTCGGAGTGTAATCGCGTGCGCGCTCTCCTTTGGATTTTGCTCGGTGTTCCCCGGTAGTGCTCCTTGTTGATGCTCAGAAATCATCTTTGCGAGTTGGCACACTTGATTCTCTAAATTTTTGATTGATCCGGTAAGGTTCCGGATGGTCGTTTCATTTGTAGCAACATATTTTGCAAAAACCTCTTCAATCGGAGAGAGTTTTTGCTGTTGCGGTGGAAAACCGGGTGGATTATAATTTTGAGAAATCAAATTTTGAGGCGGAGTTAAGTTAAGAAGTTGATTAGGGGGAGGTTGATTTAAATTCATAGGACGCTGAGCATTTCCTTGGTTGCTCCATGAGAAATTTGGATGATTCCTATAACCCGCATTGTAGGTGTTATTATACGGAGCGGTGTTCGGGTTATAGGAAGGCCGAGGTGGATTTCCCATGTAGTCAACATGTTCTTCAATTAAAACGTTATTGGCCCAAGGAGGAGTGGCGGAGGAAGCAGACATCTCCGCCACTTGCTTTGTTAAGCGCTCAACTTGTAAAGCCAAATTTGCGTTTGCGTCTATTTCAAAAATTCCGGCCTGCTTATTAGGCCACGCTCGGGGCATGTTCCATTGATACGCATTTGTGGCCATCTCTTCGAAAATCTCTTGAGCGGCGATCGGGGTTTTATTATTTAATGTCCCCCCGGCGGCCGCATCAATCATTTGCCTCGTTTGGAGATTTAAGCCATTATAAAAAACTTGCACTTGTTGCCAAGTGGCAAGTGCATGGTGAGGGCATCGACGCAAAAGCTCCTTGAAGCGCTCCCATGTGTCATAGAGAGTCTCCGAGTCGATTTGCATGAATGATGCAATATCCGTGCGTAATTTAGCGGTCTTTGAAGGCGGGAAATATTTATTAAGAAATTTTTCCGCCATTTCGGCCCATGTAGTGATGGATCCCCTAGGTAGGGAGCCCAGCCACTGCTTGGCCTTAGACCGCAAAGAAAAAGGAAAAAGACGTAATCGAATGGCGTCATCGGTGACGCCATTGATCTTAAAAGTGTCGCAAATTTCAAGAAAGTAAGAGATATGTGAATTTGGATCCTCGTCCGGTTGACCATCAAAGGTCACCGATTGTTGCACCATTTGTATGATGCTGGACTTGATCTCAAAATTATTGTTCGCCACCGTGGGGCGAACAATACTCGATTGTGTGCCTTCCAAATTCGGCCGCGCATAATAGGACATGGTCCGTTGCGCGTCCTCATTAGGATTTGGCTCGTTAAGATTAGGAGGATTAAGATTATGATCCATATTTGCTGCGTTAGTGTCCCCGATCGACTCTTCGGATTCTATTTGATTTCCCTGATCACGAGAACGGCGGTGCCTAAAAAGGGTTCGCTCGATCTCCGGATCAAAAGGAAGAATCGAAGTGCTACCTCGGGTCATACACTAAAAAGAGAAGAAAGGAAGAAGAAAAACTAAAAATATATATATTTTTTTCTTTTTGAAAGTTAGAAAAAGCAAAATAAAATAGAAAGAAGCATGATAAAATTAATAGCTATCCTCTTTTCAAAATATCTACGCAAAGTCCCCGGCAACGGCGCCAAAAACTTGATAATAAAAATTGAAGTTGCGCGGATTTTAGATTTTTAGTGAAAGGTTGAGATTTTCTCCAAAACTATATCTGATAAAGGCAAGTGTACCTTATCGTCTATAGTATAGGATATTTAGGAATATCAAGGTCCTATTCTACGGGGCGCGTTGATTACTTCTACTTCGAGGAAAATCACTATTATTTTATCGACGAAAATTTGAGGTGGTTTGTTTTCGCTAAAATTAAAACTAAATTCAAACTAAATGAAAAGCTTGAACATTGCATGAAAAGAAAGAGAAATTGACGTTGCATAAAAAAAAGAACATTACTAAGGAGAGAAAAATTTAACCTTGCATGAAAAGGAAGAAATTACTTAAGGAGAAAAAGAACATGAAAGAGAAAACTAATTTTATTGAAAATCAAAGAACTATTACAAGCCTTAAATTAAGAGTGCAAGGCTAAGGAAAATGAAAGTTGCAAGCTTAAGAAAACTAGTACACGAAAGTTACACTACAACATTGCATGAAAAGGGAAGGAGGAGAACATGAAAGCCTTAAGAAACATGAACATTAACTTGAAAAACTCACTCTCAGCTCTAACAGCACCTCCCCATCTCCAAATTTCTGAACCCTGGACTCAAGGAGAGCCTCTGAATTTATAGGCAAAATTTTTAAGTTACACGCCCTCGGTCACGGGCGTGTCCAAGGGCGTGTAATCACTGTAACATTGGATCTGGCAGCGGCGTGGGCTTGGCGTGTCGGCGGCAGAAAAGTTGGACATTACACGCCCGTGTAACATGGTCACGGGCGTGACTTTGGACGTGTGCATTAAATGCGGCGTGGGCTGGAATTCGGCGCGGCGGTAGAGCAGGGATCACGCTGGAAAGTCACGGGCGTGACATGTGGGTCACGGGCGTGACTTAGGTTGACTTCTCGACAGCATCTCCTCGTCTCGACGGCGGCTCCATGTGGACGATTCTAAGATTACACGCCCCCCGTCACGGGTGTGACTTTGGGTCACGGGCGTGACCTGGGGCGTGACTTGGTGTGGACTGGTTCAAACAGTGCGGCATCGATTCTGGACTGATCTTCAGCTTACACGCCCTTGGTCACGGGCGTGACCGAGGGCGTGACATGCCATTTTTCCCGATTTGTCCCAAAAATCTGCAAATATCGAAATTAAGCTAAGTTAGAATCAAAATTACAAAAAGAACTACTTATAACCTAAATTTGACATAAAATAGAGAATTCATATTAAATATTTACAAGCTTTTCTATTAAAAAGTTATAAAAATACTACTTATCAGTATTCAATTAAAATCTTAAAGTCTAACAATAATGTAACCAAGCATGAAATAATGTTATCAAAAAAAGATTACTACAATGTTATTTTAATTTATAATTTCAAATCATACCAAACATTGTAGATTGCATGCTAGGTTATCTAGTGCATTTCATAAATAAAGAGTAGAATAGAATTTGCATTAGGATCCAATACTCATGAGAAGAAGTGTTATGGAAGATAATGATGTGCACAAAAGTGTATTTTGAATAGAGTAAACAAATGTTTTAATCAAAAATACAAGTAATATATAAAGTAAAGAGCACAATAAAACACAAATAATTTTACTTCCACTCACTTCAATGCACAAAAAAAATGTACAACTACCAAGGTGCTTTGCACACACAATGCTCATTAAGACTTATCAGGGTGCAAAGTAGTGCTTGGGGGATCACATAATTTTATTCTTTAAGATTGATTTTTATTGTGATCCGGTGTACTTAAGAATAAGTGGTTTTTATTTTGAAAGAAAGTTATGGTTTGCACAAGATACTTTACTATTCTTTCCAAGGTGCTCAACCTCACAACGCTTATTAAGACTTATCAGGAGGTTCAAGTAGTGCTTGGTGGAGTTATCTTTGTCACTTTATTTTATGATTGTTGTTTTGTACAAAGTTCTCCGAATACAAGTTGTTTTGCAAACCAATACAATTTATGAAAAAGATAACCACTTTTCTTAACTTTTAAAAGTGCAAATAAAGGTTGTGTAGGTAAGATACTTGTGCAATTTTAATTCATTGTACTATTACAAAACATACACAAGCATTTTTAGATTAAACACATATGTAGACTGCCAAAATAAGTGAGTGAATAGCGATCATTATCAAACATAAAACATTTACTCATACTTAGAGACATGTTAAGCTTAGTTCTACACAACTTTTTCACAATAATTGATGCACATATTAATAGATATATCAAAGCATGATGAAAGCAATGTTCAAAGTAGTTTGAAAAGATAAATTGCAACATTATAGAAGTTCTAAATAATAGATTAAATCATGCTTGATTTTCAATGAAGTCCATACAATATTTTTGATATTTTGAAGAATAATTTTTATTTAAAGTTTGAACTCATAAGATTGATCTTGGACTTCCCAAGGACTACCTTGTGAAGGGTTTGCCCGGTACTAGGAGATGTGATGGGATGATAGCCCAAATCCCCCTTTCACAAGATACATGTAAGTAGAAAGTGTAAGTTCAAAATAATAATTTTTGATACTTGTTTTTGTTTTATATTTTTGTATTTGATTTTTGCATATAGGAATAGAAATCAAACAAATAACCAAAGAAAGAAAATATTTTTTGTAATTTGGCTTTTGTAATTTTGTATTTTAATTTTTCAAAAATCAAATAAACTCAGAAGTGCAAAACTAAATAGTTCATATAGAATAATATATTTTTAAGAATTTTTCAAAATTTTAAAATTACAGAAAACCGGATAGGTTCGCTAGCGCCGGCGTTAGCGCTAGCGCTAAAAACAGTACATGATTTTCAATGATTTTGAAAATTTTACTTGTTGATCTTGATTAATTATCCCAATAGTAGTTTCATGTAGAAATTTCAGAATCTTAGGAAATGTTTTGGATGGTCCAAATTGCATGAAACGTTAGCGATTTCTTATACGACTTGACAGAATAATCATTGCATGAGATATATTTGCTTATGTTTTCATTTTGATTTTTCTAAAGACTTGTGCTTATAACTTGAAAAAGATAGGAAATGAAAACCCAAGATATCATGTTTGAACAAATCAAATATGCATGGTTTCGGTGAACAAGGAGTAATGTTCACGCAAATAGTAACATGGATATGCCCTAACATATAAAACCCAACATAGATATAAATATTCTTTAGGTGACAATGTTAGTATGATAAATTTGAGATTAATGTTATGCCAAAGTTTGATAGTGTTTCAACTAATAGACCTAAAATGAAGTGAAGATTCAATTTGATTTGATCTTATTGATATCAAGATGATTCTAAGGACTAAACTTGAAGTAAATCACAATACACACATAATACCCCATAACACCAACCATGGTAAACAATTATAATGTCAATTGTTATCATATAATTCATATGCATGTGATAGGGATAGTAGTTTTTAGATGATTTTTGATATGAATTATGACATATGATGTTAGAGAATTTTAGCAAAGGACATCAAGAGATCATGGTGGTGCATGTGAATTCAAATGACGGTAAATTCTTTCAATACATTTTAAGAATTTTTAATATATATATATGATTTTTGATGGGTGAACAATAGTGATGCTTTAGATCTTGTTTGGCATCAAGAAGTGAACATAATATATTTTTTTTGTTGTGAACAAAGATAACCATATTGAAAGTTGAGCTTTTATTTAGATCTTGAATTTTCTTTTAAATCAAGTTATTTCACTAAACCACTTGTTGGTGAAGGCTAAAACTCTTAATTGCCTAATAACTGGATTTAATTTGAAATATCTTATAGCAAATTTAGAGTTTGATTCATATGGATAACATAAGATATTTAGAGGCAATGAATATAAGAATAAAAGATAGGTCATCAAAATAACATATGATTTTGAATTTTGATCAATTTGATTTTATAAACATATTAAGCTTTTAAGAGATAAAAACATATTTTCAATATTGTATAGTATGACCATGGCATGATAGTTTAAAAGAAAATAAAAAGAAAAAATAGAAAAGACATTAAAACACATCATGAAGTAGAAATTTATATATTTCAATTTGTAAGGTTTCTACTTCATGCATTTGATGATACTAGTAGATGAGAGATTTGGGTATCCAAAGGGAACCAAGTGTAACGGTTCCTTTAGGTACCCAAATATAGCGTGATAATTTTTGGGGAGACAAAGATGAATGAATTCTTTCAAGTGGAGTTAATGTTTCATTTTTTATTTTGGGTCTCCATTCATATTTTGATTTAATATTATGCATCAAATTTCCATATCCATTAAACTTAGGTTTAAAATAATAATCACTTTTGAAATTATATTTCATAGGAAATTTGTGCACATTTGAATTTAATTTGGGAGATATATAATGAGGGTTAGAGTTTATTATGCTTTTATGATTAAATATTCTACTAGGTGCATGTTTAATAGATTTTATAATACTAGTAGAAGTCTTACACATTTTAGATGATAAACTTGAAATAAAGGATTTTTTATTACTTGTAAAATTTTCCACAAATAGTTTTAATGATTTTAGTTTATTAAATAAAATATTATTTTCATTTACTAAATTTTCATTATGCTCTTTTGAAATTAATAGTTCTTTTTCAAAATCCTTGAATTTTTTTTAATATTATAACAATCAAAACATGGCTTTGAAATTTCAATTAAAGAGCATGATGGAGATTCACTCACATCATTTTTGGATTCTACATTTACATTTGCCTTCAAAGTTTTATTTCCTAAACGTAGTTTTGCATTAGCCCTTTTTAATTTCTTAATCTTACGTTTAGTAATTTGTAGCAATTGTAGCGTAGAAATTGAATTGCAAATGATAAGGGATTTTGATTTCCTTACAGTGCTATTGGAAGAGGCAAGATTTGAACTAATAGTTCCTTTGACATACTTTTGGCACTCCTCTTCCATTGATGTCATATCATCATCCCTTTCGCTTGATGCCACTTCCATGGATCCATCATGTGTGGAGCTTTCTTGAATACCTGTGCAAACTTGCATATTCTCCTGTTCTAGTGATTGTTCCATACCTACAGAAGGAGAATCATAAGTTATTTCAAGAAAATTCCACATCTCGTATGCAGTAGGAAAAGTATGAATGAGTTTGGAAATATTATGATCTAACGCACAAAATAGACAATTCATTGATTTTGCATTTAAAACCATTTCATTTTTATTTAATACGCTAGGTGGTTTTTTGATAGTAATATTCCAAACTTTTTCATCTAAAGCTTTAAGAAAATTTTCCATTAATATTTTCCATCCTTTAAAATTTCTTCCTTCAAATAGAGGTGGTGCTAGTGATTTTCCTTCTTCATAAAAATTTACCACACTAGTAGAAGCGAGATCATGAGACGCCCTTATTCCCGGTTGTTAAGCCGATTTGGAATAACCTGGCTCTGATACCACTTGTTGGATCGGTATGCGCCCTTAGAGGGGGGTGAATAAGGGTCTTAAAACTTATAATATATTTTGAATAACTTTGAAAAAACTTTTATTATTAAACTAGAGAAGATCAAGACAAATCAAGTGAAGTAAAAGTAAAGACATGATTTTATTAATTTGAGAAGCATGATTACAAAACTTGATCTCTTATCGAAGCTAGAAATCAAAGCTAATAGAAAGACTCCTTTTGTTTTCTGTACTGACTCGTATCCCCACGAACCGGTTGGCTTTAGCCGATCCTTCCCCGGATACGGCTTCAAGCCGCTCTTGCCAACCCTTCCCCGGATATGGCCTCGAGCACCCCCTAGACCTACACCCGAGACCTAGTCGCCAGCACGAGGCAAATTTCTTCCCTAAGTCCTACCCAGACCTAGTCGCCAACACGAGGCGAATTCACTAAACGTTTGCAGAAAAGATAAGAAATGAAACGACGATAATATAAAAACTCCCTCTGTGTAGATCTCTTGGAGAAGTAGATGAAGACGCAGAGTATGATCGTAGTCGATGCGGTCTTTCGTCACAATGATGATGTGTGTTGAAATCTTCTCCACGGATCTCCTTTAGTCTTTATGGATTTGTGGGAGTATCTCTTTGAACCATCCTCTCTTTGTTGTGGCACGAAGCTCTGGAATTTTGGATCTCAAGAGGATGAAGAAGACGGATCCAAGGGGTCCTTTTTATAGCCTTGGAGCTAGCGTCTGTGCTATCGCTACCGTCGGTGCTATCCCGGTTTAGGAAATATTCTTCGCGTGAGAATCCTTCATTTTAAGCAAGCCGGTCGCCTTCCTCTATTGCTTTGCTCTATCGCCGGCGCTATCAGCTACCGCCGGCGCTATCCCAAATTAGGACATGTTTTGTGCGGCAGAATCTTCAATCCGAGGAAACAATTCTCCCTTGCCTTCTGTGTGCGTTGCTACCGCCTGCGCTATCGGCTACCGCCAGGCTCTATCTCCTTCCATATGTGCTCCCGGAATTGCGCTATCATCACTAACGCCAGGCGCAAAGTGCTACCGCCGGCGCTAGTGGGAGTACTGTCTTCTGTTTTCATTCGTCGGAATTCATCGGAATTCATCGGGAGTTCTCGAGAACATTCGACGAATTGACTTAGCCGCACAATTTCCTTCACAAGTCTGCTTTTTTGACTTCTGTCTGCGTTCGTCGACATTCATCGGGAGTTCACGAGAACATTCGACGAATAGACTCAGCCACTAATAGTTCGTCGAAAGACAGCTAGCGCCTGCGCTAGTGCTACCGCTAGCGCTAGTGGAAGATTTGGATTTGATGGCTCAACTTTGGGGGCAACCTTCTTATGTAATCCTTGAGTCATGTGGACTTTGTTATCCTGCACACTTAAACACACAAGATCAAATACACATAGGTTTTGTTATTCTCAAACCTAGGAGATGCGGAAGACCATGTTCCAACATATTGTTTCTTAGGGAAGCAAAGGGCAAGTGTCTCCTAGTCCAAATTTATGTGGATGACATAATTTTTGGGTCTATTGATGACAAACTTTGCAAAAGGTTTGTTAACCTTATGCAGTGGGAGTTTGAAATGAGCAGTATAGGCGAGCTCAAGTACATCTTAGGCCTCCAAGTCAAAATTGTCTGATGAAGAGATATTTATCACTCAGACCAAGTACACAAGGGATCTTATTAAGTAATTTGGAATGGAATCAACTTCCACCATGAAAACTCTCATGGGGTCTGAAAGTGAGGTTTATATCTTCGATTTACTCTAGAGGGGTGTGAATAGAGTATTAAAAGTTTTTAACTTATTTTATAGCGGAATTAAAATACTGATATATATATGTGTATAACAGAGTGAGTATAAAAATAAAACAAAATCACACAGCACAGTACAGAAAGAAAAAACATAATCACAGAAGAGACCAGGATCTATAGTAGTTCCCCAATCAAACTGGGTACATCTACTCTTCTACCACCCTTGGTAGGAATCCACTAGGTTTTTGATCAGGTGCCCTATCACCACTGGGATTTTTGATCAGGTGCCCAAACACCACTGAGCTTTTGATCAGGTGATCAAACCAAAACATAGGTTTTTGATCAGGTGCCCTGCCACCAAAGGTTTAACTTTTGAAGGGAGTTAGAACCCTGTACAAGATGGGATAAAAGAGTAAACAAAAAGGTTATGAAATTCTTCCCTGTCAACAAGCTGAGAGAAGACTAGTGGATTGTTGATGTAAAGCTCCCCCTGTCTGATAGAATTTCCTTATAGATAATGGATGGAGCTTTCTCTTGAATGTAAGAGAATCTTTCTTGAAAGCAGATGAATCTGAGAGACAGAGATTCTCAGATTGTTGTTGGTCTTTGAAGATTAAGAACTAGCAGTTGAGACTGAGAGAGGATTGTTGATGTTCTCAGAGAGTGAAAATGTTGCTATAGAAGATGAAGATTTCTTGATCTCTGAGTATATTCTATATCTCCTTTGTTCTGTATTGAATCCACTTATATAGCTTCTCTTTTCTATATTTCTCTGATATATCTCTCTGATTAATCTCTTCTATATCTCTTTTTCCTTAGACATATATCTGACTGATTTGAAATTCAAATCTTCTAAATAAGGACTAAAATATTCTGAAATGATTATTCTTGGAACTGTAATCTGATTAAGCAATAAACTATAATTCATTTTCCTTTTCCATGAAAGTGTCCTTTTCCAATATATCAACGGTTATATTATCGAAAGAAGAGAATAGAAAGGAATAAATAAATGGAAAGATTAAATCTTTTCTTATCTGATAAATGAATAAGTCCAAATAGAATTGAATAAATCCATTGCTGATAGTCGATCTGTGTTCAGAGAAAATAGATAACTGATCCTTCAAAAATTTGTCAAGCTGAAGAGAAAATTCATTGTGCAGAAAATTGAGTTCGTCGATCTCAATATGGAGTTCGTCGAACTGAGAGATAATCTAATAAACTGGCTGGAAGAAGTGGATTCGTCAAGCCGAGGAACAAATTCGTCGAACTAAAACATGACGTTCGTCGAACCCAGGGAGGAGTTTGTCGAACGCAGAATGATGTTCGTCGAACGCAGAAACATGGAATTTTCCTAAGTTCTAGCTGACTCAGAAAAGCTTAGACCTTGACCCTTAGACTATACAAAGGGGTCAACTTGAGTCCTAGTCAAAGATAGTGATCCTAGCCCAAATCAGTAATAGGGTTGTTCCAACAGGGTCCAACATTTCCTTGGACAAGGATGAGAAGGGAAAACCCTTTGATGAATCCATGTACAGATGTATCATTGGATCCCTGTTATATATGACTGCTAGTAGACCAGATATTATGTATGCAACATGTGTATGTGCTAGGTATCAAGCATGCCCTAAGGAATCTCATTACTCAGCTGCTAAGAGGATTTTGAGATACCTTAAGGGCAGCCAACATTTGGGTCTTTGGTACTCTAGAAATAATGATTTTAAACTGATAGATTTTTCAGATGCTAACTTTTCAGGTTGCAAGGAAGATAGGAAGAGTAAAAGTGGGAATTCTCAATTCCTAGGCAGGAGATTGATCTCATGGAGCAGTAAGAAGCAGACCATTGTGGCTATATCCACGGCTGAGTCTAAATATATAGCTGTTAGGGGCTGTTGTGCACAACTACTATGGATACAGCACCAGCTAAATGACTACAACCTCAATGTAAGTCTTTCTCCATTGTATTGTGACTCATCCAGTGCAATTTCTATTGCTAAGAATCCTATTTCTCATAGCAGGAATAAACACATAGAATTAGATATCATTTCATCAAGGAGCATGTAGAGAGTGAGGATATCTACCTTGAATATGTCTTCACTGACAATCAAGTTGCTGATATCCTTACAAAGCCATTGGATGAGGCTAAATTTAATTTCTTTAAAATTGAGTTATGAATGTTGTATAGTCATTTACATTCCATTTGGTTCTTCATAGGTTTTATATATACCTTAACCTTGCTAGAACATGGTTGTTACTTAAAAACTTAGTGTCATGATAGGTCTACAAATAATCCTACATAAATAGTTCACTGTTAGGCAGTTAGTTTAGATAAAATAGCTGAGAAAGTTTTAGCTGAACCCAGACAACTGAGATGGTCTCAGTGGTTGATAATACCCTATTCCAGTGGTTTATTATCCAGTCCCAGTGGTTTATTACTCCGTCTCGGCAGATCCACTAAGACGGGTTGTGTTAATTAAATCAATTAAAATTAATAAGTCAAATCAACATCACTCTCTAGGGTAAACTGAAACTCAATCCCTATAAATAAGAGCAATGCTAATTAAACTTGTATAAACCCTAAACCTAATCCAGTCAGGGAGAACAACTCTCTTTCCACCCCATCTCAGCGACTCATTTTTCTGAAGAAATGGCGCCAAAGAATGCAAAGGATCTCTTGGAAGATTATGAGATTATGATAAATGAATTTCAACATGCTCCAGAGGAAATAAGTAGGTGATTCAATTGCTTGATGCTCAAGGCATAGAATATATGATGTATGAACCTTCTCCGATTCTCAGAACTAAAGTTCTGTAATTCTACAGCAATGCAAAGTGGTATTCTTCCAAGTCTTCTCTAAAATCTAAGATTGGAAGTGAAAAGATAAACCCAAGAAAGTTGGAGAAAGCTTTACAGTTGCCTTCATCCAATAATGATGAAGATGAATTTTCTGAAAAAGACAAAGACAAAGCACTGAATTGGTGTGAGTACAGTGATGTTAAGATAATCTCACTAAAAGGAAAAAACTTCAACCAAAGAGGAAAGCTCTTGGCTGACATTGTTGGGAAAGCAATTCTTTGCAAACCTGGATTACATGACACAATTTCTAATCATATGTTTAAGTTAATAACAAGGATTGTTCTGCAGAAAAAGATATCCTGGGCTAATGTGATCTTTCAAAGGATTAAAGAATGTCTCCTAGCCCCAAATTTGGGAAGAATAATATCTCTTTACCTCTTGAACACCTATCCTGGACTATTTGACAATTCAAAAGGTTCAAAGTTTCATTATCTGAAGAGGATGGATATCAAGACGTTGGATAGATTCACAAGTGTGCTTCCAATGAGTTAACCAACTGAGGTAAAAGAAAAGAGAAAAAGGTTAATCAAAGGACCTAAGAATGCAAGAATAGTCAACTCAGAATCTGAATCGGAACATTAGGGAGAAGACTTTTTTGCCCAAGTTGATCTTGAATTTGAGAACATTTAAGATAATGAGGAACATGATTGAGAAGATCATGTTAAAGACCAGACTGATGCTTCAAATCTTTTGGATTTAGGAGTTGATGATGATGCACAGGATGTTCCTGCTACATCAGAAAGGGATGATGAGAAGCAGTTGGACTCTTCTTTATAAGGTTAAATTGATAAGATTATCTCCAACATTGAAAGAAGGATTACTCTAATTCCAGATGATCCCCCAGAATTCTTAGAGAATAGTCAAGATACTATGAATGCTCTATATAAGGGGGCACAAGAGATGTCAATTGATGCTGAAGGTAGATGGATGGTGATGATGATGATGATGTTGATGATGATGATGATGATAGTGAAGATACTACCAAACTGGATAATGCTGCAGTTGAGGGGGAGCATACAAGGGTCCCTGCTCAAGATAAGATGGTTGCAACCACCCCAGCAGCTGAGACATCCACTCTACTTGAGTGTGATGGCCTAGAGAATCAAGAGAGAAGCTTACCTTTAGCTCAGCAAGAAATTTTCATGCAACCTATAGTTGTTGAACAGCAAACCTTAACCTCTACATATTCAGATGGACATCTTCTAAGCTCAATCAAGTCACTGCTTGATTGTCAAATGTCTTCAATCAAGGATTACATAAATAAATTAGTTTCCGATGTGAAGGCTGAGGTGATGGATGAAATCAAGGTTATAAAGGAAGACACATCCTATCTAAACAGACAAATGACCAAGTGATTTAAATTGGCAGGATGTATAGTAATGACTCATGGCACTATCTTGAGATCTATGGACAAAAGTCTCAAACTTTCAGAACAAGACATGGGTTATGTCTAGAACTATGTCAGCAAGACTGATGAGTTGATAGAGAAAGCTTCAAATCATATTGAAGAATATGTGTGGACAACAACAACAACCATGTTAGGAGAAGATGAGAAGATGATTAAAAATCTGATTTAGAAAATTCTTTTCAAACCTTGTCTGCCTCAATGTTAACAAACTCTCAAGATCTTGAAAAGAAGATAATTGAAGAAGCCAGAAAGGGGGAGGAGAATAATGCTGAGCAAGATCTTAAGGTTCTTCAAGTAACAAGGGTTGCACTCAATCTTCCTCTCCTGGACACATGAAGACCAGAATACTTTGACTTCCAAGCTCAAGCAAGGGTTGCCCAGGATGCACAGTATGTAGTTAGAAGTAAAAGAGAAGGAGTGATGCTAGTTGAAGAATTCATGGCTAAAAAAAGAGCTGATCAAGCCAGAGATCCAGATAATGAGTATTGGAGTGATGACTCAAAGAAGATAATCATTAATGCTTGGTTAAACCCTAGATAGTTGTGCAAAAACATTGACAACATCTACTCAGCAGAGGAATGGATAAAGCTTTTGGATAGGAATTCCCTAAGGGAAAGAATATTCAAAGAAAATCTTGTGAACAGAGATAATCCTAAAAAGATGGCATCCAAGTAATTTCCAGAGCCCCTCTTATACTTCAAAAGGCAAAGGAACAAGAAGGAGATTGCTGAGATAGTCGCTGCTGCTGCTGTAAAGACTGCTGATGAAGACCAAGCTGAAAGCTCTAGTGCTTCCAAGAAAAGAAAAAAACTGAACAATTGTTGATTTTTCCTTAGATAAAATGGTGCACTGATAATTGTAATATATTCTGTAAACATTTTACCGCTAATACAATTGATCTTCCATTTGATATCTGAAACTTTTTGTAGTATGCAAAATTTTTTGTTAAGCTCAATTTATGTTGTGTGTTGCCTATATTTGTTAACAATGAATTTATTATGTTTTCATGACTGCTTATTCTGCTATCTCAAAATGCCACGATATGTTTTATTCTATTAATGTATCTTAGCATTGTTATATGTTCTACCTTCTTCAAATTGGGGGAGATTATAGGGAATATTTCCCTTCAATGTTCCTTGGATTTGAAGATGCATCACATATAATGCTAAGTGCATATTATATTTGATAAGCCATTTTATTTCATGATAAATATAGGCTTAAGTCATTCCAATCCTTGGAATAGTATTGATTATATCACTATCAAGATCAGCTGAGATAACAGTCTGGTCTCAGCTGAACCGCTGAGACTCATCTGTATAGTCGCTGAGAAGAAGTTTGTCTTAGCTGTTCAACATATGGAGTAACCGCTGAGGAGACTACCCGTCTCAGTGGATCAACTGAGACACAGATTATTTTAGCCGCTGAGAATGAAGTCTGTCTCAGCCCATCCGCAGAGACAAATTCAAATATGAATGTTACTCTGGCGGGATCTATTTTTGCGGAAGTGACAAGAAAGCAAGATAAGCTTTTCTATTCTTATCTATGCTATGACAAGGCATTCCTTAGAGAAGTTGAAGATTGTTGGAGGTATAAAAGAGATGGCTAGGGAAAATGGATCAATACTGATTGACGAGAAGAACATTGTTGAACCTGTGCTGAAGATCATCATCTTCTTCCTGTGAAGTAATCTCTCTCTCAAGCTGCAAGAAGATCAATCCAAGAGAGTTAGCTAGTTCTTGCTGATTGTCTTCAGAAGAACAAGTTGATCTTCCTCCTTCTACTGAAGAAGAAGATCATGTGGAGCAAGGACTGGAGCTGTTGTTATCCAGCCCTGCTTCAAGATAGCATCTGCTGTGCACTACAACAAAAGAATCAAGATGAAGGTTTATCTAATTAGTCTTCTGTTGTAAAACTAGATTCATTAATTTTTGTAAGAACATTATTGTTCTGAGTTGAAGGGCCCTTGTTCCTGAGCTGGTAGGGCTGCAGATCAGTTTGAGTTGTAGGGCCTTTGTGCCTGAGCTGTAGGGCATGTGAGCCTTAGATTGTAGGGCTGTACTCCCTGCCTGAGTTGTAGGATTTCAATGGAAATCTGAGGTAGGACTTGAGATAAGTCTGAGGTAGGAAACTTGGAGGGTTTCTGAGCTGTAGGAGTTGGAGGACTCTGAGGTAGGGCTTCTTGATAAGTCTGAGTGTAGGGCTGCTGGCCCGAGGTAGGGTTTTGGAGAGAACTTGAGAAATCCTGAGGGATTTGTGTTGTAAGCTCATTAAGATGATGTTGGGAAAATGATTTCTCTTAACCCCTGAAAAAGAGTTGAATATGAATTCTAAGAAAGGAAAATCAAGGTTAAGTAAATATGCGTCGAATAGTATACGACGCAACGTCGATGTTGTATCGACGTTCCTTTCAGAATGAGTCGAAGTACCTTTAAGAAGAATTCGACGTATCCTATGTCGACGTAGCTCTGACTTCTAGTCGACGTATCTTGAGAAGTCGACGCACCTCAGTCGACACACCTTCCTTATTCTCCTCTCGACGTCCAGCCAGGACGAATTCGACGCGTACGTCGAATAGTAATCGACGCACGTCGATTTCTATGATTAATTCAAAAATCGCTAGATCTCTTTCCTTCTTTTATAAATCTGATTTATATGGAATCAATTTATTCTTTATAGCCGTTCTGAATCATTCTTTCCTCTAATTGATTCTTGGCTAAATTGATTAAATCCTTTATGATTATTTGAAATCAGATTGAATACTTTCCTTCTATGGATATAATTGTTATGGAAATTTCTCCTTCTTTCTAACACTCTGCCTGCTAATTGATTATTCTCATATAGTGTTATTTTAATGAACAGAGCTATAAATAACAAGGTGGTCGGCAGAGAGCAACTAGAAGAGATCCACCATATACACATTGAAAAAGAGGAAAAGCTCCCAAAAGTGAAAAAGAGAGAGAATAGAGAAATTGTTCTGCAGCAACCATCAAGCATTCTTCTTCTTCTGCTTCTAAAGCCATACTGCTGCAAAATTCTGAAAAGCTTACAATCTCCTTCTCACTATAGAAGGGAGAATTATTTCACTACTTCTTGTGCTTCCAATCTTCTTGCTAGGAAGAAGATTCATTCTTGTCTTAAATACTTCTTTTCCTTTTTCTTATTTTCATTCTCACATATTGTAAAAGAGTTTTTAGAATCTCACTTCAAAAAATTCAGTTGTACTGGTTCTAAGAGTCTCCTTGTCAAAAGACTCAGTTGGTTCTAAGAGTCTCCTTATCAAAAGACTCAGACTGGTTCTAAGAGTCTCCTTATCAAAAGACTCAGTGCAAGATAGTGAATTCCTACCAAGGGGGTAGAAGAGTGGACTACCCAAAAGTTTTGCGGAACTGATGAGTCCAGTTTATATAGTGATTTCCGGACTCATCTGGGCTAGTTTTCATGCACTTGCACTTCACTTTAGACCTAGATTCAATTCTATTTGATCACGTTGCCCATTTCATTGCTTAGTGCACATTTATACCCATTTTGGTGTGATGTCATGTATTCCTGTGGTCTAGTATATTTTCATGCAGGTCCAAGGGTTGTGCGTCATTTGGGATGGGTTATGGGGGATTTTCGGTCGAAAAAGCCATTGGTCGTGCGTTTTCCTTCGCGCACGACCAGGCGCACGACCACTAGTCGTGCGTTAATTCCCTCCCCAGATCGAGCGACGTCACACGATCATTGGCCTTCTTCGTGCACGACCACTGGTCGTGCGCCGCTGACCATGCGCTTTTGTGCAGATTTTGATCAAGCTATAGATTCTTTGCGCACGACCATTGGTCATGCGCCTGATCGTGCGCGTTGTTAAATTCTGCTCCGTCTATAAATAGACATGCGCGATTTTAGGTCGGATCAACCATCCGACTTCGCCCAGCTCCGCCGTTTTCCGCATTTTCTGCAGGGTTTCACCTCCTTCTTCACCGCCCACCTTAGGGAGGATCTCCGGGCAAGCTTTCAACGCCAAATCTTCGCCGGAGCTTCCTCTCGGCCATCTCCTTCATCCAAAAGCTTCAAGAAAGGAGTCAACCTAGCCTTCTTCTTCAAGATCTGAGCAGCTTGTGTGATCATTCCTCCGGTTCGTGACACGAAGAAGACGGGTCCACTGGAAGGTAGTGACAACCTTCTCTACCCCGGATGCAGTTGAGGACCGAGCTTGGACGCGGATTGACAACCCGGCGATTCCTTCCGTGAATCCTCAACAAGACTTCGGAGTCGGTCGATTTCACACACTCTCCTCCTCTTGTAGTTGATAGTAGTTGGATTTCTTATATGTTTGATGAAGTACTTTTATATGTTAACATTAGTATAAAATCATGTCTATGTGATTGAGTAATCTTATTATATTTTCATTTGAGGTGTGCCTTGTGGTGTGGATTGTTTGTTGTGTTGTGCCGCCCTAACAATTGTTAGTGGTGTGCTTTGCGAAGAGGTGCTTGCGACCCTCATTCCGCCGCTCTCTCCACTCCATCCGCGAGCCTACTCATCCATCCGCCTAGCGATCCGGTGCATTGCGGCCCGTGTAGTCTTCCATCCCGCCCGGCGAAGCAGTGCGCTCAAGGCCTGCATAGGATTAGTCGAAGCTATTTTATTTTGTTTTCCGCAATCCAAACCAAGCCTCCCGCAATCCATCCGACCTTAAGGACATCAATCTCAAGTCCCCCTCAATAGTCAACTCCACCTTACTGTGTTCCTTCCGAGATCGATACTCGGGGATTTACTCCTCATTTTATATTACTTGAACGATCGGTACACTGCCGTTTCGTGCCGCAGTCGAGCTACCGTCTATAGAGGTGTGCGAGTTTTGCGCCATCAAGTGTTTGGCGCCGTTGCCGGGGAACACAAACGTGTGAGTTTTCTGGAGAGGGAGAATCTGAGAGAGAAACCCTTCCATTTGTAAATTGCGTCGTTTTTTTTATTTCAGTTCTTTTTATTCTATTTTCCTGTTTTTAAATAGGTTGTTTAGTAAATTACTGTTAGGTGTAACAGTTTGCACGATAGTGGGTTTATTTTGAATCTTCCTATCTCCATATAATGTGGGCTGCATTTAATATTCGTTGCCATTTATGTGGAGATATTTCTCACGCTAGTGATAGATGCCCTACGGAAGATGGTGGGCATAATTCTCGTGGCCCGGTGTACGGAGCACCATTTTCCTATGGTTCTTCATGCCCTGTGCCCAAGTCTTATGGACACTCGTCCTCGCCGCATATACCATTTTTATATTCCTCCCCGGCCCCTCAAGGACCAAGGAGTAATATAAAATGGTGCTTGTTCTGTCAAAGCATGGATCACGCCCTGAAGGACTGTGCCGAGTATCTTCGCCAATTGGACGAGGATGATGAGCCGGATATCCGGATCATCCCGACTCCTACTTCTTCCAGCACACCTTCAACATCCGGTTATGTGTCTGTGTCACCTTCATCTTGTGAAGGGAATGATGTGCACACAGTCACCAGATGCGTGGCTGATCTAGGCTCTGACATGGCCGAGCCTATCTCCCCTGTGCATTCATCACCTAGCGTAGATTTGATTCTTTGTGAGGAATCAGTGTTTGATTTTTATCCAAGCACCATTCCTTCCCCTGTTGTGCATTCTACTATGCTCGTCCCCGACGATATTGTTGATGATGTGTCTCAAGATGAAGCTAGCAATCTATGTATTATGCCTACTCCTATAGAGGAGGACAACCTTCTAGGTGAAGAGGAGCTTTCCTCAGCACCGGTGGAGGAAGTCCAAATCCTAGGCATGACCCTTGTTGATCCCGCCGAACCTTGTAGCATTGTTGACAATGCAAACATTATTTTACTTTCCCAACCTATTGGGAGTGAGTCCGGGACCACTCCCCCGCTTGTTTTTTATTTATGTTCTTCTTCTCTTTTATTTCTTGACCCCCCCCCCCCCCCCCCCCCCCCCCCTTCTGCTATATCTGAGCCTATGCAGGTTGAGTCTTCGCAGGTACTTCAGGAGGACTTGGAGCATTCTGCTCAAGTCAATGATGAGTGTATCCTCTCATGTGAGGAGGTTGATCCCCCTCCATAGAGGAAGCCTCATTCATTGCCTTCTCCTCCTGCGGACCTGCTGTGGATGACACCTTGCTTGGCAAGGATTTTTTGTGTGAGATGAGTGAGGCTTATTCCTCCTCCTCATCTTACATTCTGTTTCCTCTACCTGTGCGTTGCAGGTATTATTATACAGGTAGAGGGGTGACTATTTTATCGCCGTATCGATACCGGCCACCGAAACGGATAATGGAACAGTTACCTGTGCATTTTCTATTCCATAGGCCCATTAGCTAGAACTCGTAAAGTTTTGAATAAGTCGTGCTGGGAAGACAATAACCCCAGTATTTATCTTATTTTTCTTGCATTGTATTTTTCGTTAAATAGAATAGTTAGTTAAATTTCAATTTAGTTTTAGTTTTTCTATTTCTTTTTGTTTTTCCGGAGCTCACCCCTGCAGGTCATTCCTATGGAAGGCGGTGGTCGCGATTCTTCGTATGGAGGAGGTGCGGCTTGGTCTTGTTCTACACGCGTCTTCTGGTATGCTCACTTGCTGAGCATTGGGTACCCTCTTCCCCCAACTTTGTTTTAGAATATCTTAATGCATAGTTTAAGTCTGGGGGAGAGCTAGTATCTGTTACCCAATGCACATGCACTGCATATGCATACTAGAAGCTTTTATTGGTTTATTTTGTTTAGATCATTGCATCACACACCACTTGCACCCACTTGAGCGTGTGCTTAGCTGTTGCGTGCCATGAGTTAAACTCATTTCTTGACCAAGGTTCAGGCAAATCATTGTGCTGGCTTTTAAATTATATAGTGGAGTAATATGTTGACTCCGGTGTTCCTAGTCTATTGCTTTTGTGAGCATAGAGATTTGTGTAGATTAGATTCCTTTTTATACTATTAGTCTTATACATTTCTATTAGTGTAAATAATGTTTGCTCTACTCAAATGGTGAATCCGGTTTGAATCAAAAGGTGGCATATGGGTGTGTGTAAATTATCGCTAGACGTGTATTGCTTGTGTCGGGAGGAAGGATAACCTTTCTCGTTGACTAAGAACTCGCCCCAAGCGATTCTTGAAGCATTGGCATAGGATAATTCTATTGCGCAAGAATGACATAGGCCATCATTTTGGCCCGGTTGAGCCTTTGTGCCAATCCTGATATCTTATCCTCGTTAGCCCATTTGTGCCTACCCCATCCCTTTGATTCAGCTCCACATTGTATTCCACCAAAACCAAAAACCCGACCCTAGTCACATACCCAAAGCTGAGCTTTAGCTGTTTTCACATTTGTATTTTGGAATGTTGATGCGGTGATGTTAAATTTGGAGATGTGGTTGTACTCCCTTGAACATTTGTTGAATTTAAAAAAATATAAAATTAGAAGAAGAAATGAAATGAGAAGAAAAGAAAAGAAAAAATGAGAATGAGTTTAATTGAAAATCTATTTGAGATATGTATTTTGGAGTAGGCAGTGCACATACCCATGCGTTCAGGTCCAAGTCTGGGGGTGTGGTGCATCCGCGTGTTTTTGTAGCTTCGGGGATAGAGTTATTGTTTAAGCTCATTTGGGTTGGGTGCTTTAATCCGTCCTGTTTATCATTGTTTACCTCACCGTAACCCAAGCCTCATGAAAAACCTTAAGTCCTACCGACTCACGTTATGAACTAATCTAGTGCCATGGAGAGAATGTGACCGGGCGAGCTTATGGTCTCTGACACCGATGGATTTCGGTGGAGTTTGTCCCAAACCCCAGCCTGGGCAAGGCTCTTCTCAGCGTGTATTTTACTTTCCCCGTATGCGTGACCGATTGATTCACCGTGATTCACATTTATGAGTAGTAGTAATATTTATTTACTCCATTAGAAGCATATAAACTTTGTGTATAATTAGAAACCTTATCTACTATTTCTCTATGCACTTGGGTATGCGACTTCGCATGATACTCCTCGGTGTAATTTTAAGCCAGCTATTTATTTTTCCTCGCCTGCTTAGGATGTGTTTGCTCGGGACATGCAAACAGGTAAGTCTGGGGGTGTGATGAGTCCAGTTTATATAGTGATTTCCGGACTCATCTGGGCTAGTTTTCATGCACTTGCACTTCACTTTAGGCCTAGATTCAATTCTATTTGATCACATTGCCCATTTCATTGCTTAGTGCATATTTATACCCATTTTGGTGTGATTTCATGTATTCCTATGGTCTAGTATATTTTCATGCAGGTCCAAGGGTTGTGCGTCATTCGGGATGGGTTCTGGGGGATTTTCGGTCGAAAAAGCCACTGGTCGTGCGTTTTCCTTCGCGCACGACCAGGCGCACGACCACTGGTCATGCGTTAATTCCCTCCCCATATCGAGCGACGGCACACGATCATTGGCCTTCTTCGCGCACGACCAGGCGCACGACCACTGGTCGTGCGTTAATTCCCTCCCCAGATCGAGCGACGTCACACGATTATTGGCCTTCTTCGCGCACGACCACTGGTCGTGCGCCGCTGACCGTGCGCTTTTGTGCAGATTTGGATCGAGCTACAGGTTCTTCGCGCACGATCAGAGGCATTCCTTCGCGCATGACCATTGGTCGTGCGCCTGATCGTGCGCGTTGTTAAATTCTGCTCCGTCTATAAATAGACATGCGCGATTTTAGGTCGGATCGACCATCCGACTTCGCCCAGCTCCGCCGTTTTCCGCATTTTCTGCAGGGTTTCACCTCCTTCTTCACCGCCCACCTTAGGGAGGATCTCCGGGCAATCTTTCAACGCCAAATCTTCGCCAGAGCTTCCTCTCGGCCATCTCCTTCATCCAAAAGCTTCAAGAAAGGAGTCAACCTAGTCTTCTTCTTCAAGATCTGAGCAGCTTGTGTGATCATTCCTCCGGTTCGTGACACGAAGAAGACGGGTCCACTGGAAGGTAGTGACAACCTTCTCTATCCCGGACGCAGTTGAGGACCGAGCTTGGACGCGGATTGACAAGCCGGCGATTCCTTCCGTGAATCCTCAACAAGACTTCGGAGTCGGTCGATTTCGCACACTCTCCTCTTCTTGTAGTTGATAGTAGTTGGATTTCTTATATGTTTGATGAAGTACTTTTATATGTTAACATTAGTATAAAATCATGTCTATGTGATTGAGTAATATTGTTATATTTTCATTTGAGGTGTGCCTTGTGGTGTGGATTGTTTGTTGTGTTGTGCCGCCCTAACAATTGTTAGTGGTGTGCTTTGCGAAGAGGTGCTTGCGACCCTCATTCCGCTGCTCTCTCCACTCCATCCGCGAGCCTACTCATCCATCCGCCTAGCGATCCGGTGCATTGCGGCCTATGTAGTCTTCCATCCCGCCTGGCGAAGCAGTGCGCTCAAGGCCTGCATAGGAGTAGTCGTAGCTATTTTATTTTGTTTTTCGCAATCCAAACCAAGCCTCCCGCAATCCATCCGACCTTAAGGACTTCAATCTCAAGTCCCCTTCAATAGTCAACTCCACCTTACTGTGTTCCATCCGAGATCGATACTCAGGGATTTCCTCCTCGTTTTATATTACTTGAACGATCGGTACACTGCCGTTTCGTGCCGCAGTCGAGCTACCGCCTATAGCGGTGTGCGAGATTTGCGCCATCAGGAACCACTATATTTCCTTGTGTTGTGTTGTGATTGTCTCTTTGCTTTTTCATTCTTTACACAGATAGAATTCGTCGGGTTTACACGGATAGAATTCGTCGGGTTTTCACGGATATGATTCGTTGGGATTCGTCGTATGTGATTCGTCGAAATTCGTCGAATTGTCCCGTGAAAACTCGACGAATGCTGTTCGGTGGAATCCCGACGAATTGTAACAGAAACCCCAATTCTGCTGTGTGGTCTGCGGATAGCGATTCTTCTAGAAGTCTGTTTATCCTTTGGGTATAAATAGGACTTCTTTTAGGGTTCTCATAACTTACGAAGGAATCCAATCGACGGAAGAGTTCCGCCTCTTTCCCTAGCCGACGGAAGTGTTTCGCCGCCCGTTCGCCTCCGCCGACCTCCTCTCCGACGATTGTCGCCGGTATTGTTCTTGCTGAAGCGAATCTAGCAATCCGTGGAAGCGCAAGGTGTAGTCTTCTTCTACCGGCTCATGTGGACTGTTGTAGAGACGTAGACATTATTCTATGTTAGGACTCGGACAGCCGACGACAGGACTTATCTTCTTGGAGCATCTAGGTTGGATTTGATCCAACTCCGCAAAGGTAATTTTCATACCTAGCTATTTTGTTAACTTCTTGATTCAATATTCATGGCCTGATCCAAATTCTTTTGGGTTATTCTGTTTATTTCCGTTGCGCCTACATATGATGTATGGTTCTAGAAAAACCCAACAGTGGTACCACCGCCAGGGGCGCTGCCCCTTGGACCCCGTTAGGGGCTCTGCCCCTAAGACCCCGCCAGGGGCGCGGCCCCTTGGAACCCCGCCAGGAACGTCTGGGATTTCGTGGTAATTTCTAATTGTTAGAAATTGTTGTCTCCTTAGCAGTAACCGTCCCTCAAGTGGTTAATGAACCCTTGTATTGTTTTGGATTTTGAATCCAACAATGAGAGACGAGCTTGTCTACTGCTTTAAGTCGAGTTGTCTTTGCCTTTGTCCAATGCATGTAAATCTGAAGATTTGGAAGAGTTCTAAATTTCCAGATTTAGCCCTTTCGTCTATCAAAGGTTGATAGTCTTATGTTGTGCACATAAGGGATGCACGTGGATTTTAGAAAGCTTGTTTTTCTGTGGATGTGCACTTTGATCAAATGTTGATCATGGTTAAGTGTTAACCTATTATTAAAATATAAAATCCCTACATCAAATATTAAGTGGTTGGATGCCTTCCGATGGATGACACTCTTCCTGCCTCGATCGATGAAGTGTGGGCTTGCCAAAGCAACGTGCATTAATCTATCTTGGTAAGGGTGCAAGCGGATAATTATGATATCCCATTGTCGACATCGGGTCTAACTTAACTAGGTGACCTCGAAGGTTGAGTGCCTAGAGGCATAGGGTTGGCATGCACCATATGATGGATGCGAATAAGGAGTAATTCACCAGCCATACAAGAGTTTCATGAGGATGCAATTGGCAAGCGTTGCCTACCTAAATAACCGCATTATGAGAGGAACGCCAAAGCGGACTCGTGGTATTGGTGAAATACGGATCTTGTCCACTGAGAGAGTAGCTCGCATGGACTCTCCGAATTGATAGTGAGGGCTATCAATTTGAATAAAATAGTGGGAGTATTTAATTGAAGTCCAAATTAAAATATATTGTATTTTGAAATTTTGGTGCTGATTAAATTCTGCATGAATTCTTGTAGAATTCCATGGCAAGTGGTTCACATTCCACCTTGTCCCTAAGAGCTATCCTTGAGAAGGACAAGCTTAGTGGGACGAATTACATGGACTGGTATAGGAACCTGAGAATTGTTCTCAGGCAAGAGCAAAAGCTCTACGTCTTGGAAGAAGAAGCCCCCGAGGTACCGACCGGGAACTCGTCCCGTGTTGAGAAGGATGCTTATAAGAAGTATACCGATGATGCCTTAGATGTCGAGTGCCTTATGCTTGCCACCATGAACTCTGAGCTTCAGAAGCAACACGAGAACATGGGGTGCAAGGAGATTGACGAGCACCTAAAGAAAATGTTTCAAGGGAAAGCTCGTCAAGAGAGGTTCGATGTCACGAAGGCCTTATTTCAGTGCAAAATGGGAGCTCGAGACTCAGTTGGTACTCACGTACTCAAGATGATTGTGTATATTGAGAACCTGGAGAGACTGGGTTTTCCTCTGGGTCAAGAGTTGGCCACAGATCTTATCCTGCAATCGTTGGCGGATAGTTATGAGCAGTTCGTCTTGAACTACAACATGAATGAAATAGACAAGACACTGCCTGAGCTCCTAGGCATGTTGCGAACTGCCGAGATAAACATGAAGAAGGCCAAGCCTGCTAGTCCCATATTGATGGTACATAAAGGCAAGGGTAAGGCCAAGGGCTTCAAGAAGACGAAGGTGGGACCTAAGTCACATCTTGAGCCCAAATCTTCTGCGCTGAAAAAGAAGAGCACCGTGAAGGAAGGGAAATGCCACCACTGTGGCAAGGCTGTTCATTGGAGGAGGAATTGTCCTTCGTACATTGAGGGTCTGCAGAAAATGAAGGGACGTATGACTTCCGTTTCGAATATTTACGATATAGAGATAAATCTTTCTCCTCCTTCATCTTGGGTATTGGATACCGGATGTGGTTCTCACATTTGTACAAATGTGCAGGAACTGGGAGGGAGGAGATTGCTGAGTAAAGGAGAGGTGGACCTGCGCGTCGGCAATGGAGCAAGAGTTGCTGCTGTAGCCGTAGGGGTTTACCGTCTTTCTTTGCCCAGTGGGCTTGTAATAGAACTTAATAATTGTTATTTTGTTCCGGCCATAACTAGAAACATTATATCCATTTCATGCTTAGACATGATTGGATTTTCTTTTATAATTAAGAACAATTGTTGTTCTATATTTAAGAATGATGTTTGTTATGTTGCAGCTCAATTGTTTAATGGTCTTTATGTTTTGAACCTTGACCATCCGATCTATAATGTAGATAATTATAAAAGACTAAGAACAAATGACTCAAATCCTACATATCACTGACATTGTCGTTTGGGCCATATAAACGAGAAGCGCATATCCAAGCTCCATAAAGATGGACTATTGGACTCATTTGATTATGAATCATTTGAGCGATGCGAGTCTTGTTTATTAGGCAAAATGACTAAAGCCCCTTTCACTGGTTATACTGAGAGGGCTGAGGATCTTTTGGGTATAGTACATAGTGATGTATGCGGACCCATGAGTTCTATGGCTAGAGGTGGGTATTTCTACTTCGTTACATTTACTAATGATTTCAGTAGATACGGATACGTGTATCTTATGAAGTGCAAATCCGAAACTTTTGAAAAGTTCAAAGAGTTTAAGAATGAAGTGGAGAACCAATTGGGTAAAAAGGTAAAAGCACTCCGATCTGATCGAGGTGGCGAATACCTGAGTCATGAGTTCCATGATCATCTGAAAGAGTGTGGTATTGTATCACAGCTAACTTCACCTAGGACACCGCAGCATAATGGTGTGTCTGAGAGGAGAAATTGTACTATGTTAGACATGGTACGGTCGATGATGAGTCATGCAGACTTGCCTGTTTCCTTTTGGGGTTTTGCTTTAGAGACTGCTGCAATGACACTGAATCGCGCTCCGACGAAAATGGTTCTAAAGACACCATATGAAATATGGACTGGGAAGCGTCCCAGTATGTCATTCATTAAAATTTGGGGCTGTGAGGCATACGTACGACGTCAAATGCCTGACAAGCTGGAACCCAAATCAGATAAGTGTTATCTGGTGGGATATCCTAAGGAAACGAAAGGATATTACTTTTACCTACCGTCTGAGGGCAAAGTGTTTGTCACAAGGACGGGTGTCTTCTTGGAGAAAGAGTTCTTGTCAAGAAAGACGCAAAAGGTAGAACTTGAAGAAGTTCAAGAACCACAAATAGTGAATGAACCAGAATTGGATTCTGAGCCAGGACTACAAGATGTTGTAGCTAGAGAACCTGCTCAAGAGACACACGTCCTACGTAGACCTAGTAGACCACGATTTGAGCCTGAGAGATATGGATTTCTCGTGTCTCAAATAGGTAATGTGTTGCTTATGGATCATGATGATGAACCAGCGACCTACCAAGAGGCTATGAATGGACCGGACTCCGACAAATGGCTTGAGGCTATGAAATCCGAAATGGACTCCATGTATACAAACCAAGTTTGGAACTTGGTGGAACCACCTGAAGGGGTACGACCCATAGGGTGCAAGTGGGTCTTCAAGAAGAAGACCGACATGGATGGGAATGTACAGACATTCAAAGGGCGACTGGTGGCTAAGGGTTTCAAGCAAATTCAGGGTGTTGACTATGATGAGACCTTTTCCCCTGTTGCCATGGTAAAGTCCATTAGGATATTGCTTGCTATTGCTGCGTATTATGATTACGAGATCTGGCAGATGGATGTCAAAACGTCTTTCCTAAATGGAAACCTCCTTGAGGAAGTGTACATGACACAACCCGAGGGTTTTGTATCCCCAAATGAAGCCACTAAAATATGCAAGCTGAACAGGTCCATCTATGGATTGAAACAGGCCTCTAGAAGTTGGAATCTTTGTTTTGATGAGAAGATCAAAGAGTTTGGTTTTGTCAAGAATGAGGATGAACCGTGTGTTTACAAGCACATCAGTGAGAGCATTGTTGTCTTCCTGATATTGTATGTAGATGACATCCTGTTGATCGGGAATGACATACCTACCCTAAAAGTTGTTAAGAACAACCTAGGGAACTGCTTTTCTATGAAGGACTTGGGTGAAGCGACTTACATACTCGGTATTAAGATTTATAGAGATAGATCGAAGAAGTTGCTGGGTTTGACCCAGAGTACGTACATTGAGAAGGTGTTGAAGCGGTTCAACATGCTTGAGTCCAAGAAAGGATTTTTGCCCATGTCTCATGGTGTGAATCTCTCTAAGGACCAGTGTCCAAAATCTTGTGAAGATAAGGACCGCATGAAGTTGATTCCATATGCTTCGGCAATTGGGTCAATCATGTATGCAATGTTATGTACTCGACCCGATGTCTCTTTTGCTTTGAGCATGACTAGCAGGTATCAGTCTGATCCCGGTGAATTTCACTGGATAGCCGTAAAGAATATCCTGAAGTACTTGAGAAGGACTAAGGATGTATTCTTGGTATATGGTGGAAAGGAAGAGCTCGTTGTAAGTGGTTACATGGATGCCAGCTTCCAAACTGATAGGGATGATTCGAAGTCTCAGTCAGGGTTTGTGTTTTGCCTGAATGGAGGAGCTGTGAGCTGGAAGAGTTCCAAGCAAGAGACAGTTGCTGATTCTACAACTGAGGCTGAGTATATCGCTGCGGCAAATGCAGCGAAGGAGGCTGTATGGATTAGGAAATTCATCGGCAAGCTAGATGTAGTTCCTAGCATTGTTGGTCCCGTAGTTCTCTACTGTGATAACAATGGTGCAATTGCACAATCTAAGGAACCTAGACTACTTTGTGGATTGTTACTTAAAAGTGTCACAAGTAGGTCTCATTTGACAATGGTGTTGTGGTCCTTTGACCTGAAGTCACAGCATTCATCGAGTGAGGAAGAGCGTGCTTTGGTGTCATCTAAAGTCTTACTTGAAGAAGGTTGATGATAAGGGTGGTCATTGGGTACGTTACGAATCATTTGGGTGTTTGGGTGTGAGCAGATAGGGGATTTTTCCTCCTATATAACAGGAGTTGCATCCATGGGCCCCTTGATGGAATTGGACTGAGAAATGCATGGTCATGCTTGGTTGAGTCAATATGTGATATTGAGCTTACCATTCTCTGGAAGTCCATTCTAGATCAAGAAACTTGGATTGAGCTATTAAGAGGGTGACACGGTCCATGCCTCTAGTTCTTTCCGGATGTAAGGGACAAAGGGACAATGACAACGCTGGAACATTGGTCATAAAGGCATATGAGTTATGAACTCTTATTGCTTGGGGAGCAATGATGCATTGCTAGATGCCGCTCATTGTTAGTGAGGCTTTTGTTTGATACTTTCAAGATCAAGTGGGAGACTGTTGGAGTTACCATTATGATCTAGAAGTGGTCAAACATGTAATCTCACTGCCAAAGCAATATGAGCCTGCAAGGTCGCACATAAGAGCATGTGGAGAAGATGGAAGATTGAATGTCTTGGTAAAGGTTACCAATCACCATAAAGAATGGCGGAGGTCCAGCAAATGTTGCTGTCTGAATTCGTCGGGTTTACACTGATAGAATTCGTCGGGTTTGCACAGATAGAATTCGTCTGGTTTTCACGGATATGATTCGTCGGGATTCATCGTATGTGATTCGTCGGAATTCGTCGAATTGTCCCGTGAAAACTCAACGAATGCTGTTCCGTGGAATCCCGACGAATTGTAACAGAAACCCTAATTCTGCTGTGTGGTCTGCGGATAGCGATTCTTCTAGAAGTCTGTTTATCCTTTGGGTATAAATAGAACTTCTTTTGGGGTTCTCATAACTTACGAAGGAATCCAATCGACGGAAGAGTTCCGCCTCTCTCCCTAGCCGACGGAAGTGTTCCGTCGCCCGTTCGCCTCCGCCGACCTCCTCTCCGACGATTGTCGCCAGTGTTGTTCTTCCTAAAGCGGATCTAGCAATCCGTGGAAGCGCAAGGTGTAGTCTTCTTCTCCCGGCTCGTGTGGACTGCTGTAGATACGTAGACATTATTCTACGTGAGGACTCGGACAGCCGTCGACGGGACTTATCTTCTTGGAGCATCTAGGTTGGATTTGATCCAACTCCGCAAAGGTAATTTTCATACCTAGCAATTTTGTTAACTTCTTGATTCAATATTCATGGCCCGATCCAAATTCTTTTGGGTTATTCTGTTTATTTCCGCGGCGCCTACATATGATGTATGGTTCTAAAAAAACCCAACATATATTACACAAAATATTTTTAATCTCTATTCACCCCCCCTCTAGAGAATTCTAGTAGGTTAACTGTGCACTTTCAATTGGTATCAGAGATAGGTTGATCTAAAAGGGATAACTCCTTGATCAAAAAGATCCTACCTCTTACTTATATATATATATATTCTTCTAACAATTATTTTTCACATGGCACAAATCAAAGATTATGCTTCCACCAGACCACCAATGTGCAATCTTGAAAAGTTTGCAGTTTGGAAAACAAGAATTAGGATATATATGAATTCTATTGATGAAGATTTATTTAATGTTATCTTGACAGGTCCTCCCAAGCCTTATAGAAGAGACTCAAGTGGTGAAGTGACTCAAACACTTGTCCCAAAGGCTGAGTGGACAGTTGAAGAAAAAAAGGCAGGGACATGTGATGCTAAAGCTGTAAATATTCTGGTCTCAACCCTCTCTGATGAAATCTTTCAAAGGGTTGTTGATTGTGAATCAGCCAAAGAAATTTGGGAGGCTCTCATAAAGATGGTAGAAGGAAGTGCTGATGAAAGAAAAGATAGGAAGGCTCTATTGATCTCTCAATATGAGAACTTCCAAAAGAAGAATGAAGAAAACATCTCTGAGATGTATGACAGATTCAGTCTGATCATCAATCAACTAAGAGACTTGGATAGAGAAATCTCTCTCACAGAGATCAATGACAAATTGCTGATGAGTCTCCCAAGTTCATGGGACTCAAGGATAAGGGCAATATGAGACACAAGAGGACAAAGGGAAATTTCAACAGCTGCTCTCTTAGGAAAACTCAGATCCTATGAGCAACTGCTGAAAACCAGAGAAGAGAAGAAGAGAAGAGAAAACACCCCAACTTCTTCAAAAGACGGGAACATTGCATTAAAAGCAACAGAGGAAGGAAGCTCTGTCACTGAAGAAGAATTATTCAGTTTCCTGGCCAGAAAATTCAAGAAGTGGGTCAGGACAGATGGATCAAGAAGGAGAGAATCAAAACCAAGGTATTACAAAACTCCTACTAAAGAAATTATTTGTTACTCCTGCAGGAAACCTGGACATATTGCCCCAGAATGTCCAGAAAATGCTGAGACAAAGAAAGATCTAAAGAAAAAGGGGAAGAAGAAAGAAAGAGGCTTTATAGCAGAAGCCTGGAGTGATACAGACTCTGAGGACAGCTCCTCTTCTAAGAGTGACAATGAAGAGCCTAAGCAAGAAGACCTATGCTTAATGGCACTTGAAGGCTCAAAGAAAGATGATGAAGCTAAATCATGGAGTGAGACAGGATCAGAAGAAAGCATATCTTCTTAAGATGAAAAAGAAGATAGCCTTATTCTCATAGAGGAATCTGAGGATAAGGATGAGGTAAGCATGTTTGATGAAATAGATTTTTAAAGTGAAAATTTCAGAAATGATTTTTTGGGAATGTGTCTAGATCAACTAAAAGCTACACAAGAAATTAAAGATCTAAAAGAACAAATCAATGTGGCTAAAAACCAGAGAAAAAGAGAAGTTAAATGCTCTAAAAATTATGAATTAAGGGCTAACATCATAGAAAAGGAGGTAGAAAGGGCTAGAATAGAAAACCAGCTCCTTAAGGATAAGGTATCCCAGGCAAAATCTTTTGAAGAATCAATAAAAATGAGAAGCCAAACACTCAAGGAAATCACTGAACAACAAACCAGGAGACATAAAAATCTTGTTCTAGAGGCTGATCCCTCAACCAGCCAAATTCTATCCAACAAACCTGCTTGGATGGTCCCTGTAAAATTCACCAAACCCATCAAATCAAACCAAGAAAAAGACTCACTAAATAAGGAAGAAGACTCCCTCAAGGAAATGAAATAATTTGATGAAACATCATACTATTCAGCTGATGATTCTCAAACTTCATCTGAAGAAATAACTAAGCTAAGAGAAACAATACATGAAAGAGCAAAATCAGTAAAAGGGAAGAAGAAAATGTATGAAGACACAGTTGCGTCGACTTCATATCGACGCATGAGTGAAAGTGCGTCGAATTCTACTCGACGCAATCTCTCAGATGCCTCGACCTCAACTCGACGCTTGAATAAAAGTACGTCGACATCCAATCGACGCAACTTCTTTCATGCGTCGATATCAGATCAACGCAATCTGAAGAAAGCGCCGAATATAAATCAATGCAACTATCAACATACGTCGAATAGATATCGACGCATAAGAACTCATAGAAACTTAAATGCCTATCCTCCAAAAACCTTCCATCCTAACCCCTATTCAGGACCCATTTATCCTAATCATGATTTCTATCCTAATCAACACCTCTATCCTAACCAAACTTTCTATCCTAATCAAAATTCCCATCTAAATCAAACTTACTATCCTAATCCACTCTTCTATCCCTCTCTGAACTCAAATTCTCACAATACTAAGATAATCAAGTGCTACATATGTTACAAAACTGGTCACCTTGCCAAACAATGCTGGCACAATCAATCAAACTATCTGTGAAAATTAGTCCAAGACTAACTTAGAAACCTTTAGGATTAGGAAGAGATAAAAATAAATAAACACCTAGAATTTTTCAGGAAAATTAAAAGTCACGTCGACTTTTAATCGACGCATCGTCGATGACTCAACTCAATAAGTGAACTCGACGCATGCGTCGATTACAATCGACGCATACGTCGATACGAAACCCTAGCATCTTAACGCGGGCTGTATCGACGCTTACGTGGAATTCCACTCGACGTAACGTCGATTTCATGAAAACGAGCAGCAATACTAAAATATTTTCGGTCACATCCATTGAAGTACCGAATAAGCCTCGAATAGTGTCGCATTTCTACGTTTCACCTGACTTAAAAAGACTCTTCAGTTAGAAACCTTCACTACTCTGCATCCTTCATCCTTCTTGCTCCTCAATCCAGCCGATTTATTCATCTCTCTCTCACTGACCTAGAATGGCTCCTAAGACCAACTCTGGTTTCGACATTGATCTTGCATCGTTCCAAGCGGCCGTAGAAAACTACAAGAGCATCATTGCCCTGTTTACTGAAGCTGGACTAGACAAGCTCATCTCCACAAGATGCAAGCTCCTGGAAACAGAGCTCACTGAGCTGATAACTCATGTTCAGATATCTGAACAAGGAGAAATCCAAGGAACAATCCATGAGACACCTGTCTTAATATCTGCAGAACACTTTAAGACAACCTTTGATCTTCCATTAGGTACACCCTAATATGATCTTTGTTCAAAGCAAATAAAAAGAATTAGCTTCTAAAGGATAACTAAATAAGTTTTCATCACCCTCTTATTAGGTGATGAATCTATAGACCTCACACCTGATGAAATCAAGCATCTGCTAACCACCATGAAATTTTCAAAAGATAGACCAATCCATCTAAAGAAAACAGACTTTTCTGAGGAGTACAGACTGCTAGCAGATATAGTAGGAAAAATCCTGCTATGCAAGACCTCAGCCCATGATGCAGTGCCCAAGCAGCAACTGAATATCATGGGAGCCCTGGTGCTGAAGAAGAAGGTGGACTGGGCCACATGCCTGCTCAAGATGATAAGCTCTAAATACTCACACAAAGAAAATGCATATATGAGGATTATGAGTCAAGTACTCTTCCACACCTTCCCTGACCTATGCAGGTCAAAAGGAATCCCTATTCCTCCAGGAAAAAGGATGTCAATAGCTCTATTATCCAAATGGACCAGGCAAATCCCTAAGCCTGGTTCCATTCCTGAAAAGACTCCATCTCCTCCTAACTCTCCTGTTCATCCATCTCCTCCTAGAGACAATCCTTCTCTACCACCATCATCCACTCCAATAGTCTCTACCTCCCTCACAACTCCTACTCTACCTACCTCTTCTCAAACACCTGCTCAAACAACAGTTTCTCCATCTATTCCTCCTCATACTTTATCATCCTCTCCACCTCCATTATCAACAATACCTCATACATCAACTATCCTTTCTCCACCCTCATCACCACCTCCACCACTCTCTCCTAATCACCAACCACAACATGAACCATTTGCATCCACTGAAGCTCTCCTCACTCAGTGCATTGCATCAGCAGCTCAAACATTCCAAGCAATGCTGGATGAGCATTGCTCTCAGATTCATTCCTCCATCCTTCACATGCACACCCAAATAGATGGGGTCAGTGCCTCTGTGCAAAATCTAAAGACCTCTCACTCTTCATCTAGAGTAACTAGGTCTTTCTTAACCTCCTTGGCCAAGAAGGTCAAGAAGGGCGAGAATCTAGATGAAGAGAAGCTCTCCAATCCTAAATCTCTCTCTCATAAGTCCCCTCCTTCCTCAAAAGATAATAGTCTTGCACTTCTCAAGACAATTGGAAATGAAGTTGTACCTGAGCTACACTCTGAAGAACAAACAATAGAGGTACTTAATATAGCAAGAGAGGCTGCAAATCAAGTAGTACTACTACAAGGGGAGGCAAGCATAGTAGAAATTGAAACTGAAAAGGAAGATGTGGCAATTAGGGAGAAAGATAAAGAAACTGCAACTCGGGGGGAGCTGGATACTGTTATGAATGAAGCAGGAAAAGAACAGCCAGATGCTGTGTTGACTGAAGTAGAAGCTCAGGAGCCAGATGCAACTGGAGCTGGAGATAATAAAGAAATTGAAGAAGTAGAGGGATTAAAGGAAGTTCCATCCCAGGGGTAGCAATCTGCTCAGGGGGAGCTAGGTGAACTTCCTACAAATGAGAAGGAGAAACCCTCCTCTCCTAAAACAGTAGTATTCAAGAGAAAGAGAAAGACTCCTCCTACCGCTCCCGAGTAATGTTTGAAAATAATACTGATTGATATGAACATGAAGTCTGTTTGTATAATTCTGGAAAATTTGGTTATATGATCTCTTTTTCCAATTTCATTTCTGCTTGTTTAATATATTTTTTATCTTTACAAATGTTGTGAAGTGTTAACTATATGCTTTCTCTCCTATAGGGTTAAGACAAATAGGATGAGATTGTTGGGAAAATGATTTCTCTTAACCCCTGAAAAAGAGTTGAATATAAATTCTAAGAAAGGAAAATCAAGGTTAAGTAAATATGCGTCGAATAGTATTCGACGCAACGTCGACGTAGTATCGACGCTCCTTTCAGAATGAGTCGAAGTACCTTTAAGAAGAATTCGACGTATCCTATGTCGACATAGCTCTGACTTCTAGTCGAAGTATCTTGAGAAGTCGACGCACCTCAGTCAACGCACCTTCCTTATTCTCCTCTCGACGTCCAGCCAGGACGAATTCGACGCGTACGTCGAATAGTAATCGACGCACGTCGATTTCTATGATTAATTCAAAAATCGCTAGATCTCTTTCCTTCTTTTATAAATCTGATTTATATGGAATCAATTTATTCTTTATAGCCGTTCTGAATCATTCTTTCCTCTAATAGATTCTTGGCTAAATTGATTAAATCCTTTATGGACATTATTTGAAATCTGATTGAATACTTTCCTTCTATGGATATAATTATTATGGAAAATTTTCCTTCTTTCTAACACTCTGCCTGCTAATTGATTATTCTCCTATAGTGTTATTTTAATGAAAAGAGCTATAAATAACAAGGTGGTCGGTAGAGAGCAACTAGAAGAGATCCACCATATACACATTGAAAAAGAGGAAAAGCTCCCAAAAGTGAAAAAGAGAGAGAATAGAGAAATTGTTCTGCAGCAACCATCAAGCATTCTTCTTCTTCTTCTGCTTCTAAAGCCATACTGCTGCAAAATTCTGAAAAGCTTACAATCTCCTTCTCACTATAGAAGGGAGATTTAATTCACTACTTCTTGTGCTTCCAATCTTCTTGCTAGGAAGAAGATTCATTCTTGTCTTAAATACTTCTTTTCCTTTTTCTTATTTTCATTCTCACATATTGTAAAAGAGTTTTTAGAATCTCTCTTCAAAAAATTCAGTTGTACTGGTTCTAAGAGTCTCTTTGTCAAAAGACTCAGTTGGTTCTAAGAGTCTCCTTATCAAAAGACACAGACTGGTTCTAATAGTCTCCTTATCAAAAGACTCAGTGCAAGATAGTGAATTCCTACCAAGGGGGTAGAAGAGTGGACTACCCAAAAGTTTCGGGGAACTACTATATTTCCTTGTGTTGTGCTGTGATTGTCTCTTTGCTTTTTCATTCTTTACATATTTAATTCTTGTTGGTATTTTGGAAGTATAAATCAGAGATTATACATATATATATATATATATTGCACAAAATATTTTTAATCTCTATTCACCCGCCCCTCTAGGGAATTCTAGTGAGGTTAACTGTGCACTTTCAGATGAGTAATTGCCTTATCTAACACACTGTTAGAAACATGGAGAGGTAAAGTGGATGTACCCAGACCTTGGGGAACCACTATAAATAGTCGTGTGCTTTTTTGCATTTTCTTCTACTTTGCTTAAACAACTAAAACATATAATTATAAGTGGAAAAAGCAAGAAACCTATTCACCCTCCTAGGTGAGTTAGACTATTAGCAGATTAACTATCAGTTCCATTAACTTGAGATGCAATTACCAAAGAATCAATTTTGACATTTACATCTTCAATGCCCAGCTTTCTTGCAAACCTAAAACCGGCGAGCAATGCTTCATATTCTGCCTGGTTGTTTGATGTTTTGAACTAGAACTTTAAAGCTTGATCCAGCCTAACCCCATTTAGGTTAATCAGTACGACTCCAGCTCTAGATGAGTTCCTATCTGAAGCTCCATCGACAAAGATTGTCCAAGCGATAGATGTTCCAACCTCTTTTTCTGAGTTGGCTTATGTTGCATCAATCATAAAGTCTGCTAATACTTGGGCCTTGATCGCAACTCTGGGTATATAGGAGATGTCAAATTCGTTGAGCTCTTTTGCCCATTTTGCCAATCTACCTAAATGCTCCGACTTTTCTACCACATTTTTTAATGGAAGGCATGTGACAACTTGAATTGATTGAGCTTGGAAATAAGGCCACAATCTCTGAGCTGAAGTGACAACCATAAATGCCAACTTCTCAAGGATCGGATATTGAGCTTACGCATACTTCGATATATTACTCACACAATAACTGAGAATTGTCTCCTCTTTTCTTCTCTGACCAATACTGAACTGATTGCATCCGATCCGACTCCAAGATAAAGAAAAAGGTCTTCGCCTTCTCGCGGGCTTTGAAGCAAAGGAGTTGATGTTAATTGCTTTTTAAGCTTATTGAAGGCATCATCACATTCCTTTGTCCATTCCAACTTATCTCCTCCACAAAGAGTTTTAAAGAATGGAGCACTCTTATCTCCCGAGCGAGATATAAAACCGCTTATGCCTATCATTCTTCCGCTTAACTATTAACCATCTTTAGAGGACCTTGGATGTGCCATTTCCAGATTTGCTTTCACCTTGTCGTGATTTGGTTCCAACCCTCCGGAGTAAGGAGATGGCCAAGAAATTTTCCCTTACTTGCTCCGAAAACGCATTTCAACAGGTTCAACCTCATATTGAAGGTTTGTTTGAATGTCTCAGCAAGATTGTTAAGGTGAGTAGAGAAGGTTTTACTTTTTATTAGGAGGTCATCGACATAGACATCCAAATTTCTTCCTTTTTTATTTTTGAAAACCGTGTCCATCATTTTTTGGTAGGTGGCTTCAACATTTTTTAGCCCGAAAGGCATTACAAGATAGCAAAAGCATCTGTCATTGGTGACTAATGAGGTATGAGTGATGTCGGGCTTGTGCATTATTATTTGGTGATAACTAGAGAATGCATCTAAAAACATATGTAAGAATACCCAACCGCGGAATCAACTAAAGAATCTATTCGAGGAAAGGGGTATCAATCTTTCGGGCAAACTTTATTGAGTTTTGTAAAATCAACACACATTCGCCATTTCCCACCAGCCTTTTTAACCATTACAATATTTGACACCCAATCTGAATATTGAATTAATTGAATGAATTTAGCCTTCAGGAGATTTTCCACCTCCTACCGGATGCGTTGAGCTAAGGTCAACACCACCGCCCTTTTTTTCGCTTAATTGGAGTGAAGTTCAAGTCAATATTGAGATGATGGCAGGCATCGTGAGGATCGACTCCTGGCATGTTGTCTGCTGACCAAGCAAAGACATACAGGTTCTTCAAAACCTAGGAGATGAGCTGACTTTTATCTGCTTTAGATAGCTCTGCATTGATAGAGAGCATCTTGCTCTCATCTTCTTTGCTAATGGGAAAGGCTTGAGTCGCTTGGGTAGGTTCCAAGCGAGCACCATCTCTAACATCTTATTTTACTATCTCTTCCACAACTTTGGTATGGTTAGAGACTTAAGGTGCCGGAGAGATCTCAACTGCCCTAGGGGGAGATAATTCGGACACGTTGACCGTCTTCACGTAGCACTCCTGAGCATTCTTTGGGTCGCTCCTGATTCGTAACTGTTTGCCATTCAAGGCAAACTTCATAGCCAGATGGTAAGTGGAAACCATTGCTTTATACTCATTCAGAATTGGCCATCCAAAAATTGCGTTGTAGCTGCTCAGAGATTCAACGACTATAAATTTGACCAACTTTGTATTGCCTCCAAGCATCACCGAGAGTGTGACGTTTCCTTCCACTTCCTTTTTCTCCCAAGAGAAACTGTAGAGCGTCCCTTCGATGGAAAGAAGAGTCTTCCCAGTCTTCAGGGCCTCAAATGTCGATTGGAATAGGAGATTCACCGAGCTTTCAGTGTCGATCAGAATGTTCTCCACTGTATAATTTTCTATTAACGCCTTAATGACTACAACATCCTTAAAGGGATTAGAGGTTGGAGGAAGGTCATCTTGCTCGAAAGTGACCGTCCCCCGAACAAGAGCAGAAGAGGAGGTAGCAATGACCTCTGAATGGTAGACTCTTTGCGAGACTAGCGTTTTTAGAGGATTCAAGCCCTACTCCTCTGTGGATGTAGAAAAGGTAGCCCAAGGCACCCTCACCATTAGCTTCGACACATTCATTCAGGTAACTGACGTTGCCAATGTGGCCAATGTCATTCACTTCCTCACATTCCTAGTGAGTTTCTGCTACCTCTTTGCTCTTAGAAGTTGAAGCTTCTGAGGAGTCTCCATTAAGGACCAGGTCCTGCAGCTTTCCTTCTTTCAAGAGCTTCTCCACCAGCATGCGAAGAGCTCGACAATTCTCTGTAAAATTCCTCCTCTCCCTGTGATGTTGACATTATAGGGAGGGAATTCTTGATTTGGGATCCGATTGTAGTGGAGCAAGCCTTTTGTAAAAAGGCTGCTTTGAAGCACCTGGACAACCTCGCTCATGTACATATTGAGCTCGGTGAAAGAATCTTAAGAGTCATTGAAAGAAGGTTGAGAAGAGGATGGGAGAGGCGGCTGGAAAAATTGGACTTTATGAACAGGTATTGGTTGCGGTGCTGGAGCAGTTGGGGTTGACATCAAAGGTCCCTTTGGTTGGAACTGCTGATGACCCTGATAAGGACGATGATGGCGAAAGTTCCTCCCCCTTTGAGCAGGAGGCTAGAACTCTTGACGAGGCAGTTTTGACGGCTGCTGCGCAAGATAGAAACCAACAGAGCCCTTCTGGCCGGTTCTGGACGTCAAGTTGGAGACATAGTTGGGGTTGGTTATCTCCCATTCTATGAATTGATTGGCAATACTGATCAGCTCTTGATAGGATTTGAGCTCTCAGGTGGTGACCTCGAATTTGAGAGGGCCTTCCTGAAGGCCATTGTCTAAGGTCACCATATAGAGTGAGGGATTGACATCCCTAATTCCAAGGATCTCCCTCTAGAAGCGATCCACAAAGCTAGCTGTGGTCTCGCTTTCTCCTTGCTTAATTGTGAAGAGTACTGCGGGGCCACTATTCCTTTTCATTGAGGTTACAAACCTCAGAAGGAGCTCTTGCCTCCAAATTAAAAAGCATGGGATGGACTGGGGAGGTAGTTTGTAAAACCACTCCCGTGCTTATTCATTTAAGGAGGTGATTAGAAGCTTGTACCTTATTGTATTTGAGAGAGACCTCAGAGCGACAACAGACTCAAAAGCCCGAAGATGAGATACTGGGTCACTCTCTCCAGTAAATATAAGTAATTGAGGCTCTCTAAAGCTGTTGGGAATTGGCTCGCAACAAACTCTATATGTGAAAGTAGAAGGCTCCTCCGCTTCAATAGTATCGGAAGGAGCAGAAGGGTCAGGAGCAGGAGCTGGAGGATAGACATAATTCTCCTGAAAATTCAGCACTCGGGCTGGTATTCTGTGAGCTGCTATTCTAAAGAAACCTTGGCGAGCTGCGAACTCCACACCATAAGACCGTAGAGGAGCTACGGGCTGAGGGGTCGCGCAGTTAGGAGAATGACTGCCAGCTAGAGGATCAGGGGCGGCGACCTGATCGGTCTGAGGAAGGATCCTCTGGGAGATCGCAGCAAAGAGCTGATTCATGGTTTTAAGCTTCTGGGCGGTCTCTCGGCGGGACTGCTAAAGGTGGAGCTTGAAGCGAAGCTCAAGGGATTCTAAGGAGTTCATGCTGCTTAAAGAGGGGTGGCCACCGACGAGCTGATTAGGTTGGATCTCATAGTCTGATATCTTGTCTGTCCGCTGATTTCACCTAAACACTCCTATCTGAAGGTTGTGTGTTCGTTCTGTTGGCACAAAAATCATACCTCCAAAACTCACACTTCAAAAAAAGATGATGGGAAACTATGGAGTGTCGGTTACTTGGGTTGAAGGATGCCAGAAGAGAGGTTTCTGAGCGAAAAACCTGCTTTCATTGATCACTAAATGAGTTACAGGGACGTCTAAAATAGGTCAGGGTGAGAGGTAGAAAAGTGACAAAATTTTAGACCGCTATACAGGTCATAAGCTAGAGGCTCGAATCAAAAGTCCCTTTTCTGGTACCCCTACCACTCTATTTATAGATGCGGAGGCCTGCCCATACGGGCAGGTCCAAAAATAATGGGTTGCCGATGGTACAGGAGACCCGGGGAAAAGATGAGAAGATACATGGGGTGCAAATGGAAAAAAAGACAAATAACCCAGACCGCGCGATCACGCGGTCTCGCTGGAATCTTTCCGCCTGTACCTTAGAAGATCTGTCGAAGGTGAGAAAGACGTTCTGGGCAGTCTCAAAAAATTGAGATCACCGGGGCCAACAATTCTGATTGAAAAGGAGAGGTCGCAGACTTCCGGGCAAACAATAGGGATAGAATCTCATTGATTATTAATATTCCACAACAATAAATGTCGTTTCAATATCTTGATGTTTTGATCTTTAATGGTAGGAATCAAATCCGCTATTATAACCACCTAGTTATCAAGATACCTAATAAAATCCAATATTGACATACCAAACTACTCAATCAAAATGGTCGGCTAATGGTTATCAATTTGATTCTCTCTAGCTTTGTGATTAACACCATGTATAGTTCTTATATACCTTCCCATATACTTAAGTCTATTGACAAAAGTTTTGCAAGATTCTTCTGAACAAGGTCAGACAGTGGACTTGGATTTCACTGGCTCAATTACAATAAATTACGCAGGCCTTACTTGTTGGGTGGTATTGGCATCCAAAGAATGGAGGACATTTACAAATCATATAAGTGCAAGGCAATTTGTTATTTCCTCGCCACTTCGAGCATGTGCAATGAATACATTATAAGCAAGTACTACAAGAAGAAGAAACATGGGTCTCTTTGATTTGAGAAATAACGCACATGGTCCTTGGAGAGGAGTCATGAAATTCTTTGATTTGTTGAAAGATTATATCTGTTGGAAGCTTGGACGCGTCTTATAAACTTCTAGGGTGACATTTGGGTAGCCAATTCTGCGAACATAGCTTTAGTTGAATCAAATCCTGACCAAAATCTATTCATCTAGCGTGCGGATGTTTTTGATGAGGTTGGTATCACTAGAATTCATAATTCCCACAATGAGGCAGTGTTGGAGATCATTTAAAGCTCAAATTTCAAAGTTTGGGGTACTACCGACTGCACTTTTTGGATGTTGGATGCTAAGGGGAATTTCTTTATAAGAATAATTAATAAGCCCACCAATTATCACCTGCGGGATCTCTTTGAGTTTCACTAGATTTGGAACGCCCATTTGCCCCCAAAGTTGAGGGAAAACGATATGAAATATCCTCCCCCTTGATGTCAATGCATCTAAGGCTAGAATTTAACTTGCATCAAAGTACAGGTGCTGTATTTTGGCCTCTTCCAGGGAACTGTCTGACCACTTTTTAGTGAAGAGTGAGTTGGCTGCTCCTGTTTGGATCCATTTTGAAAGGTTCTTCTTTGGTTCGGTAATCTCGACTCGCATTTTTGTTTCGAAATGCAAATTTTGGAGACTTAAAGCCCATAGGTTTTCTAAAGGTTTTTCTAAACTTATCTTAAGCATATATATTATATGTGTTTGGCATTTTTGGCTGGACATATGCATAAGGTTAATCCATGATATCTACATCTCGGATAAGAGATTATTATTGGACATTTGCCAAATGATGGGTTATGTGTTTAGTGTTAGAAATTTTGCTAATATCATAATATTATTTTCTTTTTATTCTCTTAGATTTAAATAATTGTAATAAATGTAATAGAATTTTTGGAATGTAAAAAACTTTAATCTTTTATTAGAAAAAAGTTAAATCTAAAGTAAAGAGATAGAAATTAGAAATGAAATCAATTTTATAAACAAGAAAAGGCATGATTATCATTTATAAAATGATTAGAAAATCTGATTTCAATGACACTAGAAATCGAAGGCGAAATATGAAATTCTCTTTTCATTTTATATACCGACTCTTCTCACTAAGAACCGGTTGGCTTTAGCCGATCTCTCCCCAGATACGTCCTCATGCCGCTCTATCACTTCTATCCCCATAATGGCCTCGAGCACCCCCTAGATCTACTCCCTAGACCCAGTCGCCACCACGAGGTGAATTTATCCTTAAGTCCTACCCAGACCTAGTCGCCAACACGAGGCGAATTCATGAACCGATTACAAAGATAAATATAAAAGACAAATATAAAAACTCCCTATGAGGTAATCTGTAGGAGACGACGAAGAATCGCTGAAGATCGTTGAAGTCCAAGCGTGCATTCTTCGCGTTGAGTTAGCGTGTCGATCCAAGCCTCCTTTGACTCCTCCTATTGAAATTGAGTGTGAGATCCTTTGTGGTCTGGAAATACGGCCCTCACAAATAATTCAAAGTCCTGGAATAGGGCTCCTTGGCATTGGTTGTTGAAGAAGACGAAATCCACCTATTTATAAGACTGAAAGCTAACGTCGGTGTTAAGGCTAACGCCTGGCGTTGACCCAGTATAGAATTGTTTTAATGCCTCAGATCTTCAAAATAGGAAGGAGATTCTTCATCTTTGGAAACATTCATTTTAGGCAATTTAACGTTGGCGTGGAGTCTAATGCCTGGTGTTGAGTCAAATCATTCCCAAAATGCTCCTGCAATCACGGCAGCTTCCCTCCATGCCATTTTCATCTTGGGGGGAACAAAAGTCAACGCCAGCATTAAGAGGTAACATCAGGCGTTAGCTCTCTTCCATTCTTGTCAGCTTGTGAGCAAATCCAGACCAGGAACAGCAACCTAGTGTCATCTTGGTTCAAACCTGCATGCTAAAACACAATGGCAAACAAGATAAAATACAAGTAGGATTTGTTATTCTCAAATCAAAGGGATGTGGAAAAACCATGTTTCAACACATAGCACGACCCCTTGTCACACGGCCCTATGCGCGCCTTCTCCACACCTCTCTAGGCATCTCGTTGCCGCCTCCGAATAGTTGAATATGGGAATTTCTCTTATGCTTGCGTGATGAGTACGCCTCCGCACTCACAACGCCTCCACAAACATAGCACACTCACAACTCCTCCGCGCTCACGGTGTGCTAACAATGACTTTGTGTTCGTGGCGTGCGCAGTTGTTAACCTTCTTTTCTTCTCGTGCACATAAAGATTGCTGAACTTGTTCGTTGTCATCATCACTACCAACAGTTCTGCACAAATTGCCCGAACTTCTCGAATTGCCAGGGGGGCAAAACCATCATATCAGCAAAAATGGTGATCTTTGTGCACCAAATCAAGAAATTTGTTTCGTTTGTTCATTAGTTATTTTGGTTATAACTGTTGGAGTTTCCATTGGTGATCTGGAAGTGATCAAACATCTAGTCTCACTACAAAGGCGATATGAGCCTATGGGGTTACACATAAGAGTGTTTGGAGAAATTGGAGGAAAAATTATATTTGATATGAGTGAAGGACCAATCCTATGACTTATTGAAGTTGGGTCGAGTCAACTGTACGCTCCACGGGTATTGTGAATATTGCATGGAGCGTGCTGGCAAGTCATCAAGATGAGTCATCGAGAATGTCTTGACGACCCTTACCTCAGTTCATTGAATGGATGAATCCATGTCGGCTCGATGAATCCATGTTGACTCGACGAATTAAAAGTTGATTCGACGAATCCTTGATTGACTCGACGAATCTGATAGAATCATTCACTAGACGAATTGAGTTGTACTCGACGAATTTATGATTACTCGATGAAATCATGACTCGACGAATTTCTGATTACTCGACGAAATCATGACTCAACAAATTTCTGATTACTTGACGAAATTATAATTACCCGACGGATTATGTTTGCTTCAATTCTGCTCGTGGGTGTGCGGATAGTCTCTCTCTCGCCTGGGTATAAATAGAATACGATTCTTTACCCTAAAGGTGCGATCCTCTTTTGCAAATTAGAGGGCGACATAAGAGTTCCGACGTGTGTGATGGATGAGTTCCGATCGACCATTCCCGCACCCCGACGCCTCTGCCACCACTCCCTGACGTCGGACCTAGTAGTTCATAGGAAACGTAGAGGAATCTTCTTCTCTGACCTAGTTCTTGTGCGACAAGAAGCTAGGGTTCTCCTTTCACTCGTGTGGACTCCCGTAGAGGCGCCGATCCATTTCGACGCCTAGGACTCATCGACTGTTCTCTGGATTTCAGTTGTGGAGTACCTCGATTGAGTATTGACTCAATCCCCTTCGGGTATTGCAATGTGTTGCTTTCCTCATTTCTTGATTCATGAAATCGCAAGATCCTTGAACTGTTTAGGGTTGTTCTCGTTTTTGTTTCTTCCGCTGCGCACATTTGATGTGCTTTTATCATTATGAATGGTATGTAGAAAACCCAACAATAACGACACAATTACCAAACCACCCCTGTCAAAAACTATAAAAGAAGCTCATAGCCCTCATTTGAAGACAACTTATCTTTAGTCCCTGAGAGAGCTCCGTTGAATATCCTTAAGAGTTCTCCTTCGGCGTTCGAAGAATTCTTCGAAGATCTCCTTTGTCCTTCAAAGATCTCCTTCGGTTGTTCTACGTATACATCTTCCTTCAAATTACAATTGACGAAGGCTGACTTCACGTCCATTTGATAGACCTTGAATCCTTTGTGAGCAGCAAACGCTAGAAACAACCTGATAGCTTCGAGTCTTGCCACTGGAGCATATTTTTGATCAAAGTCGATCACTTCTTCTTATCGGTAACCTTGGGCAATAAGTCTGGCTTTGTTCTAGATGATTACACCTTCTTCATCCGGCTTGTTTCTGTAAACCCATTTTGTTCTGATAACATTGTGACCTTTGGGCCTTGACACTAGCTTCCAAACTTTGCATCTTTTGAACTGATTGAGCTCCTCTTGCATTGCAATGATCCATGAAACATCCTCTTTGGCTTCATCAAATTTCATTGGTTCAACCTGTGAAAGAAAATTCAAATGCAAAACTTGGTTAGTTGTACCTCTTCTTTTCCTTACTCCGACTCTAGTATCTCCGATGATTTGATTTGCTGGATGATCTCTCTAATGTCTGATCACCAGATTTCTTGCATCATCCCTGATAACTGGTTCACCTTCTTGTGGTACATCTGATGTAGGCTACGCCCTCCGACACGATCGCTACGAACAAACTCGAATTTTCTCTCTTCGTTCCAATTCTACGTTTGCACAAATAATTAATCGCAGCAAACACGTTATGCAATATTATCATTCAAAGGCTAACGTACGGGTCGGCAACACCCTTAGAGATCGAATATTGACTATAGGCCAAAATTCTATCTAGCCAAATGAATCCACCCGATCCGGTCGAGCAAGTGTTGTACCAAAAGAGATCTACCGTTGATTGATGGCGACGACGCCCCTCCATATGTTTGTGGCCAGTTCCTTGACGACGCCGACTTGATGCATTATTTTGATCGCTGCCGCAACACTACATTTGAAGACTCGGATGGACGATGCCGCAGCATCACATTTCAAGATTATGATGGTCGATGCCGCGACAACAAATATGGTGCACGCCATCGCCGCCCCTTTTGAAGAACGTCATCGCCGCAAAGAATTTTAAGTTATAATTATTCAATTATAAATTATTAAATATCATTATCATGTTTATTTTTATTTTGGTCTGTATTTAGATAAATAATAATTATAATTATTCTATTATAATTATTAATTATCATTATCATGTTTATTTATATTTTGGTCTGCATTTAGTGAGGTTTATTTTGTTTAATTAAGGATTATACATTTCCTTATTTTCGTTATTTGATTTGGGATGCATGTAGCCATAAGTTATTCTGCATTCATGATGGACTATTTTTGAGCCATCTAATTTTAGAATTATATCTTGGAGGAGATTAAGTGGTGTAGCCTATAATTAGGTTATATATTGTAATGAGATGATTATTGAATGATTAACTAAAAAACCCTGAATTGATTCTCCTCTAATTTTTCCCTCTCTCCTAGCCGCCCCTCTCTCTCCCTTCTTGGCAGATTTCGGCCAGCCCCCTCCTTCCTCCTCTAGGCCGCCCCCTCTCCCTTGTCTCCTTCCTCTTGGCCGCCGGCCACTACCTCTCCTCCCCTCCTTTTCTTCTCTCTATTGGAACGACCCTCTCTTTAGCCTCCCCCTTCTCATTCTTCCTCCTATTGGGAAGTTTTCAGCCAAGGTGAAGAAAGAAGAAGAAAGTGCTGTGGTTTCGTGGAATCAAATCCGGCGTGAAGCAACCAAGGCGAACGAGTTTCTCTCCATTCGACGCGGCTCCGGTGGATCCGTTGAAGAACGATTTGGGCGAGTGCATGCTTGAGGATAATCCCATCTCAAGCGGGATAACAAAATTTCTACTCGTGAGATTTCCCTCTTGTTAATTTCTTGTTGTGGTAATTTAGGCGTGATCTTCGAATCACTTGAATAATCGTGGTTTTCTTCGATCGATTTACGTTCAACTTAATTGATTTAAATTCATGAGGATTGGCGAACCTCGTTTTCTTTTTGTTGGGAGAGATCTACCGTTTCCGAAATTATTATTTTCGGTGGATCTCTTTTGGTACAACACTTGCTCGACTGAATCGGGTGGATCCATTTGGCAAGAGAGAATTTTAGCCTATAGTCAATATTCGATCTCTAAGGGTGTTGCCGACCCGTACGTTAGCCTTTGAATGATAATATTGCGTAACGTGTTTGCTGCGATTAATTATTTATGAGAACGTAGAATTGGAACGTCGAGAGAAAATTCGAGTTTGATCGTAGTGATCGTGTCGGAGAGCGTAGCCTGCATCAATTTGGTATCAAAGCAAGTTTCGTGTCAATTTTTTAATTGACGCATTCCTTAGGTTTTCTTAGAACGTCGGCACTCACAATCTTCACACGATTTTGCACACAAAAATTTAAAAAAAAAAATTCATCGGTCTGCGAATAGCAGCCTAAAATTCTCATTTTTCTGAGAAATTCAAAAAAACATTTTTGGTAATTCTACTTATTATTTTCTGTAAGAAAATCAAAAAAATATTTTACTTACCCTAGTTATTAGGCGGGAATAAAATTATCTTTCGTAAAATTTTGGCGTGATCTAAATTTCTGGTGTGCGAATAGCGGCCTTAAAATTTTTATTTTTCAGCGCAAATTAAAAACAAAAAATTTTGCAAATTTGCGTAATAAAAAAAAAATTTTAATTCTGGAAATTCAAATTCAAAATACAAATTTTTGAAATTCACAATTCAAAAACAAAATTCAAAATTTTGAAATTCAAAATTCAAAATTCAAAATTTTGAGATTCAAAAGTCAAATTCAAAGTTCAAATTTTTGAAATTCAAAATTCAAATTTTTGAAAATTCAAAATTCAAATCCAAAATTCAAATTTTTGAAATTCAAAATTCAAATTTTTTAAATTCAAAATTCAAGTTCTAAATATTTCAAAATTTTAATTTTCACATTCAAAATTCAAATTTTTTGAATTTCAAATTCAAATTTTTGAAATTCAAATTTCAAATTTAGAAAATCAAATATTTCTGGAACTTCAAAATTCAAAATTTGATAAAAAAAAATTCATGTATTCTAGTTAGAACGTTTGTGCGCTTAGACTCGTATTGCCACTCACCTCACTACGAGTATGACCTCTGACGTGTATGTTTCCCTTAGACAAAGGAGTCGTTCAGTTGCAGAATACATGAGCCTTTTTGAGGACATGATGGTCAAGTGCGATATTTTGGAGATGTCCGAGATAACCCTCTCACAGTTTCGTAGGGGGCTCAATCCCGACATTCAAGGTAAACTCCTCCGCTACTGTCACACTGACCTAGACACTTGCTATAACATCGCGTTGGAAATTTAGAAGCACCTAGCTCATAAGTCTAGGACTCGTTCGTTTGAGAAGGGAAATACCATCTTAGGACCTTCCCCCTCTTTACCCTTGAGAGATAAGGACACGTTCCGGTCCGCTGACTCGAACTCAGTAGCCATCATAGTTAGGGATGCCATGAACCCGCGCGGTGAGAGTATTCTGGTTTGTGAGGGTCGTCCCACAAATATTATACATGATGCGGGGGGCATGTCTGACCTTCATACTGTCGAGTGCCCTGCTCCGTCAGTAACCTCGATCTTAGTAAAGTCTCCTCCAAAATGTTCTGATCTAGTTGTTAACTTTTCTGAAAATTATGAGTTAGTGTCGTTGATTGCGCCAACCGCTGACGGCGATGTCATTATTCAGGAAGATCATAGCGATGATGAGGAAGTAGGTTACCCTAGTGATATGGATGAGGATCTCCCCTCTGATCCAATTTTAAAATTATCGGTTGATCCTGATATGGATCTCCCCTATGATCTCACATGTCCACGCATTTCTAACGAACCACCAAATCGATTTACCAGTCTAGCACCGAATTAAATCGTGCACGGTTATAAGGCACCAGTGCCACTTGACTTGATTTTGTTACCTTCATCTTCTAAGTCAAGTCAATTTGCACAAGACTTTGCCTCTCACGTTCATAATTTACACAAGCACATTAAGGACACGCTAGCTACTCAATACGCATATTATCAATCTTATGCTAACGTACATTAGAGAGCGTATCACTTAAAAGTTTGTGATTTGGTTATGGTACGTCTCATCCCTGAATGGTTGCCTTCGGGCACCATAAAAAAGTTAGCAAATCGCCGAGCAGGTCCTTTTCGAATCTTAAAGCGATTGGGAGAAAATGCTTTTCTTTTGGAGTCACCCACTGATTGGGGAATCTCCCCTATTTTCAAAGTTTTGGATTTAACGCCATATATTTCTCCACCACTTGAATTAACCGACTGTCAGTTTGGTTCCACTACATTTTCTAATGGGTTGGGGGTGAGCTTGTGCCCGGTTCGCTCTCTTCTTCGGTTCCTACTGGAGGTACGTCTAATGTTGATGATGAAACTTTTTCTCCTTATTTGCCTAACGCATTTCCAAGGGTTCCACAGACCTTTGCTTTGTCTGACAGGTGTTTATTGATGTCCCACTCTTCGGTGATGAGTGATTTTGAGTGGAGGATGATTGATGGCGACGACGCCCCTCCATATGATCGTGACCAGTTCCTTGACGACTCCGACTTGACGCATTATTTTGATCGCCGCCGCAACACTACATTTGAAGACTCGGATGGACGATGTCGAAACATCACATTTCAAGATTATGATTATCGATGCCGCGACGACAAATATGGTGCACGCCATCGCCGCCCCTTTTGAAGAACGTCATCGCCGCAAGGAATTTTAAGTTATAATTATTCAATTATAAATTATTAAATATCATTATCATGTTTATTTTTATTTTGGCCTGTATTTAGATAAATAATAATTATAATTATTCTATTATAATTATTCTATTATAATTATTAATTATCATTATCATACTTATTTTTATTTTGGTCTGCATTTAGTGAGGTTTATTTTGTTTAATTAGGGATTATATATTTCCTTATTTTTGTTATTTGATTTAGGTTGCATGTAGCCATAAGTTATTCTGCATTCATGATGGACTATTTTTGAGCCATCTAATTTTAGAATTATATCTTGGAGGAGATTGAGTGGTGTAACCTATAAATAGGTCATATATTGTAATGAGATGATTATTGAATGATTAAGAATAAAAAACCCTGAATTGATTCTCCTCTAATTTTCCCCTCTCTCCTAGCCGCCCCTCTCTCTCCCTTCTTGGCAGATTTCGGCCAGCCCCCTCCTTCCTCCTCTAGGACGCCCCCTCTCCCTTGTCTCCTTCCTCTTGGCCGTCGGCCATTACCTCTCCTCCCCTCCTTTTCTTCTCTCTATTGGAACGACCCTCTCTTTAGCCGCCCCTTCTCATTCTTCCTCCTATTGGGAAGTTTTCGGCCAAGGTGAAGAAAGAAGAAGAAAGTGTCGTGGTTTCGTGGAATCAAATCCGGCTTGAAGCAACTAAGGCGAATGAGTTTCTCTCCATTCGACGCGGCTCCGGTGGATCCGTTGAAGAATGATTTGGGCGAGTGCATGCTTGAGGATAATCCCATCTCAAGCGGGGTAACGAAATTTCTACTCGTGAGATTTCCCTCTTGTTAATTTCTTGTGGTGGTAATTTTGGCGTGGTCTTCGAATCACTTGAATAATCGTGGTTTTCTTCGATTGATTTACGTTCATCTTAATGGATTTAAATTTGTGAGGATTGGTGAACCTCGTTTTCTTTTTGTTGGGAGAGATCTACCGTTTCCGAAATCGTTATTTTCGGTGGATCTCTTTTGGTACAACACTTGCTCGACCGGATCGGGTGGATCCATTTGGCTAGAGAGAATTTTGGCCTATAGTCAATATTCGATCTCTAAGGGTGTTGCCGACCCGTACGTTAGCCTTTGAATGATAATATTGCGTAACGTGTTTGCTGCGATTAATTATTTGTGCGAACATAGAATTGGAACGTAGAGAGAAAATTTGAGTTTGTTCGTAGCGATCTTGTCGGAGAGCGTAGCCTGCATCAACATCTTTAACTTCTTGAAGTTCTTCTTCTATATGTGTGATTGGATTATTCACTGTGACTGTTCCTAGAGCATCGTCCTTGATGACTTCTTCCAAGTTCAGTTCTTTCAGTTTCAAACTGGTACTTGCATCTTCAACAAAAATACTAGAAGAGTTGTTGTGTAGTATACTCGTCTCATCAAATACAACATTTATTAATTCTTCTACGACCAGTGTTTTCTTGTATAAAATCCTATATGCCTTACTATGGCTACTATAGCCTACGAAAAGTCCTTCAAAACACTTTTCACTAAACTTAGTTTTGTAATACTTCCCATTGTAAAGTACGAAGCATTTATTGCCACAAAATTCTAAAATAAGATATAGTTGGATTCCTATCCTTTAGAAGTTCATAAGGTGTCTTATGATGGTTCTTGTTGATTAATGCTCAGTTTTGCACGTGACAAGCAGTGTTGACGGCTTCTGCCAGAATAGAAGAGTCATTCAATATTGTCCTGCTTGCCTATATGAGTGTTCTATTCTTTCTCTCGGCAACTCCATTTTGTTGTGGAGTACGAGGAGAGGAAAACTCATGAAAGATACCCAAGCTTTCATTGAATTCTGTCATAGCCCCAGATTTGAATTCCGTTCCGTGATCACTTACAATTTTGACTACGGAGCAGTTTACTTCATTCTGTATTTGCCTGACAAAATTAGTGAAAGAGTCAAAAGTATCTGAATTGTGTTTTAAAAAAAAATACCCAAGCAAAATGTGAGTAGTCATCAACAATCACTAAGGTATAAGCTTTATCTCCTAAACTCCTAACTGACATGGGACCAAATAGATCCAAATGAAGCAGATATAAGCATCTGGTAGAATCTTTGTCAATTATGCTCTTAAAGTTATCCCGAGTTTGCTTGCCCATTTGGCATGCCTGACAAGTTCTCTCTTTAATGCACATAACATCAGGTGCGTCACGCACTAAGATGTGAGAAAATAATATATCTATAGTTTTGAAATTAATATGTGTTAGTCTCTTGTGCCATTGATCACAAAGAGATGCACTATCTTTTGCTAGAAAGCATACTGGTGTAGAAGATTCTAAACAGAGAAAGTTCAAGCAGAAAATATTTCTACTCCTAGTGCCTATTAAAATAGTTTCTGGCGTATCAGACTACTTTATCAAGCACTTATCCTTGTAGAACTCAACCATATAGCCTTTGTCGCAAAGTTGACTTATGCTAATGAGATTATATTCTAATCCATTAACATAAGCTACATCTGTGAAAGAGACTATTCCGTTGGTTATCATACCGTAGCCTTTTGTAATCCCCCTATCAGATCCGTCAAAGATAACCTTTGGACCATTCTTGACTGGGGTGAAGTTCTACAATAGGCTTCTTGTTCCGGTCATGTGCCACGAACATCCACTGTCTAAATACCATATAGGCGTGTTGTTGGCCTTTGAACATACCTGCAATCAGTAATCAATTGCCCATAGGAACCCAAAAGGATTTGGGTCCTTGGCTTTTTGATAGACGACTTCCACTGGGATTGTTAAAAATGCGAGTGGTCGGCCTTGCATTGTTAACTAGTGGAATTCTTGCATTCTTTGGATTAAACCAGCAATCCATGGAGAAGTGACCAACTTTTCCACAACACCAACAGTCGAACCTATTATACCTTCTCTTACCCTCCTGCTTGACTTTTTGAATAGGGGGTCTAGCAGGGGCTACCGACTTGGAGGTAGAGGCCTCGTGATTGCAGCAAACACACAGCTACTTCTCAAGTGGTTTCGTCGCAACAGATTTTACTTTTGGTGCTTTCTTTGCAGACGGTCCATGCACAAATGAACCACAGTCCTTGAGGACTATCTCTTAATAAGGTGCTTTAAAATCAGTCATTCCAAAGCTTTGGGGATGGCTCCATCCTTGGTTGCCCTTACTTGACTCAACTTGAGTTGGTCTGGTGAGTTAGCCATACAATGTTTCAAATTCATATGTGTTTGTAGGAAACACCACCATCTTGAAGGAAGGTTGACTCTGATCAACCTTACCCATGACCTTAACGGTTCTTTTCTTAGCCGCCTGACTTTTCTCGGTTTGATGACCGATACCGCTACCCTTCGTAGGAGCAGAAAAGCCATCAATGAGAGGAAGGATGGTCTTTGGTTTAGAGAAGCTTTCCACTAGCTTTCTCTCTACCACTAGCTTTCCTTCCAGCTCAGTTATGGATTTATCCTTTTTCTTTAATAGTTCAGCAGTGCTTAGGAGTTCGTCCTTCAAGAGTTGGACTTCATCTCTGAGAGGAAGTAATTTTTCAATTTCTTCTCCCAGATCCGATTACACGGTCTTGAGAGACTCAATCTCCTTTGTCTGAGAATTGACTAACTTTTGGCACTTGTCAAATCCTTTCAATAAGGCTTTGTACTGAACTAATATAGCAGAGTCTTCCTCCGAGGAGTAGCCTTCATCCGCAATGGAATCCGTCTCAGATTCAAGAAAGTGGTTTATGAGAATTTACATTCCCCTCATATGGGGTGTCGTAGTTTTCCTCGTTGGTCTGAGCCATTAGACCAAAGTAGGCTTCTTTGTCTGAGCTCAACTCGTCTGAGTCACTATCGCCCAGAGTTTTTAACTTTTTAGCCAAAAAGCTCTTTTCCTCCTTCTTACTTTTGAAGAATTTCTTTTCTTCTTTTCTCGATCCATCCTTCTTTTTGTACGGGCACTCCGCGATCACATGCCCTTGCTTGTTACAGCAATATCAAATGATATTAGTCAAAGAATGTTTGTTTTGTTTAGATTTATACGTATCATTGTTGTAAGTCTTCTTGTGATGTTCACCATCACGCCTCGATCCTCTATGATCTGATGAGGAGGATTGACCTCTCCTCTGCTTTCTCTTGTTCAGCAATCTCTTGAATTGCTTGGAGAGTAGGGAGAACTCTCCATCGGACATGTCTGAGCTTGAGGAGCAAGACACAGACTCATCATCTTCCTCTGACAACTGTGTCCTTACCGATACCATGACCTTGCCTTTCTTTGACCCTTCGGCCTTCAGAGCTACGAACTTCTCTTCTCCAGAAGTCCTGCTACCTTCTTCCTCAGCTTTCCTGATGCTGAACTTCAACTCATGGGAATGAAGCTTCCCAAATAGAATTTATGGCTCCATAGTAGCCAACTTTCCGAATTCTCTGATGGAAATGGCCTTGGTATCCCACTTTTTCGTCAGGCATCTCAAGAACTTGTTATTCAGTTCACCCATGGTGAATTCACGATCATAGTTCTTAAGACCGTTGACGATCTTGAAGAACTTATCATATGTGTCAGAAATAGAGTCCATTGGATCCTGCTTGAATGCTTCATATTCTTGATTGAGCTGAGATCTTCGATCATCCCTTACTTCTTCCGTACCTTCCATCAAGATGATAAGAGAATCCCACATCTCTTTAGTAGATTTGCAATGGAAGAGATTCTACAGCATAGAATCATCCACAACACTGGCAATTATATTCTTCGCCTTCTTGTCCAAGGCGACAAGAGCAATCTCATCCTTTGTCAAATCTAGCATCTTCTTGGGAACTTGAACAGCAGGGTTGATGGTAGATGCCGTCATTGGAACCTTAGGACTTTCTTCAACTATCTGAAAGATCCTTGGGTCGATGACTTCCATATAAAACTTAACTCTATCCTTCCACATGGGGAAGTTCTCCTTTGTGCAGACCGGCAGCTTCATGGAAAAATCATTGTTTCTATCCATTCCAGACATGGTGTCTTTGAACAACTAGATGGAGGAGTTTGTTCAAGGTGTTAACCTCCTAACGAATAACCTACCTCTGATACCAATTGAAAGTATCTAGTTGCTACCTAAATCACCTAGAAGTGGGTGAATAAGTGAGTTCTATGTCTTTTTATGCGGAATTAAAAATATATAAACAAAAGCGGACAAAAAACAAAGCACACACAAACACAAGTATTTTATAGTGGTTCCCCAATGTGGGTACTCCACTTTCCCGCCTCACCTATCTAGTACGCCCAACTAGACTAGGCTACTTCACTAATCTTAGATTATGACTAATCTTACAACTCGGAGTAAGACTCCTACAAACTCGGAGAACACATTCTCCTACAAATTCGGAGAACAAAACTCTCCTACAAACTCGATCCTCTAAAATAGGATCTACAAAGACTCAGAAGATACAACTTCCTACAAGAATATGTAAAAGATATTACAAAAACTTTGGTTGGAAAATCCAATCTCCTAAAATCTCAAGAAGATTCTACTTCTTAAGATCTGAAATAATAGGTCTTCTTCTTCCTTGAAATAGATGAAATCCTGAACTCAAACGGGGAAGAAGAAATCCTTTTTCTTGAATGCTTTTATCTGAATACTTATCGACACAATAAGATTTAGAGAATACTTGAATCAATATGAGCACTAAGATCTTGTTGAATCGAGAATTGCAGAAGAATCGCGCACATAACTTTTGTTGGCGGCAAGAGATCATCTTTTGCGTGAACGAGAAAGATGGCCGATAGAAATCTCGATGTCTTTCTTTTCAAATTGCATGATTAGGGTTAATAGAATAGTCCTTTAAGTATTTATAGCACTCCTTCAAACGGCTATAAACATGACTTAAGGAGAGAGGTACACGTCAAATAGAAGAAAACGTGCTCTGACTGGATTCATCGAATACAAGATTACTCGACGAATTATTGTTATGACTCGACGAATTTACTAAGAGACAAGAGCTGAGACGGGAAGAAAAGATACTAAGTCCACTCGAGTATTTCACGAGATCACTCGATCAATTCGTCTAGTGTTCTCCAGGAATCGGCAGACCACTCGACGAATTCGTCGAGTGTTCTCGAGTGAACAACTTTTACTCGACAAAAATCACTTAATGAATTTTCTGATACTTCTCGAGTATAATCGATGAACTGCTAAGTCTTTCACGAGTTGTCTCGACAAATTACCTTGAATTCTTCGAGACCACTCAACGAAAATGACTTAGGCTATTTTCTTCCACTTCTGATTTCAGCACCCGCTTCACCTTGTCTTCGATCTCCATAGTGTTTGAATATGAAGTACATCCCAATAGAGAGATTTTATATGAGTCAACACCTTGGTCTACACAATGAGGGATTACATAGACCTGTGTTTATGACTCATTGAAACCTGACATTATTTTGTACTTAGCAATTAGAGTCCTGCAAACACACAACTAAGAAACTAGATCAAATACAAAATCAATTCATCATAGTTCAAGGATTACTTCTTCAAATTAAGGTTATTGTGGTTACAATACCCAATAATTTATGTCGTATATGAGGCTATGTAATTGAATTTTTTACAGATTTTTCAGAGACTTTACCAGCTCTAACATTTATAAATGATATTTTGAATCTCATTACTGTATTCCATTATCACTTTTGTTTGTTAAATCATAGCATGTAAATTATAAATTACCTTAAATTTTCAAATGTGTTATATGCGACTTGCGCACATGCCCTATGCAAATTGACTAGCCGCCATCATTTATTTCTCATTTGTGATGTTCAGATTGTGGTGTTTCCAATCCATATTATTATCTTCCCTCTACATTATAAGTAATTATACTCAAAAGTCCCATCATGTTATTTTCGAATATATTTGGTTAGCATTACACACTTTGTTAATTTATTCTTCCAAATGGATTTAAACACACACGCAAACGCCCATGTATACTACCACCCACACCCCCCCCCCCTCCACATATATCTATATATATATATATATATATATATATATATATATCAATATATAAATATATATATATATATTAAGGATACATTGGGGAAGAAAATCCCCAATGGATCCAAGTTTTATATATTAAGAAAAGGAAAATATGGCTACAATGGGTGTGTAACGAATCCTGAACCACCCAAGATAATACAACGCAACATTCTTACCAAATATCTATACATACAGAATAGGAATCCACAGCATGGACTCTGAGCTTCTTGGGGCCCAAAGTATCACAGATAATGATGTAACATAGATGCACATAGATGCAATCCTTGCTGGACCTGCAACTAATAGAGTTCACCATTGCATACATAGCCATCGAATATGCCACCCTACTACCCTCCCGGTGAATATTTGAACAGGTCACATGCAATGAGTCGACCAATCTAATGATATCCTCGCAAATCTCCCATGTTCTCCAGTTCGTGAAACTCTTATTTTGCAAACAGTCTATGACCACCTTGGAGTCACGTTGAATATGCACATTGGTAATACTGAGGTTTGAGCAAATGGAGAGAATATATTTCATGGCCCAACATTCCACCTCCAAAGCCTCCATGAATCCATATGAATATGCGAACCCAACGAAAAGCTCATAGTTACGGTCCCGAATACAACCCCCAACACTAGCGCTTCTACCCAAAGGATTGGACACGCCATCTGTATGTAAGGACCAATAAGCATTCGATGACCCTTCCTAATCAAAAGCAAAACACTGAAACCAGAATTTTGGGATACTTCCGAACCATTCAAGGATCCATCTCTCCTCAACGGAGCCCGCACAATTATGTCCATCTTTCCAAAAATGATATGAATCATATGATGTATGTTCATAATAATTCTCTTCTCAGTATTGAATGAATTGTTGTACCTACATTCACATCTCTCCTTCCAAATGCGCCAAGTGCAAATTGAAGGAAAACTTGATATTAGTTTAGAGAAACCTGGATACAACTTATTACCTTTCTCCCACCAAAATCTGAGATTGGACTTGAAATCATCTACATTTTGAGGCCAAATGTATGCCCACCTTCGCAACATAGCAGTCAAACAGAAGAATGCCCAAAAGTGCTTTCCAATATTTGAGTGACACCTTCGGCTGAATGAAGGAGGTCCAAATACAATAGTAATTGAAACTAGATTTAGTATCATGAAGGATATTTATTTTAAAGCTCTTAATATAGAGCTTACCATTCCCCGCTAAAGTCCATATATGACAATCAGGAATCACACTCGTCACAAAATCTGACCCTGAAATGAGTTCCAAATCTTTCCTGCTACATGAGACAGGAATCTTGAAAATAACCTTAGCGGTGAGTGTTGGGTTTTTCCTTAGGGGTAGACACATCATATGTGCACAGCGGAATAGATATAAGAACAACCCAAAAGAGAAAAAATAGGATCTTGCGATAACCATGAATCAAGAAATAGAAGTAGTAAATAGATTATATGTGTTGAATTGAGTCTCTACTCGATCAGATTGCTCCACAAAATGCTTTGCTTGAAGCGGAATCCAATTTTGAGTCTTTTTCCAGTTCCTACGGCTAGGTCTATAGGAGTTCATGCAGAAATAGGTCTGCGGCTCTATAGGAGTCCACACGAGAGCTATAAAACCCTAGGGTCTTGTCCAGCAAGATCTGGGTCAGAGAAGGAATGCCCTCAACGTCTTCATGAATTGCTAGATTCGTTCAAGGAGAGGAGGCAGCAGAGATGATGGACGGAACTGGGTCTCGCAGAACAGGAGCGGCGAACTTTAGATATCGGGAAAAACCCTTTTAAAGCCTGGATCCAAAAAGGTTCTATTGAAGACCTAATTGTCTGCCTATTTATACAACATGGTTATAAATGCATACATGCGCCTCTGTTACCCGTAAACCCAAGACATCAGAAAGAGTTAGCAGTGTATCGTCATGAAGATCAAAATATATTTGTAATGTTACTCATCGTAGAGACAATCTCGATGATTTAACGCAACATCTCAATGATCCTTATCAACATGATGACTGAAATATCGTTGAGACATTCTCGATGATATCATCGTGAAGACCCGACATATCGTCTAGACATCTCAACGATATTCAAAATGTCGACTTGATGATCTCGACGACATTAATCACCTCAATGAAATTCATAATGTCTACTTGATGATCTCGACGACAATCATAATGTCGACTTGATGATCTCTACAACATCAAACATCTCGATGACATTCATATTGCCAACTTTATGATCTCGATGACATCCAACATCTCGGCGACATTCATAATGTCGACTTGATGATTTCGGTGACATACAATGATAGACTAAGGTCCAAGTCTTTACCGTCGACATTCATAATGTCAACATGAAGTCTAGCATAAATTCACAATATCGAAAGATCTTCTAGCTGACATGCTCCATATAATATTCATATTATCTAAGGAGCATTTAGCTGATAAGGCCAACCCCCAATTACTCATAGGATTGATCATCTACTAATATCCAATATGAGTAAGGCCAACACAATCCTTCATCCAAATTTTCCAAACGCTCTTATGTGCGACCCTATAGACTCATATCACGTTGGCAGTGAGACTAACAACTTGATCACTTCCAGATCACTGTAGAAACACGAATAGTCTCTCACTTGATCTAGAATGTATCAATAAAAGTCTCACAAACAATGAGTGGCATCTAGCAATACTTCATTGTTACCCAAGCAATAAGAGTGTATAACCCATATAAGCAAGTTTGTGACTAATGTATCAGTGTTGTCTTGTCCCTTTGTACCTTTGCATCCAGATTGAACTCGGGGCATGGACCATATCACCCTCTTAATAATTCAATCTCAATTTCTTGATCTAGAATGAACATCCAGAAATTGCTGATCTCAATATCATATATTGACTAAACCAAGCATGGTCATGCATTTCTCAGTTCCATTTCATCAAGGAGCCCATGGATGCAACTCCTATCATATAGGAGGACAAATTTCATTTATGTCCACACACAAACACCCAATGATTAATAACGTACCCAATAACAACCATTATCATCAACCTTTCTTAAAGAAGACTTTCGATGACATCAAAGTATATTCTTCCTCACTTGATGAATACTGTGACTTCAGGTCAAAGAACCACAAACACCAATGTCACTTGATACCTACTTGTGACACGTTCATATAACAATCTAAAAGTAATCTCAGGGTGGGTCTGCCTAGTACAACATGTTCCTAACAAGTACCTATGTGATGACTTGAAATCCAATATCAAGACCTGTGAGAATCGGTCATCAGTCAACCCACATACTAGTCTAAGTGTTTGTGGTTCTTGAACCTCTTCAAACTCTACCTTGGTGTTCTCTCTAGACAACAACTCTTTCTCTAGAAAAACACCACTCCTTGCGACAACATTTTGCCCTCGGATCGCAGGTAGAAGTAATACCCTTTGGTTTCCCTAGGATATCCCACAATATAACACTTATCTGAGTTGGTTCCAGCTTGGCAGGCTTTTGACATCGCACGTATGCCCCACAGCCCCAAATCTTAATGAAAGACATACTAGGACGCTTCCCAGCCCATATCTCATATGGTGTCTTTTGAACCATTTTAGTCGTAATACGATTTAGTGTGAGAGCAGCTCTTTCTAGAGTAAATCCCCAAAAGGAAATGGGCAAATCAGCCTGACTCATCAATGACCGTACCATATCTAACAAGGTATGATTCCTCCTTTCATAAACACCAATATGTTGTGTTCTAGGTGAAGTGAGCTGTGATATAATACCACACTCTTTTAGATGATCTCAAAACTCCTGACTCAAATATTCGCCACCTCGATCAAATCAAAGTGCTTTAATTGATTTTCCTAGTTGGTTTCGTACTTCATTCCAGAACTCCTTGAACTTTTCAAAAGATTTAGATTTGTTCTTCATAAGAAACATGTATTCATATCTACTAAAATCATCAGTAAATTTAATAAAGTAGTGGAACTCACCTCTAGCCATATAACTCATGGGTCCGCATGCATCACTATGTATGACACCCAAAAGATCATCAGCCCTCTCAGCATGACCATTGTAAGGGGCTTTAGTCATTTTGCCTCATAAACAATGCTCGCATCTCTCAAATGATTTGTAATCAAATGAGTCTAGTAGTCCATCTCTTTGGAGCTTGGATATGCGCTTCTCATTTATATGGCCTAAACAACCATGCCAAAGGTAGATAGGATTCGAGTCATTTGTTCTTAGTCTTTTAGTATTTTCTACATTATAGATTGGCTGGTCTAAGTTCAAAATATATAAACCCTTAAACAATTGGGCAACACCAAAACAAACATCATTCATAAATATAGAAAAACTATTGTTCTTAATAATTAATGTATATATTCTTATGTCTAAACATGAAACATATATAATGTTTCAAGTTATGAATGGAACAAAATAACAATTATCAAGTTCAATTACAAGCCCAGTGGGCAAAGAAAGATGATAAACTCCTACCGCAACGACAGCAACTCTTGCTCCATTTCCAACACGCAGGTCTACCTCACCTTTATCCATCATTCTTCTCCTTCCCAGTTCTCACACATTTGTACAAATGTGAGAACCACATCTGGTATCCAATACCAAAGATGGAGCGGAAAGGTTTATTTCTATACCAAAGATACTTGAAGTGGAAGTCACACTTCCCTTCTTCTTCTACAAATTCTCAATATCAATTCCCCCTCCAGTGCCCTACCTTACCACGGTAGTGGAATTTCCCTTCCTTAGCCAGGCATTTCTTTTTCAGTGCTAAAGACATGAGATCAAGATAAGACTTAGAACCTATCTTTGTCTTCAAAGATCCTTTGGCCTTGCCATTGCTTTTATGCACCATCAGTATGGGGCTAACATGCTTAGCCTTCTTCATGTTATTTTCGACAGTTCTAAACATGCCAAGGAGCTCGGGCAGTGTCTTGTCTATTTCATTCATATTGTAGTTCAATACGAACTGCTCATAACTATCCGACAACGATTGCAGAATTAGATCAGCGGCCAACTCTTGACCCAAGGGCAAACCCAATCTCTCAAGGTTCTCAATGCACCCAATCATCTTGAGTACATGTGTTCTTACTAGATCTTGAGCTCTCATTGTCACAACCCGCATTTTCCCATGAATTTAATAATCATTATCAGAGCAAGGGGGAAAATATGCGTTATGATGCCATGTCATGTAGGGGACAACTACAGACGATCAGGCAAACACTCCTTACGATTAATTTATAAAAGACATAAATATGCTTGAGTAAAAAAAATAGAATTTATATTTTTAAGCTTAGGACCGTGTCCCTCGGTCCGGTGGATCAACTAGTCCACAAGTAGAAAACTATACGTACGCAGCGGAAAAATAGGTTTGTAATACCCTACATGAGCATGAAGATCAAACATCTCAGCAATGATATGCACATTTCTAAATTTTGTATAAGTAAGAAAGAATTTTCTTTGATCTTCAAAGTAGTTGACATTTACTTAAAATCATGTTATGCAAGAATGAGATTTTATATAAATAAAGTAACTCATGCATCCTAACATAAAACCTTCCCAGAGAGCAATACTTCATCCACAGTGAGAAGTAATTGTGTAATGGCAAAAGAGTAGAATTCAACAAGAGAACACTAAGGGTGCCAAAAACCCCATAGGCAAACAACCACTACAACCAGAAAAGGCAACCTCTCACCAAGGAGGGAAGTAAGGAAGCCACCACCAGGGACCGGAAGACTCCGCTCAACCACCAACGATAGCTACAGACCTGAACCTGAGGCATTCAAAGAATAGAATGCCTCAGCCCAAAGGGGCAAGAAAATAGCACAATGCTACAGAAAGAGTTAAGGTTAGCTTGAAAATATGAGGGTATGAGCAACTAGACTACAAAGGTAAGTTCAAACAAATAACATCGATTCAGAAGAAGCAGCTCAAAAGCGGGAGCAAAAGGAATCTAGCACCAAGAATAATGGCAGCCTAAATTATAATGATATATATATAAACGAAATGATACAAGAACCTGAGCCTGCTTAGCTAAGAAGAAAGGGCACTGAGGTGGTGGTCCTTTATCCACTTCCAACCCTAGCCCCAAAATAACATGAAACCAGGGGTGTAAAATCCACAAACGGGCACTGAGGTGGTGGTCCATTATCCACTGCCAACCTTAGCCCCAAAGTAACCCGAAACCAGGAGTGTAAAATCCACAAACGGGCACTGAGGTGGTGGTCCTTTATCCACTGCCAACCTTAGACTCAAAGTAAGTGGAAACCAGGGGTGTAAAATCCAAAAATGGGCACTGAGGTGGTGGTCCTTTATCCACTGCCAACCTTAGCCTCAAAGTAGTACCAAACTAGGGATGCTATGGCAGTGTCTCAAGTCCACACAAATCAACAGTCCAAAAAGAGGCACTGTGACGGTGACTCTTAGCTCACACATCTAACAGACCCCAACATAGCTCAACAACCACAGAAGTGGTGGTGCATAAAAATATATATAAATATATAAATAAACACTCTACAGATCATCAGAAAACGCTCGGAGCCTTAGACAACATAGATCAAAACATTCATGAAACACACACCAAAACTATCCCGGAATATTTGTTGAAACAACCCAATATACGTGACGAAATAATAGGATGATTGAACACTTAACATCACGGGACATAACAAGACATGACTTCCCCAAAAGGCTCAACAAAAAAGCTTAAAACACTCAACAACATAATTTATGATACTCGGGCCCACAAGGAAAAAATAGCTTAAAAACATTGGTGAAACAATTCAAAATGCACGACAAAGTCGACGAGGAAAGATTTATGGAAAGTTGAGGAGAAAAGACTTACATGAAATCGACGGGAAAAAAGGCTACCCAAAATCGATGGTAAAGGATAACTAGAAATTGACAGGAATCTTACTCAATCAATGTGAAAGCTTACTTTAAATCGACGGGAAGACTCACATCAAGTTGGCGAGAAGATAACCCAATCGACGGGAAGATAACCCAATCGACAGGAAGACTGGATAATAATTGACGGGAAGATTTATAATCAAGTCGACTGGAAGAGCTGCCCAAAATCGACGGGAAAAGCTCAAGAAAATCGATGGGAAAAGGCTTAGTCAGAATCGACTGGCTGTCCCGTCAATCGATGGGTGGTCTCATCGATCGGCGGGAAGACCTGTCGAGTCTGACTTAAAGGGCAGAAAACAACAAAAACTTAGCTTAGGCCAAGGAAAAAAATTGACGGGAAAACTAACTCAATATCGATGGGAAGCTAAGTCAATCGATGGGAAACTAAGTCATTCGACGGGAAAGCTTAAGTCAAAATCGACTGGAAGGCTGGAAAAGGGCCCGATTGATGGGACGGGAGGCCGATCGACGGGACGGGAGCCAGATCGACGGGTGTCCCATCAATTTTTACATAGAAAACTCAACAGAACAAGATCACCCTGCCTTCTCAACTCGATCGACGGGAAGAGATGTCGATTGACGGGACGGGACTCCAAACAGAAAAATTCAGAAAAAAATAACTAAGTAAAATAATTGATAGCAACCATAACAGGCTACTTAAACCATCCATATTTCAGCAAAACAAAGGGCACTTACACAATAATAAGAGAGAAGGAAGAAGAGATGACAGCAAGGATAAAAGACCAAAAGATCCTTATGACAGGGCAAAATAAGATCACCACAACTAGGAAAAAAATCAATCAAAACAACAAAGAAGGAAAAACTGCTATTTGCAGCCCACCCACAAAAAAAACCTCTTAAATCTACCTAAATTTACTCACCCCATAGATCAAAGAGGGAAAACATCTAATTGCTCATACCAAAACAAAAAATCTACCCACAACAACATAGAAAAGAAAATCCAAGCTACTAGCAATAAAGGAAAAGAGACATGAAAAGAAATACTGCAACTTGCATCGAACATGCGAGCCGACTCGCAGATTAGCACTCCTCGGCAAGGGAAGAAGCTAGACATGAAAACAAGAAAAAACCCCAACAATTAGGGTTATGTTCGACGATAAAACTTGATGAAACACGAAAAACTTAACGCACACACAAAGATCTCAGTGAGAGCTTTCCAAATCTACGCTCCGGCGAAGATTTCGCGCACCAGAGCTCCGTATGTGGTGGCCGGAAAGCTCAAGAAACCCTGAACACTCTCTCTTTCTCTCTCTCAAAACCTCTAGCTCGAAAACCAGGGAGGAAGAAGAAGATGAAGAAGAATAGGAATAATAAATAATATATGTATATATATAAACAAAGAGATAGGAAGAATGTGGATGACAACAAATCCACACTCAGAATATAATAATAATAATAATAATAATAATAATAGTAAGAAAAGAAGGGGAATAATAATAATAATATATATATATATATATATATATATATACAGAGATGGAGGAAGACAGCCAAGCTAAATAATAAAAATGATGATAATAATATTAATAATAAGAAAAGGAAGGCCGAACCAACGGTCGCTGATACCAACAAAAATCGTACCGAAGACAAAAGTCGGCACTACGAATCCAACTGAGAAGTCGGAATCAAATTTCGACGAGCTAAACTTAAGATATAAATTTTTGAAGATTGAGGCGACGATAATTAGAAAAATCATTGGAAAATCACCGGGGCTCTAAAAACGCTTGGATCGAAATGAAACTTCAACGAGCCTCTCTAGAATTAAATAACTTAATTTCCTAACGTTAAATTTTCCAAATCCGGCACACTCAAAATTTTGGTCGAATTGATCGAATGAACGCGAAAAAATGCAAATGACGGCGCACCGCTAACTTCGCACTAACGTAACGCCCTTACGTCAAAAATGACGTCAAAGAAGGATTAAAATAATTCCTTGAAATTTAGGGGCGTTACACCATTCTAGCACTAAAACAACATCTTGGATATATCAAACCTCTCTTGCAGAGCTTGCCCCTTGAACATTATCATGAGGTGCTCGATTATCACATAACTACACATGATCTCGTGTTGAATCTGAAGCTCATAGGTCATGGTAGCAAGCATGAGACATTCAACATGCATGGATTCATCTTGATACTTCTTGTAAGTTTCTTGGTCTGCTCGGGATGCAGACTCATCTGGCTCCTCGGGGGGATCCTCTTCCAAGACATATAACTTGCGCTCTTACCTATGGACAATCCTCAAATTCTTATACCCGCGAAGGAAGTTTGTCCCATTGAGCTTGTCCTTCTCAAGTATGGCTCTTAGGGATAGAGTGGAGTGAGATCCACTTGCCATTGAAATTCCACATGAAATTTGCTAAATTGTTTTAGAACTATTTTTCAAAAACACATTTTATTTTAATATGAATTTCTATTAAATACTCTCATTATTTTCTTCAAATTGATAACCCTTAATATCAATTAGGAGATCTAATATGAGATACTCTCTTAGTGGACAAGATCTGTATTTCACCGCCATCATAAGTCATCTTTGGCTGATCACCCATAATGTGGCTATTTAGGTAGACAACTTTTGCCAATTACATCATCATGCAACTCTTGTGTGATTGGTGAATAACATTTATTTGCATCCATCAAATGTTGTATTCCAACCCTATGCCTCCAGGCACTCAACCGTTGAAGTCAATTTGTTAAGTTAGACTCGATGTCGACAACGGGATATCACAATTATCTGCTCACACCCTTACCAAGATGGATTAATGCTCCTTGCTTTGGCAAGCCCACAATTCATCGATTGAGGCAGGAAAAGTGTCATTTTTCGGAAGACTTCCGAACACTTAATATTAATTTTAAGGGATTTTTTGTGATATTTGATTAACACTTAATCTTGATTAACATTTAATCAATGTACACACAATTTCACAATCATGAAAGACATAATAAGCACAACCCAGATACATTCGAGATGCACAAAACTCATCAACAATTGATGTTGTTGATTAAATCTGAATATTTAAAACATTTCAAAATCTTTGGATTTACATTTACCAGATGCTAGCACAAGCAAATGCCCTTATGGCAGTAGACAGCTCGTCTATCTATGCATTAGTTTCATAAAAAAGCATAGAGGAAGACGGCCACTACAATGGGAACAATTTCGAAAACATGGAAATCGCAGAACCCTGGCTATGATACCACTATTGGGTTTCCTTAGGGGTATACACATCATTTGTGCACATCGGAATAGATACAAGAACAACCCAAAAGAGAAATAATGGGATCTTGTGATAACCATGAATCAAGAAATAGAAGCAGTTAATAGATTACCTATGCTGAATCGAGTCTCTACTCGATCGGATTAATCCAGAAAATGCTTTGCTTGAATCGAAATCCTATTCCGAGTCTTCTTCCAGTTCAAGCGGCTAGGTATATAGGATTTCATGCAGAAATAACTCAATGTCTCTACAGGAGTCCACACGAGCGCTGGAAAACCCCACAGTATTGTCCAACAAGATCTAGGTCGGAGAAGGAATGCCCTCAGCATCTCCACAAATTGCTAGATTCGTTCAAGGAGAGGAGGCAGTGGCGATGATGACCAGAACTGTGTATCGCAAAGTAGGAGTGGCGGACTTCAGATCTCGGGAAAAACCCTTTTTTCGTCTGGATACAAAAAGTTTCTAACAAAGACCTAATTGTCTGCCTATTTATACGTCAGGGTTATAAATGCAGACATGCACCTCTGTTATCCCCAGACCAAAGACATCAAATAGAGTTAGCAGCGTATCATCGTGAAGATCAAAAAATTGTCATGATGATCCACATCGTCGAGACAATCACGATGATATCACGCATCATCTAAATGATCCATATCGTAGTGATGACTGAAATATTATCGAGTCAATCTTGACGATATCGTAGTGAAGATCCATATCGTGGAGATAATCTCAATGATATCGTCATGAAGATCCGACATATCATCTATGCATCTCAACGACATTCAAAATGTTAACTTGATGAACTCGACGACATCAATCATGACTTGATGGTCTTGACGCCATTCATAATGTCGACTTTATGATCTCTACGACATAAAACTTCTCAACGACATTCATAATGTCGACTTGATGATCTTGATGACATCCAACATCTCGATGACATTCATAATGTCCACTTGATGATCTCGACGACATCCACCGGTTAACTAAGGTCCATGTCTGTCTCATCGACATTCATAATGTCAACATGAAGTCTATCCGACATACACAATATCGAAAGTCCATCTAGTCGACATGATCCAGACTATATTCATAATATCTAAGGAGCATTTAGCTGATAAGACAAACCCCAATGACTCATAGAATTGGTCCTCCACTCATATCCAATATGACTAAGACCAACACCATCCTTCCCCCAAATTTTCAGAATGCTCGTATGTGCGATCCTATAAGCTCATATCGTGTTGGCAGTGAGACTAACAGCTTGATCACTTCCAAATCATCGTAGAAACACCAACAGCGAGAGCATTGTCTTTACCAAAAATAATTTTGTCATCGATGTAGATAATATGATAGAGGTTGGGGCCTTTAGGGGCAATAACAAACCAATCAGCAATAATGAATATTACAGAAGATAATGGATCGCCTAGCCAGAGCCCATGCGAAGATCCAAAAAACCCACAAATTTATTTCGTTAATTAAGATGCTATGTTTTGAGTGCTAGAATAGCATTTTCACCAATTTAATGAAATGGGAGTCAAACCCAAATTTGCTAAGGACACTAAAGAGGAATGTCGGCTAATCCACTTATATTTCTCCTTATCTAATTTCACCTTTAAAATCGTAACCCAAATTCTCGCACCAATACACTAAAAAATACCCTACCCGCCATTGTTTCGATGGAATAAGGTGATTTCATCAAAGATATGAATATTTCGGATAATATTCATCTTGTCATGGAACTTGCTATGATTTCAGTTGGTAGACAAGAGTGGGGAACCTAATTGTTAAACTTGATATGGAAAATCATTTGATCAACATGATTGGTCTTTTTTATTTCAAGTTCTTGTCAAGTTACATTTTATCACGCCTTTTATCAAAGTTTTGGAGATGCTAATATGTCACGCTAAGAACAACATCTTGGTCAATGATAAAATTTGTGGCTTTCGACTCCTCTCATGGTGTTAAGGAAGTAGACTCATTATCCCCCATTGCTTTTTATTCTTGGAGAAGAAGCTCATAGTAGAGGGATTTCTCATCTTTATAAAACAAGAAAGGCAGATTGGTATAAGGCTTTCCCTAAAGATTCTCTCACAACCTATAAGCGGATGACAATAACTTTTGGTAAGGGAAACATCAAAACTACTAAGAATCTATCCACTTACATTTTTGGATATGACAATGCTCCGACCAATTAGTTACTCGTACAAAGAGTAATTTGTTCTCATCCTCTTGCATACCACTAGATCGTAGGGATAAAATCTCATTGATTATTAATATTCCCCAACAACAAATGTCATTTCAATATCTTGATGTTTTGATATTTAACGGCAGGAATCAAATCCGCTATTATAACCACAAGGTTATGAAGATACACAATAAAATACAGGATTGCCATACCAAACTTCTCAATCAAGTTAGTCGGCTAATGGTGGTAAATTCGATTCTCTCTAGTTTTGTGATTTTCACCATGTATAGTTCTCATATACTTAAGTCTATTGACAAAAGTTTTGCAAGATTCTTCAACATAAGGTCAGATGGTGGATGTGTTTTTCACTGGATCAATTACAAGAATGTATGCATGCCTTACTTGTTGGGTTGTATTGGCCTCCAAAGAATGGAGGACATCTACAAATCTTATAAGTGCAAGGAAATTTGGGATTTCCTCGCCACTTCGAACATGTACAATTATTTGGAACAGTGCCCAGCAGTGTTCCTGATTTGAAGAAGTGCTCAGCTCAATGATAAGTGCAGATTGTATTTAATGTCGTATCTAGTTCATGCTTGTAGAGATAAGACAATATGTCCAGTACTTCAATAACTTGCCTGAGTAAAATATCGTCGAAAAAGGCTGGACATATCATCGACAGGTATAGACACATCATTGAAATGATGGGCAAAGCAAAAAAGAATGGATGTGTCTAATGTCGTCGAAAAGGATCAAGTGTATCGTCGCCAACAGCAGGCACATCATCAACAACATGCAGAGCAAGGCTAAATGGTGATATCGTTGTGACATCTACACGATGATATTAGAAAGTCGAGATGAAGAAGAAGACTCAAAGATATCGACGATATCGTTGACAAGAAGACTTGACAACGATAAGGCTAAGGAAGAACAGATGTCGTCGACAAGAAGCCGTGTCGTCGGATAGGCTAAGTAAGACCGATGTCGATGACATTGTCGTAAAGAAGGCGTGACGTCGAGAAGACTAAAGAAGGTCATATGAAGACAGACAGTTGTTGAAGTATAGTCTGTCTACATGATATCAATTATGTCGTCGACAAGATAAGGTCGTTTTAGCAATATTGAGGAGACAAGGAGTTCTCGCCGATATCAGGTTGATGACTTCGTGTCGTCTTAAGCTCGAGTGCAGAAGTGATGTCCCGTATCGTCGAGATATCACTATCTGATGAAGAATTGAAGTAGAAACTAGCTTAGGACATCGACAAGGCCTATCGTCGAGATATTGTCCATGTCGTTGTAATAATGGAAAAATTGTTGAGACGGATTCAAAAGTAGCCGGACACGCTGTCAGCAATTAATGTCGCCGTATGATTGTCCAATTAGCACGTGCTCTCAAGGCATGGGGGCTTGTCAGAATAGGACATCATATGTGACCGTTAAGCGGCTCATCCGTCCTAATGAAGGGAACAGTGATGCCCTAAGAAAAGTAAGAAGAAGAGGAGAGAAAAAGAAAGGAATGAAAAAGGTATCCCGCCTAGCAATAAAACAGTGAAGAAAGAAAGAAGGGAAAAACAAAAATGATCATTATGTGTTCTTCAAGTAGCAGTCAAGTCTGATCAACTGTTAAATTTCGTTCATGAAAGGTAGCCAGTCAACATCCAGCAAAGCAAGAAAGCTTGAAGAAGATTTGTCGTTCAGATTGAAAATAAAAAGCATCTTCTTTGAGTCAAGAAGTCGGTCTCCATCAGGAAGAAATGGTTTACGTTGTATATCTCTATTTATAAAGGCTTGTGGGCCAAAGTTGTAGGATTTGTTTTCAGATCTGAGTGTCAAGCTTGAGGGCATGAGATCTGTGAGACTTGAGGGCTAGGGAAGAGGACTTGCGGGACCAAACGTGTCGAGCTTGCAGGCTCGGGTGCAGTGAAGGGGCTTGCGGGCCTAGGCTGCAGGCAAGACTTGCGGGTCTGTGCTGTGTAGGGCTTGAGGGCCTGAGTGTCGAGCTTGCGGCCTCGGGTGCAGTTAAGGGGCTTGCGAGCCTAGGCTGTAGGGACTTGCGGGTCCAAGTTGTAAGGCTTGAGGGCCGGAGACATTGGCGGAGTTTGCCGAGCCTAGCACACTGCTAGGTAGGCGCAGAGGGAAAGAGGACTACTCAAGTCACCCTGTCTTGAGGAACCTCTATAAGTTCTTGAGTGTTTTCTATGCTGTGCTTTTCTAATCTATAGATCTATTAACCAGAAAACAAGTACACCAAAAAGGGGGAAAGAAAAATAATTTGAAATACCTATTCACCCCCCCCCCCCCCTCTAGTTGATAAGTCGACACCCAATAACTAACAAGTGGTTTCAGAGGGAGGTTGTACAAACAAAAGCCTAACAGCTTGAACAGATCTGCCTGTGGGTGTCCATTCATCATAGCTATGGAATCAAGAGTAGCTACTTGTTCTAGGGAGAAGTTTGGTCTTTGGAAAGTAAGAGATAGAATATTCATGGAGGCAGTGGACCCTAGAATGTTTGAAATTGTTCAAGAAGGGCCATATGTCCCCAAGATAGTGCCCAAGAAAATGACTGAAGATGAGATCATCCTAGTCAGCTTGGACAAGGAAGCTAAAGATATTATAGCTGGTGCAGTTGACATCTCAACACTTCAGAAACTGGCTCACTGCATAACAACAAAAGAGATGTGGAACTCTCTAACAGTCCTTATGGAAGGATCAAAAGAAGGAAGAGCAGAATCAATATTGCCTTCCAAGAATCAGAAAGAAGAAAGAAGCAGGGTAGCTGAGAAGAAAGTCAGAGCATTGAGTGACAGTGACTCAAGGTTTTCAGGCTCAGAAGAGAATGCTGATTTTGGACGAACTGCTTTATCTGAGTCAGAAGAGGAAACTCGGGATGATGTCTCTCTTAAACAGGTTTGCATAAGGGCTCCTCTATCTACCTCAGACTCATAATCTGAGAAAAGCTCATCAGGAAATGATGACTTATCCAAGCCATATGATGTCCTTCTAGAAGATATCAAAAGGGTCAAGATGCTCTGCAAGGAGCAAGCTGAAAAGATCTCAATCCATCATGCTAGATATTCTGATCTCTCTGAAAAGTCTGAAAAGCTAACTCTACAGAATGCAGAGCTTTGCCAACTCAAAAAGGACTTCAAGGCAAGCTCCAACCTTGATCTAATAAGCAACTTTGGGAAAACTCTGAAGGCACTGATTGACAGTAGGTAGCTGTGCTGTTCTCTAACCAAAGAGACTGTGTTTCTAAAAATGGATAGAGATCAACCCAGTACCCTAAAATCGAAGAATAATAATATAAGAAGGATGGAGAAAAAATCCTTCATTGCAAGGAAGCCTGTAGCAAGCTCCTTCAAACCCCAGAACATGCCTACAACCCAAAGGGTACCTCATGAAGAGATAATCACAAGAAGGCATGAAATTACTGGATCTAGAGAAGAGAAGAAATCATTATAGAAGACTGACTCCAGAGGGAAAGCCACTCACAATTAGTGCAGATCCGTCTCCTTCAAATATCCTTTTGTTCATACACAAATGATTCATGCTCACACAGTCAGCCAGAAGGGAAGATACAACAGGTTCGAATGTTGGTGCTGTGGAAAGACTGGGCACTTTGCAATTGATTGTAGGTACAATCCAACGGCTCAAAGGGTAACACATGTTATACATGCACATACATTTGTTCATTATCACTGTGCATATCCTGGAGCAATTAGATCCAGTATGCACTCTAAAGCTAACAATATCCCAGGACCCAAAGCTACTTGGGTACCTAAGGGCTTGTAACCACATTTGTGCAGGTAGTCCAAGAGCCCACCAGAATCAAATCTGGGCCTTGGACAATTTGGCTGTTCTGGCTCATTGGCTGGAACAACAATATTAGTTTACTAACATTTTTAGTGCAGGGGTGATGCCAAAAGTTATCTCCTAAGAAGGGACGAAAGTTGCCTTGGACAATTGGGTTGTTCTGACATAACAGATGTTGCCATGATAAATGGATCAAGCTGGAAGTGTGCATATCCAAGAACCATTTCGACGACAATCAGAAGTATCGTCGAAATATAGTCCAGCTGTTTAACATGGCACTAGATCGATCCATCAGAATCGTCTGATCATTTTCACCGACACAGTCAAAGGTACGCGCCCCTTCACCTGCCTACACTATAAATAGATTGAATGCTCGAAAATAAAAATTACGCTATCATTTGCCCCAAACTACTCCGTCGACAGACCACTGCTTCATCTATGATGTGCTGCCTTCTCTCTTGCTTTAGATCAATGGCTCCCAAGAAAGAAGAAGTAATTTCCGGTTGCGAACTCCAGCGTGGAGGGTTAATCTCATGCTCGGACGAAGTGAGGTCAGTGATATGGCTTATAGAATCCACTGGCCTAGAATATCTGTTGTGTGAACCTCAGTTCTTCTTCACCGAGAACTGACGGAGTTATTCGCTGGAGTTCGACTCAACCATTCTGAAACACAGATAAAATCTGTCGTAGCTGGGAAGAAGGTCAAAATTTCTGTCAAGAACCTCAGAAAGGCACTCCATCTGCCAAGAACTAAAGGGGGAGAGGAAGAAGAGCTGACAACGGAGGATATATCGGCTAGCTACTCTAGGTGTGTCCATACCGGGAAGACCTATGGGTCAATTAAGAGGAATGAGTTTAATCAAAAAGGAAAATTGCTAGCAGATATCATGGGAAAGGTACTGCTATGCAAACCAGGGTCGCATGAATGAATCTCCAAGGAGATGTTCATCGTCATGGCCCAAATAATTCTAACCAAGAAGAACGACTGGAGCGGCTTTCTCTTCCAAATAATGAAGAGCACTCTGACAACCCCCTCCTATGGAAGAATACTGTCCCTCTTCCTTCTAAACACCCTGGATGAAGTACTGCATAAAAGGATGGGAGTCCCCCTACACTACTCCAGAGGACGGAGGGTAGCTGTTCTACCCAGTTTCCCTGAAGGTTCTCCACTTTCTTTTTTAATAGGTTAACAATTATTTTGTTCGCTGCCTCCACCTGCCCATTGCTCCTCGGGTGGTGGACCGATGCGAACCTGAGGTCAATGCCGAGCTGAGTGCAAAATCCAACAAACTCTCCACTAGCAAACTGTGGCCCATTGTCCGTCACTATAGCTAGAGATAGCCCGTGCCTGCAAATTATCTCCCCCCACACGAAATTCCTTACCACCTGAGAGGTTACCTTAGCGAGTGCTTTCACTTCTACCCACTTGGAGAAGTAGTCGATCATGACCAGCAGGAACTTCCTCTGGCCGCTGGCTTGGGGGAAGGGACCGACCAGGTCTAACCCCCATATGGCGAAGGGCCAGGGAGCCGTGAGGGTCCGCAGCCTTTGAGCTGGGAGGAGTTAGAGCGGAGCATAGAGCTGGCACTTCGGACACTTCCTCGCGAACTCCGCCGCATCCTTGTTGAGAGTGGGCCAGAAGTAGCCTTGCCTCAACACCCTTCCCTCCAGGGTCCGACTCCCGGAGTGACTGCCGCACTCCCCGGAGTGGATTTCTTCCAAGACTCTCGGGACCTCCTCCTCGGAAACACAACGGGCCAGGAGTCCCGAGAGAGTTTTTCTATATTGCCCTCCTGCATGCAAGGAGTAATAAGCAGAATTATACCTGAAGTGCCTCTTGTCCACGTCCTCTCCAGGGAACTTCCCGAAGGATAGGAAGGTGATGAACGGATCCATCCATGAGGCTCGTTGATCCACCTCCATCAATTCTCCTTCCTCGATGGAGGGCCGGAAGAGTTCCGAAGCCGTCCCTCACGCTCGGGGACCGAACTTGGCTAAGAGATCCGCCTGGGTGCTCTCCTCCCTCGGCACGTGCTTGATGGAGAAGGTGCGAAACTGCCCGATGACCCCCTTAACCTTCTCCAGGTATAGCTGGAGGGTCGGGTCCTTCGCTTCAAACTCCCCCTTGATTTGGCATGCTACCACCAGGGAGTCCATGGAGACCTCCACGTCCTGCACCCCTAGTTCCTGGGCCAGCCGAAGGCCCGCTATCACTGCCTCATACTCAGCCTGGTTGTTGGTAATTAGGAAATGGATGTTTAAGGCTTGCTCGATCCGAGTCCCCTGAGGACTTACCAGGACTATCCCCCCTCCATGGGAGTACTTTCCTGACGCTCCATCCACCAACATTTTCCATGCCTCCGGGGAAGGTGGTCGGCCATGAAGTCTGCCACTGCCTGAGCCCTGATGGACGTCCTGGGCACGAATGTGATATTGAATTCACTTAACTCCACGGACCACTTTGCTAACCTTCCCGAGTGCTCCACCCCCTCCATGATTCTACGGAGCAGGTGGGCCCTCACTACTTTGATTGAATGGGCTTGGAAGTCAGGTCGGAGCCTCCGGGCCGACACCACTAATGCGAAGGCTAACTTTTCCAGGATCGGGTACCGGAGCTCTGCCTTCTTCAGCACTCGGCTGACGTAGTAGATAGGGAACTGTTTCTTCCTCTCCTCCCGGATCAACATGGAACTTACTGCTTCGGACCCTACCACCAGGTACAGGGATAGGTCTTCCCCTGGTCTCGGCCCCTGGAGCAGAGGGGTTTGGGTGAGCTGTTCCTTCAGGGCCTGGAAGGCCTCCTCGCACTCCCGGGTCCATTCAAACTTCTTGTTGCCCCGTAGCACCTTGAAGAAAGGTGCACAGTTTTCCCCGGTCTTGGAGAGGAACCTGCTGAGCCCAGCCAACTTCCCTGTAAGGCTCTGAACTTCCTTTGGATTCCTCGGTGATCCCAACTCCATCACCGCCTTAACCTTGTCCGGGTTAGGCTCCACTCCCGCGGGGGTGAGTAAATGGCCTAGGAACTTTCCTCGGCTTGCCCCGAAGACACATTTCAAGGGATTGAGTTTCATCTTGTAGCACCACAGGGTCCCGAACGTCTCCTCAAGGTCCCGATGGTGAGACCCAAGGTCTCGGTTCTTTACCATGAGGTCGTCAACATAAACCTCCAAGTTTCTTCCCTTCTGCTCGCGGAAGACTCTGTCCATCATCCTTTGATATGTGGCACCTGCATTCTTGAGTCCGAACGGCATCATCTTATAACAATAGCATCCATCCCCCGTGATGAAGGAGACATCCTTGATGTCCGGGGGGTGCATGCGGATTTGATGGTAACCTGAAAAAGCATCTAAGAAAGACATCACAGGAAAGCCGACGGCTGAGTCAACCAGCGCGTCGATCCTAGGCAGGGGGTAACAATCCTTAGGGCATGATTTATTAAGTAAAGAGAAGTCGATACACATCCTCCATTTACCTCCTCCTTTCTTTACCATAACGACGTTGGAGACCCAGCCTGGATACTGGATCTCCGTTACAAAGCTTGCCTGTAGGAGCTTGCTTACCTCCTCGCGGATGGGCCCTTCCAGCTTGTCGGCGGTGGCCCTTTTCTTATGGCGGATAGGGCGGGTGCTGGGGTCGAGGTTGAGGCGATGGCAAGCCACATCCGTGTCGATCCTGGGCATTTTCACGGCGCTCCAAGCGAAGACGTCTATGTTCTCCCGTACGCAAGCCAAGATCTCCGCTTGATCTTCTAGATTGAGTCCTCCGCTGACCCGGACCTTCTCCACCTCCCTTAGCCGGGTGGTGACCTCGAGCTCCACGACCTTGTCCACAGCCTCCAGCCGGGACTGCTCTCCCCAAGCCCTCTCCTCCTTAGCACAAGCGATAGCCTGGGTTCCTTCCTCTACCTCCTCCTCTACCACCATCAGCTCCTCCGCCCCTCCCTCCTGGGCCTTCTCTTCCTCTACCTCTCTTCCCGCCCGGGGTCCCTCAGCTACTCCTTCCTGGGCATGGACTGCATCTCCCTCCATCTTCTCGTCGGCTACCTCCTGACCTCCGGCTTCGGCCGCCTCCTCCATCATCTTATCCCACTCCTCGGCTTCTCCCATCCAGGAGTTGGTGTTGACAGCCGTTACGTAGCATTGCCTTGCCAACTTGGGATCCCCCCTGATCCGCACCTGAACCCCTCCGTCGTTGAACTTAAGACATTGATGAAAGGTGGAGGGGACACAGCAGAACGCGCTGATGAGCGGCCGTCCGAAGATGGCGTTGTAGCTACTTGGAGCATCCACTATGACAAAACGGCAGATGCTGGACTGCCCACCCAGGGTTACATGAAGTCCTACTCCCCCTTCTACTTCTTTCCTCTCCCCCGAGAATCCAAACAAAGGGCCATCCGAGGCCAACATCCTTCTGGGCTCCACCTCCATCTTGTCAAACGCCTTCTTGAAGATGACGTTGACCGAACTCCCGTTGTCCACTAGGATTCGGGAGACGGTGAAGTTCTCGATCGCCGTCTGAATGACCAGCGCGTCACAGAACGGGTCCTCATAGCCCGGCATGTCCTTCTGGGTGAAAATGATTTTTTTGGCCGTGGGCGGAGCGGTGGACGTTGAATCTACGCTCCGGCGATAGATGGTATCGAGGCTAGCCTTGCGGGTCGCCTCCATCCCTACCCCCCCATGGATCACCCCAATCCCTCCCCTATTTCCCACATCGTTTCTATCCTCACACCTTTCCTCATCCTCTTCTCGAGGCTCGACCTCCACGATCCTCACTGGCTGCAGCTGCTGTGGTGTGGGCGCTCTGCCCCTCTTTACTTCCAGGAACTCCGGGCAGGTGTCTGTTGAGTGACCTTCCTCATCATGGAAGATACAATATGGCAACGACACATCCCCTGCAACGGCCTCTACCACCCTATTCCTTCTCCTCCTAGTGGATGCCGTTTCCACCTCTCCTCTCCTTTCTCTTCCTCTTCCTCTTCCCCGTCTAATTGACATGGCCTGTTGGGGAGGGGGAGGCATTTGCATCGGACCCCGCCTCCACCCTAATTGAGGGGGCCTCCATTAACCTCCGATATGGTTACCCCTTCCTGGGTCGTAACCCCTTCCCTGCCCTTGTGTTCCTCCACCTTGCGGCCTCCATTCCCCCTCCGGTCCCGGGGCTCTTCCCTTCTCCTGACCTCCTGCTGCCTCACCTCCGGCTCACTGAGCTTTGCTAGCCTCTTGGTGAGCTCCGGGTTGGCTTCCTTACTCGCGACTTCCTTCGACACCCTCTCCATCAGCTCTTCATAGGAGACAGGGGCTTTTCTCTTCAACGCCATCTTGAAGAAGCTCTCTTTCAACCCGACTCAAGGCGAGTTGGAGTGCAAACCCAGGCATTTCCTGAGTGAGCTACACTTCCTCCTGGAATCGATCGGTATACTGAGCCAGTGACTCCCTGGGCCCCTGCTTCACTGCGAAGAGGGAATCAGCATCCTTCTTCCTCTTTTTTGAGGTCGAGAACCTCAGCAAAAAACTTCGGCGCAAATCCTTGAACGCATAGATTGACCCTGCAGGGAGCTGATGGAACTAGTCCCTGGCCTTCTCCTTGAGGGTGATGGCAAAGAGACGACACTTGAAGGCATCTGACATCGGCCTGATGGAGACCGAGTCTTCGAAACTCTGCAGGTGCTGGACAGGGTCATCTCTACCGTTGTAGTACACCAGGTCCCACTCTCCAAATCCCCCAGGGACGGGTGCGGAAAGCACCAGCTCGCAAAAGGGGCTTCCCCCTCCTGTCACCCTTCCTGGCTCCACTCGCCCCCCAAGCTCGCTCGCCAAACTTGAGCTCACCGGGACCGCACTCGCGAGTGCGGTGCTCGCATGAACCACCCTAACCGTCGCCGCTTCCTCTTGGCGTGCACTCGCCTGCGTCGCGCTCGCTGGGACAGAGCTCACCAGCACTGAGCTCGCCGGCACAAAGCTTGCCGGACTGGCGAACAACACTCGCCCTTCCTTGTCCTGACCTAAACCAACGACAACTTCCTTTCCAGCCCTTCCCCCTGGTGCATCCTCGCCGACTATTGTAGGGGGAGGGGGCGCCCGAGGGGCTGGGGTCGCAAACTCGCTTCGCAGAGCTATGACCGTGAACCCCAAGGTGTCGAGCACCTCCTTTCTGAAATCTGCGAGCATTCTGGCCATCGCCTCCTGAGGTGTCTCGCCGAACTCCTCGCCTTGCTCTTCCTCTCCCGCCATAACCCTTCTCCGGAACTTTCTTGAACCAGCCACACTCCACGCTCACCGCACCAAAATGTTGAAAACGATTTCTCGGTCTCTTGTGGAGCTCGGGGCCCTCAATGAATTGAGGGGCGGCTAGCCCTTACTGATCCCTCGGAAGAGGTAGGCAAATAACTCGGACAAAGAACAAAGACCCTAGTCTTAGCGAGGAGGTCCCTCCACTAACCCGGAAGATCGTTGAGCGCTTCCCCTCCCAAGCCAAAGCTAAGACTCGGGCACCTTGGAGAGCTAGAGAGCCCAACCCAAAGCGACCTAAGGAGAGAAGAAGGCTCAAAGATTCTGAACCGGTCCCCCTCCAAGGTGCCCTTTGAGGTCTATTTATAGATCTTAGTTTTGTGGTCTGCAAATAACCGGATTCCGCCTTTTAGTTTTACTATCCGCACCCCAAATGGGTCTGCCAACAGCCAAACTCCGCTGTTTGGAGAGGCTAAGGGCAGACCACCAAGGGTGACAGAGTAATTTGACCCTATCGGCTTATGGGCCAGAAACTGCGAGAACCATTCTGTGGAGTGCTCTCGCGGTCCCTCTCGCGAGTCCTGCTCGCGGTAATTCTTCAAGGCGATCGCCCTGCGAGGACCTCGCCGGCCCCCTCCAAGCGGTATCTGCCGAGGTCCGGTCTCGCGAGGCCTGGACCTCGCAACCCCTCTCGCGTGAGTCCCTTTGGCTTCAACGACCCCTTGTCTCGGCAACCAAACCCTTCTCGCTCGCCCTTTAGCGAGCTCCGTTCCATTGCCTTCTTTAGACAATCTCTCTGCATGGCGAATATCGGGGTTGTACATATAAAGAGCTACACTACACAAGTCCAAGCAATATAAATGTGTTTACAATAATTGAAGTAGTAATAAAGAGCAGTAGTAAGTGAGAAAGAGTAAGAGCAGCGTAATAGTAAATAGCAATCTATCAATAATCGTACCCTAACTTATATGAATGCCCATACAAACTTATAAGTTAATGTTTCCAAAATGTAACTCATCATATAAAAGAGCCCATACTAATTTATATGATGAGGATCTGCAAGTGCGTATGCTATGCTATGCCATGAATGTTTTATGCAATGAAACTCACACACACGACTCTATGCGCATAGACCTTTGTAGTTCCCTCTATTCCTCTGTTTGAAAGGAAGCCAACCTCTCGGGTACCAACCGCTGTGACACACGGTGGTAGCGGACCGAGCCGTCCACTCCTAGGCTGGTATGCACACTACCAGGACTAGACCGCACGTACGCCTCGACGCTAAACAACTGCGGAGCTCTGCGTACTCTTTGCTGGAGTCCATCAGGCTTTGAGCTAAGTGGAAGGTGTCTTCGAGGAATTGTCGTCCCGACACGCAGACAAGCTGGCCCCTTAGACCCCAACACTCCCGCTAAGTCCACATACCGCGGTCTGTGTGATGACCTGCCTAGTACCGAAGACCTGCCACAATTATCCAAGAACTAACGGGGCTATCCTCCCCTCGAGCCTCCAGCTCGTCCAACCAAGTATACTACACACCTGTCAGCCCCACACCCGGGAGGAGGTTTAGAATTTCTAACAATACCCTACATAGGCTACTCTTATCTACATTTAAGTGATATTACAGCTTAGGGTTAATCTTGGACTTCCCGAGGTATACCCGGTGAAGGGCTCTCAACGGTACTAGGGAATGTGATAGGCTGAATCCCAAATTCCTCTTTCTAAAGATATTTAATTTAGTTGGTGGATGTATTTCACTTCGCATTTCGTGTTGCTCTAATAGTTAAGTGGATTTAGACTTCGACTCCCACTTTGCCCAATTGGGCTAAGCGCAGCTCGCACTTAACTTTAACTCTTGACATAGCCTTAACCTGACCTTAAGTGGTAGCCCCTCAAGGGCTTAAAGGATAAATCCGATCTCCTAATGTTATGCTCCAAGTGAAAGTATCTAGTCGCGACCTAAATCACCTAGAGGGGGGGTGAATAGGTAGATTCTGCGTCTTTTTGTGGACTAAAAATATTATATGTAAAAGCACACAGAAAAGTAAACACAACACAACACAGAGAATTTATAGTGGTTCCCCGATGTGGGTAGTCCTATTTCCCACCACGCCTATCTAGCACTCCAAGGCTAGATTCGGCTACTTCACCAAACTCGGATCAATCAATATCCTACTACTCGGAGTTCACAACTCCTACAAGCTCGGAGCAAGAATACTCCTACAACAACTCGGAGAACAAACTTCTCCTACAAACTCGGAGCACACAAGCTCCTACAATTCGATCCTCAAACAGGGATCTACACAATAACTCGGAAGCAAGTTTCCTACAAGATTTAAAATATGGTTCTTACAACAACACAGTAAATTGAAAAACAATCTTCTTAAACTTCCGATGAAGTTCTTTGATGAGTACTTTTTGTACTCATCTTTTAGTCTAATTTTAATATAGTTTTAATATGAATTTATATAAATTATATATATTATCTTATCTAAATCATTCCTTTTTATTTCTGCCACTAATTTAAGTTTAGTTTATGTTTTCAGGTTTTCTGGGCTGTTTCGAGCAAAATGTTAAATTACACGCCCCAGGTCACGGTCGTGACCATGGGCGTGTAATCTACGAAGTATTCCAGACCTGCTTCTGCCACTCCGGGGACGCTCCGTGAAGATTTCGCCAAGTACACGCCCCAGGTCATGGGCGTGACTAAGGGCGTGACCCAGTGTCACGGCCGCGACTCGCCACAGATTCCAGAGCACGCCAGCCACGTCATTTAAAGTTACACGCCCCAGGTCACGGGCGTGACCTGGGGGTGTGACATCCAGTCATGGGCGTGACTCGACCCGCGCTCCTTCCCGCTGAAGATTCCCGCCAGAAGCCAGAGTTTAAGATTACACGCCCCACGTCAAGGGCGTGACCTAGGGCGTGATACGGCTGAAACGCTCGCATTTACTCCAGAAGACGCCCTCTCCGCTGCTGCTTCGATCACGCTCCTTACACGCCCTTGGTCACGGGTGTGACCAAGGGCGTGTAACCTCAAATTTCAGCCTATTTAAAGCCAGCTCCTCTACAACTCAAGGGATAAATTTTGGGAGTTCAATTCTCCTTTTCTTATTTTATTTTCATGTTTTAGTAGTCTTGTAGTTGTTCTTTTATTTCAATAGTTGTAATTTTCAATTCATAGTTTGTATTTCCCTTAATCTCAATTAATAAATTAGTTTTATGTCTCTCATTTTCTTCTCCCTTATTCATGTATTCTTTTATTTCTTTAATTCCTCCATCTCCATGAGTACTTAAATTTTATTAGCATTCGGTCGAGATGATCCAAGGAATAATATTGGTTTTGAAGCAATTTAGAATCGCTCTTTCTCTTTTCTAAACCGCTTAAGATTTATCCTTGATTTTAATGAAATGTGATTATTTTCTCGTTCCTGTTTTCGTTCTTTAGTTAGCCGAACTAGCTCGTAAGACGAATCGAACCTTCAAGGATAAAGAGAGTTGCATGCACCCCTCGAGAGAGGACGACATAAATCTCCCGGATTGGAGTCAAATCCAATAGAGGGGTTCACTTCGTTAAAGCAAGTTTAGGGGTTTCAATTATAGAACGAGAGTTCGGTTGATCAACCTAATCTTAGTTGGGCGTATCCTCGAGAGAGGTACGTTTATAATTCGGGAACCTCCACGGTCAAAGTTATTTTATTTAGAGAATGCGATTTTGTTTCTTCTTACTCTTATTTCTGCGGTGATTCTAAGATCGAGTGCTAGCCTTTTTACTCTTTTTTTAATCTTATTTTTATTTCCCTTTTTGCAAAACCAACTCAAGTTTTAATTGATAAAATAATAGAGACTTTCTTGAAGTAAGAGTACTCAACCGCCCCGAGTCTAATACGACCTTGATCTTGCGAGATCCTATACTTCACTCGATTCGGTACACTTGCCGTTATCGTTTTTAGTTATAATTTTGCACGTCAAGTATTTTTATAACTACGACGCATTTTTTATGCACCAAGTTTTTGGCGCCGTTGCCGGGGGAACGGTTGATATTCCGAAAAAAGAAATATTTATTAATTTTATCATTCTCTTTCTTCTCCCCCTTCTCTTTAATTTTATTTATATATAAAAAAATATCTTAAAAAGCGTAATCTAAATTCTCGGAAAGGGCGTTTTGGGCTTGAATTCCCATCATAGCCTCTAGTACCTTGCAAACCCTTCACCGGGTAGATCTTGGGAAGTCCGGGACTAATTTAACCCGCTTTTTGAAAAAAAAATAGTAATAAAAATATTTATAATAAAAATATTTATAAAATTCCATTCATTTAGGTAAAGGTTGTTTCCTTTTTATTTTTTTATTATGAAATTATCCGATTTGGCCGTTAAAGTTGCCGAGCTTACAAACCAAGTTTATATCTTACAAGCCGCACGAAAACGCCAAATTAGTTATTATTATTGTGGTGCGCCTCATCAAAGTGAGGAATGTTATTTACATTCTTATTCCCAAAATAATTATTATGAAAATAATTATCCTCAATATTATGCAAATAATTTTGATAATAATTACGATCATAATTTTTCATCTTTTAATGAAACTAATTTTTCAAACTTTGATGAGAATAAATTTTCTAATTTTAATGAGAATAATTTTTCGGCATTTAATAATTGTTCTTCTAGCTCCGAAGTTGATTATTTCTCGTGGCAAGCTCACCCGGATAGTTCCCGGAGCAACGAAGATAAATCTTTAGATTCGAATTTTTGTTTTTATACACCGCAGTCTTCGTTCTCTAATTTGGGGGGAATTTCGCAGATCCAAATAGATACTTCCCCCCAAAATTTAGAGGAAATTAATTTTTCTAATTTTCACGAGAATAATTTTTCGGCCTCTAATAATTTGTCTTCTAGACCCGAAGTAGATTATTCTTGGTGGCACGGTCACCCGGATAGTCTTCGGGGTGATGAAGATAAATTTTTAGATCCGAATTCTTGTTCTTCTTTTGCGACGCAATTTTCGTACTCTAATTTTGGGGAATGTCCGTTTTTTCAATTTGATACTCCATCCCAGAATTTAGATGAGAATTTTCTTTCTTCTAGTATTTTTTCCTCGTCTTTGGAAAATTTAGTTATGGAGGAACATTATTGCTCATGTACTCCCATAATTTCTTTTCCCAAATATGAAGAAAAATTTTCTTACCAAGAAATTCTTAATGTTTTGGGCACCCCGGATGAACTAGAAGAAGAACAAGTTTCTTCCCCTACTTCACCCGGATCTTCTTTTCTTTTTCATGAATTTTCGCAAATCTCTTCTATTTTAATTCAACCAGAAATTCATGAAAATTTTGTGTCCGAAAATTTTATCCCGCTTGGTAATACACTAGATTTCTTTAATGAAAATTTTATTTTAGAAAAGGAACAACCAGAGCTTAATTTTATATTTTCGCGAGCGCCTCCTCCTTGAGAAAAATTATCTGAATCATTTATTTGTGATTCTTTAGATACTAATATTTTTCAGGTAGAAGCTGAGCCGTTGCTACCCCAATTAATTGATGATCCATATGCCGCTCATCTTTATAAATCCAAATCACCTCAGGTATGTATAGGTGATTTGGATTTGTAAATTCAAGATCAAAGACAAACGAAGAATCACATGTTAAGCGGAGGAGAGGCTGGCCGACTGACGCCGGCGCATTCGCCTCAGCGCAGATTAAGGGAGTTGCCTGTCCACCTCTCTTTTAAATTTCTTTTTTCCTAACACCAACCGTCTAGCTTAAAGACGGGAAAAAGAAAGCGCTCTTGGGAGGCACCCCTTGCTTATCTTTAATTTTATGTATTTTTCTCTTAAAGTTTATTTTTCAAGTGTTCTTCATACTTAGTTTTAAACATTGGGGACAATGTTTAATTTTAAGTATAGGGGTATAGCTTTGCATTCACTGTATTTTTATTTAAGAAAAAAAAAATTCAATAAAATCCGTACTTGTTGTTTTTATTTTTCTAGAAATCTAGTTTGAGGATTGATTATAAGTATTCCTACATTTTTGATTTAGCTAATATTTTGTTTTATCAGAATTTGTTAAATTTAAATTTGAAGTAATTTGGTTTTAAGAAACATTTTATGTTTTTAATTTGATTAGAGAATTTATTTAGCACTACTTCTCATTTTAATTTTAAATAGCTTCACTTTGTGGTAAATTGGCTAAACATCTCTAGATTTTTTTCATTATATTCGTTTTTAACTTTAAGATCTTAGGAAATTTCATTCCACTAAAAATTTGCTCTCAAAATAGTTTAATTTATAAACTAGAAGTTTTTCTTTACCCTTGGTAAATATTTGTATTTTTTCCCCTATTGTTAGATCATATGTCATGGGAATAAGGAGATGTTAGTTCTTTATTCTCTGGTAAACATATGCAACCCAAAAATAAAAATGAAGAGAGAAAAAAAATGTGTATATGTCGTGGAAATGATAGGATAATAGTCTATCATTCTCTGGTATTACATATACTAAAAAAAATGAAAAAAAGGGGTTGAGAGGATAAAATTCATCACCCCAATCAAAAACCTCTTCATATCCTTCGTCTTCATTTTGCCATTCCGTTTAAACCCATCCCTAGCCAATATCATTGTTTCTAGTCCTAAATTAAATTATTAAGAGAGCAATATTTTGGTAGGTGTCTTTTCCTTAAGATTCTTTTATGTTAGAGTGTTTATAATTTTAATCTAATTTTGTTTTAAAATTTCTATAATTTCGATTACTAAATAGTTATCTTGAGAAGTAGTTAGCTAAACAAATTTCTCTTTTTAAATTATCAACATAACTTATGACTTAATTCTTGAATTCCTAAAATTTGCTTTTAACTTATTCTTGGTTTAATAAAATTTTAGTTAATTAGAAATAATATCGATGTCTTGTAATTCTCTCCTCACTCTTTTGCTCTCGAAAAGCAAAAACTCAAGTATGGGGGTGTTTGATGAGTACTTTTTGTACTTATCTTTTAGTATAATTTTAATATAGTTTTAATATGAATTTATATAAATTATATATATTATCTTATCTAAATCATTCCTTTTTATTTCTGCCACTAATTTAAGTTTAGTTTATGTTTTCAGGTTTTCTGGGCTGTTTTGAGCAAAATGTTAAATTACACGCCCCAGGTCACGGTCGTGACCATGGGCGTGTAACCTACGAAGTATTCCAGACCTGCTTCTGCCACTCCGGGGACGCTCCGTGAAGATTTCGCCAAGTACACGCCCTAGGTCACGGGCGTGACCAAGGGCGTGACCCAATGTCACGGCCGCGACTCGCCACAGCTTCCAGAGCACGCCAGCCACGTCATTTAAAGTTACACGCCCTAGGTCACGGGCGTGACCTGGGGGCGTGACATCCAGTCACGGGCGTGACTCGACCCGCGCTCCTTCCCGCCGAAGATTCCCTCCAGAAGCTAGAGTTTAAGATTACACGCCCCAGGTCACGGGCGTGACCTAGGGCGTGACACGGCTGAAACGCTAGCATTTACTCCAAAAGACACACTCTCCTCTGCTGCTTCGATCACGCTCCTTACACGCCCTTGGTCATGGGCGTGACCAAGGGCGTGTAACCTCAAATTTCAGCCTATTTAAAGCCAGCTCCTCTACAACTCAAGGGACGAATTTTGGGAGTTCAATTCTCCTTTTCTTTTTTATTTTCATGTTTTAGTATTCTTGTAGTTGTTCTTTTATTTCAATAGTTGTAATTTTCAATTCATAGTTTGTATTTCCCTTAATCTCAATTAATAAATTAGTTTTATGTCTCTCATTTTCTTCTCCCTTATTCATGTATTCTTTTATTTCTTTAATTCCTCCATCTCCATGAGTACTTAAATTTTATTAGCATTCGGTCGAGATGATCCAAGGAATAATATTGGTTTTGAAGCAATTTAGAATCGCTCTTTCTCTTTTCTAAACTGCTTAAGATTTATCCTTGATTTTAATGAAATTTGATTATTTTCTCGTTCCTGTTTTCGTTCTTTAGTTAGCTGAACTAGCTCATAAGACGAATCGAACCTTCAAGGATAAAGAGAGTTGCATGCACCCCTCGAGAGAGGACGACATAAATCTCCCGGATTGGAGTCAAATCCAATAGAGGGGTTCACTTCGTTAAAGCAAGTTTAGGGGTTTCAATTATAGAACGAGAGTTTGGTTGATCAACCTAATCTTAGTTGGGCGTATCCTCGAGAGAGGTACGTTTATAATTCGGGAACCTCCACGGTCAAAGTTATTTTATTTAGAGAATGCGATTTTGTTTCTTCTTACTCTTATTTCTGCGGTGATTCTAAGATCGAGTGCTAGCCTTTTTACTCTTTTTTTAATCTTATTATTATTTCCCTTTTTGCAAAACCAACTCAAGTTTTAATTGATAAAATAATAGAGACTTTCTTGAAGTAAGAGTACTCAACCGCCCCGAGTCTAATACGACCTTGATCTTGCGAGATCCTATACTTCACTCGATACGGTACACTTGTCGTTATCGTTTGTAGTTATAATTTTGCACGTCAAGTATTTTTATAACTACGACGCATTTTTTATGCACCATTCTTCTTCAGATCTTGAGAGATAGATTTCTTCTTCTTAGCAATAAACTTCAGTCCTTTGTGAACGAAGAATGAAGAAATTTTGAAAACGATTTGAAGCTAGATCTGAGAACTTGAATCGACTTGATCAATAGAAGATGTGAGCTAATCGGATCTTGATCTTGTCGATTGAATCTTTAGAAGACAAATCACGAATCGCTGGCTTTGTCGGAGACGAAACACTTGCGTGAGAACAGTCGGCCGTCAGTAGTAATTTGCGATTTTCTTTTCAATTCACGATTAGCGATTATTCAGAGATAATCCTTAGGTATTTATAGAGCCTTCTTCCAACGGTCATAAGCGCGAATTAGGGATCTAGCTCCACGTGTACTGTACATGGAGAATGCCCTAAAGAATACGCCGTCGAATTGAACCGGAAAATACCTGCAGACCGATTCAGCGAAATGGATTAACCGAATGGCATTAGCCGAATTTATTCGGTTAAACCATATAGTCAAATTCGGCAGTTCGAGGGATTCGACTAAACAGATTCACTGAATTACATTAATCGAATTCGACTATTCCTTTACTTAGAAAAATAAACCTTTCGGACAAGGATTAGCCGAATTTGGTTATATCCATTCAAACCATATAGTCGAATTCGACTATATGTTCTAAATGATATAATTGAATTTTACTTAGGAAAAATTCTCAAATGATTCCATCATCAGCTCCAGTCCTTCTTCTCTAGCACTTTGTAAATGAAGTACATCCCAATAGAGAGATTTCACATGAGCCAACACTTTGATCTATACAATGATGGATTACATTGCACAGGCTTGTGTTTGACGACTCATTGAAACCTGACATTGGTTTGTACTTAGAGTGGAATAACCTGTCACATCACAGCTAAAGTGCATAATCAAATACAATTACAATTCGTCTTAGTTTGAAGGGGACTTCTTCAAATCAGGGCTATTGTGGATACAATACCCAACAATCTCCCCCTATTTGAAGATGTCAGAACCCTATCTACTATTGAAACCGAGACTTGCGAACAAGACTTAGTCTCTGTGGAGTTCGGGGTCCTCAGCTAGCCGAGGGGCGGCCAATCCTTACTCCTCCCAAGGGAGAGAGCTCTAGGTTGAAGGTGTTGGAACTAGGAACTGGACCAAGGGCTTAGTGGGGAGGTCCCGCCACATACCCGGAAGCCCCCTTAGGAACTTCCCCTCCCAAGCCACTACTAAGCTTGGGCACCACTTGAGGCTCTCCACTTGGGCACCACTTTCTCTCCACACCCACTAGAGAGAGAAAGTGGGGGGAGAGAGAGAGGGAGAGAGCTAGCCTAGGATAAGATCTTCCCAAATGGTGCCCCCTTGGTCCTATTTATAGGATTTCTGAAGTTGGGTTGCGAATAACCAAAAATCGGTCCGTTAAATTACCAAAATACACCGGACTTGGCCTGCGAATAGCCAAATCCCGCCGTTCCACGGTGCTAAACGCAGACCGAATGCCCTCCTGGGCTCGTCCCCTACTGGGCGTGGGGGCGAGAGAAGCTCGCCCCTTCCTTGGACGCGGGGGGCGAGAGGGGGGCTCGCCCCTCCTCCTTTCGCCCCTTAATGTTGGGGGCGGGGCGGGGCGAGATCACCGGGCGACGGCCCGGTCTCGCCCCCTTGCTGGGAGCGGGGGCGAGCCCATGGGCAGCAGCCCAGGCTCGCCCCCCCTTGGTGGGAGCGGGGGCGAGCCCCCGGGCGCAGCCCGGGCTCGCCCCCCTAGTTGGGAGCGGGGGCGAGCCCCTGGGTAGCGGCCCAGGCTCGTCCCCCTAGCTGGGAGAGGGGCGAGCCCCTGGGCAGCAGCCCGGGCTCGCCCCCCTTGGTGGGAGCGGGGACGAGCCCCCAGGCGACAGCCCGGGCTCGCCCCCCTAGCTGGGAGCGGGGGCGAGCCCATGGGCAGCAGCCCGGGCTCGCCCCCCTAGCTGGGAGCGGGGGAGAGCCCCTGGGTAGCGGCCCGGGCTCGCCCCCCTAGCTGGGAGCGGGGCGAGCCCCTGGGAAGCAGCCCGGGCTCGCCCCCCTTAGTGGGAGCGGGGGCGAGCCCCTGGCGACAACCCGGGCTCACCCCCCTAGCTGGGAGCGTGGGCGAGCCCTTGGGAAGCAGCCCGGGCTCGCCCCCCTAGCTGGGAGCGGGGGCGAGCCCCTGGGTAGCGGCCCGGGCTCGCCCCACTAGCTGGGAGTGGGGCGACCCCCTGGGCAGCAGCCCGGGCTCGCCCCCCTTGGTGGGAGCGGGGGCGAGCCCCCGGGCGACAGCCCGGGCTCGCCCCCCTAGCTGGGAGCGGGGGCAAGCCCTTGGGCAGCAGCCCGGGTTCGCCCCCCTAGTTGGGAGCGGGGGTGAGCCCCTGGGCAGCAGCCCGGGCTCGCCCCCTTGGTGGGAGCGGGGGCGAGCCCCCGGGCAGCAGCCCGGGCTCGCCCCCCTAGCTGAGAGCGGGGGAGATCCCTTGGGCAGCAGCCCGGGCTCACCCCCCTAGTTGGGAGCGGGGGCGAGCCCCTGGGCAGCAGCCAGGTCTCGCCCCCCTTGGTGGGAGCGGGGGCGAGCCCCCAGGCAGCAGCCCGGGCTCGCCCCCCCTTGGTGGGAGCGGGGGCGAGCCCCCGGGCAGCAGCCCGGACTCGCCCCCCTTGGTGGGAGCGGGGGCAGCAGCCCGGGCTCCCTCCACCTCTTGCTCCCCTATGTAGGCCGGGCAAGTGGGAGGCTTCCTCCCTCATCGCTCATCCCCCTTGCCTCAACCTCCCTTCCAGCTTGGGTCGATGCTACCATGATGCTCCAATGAGCCTTAGGGAGTATACTCGGCGAATATCGGGGTTGTACACAATCCCCGCTCTTTTCGAGCGTGGCTCACGCTCGGAAAGAAATGTCCAACCCTGCATATTCGACGAGCGTAGCTGGGAATCCAGCTAACGGAGCTACTTTGGGAGAACATAAAGCCTCCTCGAGAGGTCCTCAATCCCTGCCGGCTAGTGAAAGCCCGGCTAGCGGGACCACCTTGGGGGAAAAATACATAGCCTCCCCGAGAGGTCTTCCAACTCTGCCGGCTAGTGAGAGCCCGGCTAGCGGAATCACCTCGGGGAAAAATACATAGCCTCCCCGAGAGGTCTTCCAACTCTGCCGGCTAGTGAGAGCCCGGCTAGCGGAATCACCTCGGGGAAAAATACATAGCCTCCCAGAGAGGTCTTCCAACTCTGCCGGCTAGTGAGAGCCCGGCTAGCGGAATCACCTCGGGGAAAAATACATAGCCTCCCCGAGAGGTCTTCCAACTCTGCCGGCTAGTGAGAGCCCGGCTAGCGAGACCACCTCGGGGAAAAACACAAGAGAATTTTCGGCCACTAGGCGGTTCCTGACTCTGCCAGCTAGGTGGGAGCCTGGTCAGCAGGTTAGCATCGGGACTAAGTACTTGGGACTTTCCTGCCACCGAGCGATCCTCGGACCTGCCAGCTTGGTGGGAGCCTGGTCAGCGGGTCTGCTCGGACCCAACCTTGGAAAACTTAGAACCTGCCACCGAGTGAGCCTTCGGACCTGCCAGCTAGATGAGAGCCTGGTCAGCGGGTCTGCTCGGGGCCTTAGCCAACATGAATCACCCTACCAGCCTCTCCAGAGATCAACCAGAACCCCCCGTCTAGATGAGAGCCCGGGAGCGGAATCGATCTTTGGCATTCCAGCACCAACATATATCACACCTTGCCAGCCTCTCCATAGATCAACCAGAACCCCCCGTCTAGATGAGAGCCCGGGAGCGGAATCGATCTGGGGCATTCCAGCACCAACATATATCACACCTTGCCAGCCTCTCCAGAGATCAACCTGAACCCCCCGTCTAGATGAGAGCCCGGGAGCGGAATCGATCTGGGGCATTCCAGCACCAACATATATCACACCTTGCCAGCCTCTCCAGAGATCAACCTGAACCCCCCGTCTAGATGAGAGCCCAGGAGCGGAATCGATCTGGGGCATTCCAGCACCAACATATATCACACCTTGCCAGCCTCTCCAGAGATCAACCAGAACCCCCCGTCTAGATGAGAGCCCGGGAGCGGAATCGATCTGGGGCATTCCAGCACCAACATATATCACACCTTGCCAGCCTCTCCAGAGATCAACCAGAACCCCCCGTCTAGATGAGAGCCCGGGAGCGGAATCGATCTGGGGCATTCCAGCACCAACATATATCACACCTTGTTAGTCATAATATTGCATGCGAGAAAAATAACCTAAGTAAGAAAACAAACCATTGCATTACGTGGAGTTATTGGTACAAGCGTTTTTGGTCGCCACCACTTAGCTGGGATATCCTTTCTTTGCCTCCAACATCCTAGGGTCCGTCCTCCTCGACCCCCTTCGGCCAGTGTCGTTGTTGTATCGGAGCCATTGCCTCCCTTATTTCCAAAAACTCAGGGCAGGTGGATGTCGCGTGACCTTCCTCCTGGTGGAAATCACAGTAGGATAACTCCACCCTACCCCCTCCTCTTCCTCTTCTTCCCGCTTTCCTGGCTCTCCTCCTTCCCACGCCCATCGCCATAGCTTGCGGAGGCGGTGGAGGGGGTGTCCTTGGTCCCTGCCTCCACCTCGGGTAGCTGGATCTTTTCCTTTTATGGTTCCTCCTTTCCCCCCCTCGTGGATTCGGCTTGTTGGCAGCCGTGCCCGCCAGGCTATTGGATGGCCGCCTACAGGGGTGGTCTCGCCCACCACCCTTCACTCGATTTCTTTTGGGGTGGGGCGAGTGGGGGCGGATGCCTCCCCGCTCGCCCCCTTTCAGGACGGGGCTAGAAGGCCCGGGGCGAGCTGGGAGGGCGCCTCCCTCCTGAGCTCTCCCCCTTGGAACAGAGGCGGGGCGAGCTGGGAGGGTGGCCCCCTCCTGAGCTGGCCCCCTTGGAACATGGGCGGGGTGAGCTGGGAGGGCGGCCCCCACCTGAGCTCGCCCCCTTGGAACAGGGGCGGGGCGAGCTGGGAGGTTGGCCCCCTCCTGAGCTCGCCCCCTTGGAACAGGGGCGGGGCGAGCTGGGAGGGCGGCCCCCTCCTGAGCTCGCCCCCTTGCAGGGGTGGGGCGAGCTGGGAGGGCGCCTCCTTCCTGAGCTCGCCCACTTGCAGGGGTGGGGGCGAGCTGGGAGGGCGCCTCCCTCCTGAGCTCGCCCCCTTGCAGGGGTGGGGCGAGTTGGGAGGGCGCCTCCCTCCTGAGCTCGCCCCCATGGGGATGGAGGAGTGGGGCTATGACACCTCCCCACTCCCCCCACCGGTACTTCCTTCCTGGACTGCTGGCCGAGAGTTCCCTCGTCCACCTGCTGGGGTGGGATCTCCGGACCATCTCTTCTGCCTCTGACAATCATGGCGAAAGCGACCTGGACGGTCGGTAAGACCTCTTGCTTGAAATTTTCGAACATCTCCAACGTCACCCCAGCCACCGGGGGCTGGGAGTGACTTGGGTCTGATCTTCCACCTCCGTCCATGGAACTCATCTTGAGGATTTCTTGAATCGGTCACACTCCACGCTCACCGCACCATGTGTTGAAACCAAGACTTGCGAACAAGACTTAGTCTCTGTGGAGTTCGGGGCCCTCAGCTAGCCGAGGGGCGACCAATCCTTACTCCTCCCAAGGGAGAGCTCTAGGTTGAAGGTGTTGGAACTAGGAACTGCACCAAGGGCTTAGTGGGGAGGTCCCGCCACATACCCGGAAGCCCCCTTAGCAACTTCCCCTCCCAAGCCACTACTAAGCTTGGGCACCACTTGAGGCTCTCCACTTGGGCACCACTTTCTCTCCACACCCACTAGAGAGAGAAAGTGGGGGGAGAGAGAGAGGGAGAGAGCTAGCCTAGGATAAGATCTTCCCAAATGGTGCCCCCTTGGTCCTATTTATAGGATTTCTGAAGTTGGGCTGCGAATAACCAAAAATCGGTCCGTGAAATTACCAAAATACCCCGGACTTGGCCTGCGAATAGCCAATTCCTGCCATTCCACGGTGCTAAACGCAGACCGAATGCCCTCATGGGCTCGTCCCCTACTGGGCGTGGGGGCGAGAGAAGCTCGCCCCTTCCTTGGACGCGGGGGGCGAGAGGGGGGCTCGCCCCTCCTCCTCTCGCCCCTTAATGTTGGGGGCGGGGCGAGATCACCAGGCGACGGCCCGATCTCGCCCCCTTGCTGGGAGCGGGGGCGAGCCCCTGGGCAGCAGCCCGGGCTCGCCCCCCCCCCCCCCCTTGGTGGGAGCGGGGGCGATCCCCCGGGCGGCAGCCCGGGCTCGCCCCCCTAGTTGGGAGCGGGGGCGAGCCCCTGGGTAGCGGCCCGGGCTCGCCCCCCTAGCTGGGAGCGGTGCGAGCCCCTGGGCAGCAGCACGGGCACGGCACCCTTGGTGGGAGCGGGGGCGAGCCCCCGGGCGACAGCCCGGGCTCGCCCCCCTAGCTAGGAGCGGGGGCGAGCCCCTAGGCAGCAGCCCGGGCTCGCCCCCCTAGCTGGGAGCGGGGGCGAGCCCCTGGGTAGCGGCCCGGGCTCGCACCCCTAGCTGGGAGCGGGGCGAGCCCCTGGGCACCAGCCCGGGCTCCCCCCCCCCCCCTTGGTGGGAGCGGGGGCGAGCCCCCGGGCGACATCCCGGGCTCGCCCCCCTAGCTGGGAGCGGGGGCGAGCCCTTGGGCAGCAGCCCGGGCTCGCCCCCTAGCTGGGAGCGGGGGAGAGCCCCTGGGTAGCGGCCCGGACTCGCCCCCCTAGCTGGGAGCGGGGCGAGCCCCTGGGCAGCAGCCCGGGCTCGCCCCCCTTGGTGGGAGCGGGGGAGAGCCCCCGGGCGACAGCCCGGGATCTCCCCCCTAGCTGGGAGCGGTGGCGAGCCCTTGGGCAGCAGCCCGGGCTCATCCCCCTAGCTGGGAGCGGGGGCGAGCCCCTGGGCAGCAGCCCGGGCTCGCCCCCCTTGGTGGGAGCAGGGGCGAGCCCCCGGGAAGCAGCCCGGGCCCGCCCCCCTAGCTGGTAGCGGGGGCGAGCCCGTGGGCAGCAGCCCGGGCTCTCCCCCCTAGCTGGGAGCGGGGGCGAGCCCCTGGGCAGCAGCCCGGGCTATCCCCCCTTGGTGGGAGCGGGGGCGAGCCCACGGGCAGTAGCCCGGACTCGCACCCCTTGGTGGGAGCGGGGGCAGCAGCCCGGGCTCCCTCCACCTCGCGCTCCCCTATGTAGGCCGGGCAAGCGGGAGGCTTCCTCCCTCATCGCTCGTCCCCCTTGCCTCTACCTCCCTTCCTGCTTGGGTCGATGCTACCATGATGCTCCAATGAGACTTAGGGAGTATACTCGCCGAATATCGGGGTTGTACATCTACTAAGGTGAATTGCACAGGAAATAATAAATATAAGCAAGTAAAGAACTGAACTATGTGGATATATAAAAGCATCAAAAACTTAAGTCCACCAAAAATTAATTTGACAGCAATATATAAATGTTCTTAAAAGAGAAATAGAGTCTAGCGATCAAGCATCCATCATTTCTCTTTCGTCTTTCCCTTTTGAATCTTCTTCAATTGTCTGACAAAGTAAGCTTTTGGCTTCGGAAAATATCTTGGAGGAGGAGAAGGAGGCTTTTCATCATCTTGATGGTTCCTGTAGTGAATTCAACTCTTGAGCTTAGCCATCTCCCATTTGTGGATCTCATCTCTATCATAGTAATTATCAACAGATTCATTAGAGTTCATTACAAGATTATAAGTGTCCAAAATAATATTCCTGGATTCCGGACTCCACAGTTCTCCAAAAATCTTCCTGGGATGAGGTGCTCTTGGTTCTAGAAATCTGGGACCTGCAGCCCTTCTAGCATCATGCATAAAACCACCTGAGCTTGATCCTCCTTGATCAACTCTAGCTCTTTTCCTGAAGTTTTCTTCTTCATCGTCTGACCAATGATAAACTTCCGGAGGAATAAAAGGTTCAGACGGAGCAGCAAATTGAATTTCTGGATGGAATTCGTCAGACGGAAATGCTGGCTGCGCAAAAGATTGGCCTGGCCCTTGGAAACCATGGGCATAGCCTCTTGACAATTCATTGTGCAACCACATTTGATTTTGATGCAGATAGCCATATAAATCTTGAAACTTGACATCAACGCCTCTTGAAATTTCTGAAAGCTGGGATTGAACATTCATATATGACTCTTGAATTCTTCCTTCTATCTCTCTATTCAAATCAAAAATTTGTGTTTGAATCCTTTCATGCAATCTTTCCTCCCCCTTTCTGACTTCTTCAGTCAGGGTTTGGATAATTTCATTCTTCACACTTTGGAGAGAGTTCTGAATGGCCGATCTTCCCTTCACTGCATCCTCAAAAATATATTGCTGATTTTCAGAAAGTTTGGTAGTATTATCACAAATCGAGTGTAATCCATCCACTACATGCTTTAGGGTGGAGGCACCCATCGAGAAATATTCATCTTGCTTTTCTTTGACCTTGTCTAAACTGTGGGCTACTAAGTGTAAATGATTGCCCGTTCCCTTCTCTATGGCTCTGGTCTTCTCAAAAACCTGTCGGAGAGCAAATTCAAAGAATCTTTTCTGCTTTACAAGCAGTTCTTCCAAATTTATCATCATGGCGTCTTCAGCAGAGGGAGGTTGAGCTTGGAATCGAGAAGATATTCCAAAATCATCCTCAGCGACCAGAAAATCACTTGAATCTACATCATTCATATAGTGATAAAATTGAAGAGCATCAAGGGTATCATCATTTTTAACTGGAGGAGGGGTGGAGCCTTCATTTCTCTTATCTTCAACAATGATCTGGATTTTGTGAATTTTGGGTTGTTGCACTGATTTTTCTTTCATCCTGGATGAAGAGGCGGAAGGCCCTACTTCATGTTCATCTCCAATAATGATTGTAATATTTTCAGGAGGCGGAGTTTGCTCTGTCTTATCTTGCTTGTCTGCTGCAGAATGTGAATGAGCAGAATGGACATTCTCCCCCTCAATCTGAGCAGGGATTTCATCTTCTGGAAGAGAATCTTTCCCCTTTGCTGACTTATCTATCTTCACTGCATCAGCATCAGGGTCATCTCCCCCTTCATCATTACCATCACTATCATCATTGCCGCCAACATTGTCATCTGCCTTGGAAGGAGAGCTGTGAGGAGTAGAAATCTTTGGAGATGGAGCTGGAGAAACTACAGGAGAATCTCGTTTGCCTGATTCTGGTAGCATAGAACACTCCCCCTTGGAGGGTTCACGTTCTTTTTCACTTTCTTTTTCACTTTATTTTTCAGGAGAGGAGACTGGAGAGTTACTGTCGAAGTCCCTTTCAGACTCATCACGAAGGATCTTTTTAGCTTTTGAAACAACGGGAGTCAGCACCTTGGTCTCACCAACTTTCCTGGACCATCTTTCAATCATGGAGGAATCTATTCTTTTGAAATGGTGGAGAGGGTTTCCCGTCTTCATGCTGAATCTGACTTTGTCTAATCGATTGAGATATAAAGAGAGGATTCTTCCAAAGTTAGGAGTGTTCAGACTAGCTGAAATTCTGTCAAACAACACGCTGCCCCAATCAACCCTTGTCCTGCAGATTACTGAGCCGATCATGAAAGTGCACATTTTACCTCACTAGAATTCTCTAGAGGGGGGGTGAATAGAGATTAAAAATTATTTTGTGCAAAGTTAATATATATATGTGTATGATCACAGATTATAGCTTCCCACACATCAACAAGAATTAAACAAGTAAAGAAAGTAAATGCAAGAAAAGAAATCACAGCACAACACAAGAAAATATAGTGGTTCCCCAAACTTTGGGTTATCCACTCTTCTACCCCCTTGGTAGGAATTCACTAACTTGTACTGAGTCTTTTGATAAGGAAACTCTTAGAACCACTCTGAGTCTTTTGACAAGGAGACTCTTAGAACCAACTGAGTCTTTTGACAAGGAGACTCTTAGAACCAGTACACTGAATTTTTTGAAGAGAGATTCTAAAAACTCTTTTACAATGTTATAAGTAAGAAAGAAAGAAAGAAAGAAATAAGAACAAGAATGAATCTTCTTCCTAGCAAGAAGATTGGAAGCACAAGAAGTAGTGAATGAAAATCTCTCTTCTATAGTGAGAAGGAGATTCTAAATACTTTTCTCTCTTTTGAGAGAACTTTCAGAGTTTGCAGTACAATGGCTTCTGAAGAAGAAGGAGAAGATGAAGGCTTTTTCTCTACAGCACACTATCTCTTTTCTCAGTTTTTCTCTCTATTCTCTTGGGAGCTTTTCCTCTATTTCAAATGTATGTGGTGGATCACTCAACTCCATATTTTCTGCCGACCTCCTCTTTATTTATAGCTCTGTGTAAAAATAATGCTATAGGAGGATAATTAATTAGCAGTCAGAGAATTGGAAGAATAGAAATATTTCCATAATTAGCATACCAATAGAAGGAAAGAATTCATTCCAAATTTGAATAATATCCATAATGAGTTTTATCAGATTAGCCAAGAATCAAATAGAAGGAAAGAATGATTCAGAACGGCTATAAAATATTAACATTATTCCATATAAATTAGATCTACTGAAAGAAGGAAAGAGATCTGGCGCATATTTAAATCTGTCATATAAATCGACGTGCGTCGATTACCATTCGACGTAAGCGTCGAATTCATCCTGGCTGGACGTCGAGAAAAGAATAAGGACGGTGCGTCGACTACGGTGCGTCGACTAGAAATCAGAGTAGCGTCGACAACACATACGTCGAAATCTTCCTAAAGTTACTTCGACTTAATCTGAAGGGAACGTCGACTACAGCTCGACGTTGCGTCGAATACTATTCGACGCATATTTACTTAACCTTATTTTTCTTTCTTAGAATTCATATTCAACTTAATTCAAGGGGTTAAGAGAAATCATTTTCCCAACAATCTCCCCAGATTTGTCTTAACCCTATTTAAAGGGAAATTGTACTAGCATAAAATCAATCCAGCACAGCATTTGTATAGAAAAGAAATATATCAAATAATCAAAAAGTGAAATTTAGAAGAAGAGATCAAATGTTCCAGAATCATATAAATATATGTCATGTTCATTCCAATTAGTACTCAAAAATATATCAGCATTGTTTTCAAATATTACTCAGGAGGGGTAGGAGGGGTCTTTCTCTTTCTCTTGAATACTACTGTTTTAGGAGAGGAGAGTTTCTCTTTCTCATTTGTAGGAAGTTCTCCTAGCTCCCCCTGGGTCTCAGCCATTTGCTCCCCCTGAGTCTCAGCTTCATTTATAAACACAGCTTCCAGCTCCACCTGAAGTTCAGTTTCTTTATCTTTCTCACCATCTTCCTTTGCAGCCTCATTTTCTACTCTGCTTCCCTCCCCTTGTAGTAGTGCCATTTGATTTGCAGCATCCCTTGCTATGTTGAGTACCTCTATTGTTTGTTCATCATTATGTAGCTCAGGTACTGTCTCATTCCCAAGGATTTTGTCAGATTTTGGAGGAGGGGACTTGTGAGAGAGAGATTTAGGATTGGAGGGTTGCTCTTCATCTAGATTCTCCCCCTTCTTGACCTTCTTGGCCAAGGAGGTTAAGAAAGACCTAGTCACTCTAGAGGAAGAGAGAGAAGATTTCAGATCTTGCACAGAGGCACTGACCCCATCTATTTGGGTGTGCATGTGAAGGATGGAGGAATGAATCTGGGAGCAATGCTCATCTAGCATTGCTTGAAATCTTTGAGCTGTGGATTATATGCACTGGGTGATGAGAGCCTCAGTCGATTCAGATGGTTCATGGTGTGAGAGTTGATGAGGAGGTGATGGTGGAGGAAGAGGTGATAGAGGAGGAGGAGGAGATAATGGATGTGGAGAGGGGATTCTATCATCTTGAGGAGGAATATTTGATGGAGGAGGTGGAGAGTTAGAGGGAGAGGGAGATCTTTCAGGGATGGAACCAGGCTTAGGGATTTGCCTGGTCCATTTAGAAAAGAGAGCAATTGACATCTTCTTCCCTGGAGGAATGGGGATTCTTTTTGACCTACATAGGTCAGGAAAGGAATGGAAGAGGACTTGATTCATGATTCTCATGTAGGCATTCTCTTTGTGAGAGTATTTAGAGCCTATCATCTTGAGTAGCCATGTGGCCCAGTCTACCTTCTTCTTCAACACAAGGGCCCCTATGATGTTCAGTTGTTGTTTTGGTACTACATCATGTGCTGAGATCTTGCACAGTAGAACTTTCCCTACTATATCAGCCAGCAGCCTATATTCATCAGAAAAGTCTACCTTTTTCAGATGGATTGGTCTATCTTTTGAGAATTTCATGGTGGTGAGCAAATGCTTGATTTCATCAGGTGTGAGTTCAATGGATTCATCACCTATTAGGGGAATAATCAAGACATGTTTAGTCATTCTTTTAGAGGCTCATTGTCTTTCCTTATTTCTTTTAAACTAAGATGATAGTAGGATATACCTGATGTAAGATCAAAGGTGGCCCTAATATGTTCTGCTGAGATTGAGACTGGTGTTTCATATAGTGTTCCCTGGATTTCTCCTTGTTCAGATATCTGAACATGAGTTATTAGCTCTGTGAGCTCTGATTCCAGGAGCTTGCACCTAGTGGAGATGAGTTTGTCCAGTCCTGCTTCAGTAAAGAGAGCAATGATGCTCTTGTAGTTTTCTGCGGCAGCTTGGAAGGACTCAAGGTCAATGTCAAAGCCTGAGTTGGTCTTGGGAGCCATTTTAGGTTAGTGAAGGAGAGAGGAAGAGATTAGCTGGTCTGAGGAGCACGAAGAATGAAATAGGCAGTGTCGTGAAGGATTCTAACTGAAGAGTCTTTTTAAGTCAGGTGAAGCGTCGAAACTGGACTCAATTCGAGGTTTATTCGGTACTTCAGTGGATGTGACCGAAAGTAATTTAGCATTGCCGCTCGTTTTTATGAGGTCGATGTTACGTCGAGTGGAACTCGACGTGAGCGTCGATTTAGTCTTCTTTGGGATGCAAGGGTTTCTTATCGACGTATGCGTCGATAGCAGTCGACGCATGCGTCGATTGTGCTTATTGATCTGAGGACGTTGCGTCGATTAGAAGTCGACGTGACTTTTAATTTTCCTAAAAAGTTCTGGGTGTTTATTTCTTTTTATCTCTTCTTAATCCTAGAGGTTTCTAAGGTAGCCTAGGACTGGGTTTTAAGACCAATTTGATTGATTATACCAACACTTTTTGGCAAGGTGGCCATTTTTGTTGCATATGTAACACTTGAGTATCTTACTTTTGTGAGAGTTTGAGTTTAAAGGTGAATAGAAGTGTTGACTAGGATACCAGTGTTGATTAGGATAGAAGGTTTCATTAGGATGGGAAGTTTGGTTACCAAGTTTTGGGTAAAAATTTTGGTTAGAATGTTGATTTGGATAGAAATTATGATCAGGATGAATGGGTCCTGAATAAGGGTTAGGATGAAAGACTTTTGGAGGAAAGATGTTTAAATTGTTCTGAATTTTTGTGCGTCGATATCCATTCGACGCATGTTGATAGTCACATTGATTTGTATTCGGCGCTTTCTCCAGATGGTGTCGATCTGATTTCGACGCATAGAAAAAGTTGCATCGATTGGAAGTCGACGTGCTTTTGTTCATCCATCTAGAAGAGGTCGAAGCATCTGAGAGATTGCGTTGAGTAGAAGTCGACGCACTATCGTGCATGCGTCGATATGAAGTCGACGCAACTATATCTTCATAAATTTTCATTTTGCCTTTCTCTGTTTTTACTCCTTTATGTCTTGTTTTTCTTGGTTTGATTATTTCTTCAGATGAAGTTTGTGAGTCATCAGCTGAATAATAAGATGTTTCATCAAATTCCTTTATTTCTTTGAAGGAGTTTTCTTCCTTATCTTTTGGGTCTTTTTCTTGGTTTGTCATTTTGACAGGTTTAGTGAATTTTACAGGGCTCATCCAAGCAGGTTTGTTGGATGGAATTAGGCTGATTGAGGGATCAGCCCCTAACCCAAGATGGTTGTGTCTTATTGTTTGTTTTTCAGTGATTTCCTTAAGAGTTTGGCTTCTCATTTTTATTGATTCTTCAAAGGCTTTTGCCTGGGTTACTTTATCCTTAAGGAACTGATTTTCTATTCTAGCCCTTTCTATTTCCTTTTCTATTCTGCTAGCTATTGAATCATAATCTTTAGAGGATTTAATTTCTGTGTTTCTCTGGTTTTTAGCTACATTGATTTGTTCTTTTAGATCTTTAATTTCTTGTTTTGTTTTTAGTTGATCTAGGTACATTCCCATAAAATCATTTCTAAAATTTTCACTTTGAAAATCTATTTCATCAAACATGCTTACCTCATCCTCATCCTCGGATTCCTCAATGAGAATGAGGTTCTTTTCTTTTTCATCATCAGAAGATATGCTTTCTTCTGATCCTGTTTCACTCCATGATTTATCATCATTCTTTGAGTCTTCAAAGGCCATCAAGCATAGGTCTTCTTGCCTAGATTCTTCATTGTCACTCTTAGAGGATGAACTATCCTCAGAGTTTGTTTCACTCCAGACTTCTGCAATGAAGCCTCTTTCTTTCTTCTTCTCCTTTTTTCTTCAGATCTTTCTTTTTCAGATCCTTTTCTGTTTCAGCATTCTCTCGACATTCTGGGGCAATGTGTCCAGGTTTCCTGCAAGAATAACAAATAATTTCTTTAGTGGGGGTTTTGTCATACCTTGGTTTTGACTCCCTCCTTTTTGATCCATCTGTCTTGACCCATTTCTTAAATCTTCTGGCCAAGAAACTGAATAATTCTTCTTCAGTGACAGGGGTTCCTTCTTCTGTTGCCTTTAGAGCAATGTTCCTGCTTTTTGAGGAAGTTGGAGTGTTTTCTCTTCTTTCCTTCTCCTCTCTAGTTTTCAGCAACTGCTCATAGGATCTGAGTTTTCCTAAGAGAGCATCTGTTGAGATCTCTTTTTGTCCTCTTGTGTCTCTTATTGCCCAAATTCTTGAGTCCCATGAACTAGGGAGACTCATTAGCAATTTGTCATTAATCTCAGTGAGAGAGATTTCTCTATCCAAGTCTCTTAGTTGATTGATGATCAGACTGAATCTGTCATATATTTCAGAGATGCTTTCTTCAGCCTTCTTTTGGAAGTTCTCATATTGAGAGATCAATAGAGCCTTTTTATCTTTCTTTTCATCAGCACTTCCTTCCACCATCTTTGTGAGAGCATCCCAAATTTCTTTGGATGATTCACAGTCAACATCCTTTTGAAAAATGTCATCTGAGAGAGTTGAGACAAGTATGTTCATGGCCTTTAGATCATATGTTCTTGCCTTCTTTTCATCTTCTGTCCACTCAGATCTTGGAACAAGTGTTTGTGTGACATTGCCATTTGCATCCTTTCTATAAGGCTTTGGGGGACCTGTCATAGTAATATCAAACAAGTCAGCATCAATGGAATTCATATAAATTCTAATTCTTGTTTTCCAAATTGCAAACTTTTCAAGATTGCACATTGGAGGTCTGGTGGAAGCATAATCTTTGATTTGTGCCATATGATAAAATAGTTTTGAAAAATATATATATATGAGAGGTAAGATCTTTTTGATCAAGGAGTTATCCTTTTTAGATCAACCTGGCTCTGATACCAATTGAAAGTGCACAGTTTACCTCACTAGAATTCTCTAGAGGGGGGGTGAATAGAGATTAAAAATTATTTTGTGCAAAGTAAATATATATATATGTGTATGATCACAGATTATAGCTTCCCACACATCAACAAGAATTAAACAAGTAAAGAAAGTAAATGCAAGAAAAGAAATCACAGCACAACACAAGAAAATATAGTGGTTCCCCAAACTTTGGGTAGTCCACTCTTCTACCCCCTTGGTAGGAATTCACTATCTTGTACTGAGTCTTTTGATAAGGAGACTCTTAGAACCACTCTGAGTCTTTTGACAAGGAGACTCTTAGAACCAATTGAGTCTTTTGACAAGGAGACTCTTAGAACCAGTACACTGAATTTTTTGAAGAGAGATTCTAAAAACTCTTTTACAATGTTATAAGTAAGGAAGAAAGAAAGAAAGAAATAAGAACAAGAATGAATCTTCTTCCTATCAAGAAGATTGGAAGCACAAGAAGTAGTGAATGAAAATCTCTCTTCTATAGTGAGAAGGAGATTGTAAAAACTTTTCTCTCTTTTGAGAGAACTTTCAGAGTTTGCAGTAGAATGGCTTCTGAAGAAGAAGGAGAAGATGAAGGCTTTTTCTCTGCAGCACACTATCTCTTTTCTCAGTTTTTCTCTCTATTCTCTTGGGAGCTTGTCCTCTATTTCAAATGTATGTGGTGGATCACTCAACTCCATATTTTCTGCCGACCTCCTCTTTATTTATAGCTTTGTGTAAAAATAATGCTATAGGAGGATAATTAATTAGCAGTCAGAGAATTGGAAGAATAGAAATATTTCCATAATTAGCATACCAATAGAAGGAAAGAATTCATTCCAAATTCAAATAATATCCATAATGAGTTTTATCAGATTAGCCAAGAATCAAATAGAAGGAAAGAATGATTCAGAACGGCTATAAAATATTAACATTATTCCATATAAATTAGATCTACTGAAAGAAGGAAAGAGATCTGGCGCATATTTAAATCTGTCATATAAATCGACGTGCGTCGATTACCATTCGACGTAAGCGTCGAATTCATCCTGGCTGGACGTCGAGAGAAGAATAAGGAAGGTGCGTCGACTAAGGTGCGTCGACTTCTCTATATGCGTCGACTAGAAATCATAGTAGCGTCGACAACACATACGTCGAACTCTTCCTAAATTTACTTCGACTTAATCTGAAGGGAACGTCGACTACAGCTCGACGTTGCGTCGAATACTATTCGACGCATATTTACTTAACCTTGTTTTTCTTTCTTAGAATTCATATTCAACTTAATTCAAGGGGTTAAGATAAATCATTTTCCCAACAGATCAATTTGAACATATCATTTGAAATGTAGTCATGAGACCCAACTTTACACAAAAGAACTTTCCCCATAATATCTGAGAGCAGTTTCCCTTCCTCATTCATGTGCTTCCTATAGATGGATTTAGTTCCTTTAGGCAATCCACAAAACGACAATGCCTTCTTGAAGTCCTTGGAAGAGAAATCATCTGATTCGGTTACCACTGGAAGATTGAGAAGCTTAGTCAATCTGGAGGGAGAAACCTTGACTGAGAGATCACCGATCTTGCTCTTGATTACTGACCCTTGCTTCCTGAGCTCTGCATGCTTGAAGAACTTCAACACTTCCTTCTCAAGAACCTTGCAAGGATGCTCTAGAACAAAGCCTAATCGTGCAACTTCAAGCGCCAACACGACATTGTAGAATTCATCCATCGAACTGTCGAACCCAGTTCTTACGAGCTCACTGCCGGAGAGCAACTTGCTCGATTGCTTCTTAGACATTGCGAATGGAACTTTGGAGAAGAATCGATCGAGGGAGACGAAGCGGCAGAGGAATCGCACGAACGAAGTTCGGAGTCATAAGGGAAGCGACGGACGAATTCGGGAGTGCGATGCATTCGGATTTCTCTTTTAAGAAACATTTATATAGAGTTGGAAATTAGGAGAGAGAGCGCGTACCTGATATTTTGAATCGTGTCTCTTCGAATTCCAGTAAATGATAAGAAAGAAATTTGAATTCCGGAAGATTCGTCATTCGGCTATTGGGATTAGTCGAATTCGATTAATAGGATTCGCCGAATTCGGTTAAAGGGGTTCGATTAGCCGAATGCGATTAATCGAAATTGCCGAATTCGACTAAATGGTATAGTCGAATGCAATTCGATGATATCTTCTGAAAAATTCGACTATTCAAATTTCTGTCTTCTGGGAGAAGGAATTTTCTGATTTTCTGAGCTTGTTTCTAAGATTCTTTGTTTAACATGCCAAGCTCCGTTTTGAAATAGTTGAACTTTGATTCGTCGAGCGGCTTTGTGAAAATGTCTGCAATTTGCTAATCCGTCGGGACATAGCTAAGATCAATGTCCTTGTGCTCCACATGCTCTCGGTTGAAGTGGTAACGGATCTCAATGTGCTTCGTCCTGCTGTGAGACACCGGATTATTGGCAATTGCAATAGCGCTTGATGAATCACAGTACATAGGAATTTCCTTAAGCTTCAAATTTTAGTCTTCAAGTTGGTTTCTTATCCACAGCAATTGTGCACAACAACTGCCTGCGGAGATATACTCCGATTCAGCGGTTGAAATAGCAACACAATTCTGTTTCTTGCTACTCCAGGAGATAAGTCGTTTCCCTAAGAATTGGCACGTTCCTGAAGTACTTTTCCTGTCGTCTTTGCTTCCTGCAAAATCAGCATCTGAAAAACCTGTTAGCTCAAATGCATTACTTCTTGGGTACCATTAGCCAAGGTTTGGTGTGCCTTTATGGTATCTCAAAATCCTCTTTGCAGCGGAGTAGTGAGATTCCTTAGTGTTCACCTGAAATCTAGCACAAACACATGTTGAGAACATTATATCTGGTCTACTCACAGTAAGGTAGAGCAAGGATCCAATTATGCTTCTAAACTTGGTTTCATCAAAAGGTTTCCTTTCTCATCCTTGTCTAGAGACATAGCTGAACCCATTGGAGTCCTCATAGAGGTTGCATTCTCCATTCTGAATTTCTTAATTAACTCTTTGGTAAACTTCGTCTAAGAGATGAAAATTCCATCCTCTGATTGCTTTACCTGAAGTCCTAAGAAATACTTCAGCTCTCCCATACTGCTCATTTCAAATTTCCCTTGCATCAAGTTAGAGAACTTTTTGCAGAGGTTATCATCGGTAGATCCAAAGATGATGTCGTCGACATAGATTTGCACTAGCAAAATCTTGCCTTTTACTTCCCTAAGAAATAATGTCTTGTCTATCTTTCCTCTTGTGAATTTGTTTTCAAGAAGGAAGCTAGACAGCGTCTCATACCAAGCACGGGGAGCATGCTTGAGACCATATAAAGCTTTTCGTAAGAAATAGACATAATCAGGAAAAGAGGAGTCAACGAAACTTGGGGGTTGTTCTACGTATACTTCTTCCTTTATATCACCATTAAGGAAGGCTGACTTCACGTCCATTTGATAGACCTTAAATCCTTTGTGAGCAGTATACGCTAGAAACAACTGAATCGCTTCGAGCCTTGCCACGGGAGCAAATGTTTGATCGAAGTCGATCCCTTCTTCTTGTCTGTACCCTTGAGCAACAAGTCTGGCCTTGTTCTTAATGATCACACCATCTTCGTCCAGCTTGTTTCTGAATACCCATTTTGTTCTGATGACATTCTGTCCTTTGGGTCTGGGTACAAGCTTCCACACTTTGCATCTCTTAAACTGATTGAGTTCCTCTTGCATTGCGATGATCCATGAAGCATCGTTCTTTGCTTCATCAAATTTCTTTGGCTCAACCTGTGATAGAAAACTTAAATGCAAGACTTCATTAGCTGTACCTCTTCTTGTTCTTACACCGACATGGGTATCTCCAATGATTTGCTCAGCAGGATGGTCCCTTAAATGTCTGATCATTCCAGCATTTAGATGACCATGAGGTTCCTACACTTCAGGTACATCTTCATCTTCTTGAGGTTCATCTTCCTCACATGTAGACGGAATATTTACTTCAATAGACTTTGGAACGTCTTCCTTTACAACTTCTTCTAAGTTTAGTTCCTTGAACCTTGTATCTGCATCTTCAACAAAGACACTAGAAGAGCTGCTTTGAAGCATACTCGTCTCATCAAATATAACATTAAAAGTTTCTTCTACAACCAGGGTTTTCTTGTTGAAAATCCTATATGCCTTACTATGGCTACTATAACCTACAAAAATACCTTCAAAACATTTTTCACTAAATTTAGTTTTGTAATATTTCCCGTTATTAAGTACGAAGCATTTACTACCAAAAATTCTAAAATAAGACAGGGTTGGTTTCTTTCCCTTCAGAAGTTCATAAGGAGTCTTATGATGATCCTTGCTGATCAGTGCTCTGTTTTGCACGTGGCAAGCAGTGTTGATGCCTTCAACCCAGAAGTATTCTGGTAGTGAAGAGTCACTCAACATTGTTCTGCAAGCCTCTATGAGTGTTCTATTCTTTCTGTCAGCTACTCCATTTTGTTGTGGAGTACGGGGAGAGGAAAACTCTTGAAAGATACCTAGGCTGTCACAAAATTCGGTCATAGCTCCAGACTTGAATTCTGTGCCATGATCACTTCTGATTTTGACCACAGAACATTCCAACTCATTCTGGATTTGCGTGACGAATGTGGTGAAAGAAGCAAAGGTGTCTGACTTGTGTTTCAGAAAGAATACCCAAGCAAAACGTGAGTAGTCATCAACAATAACCAACGTATAGGACTTACCTCCTAAACTTCGGATTGGCATGGGACCAAACAAGTCCATATGGAGCAGATATAAGCATCTGGTAGAATCTTTGCCAATAATGCTTTTAAAGGTAGCCCGAGTCTGCTTACCCATTTGGCATGCATGACACGGTCTTTCTTTAATACACTTAACATCTGGAGCATCACGAACTAAATTGTGAGAAAATAACATACTTATAGTTTTGAAATTAATATGTGCTAGTCTCTTGTGCCACTGGTCACAAAGAGATGCACTATCTTTTGTTAAAAGACACACTGGTGTAGAAGAATCTAAACAAAGGAAATTTAAGCAGAAAATATTTCTACTCTGAGTGCCTGTTAAAATAGTTTCTGGCGTATCAGACGACTTTATCAAGCACTTGTCCTTGTAGAATTCTACCATATAGACATTGTCACATAGTTGACTTATGCTAATGAGATTATGTTGTAATCCTTTAACATAAGCAACGTCTGTGAAAGAGACTATACCATTAGTAATCATACTGTAGCCTTTTGTGATACCCCGATCAGATCCGCCAAAAATAACTTTTGGACCATCTTTCACAGGGGTGAAATCTTGTAATAGGCTTCTTGTTCCGGTCATGTGCCGTGAACATCCACTGTCCAAGTACCATATGGGATTTGAGTTGGCCTTTGGACATACCTGCAATCAATAATCAATTGCCCTTAGGAACCCAAATCGATTTGGGTCCTTGGCTTCTTGTTAGATGACTGCCACTTGGAGTGTTAACATTGCGAGGGGTCATTCTTGCATTGTTAATCCGTGGAGTCAGGACATTTCTTGGATTAAACCAACAATCTACGGCAAAGTGACCAACCTTGCCACAGCACCAACAATCAAACTGATTGTACCTTCTCTTTGTCTCCTGTTTTTCTTTTTGAACGGGAGGTGCAACAGGAGTAGCTTTCTTATAAGACGTTTTCTTATAAGATGCTTTTTTAGAAGTGGGGGCCTCATGGTGACAGCACACACATGGCTCCAACTTCTTCTCAATAGTTTTGGGTGCAATCATTTTGATCTTTGGGGCCTTCTTAGCAGCTGATCCGTGAACAAATGGACCGTGATCCTTGAGGATTACTTCTTCATGAGGAGCTTTGAATGGAGACACATCAAAGTTCCGGGGTCTGGTCCATCCTTGATATCTGTTGCTAGATTCAACATGTGTTGGTCTAGCAAAGTGACCAAAGGATGAGTCAAGGTCGAATGGATTTGTCGGAAAAACTACCTTCCTGAATGAAGGTTGACCTTGATTTCCAGTTCCTTTTCCTTTCATGGCTCTTTTCTCAGCAGTCTTACTAGTTTCAGCCTCATGACCAATGCCACTACCCTTCGCAGGAGCAGAAAACCTATCAATGAGTGGAAGAATAGTCTTAGGCTTCGAGAAGCTTTCTACGAGCTTTCTTTCTACCTTCAACTTATCTTCAAGTTCATTTATAGTTTTCTCCTTAAGATTCAACAACTCAGTGGAGCTTTTCAGTTCGTCTTTCAAGAGTTGGATCTCATCTTTGAGAGGAATTAATTGTTCAATTTCCTCCCTCAAAGCTAATTCCACCGTCTTGAGAGATTCAATTTCTTTTGACTTGGATTTGACAACCTTGCGACATTTGTCAAATCCCTTCACAAGGGCTTTGTACTGAGTCATTAAATCTGAATCCTCCTCTGATGAGTAGTTGTAATTTGCAATGGATGCAGTCTCGCATTCAGAAGAGGAAAGAGGAGTATGAGAGTTTACTTTCCCCTTATAAGAGGAGTCGCCTACTTCTTCATCTGATTGTGCCATAAGCCCAAAGTAGGCTTCTTCTTCTGAGCTTGACGCATCAGTGTCGCTGTCGCTCAGAGTCTTGGCCTTTTTAGCGAGGAAGCTCTTTTCCTTCTTCTTTCCTTTGAAGGATCTCTTTTCTTTCTTCTTCGATCCTTCCTTCTTCTTATATGGGCACTCGGCAATTACATGTCCTGGCTTATTGCAGCAATAACAAATAATGTCAGTAGAATCATGTTTGTTCGGTTTAGATTTATACCTGTCATTATTGTAGTCCTTCTTGTGATGATCACCATCACGTCTTAATCTTCTGTGATCTGAAGCAGAAGATTGGCCTCTTTTCTGCTTTCTTTTATTCAGAAGTCTTTTGAATTGCTTGGAGAGAAGTGAGAATTCTCCGTCAGACATGTCAGAGTTTGACGAGCAGCTTGCAGACTCATCATCTTCTTCTGATAATGGAGTTCTTATGGATGTCTTGACTTTGCTTTTCTTTGATCCTTCAGCTTTCAGTGTCATGGATCTTTCCTTCCCGGAAGTCCTGTTGCCTTCTTCCTCAGCTTTCCTGATGCTGAGCTTGAGCTCATGTGACAAAAGTTTTCCAAATAAGATTTGCGGCTCCATAGTGGTCAACTTGCCGAATTCCCTGATTGCAAAGGCCTTGGTATCCCATTCTTTCGTCAGGGATCTCAAGAACTTATCATTCAGTTCGCCAACAGAAAATTCACGGTCATAGTTCCTAAGTCCATTTACGATCTTAAAGAACTTCTCATAGGTTTCAGAAATGGAGTCTCTTGGATCTTGCTTGAAAGCTTCGTATTCTTGGTTCAGCAACGATCTTTGGTTATCACTCACTTCTTCAGTACCTTCCATCAGAACAACTAGAGAATCCCACATCTCTTTGGCAGATTTGCAGTGAATCAGATTTTGCAGCATCGAGTCATCCACTGCACCGGCTATGATATTTTTTGCCTTCTTGTCTAGAGCGACAAGAGCGATCTCATCTTTAGTAAGTTCTAACATCTTCTTCGGAATCATGATTGTAGAGTTTATTGAAGATGGCTTTGTAGGAACATGTGGACCTTCTTCCACTATTTGAAAAATCCTTGGATCGGTGGCCTCCATGTAGAATCTAACTCTTTCCTTCCACATGGGGAAATTCTCTTTGGTGCAAACTGGCAACTTGACAGAATCCTTTGATCTTTCCATTCCAGACAAGCTTGATCAAGCGACTAGATTAGGAGATCTTGTTCAAGGTGTTAGCCTTTTGTGAACAACCTCCCTCTGATACCAATTGAAAGTATCTATTCGCGAACTAAATCACCTAGAGGGGGGGGGGGGGGTGAATAGGTAGATTCTGCGTCTTTTTGCGGAATAAAAATATTGGATGTAAAAGCACACAGAAAAGTAAACACATCACAACACAGAGAATTTATAGTGGTTCCCCGATGTGGGTAGTCCACTTTCCCACCTGCCTATCTAGCACTCCAAGGCTAGATTCGGCTACTTCACCAAACTCGGATCAATCAATATCCTTCTACTCGGAGTTCACAACTCCTACAAGCTCGGAGCAAGAATACTCCTACAACAACTCGGAGAACAAACTTCACCTACAAACTCGGAGCACACAAGCTCCTACAACTTGATCCTCAAACAGGGATCTACACAATAACTCGGAAGCAAGCATCCTACAAGATTTAAAATATGGTTCTTACAACAACACAGTAAATTGAAAAACAATCTTCTTAAACTTCCGATGAAGTTCTTCTTCAGATCTTGAGAGATAGATTTCTTCTTCTTAGCAATAAACTTCAGTCCTTTGTGAATGAAGAAATCTTGAAAACGATTTGAAGCTAGATCTGAGAACTTGAATCGACTTGATCAATAGAAGATGTGAGCTAATCGGATCTTGATCTTGTCGATTGAATCTTTAGAAGACGAATCACGAATCGCTGGCTTTGTCGGAGACGAAACACTTGCATGAGAACAGTCGGCCATCAGTAGTAATTTGTGATTTTCTTTTCAATTCACGATTAGCGATTATACAGAGATAATCCTTAGGTATTTATAGAGCCTTCTTCCAACGGTCATAAGCGTGAATTAGGGATCTATCTCCACGTGTACTGTACATGGAGAATGCCCTAAAGAATACGCCATCGAATTGAACCGGAAAATACCTGCAGACCGATTCGGCGAAATGGATTAACCGAATGGCATTAACCAAATTTATTCGGTTAAACCATATAGTCGAATTCGGCAGTTCGAGGGATTTGACTAAACAGATTCACCGAATTACATTAATCGAATTCGACTATTCTTTTACTTAGAAAAATAAACCTTTCGGACAAGGATTAGCTGAATTCGGTTATATCCATTCAAACCATATTGTCGAATTCGACTATATGTTCTAAATGATATAATCGAATTTTACTTAGGAAAAATTCTCAAATGATTCCATCATCAGCTCCAGTCCTTCTTCTCTAGCACTTTGTAAATGAAGTACATCCCAATAGAGAGATTTCACATGAGCCAACACTTTGATCTATACAATGAGGGATTACATTGCACAGGCCTGTGTTTGACGACTCATTGAAACCTGACATTGGTTTGTACTTAGAGTGGAATAACCTGTCACATCACAGCTAAAGTGCATAATCAAATACAATTACAATTCGTCTTAGTTTGAAGGGGACTTCTTCAAATCAGGGCTATTGTGGATACAATACCCAACACCAAGTTTCTCCCAAGTCTCATGAGGTTTAGAAGGTCTAAGCTCAAAACTCAATTTTTTGCTAAACCTAGACCACTCAGGCGAACTATATTTACCCCAAAGGTGGAACCCTCAAAATATTTATCCTCATGATCTGATATAATTATCATCGGTTCCCACTAACCTATGTAGGTCATGATCCAAAATTCATAATTTTCTCAGTCAAATTGGACATTAATAATATATATCTAATTATGTGACACATGCTAAATTACATATGAAGTATAAATTATATAAGTCCATATCGTCCAATAAAATTACCAGAGATATGTAATGTTAATTTAAGTTTATGGACAAAGATTCAAAATCCTCTAAAGTGATTTAGCATGTTATTTAATAATTGGTCATAATTACCAAAATGTCACTATACATGTTAAGGCCTAAAATTATCATCCCAAAATTTTAAGGAAATTTTCACTGGTGGCTCATATGACTGAAATAAACATCTAACCATAATTTTAGTATTTCCAAGGTAATTTAGCCATATTTAACTCATTAATTCACAAGGTGCTAAAATCATATTTCTACATGAACTATATAAAATACTAGCCCCACAATTCCAAGTAAATTTTAAGTGACCTACCATGTCTTAAAATAAACATAACCAAAGTTTGAGATCAAACCAATACAACTATCTGGGGTAAGTAAATTATTCTTCTATTGCTCTTAACCCAACATAGATTAATAATCAGAGGTAAACATGCTCCAAAAATTCCAGCAGAACCACTAAAGGTGTAACATGCCCTAAATATATATACTCGTGACAAAGTTTCATATTTTTCAATTTTAATTAATCACGATTATTTCATTAATACATAAATGTGACACTTACTAATAATCAATATTCCTCAAGAAAATCAACACCACAAGCTCTCAGAAATTCCAAAGAGATATTTTGACATGAACACATGCGTGTCAGAAGATCATAATTTTTCCCTAGGTCATTTGACCTATTTTATTTCATAAGTGTCCTTATGTGATATTATTACATTAACTAACATCTTAAGGATTTTGTGTCCAAGGATCCCCATCATCTCAAGGATGATGTTTAGCATCATGGTGAGTCACCATGTCCACCCTTATTGGATTCCCCCAAGACAAGGTTCTGAGAATATCAAAATAGGTTTTGTATAGAAATATAACTATTAGCACACCATAACATAAGTTACCCATATCAGGCATTGGGTATCCACCCACATGCTGACCACTAATGGAGCTAATATCTTTATCATAGACTACTAATGCCCTAACTATCATGCCACCCAAGATTTGGGTCTGTATGGGTTGATAAACCCCAATAATTTTCATTTTAGAGAATCAAATTTTGGTAAAAATTACAAAAATAATTCCCACAAACTCTAATATTTTGGTAGTACGGTTGTCCAGAGTACATACACTCATGTCCCAAAAATTAGTCCTATACATTTGAGTAAGGCGAAAATGTTCACAAAGTAAGGTCCAGGGCACCATTAGGGTACCCTCCAGTAGATGGAGGACCCAGGGTATTGTAGGGCACCGATCCTAATGATTTTAAAGCCCCATAAAAGGGTAAGGCCCTAATCTACAACTTTTATGTTGAGCAAAATTCTCATTTCAGCGCCTAAGGTACATAAAATTCTTTTTAAACTCGGCTATGTAATAGTGAAAGAAAATTGCAGTTATTAAAATAAAATTACTAGCACACATCTTAAGCACATCCGACGATCACCTCATCGTCTACCTCCAGCCTAGGGCTGCGATCTGCCCAACCTAAAATATAACACATCTCTTCGTCGGCCACCAAAAACCCAAAACCGACCGACTAACACCGCCACCACCTTCCTCGCTTTGAGGTACATCGACGGGTGGCGTGTTAGCTGTCGGAAGTGGCCGGAACATTTACCCGGAACATTTATTTCAGGTCGTCTCTTCATGGCTTGCTCTCCAATCGACTCTACTGAGATCGATATCTCACCTAGTGTGATCTAGCAAACTAGAAACAAGGGAGAGGGGAGGAAGCTCACCAAATGTCCATGCATGTTACCCAAATAGCGGCGTAGGAGGCATTTGCGCGTTGCTCTATCCGTTGCTAGATCTTGCCCAATTCAGATCTCGTCGAAGCATTGCCGAGTGAGTCGGTATTGGATTTTGGCTTTGTCGGAGGAGCATGGATCTCGAGGTGATGAAACTTTGCCAAGGTTTCATCCATGTGAGGTGCGGCCTAAGATTGGACAGCGGCGGTGGCCGGATCCGAGAGGGAGAGGGATCTTGAGGAGCTTCATCGGAGTTGGAGAAGGGGATATTGGGGTCGGCAGCCATGGGAGTTTCAGGCTGTTGGAGGAAGTAGCTTAAGTCGCCGGAGAAGGAGGTGGAGATGGGTGGCCAGACTGGAGTTTCCCGGTGGTGGTCGGTTTGCAGAAAACAAGAGAGAGAGAAAGAGGGAGAGAGACATTCAGAAGAGGGAGAGAGTTCCCTGCCGAAGCTTTCACCGGAGTAGGAGGTGGATTTGGGGCTGCCGGCTTCTATTTCGTCGGAGATGGAGAAGGAGGAGTAGGGTCGGCAGCCATGGCGAAATAGTGCCGGAAAAAGGATTGGTGAGAGTGAGGAAGAGAAAGAGGGAGGGCTTCGTGGTCCTTTGCCGGGGATGGCGCCTGATTCGGAGGTGGCCGGAGGGAGCTCGTCGGAGGAAGGAAGAGGATCGGGGTGGGATCGCCATGGAAAGCACTGTTGCGGCGCTGGTAGATCGGGCTGGGCATTTTCTAAACCTAATCCCGTATAACTTATGTATATATACATATATTTTATTATTATCATTATTATTATTTGAACATTTAAACGCTCGTAGAACGCTCTACGAGACTCGAAAATTGTCCCAGGAGGGCTCATTACGACCGTCTCATCGACACGCATCCAATGAAATGATCCGCGGTCCAATCCGAGTTCGGTTGCTCATTTCACGCTCCCCGGAGTGTTTACAGCATAATTTGACTAAAACGTCAAAACTGTCCGAACGACATCGGAATCGAGAACGGACGACTCTATTGGACTTGTACTATCATGACGAGCCTAATAAAATTAACTGAGGCCACATCCGAAGTCGTTTGCTCGATTTCTACTTATTTGGAAAATTACGTATTTAAAACTCGCGCACGCGCCATAATTTCTTCGATACTCATCGAAATTGAGCGTGGACGGTTTCGTTGAATTTGTATAGGCTTCACGAATCTAACAAACTTGACTGGGGTGAATTCCGAGACCATCTGCTGCATATCGCCTTTGGATAAATATGCTATTCGCAGACCGTGTCATTTGAGCTAACGTACGTACTATAATTCCTTCAAGGCGGTACGCCTACTTCGAGTTTTATTGCTCAAATTATACTCTCCGGACAGCTCGGATCCCGATACAGCAAACATCGAGACAAGAAATAGAAATGGTATTCGCCGCGTTCGTCGAGTGCACTCCTCCGGCTCAGGTGCAAGTCGGGCCCCCAATACACCACGAGCTCGAGTCAACTCGCTTGACTCAAAAACGCGCACAAGGGGTCTAGCTCGAATCGGGATGTTACAAATCCAATAAACGAAGAAATAATTTCGTCCCCGAAATATTAGGTTGAGGCTATGAGAATTTTCTGGATGAGAGTAAAATATACTCATCATATTCATTCGTGGGCACTTCATCCATAATAATTTCAAGCGTATGTATGCACTCTCAATTATTGCGGTTTATACATAGAAATTAGATTGCATGCGCACTCTTACCTTGTGATGTCATACGAACTAATAATGACACACTATTTCAATAATCGCTACTTCAGTCTAACTGATTATGTTGTGATTTAATCTCAAGCACACAACATACAAGGGAGCATTTAGCAAGGACTTGGTATGAACGACTTCAAGCATGCTACTCATTTATATAACCATGATGCAACCGGCTACCACTACCAACATCTATATCACTATACAGGTTCTATGAACCATCAAGACTGTCGAGCCACTAGCTCGTTTACACCATGCAGGACTGGATCTCAAAACACTATATCTCTATAGCAGGTGTCATCAACAGTTGTCTTGCATCAATATCATGCCTGTCTGCCATGAGTCTCCAACACAAATTCTCGGTAATTTTATTTCATTTACAATATCATTACGTATGTACGCAAACCAGTGTATAGTCACCACTATTGTGAATTTGTTAACTTAACAACCACGTTGCAAAACCTTGGCGCTAAGAGTGCTACGATTTAAACCAATTATCCTAAATATGACACTTTTAAACACACCTCATTGATCAACAATCAAATACAACTCCAACTCAACAAATTTCAAGGCGTCCCACAAAATTTGTCGCGCGGTCATCGGACCGACCATTGATCACTGAGAGGCACTACAACACTATCAAGAGGATTAAAGATTTCACTTACTACACCCATAAGGTTCTAATGATGGAACTCATGCTATTAAAACCCAAGGACTACCACCAAGTCCTTATGTCATCCAAACACTTGTCAGGATCCGACTAGTGCATAGCAGCACTCAAGGACTGCCAACTCAAGTCCTTACCATCACATCAGGATGTCATTGCATCCTTCACATAGTATTGACATCCATCTAAAACCGTGCTAAATTTTACTCAACGTCACCCACAAAGGTCCTAATTGGCACTCAGCAGGGTGTATTCATATCCTCAATTACCCAGCTATATGATTTATCCAGGAGTTCATGTATGAAAACCCGACAACCTCGGTGTATATCCCAAAAGGTTTTAGATCACCATTTCTCCTTGGTCTACTTCTCCGCATAACCTTCGATCAGAGCAAACACATAACCATCCTTTAGGTACTCACATCTGTCATTCTGGTAGGGGACTCGACGTAATCCAAAACTTGGTGTTTAACCATCCACCTTGCTTAAAATGACTCATTCATCAAGGTGTACCTAATTCTAATATCGTCGACTTATAACGACTTAGATGAGAAAACCTCATTATAGCAAGGCTAAGCGAAGCAGTCTGCAAAGATTTTTAACTCCCGGTGAAACTGCAGTTGGTCCATTAGCTAGGCCAATAAACGAAGAAAAAGGGTTAGCCCCCATACACCTAAGTTATGTTTCTTCGACCACCAGTATGGTACATTCACCCCTTGTATGCACACCGGCCCTATGGGCATGCCGTCCTCGATTAGGAGTTTACCCTATAAGCACTTGCCACAAGGCACTTGAATAACAGTTCCTGGGACCTATTAAAGTGTTCTAGGCCCTCAAAGCTACCATTTTCACAACTTTTTTAGGGGTCGACATGTTCCCGACTACAAAATGGTCACTTTCTAGGCTCGCAGTCTAAATGGATGTAAACTACAGCGAGGAGCATCACATTGTGGGTACGAACATCAAACTTAGAGGTCTCTTACTGCCTCAATAGTAGATAAGAAGCACTACTTCTAACCGCGATACTAGTCACGAGTTGCTCTCACTATAAGGGGGTCTTAACATTTATCATGTGATTTCACTATATCTACTGCTGATAATTAAATTTTATTTCCCAAAATCATGAATCTTTCAAAAGGCGGTCATGATGTTTTCGATTTATGTGTTCTGACTCTCCATATCACCATATTTATAGTAAAAAGATTCATACATATAGTATACATCTTCCAAATTTAGCAAGTGACTGGCTAACTTTTAAATTTTGGGAGGCAAGGATATTTCCAATGTCATGTCATGGCAAAATATTCATGTGTTTAATCATCAAGAATTTTCACCATTTATCTTTTGGTTCATAAAACAATCGAGATCACATACACCTCATTTCACTTGCCACGATGATATCCTATCTCGATCCACAAATCCCCAACATGATGTTATTGCCTCAATAATTTAAGCTTGGACAAATTTATATTTTCAATGATTCCCAAAAATCAACATTTGTTCGACCTGTGAAGTTTAACCATTTGTCTTATTGATATTACGAACCACCATTGTGGGCTTAGAGGATGGTATATCTATCGCTTCCTTCTAAGAGCACAAGGACCCGAGTCAGGTATTACTTTGGTCCAACCTAGATCATAGTTAGACTTGCACCGAATTCATAATTCGTGCCGAATTTCTTTTGGGATCCAGATAGTTCCATTTAAAGGGCCTCTTATCATGAACTTAAACCTTGTCTCATTGTAGGGTTATGATACCTAGCCTCTAAAAATCTACCTTGCCAAGGCAATAATATTACACATAACCCTTACTTGTTCGAATATAACGTATAAACTCCAAAGTTGCCCACAATCGCCGCTAGAGATTGCTAATGACATGTTTATTCCATGATAAACATTTAAGATTTTTAATCAATTAACAAGTCATACTATCCTTGTCATCTTCATAAATCAAACGTAGTCGAATCAATGAAGCCACATTCATTTTTGGCCTTTTACTAGTCGATTTGGATCTATTAATTTTTCCTAACATCCCTTTAACATACAAGTCATTGCAAATTTCCTAACTTCCTGGGATGGTTGATCATTAAACCACTCGTATATATACAAACTTCATTATATCATCATGAGGGTACATAATTTCATCATGTACCAAGCTATAATGTCATCAAAAGTTAAGTATTGGTCGATACGGATATTTACCAAAACGGCTAACTTACTACTTTCCTCGTTACTTATCCACATAATCTTAGAACACTATAAAGAAAATGATCATCTTCAAAAATGCTTTTCCTCTCTTATTCCGCTAATAAAATTCCTATCAACCCAAACATGGCCTTAGCAGTCTGCTTTGCTTAAGGTGAATTAACTCTCTGGGGTCAAAACTTCCAATGTCAAAAATTACAAAGATTCTAACTCCTCAAGGGATCCAAGACGGTACATAACTAGCCCAATAAATGAAGAGATAAGCCCCCGTATCTCCTCGACTGAGTTTCTTCTACCACCAATATAACACATTCGTCCCAAAATGAGTCTTCTTTGGATTAGAATTCTTATCATATCTCCTCCATATGAAACCTTCTACATAAATAGAAGTGAGAGGTATCGACATACAGTATAAAAGGCATGCTTGGTGGTCTCTTACTAAGCTGATAATGGACTACAGGCACCAATCTCATTGAGATTGCCCTAAATTTTTTGGGTAAGATGATAATATTACTCCATATCTGGGATAGAAATCTCAGGGTGCGAGTCTTTAGCATTTGCACTCACATTAAACTCTTCCCTTAGTTACTCAAGGTCACTTATTGCTTGACTCAATCATCCCCAAGATCCGTATAAGGCTAGGATACGTCATGACCTATCCTGCTAAGTCGACCAAAATGGTATCATATGCCAAACCAACTCTGACTGTTGGAATGGGAAAACAAATTACTGTCTCGGAATGAGCCAGCATCTATACGTAAGGGTACGAGTTTGGCTTGGGTTGGCACTTTCTATAGGAAAAAGCAGACATACTTATTGTGAATTACACTTGGGCACACCACCGCTTCCGCTGCATCAGTTTGTCCTCAAACTGATTTAGCTAACAGGGTGGTCTAGTGGTTTAATGGACTTCTTTATCTCAGGATCGTTGCGCTTTGATACCATTTGTACAATCCCCCTCCTGGAACACAAAACACGGTTGAGGGGAGTCTTATGCCCAGAACTGCCGCCTTGCGGTAGCGTCAGCACACGGGCTAACCTGTACCACAAGACGCCTATTCTGCCAGCTATTACCAATATCATTTGCCAACCCATCAATAAATTGAATATTTTCAAGAGTCCATAATTCACAAAGTATAAGTGTCCACAAAATATATAAATGACATGAAGCAAAAAAAAGCTCCCAAATATACTATAACAAGGTATAGCGAAAGTCTACAACAAGAACTACAATCCCTCACAACCGTATCAGAAGGTGTTGTTGCAAAAGCTGCAACATGTCTCCAAGTCCTATCACTCTGATCTATCCGGTACTGCTCCAGCTGGGTATGCTCCTAAAAATAGTGGTGTAACAACCGTTAGTCATAAAGACTAAGTGGCTTACCATCCGCTCCCCCGGCGACTCCAAGGCACCGGGCGGAAGAAAAGGAAGAAGTGGAGGACAACAAGGGGTATAACAAAAGAAGCAGGTGACAGTGGCTCTCAACAACATAATTAAATGTACATCAAACATATGTATAAATAGAACTACAAGTGTATAAAGAGCTACACTACACAAGTCCAAGCATTATAAATGTGAGTACAATAATTGAAGCGGTAATAAAGAGCAGTAGTAAGTGAGAAAGAGTAAGAGCAGCGTAATAGTAAATAGCAATCTATCAATAATTGTACCCTAACTTATATGAATACCCATACAAACTTATAAGTTAAGGTTTCCAAAATGTAACTCATCATATAAAAGAGCCCATACTAATTTATATGATGAGGATCTGCAAGTGCGTATGTTATGCTATGCCATGAATGTTTTATGCAATGAAACTCACACACACGACTCTATGCGGATAGACCTTTGTAGTTCCCTCTGTTTGAAAGGAAGCCAACCTCTCGGGTACCAACCGCTGTGACACACGTTGGTAGCGGACCGGGCCATCCACTCCTAGGAGGGTATGCACACTACCAGGCCTAGACCGCACGTACGCCTCGACGCTAAACAACCGCGGAGCTCTGCGTACTCTTTGTTGGAGTCCACCAGGCTTTGAGCTAAGTGGAAGGTGTCTTCGAGGATTTTTCGTCCCGACATGCAGACAAGCTGGCCCCTTAGACCCCAACACACCCGCTAAGTCCACGTACCGCGGTCGGTGTGACGACCTGCCTAGTACCGAAGACCTGCCACAATTATCCAAGAACTAACGGGGCTATCCTCCCCTCGAGCCTCCAGCTCGACCAACCAAGTATACCACACACCTGTCACTCCCACACCCGGGAGGAGGTTTAGAATTTCTAACAATACCCTACATAGGCTACTCTTGTCTACATTTATGTGATATTACACCTTAGGGTTAATCTTGGACTTCACGAGGTATACCCGGTGAAGGGCTCTCAATGGTACTAGGGAATGTGATGGGCTGAATCCCAAATTCCTCTTTCTAAAGATATTTAATTTAGTTGGTGGATGTATTTCACTTCGCATTTTGTGTTGCTCTAATAGTTAAGTGGATTTAGACTTCGACTCCCACTTTGCCCAATTGGGCTAAGCGCAGCTCGCACTTAACTTTAACTCTTGACTTAGCCTTAACCTGACCTTAAGTGGTAGCCCCTCGTGGGTTTAAAGGATAAATCTGATCTCCTAATGTTATGCTCTAAGTTTCTCCCAAGTCTCATGAGGTTTAGAAGGTCTAAGCTCAAAACTCAATTTTTTGATAAACCTAGACCACTCAGGCGAACTATATTTACCCCAAAGGTGGAACCCTCAAAATATTTATCCTCATGATCTGATATAATTATCATCGGTTCCCACTAACCTATGTAGGTCATGATCCAAAATTCATAATTTTCTCAGTCAAATTGGTCATTAATAATATATATCTAATTATGTGACACATGCCAATTTACATATGAAGTATAAATTATATAAGTCCATATCGTCCAATAAAATTACCAAAGATATGTAATGTTAATTTAAGTTAATGGACAAAGATTCATAATCCTCTAAAGTGATTTAGCATGTTATTTAATAATTGGACATAATTACCAAAATGTCACTGTACATGTTAAGTCCTAAAATAATCATCCCAAAATTTTAAGGAAATTTTCACTGGTCGCTCATATGACTGAAATAAACATCTAACCATAATTTTAGAATTTCCAAGGTAATTTAGCCATATTTAATTCATTAATTCACAAGTTGCTAAAATCATATTTCTACATGAACTATATAAAATACTAGCCCCACAATTCCAAGTAAATTTTAAGTGACCTACCATGTCTTAAAATAAACATAGCCAAAGTTTGAGATCAAACCAATACAACTATCTGGGGTAAATAAATTATTCTTCTATTGCTCTTAACCCAACATAGATTAATAATCAGAGGTAAACATGCTCCAAAAATTCCAGCAGAACCACTAAAGGTGTAACATGCCCTAAATATACTCGTGACAAAGTTTCATATTTTTCAATTTTAATTAATCACGATTATTTCATTAATACATTAATGTGACACTTACTAATAATCAATATTCCTCAAGAAAATCAACACCACAAGCTCTCGGAAATTCGAAAGAGATAATTTGACATGAACACATGCGTGTCAGAAGATCATAATTTTTCCCTAGGTCATTTGACCTATTTTATTTCATAAGTGTCCTTATGTGATATTATTACATTAACTAACTTCTTAAGGATTTTGTGTCCCAGGATCCCCATCATCTCAAGGATGATGTTAAACATAATGGTGAGTCACCATGTCAACCCTTGTTGGATTCCCCCAAGCCAAGGTTCTGAGAATATCAAAATAGGTTATGTATAAAAATATAGCTATTAGCACACCATAACATAAGTTACCCATATCAGGCATTGGGTATCCACCCACATGCTGACCTCTAATGGAGCTAATATCTTTATCATAGACTACTAATGCCCTAACTAACATGCCACCCAAGATTTGGCTCCGTATGGGTTGATAAACCCCAATAATCTTCATATTAGAGAATCAAGTTTTGGTAAAAATTACAGAAAAATAATTCCCACAAACTCTAATATTTTGGAAGTACGGCTGTCCAGAGTACATACACTCATGTCCCAAAAATTAGTCCTATACCTTTGAGTAAGGCAAAAATGTTCACAAAGTAAGGTCCAGGGCATCATTAAGGTACCCTCCAGTAGATGGAGGACCCAGGGTATTGTAGGGCACCGATCCTAATGATTTTAAAGCCCCATAAAAGGGTAAGGCCCTAAGCTACAACTTTTATGTTCAGCAAAATTCTCGTTTCAGCGCCTAAGGTACATAAAATTCTTTTTAAACTCGGCTATGTAAGAGTGAAAGAAAATTGCAGTTATTAAAATAAAATTACTATCACACATCTTAAGCACATCAGACGATCACCTCATCGTCTACCTCCAGCCTAGGGCTGCGATCTGCCCAACCAGAAATATAACACATCTCTTCGTCGGCCACCAAAAACCCCAAACCGACCGACTAACACCGCCACCACCTTCCTCGCTTTGAGGTATATCGACGGGTGACGTGTTAGCGGTCGGAAGTGGCCGGAACATTTACCCGGAACATTTATTTCAGGCCGTCTCTTCACGGCTTGCTCTCCAATCGACTCTATTGAGATCGATATCTCACCTAGTGTGATCTAGGAAACTACACCAAGGGAGAGGGGAGGAAGCTCACCAAATGTCCATGCATGTTACCCAAATAGCGGCGTAGGAGGCATTTGCGCGTTGCTCTATCCGTTGCTCGATCTTGCCCAATTTGGATCTCATCGAAGCATTGCCGAGGGAGTCGGCCTTGGAGTTTGGCTTTGTCGGAGGAGCATGGAGCAGGAGATGATGAAACTTTGCCAAGGTTTCATCCATGTGAGGGGCGGCTTAAGATTGGACAGCGGCGGTGGCCGGATCCGAGAGGGAGAGGGATCTTGAGGAGCTTCATCGGAGTTGGAGAAGGGGATATTGGGGTCGGCAGCCATGGGAGTTTCGGGCTGCTGGAGGAAGTAGTTTAAGTTGCCGGAGAAGGAGGTGGAGATGAGTGGCCATACTGGAGTTTCCCGGTGGTGGTCGGTATGCAGAAAACAAGAGAGAGAGAAAGAGGGAGAGAGACATTCAGAAGAGGGAGAGAGTTCACTGCCGAAGCTTTCACCGGAGTAGGAGGTGGATTTGGGGCTGCCGGCTTCTATTTCGCCGGAGATGGAGAAGGAGGAGTAGGGTCGGCAGCCATGGCGAAACAGTGCCGGAAAAATGATTGGTGAGAGTGAGGAAGAGAAAGAGGGAGGGCTTCGTGGTCCTTTGCCGGGGCTGGGGCCTGATTCGGAGGTGGCCGGAGGGAGCTCGTCGGAGGAAGGAAGAGGATCAGGGTGGGATCGCCATGGAAAGCACTGTTGCGGCGCTTGTAGATCGGGCTGGGCGTTTTCTAAACCTAATCCCGTATAACTTATGTATATATACATATATTTTATTATTATCATTATTATTATTTTAACATTTAAACGCTCGTAGAACGCTCTACGAGACTCAAAAATTGTCCCAGGAGGGCTCATTACGACCGTCTCATCGACACGCATCCAATGAAATGATCTGCGGTCCAATCCGAGTTCAGTTGCTCATTTCACGCTCCCCGGAGTGTTTACAGCATAATTTGACTAAAACGTCAAAACTGTCCGAACGACATCGGAATCGAGAACGGACGACTCTATTGGACTTGTACTATCATGACGAGCCTAATAAAATTAACTGAGGCCACATCCGAAGTCGTTTGCTCGATTTCTACTTATTTGGAAAATTACGTATTTAAAACTCGCGCACCCGCCATAATTTCTTCGATACTCATCAAAATTGAGCGTGGACGGTTTCATTGAATTTGTATAGGCTTCACGAATCTAACAAACTTGACTGGGGTGAATTCCGAGACCATCTGCTGCATATTGCCTTTGGATAAATACGCTATTCGCAGACCGTGTCATTTGAGCTAACGTACGTACTATAATTCCTTCAAGGCGGTACGCCTCCTTCGAGTTTTATTGCTCAAATTATACTCTCCGGACAGCTCGGATCCCGATACAGCAAACATCGAGACAAGAAATAGAAATGATGTTCGCCGCGTTTGTCGAGTGCACTCCTCCGGCTCAGGTGCAAGCCGGGCCCCCAATACACCACGAGCTCGAGTCAACTCGCTCGACTCAAAAACGCGCACAAGGGGTCTATCTCGAATCGGGATGTTCCTTTCCGGGGCTGGCGCCTGATTCAGAGGTGGCTGGAGGGAGCTCATCGGAGGAAGGAAGAGGATCAGTGTGGGATCGCCATGGAAAGCACTATTGCGCCGCTGGTAGATCGGGCTGGGCGTTTTCTAAACCTAATCCCGTATAACTTATGTATATATACATATATTTTATTATTATCATTATTATTATTTTAACATTTAAACGCTCGCAGAACGCTCTACGAGACTCAAAAATTGTCCCAGGAGGGCTCGTTACGACCGTCTCGTCGACACGCATCCAATGAAATGATCCGCGGTCCAATCCGAGTTCGTTTGCTCATTTCACGCTCCCCGGAGTGTTTACAGCATAATTTGATTAAAACGTCAAAACTGTCCGAACGACGTCAGAATCGAGAACGGACGACTCCGTTGGACTTGTATTATCATGACGAGCCTAATAAAATTAACTGAGGCCACATCCGAAGTCGTTTGCTCGATTTCTAATTCTTTGGAAAATTACGTATTTAAAACTCGCGCACGCGCCATAATTTCTTCGATACTCATCGAAATTGAGTGCGGACGGTTTCGTTGAATTTGTATAGGCTTCACGAATCTAACAAACCTGATTGGGGTGAATTCCGAGACCGTCTGCTGCATATCGCCTTTTGGATAAATACGCTATTCACAGACCGTGTCATTTGAGCTAACGTACGTACTATAATTCCTTCAAGGCGGTACGCCTCCTTCGAGTTTTATTGCTCAAATTATACTCTCCGGATAGCTCGGATCCCGATACAGCAAACATTGAGACAAGGAAAAGAAATGGTATTCGCCGTGTTCGTCGAGTGCACTCCTCCGGCTCAGGTGCAAGCCGGCCCCCCAATACACCACGATCTCGAGTCAACTCGCTCGACTCAAAAACGCGCACAAGGGGTCTAGCTCGAATCGGGATGTTACAAATCTAGATCAATTGGTTATGAGAAGTGAAAGTACTCCATTGTTAAGCGTGCTCGGGCTGGAGTAGTCACGGGATGGGTGACCTCCTGGGAAGTCCACGCGCTGCCGCTTAACTGGCTCAATTCTCATCAAAGGGGGACTACGGTCTCCAACAACCCACTGTGCCCTGTGGTGGTACAGAGAGGGGTTGGGGTGCATGGTCTGCAGACCATCTGGTTAGGCTGAACCCTTCTAGTGCCAGCTGGGTCCCGTGTTGGCGGGCCTGGGCTGGGAGGGTGCTGGCGGTCCAGCTGGGTCCCGTGTTGGCGGGCCTGGATCATTACAAAAAGTCCTATCCTCCAGGATTGCACTTTTTGTCACAGTCCTGGATAGCCTGACCTGGGCCCCTAACCCAGAACTGCCGGCACCGACGGCCCAGGCCCATTCTGCGATGGCCTGACCAAGCCCATCCGGGTCACTGGCCCCGCCCTAGGACACTGTACCGCCGGTTCAGCCTGACCACAACTAGTCAACCACAAGCCTGCAGGTCGTACACCCCAACGCCTCTCTGGCCCTATTTCTCAGGCGCAGCGCGTTGTTGGAGGGGGGTCTCAAACCCACAACCTCCCAGCTCAGTTGGTGATGAGACCTGTTTGAAGAGGTTCTTATCAAGGGAGATTATGGGTTCGAGACCCCCCTCCAACAACGCGCTGCGCCTGAGAAACAGGGCCAGAGAGGCGTTGAGGTGTACGGCCTGCAGGCCTGTGGTTGACCAGTTGTGGTCACGCTGAACCGGCGGTACAGTGTCCTAGGGCGGGGCCAGTGACCCGGATGGGCTTGGTCAGGCCGTCCCAGAATGGGCCTGGGCCGTCAGTGCCGGCAGTTCTGGGCTAGGGGCCCGGGTAAGGCTAGTCAGGACTGTTACATCCCATGAGCATGCCACATGGGCACTAGGGCTTTTCTCCTTACCTTCATCTCTTACTACATCATCAACTGCGTCTTCAAGCACAACTTCAGTATCTTTCTCTAGTGGAGGAATACTATCTACAGCAGCACCTGCAGAGGATAGAATAGCATCTTTAGCAAGAATCTCTGGGACAATTGACCTTGGAGCTATTTCCTTAGTTGGAACATCAGGAACAGGTGCATTCTGTGGAGCAGGGATGTGAACTGGAGAACTATTCTGATTGTTACCAACTCTAGAAGGAGCAGGATCCCCCTGGGCACTTGCACCTGCACCAACTGGTTTCAGAATTCTGATGTCCCGTCTTTGTATGGTGGAGACATCTATCTTCTTCAAGTGGTGAAGAACTGCTCCCATGAACATATCAAAAACTTCAGGATTGACCTGGTTCAAATACAAGGAAATTATTCTTGCAAAATTGGGAGCAAGGAGGCATTCTTTATTTTTTCACAAAAAGAATGGATGCCCAGTCACATTTTTTTCTGCAAACTACTGCTGACATCAGGCAAAATAAATCTTCAGAGATATACCCCAGGCTTCTAGTCTTGCACAGGAAGACCTTGGCAATTATGTCCACTAACAGCTTCCCTACTTCATTCATATTATGTCTTCTAACTGGCCTGGATAGTTTGTCTAGTCCACAGTAAGATAAGGTTCTTGACCTGTCGACATCTACAAGATCATCTTCTGTGCCCACTGTTGGCATCTTCAGAAGTTTGGAGATTGAAGTCATCTTGATTTTCAAGTTATTCACAGATGATTTTAGCACCCTACCTTCCCTCTTGACTTTAGAATTCATGAAAAAATCCTCAACTTCTTTGAATAGAATTTTGCAGGGGTGCTCCATAACAAAGGAGAGGCCTGCTGCCTCTAGGAGAAGAAATAGGTTTTGAAAGTCATATGAAATTAAGCTAAGCCCTGATCTCACTAGCTCATTGCCGACTCCGATCTTCACTTTTGCTGGAGGAGCCATCAGAACACGAGGAAGAAGGAACTGTACAGCAGAAGAATGTCGCGAGAAGATGAAAGGTCGCTAGGTCCTTTTCTCGAAAAGAAAGTGCGTGAACTTTAAAGTATTCGAGAGATCTTATATATATATATGTTTTTGTTTTTTATGGTTACAAAATAGTAAAAATATAGAAAATTTTAATCTTGAGGTGCGTACCTGTCTTTTCGAATTCCAGATAGTGAATAGAATGTTGGTCTGAAAAAAAAAATCTTCTCGAGAAATAGATGATAATTTCTCGAGATGACCAGGAATTACTCGAGAAGGCATATCATTCCTTGAGAGGATCTGGAATTTCTCGAGAACATTCAGATATCTTGAGAAATATATTTCATTTTTCGAAAAAAATCAGAATTCCCCTTTGTAAGACATTTTCGAGAAAACATGTCATTTCTCGAGAAATTTCAGCTGCTTTTCGAGAAATCTCAGACAATGACTTGAACTGCTCTTGACATTTTCTAACCTGAGCTTCCTTGAAAGTTTGAATAATTGAGGGTCTTCTTGGCTTCAATTTTGACTTGTTTAGGGCTCCATATTGAGCATCCCAAGTTTTGTCTTGAAGTAAGAAAACTTGTTCTCATCCAGCGGCTTTGTGAAAATATCTACAACTTGCTTATCCATTGGGTCATAACTGAGGTTGATGTCCCCATTCTCCACATGCTCCCGGATAAAATGATATCTTAACTCAATGTGCTTTGTCCGGCTGTAAGAGACTGGATTATTTGCAATTGCAATAACGCTGGAGGAGTCGCAAAACATTGGAATGTCCTTGAACTTCATATTATAATCGTCAAGCTGATTCCTTATCCATAGAAGTTGTGCGCAACAACTCCCAGCAGAAATGTATTCTAACTCGGCGGTTGATATTGCAACACAATTCTGCTTCTTACTGCTCTAGGAAATAAGCCTCCTTCCAAGGAATTGGCAAGTCCCAGAAGTGCTTTTCCTGTCATCCTTACTACCTGCAAAATCTGCATCAAAAAAACCAATCAGCTCGTTGTCATTACTTCTTTGGCACCATAAGCCAAGATTTGGTGTACCTTTAAGGTATCTCAAAATCCTCTTTGCAGTGGTATAGTGAGATTCCTTAGAGTTCACCTTATATCTAGCACATACACATGTAAAAATCATTATGTTAGGTCTACTAGCAGTAAGGTAGAGCAAAGAGCCAATTATGCTTCTATACTTGGTTTCATCGAAAGGTTTCCCTTTCTCATCCCTGTCTAGAGACATAGCTGAACTCATTGGAGTCCTCATAGAGGATGTACTCTCCATTCCGAATTTCTTTATCAACTCCTTGGTGAAGTTTGTCTGAGAGATAAAAATTCCATCTTCAGATTGCTTCACCTGAAGTCCTAAGAAATATTTCAGCTCACCCATACTCTCATTTTGAACTTCCCTTCCATAAGTTTGGAAAACTTCTTACAAAGGTTGTCATCCGTACAGCCAAATATAATATTGTTGACATAGATTTGCACTACCAAGATCTTGCCTCTTACTTCTATAAGAAATAATATCTTATCTATCTTTCCTCTAGTGAATTTGTTCTCAAGAATAAAGTTAGACAGCGTCTCATACAAAGCTCGAGGAGCTTGTTTCAAACCATATAAAGTTTTTTGTAGTAAATAAACATAATCAGGTTGTTCAGGATCAAAATAACCTGGGGGTTGTTCCACGTATACTTCTTATTTTAAATTAACATTGAGAAAGGCTGACTTGACGTCCATTTGATATACGGTGAATCCCTTGAATGCATGATATCCAAGGAACAACCTGATCGCTTCTAGCCTTGCTACTGGAGCATAAGTCTGATCAAAGTCGATCCCTTATTCTTGCTTGTATCCTTTCACTACAAGTCTGGCTTTGTTCTTGATTATTGTTCCATCTTCATCCAATCTATTTCTGTAGACCCACTTAGTTCTAATGATATTCTTATCTTTGGGTTTTGGTACATGAGTCAAACTTTTACCGTTTCAATTGATTTAGTTCTTCTTCCACTGCAATTATCTATGAAGGGTTCTCATTTGCTTCTTGGAATTTCTTTCGTCCAACCTGCGAGAGGAAACTCAAATACATATTTTCATTAGTAGTACCTCTTCTTGTTCTAATAGCGTCACGAGGATCTTCTGTGATTTGATCAATCAGATGATCCATCAAATGTCTGAACTCTAGATTCCTTGCATCAATTGGGCCACCAGGAACTTCTTCTACGACTGGAGTGTCTTCCTCCACTTGGATTAGCTTTTCATCTTGATGTTCTTCCTCTTCAGATGAGGTTGGGGGAAAGATCTTGACGAAGTTCTGAGAATTTTCTTTAACTGACTCATCCAAGCTCAAGTCTTGCAGCCTTGAACCTGCATCTTCAAAAATGACACTAGAAGAGATGCTTTGTAGCATGCTCATCTCTTCAAATACAATGTTAATGGATTCCTCTACAACCAAGGTTTTCTGATTAAAAACCCTATACGCTCTACTATGGCTATTATAGCCTACGAAAATTCCTTCAAAGCTCTTTTCATTAAACTTGGTTTTGTAATGCTTCCCGTTATTAAGCACAAAGCATTTACTGCCAAAGATTCTAAAATAAGAGATGGTTGGTTTCTTGCCTTTTAGTAGTTCATAGGGAGTCTTTTCATGGTTTTTATTGATGAGTGCTCTGTTTTGCACGTGGCAAACAGTGTTGATGGCTTCAACCCAGAAGTATTCTGGTAGTGAAGAGTCGCTCAACATTGTTCTACAAGCCTCAATGAGTGTTATATTCCTTCTCTCAGCTACCCCATTTTATTGTAGAGTTCGAGGAGAGAAAAACTCATGAACGATACCTAGGCTTTCACAGAAGTCTGTCATGGCCCCAGATTCAAATTCTATTCCATGATCACTTCTGATTTTGACCACCGAACAATTTAATTCATTCTGGAGTTGCCTGACAAACTTAGTGAAAATATCAAAGGTATCTGACTTGTGTTTTTGAAAGAATACCCATGCAAAATGTGAGTAATCATCTACAACAACCAATGTGTAAGACTTACCTCCTAAACTTCTAATTTGCAAGGGACCAAATAAGTCCATATGAAGCAGGTGTAAACACCTGGTGGAGTCTTTTCCAATTATGCTCTTAAAGTTAGCCCTTGTTTTCTTGCCTTTTACACATACGTGACAAGGACTATTTTTAATGCACTTAGCATTTGGTTCATCACGCACTAAGTTTTAAGAAAATAATTTATTTATAGTTTTAAAATTAATGTGCTAGTCTCTTGTGCCATTGGTCAATAAGAGATGCACTATAGTTTGCTAAAAAATACACTGGTGTAGAGGAGGTTAAACAAAGAAAATTTAAATAGAAAATATTTCTATAGCGAGTGCCTGATAAAATCGTTTCTAAATTTTCTGTCGACTTTATCAAACACTTATCTTTACGAAAATCAACTATGTATCCTTCATCACAAAGTTGGCTTATGCTTTTGAGATTATGTTCTAATCCTTCCACATAAGCCACATCTGAAAAGGATACATTGCCATTAGTAATCATACTGTAGCCTTTAGTTATTCCTCTGTCAGATCCGCCAAAAATGACTTTTGGGCCATTCTCAACTGGAACGTAATTCTGCAATAGGCTTCTTGTCCCGGTCGTGCCGAAAACAACTGCTGTCAAAATACCAGATAGGATTTCTGTTGGCCTTTGGATATACCTGCAAAAGCAGATTATCTTGCAATAGGAGCCCAAACAAATTTGGGTCCTTGGTCCCTTGTTAGCTGAGCACCATGTTGAACATTGACATTGTGGGTGGTCTTCCTTGCAATGTTTACTTGTGGTCTCGTAAAATTAATCGGATTGAACCAGCAATCTACACTAAAGTGACCAATCTTGCCGCAACACCAACAGTCAAATCTATTGTACCTTCGCATTGTGTTCTCCTACTTTACTTATTGAACGATAGTTTTGGCAGGAGCATTACTTTTTGATGAGGATCCCTCATTAGTACAACACACACATGGTTCCACTGCCTCCATTGGCTTAGGTGCAATAGTCTTCACCGTTGGTGCCTTCTTTGCACTAGGTCCATGAACATAAGGACCAAAATCTCTTAGATTTATTTCCTCATAAGGTGCTTTGAATACACTTGCACCAAAGTTTTGGGGAAGAGTCCACCCCTTGTGGTCGTTGGCAGGCTCAAATTCAATTGGTCTAGTCAAGTGACCAGAGGAACTCTCAAAATCATAGGCATTTGTGGGAAAGATGATTTTCTTAAATGTCGTCTGACTTAGATGTGCCTTCCCTTTTTCTTCGGCGCTAGCGTTCATAGCAACCCTATCATTCTTCTTGGCTCAGATACTCCTAAAAGATTTACTAGGGCTAGCCACATGGCCTAATCCACTGCCACTTGCTATAGCTGAGAATTTATCAATGATTGGAAGAACAATTTTAGGCTGGGAGAATTTTTCGACTAGTTTTTTCTCAGCAGCTAGTTGTTCTTCCTACTCTTTGATGATTTTCTCTCTCAGGGCAAGGAGCTCATCTGATATTTTGATCTTGTCTTTCAAGACTTGGATTTCCTCTCTGTGAGAAGTAAGTTGTGCAACTTCTACCCTCAGATTGGATTCCACTTCTTTGAGAGACTTGATCTCCTTGGCCTGGGTTTTGACGACCTTTGGGAATTTGTCAAAGCTCTTGAGCAATTCAGTGTGTTGGTCCATGAGTTCTGAATCCTCATCTGAGGAGTAATCCTCTTGCTCAACTAAGGCATAGTCAGATTGAGACAAGATGGTATGAGAGTTTACCTTTCCTTTATACTGAGGTTCTTCTTCATCATCAGTCAAGGCCATAAGCGCGAAGTAGGCTTCTTCTTCATCACCTGATTCATCCGAGTCACTATCGCTGAGTGTTTTGGACTTCTTAGCGATGAAGCTTCTCTCAGTTTTCTTCTTCCCAAGGGTGAACTTCTTTTCTTCTCTCCTTCCACCCTCTTTCTTCTTGTGAGGGAAATCAGCGATCATATGCCTTGGCTTGTTACAACAATAACAAAAAACGTCAGAAGAAACATGTTTGTTCAATTTAGGCTTACACCTGTCATGGCTACTTGAGCTCTTCCTGTGATGATCACCATCACGACGAGAATGTCTGTAGTCTGAGGAAGAGGGCTTGTTCTTCATATGCCTTCTTTTGCTTAGCAACCTCTTGCATTGACGGGAAATTAGAGAGAACTCCCCATCTGACATTTCAGAGCACAAAGAGCTAGCTTCTGACTCTTCTTCTTCATCAGTATCTTGTGTCCTTATTGGTGACACAGTTCTGCTTTTCCTGGTTCTCTCGGCCTTCAGCGCCAAGGTCCTCTCCTTGCCTGAGGTCTGACTCCCATCTTCTTCAACTTTCCGGATGTTCATTTGCTGCTCATGGGATAGTAGCTTCCCGAACAGATTCTGTGGATCAATATTTGGCAGCTTTCAAAACTCTCTTATAACAACGATCATGCTATCCCATTCTTTCATCAGGGATCGAAAGAACTTCTCATTTAGTTCACCATTTTTAAACACCCGGCCATAATTTCTTAGGCCGTTAAAGATCTTGAAGAATTTTTCATAAGCATCAGCAATGCACTCCTTCTTGCTCTACTTGACGGCCTCATATTCTTTGTCGAGTAGAGATCTTCTTGTTGGGAACAGTGTCCAGCAGTGTTTCTGATTTGAAGAAGTGCTCAGCTTAATGATAAGTACAAGTTGTATTTAATGTCATATCTAGTTCATGCTTGCAGAGATAAGACAATATGTCCAGTACTTCAATAAACTGCCTAAGTATAACATCGTCGAAAAAGGTTGGACATATCATTGACAAGTATAGGTACATCGTTGAAATGATGGGCAAAGTAGAGAAAAATAATTATGTCTGATGTCATCGAAAAGGATCAAGCGTATCGTCAGCAACATCAGGCATATCGTCAACAACATGTAGAGCAAGGCAAAATAGTGATATCGTTGTGACATTCACTTTACGATGATATCAGAAAGTCGAGATGAAGAAGAAGACTCAAATATGTAGACGATATCGTCGACAAGAAGCCTTAACGTCGATAAGGCTAAGGAAGAACATATGTCATCGACAAGAAGCCTTGTCATCGGAAAGGCTAAGCAAGACTGATGCCGATGACATCGTTGTAAAGAAGGCGGACGTCGAGAAGACTAAAGGAGATCATATGAAGACAGGCAGTTGCTGAAGTATAGTCTATCGACATAATATCAATTATATCATCGACAAGATAATGTGGTTTCAGCGATATCTAGCAGACAAGGAGTTCTCGCTTATATCAGTTTGATGACTTCGTGTCATCTTAAGCTCGAGTACAGAAGTGATGTCCCGTATCGTCGAGATATCACTATCTGATGAAGAATTGAAGAAGAAACCAGTTCAAGTCATCGATAAGCCCTGTCATCGAGATATTGTCCGTGTCGTCGTAACAATGGAAATATCGTCAGACAGATTCAAAAGTAGCTGGAAGCGCTATCAGCATTTAAATCCGCCGCCTGATTGTCTAATCAGCGCGTGCTCTTGAGGGATAAGCGTCTGTCAGTAAAATACATCATACGTGACCGTTAGACAGCTCATCCGTCCTATAAAAGGGAATAGTGATGCCCTAGATAAGAGAGAAGAAAGGAACGAAATAGAATCCCGCCTAGCAATACAACAGTACAACCGGGGTGAAGAAGAAAGAAAGATGGGAAGAACAAAACAATCATCCTGTGTTCTTCAAGTTGCAGTAAAGCCTCATCGACTGCTAAGAATCGTTCAAAGAAAGGAAGCCAGTCAACACCAGGCAAAGCAAGAAAACATGAAGAAGATTTGTGCCATTCAGATTCAAAATCAGAAGCATCTTCATTAAGAAAAGAAGTCGATCTCCACCAGGTAGAAGAACTTATTGATAATTTATCTGTGTAAGGCTTTTGGGCCAAAGTTGTGAGATCTGTGTTCAGATCTGTGTGTCAAACTTGAGGACTTGAGATTTGTGAGGCTTGAGGGCTAGGGCAGAGGGACTTGCGGGTCCAAACTTGTCGGGCTTGCGGGCTCGGGTGCAGTGAAGGGGCTTGCGGGCCTAGGCAGCAGGCAAGACTTGTGGGTCTGTGTTGTGTAGGGCATGAGGGCCTGAGTGTCGAGCTTGCGGGCTCGGGTGCAGTGAAGGGGCTTGAGGGTCTAGGCTACAAGGACTTCTGGGTCCAAACTTGTCGAGCTTGCGGGCTCGGGTGCAGTGAAGGGGCTTCAATGCCTAGGATGCAGGGACTTGTGGGTCCAAGTTGTAAGTCTTGCGGGCCAGAGACCTTGGCGGAGTTTGCCGAGCCTAGCACATTGCTAGGTAGGCATAGAGGGAAAGGGGACTACTCAAGACACCCTATCGTGAGGAACCTCTATAAGTTCTTGCGTGTTTTCTGTGATGTGCTTTTCAAATCTATAGATCTAATAACCATAAAACAAGAACACCAAAAGGAGGAAGAAAAATATTTAGAAATACCTATTCACCCCCTCTAGGTGATAAGTCGACACCCAATAACCATCAAGTGGTATCAGAGGGAGGTTGTTCAAAGAAAATCTTAACAGCTTGAACTGATCTGCCCGTGGGTGTCCATTCATCTTAGCTATGGAATCAAGAATAGCTACTTGTTTTAGGGAGAATTTTGGCCTTTGGAAAGTAAGAGCTAGAATATTCATGGAGGTAGTGGACCCTAGAATGTTTCAAATTGTTCAAGAAGGGCCATATGTCCCCAAGACATTGCCCAAAAAATGACTGAAGATGAGATCATCCTAGTCAGCTTGGACAAGGAAGCCAAAGATATAATAGCTGGTGCAGTTGACATCTCAACACTTCAGAAACCTGCTCACTGCATAACAGCCAAAGAGATGTGGAACTCTCTAACAGTCCTTATGGAAGGATCAAAAGAAGAAAGAAGTAGGGTAGCTGAGAAGAAAGTCAGAGCATTGAGTGATAGTGACTCAACCTATTCAGACTCAGAAGAGAATGCTAATTTTGCACTCACTGCCTTATCTGAGTCAAAGGAGGAAACTCAGGCTGATGTCTCTCCTGAACAGGTATGCATAAGGGATCCTATATCTACCTCAGACTCAGAATCTGAGACATGCTCATAAGGAAATGATGACTTGTCCAAGCCTTATAATGTCCTTCTAGAAGATCTCAAGAGGTTCAAGATGCTCTGCAAGGAGCAAGCTGAGAAGATCTCGATCCTTCATGCCAGAAATTATGATCTCTCTGAAAAGGCTGAAAAGCTAACTCTACATAATGCAGAGTTTTGCCAACTCAAAAAGGACTTCAAAGAAAGCTCCAACCTTGATCTAATAAGCAAATTTGCAAAAACTATGAAGGAATTGATTGACAGTAGGGAGTTGTGTTGTTCTCTAACAAAAGAGATTGTGCTTCTAAAGAAGGATAGAGATCAACCCAGTACCCTAAAATCTAAGAATAATAATGTCAGAAGGGTGGAGGATAAATCCTTCATTGCAAGGAAGCCTGTAGCAAGCTCCTTCAAACCCCAGAGCATGCCTAAAAGCCCAAGGGTACCTCATGAAGAGATAATCACAAGAAGGCATGAAATTACTGGATCTAGAGAGGAGAAGAAATCATAAAAGAAGACTAACTCCAGAGGGAAAGCAACTCACAATCAGTGCAGATCAGTCTCCCTAAAATATCCTTCTGTTCATACACAAAGGATTCATGCTCGCACATTTAGCCAGAAGGGAAGATACAACATGATTGAACGTTGGTGCTGTGGAAAGACTGGGCACTTTGCAATTGATTGTTGGTATAATCCAACGGCTCCAAGGGTAACACATGCTAAACTTGCACATAACTTTGTTCATTATCACTATGCATATCCTGGAGCAATTAGATCCAGTATGCACTCTAAAGCTAACTATATCCCAGGACCCAAAGCTACTTGGGTACCTAAGGGCTTGTAAACACATTTGTGTAGGTAGTCCAAGAGCCCACCAGAATCAAATCAGGGCCTTGGACAAGTTGGTTGTTCTGGCTCATTGGCTGGAACAGCAAAATTAATTTACTAACATTTTTAGTGCAGGGGTGATGCCAAAAGTTATCTCCTAAGAAGGGCCGAAAGTTGCCCCAAGCTGACAAGCTTAAGAAATATGTATCGTCGATACAATAATTTATTACGACGACATAGCAGATGTTGCAAGGATAAATGGATCCAGCTGGAGGGATGCATATCCAAGAACCATTTCGACGACAATCAGAAGTATCGTTGAAACATAGTCCAACTGTTTAACACAGCACTAGATCGATCCATCAGAACCGTCTGATCATTTTCACCGACGTAGTCAAAGGTACGCGCCCCTTCACCTGCATACACTATAAATAGAGTGAATGCTTGAGAATAGAAATTACGATAACATTTGCCCCAAACTACTCTGTCGACTAACCACTGCATCATCTCCGACGTGATGCCTGCTTTCTCGCTCTAGATCAATGGCTCCCAAGAATGAAGAAGTAATTTCTAGTTGTGAACTCCAGCGTGGAGGGTTCAACTCATGCTCGGATGAAGTGAGGTTAGTGATAAGGCTTCTAGAATCCACCGGCCTAGAATATATGTTGTGCGAACCCTCAGTTCTTCTTCACCGAGAACTGACAGAGTTCTTCGCTGAAGCTCGACTCAACCATTCTGAAACTCAGATAAACTCCATCGTAGCCGGGAAGAAGATCAAAGTATCAGTCAAGAATCTTAGAAAGACACTCCATCTACAAAGAATTAAAGGGGAGAGGGGAAGAAGAGCTGACACCGAAGTATATCTAGGCCAGCTACTCCTGGTGCATCCATACCGGGAAGACCTACGGGTCAATTAAGAGGAATGTGTTTAACCAAAAAGGAAAATTGCTGGCAGATATTGTGGGAAAGGTTCTGCTATGCAAACATGGGTCGCATGACCGAATCTCCAAGGAGATGTTTGTCATCATGGCCCGAATAATTCTGACCAAGAAGACCGACTAGAGCGATTTTCTCTTCCAAAGAATGAAGAGCAGCCTGACAACCCCCTCCTATGGAAGAATACTGTCCTTCTTCCTTCTAAACACCCTTGTTGAAGTACTGCATAAAATAATGGGAGTCCCCCTGCACTACTCTAAGAGACTGGATGCAAAGATGCTCGATCGACGGGATAGGTCTATCCCTAAACCATCATCTGATGTCCTGCCTGCTCCAAAGAAACAAAAGAAACAAGTAGTCCCAACAGATCCCTCGAAAAAAGAAGATTCATCAAGCAGTTCTGATGATAGTCCCTCACCCCCACACAATCCTGCTCCATCTGAATGTGAGACATCTACTCGAGGAAATGCTTCTGTATCAACTCTTGAACCTGCTCCCAAAGAGGTTGTTGAAGAAGAAAGAGACCCCAACTTGGGGAGTGACCCTGTTGAGGGGGAGTCCCAATTCGGGGGCTCAGCCCAAGATGATGAAATGATCCATGGGGAGCTCCCAGCTAGAGGCTCACACCTAGAGGATGCTCAAGTTTAGGGGGAGACCCAACTGGGGTACCCTGCTCCAGAATATCAAGGCAATGTGCCTGAGCCCATGAAAGACCCCTCTCCATCAAACTGCCGAGAGTTCATAGTAGCAAGTAAGATCGTGCTTAATTATCCAAGTAAGACAATACCAGAATATGTCAAGGGGAAAGGCAAGGTGACAGCCCACATCAGTGAAGAATCATCTGCATATATCTCTGAAGCAGCTTCACAGGAAGGAGGAGATGAAGAAGAACAAACTGTTGAGCCATCTTCGTCTCAGGCAGGATCTCTCTCTCACATGATATCAAACCTAATGACTGCTCAAAGGAAACAACTAGAAACCTTTGTCAAAAAGATTGTGAATGGCCTAAGGAACGAGCTGAAGACCGAGATCAAGGCTGTAAAGAAGGACATACTCCATCTCAACACCCAGTGTGCCCACTTCTACACCCTGGCAGCTCCGACAATGGAAAAGATGGTGAGGAAGTCAACAAGGTGGGACATCAAACCCACACGATCTTGACAAATCAAATAACTCTCTCAGACAATGTGGATTATGCTTTTGAGCAAATAGCAATAGGTGCTACCAATAATAGGAATCAAATTTTGATCAGGGTTAATGAGACTGCTCTTACACTAGATGCCCATATACTAGAATTAAAGAACAATTTGGATTTGACTGAATAGCAGCTGCATGAACAGTTGATTGAGGTCAGAGAAGGTTTTGAAGAACGGGTAATTGAACAAGTCCAAAAGGGTAGAATGAGATAATAAATGCTGGATCCCATCAAGCTATGTGGATAGCAAATCAAATAATGCAGACAATGCAAAAACCTCCATAAGTATATGAAGTTGTTGACGCATCAGAAAGCACTGACTCAGCGGAGTATGGCGTAGAATTCGAAGATCCAGCAATCTCCAGGAAAAGGAAGAAAATTCAGAATAACAAGTACATGCAGAAGAGGCTGGGGGAGGTCAAGCTGGATCCACAGTCAGGAAGGTGGAGCCCAAACTCAAGAGAAATGATCATAGAGTCATGGATACATCTCAAGCAGTTAGAAAAGAGGAAAAATCACAAGCTTGCGTTCCCTCATGGTCCTCCTCCCTCTCCCAAGAAGACCCCGAAGCCCATCAACTACTATCAGAGGCAAAGGAAGAAAGACAAAGGTGCAAGCAGCAGCAGACCTTGAGGAGAGACAAATAAAGTTGACAATTACAATGGGGCAAATGAACGCTAGCTTTTATTCAAGAACATTTAATCCATTTTTATGAATGTTGCTTAATGTGAAGAACATTTAATCTGTTTTTTATGATTGTTGCTTGATGTGATTTTATTATCTGAGATGTTAAACCTTTATGTGTGTGGCATTTATAATTGAGGTGAGTTAGGACTTCTTCAAATAGGGGGAGATTGTTGGGAATAGTGTCCAGCAGCGTTCCTGATTTGAAGAAGTGCTCAGCTCAATGATAAGTACAAGTTGTATTTAATGTCATATCTTGTTCATGCTTGCAGAGATAAGACAATGTGTCCAGTACTTCAATAACCTACCTAAGTATAATATCGTCGAAAAAGGCTGGACATATCGTTGACAAGTATAGGCACATCGTTGAAATGATGGGCAAAGCAAAGGAGAATGATTATGTCTGATGTCATCGAAAAGCATCAAAAGTATTGTCGACAACAACAGGCATATCGTCAACAACATGCAGAGCAAGGCAAAATAGTGATATCATTGTGACATTCACCTTACGACGATATCAAAAAGTCGTGATGAAGAAGAAGACTCAAAGATGTCGACGATATCATTGACAAGAAGCCTTAATGTCGATAAGGCTAAGGAAGAACAGATGTCGTCGACAAGAAGCCTTGTCGTCGGAAAGGCTAAGCAAGACTGATGCCGATGACATCATCGTAAAGAAGGCGTGACGTCGAGAATACTAAAGGAGGTCATATGAAGACAGGCAGTTGCTGAAGTATAGTCTGTCGACATAATATTAATTATGTCATCGACAAGATAATGTGGCTTCAGCGATATCTAGCAGACAAGGAGTTCTCACCGATATTAGTTTGATGAATTCGTGTCGTCTTAAGCTCGAGTGCAGAAGTGATGTCCCGTATCGTCGAGATATCACTATCTGATGAACAATTAAAGAAGAAACTAGTTCAAGTCAACGTCAAGCCCTGTCGTTGAGATATTGTCCATATCGTCGAAATAATGGAAATATCACCAGACAGATTCAAAAGTAGTCGGACGCGCTGTCAGCATTTAATATCGCTGCCTTATTGTCCAATCAGTGCGTGCTATTGAGGGATGGGCATCTGTCAATAAATGATATCATATGTGACTGTTAAGCGGCTCATACATCCTATAAAAGGGAATAGTGATGCCCTAGAAAAGAGAGAAGAAAGGAACAAAAGAGAATCCCGCCTAGCAATACTATAGTACAAGCGGCGGTGAAGAAGAAAGAAAGAAGGGAAGAAAAAACTATCATCCTGTGTTCTTCAAGTTGCATTCAATCCTCATCGACTGCTAAGAATCATTCAAAGAAAGGAATCCAGTCAACACCAAGCAAAGCAAGAAAACCTGAAGAAGATTTGTGTCATTCAGATTCAAAATCAGAAGCATCTTCTTCGAGAAAAGAAGCCGATCTCCACCAGGCAGAAGAACTTATTGTAAATATATCTGTGTAAGGCATGCGGGCCATATTTGTGAGATCTTTTTTTAGATCTGTGTGTCAAGCTTGAGGGATTGAAATCTGTGAGGCTTGAGGGCTAGGGTAGAGCGACTTGCGGGTCCAAACTTGTCGGGCTTGCGGGCTCGGGTGCAGTGAAGGGGCTTGCGGGCCTAGGATACAGGCAAGACTTGTGGGTCTGTGTTGTGTAGGGCTTGAGGGCATGAGTGTCAAGCTTGCGGGCTCAGGTGCAGTGAAGGGGCATGAGGGCCTAGGCTGCAGGGACTTGTGGGTCCAAATGGGTCGAGCTTGTGGGCTCGGGTGCAGTGAAGGGGCTTGAGGGCCTAGGTTGCAGGGACTTGTGGGCCTGAGTTGTAAGGATTCCGGGCCGGAGACCTTGGCAGAGTTTGCCGAGCCTAGCACACTGCTAGGTAGGCGCATAGGGAAAGAGGACTACTCAAGACACCCTGTCTTGAGGAACCTCTATAACTTCTTCCATGTTTTCTGTGTTGTGCTTTTCAAAACAAGAACACCAAAAGGAGGAACAAAAATAATTAGAAATACCTATTCACCCCCCCCCCCCCCCCCCCCTCTAGGTGATAAGTCGACACCTAATAACCAAAACTTCTATTGTCCCTTACCTCTTTTGTACCTTCCACGAGGACAAAAAAGGGGCGATAATTCCCTTCTTTCTTATGGTGGAGATCTGCAGTGGATTAAGGTTTGCTGCATTGAGTCATCCACTGCACTGGCAATTATGTTCTTCGCCTTTTTGTCCAAGGCTACAATGGCGATCTCAACCTTGGTTAAGTCCTGTTGGATCTTACGGTGCCCTTTGAGGGGGGTGGGGGTGAATGAGGGTTTTACGGAATGTAATTCTTAATTAAATTTATGAAAGTTTGCGACCAAAGTTTTGGAATATTTTATAAGAAAATATATTTAAATATCTCAGATATGATTATATTGACGTTTTCTTCTTAAAGAAGATAAATAAAACTTTTTGTTTACTGTTGCTAACGCCTGGCGATAAGGGTTAATATTGGGCGTTAGCTCTCTAGGAAATTTTCCTTAGCACAAAAAATTGCCACAGTGATTTTACTTTTGAAATCTTAAATGAAATACAATTCTAGTAAATTAGAGATAATAAAAATGAATATTATATTTCAAAAAAATTGATTACACAAATGTTTGCTTTAATGCTTTGATGAAAATATAATTTAACACATTCTTGAAGAGGAAATAAAATCAATTGAATAGAACATTAAAAGACATGATTTTATTTCATAATAAATTGATTAAAAAAATATTTGATTTCTACAATGCTAGAAATCAAGGCGAGAATATTAAAAACACTTTTTTTTTTGTTTCACCGGTCCTTCTCACAAGGACCGGTTGGCTATAGCTTATATATCGCCAGATAAGGCCTCTAGCCACCCCCTAGATCTACCCTCGACCTAGTCGCCATGCACAAGGCGGCAAATTACCCCCTAAGCCGCACAAGGACCTAGTCGCCAACAACCGTGGCGAATTTACCCACGGAATCCATCCCGGAATCCGACGTTCTCCCCGAACGATTTCTCCACACCAATTACAAAAAAGAATAAAATAAAAGATTACAAGATAAAGTAAGAAAAACTCCACAAGAAATTCTGAAGGTCAAGACGAAGGCGATGCAGACATTGGCGTTCTTGAAGCATTTGTCCTTCGTATAGAATATGCATTGTAGACCTTCACCTTCAAAATCTTCTTTAGATCTTCATGTTAGCCCAAGGGAGATCTCTTAATTATTGTAGACGAGCCTCTCTCAAAAGAATCAGTATTTTGGAATTGTCAATCGTAGAATGAGAGGGGTTGCTCATTAAATAGGCATGGGAGTAGAGTTAACGCCGACGTTAGTGATCGTGTACATTCATGGCTGAGATCATGCAACCGCAAAGATCATGGTAGATCGTGGACTCAACGCGAGCGTTAAGAGTCAATGTTGGCGTTGTCTCTTGGTACTCGATGGTACTTCTTCTAGATGTCATTCCCTCTTGGACGACATCCCTTATCGACAAAAAAGTTAACGTGGGGGGTTAATGCTAACGTAGGGCGTTAAGAGTTAAACTGGGGCGTTAACTCTTAATGTGGGGCGTTAGCTTTCTTTCCAGAGAATCATCTCCAATCAGCATACTACTCATAGGGATGTGTATCTATAATTCATGTACAACCTGCACACTATAAACACACAAAATACAAGATCAAATACAACACAGTATTTATTGTTCTCAAACCAAGAGATGCGGAATATAGGCTCCAACAAGTCCATCATTTTCTTAGGCACCTGAACAGTTGGGTCAATTGTAGAGGCAGCCATAGGTACATGAGGGCCTTCTTCCATAACTTGGAAGATTCTCGGATCTGAAGCTTCCATGAAAAATCTTACTCTTTCCTTCCAACTTGAGGAAGTTAGCCTTTATGCAGATAGGCAGCTTCAATGAGGTGGATTCCTTGCTTCTTTCCATGTTTTGCTAGCAACTATAATGTATGGATCCTTTTCAAGGTGTTAACCTTGAACAGGATAAATAATTAGAGAATAAAAACAATTATGAGCCCTTGGGTGCGGATTTTCTACCGTTTGGACAAAAACATCTTTGGGTGCAGATTTTCTAACAGAGCAACCTTGGGTGCGGATTTTCTACCGTTTGGACAAAAACTCCCCAATTATAGAATATATGTTTGACAATGATAATGGTTATGACCGCAACTAAGAAAAAAAACTAATTTTGAACATAATAGTTGATGAAGTTTATTAGGTGAGGTTGGGCGGTCACGAACAACGGTTCATAACCACCGCATTCACGACCACCACCACCATACCAAAAGTAGCCTAATACTCCTTCCCATAATTATTGGGGCCTCCTCAGCGATCAATCTCAACAAAATTATGGAGTGGATCGCCGGCGTAAGTGGTGTTAGCTCACTAAATATATTTAACGGTGGTTCGGCGCGATCAATTACTATACATTCATGGAAAGAATTTTAGTTTAATCCTACCTAATTACGCATCGGACGGGCTCTTCAAATACGATTCTTTATTTTTTATTTAGCGACTCACTTCCCCCATTTGCTCACCGTCCATCCGCTAAACGAAGGACGGCATCGCGGCCTGCAATAACCTCATCCACCAAGCGAAGCCGTGATTGCGACCCGCATAGTTAATATAGTTTTACTTCTTCTTGTCTCTGCAAAACCAACCAAACTCCCTTTTGTTAACTGTATAAGCCTCATAATTAATTTCCTAATAAGCAAATCATACTACCCAACTTGCGGTCCTTTGAGAACGATATTCGGGGAATTTCTCCCTACTTTTATTACTTGACAATGACCGGTGCACTGCCGTCATACCGCATTTCGCGCTTGCTAATTAGCGGTGCTGAAATAGCGCGTCATGTTTTTGGCGCCATTGCCGGAGAGTGCAGACGTAATGAGATTTTGGTTGTGAATCGATTATTTTCGATTGAGTCTTTTATTCTTTTTAATTTATTCTTTATGATGTTATTTTCTTCTTCTGTATCATGTAGGCGCATTTGAATATCCGATGTCGTTGGTGTGGGGACACATTCCACGCTAGTGATAGGTGTCCCAAAGAGTATAGTGTTGTTCAGAAACCGTACGGAGCCTATAAATCTTTTGGCTACTCTACTGCGCCTCCGTTGTCGCACTTTTACGCGGCTGCCGCACCTTTGGTGCCGGCGAAGTCGGTAAAGCAGTGTTTATTTTGCAAAAGTAGAGAGCATGCCTTGAAGGATGGGGTGTGTACTTGCCTGGCGCTAGCTTGAGTTCGTGCAGAGCCCCACGCTGTGACGGTTTCATAACTGCTTCTACACGATCGTTACCGCAGGCGCTAGGAGCTACCGCAGGCGCTAGCGAGAAGTTCTATAAATTGAAGCTTTCTTTCTCGTTTTGGCCATCCATCCCAGAGAGATTGCTTGTGCCACAATTCTATTGCTGTTATGCTGCCGAAAAAGGATCTCCTACTAAAAGCTTAAGGAGAATTCTGGAGGAGGACTACGTCACGCTACATCCGAAGGACGATCGCTTCGACCTCACTCATACTACAGTGATCCTTCATCTCCAACTTCAGAAGATCTCATATAGGGAGTTTTTATTATTGTTATCTTTATTTTCATTCCATATATTTTTGTAACCGTTTAGAGAATTCGCCTTGTGTTGACGACTAGGTCCTTGCGCGGCTTAGGTGGAATTTGCCGCGTGAGTTGGCGACTAGGTCTAGGAGATTAGATCTATGGGGTGCTCAAGGCCATATCCGGGGAAGGATTGGCTAGAGCGGCTTGAGGCCATATCTATGGAAGGATAGGCTAAAGCCAACCGGTTCGTGGGATACGAGTCGGTATAGAAAAGGGAAAATTATTTACATATTTGACGCCTCTGATTTCTAGCGTTATTGAAATCAAGTATTTGTAAACATTCTTAAATATATATAATCATGTCTCTCTTTGTGTTTACTTGATTTCTCTCTTTTGGCATAATCTCTAAAATATTGGTTACTAAGTTTTCAATTCTATTTACTATATCTAAATTTTTTATTTCAATCTCTTTCATCAAAAAACAATTTAGTACTTGCTTCTAAACTTGGATATTACGATATTCTCTTAATTTAGCTAAATTGTTATTTTGCCTTCTCCTATTATAAAACAATTTAGTAAATCGTCTAAAAATTCAAAAAGAATTTTATTCCCTTATTCATCCCCCCCCCCCTCCCTCTAAGGGCGCCTATCGATCCAACATATATTATATTTGAGTCAACAGATCAATCACTATGCAAATGGTTTGCTTACCTAATGCAGTCAAGATTTGAAATGAGTAGCATGGGGGAACTTTCCTATTTCCTAGGCCTCCAAGTAAGGCAGAATGCAGATGGCATTTTCAAATCCCAATCCAAGTATACTAGAGAACTCATCAAGAGGTTTGGGATGGAAAATGCCTCTGTCATAAAATGCTTCCGTGGCTCCGCCATGTACCGACTCACTTTGCCAACTGCATAAGCAATATATGGCCTCATGATGGTCAAGTAGATCAAGCTCCCAACCAGTGCTCGGAACACCAACGGATCAGATAGAACTCTCCCCTCATCCTTCCGAAGTTTATGATGCTGTTCCAGAGGTATAGAGCTGCTCTTCCCTTCCTCCATGCCGAATCGTTGAACGATCCGCTCTGCATATCCAGCCTGAGAAACGAACACTCCGCTCTCCCGCCTCTGAACCTCGAGTCCAAGGAAATGGTGGAGCTCACCCAGATCCTTCATCTCAAACCTGATAGCAAGCTCAGCTCTCAGCCTTGCTACTGCCTCCTTCGAGTTCCCAGTGACGATCATGTCATCCACATACAGCAGAACAATAACCCAAAGCACCCCCTTCTTCTCGACGAACAAGCTAGAATCAGAGTCTGAAGCAAAGAACCCACAGAATAGAAGACACTCCGCGATCTTCCCATACCATGCCCGAGGCACTTGCTTCAACCCATACAGAGCTTTCTTTAGTTTGCAGACGTAGTCCGGACACTCCTCCGAGATGAAGCCCGGCGGTTGGATCATGAAGATATCCTTGTCAATCTCTCAATATAAGAAAGCATTCTTCACGTCGAGCTGCCAAATCTCCCATCCACTGGATGCTGCCAAAGAAATAACAAATCGAACCGAGGTCATCTTTGCCACTGGATTGAACGTCTCATCATAATCTTCTCCATACTGCTGTGAGAACCTGCGAGCCATAAGGCGAGCCTTGTATCGCTCGATCGTGCCATCAGCATTCTTCTTGAGCTTATAAACCCATTTACATGTCACAGGGGTAATGGCCTTGGGCCTGGGCACTAGAGACCAAGTCTCATTCTTCTTGAGAGCATCCATCTCTTCTTGCATAGTAATGTCCCACTGCTTCACGCCTTTGGCCTTCTCAAAGCTTGACAGCTCCATCTCATCCAAGGGACCAACAAAGAAACATGAGACAAAGCTCACCATGTTTCCTCCTGTGTATCGATCAGGTGGCTTGATAGTCCTCTTTGACCTCTAAAGAGGTTGCTCTTGACTAACCACCTCCTCAGCTACTTCTTCTGTGCTAGCTCCTCTTCCAGGCGACTTGGAGCATCGCTCCCCCTGCTTCCAGAACCTGAAGCCTCCATCTCTGAGCTTGACACAACTGGAGCTCCTGGTGAAAGCAACTCTACTTGAAGATTTTCCGCAGCCTTCCCTTCTTCATCAACCCTTCTCTCCGGTAGTTCAACTCCTGAACTCCCCTTGTAGTAAGTCACCTCATCAAACACCACATCCCAAGATACTATAGATCTCTGTGTCTCAGGATCCATGCATCTACACCACTTCTTCCACTCATTATATCCAATAAAGACTAGCTTCCTTACTTTCGCATCTAGCTTTGTTCGAAGAGCATCAAGGATATGCACATAACAGGTTGACCCGAAAACCCGAAGGTGTGCAACACTCGGCTTCTCCTTGAACATCAGTTCGTGAGGGGTATTCATGTTGATAGGACTTAGAGGCATCCTGTTGATGACGTATGCTGCACAAGACATTCCCTTCGCCCAAAAGGACTTTGGGATACTCTTGGCATGAAGCCAGCATTTGCAGGTTTCCGTCTGATGACGGATCTTCCGCTCTGCAAAGCCATTTTGTTGTGGAGTATGGGCACAAGTGAGATCTCTCCGTACGCCGTGCTTCCTGCAAAAACTTGAGAACTCACCAGAGGTGAACTCCCCACCATTGTCAGTTCTCAATTTTTTCACCCGCAGGCCTAACCGACCTTCCACCAGCTCCTTGAACTCCACGAACTTCGCAAAAGCTTCTGACATCTCTTTTAGAAAATACACCCAGACTTATCTGGTGTAATCATCGATCAACACCAACATATATCTATTGCCTCCAAGGCTTAGGGTGGCAGTCGGTCCCATCAAATCACCGTGAATGCACTCCAACGGCGCTTTGCATCTTGTTTGCAATTTATCAAATGGAAATCGATGAGACTTACCAAACTGACATCCCGCACAAACATGACCGTCTCCATAGGAAGACAAGCTAGGCAAGCCCTTGACAAGGCCCCTTACCGCCATAGCCTTCAATTTGTCCATGCCTACATGCCCCAACCTTTCATGCCAGATAGTCGCGCTATCATTGGTCTTCATCTTGTCAACATAGGTACTTGTCGATAACACGAACAAGTCCTTTACCCTCTTTCCAACATGGATAACATCTCCCTTTATCTCCGGTTGAGTTTTAAGAAACTTCACTTTTGTTGGGCCAAACAAAACGTGATAACCGGCATCGACCGCATTGGTCACAGAGAAGAGATTCTTCTTCATACCCGGCACGTGATAAACACTCCTCAACGTGAGTGGACCCTTATCATTGCTCAGTGAGACACCTTCTTGTTCTACTGCATGAATAGAATTATCAGCCGTAATGATAGCATCGTTACCAAAGTAAGGCGCCAAAGAAGAGAACTTTGATTCATCCCCGGTGAGGTGATGCCCACACCCTGAATCCACGATCCAATCCTCTTTGAAGTTGATAGCAGCCAAGGCCTTAACGAGCATCGCCGTCATATTGCCGCAAAGGCTCCTCCCCATCTAGCTTCATCAGACTTTGGCTTCTCCTTCTCCGCTGCATGTCCCGGCTGAAGATTAACCCGGTAATCCTTCTTGAAGTGGCCGGTCTTATTGCACCTGAAGCACCTTGGTCCCTCTCCCTTCTTCCTCCCATCAGACTTAGAAGCATAACCCCTATCCTGCTGACCTAAAGTAGAGGGTCCATCATGACCTGGCTTCTTCTTCTCCCATTTCTTCTTCTTCTTCCCAGAGAACAACACATCACTATCGCCCCCAGAGATAGAAGTCCCCGCCATCTGTCTTGCCAAACTTTCCTGCGAAGCAAGTAAGTTCTCCAGCTTCAACAGAGATGGTTGATTTGCCCAACACTGAACTGATGTCACAAAGGCAAGATACTCCTTCCGCAACCCGTGGATGATATGCCTCTTCAATTTTGCCTCCGAGATGGGTTCATCAGGGTCCAATGCAGAAATCTCTGCTGTGAGGTTCTTCATCTTGAGAAAGAAGGTAGAGATAGAAAGATCACCTTGAGAGGCCTTCACCAACTCATTTTCAAGAAACTATAGTCGAGCTACATTCTTCTTATTGAACAGCACATCCAAAGACGTCCAAATCTCAGCAGCAGATTTACATCCAATGATGTGATCGAATAGCTCTGGGGAGATAGCCCTCTTGAGTGTGAACTCTGCCTTTGCATTAGTCCTCCTCCAAAGTCTCACCTCTGCCATATTATCTCCTGCTAGAAACACTTCTTGTGTGTCTTCTCCTCCAACTATCTCCCATAGATCCTCGCCAAGTATGTAACTCTCCATACACGACCTCCACTTCTTATAGTTAGTCGATGTGAGTAGTTCAATACCAAGCCCTCTTGCGTATCCAGCTTCCATGGCAAACTATGTGGTCTCTTCTTCAAAAAGAAGATGGAAACTCAAGTTGATCACTGCTTATCCACTCCAACAACCTCCTTCTGATACCATGTTAAAATTTTTGATTTAAATCGTTTAGGAGTAAGCAGGAGTTGCATCAACTGAGTTATAGCCAAACAACCACAATGCCACACAACAACACAAAAGACTTTATTGAATCACAAAAACTTCATTACACTTCGAGACATACATGGCAAGACATGATTCATAAGAATCACGAAGGAGAGAAGAACAAAACACACCAAAAAACAAAACTGGCTACTTGACAAGCAGAGACCGCACAGATCGCTGAACTCCAGAGATCGCCCGGCTTGACCTGAGACCGCACGAACAGAAAATAGACAGGATGCCTGCACTGCAAGACTGCCACCTCAGACCGCACGAACTGGAGCTTATTGAATTGAACGAAGAACAGAAGCTATCGCTAGACCGCAACTCAGATCGCCTAACCGCCGAAGGTAGCCTGATCGCTGAGCTCGCTGCGAACAACACAAGAACAACATAAACCAGTCCACAGACAAGCCGCTGCCGAACTGTTTATTCAAGCCGCTGGGAAATCACCAAGGAAGGAGACCGCAACCTGCTAACCATAAACCTGCGAACACAACAAACATTCAACTCGCTTCCAAGACCGCAGGACCTCAAAGTTGAGACCGCACAAAACAACCCAGTCTCTAGTTCTTACAGTTCTCGTTATGAATGACGGGCCATGCACCCCTATTTATAGGCGAAAAGATGGATGTCGTCACCGCCACAAGAGAGGTACAGTCACCACAGGTCAGATCGCCAATGGTCTCACAGAGCAGACCGCGCGATCACACCATTTGGACAACATTATGTCCAAGACCGCAAGTCAGCAGTAGACCGCGCACAAGCTGCGCGAACACAAGACCGCGCACAAGCCGCGCGAACACAAGAACACTCCTTCATTAGATCACCAAGAGCAAACCAAGAACATCTGGCCGACTCCAGAAAAGTCGCCAGATCACCCAACATAAGCCGCCCGGTCACAGCGGTCACCCAAGAACAGACCGCTCGGTCTTCCACAAAGAAGAAAGATCAACCAAGCAGAGTAGACCGAAAGAGACCGAAACATATAAGAATAGACCGGCCAACACAGCAGACCACCAGAGCCAGATCGATAGATCACCAACACAGAGACCGCGCGGTCTCTGCGATCACCAAAACAGACCGCCCGCCACCTTCCACTTCACTTCAATAATTTCAACACATTATTCATGACCTATATCATTCTTCCCACTCAATTTTCTCCTTAGTGGAACCCTTCCTAACCCTGCACAAGTAATTCAAACATTAGAAGGAACCCAGGTTACCTTGGGCCCTTTGCTTTTACCATTGAAGGGTTCAATGAAAGAATAGGAGGGTCTTTCATGATACCCTTTGAGATGATAAGGGATGGTTCTCCCAAGCCTTTTATTTTGATGTTGTAGATCAGTATAGAGTATATCTAAATGCAATAGATCAACACAGTGTCTTATTATCTTAGATTTTGTTTTTTACTTTTAGGTGATTGTCATTTGACTTCTCCAAATTGTTCTTTACTAAAGGTTCTTCTTTCTTATTCAGATGGATTTTGTTGAGTTTATTTAACTTTTCTGAATAACTAACAGCCTTGCCCTTAATTGATGTACTCTTCTCACTGGGTTGATGATCAAAGGTCTTACAAAGGAAAGTAGATTTTTCCAGGCAAGTTTCCTAGGTGCTTCTGAGTTGGTGGAGGGCTCTGCTCCTAACCCTAAGTGGTTAAATCTAATAGAGAGATTTTCCATGATGTCTTTGAGCTTCTGACTCCTCCCATTGAGTGATGTTGGATCTGTAGGCGCTCTTAGAGGGGGGGGGGGGGTGAATAAGGGTCTTAAGATTTTCAAAATTATTTAGAGAAATTAATTGCGTTTAGGTAGGAATCAGTGAAAATCATTAAGCACGAATCAGAGATAAAGAAACAAACATATTTTCATTGATCATTAACTTGAAATAAATGTGATTACAAAAACTTTTCGCAATAATGCTTGGAAAGAGGCGAACAATGAAAACTCTTTTGGTTTTCTATACTGACCCTTCTCCTAAGGACCGGTTGGCTTTAACCTATCTCTCACTAGATAAGGCCTCAAGCCGCTCTAGCCCTTCCCTCATCGGAAAGGCCTCGAGCACTCCCTAGATCTACAGCCTAGACCTAGTCACCAACGCGAGGCAAATTTCTCCCTAGTCCCCGCAAGGCCCTAGTCGTCGTGTGGCGAGTTCCTCTACCGAACAAAAGATATAAAGGTTACAATTTGATAACTAAAACAAGACAAGAACTAAGACTCCCTCAGATGAAGAACTTGATGTCGATGTAGATGTGATCAGATCGGTCTTCAAGTTCTTTTGCATTCACGATCGTTGATGGAGTTCTTTGGGCTGCTTGGGAAGGCTCTCACGAGTGCTCTAAAAATATGGCTTCAAATCATTCTTCAACACAAGCCACAACGGAGGAGGCGCGTCTTTTTATAGATTCAGCCACTACCGCCTGCGGTAGTACTACCGCCCCGCGGTATTCACATAAGGTAATGAAGCACCCAGATCGTGGTAGTTTAGGCAACATTCTGAGCGCCAAACACTAGCGCGCCGCGGTACCGCTAATGCCCCGCGTTAGCAAGATTTCCTTCCTTCAGCCACAATCTTGTTCCATATCTGCTCCTCAATCAACTGCAGATGGGATGTTTCAAAAAAGCTACCGCCGGGTGTTAGACTTAACGCGCCGCGATAGTACATGCCAAAATAGCATCCCGTCGACAATCCTTTTTCTCCACTGTTTACTTCTTGCAATTCTTTCCATTTATATTAGCGCCAGCGGTAGTGCTAACGCTCCGCGGTAGAGCGCATCTCTTTTCGTCGGGCGCATCTTTGTCGAACCGGCCTTATATTTCGTCGATCGAATTTTCGTCGATCACTAGCGCCAGCAGTAGTTCTAGCGCGCCACGGTAAAGCATGCATTTCATCGAGTGCCGTGGTAGAGCATGCAGTTCGTCGAACGCAGGTTTCATTTCATCGAGCGCCAGTTCGTCGAACCCAACTTCCATTTCGTCGAACGCAGGTTTCCTTCTTAGAGATTTCTTCTCAGCGGTTTCTTCTTAGCGGTTGTTAGCGCCAGTGGAAGTGCTAACGCTACGCGGTAGCAACAAAAACATATTTCCATGGAGATTTGAAATTACTGAAACCTGCATACTATAAACACAAAATAAGTGTGATCAAATACAATAGGATTTGTTATTGTCAAACCAAGAGATGCGAAAAGCACGTTCCAACAAACTCCCCCTTTTGATAATAACAAATCCCCTTAGAACGAAATAATTCAATTTATAGAAATTTGTGTTTATAATAGAGAACTAGTATGAAAATTAGGCAAGTTCAAATGCTCCCCATAAATGAATTCTCCCCCTAAGTGAATGCCCCCCTACAACAAAATTTCCTATGAACTTGACTCCACAAAACATGTTAATTTCTTTCAAATTTATTCTCCCCCTTTGGTATTATCAAAAGAGGGTGGAGAGGTAGTCCAACAAAAAGTGCAATAACTATGTGGAGAGGGAATGATCATGGTAAAGAGTGAAATGCTTAAAAAAATACAATAGATAGGAGAGAAAAAAAGGAATGTGAAGAAATAGTCATAAAGAAACCACTTGTTGGGAAAACGCATTCATGATCGAACGTACAAGTAGTAAAGATGTGGAAAGCATGACGAAATAATTTTTTTGTTAAGTGAACATCTATATAGGAATTGTGAAGCATAGTAAATGATTAAGAATTTTAGACATAACAAAATAGATGTTGTAGCATTTTAAGTACACAAAATAATTGCAGTTGTAACATAGCCATATACTAGTTTTGAAAGATATGCTATACAGAGTTCTCATGGCGTAGCGGAAAAAAATGTAAGCATGATACATGATATCAAGTCAAGATGGAAGAATACAATGTTCTAAATTGAGAAAAAAACAAGTACACTTATACATTGTATTGATCATGCAAGACTATTTGGTGCATTTACTTAAGAATTTAGAGAATACATGTAGATATGCAATAGACTCCAATTCTCATGAGTAGAAGGCTTACAAGTGAAAATGAAGTGTACAAAATACTGTTTTTGATAAAAGTATACATATGAGTTAATCAAAACACATGACATGTATAATGGAATAAACATAATAGAATTGAACAAGCGTTTTTAGAGTTACCTTGTCCCACAAAGCTATATAAAATTTTCAATGCACATAGAAAGAATATTACAACTACCAAGGTGCTTTGCACACACAATGCTTATTAAGACTTATCAGGGTGCAAAGTAGTGCTTGGGGAATCACAATTATTATTTTGAATTTTAGACTTTTTGTGATTCTGTGTACAAGAAGAAGTAGTGTAAAAGGAAAATATTTGCAACAAGGCACTTTACAATTCTCTCCAAGGTGCTCAACCTCACAATGCTCATTAAGACTTATCAGGAGTGTTAGTAGTGCTTGGTGGAGTTATCTTTGTCAATTATTTATTTGAATTTTTGCTTAACGACAAAAGTCTCTGAATTCACTTGTATGTGCAAACAAAAAATTTTTTGAAAAGACACACTTCTTCAAAAATAGGTGCATGAAAAAGATTTTTACTTGTGGTGTAGGTAAAACTAAGCATGCCTAACAATAATATTAAGTTGTTACACTACACAACCATGAAGGAGAAGATTAAATTCATATGTAGTAAATCAAAAAAGTGTGAGTGAAAAAATCATTTGCAAATATAAGCCACTTACTCATACATAGAGGCTTGCTATGCAATACTACACATGATTTCTATAATCAATTTCAAAGCACTCATAAGATAATGATCAAAGCATGAAACAAAACAATGTTATTAAGATACTTGAAATAGAGAACGAAATATTGTATACAAAACTTGGCAAGATAAACCATATCATCCTTGAAACATAGAAAATTACATCAGTTTTTATAAATTTTGAGTTAAAAAAAAAACAAAAATAAAATAGATAAAAAACATGTTTTTGTTGTTTTAATTGATTTTTCAATTTTGTAGTTGGTTTTGATATATAGAAAAAACAGAGCATTTTTATGGTTGAATTTTGATTTGTTTTACAGTATTTTTTGTGTTTAGAATTTTTTTAAACGAAAATAACAGGGACTGAAAAATAAGAAATGAAAGAGAACATTTGAAATTCAGAAATATTCACTAACGCCAGCGGTACTATGTTATCGCCGAGCGCTAGTAACAGAACTCAAATTTTTGGGAAAAACGTGAAATTTTTCAGAATTTTTCTTATGAATATAGTTGTGCAGATTGGTGACACTATGATTCAGTACAAAAATCAGATATGCGGGGTCACAAAAATGCGGGCTTTGCATGATTAAGTATGAATGTCCAAGACCCCTAGTTCTAGTCTAAGTAGAGCAAATTGGGAATCGGGTAGAGGCTTGGTAAAGATGTCTGCAAGTTGCGATTCAGTTCCAATGAAATTTACATGAACATGTTCCTTTTTGATGTGATCCCTAATTAAGTGGTGTCTTACATCTATGTGTTTAGATCATGAGTGATGAACAGGGTTGTTTGTTAAGTCAATAGCACTCTTGTTGTCACACTTAAGTTCAATATTAGTTAAATTCACACCAAAATCTTCTAAGGTTTGAGTCATCCATAATGCTTGGGCACAACAACTTCCTAGTGCAATATATTCTGCCTCGGTGGTGGAGAGGGCAACAGAGTTTTGTTTTCTACTTGACCATGCAACTAGAGAAAAGCCTAAGAAATAACAGGTACCACTAGTGCTTTTCCTATCTAAAGAACAACCCGCATAATCAGAATCAGAATACCCATGCAAGACAAAAGAATCATTATTTGGATACCAAAGTCCTAATTTTAATGTCCCTATTAGATATCGAAAAATTAGTTTCACCGCTTTTAAATGAGATTCTTTTGGATTTGCTTGAAATCTAGCGCATAAGCAAACGACAAACATAATATCGGGTCTAGATGCACTAAGGTATAATAGCGATCCAATCATTCCGCTATATAAAGTTTGGTCAATTGAAATTCTGGCTTCATCTTTTCCTAATTTTAGTGATGTGCTCATTGGAGTACTAGAATGTTTTAAATTTTCAAACCCAAAACGTTGTAGCATATCATGGACATATTTGGATTGACATATAAAAATTCCATCATTTCTTTGGGTTATTTGAAATCCTAAAAAATATGTTAGTTCACCCACTAGACTCATCTCAATTCATTTTGCATCACTAAAATAACTTCCTTACACTACTCTTCATTAGTAGCTCCAAAAATAATATCGTCAACGTATATTTGTAAAATAATCAAATCATTATCACAGTGCTTAATGAAGAGCGTGTTATCAACACTACCCATTTTATAACCGTGCTTTAATAAAAAAGATGTTAAGCATTCATACCAAGCACGGGGCGCTTGTTTTAGACCATAAAGCACTTTTTCTAATCGGTATACATGGTTAGGAAATTTTTCATCAATAAATCTGGGGGGTTGTTCAACATAGACTTCTTTAATTATCTCGTTTAAGAAGGCACTTTTAACATCCATTTGAAATAATTTAAACTTCTTATAACTCGAAAAAGCTAAGAAAATTCTAATTGATTCAAGGCGAGCAATGGGTGCAAATGTTTCATCAAAATCTACCCCCTCGATTTGAGAATAACCTTGTGCCACTAATCGAGCTTTGTTCCTAGTTATTCTAGATTCTCCATCTAATTTATTTTTAAATATCCATTTGACACCGATAACCGGGTGATTAGATGGTCTTTCAATTAGTTTCCAAACCTATTGTGTTCAAATTGATTCAATTCGTCATTCATAACAATAAACCAAAATTCATCATTCAAAGCGGTGGAAACATTTTTCGGTTCTATTTCGGAAACAATGCATAAGTTTGAAAAAATTCATTAAATGAAGAATGTGTAGTTACCCCTCTTGATGGTTCTCCAATTATAAGCTCCCTTGGATGATCTCTTGTAAATCGAAGCACACTTGGAGGCACGTGCTCCTCTTGCACCGTCTATACTTCTTTTTCTTCTCTAAATGGATCATCATCATCATGCTCCAATGGTGAAAAAGGTACATCTTCATTTCCTGCACAAGTAGAATCTACCCAAGGCACATGTTCATCAAATTTCACATGAATAGACTCAGTGGTTAAAGAAAAACAGAGCATTGATTACATTATTTTCTTTCTGTCGAAAAGTGTTATTCTTCTTTTTTCCCTTTCAACCCTAAGATAGAAAAGCAAGTGTTCTCTCTCCACATAAAAAATACAGATGCTTCTTCTTCATCATAGAACAACTAGTTTACAAGAAATGCTCAAAGAATAAGGATGAAGCAAATAATCCTTGCAATTATCATAATCATAAGCAAGGGTTCATCGTATTAGGATCCAGTGAAAAACAGAAGTTGCAGTTCAAGAGAAACTGCTTTTGAAGAATTCTGAAAGCAGAGTTCTTTTCTCCCTCTTCTTTTTATCTTCTCCTTTATTCTTCAACTATAAAAGAGTTTTATTAATCCCTCTTTCAAAGGATTCAGTGGTTCTAAGAGTCTCCTTATCAAAAGTCTCAGTGGTTCTAAGAATCTTCTTATCAAAAGACTCAGTGTTCTAAGAGTCTCCTTATCAAAAGACTCCGGCACAGGTTGTGCAATCCTACCATGGAGGTAGAAGAGAGGATTACCCACATTTTGGGAAACCTCTATAAAAATTCCTGTGTCCTTTGTATTTAATTTTTTGTGTTGTCCCTATTTCCAGTTTTCTGTGTTTATATTTCCTGCAATCTGTGTTTACTTTATTCTATCTTTGGGATTGTTGATTGCATAATACTTAGTGTTTTTATTGTGTGTACATAATTAGGGTAGAAAATATTTAAAACTCTATTCACCCCCCCCCCCCTATAGAGAATACTCAGAGGCACACTGTGCACTTTCAATTGGTATCAGAGGGAGGTTGATCATTATTAGGTTAACACCTTGATCAAAAGATCTCCTCACTCTTACTTCTTTATATAAAATTATCTAAGACAATTTTCTAAAGAAAATGAGCTATAAGGATTATGCATCAACAAGACCACCGTGTGTAACCTAAATAAGTATAGACTCTGGAAGGACAGAATAAAGCTTTACAAGAACTCTATTGATGAAGACATTTTTAATGTCATAATTACAGGTCCCCCAGTCCCAGTGAGAAAAGATGTTGATGGGATAATAACATAAACTTCAGTTTCCAGAATAGAGTGGAATGATACTAAAAAGAAGGTGAAGGCATGTGATGCCAAAGCCATGAATATTCTAGCGTCAACTATGTAGCATGATATATTTAAAAAAGTTGCTGATTGCAACTCTGTCAAAGAAATCTAGGAATCTCTTTCCAGATTAGTAGAGGGCAGCTCTGATGAAAGAAAGGACAAGAAGTCACTTCTCATATCCAAATATGAGAACTTTAAGAAAAAGTCTGATGAAAGTATAGCTGAAATGTATGACAGATTCAACTTCATCATAAATAAGCTGAGAGGGCTTGACAGAGAAATTTCTCTGACAGAAATTAATGACAAGCTCCTCATGTGTTTTCCAAGCACATGAGACTCAAGAATTTCGGTCATCAGAGATTCAAGATGTCTCAGAGAAATATCAACAGATGCTCTTCTAGGGAAGCTCAAGTCCTATGGGCTCTTACTAAAAGCAGGGCTGAGTCAGAAGCCCAGGAGAGAATCTCAACTCCTAAAGATAGAACACTTGCACTAAAGACTGTTGAAGCAGAGCCTTCCACCTCTGAAGAAAAGATGTTTAATCTCTTGGCTGAAAGATTCAAGAGATGGGTCAAGACAGAGGACTCCAAAAGGAAAGAGAGGAGTTCAAGCGAACCAAGGTATGACAAAACTCCTAAAAAGGAAATTATCTGCTTCTCTTGCAGAAAACCTGGACACATTGCCACTGAATGTCCTAAAGAAGAAAAGAACAAAAGCAACAAGCTGAAGAAGGAGCACACGATGAAATCCTTCATGAGGAAGGATTAGAAAAGAGGAAAAAGGTTTCATTACTGAAACCTAGAGTGATTCAGAGTCTGAGCCAAGCTCCTCCTCATCTGATCGTGATGAACAGTGTGGAACTGAAGAAGCCTGCTTAATGGCTCTGGAAGACTCTACTGTTGAAAATTAGGTAACAATTTTTGATGATTTTGACTTTTCTTCAGAAGATTTTAAAGATTGTTTCAAAGAATTCTGTTAAGATTACATTAACAGTTAAAAGGAACTTAACATAGTCAGAATAGAACTGGAAGACCTTAGGAAAGACATCCTGTACTCAGTTAACTATGATCTGAGAGGTCAATTGTTTAAGAAAGAAAAAGAAATATACACATTAATTAATGAAAATTCTGATTTCGAGAAAGAACTTACAAAGGCAAAAGCCTTTGAGGACTCACTCAATGGAAGGAGTCAAAATCTTAAGTATATCTCACAAAATCTCTCTAAGAGATTTGATCATCTTGATATAGAATCACTACCATCCACTAGCTCACTATACCCTAGCAAACTTGCTTGGGAAAATCCTAGAGCATTCATTAGGTCTAGCATGAATCAACCTAATAACAACTTAGAATCAGGTGAAGAAAAAAAATAATAACCCTAATAAACTCACTATATTCTATAGGGTAAACACTACTAATCAAACATGGATTCTAGGTAAACACCCCTTAGATAAGTCAAACAAAAATTATAAAAATCTTAATAAAAAGATTCATATGTCGACTAGAACTCAACACTGTTTTAAAGATGCCTCGAATGCAACTCAATGGAGTCCAGCATATGCATCGACATCAACTCAAAGCAAGTATGAGGGTGCGTCAAATTCTATTCGTCGCAACCAATATTCTAGATTGAATTATTATCGACGTAACAATGCGGACATATCGAATTACACTTGACGCAACTCTAAAGATGTGTCGATTTCTTATCGACGCATGCTTCCAGTAAGAAATTTTCAGACAACTAAATCTCTCTCTTCTTACATTCTTAGATGTTTCTGTTGTTCTAAAATTGGGCACATAGCCAAACATTGCTGGCATAACAATGCATCACTTCTTCACCTTAAGGGGTATACTGAAAGACCATCTTATTCTTTCATAACTCCATATGATGATAGAAGAAAAGGACCCCAGGAAGTGAGGGTCTACACAAATATTTGATTTCATGTACAGAAAGGAGACAGTTCAACGACAAACCAGTAGTGGTATCTGGACAGTGGATGCTCCATGCATATGACTGGAGCAAAGGAACTGTTGGACAACTACAAGGCTAAGGATGGGCCTAAGGTAGTTTTTGGGAATTCGCACTCTGGTCAAACCAAAGGATATGGTTTGCTCAGGATTGGAGAAGTCTCTTTCTCTAAGGTAGCTTATGTTGAAGGACTTCAACATAATCTAACTAGTATTAGTCAGTTGTGTGATGGTGAATATAAAGTTGTATTCACTAAGTCTTTGTGTCATATAGTTAGCTCTGTAACTGACAAAATTGTGTTAACTGGCCTTAGGAAAGTTAAGGTTTAAGTTATAGTCTTTGAGTATTCTAAGCCAGAGATCTACTTATTCAACTCTCAGTTAGAAAACAATGAGCTATGGTATAAGAGACTCAGTCATCTTAATTTTAAGACCATTGTCAAACTCTCTATGCTTAACCTAGTAAGAGGCTTACCAATAGGTAAGTTTATTAAAGACCATTCCTGTAGAGCCTGCCAACTAGGAAAGCAGCTCAAATCACCATTCAAACCAATTCGTAAGAATGATTCCCCCATAATCCTATACCTGTTGCACTTGGACCTATTTGGTCCTATATCCACTCAGAGCTTAGCAGGTAAGTCCAATACTTTAGTCATTGTTGATGACTTTTTAGATTCAGTTGGGTGTTCTTTCTAAAAGCCAAGTCAAACACCTTCAAGATCCTCTCAAGATTCATTAGTCAGATTCAATCTGAATTCAACACTCAGGTTGCTGTGATCAGAAGTGATCTTGGTACTGAGTTTGAAAATCAGTTAATGTGTAGATTCTATGAGGATGAAGGGATAAGACAAAGCTTTTCAGCTCCTAGAACCCCCCCAACAAAATGGTGTGGCTGAACGGAAAAAATAGAACCTTAATTAAATCAGGATGGACATTATTGGATGAATCCCATTTTCCAAAGTCCTTTTGGGCTGAGGCAGTGAATACTGTGAACTATGTTCTGAATAAAAGCCTCATTCACAAGACAAAGTTGAAGACTCCCTATGAGTTATTGAAGGGAAAGGAACCTATAGTCACTTACTTTATGATCTTTGGTTGTACTTGCTTTATCCTAAGCAATGAGAAATGTCATCTTGCCAAATTTGATATGAAGGCTGATGATAGAATATTTTTGGGATATTCCTCATCAAGAAAGGCCTATAGGTGCTATAATAAAAGCTCTCTCAATATTGAGGAGTCTGTGCATGTGGTCTTTGATGAAGCTAACATATTCTATAAGGGGAAGGAAACACTATTCTGAAGGAAGAAGTCCAACTAGCACATCAAGTTGAAAGGCTCAGCATCATGGACTATTCATCAGTGTGTCAAGACAAAGGAAAATAGAAAGTTGACACTAATTCTGATGAAGACTCTTCAGCTGATGAAGAGGAACTTACATCGCCAGAACTACCAGCCACTGAGATCATTCTAAAGAATGAAGATGGTGCTCCCAATGTCAATGAGCAACTGGATCTTCAGGAAGAAGAGAATCTCCTTAATAACTCAACAAGAACTAGGATGACCCTAAAGGATCATCCTTCAACACAAGTTATAGGAGATTTGACAGTGGAAGTGAAGACAAGGAATCAGCTAATAAATTTAATAATGCTACAATGTTTTCTCTCTCAATATGAACCTAAGAAGTTTGAAGAACCAGATAGTTATTCCCACTGGATATCTACAATGCAAAAAGAGCTAACCCAATTTTAGAGAAACAAGGTCTGGAAATTGGTTGAGAGACTAATGATTTGCCTAGTCATTGGAACAAAATGGGTATTCAAAAACAAAATTGATTCAATAGGAGTCATAGTCAGGAACAAGGACAGACTGGTGGCTCAAGGATATAGGCAATAAGAGGTGATTGACTTCAACAAGACATTTGCTCTAGTAGCAAGACTGGAGGCCTTTAGAATGTTCCTTGCATATGCTGCACACATGAAGATTAAAGTCTATCAGATGGATGTGAAGAGTGCTTTCCTAAATGGAACTCTTCAGGAAGAAGTGTGTGTGGATCAGCCCCCAGGTTTTGTCAATCCATCTATTCCCTCCTTTGTATATAGGTTAGATAAAGCATTGTATGGCCTCAAGCAAGCTCCAAGAGCTTGGTATGATACCTTATCCACCTTTCTTTTGGAACACTCCTTTAAAAGAGGAAAAGTGGATAAAACACTCTTCACAAGAGCACAAAAGAATCTGCTCTTACTAGTGCAGATATATATAGATGATATTGTTGGACATGTGTGTCACATCCTTTTGTTTGAGAATAACAAATCCCATATTGTATTTGATCATCCTTGTCGTGTGTTTATAGTGTGCAGGAACTATAGGTGCAATACTCCACAGGTAGAAGGCAGCATGAAATCACCATCTGGAAGAACGCACTACCACCAGCGCTAGTGATACCGCCTGGCGCTAGCGCTACCGCCAGCGCTAGTGCTACCGCCAGTGCTAGCGCTACCTCCTGGTGCAAGCTCGAGTTCGTGTAGAGCGCCACGCTGTGACGGTTTCGTAATAGCTTATACACGATCAATACCGCAGGCGCTAGGAGCTACCGCAGGCGCTAGCGAGAAGTTCTATAAATTGAAGCTTTCTTTCTCGTTTTGGCCATCCATCCCAGAGAGATTGCTTGTGCCACAATTCTATTGTCGTTATGCTGCCGAAAAAGGATCTCCCAATAAAAGCTTAAGGAGAATTTTGGAGGAGGACTACGTCACGCTACATCCGAAGGACGATCGCTTCGACCTCGCTCATACTATAATGATCCTTCATCTCCAACTTCAAAAGATCTCATATAGGGAGTTTTTATTATTGTTATCTTTATTTTCATTCCATATATTTTTGTAACCGTTTAGAGAATTCGCCTTGTGTTGGCGACTAGGTCCTTGCACGGCTTAGGGGGAATTCACCGCGTGAGTTGGCGACTAGGTCTAGGAGATTAGATCTACGGGGTGCTCGAGGCCATATCCAAGGAAGGATTGGCTAGAGCGGCTTGAGGCCATATCTGGGGAAGGATAGGCTAAAGCCAACTGGTTCGTGGGATACGAGTCGGTATAGAAAAGGGAAAATTATTGTTGGGCTACACCATAACAAACATAATTCATAAAAACCGAACAATATTTGTTCTTAATTATAAACAAAAAACCTTTTATGTTAAGACATGAAATGGATATAATGTTTCTAGTTATGGCTGGAACAAAATAACAGTTATCTAATTCTATTACAATCCCAGTGGCCAAAGAAAGATGATAGACGCCAACGGCAATGACAGCTACTCTTGCTCCATTTCCTACGCGCAGGAGTACCTCCCCTTTACCCAGCATTCTTCTCCTTTTCAGTTCCTGCACATTTGTAAAAATGTGAGAACCGCATCCGGTATCCAATAACCAAGATGAAGGAGTAGGAAGGATTATTTCTATAGCATAAATGCCTGAAGTGGAAGTCACACTTCCCTTTTTCTTTTACATATCCTCAATATAGAGGGGACAATTTCACCTCCAATGCCCTTCCTTACCGCAGTGGTGGTACTTTCCTTCCTTCGCCAGACGTTTCTTTTTCAGTGTAGAAGATTTGGTATCAAGATAAGACTTTGATTCTATCTTTATCTTCTTCAATCCATTGGCCCTGCCCTTGCCTTTATGCACCATCAGTATGGGGCTAGAAGGCTTGACCTTCTTCATGTTGTTTTCCGCAGTTCTCAACATGCCTAGGAGCTCAGACAGTGTCTTGTCTATTTCATTCATGTTATAGTTCAAGATGAACTGCTCAAAACTGCCCGGCAATGATTGAATGATCGGATCAGTGGCCAACTTTTGGCCCAAGGGAAAACCCAATCTTTCAAGGTTCTCTATATACCCAATCATTTTGAGTATGTGAGTCCCTACTGAGTCTCGAGCTCCCATTTTGCATTGAAACAATGCCTTGGATATGTCAAACCTCTCTTGCCGAGCTTGCCCCTCGAACATTTTCTTGAGGTGCCCGATTATATCATAACCACACATGCTCTCGTGTTGCTTCTAAAGCTCTGAGGACATGGTATCAAGCATGAGGCATTCCATATCTAAGTTATCGTCTTGATACTTCTTGTAAGCATCTTTATCTGATCAAGGAGCATTTTTAGTCGGCTCTGTAGGGGCTTCCCCTTTCAAGACATAGAGCTTGCACTCTTTGTTGGAACATGGTCTTCCGCATCTCCTAGGTTTGAGAATAACAAATCCTATGTGTATTTGATCTTGTGTATTTAAGTGTGCAGGAAACAAATTCCATATGACTCAAGGATAACATAAAAAGGTTGCACCCAAATTTGAGCCAACAAATCCAACATGCCCACTAGCGCCGGTGGTAGCACCTAGCGCCCGACGCTAGCGATGATTAGCGCAATTCCGGAGCACATATAGAAGGAGCTAGCGCCTGGCGGTAGCGGATAGCGCAGGCGGTAGCGCGGAGCACAGAAGGCAAGAGAGAAATGTTTCCTCGGATTGAAGATTCCCCCACGTAGAATATGTCCTAATCTGGGATAGCGCCGACGGTAGCGATAGCGGAGGCGCTAGCGCTGAGCCTATAAATTGGACCCCTCTTCTCTCATTTCATAGAGACATCAGAGAGATAGATTGAGTGCAAGGTTTCCAGAGCCTGATTTGGCCGAAAGTTGATGTCCTACCAAAGCTCTGTGAATTTCTAAAGGAGAATCTCTTCACGCCGGATCCAAACGACGTCCGCTTCTACAATGCTTATTCTACAGCGGTTCTTCGTCTCCAACTTCAGCAGTTCTTCAAGAGGGAGTTTTTATTATTATCATTTCATATTTTTGTAAATCGTTAGTGAATTTGCCTCATGTTGACGACTAGGTCTGGGTAGGACTTAGGGCATAAATTTGCCTCGTTTTGGCGACTAGATCTAGGTTAGGTCTAGGGGGGTGCTCAAGGCCATATCCGGGGTTGGATTGGCTAGAGAGGCTTGAGGCCGAATCCAGGGAAGGATAGGCTAGGGCCACCGGTTTGTGGGGATGCGAGTCGGGATAGAAAACAAAAATAGTTTACTATTATTTGCCACCGATTTCTAGCGTTATAGAAATCAACTTTTGTAAAACCTTATTTCATATTAATAAAACATGTCTCCACTTTATTTTAATTGTTTTGTTTGATTTCTCAATTTCTTATTCACGCATTATTTCAAAGATAATCAAAATATAACTTATGTTTTAAAAACCCTTATTCACCCCCCCCCCCCTCTAAGGGCGCCTACCGATCCAGCAAGTGGTATCAGAGCGGTTTTATTCAAATCGGCTTAACAACCGGGAATAATGGCGTCTTATGATCTCGCTTTTCCGGAGGGTCAGGGTGTTAGCCGACCACCTCTTTTTTCTGGGTTAGATTTCAACTATTGGAAAAATCGAATGATGTGTTTTCTTATGACCATGAATGTGGAAGTATGGAACATGGTAGAAGTTCGGTACGCTCCTCCTATAATTATAGTGGGAGAGGCGACATTACTAAAACCTAAAGATAAATGGGATGATAACGATAAACTAAGGTGCAAAAATAATGCTAAAGCGATGAACACTTTATATTGCGCCTTAAATAGAACTGAGTTTAATAGAATTTCTGCATGCATAACTGTTTTTGATATTTGGAATCAATTGGAAGTTACTCATGACGGTACATCGCAGGTGAAAGATGCAAATCTATTCCAACTGGAATCTGAATATGAAAAATTTAGGATAGATACCGAAGAGGACATCAACTTGATGTACACTCACTTCACCAAGATCATCCACGCTCCAAAGGCACTTGGAAAGATCTACTCAGACGGGGACTTGGTGAGGAAAATTCTTCGCTCTTTACCTCCAAGGTTCAATCCAAAGGTGACGGCCATCTCGGAGTCACATAACCTAAGAACGCTCCAGATCGAGAACCTTATTGGGAATCTCAAAACCCATGAGGTAGAAATCCGGATTCAACGCGATGAATACAATAAATAGCCAAAGAAAAAGGCACTGGCACTAAAATCAAAGAAGGAGAGCATCTAAGTTGATGATGAAGAAGGTCTCCTGGTGAAGAACTTCAGGAAGTTCATTAGGAATCCGGAGAGAAGGAACACCTTCCAGAAATACTTCCAAAAGGATACTCGACGAAAAGGATCTTCCTCTTCATCAAAGAAAGGAAAAGGAAGCGAAGATGAAGAAGAAAGACCACCACCGGAGTGCTACCATGGCAGAAAGACCAGGCACATTCGGAGCCAGTGCCCAAAGTATGAAAAGGAGCAAAAAGAACAATTCAAAGCGAAGGAGAAAAAGAAAGTATTGAAAGCCGCAACTTGGGATGATTCTTCCTCTGAAGATTCAAATGAGTCTGAGTCAAGTAGCGAGGAGGAAGCAAACTTATGCTTAATGGCAATAAGCAACGATGGCGACACCAGTGTTCTTAGCGACACTAAGGTAACTTATCCCACCTTTGAAGAACTCTATGATGAATTTGTTCAAACTTGCAATTCCTATGATCAATGTATAAAAGATAATATTATTTTAAATAGTGAAAATGAATCTATTATCAAAGAAAATCATAAGCTCACTAAAAAATTGATTTCCCTTGAAAAGAAAAAGGTTTCATGCCAAGAGTGTGAGCACTCTTTATGTAAGGCAAAAGAACTTGAAGTTTTTCTTTCTAAGGCCCTCTCACAAATAAAAAATATTACAAAAGAAAAGGGGGACTTAGAGAGAAAACTAAAAACCTCTCTCTCACAAATTGAAAATAACAAAAAAGGTTTTGAAAATAAATGTGTTATGATTGTACAAGAAAATAGATCTCTTAAAAAACAAAATCATGATTTCAATATGGCCATAAAAAATTCAGAATGGGTCAAAAATCCCTGGATATGATTTTGGGAAACCAATGTTATAGTTCTGGAAAGTTTGGGCTCAGATATCAAAGTGAGCCCTACCACCCGACGCAAGCCACTAACATTGGCGGTAGCTCAACAGTTACAAAATCTCATGTTTTTTCTAAAGTTCAATCATCATCCAACAAGAGCAATGTAGAAATTCAGAAAAGGGTCTCAACCCCCTTTATTTCGTGTGCAAATTGTCTTAAGTTTGGACACACGTCTAGCTCTTGCAGGAATATAAAACAATAATCGTTAAAACAAATCTGGGTACCTAAGAAATCCACTTACTCTATGGGTGGTAATTCTTGGGTATCCGGATCTTTACTCTCATCTTCTTTCTAGATTTGCAGGAAGGCTAAGTTAATGGAGGACGTGTGGTACTTGGACTCAGGCTGCTCCAAGCACATGATGGGCAACACAGAAAAATTCTTTAGCCTAGAAAATAAGAAAGGAGGGATCGTAACGTTTGCTGATAAAGGTAAAGGAAGGATCATGGGAGTAGGTACAGTGGGTAACGAATCCTTTCTTATCTCAAATGTTCTTTATGTTAAAGGATTAAAACATAACCAAATATCTATAAGCCAACTGTGTGATAAAGGATTAGATGTATTATTTGAATCATACTCTAATATTTGCAAAATATTTAATCCTAAAACAAATGATGTGTTACTAACTGCACCTAGAATTCACAATGTTTACATATTTTCGTTTCATAATCTTTCCAAATCATCAATAAAATGTTGTATAACCAAAAATGATGAATTAGAACTATGACATAGACGTTTTGGTCACGCTAGTACAAAGCTCATTTTAAAACTAGCCAAAAAGGAATTGATTAGAGGATTGCCTAAATTGAATGGAAATGTATCTTCATTATGTTCTTCATGCCAAAAAGGAAAATTTACAAAATCATCTTTTAAAAGCAAAAACAAAATTTCTACTTAAAAACCATTGCAATTATTTCATATGGATCTCTTTGGTCCCGTTAGCACCGCAAGTCTTGGTGGTAGAATATATACTTTCGTTCTAATTGACGATTTCTTGAGATATTGTTGGGCTTTATTTCTTTCTTCTCAATCTGATGCGTTTTGCGAATTCTCAAAATTATGTACTCATATTCAAAATTAACTAGATTTAAAAATAAAATGCATTCGCTCAGATCATGGAGGAGAATTTGAAAATGAAAACTTTAAATCTTTTTGTGAAATGTTAGGTATTAAGCATGAGTTCTCCGCTCCACGCACACCTCAACAAAATGGTGTTATAGAAAGAAAGAATAGGACAATCCAAGAACTAGCACACACTATGTTATCTGAATATAAATTACCTAAGACTTTTTGGGCCGAAGCCGTAAGCATGTCATGCTATGTAATGAATAGAGTCATGCTTCGCCCATTTCTAAATCTCACACCGTATGAACTATATTATCAAAAGAAACCTAACGTATCATATTTTAAAGTATTTGGTTGTAAATTTTTTATTCTTAATATAAAAGATTCTTTTGGAAAATTTGATGAAAAATGTGATGAAGGAATATTTCTTGGATACTCTTCAACCAGTAAAGCCTATAGAATATTTAAAAAAAGATCGAGTAAGGTTGAAGAGTCTATTAATGTTAAATTTGATGAATTTATTCCATGTGCAGAAAAACTTCCTAGAGGTATAAATGATGAACCTTTGCCATCTTTGGAGCACGACGAAGAGGAACCTTCCAAAGAATTGGAGGAGAAGGCCAAGGAAGATGAATATGTGCCCCAAGCATCTTGAACTTCTCAAAAAATCATCCAAAAGAGCTAGTCATTGGGGAACCTTCTACTGGGGTAAGAACTCGATCTTCTCTTCATGAAACGTTTTCAAATATTTGCTTTATTTCCAAAATCGAACCTAAAAACGTTTCCACCGCTTTAAATGACGAATTTTGGTTTTTGGCTATGAATGAAGAGTTAGATCAATTTGAAAGAAATAAAGTTTGGAATCTAGTAGATAAACCATCTAATCATCCTGTTATTGGCGTAAAATGGATCTTTAAAAATAAATTAGATGGTGAATCTAGGATTATAAGAAATAAAGCACGCTTAGTTGCTCAAGGTTTTTCTCAAATCGAGGGGGTAGATTTTGAAGAAACTTTTGCACCCGTTGCTCGCTTAAAATCTATAAGATTTTTTTTGGCATTTGCGAGTTTTAAAAGAATAAAAGTATTTCAAATGGATGTTAAAAGTGCTTTTTTAATTGGGTTTATAATAGAAGAAGTTTACGTAGAACAACCCCCCGGTTTTATAAATGAAAAATTTCCAAATCATGATTACAAATTAGAAGAAGCGCTTTATGGCTTACAACAAGCGCCTCGTGCATGGTCTGATAAACTTACATCGCTTTTGTTAAAGCACTGTTATGTTATGAGAAGTGCCGACAACACATTCTTCATTAAGCATAATAATAACGATCTAATTATTTTACAAATATATGTTGATGATATCATTTTTGGAGCCACTAATGAAAAGTTGTGTAATGAAGTAGTCATAGTAATGAAAAATGAATTTGAAATGAGTCATATAGGAGAACTATCATATTTTCTTGGTTTTCAAATCTTACAACGAACTAATGGTATCTTTACTTGCCAAACAAAATATGTTCACGATATGCTTAAAGGATTTGGATTTGAAAATCTTAAACAAGCTTCTACTCCTATGAGTGCTTCTTTAAAACTAGGAAAAGATGAATCTGGAATTTCCATTGATCAAACTTTATATAGACGAATGATAGTATCCTTCTTTACTTAAGTGCATCTAGACCAGATATAATTTTTGTCGTGTGTCTATGTGCTCACTTTCAAGCCAATCTAAAAGAATCTCATTTAAAAGTGGTAAAACGTATTTTTCGTTATCTATTAGGGTCACCTAAATTAGGATTATGATACCCACACAATGATTCATTCACACTTCACGACTATTCCGATTCGGATTATGCCGGTTATTCACTAGATCGAAAAAGCACTAGCGGTACTTGTCACTTTTTAGGACCCTCATTAGTTGTTTGGTTTAGTAGGAAACAATCTTCGGTTGCACTCTCCACCACGGAGGCCGAATACATCGCACTTGGTAGTTGTTGTGCACAAGTGTTATGGATGTGCTAAACTCTAGAGGATTTTGGATTTCATCTCAAAAACATTGATCTTAAATGTGACAACAAAAGTTCCATAGACCTTACATATAATCCCGTACACCACTCTAGATCCAAACACATAGATGTTCGCCATCATTTCATTAGGGATCACATTAAGAAAGAGCATGTAATAGTAAGTTTCATTGGTATGGACTCTCAACTCGCTGACATATTTACTAAATCTCTTCTCGATGCAAGATTTCGATTATTACGACTTGAGTTAGGGGTCGTAGATCTTTCGAGTTAAAACACATTCATAAACACATTTATGCAATTTTTAACCATCTAAAACATCTCCTAAAATTCTGAAATTTTTGCATGAAACTACTATTGAGACACTTAATCAAGATCAACAATTACAATTTTCAAAATAATCAAAAATCGTGTATTGTTTCCCACGCTAGCGCTAACGCCGACGCTACGCACCTATCTATTTTTCTGTATTTTTAAAATTTTGACAAATTCTTTAAAATATATTAATCTATATGTACTATTTATTTTTGCACTTCTGACTTTATTTCATTTTTGAAAAATCCAAATACAAAATTACAAAAGCCAAATTACAAAAAATATTTATTTGTTCATTTGTTTAAATTCTATTTATAAATGCAAAATCAAATACAAAAATATAAGACATCAAAATTATCAAAAAAAACTGTATGGACTTTATTGAGAACATCAAGCATGATTTAATCTATCATTTAGAACTTCTACATTGTTACAATTTATCTTGTCAAACTACTTTTTGGAACATTGTTCTTATCATGCTTTGATATATCTATTAATATGTGCATCAATTCAATTGTAAAAGTAGTGTAGAACCTTGCTTAGCATGCCTCTAAGTTTGAGTAAATGTTTTATGGTTGATAATGATATTTCTTCACTCACTTTTTGGCTAAGTCTAGTCAGGTTTTTGATCTAAAGATGCTTGCTTATGTATTGTAATTGTACAATAAATTAAATTTGCACAAGTATCTTACCTACACTACATTTATTTGCACTATTAAATATAAAGAAAAGTGGTTGTACTTTCAAAATCTAATTGGTTTGCAACGTAAGTGTAATCGGAGAACATTGTACAAAACAAAAAATTGAAATAAAGTGACAAAGTTAACTCCACCAAGCATTACTTGAACCTCCTGATAAGTCCTAATTAGCGTTGTGAGGTTGAGCACCTTGGAAAGATTAGTAAAGTGTCTTGCGCAAACCTTCATTTCCAAAAAAATACCACTTATTCTTAAGTACATCAGATCAAAAACAAAACTGAAAAAATAAAATTGTGTGATCCCCCAAGCACTACTTTGCACCCTGATAAGTCTTAATGAGCATTGTGTGTGCAAAGCACCTTGGTAGTTGTACATTTTCTTTGTGCATAAAAGTGTGTGGAAGTAATCTTATTTGTGTTTTATTGTGCACTTTACTCTACCTTTGTCTTGTATTTTTTATTATAACATTTGTTTACTCTTTCCAAAATACACTTTGTGCACATCATAATGTTCCATAACACTTCTTCTCATGAGTATTGGATTCTAATGCTAATTCCATAATACTTTTTATATCTAAAATGCACTAGATAACCTAGCATGCTTTCTATAATGTTTGGTGTGTTTTTTACTTTATGAATTAGAATAACATTGTAGTAGTCTCTTTTTCATACCTCTCTTTTATGCTTGGTTACTTCATGATAATCTTTTCAAAGAAAAATGCTTTACAAAAACATCTTTTTCATTTTATGACTCATCATGTCCTACAGAAAGATGTTTATTGTATTTTTATTAGTCTTCCACTACATTACGTTTACCTTGTGTTCTTTTCATGCTTATCTCAAGTTTTCAAACTCAAATTTTTTAAAATGGTAGACTTGCATGGTAAATGTTATATCATTCCTTTTTAAAGCTAAAAACTCGGATTTATTTCTATAACCATACTTATGCTAAGAACTATGATTTATTTCTATGAAAATTATTCTAAAATTACTTATCATTTTCTTCTCTCTCAAAGCTCGATCATGCCTTTATCTTATTATCAAAACTTTTACGTGTTTTGCTTCCTTACCCACTTATGCTAATAACAAAAAGGGGAGAACTAACATGATAAATAAAATTCGCTATCCAAATGAAAACTAACTTGATTAATTAAGATAATAGCTTACACTTTAGGGGAACATTCACTTAGGGGGAGAAATTCTAAAATTCTACAATTAATATTTATCCTAAGTCATCACTCTCACACACACACAAGTAGGTTTCATCATGCTTATATATTAATGCTTTGATTTATCATTAATGGATTTGTTATTATCAAAAGGGGGAGTTTGTTGGAACATGGTCTTCCGCATCTCCTAAGTTTGAGAATAACAAATCTTATGTGTATTTGATCTTGTCTGTTTAAGTGTGCAGGAAACAAAGTCCATATGACTCAAGGATAATATAAGAAGGTTGCCCCCAAATTTGAGCCAACAAATCCAACATGCCCAATAGCGCCGGCGGTAGTACCTAGCGCCCGACGCTAGCGATGATTAGCTCAATTCTGGAGCACATATAGAAGGAGATAGCGCCTGGCAGTAGCGGATAGCGCAGGCGGTAGCTAGGAGCAAAGAAGGCAAGAGAAAAATGTTTCCTCGGATTGAAGATTCCCCCGCACAGAATATGTCCTAATCTGGGATAACGCCGTTGGTAGCGATAGCGCAGGCACTAACGCTGAGGCTATAAATTGCACCCCTTTTCTCTCGTTTCATAGAGACATCAGAGAGAGAGAGAGAGAGATTGAGTGCTATAATTCCAGAGCCTTATTTGGCCGAAAGTTGATGTCCTACCAAAGCTCTGTGAATTTCTGAAGGAGAATCTCTTCACGCCGGATCCAAACGACGTCCGCTTCTACAACGCTTATTCTACAGCGGATCTTCATCTCCAACATCATAAGTTCTTCAAGAGAGAGTTTTAATTATTTTTATTTCATATTTTTGTAAACAGTTAGTGAATTCGCCTCGTGTTGGCGACTAGGTCTGGGTAGGACTTAGGGCAGAAATTCGCCTCGTATTGGTGACTAGATCTAGGTTAGGTCTAGGGGATGCTCAAGGCCATATCCGGGGTTGGATTGGCTAGAGCGGCTTGAGGCCGAATCTGTAGAAGGATAGGCTAGGGCCACCGGTTCGTGGGGATGCGAGTCGGGATAGAAAACAAAAAGAGTTTACTATTATTCGCCACCGATTTCTAGTGTTATAGAAATCAACTTTTGTAAAACCTTATATTATATTAATAAAACATGTCTCCACTTTATTTTAATTGTTTTGTTTGATTTCTCAATTTCTTATTCACGCATTATTTCAAAGATAATCAAAATATAACTTAAGTTTTGAAAACCCTTATTCACCCCCCCCTCTAAGGGCGCCTACTGATGGCGCAAATCTTAGCGCACCGCTATAGGCGGCAGAAGACTGCTGCATGAAACGGCAGTGTACCGATCGTTTAAGTAATATAAAATGAGGAGTAATCCCCGAGTATCGAATCTCTCAAGGAACACAGTAAGGTGGGGTTAACGTTCGAGGAAGGACTTGGGATTGAAGTCCTAAGGGTCGGATGGAATGTGGAAATGGGGTGATTTGGCTTTTGGAAAATAAAAGAAAACAACTACAACTACTCCTATGCAGTGCTTGGCTTGGCGGGATGGAGACTAGGCAGGCCTTGAGCGCGCTGCGTCGCAAGGGCGGATGGACGAGTAGGCAAGCGGAGTCGAACTGTGCAGGCCTTGAGCGCACTGCTTCGTTGGGCGAATGGATTACACGGGCCGCTATGCCACGCTTCGATAGGCGGATGGAAGAGTAGGCAAGCGGATGGAATGGTTCGCACCGGCGGAGTCGGAATGGATTACACGGGCCGCTATGCCACGCTTCGCTAGGCGGATGGAAGAGTAGGCATACGGATGAGGGTCGCAAACACCTCGTCGACAAGCACGCCACTAGCAATTGCTAGTGCGGCACACGAATGTGACGGCGGGATGGAGGATGGATGGTGGCCCACCTCGTACACATATGAGCAAAATATAACTTCACATAGACATGAAATTAAGATTACAAGCACTATTCATAGTGTTCATCATCAATACATGAGAGATCTAGCTACAAGCACATCAATAAGAGAAGAACAAGGCAAGAAATCGACCGAATCAGAAGGCTCGTTGGAGATTCACGGTTGGAATCGCCGGGTTGTCAATCCGCGTCCAAGGTCAGTCCGCAACTACGTCTGGGGTAGAGAGAGCAGTCACGACTCTCCAATGAACCCGTCTTCTTCGTCTCACGATCCGGTAAAGGTTGCAAACTTCCCCTTGCTTGATGGCGATGGCGGCCAAACCTTCCTTGAAGCTCTAGGATGAAGGAGGAGGCCGAGAGGAAGCTCCGGCTCAAGATTGGCGTGAAGAACAAGCCCAGAGCACCTCCAGATGGTTGGCGGCGATGGAGGGGCGAAATCGGGGCTCTGGAGCGAGAAAACGGCGGACTGAAGCAGAAGAAATGCGGAGCTCCGACCTAAATCGCGAGCAGGAATATTTATAGGCGCTGGAATAAATAGTGCGCACGGTCATTGGCGCACGACCAGTGGTCGTGCGCACTAGAATCCTGTGATCGTGCGCCTGCCTGGGCGGAGCCTGCAATGTAAGAAATTTATAAAATATAATGTTCGCACGACCAGTGGCGCACGACTAGTGGTCGTGCGCATTATCGTAAGTGGTCGTGCGCATTGGTCGAGACAGAACTCATAAAATGGGGGTTAAGTGCGCACGATCAGCGGCGCACGACTAGTGGTCGTGCGCAATAGAACCAGTGATCGTGCGCAGTGTTCCTGTACAGAATTGTACCGGGAACACCTGCACGACTCCTGTTCCTACAGAAATGCTAATCAGGCTACTGAAAGTGGCACTCAACAATACGATAAGGCTATCAAAAGAGAATAAACATTAAAACACACCAAAATAGGCCAAGAAGTGCACCTAGCATAGAATGACAAATATGAGCTAAAATAAGGCTAAAGTGTAGTGGAAAGACTAGAAAAATGGCCCAGATGAGTCCATATATGTGTATATGATCAGGACTCATCACACCCCCAGACTTACCTATTTGCGCGTCCCGAGCAAACGAATTCCTCAAGCGGCTGAGAAAAATACACAGCTGGCATAGAAATTGTAAAGCGGAGTATCATGCGAAGTCGCATGCTCATGCGCGTAGAAATACAGTAGACAAAATTTCTAATTGTACATATTAGTTTATACTTTTCTAGGGGCGTATTTATATATTACATTTACTCAAAAAGTGAATCACGGTGAATCATAAGGTCGTACATAGGAAGAAAGTAAACTGAACGCTGAGGCGAGCATTGCCAAAGATCGGGGCTCGAGACAACCTCCATTGAAATCCATCAATGTCGGTGACCATAAGCTTGCCCGTTCGCACTCTCTCCACGGCACTGGTTTGACTCAAATGCGTGAATCAATAGGACTTAAGGTTTTAGATGAGGCTTGGGTTTAGGTGAGGTAAACAAATATAAACATGAAGGCTTAGAACACAAAAACCCAAATGAGCAAATGCATAACACTATCCAAGTAGCCATAAAACACGCGGATGCACCACACCCCCAGACTTAGACTTAGACGCATAGGTGTGTGGACCGCCTACTCCCAAATATAAATCTCAAACAGATTTTTTCAATTAAACTTTTCATTCTTCTTTTTCTTTTCAAATCTTTTTCTTCTTTTCTTTTTCTTTCTTTAGCAATTTCAGCAAATTTTCAAAGATGCATATCCACATTTTCACATTATACTTCCACAATCAACACCACCAATTTAAAATTTAAACAAAATGCTTGCATGTTGGGTATGCGACTAGGATTGGAGTTTAGGCTTTGGTGAACAATAGTGGAGCTGAACCAAAAGAATGAGGTAGGCACAACTGGGCTAGCGAGGAAATGATGATAGGAATGGCACAAAGGCTCAACCGGGCCAAAATGATGGCCTATATCACATTCACGCAATTGACTAACCGTATACCCATGCTTCAAGAATCGCTTGGGGCAAGTTCTTAGCCACCGAGAAAGATAATCCTTTCTCCCGACTCGGGCAATACGAGGCTAACGAACGTCTACACACATCCCTATGCTACCGTTTGATTCACACCGGATTCACCAAATTTTGAGTGTAGTAAACAATATTTACTCTAATAGAAAAATATAAACTAAAAGCATAAAAAGAAATTGAATCTACACGAATTTCTATGTGAGACATGAGCACTCGACAAGGAGCACTATCGAAGTCAACATTTTACTCCTACTCACAATCCTAAGCCAGCACAATGATTTTCCAAATCACACAAAAAGAAATGAGTTCAGCTCAAGACGTGCCAACAGCTAAGTGCACGCTCGAGTGGGTGTAGTGGTGTGCGGTGCAAATGAACACCATAACACAATTAATGCTTCTAGTATGCAAATAAAAGGTGCACGTGAGCAGGTAACAACATGTGGCTCTCCCCCCCAGATTTAATCTACGCAATACATCATAATGATAGAGCATTGAAAATTAAAATAGAATGCTGGGGGAGAAGTTACCCAATGCTCAGCAAGTGAGCATTCCAGAAGATGCATGAAAATCTGAAGCAAACCCGCCATTCAAAATTTGCAATGAGTACCTGCAGGGGTGAGCTCCACAAAAACAAAAGGAAGCAGAAATGCTAAAACTGAACATAAATTAACGAACTACTCTAACTAGGAAAATAAAAATGCAATAAAAGTAAGATAACTACTGGGGTTATTGTCATCCCAGCACGACTTATTCGAATTTTATACAGTTCTAGCTTATAGGCCTATGAAAAGAAAAGTGGACAGGTAACTGTTCTAATATGCGTGTAGGTAGCGGGTACCTATACGGAGAAAGAACAGTCACGCCTCTACCCGAATATAAATACCTGCTCCTCACAGGTAGAGGGAAAAGAAAGTAAGAAGAGGAGGAGGCTTGGTCCTCACTCATCTCACCAAAACTTTCCTTGCCCAACAAGGTATCATCTCCAGGGAGGTAGTAGGAGGAGAAGGCAATGAGTGGGGCTTCCTCTACGGAGGAGGGATCAACCTCCTCACGTGAGAGGATACACTCATCATTGACTTGAGCAGAATACTCCAAGTCCTCCTGAAGTACCTGTGAAGACTCAACCTGCATAGGCTTAGATAGAGAATGGGGATTAAGAGATAAAAAAGAAGAAGAACATGAATAAAAATCAATCGGGGGAGTGATCCCGGTCTCACTCCCGGCAAGATCCAAGGATAGATCGCTATCATCATCGTAAGTATCATAGCGAGGGGAACCCAAGAACTCAAGGGCCTCAGTGGTGGTTTGGACCTCCTCATCCCATGAAGAAGTGCAAACCTCCTCATCAGAGAGAGTATCCTCCTCATCCCACCGAGGTGCACCATCGTGTTCAAAGTATTCATTCTCCCATTCGGGGAAAAGAAACTCCTCATCCCACTTTGGAGCATCCTCCGAGTCAGAAGCATCACCCCACTCCTTCACTTCGATAGGATCATAAAGAATGTGTGTCGAAAAATCATGCAAAGAAACTGGAGGAACATCAGAATCAAAAAGTAGAATATCAGGTTCCTCCGCAAAAAGATCTGCTAATGCCTCCCCGATGGAAAGAATACTTTCCAAATCCCACTCAGGAGCATCTAGGAGCTCCCATTCCTCTCCTTGTTGGCCAACATATGAGTGATCATCATCACTAGGAGTGAAGCCATACATAGGGAGTGAGGAGTCCATGCATGAAATAAGATCGGGGGCAGAGGGCACGATTGCCTCCATGGGTAAAGAATGAGTAATAGGGACAATGTTGTCATGAGTGGAGGAGCGGCGGTCAGGATTGAAAAGACTAGGGCAGTCCTTCAATTCATGACCCTCTCCTCGACACAACAAGCAAACAACGTTCCTACACTGCCTAACATTTAACTCATTCATTTGGTCTATATAATAGACCATCTTGTCATAAGTGCTAGGAGAAATGTCCCATGATGACATATTTGACAATTAAAACAGATATAACGAGACTGAAATTCTTTGCAAGAAAATTTACACAAACTAATAAAACTTCTTGGATTAGACTTGCCTAAAACTTTAAAATAAGAGGGAAAGAAATAATAACAAGCAGTAAATAAGTAAAAAGCAAACAAAAATAATAAGGCGGCTATACACACTGGAAGAAACTTCTATCTCTCAGCTCTCCCTCTCAAGAAAACTCACACATCTGTGTTCCCCGGCAATGGCGCCAAAAACTTGATGGCGCAAATCTTAGCACACCGCTATAGGCGGTAGCAAGACTGCGGCACGAGATGGCAGTTTACCGATCGTTCAAGTAATATAAAACGAGGAGTAATCCCCGAGTATCGAGTCTCTCAAGGAACACAGTAAGGTGGAGTTAACGTTCGAGGATGGACTTGGGATTGAAGTCCTAAGGGTCGGATGGAATGCGGAAACGGGGTGATTTGGCTTTTGGAAAATAAAAGAAAACAACTACAACTACTCCTATACAATGCCGCTATGCAGTGCTTCGCTTGGCGGGATGGAGACTAGGCAGGCCTTGAGCGCGCTGCGTCGCAAGGGCGGATGGACGAGTAGGCAAGCGGAGTCGAACTGTGCAGGCCTTGAGCGCACTGCTTCGTTGGGCGAATGGATTACACGGGCCGATATGCCACGCTTCGCTAGGCGGATGGAAGAGTAGGCAAGCGGATGGAATGGTTCGCACCGGCGGAGTCGGAATGGATTACACGGGCCGCTATGCCACGCTTCGCTAGGCGGATGGAAGAGTAGGCTTATGGATGAGGGTCACAAGCACCTCGTCGACAAGCACGCCACTAGCAATTGCTAGTGCGGCACACGAACGTGACGGCGGGATGGAGGATGGATGGTGGCGCACCTCGTACACATATGAACAAAATATAACTTCACAGAGACATGAAATTAAGATTACAAGTACGATTCATAGTGTTCATCATCAATACATGAGAGATCTAGCTACAAACACATCAATAAGAGAAGAACAAGGCAAGAAATCGACCGAATCCGAAGGCTCGTTGGAGATTCACGGTTGGAATCGCCGGGTTGTCAATCCGCGTCCAAGCTCGGTCCGCAACTACGTCCGGGGTAGAGAGAGCTGTCACGACTCTCCAATGAACCCGTCTTCTTCGTCTCTCGATCCGGTAAAGGTTGCAAACTTCCCCTTGCTTGATGGCGATGGCGGCTAAACCTTCCTTGAAGCTCTAGGATGAAGGAGGAGGCCGAGAGGAAGCTCCGGCTCAAGATTGGGGTGAAGAATAAGCCCGGAGCACCTCTAGATGGTGGGCGGCGATGGAGGGGCGAAATCGGGGCTCTGGAGCGAGAAAACTGCGGACTGAAGCGGAAGAAATGCGGAGCTCTGACCTAAATCGAGAGCAGGAATATTTATAGGCGCTGGAATAAACAGTGCGCACGGTCATTGGCGCACGACCAGTGGTCGTGCGCACTAGAATCCTGTGATCGTGCGCCTGCCTGGGTGGAGCCTGCAATGTAAGAAATTTATAAAATATAATGTTCGCACGACCAGTGGCGCATGACCAGTGGTCGTGCGCATTATCGTAAGTGGTCATGCGCATTGGTCGAGACAGAACTCATAAAATGGGGGTTAAGTGCGCACGATCAGCGGCGCACGACTAGTGGTCGTGCGCAATAGAACCAGTGATCGTGCGCAGTGTTCCTGTACAGAATTGTACCGGGAACACCTGCACGACTCCTGTTCCTACAGAAATGCTAATCAGGCTACTGAAAGTGGCACTCAACAATACGATAAGGCTATCAAAAGAGAATAAACATCAAAACACACCAAAATAGGCCAAGAAGTGCACCTAGCATAGAATGACAAATATGATCTAAAACAAGGCTAAAGTGCAGTGGAAAGACTAGAAAAATGGCCCAGATGAGTCCATATATGTGTATATGATCAGGACTCATCACCTATCGATTCAAAACTCTTTCCTGAGAAAAATTCTCAGGTTTCTCTATCAGTCTAGGAAGTTAGTCCCATAGAGCTTATCCTTCTCAAGGATGACTTTTAGGGACAGGGTAGAGTGAGATCCACTTACCCTGGATATTCTACAAGGAATTTTGCAAATAGATTTTAATAGTATATTTCAAAATACATTTTATTTAATAAGGACTTTTATTAAAAGCTCCCACGATTTTATTCAAATTGATAACCCTTAATCTCAATTCGAAGAGGTTATGCGAGCTACTCTCTTAGTGGACAAGATTCGTATTTCTCCAACACAATGAGTCCGCTTTGGTGTTCCTCTCATAATGTGGTTATTTCGGTAGACAACACTTTCCAATTGCATAATCATGCAACTCTTGTATGGTTTGTGAATAAATCTTTATTCGCATCCATCATATGGTGCATGCCAACCCTATGCCTTTAGGAACTCAACCTTTGAGGTCACCTAGTTAAGTTTGACCCAATGTCGACAGTGGGATATCACAATTATCTGCTCACACCCTTACCAAGATAGATTAATGCACCTTGCTTTGGCAAGCCCACACTTCATCGATCGAGGTAGGAAAAGTGTCATCCATTGGAAGGCATTCGTATACTTAATATTGGATAAGGGGTTTTATTATTCAATCGATGAACATTTCATCGTAATTAACACTTAATCATTATGCACAAAATAAAATACAACATTCACAATCCAAATGCATCGCAGATGTGCACAAAAGAAATTATCAACACTGATAAAAAGGGGGCTAAATCTGAACAATTAGAACACTTCTAAATTTCTAGATTTACATGCATTGGACACGGGCAAAACCAACTCCACTTATGCAGTAGACAAGCTCATCTCTCAAGGTCAGATTCAAAATCTAAGACATTTCGTTTCACAAACTATTTTTAGGGACGGTTAATACAAAGGAGAAACAATTTCTAAAACTAGGAAATCGCAATGCAATCACGTGCGTTCCTGGCGGGATTCCAATTTAGAACTCTTCATCAGAATCCTCACATCCTGGAAGAAATCCAGACACTTAGAACACTTCAAAATTTCCGATTTAGACGCACTAGATCGCAACCTGGCTCTAATACCACTGTTGGGTTTTCTATACATCAAGATAGACATCATATCATATATGCGCAGCGGAATAAACAAACAAGAACAACCCTAAACAGTTCAAGGAACTTGTGATTTCATGAATAAAGAAATAGTAGAGGCAACACATTGCAATACCTGAAGGGGATTGAGTCAACACTCAACCAAGGTGCTCCACAATGAAATCTCGAAGAACGATTGTTGAGTCCCAAGAGCAGAAATCAATCGGTGCCTCTATGGGAGTCCACACGAGCGTTGATGAACCCTAGCTTCTTATCGCACAAGAACTAGGTCGGAGAAGAAGAGCCCTCTACGTCTCCCATGGACTGCTAGGTAAGATGACCGGGAGAGGCGGTGACGGCGGCGAGATTGACCGATCGGAACTCTTCATTTCTCTCAAAATCGCAAAAGAAAGGATCGCACGTAGGGTATAAAATCGGGATCTGTTGGGATCATTGCCCACAATGTCTTAGATTTGGAGAAGTCCATTCCTAAGTCAAAGATATATCTCAGAATGTATTTGATATACTCTCTAGAATCAATGTGCATGAGATCAGGTCAGGCAAAAAGTTCTTGGAATTCATTCATGTTCACAAGCGTCGAGACATCATACATCGCTCGACGCCTGTGACCCAGAAGCGTTGACTCATGTCTACTACTCAAATAGATAAGGCCGCCGCTGAAGTTCTGAGACCAAGTTTGGAAGCGTCGAGTCAAGTTATATCGCTCGACGCCCTGAAAAGAGAAGTGTCGACTTAACTTCAGTCAGCTCAGCGTCAACCAGAAGTGTCAAGATATGAAGGCATAGTTAAGAAGCGTCGAGCCCCTGTACGTTGCTCGACTTCTTCAGATACAAAGCGTCGACTAAGTGATGATTGCTCTACGGCTGAGAAGGAGGAGTCGAGAGCTTCAGTCTAAGGAGTATGCGTCGAGCGTCTAAATATCGCTCGACGCCTAATTGAAAAAGTATCGACAGAGATGTTAAGTGCTCAACGCCTCTTCTACAAATATTCTGAACTGAGGAATATCTTCTACAGTTAGCTGAGCCTTTGTTTCCATTGAAGACCGTTGAAGACGTAACGTCATGCTGACGTGGAGGAGCGTAACAGACATTGCAGATGGCGGGCTATAAATAGAAGGCATGACCTATGGGTTATGTAGTTAACAAGTTAAGAAATGTGAAGAAAAGTTAAGTTAGAAAATTTTTTCCTATCTCTCAAAAGCCATTATCGTCTCCATCAGTTTGAGAGAAAGTTTGAGTGAAGAATCTGGAGAAGTCATCTTCCCTTTCAGAACCAATCTAAATTGAAGATTTCATTCAGCAATCTGGTGCTGATACCTCTCTCTGAAAGAAGAAGATCAAGAAGGAAGAATCTATCTTCCTAAGAAGAAGAACAGTTATCACAGCCTGTCGAATCAAGAAGATCATTTGTTGCTGCTGTTCTATTGAAGATTTATGTCTGATCATTCAGGCAGATCAAGAAGGCTCAACAATCTCAAATCTGAGTCTAAGTATTTGTTATTCTCTTTATAAATTCCTGTAGGATCTGAGTTGTCAGATCTGAGTGTAGGATCTGTCAAGGATCTAAGTTGTAAGATCAGGTGTGATCTGAGTTGTAGGATTCAGGGGTGGATCTGAGCTGTAGGCCTAGTTATAAAGGCTGAGGTAGGATCTGTGTGATCTGAGTTAGTAAGATCTGTGAGATCTGAGACTGTATGATCAGTTGTGATCTGAGTTGTAAGACCTGTTTGTGGTCTGAGATCTGGAGGAGCTATAACCTCTATATAGCACACTGCTAGAAGGGGAGAAGGGGGAAAGTGGATTACCCAAGATAAGGGGAACCATTATAAAAATCTGTGTGTTCTTTTCTGTGCATGTTTTTATTTCTTGAAAGCTCTGATCAGTTTTATCTTGGTTATTTTCAAGAACTGCAATAGTTTTTAAATAACCTATTCACCCCCCCCCCCCCCCCCCCTCTAGGTGATTAGCTACCCTTAATTAAAGTCTTTTAAGTGGTATCAGAGGGTTGTTGTTCAAGAAAAGGTTTAACAGCCTGAACAAGATCTTCTAAGGGTAGATTTCTGAAGTCGTGATGGCTAATACAGAAGGAAGCAAAGAATTCACATCTATGAAGCTTCCAATATGCAAAAAAGAAAACTTTGGGATTGGGAAAGAAAGGGTCAGACTTTTCATGGAAGCATCTGATCCTAGGATTTACATAACTGTTATAGAGGGACCTTTTGTTCCTATGAAAGTTTCATTTACAGATGGAAGTATAAAGACTCCTAAAACCTGTTCAGAGATGACCAAAGATGAAGTGATTCTGGCCTCCATGGATAAGAGAGCTCAGAACATCATTGTTAGTGCTATTGAAGATTCAACCTTCCAAAATTTAGTCCATTGCAAAACTGCCAAAGAAATGTGGGAATCTCTTATTGTCTATATGGAAGGGTCTGAAGAAGTTAGAGATGACAGGAAGTCACTTCTAAATCAGCAATATGAAGCCTTCAGACAAGACAAGAAAGATTCAATAACAGTCTGCTATGAAAAATTCTTCAAGATTGTAAATGGTCTAAAGACTTATGGAAGAACTTTCTCAGATTATGAGCTGAATGATAAATTCTTAAGATCACTGAACAAAGAATGGGATATCAAGATCTGTGCAATCAGAGAAATGGGAAATCTGGGAAACATTCAGCCACAAAATTTATATGGGAAACTCTTGTCCCATGAACTTCATCTGAATACCAGAAAAGCTGAGGAAGGACACAGCAGGGAAAATCCTATTGCTCTGAAAGCAGAAAGCTCCAAGAAAAGCAAAGAAAGAATGTCATTATCCCCCAGGATTCCATCTGAATCAGAAGAATCAGAAACCAGTAATTCTGATTCTGAAATATCAGATGGTGAATTGGCACTCTTTACCAAGAAGCTAAAAAGAATGTTGAGAAGAAAACAACACTGGAAAACTAGACCCTCTCAGTTATCCAGATCTAAGAAGCATTCAAATTCTTCAGAGGGATTCAAACAAGACTCCAAGAAGGACAAGTACAATTCTAAACACAATAAAAGTAATTCAGAAGAAATTGTGTGTTTTGGTTGCAGGAAATCAGGACACATGATTGCTGATTGTCCTTCAAAGAGAAAGAACAACAAGAAATCTGATGAAAGAAAGCACAAATCTGACAAGAGACATGAGAAGAGTCTAATAGCCAAAAAGGGCAAGGTCACTCTGAGTGATATTGAATCTCAGTCATCAGACTCAGATAGTGAGGATGCACTCATAGCCCTGATGGTTGCCAATGAAAATGAAGACAGTCTAAATGATAGACCTATGATAAAAGCTCCACTATCAAGGTCTGATAGTGAAGAGGATGAAGAAGAAAATGCAGGACTCATGGCATTGAGTGATCAAGAAGATCAGGAGACAACTACTGATATAAAGGTACTTGATAAAACTCCTCTATCTGATTCTAATTCTGAACCTGAAATAGATTCATTCTCTTCTGATGAATATGACTCTCAATCTAAACTTCATGTAGATGAAATTATTAAAAAATATCAATTAATTCTCAAAGCACTTAAGAAGAGCAAAATGAATAATAAAAGGTTACAAAAAGAAATATCTGAACTAAAGCAAGCCGGTTCTCAAAATTCTGAGACAGCTGAGAGGTTGAATCAGATAAGTAAAGAACTTAGCAAACTAAAAGTCATGTCTATTATTCACATACAAACTTTGAGTACCAAGGAAAAGTTAATAAAAGAACTCGAAGCAAAACTCCTAGCAGAAAGGAAACTTGTAGCAAAGTTCTCAAAACCACAAACTATTCTTCCTATAATAGACACATTTTATGCACAATACAGATATTGCATAGGATATGATAGGAATGCAGATAAAAACCCTAAAAGTAATGACAAGGCACCTATACAACCTTTAAAGTTTAACAAAGCCATGCCTATCACAAACAAGCATGATCAAAAAAGTGTGCATAAGTTTTATAAGGGTGAATGTTCTAATAGTAAAGATGATTTATTCAACCAAGTAACAATAATGCCAAACCTCTATGCAAAGAAAAAGTATTAACTCATCATGACTCCTTTGTATTTAAAGCAAATACTAAATTCAAAAGAAAGGAACTAAGACCTGAAGTAAAAACCACTGATGAAAAGAAAACTGAACCAATAAAATTTACTAAAACAAATTACATAGCTCCTGTGAATAAGGCAATTAAACATAATATAAGTCAACATAAAGAAGTAAGAAGACCTCCAAGGAGATATAATAGATATGAATGCGTTGTGGAAAAGTTGGGCATTTTGCACTTGACTATTGGTTCAATCCAACTGTTCCAAGATTCAACTCTGGGAGACCAGTATTCAGACCTATGGCAACTCTCACAGCACCAAGGATTATTCAACAACTAAATGTTACATCTCATGCTAACAAGGTTCTAGGACCCAACTTAGTGTGGGCTCCTAAGAAAAGGTAATTTATTTTTGCAGGGTTGTCCAAAGACCAATCAACTTCCAATCTGGTACTTGGACAGTGGGTGCTCTATGCATATGACAGGAACAAAAAGTCTGCTGAATGATTACACTCATGTAAGGAATGGACCAAAGGTTATCTTTGGAGGGTCTGAAAGAGGTAAAACTAAAGGTTATGGCAATATCTCAAATGGAATTGTCACCATCACTAAAGTTGCTCATGTTGATGGATTGCAACACAATCTCATTAGCATAAGTCAATTATGTGATATTGGGTATGACATTTCATTCCACAAGGATGAGTGCCTGATTAAGAAAGAAAATGAGATAATTCTCTCAGGCACTAGGAGTGGCAACATTTACTTCTTAAACTTCATATGTTCTGATCTAGTTAACTCCATATGCTTAGTAGCTGAAAATAAAGTTTCTAGTAGCGTTCAATGGCATAAAAGGTTAGCTCACATAAATTATAAGACTATAAATAAACTTATCTCAAAAGACCTAGTGAGAGCTGGGCCTAAGTTGAAGTGTGTGCAAGAGGGTCCATGCCATGCTTGTCAAATGGGTAAGCAGACCAAGTCATCTTTCAAACTAATTGGTGAGAAGGATTCCATTAGATGTCTATACCTACTTCACATGGATTTATTTGGACCAATGTCAATCCATAGCTTAGGAGGAAAATTATACACCCTTGTAATAGTTGATGATTATTCCAGATTCACTTGGGTATTCTTCCCCAAACATAAATCAGACACTTTAGAAATATTTACCAGTTTTGTTAGGCAAATCACCAATGAAATAGAAAACTCTGTAGCCAAAATTAGAAGTGGTCATGAGACTGAATTTCAGTTAGGTGCAATGAACAAATTTTGTGAGAATCTAGGAATCTCTCAAGAGTTCTCATCTCCTAGAACTCCCCAACAAAATGGGGTTGCTGAGAGAAGAAATAGAACCCTTATTGAAGCTAGTAGGAGTATGCTGAGTGATTCTTCTCTTCCTGAGTATTTATGGGCTGAAGCTGTAAACACAGCATGCCATGTGCAGAATAGGGCTCTTATAAACAAAAGACTAGATAAGACCCCATATGAGTTGTTGAAAGGTAGAAAACCTACTTTAGCCTATTTTAAAATATTTGGTAGTAAATGCTTTGTATTAAATAATGGAAAGCACCATCTTACTAAATTTGCTGAAAAAGCACATGAGGTAATCTTTGTTGGGTATAGCTCTCAAAGTAGAGCCTATAGAATTTTCAACAAAAAGTCTAATAGGATAGAAGAATCTATACATGTTGTATTTAATGAAACCAACCTTATTTATAAGGATCTGGGAAGTTTATCTAGTTGTGCAGGTTCTACACATAAATTGAAGGAGATGAATATCAATGAACAGCAAAATGAGGATAATGAAGAAACTAATGAGACTATAATTGTAACTAGAGAGGATGAACCTCAAGTAGAAGAAAATTATGAAGAACCTATTGCTGTTGAAGAACCACCTCATCCAGAACCTCTAGAAGAACCTACTCAACCAGATGCACCAGATTCTCAAAGGGAAAATGAAAGGTGGAGGAATGCAACCAAACATCTGAAGGATCATCCAAAAGAACAGATCATAAGAAATCCAAATGATGGTGTGCAAACCAGAAGAGGAAACTCAATACACGAGGCTTTGCATCACAGCTTTCTTTCCAAAATAGAACCTAAGAAGTTTGATGAAGCCAATAAAGACACTTCATGGATATCAGCTATGCAAGAAGAGCTAAATCAATTTGAAAGGTGCAAAGTCTGGATATTGGTCCCAAGACCAAAGAAACACAAAGTCATAGGGACCAAATGGGTATTCAGGAATAAGCTGGATGAGAATGGTGTGATCATCAAAAATAAAGCTAGGTTGGTTGCCCAAGGATATAGACAGGAGGAAGGCATAGATTTTGATCAAGTATTTGCTCCTGTGGCAAGATTGGAGGCAATCAGGTTATTCCTGGCATTTGCAACACACACTGGCTTCATAGTCTATCAAATGGATGTAAAGTCAGCATTCCGTAATGGAACAATATTGGAGGAAGTATATGTTGTACAACCCCCACGTTTTATTGACTCAACTCATCTAAATCATGTCTATCTTTTATTAAAAGCATTGTATGGCCTGAAACAGGCACCTAGAGCTTGGTATGAGACATTATCTAGATTTCTTATTGAGAACAAATTCTCAAGAGGAAAGATAGATAAGACATTGTTTCATAGGATAGTTAAAGGTCACATTATTCTAGTACAAATATATGTAGATGATATAATATTTGGCTCTACTGATAATAACCTTTGCAAAAGGTTTGCAAACCTTATGCAAGGGAAATTTGAAATGAGCAGCATGGGTGAGCTTAAATACTTCTTAGGACTCCAAGTGAAACAGTCTGAGGAAGGAATTTTCATTTCTCAGACCAAATACACAAAAGAAATTATTAAGAAGTTTGGAATGGAAAATTCCACTATCATGAAGACACCAATGGCAGCAAATATGTCACTGGACAAGGATGAAAAAAGGAAACCTATTGATGAAACCTTATACAGAGGCATCATTGGCCCATTTCTCTACCTAACTGCTAGCAGGCCATACATTATGTTCTCAACATGTGTGTGTGCTAGATATCAAGTGAACCCTAAAGAATCTCACTACACTGTCGTCAAAAGAATCCTGAGATATCTGAAGGGCACTCTTAATCTTGGCCTTTGGTATCCTAGAAGCAATGATTTTGAACTAATTGGTTTTTCAGATGCTGATTTTGCAGGATGCAAGGAGGATAGAAAGAGTACATCAGGTACATGTCAATTTCTTGGGAAAAGACTAATATCTTTGAGTAGCAGGAAGCAGACCAGTGTGGCTATTTCCACAGCAGAATCTGAGTACATCTCAGCTGGAAACTGTTGTGCTCAGCTACTATGGATTCAACACCAACTCCAAGACTATAAAGTTCAGCTAAGTAAATCTCCTCTATTTTGTGATTCAACTAGTGCTATTGCTATAGCTAACAATCCTGTATCTCATAGCAGAACTAAGCACATAGAAATAAGATACCATTTCATTAGAGAACATGTAGAAAATGGAGATATTTCAATTGAATATGTTCCCACTAACAAACAGGTTGCTGACATATTTACTAAACCCTTGGATGAAACTAAATTCAATAATTTTAAAATTGAATTAGGTATGTTAAAAATGGATTAAAAGTTGTATTGAATTAAATAAATGAAAACAATGATTGAGTCCTATAAGGCGAGTGGAGAAGTTATCTGGCGTCGAAAGAAGATATATGGCATCAAGAGAGATCACCTGGCGTCGAGAGAGATCATCTGGCATCGAGAAGATATCTGGCGTCGAGAAGGCACCTGGCGTCGAATGAAAATATATGGCGTCGAGCGATCTCAACGCTTTTGCAAAAATTGTTAAGCCGTCTCGACAGGATCAATTTGAACCATCAGATCAATCTTGTCAAACAAGTTCGGCGCGCGGCTATTCATCTTCTTGAATTAGAACTTCTATAAATAGGGAAGACACTTCGTTAGTGCATATGCCCTAGTTCTCTAAGTTCGAAATTGGCTGCCCTAGAAAATCTCTCCATCAATTCTCTCTCTCTCTTCGATCATCAACAACAATGCCTCCCAAAAGCAGTGAGTACCTTTATGAAGGAAGTGAACTTGTTCGAAATGGATTCCAGTCAGCTTCAGTGGAGATCAAATCAACAATCGAATTAATCTACAATGCAGGACTGGAATTTGTGTTGTCTGAATCAACTCTCATCTGGAAACGAGAGGTATTAGAGATATACTCTAACATAGTACTAGACTCCGTCAATTCAAAGATTAAGACCAGTGTGAATGGTAAGAAGATTAAGATAACTCCTTCTAGACTTGCTAAGGCACTAGAACTGCCTAGGTTTAAAAGGAATGAAGAAGAAGAAGAGGTGACCTCTGAACAGATTAAATTAACACAAATCTGGTGCGGAATTGAAATTTCACGAGAAATCTCTGGAAGTGTTATGAGAAAAGGAATGAATTCAAAAGGTAAATTGATAACAGATGTGATAGGAAAGGGACTGCTGTGCAAGACTGGATCACATGACAAAATTTCCAGAAAAATATATATTCTACTGACAAGGATAATTCATTCTCTAAGAACAGATTGGGGAAGAGTTGTGTTTGACAGGATAGTTGAATGTATCCAAGTACCCAACATGGGTAGGATATTGTCTTTGTATTTAGTAAAAGTCACTCCCGACTCTTTGAATAATAAACTTGGATCAAAGATAAACCACATGAAGAAAATGGATATGAGAATGATAGAGATGGGACAGAGTCTTATCAAATCCTCCTCCAGCAGATTCTTCTCCCAAGCAGAAGAAAGCAATGAAGCAAAAGAAGAAGAAGGTTTCTTCAAGTTCTTCAAGTTCATCCAGCTCATCCTACTCCAAAAGAAAATCTAAATCTACTCCAATTCATGATCCAAACCTTACAACATCTGAAGATGAAGAAGGGAACAATGCAAGGGACAGTTCTCCTGATACTCCAAAGGATGAGAGTGAGAAAGGAGAAGGAGAAAGAGGAAGTCTTCTGTATCCCCTGCTAGACTTGAAGGGGTTTTCCTAAATGAAATAGAGACTCAAGATGAGATTTCTGCTCAGAACAATTCTGAAATTAGCAAAGCAGCAGTTGAGGGGGAGGCTCGGGATGAGATCCCTGCTCAGGATAAAATTGATCTGATCAATGCAGAGACTGAGGGGGAGCCTCAAAATGAATTCCCAGCTGAAGATAATGCACCATTTGAGGGGGATTCTCAGGCTGAGATCCCTGCCAAAGAGAATTCGGTAATTGATGCTATGGAGGTAGAAGGAGAGCCTGAAGCACCAAAGAAACCTGCTGAGAAGGTTATCAAGATAGAATCCTCTAGCTCCCATATGAGCAAGAGAGATGATTCCTTTATCAGAGAAGAGAGCAGTAAAGGTGATGAAATGGAAAAGGAAATCCATATGGATCTTAGTCCTATTCTACCTCAGCTGGAGGTGTTGCTGAATAATCAAAGAAGATTATTAGAACAATATATTGAGGAGAATAATACAAAAATGAAAAATGAGGTAGATTTCCAACTGAAATTGCTTAGATTTGAAGTCAATCATCAGATATCTGCATTGAGAAAGGAGATGGCAAAGTTCTTTAAGAGAGCTGGTGTTTCAGTAGATTATACAACTAAACAGCTTGATGTAATCAAAGAAACATCAAAGGTTATTAAAGAATCTCAAGCTGGTATTACAAAGACAATGGATGATGTTCAGACAAACCAAGGAATACTAAGTAGCAATATGCAAGTTCTGTATAAAGAATAGGTAGCACAAATCATAACATGTACAAATAAGATTGAAGCTAGACTGCAACAGCAGAATGCTGATATCTTGGCTAAAATTGATGAGAGCTCCACAGTTCTAAAAGATCAAGCAAAGATGCATGCAGATACTATAGATGATCATCTCCTTAAAGTAAAGAAAACCATTGAAAGTGGAGTTAATCACTTGGAAGGTCAAGTCAGATTTCAGAAGAATACTTTGAGAGATCACATTGTTGAAGAAGTCCTAAAGGGGGAGAGGTCAATGATTCAAGATAGTTCTGAACATGCTGTGTGGACCTCAAACTCTATAAGAGAAACTCTTGGATATCCTCTCATAAACTATGAGAATGATCAAGTCTTTGAGAGCCTCTCTTACTCAGGTTCAAAAGCAGATTACTAAAATGTATAGTCTTGAGGATAAAAGTAAAAGAGAGAATTTTACTAGTGAGCAAGTAGAATCAAGTAAAAGAAAGTTTAGAGAAGAGGTTCAATCAAGAGTTGATTTTGAACATTGATCTCCATCTTCCAGAGAATTGATTCTGTCAGCATGGGAAGCTGTGAAAAATAACCCAGAGGAAAGAGGAAAGTGGTATTCTGAAGCTGAATGGTTAAAGCATAGGGATCAAGAGGAACTGAAGATCAAATTCAAGGCCGACAAAATGGCTGGGAAGGTCCAGGCAGGAGAGATGGAGCCAATCAGATTCTTTCCAAAGCCATTTGGCTATTTCAAGAGGAGAAAGGAAGTTGCTGAAGCACTCTCCAAAAGAGCCAAAAGAGGAATTGAATTCAAGGATCCTGGACAGCTTTAGAACATTAATCTTTATTTTTTAGAGTTTCAGAAGAATTTAATTGATATATTTTTGATCAATCTTGATGAATTACCAGTGTTAACTATTTTTCATGATCATATATATATATATGCCTGTGATGTGATTCTGTCTCTCTTCATGACATGTCTTATTCTGAGTTGTTTATGCTTTTATGCTTATATGAGAATTCATGTCTGAGATAATTTTTGTGGATAAAATGTTTTGGTAATCTAATTTTATAAAGTTTGATATTCTTTATTTTGATTACCTGTATAGTGATTAGAACACATTGTTTATCTTTGAAAAGAGAGATATATCATTGACTGAGATTATGACTTCTTCAAATAGGGGGAGATTGTTGGGATCATTGCCCACAATGTCTTAGATTTGGAGAAGTCCATTCCTAAGTCAAAGATATATCTCAGAATGTATTTGATATACTCTCTAGAATCAATGTGCAGGAGATCAGGTCAGGCAAAAAGTTCTTGGAATTCATTCATGTTCACAAGCGTCGAGACATCATACATCGCTCGACGCCTGTGACCCAGAAGCGTTGACTCATGTCTACTACTCAAATAGACAAGGTCGCCGCTGAAGTTCTGAGACCAAGTTTGGAAGCGTCGAGTCAAATTATATCGCTCGAAGCCTTGGAAAGAGAAGTGTCGACTTAACTTCAGTCAGCTCAGCGTCAACCAGAAGTGTCAAGATATGAAGGCATAGTTAAGAAGCGTCGAGCCCCTGTACGTTACTCGACTTCTTCAGATACAAAGCGTCAACTAAGTGATGATTGCTCTATGCCTGAGAAGGAGGAGTCGAGAGCTTCAGTCTAAGGAGTATGCGTCGAGCGTCTAAATATCGCTCGACGCTTAATTGAAAAAGCGTCGACAGAGATGTTAAGTGCTCAACGCCTTTTCTACAAATATTCTGAACTGAGGAATATCTTCTACAGTTAGCTGAGCCTTTGTTTCCATTGAAGACCGTTGAAGACGTAACGTCATGCTGACGTGGAGGAGCGTAACAGACATTGCAGATGGCGGGCTATAAATAGAAGGCATGACCTATGAGTTATGTAGTTAACAAGTTAAGAAATGTGAAGAAAAGTTAAGTTAGAAAAGTTTTTCCTATCTCTCAAAAGCCATTATCGTCTCCATTAGTTTGAGAGAAAGTTTGAGTGAAGAATCTGGAGAAGTCATCTTCACTTTCAGAACCAATCTAAATTGAAGATTTCATTCAGCAATCTGGTGCTGATACCTCTCTCTGAAAGAAGAAGATCAAGAAGGAAGAATCTGTCTTCCTAAGAAGAAGAACAGTTATCACAGCCTGTCGAATCAAGAAGATCATTTGCTGCTGCTGTTCTATTGAAGTTTTCTGTCTGATCATTCAGGCAGATCAAGAAGGCTCAACAATCTCAAATCTGAGTCTAAGTATTTGTTATTCTCTTTATAAATTCCTGTAGGATCTGAGTTGTCAGATCTGAATGTAGGATCTGTCAAGGATCTGAGTTGTAAGATCAGGTGTGATCTGAGTTGTAGGATTCAGGGGTGAATCTGAGCTGTAGGCCTAGTTATAAAGGCTGAGGTAGGATCTGTGTGATCTGAGTTAGTAAGATCTGTGAGATCTGAGACTGTAAGATCAGTTGTGATCTGAGTTGTAAGACCTGTTTGTGGTCTGAGATCTGGAGGAGCTATAACCTCTATCTAGCACACTACTAGAAGGGGAGAAGGGGGAAAGTGGATTACCCAAGATAAGGGGAACCACTATGAAAATCTGTGTGTTCTTTTCTGTGTATGTTTTTATTTCTTGAAAGCTCTGATCAGTTTTATCTTGGTTATTTTCAAGAACTGCAATAGTTTTTAAATAACCTATTCACCCCCCCTCTAGGTGATTAGCTACCCTTAATTAAAGTCTTTCAGGATCTATTTATACCCCAATGAGAGAGAAAAGCTATCTGCACACCCACGACCAGAAATGGAGTAACCATAATTCGTCGAGTAAAGCTACCACCTGTCACGATATAAGCTTCAATGCCCAATATAATAGTACGAAAATGAATCTGTCAATCGTAGCGACAGAAGGGACCAAAAACTACAACTTTCCTATAGAATGGACAAAGGACCGATTTGGGATAAACGACCTATAATGACCCCTTTTGAGGTGGCAGAGGACTGGTCAGAATATACACGACCTACAATTGCTTTTTTGACGCGGTAGAGGACTGGTCAGAAGATGACCTACAACTGCCCCTTTTTATAGTGACAGAGGATTGGTTTGGACGGAAATGATCTACAACTGCCATTTTAATGTGGCAGAGGACTGATCAAGGAAAGCGCAATCTACGCAGGGACGACGATCCACCCGTCCGACAAAAGCCCACAAAACATCGTTCTATCGGGCCCAACACAGGCCCGCCTAGGAATGGGGCATTCACGAATAATGCCCATGAATTCCTGCAATACTACGACGAATAGCACAGGATATTCCCATTCACGTACCTAGGGCTAATCGCATTGCACATCACAGAAATATCACTGATCCAGGTTTACCGCGACGGGTAGGCTTCACACATCATGCCTAAATCCAAACTCGCACGTCGGATCACTAATGCACATTTATGTTCTGGATGGACACAATCGACCCAGGGGTTCACAATGAATGAGGGAAATACACACCGCGTCCAATTGGAGGCGTGTGTCACTCCTAATCAAAGTAAAAGAAGAAAAACTACATGGGTATCGCAATCCTATGCCCTGGCAGAGTCCCCGCTCTCCACCACGTAGCGGGAGAGGGACTCTATTTGCAGCTCACACAAACATATGCCAAGGTCACAATACCACGCACTGGCGGAGTCCCAATGCTCAACCAAAATGGCGTGAGGGGACTCTCACTGCACGGAATATAATTGTATGCACACAAAAAATATAGAAAGTACTGTCCTAATATCGTGGAAAGGAATTGTTGCCCTTTATGCGTGTCACAGAGGCATTATAACTTGCACAAAGAATGACTATAGCGGCTCCCTTTCTACAGATTTGAGCTCATATCGGAAGTTTAAGCTTCGATTTGCCCTTCCGCAGTGATTTCCGTCAACACAACTATACACTAAGGGTTTCTACCTCACGATGACAAGATCACTGCCCTCCCCCGCTTGGTCGGCCACTGAAGACAGCAAATAGGAAGGCCCTATGGCTTGACAAAGAGAGGAGTTGTAAGATCCCTCTCCTGCACCAGGAGAGTTCCCGGATCTTATGCCTAGAACCGCCGCCTTACGGTGATGCTAGCACACAAGTTAGCCATCTCCGCAAGACGTCGATCCTGCCGGCAAGGACGATCAACTAGGCCAACAAGAGATAAGAAGTAAAACTAGCACATAAGTCCACAATCACACGCATCTGTATATGTATATATATCCAAATGAAAACTGTCCATCAATGAGTACAAGAAAAGAAAGAGAGAAAGGGGCTTATGCCCAGTACAAGTCCGAAAGAATAAAAAGAAGTACAGTTCTCTCTCTCACTATATAAATCTATGCGGAAGCTACAAACATAAACATCTCTCATCGAACACCTGTCTAGTAGCGGTAGTAATACACGGCATCTGTTCCTCAGGTCCTGTCTCCCCTGCCAGCTAGGCTCCAGCTCCTCGGTTACCTACGGTCACCACCGACCGTTAGTCATAAAGACTAAGACGATTTTGTCCCCGCCTCCCTCCGCGACTCCTAGGCACCGTGCGGGAGGAAGAAGCGGAGGACAACAAAGTGGAGTAATCAAAAGCAGGTGACAGATATTCTACGCTGTCAAGAGTATAACATATAAGTTCTATGCTAGCAATATGAACCAGTAAACAGTACTAAAAGCAGTAAAGTAATATCGCAGCAGAGAAAGAAGTAAGCATAAAGAAGCAGTGCGACGCAAGTAAGGTAATTTAAAAGTAACCATTGATTTATAGGAATGCCCATACAAACCTATAGACCAAGGGGTCGTTTAGCAGGGCCTATCGTATAAAAAGTCCCATACCAATTTATACGATAGGGGTAGGGGTTGGAATGCAATGTTCATGCTATGTCATGCAAGGTATGTTGTTATGCTATGTTCATACAAGTGCAACTCACACACTATGACTCTATGCGCATAGACATTTAGTTCCCCCTTTTTGGAGCTAGCAAGACTCCCCGGATACTCCCGTAGTGGCGAACGGAAGCGGTGGGTTGGGCCTCGCCCACCTCTAGGTTGGTATTCACACTACCTCACCTAGACCTATCGTACGCCTCAACACAAAACCGTGGAGCGTCAGCGTACTCTTGCTGACTGGACCGCCAGACTTTCTAGGCTAAGTGTATATACCACACTTGTCGAGTCAACGTATTGACGTCGGTGTGAACGTCCGTCCAATACAGAAGACCCACCACCTTCAATGCACATGCAACATGTTCTACAATCTATCTCCGAGCCATAAGCTCCCCGGGCTAACCTGCCTGTCATTAATAACCTTCCGAGCCACCGACTCCCCGGACCAACCCGTCCGTACCAACAACTCTACTGAGTTGCAAGCTCACCTGACTTTCAATCCGCTCTTTCAAACACTGAGCTTACTACTCGCAGCATCAAACAGACTAGGCTCCCGCAACCACGGGGTGTGGGTGAGTGTGTTATTAGATTATTCTTGTAACATCTTATCCCTATGGTTTACGTTTAATCATGGATTCCCGAGGGTTACCCTGTAAAGGGCTCGCTACGGTATTAGGAACTACAATGGGATGACACCCCAAAATACCCTTTCCCAAGACACTTAGTATTACTGATATCTACCCATAAGATTACCCTCTTATCATTTCACTTGAATTAACCTCAGCGCTTTATGACTCTCTAAGGGGAAGGACGATATTTCCTCAATCCCGAGCACAACCTTACCCACTGCTCACCAAGCACTCTCATCTTCTAACTCCTATTTAAACTACTCTTGTTTAGTTATTATTCTACTTGGAAGTTTAGGGTGGATCCTGGACTTCCCGAGGGCTACCCGGTGAAGGGTTCGCAAGGTCCTAGGGTATATGATGGGATGATGCCCAACCCCTTTCCAGGACATTTAACATTTTTGGCGGCTACCTTGACCTAACCTTCCTTCCTCTCATTACCCTTTATAACTTACGCCTTTTGTTTCACCCCGCTTCTATGCAATCAATCTTTTGGACTCACTCTAATAATTCTTAGTCCTCCAGGTGGTCTAAACTCATCTCTTGTTGTAATCAAATTCTCCCCGATTTCCTGATGATTATATTGACCTATTCATCATAATGAGTTTTTACTATCCGCAGACCACGACATACATCTAACTTAGATTCCTAAGGTGGAACCTTGATCAAATTACTTCCAAATGACTTCTAATTATTATCATAGGTTCATAGTGGATAGAATGAGGAATAATCAAAATCCAAATAGGTTTTCCTCTAATTTTGACCTCTATAAAAATTCATTAATTACTAATATGAATCTAAAAAGAGAAGGAGAGTTTGAGCTAGTGAAATCAACCTTGTTAAATATCCTTCCTGAGATGAAATTTGACATGATAAAAAGGTTTCCAATATTTCATAATTTTCCAGTAATTAAATAACCCTAATCCCTAATTTTTAATGAATGAATGGAAAAATAATTTTACACAGCAAGTGCAAGATTTTGACTTCCTAAAATTCTGGAAAAATTATAGTAGCTTCATATGAACATAACATCACTATTTCCAGAAGATCATAATTTTCCAGCAAATTTACAATCATAATTTATATTTATCATGAAAAAGATGGAGACGTGACTTTACACACCAAGTACTAAAATAAGAATTCCAAAAATTCTGAGAAAATTAACCTAGCATACTAACCTCTAAAAACACCAAATCCAAGGTTTCATAATATTCCAGGTAATATTTATCCACCATATTCATTTAATACAAGTGGTGTGCCAATAAGAGTTTACACTACAACCACCACCTAAAGGTCTCAATAAAATCTGAATAAATCACAGAAGTATGTTGTTGACCTAAAAACAGCAAAGCCTAAATTTCATATTATTCCAAGTAGTATTTACCCTTAATTGTCATTTGTTACATTTGGTGTGCGTATAAGGGTTTACACTACAAGTGCTATGTTAAGACTTCAATAAATTCTGGGAAACTTATTATGGCATAATACTGGTCTAAGAATATCAATTCCTAAGTTTCACATTTTTAACAGAAATTTCTGACCATAATTTCTATTTAACATTAATAGGGTGCAAATAGTGATTTACACTACAACTACCATTAATATGTCTCTATAAATTCTGAGAAAATTATCCTAGTAATATAATCATCTAAAAACACTAAATCTAGAGATTTAGAATTTTTCAAACTATTTTACCCCATTAAATTAATTAATTACATAAATGGGGTTTTTCCTCAATAAATTGATAATTACCTCAAAAATTCATCTAAAAATTATGATAAAATTTACAGAGCTATAGAATCACCCAGGAACCCTTCTAGAATAATTTCATAGTTCTCCAAATGCATATGAGGCCTAAATGTCATATTTGAATAGATTGACCTAACCAAATAAATCAAATTCAGAGAAATAAATGAGGTCCAATAATTCCAACAAAATTCCTAAATGTGCCTTTCCAGTCAAAGATCCATTTCCCAGAGTTTGGATTTAAACCTAAGTTTTTGATTCAAATTATTCCATTAATTTAAAAGTGTGACAATTATCATTTAATTAAAAACTTTAGGAAAATAATTTCCAAAAATCATGAAACTTAGGACAATGATGTATATCCTCATGACATTCACTAACCCCAAGGTTTTAGAGGCATGCAAGGTGATCCCCACCATCAATTCCATCAAAAAGCTCAAAAGCCCAAAATGACTAATAGCATCCAAATTTTCCTCTTAAGACCCTAACTTCATTTTGAAGTTCAGAGAAAAATACTCATGCATATGAGATGAGATTTTAACCAGTGATTTAAATATATATGAAGAGCTCACCCCCCCCCCCCCCCCCCCCAAATTAGGGGGTGTTTGGAGTTATACAACTCCTTAAATACCAAAAATTTAATTTTAATAATATCTGAAATATCTCAAAGAATATACCTCCAAAAATTCTCAAATTGTAACCCTAGGTGTGTCATCATACCATGCATGCATGGTAGAAAATTCAAGTGATTTGGTTAAGCCAATTAAAAGTTATAGCCTTTTAATTTCTGCCCTACACAAGGAGCAATCCTAGGAAAAAGAGTGCCCTGATGTCCATATTGCACCATATCAGATGATTAGGGTGGCAAATGAAAGTAGACCCATAGGGCTACAAAAGCTATCTCTGCCATGTTTTACAAAATCGGCCTCTAAGGCCTTCAAAAATGGCATGCAAACTACTTAAATATCTTAGACAGAAATAATATGGTTTGTCAATAGACATAAAGAGCAGTCCTAGAAAAATGGGTGCCCTGGTGTCCACAGTGCACCAAATCAGATGATTAAGGTGGCAAATGAAAGTAGACCCATAGGGCTACAAAAGTTATCTCTGCTCCTTTTTGCAAAATCGGCGTCTAAGGCCTTCAAAAATTGCATGCAAATCACTTAAAAACTTAGGCAACATTAAGGTGGTCTGCCAATAGAGATCAAGGAGACGAAATCAAATGCTGTGATTTCGTCTCCTTCCTCTAGCCGACATCCCAGAGGAAACAGCCTTGATCCCGGCCAACCACCACCCTCCCCGGCCATCTGCCGCCGCCACCACCTCCGTTGAGGGGTTGGCCGTCGATTGGCGGTGGAATGGTGGCCGGAGGTGGTGGTTTCCGGCGATCTCTGGAGGAAGCCCAATCGGAGCTTGGGAGGGAAAAATTCCATGGCTGACGGCCCAATTGAGCTCGTCTGCCCTTTCTAGGACCTTAGATAACTAGCACAGAGGGAGGGGGGAGAAATCGTACTCTAAGCGAGCTTGGTGGCGCGTATTGAGGTGGTGCGGCACGGTGGTGGCGAGCTCCGGCGATCCTTGCCATTTCCTCCATTCTCAGCCGATTCCTTTGATCCAGGGTAGCAGATCCACTCCTCCAGGACCTCTAAAGCTGATGGTGTCGTCGAAAAGAAGTGGGGAGGTCTCTAAGTGGAGCTGCCATTAGGAGGAGCTCGGCCACACCTTGGATGATCCTCCTAGCTGCCAAGTGGCATTGCTCCAGCCCAAAATTCGGCTGGTATTGATGTGGGGAGCTCAGATCTAGCCTTGGGCAGAAGAATGGAGGGCCACATGGCCTCCATTCCTAAAATCTCCTTTGTCCTTAAGGAGGAAGGGGAGATTTTCCACTTTTGCCCCCATGCATGTGTTTGCATGCTGGATTCAGAGGGCAAGGGTGGTCATTGTGCACATGGTATTCAGAAAGGGCTTTGGGTGTGGGCCTTAATCCATTGGAATTTGGATTAATCCCAATTAAGCCCAATTTAGGCAAAATTGACCCTATGTTGACTTTTGGGTTGACTTGGTCAATTGGGTGTGTTGACTGGTCCAATGTGATGGTCTTGAGTCTATTGACACTATCCAAGGTTGGTTGAGTCATGGTGAGGACCTAGGTTGGCTAATTTGACCAATGAGTGTGATTTTGACCAAAATTAGGGGAATGTTGACTTTGGTCAATTTGGCCAAATTGAAGACTCCATTATGGGGATTTTGAGTCAATTAGGTCCCTCATGATGTCCTAAGACTAGGGGTGAAGTCAATTTCATGCTTTGGGGTTCAATTGAACTTATTGGGGAGGATTTGACCTATGTTGACCCAAGTTTGACTTTGGTCAAATTGGGTCAATTGGTGGCCCCAAGATGGGGCTTTTGGGCCTATAGCATTCCTTGGAGTGTTTATCATCTATTGGTGGAGTCAGTTGCAAGTGTGAGTTCATATTGAGCTAGTTTGACCTAGGTTGACTTGAGCCTTATAGTAGACCATGTGTGAGTTCACCTAACCCTATGTGTCCTAAGGCTGCAATCTAGCTCAAACTCACCACACTCCCCACTTGTCTCACCCAAAATTGGAGTTAGGGGGTCTAGTAGGAAATGGGATGTTACAGGAGTAGGCCTAATTTCAGCCTTGCTCTACGGCGACACAACAAGGAAGGCAGCTCACCGGGAGGAGAATGATGGCGCAAATCTTAGCACACCGCTATAGGCGGTAGTAAGACTGCGGCACGAAACGGCAGTGTACCGATCGTTCCAGTAATATAAAATGGGAATGAATCCCCAAGTATCGATCCCAAAGGAACAAAGTAAGGTGGAGTTTATTATCGAGGAAGGACTTGAGATTGAAGTCCTTTCGAGCGGATGGATGCGGAAATGGGGGATTTGGTTTGTGGAAAATAAAAGAAAACAACTTAAACTACTCCTATGCAATGCCGCTATGCAATGCTTCGCTTGGCGGGATGGAGACTAGGCAGGCCTTGAGCGCGCTGCGTCGCAAGGGCGGATGGGCGAGTAGGCTAGCGGAATCGAACTATGCAGGCCTTGAGCGCGCTGCTTCGTTAGGCGGGATGGATTACACGGGCCGCGATGCCACGCTTCGATAGGCGGATGGAAGAGTAGGCTAACGGAATGAGGGTTGCAAGAACCTCTTCGACAAGCACGCCACTAGCAATTGCTAGTGCGGCACACGAACGTGATGGCGGAATGGAAAATGGATGGGGCGCACCTCAAGAAACTCAAACAACAAACATTTCACATTGACATGAAATATATAGAAATACAAACTAGTTTAAGTGCAACTTCATCTTAATACATAGATCTAACTACATACACATCAATAAGAGAAGAATAAGGCAAGAAATCGACCGAATCTGATGGCTCGTTGTAGATTCACGGTAGGAAGCACCGGGTTGTCAATCCGCGTCCTAGCTCGGTCCGCAACTACGTCCGGGGTAGAGAGAGCTGTCACTACTCTCCAATGAGCCCGTCTTCTTCGTGTCACGATCCGGTAGATGTTGCAAACTTCCTCTTGCTTGATGATGATGGCGGCTAGGTCTTCCCTTGGGGCGCTAGGATGAAGGAGGAGGCCGAGAGGAAGCTCCGGCTCAAGATTGGCGTGAAGAACATGCCCGGAGCACCTCCATATGGTGGGCGGCGATGGAAGAGCGAAAAACCTGCGGAAGGGGCGAAAACGGCGGAGCTGGGCGGAAGAAATGCGTCGATCCCGACCTAATTCGCGAGCAGGTCAATATATAGGCGCTGGAATGAACAGTGCGCACGGTCATTGGCGCATGACCAGTGGTCGTGCGCACTAGCATCCTGTGATCGTGCGCATGTCTGGACGGAGCCTGCAAGTTAAGAAAATTATAAAATACAATGTTCGCACGACCAGTTGCGCACGACCAGTGGTCGTGCGCGCTATCGTAAGTGGTCGTGCGATAAGGAAGACAGAACTCAGATAATGGGGGTTAAGTGCGCACGAGCAGCGGCGCACGACCAGTGGTCGTGCGCAGTAGAACCAGTGATCGTGCGCAGCGTTCCTGTACAGATTTGTACAGGGAACACCTGCACGACTCCTGTTCCTACAGAAATGCTGATCAGGCCACTGAAAGTGGCACTCAACAATACGATAAGGCTATCAAAAGAAAATAAACATAAAACACACCAAATTAGGCCAAGAAGTGCACCTAGCATAGAATGACAAATATGAGCTAAAACAAGGCTAAAGTGCAGTGGAAAGACTAGAAAAATGGCCCAGATGAGTCCAAATATGTGTATATTATCAGGACTCATCACGCCCCCAGACTTACCTGTTTGCGCGTCCCGAGCAAACAAATTCTAAGCGAACGGGGAAAGAAAAGTAGATGGCTTAAAATTACAATACAGAGTACCATGCGAAGTCGCATGCTCACGTGCATAAGAAAAATAGTAGAGAAGATTTCTCATTATACACAAACAGTTTATATATTTCTAAAAGCGTAAAAGCATATTACAACCACTCAAAATGGTGAACACGGTGAATCATCCGGTCATGCATACGGAGAAAGTAAACTAAGCGCTGAGATGAGCATTGCTCAAAATTGGGGTGCCGGATAAACTCCACTGAAATCCATCGGTGTTGGTGACCATAGGCTCGCCCGGTCACATTCTCTCCACGACACTAGATTGGTTCATAGCGTGAGTCGGTAGGACTTTAGGCTAGAGATGGGGCTTGGGTTACGGTGAGGTAAACAAAGATAAACATGGAGGCTACGCACACCTAACCCAACATGAGCACAAGATAGAGCTACCCGCACGACGATAATAAACAAATGCACCACACCCCCAGACTTGGACTTTTACAACATAGGTGTGTGCACCGCCCACTCCCAATACCAAAATTTCAAATTTTTCAATTCAACTTTTTCATAACAATCCCCCTTTTTTTTCTCTATTCTTCATTCTTCTTTTTCTTTCTTCTTTTTCAGCAAAAATCTCAATGAATACACCCACAATTTCCACTATAAAAATTACCACATCAACACCCCCCAAAATGTAAACATAACTATAATTTAAAGCTCAGACTTGGGTGTGCGACTAGGTTAGGCTTTTAAGCTTTTGGTGCGATAAAAGTGGGGCTGAATCAAGAGGAAGGGGTAGGCACAAAGGGGCTAGCAAGGGTAGATGATAGGCATGAAATAAAAAGCTCAACCGGGCCAAAATAATGGCCTACGTCATTCTCACGCACTAGAACTATCCTATGCCAATGCTTCAAGAATCGCTTGGGGCAAGTTCTAGCCACCGAGAAAGATTCTCCTTTCTCACGACTCAAGCAATACGAGTCTAGCGATCATTTACACACATCCCTATGCTACCGTTTGATTCCACCGGATTCACCATTTGAGTAGAGTAAACAACATTTACACTAATAGAAAAAAATATAAAACCATAAGTATAAAGAGAAGTCTAATCTATACAAATTTCTATGCAACCGAGCACTCGACTAGGAGCACTACTGGAGTCAACATTTTACTCTGCTACATAGTCTTAAGCCATCACCTAGACTTTCCCACATAAGCAGAAGAATTAAATTCACAACAGAGCAAGCAAACAGATGAGTACGCGCTCAAATGGGTGCTGTGGTGTGCAATGAAAATAAATAAAACATTTTAAATGAAATCTTCTAGTATGCAGTGCAATAGTGCACGTGAGCGGGTAAACAAAACTACTCCCCCCAGACTTAAACTAGATAATACACACAATATATATCTGTGAAATTCAGAAAAGAGGTAGGGGAAGACAGTACCCAATGCTCAGAAATGAGCATACCAGAAGATTGGCGTGTAAGCTAAAATGAGCCGCAGCATCCGCCATCCAGAAAAGATACCTGCAGGGGTCAGCTCCGCAGAAACAAAAGAAAATAGAAACGCTGAAATAAAGTGCAATTAACTAAATAAAATTAGAAAATACATGAAAATGCAAGAAAAATTAAGATAACTACTGGGGTTATTGTCATCCCAGCACGACTTATTCAAAATTTTATAATATCTAGCTAATGGGCCTATGAAAAAGAAAATGCACAGGTAACTGCTCCAATATGTGTTTCGGTAGCTGGTACCGATACGGAGATAAGGCAGTCACCCCTCTACCTAAATAATAATAATACCTGCTCCTCACAAGTAGAGGGAAAAGAAAGTAAGAAGAGGAGGAGGCCTGGTCCTCACTCATCTCACCAAAACTATCCTTGCCCAGCAAGGTATCGTCCACAGCAGGTCCGCAAGAGGAGAAGGCAACGAATGAGGCTTCCTTAATGGAGGAGGAATCAACCTCCTCGCATAAAAGGACACACTCATCATTGACTTGAGCACAAAGCTCCAAGTCCTCCTGAAGTACCTGTGAAGATTCAACCTGCACAGGCTCGGGTGAAGGAAGGGGATCAAGAAATAAAGAAGACGAAGAACATAAATAAACATCAATCGGGGGAGTGATCCCGGTCTCACTCCCATCAGGTTGGGGAAGTAAAATAATGTTTGCATTGTCATCAATGCTACAAGATTCGGCGGGATCAAAGGTGGCCAGGCTTAGGATTTGGACTTCCTCCACCGGTGCTGAGGAAAACTCCTCTTCACCTAGAAGGTTGTCCTCCTTCATAGGAATAGGCACAACACTCAGATCACCCACCTCATCCTGCGACACATCATCAACAATGTCATCGGAGACGAGTATAGTATGCACAACAGGGGGAGGAGTAGTGCTCGGATAAAAGTCGAGCACCGATTCCCCACAAAGAATCGAATCCACTAGGGGTGATGGATGCACATGGAGAATAGGCTCAGCAATGTCGGTGCCCAGATCAGCCACACATCTTGTGACTGTGTCAATGCCATACCCTTCAAGATGTGAAGGTGGCAAAGACACAAAACCGGATGTTGAATGTGTGCCGCCAGAGTTAGGATTCGGGACGATCCGGATATCCGGCTCGTCATCCTCATCCAATTGGCGACGAAAAGCAGTATAATCCTTCAGGGCATGATCTGTGCTCCGACAAAACTGGCACTGCCTAGCGGGCTTCTTTGGCACAGCGGGTGATGAAGCCGAAAAGAAGTACGACGGTAAAGGCTCAACAGAGTAGCCATAAGACTTACGCACACCATATGGAGTATCAGACGAAGTCGATGCTCTATATGCTGGGCGAGAAGAATTATGCCCACCATTCTCCGTAGGGCATTCATCACTAGAGTGGGAGGTAGCTCCACACCAACGACAACGGATATTAAGATGTGCCCACATAGTGCGAAGATAAAATGATTCAAATAGAAAAACACAATTGTGCGAAATACCACACCTAACAAAAATTACTAATGCAACCTAATTAAAATAGGAAAATGGAATAAAAAGAAATAAAACAAAAAAAAATGCAATTACAAAAGGAAGGGCTTCTCTCTCAGGTTTTCCCTCTCCAGAAAACTCACACGACTGTGTTCCCGGGCAACAGCGCCAAAAACTTGATGGCGCAAATCTTAGCACACCGCTATAGGCGGTAGTAAGACTGCGGCACGAAATGGCAGTGTACCGATCGTACAAGTAATATAAAATGGGAATGAATCCCCAAGTATCGATCTCAAAGGAACATAGTAAGGTGGAGTTTATTATCGAGGAAGGACTTGAGATTGAAGTCCTTTCGAGCAGATGGATGCGGAAATGGGGGATTTGGTTTGTGGAAAATAAAAGAAAATAACTTAAACTACTCCTATGCAATGCCGCTATGCAATGCTTCGCTTGGCGGGATGGAGACTAGGCAGGCCTTGAGCCCGCTGCGTTGCAAGGGCGGATGGGCGAGTAGGCTAGCGGAATCGAACTATGCAGGCCTTGAGCGCGCTGCTTCGTTAGGCGGGATGGATTACACGGGCCGCGATGCCACGCTTCGGTAGGCGGATGGATGAGTAGGCTAACGGAATGAGGGTCGCAAGCACCTCTTCGACAAGCACGCCACTAGCAATTGCTAGTGCGGCACACGAACGTGATGGCGGAATGGAAAATGGATGGGGAGCACCTCAAGAAACTCAAACAACAAACATTTCACATAGACATGACATATATAGAAATACAAACTAGTTTAAGTGCAACTTCATCTTAATACATAGATCTAACTACATACACATCAATAAGAGAAGAATAAGGCAAGAAATCGACCGAATCCGAAGGCTCGTTGTAGATTCACGGTAGGAAGCACCGGGTTGTCAATCCGCGTCCTAGCTCGGTCCGCAACTACGTCCGGGGTAGAGAGAGCTGTCACTACTCTCCAATGAGCCCGTCTTCTTCGTGTCACGATCCGGTAGAGGTTGCAAACTTCCTCTTGCTTGATGATGGTGGCGGCTAGGTCTTCCCTTGGGGCGGTAGGATGAAGGAGGAGGCCCAGAGGAAGCTCCGGCTCAAGATTGGCGTGAAGAACAAGCCCGGAGTACCTCCATATGGTGGGCAGCGATGGAAGAGCGAAAAACCTGCGGAAGGGGCGAAAACGGCGGAGCTGGGCGGAAGAAATGCGTCGATCCCGACCTAATTCGCGAGCAGGTCAATATATAGGCGCTGGAATGAACATTGCGCACGGTCATTGGCGCACGACCAGGGGTCGTGCGCACTAGCATCCTGTGATCGTGCGCATGTCTGGACGGAGCCTGCAAGTTAAGAAAATTATAAAATACAATGTTCGCACGACCAGTTGCGCACGACCAGTGGTCGTGCGCGCTATCGTAAGTGGTCGTGCGATAAGGAAGACAGAACTCAGATAATGGGGGTTAAGTGCGCACGAGCAGCGGCGCACGACCAGTGGTCGTGCGCAGTAGAACCAGTGATCGTGCACAGCGTTCCTGTACAGATTTGTACAGGGAACACCTGCACGACTCCTGTTCCTACAGAAATGCTGATCAGGCCACTGAAAGTGGCACTCAACAATATGATAAGGCTATCAAAAGAAAATAAACATAAAACACACCAAATTTGGCCAAGAAGTGCACCTAGCATAGAATGACAAATATGAGCTAAAACAAGGCTAAAGTACAGTGGAAAGACTAGAAAAACGGCCCAGATGAGTCCAAATATGTGTATATGATCAGGACTCATCACACCTTGTTGGGTATTGTGTCCAAAATCACCTAGATTTGAAGATGTCCCCTAGTGAACTAAAATGAATTGAGTATGTATTTGATGATTTCTGTTTAGATGTGTTATGACAGGTCTTAATGCTAAGTGCACACCAAAGTCAGGTTGCAATGGATCACCAAACACAGTTCTAGACAATGTAATCCTCATTGTATAGAACAAAGTGTTGCTCCAAGTGTAATCTCTCTTTTGGGGTGCACTTCATTTACTCATTACTGAAGGCTTTCAAGGTTGAGGAGTGGAGCAGGTTTTCAGAAGAAAAGAAAAATTCTGCTGAGTCAATTCGTCGAGATGACTCGGGTCATTCCGACGAATCCCGACGAATCCAGACAGAAGACCCTTGTCTTGGTTTAGAAGAAAAATCTAAAGCTAAGTCCATTCGTCGAGATGACTCGGGTCATTCCGACGAATCCCGACGAATGCTGACAGAGGTCATTTTGGCTAGGCTGTGAAGAAAATTCTGCAGCTAAGTCAATTCGTCGGATGTTCTCGTGAACTCCCGACGAATCCCGACGAATGGTAACAGAAAGTGTTTTTCACGGGTTGTTCAGTGTTTTCCTGTGGCCAAGTCAATTCATCGGATGTTCACGTGAAGTCTCGACGAATGACGGACAGACGGATTTCAAATCTTCGTTTCGTTTTCGAAAATTAGGGTTAGCCACCATGAACAGTACACGTGTCGCCTCTCCCTTCATTGTCGCACGAGCCGTTGGAGTCCTCCCTATAAATAAATCCTTATTTTAGGGCAAGGACATCAATCAAAAACAAATCGATCTAATATCTCTCTTCAGCCGACAGTTCAGAAAAGATAAAGCCAAAGTCGATCTCCTTTCTCCTTTGCTGAACAAGAATTCTGAGACCTAACATTTGCCGCTCAAAGATCCTTCCTCTATTGTTGTTAGAGATCTCTCAGAAAAAGGCCTTTGATCTTATTGCTGCTCTCATTATTGAAGATTCTTTCAAGTAAGTCAAAGGGCCTATTCAGATCTGGTTAGCCAAGTCTTCTCTCTTCCACATCTTTCAAGTGCCAAGATTTCTTTCAAGGTTGAGAAGAAGACTCAGTATTCAAGATCTGAAGTTAATCTCTTTAGAGGTTAAGAAGAAGTATTTTGTTTCAATATCTTTTCTTTTGTAGGAGTTTTCACTCCGAGATTATTTGTAGGAGTTGTTTACTCCGAGGTGTAGGAGTTGTTATACTCCGAGTTGTAGGAGTTGTTATACTCCGAGTTGTAGGAGTGGTATACTCCGAGTTGTAGGAGTTTTGACTCCGAGGTGTAAGATTAGTTATAATCTGAGATTGGTGAAGTAGCCGAGTCTAGCCTCGAAGTGCTAGATAGGCGAGGCGGGAAAGAGGACTACCCACATCGGGGAACCTCTATAAAATCCTTGTGTCTGTGCTGTGTTTGATTGTTTGTTTTTCTGTGTTAAATCTTTAATTCCGCATAAAGACATAGAATCCACCTATTCACCCCCCTCTAGGTGATTTAGGCCGCAACTAGATACTTTCAATTGGTATCAGAGGTAGGTTGTTCGCTATAAGGCTAACACCTTGAACAGGACTCCTCATCTAGTTGCTAAAGCAAATATGTCTGGAATGGATAAGGCCAAGGATTCCGTCAAGTTGCCAGTCTGCACCAAAGAGAACTTTCCTATGTGGAAGGAAAGAGTAAGATTCTACATGGAAGCTGCTGACCCAAGAATCTTTCAGATCGTGGAAGAAGGTCCCCATATTCCGATGAAACCATCTTCAATAAACTCCACCATCATGATCCCGATGAAGATGTTGGAACTGAACAAAGATGAGATCGCTCTAGTGGCCCTAGACAAGAAAGCAAAGAATATCATAGCAGGTGCAGTTGATGATTCAATGTTGCAAAATCTGCTTCACTGCAAATCTGCTTAAGAAATGTGTGATTCTCTAGTTGTTCTGATGGAAGGGACCGAAGAAGTGAGGGATGACCGAAGATCGTTGCTGAATCAAGAATACGAAGCTTTCAAGCAAGATCCAAGAGACTCCATTTCTGACACCTACGAGAATTTCTTCAAGATTGTAAATGGTCTTAGGAACTACGATCGAGAATTCACAACTGGCGAACTAAATGACAAATTCCTGAGATCCTTGACGAAAGAATGGGTCACCAAGGTTATAACCATCAAAGAATTCAGAAAACTAGGAACCACGGAGCCACAGATGCTGTTTGGTAAGTTCTTGTCCCATGAGTTGAAGTTGAACACCCGCAAAGCTGAAGAAGAGGGGATCAAGGCCTCTGGAAGGGAGAAGTCCTCCGCTCTAAAAGCTGAAAGCTCAAGAAAGAGCAAGACTCTCCCACCTATCAGGAGATCATCTTCTGATGAGGATGAATCTGATGCCAGCCCCTCTGGCTCAGAGTTGTCTGATGGAGAATTTTCTCTGCTCTCCAAGCAATTCAAAAGACTTCTGAATAAAAGAAAGCAGAAGAGAGGCCAAACCACTGCATTTGATCACAGAAGATCAAGACGTGATGGTGATCATCACAAGAAGGACTACAATAATGACAGGTACAAATCTAAACCGAACAAATATGATTCCACTAACATTATTTGCTATTGCTGCAATAAGCCAGGACACGTGATAGCCGAGTGTCCATACAAAAAGAAAGAAGGATCAAAGAAGGAAGAAAAGAGAACCTTTAGAGGAAAGAAGAAGGAAAAGAGCCTCCTCGCCAAAAAGGCCAAGACTCTGAGCGACAGTGACTCTGATGCGTCAAGCTCAGATGAAGAAGCCTACTTTGGGCTAATGGCACATCTAGACGAAGAAATAGGCGACTCCTCTTATAAGGGGAAGGTAAACTCTCATACCCCTCTGTCTGCTTCTGAAGATGAGACTGCATCCGTAGCAAATGAAGGCTACTCCTCAGAGGAGGACTCTAAGTTAATAACTCAGTATGAAGCCCTTGTGAAAGGATTTGACAAGTGCCGCAAGGTCATCAAATGCAAGTCAAAAGAAATTGAATCTCTCAAGACAGTGGAATTAGCTTTGAGGGAGGAAGTTGAACAATTAACTCCTCTCAAAGATGAAATCCAACTCTTGAAAGACGAACCGAAAAGCTCCACTGAGCTGTTGAATCTAAAGGAGAAAACTATAAATGAACTAGAAGATAAGTTGAAGGCGGAAAGGAAGCTCATAGAATTCTCGAAGCCAAAGACTATTCTTCCACTCATTGATAGGTTTTCTGCTCCTGCGAAGGGTAGTGGAATTGGTCATAAGGCCGAAAGTAGTAAGGCTGCTGAGAAAAGAGCCGTGAAAGGGAAGGGAACTGCTTATCAAAGTCAACCTTCATTCAGGAAGGTCATTTTCCCATCAAACCCGTTTGACTTTGATTCATCCTACGGTCATTTTGCTAGACCAACACACGTTGAACCTAGTAATAAATATCAAGGATGGAGCTTTCCCCGAAACTTTGACGTCTCTCCATTCAAAGCTCCTCATGAAGAAATAATTCTCAAAGATCATGGTCCGTTTGTTCACGGATCAGCTCATAAGGAGGCACCAAAAATTAAAACGGTTGCACCCAAATCTGTTGAGAAGAAGTTGGAGCCATGTGTGTGCTGTCACTATGAGGTCCCCACTTCTAAGAAAGCTCCTACTAAGAAAGTCACCCTTATTGCACCTCACATTCAAAAAGTAAAACAGGAGACAAAGAGAAGGTACAATCGGTTCGATTGTTGGTGTTGTGGCAAGGTTGGTCACTTTGCCATAGATTGTTGGTTCAATCTGAGAAATGTCACGACTCCACGGATTAACAATGCAAGAATGACCCCTCGCAATGTTAACATCCCAAGTGGCGGTCAACAAACAAGAAGCCAAGGACCCAAATCGGTTTGGGTTCCTAAGGGCAATTGATTGTTGATTGCAGGTATGTTCAAAGGCCAATACAAATCCAATATGGTACTTGGACAGTGGTTGTTCACGGCACATGACCGGGACAAGAAGCCTACTACAAGAGTATTCACCGGTGAAAGATGGTCCAAAAGTTATTTTTGGCGGATCTGATCGGGGAATCACAAAAGGCTACGGTATGATCACAAATGGTATAGTCTCTTTCACAGACGTGGCTTATGTTAAAGGATTACAACATAATCTCATTAGCATAAGTCAACTTTGTGACAAAGGCTATATGGTAGAATTCTACAAGGACAAGTGCTTGATAAAGTCGTGTGATACGTCAGAAACTATTTTAATAGGCACTCGGAGTAGAAATATTTTTTGTTTAAATTTTCTATGTTTAGACTCTTCTACACCAGTGTGCTTTTTAGCAAAAGATAGTGCATCTCTTTGTGACCAGTGGCACAAGAGACTAGCACATATTAATTTCAAAACTATAAGTATGTTATTTTCTCAAAATTTAGTTCGCGATGCTCCTGATGTTAAGTGCATTAAAGAGAGACCGTGTCATGCATGCCAAATGGGTAAGCAGACTCGGGCAACCTTTAAAAGCATTATTGGCAAAGACTCTAACAGATGTTTATATCTGCTCCATATGGACTTGTTTGGTCCCATGCCAATCCGAAGTATAGGAGGTAAGTCTTATACGTTGGTTGTTGTTGATGACTACTCACGCTTTGCTTGGGTATTCTTTCTGAAACACAAGTCAGACACCTTTGCTTCTTTCACCACATTCGTCAAGCAAATCCAGAATGAATTAGAATGTTCTGTGGTCAAAATCAGAAGTGATCATGGTACAGAGTTCAAGTCTGGAGCTATGACTGAATTTTGTGAAAGCCTAGGTATCTTTCATGAGTTTTCCTCTCCCCGTACTCCACAACAGAATGGAGTAGCTGAAAGAAAGAATAGAACGCTCATAGAGGCCTGCAGAACAATGTTGAGTGATTCTTCACTACCAGAGTACTTCTGGGCTGAAGGCATCAACACTGCTTGCCACGTGCAAAACAGAGCTCTAATCAACAAGAACCATCATAAGACTCCTTATGAACTTTTGAAGGGCAAGAAACCAACCCTGTCTTATTTTAGAATCTTTGGCAGTAAGTGTTTTGTACTTAATAACGGGAAAAATTACAAAACTAAATTTAGTGAAAAATGTTTTGAAGGTATTTTTGTAGGTTATAGTAGTCATAGTAAGGCATATAAGATTTTCAACAAGAAAACCCTGGTTGTAGAAGAAACTTACAATGTCATATTTGATGAGACGAGTATGCTTCAAAGCAACTCTTCTAGTGTTTTTGTTGAAGATGTAGATGCAAGGTTCAAGGAACTACACCTAGAAGAAACTGTAAAGGAAGATGCTCCAAAAGCTATTGAAGTAAATGCTCCTTCTACATGTGAGGATGATGACCCTCAGGAAGATGAAGATGTACCTGAAGTGTAGGAACCTCATGGTCATCTAAATGTTGGAATGATCAGACATTTGAGAGATCATCCAGCTAATCAAATCATCGGAGATTCTTCAAGCAGAGTTCTAACTAGAAGAGATACAACTAACGAAGTTTTACATTTAAGTTTTCTTTCACAGATTGAGCCGAAGAAGTTTGAAGAAGCAAACACCGATCCCTCTTGGATCCTTGCTATGCAAGAGGAGCTCAACCAATTCAAGAGATGTAAAGTTTGGAAGTTGGTACCTAGACCCAAAGGACAGAATGTGATTGGAACCAAATGGATTTACCGGAACAAGCTTGATGAAAAGGGCATCATCACCAAGAACAAAGCAAGACTGGTTGCTCAGGGATACAGGCAAGAAGAAGGGATTGACTTTGATCAGACCTTCGCACCAGTAGCAAGACTTGAAGCCATCAGATTATTTCTGGCTTATGCTGCATATAAGGGCTTTAAGGTTTTCCAGATGGATGTAAAGTCAGCCTTTCTGAATGGAGACCTTAAAGAGGAAGTTTATGTAGCTCAGCCTCCAGGTTTTGTAGATCCTAACTTTTTTGATCATGTATATTATTTACATAAAGCCTTGTATGGTCTCAAACAGGCACCTCGTGCCTGGTATGAGACATTGTCTAAGTTTCTCCTTGAGAACAAATTCACAAGAGGAACAATAGACAAGACATTGTTTCTTAGGGAAGTAAAAGGCGAGATTTTACTAGTGCAAATCTATGTCGACGATATTATATTTGGCTCTACTGATGACAAACTCTGCAAAAAGTTTTCTAACTTGATGCAAGGTAAGTTTGAAATGAGCAGTATGGGAGAGCTGAAATATTTCTTAGGACTCCAGGTGCACCAATCTGAAGATGGAATTTTCATCTCTCAGATGAAGTTCACCAAAGAGCTTCTTATGAAATTTGGAATGGAGAGTGCAACCTCAATGAGGACTCCAATGGGCTCAAGTATGTCTCTGGACAAGGATGAGAAAGGGAAACCTTTTGATGAAACCAAGTACAGAAGCATAATTGGGTCCTTGCTCTATCTCACTGCTACTAGGCCTGATATAATGTTCTCAACATGTGTTTGTGCCAGGTATCAGGTAAACTGTAAGGAATCTCATTATGCCGCTGCAAAGAGGATTTTGAGATACCTTAAGGGCACACCGAATCTCGGCTTATGGTACCCAAGAAGTAATGATTTTGAACTAATTGGTTTTTCAGACGCTGATTTTGCAGGAAGCAAAGATGATAGGAAGAGCACTTCGGGAACTTGCCAGTTCTTAGGAAAGCGGCTCATCTCCTGGAGCTGCAGGAAGCAAAATTGCGTTGTAATATCGACTGCTGAATCGGAGTATATCTCTGCCGGCAGTTGCTGTGCACAACTTTTGTGGATGAAAAATCAGCTTGAGGACTATAATTTAAAGCTCTCAGAAATCCCCATGTTCTGTGACTCCTCAAGTGCTATTGCCATAGCAAATAATTCCGTCTCTCACAGCAGAACAAAGCATATTGAGCTTCGCTACCACTTCATCCGGGAACATGTTGAGAGTAAGGACATAAATTTGTTATATGTTAATACTGACAAACAAATTGCAGATATTTTTACGAAGCCTCTGGACGAAACCAAATTCAATTTCTTCAAAATGGAACTTGGATTGCTTAACAAGGAATCTTGAAGTTGGGACTGTTGAGATTTCACGAAATTGCACGAGATTTCACTTGTTAACTCAAAAAATTTCATGAAGTTTCACGGGTTTTCACGGGACAATTATTACTCTTCTCAATTCATCTCCCGTGGAATCATCTCCCTATTAAATACGGTTTTATCGTCCTACAGGTATGCACTATACTTCAATTTATATATATATATATATATAGAAATCAAAGAAAACATCACGATTTCACGAGAACGTCCGTGAAACCCTTCCCGACCGTTCGTCTCCTTCTATCGCGATTCCTTTGTTTCTCTTCCGCGGCATCGACAACATCAATGGCGCCCAAAGCTTCTGGAGGTTTGCATTCAGGGGGAGATTTGGTGAGAGGCGCCTTCCGCTCAGCTTCAGATGAGTTTCGGAACTTGATTATGATGCTCGATGTCGCCGGGCTCAGTTTTGTCTTAGAAGAGCCGGCTAAAATCCTAGAACAGGACATTCTGGAGTTCTATCGCAATGCCAAAATCTCAAGTCAAGGTAAGAAGATCAAAAGCTCTATTAGGTCTTGCAAAATCATTTTGAAGGCTAGTGGTATCAACCGATTGCTGAGGTTGCCTGAAGTTGAATCAGAAGAGTTGTTTGTTGAAGATATTTTTAGAGCCAGAAGATTCTGTGGCATTCTTGATCAAAGCTCCAAAATCAGAAGAAAGTTCATGAATGAAGGAGGTAAGCTTCTGTGTGATATTATAAGAAAAGTATTATTATGCAAGGTAGGCTCTCATGACTACCTCTCTGAAGAAGCTTTCAAAATTCACACCGCTATAATATGTCGGAAGAATTTCAATTTTGGTGAAGTACTCTTTGAGAAGATTAAAGAAAGTTTTCTGGCTCCAAATTTTGGAAGAATTATCAGTCTGCTTCTGAATAGTAGTAATCCAGATTTTTTCAATCTTGGAAGAGGCATCCCCATCCACCACACAAAGAAGATCAACTCAACCATTTTCTCCAAATGGGAAAGGGTAATTCCCAAGGGCTTAGGGAATGCTGGAGTTAGGGATGCTGTAAGTGATGATGAAGCCCCTCTGCTTGATGAGCATAGGTCTATTGAAGCAGGGCAATCCTCCAGGTGGAGTGGACTTAGTCCAGCTCCTGCACAGGGCAAAGATGCACATGTTGAGGGGGAGTTTCCAACCCCAAGAGACATTGGTGCAGGAAGTGGTGCTGCAGAAGATGTTCCTCCAAGTGATGCTGATCAAGTACCTCTTGATCCTGTTGATTTTGTTGTCCCTGATGCTGATCTTGACATGGAGGGCCCAGAGGATGCTGCTGATTTTGATGAGGCTCCTCAGCTGGAAGATTCAAGGAGATCACATGCCCTGGTTGATTCTCATTCTGAAGATCATGAAATCTTGCCAGACTCTCCTAATGAGCAATCTGAATCTGTGGAGAGGGGAAGCTTTGGTGCCAGGCTGGAGTTGGCTAAGGAGATGTCTCTACTTGAGGGGGAGAAAGACCAGGAAGATATCTTCATGGCTGAATCTGTTCTTCCTGAAGTCTTTCCTTCTGTGCTGCTTTTGCCTCCTCCAGAAGTTCTTGTGGCTAGGAGCACTTCTCCAAGGGCAACTGTGCTTGACAAGCAAGCACAGTCCTCAAGTTTTGTAGCTGATAGAATTTCTCCTAAAGAGGTTGAGACTGGTGATAGCTCTCACTCTTCTTTGCTGAAGTCCATAGCAGGGCTGCTAAAGGTTCAGACTGATCACTTTGATCAGTCTATCGAGCAAGTCTATAAGATTGACTCTGTTGATTGTTCTCTGAAGCAGGAAATGGCTGAGATCAAGCATGAAATGGGCAGATTCAAGAGTGATCAAGAAGCCTGGATGCTAACTGCAGGGAAAGCTTTGGATCATACAAATACAGCAGTTGGGCATGCTCTTACCAACTTGCATCAGGTCAGTGAAGATGTTCTTCATCTCACCTCTGCTCATAATGTTCTTAATTCTGCTCTTGATCAAGGGATCTCTTACTTGGATGATCAAGTTGAAACTCAGCTGAAGAGATTATATACCCTCCTGCATGAAGATGTCATAAAGGGGGAGGAGAGTGTGGTATCCAAGTTAGAAGAAAGTGCAAGCAAAATGAATGATTTGAATGAAAGTATAGCTACTCAAATGCAAGATCTCAAGGAAAACATCTTACAAAATGTTAAGGATGTGAATTGGTATACTCATAAAGCCCAAAGCTGGCTGTTCAAGGAAGTGGCTGGAATGCTTGGGTTTGCTGTTGTGGAAAAAGGGTCAGATTTTCCCTCATCAAGTGCTCCAGGACCCAGGGCTCCTAGTTTCTCTCCAAATCTTGTTGAGGATTCTGTTTTGGCAGATGAAGTCATCCCTGCTTCATCTTATCAAGAATTTTGGGATGATCCATTCCCTGTTCAAGGTCCTGACAGCTCCTATTTTGCTGAACCCTCTGAGAAGTCATTAAAAAGGAAGCTTTTTGCTGATAAGCCATCTGCTAAGAGGTCTATTCCACATAAGAAGATCAGAGAATTTTATGATAGGCCTCCTCCTAGAAACTTCCAAGAAAGTTGGAGCCCCGTCTCCAAAAGTATTATTCTCTCTGTTTTTGATAAAGTCAGCAATCAGAATGAAAATGTCAGTGACCATTATAGTTCAGAAGAATGGAGCAAGTTTGAGAAGAGGACAACTGAAAGAAGAATTCACTTCAAGAATGGTGGATCTAAAGAGTCTGCTCCTGATAAATATTGGCCTAAGCCAAAGGCATTCTTTGAGAGAATGGATTCAGAACTGAAGAAGAAAGCTGAGGCAGTGGACAGAATGTTTGCAAAGAAGAAAGGCAAAGGTCATGAATAAGCTGTGCTTATCTGGAATCATGATGTTTTCTTTGCTTATATATATATACACATTTCTTTTGTGTTAAGAAAACATTCAGTCCTATTCCGTTTTTCCTTATATATTACTGCCTGGGTTGTGCATTCTTATTTAGTATACTTTCTGTGCAATTCAAGTTAGTGCCTAGGGTTATGACATCTTCAAATAGGGGGAGATTGTTGGGTATTGTGTCCACAATCACCTAGATTTGAAGATGTCCCCTAGTGAACTAAAATGAATTGAGTATGTATTTGATGATTTCTGTTTAGATGTGTTATGACAGGTCTTAATGCTAAGTGCACACCAAAGTCAGGTTGCAATGGATCACCAAACACAGTTCTAGACAATGTAATCCCTCATTGTATAGAACAAAGTGTTGGTCCATGTGTAATCTCTCTTTTGGGGTGCACTTCATTTACTCATAACTGAAGGCTTTCAAGGTTGAGGAGTGGAGCAGGTTTTCAGAAGAAAAGAAAAATTCTGCTGAGTCAATTCATCGAGATGACTCGGGTCATTCCGACGAATCCCGACGAATCCAGACAGAAGACCCTTGTCTTGGCTTAGAAGAAAAATCTGAAGCTAAGTCCATTCGTCGAGATGACTCGGGTCATTCCGACGAATCCCGACGAATGCTGACAGAGGTCATTTTGGCTGGGCTGTGAAGAAAATTCTGCAGCTAAGTCAATTCGTCGGATGTTCTCGTGAACTCCCGACGAGTCCCGACGAATGGTAACAGAAAGTGTTTTTAACGGGTTGTTCAGTGTTTTCCTGTGGCCAAGTCAATTCGTCGGATGTTCACGTGAAGTCTCGACGAATGACGGACAGACGGATTTCAAATCTTCGTTTCGTTTTCGAAAATTAGGGTTAGCCACCATGAACAGTACACGTGTCGCCTCTCCCTTCATTGTCGCACGAGCCGTTGGAGTCCTCCCTATAAATAAATCCTTATTTTAGGGCAAGGGCATCAATCAAAAACAAATCGATCTAAAATCTCTCTTCAGCCGACAGTTCAGAAAAGATAAAGCCAAAGTCGATCTCCTTTCTCCTTTGCTGAACAAGAATTCTGAGACCTAACATTTGCCGCTCAAAGATCCTTTCTCTATTGTTGTTAGAGATCTCTCAGAAGAAGGCCTTTGATCTTATTGCTGCTCTCATTATTGAAGATTCTTTCAAGTAAGTCAAAGGGCCTATTCAGATCTGGTTAGCCAAGTCTTCTCTCTTCCACATCTTTCAAGTGCCAAGATTTCTTTCAAGGTTGAGAAGAAGACTCAGTATTCAAGATCTGAAGTTAATCTCTTTAGAGGTTAAGAAGAAGTATTTTGTTTCAATATCTTTTCTTTTGTAGGAGTTTTCACTCCGAGATTATTTGTAGGAGTTGTTTACTCCGAGGTGTAGGAGTTGTTATACTCCGAGTTGTAGAAGTTGTTATACTCCGAGTTGTAGGAGTGGTATACTCCGAGTTGTAGGAGTTTTGACTCCGAGGTGTAAGATTAGTTATAATCTGAGATTGGTGAAGTAGCCGAGTCTAGCCTCGAAGTGCTAGATAGGCGAGGCGAGAAAGAGGACTACCCACATCGGGGAACCTCTATAAAATCCTTGTGTCTGTGATGTGTTTGATTGTTTGTTTTTCTGTGTTAAATCTTTAATTCCGCATAAAGACATAGAATCCTCCTATTCACCCCCCTCTAGGTGATTTAGGCCGCAACTAGATACTTTCACACCCCCAGACTTACCTGTTTGTGCGTCCCGAGCAAACAAATTCTAAGCGAACGGGGAAAGAAAAGTAGATGGCTTAAAATTACAATACAGAGTACCATGCGAAGTCGCATGCTCACGTGCATAAGAAAAATAGTAGAGAAGATTTCTCATTATACACAAATAGTTTATATATTTCTAAAAGCGTAAAAGCATATTACAACCACTCAAAATGGTGAACACGGTGAATCATCCGGTCATGCATTCGGAGAAAGTAAACTAAGCGCTGAGATGAGCATTGCTCAAGATTGGGGTGCCGGACAAACTCCACCGAAATCCATCGGTGTCAGTGACCATAGGCTCGCCCGATCACATTCTCTCCACGACACTAGATTGGTTCATAGCGTGAGTCGGTAGGACTTTAGGCTAGAGATGGTGCTTGGGTTACGGTGAGGTAAACAAAGATAAACATGGAGGCTACGCACACCTAACCCAACATGAGCACAAGATAGAGCTACCCGCACGACGATAATAAACAAATGCACCACACCCCCAGACTTGGACTTTTACAACATAGGTGTGTGCACCGCCCACTCCCAATACCAAAATTTCAAAATTTTCAATTCAACTTTTTCATAACAATCTCCCCCCTTTTTTTTCTTTCTCTTCTTCATTCTTCTTTTTCTTTCTTTTCTTTTTCAGCAAAAATATCAATGAATACAACCACAATTTCCACTATAAAAATTACCACATCAACACCCCCCAAAATGTAAACATAACTATAATTTAAAGCTCAGACTTGGGTGTGCGACTAGGTTAGGCTTTTAAGCTTTTGGTGCGATAAAAGTGGGGCTGAATCAAGAGGAAGGGGTAGGCACAAAGGGGCTAGCAAGGGTAGATGATAGGCATGAAATAAAAAGCTCAACCGGGCCAAAATAATGGCCTACGTCATTCTCACGCACTAGAACTATCCTATGCCAATGCTTCAAGAATCGCTTGGGGCAAGTTCTAGCCACCGAGAAAGATTCTCCTTTCTCACGACTCAAGCAATACGAGTCTAGCGATCGTTTACACACATCCCTATGCTACCGTTTGATTCCACCAGATTCACCATTTGAGTAGAGTAAACAACATTTACACTAATAGAAAAAAATATAAAACCATAAGTATAAAGAGAAGTCTAATCTACACAAATTTCTATGCAACCGAGCACTCGACTAGGAGCACTACTGGAGTCAACATTTTACTCTGCTACATAGTCCTAAGCCATCACCTAGACTTTCCCACATAAGCAGAAGAATTAAATTCACAACAGAGCAAGCAAACAGATGAGTACGCGCTCAAGTGGGTGTTGTGGTGTGCAATGAAAATAAACAAAACATTTTAAATGAAATCTTCTAGTATGAAGTGCAATAGTGCACGTGAGCGGGTAAACAAAACTACTCTCCCCCAGACTTAAACTAGATAATACACACAATATATATCTATGAAATTCAGAAAAGAGCTAAGGGAAGAGAGTACCCAATGCTCAGAAATGAGCATACCAGAAGATTGGCGTGTAAGCTAAAATGAGCCGCAACATCCGCCATCCAGAAAAGATACCTGCAGGGGTCAGCTCCGCAGAAACAAAAGAAAATAGAAACACTAAAATAAAGTGCAATTAACTAAATAAAATTAGAAAAGACATGAAAATGCAAGAAAAATTAAGATAACTACTGGGGTTATTGTCATCCCAGCACGACTTATTCAAAACTTTATAATATCTAGCTAATGGGCCTATGAAAAAGAAAATGCACAGGTAACTGCTCCAATATGCGTTTCGGCAGCTGGTACCGATACGGAGATAAGGCAGTCACCCCTCTACCTAAATAATAATAATACCTGCTCCTCACAGGTAGAGGGAAAAGAAAGTAAGAAGAGGAGGAGGCCTGGTCCTCACTCATCTCACCAAAACTATCCTTGCCCAGCAAGGTATCGTCCACAGCAGGTCCGCAGGAGGAGAAGGCAACGAATGAGGCTTCCTTAATGGAGGAGGAATAAACCTCCTCGCATAAAAGGACACACTCATCATTGACTTGAGCACAAAGCTCCAAGTCCTCCTGAAGTACCTGTGAAGATTCAACCTGCACAGGATCGGGTGAAGGAAGGCGATCAAGAAATAAAGAAGACGAAGAACATAAATAAACATCAATTGGGGGAGTGATCCTGGTCTCACTCCCATCAGGTTGGGGAAGTAAAATAATGTTTGCATTGTCATCAATGCTACAAGATTCGACGAGATCAAAGGTGGCCAGGCTTAGGATTTGGACTTCCTCCACCGGTGCTGAGGAAAACTCCTCTTCACCTAGAAGGTTATCCTCCTTCATAGGAATAGGCACAACACTCAGATCACCCACCTCATCCTGCGACACATCATCAACAATGTCGTCGGAGATGAGTATAGTATGCACAACAGGGGGAGGAGTAGTGCTCAGATAAAAGTCGAGCACCGATTCCCCACAAAGAATCGAATCCACTAGGGGTGGTGGATGCACATGGAGAATAGGCTCAGAAATGTTGGTGCCCAGATCAGCCACACATCTGGTGACTGTGTCAACGCCATACCCTTCAAGATGTGAAGGTGGCAAAGACACAAAACCGGATGTTGAAGGTGTGCCGCCAGAGTTAGGATTCTGGACGATCCGGATATCCGGCTCGTCATCCTCATCCAATTGGCGACGAAAAGCAGTACAATCCTTCAGGGCATGATCTGTGCTCCGACAAAACTGGCACTGCCTAGCGGGCTTCTTTGGCACAGCGGGTGCTGAAGCCGAAAAGAAGTAAGACGGTAAAGGCTCAACAGAGTAGCCATAAGACTTACGCACACCATATGGAGTATCAGACGAAGTCGATGCTCTATATGCTGGGCGAGAAGAATTATGACCACCATTCTCCGTAGGGCATTCATCACTAGAGTGGGAGGTAGCTCCACACCAACGACAATGGATATTAAGATGTGCCCACATAGTGCGAAGATAAAATGATTCAAATAGAAAAACACTATTGTGCGAAATACCACACCTAACAAAAATTACTAAAGCAACCTAATTAAAACAGGAAAATGGAATAAAAAGAAATAAAACAAAAAAAAATGCAATTACAAAAGGAAGGGCTTCTCTCTCAGGTTTTCCCTCTCCAGAAAACTCACACGACTGTGTTCCCCGGCAACGGCGCCAAAAACTTGATGGTGCAAATCTTAGCACACCGCTATAGGCGGTAGTAAGACTGCGGCACGAAAAAGCAGTGTACCGATCGTTCAAGTAATATAAAATGGGAATGAATCCCCAAGTATCGATCTCAAAGGAACACAGTAAGGTGGAGTTTATTATCGAGGAAGGACTTGAGATTGAAGTCCTTTCGAGCGGATGGATGCGAAAATGGGGGATTTGGTTTGTGGAAAATAAAAGAAAACAACTTAAACTACTCCTATGCAATGTCGCTATGCAATGCTTCGCTTGGCGGAATGGAGACTAGGCAGGCCTTGAGAGCGCTGCGTCGCAAGGGCGGATGGGCGAGTAGGCTAGCGGAATCGAACTATGCAGGCCTTGAGCGCGCTGCTTCGTTAGGCGGGATGGATTACACGGGCCGCGATGCCACGCTTCGGTAGGCGGATGGACGAGTAGGCTAACAGAATGAGGGTCGCAAGCACCTCTTCGACAAGCACGCCACTAGCAATTGCTAGTGCGGCACACGAACGTGATGGCGGAATGGAAAATGGATGGGGCGCACCTCAAGAAACTCAAACAACAAACATTTCACATAGACATGAAATATATAGAAATTCAAACTAGTTTAAGTGCAACTTCATCTTAATACATAGATCTAACTACATACACAACAATAAGAGAAGAATAAGGCAAGAAATCGACCGAATCCGAAGGCTCGTTGTAGATTCACGGTAGGAAGCACCGGGTTGTCAATCCGCGTCCTAGCTCGGTCCGCAACTACGTCCGGGGTAGAGAGAGCTGTCACTACTCTCCAATGAGCCCGTCTTCTTCGTGTCACGATCCAGTAGAGGTTGCAAACTTCCTCTTGCTTGATGATGATGGCGGCTAGGTCTTCCCTTGGGGCGCTAGGATGAAGGAGGAGGCCGAGAGGAAGCTCCGGCTCAAGATTGGCGTGAAGAACAAGCCCGGAGCACCTCCATATGGTGGGCGGCGATGGAAGAGCGAAAAACCTGCGGAAGGGGCGAAAACGGCGGAGCTGGGCGGAAGAAATGCGTCGATCCCGACCTAATTCGCGAGCAGGTCAGTATATAGGCGCTGGAATGAACAGTGCGCACGGTCATTGGCGCACGACCAGTGGTCGTGCGCACTAGCATCCTGTGATCGTGCGCATGTCTGGACGGAGCCTGCAAGTTAAGAAAATTATAAAATACAATGTTCGCACGACCAGTTGCGCACGACCAGTGGTCGTGCGCGCTATCGTAAGTGGTCGTGCGATAAGGAAGACAGAACTCAGATAATGGGGGTTAAGTGCGCACGAGCAGCGGCGCACGACCAGTGGTCGTGCGTAGTAGAACCAATGATCGTGCGCAGCGTTCCTGTACAGATTTGTACAGGGAACACCTGCATGACTCCTGTTCCTACAGAAATGCTGATCAGGTCACTGAAAGTGGCACTCAACAATACGATAAGGCTATCAAAAGAAAATAAACATAAAACACACCAAATTAGGCCAAGAAGTGCACCTAGCATAGAATGACAAATATGAGCTAAAACAAGGCTAAAGTGCAGTGGAAATACTAGAAAAATGGCCCAGATGAGTCCAAATATGTGTATATGATCAGGACTCATCAGAGAACCCAAAAGTGTGCGGATTTTGTGGCTTCCCTGTGCAAAGGAGAGAGAAAGAGATCGGGAGAGAGGGGGTTTGCGGCTTCCCTATGTGACGAGAGCAAGAGAGAGAGAGAGAGAGAGAGAGGCAGATCGACGGATCGGGTAGGAGGAGAAAGGGAGATTTGGGGGTTTTATTAAAACCATAACCTGAAATGGATATCCGCAGACCACTCTCAGCTATTCGCACACCAAGCTCTTTATTTGCACCCCGAACTGGCTTTTAATTAAAATTAAGGCATTACAATTCTCCCCTCCTTAAGAATATTGGCTCGAAATTTAAGGCATAGACAGCGAAATGAAATTCGTCATACCTGAGTGAAAAGGTCGGGGCACTCCTCCTGCATGACCTCTTCAGGTTCCCAAGAGAGTTCATCACGACCATAATTGTCCCAACAGACTCACCATTTTGATGGACTTTCTCTGCAACTGCCGAATATTGGTATTGATGATGCAAATCGACATCACCTTGGTAGATAGGCCACTATCCACCGGCACACTATCAACATCAAACACAGACTCGGGCTCCCGCACCGCTTCCCAAACACAAAAATATAGAAGACGTCGTGCAACCCACTCAGCTCCGTCAATAATGCAAGTCAATAAGCTGCCCCGCCGATGCACTCAGTGATCTCGAACGGCCCTAAGTACCTTGGACTTAGCTTCTTCAAGCGTCGAATCCTCGACACTCCCTTGAAAGGTGAAAGCGCACAGTGTGCCTCTGAGAATCCTCTAGAGGGGGGGGGGGGGTGGGGGTGAATAGAGACTTAAAATACTTCTATCCTAACTGTGTAAACAATAAAATAAACTAAGGAGTTATGCTCAACAAAAACACAAGCAGAATAATAATAGTGCAGGAAATAAATTGCTGAATAAAAGGAATTGGAACAGCACAGAAAAGCACAACACAAACACCAAAAAGTATATAGAGGTTCCCTAAAATGTGGGTACTCCCCTCTTCTACCACCTGGTAGGGATGCACCAACTGTGCCTGAGTCTTCTGGTAAGGAGACTCTAAGAACCGCTGATCTTTTGATAAGGAGATCATGATCCCCCAGATCATTTGATAAGGAGATCTTGAACCACCGCATCTTTTGATAAGGAGATCTTGAACCACTGAATCCTTTGAAAGAGGGATTCTAATAACTCTTTTACAGGAGAGAATGAGAAGGAGAAAGAAGAAGGGGAGAAGGGGAGGAATTCTGTTCTCAGAATTCTTATGAAGCTTGTATGAAGAATAGCTTCTTGAATCTTTCATTGGATCTGCTTATGATTAACTCCTACTTATGATGGTGATGTATTACAGGAGCTATGGTTATCAGATCCTTTCTCTTTCTTCTGGTTAAGATCTGGCTGCGGTATGATTGTGATGAAGAGCAGCATTCAGATCTTCTGTTCTATAAGATGAAGAGCAGCAGTTCTTTCTTCTCTATATGTTCTCTATTAGGGTTCCTAAGGAGGAAGAAGAAGAGGGAGCCCTAATAGAAAAATTGTTGGCCGATTGTGATGAATGCTCTAGTTTTCTCTTTCCTTTCTTCCCTTTTATTGTCCCTGTTCAATTTGAACTTGTTTCCTTTTCTGGTAAGTCCTAAAAAGGTATATTAATTTGGACAATTACTCTTTTCCTTCCTTCTTTAATTCCCGACCCGTCCACCAACAATTAGCTTATTTCCAAGAAAGCTTTTGCGCCCTGTCTTAATTCTTCTTTCCATTTGAGGCAATTAATGAGCCGTTGGGGAACGATCTTGAGTATTGTGGGCCATGAGAGAGGATCCTTATTGATAGCTAAAAAGTTTTCCTTTTCAGACTGTATTCAACGTAGCATCGAGTTCTTTTCTCTCTAATTGATGCACCTTCGAGTTCTTGTAGAGCAACTTTGAATTCATCCTTGCTTTGACTGAACTCTGCTAGTCAACGTTGCGTCGATATCTTATCGACGTAACCGTTGAGTTGAAGGGCTTGGCTCTGAACTTCATTATCTGCATCGAGATGAAGTCGACGTGATGCGGGCTACGGTCTCCGACACGATCGCTATGAACAAACACGCGTTCCCTCTCAACGCTCCCAAATTTTACGTTCGCACAAAAATACTCGCAACGTACATGCAACGTAATGATTATCAATTAGATGCTAATGTACGGGTAGTCACGCCGCTAGAGTTTGAATAGATGGCTATAGGCCAATATTCTTTCCGACTAAAAGGACCCACCCGGTCCGAACGAGCTTGAGTTGTACCAAAAGAGATCCACCAAAATTTATGATTTCGAAAGGGTAGATCTCTCCCAACAAAAAGTCGAGGTTCGCCAATCCTCTTCGAAAATTAAAAGAAATAAGAAGAGCGCACAAATCAATCGAAGAAAACCACGACTATTCAAGTGATTCGAAGATCACGCCAAAATTACCACCACAAGAAATTAACAAGAGGGAAAATCTCACGAGTAGAAATTTCGTTACCCCGCTTGAGATGGGATTATCCTCAAGCATGCACTCGCCCGAATCGTTCTTAAACGGATCCACCGGAGCCGCGTCGAATGGAGAGAAACTCGTTCGCCTTGATTGCTTCACGCCGAATCTTGGTTACACGAGATAACCACCTTGTTTTTCCTTGGCCAAAATTCCAAAGTAGAAGTAGGAGGAAAGGGAGGGGCGGATAACGGGGAGGCCGAACCTTTATCAAGGAGAAGGGATGGAAGGAGAGGTGGTGGATGACGGCCAAGATGAAGGAGGCAAGAGGGAGAGGGGCGGCCAATAGGGGGGCCAAAATTCCAAGAAGGAAATAGAGAGAGGGGCGGCTGGGAGAGAGGGAAGACCAAGAGGAGATTAGGGTTACAATTTTCTTATAATTAAATAATAAAATCTAATACAAGATGACCTTTTATAGGCTACCCAACAAACATGGCTAAACACAATCCGAAATTAAAATAAAACATGAGCATGGCTAAACGTAGTCCAAAATTAAAATAAACATGGACATAAACTAGTCCAAAAATAAAAGACAAAGCTAGATAAAATTTTAATTAATAATTATATTAAAATAATTATAATTATTAATCTTGCACCGTGGACGAAGGTTGTAACGACGAAGGCGTTCGTCATGACGGCGCGGCGATGGCATTCTTCAAAATGGTTGTCGCGGCGATGGCATACACCATGATTGTTGTTGCGGCATCATCCATCCTAATCTTCAAATGTAGTGTTGCGCCAGCGATCAAAATAATGCGTCGAGTCGGCGTCGTCAAGGAACTGGTCACGAACATATGGCGGGGCGTCGTCGCCATCAATCCTCCCCCACTAAAAATCACTCATCACAGATGAGTGGGACATCAACAAACACCTGTCAGACAAAGCAAAGGTCCGTGGAACCATTGGAAATGCGTTAGGCAAATAAGGAGAAAACGTTCCATCATCAACATTAGATGTACCTCCAGTAGGAACCGAAGAAGAGAGCGAACCGGGCACAAACTCTCCCCCAACCTATTAGAAAATGTAGTGGAACCAAACAGACAGTCTGCTAATTCAAGTGGTGGAGAAATATATGGCGTTAAATCTGAAACATTGAAAATAGGGGAGATTACCCAATCAGTGGGTAACTCCAAAAGAAATGCGCTTTCTCCTAATCGCTTTAAGATTCGAAAAGGACCCGCTCGCCGATTTGCTAACTTTTTATGGTGCCTGAAGGCAACCGTTCAGGGATGAGACGCACCATAACCAAATCGCCAACTTTTAAGAGATGCTCTCTTATGTACGTTAGCATGAGATTAATAAGAAGCTATTGAGTAGCTAGTGTGTCCTTGATGTGCGTGTGTAAATTATGAACGTAAGAGGCAAAATCTTGTGCAAATTGACTTGACTTATAAGATAGAGGTAATGGAACCAAGTCAAGTGGCACCAGTGCCTTATATTCGTGCACGATTTCATTCGGTGATAAATCTGTTGATCTATTTTTAGAATTATTATTCGCTAACTTAGCACGAGGAAAAAGTAAATCCCAAGTACTCATGTGGTCAGCTAAAATCATTGACACATGTAGGTGAATGTGCTAAGCAACTAGAGGAAAAATATGCGCAATTGGACCAGATGAGTAAGTACGTCGTGAAGAAACTAAGTCCAGGGGTACAGTCTCTACAGAATCATAATCTGTCGCGGCCGCCAACAAATCCGTAGACGGACACTAAAAAAAATATCAATCAAAGGTGACGCGTAGTCAGATCTACGAAGGGTGGTAAAAAGACCAAGCACAAAATCTAACAACTCAACAAAATATGTCCGACGGGACCTGGCCAATGGAGGGGCTAGTAACATAGGCAAAACCAACTGGCTAGGACGCGGCATATTAAATTCATGTCCTAAAAATTCTGCAGGTCGAGTCCACAGGTCAGGAGGGAGGACCGACAAAATTGAACCTGGCACAATTTCTAATTCATAATGAGCTTCAGGCAAAGGTGATAACATCAAAGAAATATCTTCCAGGTTCTCAACGCCAAAGTCACCCAAAGTTAACCTTTCCTCGCAAGGTAAATCTTCCAATGCACTAGGTACATCCTCCAAATCAGAATCATCAGACAAATCTAAAACCGGCTCAGAGGGGAGGTCCTCTTTCATATCACTAGGGTAACAAATCTCCTGATCATTGCTAAGTCAAGGGCACATACTCTGTATTGTCAGAAGGTTCAAAAACTATATCAGGAAGTTTGGGAGGAGACATTCTCGACGCATTGTGTGGAGAAATTATGGGAGGAACCTCACTAACCGGAATACTCTCACCACGCGGTCTCATGGCATCCCTAGCCGTAATGACAACTGAGTTCGAGTCAGTGGACCAGAACTTACCCTTATCTTTCAGGGATAACGGAGGGGGAGGTCCTAAGATGGACTTGCCCTTCTGAAAATAACGAGACTTGGACTTCTGAGCAAGATGCTTCTCAATATCCAACACGGCATTATAGGCAGTGCTTAAATCTATGTGTTCATAATGAAGGAGTTTACTTTGAATGTCGGGGTTAAGCCCCTTACGAAACCGTGAAAGGGTGACCTTAGACATCTCCCTAACATCGCACCTAGCCAGCATGTCCTTCAGGAGGCCCATGTACTCCGCAACTGATCGATTCCCTTGTCTAAGGGAAGATAACTCATCAAACATTTGCGTTCGATGGTATGGAGACAGAGGATGGGTTCGGCTGGCCGAAAGTTGGGCCACCATTTCCCGAATCTCCCCTAGTTGTTGATTCATCTCACGTCGAAAATCATCAACCGGCGAGTGGTTTTGATTTGGTTGTCGCACGTCACGAGGCAAAGTTGGGTTGCGATTAGCCATAACTTTGGCATACATGTAATCTAAACGGGAAACATAAACGTCATGAGCCATACCCGAAGAGTAGGTGTATACTCGGGACTAGAACTAGTGAACATGCAATGATAGAAAATTTTTGAATCTGAACTAGACAGATTTATAAAAGAGAATTTTATAAGAAGAAAATTTTTGAAATTCCAGAAAAATTTGAATTTCCAGAAATATTTGAATTTCAAAAATTTGAATTTTAAATTTCAAATATTTGAATTCAAAACTCAAGAAACAAAAAGTTGAATTTCAAAATTTTGAATTTGAATTTCAAAAATTTGAATTTAACTTTCCAGAATTTAATTTTTCTTTTTGTTATTTTTGCAGGAAAAAAAAAATTTAGGCTGTTATTCGCAGACAAGAAATTTTAAACAGGTCAAAATTTTATGAAAGATAATTTTATTCCCACTTAATAACTAGGGTAATTAAAATATTGTTTTGATTTTCTTACTGAGAAAAATATGGAGAATTCCCAGAATTTTATTTTTTTGATTTTTGCAGAAAAATAAATAATTTAGGCCGCTATTCGCAGACCACCAATTAAAAGTTTTGATTTTTTTTGATCAAGAAATCGTGTGAAGATTGAGTGCGCTGGAGATCTAAGAAAACTTTAGGAATGCGCTAATTAAGAAATTGACACGAACCTAGCATTGATACCAAATTGATGCAGGCTACGGTCTCCGACACGATCGCTACGAACAAACACGCGTTCCCTCTCAACTCTCCCAAATTTTACGTTCGCACAAAAATACACACAACATAATGATTATCAATTAGATGCTAACGTACGGGTAGTCATGCCACTAGAGGTTGAATAGATGGTTATAGACCAATATTCTTCCGGACTAAAAGGACCCACCCGGTCCGAACGAGCTTGAGTTGCACCAAAAGAGATCCACCCCAATTTACTATTTCAAAAGGGTAGATCTCTCCCAACTTTCCAAAGAAGAAAAAGAGGAGAACAAGGAAGATGAATATGTACCTCCAAGTGACTTGAAATTCACAAAGGATCATCCACGAGAATTAATTGGTGAACCATCCATCGGGGTAAGAACTCGCTCTTCTCTTCATGAATTCAAATATCTATTTTGTTTCCGAAATTGAACCAAAAACTATTTCTATTTTAAATGATGAATTTTAGTTTTTGGCTATGAATGAAGAGTTAGAACAATTTGAGCGACATAATGTTTGGAAATAGTAGAAAGACCATCTAATCACCCGGATGTAGGTGTAAAATGGATTTTTAAAAATAAATTAGATGGTGAGTTTAGAATCACTAGGAATAAAGCATGCTTAGTAGCACAAGGATATTCACAAATTGAGGGGATAGATTTTGATGAAACTTTTGCACCCGTTGCTAGGTTGGAATCCATTAGAATTTTTTTAGCATTTTCAAGCTTTAAAAGAATAAAATTATTTCAAATGGATGTAAAAAGTGCTTTTCTCAACGGGTTTGTAAAAGAAGAAGTTTATGTTGAACAACCCCCGGTTTTATTAATAAAAAATTTACCAATCATGTTTATAAACTAGAAAAAGCGCTTTATTGTTTAAAACAAGCGCCACATGCATGGTATGAAAAACTTACATCATTTTTATTAAAGCACGGTTATATTATGGGAAGTGCCGATAATACTCTCTTCATTAAACATAATAATAATGATTTAATTATTTTGCAAATATATATTGATGATATAATCTTTGGATCTACTAATGAAGAGTTGTGTAATGAAGTTATTGAAGTAATGAAAAATGAATTTGAAATGAGTCTAGTAGGAGAACTTTCTTATTTTCTTGGTTTTCAAATATCACGAAGAAATGATGGTATTTTTATATGTCAAACCAAATATGTCTATGATATGCTTAAGCACTTTGGATTTGAAAACCTTAAACATGCTTCTACACCAATGAGTGCATATCTTAAATTAGGAAAAGGTGAATCGGGAATTTCAATTGATCAAACCTTATATAGAGGTATGATAGGATCCCTACTTTATCTTAGTGCAACTAGACCCGATATTATGTTTGATGTATGCTTATGTGCTAGATTTCAAGCCAATCCAAAAGAATCTCATTTAAAAGCGGTAAAATGAATTTTTAGATATCTTATTGGGTCATCTAGATTAGGATTATGGTACCCGCACAATAATTCATTTACACTTCACGGCTACTCCGATTCGGACTTCGCTGGTTGTTCACTGGATAGAAAAAGCACTAGTGGTACTTGTCATTATCTAGGACCTTCATTAGTTGCATGGTCTAGTAGGAAATAAAATTTGGTTGCACTCTCCACCACGGAGGCCGAATACATTGCATTAGGGAGTTGTTGTGCACAAGATCTAGCGATGAGCCAAACTTTAGAGGACTTTGGTTTTCATCTAAAACTTATTGAATTAAAATGTGACAACAAAAGTGCCATTGATCTCACAAATAATCCGGCACACCACTCTAGATCCAAATATATAGATGTGCGTCAACATTTCATAAGGGATCACATTAAAAAGGAAAATGTAAGGATTAGTTTCATTGGCACGGACTCTCAACTTATTGATATATATACTAAACCTCTTCCCGATGCAAGGTTTCAAATGTTAAGGTTGGAATTAGGAGTCTTAGACATCTTAGGATGAATAACATATAAAATGCTAATGTTTTATGCAATTTGAGCAATCAAGACATATCCAAAAATTATAAAATTTCTGCATAACACTACTATAAGGACTCTTAATAAATATCAAAAATCAGATTTTTAAAATTCCAAAAAAATCAAGTACTGTTTGTCGCGCTAGCACTAGCGCCGGTGCTAGCGTGTGTGTTTGATTTTTCTGATTTTTAAAATTTCTAAAAATCCTTAAAAATATGCTAGTTTATATGTACTAATTTGTTTTTTGAATTTCAAATATTTATTATTTTTTTTATTTATATTATGAAAAATCAACAACAAAAGTTCAAAATTCAAAATTACAAAAATATGTTTTTTTGTGATTTTTTTATTTCATTAAAATTTTTCAAAACAACAAAAAAACTGTATGATCTTTATTGCTCATATATAGCATGAATGAATTCTATTATTTAGAATTATTTACAATGTTAAAATTTATTCCTTCAAATTACTATAAACATTGTTTTGTTTATCATGCTTTGATATATCTATTTAAAGTGCATCAATTGTATTGAAAAATATGTGTAGAAGCAAGCTTAGCATGCCTTTAAGTATGAGTGAATGTATTATGATTGATAATGATACCTTTCACTCACTTATTTTGATAATCAACATGTGTGTTTAAATATTAAAAATGCTTGCTTTTGTATTGTATTTGTACAATGAATTAAAACTTGCATAAGTTTATTACCTACACTACATTTGAATTGCACTTATGAAATTTAGAAAAGTGGTTAAGTTAAAAAAAATATTTGGGTTTGCAAAACAAGTGTATTCGGAGAATGTTGTCTCACAAATGTGAACAAAAATTATATATGTAGACAAATATAACTCCACCAAACACTACTTGAACCTCCTGATAAGTCTTCATAAGCATTGTGAGGTTGAGCACCTTGGAAAGAATAGTAAAGTGTCTTGTGCAACCCTTGATTAATACACCACTTTTTATAAAATAGTGTGCATTAAAGTGTGTGAAAGTGAATTTACTTGTATTTTATTGTGCACTTTACTCTACATATGTCTTGTATTTTGTGATTTAAATCAATTGTTAACATTGCTCAAAATACACTTATATGCACATCATTATCTTTCATAATACTTCTTCTCATGAGTATTGGATTCTAATGCTTTATCTATACTACTCTTTATATAAGAAATGCACTAGATAACCTAGCATGATCTCTACAATGTTTTGGTATCTCTTGAACTTAAAATTAAGTGACATTGTAGTATAATCTCTCTTTGATATGTTCATTTCATACTTGGTATCTTTATGAAAAACTTTGAGATTTCAAAAAGGTTAAAACATCTTTCAATTTTGAATTAAAACTCATATTTTTACTTATGCTTTTCATGCTTACAAAAAGATGTTTCTTATAATCTTCCGCTTGCTTACAACTCTTATCTTTTTATTAGAAATCACTTATATATACTATGCTTAAAATCTTTATCATTATCTATATTACAAAAGCTCGATCATGCTTTATCATTTATAAGAAATGTCTCCTTACTACCCTCACCCTACCTTCTTTTGATAATACCAAAAGAGGGAGATTAAATTGAAGAAATCTATATAGGAGAAGAATAATGGGAGACTAATTCATGTAATCTATCATTTAGTGGGAGTAAAACATAAATTGCATTTATGTAGGGGGAGCATTAAGATAAGGGGAGTATGCACATTTCTCATGCTTATCATATTCTATAGTTGCACTATTTATCATGCTTATCATATACTATAAACACTATTGTTGATTTCTTGCTAAGAGGATTTGTTATTATCAAAAGGGGGAGATTGTTGGACATGTGTGTCACATCCCTTTGTTTGAGAATAACTAATCCCATATTGTATTTGATCTTCCTTGCCATGTGTTTATAGTGTGCAGGAACTATAGGTGCAATACTCCACAGGTAGAAGGCAGCATGAAATCAACATCTGGAAGAATGCACTACTGCCAATGCTAGTGATACCGCCTGGCGCTAGCGCTACCGCCAGCGCTAGCGCGGAAGCCGTTTGGCTCAGGAGGTTGGTCGAGGACGTTCAAGAGGAGGTTCGAGGTCCCAATATGCTACGCGGGGATAATGAGAGTGCTCTCAAGCTGGTTAATAATCCTGTTTGTCACGCAAGGACCAATCATATTGAGATTAAGCACCATTTCATTCGTGAGACAGTGTTGGGAGGATCTCTTATGGTTGAGCATGTTCGAAGTGCGGACAATGTTGCAGACATCTTCACAAACCCGCTGGCGAAGGGACCGTTTACTCGGTTACGGAGTTTCCTCGGGCTAATTTCCACTTCCCACTTCAAGGGGGAGTGTTGAAATTATTGAAGTGAAGTGGAAGGTGGCGGGCGGTCTGTTTTGGTGATCGCAGAGACCGTGCGGTCTCTGTGTTGGTTCTCTGGCGGTCTGGCTCTGGCGTTCTACTGTATTGGTCGGTCTATTCTTGTATGTTTCGGTCTCTTTTGGTCTGCTCTGCTTGGTTGATCTTTCTTCTTTGTGGAAGACCGGGCGGTCTGTTCTTGGGTGACCACTGTGACCGGGCGGCTTATGCTGGGTGATCTGGCGACTTATCTGGAGTCGGCCAGATGTTCTTGGTTTGCTCTTGGTGATCTAATGAAGGAGTGTTCTTGTGTCCACGCGGCTTGTGCGTGGTCATGTATTCGCGCAGCTTGTGCCCAGTCTGCTGCTGACCTACGGTCTTGGACAGAATGTTGTCCAAGTGGTGTGATCGCGCGGTCTGCTCTGTGAGACCGCTGGCGATCTGATGGGTGGTGATTGTAACTCTCTTGCGGCGGTGACGACATCCGTCTTGTCGCCTATAAATAGGGGTGCATGGCCCGTCATTCATAACGAGAATTGTAAGAACTAGAGCCTGGGTTGTTTTGTGCGGTCTCAACTTTGAGGTCGGGCGGTCTCGGAAGCGAGTTGATTGTTTGTTGTGTTCGTAGGTTTGCGGTCAGCAGGTTGCGGTCTCCTTCCTTGGTGATTTCCCAGTAGCTTGAATAAACAGTTCGGCAGCGGCTTGTCTGCGGACTGGTTTATGTTGTTCTTGTGCTGCTCGCAGCGAGCTCAGCGATCAGGCTACCTTCAGCGGTTAGGCGATATAATTTGCGGTATGGCGACAGCTTATGTTCTTCGTTCAATTCAATAAGCTCCAGTTCGTGCGGTCTGAGGTGGCGGTCTTGTAGTGCAGGCAACCTGTCTGTTTTCTATTCGTGCGGTCTCAGGTCAAGCCGAGCGATCTCTGAAGTTCAGAGGTCTGTGCGGTCTCTGCTTGTCAAGCCGCCAGTTTTGTTTTTTGGTGTGTTTTATTCTTCTCTCCTTCGTGATTCTTATGAATCGTGTCTCGCCATGTATGTCTAAAAGTGTAATGAAGTTATTGTGATTCAATAAAGTCTTTTGTGTTGTTGTGTGGCATTGTGGTTGTTTGGCTATAATTCAGTTGATGCAACTCTAGCTTACTCCTAAATGATTCAAATCAAAAATTTTAACATAATGAAAAAGTGTCATTCAAGTGAGTAATTTTTATCTTGAATCCTCCTTAACACTTATGACATCATATTATGATTTGTTTTCAATAAATAAAATTGCTGGGAAAAACAGCAAGAATCTTCTAAAAGAAATATATATGTTTATTAAGAGATGCGTCAAATAGAAGTCGACGTACCATTGATTTCTACTCGACGCCAGCGTCGAGAAGCATACAAAGAAGACAATTCGAATAGAATTCGATGCAGTGTCAAGTACTTATCGACGCATATGTCGGCTTAACAATTGTTGATTAAGTTCAATTCACGTCGATTGGAATTCGACGTAACGTCGTCAGGACTACGTCGACTTAGGGTCTCTGAAAAATCTCAAAGCTACGTCGAGTACTAGTTGACGCAACGTCGATATATCAGCGCGCGCAGAATTGCTTCTAAAAGCAATCTCGTCACAGCTTTGCGCGCCAAATAATAAGTATAATCGACGGTGCGTCGATCTAAACCCTAAGTAACGACGATTCACCTGCTTTTAAACAATTACTGCGTTGAAACATATTCGCCTTCGATTTCTCTCTCTCTTGCTCTCTTGCTCTCTTGCCTTCTTGCTCTCCATCTCTTTTGTGTCTCTCTCTCTCTTTCTCTCGTTTTCTCCTTCTGTGCAGGTACATCCAATCAATGGGCCCTCCTAAGATTAACTCTGGGTTCGATGTGGACGTGGATTCCTTCAGCGCAGCGGCAGAAAGTTTCAAAGCCATTCTTGGATTATTTCAAGAAGCTGGTCTGACCAAGCTTATCTCAACAAGATGCAAGATCCTTGATGCTGAGTTGACTGAACTCAGAGACAACATTCAGATAGGAGAGGATGGTTGCCTCAAAGGGAAAATCAATGACACAAATATACTGATAACAGAGGATATCTTGAACCAAACATATGATCTTGTTCCTGGAAATGAGACAGATGAACTAACATGGGATGTGGCTAAGAGGGCCCTGGAACTAATGCAGTTCAAAAAGGACAAGCAAATCAATCTGAAGAAAATGGATCTTGGAGAGGAATATAGATTCCTAACAGACATAGTAGGAAAGGTTTTGTTGTGTAAGATTTCTGCACATGATGCTGTTCTAAAGCAACAGTTGTTGATTATGGGAGCTCTTGTCCTGAAAAAGAAGATCAATTAGGGAAGATGCCTGCTAAAGATGATTGGGCATAAGTACTCCCACAAGGAGAATGCATACATGAGGATAATGAGCCAGGTACTCTTCCAGCATTACCCAAATGTCTGCAAATCAAAAGGAGTGGTCATTCCTCCTTGAAAAATGATCAACATTGGGATATTCTCAAAATGGACCAGGCAGATATTAAAGCCTGATGAAGCTGCAGCATCTCCTCCCTCATCTCCTCCCCCATCTCCTCCTCCTCTAGAGCCAAACAGGGAGATACCAGATCCCCCAAGGGATGATCTTACCTCAATGGACACTATTCCAGTGCCCCATCAGGAGGATATCCCATCTCAACACCCTTCTCAACAACTGAAACAACAACAACAACAACAGTTCCAATCCACCTCATTACCTGAGTCATCTTCACAATCATCCCATCAACTACCATCCACCCACATTCCAGATCATCAGCATGCTCCACCTCCTCCACTTATTCATGTCTCACCAGAGTTCTATCAGCCTCTCTCCCCCATTCAAGAAGAACTCCATCCATCACCTCCTCTATTTGCATCATATCCACCCACAGTTGATCTTGAGTAGATCATTTCTAAGACTGTGGCCATTGCCTCCTCCACCCTTGCAGATCAAGTGGCCTCTCAGGCTAGAAAGTTTGATAAAAAATACTCACAGATGGAGGGTGAGTTATTAAGATTTCAAAGATCTTTTCAGAGCTTAAAAGAATCTGTGTCTTCCTCCAGGGTGTCAAAGGAGTTCTTAACCTCACTGGCCAGCAAGGTCAAGAAGGGGGAGAATATCTTAGAGGAAGAGAGACCTGTCCTTGACTTGAGTGGATAGGATCATGGAAATGCTGATAATGAAGATGCTCCTGACAAAGTGACTACCTTCCAGGGAGCACAAATCCAGGGGGAGCCTACAGATCAGGGAGAGCTCCCAGAAAATGTAACTGCTGAACAAATAGATGCAACAATTCAGGTGGAGCCTGCTCCAGATATTCAGAGAAATCTGGATATGGAATTGGAAGCTGTAAACACAACAGGGGATCAAGGGAAGCCTCAAGATGAGAATCTGTTAGATGAGGTGGCCAAGATTGCCAAGGAAGCTGCTGTGGATGCTGAGCAGAATGCACAAGCACAGGGGTAGCATGACAAAGCCAATGTTGCTGAAAATCCAGCATTGTCCCTTGATGAAGATGAGCCTCTGAAGATAGCTCCAAGGAAAGTCACCCCAGTAGTATTCTCAAGAAAAAGGAAGACTCTTGAGAAGGATTCCTAAATTTTTGCTTATTAAGGTATTCTATGATTATTCTTTTTGAACACAAATATATTCAAGGAAGGACAAATGTTATACAACTTTAATGCCTGTCAAGTAAATGAAACTGCATATGATTTCAGTCTGTCATATGATTTCAGTTTGTCCTATGTTATGTCTATGTTGTACTGAATGTACTGTTGATTATACAAAAGAATATGTAAAATCACTTTATTCAATCTATAAAATTTGTTAAGATAAATAGGGGGAGTGTTGGGAAAAACCCTTGATTTAACTTAACAAATTAATTAAAAGTGATTTTATTCACTAAGATTAAATTACCAATTGTATAGTGAGGGTAATATGGTCATTAGATGTCTTAGGATGCCACACTCAACCAAGAGTGTCAACAGTAGACCAAGGGAAGCAAATATGGCAGGAGTTAATAATTGTGTCGAATGGAATTTGATGCAACATCGAGTTCATGTCGACGCTACTCTAACTAGAAGTCCAAGTGGTTCAACTCGACTATCGAAATAACACTAGTCGATGGTGCATCGAATAGATAACGACGCAGAGACCAGGGACCTATCGAAGGAACTTGAGAAGTCGACGCGGCTTCTTCTTCAAACTCGACGCAGAAGGGAATACATGTCAAAGCCATCTAAAGTTGACGCAACGTCAACTTCATCTCGACGCAGTTAATGGAAGTCAGAGTGGAGGCTATTCAACTCGACGGGTGCGCTGATAAGGAATCGATGCAACGTCGACTAGCTGAGTTTAGTCAGAGCATAGAAGAAATCGAAGCAGCTCTTAGATGAACTCAAAGTAGCGTCGATAAGTGAGGAAGTTAATTCGACGCTACGTTGAATACAGTCTGTGAAAGTTCAATCTTTACAGCTGTCTTTCTGATGCTTCTATCATGGCCCACATCTTTCAGATCGTTCTCCAACGGCCTAATAATTGCCTGAAGAAGAAGGAAACATTAAAGAAGGAGAAAAAGGCTTTCTTGGAAGTATACACCTACTGGTTGGACGGTTAAAGAAGTAATTAAGGAAGGAAAGAGAATGTCTATCAAATATACCTTTTCAGGTCCTACCTAACAAGGAAACAAATTCAAAATAAGGGTATATAAGGATAAAAAAGGAAGAGAAGAAGGTAGCATTAATCACTATCAGCCGTATCTTGTCAAATTAGGGTTTCATGTTTTCTTCTTCCTCACACTCAGGAACCCTAATACAGGGTTGTGAAACAGAATAGAAGGAACTGGTGTTCTTCATTTGATAGACTAGAAGATCCAATTGTTTCTTCTCATCACCATCATATAACAGCAGGATCTGAGTTAGAAGAAGTCAAACAAGGATCTAACAAACAAAGTCTCTGCATATCATCACCATCAAAAGCAGAGGCTAATCAAGAGCAGATTCTGTGGGACTTCAAATTGGTTGTTCTTCAATCAGCCATCATTAGAATTCTGAGAACAGAATTTTTTCAACTTTCTTCTTTCTTCTTTCTCATTCTGTAATAGAATTTTATTATTCCCTCTTCAAAGTATTCAGTGGTTCAAGATCTCCTTATCAAAAGATCTGGTGGTTCATGATCTCCTTATCAAAAGATCATTGGTTCTAAGAGTCTCCTGATCAAAAGACTCAGGCACAGGTGGTGCATTCCCACCAGGTGGTAGAAGAGAGGACTACCCACATTTTGGGGAACCTCTATAAATTCATTGTGTATGTGCTGTGATTTTCTATGTTGTCCACTTTTTTTATTCTGCACCTTAAATTCTACTTTCTTTATTGTGCCTGTATTGTTAATCATAATACCTTGGAATAAATTATTGAACACAGTTAGGTTGGAAAAATATTTAAATCTCTATTCACCCCCCCCCCCCCCCCCCCCGATAGAGGATTCTCAGAGGCACAGTGTGCACTTTCAATTGGTATCAGAGGGAGGTTGATCAATAAAAGGCTAACACCTTGATCAAAAATACCTCCTACTCTCATTTCTTTTCGATAAACATATTTTATAATAACAAAAAGAATGAGCTCTAAGGATTATGTTTCTACAAGACCTCTAGTGTGTAATCTGAATAAGTTTACACGCTGGAAGGCTAGAATAAAATTATATATGAACTCTATTGATGAGGAAATTTTTAATGTCATCCTCACAGGTCCCCCAGCCCCAATAAGGAAAGACTCCACTGGGAAGGTCATACAAACCTCAGTCCCTAGAGCAGAGTGGACTGATGAAGAGAAGAAGGTCAAAGCATGTGATGTCAAGGCCATGAACATACTGGTCTCAACCATGTCTGATGAGATATTTCAGAAGGTTGCTGACTGCAACTCTGCAAAGGAAATCTGGGAATCTCTCTCCAGAATAGTTGAAGGAAGTTCTGATGAGAGGAAAGACAGAAAGGCCCTTCTCATATCCCAATATGAGAACTTCAAGAAAAAGACTGATGAAAGCATTACATAAATGTATGACAGATTCAGTCTCATCATAAATAAGCTGAGAGGGCTTGGTAAGGAGATTTCTCTAACAGAAATCAATGACAAGCTTCTCATTTGTTTCCCAAGCACATGGGACTCTAGAATCTTGGCCATCAGAGATTCTAGATGCCTCAGAGAAATATCAACTGATGCTCTCCTAAGAAAGCTGAAATATTATGAGCTCCTATTGAAAAGCAAGGCTGAATCAGAAGCCCATGAGAAGACGCCATCTTCTAAAGAAAGGAGCCTGGCATTAAAAACTGATGAAGCAGAGTCCTCCACCACTGAAGAAGAAATGTTTAATCTCTTAGCCAAGAGATTCAAAAGGTGGGTGAGTACAGAAGATTCCAGGAGGAGAGAGAAGGGTTCAAACAAGCCAAGGTATGATAAAACTCCAAAATAGGAGGTCATCTGTTTTACTTGCAGGAGGCCAGGACACATCTCTACTGAGTTTCCTGAGGATGAAAAGAACAAGAAAACCAAATTGAGGAAGGAGCACAGGAAGAAATCCTTCATGAGGAAGGATAAGAAAGGAGGTAAGGGCTTTATAGCTGAGACCTGGAGTGATTCAGTCTCTCAATCAAGCTCCTCCTCATCTGATGATGAAGAAAAATGTGGACCAGGAGAAGCCTGCTTAATGGCTCTGGAGGATTCCACTAGTGATGTTGAGAGAGAAGGCTGTTCTACCACACACCAACAGTGGTATCTGGACAGTGGATGCTCCATACATATGACTGGAGCAAAGGGGTTGCTGGAAAATTTTAGAGCCAAGGAAGGGCCCAAGGTATTTTTTGGGAACTCCCAATCTGGGCAAACTAAAGGATATGGGTTGCTCGGAATTGGAGAAATCTCCTTCTCAAAAGTAGCTTCTGTTGAAGGGCTTCAACATAATCTGATTAGTATCAGTCAGTTGTGTGATGGTGAATACAAAGTTGTATTCACCAAGTCTTTGTGTCATATAATCAGCTCTAAGACTGATCAAACAGTCTTAACTGGTCTTAGAAAGGGCAAGGTTTATGTTGTGGACTTTGAGTATACAAAGTCTGAGATCTGCTTGTTTAATTCCCAGTTAGAAAATAGTGAGTTGTGGCATAGGAGACTGAGTCATCTCAACTTTAAGACCATAGCCAAACTCTCCAAACTGAACCTATTCAAGGGTTTACCAAAAGGTAAATTCAATAAAGACCATCCTTGTAGAGCCTGCCAACTAGGGAAGTCGATCAAAGCTTCATTGAAACCAATTGGTAAGAATGATTCTCCTAGAATCACTTTTCCTGCTACACATGGACCTGTTTGGTCCTATCTCCACTCAAAGCTTAGCAGGGAAATCCTACACCTTAGTTATAGTTGATGATTTCTTTAGATTCAGCTGGGTGTTCTTTCTGAAGGCTAAGTCAGATACTTTCAAGATCCTCTCAAGATTCATTAGACAGATTTAATCTGAACTCAATACACAGGTTGCTGTGATCAGAAGTGATCATGGAACTGAGTTTGAGAATCAGTTAATGTGTAGATTCTGTGAGGATGAAGGTATCAGGCAAAGTTTTTCAGCTCCTAGACCCCCCCCCCCCAACAAAATGGCGTGGCTGAGATGAAGAATAGAACCCTGATTGAATCAGGAAGAACATTGTTGGCTGAATCTAACTTGCCAAAGTCCTTCTGGGCTGAGGCAGTCAATATTGCCAACTATGTTTTGAATAGGAGTCTCATCCACAAGACTAAGTTGAAGACTCCCTATGAGTTGTTGAAAGGTAAGGCACCTATTGTCTCTTACTTTAGAATCTTTGGATGTACTTGCTTTATCCTTAATAATGGGAAAACTCATCTTGCCAAATTTGATAGGAAGGCAGATGATGGAATATTCTTGGGATTTTCTTCATCAAGCAAGGCCTATAGGTGCTTCAATAAAATCTCTCTCAAAATTGAGGAGTCCATGCATGTAGTTTTTGATGAGACTAACATGGTTTACAAGGGGAAGGAAACTTCCACCAGTTCTATTCTACAAGAAGAAGACCAGCTTGTAGAGCAGGTTGAAAGGATGAGCTTAGTAGACCATTCATCAGTATGTCAAGAAAAAGAACATTAGGAGTATGACACTGGCTCTGGTGAGGAATCTGCAGTAGCTGAAGAGGAAGTATCAGCACCTGGAGTACCAGCCATAGATGATGCTCCAGTACATGAGGCTGATACCCCAACTATCTCTAAGCAAGTGACAGCCCAGGAGGAAGAGCAGATCCTAGATCACTCAACAGGGACCTGGATGACTCAAAAAGACCATCCTTCATCTCTGGTGATAGGAGACTTGACTGCAGGAGTCAAAACAAGGAGTCAACTCACAAGTGAGGTTATGTTGCAGTGCTTTCTATCACAATATGAACCCAAGAAGTTGGAAGAAGCAGACGGTGATCCTAATTTGATATCTGCTATGCAAGAGGAACTAACTCAGTTTGAGAGAAATAAGGTGTGGACATTGGTTGAAAGACCAAAGAACTACCCAGTTATTGGCACCAAGTGAGTGTTCAAGAATAAAATGGACTCAACAGGAGTCATTGTCAGAAATAAGGCTAGACTTGTAGCTCAAGGGTACAGACAAGAAGAAGGCGTTGACTTCAACCAGACATTTGCCCCTGTAGCAATATTGGAGGCAATCAGAATGTTCCTGGCATATACTGCCCACATGAAGATAAAGGTCTACCAGATGGATGTCAAGAATGTCTTTCTCAATGGAAAATTACAAGAAGAAGTGTATGTGGAATAGCCACCAGGTTTTGTCAATCCGACCTTTCCTTATTTTGTATATAGATTAGATAAAGCACTATATGGTCTCAAGCAAGCTCCAAGAGCTTGGTATGAGACCTTATCCACTTTTCTCCTGGAACAAAAATTTGAAAGGGGGAAGGTGGATAAAACCATTTTCACAAGGGCACACAAGAACCATCTATTACTTGTACCAATATATGTGGATGATATTATATTTGGGTCCACAGATCAAACTTTATGCAAAAGGTTTGCATACCTAATGCAGTCAAGTTTTGAGATGAGTAGCATGGGGGAACTATCCTATTTTCTTGGACATCAGGTCAAACAAAATTCAGATGGCATTTTCTTATCCCAATCCAAATATACAAGAGAACTCATTAAAAGGTTTGGGATGGAGAATGCCTCTGTTATGAAAACCCCCATGGCCACTAATGTTGTCTTAGATAGAGATGAACAAAGTAATTCTTTTGATCAGAAAACTTACAGAGCAGCCATTGGCTCTCTCCTCTATTTTACAGCTAGCATACCTGATATAATGTTTGCTACCTATATTTGTGCAAGGTTTCAAGTTGACCCAAAGGAATCCCACATGAGTTCTGTCAAAAGAATTCTTAGATATTTAAAAGGTACTCCTGAGCTTGTCTTATGGTATCCAGCAGAATCTGGTTTTGAATTGATTGGATATTCAGATGCAGACTATGCTGGATGCAGGCTGGATAGAAAAAGTACCTCAGGGACATGTCAGTTTCTGGGTGCTAGACTGATCTCATGGTTTAGCAAGAGGCAAACCATAGTCTCAACTTCTACAGCTGAGGCTGCGTATATTGCTGCAGGAAGCTATTGTTCACAAATCTTGTGGATGCAACATCAGTTGTTAGATTACAACTTCTCACTTGCCAATTCCACAATATTTTGTGACAGCTATAGTGCTATATCAATAGCTTCCAATCCTGTTCTCCACAGTAGAACTAAGCAAATAGAGATAAGGCACCACTTTCTCAGAGATAATGTGGACAAGGGAAAGATTAACCTTCAATACACTTCTACTGACACTCAAAGGGCTGACATCTTCACAAAGCCCCATGATGAAAGCAAGCACACGTTTTTCTTCAATGCTCTGGGAATGCTTGATGGAGCTTTGTAGGTTCCCTATATTATGTATGCACACCTATTTTCTATAACAAACCAATGCTGGCAAAGACAAAAATAATTTTACAGAGAATCATATCTACATAATCAAAGCTGCGTCGAATACAAATTGACGTTACATCGAATTATACTCGACGCAAGCTTCCAGAGCACGTTGGAAAGGATCCTTCGAATATCATTCGATGTAACGTCAAATTCCTATCGACGCTTACATCGATATCATCATTGATGATTTCTTTTCGAAGCCACGTCGAGATCAACTCGATGCTCCGTCGACATTGATAGGTCGTGCGCACTTCCATCTCTTTGGCGCGCTGATTTCGGCTCTTATCGATGCTGCTTTGAATTCAACCCTAAGTTGCGGTGATTCGTCTACTCAAAGCAACTATTATGCCAAATTTTTCTGGTGCTATTCGAGATCTCTTTCCCTGCTCTCTTTTCTTGACCCTCTCTTCATCTCTTCCCTTTGTTTTCATGCAGGTACTCTCTAATTCCAAATGGCATTCCCATCAAATCAGTAGGATGTGGAAGAGGTAGTTAGTCTTGCAATGGAAGCAATTCTGTCCAAGTTTTGTTCCCTCTACCTTGATGTCTCAAATGATTGTTATCGAAAATTACGTGGTCAACATAAGAGGTTGTAAGACCTCAATTCTGAGATAAAGGCCCTCGATGGTGCAGTAAGATCGGCAGTGGTGCCTGTTGATGTATTTACATCCTTCATTCAGGATATAAAGTAGGGGGAGATGTCTACCAGCAGCCCGAAGATTCCACAGGACTCAGTTTACACAACTGCAATTCCTCTCTCCTTCATTTCTGAAGGAGAGCCTGCTGTAGTGTCCAAACTATAACTCGCCAATGCAGAGATTCAGGGGGAGTCCTTACCTACAAAAGTTCTGCCTATGATACAGGGGGAGTCATCTACACAGGGGGAGAGTCCTGCCTGCTCAGACGATCAGATCCATGTCATGCATCTTCGTGGATATATTGCTAATAATGAGACACCCATTCCTGATCCTCTTCAATTCAGGGTGTCTTCTGGTGATTCTTCTACAGCACCTCCCCCTGCCAAAGATACTGATCAAAAACATGATTCCACTTATTATGCTCTAGATCTTCCTGCATCAGACCAAATTTTACCACCACCTCAACCTCCTTATCCACCATCTTCTCCAAAACATACAACTGCTCCTCTCCTTCCAACACCTATCTTCAGAGGGAGACCTCCTTATCAAGCTAGAGTAAGAAGAAGAAGGGCAGAGGAAGAATACCCATTTGGGAACAATATACAAAGGATCAAAGGAAACAATACAGAAAGGATAAATCATATTATAAGAAGCATGAAAAGGTTGAGATACCAGAAAATAAAATGAAGACCTATACTGATCCAGGGCTGGATGTAATACTAGAAGACATTGGTGAAAGAGAAAAATATGAGTATGTGGCAGCTCAAAAGGAGCTTCGGGAAAAGAAAAACAGATTTATAGATATTTTGAAAAGAAGAAAGGAAGTAGTTGAAAAGGAGGAACTGGCCAAAGCTATTCCTATCAAATCTAGTTGGTTTGATCAGTCAAAATATACTGCAAAGAATCCAAAGGCCATGATGCTAGAAGGAGTTGGACAACTCCACAGAGGAGGCATTGGGTGCAACCCTAAGGAGGCAGTACAATTCTCTCAAAAAAGGAAGAGACACCTGAAAAGGAGAAGGAGAAGGAGAAGATAATGTTCACAAAGGAATCAACCTCTAAGTAAGAAAAGACAAAAGTCAGTGAAACCCAAGCACTACCTGTTGAACCAGAATTAGAGGAAGATCCAACATCAGCGGATCTGAATCTGGAACTCATAAATCTGATGGTAGCCAAGGTAATTGGAATGGGCTGTACACTCAAGGATTTTCACCCCAGTACAGAAGAAGACCTGGAGAAGCTTTTCAAAGGGCATGCAAGGATACAGAAGAATCTAGAGAAAGCCACTCAAGCAAACTTCAAGTATGTGGAGAAGAAGTATAGAAGAGTGTATGAAGATCCATTCTTATTTCTCAAAGACAGGAAGTGACTCACACTCTGGGAAATCTATGATGAATTTGCAGACTATTATTATTAATCTGTCATCTGTGCTGATATCAGATTATCTAGCTTGTTCATTTTCTTATGTCTCTACTGCCTTATATGTATTGTTGATTATAAATTTTGTATGAAATCACTTAGAACAATATGTAAAATTTGTTATGATAAATAGGGGGAGATTGTTAGGAAAACCCCTTGATTTAACTTAACAAATTAATTAAAAGTGATTTTATTCACTAGGATTAAATTACCCATTGTATAATGAGGGTAATATGGTCATTAGATGTCTTAGGATGTCACACTAAACCCAGAGTGTCAACACTAGACCTAGGGAAGCAAAAATGGTAGGAGTTAATAATTGCGTCGTATGGAATTCGATGCAACATCGAGTTAATGTCGACGCTACTCCAACTAGAAGTCCAAGTGGTTCAACTCTACTATCAAAGTAACACTAGTCGATGGTACGTCAAATAGATATCAACGCAGAGACCAGAGACTTATCGAAGGAACTTGAGAATTCGACACATCTTCTACTTCAAACTCGACGCAGAAGGGAATACATGTCAAAGCCATCTAAAGTCGACGCAACATCAACTTCATCTCGACACAGTTAATGGAAGTCAGAGTGGAGTCTATTCAACTCGACGGGTGCGCCGATAAGGAATCTACACAACATCGACTAGTTGAGTTCAGTCAGAGCACAGAAAAAATCAAAGCAGCTCTTAGATGAACTCGAAGCAGCGTCAATAAGTGAGGAAGTTAATTCGACACTACGTTGAATATAGTCTGTGAAAGTTCAATCTTTACAGCTGTCTTTCTGATGCTTCTATCATGGCCCACATCTTTCAGACCATTCTCTAATGGCCTAATAATTGCTTTAAGAAGAAGGAAACATTAAAGAAGGAGAAAAAGGCTTTCTTGGAAGTATACACCTTCTGGTTGGATGGGTCAAGAAGTAATAAAGGAAAGAAAGAGAATGTCTATCAAATAAACCTTTTCAGGTCCTACCTAACAAGGAAACAAATTCAAAATAGAGACAGGGTATATAAGGATGAAGAAGGAATAGAAGAAGGTAGCATTAATCACTATCAGCCATATCTTCTCAAATTAGGGTTTCATGTCTTCTTCTTCCTCACTCTCAGGAACCCTAATACAGGGCTGTGAAATAGAATAGAAGGAACTAGTGTTCTTCATCTGATAGACTAGAAGATCCAATTGCTGCTTCCCATCACCATCATATAGCAGCAGGATTTGATTTAGAAGAAGTCAAAAAAGGATCTGACAAACAAAGTCTTTGCATATCATCACCAACAAAAGCAAAGGCTAATCAAGAGCAGATTCTGTGGGACTTCAGATTGGCTATTCTTCAATCAGCCATCATAAGAATTCTGAGAACAGAATTCCTTCAACCTTCTTCTTTCTTCTTTCTCATTCTGTAAAAGAGTTTTATTAATCCCTCTTCAAAGGATTCAGTAGTTCAAGATCTCCTTATCAAAAGATCTGGTGGTTCATGATCTCCTTATCAAAAGATCATTGGTTCTAAGAATCTCCTGATCAAAAGACTCAGGCACAGGTGGTGCATTACTACCAGGTGGTAGAAGAGAGGACTACCCACATTTTGGGGAACCTCTATAAAATTCATTGTGTCTGTGCCGTGATTTTCTGTGTTGTCCACTCTTTTTATTCTGCACCTTAATTTCAACTTTCTTTATTCTGTCTGTATTATTAAGCATAATACCTTAGAATAAATTATTGAACACAGTTAGGATAGAAAAATATTTAAATCTCTATTCACCCCCCCCCCCCTAGAGGATTCTCAGAGGCACACTGTGCATTTTCAGGGAGATTGTTAGGAAAAACCCTTGATTTAACTTAACAAATTAACTAAAAGTGATTTTATCCTCTAGGAGTAAATTACCCATTGTATAGTGAGGGTAATCTGGTCATTATATGTCTTAGGATGTCATACTCAACATAGGGTATCAGGACCAGATCAAGGGAAGCAAAAGTGGGTTAAGTTAATATTTGCGTCGAATAGAATTTGACGCAACATCGAGTCCATATCGACGCTGCTCTGACTAGAAGTCCATGTGATTCAACCCCTCTGTCAAAGTAACCCAAGTAGATGTTACGTCAAATAAATGTCGATGTAGGGGTCAGGGACTTGTCGGAGTAACTAGTGAAGTCGATGCAACTTCTACTTCAACTCGACGCAAAAGATGTCATCTGTCGAAGCCATCTAAAGTCGACGTAGAAGATGAATTTCAGAGCTAGGCAGATCAACTTCACGGATTCGACGATAAGATATCGATGCAACGTCAACTAGCAGAGTTCAATCAAAGCAGAGATGAAATCGAAGCACAAGAACTCGAAGTTACGTTGAAAAGAGAAGAAATGAATTTAACGCCACGTTGAATACAGTCTGTACAAGTATTTCTTTTTCAGCTGTCTCTCTAATCCTTCTTTCATGGCCCATATCCCTCAAGACCGTTCCCCAACGGCTCAATAATTGCTTGAAATAGATAGGATCATTAAAGAAGGACACAAAAGGTTTCTTGGAACCATATTCCTTGTAGGTGGACGGGCCGAGAATTAATGAGTAAAGAAAGAGAATGTCATCAAAAGATTACCTTTTCAAGGCATACCAAAAAGGGAAAGATTTTTGAAATTGAATCGAGAGAATAAAAGGAGAAGAGAAGACAGAAATAATCAGAGCAATTATTCACAATCGGCTGTTCCTCTTCTTGCTGGGATTTCTTTTTCCTCTCTCTTTCAGGAAGCCTAACACAGAAAAGAGAAAAGAAGATAAAAACCTCTGCTGATCTTCATCTAATAGAGTAGAGGATCTGAGAGTTGCTCATCATCACAATCTCATAGCAGCCAGATATCAATCAGCAAATGCACAAAGGATCTGACATTCAAAGCACCTGCAATTCATCACTATCTAAAGCAGGGGCTAATCAAGAGCAGATTCTGTGGAACATAATAGGTTGTTCTTCGTACAGGCCACTCAAGAATTCTGAGAACAGAATTCCTACAACCTTCTTTCTTCTCCTTCTTTCTCTTTCTGTAAAAGAGTTTTATTAATCCCTCTTCAAAGGATTCAGTGGTTCAAGATCTCCTTATCAAAAGATCTGGTGGTTCATGATCTCCTTATCAAAAGATCAGTGGTTCTAAGAGTCTCCTTATCAAAAGACTCTGGCACTGTGGTGCATCCCAACCAGGTGGTAGAAGAGGGGAGTACCCACATTTTGGGGAACCTCTATAAAAATTTGCGTGTCTTCTGGTTGTCAATTTTCTGTGTTGTCCCAAGTTCTTTATATTATTTGTTGCACCTTAGTCTGCATGTGGTCTTGTTCAGCATAAACCCTTGGTTAAGTTTATTGTTTTCATAGTTAGGGTAGAAATAAATTTAAATCTCTATTCACCCCCCCCCCCCCTCTAGAGGATTCTCAGAGGCACATTGTGCACTTTCAGATGCAATGGCTTTCTCAGAGGAAGGAAGTTGTGATGACACCCATCATGACTAGGTAATTCCTAAAGCCACTCCAACTATATCTGACACAGATTCAGATGCCTGCTCCTTTTCAACTGTAAGAGAAGTTTGTTGGAACCTTAGTTTTTGATTTGAGTCCTGATCCATATTTACATTTATTCTGTGATCGATCAAATCCCACTAAGATAGAAGGCTGAGAAAAATATATATATAAATAATATACAGGAGAAAACAATATATATTTAAATAATACAAGTTCTCTGCATTCGACGAACGGCTCCCTACGTTCGACGAACGACGCTCTGTGGTCGACAAATTATATTCATTCTGTAGTCGACGAAATCCAGCCCGTCTCATCGGTCGATGAAAAGCTGCGTTCGACGTTCTCAAGTCTGCGTTCGATGAATCTTCAAGAGAAGCTCAGAACAACGAATTCAATTCTCAGATCGACGAACTTGAAGCTGAGCTCGACGAATTTCTATCAGCTTTATAATTTAGAGATTCTCAGCTCGACTAATATTCTCAGCAATATTCTAATTTAATTCTATTTATATATTGCTGCCCGTCTTTTCTTTATAAATTAATATTATAGTCGTTGCAGACAATAAATATTATAGCCGTTGCAGAAAAGCCAAAGACGGCAATTTATCTTCTCGATGAAATTAAAGAGACATTATTTCTTTCCTTTGTCGGGCAAGAATTCAAAATAGCCTGAAAGCCTTCTCCAGATTATATATACAGAGAGAAGAGCAGAGAAGAAAATAAGAGAAGGAATATACAGATACAGGAAGAGAGAAACAGAAATAACAGAGAAGCAAAAAGAAGAAGCAGATCTACAGAGTTCTTAATAAGAACAACATATATTATTTATCTTCTTTTTGCTAAGTCTTTTCTGCAGAACATCTTCATCCTGAGACACTAATCAAGATCACTTGCTCAGGATCAAAACTGCAGAAGAAGAAAAAGAGTTATTACAAACAAGTGAAGAAGCTTCCTCAACACTAATCAAGTCAGGGGGAGCCCTTCTTCAACATCATCAAGATCCACTCTCAACAACCCATCAGGATCTCTAGAGTCTTCTCAGAAAGAGAAGAACAATATATTTTCTGTTTTCTTTTTACATGTATAAAGGGTTATAACTCCCTTCAAAAGTTACAGCCATTGGTGGCAGGGCACCTGATCAAAAACCTATAGTTGGGTTAGATCACCTGATCAAAAGCTCACTTTTTGTGTGGACACCTGATCAAAACTCCCTTGGTGGCAAGGCACCTGATCAACAACCTGTAGTGGATTCCTACCAAGTGTGGTAGAAGAGTAGACGTACCCAGGTTTATTGGGGAACTACTATAAGAATCCTTGTGTCTCTGTGCTTGTGATTTTCTGTGTTGTTGTGCTGTGTGCTGATTTCTTTATTTGTTTTATAAATCACTCACTCAATACAAATACATATATCACTAATTTAATTCCGTTATAAAATTAAGTAAAAAAATTTAATACTCTATTCACCCCCCCCCCCCCCCCCCCCCTCTAGAGTAATATTAAGATCTAAACTCACCTTCAATTGGTATCAGAGGGTAGTTGTTTTTATATACAGGCTAACACATGAATCATAAAGATCAATTAGTTCTTAAGTTTTTTTAAAGGTTTTTCTAAAATCTAATGGCACAAGTAGAATCTTCAATCACAAATCCACCAATCTGTAATCTAAATAGATTATCTTTATGGCAAGCTAGAATTAGATTATTCATGAATGCCATAGATGAAGAAATTTATAACTCTATTTTGACAGGACCTCCATCTTCACAAACATCAACAGATGCTCAAGAGAAGCTGAAAAGTGCTGATGCAAAGGCTATGGACATATTAGCTCAATCAATGTCAAATGACATACATCAAAAATTTGCTGACTACACTTCAGCAAGAGCAATCTAAAACTCCCTCACAAGGATGGCAACTGAACCTTCTTTCACTAACTGTATTTATGATGCAGAACCATCATCTAGTCTAAGTGAAGAAGAAGAAGAAGAACAAAATGCCAGAGAATTCTGCATATTGGCCAAATATGGCTCACACCACAACTCAGATGCAGAATCTGAATCTAATGAAAATGAGGTAACTGAGGTTGTTGGATCGGTAGGCACCCTTAGAGGGGGGGGTGAATAAGGGTTTTTTAAAATTTATATTATATTTTGAAAAGCTTTGAAATAATACGTGATTAAGACAATGAGAAATTAAGTAAAACAATTGAAATAAAGTAGAGATATGTTTTATTAATATGAAATCAGGTTTTACAAAAGTTGATTTCTATAACACTAGAAATCTGTGGTGAATAATAGTAAACTCTTTTTGTTTTCTATCCCGACTCGCATCCCCACAAACCGGTGGCCCTAGCCTATCCTTCCCAGATTCGGCCTCAAGCCGCTCTAGCCAATCCAACCCCGGATATGGCCTTGAGCACGCCCTAGACCTAACCTAGATCTAATCGCCAACACGAGGTGAATTTCCGCCCAAAGTCCTACCCAGAACTAGTCGCCAACACGAGGCGATTTCTCTAACCGTTTACAAGAAATATGAAATGAAAATAATTAAAACTCCCTCTTGAAGAACTTCTGAAGTTGGAGACGAAGATCCACTGTAGAATAAGAGTTGTAGAAGCGGACTTCATTTGGATCCGGCGTGAAGAGATTCTCCTTCAGAAGTTTGCAGAACTTTGGTAAGACATCACCTTTCGGCCAAGACAGCCTCTAGAATTCTAGCACTCAATCTTTATCTCTTTGAAATCCCTGAAATGAGAGAAGAGGGGTCCTATTTATAATCTTAGCGCTAGCGCCTGTGCTAGTGCTACTGTCGGCGCTATCCCATTTTAGGACATATTCTGCGCGGCAGGATCTTCAATCTGAGGAAACATTTCTCTCTTGTCTTCTATGCTGCGCACTACCGCCAGCGCTATCGGCTACCGCCAGGCGCTATCTCCTTCTATATGTGCTCCCGGAATTGCGCAGATCATCGCTAGCGCCAGGCGCTAGGTGCTACCGTCGGCGCTAGTGGGAGTGTTGGATTTGATGGCTCAAATTTGGGGGCAACCTTCTTATGTAATCCTTGAGTCATATGGACTTTGTTTTCCTGCACAGTTAAACACACAAGATCAAATACACATAGGATTTGTTATTCTCAAACCTAGGAGATGCAGAAAACCATGTTCCAACAAACTCCCCCTTTTGATAATAACAAATCCATTAATGATAAATTAGAGCATTAATATAAGCATGATGTAACCTACTTGTGTGTGAGAGAGAGTGATGACTTAGGATAAATAGTGATTGTAAAATCTTAGAATTGCTCCCCCTAAATATATGCTCCCCCTAAGTGAATGCTCCCCTAATAAGTAAGCTATCATCTTTAATCAAGTTAGTTTTTCATTTTGATAGCAGATTTTATTTATCATGGAAGATCTCCCCCTTTTGTTATTAGCAAAAGTGGGTAAGGAAACAAAACACAGAAAAGTTTTGATTAGAAGATAAAGGCATGATCGAGCTTTGTAAAGAGAAAGAAATGATAAGGAGTTTTAGAATACTTTTCATTGAAATAGATCAGAGTTTTGAGCATAAAGATGAATAATATAACATTTATCAAGTAATCAATATTATATTGTTAGTTTTCCCCTTCATATAAGAGTTTTAAGCATAAAAAGGTAATGATTTCCACGTAACCAATCTACCCAGACAATATGTCTACACCCTATCCCCGTACTAAGTGATGTATAGGCATGAGGAGTTGCATACATGTCGTAGGTTGGGGTGTTAGTCTCATATGCAAACACTAGACAAAACTCACCCTAGCACTCTTTCCCCCCAGTGCCTCGCAAGGCCCCACTGGAACCCTCCTTGGTTAAGGATAAGACATGACTTAGAGGTCAGGTTATCTAATGTCTACAACCCTACGCCCCCGCTATGGTGAGAGATGTAATCATGGATATTAGTTATTGGAAACATTAATCATTTAATTCTAATGATACGTTCATAGCCTATGGGTTTATATTTTTATTTGAATTTTTTAAAGAAAAAAGTCACAGAGCTAATTCGAAATCCATTAATAAATCAGAGTTTTAGTATTAAAATATTTTCATAGAAATAAATCAGAGTTTTTAGCATACAAAATATTCTTGTTTAAAGCAGCCAATATAAAGTTTACCAAGCAGGTCTATCACTTGTTGAAAGAAAGGAATGTTAAGATTCAAGTGAGGATGCACACAAAATAAAAGACTTTAAATAAGCATGAAAGTGCAAGGTAAAACAATTATATGGTTATGATGCGGAAGACTTATCAAAATACAAGAAACATCTTGTTGTAATCAATGATGATCCATAAAAAGATATATGAGTTAAATTTCATAAAGATGTTTTTGTAAATCATTGTTCAATTAAAATCTTTAAGTTTATCAATAAAGTAACCAAGCATGAAATAATGTTATCAAAAAGAGATTACTACAATGTTATTTTAATTCACAATTTCAAAACATACCAAACATTGTAGAAAGCATGCTAGGTTATCTCGTGCATTTCATAAATAAATAGTAGTATAGAATTAGCATTAGGATCCAATACTCATGAGAAGAAGTGTTATGGAAGATAATGATGCGCACATGTATATTTTGAATAAATTAAACAAATGTTTTAATCAAAAATACAAGAAATATGTAAAGTAAAGAGCACAATAAAACACAAATAGTTTTACTTCCACAAACTTCAATGCACAAAAATGTACAACTACCAAGGTGCTTTGCACACACAATGCTCATTAAGACTTATCAGGGTGCAAAGTAGTGCTTGGGGGATCACATATTTTATTTTATTTTAATGTTGAGACTAGTGATCCGGTGTACTTAAGAGTAAGTGGTTTTTATTTTGAAAGAAAGATATGGGTTGCACAAGATACTTTACTATTCTTTCCAAGGTGCTCAACCTTACAATGCTTATTAAGACTTATCAGGAGGTTCAAGTAGTGCTTGGTGGAGTTATCTTTGTTACTTTATTTTATGATTTTTGTTTTGTACAAAGTTCTCCGAATACACTTGTTTTGCAAACCAATATAATTTATGAAAACATGACCACTTTTCTTAACATTTAAAAGTGAAACAAAGGTTGTGTAGGTAAGATACTTGTGCAGTTTTAATTCATTGTAGTATTACAAAACATACACAAGCATTCATAGATTAAAAACATATGTAGACAATGCCAAAATAAATGAGTGATTAAATAGAGGCATGCTAAGAGGCATGCTAAGCTTGGATAATAGATTAAATCATGCTTGATTTTCACAAGAAAGTCCATATAGTTTTTTTGATAGTTTTAATGTTTTGTATTTTTGTATTGGAGTTTTGCATAAGAAATAAACTTGAAACAAATGACAGAAAAAGAAAGGCAAAACATATAAATTTTTTTTGTAATTTAGCTTTTGTATTTTTTGTATTTGATTTTTCAAAAATGAAATATAATCAGAAGTGCAAAAACAAATAGTACATATAGATTAATATATTTTTAAGAATTTTTCAAAATTTTAAAAATACAGAAAAACAAATGTTTTTTTAATTTTGGTTGTTATAATAATCATTTTTTTGTTTTAATTTTTCGAATATCAATTCAAAACATAACTGCAGAAACTATGTAGTACATATAATAGAGAATAAATTTAGGTATCTTATAAAAGTCAAGAAATACAAAAAGACAGAACCAAGCGATAACGCTCGCGCTGGCGGTAGTTCTGCTTTATATAATCCCCTTTTCTTTTTGTCATTTTGGCCATTACCTCTCAAGCTCTCCCGAAAAACCCTTGAAGATAACCCAGCCCACGCATAGATCTAAGGTAAAACTTCATCTTTTCTTATGATTTTTGTTTTAAACCTTGATTTTAATGTTAGAGATGAAGATATTTGAGGTTTGTAGGTGGTTTTAGAAACTAGATCTACAATGCTTGATTCTTTTATTTTTGAAGAGAGGAACTATAACAAATCTTCTTTATTTTTATGATTCTTGTTCTAAATAGTTGATTTGATGAAGATTTATGACCCTTTTTAAGAAAAACTATTGGTTTTGAAAAAACAATCTTCAAGATTTTTGTTTTTCAATTTTTATGAGGATTTTAGTTTTGATTTTAGTTTAGATTATGTGTGTTTCTTGGATCTAACAAATTAGGAATTGGAAATCTTTTATTTTAAAGAGATCTTACCATTTCAGATCAGGGGACTAGTGTCGGCGCTACTTTAGGCGCTAGTGCTAGCACTGGGCGCTAGTGATAGCACTGACGCTAGTGATTGTTGCTTAATTTTAATTTTTCTTATAATGTGGCAGATGGCTCCTGGATCAAAAGGAAAGAAAAGTGCAGAGCTGGCCGTGGAGGCAGCAGTAGTGGGTGTTCCCTATATCGTGGAGTTTGACATGCCTTGACATCACCATATCATGCAGCTATTTGCAACCTCTGAGGTGTTGAATTTATTTATTTCCGATGGATTTTCTACATAGTTAGTACGAGATTTCTATATGCACTTGGAAGACCCATCGCAGACAGAGCTGGATGGAGGAGTGTGGTCTCTGGTGCAAGGACAAGTGGTGACAATTACCCATGACCAACTGAGGGTCGTGTTTGGATTGACCCAACATCCAAATTGGTTGGAGATTGTTGAGAACTTTAGGGTAGATAGAGATTGGACTCAAGTGAACATGGTGCTACATAATAGGGAATGCAGGAGTCTGATCTCCTCTGTGTCGACACTCATAGTAGATGCCCTAGTCGTTCAGGATGTATTACGCCACACAATTATGCTGAAGTTGGGTGATACAACAAAAGTCACAGCACAACTTAGTTATGTTACCTATTTCATTTTGGAGGAGGAGAAATTTGATGTGGCAGACTTGTTACTTTCCTTGATTCGCTATTCATACAAGTTGCGGCATCCTTCCCGCCAGAGATATAACAACTTGCCCCTGGGTGGCATCATACAATGGGTTATTCAGGTGATGTATTCTTCTATTGAAATAGGTTTTTACTTGATAGATTGCTTTCCTCCAATCTATAGTACCTCACACTTGCGAACAATATCCCTCTCGGATGACCCATCGACGTATACTCGACCACCACTCCAGCAAGGAGCGTCAGCCTGAGAGACACGAGATGGTTCATATGATCGATTCCGAGAAGATATGGGCGAACGAATGATACAGGTGGAGGAGGATATATTAGAGGTAAAGAAGGGTGTGTTCGGCATGAAAAAATGTTGAAATTTATGATCAAGGCCTTAAAGTTGACACCATCATCATCAGAAAGAAGGGAATGGGATAGCCCAGTCGAGGATCCGCCAAGACATTTGGTTCGACGAACACGCAGACGACAGTCACCAAGTCCAAGTGTGGAGGAGGTAGATGAGGAAGAGTAGTGGAGTTGGAAGGTCCTGAGGGGAACAAGTTTTTAGTTTTGTAATAATACAGGAATTTGAACACATGTTCTTGGATGCTGTTTCCTAGCGCATGTGTTACCAGCTAGCGCTAGCGCTATATACAATGTTTAATTTTGTTGTTTTTGGATGTTTGACCGTTTTTATCTGATCCTTATTTGGTAGTTTTTGAAGGTTTTGTTTTACGTTTTATTTATAAATTTTCAGATGTTTAGGCAATTTTAAGATCATATGTAGTATATTTTTGAAATCCTAAGGTTAGAGATTTTAATACCACATAGAAATTTTTGAATTCAATTGTTGATAAATTATGTATATATATATGTAATGAATATAAGAATAATAGATAGGTCATCAAAATAAAATATGATTTTGTATTTTGATTAATTTGATTTATAAACTCATTAAGTTTTAAGAGATAAGATCATATTTCCTATAATATATAAGATGACCATAACATGATAGCTTAAAAAATAAGAAAGACATTAAAGCATATCATGAAGTAGAAAATTTTGTATATTTCATTTTTAAAAATATTCTACTTCATGCATTTGGTGATACTTAATAAATAAGAGATTTAGGTATCCAAAGGGGACCAAGTGTGGTGGTACCTTTGGGGACCCAAATACATCATGTTTTCTTTTGGGGAGATATGATTGAATGAGTTCTTTTGATTTGAGTTTGTGTTTCATCTTTAGCTTTGGGTCTCCATTCAAATCTTGGTTTAACATTATTTTTAGTTTTCAAATTTCGATAATCATTTACTTGAATATTTTGATCAAAAAGGTTTTTGAAATTATAATTTGAAGGAAATCTGTTTGCATTTAATTTTAGATTGGGAGGAACATGATGTAGTAAATTATGGTGATTTTGATTTTGATTTACAAATCATTTATGTTCCTTACTCCTACTTTTAAACTTAGGTAAGATGTTCATATTCATATTCAACTTATTTGTAGATATAGTTTGATATTGTGAATTTGTATTTATAATTTTCATAAGCAAGTTGATTTTTGATTTTAATTCGTCATTCTTGATTTTTAAATTATGTCTAGCTTTATTATAAGCGATTGTGCTATTTTTAAGAGTGGATACAATTGAATCAATATGATTTTGATAGTTATTTCTATATTCATCAATTGTTTCATCCATCTCTTTAATTTCAATTTTATAGGCTTCACACTTAGCACAATCATTTTTCAAAGATGAATTTTCTAAACATAATCTTCCATTTTGTTCTTTTATAAAGAGATGTTCCTTTTCAAGTTCCTTGCATTTTTCCTTAATATTATTACAATCGAAACAAGGTTTTGTGTTTTCAATTGAAGGACAAGACGGAGAAACCACATCACAATTAGATTCTAAATGAACATTAGCTTTTAACCTCTTATTTTCTAAACGTAAATTTTTATTAGTAATTTTCAATTTCTTGATCTTACGTTTAGCCATTTTTAGTATATTGAAACTAGAGATAGAAGTTATCACACAAGAAGAAGATTTAGACTTTCTTACAGCGCTATTGGAAGAGGCAAAATGTGAGCATGAAGTTCTGTCGTCAACTTTTAGGCCTTCCTCCATCATAGATGAATTTTCATCTTTTTTTCTCTTGATGTATTGCTCTCTTCTTCTAAGTTAATTTCCATGATCTCCGTGGCTTTGCTACGAGAGAGATCTTCTTAAATAATAGTGGATGTCCTTCTCCTCCTGTGTTTGTTCCATACCTGCGAGAGGAAGATCATACATTTCTTCAAGAAATTGCCATACTTTGTATGCACTAGAAAAACAATATATTAATTTGAAAACTTCATTTGATAGAGCACAAAATAAATAATGTTTGGCTTTTGCATTTAGATGACGTTCCTTTTTATTTGATTCATCCGTAGGTCTTATAATGGCTAAATTCCATACTTCGATATCTAAAGTCTTAATAAAATTTTCAATTAAAATTTTCCATCCTTTATAATTTGTTCCTTCAAATAAAGGTGGTTTAAGAGATATTTCTTCTTCACAGAAATTTACCCCACTAGTAGAAGCGAGATCATGAGACGCCATTATTCCTGGTTGTTAAGCCGATTGGAATAAAACCTAGCTCTGATACTACTTGTTAGATCGGTAGGCGCCCTTAGAGGGGGGGTGAAATAAGGGTAAAATTTATATTATATTTTGAAAAGCTTTGAAATAATGTGTGATTAAGACAATGAGAAATCAAGTAAAACAAGTGAAATAAAGTAGAGACATGTCTTATTAATATGAAATAAGGTTTTACAAAAGTTGATTTCTATAACGCTAGAAATCTGTGGCGAATAATAGTAAACTCTTTTTGTTTTCTATCCTGACTCGCATCCCCACGAACCGGTGGCCCTAGCCAATCCTTCCCGAATTCGGCCTCAAGCCGCTCTAGCCAATCCAACCCCGAATATGGCCTTGAGCATCCCCTAGACCTAACCTAAATCAAGTCGCCAATACGAGGTGAATTTCCGCCCTAAGTCCTACCCAAACCTAGTCGCCAACACGAGGCGATTTCTCTAAACCGTTTACAAGCAATATGAAATGAAAATAATTAAAACTCCCTCTTGAAGAACTTCTAAAGTTGGAGACAAAGATCCATTGTAGAATAAGCGTTGTAGAAGCGGACTTCATTTGGATCTGGCGTGAAGAGATTCTCCTTCAGAAGTTTGCAGAACTTTGGTAGGACATCAACTTTCGGCTAAGACAGCCTCTGGAATTTTAGCACTCAATCTCTCTCTCTCTCTCTCTCTCTCTCTCTCTCTCTCTCTGATATCCCTGAAATGAGAGAAGAGGGGTCCTATTTATAACATTAGCGCTAGTGCCTGCGCTAGTGCAACCACCGACACTATCCCATTTTAGGACAAATGCTGCGCGGCAGGATCTTCAATCCGAGGAAACATTTCTCTATTGCCTTCTGTGCTTCGCGCTACCTCCTGCGCTATCAGCTACCGCCAGGCGCTATCTCCTTCTATATTTGCTCCCGGAATTGCGCAGATCATCGCTAGCGCTAGGCGCTAGGTGCTACCGCCAGTGCTAGTGGGAGTGTTGGATTTGATGGCTCAAATTTGGGGGCAACCTTCTTATGTAATCCTTGAGTCATATGGACTTTGTTTTCCTGCTCACTTAAACACAGAAGATCAAATACACATAGGATTTGTTATTCTCAAACCTAGGAGATGCGGAAGACCATGTTACAACAGAGGTAACTTCAAATTTTAATTTTACCTATGATCAATTCAAATCTGTTTTCAAATTACCATATACAGATTTAATAGAACCTGAGAAAGAAATAAAATCTCTCAGAACAGAGTTAACAAAAATAAATAATTTGACTTCTGAATATAAAAAACTTAAAGAAGATTTAAAAATATCATAAGAACAAAATATTTCCTTGAAAAATAAATTTGAATAAACTTTTAAGGAAAAAGAAGTAAAAGACTCTGTAGAAATTACTGAATTTCTTTATGTTAAAACAAAATCTAGAAATCAGTTTAGTTTTTCAAATTTATATTTTAATAAGATAAAAAGGCCAATATATTTAATTATAAGTGAATTTTTTAATCTACCTTAAACTTTTATAATTAAATAAGCAGTTATATGATTCATTGGAATTTCCTATCTTAAAAACAAAGTCAGATAACTTCAATGTTCTTACAGACTTTCTCCAAAATCATGTTGAGCATTCTACTCAGATTGCTTAGATCAGAAATGATCAGAGCACTGAGTGTGAGTCTCTTCTGATAAGGGGATTTTATAGAAGGAAGGTAGCAGGCAATGTTTTTCTGATTTTAAAATTCCTTAGAATCCATTAACAGCTGTAGCAATTCATAATATTAAAATCCTATTTAAATCAAAATCTAGGAATCAGAATTGCTTAAATGTGTTTTAAAAGAAGAAGAAATAATATAATTTATGGTTAAATATTTCAAAAAGAACAATGAAGTCTTCTATAATCTCTGACCCTAATGCTTTAAGTTATTCAATATCTTTTTTATGCTTAAGTATCCTAAACCAAATAGGGGGAGATTGTTAGAACACCCAGTTTTAATTTGGATTAGGATCCCAACTCAAATAGGGGGAGATTGTTGGAACATTAGTTTTTGATTTGAGTCGTGATCCATATTTACATTCATTCTGTGATCGATCAAATCCCATTAAGATAGAAGGCTGAGAAAATATATATATATATATATATATAATATACAGGAGAAAACAATATATATATATAAATAATACAAGTTCTCTGCATTTGATGAACGGCTCTCTGCATTCGACGAACGGCGCTATGCGGTCGACGAATTATATTCATTCTGCGGTAGATGAAATCCAGCCTGTCTCAGCGGTCGACGAAAAGTTGCGTTCGACGATCTCATGTCTGCGTTCGACTAATCTTCAACAGAAGCTCAGAACAACGAATTTAATTCTAAGATCGACGAACTTGAAGTTGAGCTCGACGAATTTCTATCAGCTTTATAATTTAGAGATTCTCAGCTCGACTAATATTCTCAGCAATATTCTGATTTAATTCTAATTATATATTGCTGCCCGTCTTTTCTTTATAAATTAATATTATAACAGTTGCAGACAATAAATATTATAGTCGTTGCAGAAAAGTCAAAGACGACAATTTATCTTCTCGAGGAAATTAAAGAGACATTATCTCTTTCCTTTGTCGGGCAAGAATCCAAAATAGCCTGAAAGCCTTCTCCAGATTATATATACAGAGAGAAGAGCAGAGAAGAAAATAAGAGAAGGAATATACAGATACAGGAAGAGAGAAACAAAAATAACAGAGAAGCAAAAAGAAGAAGCAGATCTACAGAGTTCTTAATAAGAACAACATATATTTTTATCTTCTTTTTGCTCACTCTTTTCTGCAGAGCATCTTCATCCTGAGACACCAATCAAGATCACTTGCTCAGGATCAAAATTGCAGAAGAAGAAAAAGAGTTATTACATCAAGTGAAGAAGCTTCCTCAACACTAATCAAGTTAGGGGGAGCCCTTCTTCAACATCATCAAGATCCACTCTCAACAACCCATCAGGATCTCTAGAGTCTTCTCAGAAAGAGAAGAACAATATATTTTCTGTTTTCTTTTTACCTGTATAAAGGGTTATAACTCCCTTCAAAAGTTGCAGGCATTGGTGGCAGGGCACCTGATCAAAAACCTGTAGTTGGGTTAGAGCACCTGATCAAAGGCTCACTTGGTGTGTGGACACATGATCAAAACTCCCTTGGTGGCAGGGCACCTGATCAACAACCTGTAGTGGATTCCTACCAAGTGTGGTAGAAGAGTAGACGTACCCAGGTTTATTGGGGAACTACTATAAAAATCATTTTGTCTCTGTGCTTGTGATTTTCTGTGTTATTGTGCTGTGTGCTGATTTCTTTATTTGTTTTATAAATCACTCACTCAATACACATACATATATCACTAATTTAATTCCGCTATAAAATTAAGTAAAAAGTTTAATACTCTATTCACCTCCCCTCCCCTCTAGAGTTATATTAAGATCTAAACTCACCTTCAAAGATGACTCTGAATATATTGAGAAATTTGGTGCCCTACTTGAAGCTCTTAAGAAAGCAAAAGCTCTTTGTAAGGCTCAATCAGATGAGATCATCTCTTCGAATGATAAAAGTTATGAGTTACTTGAGAAAGTTAATGAACTAACTAGCAAGAAGGCCAAATTATCAATCTCCACATTGAGCACTAACACTTTAACTGAAGTAATTAAATACAAAAATAATAAAATCAAAGAGCTGGAGGATAAGCTCCTAGTGGAATGAAAAATTGTTCCATGGTTCTCCAAGCAACAAACAGTCCTTCCCTTTATTGATAGCTTCTCACAAACCAACAAGAAAGGTTTAGGCTATACTCAAGGTGAAGTTAATGGGAAATCTTCTCAAGGAAAGACAATTTTCAGAAATGTGATCAAACCTACAAATTCATATGATCAGAATAGTATTTATGGTTGTAATGAGGGCAAAAAGAAAGATAGTGGTTTTAACCTCCGTTCCGCCTTGATAAGCAAAAGACAAACTTTCCTTGGGAAGAGTGTGCTATCAACACCTTTAAGGAATTTTCCTGTGAAAGCCTCCAGAAATTCTCATGTTGGGGGAAGTTCTTCAGCCCCTAATAAGGGAGGGTTAGCTGCCAAGCAACAGCTTAACCAAATGAGACCTAGCACGACAAGAAAATCTAGATACAATAGATTTGATTGTTGGTATTGTGGAAAGGTAGGCCATTTTGCCTTAGATTGTTGGTTTAATCCAACTGTTCAGAATACCCCCCCCCCCCCCCCCCCCCCCACCCCCCATGAGAATCAGAACTGTTAGTTTAATCCAACTATTAATGCCCCCCACATGAGACCACCAAGAATCCTGTGTGGTATTTGGACAGTGGTTGTTACAAGCACCTGACTGGAAATAGAAGCATCTTGAAGGAGTTTGCGCCTATAGAAGACGGACCCAAAGTCAAATTTGGTGGATCTAACAGAGGTGTAGTCAAAGGTTATGGTAAGATTACAAATGGAAGTATCACTATCACAAGAGTAGTTTATGTTGAAGGGTTACAACATAACCTTATAAGTATAAATCAACTGTGTGACTTGGGATTTACTATGGCTTTCCACAAGGATAAGTGTCTGATTAACGATTCTAAGAATGCATAATCAATTTTAACAGGAACTAGGAGTGGCAATATTTACTGTTTGAATTACATTTGCATTAGAAAAGATGAACATGTATGTCTTGTAGCAAATGATGGAGTGCCTGCTTGTGTAAAGTGGCACAAGAGACTAGCCCACATTAACTACAAGTCCCTCAAGAAATTAATGTCAGAAAATTTGGGAAGAGATGGTCCTAAGTTGGATTTTTCATAAATGGGTCATTGTCATGCATGCCAAATGGCCAAACAAACAAGGACTACATTAAAAAGCATACAGGACAAACAATCCATTAGGTGTTTATACCTACTGCACATGGACCTATTGGGCCCAATGGTAGTTCACAGCTTAGGAGGAATGGCTTATACTCTAATCATTATTGATGATCACTCTAGGTTTGCCCGAGTGTTCTTTCTTAAAAACAAGTTTGATACCTTAAACACAATCAAGAACTTTGTCAAAAAAAATCGTAATGAAATAAACAATTCAGGGGTCAAATCAGAAGTGACCATGTGATTGAATTTCAATCTAATTTAATGACCAAGTTTTGTGAAGAGGAAGGTATCTTACAAGAGTTTTCTTCTCCCAGAACTCCACAACAAAATGGGGTTGCTGAGAGGAAAAATAAAACACTCATTGAAGCTGGTAGAACCATGTTAAGTGGCTTCTCACTTCCAAAGTATCTCTAGGCTGAGGCAGTTAATACTGCACCTCCTGTGCAAAATAGAGCAGTTATCTACAAGAACCATAATATGACCCCCCCCCCCCCCCTATGAACTGATTAAAGGGAAAAGCCAACACTAGCTTACTTCAGAATATTTGGAAGTAAATTCTATGTGCTAAAGAAAAGAAACATTACATTACCAAATTATCTTAAAAGATCTATGAAAGTATCTTTGTAGGATATAGCAAACATAGCAAAGCCTAGAGAATCTTCAATAAGAATGCTCTTACAATTGAAGAATCTATTCATATAGTCTTTGATGAGAGCAGCATACTGCATAACCCTTTATCTAGTTCATGCAGTGTAGGGATTGAAGTTGGACTAGAGACTCTGAAAATCAGAGAAGAAGTAGCTGTTCAGAAGGAGGAACCTTCCCCTCAGAACTCTATCCAGAAATAGAAGAGGAAACTACTGAAGATCTAAATTCTCAAAATATCAACACTAAAGAAGCAGCTAAAGAGATCATTGCTGAAGAAGAACCTCCCAGAGTGATGCCCACAACAATAAGACACTTAAAAGATCATCCAACAGACTAGATTATTGGTGAGCTAAATCATGGAATTAGAACTAGAAGAAATGCTCTAAATGAAAGCTTGCACCTTAGCATTCTATAACAACTAGAGCCAAAGAAGTTTGAGGAGGCCAACCGAGACCAATTTTGGGTTATGGCCATGCAAGAAGAGCTCAATAAATTTAAAAGATGCAAGGTCTGGAAGCTTGTCCCATGGACACATGGACAAAATATCATTGGAACCAAGTGGGTTTACATAAATATGATGGATGAAGCTGGAGTGATCATATTAAACAAAGCTAGATTGGTAGCCCAAGGATATAGGCAGGAAGAAGGAATAGATTTTTATCAGACATCTGCATCTGTAGCTAGATTGGAGGCAATCAGATTTTTCTTAGCCTATGCTGCATTCAAAGGATCTAAAGTCTATCAAATGGATGTCAAATCAGCATTTCTGAATGGAGACTTGAAGGAAGAAGTATATGTAGCACAACTTCCAAGTTTTATCTCACCTACCTATCTTGATCATGTATATTTTCTAAATAATGCCTTATATGGGTTGATCCAGGCTCCAAGGGCCTGGTATGAGACACTATCATCTTTTCTTCTTGAAAATAAGTTCTCAAGAGGAAATATAAATAATGCTTTATTTCTGAGAGAGTTGAAGGGCCAGGTCCTTTTGGTCCAAATATATGTTGATGGCATAATATTTGGATCAACTGATGGGAACCTTTGCAAGAAATTTGTCATGCTCATGCAAAGCAAATTTAAGATGAGCAGAATGAGAGATCTAAAATATTTCTTAGGTCTCCAAGTAAAGCAATCTGAGAAAGGAATATTCATTTCTTAGACCAAATTTACCTTGGATATCATAAAGAAATTTGGAATGGAGAACTCTACCCCTATGAGAACTCCTATGGGTTCAAAAGTCTCTCTAGATAAGGATAAAAGGGGAAACCCTATAAAGAGTTCATGTATAGAAGCATAATTGGATCCTTGCTCTATCTTACTGCTAGTAGGCCAGACATTATGTTTGCCACATGTGTATATGCAATGTATCAAGTTAACCGCAATGAATATCACTACTCAGCAGTCAAGAGAATATAGAGATATCTAAAGGGTACTCCCAATTTAGGACTCTGGTATCCTAAGTCAGATGATTTTGAGCTTTGTGGTAATTCTAATACTGACTTTGCTGGGTGCAAGGAGGATAGAAAAAACACTTCAGGAACTTGTCAGTTCATGGGGAGAATGTTGGAACATGGTCTTCTGCATCTCCTAGGTTTGAGAATAACAAATCCTATGTGTATTTGATCTTGTGTATTTAAGTGTGCAGGATAACAAAGTCCACATGACTCAAGGATTACATAAGAAGGTTGCCCCCAAATTTGAGCCATCAAATCCAACACTCCTACTAGCGACGGCGGTAGCCCCTAGCGCCTGGCGGTATCGATGATAAGCGCAATTCCGAGAGTACATATATAAGGAGATAGCGCCTGGCGGTATCCGATAGCGCAGGCGATAGCGCGGAGCACAGTAGGAAAGAGAGAAATGTTTCCTCTGATTGAAGATTCTGTCGCGCAGAATATGTCCTAAAATGGGATAGCGTTGGAGGTACCACTAGCGCAGGCACTAGCGCTGTGGCTATAAAAAGGACCCCTCTTCTTTCGTTTCAGAGGGACATCAGAGAGAGAGATTGAGTGCTAGAATTCCAAAGACTACCTTGGCCGAAAGTTGATGTCCTAACAAAGTTCTGCAAACTTCTGAAGGAGAATCTCATCACGCCGAATCCAAACGAAGTCCGCTTCTACAACGCTTATTCTACAGCGGATCTTCGTCTCCGACTTCAGAAGTTCATCAAGAGGGAGTTTTTAATTATTTTCATTTCATATTTCTTGTAAACCGTTAGTGAAATTGCCTCGTGCTGGCGACTAGGTCTGGGTAGGACTTAGGGCGGAAATTTGCCTCATGTTGGCGACTAGATCTAGGTTAGGTCTAGGGGGTGCTCGAGGCCATATCCGGGGAAGGGTTGGCTAGAGAGGCTTGAGGCCGAATCCGGGGAGGATAGGCTAGGGCCACCGGTTCGTGGGGATGCGAGTCGGGATAGAAGACAAAAGGAGTCTACTATTCTTCGCCACCGATTTCTAGCATTATAGAAATCAACTTTTGTAAAACCTTACTTGATATTAATAAAGCATGTCTCTACTTTATTATTTTCTTGACTTCTTATTTTCTTAATCTCGCATTATTCCAAAGCTTTTCAAAATATAATATAAGTTTTTTGAAAACCCTTATTCACCCCCCCCCCCTCCTCTAAGGGCGTCTACCGATCCAACAAGTGGTATCAGAGCTAGGTTATTCCAATCGGCTTAACAACCGAGAATAATGGCGTCTCATGATCTCGCTTTTCCGAAGAGTCAAGGGGTTAGTCGACCACCTCTCTTTACTGGGTCAGATTTTAACTACTAGAAAAATCGAATGATGTGTTTTCTTATGGCCATGGATGTAGAAGTATGGAACATGGTAGAAGTTCGGTACTCTCCTCCTACAACTGTAGTGGGAGAGGTGACATTACTAAAACCTAAAGATAAATGGAATGATAACGATAAACTAAGGTGTAAAAATAATGCTAAAGCAATGAACGCTTTATATTGCGCCTTAAATAGGACTGAGTTTAATAGAATTTCTGCATGCATAACTGCTTATGATATTTGGAATCAATTGGAAGTTACTCATGAAGGTACATTGCAGGTGAAAGATGCAAAGCTATTCCAACTGGAATCTGAATATGAAAAATTCAGGATGGATAACGAAGAGGACATCAACTCGATGTACACTCGCATCACCAAGATTGTCAATGCTTCAATGGCACTTGGAAAGACCTACTCAGACAGGGACTTGGTGAGGAAAATTCTTCGCTCCTTACCTCCAAGGTTCAATCCAAAGGTGACATCCATCTCGGAGTCGCACAACTTAAGAACGCTCCAGATCGAGAACCTTATTTGGAATCTCAAAACCCATGAGGTAGAACTCCATATTCAACACGATGAATACAACAAAGAGCCAAAGAAAAGGCGCTAGCACTAAAATCAAAGAAGGAGAGCATCGAAGATGATGATGATGAAGATGAAGAAGGTCTCCTGGTGAAGAACTTCAGGAAGTTCATCAGGAATCCGGAAAGAAGGAACACATTCTGAAAATACTTCCAAAAGGATACTCGACGAAAGGTATCTTCCTCTTCATCAAGGAAAGAAAAAGGAAGCGAATATGAAGAAGAAAGACCACCACCAGAGTGGTACCACTGCAGAAAGACCGGGCACATTCGGAGCCAGTGCCCAAAGTATCAAAAGGAGCAAAAAGAACAATACAAAGCAAAAGAGAAAAAGAAAGTACTGAAAGCCGCAACTTGGGATGATTCTTCCTCTGAAGTATCAAACGAGTCTGAGTCAAGTAGCGAGGCGGAAGCAAACTTATGCTTAATGGCAAAAAGCAACGATGACGACACCAGTGTTCTTAGTGACACTGAGGTAACTCCTACTTTCGAAGAACTCTATGATGAATTTGTTCTAACTTTCAAATCCTATGATCAAAGTATAAAAGATTATATTATATTAAATTGTGAAAATGAATCTATTATAAAAGAAAATCATAAGCTCACTAAAAAAATGATTTCCCTTGAAAAGAGAAAGGTTTCATGTCAAGAGTGTGAACACTCTTTATTTAAGACAAAAGAACATGAAGTTTCTCTTTCTAAGGCCCTCTCACAAAACAAAATTATTGCAATAGAAAAGGGGACTTAGAGAGAAAACTAAAAATCTCTTTTCTACAAATTGAAAATAACAAAAAGGGATTTGAAAATAAATGTGTTATGATTGTACAAGAAAATACATTTCTTAAAAAAACAAAATCATGACCTCAATATAGCCATAAAAAAATTCGGGATTGGTCAAAAATCTTTGGATATGATTTTGGGAAACCAATGTTATGGTTCTGGAAAATTTGGGGTCAGATATAAAGTGAACCCTACAGCCCGGCGCTATCCACTAACGCTGGCGGTAGCTCAACTGTTAAAAAATCTTCTGTTTTTTCTAATGTTCAAACATCATCCAGCAAGAGCAACGTAGAAACTCAGAAAAGGGTCTCAACCCCCATTATTTCATTTGCTAATTGTCTTAAGTTTGGACACACGTCTAGCTCTTGCAGAAATATAAAACAACGATCGTTAACACAAATCTGGGTACCTAAGAAATCCACTTACTCTATGGGTGGTACCTCTTGGGTATCTGGATCTGTACTCTCATCTTCTCTGTAGATTTGCATGAAGGCTAAGGAAACAGAGGACGTGTGGTACTTGGACTCAGGCTACTCCAAGCACATGACGGGAAACAAAGCAAAATTCCTTAGCCTAGAAATGAAGAAAGGAGGGATCGTAACGTTTGGTGATAACGGTAAAGGAAGGATCATGGGAGTAGGGACAGTGGGTAACGAATCCTTTCTTATCTCAAATGTTCTTTATGTAAAAGGATTAAAAAATAACTTAATATATATAAGTCAACTGTGTGATAAAGGATTAGACATATTATTTGAATCATCTACTAATCTTTGCAAAATAGTTAATCCTAAAACAAAAATGTGTTACTAACTGCACCTAGAATTCACAATGTTTACATAGTTTTGTTCCATGATCTTTCCAAATCATCTATAAAATGTTTTATAACCAAAAATGATGAATTAGAACTATGGCATAGACGTTTAGGTCACGCTAGTACAAAGCTCATTTTAAAACTAGCAAAAAGGGAATTGTTAGAGGATTGCCTAAGTTGAATGAAAATTTACCTTCACTATGTTCTCCATGCCAAAAAGGTAAATTTACAAAATCATCTTTTAAAAGCAAAAACAAAATTTTTACTTCAAAACCATTGCAATTAATTCATATAGATCTCTTTGGTCCCGTTAACACCGCAAGTCTTGGTGGTAGAATATACACTTTCATTCTAATAGATGATTTCTCAAGATATTGCTGGACTTTATTTCTCTCTTCCAAATCTGATGCATTTTGCGAATTCTCAAAATAATATACTCGTATTCCAAATGAACTAGATTTAAAAATAAAATGCATTCGCTCAGATCATGGAGGTGAATTTGAAAATGAAAATTTTAAATCTTTTGTGAAATGTTAGGTATTAAGCATGAGTTCTCCGCTCCACGCACACCTCAACAAAACGGTGTTGTAGAACGGAAAAATAGGACAATCCAAAACTAGCACGCACCATGTTATCTGAATATAAATTACCTAAGTCTTTTTGGGCCGAAGCCGTATGCACATCATGTTATGTAATGAATAGAGTCATGCTTCGCCCATCACTAAATCTCACACCGTATGAACTATATTATCAAAAGAAACCTAACGTATCATATTTTAAAGTATTTGGATGTAAATGTTTTATTCTTAATACAAAAGATTCTTTAGAAAAATTTGATGAAAAATGTGATGAAGGAATATTTCTAGGATATTCTTCAACCAGTAAAGCCTATAGAATATTTAACAAAAGATCGAGTAAGGTTGAAGAATTATTAATGTTAAATTTGATGAGTTTATTACGTGTGCAGAGAAGCTTCCTACAGGTACAAATGATGAACCTTTGCAATCTTTAGAGCACGACGAAGAGGAACCTTCCAAAGAAGAGGAGGAGAAGTCCAAGGAAGATAAATATGTACCTCCAAGCATTTTGAACTTCTCAAAAAATCATCCAAAAGAGCTAGTCATTGGGGAAACTTCTACTGGGGTAAGAACTCGATCCTCTCTTCATGAAACGTTTTCAAATATTTGCTTTGTTTCTGAAATCGAACCTAAAAACATTTCCACCGCTTTAAATGATGAATTTTGGTTTTTGTCTATGAATGAAGAATTAGGTCAATTTGAAAGAAATAAAGTTTGGAATCTAGTAGATAGACCATCTATTCATCCAATTATCGGCGTAAAATGGATCTTTAAAAATAAATTAGATGGTGAATCTAAGATTATAAGAAATAAAGCACGCTTAGTTGCTCAAGGTTATTCTCAAATCGAGGGGGTAGATTTTGAAGAAACTTTTGCACCCGTTGCTCGCTTTGAATCTATACGAATATTTTTGGCATTTGCGAGTTTTAAAAGAATAAAATTATTTCAAATTGATGTTAAAAGTGCCTTTTTAAATGGGTTTATAAAAGAAGAAGATTATGTAGAACAACCCCCCAGTTTCATAAATGAAAAATTCCCTAATCATGTTTAAAAATTAGAAAAAGCGCTTTATAGTTAAAAACAAGCGCCCCGTGCATGGTATGATCGACTTACATCGTTTTTGTTAAAGCACGATTATGTTATGGGAAGTGCCGACAGCACACTCTTCATTAAGCATAATAATAACGATCTAATTATTTTACAAATATATGTTGATGATATCATTTTTTGAGCCACTAATGAAGAGTTGTGTGATGAAGTAGTCTTAGTAATGAAAAATGAATTTGAAATGAGTCTTGTAGGAGAACTATCATATTTTCTTGGTTTTCAAATCTCACAACGAACTGATGGTATCTTTATTTGCCAAACAAAATATGTTCACGATATGCTTAAACGATTTGGATTTGAAAATCTTAAACAAGCTTCTACTCCTATGAGTGCTTCTTTAAAACTAGGAAAAGATGAATCTGGAATTTCCATTGATCAAACGTTATATAGAGGAATGATAGTATCTCTTTTTTACTTAAGTGCATCTAGACCAGATATAATGTTTGCCGTATGTTTATGTGCTCGCTTTCAATCCAATCCAAAAGAATCTCATTTAAAAGTGGTAAAACGTATTTTTCGTTATCTATTAGGGTCATCTAAATTAGGATTATGGTACCCACACAATGATTCATTCACACTCCACAGCTATTCCGATCCGGACTACACCGGTTGTTCACTAGATCGATAAAGCGCTAGCAGTACTTGTCACTTTTTAGGACCCTCTTTAGTTGCTTGGTCTAGTAGGAAACAATCTTCGGTTGCACTCTCCACCACGGAGGCCGAATATATCGCACTTGGTAGTTGTTGTGCACAAGCGTTATGGATGAGGCAAACACTAGAGGATTTTGGATTTTATCTCAAAAACATTGATCTTAAATGTGATAACAAAAGTGCAATAGACCTCACAAATAATCCCGTACACCATTCTAGATCCAAACACATCGATGTTCGTCATCATTTCATTAGGGATCACATTAAGAAAGATCATGTAAAAGTAAGTTTCATTGGCATGGACTCTCAACTCACTGACATATTTACTAAACGTCTTCCCGATACAAGATTTCGTTTATTACGACTTGAGTTAGGTGTCCTAGATCTTTTGAGTTAATACACATTCACAAACGCAATTTTGTAATTTTTAACCATCGAAAACATCTCCTAAAATTCTGAAATTTCAGCATGAAACTACTATTGGGACACTTAATCAAGATCAATAATTAAAAATTTCAAAATCATAAAAAATCATGTACTGTTTCCCGCACTAGCGCTAACGCCGGTGCTAGCGCACTTATTCATTTTTCTGTATTTTTAAAATTCTGAAAAATTCTTAAAAATATATTAATCTATATGTACTATTTATTTTTGCACGTCTGATTATATTTCATTTTTGAAAAATCAAATACAAAAATACAAAAGTCAAATTACAAAAAATATGTTTTGCCTTTTTGTTTAAAGTCTATGCAAAAATCAAATACAAAAATATAAAACATTAAAACTATCAAAAAAAACTGTATGGATTTTCCTGTAAAAATCAAGCAAGATTTAATCTTTTATTTAAAACTTCTATAATGTTGCAATTTATCTTTTCAAACTACTTTGATCATTGCTTTCATCATGCTTTGATATATCTATTAATATGTGCATCAATTATCTTGTAAAAGTTGTGTAGAACTAAGCTTAGCATGCCTCTAAGTATGAGTAAATGTTTTATGTTTGATAATGATCTTTATTCACTCACTTATTTTGGAATTGTCTACATATGTGTTTAATCTAAGAATGCTTGTGTATGTTGTGTATTAGTATAATGAATTAAAATTGCACAAGTATCTTACCTACACTCCTTTATTTGCACTTTTAAAAAGTTAAGAAAAGTGGTTATGTTTTTCATAAATTATATTGGTTTGCAAAACAAGCGTATTCGGAGAACTTTGTACAAAACAAAAATCATAAAATAAAGTGACAAAGATAACTCCACCAAGCACTACTTGAACCTCCTGATAAGTCTTAATAAGCGTTGTGAGGTTGAGCACCTTGGAAAGAATAGTAAAGTATCTTGTGCAAATCAAATCTTTCTTTCAAAATAAAAACCACTTACTCTTAAGTACACCGGATCACTAGTCTCAACATTAAAAATAAAATATGTGATCCCCCAAGCACTACTTTGCACCCAGATAAGTCTTAATGAGCATTGTGTGTGCAAAGCACCTTGGTAGTTGTACATTTTTGTTTGTGCGTTGAAGTGTGTGGAAGTGAAATTATTTGTGTTTTATTGTGCTCTTACTTTACATATTTCTTGTATTTTTGATTAAAACATTTGTTTACTCTACTCAAAAATACACTTATGTGCACATCATTATCTTCCATAACATTTCTTCTCATGAGTATTGGATCCTATTGCAAATTCTATACTACTCCTTATTTATGAAATGCACTAGATAAACTATCATGCTTTCTACAATGTTTAGTATGTTTTTGAAATTGTGAATTAACATAACATTGTAGTACTCTCTTTTTGGTAACATTATTTCATGCCTGGTTACTTTACTATTGAATTTAAAGATTTTACTTAAACAATGACTTACAAAAACATCTTCTTTATGAAATTTAACTCATATATATTTTATGAATCATCATGTCTTACAAAAGATGTTTGATTGTATTTTTCTAAGTCTTCCGCAACTTTACATTTACCTTGTATTTTTTATATGCTACAAACTCTGATTTATGAAAATATTGTGATACTCAAACTCTGATTTATTTCAATGAAAAGTATTCTAAAACTCCTTATCATTTCCTTCTCTCTACAAGCTCGATCATGCCTTTATCTTACTATCAACTTTTAAGTGGTGTCTCCTTACCCACTTTTGTTAATAACAAAAGGGGGAGACCTAACATGATAAATATAATCTGCTATCAAATTAAAAAAAACTAACATGCTTAATTAAGATGATTGCTTACATATTTGGGGAGCATTCACTTAGGGGGAGCATGTATTTAGGGGAGCAATTCTAAATGCTAAAATCGATAATTATCCTATGTCATCACACACACACACACACACACGTAAGTTTCATCATGCTTATATATTAATGCTCTGATTTATCATTAATGGATTTGTTATTATCAAAAGGGGGAGTTTGTTGGAACATGGTCTTCCGCATCTCCTAGGTTTGAGAATAACAAATCCTATGTGTATTTGATCTTGTGTGTTTAAGTGTGCAGGATAACAAAGTCCACATGACTCAAGGATTACATAAGAAGGTTGCCTCCAAATTTGAGCCATCAAATCCAACACTCCTACTAGCGCCGGCGGTAGCACTTAGCGCCTGGCGGTAGCGATGATAAGTGTGATTCCGGGAGTACATATAGAAGGAGATAGCGCCTGGCGATATCCGATAGCGCAGGAGATAGCGCGGAGCACAGTAGGCAAGAGAGAAATGTTTCCTCAGATTGAAGATTCTGCCGTGCAGAATATGTCCTAAAATGGGATAACGCCGGCGGTACCACTAGCGCAGGCGCTAGCGCTGTGGATATACAAAAACCCCTCATCTCTCATTTCAGAGGGACATCAGAGAGAGAGAGATTGAGTGCTAGAATTCTAGAGGATACCTTGGCCAAAAGTTGATGTCCTACCAAAGTTCTGCAAACTTCTGAAGGAGAATCTCATCACGCCGGATCCAAACGAAGTCCGCTTCTACAACACTTAATCTACAACGGATCTTCATCTCCAACTTCAGAAGTTCATCAAGAGGGAGTTTTTAATTATTTTCATTTCATATTTCTTGTAAACGGTTAGTGAAATCGCCTCGTGTTGGCAACTAGGTCTGGGTAGGACTTAGGGCAGAAATTCGCCTCATGTTGGGGACTAGATCTAGGTTAGGTCTAGGGGTGCTCAAGTCCATATCCGAGGAAGGGTTGGCTATAGTGGATTGAGGCTGAATCCGGGGAGGATAGGCTAGGGCCACCGGTTCGTGGGGATGCGAGTCGGGATAGAAAACAAAAGGGGTCTACTATTCTTCGCCACTGATTTCTAGCGTTAAAGAAATCAACTTTTGTAAAAGCTTATTTGATATTAATAAAGCATGTCTCTACTTTATTGTTTTACTTGACTTCTTATTGTCTTAATCTCGCTTTATTCCAAAGCTTTTCAAAATATAATATAAGTTTTTTGAAAACCCTTATTCACCCCCCCCCCCCCTCTAAGGGCGTCTACCGATGCAACAAAGAAGGCTTGTGTCCTGGAGTAGCAAAAAACAAAATAGCATTGCTATCTCAACAGTTGAATCAAAGTATATCTCTACTGGTAGTTGTTGTGCACAACTCTTTTGGATTCAACACAATTTAGAGGGTTACAATCTATATATTAAGAGAACATCTAGCTCTTCTGTGATTCCTCTAGTGCCATCTCTATAGATAAAAATCACGTGGCACATAGTAGAACAAAGCATATTGAGATTAGATATCATTATATCAGGGAGCATGTATAAAAGGAAGATATTTGCCTTGACTATGTCAGAACAGATAGGCAAATAGCTGATATTTTTACCAAGCCCCTTGATGAGTCTAAGTTCAATCAATTCAAAATTGAATTGAGAATGATAAGTTCTTAAAAATTGGGCATGTTGAATTTCATCTTTCATTTATAGTAGTGATTAACTTATAGTGTTGATGGGATACATCATTCACAAGATCCACCTTAAAGAAGACTAACATATTCAGTTTTGAAAGACAACAACAACATATTGACTGAGGAATACAGAAGAATCATCTAGAAAATACTGCAAATTATAAAAAACCATCGTGATGAATCAAGATGATACTACACTCTCGACGACAATGCATTTGCGATCTCGATGATACTGGATACACCTTCTTGACGATAATTCGACATGACTGGCCATGTCATCCCCACCATTACGCCGCAATTTCGGGATTTAAAAGGATACAAAAACATCTTATTAGTTATGCACCCTTTTATCTTCCCAATACATGCTATTATAAATAAGACACCTTGAAAACATAGAAGATCACACATACAAACCCCAGAATTCCATCTTCATCATCTTCCTCTCGACAACCATCAATGGTGCCAAAGCAATCTGATGACAAGATTCAGTCTGTAGGAGAGTTAGTGAAGGATGGATTCCAAGGTGCTGACGAAGAACTAGACATGGTAATAACTCTTCTGTATGCATCGGTATTAAAATATATTCTCATTGAACATAACCGACTCTACCAAATTCCACATTCTGAAATGTATGCAAATGCTAAAATCAGCAAGGTTGGGAAAGCTATTCTTACCACTATTTCTGTAGAATACATGAGAATAACTCCCAAAGGCCTAACCAATGCCCTTCAATTAACTATTTTTGCTGAAGATGAGGTAGAAGAATTAGTAAGATCTTAGGATGTGTTAGAAGGATATTAGTGGTGTGGCCTTGATGGTAAACCATATGCAAGCATTCCAAGAATGAAAATGAATATGAAGGGTAATCTTCTATCAGATATAATTGAAAAATTATTCTTATGCAAAACTGGATAACATGATAGAATATCAAAAGGACTGTTTGAGAAGTTGGTAAGGGTCATTCTTGAAAAGAAGACTGATTGGGGTAAGATGTTGTTTGAGAAATTCAAGGAATGTTTGAAGACCCCAAATTTTGGAAGAATCCTCTCTCAATAATTAAAGCACTCAATCCCCCAACATCTTAATGAGTTTGAAACAATACCTCTTCATTATCCTAAAATAATAAATGTGAAGGCTATCAGCAGGTGGTAGAAGAAATTTACTAAATAGGATGTTAGTGAACCCTCCTCCCAAATAGTTGATGTCCCCTAAAGCCCTGCTTAAATTCCCTAGTTGCTCAGACACCCCTTGCATCTATTGAGGGGAAGTCATTAAGAGATGCATATATAGTCTTTGGAAGTGACCCAGTACCTAAGGAGGAGGTGACTTAGGAGGAAATCATAAGTAATTCCAAGGAGGCAGTATTGGATGTTGAAAAAGGTATGTCTAGGAAAAGTCCCAGTGATATGATTCAGAAGTTCATGAAGTAGAGGAGAGTTCAGAAATATCTCAGGAAGGATTCCTGGATGATGATGTGCATCAAATTGCTTCTGAGGGGAGGATGAGCTACCCAATATCATGACTACACAAATGCAGGGGGAGCCATCTGTCCAAGCTCTTTTGTAGCTTTCCCCACCAAGAACTAAGAATATTCAGCCCTCTGTTATTACTCCAACTCCCACAGCCCCATCTCCTGACTTCATGTCCTAGATAGAGACCCTCCTTGACAGTAAAAGAGCACACTTTGAAGCGTATGTAGATTGTACTGTCCAAAGTTGTAAAGATGAACTATCTGCCATAATTAATGGTCTGCAAGAGGAAATACAACATGTAAATTATCAGAATGCTAATGTTTATAAGACTGCTGCAAATGATGTATCCCATACTGATGAACAAATAGCACATATTAATGAAGCCACTTTACTGATTGGACAGCAGCTTAACATAGTGCATGACATAATGTCTACGTTAAGGGATAATCAACAAACAATCATTCAAAATCAGGAGGTGGCCTTGACTGATCTAGAAGATGTTGTCAATACCATCCTTCAAAGAATCTCATCAAGTGCTCAAGTCTCTCAAGAATTGTTGGACAATGTTAGTGAAACTCTACTGCACCAACTTCAAGTGACTAAGGATCAGCTTTCCACTCTCCTAAATCAGTATGTTAGAAATTCTCAAGGAACAATCATGGATGTCATTGGCAATCTGAATTCTCTCTTTGTTCGCCTGGAAGATCGCAATTTAAGCTTTTCAAGGGAGCTCACGCAGTCTTGCATCCGAGACCGTCCATTTCAACCATCTCGCATAAGGAAGTGGGATCACAAGTTTGGTTACCGTCCATCCCATCAAGATCGCGCGGTATGTACTTCTTAACTCATTCTGACCACAGCAAGTCAGGTAATTTCTCACTTCAGCTTAGTTATCAAAAATCCCGGGCAGCCCGTAACTTTAGGAGCTACCCTTTTGGGCAGCCTCCCTGCCTATAAATAGGGGGATAGGTCTCCCCTAAAAAGTACTTTTGGATCGAGTATTGATCTAATTGCAGAAACAAGCGGTCTTGTTTTCAGCTTGCTCTTTTCCCATTCCCCTGGTCTGCTTCGAGCCTCCTATAATCTCTAGTCGTTAACTCTTTCAAGTTGTGCCGTCTCGTGACAATGATCTCTCTATCACTCCCCACCTGACATACTTAAACCCAAAGTAACCAACGGTCCCATGTTTTTCCCCCGAGTTTGAGTATAAGTTGTGGAGGTGTAATTTTTGCATCAACAGAACGAACACATGACCTTCATATCGTGATTTGTTGGCGAAGTGCGGCAGTTGAGATGTCAGATCGGGAGTTGCAGATTCAGATCGGTAGAGGTCATCCAAATGCGGGTCACGTGACCTCAGAAGATCTGGAAGCACGCTTTGAGCGAGCATTCGAGCAGACCCGACAGGAGTTCGCTCGAGCTCAGCGTGAGACCGCCCAGCAGATGGAAGCAATGGGGAAAGCTCTAGAAGTGATCTCTCAGTGGCTAGCTCCTCGAGTCGTTGAGTTCACTACACCAGTAGATATCTAGCCTGCTTGCGGTCAGGTTACTGACTGCACGGACCCCGAGCCCGCTGCGCCTCTGCGGCCTCAGGGGGTCAAGTTCGCCGCTCGATAGGATTTCTATCAGGAAGCTGCCCGGGGAAGTCCTGCCCGAGATCTGAGCTTTTTAGGAAGGCACTGCGCCTCTCCCTGTCAATCTTTGGGAAGAGTCTTCCCCGTTCGTAGATCAAGTTAGGTGGGAGCATGTTCCCAAGGGTTTCAGAGAGCCCTGACTTCTAGTTTATACTAGAAGCGATGATCCGATTTCTCACATGCATGCTTTCGAAGCTGCAGTGTCAATGAGGACCTTGTCTGAGGCTCTTCGTTGCAAGTTGTTTGTTACCTCCCTCGGAGGCGAAGCAAGGGAATGGTTTTTTAGCCTCCTTGCAAGGTCTGTTTCTTATTTTGCAGATCTGAGGAGAGAGTTTCTTTTGAGATTTGCAACCTCAAAGAAATGGAAGAGTGGCCCCACGGCCTTTTTTAAAATCAAGCAAGGTGAAAGTGAGACTACAACTCATTTTGTCCTCCATTTCCAAGAGGAGATTTTGAGCATCCGAGACGTTGGCCCTGTCCTCCACCAAGTTGCATTCATCAAAGCCCTTCGAGAAGCCCTCAGTAGTTGAAGGTCACAACTAAGGAGCCTCGTTCCTACCAGGAGTTAATTTCAATCGTGAACAGTTCATAGAGGGTGAGATTTGTAATCCTGAATATGTCTCATATCTCTCCAATATGGCCTATCAAGGTGGCAGTAGCTCTTCATCTTCAGCACCTCAATGTCAGAAAGGCTGGCTCATCAAGAATATCAAACTCAATCTCTCAGAGGTAGGAATTTTCGTCATCATCGCCCAGCCACTAACCATCAGCAGCTCACCCAATGGCAGCAACCTGTTCAGGCTCAGCCATTTGCTTTTCTCCCTCTCCTACCTCTTCCAGCTACCCAGCCTAGACAACCTTTTAACAACTCACAAGAATGTTTTACAGATCTCCCCCTACCCATCTCAGAGATTTTAGAGGTCGTAGAAAAACAGCCCTTTTTTAAGAGGCCAGCTCCAATGAAATCAGATGTCAAGTTCAGAAATCCAAGCATCAATTGTGAATTCCATAAAGAAAGAGGACATCAGACTGAAAACTGTCGTGCACTCATGTTCCTCATAGAGAAGCTCCTCAAGGAAGGCAAGCTCCAGGACTTAATCAACAAGAAGGTTGAAGATCAACCGAAGAAGGGAAAACCGTCGTTGAGGTCGGTTGGGAGTGTGTAGAGGCGGACAACGAAGGGGCAAATGGATTGCTTTTTTGCATCCATGGAGGTGCTGGACTTGAATCTTCCAAGAAGACCAGCATGGCCAGAGTCTTCAGAGATGAAGTCTCTGCTGCCTCAACCTCAACTCCAATTCCGAAGGTGGTTATCTTCAGCAAAGAAGATATTCCACCCCACGGGAATCTCTTTAATGATGCTCTTGTCATGAAGGCTTTGATAGAGAATTTCACAATCGAAAGTATCCTAGTGGATATCGGAAGTTCAGTAAATTTGTTTTTCAAGCTGACTTTCGAAGCCCTAAAGACTGGGAAGCCAATGCTTTCTACTGAAGGGCCCCTCTATGGCTTCTCAGGGAAGAAGAAAGAGGTCGAAGGAAAAGTTTCTCTAACTGTAATGATGGGTGGTATCATCAAGCAGGCCGAATTCATAGTGGTAGATGCTCCTAGCAGCTATTACGCGATTTTTGGCAGACCCCTCCTCAACCAGTATAGAGTTGTAGTTTCAATGTTCCATCTCGCCCTCAAATTTTCCGCTCAAGCGAAGCAGTTTAGGGTTAGGAGTGATCCTAGGATGGCTCGGGAATGCTATGTCAAGACTATTAGTTTTGTCGACATAGGTTCTCAGTTGAAGGTTGGAAGTGAAGTGATGGTCCCCCTGAGTTCTGAATAAAGGACTTCCAGTGTTTGGGTTTTGAGCTCATTTTCAGCTGTTAACATGTCTTTAAATTTTTAGTTGTAACACTTCTCTGAGCCATTTCAAGGCTGCCGTTTGTAATTGAATTTTCTTCAATAAAATTTGTTCTTCATCCATTTCCTTTTTTTCAGCAATATCTATCTCTTTGCATAAATGGTTTTATGGGTATTTATCTACAATACTATCAGCCACTCTTCATAGGACGCTTTTTCTGTTCTCTCATGCTTATTTTTGAAATCAACGTACTCAGGTCAGAACTTGGAAGCTTTGAGAGAACCTGATTTAGAAGATCAGGATTCTAAAATTGAAAACGAAACCGAGGGAACTCACTTAGAACTAGCCCAAGATATCTAGTTTGTTCCAATTAAGGGAGATGAGGGGAAAATACATTCAGTTAACGCAGAACTCTCCGAAAATGAAAAAAGGGAGTTAACATCATGTTTATTCAGAAATCTAGATGTATTCGCTTGGTCATCAAATAATATGCTAAGAGTAAACTTTGATGTAGCTTGCCATCATCTAAATATAGATCCAGCATTCAAGCCAATTATTCAGAAAAAATGGGCGGTAGCAGCTACATTAGCCGCACCAATTAGAGAAGAAGTTCAAAATCTACTCAAAGCTGGGTTCATCCAAGAGGTTCAATACCCTGATTGGGGTTCAAATGTAGTGATGGTAAAGAAGCCTGGAGGAAAGTGGAGGATGTGTGTGGACTTCACAAAGCTTAATAAGGCTTGTCCAAAGGATTTTTATCCATTACCCAGGATAGATTCTTTGGTTGATTCAGCAGTCGTATTTTTGTGCATGAGTTTTCTGGATGCGTTCTCAGGCTATCATCAAATCAGAATGCATAAGCCAGATATTCCTCACACTTCTTTTATAACAAACGATGGATGTTTTTGTTATAAAGTAATGCCTTTTGGTAGAAAAAATGCATGTTCCACCTATCAACGGATGATGGATTTCGCATTCAAGAAGCGCAAAAGACTAGAAATCTTGAAGTATACGTAGTCGATCTTCACATCAAGAGTAAACAATTTGGCACACACTTGAATAATCTGGAAGAGACCTTCTCAACCCTTTGAGCATTCAATATGAGATTGAATCCGTTGAAATGCATATTTGGAGCCAACAAGGGAAAGTTTTTAGGACATCTTCTAACCCCTGATGGTCTTAAACCTAATACAGATAAAGTAAAAGCAATTCTTGAAATGAAATCTCCAAAGACGCCAAAAGAAGTTCAACAGCTAGGAGGCCGAATGGCAGGATTGAGTCGATTTATATCTAGATAGGGAGATAAAAGTGCACCTTTTTTCAGGACTCTTAGGAAGGCTTCAAAATTCAAATGGGCTAAGGAGTGTTATTCAGCATTCGATCAGCTGAAAAAACATTAACTACAACTCCTCTTCTCCAGAGCCCCCATGAAGGAGAAGATTTTTTTTATATTTAGGAGTGGGATCAGATGCGGTTAGTTCAGTCTTGGTTAGAGAAGAAAAGAAGAAACAATTTCCAGTTTATTATGTCAGCAGGATTCTAAAGAAGGCAGAAACCAGATATCCGGTACTAGAAAAACTTTCCTTAGCTCTTATTATCTCAGCCAGGAAGCTTAGACCTTATTTTCAAGGCTCATTCTATTCATGTGATCACGGATTTACCTCTGAAAGGTGTGTTAGAGAAGCCGGAGCATTCGGGTAGATTGGCTAAGTGGGCTATCGAACTAAACGAATTTAGCATCTCGTATACTCCTCGAACAGCGATTAAAACTCAGGTGTTAGCGGACTTCGTAATTGATATAATGGGAAGTGAATCAGAAAGTGATGTCAGAAGGCCTCTGCCTTGGACAATTTATGTTGATGGAGCTTCAGGAAAAAGTTCTTCAGGTGTAGGAGTAGTTCTGATTAATCCAAATGGAGTCAAATTAAATCAAGCTCTAAGGTTTCATTTCACAGTCACCAACAATCAGGCAGAATATGAGGCTCTTTTAGCAGGACTTCGTTTTGCCAAAGAATTGGGAATTCAAGATGTTGAGGTAAAAATAGACTCATTGGTTATGGCATCTCAGGTGAACGATGTCTATGAGACCAGGGAACCAGTCTTGAAGAAGTATCAGAAGTTAGTAAAGCAAGAAGTTGGGAGGTTCAAGAGTTACAATATTCATCACATCCCAAGAGCAAGAAATTCAGATGCAGATCAGTTGGCAAAATTTGGGTTGTTATCAGGAGGGACTACCTCAGATCTATTTTATCCGGCAGTTGAGGAAAATTTAGTGATGCAAATAGACCAAAAGTCTTCCTGGATGGACCCATTTATCTTATGTCTCTCATCAGGAGTATTTCATGATAACATCAAAGATAAGAAAAGGTTCAGAATAAAGGCGGCATACTACTATCTGATCTCAGGTATATTGTATCAAAAAACATTTTGAGCTCCTTTATCCTGGTGTATAGCAGAAGAAGAAATCCCGGTTGTTCTCCATGAAGTACGTTCGGGAGAATGTGGCAGCCATTCAGGTGCAAGGATGCTGAAAAAAGAAATTTGAGGCAAGGGTATTTCTGGCCCAAGATGAGCATCAACCAGCTCAACAGTTAAAGTCTATCATGACTCCCTGGCCGTTCGCAGTATGGGGAATGGATCTTCTCGGATCCTTTCCTACTGCAAGTCGGCAAAGACATTTTATCTTGGTAATGATAGATTATTTTAGCAAATGGATTGAAGCAAAAGCTCTAGCAAAAATAACAACTCAAATAGTAAAGAGTTTTATCTGGGGGGAAATAATCTGTAGGCATGGGATTCCTATGGCTAGAATAACAGAAAATGGACCTCAGTTCAATAATACTGAAATTACCAACTTCTGTGATGAAGTAGGAATTGAACTTCGGTTTGCGTCAGTCCATCGCCCAAGGAGTAATTGTCAGGCAGAAGAGGCTAATAAATGTATCTTAAATCTACTCAAGAAGAATGTAGAAAATACCATAGGCAATTGGGCAGAACAGCTCCCGGCAGTCCTTTGGACCCTTAGGACCACACCGACAGGAGTAACTGGTGAAACTCCTTTCAAATTATCACATGGATCAGAAGCTTTAATACCAGTTGAGTTTGACGTAAGAAGTCCTAGAGTCTTGTTGGCAAAACAAAATGAAGACACCTGGATTGAAGGCAATGATGATGACCTAAAGTGCAGTCTTGATCTAATTGAAGAATTAAGGGATGAAGCTGTAATAAGGCAGGAGGAAGTGAAAAGGAGAATGACACGACACTACGACAAAAATATAAGGATTAAAGAATTCATCATCGGAGATTTGGTCCTAACAAAGGTCGATGCATCAGCTAGGTCTAGCTCAGTGGGAAAGCTAAACCCAAATTGGGCAGGACCCTATATCACAAGAGAAGTGCTGAGATCACTCACACCTGGAGTGGGGATGATTTGAAACGCTTCTATTCTTGATAAGTCTTTATTTTTTCCTACATATACAAATGATGTACTCCCTTTTCTATGTTGTCATTTATACAATACAAATACATACACTATTTGCTATGTGTTTTGTGAGGATACCCAGAGGTGGAAATAAGATGCGAACTTAAGTCTAACCAAGGCAGATATCGCCGGATCACACCTGAACCCCCATGAATTGATGTTGAGTGTAACACCTACATTGACCATGGATTGCGGGGAGATTTCGCTTTCATGTAGCAGTAGCTCACCAATTTCATATGAGAGGGTTCTATGTGATATCCCGGATCATGGACGATATGTGAGCACACCACTACATCAAGGGAGGTCTTGGTGAATGCCACCTCTGTCGTGCCTATAGATAGTGGCATCAGGCCATCATAGCCTGTTACACTCGAACACTACTTGGCAAGTCCTTCTTGAGATGAGTTCTATCTGAGATAGGGGCAGTCTTATGCTAAGATTGCCACTTAAGTAAGGAGGAGAGGTGCCCATCTCCTTGAGAGTTCCAACCACTATAGTCGACTCTCCCTTGAACCCTGACCAAAAAGGTCATTTCGTTTGTTTCTCATCCCATGACCATTCCTAGGTCATCTCTTCTGTCCTTCCATACATGACCATAAGGTCATTTCTTCTTCTCATTTATCCTCATGACCTTCACGATTGTATCTCAAAGGTGATAAGTATAATAAGTATTTATCAGTGTTGATCATCTCAGGCCGCGCAATATTTTCTTTGCTTCTCTGAGGTCGAGCGATCTCAAGAGTTTCTGAAATGCCAAAGGGTGGCCTCGAAGTTGAGATCTCGGTGAATAAAACAGGCGGTCTCTGGTTTGAGATCGATGTTCCTGGAGCGTTTGACAATATATTAAGTTTTTCCAAGTCTTTTTGATAAAACAGTCTCATGCTCGCTAGGCTTTTAATCCAGAAGAGATTTTGAAAATTATCGAGGTCGCTAATACCCAGGTTTTATGGAATTATACATGTTCATAATAGAGCAGGAGTGGTCTGAAGGTTTCTAACCATTGGCATTTTGCTCTAAAATGAATTCATCGGCAGAGTGTTTCAGCAGGATCGATCTGCAGACTGGAGATCGTTTTATCATTTTCTGTATTCAATACTGCTCACCAAGAATATACGATCGACTGGCCTTAGAGCATGATTCAGAACGCCCGGATACAAGAAAAATTAGTGCGCGTGAAGTGAGTAAATTGAACGGAAAAGTTAATCTTAAAGATCGTTCGATCTCATTTTTAGTTCGAAGCAGTCATTGAGGAAATAATTAATGAGATTGCGTAAATCATGTAATAAGAAGAATAAAATAAAAATAAGTATAAAACCAGATGCGGCGAAACGACAAGGTATGCAAAAGTTACTTTCTCATTTCAATTTCATTAAAGATGTCATTACAGGTAGGACGATCTAAAAATTTGGCCGTTTTCTCAAAGATGAATACATCAAAAGAAAGGAAAAATATCCTCCTATGTCTTCTTCTTTTTGGGAGCCCCTTCATCTTCAGAAGAACTGTAATCTGCAATAGATTCATCTAAGCTGGAGGATCCATCAAAAGAGCCAACATTAGACTTTGCAGCCGAACTCAACTCCTCGTCTGGATCAAACTGACTTCCACTTGGCTCGCCTCCACCACCATCTATCGGCATTTCAAAATTCATATTGAGAAAATCATCCAATTCATCACGAAAGGTCGTTCGGTCTCCTTCGAGATCGTCCGGCCTCACCTCTTTCTCCCCTTCATCATCTACTTCAAAATTATTTCTGTCTCTATCTCCCTCTTCACCCTCTATATCCTTATTTTTATCAAAATCCTCTTCTTCCTCACCTCCCTCTTCATTTTCAACTTGAAGGGCAGCGGCCTCAGGAAACATTATTGGAAAGTTAACATCTACCATCTTCTAGAATCAGGATGTCGCCGCCTCGCAAATTGGAGATAGTCATCTCAACCGCTTCACTTATTTCTTTTAACATCACCTTCCGGTAAGCTGGATTATTTTCATCATACATTTCATCCCTTGTTTTCTGCAAGTGAAGTTACAGGATAGGTCAAGAAGAAAAGAAGGGAAAAGGAATGGATGACCGAGCGATCTAGGTACCTCTAGCTTGGCCTTAATGGCCTTGTTCTCCTGCATATATTTACGCAACAACCTCCCCATGTGATGGCAAAAGACCTCATGTCTAAGGCCGGTTTGCGAACACATATCGGGGATAAGATTGACTTCCCAGCTATAGACTTCTTTAAAATTCTCTTCGCCGTATAAGGCAGTCGAGACCCCGCCAGCATGGCAGGATAGATCGCCACTCCAGTTTGGGAGACACGTTGAAACTCCCATGCGTTTACCTTTTTCGTCCCACTTCATCAGCGGCCTCCCCAGAACATCAGTCATGGAGCGCCTATATCCATATAAATCAAAGGATTTATCAGCATAGCTCGAAGATCCAGTGGTCCAGGTTTGATACCGCTCTTGATCTCTCTTTAGTCTCTTCTCCCTCTGAGTAAGCTCACCATCAAGAGCATAGGTGATGCAGGCTACGCTCTCCGACGCGATCGCTACGAACAAACTCGAATTTTCTCTCTACGTTCCAATTCAACGTTCGCACAAATAATTAATCGCAGCAAACATGTTATGCAATATTATCATTCAAAGGCTAACGCACGGGTCGTCAACACCCTTAGAGATCGAATATTGACTATAGGCCAAAATTCTCTCTAGCCAAATGGATCCACCCGATCCGATCGAGCAAGTGTTGTACCAAAAGAGATCCACCGAAAGTAACGATTTCGGAAACGGTAGATCTCTCCCAACGAAAAGAAAGCGAGGTTTGCCAATCCTCACGAATTTAAATCAATTAAGATGAACGTAAATCAATCGAAGAAAACCACTATTATTCAAGTGATTCGAAGATCACGCTAAAATTACCACCACAAGAAATTAACAAGAGGGAAATCTCACGAGTAGAAATTTCGTTACCCCGCTTGAGATGGGATTAACCTCAAGCATGCACTCGCCCAAATCGTTCTTCAATGGATCCACCGAAGCCGCGTCGAATGGAGAGAAACTCGTTCGCCTTGGTTGCTTCACGCCGGATTTGATTCCACGAAACCACGACACTTTCTTCTTCTTTCTTCACCTTGGCCGAAAACTTCCCAATAGGAGGAAGAATGAGAAGGGGGCGGCTAAAGAGAGGGTCATTCCAATAGAGAGAAGAAAATGAGGGGAGGAGAGGTAGTGGTCGGCGGCCAAGAGGAAGGAGACAAGGGAGAGGGGGCATCCAAGAGGAGGAAGGAGGGGGCTGGCCAAAATCTGCCAAGAAGGGAGAGAGAGGGGCGGCTAGGAGAGAGGGAAAAATTAGAGGAGAATAAATTCAGGTTTTTTTCTTAATCATTAAATAATCAAACTCTAATACAAGATGGCCTTTTATAGGCTAGCCAACAAACATGGCTAAACGCAGTCCGAAATTAAAATAAAACATAAGCATGGCTAAACGCAGTCCAAAATTAAAATAAATCATGGACATAAACAAAGTTCAAAATAAAAGACAAAGTTTGTAAAATTTTAATTAATAATTATAATAAAAATAATTATAATTATTAATTAATAATCTTGCGCCGCAGACGAAGGTTGTAACGGCAATGGCGTTCGTCGTGACGGTGCGGCGATGGCATTCTTCAAAATGATTGTCGCGGCGATGGCGTACACCATGATTGTTCGTCCATCCGAGACTTCAAATGTAGTGTTGCGACAGCGTTCAAACAAATGCGTCGACTCGGCGTCGTCAAGGAACTGGTCACGAACATATGGCGGGGTGTCATCGCCATCAATCCTACTCCACTCAAAATCACTCATCACGGATGAGTGGGCATCAACAAACACCTGTCAGACAAAGCAAAGGTCTGTGGAACCCTTGGAAATGCGTTAGGCAAATAAGGAAAAAAGGTTTCATCATCAACATTAGACGTACCTCCAGTAGGAACCGAAGAAGAGAGCGAATCGGGCACAAGCTCGCCCCCCAACCCATTAGAAAATGTAGAGGAACCAAACGGACAGTCGATTAATTCAAGTGGTGGAGAAATATATGGCGTTAAATCTGAAGCATTGAAAATAGGGGAGATTCCCCAATCAGTGGGTAACTCCAAACGAAAAGCATTTTCTCCTAATCGCTTTAAGATTCGAAAAGGACCCGCTCGCCGATTTGCTAACTTTTTTATGGTGTCCGAAGGCAACCGTTCAGGGATGAGACGTACCATAACCAAATCGCCAACTTTCAAGTGAGACGCTCTCTTATGTACGTTAGCATAAGATTGATAATATGCAAATTGAGTAGCTAGCGTGTCCTTAATGTGCTTGTGTAAATTATGAACGTGAGAGGCTAAGTCTTGTGCAAATTGACTTGACTTATAAGATGAAGGTAACATAATCAAGTCAAGTGGCACTGGTGCCTTATAACCGTACACGATTTCATTCGGCGCTAGACTGGTAAATCAATTTGGTGGTTCGTTAGAAACGCGTGAACATGTGAGATCAGAGGGGAGATCCTTATCAATATCAGAATCAACAGACAATTTTAAAATTGGATCAGAGGGGAGATCCTCATCCATATCACTAGGGTAACCTACCTCCTCATCATCGCTATGATCTTCCTGAATAATGACATCGCCGTCAGCGGTCGGCGCAATCAACCACACTAACTCAGAATTTTTAGAAAAGTCAACAACTAGATCAGAACATTTTGGAGGAGACTTTACTAAGACTGAGGACGCTGATGGAGCAGGGCACTCGACAGTATGGAGGTCATACATGGCCCCCGCATCATGTATAACATTTGTGGGACGACCCTCACAGACCAGAATACTCTCACCGCGCGGGTTCATGACATCCCTAACTGTGATGGCAACCGAGTTCGAGTCAGCGGACCGGAACGTGTCCTTATCTCTCAGGGGTAAAGAGGGGGAAGGTCCTAAGATGGCCTTTCCCTTCTCAAATGAATGAGTTCTAGACTTGTGAGCTAGGTGCTTCTCAATTTCCAACGCGATGTTATAGCAAGTGTCTAAGTCAGTGTGATAGTAACGGAGGAGTTTACCTTGAATGTCGGGGTTGAGCCCCCTACGAAACCATGAGAGGGTTATCTCAGGCATCTCCCTAATATCACACCTAACCTTCATGTCCTCAAAAAGGCACATGTATTCAGCAACTGAATGATTCCTTTGTCTAAGGGAAACATTCACGTCAGGGGCCATACTCGTAGTGAGGCGAGTGGCAATACGAGTCTAAGTGCACAAAAGTTCTAACTAGAACACATGAAAAAAAAAGGAATTTTCAAATTTTGAATTATGAATTTCCAGAAATATTTGATTTTCAAAATTTTGAATATTGAATATTAAAAATTTGAATTTGAAATTCAAAAAATTGGAATTTTGAATGTAAATTTCAAAATTTTGAAATTTGAATTTGAATTTTGAATCTCAAAAATTTAAATTTTGAATTTGAATTTTAAAATTTTGAATTTTGAATTTCAAAATTTTGAATTTTGAATTTGAATTTTGAATTTCAAAAATTTGAATTTTGAATTTCAAAATTTTGAATTGAATTTTGAATTTCAAAATTTTGAAATCTTTCAAAATTTTGAATTTTGAATTTTGAATTTCAAAATTTTGAATTTTGAATTTTGAATTTGAATTGTGAATTTCAAAATTTTAAATTTTGAATTTTGAATTTTAATTTCAAAAATTTGAATTTGAGTTATAAAAATTTGAATTTGAGTTTCAAAAATTTTTATTTGACTTTCCAGAATTTAAAATTTTTTTTTTTCGCATAAAATTTTAGACCGCTATTCGCAGACCAGAAATTTTTTAACAGGTCTAAATTTTATGAAAGAAAATTTTATTCCCGCTAAATAACTAGGGTAATTAAAATATTTTTTTGATTTTCTTACTAACAAAAATATGGAGAATTTCCAGAATTTTTTGTTTTTGATTTTCGCAGGAAAATAAAAATTTTAGGCCGCTATTCGTAGACCAGCAATTAAAATTTTGAACACGTAATGGTGTGATGATTGTGTGTGCCGGCGTTCTAAGAAACTATAGGAATGTGTCAATTAAGAAATTGACACGAACCTCCCTCTGATAACAAATTGATGCAGGCTACGCTCTCCGGCACGATCGCTATGAACAAACTCGAATTTTCTCTATATGTTACAATTCTACGTTCGCACAAATAATTAATCGCAGCAAACACGTTATGCAATATTATCATTCAAAGGCTAACGCACGGGTCGGCAACACCCTTAGAGATCGAATATTGACTATAGGCCAACATTCTCTCTAGCTAAATGGATCCATCCGATCCGGTCGAGCAAGTGTTGTACCAAAAGAGATCCACTGAAAGTAACGATTTCGGAAACGGCAGATCTCTCCCAACAAAAATAAAACGAGGTTCGCCAATCCTCACGAATTTAAATCAATTAAGATGAACGTAAATCAATCGAAGAAAACCACGATTATTCAAGTGATTCGAAGATCACGCCAAAATTACCACCACAAGAAATTAACAAGAGGGAAATCTCACGAGTAGAAATTTCGTTACCCCGCTTGAGATGAGATTACCCTCAAGCATGCACTCGCCAAATCGTTCTTCAACGGATCCACCGGAACCGCGTCGAATAGAGAGAAACTCGTTCGCCTTGGTCGCTTCACGCCGGATTTGATTCCACGAAACCACGACACTTTCTTCTTCTTTCTTCACCTTGGCCGAAAACTTCCCAATAGGAGGAAGAATGAGAAGGGGGCGGCTAAAGAAAGGGTCGTTCCAATAGAGAGAAGAAAAGGAGGGGAGGAGAGGTAGTGGCCGGCGGCCAAGAGGAAAGAGACAAGGGAGAGGGGGCGGCCAAGAGGAGGAAGGAGGGGGCTGGCCGAAATCTGCCAAGAAGGGAGACTGAGAGGGGCGGCTAGGAGAGAGGGAAAAATTAGAGGAGAATCAATTCAGGGTTTTTTTTCTTAATCATTCAATAATCAAACTCTAATACAAGATAGCATTTTATAGGCTAGCCAACAAACATGGCTAAACGCAGTTCGAAATTAAAATAAAACATAAGCATGGCTAAACGCAGTCCAAAATTAAAATAAATCATGGACATAAACAAAGTCCAAAATAAAAGACAAAGCTTGGTAAAATTTTAATTAATAATTATATTAAAAATAATTATAATTATTAATTAATAATCTTGCGCCGCGGACGAAGGTTGTAACGGCGATGGCGTTCGTCGTGACGGTGAGGCGATGGTGTTCTTCAAAATGATTGTCGCGGCGATGGCGTACACCGTGATTGTTGTTGCGGCATCGTCCATCCGAGTCTTCAAATGTAGTGTTGCGGCAGCGATCAAAAAAATGCGTTGAGTCGGCGTCGTCAAGGAACTGGTCACGAACATATGGCGGGGTGTCGTCGCCATCAATAGGGTAAGGTAAGAGGAACCTGCAAGATCGCTGTAGGGAAAAACTTTGTCATAAGAATAAAAGATCTGTTAAGAAGCGGTCTAAATATTGAGGTCGCAAGAGCTCACTATGTTTTCGTTTGATGGAAGAAACTTGCGACCAAAGTACTATGTAATGTTCAAGATCAGCTTTGCGGTCTTTGAGCATCTCCTTGATCCTATCTTCAACCTTAGAGAGGGAATTTGGCTTTTGGAAGATCGATTCATCTTGAAGCTTAGGATGAGTCCGGAGACCGCCCAACCTTCCTTGAAATATCAAGAATCTCTCCGCCCTGTTGGAAACCTTATTAGGTAGGTTCACAACTTTCAGACCGCTACAGGTAAAATACAGGAGACCCTTAAAATCTTCTCTCCTCGAACCTTCCTTCAGCATCTTCAAAGTGAAGTGAGATCTAAATAGATCTAGAGTAAATGTCACTTTGACCGATCTCAAGTAGCAGATATAAGTGAAGATCAGCGCAATAGAATTGGGTGGAAGTTGTCCAGGAACCAGACCAAAAAACCTAAATATCTACTTTATCTCCCATGGCAAGGGAAGGTAAAAGTCGTGGTTGAAGTGGTCGATCAGAATAGCGATCTCGTCTTCCCAACAATGATTAAGGCGTTCACCTGCGGCGGACAGACAAATCATTATCTTTGAGCTCATGGGGTTCTCCTTCAAAAATTCGTGAAACTCAGCTTGAGAAAGATGGGAAGGCCGCTACTCGGATTCAATAAAAATCTTGCAGGCACTAGCTCACGCGGAAACCATTGCTCAAGGATTTTCAGACCGCTTGAATGAAGAATTCTAAGGAAGCATATTGAATGAGTCCACTAACCGGGTATTTATAGTTCAAGGAACAATCAAGATATAATCATTATAAAATTATGAACTAAAAGATCGCGGCCACAGATCGCACGATTTTAATAAAATCAAAATTTTATGGAACAAACAGAACGAACACAAATAAGAATCTAAGACCAGAGATCGCGGCAAGTATTAAGCATAATATAAAGATCAGATCGAGCGAGCTGATAATAAAACATCTAAGGGATAAAATGAATTGTAAAGTATATGCATATCACAATAACGGATCTCAAAGTCTCCAAAAATATAATCTTCAGTTATTAAAAAGCTAATGATCGTTGTATCAGAATACGCAGAAATTATTATAAGTCATTTAAAATGATCTTTCTTTTTCCCAAGATCAACAACCCTATTTTGAAGTTTGTTGACCGCAGTAAGCGTCATACAGATACCAGTGTTAACATCAACGGCATATCGCTGATGATCGCCCGCATCTCGCTTCAACTCATCCCAGTTGATGAGTTCTTCCTGGTCCGCGCGATCTTCAAGAGGAGCAGTTGATGTCCCTGTAATCAAGGGAGCAGGAGGTCCTGACCTCAGTTGGGAAAAGGAGGTATGCAAGGCGTCGTCCTTACCTTTGAATAAAGTTGTCTCTTCTTTTGCCTCGCGAAGACTCTTGCGAAGATCGACCATTTCTTCTTCAAGCATTTTCCTGCTACCTCTTTCTCGATGTTCGAGCGACCTCCGTTGTTGATGAGTAATTTATTTACTCATTTTTTAGTTTAGGTTTATTATATTTTAATATAAAATTATGTTATTTATAGGAATTTTATCATATAAATCCTTCCATTCTTTATTTCATAAGCTAACTTAAGTTTATTTTGTGTTTTCAGATCTTCTGGGCTGTTTCGAGCAAAAAGTTAAATTACACGCCCCAGGTCACGGGCGTGACCCATGGGTGTGTAACCTACGAAGTATCCCAGACCTGTTTCTGCCACTCCGGGGACGTTCCGTGAAGAATTCGCCAAGTTCACGCCCCAGGTCACGGGCGTGACCAAGGGCGTGACCCAATACCACGGCCGCGACCCACCACAAGCATCCAGAGCCAGCAGCCACGTCAATTAAAATTACACGCCCCCGGGTCACGGGCGTGACATTAAGTCACGGGCGTGACATTTGAGGCGTGACATCCAGCACACGGGCGTGACTCTTCCCGCGCCATTTTCCCGCCGAAGCTTCCCGCCAGCAGCGAGTTTTAAAGATTACACGCCCCAGGTCACGGGCGTGACCTATGGTGTGACGCGTCCGAAATGCCTGCATTGAGGCCAGACGGCGCCCTTACCGCACCCAGCCGATCATGCCCCCGACACGCCCTGGTCACGGGCGTGACCAAGGGCGTGTAACACCAAAATTCATCCTATTTAAAGGGAGCTTTTCCAGATGTTCAAGGACGAATTCGGGGCGTTCTAGTTTATTTTCTTGCACTGTTTTTGTCATTCTTAAGCTTGTAATCTTCTTCCTTAGCTTGCATTTTCATTTCAGGTTTGTAGCTTTTAATTCCTAGTTGTAATTTCTTTTGCAAATCAATAAAATTAGTTCTCTTTTCTCGTATTCTATTCTCTTTTCCATTATGTACTCTTTTATGGCTTTCAATTCCTCCATCTCCATGAGTAGCTAAATTTCATTAGTACTCGACCGAGATGATCCAAGGAAAATATAATTCATAATTTAGTTTAGAACTTCTTTTTTTCTCTTATTTAGATCGCTTAAGATTTATCCTTGAATTTATATTAATTGAAATTATATTATCGATATAAAATCTCATTCTTGTTTTAGTAGTCTAATAATCGAGAGGTTTTGAGTTCGAATCGATCATTTCAAGGATAAAGAGATTTGAATGCACTCCTCGAGAGAGGACGACATAAATCTCCCGGATTGGAGTTATATCCAATAGAGGGGTTCACTTCGATAAGGCGAGTTTTAGGGGTTTCGATTCTAGAACGAGAGTTCGATTGATCAACCTAAACTCAGTTAAGTGTATCCTTGAGAGAGGTACGTTTATAAATCGGGAACCTCCACGGTCAAGCATTTCTTTTAAAGAGGATTAGAAGTTTTATTTCTTTATTTATTTATTTTCCCAAGGTGATTCAAGGTTAAGTGCTAATCCTTTTAATCATAGTTTTAACAAATTATTTCTCTTTCTTGCAACCAACCAACCCAAGTTTCTTTCGCTAAAATAATTGAGATTTTCCGAAGTAAGAATAATCAGCCGCCCCGAGTCTAATACGACCTTGTTTTAATAACCTATACTACATTCGATACGGTACACTTGTCGTTGTCGTTTGCAAGCATAGTTTTGCCCTATCAAGTTTTTTTGGCGCCGTTGCGGGGGAGTCGGTTGATATTTCGAAAACCGAAATATCTATTAATTTTATCTTTTTCTTTTTTTTTTAAATTTTAAGGTGCAACTAAATTCCTAGAAAGGACGCTTTGGGTTTGAATTCCCATCATAGCCTCTAATACCTTGCAAACCCTTCACCGGGTAGATCTTGGGAAGTCTAGGACTAATTTTAATTCACCTAAAAAAATAAAAAAAAAAATAATAATAAAAAATCTTCATAAAAAAAAATTATATAAAAATTATTATTAAATATAATATAATTAAAATATTTATCTAAAATTTTATTTTATTTTATATATCTTTTTCGCATCTTTTCCCCTTTTAATTTTGGTTTATGACCCGAGGAGACTCTTCAGTCAATCTAGAATTTTGTTTTGATCCGGAAATCGAGCGCACCTTGCGGCGTCGTCTCCGATTTAGTGATCTACCAATAATTCAAGAAGAGTCAATCGGAGAAACTAACGAAGGATTAATGGATAACCCCGACCATAATGAGACCCCGCTACGGACTATGTCCTATTATGCGAGGCCAAATTGGGAGGGAACACAATCAAGTATTATTTGCCCGGCAGTGGCGAATAATAATTTTGAAATCAAAACGAGTATCATTCAAATGGTACAGCAAACTGTCATCTTTGACAGGTTACCAGATGAAGATCCAAATTTACATTTATTGAATTTTTTGGAAATTTGCGATACTTTTAAAATTAATGGCGTCACCGATGACGCCATTCGTTTGCGTTTATTTTCATTTTCTTTGCGGACTAAGGCCAAGCAATGGTTGGGATCTATTCCTAGAGGTTCCATCACTACATGGGCCGAAATGACGGAGAAATTTTTAACTAGATATTTTCCTCCGGCAAAGTCCGCTAAATTACGTACGGACATTCTCTCGTTTATGCAAATATACTCGGAGTCTCTCTATGACACATGGGAGCGCTTCAAGGAATTATTGCGGAGATGTCCTCACCACGCCCTTCCTTTATGGCAACAAGTTCAAACATTCTACAATGGTTTGAATCTCCAAACGAGGCAAATGATTGATGCAGCAGCTGGGGAAACTCTAAATAACAAAACCCCAGATGCCGCTCAAGAGCTTTTTGAGGAGATGGCCATGAATGCTTATCAGTGGAATGCGCCACGGTCGCGTCCTAACAAACCGATCGGACTCTTTGAAGTCGAGGCCACCCCGAATTTAGCATATCAAGTAGAATGGCTTACTAAGCAAATGGCGGAGATGTCTGCTTCCTCCGCCATTAACGGGGCTAATAATTATAATAATAATAATTATTATTATTATAATAATTATTATAATCAAGAACAAGTTGATTATATGGGGAACTCCTATCGTCCTCCTTATAACCCAAATAATAATCTTCCTAATAGTTATAATCCGGGTTTAAGGAACCACCCGAATTTTTCATGGAGCAACCCCAATAATGCTCAATGCCCCCCACAAGTGAATCCTCCCGGATTCGCTCCACCACAACCACCAAAGGCCCCTTCACTTGAAGAGGTCTTCACCAAATACGTCGCCTCTACTGATGCCAATATCCGGAACCTTTCCGGATCTATTAAAAGCCTAGAAAATCAGATTGGACAACTCGCCAAGATGTTCTCCGAACCCCAGTAGGGAGCTCTACGGGGCAATACTGAGCCCAATCCACGAGAGAGCGCCAACGCTCTAACCCTCCGCAGCGGAAAGGAGGTAAAAAGTTCAAATTTGGCCGAGCCTAAGGTAAACGTTTCAACTCCAACTCCGCATTTAAACTCTTCTGATTTAGCTCCGCGCATTATTCAAACGCCTTCTATTCCGTATCCTTCTAAATTACAAATTGAGCGCAACGAGGAGCAGTATAAAAAATTTATAAATATTTTAACAAAAATACAAATCAATGTACCATTTTGCGAGGCACTCTCTCAAATGCCTAAATACGCGAAATATCTCAAGGATTTATTATCAAATAAAAAGAAACTTGAAGATATTTCGCGTGTTTCTCTTAATGCAGAATGTTCGGCGATAGTTCTTAATAAATTATCGGAAAAATTAAATGATCCGGGACGGTTTTCCATCCCGTGTTTGTTCGGATATTTATTAATTAAAAACGCCTTGGCCGATCTAGGGGCGAGCATAAATCTTATGTCGTTCTCCTTATTTAAGAAGCTTGGTTTGGGCACCCCAAGCCCAACCAATATAAGCATCTAACTAGCGGATCGGTCCGTAAATTATCCAATCGGGATCATTGAGGATGTGCTAGTGAAGGTTGACAAGTTTATCTTTCCGGTAGACTTTGTCATCCTCGATATCGAAGAGGACGCCGAAGTACCACTCATACTCGGCCGGCCCTTCCTAGCCACCGCTCGGGATATAATTGACGTAAGTAACGGAAACCTTCTCCTACGAGTTGGGGAAGAAGAAGTCATTTTTAATATAAATCAATCGATGAGAAATGCGTTTCCAAACGACGACTCTTGTTTTACTCTAGAAACAAATTTTGAAGAGGAAATAACGTCGTTTTCTGAAATAATTTCGTCTTTATTTGAAAAACCGGAAATTGCAAATTTATTTTGCTTAGAAGAAATAACTCGGCCAACCAAATTTGAAGAAGTAAATTTAAATATTTCTAAAATAAAAACATCTTACGAGGAGCCACCGAGTTTAGAACTAAAACAATTGCCGGAACATTTAAAATACATTTTTTTAGAAAAAAATTCAAAACTGCCCGTAATAATATCTTCCGCACTTAACGATTCGAAAATTTCCGAATTAATTAAAATTTTAAATAATCACCGCCATGCAATTGCATGACAAATTTCGGATATAAAGGGGATTAGCCCCTCATTTTGCACGCATAAAATAAATTTAGAAAATAATTCTCACGGCGCTATTCAGCCTCAACGATGCCTTAACCCAAACATGAAGGACGTCGTTAAGGCCGAAATTATAAAATTATTAGACGCGAGAATTATTTATCTAATTTCTGATAGCACTTGGGTTAGCCCAGTGCAAGTCGTGCCTAAAAAGGGAGGAATAACGGTAATCACCAACGAAAATAATGAGTTGATTCCGACCCGTACTGTTACGGGTTGGCGTGTATGCATCGATTACAGAAAATTAAATGATGCTACCCGCAAGGATCACTTTCCGTTACCGTTTATTGACCAAATTTTAGAACGCTTATCCGGTCATTCGCACTATTGTTTTCTCGATGGTCTTTCGGGATATTTTCAAATCCCAATTGCTCCCGAAGATCAAGAGAAAACCACCTTTCTTGTCCGTTCGGCCACTTCGCATATCGAAGAATGTCGTTTGGACTTTGCAACGCGCCGGCTATATTTCAAAGATGTATGTTGGCTATTTTTAATGAACTTATAGAAGACGTCATGGAAGTATTCATGGTTGATTTTTCTGTTTTTGGCGATTCTTTCACTAATTGTCTAAAAAATCTTGACCGTGTTCTCCAACGCTGCGAAGACACGAATTTGGCACTCAACTGGGAGAAGTGCCACTTTATGGTCCTAGAGGGGTTAGTCCTCGGACATAAAGTTTCTAGTAAGGGGATCGAGGTCGATAGGGCCAAGATCGAGGTCATAGAAAAACTTCCCCTCCTACGAATGTAAAATCTATCAGGTTTTCTAGGTCATGCGGGTTTCTATGGGCGGTTTATAAAAGACTTCTCAAAAATTATGAAACCGCTAACTCATCATTTAGAAAAAGAATCCGGGTTTAATTTTGATGATGAATGTTTAAAAGCATTTAATAAAATTAAAAATGAGCTTATCAATTCTCCTATTCTAATCGCGCCAAATTGGTCTCTTCCGTTTGAAATTATGTGCGACGCGAGTGATTTTGCTGTACGTGCAGTTTTAGGCCAATGGGTGAATAAATATTTTCACCCAATTTATTACGCAAGCAAAACTCTAACACCTGCGCAAGCAAATTATACAACAACGGAAAAGGAATTTTTCGCAATAATTTTTGCGTTTGATAAATTTCGATCATATTTAACGCTTTCAAAAGTTATTGTTTTTACAGATCATTCCGCTCTCCGGTTTTTGCTACAAAAAGGAGATGCAAAGCCTCGACTGCTAAGGTGGATCCTCCTACTACAAGAATTCAATTTGGAGATCCAGGACAAAAGGGGAGCGGAGAATGTTGCAGCCGACCACCTCTCACGGTTGGAGAATCCGGCTGCAGGAGCGCTAGTGGAAGCCAAAATTGACGACAAATTCCCTGGAGAGCCCCTCCTTGTCATCGAAAAGGTAACGACTTCTTCCACCCCTTGGTACGCAAATTTGGCCAACTATTTAGTGGCTCGGGTCCTACCAAAAGATTTTTCAAGTCAACAAAAGAAGAAATTCTTTTCGGATTTGAAAAATTATTTTTGGGAGGACCCCTTTTTATTTCGTGTCTGCGCGGACCAAGTGGTAAGAAGGTGTATTTCGGGCGAGGAAGGCGCCCAAATTCTGCGGCACTGCCACGAAGGGCCAACCGATGGCCATTATCAAGCGAACCGGACCGCAAGAAAGGCGCTAGAGTCGGGCTTCTATTGGCCCACCTTATTTAAAGATGCTCACAATTTCGTGAGTAATTGTGATCGGTTCTAACGGTCAGGTAACATTTCTAACCGGGACGAAATTCCCCAAAATATTTTTCTAGATTGCGAAATTTTTGATCTTTGGGGAATAGATTTCGTAGGTCCTTTACCCTCCTCTTTTAATAATAAATATATCCTTGTTGCGATCGATTGCGTTTCAAGGTGGGCGGAAGCACAAGATTTTCCCACTAACGACACGAGAGTCATCGTAAATTTTTAAAAAAAATTATTTTCATGATTTGGCACACCCCGAGCACTAATTTGTGATCGGGGCACACATTTTTGTAACAACCAACTTGCTAACATTTTACCAAAGTATGGAGTTACCCACAAGCTATCTACCGCCTACCACCCACAAGCAAATGGCCAAGTGGAGGTGGTGAACCGTGAACTTAAAATAATTTTAGAAAAAACTGTGTCCGTTGATAGGAAGGATTGGTCGCTAAAATTAGACGACGCACTATGGGCATATCGGACAGCGTACAAAACCACCATCGGATGTACACCGTACCGATTAGTCTATGGAAAAGCTTGTCATCTACCGGTGGAATTAGAACATCGCGCCTTTTGGGCGCTAAAATTTTTAAATTTGGATTTAAACTTAGCCTCCGAGCATAGAAAACTGCAATTAAATGAATTAGACGAGTGGCGCGCAAACGCCTATGAAAATAATAAGATTTATAAGGAGCGCACAAAATTTTATCATGATAAAAAAATCAAAAATCCAAAAACTTTTTCACCGGGAGACTTAGTCCTTTTATTTAATTCTAGACTTAGGCTTTTTCCGGGTAAATTAAAATCACGATGGTCTGGTCCCTTCATAGTTAAAGAAGTTTGGCCATACGGAACAGTGCTAATAGAGCACCCGGAAAAAGGCTCTTTCAAAGTCAACGGACAACGCTTAAAATTATATCACCCCGGCGACCCAGCGTCCGGAAACATCGAAACCATTCACTTCCAAAATCTTTAAAATTACCACTTTGTCAAGCTACGCGACGGTAAACAAAGCGCTCTTGGGAGGCAACCCAAGGTTAACCTCTTTATTTTTGTCTTTCTTTTCTTGTTTGTTTTTCTAATTTAACTCTGCAGGTGTTTGACCGGCAACCCGACTACCATCCAGGGAAGCCCTCTTTACACTTTAGTAATTTATCTTGATTTTTATTTATTGTCATTTTTTTTAGTTTTATCTTTCATACTTAGTTTTAAACATTGGGGACAATGTTAAATTTTAAGTATGGGGGTGTAGCATAGCTTTCTTTGTAGTTGTACTTGAAAACAAAAAAAAATTATTAAAAAAAAATTGAAATTATATTTCTTGGAAAGGACGCTTTGGGCTTGAATTCCCATCATAGCCTCTAGTACCTTGCAAACCCTTCACCGGGTAGATCTTGGGAAGTCCAAGAACTTTAAAGAAAATCTATTAGGAAATGTTCTTTTTATTCATCAAAACTCCCACTTGCTAAATTGTAAATTCTAAGTAGACTGTTTTTCATATGGACTAAAAATAATTCTGTGCTAGAATAGTTTTTGAAACTTTTGAGTAAAATTGTTGACTCATGTAGTGCTCTTAGTCATATGCATGACTTTGAGTAGTGTTGGTGTAAAATTAAATTCTTGGCATAGATCTAAAATTATGTTTTATTAATTTGCGTAGTAATAATTTATTTTATTTTTAAATTCGAATCCGGTCTTATCCAAAAGTAGTTTAGGTAAGTGTGTAGAAGATTGTTAGAAAGCTATTACTCAAATTGAACAAAAGGGTGTCCTTTCTCGATGTCTAGAACTTGCCCCAAGCTATTTTCGAAACATGTGCACTTTAGACAAATTAACTTTACGGAAATAATTTAGGCCTTTCTTTGGATAGTTTGAGCCTTTGCACCCAACCTAGATTTACCACCATTATTCACACAAATTTGAGCCTTACACCTTTATTTGAACCACCCTCATCATTTCGGCACCAAAGCTAAAAAGCCCAAAACCCAAATGAACACTTAAAATTTTGAGCTAAATTTTTGAAAAAAAAAAAGTTATTTGGGTATGATTGAATGAAGAAAAAATTATGGGTATTAATTCAAAAGAAATGAAGGTTATATCAAAATGCAATAATCTCATAATGATATGCGACCTAGGTATGCACATGCATACCTAGAATGATCCCAATTATGAAGATTCGTGATATAAAAAAAATGGTGGAGATGTGGGGAATCGAACCCCGTGCCTCTCGTAAAAAAAATGGAATAAAAAAATATGAGTATGGGGGTAAAGCTTCTTTATTTTGTGGTAGTCATTATTTTAGCTCAAAACTTCTGTTTAAGTGGAATGCGCCTTCGTGTTTATCATTGTTTACCTCTCTCATAAACCCAAGCCTTAAAATATATCCTATTTAAGTCCTAAAGATCCATAGAGTTGATTTAGTATGAAGTGTAGTGGAGAAGGTAGAAACGGGCAAGCCTATGGCCGTCGACATTGATGGATTTCTTTGGAGGCCACCCCGAGCGTTCAAGTCTAGTAATTTAAATCTCAGCAATCACGCTGTTTTCTCCCTCTACATGACTTTTTGATTGACCGTCGACTCATTTTAAAAGTGATAATAAATAATTATAACGCAGTTTGAATATTTCATAAATTAGTATTTATGCCAAGAACGTCTTTTTACTAAAACATTTACGCATGTCAGCATAGAACTATGCATTTTACTCTCTATCTTTCATATTTCTTTCTAGCATTAATTTTTCCTACCCTGATGAAGACTGGTTTGCTCGGGACGAGCAATGAGCAAGTATGGGGGTGTTTGATGAGTAATTTATTTACTCATCTTTTAGTTTAGGTTTATTATGTTTTTAATATAAAATTATGTTATTTATAGGAATTTTATCATATAAATCCTTCCATTCTTTATTTCATAAGCTAACTTAAGTTTATTTTGTGTTTTCAGATCTTCTGGGCTGTTTCGAGCAAAAAGTTAAATTACACGCCCCAGGTCACGGGCGTGACCCATGGGCGTGTAACCTACGAAGTATCCCAGACCTGTTTCTGCCACTCCGGGGACGTTCCGTGAAGAATTCGCCAATTTCACGCCCCAGGTCACGGGCGTGACCAAGGGCGTGACCCAATACCACGGCCGCGACCCGCCACAAGCATCCAGAGCCAGCAGCCACGTCAATTAAAATTACACGCCCCCGGGTCATGGGCGTGACATCAAGTCACGGGCGTGACATTTGAGGCGTGACATCCAGCACACGGGCGTGACTCTTCCCGCGCCAATTTCCCGTCGAAGCTTCCCGCCAGCAGCGAGTTTTAAAGATTACACGCCCCAGGTCACGGGCGTGACCTAGGGCGTGACGCGTCCGAAACACCTGCATTGAAGCCAGACGGCGCCCTTCCCGCACCCAGCCGATCACGCCCCCGACATGCCCTGGTCACGGGCGTGACCAAGGGCGTGTAACACCAAAATTTTGCCTATTTAAAGGGAGCTTTTCCAGATGTTCAAGGACGAATTTGGGTAGTTCTAGTTTATTTTCTTGCACTGTTTTTGTCATTCTTAAGCTTGTAATCTTCTTCCTTAGCTTGCACTTTCATTTCAGGTTTGTAACTTTTAATTCCTAGTTGTAATTTCTTTTGCAAATCAATAAAATTAGTTCTCTTTTCTCGTATTCTATTCTCTCTTCCATTATGTACTCTTTTATTGCTTTCAATTCCTCCATCTCCATGAGTAGCTAAATTTCATTAGTACTCGGCCGAGATGATCCAAGGAAAATATAATTCATAATTTAGTTTAGAACTTCTTTTTTTTTCTCTTATTTAGATCGCTTAAGATTTATCCTTGAATTTATATTAATTGAGATTATATTATAGATATATAATCTCATTCTTGTTTTCGTAGTCTAATAATCGAGAGGTTTTGAGTTCGAATCGATCATTTCAAGGATAAAGAGATTTGAATGCACTCCTCGAGAGAGGACGACATAAATCTCCCGGATTGGAGTTATATCCAATAGAGGGGTTCACTTCGATAAGGCGAGTTTTAGGGGTTTCGATTCTAGAACGAGAGTTCGATTGATCAACCTAAACTCAGTTAAGCGTATCCTTGAGAGAGGTACGTTTATAAATAGGGAACCTCCACGGTCAAGCATTTCTTTTAAAGAGGATTAGAAGTTTTATTTCTTTATTTATTTATTTTTCCAAGGTGATTCAAGGTTGAGTGCTAATCCTTTTAATCATAGTTTTAACAAATTATTTCTCTTTCTTGCAACCAACCAACCAAAGTTTCTTTCGCTAAAATAATAGAGATTTTTCGAAGTAAGAATAATCAGCCGCCCCGAGTCTAATACGACCTTGTTTTAATAACCTATACTACATTCGATACGGTACACTTGTCGTTGTCGTTTGCAAGCATAGTTTTTCCCCATCAGTTGTTCGATCAGTTTTTAATCACATTAAGTCATGATCGCATGAACCTCTTTAACATCATTCTCTTTCTGTAACACGGCCGCCAAAAATGCCTCGTATTTCTCTAGCAATCTCCTCTCAAGCCCCCTCTCAAGGGTTTGGAAAATGTGAACCACCTGCATAAGCGGGGACGTGAGTACAGGATGTGGGGGCAGATCGATCTGAGGGGAGACCAATCCAGTCTCTTCCAACAACCTCTAAGCCTCCTCATCTTCTCCTACAACCAGAAAAAGTAAATCGATCAATGGTAATCATGAAATGGGAGAAATAAATATAACGTCATACTTGGGAAAGTGGAAATAGAGCAATCAGAGAAGTGATCCCGAGCGGCTTTAGAAACCATAGGAGCGGAAGCCATAATCAGGCAATCTGGAGGTCTTCGACGCTCAGGTTAATCTTTTCTAAATATTTTTTTCTGTGATTTTTCTCCTTCTTTTCTTCGTCTTTTCAGCTTTTCGAAGCTAAGGAGAATGTCGTCGGTCTCAATAAGAACAATCCTGCGTTGACGAGCCGAATATTGAGGTCTAATATAGATAGGAAGGGAGATATCAGGCAGAGCGGTCAAGGAAAGCTTACCAGACCGGATTGCAGCAATTGCAACCGCGCGATCTGTAGACTGCCTCGCCAAGTCAGCACTTTCTTCTTCCCCATTCTTCCCCTCCTGGTTTTCTTCTTCTCCTTCGCGATATTTTTCCTCACTTTCTACTATTTCTCCTTCTTCATTCCTCTCCTGGGCAGTATCTGGGACTGCTTCGATCTCAGTTGAGATCGCAGTAGCCCTCTTAAGAATCTTTCTCCTTTTCTTCTTCTTTTCTTCTTCTGACCCTATTCCGAAAATTCTCCTTCTCTTCTTTTCTTTCCTCTTCTCCTTAGTCTTTCTTAGCTCGTTCTCCTCTTCCCTTCCTTCCTCTTCTTCTTCTTCTTCTTCTTCTTATTCTCTACTCTTTCCATCTTCTAACTCTGCGTCCTAATCATTATCTTGCGCGACCTCATCTTCAGCTAAGGCGGTCTCGTTTCCGGGTCCCGCATTCTCCTTGCCGGAAGCAGCAAGCTCCTCTTTAGGATCGCCTCCTTTCCCCTCCTCAGATTCCTGTTTTTTTTCTCCTCCTCTTCCTCTCTCTTCTTCTTGACTTCCCTTTGTCGTTGTATCTCAGCATCAAGAGAAGCCCTAGATTGTTTATCTGTCTGCTCCATCCTCCGCCTCTCCAGATCAACCCGATCCAGTTGGCTCCCAGTCTTAACTATAACATGAGCAGTTGGAGTGATGTTCCCATAATCAAGCAGAGACAGAGAGACCACATTCTCAAAGGGGTCAAGAGACTGATAAAAAAGAAAAGGAAATATAAGCAAAGAATGTTAAAAAGAAGCCTTGAGATCGTGGCTACCTGTAGAGGGGCGATCTCAAAATGTTCAGCAGGAAATTGAACACCGGTAGGCTTGACCGCGAGGGTCTTCGCAGGAGGGTTCTTTTTCGCAAAATCTCAGTCTTTTAATTGTTGTCTCATTTTGGTAGCTAAAGATACCTCCTTTTTGAGACCGATCGAGATCTCATCAAGGGTCACTCCAGCTTCCTGGATTGAATCCTCGGTTTTTTTCAGAGAATCATTTGTCAGAACTTTATTTCGATCATACTCGTTGGATTTCAAAGGCGAGTCCGTGATATCCACAAAGCTTGAAGATGATAATGGAGGAGTTCGCTCCGACATGTCGCCTACAACGATATCCTTGGTTGCTGCCCGTAAAGGTTCAGTTATGGTTGTATTCTTCACAGGTAATCTGACAGTTTTATCTTTTTTAGGTAACGATTTTCTTGAAACAGCAGCAGGGATAACTCCTTTCTCAGCCATTACACTATTTAGCAAACCCATTATCAATACAGCTGCTGCGAACTTAGAATGAAGACCGCTCAAAGGGAAAATTAATCTCAGAAAGACAAATATAGATATGAATGGATGACCCCATGTCTATTTATAGCCCGAGAATAAATATTAAAATATTCGAGGCTTTTGCGATCTCCGCTGTCTGAAAGTAACATTTCTGAAGCACCTCGGAACTTGGAAATGTGTGGGGATTATGTTCGCCCGGAAGATTGCAATTTAAGAATTTCAAGGAAGCTCGCGCGGTCTTGCATCCGAGACCATCCAGTTCAACCATCTCGCATAAGGCAGTGGGATCACAAGTTTGGTTACCGGCCATCCCATCAAGATCGCGCGGTCTGTACTTCCTAACTCCTTTTGACCACAGCAAGTCAGGTAATTTCTCACTTCAGCATAGTTATAAAAAATCCTGGGCAGCCCGTAACTTTAGGAGCTGCCCATTTGGGCAGCCTCCGTGCCTATAAATAGTGGGGTAGGGCTCCCCTAAAAAGGACTTTTGGATCGAGTCTTGAGCTAATTGCAGAAACAAGCTGTCTTGTTTTCAGCTTGCTCTTTTCCCATTCCCCCGGTCTGCTTCGAGCCTCCTATAATCTCTAGTCTTTAACTCTTTCAAGTAGTGTTGTCTCGTGACAAGGATCTCTCTATCACTCCCCACCTAACATACTTAAACCCCTAGTAACCAACGGTCCCTAGTTTTTCCCCCGAGTTTGAGTATAAGTTGTGGAGGTGCAATTTTTGCATCAACAGTCTTGTTTAAACAGCTAAAGAACTCCCAAGTTTCTCTTTCTAAATAAATATTTGAAGAAGCCAGAAAGGGGGAGATTTTATCTAGCCATCATGTCATGTGGCTATCAAATGAAGTAAGGGTATCTATGGGCCTGGATATAATATATTATGGAATTCCCTATCAACATCCTCTTCTAGAAGGCTGTGGCATCCCTGAAGGAACAACACGTGTGCAAGCAACAGAAGAACTCTTAGAGAAGCACTTACAACCTACAACCTATCAAGGATACATTATTGAGGATCCCTCTAGTGGAAGTGGGCAATTTAAAAAGGGCAAAAGACATCATGTGGATAGTGAAGAGCAAGAGGCCAAGAGAAAGAGAATGGAGGAGGTTAAAAGAACCCAAACTTTGAAGAATGGAGCCCATACTCAAGGGATATCTTTTTAAATACCTGGGCATTATATCAACAAGGCAAAAATGATAGAGGTCAATTTTATAGTTCTAAGGAGTGGCATAAGTATGAACTAGCTGAAGCAGGAAGAAGGGACTACTGGAAAAAAGTTAGAATGGGAGATCCTTCAGTGATTACTCATGCCCCTCTCAAATATCACCCTAAACCATACAACTATTTTGAAAGGCAAAAGAAGAAGCATGTTAATGCTGAGGAGTCCAAGAACGCTGAAGCAAAGAAGAAAGGAAAGGATGGATCATCTTCCAAAGGCAAATCTGTCCAAGAGGAATGATGAAAAATATGGAATTTAGGAAGACATTATGCATTATTCTATGTTTATCATTGATGTCAAATTTATATTCAGGTTTTGGACTATTTTTGATGATCATGATTAATTGCTCTAACTCAATATATTGATTTTTAATGTTAGGAAATGTGCCCTCAATGTTTCTAGATTTGAAGATGGAACACAAGTTTAGATAAGCAAAGTTGTTTTTGATATTATGTTTTAGTTCATGATGTGACAGATGTATCAAAGCTACACTCTTAGTATCAAGACTATAAAGGAAGTAAAAGTCATCTAAGTCAAAAATTGTCTTGAGGCTTAGCTGATATATATCATTGAGACAAAATTATATCGTCAAGACAGTCTCGACGATATCATCTTGAAGAAGCCCTATCAATGAAATGGCTAAGTAAAAATCGCGCAGATATAGGTCTCGACGATATCATCTTGAAGCAGTCATATTGTCTTGAAGATTAAAGATACATCGTGTATATTGAAGCATCTAGACGATATCTTCTAGAAGGAACCATATCGTCTACATATTTTAAAAAGTTGTGCAGGAAGAAGTAGGTCGACGACATCGTCGTGAAGAAAATATATCATCTTGATGATCAAGATGATATCGTCTTGAAGAATGTTTATCGTTTAGACAGTTGTAGAGCAACATTTAATGCACAGATTCCCTTGGAATTTGATCTGCATTTATTACACGCACTGTCTATCATGCCTTTTATTCAAGCAATACATTAATGATATATTCTCTGCATAATAGACGTTGCACAACCATTAATGAAGATTTCTAAATATTTCCAATTGGGCAAGTTCCAAAGTGGGGTATCATTAATTATATTCTATTGTATCGTTTCATATTATATTCCGTTCTGGTCAATATCTTATGGAATAATATACTTATCAAGGGCCTGAATGCAAGATTGCAGAGGATTATAAATAGAGGAATTTTTGAATTCAGAAGTGCTTTTTGGCTTGCTCTCTCTCACACTCACACTTACTCTGATAAATTTGAAAAGAGAAAAAGGTCTGAAAGCAAGAAGTCTTCGTCACTGTGCTTTGAAGAACAAAGAAAGAATCCTACCTTTATACAAGATAAGTTCACCTGATATTCAACAAGGGGAAGATTCTTAGGAAAGCTTCAGAGATCCAAAAGACTGATCTGCTTACATCTGCAAGAAGAAGAAGACTGTACTACAACAAGCTTTATCTTTGAAGCCTTCTCTTTTAAAACAGAAAAACTACTCTCATTACTTTGTAGGGTTATGTGTGATCCTGAGCTTGAAGGATCTTGGATAAGATCTGAGTTTGTGTAGGACTTGTAAAGTCTGAGTTGGTGTAGGACTTGCAAAAGTCTGAGTTGTTTGTAAGGTTTTTGTAACCTAGTGTAAGCATTATGTGTGAGAGCAGAGGTAGGATTCATTGTGGGTCTGAGTTGTAAGATCTACTATATTTGATAGAGATCTGAATTTTTGGAGAAGTTGCCTAGTCTAGCACAATACTAGATAGGTGGGAGGGAAAGTGGACTACCTCTTGACACATTGTCTTGAAGGGAACCACTATAAATTCTGTGTGCTTTCTATGTTTGATTTTGTGTTGTGCTAGTTAGCTTTTAAAGTACCAAATACTATTGAAAACACCTAATCACCCCCCCCCCCCATCTAGGTGTATTATAGACAACCCAAATCTTTCAAAGCCAAGCACAATAGGCCCTACAACTCAGATCCTCTCAGGATCCTACCTCGGGTTCTAAGAACCCAACAACTCAGGCACAAAAGGCCTTACAACTCAGATCTAAATTAGATTCTACATCAGGTTCAATCAGAACCCTACAGTTAAGACTTAGAAAAGTCCTATAGAGAATATATTGTTTACAAGATTTATAAACACTCCAGACAACAAAAGTTATTCTGGAGAGTTATTCTGAAGCCTAATGCAGACAGCCTTTGGACTTGAAGAGAAATCTTTAAGGATCTTTTACTGATGCACAAAATCTTCTCTTTTATACTCTTCTTCGATCTGGAAAATTATTTATCAGTCGACGGAGCATGAATGAGACTTACAGAACTAAGAGCATGAGCGTATTGTTCTCATGAATTTGATCCTTCTTCTCACAGCCGTTATATTGTTCAGATTCTATTATCTATGGTTTATTAGGACATACACATTATCTTTATATATGACAGGGGCCTTCTAACGGTCTATTCAGAGGACTCTTAAATGTCAGGAGACCATTCCTTAATATGATCCGCTGATTGGACCCTCAGACTTCAGCATTAAATGCAAACAACGCATTTCAAAAAATCTCAATCTGTCTCGACGATATGAGCAACATCTTGACGATAGGGCTTGCTGTCTCAGTGATCCATCTGGTACTTAGATAATTCTTCTGAAATCTTCACCTGAGATAGATATCTCGACGATATGGAATATCTCAGCTGCATTTGCATTCACGGTGAGATGAAGTCTTCTCGACGATATCGTCGAGATCATCTTGCCGACATGAGTTCTTCTCATTGATATCGTCATGATTATTCTTACTATATGTGCTCTTCTCGTCGATATCATCGAGATCATTCTGACATTTAGGAACATTTCAGCTGCAGACTATCTCCATGATCTCTGACTTAGTCTTCATGACGATATTGCTCCTTTACGACGACATGTCTTCTTAGCATGATACTTTATTTATGAATCCTGAAGAACTTCAGCACTCAGACATTTCAAGGATAACATTACTTTCTCAACGATAAGCCTAGACCCTTTCAATGATAAGTCTAAGCTTTCTCCACGATGAGTATTATACTGATTCAATGATATGTATATTCCATTTCAACGATATAGCCAATCCTTCTCAACAATTTTTGAATTAGAGGGATTAGAGAAGTATTAGACAAACTGTCTATACTCTGCAGTCATAAGTAAGATATACCATCAAATACATAGTGCTTTTATCATTGACCTGAGCACTTCTTCAAATCAGGAACATTGTTGGGCACTGTTCCCAATAAAAGAAGTGGGATGCGCAAGTGTCGAACAATGCTCTCGCAGGATGATGAAAAACCAACACGAATCCTAACGAGTACATGAAGATTAAGCGTAACCAAGTATTATAAGCAATTTAAATTACAGTAATTAAAGCATAAATGTACCCATCATGATGTCATTCTGCCAAATGGCATCCTGCTGACCAAGAGATAAGACCCTCGGCTGAGTCAGGCGATACTGGGAGGCTTATGTCTCTACAGCCTTCTCTTTTTCTTGATAGTTGGACCCTGCCGCTTTGGGAGCTTCCAATGCTAAGCAATCAATCCTCAGGGGGCTCTGACAATAGAAATGAGCTATGTGTCATACCACCCTGCATTTGTAGCAAGTGAGGGGACCTCCACCTGTAGTGACTCCTGAAGCAGTAGACTGTGCTGGCACGTAGTCTACCTACCTCTACTTCATATTATACCTCTTGAACTCGGATCTCCCCTGGGACTGATGCCTTGAACTCAGTGTTCTTTGACTGAAATCCCCAGCGGTGATGGACTCTCTCCAAGTCCATATCTAATGATCTTGCCTCCTCCACCAGGGGATTGAATCCAAGGGCCTTAGGCCCTGACAGATTCAGCCTCAGATTATTACGTAATCCATCAAAGAACCTGTGAGTTTTGGTCTTCTCCTTGGCTAATAATCAACCAAAGTAGCGACCCAGGCGGGTGAACTCATGGAGATACTCGGACGCATTCATATCTCTCTGCTGCAAACAGAAAAACTGATTCTTTAGTTGCAGATGAGTTGCCTTAGGAATGAAGTGCTCCAAGAAGGACTCCGAGAATTCCTCCATAGCTATCTCTATCAGCTCTCTACTGTGAAACCTCATCTCTGTCTCCTCTTCCCACCAAAGCCTCGCCTCCCCATTGAGTAGGAAGCTTGCTAGGGTCACCATCTGCTTCCTGACAGTCTGAGTGGCAGCAAGAGTTCTCCAAATTATGGACAACCAGTCCTCAGCTTCATTACTTGTCTCGCTCCCCGAGAATGATGGTAGGTTGAAGCGCAAGAAATGCTTCAAAGGGTCCTCTTGGGCTCTAGGATTAACCAACGGCACCGCGGCAGCAACAACAGGAATAACAACAATAACTGGTACCACAACATCAATGGGTACCGCAGAAGCAACAGTAGGAGTAGCAACAGGAACTTGTACTGCAGCAGGATCCGGCATCATGGCCACTTCGAGAGTGGCAGGTATGGAGGGTGCAGCATTTGGTATCCATCTTCCCTATCTCGCATCCAAAGCAGCAAGTACTACCTCTGTGATTATTCTAACTATTTCAGCAAATGGTGTACTGGCAGCAGTAGACCCAAAAGTACTGATGTCGGCAGCATTGCGGGAAGGGCCCGCCCCACTTCTAGCTGCTTAAATACGCAAAAATACTACATTTAGTGGCCTGAATTAGGAAAAATAGAGAAATTCGAACATTCAAGTTCCCTAAAACTGCGCAAACACACGCTTACCATCATTCCTAAGTGGACATTCTGCTTAAATTTAGTAATTTAGGGTTTTGCACTGCATGTGCTCAGCACCCGTTAAAAAGGGTTCTTCCCGAATACTAAAGACTAGCAGATCACAAAATCTAAAGTCTGATACCAATTGTAACATCCCTAGTCTGCCAATAGTATATAATGTGGGTTTGGTCGGGACCCCACGACATATAATATCCACAAAGCCTAAAATGTTAATAATTGAAACAAGAAAACATACTAAAATATCTCAAAGTAAAACCGAAATGGAAGCTAACCAAAAGCCCTAAACAAAGGGCCTGAATGTTCACAGCTAATAGGAATACAATACTAAAAAGATGCGGCCTTAAGGGCTTACATGGGTTTCCAAAAAGAGATACAGACACACTAAAAGAGAGAAGCGAAATCACCACCTTCTCAGCAGCTCTTGGGCTCTGGCGCACTACACACCGCTACGACATATGCCACCTGAAACTAAGAACAAACGGGCAGCAAACAATGGTCAGCATAGGGCTGACCAACAAAACATAATGACTCCTCCCCCGGCCATCCTAGAGGGCTCCGCGGCGAGTCCATCACTTTCCTGCAAGTACACACGCAACCAAAATTTGGAAATAAGGAACGAAAGAAAAAGAACCACAGACATGCTAAGCGTCACCTTGTAAACTACCACACACGGGTCATGAACACACCGAAAACTCAAGATCTAAGTTTCATCACCCAGTATAACAGAATGACCGAGACTAGGTCAATCGTAGCTACATATGGGACCAAAGCCTACAACTATCATATAGATTGGACATAGGACCAGTTTGGGATAAACGACCTACAACTACCCCTTTTTGAGGTTTGATAGGACTGTTCAGAAGATACACGACCTACAACAGCCTTTTTGACGTGACAGAGGACTGGTCAGAAGAAGACCTACAAGAACCATTTTAAAGTGGCAAAGGACTAATCTAGGAAAGCACAATCTACGCAGGAATGAGCATTCACTCGTCCGACAAAAGCCCACAAAAATTCATTCTACCGGGCCCAACAGTGGCCCGCCTAGGAATGGGGCATTCACGAATAAAGCCAATGAATTCCTGCAATACTATGCCGAATAGCACGAGACATTCCCGTTCGCGTACCTAGGGCTAATCGTAATGCTCATCACAGAAACATCACCGATCCAGGCTTACCGCCACGGATAGGCTTCCAACAGCATGCCTAAATCCAGACTCGCACGTCAGATCACTAATGCACATTTATACCGGGGACGGACCCAATCGACCCGGGGGTTCTCAATGAAATGAGAGAAACACACACCGAATTCAATTGGAGGCGAATGGCCCTCCTAAGCAAAGTAAAAGCAGAAAAACTACACTAGGGTCGCAATCCCATGCCCTGGAGGAGTCCCCGCTCTCCACCGCATAGCGGGAGAGGGACTCTACGTGCAGCTCATACAAATATACGTCCAGGACGCAATACCACGCCCTGGCGGAGTCCACGTCCTCAACCAAAATGGCGTTAGGGGGCTCTCAATGCACAGAACATAATTGTATGCACATAAAAATACGTAAAGTACAGTCCTAAGATTGGGGAATGGAATCATTACCCTGGAAACGTGTTGCCGAGGCATTGGAACTTGCTCGAAGAATGACTATAGTGGCTCCCTTCTTACGGATCTGAGCACCTATCGGTAGTTTAAGCTTCGATTTGCCCTTCCGCAGCGATTTCTGTCAACACAACTCTACACCAAGGGTTTCTCCCTCAAGATGATAAGATCACTGCTCTCCCCCGCTTGGTCGGCCACTGAAGACAGCAAAAAGGAGGCCCTAGGGCTTGACAAAGAGAGGAGTAGGCTTGATCTTATCCTTGCTCGACGGCGGCACAACAAGGGCGGTGGCTCATCGGAAGAAGAACCAAAAAGGGGCTGGTTTCGCGGCTGCCTTGCGCGAAGGAGATCGAGAGAAAGACCAGGAGAGAGGGGGTGCGGCTTGCCTGTGCGACGAGAGCAAGAGGGAGATCGAGAGAGATGAGGGGAGTTGCGGCTTCACTTTGCAACGAGAGCGAGAGAGAGATCGAGAGAGAGGGAGATCGGGGGATCGGGTAGGAGGAGAAATGGAGATTTGTGCATTTTATTAAAACCATAACCTGGAATTGATATCCGCACACCAATCTCAGCTATTCGCTAACCGAGCACTCTATTTGCACCCGGAACTAGCTTTTAATTAAAATTATGGCGTGATGCAGAGTCTGGCTCAGCCAGGGTCTGACACACCCAGACCGAGCCCAAAGCTTGTTTTATGCCCTGAATTATTTATCTTTGCATTTTAAAATGACTACTCAATGAGAAGGGGGTCCAATCTATTGTTTATACAAAACCTACTAATCTTTTATTAAGAAACATAGCAGGTCTAATGGCAAGAAAGCAAGCAACAAAATGGCAAATTTGAATTCGATATTTAATGTCATTAATTTGGGCTGCTAGTAATCCTAGGTTTAACGTCACATAAAACTTAATTTGGTGAGGAAGAAAGAGAGGAATTTGCTTAAGGGGGAGCCAAGTGGGGATGAGCCGATGAGAGAATAAGATGTGTGATTGTCAGGGCCTAATTACAATATATAATTAAAATACCTATTCACAAAGACAAATTATCTTGGAGTACATTAATTTGATTTGGCGTAATTGGTTATATATATATAAATATATATATAGGGGATTCCTACTATGCGGTTGTGCGGGCAACGGGCAAGGAGGTTTCAAATCAAAAAATGATCAACATAAAAGTTGTCGATTTCGTCGAGACGAACAACTTTCATGTTGATCACTTTTGGATTGGGAGTTGTTTTGACTCTCGGTTTGGGGCAGGAATGCTTCAAAACAAAAAGTAGTCAACATGAAAGTTGTTCGGCTCGGCGAGATCTACAATTTTCGTGTTGACCACTTTTCAATTTAAACTAATCTTGACCCCCAAAAATGCCTGCCCCGTACGCCCACCCTTGCCCGCATATGAGATCTCGATATATGTGTGTGTGTGTGTGTGCCCGCATATGAGATCTCGATATATGTGTGTGTGTGTGTGTGTGTGTGTGTGTGTGTGTGTGTGTGTGTGTTTGTGTGTGTGTGTGTGTGTGTGTGTGCGTGTGTGTGTGTGTGTGTGTGTGCGTGTGTGTGTGTCTCTGAAGTCCTTTTAATATTTAGGCAAAATACTCAAATTGATCCCTTAACTTTGAGCCTAATTTTAAATAAGTTCCAACACCAGCATAATTTAGATTGCTAGGCACTGACGAAGCCATTGAAATATCCAAAATAATAAAAGAAATTCAAAATGTAGCATTTTCAGTGACACTTATTTGTATTAATTAACATATATTTTATATATTTTGGTGAAAATAAGTGTCACAAAGATTATTAAATTTTTAAAAGAAAATCATGTTTTGGATATTTTAATGGAGTGCTATCTTTATAATCCTCAATTTCTTGTTATTTATTTCTAATAAATGAATACAAGTTTATAGTGTGTTAAGAAAAAAATAATTAGAAAAATTTATAATTTAAAAAAAATAGTATTTATTATTTTTAGATAATTACAAAAAATATTTTATCAGCACAAACGATTCATCAATGCCTCGCCATTGCGAGTGTACAATCCCTTGTTTGTCGAGTGGGTTCATCAAGCCATCAGGCAATCCGAAGCGGGACGGAGCTATGATATGTCGGTCGAGCGAGTGGCGGGTCTCACCGTGCACTCGCTCCTAGCAGGCACTCACCCCCCAGCTCAGCGCAAGTGGCGAGTCCTAGCACTGGGTACTCGCATTCTGGCGAGTCAGCCTATAGCAGCTTGGGCTCGCCTATTTGGTTGAGGATCTGTTTTTCCCAGGGATTTCCATTTTGGCCTACAATCAGCCATTCCAAACAGCGGGATTCCGTTGTGGAAGACCAATTTGGCTGCTTTTAGTAAAACGAAAAAGCGGGATTTAGCTATAAATAGACCCCCAAGGACACCATTGCAGGGATGCTCTCAATTATTTCTCTCTCCTCTGGTAAGCTTTGGTCGGTTAGAGAGTTTTGTCTTGTAGCTCACCAAAGTTTTCGGGTGGGTATACAGGGGCTCTTTAGCACTCTCCAAGGTGCCCAGCTCAGCAATTTGCTTGAGAGGGGAAGTTCTCTAAGATCTTCTGGGTTAGTGGCGAGACATCCTTATTGCAGCTCTAGGGGTCTGTTCGTAGTTTTCCATCCTTTGAGTGAGGTTCTTTGCTTTGGGTGCCCGGTCTAGTAATTAAACTCAGAAGGAGTAAGAGCAAGCTACACCACTCCAAACTCCTCTTGAGCCGTGGTTTCCGGGCTCCGAGGTTGAATCATAGTTTTTGGGTTCAACATTTTTGGTGCGGTGAGTGTAAACCATAGCTTGTTCGGAAAATCCTGAGTGAAATACCATGGCCGGAAATGATGGGCGAGGAGGTGACCTTGGGAGCTCGCCCTATTCGTGCAAATAGTATATAACATAGGTCCGTCCGGGACCCCACGACATATAATATCCACAATGCCTAAAATGTTAATAATTGAAACAAGAAAACATACTAAAAGATCTCAAAGTTAAACCGAAATGGAAGCTAACCAAAAGCCCAAAACAAAGGGCCTGAATGTCCACGACTAATAGGAATACAGTACGGAAAAGACGTAGCCTTAAGGGCTTACATGGGTCTCCAAAAAAAGATAAAGACACACTAAAAGAGAGAAGCGAAATCACCACCTCCTCAGCAGCTCTTGGGCTCTAGCGCACTACACACCGCTACGAGCTATGCCACCTAAAACTAAGAACAAACGGGCATCAAACAAAGGTCAGCATAGGGCTGACCAACACAACGTAACGACTCCTCCCCCGGCCATCCTAGAGGAATCCGCGACGAGTACATCACTTTCCTGCAAGTACACATGCAAACCAATATTTGCAAACAAGGAACGAAGGACAAAGAACCAGGGACACGCTAAGCGTCACCTTTTAAACTACCACACACGTGTCATGAACACACCGAAAATACGAGATCAAAGTTTCAACACCCAGTATAATAGATTGACCACGACTGTACAACCCCGATATTCGCCCAGAGGTGAACAAAGACTAAGGAGTAACCAACAAGCAAAAGTGATGTGGAAGGCGAGCTAGCCACCCGCCGACCGCTGGCGGGGGACAGGAGTGAGCTAGGGCGCGGCGATCCGCTTACAGTGATGTTCTAGGCCAACCAGATCCTTTTTGAGTTTTGACGTTCGACGAACTTGCTTCCCAGTTCGACGAACGTCGTGCTTCAAATTGGCGAGCCCGCGTGAAGGCGGGCGAGTCGAGCGATCGTCGGCTGCTTCCAAGAAGGCGGGCGAGCCGGGTACTTGCCAGCTGCTCGCAAGAAGGCAAGCGAGTCGGATCCCTTCCAAGTTTAGGGTTTGACGAGATCCATCCTGCGTTCGACGGACGCCGAGCATTTGTTGAGATCGTCGAAACTCAGTCCTGATTTCGACGAATTCCGTTCTCCGTTTGACGAAATGCGCCCGACGAATTTGCTTCTCAGTTCGACGAATGTCCAGCTTCAGCTCCGACGGCCATCTCAGCGGCTATCTCTATCCCATCCCAGCGGACCCGCTGAGATGGGCACTTGTCTCAGCAGAAGAATTCGCAGGACGAAGCGTGAGACCCGACATCGATGGACGTCTCCGGTAAGAGTGCGAGCGGGGTCATCACAGGCCGCTCGCCCAGAGGGTGTTTTAAATCCAACAGATGGAAGAGGTAATGAAGAAGGCGAGCCAGAGCTTCAGGGGCCACACGTAGGAAGGCGTGCGAGTCATATCACAGCGAGCCCAAGCCTCAAGGTTAGCTCGCAAGAAGGTGAGCGGGCTGGGTACTCGTCGGCTGCTCGCAAGAAGGAGGACGAGCCGTTTTTCTTATAAGTCTTCGTGTTCGCCGAGCTTCAAACGGCGTCCGACGAAACCAGTTCTCCATTCGACGAACGGGATCCTCCGTTTGACGAACTCACGTTACGTCCCAGATCGACGAAATAGCCACCCAGCTGGATCAGCAGATTTACACAATGCCAAGGGGAGCTCGCAGGAAGGCATGCGAGCCATGTCCCTACAAGCCCAAGCCCTAAAGGGAGATTGCGGGAAGGCACGCGAGTCGTGTTCCTGCGAGCCCAAGCCTCAAGGTCAGCTCGCAAGAGGGAGAGTGAGCCGAGCACTCGCCGATCGCTCAAAGGAAGGCGGAGCTCCCGTCCACATTTGGCGAACTTGGCTCAGGGTTCGACGAAATTCACTCTGCGTTCGACGAACGCCGAGTTTAAGTAAAGGTCGATGGGCTCGGCTCAGCGCTCGACGAAATTTGTCCCGCGTCCGACGAACGGCACCTGTGAATCCATTTCAGCGGTTGGGCTGAGAAAATCAGCCGTCTCAGCGATCATTTCCGTCCCGTCTCAGCGGATCCGTTGGGACAGAATCGTCTCAGCGGTTTTTCCCATCTGTAGCTCAGCCCAACGGGGAGTGAAATTACCCCTCTACCCCCAATGGTCTGCCGTTAGCTCATCCAAACGGCGGAGCCTGGCTGTTAGCAGGCCAAATTGGGGTGCGTTTAGTAAAACTGAAATGTGGAATTCCGCTATTGACAGACCATGGGCAAAAAACTATAAATAGACCTTAAAGGGCACCTTGGGAGAGGGGGATTCCAATCTCAGTTCTCTGAGCTTCTTCTTCTTCCTTAGTTATTTTGGTTCAGCTCTCTAGCTCTCCAAGGTGCCCAAGTCTCAGCTTTGGCTTGGGAGGGGAAGCGCTCAACGATCTTCCGGGTTTGTGGTGGGACCACCTCGCTATGACTAAGGTCTTAGTCAGTTTCTAAGTCTCAGGTCTGCTCCTTTCAAGGGACTAGTAAGGGCTGGCTGCCCCTCAACTTGTTGAGGGCCCGAGCTTCACAAGAGACTGAGAAATTGGTTTCAACATTTTGGTGCGGTGAGCGTGGAGCGCGGCTGGTCCAGGAAGATTCCAAGACTGGAACATGGAGAGAGACGAAGAGCAAGGCGAGGAGCTCAACAAGTTGGCCCTAGTGGTGACGTCGGGGATGTTCTCAGAATTTTGTAGAGAAGTCCTCGAGACCCTCGGGTTCGCGGTCGCGTCGCTGCGAAGCGAGTTCGCGACCCCGATGGTTTCGACGTCGCATCTTCCCACAGCGGTCGGCGAGGGCGCCCCGGGAGGAAGAACTGGAAAGGAGGTGGCCGGAGGGTCAGTGCCGGTCCTGGAGGGGCGAGTGCTTTTCTCCAGTCCGGCGACCTCGGTGCCAACGAGTGCAACACAGGCGAGAGCGACGCCGGCGAGCGCAGAACAGGGAGGCGCAGTGCCGACGAGTGCAATTCTGTTGGGCGCGGCACCCGCGGAATCCAGTCCGGCAACGGTGGCTCTCGCGAGATTGGCCCCGGCGAGCTCCAGCTTGGCGAGAGAGCTCGGGGGGAGAGCTGAGCAGGAAAGGGCAGCAGGGGGAGGAATCCCCTTTGGCGAGTTGGTGCTCTCTGCACCCGTCCCGGAAGGGTTCAGGGAGTTGGACATGGTCTACTACCATTGTCGGGACGACCCAGTACAACACCTGCAGTCGTTCGATGACTCGGTCTCCATCAGGCCGATGTCGGACGCCTTCAAGTGTCGTCTCTTCGCCGTCACCCTAAAGGAGAAAGCTCGGGAGTGGTTTCACCAACTTCCCGTCAGATCGATCTATGCATTCGAGGATTTGCGTAGAAGTTTCTTATTGCGGTTCTCTACTTCGAAGAAGAGGAAGAAGGATGCCGAGTCCCTCTTCAAGGTGAAGCAGGAGCCTAGGGAGTCGTTGGCTCATTATGCAGATCGGTTCCAGGAGGAAGTTCTGATCACCCAGGAGATGCCCGGGTTTGCTCTTCAGCTCGCCTTCACGTTGGGGCTGAAGGAGAGCTTCTTCAAGATGGATTTGAAGAGGAAAGCTCCCGTATCCTACGAGGAGGTGATGGAGAGAGTGGCGGAGGAGGTCGAGAGTGAGGAAGTCAATCCAGAGCTCACTAAGAGGCTAGCAAAGCTCACTGAGCCGGTGGTCAGGCAGCAGGAGGCAAGGAGAAGGGAAGAGCCCCGGGCCCCAGAGGGGGGATGGAGGCAACATGGTGGGGGGATGAAAGGCCAAGGAAAAGGCTACGCCCCGGTGGGGTAACATCTATGGTGGGCAAGGAAGAACCCAACAGTTAGGATGGAAGCAGGGTCCGAGGCAGATGCCTCCCCCGCCTCAACAGGCTATGGCAATTAGACGAGGAAGAGGAGGAGGAGGAGGAAGAGGAAGGAGGGAAGTAGTGGAAGCAGGAGCCGGGAGGAGAAGGGAAACAGGGCGGTAGAGGCCGATAGGGGAGAGGCGTCGTTGCCATACTGTGACTTCCATGATGAGGAAGGTCACGCAACGGCCACCTGCCCCAAATACTTGGAGACGAAAAGAGCTAGGGTTCCGGTGCCGCGGCAGCAGCAGCAAGTGAGGATCGAGGAAGTCCTGCACCGGGAGGACGAGGAGGAGAGGTGTGAGGACAGGGTTGATTTGGGGACCCAAGGAGGGATCGGGGTGATCCACAAGGGAGTAGTTATAGAGGCGACCCGCGAGGCGAGCCTCTATACCATCTACTGCCGGAGCGTGGCTTCGACATCCACGGCTCCACCCCCAGCAGAAAAGATTACTTTATCCCAAGGGATATGCCAGGTCATGAGGACCCCTCCTGCGACGCTTTAGTCATCCAAACCGCCATCGAGAACTTCACGGTGTCCCGAATTCTCATGGACAACGGGAGCTCGGTCAACGTCATCTTCAAGAAGGCGTTCGATGAAATGAAGGTGGAGGCCAGAAGGGTGTTGGCCTCGGACGGTCCATTGTTCAGATTCTCCGGGGAGAGGAAAGAGGTAAAAGGGGGAGTGGGACTTCATGTGACCCTGGGGGGCAGTCCCGGAACTGCCGCTTCGTGATAGTGGATGCCCCGAGCAGCTACAGCGCCATCTTCGGACGACCTCTCATCAGCGCATTTCGATGCGTCCCATCCACCTTCCACCAGTGCCCCAAGTTCAGCACCGGAGGAATCAAGGTCCGGGTCCGGGGAGACCCCAAGGTGGCGAGGCAGTGCTACGTGACTGCCGTCAACACCATCTCTTAGATGGGAGAAGCGGAGGAGTGGGACAAGGTGATGGAAGAGGTGGTCGAGGCCGAAGAGGAGGAGAGGTCGGAAGGAAGATAGATGAAATAGTTCATGCTCGGGAAGGGGTCGTTGAGGGGCCCAGGGCGGAAGAGGGGAGAGAGGGGGAGAAAAAAGAAGAGGCCCCGGAAGGAGGGGAGGGAGAGATGGCGGAAGAGTTGATGGTGTTGGAAGAGGAAAAGATGGGGGAAGGAGCTAGAGCGCTCGCTTGTGGCGGAGAGGAGGACGGTGCCCAGGGGGGAGCGATCCAGGTTGGAAGCGGTGGAGGAAGTGGTGGAGGTGGAGGTGACCACCAAGGCCGGAATAATTGAGAAAATCAGGATCGGCGGGGAGCTCAGCCCGGAGGACCAGAGGAAGGTCTCGGCTTGCGTCCAAGGCAATGTGGACGTCTTCGCATGGAGTGACGCGGAGATGCCAGGGATCGACGCGGATGTGGCGTGCCATCACCTCAATCTTGATCCTGGCGCTCGCCCCATCCGCCAGAAGAAGAGTTCCACTGCGGATAAGCTGGGGGCACCTATCCGGGAGGAGGTGAACAAGCTCGTCAACGTTGGTTTTGTATCGGAGATCCAGTACCCAGGCTGGGTCTCCAACGTAGTGATGGTGAAAAAAGGGGATGGTAAGTGGAGGATGTGCGAGATTTTTCATTGCTAAATAAATCATGCCCCAAGGATTGTTATCGGGCCTATAATCGACGCGCTGGTTGACTCAACCGTCGGTTTCTCTGTAATGTCTTTTCAAGATGCTTTTTCAGGTTATCACCAAATTCGCATGCACCCTCCCGACATCAAAGATGTCTCCTTCATCACGGGGGATGGATGCTATTGTTATAAGATGATGCCTTTTGGGCTCAAGAATGCAGGGGCTACATACCAATGGATGATGGACAGGGTCTTCCGAGAGCAAAAGGGAAGGAACCTGGAGGTCTTTGTTGATGACCTCATGGTAAAGAGCTGGGACATCAAGTCTCACCTCCAAGATCTTGAAGAGACTTTTAGGACATTGCGGAAGTACAAGATGAAGCTCAACCCCCTGAAGTGTGTCTTCAGGGCTAGCAGGGGAAAATTCCTAGGCCACTTGCTCACCCCGGCAGGGGTGGAGCCTAACCCCGATAAGGTTAAGGCAATCTGGAGTTGGGGTCGCCAAGAAACGTGAAGGAAGTTCAACGCATCACGGGAAAATTGGCCGGGCTCAGCAGTTTCCTCTCCAAGGAGGGCGAGAAGTGTGCCCCCTTCTTCAAGGTGCTACGAGGAAAAAAGAAGTTCAAATGGACCTCAGAATATGGGGAAGCTTTCCAAGCTTTAAAAGGGCAACTCACTCAGACCCCGCTACTCTATGGGCCAAGGCAAGGGGAGGACCTATCCTTATACTTAGGGGTAGGATCGGAGGCAGTTAGTTCGGTGTTGGTCCGAGAAGAGGGGAGAAGGCAGTTCCTCATCAACTACGTCAGCCGAGTGCTGAGAAAGGTGGAGCTCCGATACCCAATTTTGGAAAAGTTAGCGTTCGCCTTGGTGGTAACGGCCCGAAAGCTCAAGCCATACTTCCAGGCACACTCGATCAAAGTGGTGACCGACCACCCGCTTCGCAAACTCATGGAAGGAGTGGAGCATTCGGGGAGGCTAGCCAAGTTGTCCGTGGAGCTAAGCGAGTTCGACATCGCATTTGTGCCTAGGACGTCAATCAAGGCACAAGCGGTGGCGGACTTCATGGTGGACTACACAACTGAAGTAGGGGAACATGAATCACCTCCCCCGGTCGCCTGGAAGATGCTAGTGGATGGTGAGTTAGGGAAGCTTTCCTATGGAGTAGGAATCATCCTAATAAGCCCCCAATGAACAAAGATTGAGCAGGCCCTGAGCATCCATTTCCCCATTACCAATAACCAAGCCGAGTACGAGGCAGTGATAGCGTGCCTGCGGCTGGCTAGGGAGCTAGGGGTGCAAGACGTGGAGGTCTCTACGGACTCCATGGTGGTGTCATTCCAAATCAGGGGAGAATTTGAAGCAAGGGAGCCGACCCTCCAACGCTACCTAGAGAAGGCCAAGGGGATCATCCGCCAATTTCGCACTTTTTCCATCACACATGTGCCAAGGGAGGAGAGCATCCCAGCGGACATACTAACCAAGTTTGATCCTCGGGCACGGGGAACAGTGTCAGAACTCTTCCGACCGTCCATTAAAGAAGGGGAGCTGATGGAGGTGGATCAGTGAGCCTCATGGATGGATCCCTTCATCACCTTCCTAACATCGGGAAGGTTCCCCGAGGGAGATGTTGACAAGCGGGGGTTCAGGTACAAATCTGCATATTACTCCTTACATGCAGGGCTGCTATACCGAAAAACACTCTCGGGGCTCCTGGCTCGTTGCGTGTCTAAGGAGAAGGTCCCGAGGGTCCTTGAAGAAATCCACTCAGGGGAGTGTTGCAGTCACTCCGGGAACCGGACTTTGGAGGGGAGAGTGCTGAGGCAAGGCTACTTCTGGCCTACCCTCAGCAAGAATGCAGTGGAATTTGCGAGGAAGTGTTCAAAGTGACAACTCTATGCTCCACTCCAACTTCTCCCAGCTCAAAGGCTCCGGACCATCACAGCTTCGTGGCCCTTCGCTATATGGGGGTTGGATTTGGTGGGACCCTTCCCCGAGGCAAGCGGCCAAAGAAAGTTCCTACTGGTGATGATAGATTACTTCTCCAAATGGGTCGAGGTAAAGGCGCTGGCCAAGGTAACATCCCAGGTAGTGAGAAATTTCGTTTGGGGTGAAATTATTTGCAGGCATGGGCTCACCCTAGCCATCGTGATGGATAACAGACCCCAATTCGCCAGCGAGGAATTTGTAAGTTTTTGCACCCAACTTAGCATAGACCTCAGATTCGCGTCGGTCCACTACCCGAGGAGCAACGGCCAAGTGGAGGCGGCGAACAAGATAATCGTCAACCTGCTAAAGAAGAAGGTAGAGAATCTCAGAGGCAATTGGGTGGAGCAGCTGCCTTCGGTCCTATGGGCTTTGAGAACTACTCCAAGCACGGCCACAGGGGAGACCCCTTTCAAACTATCCCACGGGTCCGAGGTCGTTCTCCCGATAGAGTTCGAAGTCAAAACCCCCAGGGTGATCACCGCGGGCGAAGGCGATGGAGAATGGTTAATAGAGAATGATGCAGAGCAAAGGTTTTCCCTGGACCTAGTGGAGGAGCTCTGAGACCTCGCTACTGTCCGACAGGAAGAAGTCAAGAGACGGATGGCCAGGTACTTTGACCAGCACATCAGGATAAAGCACTTCAAAAAGGGAGATTTAGTACTAAAGAAGGTTGACGCAACCGGAAGAGGAGCCGCGGTCGGTAAGCTAGAGCCCAATTGGGAGGGGCCTTACATTGTAAGTGAAGTGCTCAAGTCAGGAGGGTACCACCTCCAGGATGTGGAAGTGGAAGGGGTATCTCTCGGCTGAGCCAGGAGTGGGGATGATTTGAAGATGTTTTATCCTTAGCAATTTGTGTAACTAATTTTTGAATATTCCCTACTCAATACATGTATTTTGGGGTAATTCTTTGGCAGGTTTCAAATGGTTTGGTGCTGGAATGCCCCAGATCGATTCCGCTGTCGGGCTCTCATAGACGGTGGGTCAGGTTGATCTCTGGAGAGGCTGGCAAGGTTTCAAGTGTTTTGGTGCCGGAATGCCCCAGATCGATTCCGCTGTCGGGCTCTCATAGACGGTGGGTCAGGTTGATCTCTGGAGAGGCTAGCAAGATTTCAAATGGTTTGGTGCTGGAATGCCCCAGATCGATTCCGCTGTCGGGCTCTCATAGACGGTGGGTCAGGTTGATCTCTGGAGAGGCTGGCAAGGTTTCAAATGGTTTGGTGCTGGAATGCCCCAGATCGATTCTGCTGTCGGGCTCTCAGATGGTGGGTCAGGTTGATCTCTGGAGAGGCTGGCAATGTTTCAAGTGGTTTGGTGCTGGAATGCCCCAGATCGATTCCGCTGTCGGGCTCTCATAGACGGTGGGTCAGGTTGATCTCTGGAGAGGCTGGCAATGTTTCAAGTGGTTTGGTGCTGGAATGCCCCAGATCGATTCCGCTGCCGGGCTCTCATAGACGGTGGGTCAGGTTGATCTCTGGAGAGGCTGACAATGTTTCAAGTGGTTTGGTGCTCGAATGCCCCAGATCGATTACGCTGCCGAGCTCTCATAGACGGTGGGTCAGATTTATCTCTAGAGAGGCTGGCAAGGTTTCAAGTGGTTTGGTGATGGAATTCCCCAGATCGATTCCGTTGCCGGGCTCTCATAGATGGTGGGTCAGGTTGATCTCTGGAGTGGCTGGCAAGGTTTCAAGTGGTTTGGTGCTGGAATGCCCTAGATCGATTCCGCTGTCGGGCTCTCATAGATGGTGGGTCAGGTTGATCTCTAGAGAGGCCTGCAATGTTTCAAGTGGTTTGGTGCTGGAATGCCCAGATCGATTCCGCTGTCGGGCTCTCATAGACGGTGGGTCAGGTTGAACTCTGGAGAGGCTGGCAATGTTTCAAGTGGTTTGGTGCTGGAATTCCCCAGATGGATTCCGCTGCCGGGCTCTCATAGACGGTGGGTCAGGTTGATCTCTGGGGAGGCAGGCAGATAGGTTTCTCATAGTGAGAGACTTGGCTCGCAAGAGACCTCAAAGCCCGGGCGAGGCATGACCAGGGGCTCATTCGCATAAGGGAATAGATCGTGGCAGAGCGACTGAGTCCGCTGTTCGCAAAGTTACTTGTAAAGTTCAGTGGCGCGAGTAAAGATGGCGAGCCAGAAAGGGTCCGTCTTCTCGGTTGTCCATGGATAACGATAAGAGCTCGCAAAAGGCGAGTGCGAGCAAGGCAGGCTAATACTGGCCCCACTCGCAAGGTTCCCGAACAGGGTACATCCCAAGCAAGGATGAGGTTCTACAAGCTGAGTCTTACCGTCGCCGCAGAAGGGAAGGAGGCGAGAGTGACCAAGGTACAATACAGCGAAGGGAGAATTGCCAATTAAAGAGACGCGGGCGCGAGCATCAAGCGAAAGATTTAAAGGCACGAGCGTAAGAAAGTCAGGATCGCGCGAGCACGAATGAAAGAGCGCATGCGAATAATAAGTAATTAAATAACATTGGAAAGATAGACAAAATGTTTTTTTTTTCATTCCTCACAAAAGATTACAGTCCAACGGCGGGCTCGCCGGTAAAAAGAAAGGTTTTTACATTATAAACAACAAAAAATTGAGGCGGCTCGCCAGGTAGCTCCTTAATCACTCTCGCGATCCTCTGCCTCGGAGATTGGCGCGAACAAGTCGGGGACGACTTCTTCCGCAGTGAACTCCATGGCGTTGGGAACGATCATGTCCGCCCCTTTCAGAGTGTCGAGGACGAGCTCCGCGATCTCCATCGACCTTTTGCGGTCGACTTCCTTTTCCTCTCGCGGCTGACCGCGAGCTCCAGCTCGCGGAGGAGGGGTTGGGGGGGGGGGGGGGGGAAGCACCGCAAGGGTCAGATCGCGAACCTGGGCCTTGAGGCAAGTATTCTCCATTTCCAGGTCGGCGATCCTCGCGTGAAGCTGGCTGACGGACTCGGCATCCTGTGAAAAGCGGGTTAGTAAAGGAAAAGCGAAGCGAGACAGGAAAAGATTTTTGCAAAGCATTGCTCACTAGTCCGCCTTGAAGGCTAGCGAGGAGGCCCTCAGACAAGGCCTCCTTCCCTTTAAGTTCCGCGACCTCGTCAGCGGACTTCTAGAGCTCAACGTTGAGCTCTTTGATTTCCTTGTCCGCAGTGAAGTAGCGGCGACCCACCATATGGGTAAGCTCCATCGCCCGGAACTGGGCCCGCATGGCCTCGTACACGAGCTCTTTCTGGGTATAGGCCCGGAAGAGGGAGGCGTCCTCGCGACCATAGAGCCCGAAGGCGAGGGCGAACGCCTCACCTCTGATCTTGTCACCCTCCACCCTGTAAGGGAGGAGGGAGGAGCAGACGATCATGTTCTGATCAGGATTCCATGCGAGCACTGGCTCGCCAACCGCGTCCGCAAGCTTCATGCCGAGCCCGAAGTTCGTGTGGCTCGTCGGCTTGGGTTTGGCGGCCACCTCCCCCGGCTCGCCACCCTCTTTGGCGGGCTCCTAATTTGCTGCAGGAGAAGAGGGGAGGTCGGATTCGGAGAGGTCCACGACCTCCTTCGCCTTGGCGGCGGAGGGAGCTTTCTTGGTCTTCTTCGCCGCCCCCTGCGAGGCGGGCCGGCGTGGAGGAAGGGGTCATTTCTTCCCCGACGAGTAGCCTGGGCCGTCGCGGAAGGCCTCGGTGGCAACGCTCGTGAGCGGGCCAGAGGTGAGGGTGGAAGGAGGTGCGTGCGGAGGGTTGAGGGGAAGTTCACGCTCTCCTGCAAAGATAACTAAGGGCGTTAGCTAATCGAAGGAGAGGGGAGTGGGGAGATTGGCGAGCGCGAGTCAAACCTTCTCCTTGGGGGACAGGCGGCAACAGGTCCACCCGCTCTCGAAGAAAGGCGACCTCAAAGTTGTTTCCTTTGAGGTACTGGTGCAAGCTCGCATCATAACCCCCTAGCGAGGCCGGAGGGCGATATGCGGCCTGGTCTCGCTGGGTGGGGGTGTAAGAGATATTGCCAAAAGGGCCCTTCACCAAGACGAACATATGCGTCCAATAGTGGGACTTGTTCACTGTCTCGCAGACGGTGACATGCTGGCTCGCGAAATAAGCCGTCCCGTCCTTGTATGCGCGAAATGAGAACACCTTGCGGAAGACGAGCAGGCTGAACTCGATCTTCTCCGCCCTAAGGTAGCTGGCGAATGCGACCACCACGGTGATCGCATTCGGCATCAGTTGGCTCGGCAGAACGCCGAAGTACTTGAGCACCTAGAAAAGTTGACAGAGGTTAGGGCGTCATTCCCAAAGCGAGTCAGAAATATAAGGGTCAAGAAACAAACATACTTGGCGCACTTCCGTCCAAAGAGGGAGTCGCAGCCCATTCTCAAAGTGAGTGATGGGATAGCGAGCTCGTCGGGATGCGGGTCGTTGATGGTGTCTCGCTCAGTAGGGCAGCAAGCCACGAATCCAGAGTGGATGTACTGATCGACTGTAGCTTGGTATTCCTCCTTCGTGATGTTGGAACAGAAGAAAAGGCCCTCGAGGAAGGCCCTGGAGCACTTGGCCCGCCCCTCAGCTTCCGCGTCGCCGACCATGATGTTCTGAAGCTGCGAATCACAATAGTCGCGAGAGCGAGCTAGGTTTGCGAGAGAGTTAGAAAGAGAAGAAGTGCGAAGGAAGAATAGTAAATGCGGTGGTTGAAAAGAAAATGACCGACTATTTATAGAAATAAAAAAGGCGGGAAGAAGTCGAAGTGCCGGTGTCTGCGGGTAGTGGATTCACGTGTTATTCTTCCACCTCCAGGGGTTCTATTCGCTCCCGGCGAGTCAACACCTTGTCTAACTTCCTCCCGTTAATCGTCGGCGAGCTAGCGCTGAACAATGAAACAAGACAAAACGCGAAGGCAGGATGCGAGTGCGAGTAATAGAAGCATAAAAGTAACCAACGAATAAGTAAGCCAGGCATAGCGAAAGAAAAGATAATAAACATAGAAAATAAGGGCTCGCAAGCGAGTCAAAGTATCATTATTACAGACTTCTGAAAATTATTCGAGACCCCTCCCTACGAAGGGGAGGTGGAAGAAAAATAATAAAATGCAAACCGCGATGTTGGGGATGGAACGTTCACCTAGAGGGGGGTGTTAGGTGATCTTGGTACTTTTTGATCTATTAGTGTAAGTTATCAATATTCAAGCAATGCTCAAAATTAACACACAAATAAGTCACACCAGACGACATAAGATCTATAGAGGTTCCTCAAGACGGGGTGTCTTGAGTAGTCCTCTTTCCCTCTACGCCTACCCAGCAGTGTGCTAGGCTCGGCAAACTACGCCAAAAGCTTCAGGCCCTCAATCCTTACAACACGGACCCGCAAGTCCCAACAGCCTAAGCCCTCAAGCCCTTACTGCCCCCGAGCCCTCAAGCTCGAAACTCAGGCCCTCAAGCCCAACACAACACAGACCCGCAAGTACTGTGCCTACATCCGAGGCCCGCAAGCCCCTACTGCACCCGAGCCCTCAAGCTCGACAAGTCGCACCCGCATGTGCACTGCCCTGGACCTCAAGCCTCACAGCTCTCCAGCCCTCAAGCTAGAGAATTTGGCCCGCAAGCCTTACAATAAAATACAATAATAAAATGTTTCTTCTGCCGGATGAAGATCGACAACTTTAGCTTGTTGAATATCGGCTCATTAAGATTGAAGAAGATTGTTCTGAATCAGATCTTGAGCGCACGGTTCTTCTTCAAATCTTTTCTTAGCCAGATGAGGATTGGCCTCTTAGCAGTCGATGAAGATGACTGCTCCTTCTTTTTCTCTTTCTTTCTTGCGGCGCTTGTGTTTTTCGATTCGCTATGTGCGCAAGTTCTTTCTTGATGATTAACCCCTATTTTTAGGGCAACCTCATGTATCCTTTTTATAAGACTGTGATGTCTCTCAATGGTCTTCTAAAAAGTTTCTTTATGTGTCAAACCTCTATTCCTTTTTAGCACGCGCTGATATCTTTATTTCTTTTGGAGTACGCGCTAATATCTCATTAAGTGCACGCGCTGATTGGACAATCAGGCGGCGGCATTAACTGCTGACAGTACGTCCGCACGATTTGAATCTGTCTCGACGATATTTCCATTGTTATGACGACATGGAAAATATCTCGACGACAGGCCTTTGTCGATGCCATGAACTCTGGTAGACCTTCATGTCTTCTTTCTTCTGCCTCTGATGCATCACGACAATACGAGACATCCTGGCGATTCTTCAAATACTACGATATGTCGTTTCTGACTGTGTCGTTGAGAGCTTCCTTCTTGCAATATGTCGTCGAAATCATATGTTCTCTCGACGACATTCCTTCCTTCGATATCTTGATTCTTCTCTGCGTTCGACGATCTCGCCATGTCTCAGCGGTCGACGAATACTTTGCTTCTCAGCGGCTGCTGCTCTGTCCGTCATTACGACGACAGGCACGCATTGTCGATGATATCGCATGTTCTTCTCGACGATATGTACTTATATTTTCCTGAGATTATGAACTAGATGTACGATCAAATACAAAGTGAAGTACTCTTGATATGATGACTTCTTCAAATCAGGAATCATGTGGGCAAGATTCCCAACACGCGAGGCAAGGATTCCTTATACCGCAACCATTTCCAGCTAGCGACCGCGACCCCGTACTCCAGAGCGAGGGGGGACTCGTGGGTAGTGATACTCGCGAAGCGACCGGCTCGCTTGGTTCGTTAGCCGCCTGTAATCTTCAATCCGGGCAATGTACACCCTGGGGGAGGTCACATCGCCATGATCGATCAGCCGCACCTCGGCGAGGATGCGCGCGTTCGCATCCTCCATCGTGGCAAATCTTTCCTCATTTGTGAGCCGGTCCAACCTATTCTGTTCGTGTAGATCCCGCAGCAGGGCGGTATGCTTCTGGAATATCTCGGTGACCCGCCTCTTCATTCGCGCCGGATCACTGGGGTCCCCCAGAAAATCTGTGACCTAACTCGGCGAGGGGGGTGGAGACATCTCCAACGCTCCAGACTGCGACTCGGTAAGGGGGGTCATGGAGTCACATGCGAAATATAAATCAGCAAGAAGGTTGAAAATGACACTCTATAGCGACAGTCTAACCTAGTGGAGGAATTGTAGTACTGGGCCGCTGGCGAGAGGTGTCGGGATGGCCTCAGAACGCTTCAACGAAGGCAGTGGTGAAGGCCTTACCCAGACCGGGAGCGAGCGCGGGTCTGGAACCGAGACCGGGCTCAGCGATCAGTGTCCCTCTAGGGCTCCTTTATCCCAGGAGGCTGAATCCAGGAGTGATGATGGACCGGTTCGGCGAGATAGGCGGGTCCGCGGGAGGAGGAACTTGCTTTTCCAGAGCCGCAAGAGGGGACACTGCACGAGGAGTAAGTGTGATCCGGCAAGCTAAGAGATACGAAGGGAGACAAGGTAAATCACTCACCCCATTGTGAAGGCGACTCCCGCTGGTCGACGGCCCACGCGTCTGCAAGAAGGGTATCAGCCCCGCCGGTGGAAGGGACGTGGGTCTCTGGGATTGTCCTCCCCAAGGTATTCTCACCCGGGGAAACGTCTTGCGAGTAGGATAAGTAAGATCGGAAGGAGAAAACATTAAATCAGCGAACTTGACCGTGGTACCTGGAAGGTGTGCACGTCACGGGGGGGGGGGGGGGGGGGGGGGGGGCGCGATGAAAGAGAGGACCCACCCTCGCCGGTCGAGCATTGGATGGCCTTTGCTGTTTTGATGGAGGGCGGAGGCGGAGAGCGCCGCGGAGAAACCCAGGAGGCGATGGCGGCAGCTTTCCCCTTCTGGGCCGCTTGCGAGGCCTTCAGGCGAGCCAACATTTCTTCTTTTTTAGGCATCGCGTTGGGGCTCGCGGCGAGTAAGAAAAGGGAGACAAGGATAAAAAAGTCTGAATGCCGGCCGGGAAGGGTGGTACTTATAGTAGTGGGCATGGGGCCCACCGAAAGATTCTCTCCACGTCACCACGGGATCGGCGAATACCAGGGGTTGGACGGTTCTTCGCGAGCCTAAAAAGCCTCGCGAAGAGCGGGGATTGTGTACAACCCCGAAATTCGCCCAGAGGTGAACGAAGACTAAGGAGTAACCAACAAGAAAAAGTGATGTGGAAGGCGAGCTAGCCACCTGCCGACCGCTGGCGGGGGAGAGGAGCGAGCCAGGGCGCGGCGATCCGCTTACAGTGATGTTCTAGGCCAACCAGATCCTTTCCGAGTTTTGAAGTTCGACGAGCTTGCTTCTCAGTTCGACGAACGTCACGCTTCAAATTGGCGAGCCCGCGTGAAGGCGGGCGAGTCGAGCGATCGCCGGCTGCTTGCAAGAAGGCGGGTGAGCCGGGTACTCGCCAGCTTCTCGTAAGAAGACAAGCGAGTCGGATCCCTTCCAAGTCTTAGGGTTCAACGAGATCCGTCCTTCATTAAAAGGACGCCGAGCATTTGTTGAGATCGTCGAAACTCAGTCCTGAGTTCGACGAATTCCATTCTCGGTTTGACGAAATGCGCCCGACGAATTTGCTTCTCAGTTCAACGAACGTCTAGCTTCAGCTCTGACGGCCATCTCAGCAGCTATCTCTATCCCGTCCCAGCGGATCCACTGTGACGGGCACTTGTCTCAGCAGAAGAATTCGCAGGAGGAAGCGCGAGACCCGGCTTCGATGGACATCTCCGGTAAGAGTGCGAGTGGGGTCTTCACAGGCCGCTCGCCCAGAGGGGGTTTTAAATCCAACAGATGGAAGAGGTAACGAAGAAGGCGAGCCAGAGCTTTAGGGGCCACTCGCAGGAAGATGTGCGAGTCATATCACAGCGAGCCCAAGCCTCAAGGTCAGCTCGCAAGAAGGTGGTCGAGCCGGGAACTCGCCGACTGCTCGCAAGAAGGCGGACGAGCCATTTTCTTCTAAGTCTTCGTGTTCGCCGAGCTTCAAACGGCGTCCGACGAACCAGTTCTCCGTTCGACGAACGGGCTCCTCTATTCGACGAACTCGCATTATGTCCCAGATCGACGAATTAGCCACCCAGCCGGATCAGTAGATTTACACAAGGCCAAGGGGAGCTCGCAGGAAGGCACACGAGCCATGTCCCTACAAGCCCAAGCCCTAAAGGGAGCTCGCAGGAAGGCATGCGAGTCGTGTTCCTGCGAGCCCAAGCCTCAAGGTCAGCTCGCAAGAGGGCGAGCGAGCCGAGCACTCGCCGATCGCTCAAAGGAAGGCGGAGCTCCCGTCCGCGTTCGATGAACTCGGCTCAGGGTTCGACGAAATTCACTCCGCGTTCGACGAACGCCGAGTTTAAGTTAAGGTCGACGGGCTCGTCTCAGCGCTCGACGAATTTGTCCCGCATCCGACGAACGACACATGTGAATCCGTCTCAGCGGTTGGGCTGAGAGAATCAGTCGTCTCAGCGATCACTTCCGTCCCGTCTCAGCGGATCCGTTGGGACAGAATCGTCTCAGCGGTTTTTCCCATCTGTAGCTTAGCCCGACGGGGAGTGAAATTACCCCTCTACCTCCAATGGTCTGTCGTTAGCTCATCCAAACGGCGGAGCCTGGCTGTTAGCAGGCCAAATTGGGGTGCGTTTAGTAAAACCGAAAGGTGGAATTCCGCTATTGAAAGAGCATGGGCAAAAAACTATAAATAGACCTTAAAGGGCACCTTGGGAGAGGGGGATTCCAATCTCAGTTCTCTAAGCTTCTTCTTCTTCCTTGGTTATTTTGGTTCAGCTCTCTAGCTCTCCAAGGTGCCCAAGTCTCAGTTTTGTCTTGGGAGGGGAAGCTCTCAACGATCTTCCGGGTTTGTGGTGGGACCTCCTTGCTATGATTAAGGTCTTAGTCAGTTTCTAAGTCTCAGGTCTGCTGACACGCTATTTTCACACCGCTAATTAGCGGGCACGAAATACGGTACGACGGCAGTGCACCGGCCGTTGTCAAGCAATAAAAGTAGGGAGTAGCTCCCCGAATATCGTTCTCAAAGGACCGCAAGTTGGGTAGTACGATTTGCCTGTTAGGAGATTAATTATGAGGGTTTCTAAGTAAAACAAAAACAAGGGGATTTTGATTGGTTTTATAGAACAGGAATGAGAAAACTAAAAAAACTATGCGGGTCGCAATCACCGCGTCGCTTGGTTGATGGATGTAGTGCAGGCCGCGATGTCGTGCTTCGCTTAGCAGATGGCCGGTGAGCAAATGGATGAGGTGAGTGCAAATGCGAGAGTTGAGGGTCGAAGGCACCTCTTCGCTATCGCTTCCAGCTTTTGCTAGAGCGAGTGCTAGAACGTGTGTGTGTAAGTGGAGCGGGGGCGGAGCGCATCACAACACAGCATCAAGTAAAGAACAAGATCATAAACAAACTCCCATTCATAGACAAATGGAGTTTCACTTAGTTCATTACAACAATGAAGAGTGCTTATCAAAAAAAGGAGAAGGGGTAGAAGGAACCACGAGATGAGAAGCCTCGCCGCGGATCTTGGTCGGAATGGGGGGTCGTCACGCCTCCTCCGAGCTCAGTCCTTGGTTGCTTCCGGGGCTTAGAGGCTGTCACTACCTCCAACCGTTGCCCGTCTTCTTCTCAGAGCTGGGTCACTTCTGCTTCGCCCAATGGAGATGTCCTCATGGAATGCTGGCGGTAGATGGAGGAGAATGCTTCCGGGATCCTAGATGGACCTTAGGATCAATGGATGAAGCCTTCCCAAAGGGGGAAATGGATGGGAGGAACTTGGAGAGGTGAAACGGCGGACTGGCGCGGAAAAATCGCGCCCCAAAATAGTGCCGGATCCCTAATTTCGCGGAGCAGCGGTTTAAATAAGGAGCAGAATAAACACTGCGCACGGTCAGTGGCGCACGACCAATGGTCGTGCGCGAAGGAATGTCTGTGATCGTGCGCAGTCAACCTGTAGAAAAGAAAAAGATGGGAATTAACGCACGGGCAGGAGCGCACGACTAGTGGTCGTGCGCGAAGGAATCCTCTGATCGTGCGCCGTCGCTCTGTCTGGGAAGGGAATTAACGCACGACCACTGGTCGTGCGCCTGATCGTGCGTGAAGGAATGCGCACGATCAGAGTCTTTGTAGGCCAAAAATTGCCCCGCACCATCCCGAACGTTCACGCGATCCCAGGACCTGCAAGAAAAATACATATGACCCCGATCCGTGCACACCACCGGATCCATAACACAGGCATACAGTAATATATTAGAAAAACATGCCACAAAGGGGGAAGGATTGCACAAAAGGCGCAGATACGTCGTGATATCAATATAAGCATATATGAACAGCAATTGAAGTGCAATGACACTAAAACAAACCCAGATGAGGCCGGAAATCACTGTATAAACCAGACTCATCACACCCCCAGACTTACCTGTTTGCACGACCCGAGCAAACAAATCCGGCGGAGCGAGAAAAGACATAGCTGGGTTAGAAATTGCAAGGATGGAGTAATATGCGAAGTCTCATAAACATGTGCATAGAAATCTAGTAAAAAGAATTTTTAGTTATGCAAAATAGTTTACATAACTCTAACAACGTAACTATATATTATTTCTACTCAAAAGTTGAATCATAGGGAATCACTCGGTCATGCGTAGGAAGAAAGTAGAAAGGCTGCTGAGGCGAACATTACTCAACACCGGAGTTCGGAACAACCTCCACTGAAATCCATCAGTGTCGATGACCATAAGCTCACCCGTTCGCACTCTCTCCACGACATTCGTACGTTTCGATGCGCAAATCAATAGGGCTTTAGGTTATGATTTAGGCTTAGGCTACGGTGCGGTAAACAATGATAAATGCGGGGGCTGAGCACACATGACCCAAATGAGCTTGCAAAAGAAACACTATCCCAGCAATAATAAAATTGTGTACACCACTTATTCCCAAATATATCTCTTTATACATTTTTTCTTTCTCTTTTTTTTACTTTCTTTTCTTTTCTCATTTTTTTTTCAAATTTCATAACTTTGCACAATTAAATACAAAACAGCTATATCTTCAATAACGCATTTCCACCACAATCATAAATATACACCGCATCAACACCCAATTTTTTTAAATGCACAAATTGCTTGAGCTCAGAATTTGGTGTGCGATTAGGATAGTCATTTTGGCCTTGGTGAATTGAAGGTGAAGCTGAATCAACGGGATCGGGTAGGCACAAGGGGCTAGCAAGGATAAGATGTTAGGACCGGAATACAAAGCTCAAACTGGCCAACATGATGGCCTACGTCACGCTCACGCACTGAACTAACTCATACCCATGCTTCGAGAGTCGCTTGGGGCAAGTTCTTAGTCACCGAGAAAGATAATTCTTCCTCCGGACTCGAGCAATACGAGCCTAGCACCCCTATACACACATCCCTACACTACCGATTGATTCGCACCGGATTCACCGCTTTTGAGTAGAATAAACTAGAATTACGCTGACAGAATAAAATGTAAAACTAAAAGCATAAAGAAAAGTTTAATCTACACCAATTTCTATGCGAGACATCAGTAAATATCTAGAGCACTACACGAGTCAACAAAGTACTTCGTCTCGCAATCCTAACCCAGCACCGTGATTTCCCATTCACACAACCGAGACGAGTTAAACTCGTCGCGCGCCGACAGTTAAGTGCGCTCACGTGGGTGTCGTGGTGTGCCATGAGATGAACAATGCTACAATATAACACAGATTGTAAATCCTAGTATGCTGTGCACTGTGCATGTGCACGTGGTAACGATAACTCTCACTCCCCCAGACTTACACTAAGCAAAAAGCATGTTTGATAGCGGCATAAGCTTAAGAGGGCTAGGATGAGAGATTACCCCATGCTCAAAAATGAGCATACCAGAAGATATGGCGTTTTGTTCAGAATGCGGTGATTCCGCCGTGCTACAATAGATACGGACCTGCGATTACAGAGATCCCAAGCACAACAAAAATATAGCAAAGAGGATAACAAGAAAGAACGGAACCAAATGGTCCCCAATTGGTTGTCTCCCAAGAGCCCTTTTGTTTAACGTCCTTGAAGGTGTACCAAATACCTGTATTAGAGTTTGATAGCAATAGTCTTATAATAAAAAAAACTAAAGAGACAGTACGACGCAGCAAATAACTTGAAACAGAGAAGCACAGAAACATAACAGATGGCACACAGCCCGGAGACGAAAAGTTTCAGAAATAATAGTTTCCTCTTGGGAATAATACTTTGATTGACCAGATTAAGTCTTAACAATGTGGATTACAATTACATCCATCTTAGCACCAAAAAGGAAAACAACACGACCAAACAAATTAACCACACACCCACAAAGTCGAGAAGAGCTGTTTAGTCAACTAAATGCACCACTTGATGGTCAGACAAGGCCGTGCTTCCCTCGTAGATCTTTAGGTGATGCCCGTGCACCTTGAATTTTTCTCCTTTTTCTCCGGATATTTCAATTGCTCCGAAAGGCGCAACGTCGGTAACCACGAATGGACCATTCCAGCGAGACTTCAACTTTCCCGGGAACAGACGGAGACGGGAATTGTAGAGAAGGACATGGTCTCCAATTTTGAATTCTTTTTGCGCAATACGCTTATCATGCCACTGTTTTGTCCTTTCTTTATATATGCGGGCATTTTCATAAGCAAACTGCCGAAATTCATCAAGTTCGTTCAACTGGGCGAGACGTCGGCTTGCTGCGGCATGGAGGTCCATGTTCAATAATTTGGTTGCCCACAGAGCTTTATGTTCTAGTTCCATAGGTAAGTGACATGCCTTTCCATAAACTAGCTGAAATGGGGACATCCCGATAGGGGTCTTGAAAGTTGTTCGGTATGCCCAAAGTGCATCGTCCACCCTCAATGCCCAATCCTTTCGATTAGAGTGTATTGATTTTTCTATTATCCTTTTAAGCTCTCTAGTAGAAACTTCCACCTGCCCGCACGTTTGTGGGTGATAGGCTAAAGCGACTTTATGATGCACCCCAAACTTCTTCAATAGTTAAAGGAACAGTTTGTTACAGAAGTGGCTGCCTCCATCGCTAATGATTGTCCGCGGCGCTCCGAATCTGGAGAAGATGTTCTTGTGGATGAACTTTAAAACTGTGCGGGCATCATTTGCAGCAACGGCTTCAGCCTCCACCCATTTCGAAACATAGTCCACTGCCACTATCATGTAAAGCTTTCCATGGGACATTGGGAATGGTCCCATGAAATCAATCCCCCAGACATCAAATGGTTCGCAGACCAACATGCTATTGAGCGGCATTTCATCCTTCCTCGAGATGTTCCCAGTCCTTTGACTTTCATTACATTCCTTCACGTGCACGTACGAGTCACAAAAGAGGGTGGGCCAATAAAAGCCACACTGAAGAACCTTCTGTGTTGTCCGCGCAGACCCCATGTGGCCACCTGCTTCACGATCGTGACAATGGAGTAATATAGACTTTTGCTCCGATTCGGGAATACACTGGCGGACGATCCAATCAGTGCACGTGCGAAATAACAGTGGGTCTTCCCAAAAACAGTACTTCGCATCTGAAAGAAATTTCTTTCTTTGCTGAAATGAAAGATTCGGAGGAAGTTTACCGCACGCCAAGAAATTCGCGATATCCGCAAACCATGGAGAGTTGCTCGGGACCGTTCCAACTGTGAACAACATCTCGTCCGGAAAAGAGTCAGAGATTGGTGGGGGGCTGAGCTGAGAAAGATCTCCACACTCAAGCCTGGACAAGTGATCCGCAATCACATTCTCGACTCCCTTCTTGTCGCGGATTTCGAGGTCATACTCCTGAAGCATCAGGATCCAATGGAGGAACCTTGGTTTGGCATCCTTCTTCTGCTTCAGATACTTTAGAGCAGCGTGGTCCGTGTGCACAATTACTTTGGACAGAATGAGGTAGGAATGAAATTTCTCAAGAGCGAAAATCACTGCTAACAGCTCCTTCTCAGTGGTTGTGTAGTTCTGCTGAGCTCCATTCAGGGTGCGACTGGCATAGTGAATTGTGTAAAAGATCCTGTCCCTTCTTTGTCCCAAAACGGCACCAACAGCGATGTCACTGGCATCGCACATAAGCTCAAAAGGGAGCGACCAGTCCGGTGATGTCAACACCGGAGCGGTCGTCAAACAGTCCTTCAACACGTTGAACGCATGCAGACACGCATCATTGAAGTCAAACCTCTCGTCCTTCCCTAAGAGATTGGATAACGGCTTGGCTATAGATGAGAAATTTTTGATGAAGCGTCGATAGAATCCTGCATGTCCCAAGAAACTGCGAATCCCTCTCACAGATGTTGGAGGGGGAAGCTTCTTGATAGTGTCCACCTTGGCTTGATCAACCTCTATTCCCTTATTTGAATTCTTGTGTCCCAGAACAACTCCCTCTCGGACCATGAAATGACACTTCTCCCAGTTCAGCACGAGGTTTGTACTTTCGCAGCACGTGAGAACCGCCGAGAGATTCCTCAAGCAGGAGTCAAAATTAGCACCGAAAAGAGTGAAATCATCCATGAAGACCTCAAGGAACTCCCCTACCATGTCATGAAAGATAAAGAGCATACATCGCTGAAAGGTGGCAGGGGCGTTGCACAACCCGAATGGCATTCGGGTGAATGCGAAGGTGCCGGACGGGCAAGTGAACGTAGTTTTCTCTTGGTCCTCTGGGTCAATGAGAATCTGATTGTATCCTGAGTAGCCATCCAAAAAACAGTAATAGTCCTGTCCAGCCAACCTCTCGATCATCTGATCAATAAACGGGAGAGGGAAATGATCCTTGCGTGTTGCGTCGTTTAGTTTCCTATAGTCGATGCACACTCTCCATCCTATAACAATCCGAGTTGGCACCAGGTCACACTGCTCATTTTCAACAACGGTGATACCACCCTTTTTGGGGACAAGCTGCACTGGACTCACCCACTTGCTGTTGCTGATTGGGTATATGATTCCGGCATCAAGCAGTTTGATCACCTCTTTCTTGACAACTTCCTTCATCCTAGGGTTGAGTCGCCGCTGAGGTTGTGCAGTCGGTTTGAAGCTCTCTTCCAGCAATATTTTGTGCATACATACAGCAGGGCTGATACCTTTTAAATCCGTGATGTTCCAGCCGAATGCGCCCTTATGCGTTCGCAAGAGATCTCCCAAACGTTGCTCATGCTCGAGTGGAAGCAGCGCCGAGATAATAACTGGGTGAGTTTGCTGGTCTCCCAAGAATAAATATTTCAGATTTGTTGGCAGGGGTTTGAGAGACAAAGCTGGAGGGGCATCGAAATATGCCGCAGATGTGCATCCTACAGCAGGCGTGTTGTCGCTGTTGACATTCCAAGAAGCATCATCAACAACATTGCCCCAAAGAGATGGAGACCGAAGGTCGGGTTCATCCTCCACAAGCTCGAGTGCGTTAGCGGCTGCATGATGATCTCTGCCAATGGCTTTATACATGTCAAAGGTAGTCACATCGTCACCTAGAAGGAGAGTCAACCTCCCCTTCTCAGCGTCAATAAGAGCGCGAGCTGTGGCAAGAAACGGCCTTCCCAAGATAAGAGGGACAGCAACATCCGAAGCAATATCCATAATTACAAAGTCAGCAAGAAATACCAAGTCATTGACCGATACCGCTAGGTCCTCGACAACACCAATAGGTTTCTTAATAGACCGATCCGCCAGCTGTAGATTGATGTTCGTAGGCCTCAAGTTACCAGATCCCAGCTCCCGGAAGATTGAAAGAGGCATCAGATTAATTGAAGCACCGGAATCGCATAATGCCTGGTAGCGGCCCGAATGCCCAATGGTGCATGGAATGGTGAAATTCCCTGGGTCCTTACGTTTAACCGGCCAATGTGCAACAGCAAAAGTGACACCCTCAGTTAGGGAAGATATAGACTTGGAAGTCTCCAGGCGCTTGTTCTGAACAAGCAGATCTTTTAGATATTTTGATTAGCTCGGAATCTGGGTGAGGACGTCCAGGAGAGGAATATTAACTTGCACCCCTTTCATAATCTCTTAAAACTTCTGGAATTTTTTCTCCTTTTTCGTATTCTTCAGTCTATGCGGGAATGGGGTGGTAGTGGATGATTGAGCAGGAGCTGGGCTAAGAAACGGCTGAGGAGTGTCGGCATCAGCAAGTATCTTATCCTTGCTTGATGGGTTTCGCGACTCTTCTTGAGACTCATTTCTTCTGATGGGTTCCACGGGTGACCTTCCGCTTCTCAGCTGCATGACATTCAATGTCTCATTTGGGTGGACCACCATTTCTGATACCATAGATATGATGCTCACAACCATGGACTGGAGCCTTAGCAAAGCACAGTTCTGGGCCTCTATGCATCCCAGGATACATTCGGCAAAAACACGAAATTTATCAACAGGAGGCTCAGGTGGGACGCTGTCATCCGGTGGACATGTCGTAGAGGTGATGCTCATGGTCTCACCACACCTTGCGGGAGCACACCACATCCCACTGGTTCGTGCAACCTTTTCAACAATTTGCCATGCGTCGGCACTTGTTCTGCTGAATAAAGATCCACCCGCAGCCATATCGAAGTATGGTCTATACCCAGCTTGAGACACAAAGGTGATTAGTTCCGTAGATATTTCAAAGCAGTTGTTAGCCTTGTCAGGCATGTAGATAAAAATAAAAGACTATAAGTATCCCAACAATCGCACACCGGCTAAAAAAAGAAATATCAAAAACAAAAATACCCTTAAACTAATTTCCCAAGAAAGACAAATCACACACGCTTGCAGTCCCCGACAACGACGCCAAAAACTTGGCACGCTATCTTCACACCGCTAATTAGCGGGCACGAAATGCGGTACGACGGCAGTGCACCGGTCGTTGTCAAGCAATAAAAGTAGGGAGTAGCTCCCCGAATATCGTTCTCAAAGGACCTCAAGTTGGGTAGTACGATTTGCCTGTTAGGAGATTAATTATGAGGGTTTCTAAGTAAAACAAAAACAGGGGGATTTTGATTGGTTTTATAGAACAGGAATGAGAAAACTAAACAAACTATGCGGGTCGCAATCAACGCGTCGCTTGGTGGATGGATGTAGTGCAGGCCGCGATGTCGTGCTTCGCTTAGCGGATGGCCGGTGAGCAAATGGATGAGGTGAGTGCAAATGCGAGAGTTGAGGGTCGAAGGAACCTCTTCGCTATCTCTTCCAGCTTTTGCTAGAGCGAGTGCTAAAACGTGTGTGTAAGTGGAGTGGGGGCGGAGCGCATCACAACACAGCATCAAGTAAAGAACAAGATCATAAACAAACTCCCATTCATAGACAAATAGAGGTTCACTTAGTTCATTACAACAATGAAGAGTGCTTATCAAAAAAAAGGAGAAGGGGTAGAAGGAACCACGAGATGAGAAGCCTCGCCGCGGATCTTCGTCGGAATGGGGGGTCGTCACGCCTCCTCCGAGCTCAGTCCTTGGTTGATTCCGGGGCTTAGAGGCTGTCACTACCTCCAACCGTTGCCCGTCTTCTTCTCAGAGCTGGGTCACTTCTGCTTCGCCCAATGGAGATGTCCTCCTCATGGAATGCTGGCTGTAGATGGCGGAGAATGCTTCCGGGATCCTAGATGGACCTTAGGATCAATGGATGAAGCCTTCCCAAAGGGGGAAATGGATGTGAGGAACTTGGAGAGGTGAAACGGCGGACTGGCGCGGAAAAATCGCGCCCCAAAATAGTGCTGGATCCCTAATTTCGCGGAGCAGCGGTTTAAATAAGGAGCAGAATAAACACTGCGCACGGTCAGTGGCGCACGACCAATGGTCGTGCGCGAAGGAATGCCTGTGATCGTGCGCAGTCAACCTGTAGCAAAGAAAAAGATGGGAATTAACGCACGGGCAGGGGCGCACGTCCAGTGGTCGTGCGCGAAGGAATCCTCTGATCGTGCGCCGTCGCTCTGTCTGGGAAGGTAATTAGTGCACGACCACTGGTCGTGCGCCTGATCGTGCGTGAAGGAATGCGCACGATCAGAGGCTTTCTAGGCCAAAAATTGCCCCGCACCATCCCGAACGTTCACGCGATCCCAGGACCTGCAGGAAAAATACATATGACCCCGATCCGTGCACACCACCGGATCCATAACACAGGCATACAGTAATATATAAGAAAAACATGCCACAAAGGTGGAAGGATTGCACAAAAGGCGCAGATACGCCGTGATATCAATATAAGCATATATGAACAGCAATTGAAGTGCAATGACACTAAAACAAACCCAGATGAGGTCGGAAATCACTGTATAAACCAGACTCATCATCTGCTCCCTTGGAGGGACTACTAAGGGCTAGCTGCCCCTCAACTTGTTGAGGGCCTGAGCTTCACAAGAGACCGAGAAATCGGTTTCAACAACGACTAGGTCAATCATAGCAACAGAAGGGACCAAAACCTACAACTGTCATATAGATTGGACATAGGGCCGGTTTGGGATAAACGACCTACAACTACCTCTTTTTGAGGTGGCAGAGGACTGTACAGAAGATACACGGCCTACAACAGCCTTTTTGACGCGACACAGGACTGGTCAGAAGATGACCTACAAGAACCATTTTAAAGTGGCGAAGGACTGATCTAGGAAAGCACAATCTACGGAGGGATGAGGATCCACCCGTCCGACAAAAGCCCACAAAAATTCATTCTACCGGGCCCAACACAGGCCCGCCTAGAAATGGGGCATTCATGAATAAAGCCAATGAATTCCTGCAATACTACGCCGAATAGCACGAGACATGGTTCGCGTACCTAGAGCTAATCACAATACTCATCACAGAAACATCACCGATCCGGGCTTATCGCCACAGGTAGGCTTTACACAGCATGCCTAAATACAGTCTCGCACGTCAGATCACTAATGCACATTTATGTCGGGTACGGACCCAATTGAACCTGGGGTTCTCAATGAACGGAGAGAAACACACACCGCGTCCAATTGGAGGTGAATGACCTTCTTAAGCAAAGTAAAAGCATAAAAACTACACTTGGGTCGCAATCCCATGCCCTGGCGGAGTCCCCGCTCTCCACCGCATAGCGGGAGAGGGACTCTATGTTCACCTCATACAAACATACGTCCAGGACACAATACCACGCCCTGGCGGAGTCCACGTCCTCAGCCAAAATGGCGTGAGGGGACTCTCAATGCACAGAACATAATTGTATGCACATAAAAATACGTAAAGTACAGTACTAAGATCGGGGAATGGAATCATTACCCTGGAAACGTGTTGCCGAGGCATTGGAACTTGCTCAAAGAATGACTATAGTGGATCCCTTCCTACGGATCTGAGCTTCTATCGGTAGTTTAAGCTTCAATTTGCCCTTTCGCATCGATTTCTGCCAACACAACTCTACACCAAGGGTTTCTCCCTCACGATGATAAGATCACTGCCCTCCCCTGCTTCGTCGGCCACTGAAGCCAGCAAAAGGGAGGCCCTAGGGCTCGACAAAGAGAGGAGTAGGCTTGATCTTATCCTTGCTCGACGGCGGCACAACAAGGGCGGTGGCTCATCGGAGGAAGAACCAAAAAGGGGCTGGTTTCGCGGCTGCCTTGCACGAAGGAGATCGAGAGAAAGACCAGGAGAGAGGGGGTGCGGCTTCCCTGTGCGACGAGAGCAAGAGGGAGATCGAGAGAGATGAGGGGAGTTGCGGCTTCCCTGTGCAATGAGAGCGAGAGAGAGATCGAGAGAGAGGGAGATCGGGGGATCAGGTAGGAGGAGAAATGGAGATTTGTGCATTTTATTAAAACCATAACCTGGAATTGATATCCGCACACCACTCTCAGCTATTCGCACACCGAGCACTCTATTTGCACCCAGAACTAGCTTTTAATTAAATTATGGCAGTCTGGCTCAAAGACCGAGCCCAAAGCTTGTTTTATGCCCTGAATTATTTATCTTTGCATTTTAAAATGACTACTCAATGAGAAGGGGGTCCAATCTATTGTTTATACAAAACCTACTAATCTTTTATTAAGAAACATAGCAGGTCTAATGGCAAGAAAGCAAGCAACAAAATGTCAAAATTTGAATTCGATATTTAATGTCATTAATTTGGGCTGCTAGTAATCCTAGGTTTAACGTCACATAAAACTTAATTTGGTGAGGAAGAAAGAGAGGAATTTGCTTAAGGGGGAGCCAAGTGGGGATGAGCCGATGAGAGAATAAGAGGTGTGATTGTCAGGGCCTAATTACAATATATAATTAAAATACATATTCACAAAGACAAATTATCTTGGAGTACATTAATTTGATTTGGCGTAATTGGTTATATATATATATAAATATATATATAGGGGATTCCTACTATGCGGTTGTGCGGGCAACGGGCAAGGAGGTTTCAAATCAAAAAATGATCAACATAAAAGTTGTCGATTTCGTCGAGACGAACAACTTTCATGTTGATCACTTTTGGATTGGGAGTTGTTTTGACTCTCGGTTTGGGGCAGGAATGCTTCAAAACAAAAAGTAGTTAACATGAAAGTTTTTCGGCTCGGCGAGATCTACAATTTTCGTGTTGACCATTTTTCAATTTAGACTAATCTTGACCCCCAAAAATGCCTGCCCCGTACGCCCAGCCTTGCCCGCATATGAGATCTCGATATATATATGTGTGTGTGTGTGTGTGTGTGTGTGTGTGTGTGTGTGTGTGTGTGTGTGTGTGTGTGTGTGCGCGCGTGTGAGTGTGTGTGTATGCGCGCGCGCGTGCATACAACAAAAGACATCATTGCTTGTTTTATTGTGCAAGTCTCTGAAGTCTTTTTAATATTTAGGCAAAATACTCAAATTGATCCCTTAACTTTGAGCCTAATTTTAAATAAGTTCCAACACCACCATAATTTAGATTGCTAGGCACTGACGAAGCCATTGAAATATCCAAAATAATAAAAGAAATTCAAAATGTAGCATTTTCAGTGACACTTATTTGTACTAATTAACATATATTTTATATATTTTGGTGAAAATAAGTGTCACAAAGATTATTAAATTTTTAAAAGAAAATCATGTTTTGGATATTTTAATGGAGTGCTATCTTTATAATCCTCAATTTCTTGTTATTTATTTCTATTAAATGAATACAAGTTTATAGTGTGTTGAGAAAAAAATAATTAGAAAAATATATAATTTTAAAAAAATAGTATTTATTATTTTTAGATAATTACAAAAATTATTTTATCAGCACAAACGATTCATCAATGCCTCGCCATTGCGAGTGTACAATCCCTTGTTTGTCGAGTGGGTTCATCAAGCCATCAGGCAATCCGAAGCGGGACGGAGCTATGACATGTCGGTCGAGCGAGTGGCGGGTCTCACCGTGCACTCGCCCCTAGCTGGCACTCACCCCCAGCTCAGCGCAAGTGGCGAGTCCTAGCACTGGGTACTCGCATTCCGGCGAGTCAGCCTATAGCAGCCTGGGCTCGCCTATTTGGTTGAGGATCTGTTTTTCCCAGGGATTTCCATTTTGGCCTACAATCAGCCATTCCAAACAGCGGGATTCCGTTGTGGAAGACCAATTTGGCTGCTTTTAGTAAAACCAAAAAGCGGGATTTAGCTATAAATAGACCCCCAAGGACACCATTGCAGGGATGCTCTCAATTATTTCTCTCTCCTCTGGTAAGCTTTGGTCGGTTAGAGAGTTCTATCTTGTAGCTCACCAAAGTTTTCGGGTGGGTATACAGGGGCTCTTTAGCACTCTCCAAGGTGCCCAGCTCAGCAATTTGCTTGAGAGGGGAAGTTCTCTAAGATCTTCTGGGTTAGTGGCGAGACATCCTCGTTGCAGCTCTAGGGGTCTGTTCGTAGTTTTCCATCCTTTGAGTGAGGTTCTTGACTTTGGGTGCCCGGTCTAGTGATTAAACTCAGAAGGAGTAAGAGCAAGCTATACCACTCCAAACTCCTCTTGAGCCGTGATTTCCGGGCTCCGAGGTTGAATAATGGTTTCTGGGTTCAACTTTTTTGGTGCGGTGAGTGTGGACCATAGCTTGTTCGAAAAATCCTGAGTGAAATCCCATGACCGGAAATGATGGGCACGGAGGTGACCTTGGGAGCTCGCCATATTCGTGCAAATAGTATATAACATGGGTCCGACAAGGACCCCACGACATATAATATTCACAAAGCCTAAAATGTTAATAATTGAAACAAGAAAACATACTAAAAGATCTCAAAGTAAAACCGAAATGGAAGATAACCAAAAGCCCAAAACAAAGGGCCTGAATGTCCACAGCTAATAGGAATACAGTACTGAAAAGACGCGGCCCTAAGGGCTTACATGGGTTTCCAAAAAGAGATACAGACACACTAAAAGAGAGAAGCGAAAACACCACCTCCTCAGCAGCTCTTGGGCTCTGGCGCACTACACACCGCTACGAGCTCTGCCACCTGAAACTAAGAACAAACGGGCATCAAACAAAGGTCAGCATAAGGCTGACCAACACAACGTAACGGCTCCTCCCCCCGGCCATCCTAGAGGACTCTGCGGCGAGTACATCACTTTCCTGCAAGTACACACGCGCAAACCAATATTTGCAAACAAGAAACGAAGGACAAAGACTCAGGGACACGCTAAGCGTCACCTTTTAAACTACTACACACGTGTCATGAACACACTGAAAACTCAAGATCTAAGTTTCAACACCCAGAATAATAGAATGACCGCGACAAGGTCAATCGTAACTACATAAGGGACCAAAACCTACAACTGTCATATAGATTGGACATATGACCGGTTTGGGATAAACGACCTACAACTACCACTTTTTGATGTGGCAGAGGACTGTTCAGACGATACACGACCTACAACAGCCTTTTTGACGCGATAGAGGACTGGTAAGAAGATGACCTACAAGAACCATTTTAAAGTGGTGAAGGACAAATCTAGGAAAGCGCAATCTACGTAGGAATGAGGATCCACCAGTCCGACAAAAGCCCACAAAACTTCATTCTACCGGGCCCAACACAGGCCCGCCTAGGAATGGGGTATTCACGAATAAAGCTAACAAATTCCTGCAATACTACGCCGAATAGCACGAGACATTCTCGTTCGCGTACCTAGAGCTAATCGCAATACTCATCACAGAAACATCACCGATCCGGGCTTACCGCCAAGGGTAGGCTTTACACAACATGCCTAAATCCAGACTCGCACGTCAGATCACTAATGCACATTTATGTCGAGGACGGACCCAATCGACCCTGGGGTTCTCAATGAACTGAGAGAAACACACAGCGCATCCAATTGGAGGCGAATGACCCTCTTAAGCAAAGTAAAAGCAGAAAAACTACACTTGGGTCGCAATCCCATGCCCTGGCGGAGTCCCCGCTCTCCACCGCATAGCGGGAGAGAGACTCTACGTCCAGCACATAGAAACATACGTCCAGGACGCAATACCACGCCCTGGCGGAGTCCACGTCCTCAACCAAAATAGCGTGAGGGGACTCTCAATACACTGAACATTATTGTATGCACATAAAAAAACGTAAAGTATAGTCCTAAGACCGGGGAATGGAATCATTAACCTGGAAACGTGTTGCGGAGGCAATGGAACTTGCACAAAGAATGACTATAGTGGCTCCCTTCCTACAGATCTGAGCTCCTATCGGTAGTTTAAGCTTCGATTTGCCCTTCCGCAGCGATTTCTGTCAACACAACTCTACACCAAGGGTTTCTCCCTCGCGATGATAAGATCACTGCCCTCCCCCGCTTGGTCGGCCACTGAAGGCAGCAAAAGGGAAGGCCCTAGGACTCGACAAAGAGAGGAGTAGACTCGATCTCATCCTTCCTCGACGGCGGCACAACAAGGGCGGTGTCTCAACGGAAGCGAAACCCAAAAGGGGAGGGTTTCGCGGCTGCCCTGCGCGAAGGAGAGCGAGAGAGACCTGGAGGGGGGGGGGGGGGGGGGGTGCGGCTTCCTTGTGCGACGAGAGCAAGAGAGGGATCGAGAGAGACGAGGGGAGTTGCGGCTTCCCTGTGTGACGAGAGCGAGAGAGAGATCGAGAGAGAGGGAGATTGGGGGATCGGGTAGGAGGAGAAATGGAGATTTGGGCATTCTATTAAAACCATAACCTGGAATTGATATCCGCACACGACTCTCAGCTATTCACACACCAAGCACTCTATTTGCACCCGGAACTAGCTTTTAATTAAAATATGGCGTTATGCAGACTCTGTCTCAGCCAGGGTCTGACACACGCAGACCGAGCCCAAAGCTTGTTTTATGTCCTGAATTATTTATCTTTGCATTTGAAAATGACTACTCAATGAGAAGGGGGTCCAATCTATTGTTTATACAAAACCTACTAATCTTTTATTAAGAAACATAGCAGGGCAAATGGCAAGAAAGCAAGCAACAAAATATCAAATTTGAATTCTATATTTAATGTCATTAATTTGGGTTGCTAGTAATCCTAGGTTTAACATCACATAAAACGTAATTTGGTGAGTAAGAAAGAGAGGAATTTGCTTAAGGGGGAGCCAAGTGGGGATGAGAGAATAAGAGGTGTGATTGTCAGCGCCTAATTACAATATATAATTCAAATGCATATTCACAAAGACAAATTATCTTGGAGTACATTAATTTGATTTGGCGTCAAATCGAAAAGTGATCAACATGAAAGTTGTAGATTTTGTCGAGACGAACAACTTTTATGTTGATCAATTTTTGATTGAGAGTTGTTTTGACTGTAGGTTTGGGGCAAGAATGCTTCAAATCAAAAAGTGGTCAACATGAAAGTTGTTCGGCTCTGCGAGATCTACAACGTTCGTGTTAACCACTTATCGATTTGGACTGATCTTGACCCCCAAAAATGCCTGCCCATACGCCCACCCTTGCCCGCATATGAGATCTCGCCATAAATATATATATATATATATATATATATATATATATGTGTGTGTGTGTGTGTGTGCGCGCGCGCGCGCGTGCGTGCATACAGCAAAAGACATCATTGCATGTTTTATTGTGCAAGTCTCCGAAGACTTTTTAATATTTAGGCAAAATACTCAAATTGATCTCTTAACTTTGAGCCTAATTTTAAATAAGTTCCAACACCAACATAATTTAGATTACTAGGCACTGACGAAGCATTTATGTGGCGTTAATGAATCGCTTATGTGTTAATAAAATACTTTTTTGTAATTTAATAATTAAAATAATTACTATTTTTTCTATTTTATAATATTTCAAATTAATTTTTCTCAACACACTATAAATTTATATCTATTTATTTTAAAAAATAGAAAAAATGTAGGAATTGTAAAAGTTAGCACGCCATTGAAATATCAAAAATAATAAAAGAAATTCAAAATGTAGCATTCTCAGTGACACTTATTTATACTAATTAACATATATTTTATATTTTTTGGTGAAAATAAGTGTCACAAAAATTATTACATTTAAAAAAAAATCATTTTTTGGATATTTTAATTGAGTGCTATCTTTATAATACCCGATTTCTTGTTATTTATTTCTTATAAATGAATACAAGTTTATAGTGTTTTGAGAAAAATAATGAGAAAATTTATAATTAAAAAAATAGTAATTATTAATTTTAGATATTTACAAAAAATAATTTATTAGCACAAACGATTCATCAATGCCTCGCCATTGCGAGTGTACAATCCCGTGTTTGTCGAGTGGGTTCATCAAGCCATAAGGCAATCCGAAGCGGGATGGAGCTTTGACAAGTCGGTCGGGCGAGTGGCGGTGTACAACCCCTTGTTTGCATGAGAAGGAAAGACCCGAAAATGAGAAAATTAGGCTGGAATTGACCATCTCGCCACTAAGGAGTCGCGAGAGCTAGGCTAGGCGAACCCGGGTGATCTCGCAGGAGAGAACGCGAGACCTGACCTGGATGGTTATCGTCAGAAGGAAGGCGAGCAGTGCCTTCGCGGACCGCTCGCCTAAGGGGGTCTCACGAGCAGTACTCACGAGGAGACTCGCGAGAAAGGTTAGGAGTGGCGCTCTCGCATGCCACTTGCCCAGGGGATAAGGAGGTGAAATTACACTTCTGCTCCTGGTGGGCTGCTAATAGCCCTTCAGAACAGTGGAGTTTGGCTGTTAGCAGGCCAAATTTGAGTGCGTTTAGTAAAACCAAAAGGCGGAATCCCGCTATCAGCAGACCAGCAGGGGAAAACTATAAATAAGACCCTAAGGGAACCTTTGGAGAGGACTTCCTTTTTGGCTTCTCTCTCATCAGGTCATCTTTGGTTAGCAAAGCTCTCCAAGGTGCCCGGCTTCAATTCTTGGCTTAGGAGTGGAAGCGCTCTACGATCCTCCGGGTGTGTGGTGACACCTCTACACTGTTGCCAAGGGTCTCAGTTCTAAGTTTTTGGTCAGGTTGCTCTGAGGGATTAGTAAGCGCGAGTTGCACCCATCTTTGGGGTCCGAAATCCTCGTTGGGCCGAATCCTGGTTCCAACATTCTTGGTGCGGTGAGCGTGGAACGTAGCTAGTGCAAGACAGTTTCAAGGAAGCAGCATGGCGGGAGATGAAGAGCAGGGCGAGGAGTTTGGCGGCTCGCAGCCAGCAGTGACGTTGGGGATGTTCGCGGACTTCAGGCGAGAGGTCCTCGAGAGTATTGGTCTTTCCTTCGATGCGGTGTGAAGCGAGTTCGCGACCCCAGCACCTCAGGTGTTCCCCCCTCCGGGGGTCGACGAGTGTGCCTCGGGGGGAAGGGCAGGGAAGGAGGTGGAAGGAGCAGGGCGAGATCTCTTCGGGAGAGAGATTTTTGACATCCCAATGAGCGCCACCCCGGCAGGTCCGGTTCTGGCGAGCACCGCTCCGGCGAGTGCAGTCCCGGCGAGCGCTGCTCCGACGAGTGCAGTCCTGGCGAGCGCAGCTCCGGTGATCTCTGATCCTGTGAGAGAAGTCGTAGGACGAGTCGAGCAGGAGAGGACAGCGAGCGGGAGTAGCCCTTTTTGTGAGCTGGTGCTTTCAGCACCTGTCCCAGAAGGATTCAGGGAGTGGGACAGGGTCTACTATTGCGGCAAGGATGACCCTGTCCAGCACTTGCTGTCGATCGAGGACTCGTGCTCCATCCGGCCGATGTCAGATGCTTTCAAGTGTCGGCTCTTCGTCGTCACTCTAAAGGAGAAGGCTAGGGACTGGTTCCATCAATTCCCAGTCGGGTCGATCTACCAGTTCGAGGACTTGCGTCGAGGTTTCTTGTTGCGCTTCTCGACTTCGAAGAAGAGGAAGAGGGACGCCGAGTCGCCATTCAAGGTCAAGCAGGAACTGGGGGAGTCGCTGGCCCATTATGCGGACCGGTTCCATGAGGAGGTTCTGCTTACCCAGGAGATTCCAGGGTTTGCCCTCCAGCTCGCCTTCATGGTGGGGCTGTGGGAGAGTTTTTTCAAAATGATCTTGAAGAGGAATGCCCCCGTATCCTACGAGGAGTTGATGGAGAGGGTGGCGGAGGAGATTGAAGGGGAGGAGGCTAATCCAGAGCTCACTAAGAGGCTAGCAAAGCTCAGTGAGCCGGAAGTCAGGCAGCATGAGGTGCGGAGAAGAGAAGAGCCCAGGGACCTAAAGGTGGGGTGGAGGCACCAAGACGGAGGAGCGCCGGTTCAAGGGAGGGGTTACGCCCCGAGAGGGGGTAATTTCCATGGGGGTCAGGGAAGACCCCATCAGTTAGGGTGGAGGCAAGGTCCAAGACAGATGCCTCCCTCTCCCCAGCAGGTCATGGCCATCAGGTGAGGAAGATGAAGGAGAGAGGGACAGGAGCAGGAGCGGGAGCAGGAAGAAGAAGGGTGAATGGGGGGGCAGAGGCCGAGGGGTGGTGGCGTTGTCGTATTGTGACTTCCATCGGGAGGAAGGGCATGCAACGTCCAACTGCCCGGAGTTCCTGGAAGTAAGATAGGCCAGGGCACCGCCGCGCGCCGCGGGTGTAGCGGTCGGTGAGGATCGAGGAGGTCCTGCCTCAGGACGAGGAGGACGAGAGGTGCGAAGACTAGGCCGATGTGGGGGCCTGAGGGGGGATCAGGGTGATCCATGGGGTGGGGGGAGGGATTGAGCCGACCTGGAAGGCCAGCCTCCATACTATGTACTGTCGTAGCGTAGCTTTGACGTCCCTAGTCCCTCCCCCAGCGGAGAAGATCTCATTCACTCAGAAGGACATGCCGGGTCATGAAGACCCGTTCTGCGATGCACTGGTCATTCAGACAGCGATCGAGAACTTCGTCGTTTCTCGAATCCTTGTGGATAACGGGAGCTCGATCAACATCATATTTAAAAAAGCGTTTGACGGGATGCAGGTTGTAACATCCCTGATTTTCGCTAATTATTTATGTGACCGCTGTGGCGTAATTTTTGGTGTAAGGACGTTACGTCAGCTCGTCCAGTTTAGTTTTGAACCTTAGCATAGTTAAAGTATGTAATTTAGATTGAGCGCGCGAGATTTCGTTGAAGTCCGAGGTGACTCAGTCGCTGTCAAAGTTTAAATAGAAGGGGAGGATACTTTTGTGTTTCCCTGTCTACGTTCGACGAACGTCGAGCGGCCTGCGTTCGACGAACGACAGGCAGCCTGCGTTCGACGAACGACAGGCAGCCTGCGTTCGACGAACGACAGGCAGCCTGCGTTCGACGAACGACAGGCAGCCTGCGTTCGACGAACGACAGGCAGCCTGCGTTCGACGAACGACAGGCAGCCTGCGTTCGACGAACGACAGGCAGCCTGCGTTCGACGAACTGCAGGCAGCCTGCGTTCGACGAACGGCAGGCAGCCTGCGTTCGACGAACGGCAGGCAGCCTGCGTTTGAAGAATGGCAGGCAGCCTGCGTTCGACGAACGGCAGGCAGCCTGCGTTCGACGAATGGCAGGCAGCCTGCGTTCGACGAACGGCAGGCAGCCTGCGTTCGACGAACTGCAGGCAGCCTGCGTTCGACGAATTTGTCTTTGTCTGGGTTCGATGAATTCCTGGAATCTTAGTATTTATACTTTAAGTTCAGGTTTATTTCTTTCATCTCCTTCCCTGTCGGCCGACCTAGAGTTCTTGTGGGGGAGAAAGCGAGAGCGGCCAGTCGTGTAGTTTACGGCGATTTCTAGGGCTGTGGTAGTCGGAATCGCGTTTGTAGAGAAGATTTGGAAAGCTCTCCGCGAGATCTTCGCTTTAGAGGTAAACTTTTCCTGTTCTTGGAATTTTTGGAGTTATGGTTGTGACCTAACTCCTCCTTTTGATCCGTAAAGTTTCAGGCTGTTGAGTTTGAGTGAGTTCTTAGCCGATCCATAGCTTTTGGGGCGGAGAACTTCGAGCTTGCAAGGTTTAAGGCAAGTGGCTTTCTCCTCTTTCTTTCTTATTTTCTTCCTGCTGTTTGTATAAATTCTCGAGAAGTGCATTCTTTTTATTTCTCGAGAGGTCTGCTGTTTCTGCTTTCATTCACAAGAAGCCTGCTTCCTTTTATTATTTAATTCCTCGAGAAATCCTTCCCCCTGCGTTTGATTTCTCAAGAGCATCTTTACCCCTACCTTTAATTTCTCGAGAACAACATTTCACCCTGCATTTAATTTCTCGAGAGCCTGCTTTGCCCTACCTTTAATTTCTCGAGAGACAGATGACCCTTGCCTTGAATTTCTCGAGAGCCTGCTTTGCCCTACCTTTAATTTCTCGAGAGCCAAATGACCCCTGCCTTTAATTTCTCGAGAGCCTGCTTTGCCCTACCTTTAATTTCTCGAGAGCCAGATGACCCCTGCCTTTAATTTCTCGGGAGCCTGCTTTGCCCTACCTTTAATTTCTCGAGAGCCAGATGACCCCTGCCTTTAATTTCTCGAGAGCCTGCTTTGCCCTACCTTTAATTTCTCGAGAGCCAGTTGACCCCTCCTTTAATTTCTCGAGAGCCTGCCTTGCCCTACCTTTAATTTCTCGAGAACCAGTTGACTCCTGCCATTTAATTTCTCGAGAACCTGATGACTCCTGCCATTTAATTTCTCGAGAAATGTTAATTGTCATTGGACTTCTCTAGAGCCTCTTGTCCTTTGTTCTTGACCTCTCTAGAAACCTTTATAATTTAGATAATTTATGTCTTCTCTTATGCATCGTCTTATGCAGTGTTACTCCATGTGTGACCTTATCCTTTGGGTATCCTGGTGATTATTTCTCGGGCTACGCCCCGTGTTTTAAATAAAGATTTAATTAATAAGAACCATTGTCTTTAGCCTTGCACGGTAGTCGTGTTTGGGGGACATTGGGGGAAATGTTATAGCCTTGCACGGTAGTCGTGTTTGGGTGGTTGGGTCTAAAGGCATCCCCACCCGGTCTTGGGCTTTGGGTGGCGGAGGTAGCTAACCACTCGCGTTTAATTTGAGTTGATCAGTCTCTTTAATTAAATTTAACAAGATAATTGAACTCTGTTTGTTCCTCGTTGTGACATTTTGGGTGCACTTGATGCCTTACTTAGTTCTTTGTTTGGAGCTTCTCTTTCGGTAAATCTGGCCTAGGTTGGTACCCCTATGTCTTATTTTACTTTCTGCTTAGTTTTTCTGCCACTTGTATTCCCTTGCTGAGGCGTTCTTTGTTTTATTGAATGCCTCAGGTTCAGAGCCTTGGCTACTAGTGCTGTAGCCCGGAGTCTCCGGGAGTTCTTTTGTTGTTGTTTCACCCCGCTGCTGCGAGGTAGTTGTGGTTAGTTTTCCTTTGTGTTCAGACATGCTAGTATGGTGCCAACAGGTTAGTGTCAGGTTGTTGACGCCCGTTGTGCCCTTTTAATACTTTATAGCTTACTTGCCAGTTAATTGCTATTACTTTTTAGATCTTGTGTGACTTGCTCTCTGAGAATGATTTATGTCTAGGTGCATTATAGTTATAAAAATGGTTTTTCTTTCATCCTCATTGCATCCTTTTTAACATAAATCCTTATCTTTAAAGTCGCATACAAGGTATTTTCTATACTTATACTACGCCTAGATATGTGCGTATCATTTACTTTATGTCATGCCATCACGTAAATCTAGGACCTTAAGTGAACTAAATCAAGTATTTTCCGCTGCAATTACAAATATTTTCTCGGTGGACTAGTTGATCTACGAACAGTTCTTCCCCAAACTCAAATAAATGATTTCAAATGATGATCTATCATGTAAACATGTTTTGATTAATTAAGTAATAGGTTCCCGCCTGAGCGTCTGCAGTTGTCTCCTGCATGACATGGCATCATGACGCATATTTTCTCTTACTCTGATATTTCTAAATCCGGGGAAAATGCGGGTTGTGACAGTTGGTATCAGAGGGAGGTTGTTCGACAAGTTGGTTGGGCAACAAATTCTGATATAGTAGTTGTTTTGATTTCATTGCATACACACGCCGATGTGTCATCAGTACATCTTGGCCGATGCATGAACACTACACTCATAGCATGATATGAAGTTTACGAGGAATATTATGTAGTATGGGATGCATAATATGTGTTTGTATATGGATCCACCATAGGTAGCAACATATGACGGTTATGTAGTATGGGATGCATAACCATCATCACATGGATGCCCATTAGCACATTTTCTTTTCGTTATATGCAATATTATGTAGTATGGGATGCATAATATTTCATGTGTACGCCGCTATAACACGCATTAAGGACTTTATTGGAATGCATAATACAACATACATTACATATCATTGCATAAGCGCACGTGCAAAGCTAAAGACTTATATGATGACACACGTACACCCATGATTTCAAAATGAACAGAAAATTCATGCATTCATGCCCTTTGCACATGAGTCAAGAGGGACGATGTAGTATCGTTCCTGAATTTCGCATAGCATCATGAAAATCCCAGAGCAAGGTGGTAGCAATGGCAAGTATCTGTACATGTATGTTTTGAACCAAGTAGTGTAGTTCTAGTGTAAGGTTAAGTTTTAATTATTTGTTTATGCGTTTTAGCAGAGATGGCGCGCAAGCGAGTCGACACTAGGTCGACTCCCCAGTCGGAGGGCGAGTCATCCGGAGCGCAGAGTGATGCTTTGATCGAGAGTCTGCGCCAGAGCAATGAGGCTCTGACTAGGCAGATGGTTGCGATACAGTCACAAGTTGAGGCATTGTTGTCTGCCAGTGCTAGGCAGCCACCCGTAGTGCAGGCCCCCATAGTAGGACAGACAGTACCTACTCCTCCTGCTCCCCTGGTACCCCCAGTGGTGATACCTCTGAAAATGAATTTCATTTCGCACTTTCAAAGGTTGGGTCCTCCATCGTATGACGGACGAGCTGATTTTGTGGCCTTGGAAGATTGGCTTATAGCCATTGAAGAGATGCTCTCTTATTCAGGAATCACCGCGGATCAGAAGGTGATGATTGCCGCGTACCAGCTTAAGGGTCTCGCAAAGAGTTGGTGGTTGAGGGAGAAGGAAGACCTTTCCCAAGGATGTTCGTGGGAGACCTTCAAAGGGATACTGCTATGAAAGTTTCTGCCGTAGGTAGAGCAAGACCGGTTGATGAATGATTTCCTACATCTGAAGCAGGGACAGCTCACGGTGAGCGAGTATGAGATTGAATTTTGCAAGTTGAGCAGGTTTGCTCCGGACCTGGTAGCCTCGGAAGGAGGAAGAGTAAAGAGATTTCTGGGTGGTCTCCACAGCGATATCCAACAACTATCCAGTGCGTACAGGTCAGAGAAGTACGTCGAGGTAGTAGAGGCGGCGTTGAAGGTTGAGGCAATCGATAATGCCAAGAACCGAGGATCATTGATGAGGAAGGGAAATAGAAAGGCTGGAGAAGAAGGAAATTCTGGTGCGCTCGCCTTGGTCTTGAAGAAGGAAGGTGGTGAGGTCTGCAGTTTCTGTGGCCTCTCTAGCCATCCAGTTGAAAGGTGTTTCAAGAGGAAAGGAGTCCAGAAGCAGCAGCGAGTGCTGGCAATCCAGGGTGCTCCGAAGGGTGAGGTGCTCTGCCAGTTGTGCAAGCAGAAAGGGCATGATGTGGCCCAGTGTTGGACCAAAGATAAAGTCTGCTTCCAGTGCAAACAGAAGGGGCACAAGAAGTTCCAATGCCCGCTAGTTCAACCCCTGTTGCAGCCTGTTCTGCTTCGAACCTTGCCGCCGCCGCAGCATCAGGATAAAGGAAGAGGAAAGCTGAACGTGTTATCCCAGGAGCAAGCGTAGTCTTCGACCCAAGTGATCGCATGTTAGACCTTAAGACAACTGTTTACTATTGATATTCTTTTTTTTCACCGTATTAGACTAGTTTCCTTTTCGCGCTTATAGGGAGATTTAAGGTAAAGAATCGTTGGGCGCGCGTTCTGTTCGATTCGGGTGCTACCCATTCATTCATAGCAAGGGATTTCGTCGAGCGTCACCGTTTGACCCCTGAGCTGGGCAATGATTCATTCCTCGTTAAGTTCCCTTCTGGTGATTTGGTGTCCTCGAACCAGTGCGTCCGAAGTTGCCCCGTTCTCTTAGGAGATTTCTTGGTTGTTGCTGATCTCAAAGTGTTGGACTTAGAAGACTTTGACGTGATTTTGGGTATAGAGTGGTTGTCCAGTTATGATGCGGTCATCCGATGCAAGGAAATGCGTCTGGACTTCATGATGGACAACGGTCATCCCATGAGCGTTTTTGGTTCTCCGTACCAGTGTTCCCTGATAATTTCTGCGGTATGTGCTCGGAAACTGTTAATTGCCGATTGTTTAGCTTACCTTGTTTCTGTAGTAGAAACTGTTACTGGATCGCCATGTCTTGAGGATGTTCCTATGGTGCGAGAGTTTCCTGATGTCTTTCCTGTCAGTCTTCCTGGACTCCTGCCTGATAAAGATGTGGAGTTTGTTATTGATCTTGAGCCGGGTACTCGTCCTATTGCTAAGGCACCGTACCGTACGGCCCCGCGCGAGTTAGAAGAGTTGCGAACTCAGTTAGATGAGTTGTTGCAGTATGGTTTCATTAGGCCAAGTTCTTCGTCCTGGGGTGCTCCAGTTTTGTTCGTGAAAAAGAAGGACGGTTCTATGAGGTTGTGCATAGATTATAGAGAGTTAAACAAAGTGACCATCAAGAATAGGTATCCGTTGCCGAGGATAGATGATCTGTTTGATCAGTTGCGTGGTAGCACAGTGTTTTCGAAGATTGATCTTCGATCAGGCTACCATCAGTTGAGGATCCGTGAGTTAGACGTTCCCCGAACTGCCTTTCGTTCTCGTTATGGCCATTTTGAGTTTCTGGTTATGTCTTCTGGTTTGACAAATGCACCCTCTGCGTTTATGGACATGATGAACCGCGTGTTCAAGGATTTTCTAGATCATTTCGTTGTGGTGTTCATCGATGATGTGCTGGTTTATTCTAGAAGTGCCGAGGAGCATGCTACGCATTTGCGCTTAGTTTTGTCTACTCTTAGAGAGCACAAGTTGTATGCGAAGCTGAGTAAGTGCGAGTTCTGGCTTTCTCAGGTATCCTTTCTGGGTCATGTGGTGAACAAGGACGGAATTACTGTAGACCCCGCTAAGATTTCTGCTGTGTTGGATTGGAAGACGCCTTCATCGCCTAAGGAAATAAGGAGTTTCTTGGGTTTGGCTGGGTACTACAGGAGATTTGTTCAAGGATTCTCAGTGCTGTCGGCACCTTTAACAAAGCTTACCCAGAAGAATACCGCTTTTGTTTGGAGCGTGAAGTGCGAAGAAGCCTTTCAGGAATTAAAGAGGCGTTTCTGCAGTGCTCCCGTGTTGGCCTTGCCGATCGAAGGAATAGAGTACGCTGTGTATGTGGATGCATCTCACATTGGGTTAGGATGTGTTTTGATGCAAGAAGGAAAGGTGATTGCCTGTGGGTCTAGACAATTGAAAGTCCATGAAAGGAATTACCCTACGCATGACTTAGAATTTGCTGCAGTGATTTATGCTTTAAAACTTTGGAGACATCTATTATATGGAGTGTCATGCATGATTTATATGGATCACAAGAGTCTGAAGTATGTCTTCACCCAGAAAGAGCTGAATTTGCGCCAGCGGGGGTGGTTGGATTATGTTGCGGATTATGAGGTTGATATCCTCTACCATCTGGGTAAGGCTAATGTGGTGGCCGATGCCCTGAGCAGAAAGACCGCGCATATCTTCAATCTCTCTGTGCAGTCCTTAGTTGAGGAGTTTATGTTGATGGATATTTCAGTCGGTAGTTGTACCGCGCCTTCGAGCTTAGAGGCTGAAGAACCTTCTTGGATTACCCTTACGAGATTGCATCAGAGGGAAGATCCTGACTTGCACCATCTTCGAGATAGGACTGAAAAAGGAGAATTACCTGATTTTTCTATTGATGATAAAGATACCTTGATGTATCGAGGTAGATACTGCATTCCCGCGTCGGAAGATATTCGAGCAAAGATCTGTAGTGAAGCACACAACTCTAGTGTTTCCTATCATCCTGGTTCCACAAAAATGTACAAAGACCTGAAGCAGATCGTTTGGTGGTCAGGTATGAAGAATGATATAGCAAGGTATGTTTTTGAATGTTTAACCTGTCAGCGCGTGAAGACAGATTATAAGAGGCCTGGAGGTAAGTTGAACCCGTTGGATATTCCAAGCTGGAAGTGGGAGAGTATTTCAATGGACTTCATTAACGGTTTGCCGAGATCTCCCGCAGGTCATGATTCAGTGTGGGTCATAGTTGATCGTTTGACAAAGTGTGCTCACTTTGTACCGTTTAAGATTGGGTATTCAATGGAGAAGATATCAAAGTTGTACTTGGACAAAGTCATCAGATTGCATGGTGTGCCCGTGACCATTGTGTCGGACCGAGACTCAAGGTATATGTCTCGTTTCTGGTAGAGTTTGCAGGGAGCTTTGGGCACTGACCTTAGATACTCTACCGCTTACCATCCTTAGACCAATGGTCAAACAGAAAGAGTAAATCAAATTTTGGAAGATATGATAAGGTGTTACATTCTAGATCATGGAGGAGCTTGGGATAAGCGTATGGGATTGATGGAATTTGCCTACAATAACATTTATCAGGAGAGTTTGCAAATAGCCCCCTTTGAGGCTTTGTATGGGAGGCGTTGCCGAACTCCCTTATTTTGGGCTGAGGTGGTAAGAGCCCGTTGTTAGGCCCAGAAGCTTTGGAAGAGATGAGCGTTGCTATGACTCATATCCGCGAGAAGCTTCGTATTGCTCAGGAGCGGTATGAGAAGTATGCAAATCGGAGGAGGGTGGATCTAGAGTTTGCGGTTGGAGACAAGGTATTCTTGAAAGTTTCTCCGATGCCAGGTGTTAAGAGATTTGGAAAGAACCACAAGTTGGACCCCCAGTATGTGGGACCTTTCCAGGTTGTTGAACGCGTCAGAGCGTCAACTTATAAATTGGTTTTGCCTGCTTCCTTCCCAAATGTTCACAATGTGTTTCATGTGAGCCAACTGAGGAAGTGTCTGCGTAGTGGTCGGTTTGTTCTTGATTCAGTGCCCGTTTTGCAGCCCAATCTTTCGTATGTTGAAGAGCCTATCCGAATCTTGGAGACTCAAGAGCGTGTGTTGCGGAGGAAGACGATCCTGATGGTTAAGGTTCTTTGGAAGAATCAGGGTGTCGAAAGCACAACATGGGAGCTGGAGTCTCCCATGAGAGAGACTCATCCTAGCCTCTTCTCTTAGATTTTGGGTAATCCTTCTGTCTGGTAACCTTTGGATTTGATTCAGTATCTTTCTTAATCTTTGGATTTCAAGTTTCGGGACGAAACTTCTTTTTAGGGGGAGTGACTATAACGTCCCTGATTATCGCTAATTATTTACGTGACCGCTGTGGCGTAATTTTTGGCGTTGGGGCGTTACGTCAGCTCGTCCCGTTTAGTTTTGAACCTTAGCTTAGTTAAAGTATGTAATTTAGATCGAGCGCATGAGATTTCGTTGAAGTACGAGGTGATTCAGTCGCTGTCAAAGTTTAAATAGAAGGGGAGGATACTTTTGTGTTTCCCTGTCTGCGTTCGACGAACATCGGGCGGCCTGCTTTCGATGAACGTCAGGTAGCCTGCGTTCGACGAACGGCAGGCAGCCTGCGTTCGACGAACGGCAGGCAGCCTGCGTTCGACGAACGGCAGGCAGCCTGCGTTCGACGAACGGCAGGCAGCCTGCGTTCGACGAACGGCAGGCAGCCTGCGTTCGACGAACGGCAGGCAGCCTGCCTTCGACGAAGGCAGGCAGCCTACGTTCGATGAACGGCAGGCAGCCTGCGTTCGACAAACGATAGGCAGCCTGCGTTCGACGAACTGCAGGCAGCCTGCGTTCGACGAATTTGTCTTTGTTTGGGTTCGATGAATTCCTAGAATCTTAGTATTTATACTTTAAGTTCAGGTTTATTTCTTTCATCTCCTTCCCTGTCGGCCGACCTAGGGTTCTTACGGGCGAGAATGCAAGAGCGGCCAATCGTGTAGTTTTCGGCGATTTCTAGGGCTGTGGTAGTCGGAATCGCGTTTGGAGAGAAGATTTGGAAAGCTCTCGGCGAGATCTTCGCTTTAGAGGTAAGCTTTTATCGTTCTTGGAATTTTTGGAGTTATGGTTGTGACCTAACTCCTCCTTTTGATCCGTAAAGTTTCAGGCTGTTGAGTTTGAGTGAGTTCTTATCCGATCCATAGCTTTTGGAGCAGAGAACTTAGAGCTTGCAAGGTTTAAGGCAAGTGACTTTATCCTCCTTCTTTCTTATTTTCTTCCCGCTGTTTGTTTAAATTCTCGAGAAGCGCATTCTTTTCATTTCTCGAGAGGTCTGCTGTTTCTGCTTTCATTCACAAGAAGCCTGCTACCTTTTATTATTTAATTCCTCGAGAAATCCTTCCACCTGCATTTGATTTCTCGAGAGCAGCTTTACCCCTACCTTTAATTTCTCGAGAACAACATTTCACCATGCATTTAATTTCTCGAGAGCCTGCTTTGCCCTACCTTTAATTTCTCGAGAGCCAGATGACCCCTGCCTTTAATTTCTCGAGAGCCTGCTTCGCCCTACCTTTAATTTCTCGAGAGCCAGATGACCCCTGCCTTTAATTTCTCGAGAGCCTTCTTTGCCCTACCTTTAATTTCTCGAGAGCCAGATGACCCCTGCCTTTAATTTCTCGAGAGCCTGCTTTGCCCTACCTTTAATTTCTCGAGAGCCAGATGACCCCTGCCTTTAATTTCTCGAGAGCCTGCTTTGCCCTACCTTTAATTTCTCGAGAGCCAGTTGACCCCTGCCTTTAATTTCTCGAGAGCCTGCCTTGCCCAACCTTTAATTTCTCGAGAACCAGTTGACTCCTGCCATTTAATTTCTCGAGAACCTGATGACTCCTGCCATTTAATTTCTCGAGAAATGTTAATTGTCATTGGACTTCTCTAGAGCCTCTTGTCCTTTGTTATTGACCTCTCTAGAAACCTTTGTAATTTAGATAATTTATGTCTTCTCTTATGCATCGTCTTATGCAGTGTTACTCCATGCGTGACCTTATCCTTTGGGTATCCTGGTGATTATTTCTCAGGCTACGCCCCGTGTTTTAAATAAAGATTTAATTAATAAGAACCATTGTCTTTAGCCTTGCACTGTAGTCGTGTTTGGGGGACAGTGGGGGAAATGTTATAGCCTTGCACGGTAGTCGTGTTTGGGTAGTTGGGTCTAGAGGCACCCCCACCCGGTCTTGGGCTTTGGGTGGCGGAGGTAGGTAACCACTTCCGTTTAATTTGAGCTGATCAGTCTCTTTAATTAAATTTAACAAGATAATTGAACTCTGTTTGTTCCTCGTTGTGGCATTTTGGGTGCACTTGATGCCTTACTTAGTTCTTTGTTTGGAGCTTCTCTTTCGGTAAATCTGTCCTGGGTTGGTACCCCTATGTCTTATTTTACTTTCTGCTTAGTTTTTCTGCCACTTGTATTCCCTTGCTGAGGCGTTCTTTGTTTTATTGAATGCCTCGGGTTCATAGACTTAGCTGCTAGTGTTGTATCCCGGAGTCTCTGAGAGTTCTTTTGTTGCTGTTTCACCCCACTGCTGCGAGGTAGTTGTGGTTAGTTTTCCCTTGTGTTCAGACATGTTAGTATGGTACCAAAGGGTTAGTGTCAGGTTGTTGACGCCCGTTGTGCCCTTTTGATACTTTATAGCTTACTTGCCAGTTAATTGCTATTACTTTTTAGATCTTGTGTGACTTGCTCTCTAGGAATGATTTATGTCTATGTGCATTATAGTTATAAAAGTAGCTTTTCTTTCATCCTCATTGCATCCTTTTTAACAGAAATCCTTATCTTTAAAGTCGCCTACAAGGTATTTTCTATACTTATACAACGCCTAGATAAGTGCATATCATTTATTTTATGTCATGTCATCACGTGCATCTAGGACTTTAAGTGAATTAAATCAAGTATTTTCCGCTGCAATTACATATATTTTCTCGGTGGACTAGTTGATCCACGAACTGAGAGACACAGTTCTTCCCCAAACTCAAATAAATGATTTCAAATGATGATCTATCATGTAAACATGTTTTGATTAATTAAGTAATAGGTTCCCGCCTGAGCGTCTGCAGTTGTCTCCTACATTACGTGGCATCATGACGCGTATTTTCTCTTACTCTGATATTTCTAAATTCGGGGAAAATGTGGGTTGTGACACAGGTGGAGGCACGAAGAGTGTTGGCCTCGGATGTCCCTTTGTTTGGATTCTCCGGGGAGAGGAAGGAGGTAGAGGGGGGAGTGGGACTCCAAGTAGTCCTGGGGGGGGGGGCAGTCCAAGAATTGCCATTTTGTCATAGTGGCTGCCCCCAGCAGCTACAACGCCATCTTTGGACGACCGCTCATCAGCGCGTTTCGCTGTGTCCCCTCCACCTCCCACCAGTGCCTTAAGTTCAATGATGGAGGAGTCCATGTTCGAATCAGGGGAGATCCGAAGGTGGCCCGACAGTGCTTTGTGACTGACGTGAACACCATCTCCTGGATGGCCGAGGCAGAAGAGTGGAACGATAGATGGGGGAGCCGGCGAAGCTCGGAGAAGAAGGAGAGTAGGAGAGAGTAGAGGAAGGGTCGGAGGAACCAATGGAGGAGGAGAAGGAGAAAAAAGAAGAAGAATGGGAGGCCCAGGAGGAAGGGGTGGAAGAGATGATGGAGGTTCGGGAAGGAAGAATAGAGGAGGAGGTCGAAGTGCCAGCTTGCGATGAGGAAAAGGAGGGTGTCTGGGTGGAGCAGTCCCGGATGGAGGTCGTGGATGGGGTCATGGAGCTTAAGGTCACCACCCGGGCGGGGGTGGTAGAAAAGGTCAAGATCAGCGGCGAGCTCAGCCTAGAGGAGGAGAAGCAAATCCTGGCCTGCGTCCAGAAGAATGTGGACGTCTTCGCCTGGAGTGTCGCGGAGATGCCCGGGAATGATGCGGATGTGGCTTTCCATCGCCTCAACCTCGACCCTGACACTCACCCCATCCATCAAAAGAAGAGGGTTGTAGCTGACAAGATGGAAGAGCCCATCCAAGAGGAGGTGGGCAAGCTCCTCCAAGACGGTTTTGTATCGGAGATCCAGTATCCTGGCTGGGTCTCTAATGTAGTAATGGTAAAGAAGGGAGGAGGTAAGTGGATAATGTGCGTTGATTTTTCTTTGCTTAATAAATCATGCCCCAATGATTGCTACCCCTTGCCTAGAATCGACGGGCTGGTTGATTCAACCGTCGGTTTCTCTGTAATGTCTTTCTTAGATGCTTTTCAGGTTATCAACAGATCTGCATGCACCCCGCACACCCACCCCCCCTCCCCACCCCCCGACATCAAAGATGTCTCCTTCATCATAGGGGATGGGTGATACTACTATAAAATGATGCCCTTCAGGCTAAAAAATGTAGGGGCAACATATCAACAGATGATTGACCGTGTCTTCCGAGAACAGAAAGGAAGGAACCTGGAGGTCTATTTAGATGACCTCATGATCAAAAGCTGAGAACTTGGATCCCACCTCAGGGACCTCAAAGAGACTTTTGGGGCTTTGCGGAAGTACAAAATGAAACTCAATCCCTAGAAGTGTGTCTTCGGGGCTAGTCGGGGGAAGTTCCTAGGTCATTTGCTCACCCCAGCCGGGGTGGATCCTAATCCAGATAAGGTCAAGGCCATCATGGAACTGGAATCGCCAAGAAACGCCAAGGAGGTTCAGCGCCTCGTTGGGAAGTTGGCCAGTCTCAGTATATTCCTCTCCCGGGCAGGAGAAAAGTGTGCACCCTTCTTCATGGTGCTGAGAGGGAATCAAAAATTTGAATGGACCTCGGAGTGTGAGGAGGCTTTCCAAGTGTTGAAGAGGAAACTCACTCAGGTTCCTCTTCTCCAGGGGCAAAGGCAGGGGGAGGACCTATCCTTATACCTGGGGGTAGGATCTGAGGCAGTAAGTTCAGTGCTGATCCGGGAAGAAGGAAAGAGGCAACTTCCAATTTACTGCGTCAGCCGAGTGCTGAGGAAGGTGGAGCTCCGGTACCCCATCCTAGAGAAGTTGGCCTTCGCCTTGGTGGTGTCAGCCCAGAAGCTCCGACCTAATTTTCAAGCACATTCAATCAAGGTGGTAACCGACCACCCCCTTCACAAAATTCATGGAGGGATAGAGCACTTGGTAAGGTTGGCCAAGTGGTCCGTGGAACTGAGCGAGTTTGACATCTCGTCCGTACCAAGGTTATCAATAAAGGCACAGGTGGTGGTGGATTTCCTGGTGGATTATGTGACCGACGTGGAGGAGCAGGAGGCGTCCCACTCGGAGGCTTGGAAGATGTAAGTGGATGGGGCATCAGGGAAGCACACCATTGGAGGAGGGGTTATCTTGGTGAGCCCACAAGGGACCAGGATTGAGTAGGACATCGTCATTCATTTCCCAATCACCAACAACTAGGCTGAGTATGAGGTGGTGATAGTTGACATGCGGCTGGCCCGGGAGTTAGGTGTGCAAGATGTGGAGGTCTCGATGGACACCATGGTGGTGGCATGCCAGATTAGGGGGAATTCGAAGCAAAGGAGACAACCCTCCAGCGCTGCCTAGAGAAGGTCAAGGGGGCCATCGAGCAGTTCCACACTTTCTCCATCAAACATGTGCCAAGGGAGGAGAGCACCCAAGCAGACCTTCTAGCCAAGTTCATTCCCCGGGCAGGGGGCGGTGTCGAAGCTCTTCCGACCATCCATCGAGGAAGGAGAGCTGATGGAGATAGACCATCAAGAGTCGTGGATGAGTCCCATAGTCACCTTCCTAACGTCGGGGAAGTTCCTCGAAGGGGAGGTGGTCAAGCAACGGTTCAGGTACAAATCCGCCTATTACTCCATGCATGCAAGTGGGCTGTATCATAAGACCCTATTGGGTCTCCTGCCCGTTGTGTAGCCGAGGGGGAGGTCCCGAGGGTCTTGGAGGAGATCCACTCAGGGGAGTGTGGTAGCCACTCAGGGAGAAAGACATTGGAAGGAAGAGTGATAAGGCAAGGTTATTTTTGGCCTACCCTCAACAAGGATGCGGCGAAGTTCGCAAAGAAGTGCTCCAAGTGTCAGCTCTATGCTCCACTTCAGCTTCTCCCAGCCTAGAGGCTCCAGACCAGAACAACCCGCAGCCCTTCGCGATATGGGGGTTAGATTTGGTTGGTCCCTTCCCCCATGCAAGTGGTCAGAGAAGGTTCCTGCTGGAGATGATAGACTACTTCTCCAAGTGGCTGAAGGTGAAGGCGCTAGCTAAGGTAACATCTCAAGTAGTAAGAAATTTTGTATGGGGTGAAATAATTTGTAGGCGCGGACTCCCACTAGCCATAGTGCCGGACAACGGGCCGCAGTTTGCCAGCGATGAGTTCATCAGCTTCTGCCCTCAGCTTGGCATAGATCTTCGGTTTGTGTCGGTCAACCACCCGAGGAGCAACGGGCAGGTGGAGGTGGCAAATAAAATAATCATGAACTTACTCAAAAAGAAGGTCGAGAACCTCAGGGGAAACTGGGTAGAGCAGCTTCCCTCGGTCCTCAGGGCCCTAAGAACTACTCCAAACACGGCCACAGGGGAGACCCCTTTCAATCTATCTCATGGGTCAGAGGTCGTGCTTCCCATAGAATTCGAGGTGAAGTCTCCCGTGTTGTCGCCGCAGGAGAGGGTGATGAAGAGTGTCAGGCGGAGAATGAGGAAGAGCAAAGGTTATCCTTGGACATGGTGGAGGAACTCTGGGAACTTGCCACCATTCGGCAAGAGGAGGTCAAGAGTCGGATGGCCAGATACTTTGACCAGCATATCAGAATAAAACAGTTTGAGAAAGGAGACTTGGTACCCAATTGGGAGGGGCCTTACAAGTCGCGTCTGGGAGAGGAGCCGCGGTAGGTAAACTTGACCCCAATTGGGAGGGGCCTTACATTATAAGCAAAGTGCTAAAGTCGGGAGGGTACTGATGAGTCCCATTTATATACACATTTATGGACTCATCTGGGCCGATTATCTAGTCTATGCACTACACTTTAGGCATGTTTTCATTCATATTGGTTATTCCTTGCTAGGTGCACTCTTAGGCCCGTTTCGGTGTGCATTTGCGCTCCTTGTTATTGGTGGTAAGCACATGGTGCTCCCCTTCCATTTCTCTATGTTTATCTGGGGCTGGAGGTGTATTCCCAGCTATTTTATCTTGTATGCAGGTGGCCGGATTATCTTGTATCCAGTTTTCTCCCAGATTTCATGACTGTGTGAAACACACGGTCGTGCATTTTTCTTGACGCACGGGCTGTTGCGGTCGTGCGCTCTGATCTGGGCAGAAAATGATCGATCTGAATCTACTCGTGCGTTTTGACGCACGGGCGGAATCGCCCGTGCCTGAGTAAAATGCACGGTCTCCTGTGTCTCATTGTTTTAGTCATTTCTGAATTTACCCGTGTGTTTTGACGCACGGGCGGATTTGCCCGTGCGTGAGTAAATCGCACGGGCGGCGCAGCTTCGTCTTCACGCCAACTTTTATCTTTAATTAACGCACGGGCAATGCACGGTCGTGCGTTCGACCGTGCGTGACCAAAATTCTGCCTGTTTAGTATTTAAAGCATGAATTGCTGCTGCCATCGAGGAGAAGACGAAGAGCTCGATCCCCCTCGCGGGAAAAGCCTGGAATCCCGCCATTTTCACCCCTTCCACCGTAAGAGACAAGAGGAGACCTTCTCTGGCGATCTCCTTCATCATTCCTCCATCCGGGAGCATTTGCAAGCTTTCTCCGCCACTAGCTCAAGTATTCCTCGCCGAGGAGACCATAGAAGCGCTGAAGATCGTTGGAGCGGTGACAGCCTCCTTCGAGTTAGCACACCATCTGAGGGCCGAGCCCGGAGAGAGCCCGACAACCTCTCATTCCGGCCGAGAACCCAAGACGCAGTGACATCTTCTTTGTGGTCCTCTCTAACCCTTGATGCTTGTACTTTCCTTGTGTTGTTGTATGAACGCTTGTTAGGTTAATATTATGTATTCTTGCTTGTGTTCATGTGCAATGATGATGTGGTGGCAAGAATAGCCCTTTTTGTTATTGTGATAGCCTAGGTTGTTTGTGTGTGAAGCCACCTAGCGATTGCTAGTGGTGATGTTAGTGAAGCGGTGAATACGACCCTCACAAATCCTCGCACTGTGGCCACTCCACCCGCTCACCGAAGCGCGGCATCACTGCCGCTGCACTCACCCACACCTTATGAAGTGGTGCTTTTCGACCCGCATTTTTCTTCATTCTGCAATAGCGTAGGAACCCAAATCACAACCCCCCTTTGTTACTTAGTTATCCTTTTAACTAATTTCCGGTTTGAGCAAATCATACTACCCAACTTGCGGTCCTTTGAGAACGATATTCGGGGAGTTCCTCCTATTTTATTACTTGAGCGACCGGTGCATTGCCGTCGTATCGCATTTCGTGCTTTCTAATTAGCAGTGCTGAAATGGCGCATCAAGTTTTTGGCGCCGTTGCCGGGGACTGCAAGCGTGTATGATTTATTTTTCTTTGGAAATTCATTTTAAGGTATTTTTGTTTTTATTGTTGTGCGCAAATCCATTGTCTTGCAAGCAAGTCAATCATGACTTCTATCCAGCAACATATTTATTAGGGAAGTTTAAACGATCTTAGAGATCAGGCACGAATAAATAATCTTGCATCCGAGATCTCCACTGATATTATTGAGTTTATATCTGAGAATTGCAAATTCAGCGGGGATACACATGAAGATGCAGTACATCACGTGCAGGGATTCTTAGAAGTCTATTATACATGTATATTCAATGGAGTTGAAAACGACCAACAAAAGATCCCGGCATTTTCATTCTCTCTGCATAATAATGCTAAAAGAGGGTACCGGGATACCCGGAAGAGTGAGATAACTTCTTGGAAGCAATTTGAAGGGAAGTTCCTGTTTGATTATCAACATCGCATGCGAGGTATGAATAGGCATAAGGAACTTATTGCCTTCGGTCAGAGAAAGGATGAGACATTAGCAGACGCATGGGAGCGTTTTCAATCCTTACACAGGGACTGTTACCGGAGGATTTATCAGAAGACTTTTTAATTCAGATTTTCTATTTTGGCGTAATGGACAAGTTCCGTTTGCTTTTTGATGTCGCAGCTGGAGGCGCCCTGTTTAATAAGTCAGGGAAGGACGCCTGGGAAATAGTTGTGAATATAGTGCAGACCAGCCAGTATTGGGGCCACTCTACTCATCCTCCGAGCACTAGCGAAGTTAACGCAATACTTCCTTCCGACACTAGTAATAAGCTACTACTAATATTTCTACACTCGACCCTATGCTACTGTTGGATTCACCACTAGAGTAAAATAAATTGCAACTACTTTAATAAAAATAATTAAATTATAACATTGAATTTTATTCTACTCTAATTGAATTTCTAGGCGTGACGGGAGCACTCGACTATAGTACTACTCGAGTCAACATTTTTCTCCACCCTTCACTCCTACACTAACAATCCAATTCTTAGGAGCGGGGAACCTCGCAGCAATACCCAATAAGCGCGTGCGATCAAGTACGCGTGAACTAGGTGCAAATGTATGCAATGTGTGCAACAAAATCGAAAATCCAAACTCAGCACATTCTAACATGCTATGCAAAGTGCATGCATGTGCGTAGCTCGATCTCTCCCCCAGACTTGATCAACACTATATAAAGTAAAGGATTCATGAATAAGGAAAAATAGGGGTAGAGTGGACCTATGCTCATGAATGAGCATGCCAGAAGTGCGGCAATTCCTTCTTTAAATTTCTCCTTCCTCATCCCCCTGGCGAGAGCTTACCTGCGGGGGATCCTGATTGCAGCAGATTTCCTGCCTTAAATACTAAACAGTCAGTAATTCAGTCACGCACGGGTGAACGCACGACCGTGTGCTGCCCGTGCATTATTTACGATTAAAATGGCTTGAGGAAGAAGCAGCAGCGCCCGTGAGTTATCCTTCGCGCACAGGCAAATCCGCCCGTGCGTAAAAATGCACCGACAAATTCAGATTGGCTAAAAATAGACAAAGCAGGCGATCGTGCGTTTCCTTTGCGCACGGGCGAATCCGCCCGTGCGTAAAAACGCACGAATAAATTTAGATCACCGGCTTTCTACCCAGATGAAGGCGCACGACCGCAGCCGTCCATGCGTCAAGAAAATGCACGACCGTGCGATATACACAATCATGATTTCTGGGCAAAAGGAGATGATCCAACCACCTGCAAGCACAGCAATCCAGCTGGGAATACACCTCCAGCACTAATCAAACATAGAAAAAGGATTGGGGAGCACCATGTGCTTAATGTTGGATATGTGTGTCACATCCCTTTGTTTGAGAATAACAACTCCCAAATTGTATTTGATCTTGCTTGTCATATGTTTATAGTGTGCAGGAACTATAGGTCCAATACTCTACAGGAAGAAAGCAGCTTGGAACCAACAAACTGAACTGAAGCACTGCCGCCAGCGTTAGGGGTTAACGCAGGCGCAAGCGCTACCGCCTGGCGCTATCTCAAGTTCATGCACAGCGCCACGCCGCTGACGGTTTCACAACTGCTCCACACGAACACTATCGCCAGCGCTAGCGCTACCGCCTAGCGCTATCTCAAGTTCGTGCAGAGCGCCACGCCGTGATGGTTTCGCAACCGCTCCCCACTAACACTACTGCTGGCGCTAGGAGCTACCGGAGGCGCTAGCGAGAAGTTCTATAAATTGGAGCTTTGCTTCTCATTTTGGAGATCCATCCTAGAGAGATTGCTTGTGCCACAATTTCTAGAGCTATTATGCTGCCGAAGATAGATCTCCCACTAAAAGCTTAAGGAGAATTCTAGAGGAGGACTACGTCACGCTACATCCGAAGGACGATCGCTTCGACCTCGCTCAGATTACAACGATCCTTCATCTCCAACTTCAGAAGATCTCATATAGGGAGTTTTTACAATTGCTATCATTATTTTCATTCCTTATATTTTTCTAACCATTTAGAGAATTCGCCTTGTGTTGGCTACTAGGTCTGGGTAGGACTTAGGGAGTAATTCGCCATGTGTTGGCGACTAGTTCCAGGTGATTAGATCTAGGGGTGCTCGAGGCCATATCCGGGGAAGGATTGGCTAGAGCGGCTTGAGACCATATCCGGGGAAGGATTGGCTAAAGCCAACCGATTTGTGGGGCTACAAGTCTGTATAGAAAAGGAAAAGATATTTACTTTTGTACGCCTCCGATTTCTAGCGATATTGAAATCAAATTTATGTAAACACTTTTTTCATATAATACAATCATGTCTCTTTTTGTGTTTACTTGATTTCTCTCTTTTGGCATAATCTCTACTATATTGGTTACAAAGTTTTCAATTCGTATCACTTTATCTAAATTGTTTATTTCAATCTCTTTCATCATAAAATAATTTAGCGCTTGTTTCTAAATCTTAAATTGCAAATTACAAGATTCACTTTCTTTATCTAAATTGTTATTTTGCCTTCTCCTATTATAAAACAATTTAGTAATTTTCATAAAAATATAAAAAGAATTTTTATTCCCTTATTCACCCCCCTCTAAGGGCGCCTATTGATCCAACAAGTGGTATCAGAGCCAGGTTATTCCAAACGGTTTAAAAACTAGGAATAATGGCATCTTATGATCTCGCTTTTTCCGAGGGTCAGGGAATAAGTAGACCTCCACTCTTTACCAGGTCAGATTATAATTACTGGAAAAATAGGATGAGATGTTTTCTTATGACCCTAGATATTGAGGTATGGAATATGGTAGAAGAGGAATACTCTCCTCCTGCATTTGTAGTTGGAGAGATAACTTTTGATAAACCAAAAGATAAATGGGATGATAGGGATAAGCTAAAATGCAAAAATAATGCCAAGGCTATGAATGCTTTATTTTGTACGTTATATAGAAATGAATTTAATAGAATTTCTGCATGTACTACTGCATATGAAATTTGGAATCATTTGGAAGTTACTCATGAAGGTACATCGCAGGTTACAGATTCAAAGCTTTTCCAACTTGAGTCAGAATATTGATGAGTCCTCATCATATACACATATTTGGACTCATCCGGGCCATTTTTCCATTCATTCCATTGCACTTTAGCCCCATTTTAGCTCATAATTATCACTCTCCGCTAGGTGCACGTCTTGGCCCATTTCGGTGTTATTTTCTTGTTCATCTTTGTTACAAGTTGTTATGCTGTGTTAAGTGCCACTTTCAGTGGCCAGACTGGTGTCGTATGCTGGAACAGGAGTCGTGCAGGTGTTCCCGGTACAATTCTGTACAGGAACACTGCGCACGATCACTGGTTCCTTCGCGCACGACCACTGGTCGTGCGCCTTTGCTCGTGCGCACTTAACGCCCATTTCATGAGTTCTGTTTGGCTTATCACAAGACCATTGACGCTAGTGCGCACGACCGCTGGTCGTGCGCCATTGGTCGTGCGAACATGTATTTTATAAATTTATTTCATTGCAGGCTCCTCCCAGGCAGCGCACACGATCGCAGAATTCCAGTGCGCACGACCAGTGGTCGTGCGCCAATGACCGTGCGCGGTATTCATTCCAGCGCCTATATATATGCCTGTTCCATTTTTAGGGCATTCATTCAGCCGCGGGAGCGCGATTGGCCGTCCGTACGCTGGCGATTTCCCTTCCAGGACACCTCCACTTCATCTCCTACGCAAGGGGAAGTCTTCTCCAACCATTCCGACCATTCCTCCATCGTCCGGTAGCATTCTCCTCCACCCGCAAGCCCTCAAGCCGCTGTTTTCCCGTTCTAGTCCGGTGAGAAGAAGAAGAATCCTGAGGTAGAAGACGACGGGACTACGTAGAGAGATCGTGACAGTTTCTCTACATCGGAAGCATAGTCCGCCCGAGTCCGGAGGTGGCTTGACAACCTACCATTCCGGCCGTGAACGGCCGCGAGTATTCATCCTTTGGTCTTTCCTCTTGCTTTCGTTGTAATCTTTGAATCGTTGAGATGTTGAACAGTATTATGCTTGGTTTGATTGCAATGAATGTTTCTCCCTCTTTCTTCATTGTTTGTTTGTGAATCGTTTCGCCTCCACTCATCCACTCACTCACGCACGCACTTAAGGTGTTTGATCCGCGTTAGCAAGAGCTAACGGCATTTGTGAAGAGGTGTTTGCGACCCTCATTTCTTCTCGCACTAGAGCACGCTCCATCCGCCTCACGAAGCACGGCATCGCGGCCGTTGCATCCATCTCGCCTGGCGAAGCGGTGTTTTCGACCCGCATTTCTTTTACTGTTGTTAAGAGTAGGAAAACCCAACCAAAACCCATTTTGTGTGTTTGTTTATGCTCGTATAACACTAGTCACACAACCTGATTCGTACACCCAACCTGCATTCCTCAAGAGACCGACACTCGGGGATTTATTCCCAACTTTATTACTTGAACGATCGGTGCACTTGCCGAAGTAATCGCATCAAGTTTTTGGCGCCGTTGAAGGGGAATGCAGGCGTGTAACGTTTTGTGTTGTGAATTTCGTTACACGAGCAGCTGTTTCTGATTTTCCTTGTTTTCTTTTGTTTTTGATAGTGCATGCAGAGACAGGCTGCAGGGGAACTAATGCCCTTTGATCCTGAGATTGAACGGACCGCTCGCGCACGTAGGAGCGCAGCAGCCGCACAGGCAGCAATGGGTGACCACATAGATCAAAATGATGCTGATCAGGGAGTGCCCGGCGTGGGGCAACACCAGCCTGGAGATGAGCAGGAGGCGGCAAGGCCTCGGCCCCGCACGATGAGAGACTACACCACTCCAACTGTTGGGAGTGTGTATCCTGGGTTCGGGCCCAATATAATGAACAATCAGTTCGAGATAAAGCCAGCAATCTTGAACATTATCCGGAACAACGCTCAGTTCTCTGGGATGGCCAGTGAGGATCTGCATCTGCATCTGGCAGAGTTTTCTGATATTTGCGGAACCTTCCGCTACGCTGGGATTGCTGACGACACGGTTAAGCTTAGACTGTTCCCCTTCTCACTCCGTGACAAAGCCAAGGTGTGGCTCCACTCCATTCCACCCGGGACTGCTGCGACCTGGGATGCTCTTGCTTCCAAGTTTTTGGCCAAGTTCCATCCAGTCGATAAAATCGTGAGCTTGCGGCGGGAGATCGCCACCTTTCTCCAACTTGATCAAGAGACTCTTGCTGAGGCGTGGGAGCGTCTTAACGATCTTCTCCGCCGTTGTCCAAACCACGAGCTCCAACCTTGGGGTGTGGTTGAGACGTTTTACTTTGCGATCGAGCCTAACTACAGGGCAATGATCGATGCTGCTGCGGGTGGTACTTTGATGAATCACACTCCAGAGGAGGCCCTTCGGATTCTGCGCGACACCGCCTCCCACAGTACATTCTGGACTGCTGGGAGAAATGCTCCAAAAAGCGGCCGTGGTCTCTTTATGGTCGACTCACTTCCTCCTACATCCGCGCCGGCTGCTGTCATTACGTGCGAAGGATGTGGAGGCGGGGGCCACTACGCATTTGAATGCTCAGGCAACAACGTATCAGGTGACTTCGCGCACTTAACCTTGAATGAATCTGTTAATTTTGTAGGAAATCAGCCTAAGGGGGCACCCTTTAATAATGCTTATCATCCGGGAGCGAGAAGTCACCCGAACTTCTCGTGGAACCCAAACGCGCCTGGACAACGATGGGCACCGGGGCAGCATCAAAATGATGTTAGCGCCTCCGGGAGCCAACCGAGGCCATCCCACCCGGATTATAGCCAAGGCCCCCCAGCCCAAAAAAAGAGTAATCTGGAGGAAATAATGGAAAAGTTCATGCAAGCGACTGCCTCAAATATGGCGAACCAAACCGCATCCATGCGAAACTTGGAAATGCAGCTGGGCCAACTGGCCCAAGTGCTAACCGAGCGGTCGCATGGGACCCTTCCTAGCAACACTGAAAAGAACCCAATAGATCAAGGGAAGAGTCTCAGCGATGTGGTAGAGGCTGATTCAAGTGAGTTAGTGATTTCTTGTTCCATCAATAATGTCGAAACTAAAGCTTTATGCGATTTTGGCTCTTCCCGCAACGTCATTGCGTTGCGAGACGTTGCCAAATTGCAACTTGAGATGAACACGGAGGATCGAAAATCCCTTGTGCTTGCTAATGGGACTGTTATACAATCTGAGGGGGAAGTGAAAAATGTAGAAGTGACAGTTGAGGGGACGGTCGTGGTTGCTGATTTTCAGGTGTTGGGACCCCAGGAAAACCACTCTATTCCTATCTTGGGTGTGCCGTTCTTGAAAGAGAGCGGTGCCACCCTTGATTTCACTGCGGGGTGTATCTTTTTACCCAATGAGGTGCCGCAGCCCACGTTCCCCAAAGCTGTAACTGAAACATCCACTCCTCCCCCTCTCTTTATTCTTGATGAATCTCTGAGTTGTGTAGGAAATGAAGAGGATAAAGAAGCAATGGAAGGAGAAAAAGAGAGGTATCAGTCCAGTGAGGAAGAAGAAGTAGATTTTCGGCGAGAATTCGACTCCGAGATGGAGGAAGATTGCACTTCGAAAGATGTTGACTTGAATTTAGCCCGGGACGTCGTCCCATTATCTTCCTGTTTTAATTCTTGTAATAAACTATTTAAGCGCTCCGTCTCTTGGGCCGATCCGGTTGTCACCGCAACGCCGGAAGTGACGCCACCCACCACCAAGGTGGAAAATTCTGAAAACTTTCAACGTTGGCAGTCCCCGACTGTCACTAAACTTAACAGGAGAAACTTCTGCACGACGCTCGCGCTGCCGCTCTCCGTAGCAAGAGGGCGGAGGTTAGGGGAACACTGGGTGACACCAGTGTTGGCCCTAAAGCCTTCACCTCCCGCCTACGAGCTACTGGAGACGCGCACCATAAGAGCGCCTATAGCTGATTCGTGTTTTTCTTAATTTTGATACTGCTTCTGTGAACTTCTCTTTTAATTACTGCACTTGTTGAACAATGTTAATACAGGTATTTGGTCCAGCTTAAGGACATTAAATAAAAGCGCTGCTGGGAGACAACCCAGATTTCCTGATTTTATTTTTGTCTAACATGTTTAGTTCAGTTTCTGTATTTGTTTTTGCTGTTTTAGTTTTGTGCTTGCAGGTGTGTTGTGTTCCTTGGTGCGGATGCTGCGTACCGCTCTTGATCTTAATCGCCAATCGTCTGGTATGCTCAATTCTGAGCATTGGGTAACACTTCTCCTCCCTAGCTCTTCAGTTCTTGAGATATATTGTTTAGATTAAGTCTGGGGGAGAGCACGTGTTATTCACAATGCGCACGGGTTGCACCGCATGCTAGACGCTTGTTTTTAATTTTTCATCATTATTCCATGCTACACACCACTGCACCCACTTGAGCGCGTGCTTATCTATTTGTTTTGTGCTGAACAAACTATCTTGGTTAGGAATGTGAATTTGGATGTTAGCTTAGGAATTACTATTGGGAGCGCAATGTTGACTCGAGCAGTGTTCTAGTCGCATCCGCATGCTACAATAGAATTTGAGTAAAATTAGATTATTTCTGTGCATTTAATTTATGATTAGTATTTATGCGTAGTTTTAGATTTATTCTACTCAAGTGGTGAATGTGATTGAAATTGGTGATAGCCCAGTGTTGTGTGTATACGAGCGCTAGTTGTGTGTTGCTCGAGTCGGGAGGAAGGTTTACCTTTCTCGTGGGCTAAGAACTTGCCCCAAGCGACTCTTGAAGCATGGGTGTGGGCGATTCGTGGAGATAAATATGATTTAGGCCACCTCTTGGCTAGATTGAGCCTTTGCTTTCCATATCCTATTCGCTCACCTTTGCTACCCAACATTTGTGCCTACCACGCCCTTTGTTCAACTCCTCCTCCTTTCACCAAGGCCTAAAGCTTATCCCACTGTCGCAACCAAGTATATGTTAAATGCACTCATGTTCTAGATTTGGTTTGATGTTTGGAATCGTTGTGTTGTGAAGGAGAAATAATCTCTATCTGCTGAATTTGAACCAACCGGAGGATAAGATCAAGAAAAAGAAAAATATGATATTGAAATGAAAAAAAAAGTGTATTGAAAAGTTATCCTCCCGAGCGTTTTAAAAAAATCTGTTGGTATTTGTGGAGTAGGCTGTGTGCACACCTAGTTCTCATAATAAGTCTGGGGTTGTGTCACACGAGCTTTGTTTGTGGTTTTGCTTGGTGCAGCGTCCCGTTGACTCATGTTGGTTGCGTAACCTTCATTTTTACCCTTGATTATCATACCGCAACCTAAGCCCCATCTTAATCCTAAAAGTCCTATTGATTTATCTCGCGAGTTTGCTAGCGCCGTGGAGAGAGTGTGACCGGGCAAGCCTATGGTTCCCAACGTTGATGGATTTCAGCGGAGTTATTCCTGAACCCCGATCTTGTGCAACACCCTCCTTAGTGGCTTGTTACTTTCACACCGGGCATGATCGTTCAAATTCTTCACAATTCACCAACTGAGTATTGATGAATCTTTATTTACGCTCTAGTACTTTCGTAAATTATTTAGCATAGTTAGAATCTCTTTCTACTAAATTTCTATTTGCATACCTTTGTTACTTCGCATTGTACTCCTTCGTGTAATTTTCTTTGTTAACTACCATTTTTACATTCCGTCGGATTTGTTTGCTCGGGACGCGCAAACAGGTAAGTCTGGGGGTGTGATGAGTCCTCATCATATACACATATTTGGACTCATCCGGGCCATTTTTCCATTCATTCCATTGCACTTTAGCCCCATTTTAGCTCATAATTATCACTCTCCGCTAGGTGCACGTCTTGGCCCGTTTCGGTGTTATTTTCTTGTTCATCTTTGTTACAAGTTGTTATGCTGTGTTAAGTGCCACTTTCAGTGGCCAGACTGGTGTCGTATGCTGGAACAGGAGTCGTGCAGGTGTTCCCGGTACAATTCTGTACAGGAACACTGCGCACGATCACTGGTTCCTTTGCGCACGACCACTGGTCGTGCGCCTTTGCTCGTGCGCACTTAACGCCCATTTCATGAGTTCTGTTTGGCTTATCACACGACCACTGATGCTAGTGCGCACGACCGCTGGTCGTGCGCCATTGGTCGTGCGAACATGTATTTTATAAATTTATTTCATTGCAGGCTCCTCCCAGGCAGCGCGCACGATCGCAGAATTCCAGTGCGCACGACCAGTGGTCGTGCGCCAATGACCGTGCGCGGTATTCATTCCAGCGCCTATATATACGCCTGTTCTGTTTTTAGGGCATTCATTCAGCCGCAGGAGCGCGATTGACCGTCCGTATGCCGACGATTTCCCTTCCAGGACACCTCCACTTCATCTCCTACGCAAGGGGAAGTCTTCTCCAACCATTCCGACCATTCCTCCATCGTCCGGGAGCATTCTCCTCCACCCGCAAACCCTCAAGCTGCTGTTTTCCCGTTCTAGTTCGGTGAGAAGAAGAAGAATCCTGAGGTAGAAGACGACGGGACTACGTAGAGAGATCGTGACAGTTTCTCTACACCGGAAGCATAGTCCGCCCGAGTCCGGAGGTGGCTTGACAACCTACCATTCCGGTCGTGAACGGCCGCTAGTCTTCATCCTTTGGTTATTTCTTTCCTCTTGCTTTCGTTGTAATCTTTGAATCGTTGAGATGTTGAACAGTATTATGCTTGGTTTGATTGCAATGAATGTTTCTCCCTCTTTCTTCATTGTTTGTTTGTGAATCGTTTCGCCTCCACTCATCCACTCACTCACTCACGCACTTAAGGTGTTCGATCCGCGTTAGCAAGAGCTAACAGCGATTTGTGAAGAGGTGTTTGCGACCCTCATTTCTTCTCGCACTAGAGCACGCTCCATCCGCCTCACGAAGCACGGCATCGCGGCCGTTGCATCCATCTCGCCTGGCGAAGCGGTGTTTTCGACCCGCATTTCTTTTACTGTTGTTATGAGTAGGAAAACCCAACCAAAACCCCTTTTGTGTGTTTGTTTACGCTCGTATAACACTAGTCACACAACCTGATTCGTACACCCAGCCTGCATTCCTCAAGAGACCGACACTCGGGGATTTATTCCCAACTTTATTACTTGAACGATCGGTGCACTTGCCGAAGTAATCGCATCAAATATGAAAAAATCCGGATGGATGAAAGTGAAGATGTTGATGGCATGTTGAAAGTGCACAGTTAACCTCACTAGAATTCTCTAGAGGGGGGGTGAATAGAGATTTAAAAGTACTTTGTGCAAAATTAACAAATATATATATGTGTAATAATCTCAGATTTAAGCTTCCCACACACACCAACAAGAATTAAGTAAATAAAAATAGCAAAATGAAAATCACAGCACAACACAAAGAAATATAGTGGTTCCCCAAACTTTGATAAGGAGACTCTTAGAACCAGCCCGAGTCTTTTGATAAGAAGACTCTTAGAACCAGTACAACTGAATTTTTTTGAAGAGAGATTCTAAAAACTCTTTTACACTGTTTGAAAATGAAATGAAGATAAGAAGAAGAAGTAGAAGAAGTAATTAAAACAAGAAAGAATCTTCTTCCTAGCAAGAAGATTAGAAGCACAAGAAATAGTGAATGAAATCTCTCTTCTATAGTGAGAAGGAGATTGTAGGCCTTTTTCTCTTTCAGTGATAGCTATCAGAGATTGCAGCAGTATCGCTTCAGAAAGAGAGGAAGAAGAAGGCTTGTTGTTTGCTTCAGCACACTATAACTTCTATCAGCTTTTCTCACTTTTCTCTTGGGAGCTTTTCCTCTATTTCAAATGTATGGAGTGGATCACTTCTCTTTTTCTTCTCTGCCGATTTCCGTCTTATCTATAGCTCTGTTTATTCAAAGAATACTATATGAGAATAATCAATTAGCAGACAAAGAAATAGTAAGAGAGAAAAGATTCCATAATCAATATTTCTGTAGAAGGAAAGAGATCATTCTGATTTCAAATAATATCCATAATAAACTTAATCAATTTAGCCAAGAATCAATTTGAAGGAAAGACTGATTTAAAACAGCTAGAAAAGAATAATATCATTCTATAAAATTCAGATCTACAGATAGAATGAAAGAGATCTGGCGTGTTTTGAATTTGACATAGAAATGGACGTACGTCGATTACTATTCGACGGAAGCGTCGATTTCAAACTGGCTGGACGTCGAGAGGAGAATATGGAAGGTGCGTCGACTAAGGTACGTCAACTTCACTAGATACGTCGACTAGAAGTCAGAGTTACGTCGACATAGGTTACGTCGAATTCTGTTTAGAGCTACTTCGACTCATTCTGAGAGGAACGTCGACTACACTTCGACGTTGCGTTGAATACTATTTGACGCATATTTTACTTAGACTAATTTTTCATTCTTAGAATTTATATTCTATTCATTTTTAGGGGTTAAGATAAATCATTTCCCCAACAATCTCCCCCTATTTGTCTTAACCCTATTCAGGGAGAAATTGTACCAGCTTTTAATCAACACAGCAAGGCATGTATATAGAAAAGAAATATGTTAAGTAATCTGAAGAAAATAGAATCATATACAGAGACTTCATAAACCGTATTTAATCATGGAGGAAAACATATTGAGTATATCAACATTTTTCAACACATCACTCAGGAGGGGTAGGAGGAGTTTTTCTTTTCCTAGTGAATACTAAAGTTTTTAAAGAAGAGAGTTGCTCCTTCTCAGTAACAGGTGGTTCACTCAGCTCCCCCTGAGTCACAGCAGTTTGCTCCCCCCGTGATGGAATATCCTTTGAGCCTTCTACTTCTTCCTCTTCAGTTTCTTTCTCAGCTCCAGCTTCAATTATGTCAGCATTTGACTCCCCCTGAGCTTCAGCTTCTTTTTCAACTTCTCTCTCTGCTCTACTAGCCTCCCCTTGAAGGAGAACTACTTGTTGTGTAGCTTCTCTTGCTATAGAGAGTACATCTGTTATCTGGTCCTTAGTATGTAGCTCTGGTACTAATTCATTCCCAATTGTCTTAAGCAGTGCAAGACTATCAGCTTTTGAAGTAGGAGGGGACTTGTGTGAGAGAGATTTGTGACTTGAGAGCTGCTCTTCATCTAATTTCTCCCCCTTCTTGACCTTCTTAGCCAAGGAGGTTAAGAAAGACTTGGTCACCTTAGAGGAAGAGACAGAGGATTTTAAGCTTTGCACAGAGGCATTGACCCCATCTATTTGGGTTTGCATGTGCATGATGGAAGTGTGAAGTTGGGATTAGTGTCCATCCAGAATTTCTTGAAACTTTTGGACTGCTGACTGGATACACTGGGTGATGAGAGTTTTAGTGGATGGACATGGTTCAAGATGTGTTGGAGTAGGAGATAATGGTGGAGGTGGAGGTGATGAAGGTGGAGAGAGGACTGTATCATTGTGATGAGGTGAGTTTGATGGAGGAGGTGGAGGATTAGAGGAGGGTTGAGCTGGTGTATGTGAAGATGTAGGTAGGATAAGAGGTGTGAGGGTAGTAGAAGCTATAGGTGTGGATGATGTTGGTAGATAAGAGGTGTATGTATTAAGAGGAGGAGGTGAGGATGGATGGCGAGGAGATTTAGGAGGAGAGGGAGTCCTGTCAGGAATGGCACCAGGCTTGGGAATTTGCCTGGTCCATTTTGAGAAGAGGGCTATGGACATCCTTTTTCCAGGGGGAATGGGGATTCCTTTTGACCTACATAGGTCAGGGAAGGATTGGAGGAGTACCTGACTCATGATTCTCATATAGGCATTCTCTTTGTGAGAATATTTGTAGCCTATCATTTTTAGTAAGCAGCTGGCCAGTCAACCTTCTTTTTCAGCACAAGGGCCCCCATGATGTTCAGTTGCTGCTTGGGCACTGCATTATGGGCAGAGATTTTGCATAATAGAACTTTTCCTACTATGTCTGCCAATAGCCTATATTCCTCAGAAAAATCTATTTTCTTCAGGTGGATTGGTTTATCTTTGGAGAACTTCATGATGAGTAATAGATTCTTGGTTTCCTCATGGGTGAGATCCACAGGTTCATCACCTGATAAGGGATGATGATAGAGATTTATTTAGTTATTTTTAGAAAATAATTTGCTTCCCCTTTTTGATTTGAACAAGGATAGTGTACCTGATGGGAGATCAAAAGTGTCCCTAAGGTGTTCTGCTGAGATTGAGACAAGTGTCTCATAGTGTTCCTGTGATTTCTCCTTGCTCAGATATCTGAACATGATTCATTAACTCAGTGAGTTCTGTCTCTAGGATTCTGCATCTTGTGGAAATGAGTTTGTCTAAACCAGCTTTAGTGAAGAGAGCTATGATGCTCTTATAGTTTTCGGCGGCGGCTTGAAAGGATTCAAGATCAATGTCAAAACCAGAGTTGATCTTAGGAGCCATTTAGGTCAGTGAGAGAGAAGAAGAGATGGCTGGACTGAGAAATGAGAAGGATGAGAGAAGCTCAGGAGTGTGCCGAATTTTAACTGAAGAGTCTATTTAAGTCAGGTGAAACGCCGATACGAGACACAACTCGAGGTTTATTCGGTACAGCCGTAGATGTGACTGAAAATATTTTAGTATTGCCGCCTTTTTCATGAAGTCGACGTTGCGTCGAGTGGAAGTTGATGTATGCGTTGGTATAGTCTGATAGGGTTTCCTATCGACATATGCGTCGATATGAGTCGACGCATACGTCGAGTTTACTAATCGACGATGCGTCGATTAAGGAATCAACTTGATTTTTGCTTTGTCTAAAAATTTCAGGTTTTTCTTGAGGGGTTATTTCTTCATAATCCTAAGGTTTTCTAAGTCACCCTTGGGTTAATTTTATAAATAGTTGGATTGATTGTGCCAACATTGTTTGGCAGTGTGGCCAATTTTATTACAGATATAACACCTAATTGTCCTTTGATTAAGGAAATTTGAGTTTAGGAAGGGATAGGGATAATGATTAGGATAGAGTTGTTGATTAGGATAAAAGTTTTGATCATGATAGTAATTTTGATTATGAAAAGAGTTTTGATTAGGATAGAAGTTTTGATCAGGATAAAAGGGTCCTGAATGGGGTTAAGATAGAGAGTTTTTGAAGAATAGCTATGTCCTGTATTTAAGTTGCTCTGAGGTTTTATGCGTCGATATCTATTCGACGTATGTTGAGAGTTGCGTCGATATATATTCGGCGCTTTCTCTTGATTGCGTTGATCTGGGATTGATGCATGGAAATAGTTGCGTCGATTGTAAGTCGACGTAATTTTATTCATGCGTCGATTTGAGGTCGAAGCATCTGAGAGATTGCGTCGATTAGAATTCGACGTATTATCATTCATACGTCGATAAGAAGTCGACGCAATTGTGTCTTCACAGATTTTATTTTTCCCTTTTTCTATTTGAAAATTTATTTCTTTATGAATTGTTTCTTTTGGCCTAGTTGCCTTCTCAAAGGTAGTTTGAGAGTTTTCTTCTGAATGGTATGATGATGATTCTTCAAGGTGGTTTATCTCTTTGAAGGTGAGCTCTTCTTTATTTTGTGGGTCTTCTTCTAAGTTTGTTGATTTGATGGGTTTTGTAAATTTAACAGGGCTCATCCAAGCAGGTTTGGTAGATGGTATTGAACTGGTTGAAGGATTAGCTCCTAACCCCAGATTCTTATGTCTGATTATTTGTTTTTCAGTGATTTCTTTAAGTGTTTGGCTTCTGACTTTTATAGATTCTTCAAGAGCTTTTGTCTGGGATACCTTTTTCTTAAGAAGTTGATTTCTATTTTAGCACTATTTATTTCCTTTTCTGTTTTATAGATTTTACACCTAAGTTCTTAATTGTTTGAACATGTATCTTCTATTTTTCTCATTTTAATTTGTTCTTTTAGATTCTTAATTTCTTGTTTAGCTTTTAGTTGATCTAAACAGAGTCTATCAAAATCATTTTTAAAATCTTCACAGAGAAAATCTATTTCATCAAAAATGCTTACCTTATCCTTATCCTCAGATTCCTCTATGAGAATAAGGCTATTTGCTTTTGCTGTTGAAGAGATGCTTCCTTCTGATCCTGTTTCACTCCATGATTCAGCAACCAATTCTTCTTCTGTTCTTCTAAGAGCCATTAAGCATAGGTCTTCTTGCTTAGACTCTTCATTGTCACTTTTAGATGAAGTGCTGTCTTCAGAATCAGTCTCACTCCAAGCTTCTGCAATGAAGCCTCCTTCTTTCTTCTTCCCATTCTTCTTGAGATCTTTCTTTTTCAGATCTTTCTTTTTCTCAGCATTTTCTGGACATTCTGGAGCAATATGTTCAGTTTTCCTGCAAGAATAACAAACAATATCTTTGGTAGGAGTCTTATCATACCTTGGTTTTGACTCTCTCCTTCTAGACCCATCTGGCCTGACCCATTTCTTGAATCTTCTGGTCAGGAGGCTGAATAGTTCTTCTTCAGTCACAGAGGATTCTTCTTCTGTTGCTTTTAATGCAATATTCCTATCTTTTGAAGAGGTTGGAGTGGTTTCCCTTCTTTCCTTCTCTTCTCTAGTTTTCAGTAGTTGCTCATAGGATTTGAGTTTTCCTAAGAGAGCATCTGTTGAGATTTCCTTTTGTCCTCTTGTATCTCTTATTGCCTATATTCTTGAGTCCCATGAATTTGGGAGACTCATTAATATTTTGTCATTGATCTCTGTGAGAGAGATATCTCTGTCCAAGTTTCTTAATTGATTGATGATCAGACTGAATCTGTCATACATCTCAGATATACTGTCTTCATTCTTCTTTTGGAAGTTCTCATATTGGGAGATCAATAGAGCCTTCCTATCTTTCCTTTCATCGGCACTTCCTTCTACCATCTTTGTAAGAGCGTCCCAGATTTCTTTGGCTGATTCACAATCAACAACCCTTTGAAAGATTTCATCTGAGAGGGTTGAGACAAGAATGTTCACAACTTTTGCATCACATGCTTTTGTCTTTTTCTCATCATCTGTCCACTCAGCCCTTGGGACAAGTGTTTGTGTCACTTTACCACTTGAGTCCTTCCTGTAGGGCTTTGGAGGGCCTGTCAAAATAACATTAAACAAATCTTCATCAATAGAATTCATATAGATTCTAATTCTTGTTTTCCAAAGTGCAAACTTTTCAAGATTGCACATTGGTGGTCTTGTGGAAGCATAATCTTTGATTTGTGCCATGTGAAAGATAGTTTTTAGAAATATATATATGAGGTAGGATCTTTTTGATCAAGGAGTTACCCTTTTTAGATCAACCTCCCTCTGATACCAATTGAAAGTGCACAGTTAACCTCACTAGAATTCTCTAGAGGGGGGGGGGGGGGGGGGTGAATAGAGATTTAAAAGTACTTTGTGCAAAATTAACAAATATATATATCTATGTATAATAATCTCAGATTTAAGCTTCCCACACACACCAACAAGAATTAAGTAAATAAAAAATAGCAAAATGAAAATCACAGCACAACACAAAGAAATATAGTGGTTCCCCAAACTTTGGGTAGTCCACTCTTCTACCCCCTTGGTAGGAATTCACTATCTTGTACTAAGTCTTTTGATAAGGAGACTCTTAGAACCAGCCCAAGTCTTTTGATAAGGAGACTCTTAGAACTAGTACAACTGAATTTTTTTGAAGAGAGATTCTAAAAACTCTTTTACACTGTTTGAAAATGAAATGAAGATAAGAAGAAGTAGAAGAAGCAATTAAAACAAGAAAGAATCTTCTTCCTAGCAAGAAGATTAGAAGCACAAGAAATAGTGAATGAAATCTCTCTTCTATAGTGAGAAGGAGATTGTAGGCCTTTTTCTCTTTCAATGAGAGCTATCAGAGATTGCAACAGTATGGCTTCAGAAAGAGAGGAAGAAGAAGGCTTGTTGTTTGCTTCAGCACACTATCACTTCTCTCAGCTTTTCTCACTTTTCTCTTGGGAGCTTTTCCTCTATTTCAAATGTATGGAGTGGATCACTTCTTTTTTTCTTCTCTGCCGATTTCCCTCTTATTTATAGCTCTGTTTATTCAAAGAATACTATATGAGAATAATCAATTAGCAGACAAAGAAATAGTAAGAGAGAAAAGATTCCATAATCAATATTTCTGTTGAAGGAAAGAGATCATTCTGATTTCAAATAATATCCATAATAAACTTAATCAATTTAGCCAAGAATCAATTAGAAGGAAAGACTGATTCAAAACGGCTAGAAAAGAATAATATCATTCTATAAAATTCAGATCTACAAATAGAAGGAAAGAGATCTGGCGTGTTTTGAATTTGACATAGAAATCGACGTACGTCAATTACTATTCGACGGAAGCGTCGATTTCAGACTGGCTGGACGTCGAGAGGAGAATATGGAAGGTGCGTCGACTAAGATATGTCGACTTCACTAGATACGTAGACTAGAAGTCAGAGTTACGTCGACATAGGTAACGTCGAATTTTGTTTAGAGCTACTTCGACTCATTCTGAGAGGAACGTCGACTACACTTCGACGTTGCGTCGAATATTATTCGACGCATATTTTACTTAGACTAATTTTTCATTCTTAGAATTTATATTCTATTCATTTTTAGGGGTTAAGATAAATCATCTCCCCAACACATGTACATGCGCTTCACCAAGATCTTCAATGCCTCCAAAGCACTTGGAAAGACCTTCTCCAACGGCGACTTAGTCCGAAAGATTCTTCGTTCTCTTCCACCAAAATTCAACCCGAAGGTGACGGCCATTTCAGAATCGCACAATCTAAGAACGCTCCAAGTTGAGAGCCTCATTGGGAATCTCAAAACACATGAGGTAGAACTCAAAATCCAATATGATGAATACAACAAGGAGCCAAAGAAGAAGGTGTTGGCACTAACATCAAAGAAGGAGTGCCAAGAGGATGAGGATGAAGATGAAGAAAGCCTTTTGGTGAAGAATTTTTGAAAATTCATGCGAAATCCGGAAAGGAGAAACACTTTCCGGAAATTTATCCAAAAGGATACAAGATGGAAAAGGTCATCCTCAAAGAAGGAAAATGAGAGAGACGATGAAGAAGAAAGACCACCACCGGTGTACTTTCATTGTAGGAAGACCGGGCACATTCGGAGCCAGTGCCCAACGTTCTTGAAGGAGAAGAAGGAAAAGAGGCACAAAGGGAAGGAGAAGAAGAAGGTGCTAAAAGCTAGAACATGGAATGACTCCTCCTCCTCCTCTGAACAATCAAGCGGGTCTTCATCAAGTGAAGATGAGGAAGCAAACATGTGCCTCATGGGACATGGAAATGTCGGCGACGACACTAGTGTTCTTGGCGACACTGAGGTAACTCCTCCCACTTATGGTGAACTCTTTAATGAATTCCTCGAGAAATTTGCAAAGCTTTTGATAAAAATATGAAAGATAATATTTTATTGAATCGTGAAAATGAATCTCTTATTAAAGAAAATCAAAAGCTTTCCAAAAAGGTAATTTTTTTAGAAAAGAGAAATGTTTCTTGCCAAGAGTGTGATCACTCCACTAAATTGGCAAAAGATATCGAAGAGTCACTTTCTAAAGCCCTCTCTCATGCCAAAACTCTTACAAAAGAGAAGGGGGAATTAGAAAGGAAATTAGAAGCCTCTCTTTTGCAAATCAAAAATAACAAAAAAGGTTTTGAAAATAAGTGTGTCATGCTTGTGAAAGAAAATTCTTCACTTAAAGCACAAGTTCATGATCTCACCATGGCCATTAAAAAATTTGGAATAGGCCAAAAATCACTGGAAATGATTTTAGGGTACTAGTGTCATGGTTCTGGAAAACTTGGGCTCGGATATCGAGGAGAGGGCTACCGACCGGCGTTAGACACTAACGCCGGCGCTAGCCCTCATACCAGAAACCTGAGTTTTCTTTTTCAAAAGCTTTTTCTTATGTACATCCAATTTGTTCCAGCAAGAAAATATTCCAGAAAAGGGTCTCAACCCCCTTTATTTCGTGTGCAAACTGCTAGAGGTTAGGTCACACATCTAGTTCTTGCAAGAAAATAAAACAAAATGCTTTAACACAAATCTGGGTACCTAAGGCTTCCACTGATTTTATGGGTGGTACCACTTGGGTATCCGAATCTTTACTCTCATCTTCTTTCTAGATGCGCAGGCAGGCTAAGGACAATGAAGACATGTGGTACTTGGATTCAGGATGCTCCAAGCACATGACGGGCAATAAAGCAAAGTTCTTTAGCCTAGAAAAGAAGAAGGGAGGGATCGTCATGTTTGGTGACAACGGAAAATGAAGGATCATGGGAATTGGTACAGTTGGTAACAAATCCTTTACTATATCTAATGTTCTTTATGTGAAAGGATTAAAACACAATTTAATTTCTATTAGCCAATTATGTGATAAAGGATAAGATGTGTTATTTGAATCTTCCACTAACTTATGCAAAATATCTAATCCTACTACAAAAGATATTTTACTAACTGCACCAAGAATACATAATGTTTATATAGTTTCTTTTCATGATCTTTCTAAATCATCTATAAAATGCTTTATCACTAAAAATGATAAATTAGAACTTTGGCATAAAAGACTAGGACATGCTATCACAAAGCTCATTGTAAAACTTGCCAAAAGTAATTTAATAAGAGGATTGCCTAGATTAAATAGAACTTTACCTTCACTTTGTTCACCATGTCAAAAAGGTAAATTTTCTAAATCCTCTTTCAAAAGTAAAAATTTCATTTCTACTACAAGACCCTTGCAAATAATTCATATGGATCTTTTTGGTCTCGTTAGCACTATAAGTCTTGGTGGTAGATTATATACATATGTTTTAATAGATGATTTTTCAAGATATTGTTTGACATTATTTCTCTCTTCCAAATCCGATGCGTTTTGTGAATTTGCAAAATTATGTACTCGTATTCAAAATGAAAGTGATTTAAAAATTAAATGCATTCGCTCGGATCATGGAGGAGAATTTGAAAATGAAACATTTACATCCTTTTGTGATATGTTGGGCATTAAACTTGAGTTCTCTTCACCACGCACACCACAACAAAATGGTGTTGTAGAAAGAAAGAATAGGACACTTCAAGAACTAGCACACACTATGTTATGTGAATATAAATTACCTAAGTCCTTTTGGGCTGAAGTCGTAAGTACATCGTGTTATGTTTTGAATAGAATCATGCTTCGCCCATCTCTTAATCTCACACCATATGAACTCTATTTTCAAAAGAAGCATAATGTATATTATTTCAAAGTTTTTGGTTGTAAATGTTTTATTTTGAATACAAAAGATAGCTTGGGAAAGTTTGATGAAAAAATGTGATGAAGGAACTTTTCTTGGGTACTCTTCAACTAGTAAAGCTTAAAGAATTTTTAATGAAAGAACTAGTAGAGTTGAAGAGTCAACAAATGTAAAATTTGATGAGTTTGTTCCTTGTGTAGAAAAACTTTCCACGGGCAACGAGGATGATCTCTTATAATCTTTGGAGCATGGTGATGAGGAACCTTCCAAAGAAGAAGAAGAGGAGGTCAAGGAAGATGAATATGTACCTCCAAGTGCCTTGAAATTCACAAAGGATCATCCACGAAAATTAATAATTGGTGAACCATCCATCGGGGTAAGAACTCGCTCCTCTCTTCATGAATCTTATTCAAATATCTGTTTTGTTTCCGAAATTGAACCAAAAACCGTTTCTACCGCTTTAAATGATGAATTTTGGTTTTTGGCTATGAATGAAGAGTTAGAACAATTTGAGCGACATAATGTTTGGAAATTAGTAGAAAGACCATCTAATCACCCAGTTGTAGGTGTAAAATGGATTTTTAAAAATAAATTAGATGGTGAGTCTAGAATCACTAGGAATAAGGCACGCTTAGTAGCACAAGGATATTCACAAATCGAGGGGATAGATTTTGATGAAACTTTTGCACCCGTTGCTAGGTTGGAATCCATTAGAATTTTTCTAGCATTTGCAAGCTTTAAAAGAATAAAATTATTTCAATTGGATGTAAAAAGTGGTTTTCTCAACGGGTTTGTAAAAGAGGAAGTTTATGTTGAACAACCCCCAGTTTTATTAATAAAAAATTTCCCAATCATGTTTATAAACTAGAGAAAGCGCTTTATGGTTTAAAACAAGCGCCACGTGCATGTTATGAAAGACTTACATCATTTTTTTTAAAGCACGGTTATATTATGGGAAGTGCCGATAATACTCTCTTCATTAAACATAATAATGATGATTTAATTATTTTGCAAATATATGTTGATGATATAATCTTTGGATCTACTAATGAAGAGTTGTGTAATGAAGTTATTGAAGTGATGAAAAATGAATTTGAAATGAGTCTAGTAGGAGAACTTTCTTATTTTCTTGGTTTTCAAATATCACAAAGAAATGATGGTATTTTTATATGTCAAACAAAATATGTCTATGATATGCTTAAGCGCTTTGGATTTGATAAACTTAAACATGCTTCTACATCAATGAGTGCATCACTTAAATTAGGAAAAGATGAATCGGGAATTTCAATTGATCAAACCTTATATAGAGGTATGATAGGATCCCTACTCTATCTTAGTGCAACTAGACCCGATATTATATTTATCGTATGCTTATGTGCTTGATTTCAAGCCAATCCAAAAGAATCTCATTTAAAAGCGGTAAAACAAATTTTTAGAGATCTTATTGGGTCATCTAGATTAGGATTATGGTACCCGCACAATAATTCATTTACACTTCACGGCTACTCCGATTCGGACTACACTGGTTGTTCAATTGATAGAAAAAGCACTAGTGGTACTTGTCATTTTCTAGGACCTTCACTAGTTGCAAGGTCTAGTAGGAAACAAAATTTGGTTGCACTCTCCACCACGGAGGCTGAATACATTGCATTAGGGAGTTGTTGTGCACAAGCTCTATGGATGAGCCAAACTTTAGAGGACTTGGGTTTTCCTCTAAAACTTATTGAATTAAAATGTGACAACAAAAGTGCCATTGATCTCACAAATAATCCGGTACACCACTCTAGATCCAAACAAATAGATGTGCGTCATCATTTCATAAGGGATCACATTAAAAAGGAAAATGTTAGGATTAGTTTCATTGGCACGGACTCTCAACTTGCTGATATATTTACTAAACCTCTTCCCAATGCAAGGTTTCAAATGTTAAGGTTGAAATTATGAGTCTTAGACATCTTAGGATGAATAACATGTAAAATGCTAATGTGTTATGCAATTTGAGCAATCAAGACATATCCAAAAATTACAAACTTTCTGCATAAGACTACTCTTAAGGCTCCTAATAAATATCAAAAATCAGATTTTTTAAAATTCTCAAAAAATCGTGTACTATTTCCAGCGCTACCGCTAGCACCGGCGCTAGCATGGGTGTTTGATTTTTCTGTTTTTTAAAATTTCTAAAAATCTATAAAAATATGTTAGTTCATATGTACTACTTATTTGTTGTGTTTCTGACTTTTGTTATTTTTGTTTTATTCATATTATGAAAAATCAACAACAAAAGTTCAAAATTCAAAAATACAAAAATATATGTTTTTAAGTTTTTCTGTTTTTATCCATATTATGAAAAATCAACTACAAAACTTCAAAATTCAAAAATACAAAATTATGTTTTTGTGGTTTTCTGTTTTTCTTTCATTAAAACTTCTCAAAACAACAAGAAAACTGTATGATCTTTATTGCTAATATCAAGCATGTATGCATTGTATCATTTAGAATTATCTACAATGTTAAAATTTATTCCTTCAAATTACTATGAACATTGTTTTGTTTATCATGCTTTGATATATCTATTTAAAGTGCATCAATTGTATAGAGAAATATGTGTAGAACCAAGCTTAGCATGCCTCTAAGTATGAGTAAATGTATTATGTTTGATAATGATACCTTTCACTCACTTATTTTTGTAATCAACATGTGTGTTTAAATTTAAAAATGCTTGCTTGTGTATTGTATTTGTACAATGAATTATAACTTGCATAAGTTTATTGCCTACACTACATTTGAATTGCACTTAAAAATTAAGAAAAGTGGTTAAAAAAATTATTATGTTGGGTTTGCAAAACAAGTGTATTCGGAGAATGTTGTCTCACAAAAGTGAACAAAAAATAGACAAATATAACTCCACCAAGCACTACTTGAACCTCCTGATAAGTCTTGATAAGCATTGTGAGGTTGAGCACCTTGGAAAGAATGTAAAGTGTCTTGTGCAAACCTTGGTTATTACACCACTTTGTTAAAAATTATGTGCATTAAAAGTGTGTGAAAGTAATATACTTATGTTTTATTGTGTACTTTACTCTACATATGACTTGTATTTTGTGATTTAAATCAATTGTTAACATTGCTCAAAATACACTTATGTGCACATCATTATCTTTCATAACACTTCTTCTCATGAGTATTGGATTCTAATGCTTTATTTATACTACTCTTTATATAAGAAATGCACTAGATAACCTAGCATGATCTCTACAATGTTTTGGTATCTCTTGAACTTAAAATTAAGTAACATTGTAGTATAATCTCTCTTTGATATGTTCATTTCATGCTTGGTATCTTTATGAAAAACTTTGAGATTTCAAAAATGTTAAAACATCTTTCAATTTTGAACTAAAACTCATATTTTTACTTAAGTTTTTCATCCTTACAAAAAGATGTTTCTTATAATCTTCCGCTTGCTTACAACTCTTATCTTTTTATTTGAAATCTCTTATATTTATTATGCTTAAAATCTTTATCATTATTCATATTACAAAAGCTCGATCATGCTTTATCATTTATAAGAAATGCCTCCTTACTACCCTCACCCCACCTTCTTTTGATAATACCAAAAGGGAGCGATTAATTGAAGAAATCTATATAGGAGAAATATAGAAGAATAAGGGGAGACTAATTCATGTAATCTATCATTTAGGGGGAGTAAAACATAAATTGCATTTATGTAGTGGGAGTATTAAGATAGGGGGAGTATGCACATTTGTCATGTGTATCAAATACTATAGTTGCACTATCATCTTGCTTAACATATCCTATAAACACTATTGGATATTTCTTGCTAAGAGTATTTGTTATTATCAAAAAAGGGAGATTATTGGACATGTGTGTCAGATCCCTTTGTTTGAGAATAACAAATCCCAAATTGTATTTGATCTTGCTTGTCTTGTGTTTATAGTGCGCAGGAACTATAGGTGCAATACTCCACAGGAAGAAAGCAGCTTGGAACCAACAAACTGAACTGAAGCACTACCGCCAGCGTTAGGGGTTAACACAGGCGCTAGCGCTACCGCCTGGCGCTATCTCAAGTTCGTGCACAGTGCCACGCCTCCGACGGTTTCACAACCGCTCCACACGAATGCTACCGCCAGCGCTAGCGCTACCGCCTAGCGCTATCTCAAGTTCGTGCAGAGCGCCACGCCATGATGGTTTTGCAACCGCTCCACACAAACGCTACCGCAGGCGCTAGGAGCTACCGCAGCCGCTAGCGAGAAGTTCTATAAATTGGAGCTTTGCTTCTCGTTTTGGTGATCCATACCAGAGAGATTGCTTGTGCCACAATTTCTAGAGCTATTATGCTGCCGAAGATAGATCTCCCACTAAAAGCTTAAGGAGAATTCTGGAGGAGGACTACGTCATGCTACATCTGAAGGACGATCGCTTCGACCTCGCTCATATTAGAGCGATCCTTCATCTCCAACTTCAGAAGATCTCATATAGGGAGTTTTTACTATTGCTATCATTATTTTCATTCCTTATATTTTTGTAACCGTTTAAAGAATTCGCCTTGTGTTGGCGACTAGGTCTGGGTAGGACTTAGGGAGTAATTCGCCTTGTGTTGGCGACTAGTTCTAGGTGATTAGATCTAGGGGGTGCTCGAGGCCATATCCGGGGAAGGATTAGCTAGAGCGGCTTGAGGCCATATCCAGGGAAGGATTGGCTAAATCCAACCGGTTTGTGGGGATACAAGTCGGTATAGAAAAGGAAAAGATATTTACTTTTGTACCCCTCCGATTTCTAGCGATATTAAAATCAAATTTATGTAAACACTTTTTTCATATAATGCAATCATGTCTCTTTTTGTGTTTACTTGATTTCTCTCTTTTGGCATTATCTCTACTATATTGGTTACAAAGTTTTTAATTCGTATCACTTTATCTAAATTGTTTATTTCAATCTCTTTCATCATAAAACAATTTAGCACTTGTTTCTAAATCTTAAATTGCAAATTACAATATTCTCTTTCTTTATCTAAATTGTTATTTTGCCTTCTCCTATTATAAAACAATTTAGTAATTTTCATAAAAATATAAAAAGAATTTTTATTCCCTTATTCACCCCCCTCTAAGGGCGCCTATCGATCCAACACTTACCCCCAATAACATGAAGCGCAAACGCACACCAAAACGGGCCTAAAAAGAGCGTGAAGTACGCAAGTGCGCATGAATGAGCATAAGAGAGATAGATGCAACAATAGCTCGAGAGTGACACACATGAGAGTGAAAACCAGCCCGGATGAGTCCATAAAAGTGTGTATAAATGGGACTCATCAACCACATATCTCTGTATCTCAGGGTCCATGCATCTCCACCCTTTCTTCTGGTCATCATAACCGACGAAGACCAGCTTCCTTGCCTTAGCATCTAGCTTCGTTCGAAGGGCATCTGGAACATGCACATAGCAGGTAGAACCGAACACTCGAAAGTGTTCCACACTTGGCTTCTCCTTAAACATCAACTCATGAGAGGTCTTCATGTTGATGGGGCTGAGAGGCATCCGGTTGATAACATAAGCCGCACAAGACATTCCTTCTGCCCAAAAGGACTTTGGGATACTCTTGGAATGAAGCCAGCATTTGCAAGTCTCCGTCAGATAACTGATCTTCTGCTCTGCAACTCCGTTTTGTTGTGGAGTGTGAGCACAAGAAAGCTCCCTTTGGATGCCATGCTTCCTGCAGAAGCTAAAGAACTTCTTGGAGGTGAACTCCCCTCCATTGTCTGTTCTGAACTTCTTCACCCGCAGGTTTAACCGACCATTCACCAGCTCCTTGAACTCCATAAACCTTTTGAATGCCTCTGACTTCTCCTTCAGAAAATACACCCAAGTATATCTGGTGAAGTCATCAACCAAGATTAGCATATACCTGCTACCTCCAAGACTGGCAACATTGGTAGGTCCAAACAGATCACCATGGATGCACTCCAATGGTCTTTTACATCTGCTTTGTGATTTGTCAAATGGAAAGCGTTGAGCTTTAATAAACTGACAACATGCACAAACATGACCATCCCCAAAAGATGACAAGCTAGGCAGACCTTTCACCAGGCCTCTACCCGCCATAGCTTTCAGCTTATCCATCCCAACATGCCCAAGCCTTTCATGCCAGATAGCAGCGCTATCGTTAGCCCTCATTTTATCAATATAAGAACTTGTTGAAAGAACAAACAAGTCCTTCACCCGTCTCCCAACATGAGTGACCTCAGCTTTCACTATTGAAACATTACGGTGAAATTTCACTTCTATTGGACTAAACAGAACGTGATAGTCAACGTCCACCGCATTGGTCACCGAGAAGAGGTTCTTTTTCATCCCCAGAACATGATAGACACTCTTCAACGTAAGAGTACCTCTATCATCATTCAAAGAAACCACACCCTCCTTCTAAACTGCATGAATAGTATCATTAGTCGTAATGATAACATCATTACCTGTATATGTCTGCAACGAGGAGAACTTCGACTCATCCCCAGTGAGGTGATGACCACACCCAGAGTCCATGATCCAATCGTCCTGATAGTTGATTGAAGTCATGGCCAGAACACAAGTTCCCGTCATGAATGCTCCTCCACCACCCCAACAACCTTCAGAATTAGAACCAGCCTCCTCCTTCCCTGCAGCATGCACCGGCTGAAGATTGACCTTGCAGTCCCTCTTGAAATGAACAACCTTATTGCACCTGAAGCATCTAGGTCCTTCTTGCTTCTTCCCGTCTCTCTTAGGAGCATAGCTCCTCTCATTCTGATATGAAGTAGACGGACCATCATCTCTAGATGACTTCTTCTTTTTCTTGTCCCATTTCTTCTTCTTGCCAGAGAAGAGAACCTCGCCTTCTCCCGCATAGACCGACATCCCAGCCAATAGCTTTGCCAAACATTCCTGTGAAGCAAGTAAGTTATCCAGCTCCAGCAATGAAGGCTGATTGGCCCAGCCTTGAACAGATGTAACAAAGGCAACATACTCCCTCTGCAAGCCGCGGATTATGTGCCTCTTCAGCTTAGCTTCTGAGATAGGCTCATCCGGGTCCAAAGCCGATATCTCTGCGCAGAGGTTCTTCATCTTCAAGAAGAACGTATAAATGGACAAATCTCCCTGAGTTACTTTCACCAACTCATTTTCCAAGAACTGTAGCCTCGCTACATTCTTCTTATTGAACAAGCCATCCAAGGCTGTCCAAATCTCAGCAGCTGATCTGCATCCAATGATGTGATCAAACAACTCTGGAATGATAGCTCTCTTGAGAGTGAACTCTGCCTTAGCATTTGTTCTTCTCCAAGCCTTCACGAGCTCAGCATTCCCATCAGCAGGAACCACAGCTTGTCTAGCTTCTCCTCCTTCTACCTCCCACAAATCTTTGCAAAGAAGATAGCTCTCCATGCAAGACTTCCACTTTTTGAAGTTAGTCTGCGTAAGTAGCTCAATACCGAGACCTCTTGCATATCCTCCTTCCATTGCTATCCCACTGATTGCTACCACTTGAGAAACCCAAGAGAAGTATCAGCACTATCAACTTCACAACCTCAGCAACCTTGCTTTGATACCATGTTAAAAAACTTGAAGCCGGAGATGAAGTGTAAAATATTGCGCAACACACTTCACAAAACCTTTCACAAGCGTAGCACAATAGTGACAATGAGAAGAACAAATAATACTATGGTATTGAATATCTCTTTACAATGCGAGGTATACATGGAGAGACATGATTCATAAGAATCATGGAGGAAAGAAGCACAAACACAAGTGTAAAAAACAAGCCGCAGTGACCTGACACTTGAGACCTCCAGACCGCGCGAACAGACAAGTCGGACGGAAGCCGCTGAGACCGCGCGAACAGAGTACAGACCGCACCTGTCAGACCGCAACCCCAGACCGCCAACTCGCTGCTTATTCCTCTGGTGAAAACAACCAGTCCGCACTTCTTGATTGCCCAGACCACATGGCCTTGATCAAAGAAGAACCCACGAACAATGAACAAAAACTGCAACCTGTGACAGACAGCAACTCAAGATCGCCTGGCCACTTAAGACCGCCTGATCAACTGAGTCCACTGCACAAACCGCGAACACCTAAACACAGTGCACACGGACTGGTTTACTCAAAGCTGGATGAAGCAGACAAGCTGACCGCGAGCTGCAAACCGCTTAACTTGCGAATACAGAAACCGGTCATACTAAATCTCAAACCGCGCGACCTCCAAAAGAGACCGTCACAATCAAGCTGATTTTGAGTTCTTACAGTTCTCGTTCTTGTTATAAATGACGGGCTCTGCACCCCTATTTATAGGCGGACATACAGATGTCGTCACCGCATAAACCGGGATACAGTAACCGCCCATCAGATTGCGAGAGGTCTCGCAAAGCAGACCGCCCGAGCTCGGCATAGCTCATAGATCCTTTATTAAACCTTGCGGTTAGAACCAAACCGCCCGGTCACCTGCGGTCTCAACAAGCAGACCGCCCGGTCTAATTTGCAAAGCAAAAGAACTTCTTCAAAAACCAGACCAACTAGAATAGTCGTCAGATCGCCCGGTCTCTGCAAGAAGGCAGACCAAGAACATCTGGCTGACTTGAACAAGTTGCCAGACCAACCCGCGCAAGCCGCCCAGACAAAAGAGGTGGTCTCCCAGATCAGACCGCTCAGACCAACCCGCTGAGGCAAACTGACAGAAACCAGTGCAGACCGCGCGGTCTTTGCGGTCTCCAATCACCAGACCGCCCAGCTCAACTTCACTTCCACTTCAAAAATTTAACAAATATTAGACACTGGTATAGTGGGTAATGACTTCCTCTCTCTTACAAATGTCTTATTTGTAGAAGGCATAAAACACAACTTAATTTCTATTAGTCAACTATGTGATAAATGACTTAATGTGTTATTTGAGTCTTCTACTAATTTGTGCAAAATTATAGATCCTAAGACTAATGATATTGTACTCACTGCACCAAGAATTCATTATATCTATTTAATCTCTTTTCATGATCTATCACGTGTAACACTAAAATGTCTAATTACAAAAAATGAAGAACTTGAATTATATCATAGGTGTCTAAGTCACACTAGTACCAAGTTGATCTTAATATTATCAAAAAAATAAAATAATTAGAGGTTTACCAATGCTTAATGGAAATCAATCATCTTTATGCCCACCATGTCAAAAAGGAAAATTCTCTTAAACATATTTTAAAAACAAATATGAAATGTCCACCACTAGACCTCTACAATTAATTCACATGGACTTATTTGGGCCAATTAGCACTAATAGTCTAGGTGGTAAAAAGTACACATTTGTATTAATTGATGATTTCTCTAGATTTACTTGGACACTATTTCTTACCTCTAAATCCGATGTTTTTTCTGAATTTACAAAACTATGCAATCACATTCAAAATGAATTAGATTTAAAAATTAAGTGTATTAGATCAGATCTTGGAGGGGAATTTGAAAATGATAGTATCACATCTTTTTGTAATAATCTTGGCATTAAACATGAATTTTCCGCTCCCGCACCCCTCAACAAAATGGTGTGGTGGAGAGGAAAAATAGAACCCTTCAGGAACTCGCACACACTATGCTATCCGAGTATGGGTTGCCTAGATCCTTTTGGGCTGAAGCCGTAAATACGTCTTGTTGTGTTATAAATCGAGTCATGCTTCACCCAATCTTAAAATTAATTCCATATGAATTATATTACCAAAGGAATCCTAATGTATCTTACTTTCATGTTTTTGGATGTCAATTCTTTATCTTAAACACCAAAGATGCATTAGCAAAATTTGATGAAAAATGTGATGAAGGAATATTTCTTGGGTACCCTTCAACTAGTAAAGCATATAGGATATACAATAAAAGGTCTAAAAAGGTTGAAGAGTCCATTCATGTGAAATTTGATAAATATGTTCCTTGTGTAGATTCTAACATTACATGAAAAGAAGAGGAGCCCCTTTCACCCTTGGAGAATGATAATATTGAACAACATGGAGGTGACAAACAAATAGAGGTTGTGCAAGAAGAGTTCGTATCTCCAAGCGTGCTTTGATTCATAAAAGATCATCCAAGAGAACTTGTCATTGGAGAACCATCAAGAGGGGTAACGACATGATCTTCCATTCATGAATCCTTCTATAATTTATGCTTTGTTTCAGAAATTGAGCCTAATAATGTTTCTACTACGCAAAATGTTGAATTTTGGCATTTAATGATGCATGAAGAATTAGAACAATTTGAACGTAATATGGTTTGGAATCTTATAGAAAGACCATCAAATCATCCGGTAATAGGCTTAAAATGGATTTTTAAAAATAAATTAGATAGTGAATCTAGAATTACTAGGAACAAAGCTCGTTTAGTAGCACAAGGTTATTCACAAATTGAAGGGGTAGATTTTGATGAAACTTGTGTACCCGTAGCTAGCTTAGAATCCATTCGAATTTTTCTTGCCTTTGCAAGCTTCAAAAGATTTAAACTTTTTCAAATGGATGTTAAAAGTGCCTTCTTAAATGGAATCATTAAAGAAGAGGTTTATGTTGATCACCCCCCCCCCCCCCCCGGTTTCATAAATGAAAAATATCCTAATCATGTGTTTAAATTAGATAAAGCACTATATGGTCTAAAACAAGCGCCCCGTGCTTGGTATGAAAGATTAACTTCATTTCTTTTAAAACATGATTATGTAATGGGAAGTGCCGATAATAAACTTTTTATCAAACATGTAAATAATGATATAATCATATTACAAATTTATGTAGATGACATCATTTTTGGATCCACTAATGTTCAATTATGTAATGAAGTTGTAAGTGTGATGCAAAAAGAATTTGAAATGAGCTTTGTAGGAGAACTTACATATTTTCTTAGCTCTTAAATCAAACAAAGAAATGATGGAATTTTTATAAATCAATCTAAATATATTCATAACATATTAAAAAGATTTGCATTTGAAAATTTAAAACAAGCCTCCCCACCTATGAGTGCCTCTCTAAAATTAGGAAAAGATGAAGCTGGAATTTCTATTGACCAAACACTATATAGAGGAATGATAGGGTCGTTATTATATCTAAGCGCGTCTAGACCCGATATTATGTTTGTCGTTTACTTATGCGCTAGATTCCAAGCCAATCCTAAAGAGTCTCATTTAAAAGCGGACAATCGAATTTTTAGATATTTAATCGGGTCATCTAATCTAGGCTTATGGTATCCTTATAATGATACATTTATTTTACATGGATATTCCGACTCTGATTATGTTGGATGTTCACTAGATCGTAAAAGCACAAGCGGCACATGTCACTTCTTAGGCCCCTCACTAGTTGCTTGGTCGAGTAGGAAACAAAATTTTGTTGCCCTCTCGACCACTAAGGCCGAATATGTCACACTAGGAAGTTATTGTGCACAAGCCCTTTGGATGAGTCAAATACTGCAAGACTTTGGGGTACATCTAAAAAATATTGAATTAAAATGTGACAACAAAAGTGCAATAGACCTAACAAACAATCTCATTCATCATTCACGATCCAAACACATAGATGTGCGTCATCATTTCATTAGGGATCATATTAAGAAAGAACATGTCATAGTTAGCTTCATAGGCACCGAATCTAAACTTGTAGACATTTTTACAAAACCTCTCCCTGATGCTCGTTTCAACATGCTTAGACTAGAATTAGGAGTCTTGGATATATCAAATTGAAACCCATAAAATGTTATACCTCCTCAAAACTAACTTCCGTACTTCTATATTAATCCTCTAATTCTAAAGTTATGAGATATTTATTTAAATCAATCATGAAATTAAATTTCTCTCTTTCAAAAAAAATCAACAATAAAAGATAAAAACATTTTTTAAAACCGCCAAAAATATGCTTAAACAACCTTCTAATCAATTCCAAATTCTCTGAAATTTCTACACTAAGAAGGTCTATATACATACTACCTATTTCAATGATTTTTTTAAAAAAATCTCTTAAAAATGTTGTCTGTTTGGGCGTTAAGTAGTTAACGCCAGGCGTTAGCTCCTTTAGATATTGAAATTCAGTTTTCTCTGGTATGTTTCTGGTATTTTTCTACTAATTTTTCTCATTTTATTTTCTCTGATTGCAAAATTATTTTGCTCTTAATTTCTTAATTGTATTCCAAAATACACAAAAAATAAAAAAAAATAAAATGATCAAAAATATATGTTTTGTCATTTGCTTTTCTCAAATATTTACAAAATTATGGTTTGTCTATATGACTTCACAAGAGAAAACATCATTTTTGTGTCGAATGGTCAAAATTGTTTTTGGCTTACTCACAAAGATTTTCTTCAATGTCAAATTTTAATTTCAAATTTCCTAAACGTTGTTTTATTTTGTCATGCCTTGACCTTAATCTGATTATGTGCAATGAGATAGTCTATAGAAAATTATGTTTGATTGCCTAGCATGCCTCTAAGTATGAGTAATATTTTATGCTTCATTCACTCATTATTTTGGTAATCTACATGTGCTCATAATCTTAGTCTTGCATGATTGTGTTGTGTAATAGTTTTTTAAAATATTAAGTTGTATGTCTAAATTACCTACACCATCTTTCAAACAATAAATTTCTTGCACACATTGAAGTGTTATTTCAAAAATTGCTAATGTTTGCATCAACAAGTGATTTCGAAGACCTTTGGCCGATATTTAAAATAAATAAATAAATTTTAAAGCCAAAGATAACTCCACCAAGCACTACTCACCCTCCTGATATGTCTTAATGAGCATTGTGAGGTTTAGCACCTTGGAAAGAATGGTAAAGTGTCTTGTGAAAACATATTCTTTTTAACACTTCTATTTGTACACTGGATCACTAAAAAAAGAAAAACAAAACTATAAAAATTCGTATGTGATCCCCCAAACAATACTTCGCTCCCTGATAAGACTTAATGAGCAATGTGTGGGCGAAGCACTTTGGTAGTTGTACTCCATTTATGTGCTTTGAAATTTTATTCTAGATTTGATATGTGAAATTAATTATAAGATTATAATCATAATGTTGTTGTTACTATTTCATTTCATATGTCATGTGTTTTGATTATTTCACTTGTATACTTTTATCAAAACACCTTATGCATACATAATTATTTTTCATAAAGCTTCTACTCATGAGAATTGGATCCTAATGCAAAATTAGATAATTCTCTAAAAACCTAACTAAAAGCACTAGATTGCAATGCATGATTTCTACAATGTTTTCTTTACTTGAAATACGAATTAGTTACATTGTAGCAATTATCTTTTTGAATATGTTCAATCATGCTTGCCTATTAGTTATGAAAATTTTCAAAGAAAAATGCTCAAATGTGAAGAGTCTACAAATATTGTTTGAATGGTCAAACTATAACAAAAATACTACTCTTAATTATTTTTTTGTTTTCCGCATTTCTATTTTAATCATGTATCTTATTACCATAGTTTATCATGCTTACTTCTAAGGTTTTTCTTCACTTGTGCTTGTCAAACAAATATTTCATCTCTTTCAACAAGTAATATTCTTCTTTAAAATTAATTTGCAAAGCAAGTGGTAGACTTTATTTGGTAAAATCATGGAATGTTGCTCTTTCACGCATATCATATATTTTTCCGATATGCTACTCTCTCCCTTAGCTCGATCATAACTTACCTTATGGTTAAACAAAACACTTAATCCTCTCTTAGTTATGCACTAACTTTTGTCTTCCCTCTTCTATTTTTGTTTCAACTCCACCCACTTTTGCTAATAACAAAAGGGGGAGAATAATATGATAAATCTTAATAACTAAAGGAGTTGGATTCACTAGATTATGGGGGAGCATACACTAAGAGGGAACACTTAAGTAGGTGGAGCAAAACTTAAACAATTTATAATTCTTATTACTGTCTCTATATTGCTTAGTGTAATATATCCTTCTAAAAACACACCTCTCTTATATATGAATAAGATTTATCTATATTGGATATGTTATTATCAAAAGTGGGAGATTCTTGGAACATGGTTTTCCACATCCCTTTGATTTGAGAATAACCAACCCTACTTTTATTTGATCTTATTTTCCATTGTGTTTTTAGCATGCAGGTTTGAACTGATATGACACAAGGTTGATGCATTATTGGTCTGGAACTACACACAAGATGAAATTATGATTGTTGTCTAATGCTAGGTGTTAAGACTTAATGTTGGGCATTGACGATCGACGGGATAGCTTGCCGCTGAGATAATCGACAGGATGGCTTGCCGCTGAGATGATCGACGAGATGGCTTGCCACTGAGAAAATGAAAGAGGTCTAACGTCAGGCGTTAGGTCTTAACGTGCAGAGTTAACTCTCAATGATTATGGCAAGGAGGGAAGCAGCCATGATTCAAGGGGCACTTTTGGAATGATCTGACCAAACGCCAGTGTTAGCCTCAACGCTAGCGTTAGGGTTGCATAAAATGGATATTTCCTAAAGTGAAAAATCTCCTTCCCGTTTTGAAAATCCGAGCCATTAAAACAATTCCATATTAGGTCAACGCCAAGCGTTAGCCTTAACACCGGTGTTAGCGTCCAGTCCTATAAATTTGTGGACTTCATCTTCTCCAACTATCGATTGATTTGAGCCCTACTCCAGCACTTCAGAAACTCAGTAAGGGCCGTATTTTCCAGACCATCATCTCCCAAACATATTCATGCGAAGAATTCAAGGAGGACCGGATCAACGCTTACTCAATGTGAAGAACACACGCTTCGACTTCAAGAATATTCAGCGAGCCTTCGCCATCTCCAGAATTCTTCATTGGGAGTTTTACTTTGTGTTTTGTAGTTTATTTGTTACCTTGTCATTATAAACGTGGATTAAATTCGCCTCGTGTTGGCGACTAGGTCTTGGTAGGACTTAGTGAGGAATTCGACTCGTGTTGGACACTAGGTCTAGGGAGTAGATCTAGGGGGTGCTCGAGGCCTTTCTGGGGATAGAAAGGCTAGAGCATCTTGAAGCCGTATCTGGGGAGAGATCGGCTAAAGCCAACCGGTTCTTGGTGAGAAGAGTCGGTATAGAAAATAAAAAGAATATTTCATATTTCAGTTTTGATTTTTAGCATCATAGAAATCAATTTTGTAATCAATTTTATAAATGATAATCATGTCTTTTCTTGTTTAATCAAATTGATTTCCTTCTCTTTACTTTTGATTTAATCTACTTCGAATAAAATATCAAAAGTTTTCTATAAAACTTTAAAGTTTTCTAAAACCCTTATTCACCACCTATTAGAGCGCCTCAAGATCCAACAAGGTCTTGAGGGAACTTTGCCCTTCCCACCATAGAATTGACCTACATAACCTCTCACTAAAGAAGCCCTACCCAAGGACTCAAGGAAAGACCCAAAACAACCAAACTCATTTTTGGCTATCCGCAGACCACTACAATCTTAAGGGGAAAGATTGCATTTGTAAAGGTTCTACATGTCCCCAAGGTTTTCATATGATGAACCACACATCCAGATGTTGGTTATGGTCTACATTAAAGAAATATTAGTGATTTATATTTTTCTCCCTGATTATTTCCTTGGAAATAATTATATGAATAATTATGGCATAATCCAAATTTGTGAAGGAACTTCAACTTCCTTTTACCCAAATGACCTGAATCAATTCCCATTGGTTCTAATAAGGCTAAAATGTCCTCCAATAGAGATTAAATTTTTTATAAGATCATGAGCCCATATAATTTAAATATATTACAAATGCTACTTTTAACAAATGTACGAACAAAGTATGGTAAATATCCATCCAAAAATTACGATAAAATTACCAGAGCTCCATATTGACCAGAGAAGCTCACTTGCCAAATTTCATATTTTCCTAAATCCACTAAGCCATATAATTAATTAGATCAAAGGAATTAAATCTAACTCAGTTTGTGAAAGAACCACTACATTGTTTCATCCAATAATTATAACAAAATTTGTAGAGCAACATGATGACCTAAAAGGTTTATTGGCCAAGTACCATATTTTTTACAAATCACTTTGGTCACATAATTAATTATTTTAAGAGAATTGAATTTAGTCAAATTGTGAACGAAGCAGTGTAAATGTTCATCCAATAATTATAATAAAAATTGTAGAGCATTATAATAACCCAAGTGGCTCGTTGAACAAATTTCACATTTTCCCAAAATCATATGTCCATAAAAATAATTTAAATTGTGGAAACTAACTTTTGGAACATTGTGAAGGAACTACCAAATTACCTTATCCAACAGTTATAATAAAATTTCCAGAGACTCATAACATCATCAAAAGTTCACTGTCCAAGTTTCATAACTTTCCTAAAACATATTACCATATATTTTGCACTTGAAACAAAAGTTCCCAATTTAAATATTAAATGTTCAGTGGGTAATAATGTCACCAAAAATTCCAAAAACATTATCCTGGGAGTTTATTCACCCTGATAAACTATCAACAAAGTTTTAAGCCCATCCATGGAGATATGACCCCATTCCCTTCATTAAACCCAATGTGTATCCCTAAGAGTTGAACTAGGTTTTCTTGGTATTCCAACTTTAAACCTTCTAAAATTACTTGTGGTGGTGTTTTATGTGATACCAAGGTGTTGACAAGAGTTTCATCTCATTTGGTTGAGGGATAGCCACTCAAATCCACAAGTGCACTTTTGGTTAACTCGAGTTATCTTTCCTTAGGTGACCAAGATTGTATACTAGTTTATCAAGTCAAATCAAACCGAAATGGGCTGAGATTTTTATCATGACCATATAATGTCCCTACAAGCCATCCACCAGAGATTAGGGGGATTTGGAGTTACATAGACCATATATTTACGCCATGTATGATTTAATAAATTATTACAAAATCTATAGAAAAATAATCTCGAAAAATTCTGATTTGTAGATACTATGTGAGCCATAGCTAGAATGGACTATGTTTAAATTTGTAAGATATTTGACAGACTGGATAAAAGGGAGCACTCAAATTAATTTCTAGTTAGCCCTAGGGATACCTTGCACCAAAAAGGGTGCTGAGGGAGATCCTTTGGGCCAAATTGTATGAAACAAATTTTGAATTAAAGTAGACATCAAGAAACACCTTTTTAATTTTTAACACTTTTACAGAAGAGGACTCTAAGTATTTGTAATAAATAAAACCATCAACTGCATATTGTGTGGTATAATATAAATAAACATATATATTAATTCATTTTGGTCTGCGTATAGCAGATTGCACAAATCTGACGACTAGGGGTCATCATCCCCAATGGTTGGACGGTCCACGATCTCCCATCCTGGGATATCCTTAGGCTTGATTTGCCGGCCACACACGCACCCTCCCGTCCGACTATTGCCACTGGCACCTTCGTCGAGGTGGTGGCCGGCGATTAGTGGTAGTTTGCTGGCCGGAGGTGGCTGGAAGGGGGATTTCTATTAGGGGAAAGAGGCTAAAAAATGAGCCCCTTTGGAAGCTTGATTTGAGCCCAATTTGTCTCGAATCAAACCCCAAATTGATTGAGATCTATGCACCAAGGGAGGAGAAGAGGATCGGATCTGAGTGGTGGTCGTTTGCCTAGCCGATCGACGGTTCACCATGGAGTCTTGGGAAGCTTTTGGGGCAATGTCAATCTCCTTCTTATAGTGCATAATTCCTTCTGAAAACTTGCGGGTTTTGCTTCTCTCAGAACTCTGAAGATGATAGGAGTATAAATTTGAGGTTGAGGGGGATTTATTCCCAAATGCCATTAATGGTCAATATGCCAATTTCAGATAAGGTGTAACTCCCATGAAATTGGCCTCCTTCTGGCATGGAATTGGCTGGATCCTCCTCATAACTGATATAGGGGATGAATCTCCATCAATTGCAGGGGAATTGAAGGGTTAATTGCATTCAAGGCCATGAATGCCCTTTTGATTTAACTTTCAAAATTGGGGAAACTCCCATTTTCTTTCTCCTAGTCACCCATCCAGAAATTGGGTTACAATCCATGTAATTTTAGTCATTCCTCCCCTTGTGGATTACCATAATTGGGCCTAGAACAATTGGATTGAGCCTTGGGCTTGATTTTACCCAATTTGGGCCTAATTAACCCTAATTGGTTTAGCCCAACCCTAGGTCAATTTAGGTTATGTGACTGACCCAAGTGGGTGTTCATAGGTCCCTTGACACCACCCAAGGCCAATTGTGACTTGGTGTGATCAATTTGGGTCAAATTGAGTCACTTTGACCTAACTAGGTCAAGTTGGGTCTTTTGGGTCCAAATGTTAGTTTTGGCCTCATAGTATGAGTAGTTTATATACTCAACTTTTTGTACAGTTTTAATATTATTTTAATATCAATTAATATAATTTATATGAATTATACATCCTAATTAAATTGTTTCTTTTCATTTAAATGCAATAACTTAAGCTCATTTCTAGACACTATGAGTAATAGTTTCAACTACACGCCCAAGGTCATGACCATGACAAAGGGCGTGACAGCCTAATATGTGTTCCAGACCTGTTGCTGCCATCCTGGGCTCATTCCGAGAAGATTTTCCAAGTACAGGCCCTAAGACACGGGTGTGACCAAGGGCGTGTCAACTTAAACCGTGGTTCCAGCTAAGCAGGGCGTGATGCATGACCATGACGTACATTTCGTCAAGTACAAGCCCGTGACTCTGAAGTCATGCGCATGTCTGATAACGTTGCACACGACCATCTCAGATCATGCCCCAAATCATACCTTGAGTATGTTTCGCCAATGTCATGCATGTGTACTTCCAATTTCACGAGCGTTTAACCCTTTTGCCGCTAGAGTCACGCGCAATACATGCAAAGATTTACCTCCAGCAGCAGTTTAAAAATTACACGCTCTAGGTCATGGGCGTGACCGAGGGTGTGATGTGCACATTATGCCTATAATAACTCTAGAAGGCGCCCTTATTAGAACATGGCTTTCCACATCCCTTTCATTTGAGAATAACAAATCTTACTTGTATTTGATCTTGTTTGCCATTGTGTTTTTAGCATGCAAGTTTGGACAGATATGACACAAGGTTGCTGCAATACTGGTCTGGCACTATCCACAAGCAGGAGTTAAAGTTTTCTAACACCATGGGTTAGGTCTTAATGTTGGGCGTTAGCGATCGACGGGATAGTATACCGATCAACGGGATGGGATGTCGATCGACGGGATGGCTTGCCAACTGAATAAAAGGAGAAAGAAACTCAATGCCAGGTGTTAGTACTTAACGTAGGTGTTATCATTCGACAATTTTGGCAAGGAGGGAACAGTCGTGATTGAAGGAAGAACTTTAGGAATGATTTACCTCAACGCATGCATTAGCCTTAACGTCGGCGTTAGTATTGCCTAAAATAACACATTTCCTAAAGTGCAGAATCTCCTTCCTCTTCTGAAGATCTGAGCCATCAATTTGTTGCTATACATGGTCAATGCCTGATGTAAGGACTCAACGCCGGCGTTAGCTCAAGTTCTATAAATTGAATGATTTCGACATCTCTGATGACTGATTGATTTGAGTTTTACTCCAGCACTCCAGAAACTCAATCAGAGCCGTATTTTCCAGAACGTCATCTCCTGCACAAATTCGAGCAAAGAATTCAAGGAGAATCGGATCAACACTTTCTCAATGCGAAGAACGCGTGCTTTGAATTCAAGAACATTCATCGAACTTCGCCATCTACAGAATTCTTCATAGGGAGTTTTTAGTTTATGTGTTCAAATATTTACTTGTAACCTTTTTATTATTTGCTTGGAAGTAAATTCGCCTCGTGTTGGCGACTAGGTCTGGGTTGGACTTAGGGGCAATTCGCCTTTTGTTGGCGACTAGGCCTAGGGAGTAGATCTAGGGGGTGCTCGAGGCCTTCTATGGGTATAGGAAGGCTAGAGCGGCTTGAGGCCGGATCTGGGGAAGATCGACTAAAGCCAACCGGTTCTTGGTGAGAAGAGTCGGTATAGAAAACAAAAAGAAGATTTCATATTTCGCCTTCGATTTCTAGCGTCATAGAAATCACATATTTTGTAATCATAAATCATAATGAAAATCATGTTCATTTTAGTTTGTTTTTAAATTGATTCACTCCTCTTTAGTTTTGATTTAATTTGTGTAAAAAAAACTTTTATATTAATTAATCAAGTTTTAAAAACCCTTATTCACCCCCCCCCCCCCCCCCCCCCCCGCCCATCTAAGGGCACCGCATGATCCAACAAGTGGCATCAGAGCCAGGTTATTCAAAAATGGTCTAACAACTGGGAATAATGGCGTCTCGTGATCTTGCTTTTCATGATGGGCAAGGAATAAGTAGACCTGCACTTTTCACCAGAATTGACTACAATTATTGGAGAACACGCATGCGTTATTTTCTAATCAATTTAGATCTAGATGTCTGGGCTAGTGTTGAAACACCGTATACGACTCCTACTTATATTGTTAGAGAAGTAACCATGGAAAAGCCTAAAGATAGGTGGGATGATGGAGATAAAAATAAATGTAAAAATAATGCTAAAGCCATGAATGCTTTATTTTGCGCATTAGATAGGACTAAATTTAATAGAGTTTGTGCTTGTGAAACTGCTTATGGCATTTGGAATTTGCTTGAAATAACTCACGAAGGTACCTCGTAGGTCAAAGACTCAAAGATATTCCAACTGGAATCAGAATTTGAAAGGTTCAGGATGGATCCAAATGAGGACGTCGACTCAATGTATACTCGCTTCACAAAGATTGTCAACGCCTCAAAGAATCTTGGAAAAACTTTCTCAAATGGTGACTTGGTGCAAAAGATCCTTCGGTCTCTTCCTCCAAAGTTCAATCCAAAGGTGACAGCAATCTCTGAATAGCATGATCTAAGGCGGCTCCAGATCGAGAGCCTCATTGGGAATCTCAAAACCCATGAGGTCGAACTCAACATTCAAGATGAAGAATACAATAAGGAGCCAAAGAAGAAAGCCTTGGCATTAAAGTCAAAAAAAGAGGATGACGATGAGGAAGATGACGAGGAGAGTCTATTTGTGAAAAACATCACAAAGTTCATGAAGAATCCAGAGAGAAGAAATACTTTCCGTAAGTACATTCGAAAAGGAGCATCTTCCAAAAAGTAGAAAAAGGGAAAATCAAGCGACGAAGATGAAGAGCGACCTCCTCCTGAGTGCTTCCACTACAGGAAGACCGGGCATATAAGAAGCCAATGTCCAAAATACCTGAAGGAACAAAAAGAAAAGAGGCATAAAGGAAAGGAGAAGAAGAAGGTCTTGAAGGTGGCAACATGGGATGATTCTTCATCCGGATGCTCAAGCGAACAATGTTCAAGTGACGATGATGAGGCAAACTTGTGCCTCATGGGGAACCACCAAGAATCTACTGATGATGAGTTCAGTGTCCAAAGCGACACTGAGGTAATCCCTTCTACTTATGATGATCTTTATGTTGAATATTTAAAAATGTGCAAATCGTTTGGTAGAAATTTAAAAGATCTTGATCTTCTTAAAACTAAAAATAAAATCCTTATAAAACAAAATCAAAAATTAAATAAAGATATAATGTCATGCCAAAAGAATGACAATAAGTTGACAAAGGAAAAGGAACTTGAAAACGATCTTTCTAAGGCTCTCTTCAACATCGAATCACTCATGAAAGAAAAGGGAGACTTAGAAAGAAGGTTGAAAATATTGTTTATTGGGTGTCAACTTATCACCTAGAGGGGGGGGGGGAATAGGTTTTTCAAATTATATTATCCCCTTTAGGTGTTCTAGATTTCTGATTAATAGATCTGCAAATTAGATAGCATAACATTGAAAAGCACACAGTGATCTATAGAGGTTCCTCAAGCTCGGGTGTCTTGAGTAGTCCTCTTTCCCTCTGCGCCTACCTAGCACTGTGCTAGGCTCGGCAAACTCTGCCAAATCTTCAGGCCCTCAAGCCTTACAACACGGCCCCGCAAGTCCTACAACATAGGCTCGCAAGCCCCTACTGCACCCGAGCCCGCAAGATTGACACTCAGTCCCTCAAGCCCTACACAACACAGACCCGCAAGTCCTATGCCTACAGCTTAGGCCCGCAAGCCCTTACTGCACCCAAGCCCTCAAGCTCGACAATATCGGACCCGCAAGTCCACTGCCCTGGCCCCCAAGCCTCACAGCTCTCCAACCCTCAAGCTAGACAAGATCGGACCCGCAAGTCCACTGCCGTGGCCCTCAAGCCTCACAGCTCTCCAGACCTCAAGCTAGACAAGATTGGACCTGCAAGTCCACTGCCCTGGCCCTCAAGCCTCACAGCTCTCCAGCCCTCAAGCTAGACACATAGGCCCCAAGCTTTACAACAATGAAATTACAGTGATGAAAACTATTTCTACTGCCTGATGAAGATCAGCAACTTAGCTTGATGGAGATCTGCTTCTTATCCTGATGGAGATCGACTTCTTAGACTTGAAGAAGATGCTTCTTGATTTGTCATTTTTAGCACTGGATTTCTTCAGCCTCCTCTTCTTTTGCCTGATGTTGACCGGCTTCTTATCAGTCAATGGAGATGACTGATTCTTCTCAAAACGCTTGATTCTTGTTCTCTACTTGTTCTTCTTCTTCTCCGCAGAATGGCCGGATTCTTTTTAGTTCTTGTCTCTCACATTCTTATTTTTCTAGGGTAACCTCTTATCTCTTTTATAAGACTGCGAGGCTCCCAACGGTCTTCTGAAAAAGTTCCTTAAGTGTCAGACGCCCCATTCCTTAAGAGCACACGCTGATTGGACAATCGGGCAGTGACATCAATTGCTGACTGCGCGTTCGCAACATTTGAATTCCGTCTCGACGATATTTCCAGCTTTATGCCGATACTGACAGCATTACGACGATATGGATATTTTCTCGACGACAGGACTTTGTCGATGCCTTAGGCCTTTGAAAGTGGAGGTTAGATCTTAAATTAACTCTAGGGGGGTGAATAGAGTTTAAAACTTTTCCCTTAGTTTTATAGCGGAATTGAAAATACTGATATAAGTATATGTGTATAGAGTGAGTGATAAATAAAAACTGAAATAAAATGAATAATGAAAACAACACACAGCATAAGCACAGAAAAGTAAAACAAACACAGAAGACTCAAGGAGCTATAGTAGTTCCCAACTAAACTTGGGTACGTCTATTCTTCTACCACCTTTGGTAGGAATCCACTAGGAATTTCGATCAGGTGCCCTCACACCAATGAACTATTGATAAGGTGCCCAAAAACCAAGCAGGATTTTTTGATAAGGTGTATTTCCACCAAGAGGTAAACTTTTGAAGGGAGTTTTAACCATGTACAAGATGGGATAGAGAGGGGTTTAGATGTTCTTCTCTGTCAAGATGCTGAGAGAAGACTCTAGTGGATGTATGTTGAAAAGAACTCCTATGTCTGATATGAAATGTTTGACAGTAGATTGGCTGGAGCTTTTCTTGAAAGAAATTAATCTTCCTGTAGCTGGTAAATCTGAAAGACAAGAATGCTTCTCAAATTTTTTGTTGCTCTTTGGAGATCTGGGCTTGCAGCAAATGACTGAGAGAGTATTGCTGATGAAGATGTTCTCAGTAATTAAGAGCTGCTGCAGGAGGAAGAAGATGAAGATCTATTTTTCTTTTTGTTCTTCTTGCTTCTTCCTGTATTTCTCTCTTTCTTTTTCTGTTCTTTTTCTCTGTACAGCAAAAATGTAATAATTTCTATATATGTTCTTGTCGTGAAGAATTGCTGGTAATAATCTGCTATATCTTATTCATGTTTTCCCTTTGGAAAATCTCTGACAGACATTAATTGCAAATCCCTTATATTAACGAATAAGTATATCTGAAGAGATATTTTGGAAACATAAATCTGTTGCGCCGTTTATCTCTTTCCTTTTCCACGAAATGTCCTTTTCCGAGGAATGTCAAACGACTATAATCTTGAAATAACAAAGGAAAAAATAATCCTTACTTGATCTGATAGAAAGAGCCGTTGCTGTCGTCGATCTGAGTTCAGAGAATGAAATAAATATAATCTTCTGAAACTTTCTAAACCTAAACAAGATTTCTTCAATCTGTGTAAAATTTGTCGAACGCAGATTCGTCGACCTCAAGATTTTCGTCGAACGGAAAATTTACTTCGTCGACCTCAAATGAATCTTGCTGGAATAATTAATTTTGTTGATCTGTGAGAACTTTCGTTGATCTGAAGGTGTTCGTCAAACACAGATTGGAGTTCGTCGAACGGAAGGATTCATCGACCGCTGATACGTTTTTTAATTGGTTTGTTTCTCTCTTTTCTTTGTTAGAAAGAGAGAAAGAAAAGGAAAAGCTCTTTCTTCCTTTTCGATTCAACCTTGGGCGGACGTTTTCGAAGAGCCCCGCGAGTAATCCTACTTCGAGGAATTATCCGTTATCCTATCGAAGGATAGAAGTAACGGACTCTTTCTCTTTCGAAATATCGAGGATTCCTCCTCGGCCGCGTCCTTTGAAGGCAGAATGAAAAGAAAAATAAAGCTACTTTACTTTTAAAATTTAAATTGAAAGCTTTTTGAAAATATTGTTGCAACAATTTTTTTAAGTAGTTGCAACAATTCTTTAAGAGCGTTTTAAAACTTCTTTTACCTTGAGCTAGTTGCAACAACCAAAGAGGCGTTGCAACAATTTTTTAGTGTTTTTAAAAGAGTTTTAAAGAGTGCTTTAGAGAGAAAGCTTTTGGGTTTATGTAATTATCCGGACTAAAATCAATAAAGGCAAGTGGACCTTATCGATAGTAGTATAGGATATTTCTTTTGAAATATCAAGGTCGTATTTTTCCAAGGTCGTATCGATTATTTCTACTTGTTAGGAACGCGCTATTATCTTATCGAGAAGAGTTTGAAGATTTTTATGATTTTATAGAAAAGTTAGTGACGAAAACGATAACTATCGCGGGCTTGGTGTGCGTTTAGCAAAAACCAAGAAAAGCGATGAAAAGAAAAAGAACGAAAACGTTAATTTGAAAAGTAGTTTTGCTTAGAAATTTTTAGGGTTTTATGAAACTATAATGATAACTACGGCGATAATTAGCGATTGAGCGGAGCGCGTGATTAAGCAAAAAGCAAATATATAAAAGATAAAAGACGCACTAATTGAAAACTCACGCACTCTACGGAATTAAAATTAAAGCGGTAAATTGCAGAAATTGAAGAAATGCGATCCCTACCCAAATAGGTAGAGGGGAAATAAATGCGTGAGCAAGTCCTATCCAAACGGATAGGCGGGAAATAAATGCGTGAGCAAGTCCTATCCAAACGGATAGGCGGGAAATAAATGCGTGAGCAAGTCCTATCCAAACGGATAGGCGGGAAATAAATGCGTGACAGAAATGGAAACTATTCGGTTACAAAAAAGGCGCAAAATTTATTCACCTACACACACGCACTCTACTTGAAATTGAAATCTAAGTTAAAAGAAAATAAAATCTATGCTCATAAACACACACTCTTCTTTAATGAAATCTAATTAAAAATAAAACAAAACTAATCTCATACACTCACACACACAACAATAATGAAAACTAAGTTAAAAGAAAAGCTATACTCATACACTCACCCACACTAACAACAAAACAAAACTAAAATAAATACAAATTACTCTCATACACACACACACACTTACAAAAAGAGAAAAAGAAAAAGTAAAAACAAGAAAACAAAACAAAACAAAACAATTTAATTAGCCACCTACACACACACACACTAACATGAAATCATCTAAAAATTACAACAATACTAAAAACAAGAAAGTTACTCTCATACACTCACACACACTTATAAAAAAGGCTAAGAGAAAATAAAAACAAAAGAAAACAAAACAAAACAAAAAAAAACTAATTAAACTCCTACACTCACACACACTAATATATATTCATCTAAAAATTACAACTAAGCTAAAAATATGAAAATTGCACTCATACACACACACACCCAAATTAAAATGGACAAAACTAATTAAAATTACAAAATTACAAAAACTAAAAATAAAAAGAAAAAGACTAAAAAGAGAACAATTTTCACAAGAACAAAGGGAACAATTTTTACAAAACAAGCTATTTTATTTTCATCATAAAAGGATTACAAAACAAGAGAGAGAAAGTGCACAAAATTATGAAAATTACAAAAGACTAGTTGGATCAAAACCTTAAGAACAAGCTCTCAAAATTTTGAACCCTTGGACTCAGCTGAAACTGGCTATTTATAGAAAAAATTTTTGGATTACACGCCCTCGGACACGGGCGTGTCTGAGGGCGTGACACGGCTTGGGGTGCGAATAGCCAGAACAGCTGGATCCAGGCAGGCATCTGGAAGGCTTGACCGGCGACTTCGGAAGTACACGGGCGTGTTCCAAGTAACACGGGCGTGTTCGATGTCGGCATTGTGTTGTCGGCTGCTGGGCGTGACGGGCGGCGTGTCCTTTGTTCTTCCGAAAGAAATTGAGGGGTCACGGCCTCGGTCACGGGCGTGACCCGATCACGGCCGTGACTGTGGGCATGACATTGACATCTTGGCTCGAATCTGGGCTTGGTCATTCAACACGGGCGTGACTGATGTACACGGCCTCGGTCACGGGCGTGACCGAGGGCGTGACTTGATGTTTGAGTTGGAAAAAGAGCAGGGAAAAGAAAATGTTAGGGATTAGTGAACACGCCCTTGGACACGGGCGTGACCAAGGGCGTGACTTAACAAAATTACAAAAACTTTACAAAAATTAAAATAAAACTAAGTTAAAAACAAAAATAACAAAAACAAACATTTTATTCATTAATTTACATATATTATTTAGAAATCTAATTAAAATTATACTAAAAATTATAAAGAAAAATGCGTATATTTACTATTCATCAAACACCCCCATACTTAAGCTTTTGCTATTCCAGAGCAAAAGTAAGGGATACCTATAAGACGTTTAATAAAATTTCCAATTTACTAAAGTTTTTATTAAATCAAAAGTAAGATCGAAATAAATTTAGGGTATTTAAAGAGGTAAGTCCAAAACTATGAAAGTAATTTAAAAAGGGCGAAAAAAATTTTAGCGAGACTTCTAAAGTTAGCTAAATAGCATCGATTATTGCAGTCTTTGGTACCTTTTAATTAGAATAGAATTATATAAAACTATAACCTTTTTTAAGAAAGTTTTTAAGAATAAATAAAGCCTACTAATTATGCTCTCTCAAACTTTTTTAAATTAAAATCTAGGTACAATTTTATTGGCTAAGGGGTAGGGAAAAAGGGTAGCCTTGGCAAAAAGAAGAGTGCTTGGATTTAGGGGTGACGGATTGTATCCTCTCACCCCACCTTTTTGGTGGTTTTGCTTTGGTTCCCAGCGTTGGTTTACGCGGGATAATCGAAATCTTTTCTAAACTTAACCCAATGCCCGTGTTTACGGAATTAAATTCCCATTGACACGGGATTTCTTTTAACAATATTGGGTGCCTGTGTTTACGGAATCTATTTATTCCCATTGACACAGGATTTCTTTTTTAAAACTTCTTCTTTTACTTTTTTATGCCAAGCTAAAAGGGTGTTTATACTTGGGTTTCGAGAGAAATTCTAGATTAATAAAGAAAGATTTTGAGAGCAAGTTTAGTAGATTAAAAACATTCCTAAAGTTTCACAAGTTTAGAGTTAGAATAATTGAATCTAAAGATGGTTTGCCAATATAATACAAAAATGAATCAATTTAGGGTAAACTCGAGGTAGTGCTAAAAGTTCTGTTCTCAAATTAAATTAAGATCGTAAGATTTTCTTTACTACTGAAAATTCCTCGATTTAAATTTTTCAAACTATGAAATAAATAAAATTGATTTAGCAAATCATAAATAATGAAAAGCGCTTAGAGATAAAACTAACCTCGCCTTGGGAATAACAAAAAGCTAAGTAGGGGTTTTATTTTATTTTTGGGTTTTTTTTTTTTTTTTTGATAAGTTTTTCAAATATTTGTTTTTTGTTTTTAAGATATAATTTTTTTTTTTTGGATTTTTGATTTTCTTTATAACAAAATGCATATATAAATAAAAAATTTTTTTGATTTTTCTAAGATATATTTTTTTTTTCATCATAATTTTTTTGATTGTTTTAATTTTGTTAAAAATATGTACATAAAAAAAGGGAAAAAAGAAAGAAAAGAAAAGAAATAAAAGAACATAAATATTTTTGGTGTTATGACAAAATTAATTTTGTTATAACAAATTTTTAAGTACTTTTTTCATCATTTTTTTATTTTGATTTATAACAAAAAACAAATGTAAATACATATATATTTACATTAATACTAAAAAAAGGAAAAAGAAAGACATATTTTTTTGAATGTTATGACAAAATTTTTGTGAATTTTGTTGTAACAAATTTTTTGTAAAACTTTTCATCTTTTTTTTTTTTTTTTTTTTGGATTTTGATTTTATAAATAAGGTTTATTTATATACAAATAAAGACATAAATATAAAACATGTAAATTTTTTTGGATTTTTCATTTGATAAGGGAGGGGCAAAAATAATTACAAAAAAGAGGGAAAACACGCCCCCATACTTAAAACCAACATTGTCCTCAATGTTGAAGGTAAGTGTGAGGAACGAAAATATTTACAAAAAAGACGAAGATTTTAATTACAAGAAAGAAAAAAAATTTTACAAGAATAGTTACAAAATAAAAAAAAAGGAACTCCACGAATATATACAAAATTGTTTTTTGGTTTGTTTTAGTTTTCCGAAATGTACAAAACACGAATAAAATACGTATAGAAGAATTTAAAAGTATATATGTGATCATATATTTTTTTGGGTATGATAAAAATAAATTTTTATCATCTTTTTATGTTATGATTTATATTGTAAATATTTTTTTTTTTTTGTTGTTTTGGTTTTAATTTGAAAATGCATGTTTTAAAATATATCTAAATTTTAAGAAGGATAAAATAAAGAAAATAAAGAGAAAACTTTAAGATAAAAACCAAGGAAGAAATAAGAGAAATAGAAAGGTAAAAGCAACGGGGTTTTCTTGTTTCGAAATATCGACAAAAATCCCCTCTCGGGTCTGTCGAGTAATCCTACTTTGAGAAACTTCCTATTGTCTTATCTGAAAATTTCCCAAAATTCGTTTTGATTTTCGTTTTAAAGTTTTTGCATTATTTTATTTTGTTTTATGTTTTTCTTTGAAAAAAAAGAATGATAATTTAAAATATGCATAGTTATTAATATTTATTATTTTTTTTCATTTTATTATTATTATTTATTTATTTATTATTATTATTTATTATTATTTATTATTATTATTTTTGTTTAAGTTTTTATTTTTTTGAAATGAAAATTTATTTCATAATTTTTTTTTTGGTTTTATAAAAAAGAGCGTAATTGGATAAATATGGGGGTGCCTCCCACGAGCGCTTTGTTTACCGTCTCGTAGCTTGACGCGTTGGCGGGGTACGATCTTTTTAGAGGTGGGGGAGGGGTATGGAATTTAACTTCCCTCCCAGATGATCCCCCGCGTGGTAGAGTTTTAATCGGTGACCGTTAACTTTTAAGTCGCCTTTTTCCGGGTGGGTGATAAGGACGGTCCCGTATGGCCAAACCTCTTTCACTTGAAAGGGGCCGGACCAACGGGATTTTAGTTTCCCCGGAAAAAGACGAAGACGTGAGTTATATAGGAGGACGAGGTCGCCCGGCGCAAATGATTTTGGAAATTTAATTTTGCGGTCGTGGTAAAATTTCGAGCGTTCCTTATAAAATTTATTACTCTCGTAAGCGTTCGCACGCCATTCATCGAGTTCGTTTAATTGGAATTTCCGGTTTTCGGCGGTTAAATTATGATCGAGATTTAAGAGTTTTAACGCCCAAAAAGCGCGGTGCTCTAATTCTACGGGCAAATGGCATGCCTTGCCGTAGACTAATCGATAAGGCGTACAACCGATTGCGGTCTTGTACGCCGTACGATAAGCCCACAGCGCGTCGTCTAATTTAAGTGCCCAATCCTTCCTATTAGTTGAAACGGTTTTTTCTAATATGCGTTTGATTTCCCGATTTACTACCTCCACTTGGCCGCTCGTTTGGGGGTGATAGGCGGTGGCGAGCTTATGCGTGACGCCATATTTGGTTAATATTTTTGCAAACTGGGCATTGCAAAAGTGCGTACCCCTATCAATAACTATCGCACGGGGCGTACCGAAGCGAGAAAATAATTTTTTAAGAAATTTGACGACGACTCTCGCATCGTTGGTGGGGAGAGCTTGCGCTTCCGCCCACCTAGATACGTAGTCGACCGCCACTAAAATGTAGCGATTTGTATATGAAGGAGGTAGGGGGCCTATGAAATCTATGCCCCATAAATCGAAAATCTCGCATTCTAAATAAAAATTTTGGGGCATCTCGTCGCGACGAGAGATGTTACCCGACCGTTGACAGCTATCGCATGTGCTCACAAAAGTGTGAGCGTCTTTGAAGAGAGCGGGCCAATAAAAGCCCGCCTCTAGCGCTTTCTGCGCGGTCCGGTTGGCTTGATAATGCCCCCCGGCCGGCCCTTCGTGGCAGTGCCGCAAAATTTGCGCACCCTCCTCGCTCGAAACGCATCTCCGCACGACCTGGTCCGCGCAGACGCGAAATAAGAAAGGGTCCTCCCAAAAGTAATTTTTCAAATCAGAAAAGAATTTCTTCTTTTGCTGTTTTGAAAAGTCTTTCGGGAGCACCCGCGCAACTAAATAGTTGGCGTAGTCTGCGAACCAAGGCGAGGGAGAAGTTTGTAAATTATTTAAAGCTAAAAGACGCTCCTCGGGAAATCGATCATCGATTTCCGGTTCGAAGAGCGCTTCCGCGGTTGGGTGCTCTAAACGAGAAAGGTGGTCGGCCGCTAAATTTTCGGCCCCCTTCTTATCGCGGATCTCTAAATCAAATTCTTGTAATAAGAGGATCCATCGAAGAAGGCGGGGCTTAGCGTCCATTTTTTCTAATAAATATTTTAGGGCGGAGTGGTCGGTAAATATAATAATTTTTGAAAGCGTGACGTAGGGCCTAAACTTATCTATGGCGAAGACGACGGCAAGGAGTTCCTTTTCCGTTGTCGTGTAATTAGCCTGTGCGGCCGTGAGCGTGCGGGACGCGTAGTAGATAGGATGAAAATATTTATTTACGCGTTGGCCTAATACAGCCCCTACCGCTATATCGCTCGCGTCGCACATTATCTCAAACGGAAGGGTCCAATCGGGCGCCACCAGAATGGGAGAATGGATAAGTTTATTTTTTATGGCATTGAATGCCTCTACGCACGCGTTATCAAAAATAAATGGAGATTCCTTCTCCAGGAGGTGGGTTAGCGGTTTTGTTATTTTAGAAAAGTTTTGGATGAACCGCCTATAAAAACCCGCGTGGCCAAGAAAACTACGGATTGATTTAATATTTGAGGGCGCGGGGAGTTTTTCAATTATTTCGACCTTGGCCTTGTCGACCTCCATCCCTCTTGCAGAAATTTTGTGGCCGAGAACTAAGCCTTCTCGAACCATAAAGTTACACTTTTCCCAGTTTAAAACCAGGTTCGTGTCTTCGCATCGTTGGAGGACTCGATCTAAATTTTGGAGGCAGTTTTGGAAGGAGCTTCCAAAAACCGAGAAGTCATCCATAAAGACTTCCATAATATCCTCTACGAGCTCTCCAAATATCGCTAGCATACATCGTTGAAATGTAGCTGGCGCGTTGCAGAGGCCGAATGGCATCCTTCGGTACGCGAAGGTACCGAAGGGGCACGTAAAGGTTGTTTTCTCCTGGTCTTCGGGGGAGATAGGAATTTGTAAAAATCCCGATAGACCATCGAGAAAGCAATAATAAGGATGGCCCGATAGCCGCTCCAAAATTTGATCGATAAACGGTAACGGAAAGTGGTCTTTGCGGGTGGCATCATTTAATTTTCGGTAATCGATGCACACCCTCCAACCCGTAACAGTACGAGTTGGAATTAATTCGTTATGTTCGTTTGCCACTACCGTTATACCGCCCTTTTTAGGCACGACATGAATGGGACTAACCCACGTGCTGTCAGAAATAGGGTAGATAATCCCCGCATCCAGTAATTTTATTACTTCAGCCTTAACGACCTCCCGCATATTTGGGTTTAATCGTCGCTGAGGCTGGATGGTTTTGCGGGAATTATCTTCTAAGAATATTTTGTGCGTGCAAAAAGAGGGATTTATCCCCCTAATATCGGAAATCTGCCATGCAATTGCATGGCGATGCGTGGACAAAACTTTAACTAATTCGGAAGTTTCTGAATCAGATAAAGAAGACGAAATAATAACCGGGAGTTTTAAGTCCGCGGCGAGAAAAGCGTATTTTAAATGGCCGGGGAGTGGCTTAAGCTCCAAGACCGGGGGTTCTTCGTAAGATGTTGAAATTTTTAAACTTTTAGAATTAAAAGATTCGAAAGGCGAATCTGGCGGTAGCTCGTCCAAAGGGGCGAGGTCCGCCAAATCCGTTTCGTCTAAATTTAAAGCTAGTAATTCTGCAAGCGAAGAACACTCATCCTCGAACGCGGATTCTAAGTGAAAGCAAGAATCGTCGTTCGATAAAGAATTTCGCATCGAGGGATTAATAAGAAGGGTAACTTCGTCGTCCCCTACCCGAAGGAGGAGGCGACCGTTACTCACGTCAATTAAAGCGCGGGAGGTCGCGAGGAAAGGGCGACCGAGGATAATTGGCACCTCGGCGTCCTCCTCGATGTCGAGGATGACGAAGTCTACCGGGAAGATAAACTTGTCAACCTTGACCAGAACGTCCTCCACTACCCCGATAGGATATTTTATCGAGCGATCCGCGAGTTGGATGCTCATTTTCGTTGGGGTGGGAACACCCAAATCAAGTTTTTTAAAGAGGGAGAAGGGCATCAAATTGATGCTCGCTCCCAGGTCCGCTAGGGCGTACTTTATTAATAAATTGCCAAAAAGGCACGGGATGGAAAACCTTCCCGGGTCGTTTAGTTTTGGCGGCAATTTATTAAGTAGGACCGCCGAGCATTCCGCATTTAAGGAAACACGCGAAATACCCTCGAGCTTCTTTTTATTAGAAAGGAGCTCCTTAAGGTATTTCGCGTATTTCGGCATTTGTGAGAGTGCCTCGCAGAAGGGGACGTTAATTTGAATTTGTTTAAAAATTTGTAAAAACTTTTTATAATGTTCGTCCTCCTTCTCTTTATTAAGTTTTGCGGGGTACGGAATTTGCGGGCTCGAGACGCCCGGCGCTAATTTTGTTTCCGTATCTAATAAAATAAAAGACGAGGGTGCAGGGGTCGGAGGCGAAACAGTTACCTGATGCTCAACCCGCAATGGGGAGTCGACCTCCTTGCCGCTGCGAAGGGTAATGGCGTGGGCATTTTCACGCGGGTTCTGCTCCGAGTTCCCCGGTAGTGCTCCATGTGGCCGCTCGGAGACCATTTTTGCAAGCTGGCCTACCTGTATTTCTAAGTTTTTTAGCGATCCGGTTATATTCCGGATATTTGCGTCGTTGGAAGCCATGTATTTTGCAAAAAGCTCCTCGAGCGGAGAAGGTTTTGGAGGGGGAGGCGCAAAACCTTGCTGAAATCCTTGGGGAAATCCATGCGGAAATCCTTGCGGGATCGCAGGTGGAGGGCGTTGCGCATTATTTGGGTTACTCCAGGAGAAGTTCGGGTGATTCCTCCAACCCGGGTTATAGTTATTACTATAAGGGTTGAAGGGCGCCCGCACTTGGTTACCCACGTAATCCACCGATTCCTCGCATAAATTATTATTATTATTAATATTATTAAGATTATTAAAATTATTATTATTATTATTAGCCCACGCGGGGGTGGAGGAGGAAGCAGTCATCTCCGCCACTTGCTTACTTAGCCGCTCTACCTGCGAGGCTAAGTGAGTAGTGGCATCCACTTCAAAAATCCCAGCCGCTTTAGAAGGACGCGCCCTTGGCACATTCCACTGGTATGCGTTCATGGCCATTTCCTCGAACAAAGTTTGAGCGGCCTCCGGGGTTTTGTTGTTTAACGTTCCCCCGGCGGCCGCGTCGATCATTTGTCGAGTCGAGAAATTTAAGCCGTTATAGAACGTTTGTACCTGTAGCCAAGGTGGTAGCGCGTGATGAGGACACTTACGCAGACATTCTTTATATCTCTCCCAAGTCTCGTAGAGAGACTCGGAATCGAATTGTATAAATGATGCGATGTCGGTGCGTAATTTGGCGGTTTTTGACGGAGGAAAATATTTAGTTAGAAAATTCTCCGTCAATTCGGCCCACGTGGTTATGGACCCTCTCGGAAGAGAAGTCAACCACGATTTCGCCTTTGTCCGCAGGGAAAAGGGAAATAAGCGCAAGCGAATGGCGTCATCGCTGACGCCATTAATTTTAAACGTGTCGCAAATTTCTAAAAAGTTATATAGATGAAGGTTTGGGTCCTCATCTGGCAAGCCGTCGAATTGAGCCGACTGCTGTACCATTTGAATGGTGCTGGGTTTTATTTCGAAATTGTTATTTGCTATCGCGGGGCGAGTGATGCTCGATCCTGTATCCTCCAAATTCGGCCTGGCATAGTAGGCCATGGTCCGCTGCGGAGCCGCAGGTGGATTAGGATCGCCCATTACTCCAATGTGTATATCGCCGACGGATTCTTCGGGATCTATTTGTAGATTTTGATTACGAGATCGGCGGCGCTCGAGAAGCGTGCGCTCGATTTCGGGATCAAAAGGTAATATTGGATTATTCGAAGAATCGCCTCGGGTCATACACTATTCGCAAAATTTTTTTTTTGAAAAAGAAAGTTTTTCTTTTTATAGATTTTTTTTGGTTTTTTGTTTTAGAGATATTTTTACAAAGATGAAAAAAAGAAAAATAAGTGAAAGAAAGTAATATATTTTTTTGGTTTTTCTTTACTTAAGTAAAATATATATATATATATATATATATATATATTTTTGATTTTTGTGGGGCTTTTACTTTTAGGAGGAATTTAAAATAAAGAGAAAGAAAAAGATAAGGTTTTTATTTGTTTTTGTGATTTTGGTTTGGTTTTTGGTTTTTGGTTTTTGGTTTTTTTTTTTTTTTTTTTTTTGGTTTTTTGGTTTTTATATGAACATATAAGTAGTTATATTCCAAAATATATGTAAAACAAGAAAATTGAAAAATATGTGTTTATATATTTTTTTTCTTTTTTCTTTACTTAGATATATTTTTGTTTTTGTTTTTTTTTTGTTTTTTAGATAGAAAAAGTGATGAAATATAAGATAAAATTAACAGCGTTTCCTATTTCAAAATAACGACACAAGTCCCCGGCAACGGCGCCAAAAACTTGATACGTTTTTTAATTGGTTTGTTTCTCTCTTTTCTTTGTTAGAAAGAGAGAAAGAAAAGGAAAAGCTCTTTCTTCCTTTTCGATTCAACCTTGGGCGGACGTTTTCGAAGAGCCCCGCGAGTAATCCTACTTCGAGGAATTATCCGTTATCCTATCGAAGGATAGAAGTAACGGACTCTTTCTCTTTCGAAATATCGAGGATTCCTCCTCGGCCGCGTCCTTTGAAGGCAGAATGAAAAGAAAAATAAAGCTACTTTACTTTTAAAATTTAAATTGAAAGCTTTTTGAAAATATTGTTGCAACAATTTTTTTAAGTAGTTGCAACAATTCTTTAAGAGCGTTTTAAAACTTCTTTTACCTTGAGCTAGTTGCAACAACCAAAGAGGCGTTGCAACAATTTTTTAGTGTTTTTAAAAGAGTTTTAAAGAGTGCTTTAGAGAGAAAGCTTTTGGGTTTATGTAATTATCCGGACTAAAATCAATAAAGGCAAGTGGACCTTATCGATAGTAGTATAGGATATTTCTTTTGAAATATCAAGGTCGTATTTTTCCAAGGTCGTATCGATTATTTCTACTTGTTAGGAACGCGCTATTATCTTATCGAGAAGAGTTTGAAGATTTTTATGATTTTATAGAAAAGTTAGTGACGAAAACGATAACTATCGCGGGCTTGGTGTGCGTTTAGCAAAAACCAAGAAAAGCGATGAAAAGAAAAAGAACGAAAACGTTAATTTGAAAAGTAGTTTTGCTTAGAAATTTTTAGGGTTTTATGAAACTATAATGATAACTACGGCGATAATTAGCGATTGAGCGGAGCGCGTGATTAAGCAAAAAGCAAATATATAAAAGATAAAAGACGCACTAATTGAAAACTCACGCACTCTACGGAATTAAAATTAAAGCGGTAAATTGCAGAAATTGAAGAAATGCGATCCCTACCCAAATAGGTAGAGGGGAAATAAATGCGTGAGCAAGTCCTATCGAAACGGATAGGCGGGAAATAAATGCGTGAGCAAGTCCTATCCAAACGGATAGGCGGGAAATAAATGCGTGAGCAAGTCCTATCCAAACGGATAGGCGGGAAATAAATGCGTGACAGAAATGGAAACTATTCGGTTACAAAAAAGGCGCAAAATTTATTCACCTACACACACGCACTCTACTTGAAATTGAAATCTAAGTTAAAAGAAAATAAAATCTATGCTCATAAACACACACTCTTCTTTAATGAAATCTAATTAAAAATAAAACAAAACTAATCTCATACACTCACACACACAACAATAATGAAAACTAAGTTAAAAGAAAAGCTATACTCATACACTCACCCACACTAACAACAAAACAAAACTAAAATAAATACAAATTACTCTCATACACACACACACACTTACAAAAAGAGAAAAAGAAAAAGTAAAAACAAGAAAACAAAACAAAACAAAACAATTTAATTAGCCACCTACACACACACACACTAACATGAAATCATCTAAAAATTACAACAATACTAAAAACAAGAAAGTTACTCTCATACACTCACACACACTTATAAAAAAGGCTAAGAGAAAATAAAAACAAAAGAAAACAAAACAAAACAAAAAAAAACTAATTAAACTCCTACACTCACACACACTAATATATATTCATCTAAAAATTACAACTAAGCTAAAAATATGAAAATTGCACTCATACACACACACACCCAAATTAAAATGGACAAAACTAATTAAAATTACAAAATTACAAAAACTAAAAATAAAAAGAAAAAGACTAAAAAGAGAACAATTTTCACAAGAACAAAGGGAACAATTTTTACAAAACAAGCTATTTTATTTTCATCATAAAAGGATTACAAAACAAGAGAGAGAAAGTGCACAAAATTATGAAAATTACAAAAGACTAGTTGGATCAAAACCTTAAGAACAAGCTCTCAAAATTTTGAACCCTTGGACTCAGCTGAAACTGGCTATTTATAGAAAAAATTTTTGGATTACACGCCCTCGGACACGGGCGTGTCTGAGGGCGTGACACGGCTTGGGGTGCGAATAGCCAGAACAGCTGGATCCAGGCAGGCATCTGGAAGGCTTGACCGGCGACTTCGGAAGTACACGGGCGTGTTCCAAGTAACACGGGCGTGTTCGATGTCGGCATTGTATTGTCGGCTGCTGGGCGTGACGGGCGGCGTGTCCTTTGTTCTTCCGAAAGAAATTGAGGGGTCACGGCCTCGGTCACGGGCGTGACCCGATCACGGCCGTGACTGTGGGCATGACATTGACATCTTGGCTCGAATCTGGGCTTGGTCATTCAACACGGGCGTGACTGATGTACACGGCCTCGGTCACGGGCGTGACCGAGGGCGTGACTTGATGTTTGAGTTGGAAAAAGAGCAGGGAAAAGAAAATGTTAGGGATTAGTGAACACGCCCTTGGACACGGGCGTGACCAAGGGCGTGACTTAACAAAATTACAAAAACTTTACAAAAATTAAAATAAAACTAAGTTAAAAACAAAAATAACAAAAACAAACATTTTATTCATTAATTTACATATATTATTTAGAAATCTAATTAAAATTATACTAAAAATTATAAAGAAAAATGCGTATATTTACTATTCATCAACCGCTGAGCCTGGATAATTTCGTCGACCGCTGAGCTTGAGTAAAATCGTCGACTACTGAGCCGAGTTCTGTTCGTCGACCGCTGAGACAATCTGTTCATCGACCGCTGAGCCGCTGAGACGAGATCATCGACCGCTGAGACGAGATCATCGACCGCTGAGACGGGCTTGAAGCACGCCGTTCATCGAACGCAGAATGTAATTAGTCGAGCGCTGCACTTAGACAAATTCTTCGACCGCTGAGACTTGAGCTGTTCGTCGAATGCAGAATATAAGCCATTCATCGAACGCAGAGAGCTTGCCATTCGTCGAACGTAGAGAGCTTATCGTTCGTCGAACGCAGATAGCCGTTCGTCGAACGCAGTGTGGAGTTCGTCGAATGCAGAATCTGAATGAAATATCTAGTTCTAACAACAAAACTCTTGACCAATAAACTATACATTGGGGTCAACTTTGTCCTTAGTCAACAGATAGTGATCCCAGCCCTAATCAGTAATTGGGTTGTTCCAACAATCTCCCCCTATTTGGGTTAGGACACTATTTGACAAAAATTGAAAATAAACAAACACTAATACAGCAAAAACAACAGAGCATGAATATATCTGATATATCTTAAATATTTTATCAGATATAAAATGAATAGTACTCTGTGTTTTGAAACATTTCAATGAAAACAAAACTGATAGAAATACAATCAGAACCTTGATTTTCCCTGAATTCTTTCTTTCTGAATTCTTGAATTCTGATTTTGTCTGAACTTTATTATTCTGAATTCTGATCTATAACTGAACTACATCTGCTATGTAAATCAGCTTTCTGAATTTGATCTGAAGCTGAGTTTGTAGCAATAACTGATACTGAATTTGCTATATCAAAATTCTTCTTCTGAGCTGTATCTGCATCTGAACTTGATCATGAACTTTATCTGAATTTTTCTGAAACAGAAACAACAAACAGCAAACTGCTGTGAGCTTTATCAAGCTTCTTCATACACCAACTCCCCCTGAGAGTGTCTCCCCTGAGACTGGAGGTTCTTCAGCTTTGTCCCCTTGCCTAGTTTATACAATAACTCCCCCTGAGGAAAACACTGCATCAAATGGTGCTTATTCCTAAGAACTTCAACCCCTGCCTAGTTTTAAGAAAGCTGAAGCTAGGCCCCTTGATGAAGGGACATTTGATGGAGGTAGGGAAGGATGCAAGATTTTTATTGCTATTGTTCCTGCACAATAAAATAGAGATCAAGTGCAAAGAGAACTAGAAAGAGAAACAATTTTGTAGGCATTTACATAAAAAAAATTTAGTTTGATATGATAAGGAATGAGGGGATAAATAGAAATTTTAATTTTTATCATATTGAATCTCCATCTATCATTCCTAGCTGATTTATAAAAAATATATGTTTCTTTTCATCCAAGGGCTTGGTGAAAATGTCAGCTCTTTGCAAATCAGTAGAGAAGAATTGTAGGCAAATTTTATTTTTATCCACATTATCCTTAAGGAAGTGGTGCCTAATTTCTATGTGTTTAGTCCTACTATAGAGAACTGGATTTTGTGCTATAGATATTGCAATAGTATTGTCATAAAATATAATTGAATTATTTAAGTTGGCACCATAGTCTAGGAGCTGATTTTGTATCCACAATATCTGTGAGCAGCAACTGCCTGCAGCTATATATTCAACTTCAACTGTTGATGTAGACACAGATGTTTGATTCTTACAAAACCAAGACACAAGCCTATCACCAAGAAACTGGCAAGTTCCTGATGTGCTTTTCCAGTCTACTCTACATCGAGCATAATCTGAATCTGAGAATCCAGTTAATTCAAATTCAGATGCTGTTGGATACCAAAGTCCTAGATTAGGGCAACCCTTTATATATCTCAAAATTCTTTTTAGTAAAATTAGATGAGATTATTTGGGGTTAACTTGGAACCTAGCACAAATACAAGTAACAAATATTATATCTGGCCTACTTGTTGTTAAATAAAGTAATGAGCCAACAATTGCTCTATATACTTTCTGATCAACAGGTTTCCCTAATTCATTAGTATCAACAACAACATTAGAGGGCATGGGTGTTTTCATGGTGGAAGAATCAGACATACCAAATCTTTTCACTAATTCCTTAGCATACTTAGATTGGGATATGAAGATTCCATTTGGAGTTTGCTTCACTTGAAGACTAAGGAAGTATGATAGTTCACCCATACTACTCATTTCAAATTTAGATTGCATTAGATTAGAAAATCTTTTGCATAAGTTTGAATCAGTAGAGCCAAAGATGATATCATCTACATATAATAAGTTTTTATCTACTATGCCTCTACAGAATTTATTCTCTAAAAGAAAACTAGCTAAGGTCTCATACCATGCTCTGGGAGCTTGTTTAAGACCATAGAGAGCTTTCATAAGCTTAAATACAAAAGAAGAGTGAGTTGGAGAGATGAAACCTGGTGGTTGTTCCACATAGACTTCTTCTTTGATTTCTCCATTCAGAAATGCACTCTTTACATCCATTTGATAAACTTTGAATTTCTTGTATGCAGCAAATGCAAGGAAGATCCTGATTGCTTCTAACCTTGCAACGGGTGCAAAAGTATGGTCATAATCTATTCCTTCTTCCTGTGAGTATCCTTGAGCTACTAGTCTAGCTTTATTTCTTACAATGTTGCCATCTGCATCTAGTTTATTCCTGTAGACCCACTTAGTTCCAATGACTGGATGATTCTTTGGTCTAGGAACCAATTCCCAAATGTTGTTTGTCTCAAACTGATTGAGCTCATCTTGCATAGCAATGATCCAGTTGGGATCTTGTTCTACATCTTGTAGGGATTGAGGTTCAATCTGAGAGAGAAAACAAGTATGCATCATATTCTGATTTACTTGATGCCTTGTTTGCACACCTGTTGAAATATCACCAATAATTTGAGATATTGGATGATCTCTAACTGTGATGTGATCAACAGTTGGAGTGGGTTCAACAATGATTTCCACTTGGGGAATTTGTTTAGCTGTTATATCCTGTGGAAGATGTTCTGCTGTAATCTGATTTGAACTGTCAGCAAAATCTTCTTCACTTTCTTCAGCATCCTGCTGTACAGGATTTAGAAATCCTTCTTTATGTAGAGCTAATTGATCTAGCTGCTTACATAGTGTAGGTACCTGTAGATTTTCTATGGTAGAAGAATTTTTCTCCTTATAAAATATATTAGTTTCATCAAAGGAAACATGCATAGATTCTTCAATTTTAAGAGAAGATTTGTTATAAATCCTATATGCTTTGCTGACTAATGAATAACCTAAGAAAATTCCTTCTTCAGATTTTGGTTCAAATTTCCTAAGGTATTTCTTGTCATTATTGTGAATGAAACATTTACAACCAAATGTTCTAAAATAGATAACTTTAGGTTTCTTCACTTTAAGTAACTCATAAGGAGTCTTACCCTTAAGTTTGTGTATCAAACTTCTATTCAACACATATTTTACTGTGCTAACAGCCTCTGCCCAAAAATATAGGGGCAAATTAGCATCTGCAAGTAATGTTCTTGCAGATTCAATTAGAGTTCTATTTTTCCTTTCAACTACCCCATTTTGTTGAGGAGTTCTAGGAGCTTAGAAGCAATGCCTGATACCTTCCTTCTCACAGAATTCTTGCATGAGAAGAGACTCAAACTCAGTGCCATGATCACTTCTGATCAATGCAATATGAGTAGAGTACTCAATCTTTATGCTCTTAAGAAAATCTGTAAGAACTTTAAAGTTATCTGACTTTTCTCTCAAAAAGAACACCCAAGTGAATCTAGAGCAGTCATCTACAATAACTAGAGTGTAAGACTTCACCCCTAAACTCTTTGTTGCTATAGGTACAAAAAGGTCCATATGTAGCAAATATAAGATTCTAGGTGAATCACTTTTAGATAATGATTTAAAACTATTTTTAGTTTGCTTGCCTAGTTGACATGCCCTACAAAGACCTTCTTTCTTGTATGAACCTAAAGGTAAACCTCTAACAAGATTGTCCTTAGATAATTTAGAAATGGTCCTAAGGTTTACATGTCCTAATCTCTCATGCCAAAGTTCACTAGGTTTGCTTAATTCATTAAATAAACAGATTTCTGATTTAGATGAATTGAAATTTACTAAATAAATATTACCTTGCCTAATACCTGATAAAACAATAATATCATCAGAAGAATTAATAAGGCATTTTAATTTATTGAAGGTTACTTGATACCCTTCATCACATAATTGACTTATGCTGATGAGGTTGTGCTTTAGTCCCTTGACATAAGCTACCTCTTTGAAGGTGACTTCTCCAACCTTGACTTATCCATAGCCTTTTGTTTGTCCACAATTGGAGTCTCCAAATATAACTTTTGGTCCAAGCTTTGCCTTGTAATTGTTAAGGTTGGCCTTGTTCCCTGTCATATGTTTTGAACAGCCACTGTCCAAATACCATTTTTCATTTATTCTTCGACAGTTGTGTACCTGCAAAAACAAGAAAACAATCTATTTGTTCTTGACCCAGATTACCTTGGGTCTCTTTGTATTTCCACAAAAATCTGAAATAAAAGACATTTCAGGTTGGTCCTTGTAACCTTGTGGATGATATCTCCTTGGAGGTATTATCCATTCAGTGAAAGGATTGATAGAATGTGAAGAATAAGAATTGTTCAGATTTGCTGTATAGTTTCTGTTCGACGAACTGGGCTGAGTTCACCGAGCGTCGTTCGACGAATGACTGAGATTTCGTCGGGCGTCATTCATATAATTACTATATTGAAAATCTGTCTTCAAAGTTCGTCGAGCTCCGTTCGACGAAGTGGATGCATTTCGTCGAGCTCCGTTTGACGAATTCTGCTGAATTCTGCTATTCTCGACAGTCTTACTTGAAATGTTTTTATTTATTCCTACAACATCTTTGCTCTTAGCAGAGATGAATTTTATAGGTGTAGATAATATGTTCTTCTTAATTAGAGGTGGCTCACTTGATGAAGTACCCAAGCCTAGTTTGCTATTAAGTCTAGCATTTACTGTGCTTGTATTGTCCATCAGTTTGATGCTTCTCCCATTTAGGGATTCTTCAAACTTTTTAGCTTCAGACAACTTGCTCTCAATGAGAACAATATGTTCCCTGGAGGCAGCCAAATCTTTCTTAAGATTTACATTTTCTTCACTTATTTGATTCACTTCAGCTAGCTTATGTTTGAGTAAGATTATTTCTTTCTCAGATTTTAGTAAGTCTAAGCCAAGAACCTTGAATTCATCTTTGAATTCAACAAAAGTAAAATCAAAATTAGATATTACCTGATCTGCATCATCTTCTGCTTCTGATTCTGATTTTTCTTCATCAGAATTGTTGGCTGAGGCATTGATTGCCATCATGCAGAAGTTCTTCTCTTCTTCATTATCTTCATCATCACTGGATGAAGAAGCATTTGCTGACTCACTGCTTGAGTCATAAATTGCCATCAGGCACTGATCATTCTCCATTGATTCTTCTTCATTATCTGAAGAACTGGATGACTGACCTGATTCAGTGTCACACCAAGTTTCTGCTACAAATCCTCTTCCCTTCTTTTTATGCTGATGGGAGGAAGACTTGCTCGAGTGTCCTCTTTCTTCCTTTTCTTTTCTCTTTTCCTTCTTGTCCTTTTTGTTTTGATTCTCTGGATAGTCAGGTGCAAAGTGTTCTGGTTTCCTGCAACCAAAACATGTAACTTCTTTAGATGGAGCTTTGTCATACCTTGGTTTTTCATATCTCATGGATGACTTTCTCCTGAAATCTTTTCTTGCCATCTTGTAGAATCTTTGGGCAAGTAGGCTCATGAACTCCTCATCTCTTGGAGATTTTTCTTCTTCTTTAGCTACTTTGAAAGCTATGTTCCTTTCCTTCTTTGTTGCTGGAGATCAAGTTGATTGTTCAGCTTCCCTGGATTTGATGAGCTGCTCATAGGATTTGAGCTTGCCCAATAATGTTTCAGTGGAAATCTCATTGAGACTTCTGGCTTCCTTGATTGGCCAGATCCTAGAATCCTATGTGCTGGGGAAGCATATTAAGATCTTGTCATTGATCTCAGTGATAGAAATTACTTTATCCAAGGTCTTCAGCTCATTTATTATGAGGTTGGGCCTATTGTACATGTCAGCCACCCTTTCAGATTCTCCTTTCTTAAAATTCTCATATTGAGAAATGAGATGGGACCTTCTGTCCTTCCTTTCATCAGCAGATCCTTCAACCATATTGTTGAGAGAAATCCATATTTCTCTTGCTGAGGTGCATTCTACCACTCTTTGAAAAATGTCATCAGACATTGTTTGAGCCAGAATGTTCATGGCTTTTGCATCAGCATTCCTTTGCTTTTTCTGTGCTTCTGTCCATTCAGGAGGTGGGACAGCAATGTTAGTAGTTGTGGTTCCAGTACTTGTTGTTGCTGTAAGTGTTGGAGGCCCTGTAAAAATCACATTAAATATTTCTTCATCAATTGAGTTCATATATAACCTAATCCTTGCTTTCCATAGTGCAAACTTACTGAGATTGCACATAAGAGATCTTATGCTTGAATACTCTTTGTTTTGTGCCACGAGTTTTTTACAGAAAAAAAAAACTCTAAAATAATTTAAGATCAAATTGATCTTTGTGATTCAGGTGTTAGCCTGTAAAGAATCAACAGCCCTCTGATACCAATTGAAAGTGGAGGTTAGATCTTAAATTAACTCTTGAGGGGGGGGGGGGTGAATAGAGTTTAAAACTTTTCCCTTAGTTTTATAGCAGAATTGAAAATACTGATATAAGTATATGTGTATAGAGTGAGTGATAAATAAAAACTGAAATAAAATGAATAATGAAAACAACACAAACACAAGCACAGAAAAGTAAAACAAATACAGAAGACACAAGGAGCTATAGTAGTTCCCCACTAAACTTGGGTACGTCTACTCTTATACCACCCTTGGTAGGAATCCACTAGGATTTTTGATCAGGTGCCCTCACACCAATGAGCTTTTGATAAGGTGCCCAAAAACCAAGCAGGATTTTTTGATAAGGTGTCTTGCCACCAAGAGGTAAACTTTTGAAGGGAGTTTTAACCCTGTACAAGATGGGATAGAGAGGGGTTTAGATGTTCTTCTCTGTCAAGATGCTGAGAGAAGACTCTAGTGGATGTATGTTGAAAAGAACTCCTATGTCTGATATGAAATGTTTGACAGTAGATTGGCTGGAGCTTTTCTTGAAAGAAATTGATCTTCCTGTAGCTGGTAAATCTAAAAGACAAGAATGTTTCTCAGATTTTTTGTTGCTCTTTGGAGATCTGTGCTTGCAGCAAATGACTGAGAGAGTATTGTTGATGAAGATGTTCTCAGTAAGTAAGAGCTGCTGGAGGAGAAAGAAGATGAAAATCTATTTTTCTTTTTGTTCTTCTTGCTTCTTCTTGTATTTCTCTCTTTCTTTTTCTATTCTTTTTCTCTGTACAGCAAAAATGTAATAATTTCTGTATATGTTCTTGTCGTGAAGAATTGCTGGTAATAATCTGCTATATCTTCTTCCTATTTTCCCTTTTGAAAATTCTGACAGACATTAATTGCAGATCCCTTATATTAAGGAATAAATATATCTGAAGAGATATTTTGGAAACATAAATCTGCTGCGCCATTTATCTCTTTCCTTTTCCACGAAATGTCGTTTTCCGAGGAATGTCAAATGGCTATAATCTTGGAATAACAAAGGAAACAAATTATCCTTACTTGATCTGATAGAAAGAGCCGTTGCTGTCGTCGATCTGAGTTCAGAGAATGAAATAAATATAATCTTCTGAAACTTTCTAAACATAAACAAGATTTCTCCGATCTGTGTAAAATTCGTCGAACGCAGATTCATCGACCTCAAGATTTTCGTCGAACACAAAATTTACTTCGTGGACCTCAAATGAATCTTGCTGGAATAATTAATTTTGTTGATCTATGAGAACTTTCGTCGATTTGAAGGTGTTCGTCGGACGCAGACTGGAGTTTGTCGAACGGAAGGATTCGTCGACCGCTGAGCCTGGATAATTTCGTCGACCGCTGAGCTTGAGTAAAATCGTCGACCGCTGAGCCGAGTTCTGTTCATCGATCGCTGAGACAATCTGTTCGTCGACCGCTGAGCTGCTGAAACCGGATCGTCGACCGCTGAGATGAGATCATCGACCACTGAGACGGGCTTGAAGCACGTCGTTCGTCGAACGCAAAATGTAATTAGTCGAGCACTGCACTCAGACGAATTCTTCGACCGCTGAGACTTGAGCTGTTCGCCGAACGCAGAATATAAGCCGTTCATCGAACGAAGAGAGCTTTCCCTTCGTCGAACACATAGAGCTTGCCGTTCGTCGAACGCAGATAGCCATTCGCCGAACGCAGTGTGGAGTTCGTCGAACGCAGAATCTGAAAGAATTCTCTAGTTCTAACAGCCAAAACTCTTGACCCATAAACTATACATTGGGGTCAACTTTGTCCTTAGTCAACAGATAGTGATCCTAGACCAAATCAAAAATAGGGTTGTTTCAACAGCCTTGGTGGATCTTCAAGTCTTCTAGCTTCTGCCTCTGACATTGATATATCGACGATACGAGATATTCTGGCATTTCTGCATATACAGCGATATGCGATCTCTGACTGTGACATCGTGATCTTCTTTCTTGTAGTATGTCGTCGTAATCACTTTGTTCTTTCGACGACATGAGAGATATCATGTCGACAGATTCTGCTTTAGTATCTGCTTATCTTCAGCTATCCTTCTTCAGTCTTCTCGACGTCATGCCTTCATTACAATGATGTCATTGGCATCAGTCTTACTTAGCCTTTCCGACGACATGGCTTCGTTGATGATGTCGATGACACTGCATCTTCTCGACGACATTCATTCCTTTGATATCTTCATGCCTTCTCTGCATTCGACGAACTTCATTCTGCGTTCGACGAACAGCATTCTGCGTTCGACGAACTTCTTTCTTTTGTTCCATCTCTGCGTTCGACGAACTTCATTCTTCGTTCGACGGACAACATTTTGCGTTCATCGAATAGCATTCTGTGTTCGACGAACTCGCCAAGTCTCATCATTTGCTTCTATTCTGTCTTTGCGTTCGATGAACTTCATTCTTCGTTTGACCAACTTTGTTCTTCGTCGACGAACTCGCCAAGTCTCAGATTTTGCTTTGCTCATCATCATGCGACAAGCATGCTTTATCGACGACATCACCTAATCTTCTCGATGATATAGTACTTAGTGACATAACTAAAGTACTTAACATATTGTCGATCTCTGCAAGCATGAACTAGATGGGACAATAAATACAACTTGCACTTATCATTGAGCTGAGCACTTCTTCAAATCAGGAACACTGCTGGGCATTGTCCCAACAATCTCCCCATATTTGAAGAAGTCATAACCCACTCAATGATAAATGCCACTCAAATAAAAAAGTTTAATATTTTAAGCAAATAAGCATATGGTGATGACATTGCAGCTATAATTGAGTGAACACAGAATTTGACAAATATTACTACATTTATAAATTGTGCCAAATGTTTTCAAAAGTTTTGACATTTCTATATTTAGCCCCCTAAAGATTTAGCCATCTATATCTCTGGTTCCCTCATTTCAGCTTCACCCTTTGCTTTCTTGGCACTGGCTTCCTGTTCCTTTTCAGCTTGTCTGATGATGTACTCAAATGGTTTAGGATGATACTTTAGAGGTTCAGGAGTGTCAGCTGGACTTCTTCCTGCTTGTTTATACCTTCTGTATTCTCTCCTTACTTCTTCTTGATCTTCTTGCTTGGCCCATTCTTGAGGACTGTATACATTGTATCTTTCACCTTTATTAGCTTTCACTCGCTCTCATGCTTATAGAATGATGGTCCTGGATATGGGACTCCATCTTTCATAGTCATCCTTTTTGTCCATTTCCTCCCTATACTTTCTCTTTCTCATTTTTGTTTCTTCATCCTCCAGTGCTAACTTTTCTTTACCCTTATCAGTATCAGGAATATCTGTATGTTGCTCTTCAGCAGGCTTGTCATAATGTAGAGGAGGGAGATTTATTGCTTCCCTGATGGTGTTTGTGGTCCAGATGGCATGATCACCACTGGCCTTTATCATTGATCTCTCCCTCTTTACGACTTCTTCAGATATCCCCCTTTGGAGATTCTCCTCAGAATCCAATATTTTGTTTTTAAGCATACAAATTCCTGCTTCCAAGTGATTCTTGGTCTCAAGCAGATGACTATCTAGATCTTTATTGTGGTGATCTAGACATTCTTGGAGATCAGTTTTGTGTTCAGCCATCCTCTTGGTGGATGCAATGTAGGCCTTTTCTATGTTGCTGACAATCAGAGTCTGATTGACCCCTAAATTAGATAGACCCTTGTGAGTAAGGATTGTCTCTTTGGCAGTATACTCTTGTAGATTCTTCACATTATTTCTCAAGCTCTCTGTTTCAACAGATAGTACCCTTTTCAGTTCATTGACCGCAGAGGTAACATAACTTTCAATTTTTAATCTTTGCTCTTCCAGGAGCATCTTTATCTGAGACAACAGTAAGAGCTCCACTGGTCTATTCTCTGGAGTTGAACTATCTTGTTCCTCTTCTTCATCCTCTTCAATTATTGGAGATAGAGATTTTCTTATGGGTGAAGGGTTTGGCTCATTTTCCTTTTCAGGACTTTGCTGATCTTTGCTAGTCTCATTGGCATGGTTCTCTTTGTTGACCTCTTGCATTGCTGGTTCAGAATGACCAGCATCCTCAACCCCTATGATCTTATTGATCACTTCTTCCACTTGATCAGGAAGCTCACTGTTCTTCTCCCCCTCAGTTTCAGCATCCTCTTGATCTATTCCTGCTGTTAACATTGTTCCGGATCCCAGACTTAGAGCAGAGGTCTGGAGGGCTATTATCCTTATCTCCACAGGTACTTTAGAGTCAGACAGAGGTGAGCTGTTTCCTGACTCACTTCCTTCAGATGAGCTTTCTCCCTTCCTCTTCATATCTTTTGCTGTCTTCAACTTCTTGGGAGGCTTAGTCAGAGTTTTCTCCCATCTGTCAAGGATCTTGATGTCCATCCTTCTCATATGATGAATTTTTACTCCATACTTTTTGTTAAAGCTTTCAGGGTAGGGTAGTAGAAGATATAGTGATAGAATTCTTCCAAGATTTGGAGCTTGAAAGCTTTCTTGTATCCTCTTGAAGATTTGCTGACCCCAGTTGGTCCTTTTACTTAGGATTATCCTTGCCATTATCTCGAACATGGGCTTGGATATCCTATCATGCGACCCTAGTTTGCAGAGGAGAGCTTTACCAACTATATCTGCCATAAGTTTTCCTTGTTGATTGAAGCTTTTCCTTTCCAGAGACCCATAGGTCTTGCTCGAATGCCCGCACCATGCCGGAGCTTTGTCGAGGTCTTCCTGGGTGATCTTTTCATCTTACTCCCCCTTGGCAAATGCCGGCAACTGAAGTGCCCTAGCCAGCCTCTTAGGATTCACTTTGACCTTTACCCCATTGATTTCGCTTTTCACAGAGGTTCCTTTTGATCCACCCTTGGCACTCGAGTAGAACTCCATCACTTCTCTTTTGAGTATCACTGTTGGTTCAGAGTGGAAAAATTCCAGACCGACGACGTCCAATAGTTTGATAGCATTTTGAATCTCTTCTGGTCCTTCCACGAAACCATTCCTCACCACTTCACTTCCTTCAAAGAGGAGTCCTTCCTTCTTTGGCCCCATCTTTTGCTTGATCCAGGAGGATTTCAGTACTGTCGACTCGTTCACTCTTAGAAGGCGTGGAGAACACGATGGCTTTTTAGGGCTAATGTAGAGAGTGTTTTAACATTAGGACATTTGATCTTGTTTATAGTGTCCGAGTTGGAAGTCGAAGTATAATTTGTTAAATGTCTGATTAACTCAAGTGTAGCTATAATGATTGGTTAAGCACGGGTTTATTTAAGAGTCCGCTGAAGATTGGATATTGTCGTGATGCAGATTCGATGTCGAGGAGTCATTTCGACGATACCAATCATCATTTCGACGACATGGTTTTGGTTCACTCTTTTGTATGACCAAGCAATGCTTTTAGCAGTGCCATACATATGTGCTCCTTGAATGACAACTTTTACATACTTAGGTGAAGACTACTTTTATAAAATGATAAAGATGAGGTTATGTATTTACCTTCACCTTAGCTTTTAAGTCTTCTTGAGCTAATAACTCCCCCTTGATGGGATGTCCACTTATCTTTACTTTTAGCTCCCCCTTGATCAGTGCATCTTTGCATGTGGTGAGTTTTTCTTAGTACAGAGTTGAGACTGGAGCACTTATTGTCCATTAGCCTTGTTTGCTTTTTATTGGCTAAATGGACTACCCTGCAAAATAGATTTTAATATCCCTTAGGAACCCAAGGTGACTTGGGTCCTAGGTTCTTGTTAGAATAATAGGGAATTCTTCTACTCACCTCAACCCATCCAGGAGGTCTCTCCTTTGCACTAGGCACAATAGGGTTGTGCCAACAGTCAATGGCAAAGTGTCCCACTTTGCCACAGCACCAACATTCATGGATGTTGTACCTTCTTTTCTGAACATTTTTTGAAGTATATTCAGTAGAGAAAGCAGCAGCATTCTTCCTATCTCTCTCAGCCAAGAGCTGACTAGCTTCTCTAGTATAATTGTTTCTTCTTGACTTTATCTGTTTGTCATCAACATATGTCAGCATGGTAGCTGTCATGGTGTTGATGGCATCAGATATGATCAAGTGAGAATTGATTATACTGGGACTACCAGTCTGCTTCTAATTTGGAAGAGATTGGGAAGATGTTGCACCTTTATCCTTGAAAGTGGGGGCTGGGGCACCAAACACAAATGGTCCATGATGGGCCATTTGGATTTCCTTATGGGGAGCCTTTAATGCACTCATACCCATGCCCTTTCTCTTCCCATAATTAGGAGCATTCCATGACTAATGGAGCTTCCATTCATCCAGTGACCATGGACAATGTCCTGATCATACCTATTAGAGGGAAGCACTGCCTTCTGAAAGGTGGTATGAGGCACTGCTTTAGTTTTTCCTCTTTCTCCATTCCCATCATCTATTGTCCCTTCATTGTAACCCAATTCCCTCCTATTTCCACAGAAGGAGAAGGTGTCAATGATGGGCAGAACAGTTTTGGGCTTAGAGAATTGAGCCACCAAGCTTCTTTCCTTAAGAAGGTCATTCTCAAGTTTCTTGATAAGTTCTTCCCTTTGGCTTCTTTCATCATAAAGCTTGTCTATGATTTTCTTGAGCTCACAGGAGTTGGTGCCCTCATTGGGGGACATACCCATTTCCTTATTCATCTCAGCCTTAATGGGCCTGAGTGATTCTAGCTCCCTATCTTGCTTCTTAACAAGCTTCTTGCTCTTTCTCAGAGCTCCCAAGAGATCACCAAACTATTCTATTAGATCAGCTTGTTCTTATTGTTGCATGATGAGCAGTTTTCTGCATCATCTTCAGAAGATGAACAATCACCTGATGCACTCTTGGTTTTCTTAATTGAAGCAGGTAGTAAAGGCGTGTGAGTGATGCATACATGATCATAATGTGATTCATCATGATTTTCTTCATCTGACAGAGCTATCAGCCCATGAACCTCTTCATCCTCAGAATCACAGTCTGTGAGAGTCAAGGGTGCTCTTATTCTTTTTCCTGCTCTAGATCATTCTTCATCATCTGATTCACTGTCTGAAGTAGTCAGTGGTGCTCTGATGCTTACCTCTTCATGAGGGGTTTCTTCTTCAAAATCTTCCTATGACCCTTCTATGAGGACTCCTAGGGAGTCCCACATGTCCTTTGCTGTTGTGCAATGACTCAGCTTCTGGTGTGTTGGCAGATCTACTGCACCAGCTAGAATACTTCTGGCTTCTTTGTCCAAGCTGGCTAGAAGAGTCTCATCTTTTAACATTGTCATGGAGGGTCCTTCTTGAACAATTAAAAACATTCTTGGATCCATTGCCTCCATGTATATTCTTGTTATTCCTTTCCAAAGGGCAAAGTTCTCTCTAGAACAAACAACTATCCTTGATTCCATAGCTGTGATGAATGGACACCCACCGGCAGATCTGTTCAAGCTGTCAACTTATCACCTAAAGGGGGGGGTGAATAGGTTTTTCAAATTATATTATCCCCTTTAGGTGTTCTAGATTTCTGATTAATAGATCTGAAATTAGAAAGCATAACACAGAAAAGCACACAGTGATCTATAGAGGTTCCTCAAGACCGGGTGTCTTGAGTAGTCCTCTTTCCCTCTGTGCCTACCTAGCAGTGTGCTAGGATCGGCAAACTCTGCCAAATATTTAGGCCCTCAAGCCTTACAACACGGACCTGCAAGTCCTACAGCCTAGGCCCGCAAGCCCCTACTGCACCCGAGCCCACAATCCCGACACTCAGGCACTCAAGCCCTACACAATACAGACCCACAAGTCCTGTGCCTACAGCCTAGTCCCTCAAGCCCTTACTGCACCCAAGCCCTCAAACTCGACAATATCGGACCTGCAAGTCCACTGTCGTGGCCCTCAAGCCTCACAGCTCTCCAGCCCTGAAGCTAGACAAGATCGGACCCGCAAGTCCACTGCCCTGGCCCTCAAGCCTCACAGCTCTCCAGCCCTCAAGCTAGAAAAGATTGGACCCGCAAGTCCACTGCCCTGGCCCTCAAGTCTCACAACTCTCCAGCTATCAAGCTAGACACATAGGCCTGCAAGTCTTATAACAATGATATTACAGTGATGAAAACTGTTTCTACTGCCTGATGAAGATCGACAACTTATCCTGATGGAGATCGGCTTCTTAGCCTGATGGAGATCGGCTTCTTAGACTTGAAGAAGATGCTTCTTGATTTGTCGTTTTTAGCACTGGATCTTCTTCAGCCTCCTCTTCTTTTGCCTGATGTTGATCAGCTTCTTATCAGTCAATGGAGATGACTGATTCTTCTGAGAACGCTTGATTCTTGTTCTCTACTTGTTCTTGTTCTTCTCCGTAGAACGGAGAGATTCTTTTTAATTATTATCTCTCACATTCTTATTTTTCTAGGGCAACCTCTTATCTCTTTTATAAGACTGCGAGGCTCCCAACGGTCTTCTGAAAAAGTTCTTTAAGTGTCAGATGCCCCATTCCTTAAGAGCACGCGCTGATTGGACAATCGGGCGGCGACATTAATTACTGACTATGCGTCCGCAACATTTGAATTCCGTCTCGACGATATTTCCAACTTTATGCCGATATTGACAGCATTACGACGATATCGATATTATCTCGACGACAGGACTTTATCAATGCCTTAGGCCTTGGTGGATCTTCAAGTCTTCTAGCTTCTGCCTCTGACATTGATATCTCGACGATACGAGATATTTTGGCATTTCTGCATATACAACGATATGTTATCTCTGTTTGTGTCGTCATGATCTTCTTCCTTGTAGTCTGTCGTCGTAATCACTTTGTTCTTTCGACGATATGAGCGATGTCATGTCGACAGACTCTGCTTTAGTAACTGGTTGTCTTCAGCTATCCTTCTTCAGTCTTCTCGACGTCATGCCTTCTTTATGACGATGTCATTAACATCAGTCTTACTTAGCCTTTCCGACGACACGGCTTATTTGATGATGTCGACGATACTGCATCTTCTCGACGACATTCCTTCCTTTGATATCTTCATATCTTCTATGCGTTCGATGAACTTCATTCTGCATTCAACGAACAGCATTCTGCATTCGACGAACTTCATTCTTCTGTCATGTCTCTGCGTTCGACGAACTTCATTCTTCGTTCGACGAACAGCATTCTGCGTTCGATGAACTCGCCAAGTCTCAGCGTTTGCTTCTGTCCTATCTTTGCGTTCGACGAACTTCGTTCTTCATTCAACGAACACGCCAAGTCTCAGCTTTTGTTTTGCTTGTCATCATGACGACAAGCATGCTTTGTTGACGACATCTCATAATCTTCTTGACGATATAGTACTTAGTGAAAAAACTAATGTACTTGATATATTGTCGATCTCTGCAAGCATGAACTAGATGGGACGTTAAATACAACTTGCACTTATCATTGAGCTGAGCACTTCTTCAAATCAGGAACACTGCTGGGCACTGTTCCCAATAGAAAAAAATCTCTTTACCAAATTGAAAAAGAAAAGAAAATTTTTGCAAAGAGATGTGAAATTTAAGTAAGTGAAAACTTCGCCTTAAAAGCCCGAATAAATGATATTAATGTGGCAATAAACAAATTTGGGGTTGGACAAAAATCACTGGATATGATTTTGGGCAACTCGTGCCATGGATCTGCTAAGTTTGGGATGGAATATGTTTCCAAAACCTACCACCCAGCGTTGACTACTAGCGCTGGCGTTAGCTCTGCTTCCAGAAATCAAAAATCTTTTCATAAACAAATTTCCCTCACTCCCTCAACCTCTGTGTGTACCTGCAAGGGTCAACAACAGTCTATGAAAAAGGTCTCAACCCCTTTTGTTGCTTGTGCCAATTGCTTATTTTTTGGGCACACCACTGACTCTTGTAGGAAGTAGGGAAAGCGCACCCTTAAGCAAATCTGGGTACCTAAGGTCTCCACCTACATTATGGGAGGAACCTCTTGGGTATCCGAATCTTCACTAACTTTTTATTCCTAGGTATGTTGGCAGGCTAAGGACAAAGAAGACATGTGTTACTTGGACTCAGGTTGCTCCAAGCACATGACGGGCGATAAAGAAAAAATCCTTAGCCTCACTAAGAAAAATGGAGGAACCGTGACGTTTGGTGACAATGGAAAAGGAAGAATATTGGGCACCGGTACAGTGGGTAACGACTCTTTCTCTCTTACTAATGTTTTGTTTGTAGAAGGCTTAAAACATAACTTAATCTCTATTAGTCAAGTATGTGATAACGTCCTTAATGTGTTATTTGAGTCTTCTACTAATTTGTGCAAAATCATTGATCCTAAGTCTAATAATATAGTACTCACTGCACCAAGAATTCATAATGTTTATTTAATTGCTTTTCATGATCTATCATGTGCATCTCTTAAATGTCTTATATCTAAAAATGAAGAACTTGAATTATGGCATAGGCGTCTTGGTCACTCTAGCACCAAGTTGATATTAAAATTATCAAAAAATAAAATTATTAGAGGATTGCCAATCCTAAATGGAAACCTTTCTTCCTTATGCTCGCCATGCCAAAAAGGAAAATTTTCATAAACATCATTTAAAAGTAATATTAAAGTATCCACCTCAAGACCATTGAAACTAATTCACATGGACCTTTTTGGGCCAATTAGCACTTGTAGCCTTGGTGGTAAAAAATATACTTTTGTATTAGTTGATGATTTTTTAAGATTCACGTGGACATTATTTCTTACCTCCAAATCTGATGCGTTTTCTGAATTTTCAAAGCTTTGCAATCGCATTCAAAATGAATTAGACTTAAAAATTAAATGCTTAAGGTCGGATCATGGAGGGGAATTTGAAAATGATAGTTCACCACTTTCTGCAATAATCTAGGCATTAAACACGAATTTTCCGCTCCACGCACCCCTGATGAGTCTCATTTATATACACATTCATGGGCTCATCTGGGCTGATTATCTACTCTATGCACTACACTTTCGGCATGTTTTTATTCACATTCGTTATTCCATGCTAAGTGCACTCTTAGGCCCGTTTTGGTGTGAGTTTGCGCTCCATGTTATTGGGGGTAAGCACATGGTGCTCCCCAATCCTTTTTCTTTGTTTGATTGGTGTTGGAGGTGTATTCCCAGCTGGATTGCTGTGCTTGTAGGTGGTTGGATCATCTCCTTTTTGCCCAGAATTCATGAATGTGTATATCGCACGGTCATGCATTTTCTTGACGCACGGACGGCTGCGGTCCTGCGCTTTCATCCAGGGAGAAAACCGGTGATCTGAATTTGATCATGCGTTTTACGCACGGACGCATTCGCCCGTGCGCGAAGGAATCGCACGATCACCCTGTTTAACCTTGTTTTTGGCCAATCTGAGTTTGTCCGTGTGTTTCTACGCATGGGCGGATTTGCCCGTGCGTGAGTAAAATGCACGGGCGCGGCTGCTTCTTCCTCAAGTCTCTTTTTATCGTAAATAACGCATGGGCAGCGCACGGTCGTGCGTTCGCCCGTGCGTGACCAAAATCTGATTGTTTAGTATTTAAAGCAGGGAATCAGCTGCAGTCGGGGAGGACAATTCCTCTCGGGAAAAGCCAGAAAAGCCCACCATTTTCACCCTTTCCACCGTGGGAGACCACATCCGGTGATCTCCTCCACCATACTTCCATCAGGGATCATTTGCAAGCTTTCTCCACCACGAGTTCAAGCATTCTTCATCTTGGAGGCCATAGAAGTGCTGTAGATCGCTGGAGAAGTGACGGCCTCCTTTGAGTCCGCACACCATAAGAGGGCCGAGCCCAGAGAGAGACCGACAACCTCTCATTCCGGCCGAGAACCCAGGATACAGTGACATCTTCTGTTGGGTCCTTTCTAAACCTTGAGCTTGTACTTCTTTTAGTGTTGTTGTAATGAACTCTTGTTAGATTAATGTTATAGATCCTTTGTTTGATGTTCATGTGCTATGATGTTATGGTTATGAGAATCGTTATGCTTGTCGTTGTGATATTCTGAGTTGCTTGCGTGTGAAGCCATCTAGCAATTGTCAGTGGTGATGTTGGCGAAGAGGTGAACATGACCCTCGTAAAACCCCGCTCTATGGTCATTTCACCCGCTTACTGAAGCGCGGCATTGCGACCGCTGCACTCACCCCCACTTTGCGAAGCAGTGATTTCGACCCGCATTTCTCTTATTTCTGCAATAGCTTAGGACACATATCACAACGCCCTTAGTTTTTACTTTCTTCTCTCGTGTAACAATCACAATGCAATTCATTCACCATATCCTGCATTCCTCAGGAGATCGACATTCGGAGAAACTATTCCCATAATTATTACTTGACAGCGATAGGTGCACTTGCCGAACACGCATCAAGTTTTTGGCACCGTTGCCGGGGACTGCAGGCGTGATGAGATTTTGGTTGTGAATCGATTATTTTCGATTGAGTCTATAATTCTTTTTAATTTATTCTTTATCATGCTATTTTCTTCTTCTATATCATGTGGGCGCATTTGAATATCCGATGTCGTTGGTTTGGGGACACATCCCATGCTAGTGTATCATGTGGGCACATTTGAAACAGTACAGAGCCCATAAATCTTTTGGCTACTCTATTGCGCCTCCGTCGTCGCACTCTTACGCGGCTACTGCACCTTTGGTGCCGGCGAAGCCAGTAAAGCAGTGTTTATTTTGCAAGAGTAGAGAGCATGCCTTGAAGGACTGTGCTGATTTTCTTTGCCAATTGGCGGATGACGATGAGCCAGATATCCGGATCGTCCCATCCTCGAATTCTGCGAACACTGCTCCATCCTCTCGTTACGTGTCCCTTCCACCTTCACTTCTTGAAGTCTCTGGAATTGACGCGTGTATTAGTGTCCCTCATGACTCTGTTTTTGATGCGACCCCCATACCTCTTCGGTTCATGTACCACTTTGCGTGGATTTCTGCCCTTATGTGGATAGTGAGCCCGAACTCTTAAGAAGCACGTCTTCTCCCACTACACACGAAACTACATCTATTTCTGATGTTATCATTGAGGTCAATTTGCAGGATGTTGGAGACCTGCGCAGTGTCGTGCCCACTCTCATGGAGGAGGACAGTCTCGATTGTGCTGAAGCAACCATTTCGGTCCAGTGCGAGGAAGTCCAAGTTATAGAGGAGGCCATTGCGTGCGCTGTTGAGTCTAGTGAAATCTTCGATGATATCATCAGTTTGTCATTGTCGCACCCTATGGGGGATGAAGCCGGGATTATCCCCTCAGATGTGATTTCTTTTAGTTTTTCTTCCAATTTATTTCCTGACCCCCTTTCTTTATGTACAAGGATGTAGGATGCCCCTCCTCCAGTTGATCAGACCTTATGCATGGAGGAGCCGAAAGCCTGGTGGGATGAGGAAGGTACAGTGAAGGAACATCTTATTTCCTCATCATCGTTGGTGCTTCCCTTCGAGGATTGGTTACAAGGGGGCAAGCGGTTTTTCTTTGAATACATAATACTGGAGGAGAAGAAGAGAGCGAAAAAGGAGGAGATTTGGGGTTGGAGGCTGAGCATCCTACTTAATATCCACCCCTACTACCAAGTCCCCGGACCTTTTTCTTTCATCAGTTGTTACTACTTCAAATCAGCTTATAGCTGATTTGTTTTGAGCTTGTAATAATAATTAGGATTTATTGACTTTTGCTTATTCCTAGACTTTATACACTGCTTAAAATAGCTATTTGGTCCACCTTTAAGGACGTTAAACAAAAGGGCTTCGTGGGAGACAACCCATGGGAACCACTCGGTTCCATTTGCTTATTTAATTTCTATATTGTTCTGTTGTTTGCTTTATGCTGACATCGCAGGGTTAAGCCCTTGCTTGGGGATTGAGGAAGGAGAAAGTCAAAGAAGGAATTACCGCACTTCTGGCATGCTCATCGTGAGCATAGGTCCACTCTACCCCTATTTTCCTTATTCTGAATTCTTTATTTTTTGTGGTTTGATCAAGTCTAGGGGAGAGTTCGAGTTATGCATGTGCACGCACTTTGCATAGCATGTTAGAATGTGCTGAGTTAGGATTTTCAATTTTATTGCACACATTGCATACAATTGCACCTTGTTCACGCGTACTTGATCACACGCGCTTATTGGGACTTGCTGCGAGGTTCCCCGCTTGTATGAATTGGATTGTTAGTGTAGGAGTGAAGGGTGGAGAAAAATGTCGACTCGAGTAGTGCTCTAGTCGAGTGCTCCAGTTACGCATAGAAATTCAATTAGAGTAGAATAAAATTCAATGTTATAATTTAATTATTTCTATTATAGTAGCTGCAATTTATTTTACTCTAGCGGTGAATCCGGTGAATCCAACGGTAGCATAGGGTCGAGTGTAGCTGGATTAGTATAGCTTATTACTAGGGTCAGAAGGAAGGATAACCTTTCTCGGTGGCTAGAACTTGCACTAGGCGACTCTTGAAACGATTGCGTTGAATAGCTCATTATAAAGCGTGATATAGGCCGTCTCTTGATCCGTTTGTGCTTTTGAAATCCTAACCAATGTAATCACCTTTGCAAGCCCACTTGAGCTGACCTTTCCTCCTTGTTTAGCTCCACTTAAATTTCACCAAAGCCATACGGCCAAACCTATTTTCGCACCAACAAATGAGTTGAAGGAAATATATATATCTTTCGTTTGTTGTTATCTCTGAGTTGTATGGTAGCTTTGAAAAAGCTAAACGAGAAGTTTATATTGTGCCTACAAAAGATATACTATCGAGAAGAGAAAAGAAAAGAAAAAAAAATTGTGCAAAGAGAACTTTCAAATACATTCTCTCGACAAAAACAATGTATGTTCGGTTAGCACACACCTAGTGTCCAGTTGTAGTCTGGGGGTGTTGTGTAGTTCTTTAATTTGTTGTTTTAGTGATTTTACACTCTTGAATATTCAGGCTATGTTGCGTGTGATGCACATCGTTCTTCTACTTATCTAACCTGAACTCAACTTAAGACAAATCCTAACCTATAAGTCCTATTGATTTCAGATATTAGTCATCTCATGCAGTAGAGAGAGTGCGAACGTGCAAGCCTATGGACACCGACTTTGATGGATTTCTTAGGAGATTGCCCTGAGCTTTGATTCGAGTAATACTCTACTCATTAGTCACGATATTTTCCCTTGTGCGGGACCGAAAGATTCACCGGGATTCACAATCCGAGTAAACTAGATTTCAAATTACTATTCTAGAAATAGTTAAATATTATCTTGAGTTAAATTCTATTCTAACGTATTTCTACGCACGTGAGCATGCGACTTCGCATGGGTCTCTACCGCTCAAACTCACTCTAACACCCAATTGTTCCGACGGGAGAGCTGAGTAGTTTGCCCGAGACGTGCAAATGGTTAAGTCTGGGGGTATGATGAGTCTCATTTATATATACATTTATGGGCTCATCTAGGCTGAACATCTAGTCTATGCATTACACTTTAGGCATGTTTTTATTCATATTCGTTATTCCATGCTAAGTGCACTCTTAGGCCCGTTTTGGAGTGAGTTTGCGCTCCATGTTATTGGGGGTAAGCACAAGGTGCTCCCCAATCCTTTTTCTTTGTTTGATTGGTGCTGGAGATGTATTCCCAGCTGGATTGCTATGCTTACAGGTGGTTGGATCATCTCCTTTATGCCCAGAATTCATGAATGTGTATATCGCACGATCGTGTGTTTTCTTGACGCACGGATGGCTGCGGTCGTGCGCTTTCATCTGGGGAGAAAACCAGTGATATGAATTTGATCGTGCATTTTACGCACGGGCGGATTCGCCCGTGCGCGAAGGATGTAAGATCCCTCTCCCGCACCAGGAGAGTTCCCGGATCTTATGCCCAGAACCGCCGCCTTACGGTGATGCTAGCACACAAGTTAGCCATCTCCGCAAGACGCCGATCCTGCCGGCAGGACGATCAACTAGGCCAACAAGAGATAAGAAGTAAAACTAGCACATAAGTCCACGATCACACGCATCTGTATATGTATATATATCCAAATGAGAACTGTCCATCAATGAGTACAAGAAAAGAAAGAGAGAAAGGGGCTTATGCCCAGTACAAGTCCGAAAGAATAAAAAGAAGTACAGTTCTCTCTCTTACTATATAAATCTATGCGGAAGCTACAAACATAAACATCTCTCATCGAACACCTGTCTAGTAGCGGTAGTAATACACGACATCTGTTCCTCAGGTCCTGTCTCCCCTGCCAGCTGGGCTCCAGCTCCTCGGTTACCTACGGTCACCACCGACCGTTAGTCATAAAGACTAAGACGATTTTGTCCCCGCCTCCCTCCGCGACTCCTAAGCACCGTGCGGGAGGAAGAAGCGGAGGACAACAAAGTGGAGTAATCAAAAGCAGGTGACAGATATTCTATGCTATCAAGAGTATAACATATAAGTCATATGCTAGCAATATGAACCAGTAAACAGTACTAAAAGCAGTAAAGTAATATCACAGTAGAGAAAGAAGTAAGCATAAAGAAGCAGTGCGACGCAAGTAAGGTAATTTAAAAGTAACCATTGATTTATAGGAATGCCCATACAAACCTATAGACCAAGGGGTCGTTTAGCAGGGCCTATCGTATAAAAAGTCCCATACCAATTTATACGATAGGGGTAGGGGTTGGAATGCAATGTTCATGCTATGTCATGCAAGGTATGTTGTTATGCTATGTTCATACAAGTGCAACTCACACACTACGACTCTATGCGCATAGACCCTTAGTTCCCCCTTTTTGGAGCTAGCAAGACTCCCCGGATACTCCCGTAGTGGCAAACGGAAGCGGTGGGTTGGGCCTCGCCCACCTCTAGGTTGGTATTCACACTACCTAACCTAGACCTATCGTACGCCTCAACACAAAACCGTGGAGCGTCTGCGTACTCTTGCTGACTGGATCGCCAGACTTTCTAGGCTAAGTGTATATACCACACTTGCCGAGTCAACGTATTGACGTCGGTGTGAACGTCCGTCCAATACAGAAGACCCACCACCTTCAATGCACATGCAACATGTTCTACAAACTATCTCCGAGCCATAAGCTCCCCGGGCTAACCTGCCCGTCATTAATAACCTTCCGGCCACCGGCTCCCCGGACCAACCCATCCGTACCAACAACTCTACTGAGTTGCAAGCTCACCTGACTTTCAATCCGCTCCTTCAAACACTGAGCTTACTGCTCGCATCACCAAACAGACTGGGCTCCCACAACCACGGGGTGTGGGTGAGTGTGTTATTAGATTATTCTTGTAACAACTTATCCCTACGGTTTACATTTAATCTTGGATTCCCGAGGGTTACCCTTTAAGGGGCTCGCTACGGTATTAGGAATCACAATGGGATGACACCCCAAAATTCCCTTTCGCAAGACACTTAGTATTGTTGATATCTACCCATAAGATTACCCTCTTATCATTTCACTTGAATTAACCTCGGCGCTTTACGACTCTCTAAGGGGAAGGACGATCTTTCGTCAATCCCGAGCACAACCTTACCCACAGCTCACCATGTACTCTCATCTTCTAACTCCTATTTAAACTACTCTTGTTTAGTTATTATTCTACTTGGAAGTTTAGGGTGGGTCCTGGACTTCCCGATGGCTACCCGGTGAAGGGTTCGCAAGGTACTAGGGTATATGATGGGATGATGCCCAACCCCTTTCCAGGACAATTAATATTCTTGACGGCTACTCTGACCTAACCTTCCACCCTCTCATTACTCTTTATAACCTACGCCTTATGATTCAACCCGCTCCTATGCAATCAATCTTTTGGACTCACTCTAATAACTCTTAGTCCTCCAGGTGGTCTAAACTCATCTCTTGTTGTAATCTAATTCTCCCCGATTTCCTTATGATTATATTGACCTATTCATCATAATGAGTTTTTACTATCCGCAGACCACGACATACATCAAACTTAGATTCCTAAGGTGAAACCTTGATCAAATGACTTCTAGTTATTAACATAGGTTCGTAGTGGATAGAATGAGGAATAATCAAAATCCAAACATGCTTTCCTCTAATTTTGTCCTCTATAAAAATTCATTAATTACTAATATGAATTTAAAAAGTGAAGGAGGTATCATGCTAGTGAAACCAAACTTGTTAAATATCCTTCCTGAGATGAAATGTGACATGATAAAAAGATTTCCAATATTTCATAATTTTCCAGCAATTAAATAACCCTAATCTCTAATTTTCAATAAATGAATGGAAAAATAATTTTACACATCAAGTACAAGATTTTGACTTCCTAAAATTCTGGAAAAATTACAGTAGCTTCATATGAACTTAAAATCACTATTTCCAGAAGATCATATTTTTCCAGCAAATTTATAATCATAATTTATATTTATCATGAAAAAGATGAAAACGTGACTTTACACACCAAGTACTAAAATAAGAATTCCAAAAATTCTGAGAAAATTAACCTAGCATACTAATCCTCTGAAAACACCAAACCCAAGGTTTCATAATATTCCAGGTAATATTTATCCACAATATTCAATTAATACAAGTGGTGTGCCAATAAGAGTTTACACTACAACCACCACCTAAATGTCTCAATAAACTCTGAATAATTCACAGAAGTATGTTATTGACCTAAAATCAGCAATGCCTAAGTTTCACATTTTTAACAGAAATTTTTGACCATAATTTCTATTTAACATAAATGGGGTGCAAATAGTGATTTACACTACAACTACCATTAATATGTCTCTATAAATTCTGAAAAAATCATCCTAGTATAATAATCATCTACAAAACACTAAATCCAGAGATTTAGAATTTTTCAAACTATTTTACCCCATTAAATTAATTAATTACAAAAGGGGGTTTTTCCTCAATAAATTGATAATTACCTCAAAAATTTATCTAAAAATTAAGAAAAAATTTACAGAGCTATAGAATCACCCAGGAACCCTTCTAGAATAATTTCATAATTCTCCAAATGCATATGTGACCTAAATGTCATATTTGAACAAATTGACCTAACCAAATAAATCAAATTCAGAAAAATAAATGAGGTCCAATAATTCCAACAAAATTCCTAAATGTGCATTTCTAGTCAAAGATCCATTCCCAGAGTTTTGGATTTAACCCTAAGTCTTTGATTCAAATTATTCCATTAATTTAAAAGAGTGACAATTATCATTTAATTAAAAACTTTAGGAAAATAATTTCCAAAATCATGAAACTTATGACAATGATGTATATCCTCATGACATTCACTAACCCCAAGGTTTTAGAGGCATACAAGGTGATCCCCACCTTCAATTCCATCAAAGGCTCAAAGCCCAAATTGACTATTAGCACCCCACTTTTCCTCTTAAACCCTAACTTCGTTTTGAAGTTCAGAGCAAACTACTCATGCACATGAGGTGGGATTTTAACCAGTGACTTAGATATGTATGAAGAGCTCACCCCCCAAATTAGGGGGTGTTTGGAGTTATACAACTCCTTATATACCAAAAATTTACTTTTACTAATAAATGAAATATCTCAATGAATATACCTCCATAAATTCTCAAATTTTAACCCTAGGTGTGTCATCATATCATGCATGCATGGTAGAAATTTCAATGGGTTTGGTTAAGCCAATTAAAAGTTATAGCCTTTTTAATTTCTGCCCTACACAAGGAGCAATCCTAGGAAAAAGAGTGCTCTGATGTCCATACTGCACAAATACGATGATTAGGGTGGCAAATGAAAGTAGACCCATAGGGATACAAAAGATATCTCTGCCATGTTTTACAAAATCGGCATCTAAGGCCTTCAAAAATGGCATGCAAACTACTTAAAAATCTTAGGCAGAAATATTATGGTTTGCCAATAGACATAAGGAGCAGTCCTAGAAAAATGGGTGCCCTGGTGTCCACAATGCACCAAATCAGAAGATTAAAATGGCAAATGAAAGTAGACCCATAGGGCTACAAAAGCTATCTCTGCCATGTTTTACAACATCGGCCTCTAAGGCCTTCAAAAATGGCATGCAAACTACTTAAAAATCTTAGGCAGAAATATTATGGTTTGCCAATAGACATAAGGAGCAGTCCTAGAAAAATGGGTGCCCTGGTGTCCACATTGCACCAAATCAGAAGATTAAGGTGGCAAATGAAATTAGACCCATAGGGCTACAAAAGCTATCTCTGCCATGTTTTACAAAATCGGCCTCTAAGGCCTTCAAAAATGGCATGCAAACTACTTAAAAATCTTAGGCAGAAATATTATGGTTTGCCAATAGACATAAGGAGCAGTCCTAGAAAAATGGGTGCCCTGGTGTCCACAGTGCACCAAATCAGAAGATTAAGGTGGAAAATGAAAGTAGACCCATAGGGATACAAAAGTTGTCTCTGCCCCTTTTTGCAAAATCGGCCTCTAAGGCCTTCAAAAATTGCATGCAAATCACTTAAAAACTTAGGCAACATTAAGGTGGTCTGCCAATAGAGATCAAGGAGACGAAATCAACGGCTGTGATTTCGTCTCCTTCCTCTAGCCGACGGCCCAGAGGAAACAACCTTGATCCCGGCCAACCACCACGCTCCCCGGCCACCTGCCGGCGCCACCACCTCCGTTGAGGGGTTGGCCGTCGATTGGCGGTGGAATGGTGGCCGGAGGTGGTGGTTTCCGGCGATCTCTGGAGGAAGCCCAATCGGAGCTTGGGAGGGAAAAATCCCATGGCTGACGGCCCAATTGAGCTCGTCTGCCCTTTCTAGGACCTTACATAACTAGCACAGAGGGAGGGGGGTGGGGGGAGAAATCGTACACTAAGCGAGCTTGGTGGCGCGTATTGAGGTGGTGCGGCACGGTGGTGGCGAGCTCCGACGATCCTTGCCATTTCCTCCATTCTCATCCGATTCCTTTGATCCAGGGTAGCAGATCCACTCCTCCAGGCCCTCTGAAGCTGATGGTGTCGTCGAAAAGAAGTGGGGAGGTCTCTAAGTGGAGCTGCCATTAGGAGGAGCTCGGCCACACCTTGGATACTCCTCCTAGCTGCCAAGTGGCATTGCTCCAGCCAAAAATTCGGCTGGTATTGATGTGGGGAGCTCAGATCCAGCCTTGGGCAGAAGAATGGAGGGCCACATGGCCTCCATTCCTAAAATCTCCTTTGTCTCTTCTCCAAAGTGAGGAAAAAGACCTCTTTACCCCCCTTGCATGTCATTGCATGTTGGGAATGGTGGGCAAGGCTGGTCATTGACTCTTGGGCCTTAGAATGGGCTTTGGGTGAGGGCCTTAACCCATTGGAATTTGGGTTAATTCCAATTAAGCCCAATTTAGGCAAAGTTGACCCTATGTTGACTTTTGGGTTGACTTGGTCAATTGGGTATGTTGACTGGTCCAATGTGTTGACATTGAGTCCAGTGACACCACCCAAGGTTGGTTGAGTCAAGGTGAGGGCCTAGGAGAGCCAATTTGACCCAAATGTGTGATTTTGACCAAAATTGGGGAAAAGTTGACTTTGGTCAATTTGGCCAAATTGAAAACTGCATGAAGGGGCTTTTGAGTCAATTAGTTCCCTCATGATGCCCTAAAACTAGGGGTGAAGTCAATTTTATGCTTTGGGGTTCAATTGAACTTATTGGGGAGGATTTGACCTATGTTGACCTAAGTTTGACTTTGGTCAAATTGGGTCAATTGGTGACCCCATGATGGGGCTTTTGGGTCTATGGCATTCCTTGGAGTGCTTATCATCTATTGGAGGAGTCAATTTGCAGGTGTGAGTTCATGTTGAGCTAGTTTGACCTAGGTTGACTTGAGCCTTATAGTAGACCACAAGTGAGTTCTCCTAACCCTATGTGTCCTAAGGCTGCCATCTAACTCAAACTCACCACACTCCCCACTTGTCTCACCCAAAATTGGAGTTAGGGGGTCTAATAGGAAATGGGATGTTACAATTCCCAATAAACAAAAGAATAATTTCGTCCTCGAAATCTAAGTTCGGGTCCACGGGGATCCTAGCTCATGAAGATGAGAGGTCTCAAGGTTATCACAAGACTATCTGATAATTGTTATTTCATCTTATCATCCATATCCCAATCTATCCATTCTTCAAATGTATTCCATAACAACTCAGTAATAATTCATGGTATGAATTTCTCCAATTATGCGCTCAAATTCTACGTTGCGAAGGGAGTATCAGAAATGGGAAACCATAAAATCAACCAAAATTTTAAGAAGTTCAAGATATTTCAACATCCCAACAAAAATTCCTCAAATTGTAATCTCACTTTGCACTTTGTGAAGGGGTATGTCCTTTATTCAAAGATTGTTTCCAATGAATTTTCCATAACTTAGTACTATCACGAGAGATCATCATTGTTATGAATAACCCATAATCCAACCTCTAAAGTTATGATTTTAATGAGGTGTTGTATTTCCCAATATCACATATTACTCTCCAAACATACAACATTCTTGGGGATTATACTGACATTTGTCTTTCAATTCCTAGGCTCATCAGGCCATGAATTTAAGGGTCGTAAGTACTCTCATATTTACTTAATTCCATAGGTATAATTTCAACGATCTCCAGTTAGGTGTCACTAGCTCCCAAGGCATATGAATAATGGTTACGATAAAATTGTACGAAAACAACAAGGGCTTGATTTTTCAATAAGTGTATGTACATTATCTTCGAATGCCCAGAAATTCAAGAATCTCCAATTATAGTTCTATCACGCAGGAAATCTAATTCCAATCCACAAGCTTCATGACGCAAAAAATTGTTCCAAGCAGCTAACTTGGCAACTTTATGCTTCTAATAACTTGACTAAAGACCAGTCGACTAACTATTCGTCCCGATTTTGTTATAGGTCATCGTCTCAAGCTCGAGGAGGTGAATCTATGATATCCTCCTTTGCATTAGGTTATTTATTCATTTCTTATGATCACGGGGGCCTACAGCTAGGTTCTATTTCTATCCAATCCATATCCTAAAGTCTCGCACTCACTTCCTTGATTTCAGAGATCATATATACACGTATAACTTGACAACCTCTAAGCATATCCCCAATGGTTATTATGCTATCCTCTTATTTACTTGTCTACACCTACAAAGCTTCAAAGTATATAAGTATGAGATTCGTCTTCTAAATGAGGTCTAGGGGAAACTCAAGTCAGTACTAAGTTGGCCCATTAAACAAAAGGGATAAGCCCCCATATATTTTGGGCTAAATTCCTTCGATATCACTATAATGCATTTACCCTATATAAGCGCACAATTCTTAGGGCATACAACCTTGTCTTGGAGTTCTACCTTGAGACTTATTGATATGATACACATTCAAGGTCCTTAAAGTTACCATTCACGAACCCTTCTTAAGGTCAATGCGTGACCTAACCAAGAATGGGCCTTCTTTGGATTTGGATTATTATTCGACCTCTAATACTTGTCTTGGTGACCGCTTCACCGTAACATAAACGGGAAGTGTAATTGGTAGGATAATTTACGCGCAAGAGTCTCTTATTACTCCAAAATTAGGTCACAGGCACCCAAATCCTTTAAGATAGTTCAATTAGTTTGGTTAAGGGGGTAAAATCATTTGATAAGTGCGCGGTAAGCATCAGAGTATAAGCCTCAAACACCTACACTCATACTAAACTCCTTCCTCTAATCATGTCGGGAATCCCCCTGTCCTAACCAAATCTATACTTGGGATCGATTTAAGACTAAGATACGCTATGAAAACGTCTTGGTAAGTCAAAACTAAAGTGTTGTCCTTAATTGGGTTGGCCTAACTTATTGGTAAATGGACTAAATTGTGTGATTTTTACACATGGGCACACCACTGCTTCCGCTGCTAGTTTGTCCTCAAACTAACTCGAGCGGGGGTGTCCCAGTTTTTGTGGACTTCTTTCTCATTGGATTGTTCGCTCTGATACCATTTGTAAGATCCCTCTCCCGCACCAGGAGAGTTCCCGGATCTTATGCCCAGAACCGCCGCCTTACGGTGATGCTAGCACACAAGTTAGCCATCTCCGCAAGACGCCGATCCTGCCGGCAAGGACGATCAACTAGGCCAACAAGAGATAAGAAGTAAAACTAGCACATAAGTCCACAATCACACGCATCTGTATATGTATATATATCCAAATGAGAACTGTCCATCAATGAGTACAAGAAAAGACAGAGAGAAAGGGGCTTATGCCCAGTACAAGTCCGAAAGAATAAAAAGAAGTACATTTCTCTCTCTCACTATATAAATCTATGCGGAAGCTACAAACATAAACATCTCTCATCGAACACCTGTCTAGTAGCGGTAGTAATACACGGCATCTGTTCCTCAGGTCCTGTCTCCCCTGCCAGCTGGGCTCCAGCTCCCGGTTACCTATGGTCACCACCGACCGTTAGTCATAAAGACTAAGACGATTTTGTCCCCGCCTCCCTCCGCGACTCCTAGGCACCGTGCGGGAGGAAGAAGCTGAGGACAACAAAGTGGAGTAATCAAAAGCAGGTGACAGATATTCTACGCTATCAAGAGTATAACATATAAGTTCTATGCTAGCAATATGAACCAGTAAACAGTACTACAAGCAGTAAAGTAATATCGCAGTAGAGAAAGAAGTAAGCATAAAGAAGCAGTGCGACGCAAGTAAGGTAATTTAAAAGTAACCATTGATTTATAGGAATGCCCATACAAACCTATAGACCAAGGGGTCGTTTAGCAGGGCCTATCGTATAAAAAGTCCCATACCAATTTATACGATAGGGGTAGGGGTTGGAATGCAATGTTCATGCTATGTCATGTAAGGTATGTTGTTATGCTATGTTCATACAAGTGCAACTCACACACTACGACTCTATGCGCATAGACCTTTAGTTCCCCCTTTTTGGAGCTAGCAAGACTCCCCGGATACTCCCGTAGTGGCAAACGGAAGCGGTGGGTTGGGCCTCGCCCACCTCTAGGTTGGTATTCACACTACCTAACCTAGACCTATCGTACGCCTCAACACAAAACCGTAGAGCGTCTGCGTACTCTTGCTGACTGGACCGCCAGACTTTCTAGGCTAAGTGTATATACCACACTTGCTGAGTCAACGTATTGACGTTGGTGTGAACGTCCGTCCAATACAGAAGACCCACCACCTTCAATGCACATGCAACATGTTCTACAAACTATCTCCAAGCCATAAGCTCCCCGGGCTAACCTGCCCGTCATTAATAACCTTCCGAGCCACCGGCTCCCCAAACCAACCCATCCGTACCAACAACTCTACTGAGTTGCAAGCTCACCTGACTTTCAATCCGCTCCTTCAAACACTGAGCTTAATGCTTGCATCACCAAACAGACTGGGCTCCCGCAACCACGGGGTGTGGGTGAGTGTGTTATTAGATTATTCTTGTAACAACTTATCCCTACGGTTTACATTTAATCTTGGATTCCCGAGGGTTACCCTGTAAGGGGCTCGCTACGGTATTAGGAATCACAATGGGATGACACCCCAAAATTCCCTTTCGCAAGACACTTAGTATTGATGATATCTACCCATAAGATTACCCTCTTATCATTTCACTTGAATTAACCTCGGCGCTTTACGACTCTCTAAGGGGAAGGACGATCTTTCGTCAATCCCGAGCACAACCTTACCCACAGCTCACCATGTACTCTCATCTTCTAACTCCTATTTAAACTACTCTTGTTTAGTTATTATTCTACTTGGAAGTTTAGGGTGGGTCCTGGACTTCCCGATGGCTACCCGTGGAAGGGTTCGCAAGGTACTAGGGTATATGATGGGATGATGCCCAACCCCTTTCCAGGACAATTAATATTCTTAGCGGCTACTCTGACCTAACCTTCCACCCTCTCATTACTCTTTATAACCTACGCCTTATGATTCAACCCGCTCATATGCAATCAATCTTTTGGACTCACTCTAATAACTCTTAGTCCTCCAGGTGGTCTAAACTCATCTCTTGTTGTAATCCAATTCTCCCCGATTTCCTTATGATTATATTGACCTATTCATCATAATGAGTTTTTACTATCCGCAGACCACGACATACATCAAACTTAGATTCCTAAGGTGAAACCTTGATCAAATGACTTCTAGTTATTAACATAGGTTCGTAGTGGATAGAATGAGGAATAATCAAAATCCAAACATGCTTTCCTCTAATTTTGTCCTCTATAAAAATTCATTAATTACTAATATGAATTTAAAAAGTGAAGGAGGTATCATGCTAGTGAAACCAAACTTGTTAAATATCCTTCCTGAGATGAAATGTGACATGATAAAAAGATTTCCAATATTTCATAATTTTCCAGCAATTAAATAACCCTAATCTCTAATTTTCGATAAATGAATGGAAAAATAATTTTACACATCAAGTACAAGATTTTGACTTCCTAAAATTCTGGAAAAATTACAGTAGCTTCATATGAACATAAAATCACTATTTCCAGAAGTAGATATTTTTCCAGCAAATTTATAATCAATATTTATATTTATCATGAAAAAGATGAAGACGTGACTTTACACACCAAGTACTAAAATAAGAATTCCAAAAATTCTGAGAAAATTAACCTAGCATACTAATCCTCTGAAAACACCAAATCCAAGGTTTCATAATATTCGAGGTAATATTTATCCACAATATTCAATTAATACAAGTGGTGTGCCAATAAGAGTTTACACTACAACCACCACCTAAATGTCTCAATAAAATCTGAATAATTCACAGAAGTATGTTATTGACCTAAAATCAGCAATGCCTAAGTTTCACATTTTTCACAGAAATTTTTGACCATAATTTCTATTTAACATAAATGGGGTGCAAATAGTGATTTACACTACAACTACCATTAATATGTCTCTATAAATTCTGAGAAAATTATCCTAGTATAATAATCATCTACAAAACCCTAAATACAGAGATTTAGAATTTTTCAAACTATTTTACCCCATTAAATTAATTAATTACAAAAGGGGGTTTTTCCTCAATAAATTGATAATTACCTCAAAAATTCATCTAAAAATTAAGATAAAATTTACAGAGCTATAGAATCACCCAGGAACCCTTCTAGAATAATTTCATAATTCTACAAATGCATATGAGACCTAAATGTCATATTTGAATAAATTGACCTAACCAAATAAATCAAATTCAGAGAAATAAATGAGGTCCAATAATTCCAACAAAATTCCTAAATGTGCCTTTCCAGTCAAAGATCCATTTCCCAGAGTTTTGGATTTAACCCTAAGCCTTTGATTCAAATTATTCCATTAATTTAAAAGTGTGACAATTATCATTTAATTAAAAACTTTAGGAAAATAATTTCCAAAATCATGAAACTTATGACAATGATGTATATCCTCATGACATTCACTAACCCCAAGGTTTTAGAGGCATACAAGGTGATTCCCACCTTCAATTCCATCAAAGGCTCAAAGCCCAAATTGACTATTAGCACCCCACTTTTCCTCTTAAACCCTAACTTCATTTTGAAGTTCATAGCAAACTACTCATGCACATGAGGTGGGATTTTAACCAGTGACCTAGATATGTATGAAGAGCGCACCCCCCAAATTAGGGGGTGTTTGGAGTTATACAACTCCTTATATACCAAAAATTTACTTTTACTAATAACTGAAATATCTTAATGAATATACCTCCATAAATTCTCAAATTTTAACCCTAGGTGTGTCATCATATCATGCATGCATGGTAGAATTTCAATGGGTTTGGTTAAGCCAATTAAAAGTTATAGCCTTTTTAATTTCTGCCTTACACAAGGAGCAATCCTAGGAAAAAGAGTGCTCTGATGTCCATACTGCACCAAATCAGATGATTAGGATGGCAAATGAAAGTAGACCCATAGGGCTACAAAATCTATCTCTGCCATGTTTTACAAAATCGGCCTCTAAGGCCTTCAAAAATGGCATGCAAACTACTTAAAAATCTTAGGCAGAAATATTATGGTTTGCCAATAGACATAAGGAGCAGTCCTAGAAAAATGGGTACCCTGGTGTCCACAGTGCACCAAATCAGAAGATTAAGGTGGCAAATGAACGTAGACCCATAGGGCTACAAAAGCTATCTCTGCCATGTTTTACAACATCGGCCTCTAAGGCCTTCAAAAATGGCATGCAAACTACTTAAAAATCTTAGGCAGAAATATTATGGTTTGCCAATAGACATAAGGAGCAGTCCTAGAAAAATGGGTGCCCTGGTGTCCACAATTCACCAAATTAGAAGATTAAGGTGGCAAATGAAATTAGACCCATAGGGCTACAAAAGCTATCTCTGCCATGTTTTACAAAATCGGCCTCTAAGGCCTTCAAAAATGGCATGCAAACTACTTAAAAATCTTAGGCAGAAATATTATGGTTTGCCAATAGACATAAGGAGCAGTCCTAGAAAAATGGGTGCCCTGGTGTCCACATTGCACCAAATCAGAAGATTAAGGTGCAAATGAAAGTAGACCCATAGGGCTACAAAAGTTGTCTCTGCCCCTTTTTGCAAAATCGGCCTCTAAGGCCTTCAAAAATTGCATGCAAATCACTTAAAAACTTAGGCAACATTAAGGTGGTCTGCCAATAGAGATCAAGGAGACAAAATCAACGGCTGTGATTTCGTCTCCTTCCTCTAGCCGACGGCCCAGAGGAAACAGCCTTGATCCCGGCCAACCACCACGCTCCCCGGCCACCTGCCGGCGCCACCACCTCCGTTGAGGGGTTGGCCGTCGATTGGCGGTGGAATGGTGGCCGGAGGTGGTGGTTTCCGGCGATCTCTGGACGAAGCCCAATCGGAGCTTGGGAGGGAAAATCCCATGTCTGACGGCCCAATTGAGCTCGTCTGCCCTTTCTAGGACCTTACATAACTAGCACAGAGGGAGGGGGGAGAAATCGTACACTAAGCGAGCTTGGTGGCGCGTATTGAGGTGGTGCGGCACTGTGGTGGCGAGCTCCGGCGATCCTTGCCATTTCCTCCATTCTCAGCCGATTTCTTTGATCCAGGGTAGCAGATCCACTCCTCCAGGCCCTCTGAAGCTGATGGTGTCGTCGAAAAGAAGTGGGGAGGTCTCTAAGTGGAGCTGCCATTAGGAGGAGCTCGGCCACGCCTTGGATGCTCCTCCTAGTTGCCAAGTGGCATTGCTCCAGCCCAAAATTCGGCTCGTATTTATGTGGGGAGCTGAGATCCAGCCTTGGGCAGAAGAATGGAGGGCCACATGGCCTCCATTCCTAAAATCTCCTTTGTCTCTTCTCCAAAGTGAGGAAAAAGACCTCTCTACCCCCTTGCATGTCATTGCATGTTGGGAATGGGGGGCAAGGATGGTCATTAAATCTTGGGCCTCAGAATGGGCTTTGGGTGAGGGCCTTAACCCATTGGAATTTGGGTTAATTCCAATTAAGCCCAATTTAGGCAAAGTTGACCCTATGTTGACTTTTGGGTTGACTTGGTCAATTGGGTGTGTTGACTGGTCCAATGTGTTGACATTGAGTCCAGTGACACCACCCAAGGTTGGTTGAGTCAAGGTGAGGGCCTAGGAGAGCCAATTTGACCCAAAGGTGTGATTTTGACCAAAATTGGGGAAAAGTTGACTTTGGTCAATTTGGCCAAATTGAAGACTCCATGAAGGGGCTTTTGAGTCAATTAGGTCCCTCATGATGCCCTAAAACTAGGGGTGAAGTCAATTTTATGCTTTGGGGTTCAATTGAACTTATTGGGGAGGATTTGACTTATGTTGACCTAAGTTTGACTTTAGTCAAATTGGGTCAATTGGAGACCCCATGATGGGGATTTTGGGTCTATGGCATTCCTTGGAGTGCTTATCATCTATTGGAGGAGTCAATTTGCAGGTGTGAGTTCATGTTGAGCTAGTTTGACCTAGGTTGACTTGAGCCTTATAGTAGACCACACGTGAGTTCTCCTAACCCTATGTGTCCTAAGGCTGCAATCTAGCTCAAACTCACCACACTCCCCACTTGTCTCACCCAAAATTGGAGTTAGGGGGTCTAATAGGAAATGGGATGTTACAAAGGAATCGCACGATAACCCTGTTTAGCCTTTTTTTTGGCCAATCTGAGTTTGTCCGTGCGTTTCTACGCACGGGCGGATTTGCCAGTGCGTGAGTAAAATGCACGGGCGCAGCTGCTTCTTCCTCAAGTCTCTTTTTATCGTAAATAATGCACGGGCAGCGCACGGTCGTGCGTTCTCCCGTGAGTGACCAAAAATTTGACTGTTTAGTATTTAAAGCAGGGAATCAGCAGCAGTCGGGGAGGACGATTCCCCTCGCGGGAAAAGCTAGAAAAGCCCGTCATTTTCACCCTTTCCACCGTAGGAGACCACATCCAGTGATCTCCTCCACCATACTTCCATCCGGGATCGTTTGCAAGCTTTCTCCACCATGAGTTCAAGCATACTTCATCTTGGAGACCATAGAAGTGTTGTAGATCGCTGGAGAAGTGACAACCTCCTTCGAGTCCGCACACCATCTGAGGGCCGAGCCCGGAGAGAGACCGACAACCTCTCATTCCGGCTGAGAACCCAGGATACGGTGACATCTTCTGTTGGGTCCTTTCTAAACCTTGAGCTTGTCTTTCTTTTAGTGTTGTTGTAATGAACTCTTGTTAGATTAATGTTATAGATCCTTTGTTTGATGTTCATGTGCAATGATGCTATGGTTGTGAGAATCGCTATGCTTGTCGTTGTGATATTCTGAGTTGTTTGCGTGTGAAGCCATCTAGCAATTGCTAGTGGTGATGTTGGCGAAGAGGTGAATACGACCCTCGCAAAACCCCGCTCTATGGTCATTTCACCAGCTTACCGAAGTGCGGCATCGCGGCCGATGCACTCACCCCCACTTTGCGAAGCGGTGCTTTCATCCCGCATTTCTCTTATTTCTGCAATTGCTTAGGACACCAATCACAATGCCCTTAGTTCTTACTTTGTTCGCTCGTGTAACAATTGTCTCACAACGCAATTCATTCACCATATCCTGCATTCCTCAAGAGATCGATATTCGGGGAAACTATTCCCATAATTATTACTTGACAGCGACCGGTGCACTTGCCGAATACGCATCAACCCCCCAACAAAATGGTGTGGTGGAGAGGAAAAATAGAACCCTTCAGGAACTTGCACGCACAATGCTATCTGAGTATGGGTTGCCTAGATCTTTTTGGGCTGAAGTGGTAAATAAATCTTATAATGTTATAAATCGAATCATGCTTCGCCCTGTTTTGAAATTAACTCCATACGAATTATATTACCAAAAGAAACCTATTGTATCATACTTTCATGTTTTTGGATGTAAATGCTTTATTTTAACTACCAAAGATGCATTAGCTAAATTCGATGAAAAATGCGATGAAGGAATCTTTCTTGGGTACTCATCAACTAGCAAGGCATGTAGGATATATAATAAAAAATCTAAAAAGGTTGAAGAATCTATTCATGTTAAGTTTGATGAACTTGTGCCTTGTGTAGATACTAATATTTAGGAAAAGAAGATGACCCCCTTTCACATTTGGAGCTTGATGACGATGAACCACTTGGAAAGGACAAAGAAGTAGAGCCGGTGCAAGAAGATTTCATGCCTCCAAGCGAGCTTAGATTCACAAGAGATCATCCAAGGGATCTTGTCATTGGAGAACCGTGAAGAGGGGTAACAACATGTTCTGCCTTTAATGAATCTTTTTCCAATTTATGTTTTGTTTCTGAAATTGAACCCAAAAACATTTCTACGGCTTTAGATGATGAATTTTTGTTTATTGCTATGAATGAAGAATTAAATCAATTTGAACGCAATAGGGTTTGGAAACTTGTTGAAAGACCATCTAATCACCCGGTCATAGGTGTAAAATGGATATTTAAACATAAATTATATGGTAAGTCTAGGATCACTAGGAACAAAGCTAGATTGGTAGCACAAGGTTATTCTCAAATCGAGGGGGTAGACTTTGATGAAACATTTGTACCCGTAGCTCTCATTGAATCAATTAGAATTTTTCTTGCATTTGCGAGTTATAAAAGATTTAAATTATTTCAAATGGATGTAAAAAGTTCTTTCTTAAATGTGATAATTAAATAAGAAGTCAATGTAGAACAACCCCCCCCCCCCCCCCGATTTTATAGATGAAATTTTCCAAATCATGTCTATAGATTAGAAAAGGCGCTTTATGGTCTAAAACAAGCGCCCCGTGCGTTGTATGAATGACTAACATCCTTTTTATTAAAGAACGGTTATAAAATGGGTAGTGCTGACAACACACTCTTCATTAAGCATATTGATAATGATATAATTATTTTACTAATATATGTTGATGATATTATTTTTGGAGTCATTAATGAAGAGTTGTGTAATGAAGTAGTACTAGTAATGCAAAATGAATTTGAGATGAGTCTAGTTGGTGAATTAACTTATTTTCTAGGCTTTCAAATAACCCAAAGAAATGACGGAATCTTCATATGTCAATCTAAATATGTACATGATATGCTAAAACAATTTGGATTTGAACACTTAAAACAAGCTAGTACTCCAATGAGCGCGTCACAAAAATTAGGAAAAGATTAAACCCGAATTTCCATTGATCAAATTTGTATAAAGGAATGATTGGATCCTTATTGTACCTTAGTGCATCTAGACCCGACATTATGTTTGATGTATGCCTATGCGCTAGATTACAAGCAAACCCAAAAGAATCTCATTTAAAAGCGGTAAAACAAATTTTATATAACTAATTGGCACACCTAAATTAGGACTTTGGTATCCGACTAATGATTCCTTTCTATTACATGGGTATTCCGATTCCGATTATGCGGGTTGTTCTTTAGATAGAAAAAGCACTAGTGGTACATGTCATTTCTTAGGTCCTTTTCTAGTTGCATGGTCAAGTAGAAAACAAAATTCCGTTGCCCTCTCCACCACCGAGGCGGATATATTACACTAGGAAGCTGTTGTGCCCAAGCCTTATGGATGACTCAAACATTAGAAGACTTCGGAGTTCATCTAACTAACATAGAACTAAAGTGTGACAGCAAGAGTGCCATTGATTTAACTAACAACCCCGTTCATCACTCAAGATCCAAACACATAGACGTTAGACATCATTTCATTAGGGATCATATAAAAAAGGATGATATTCATGTAAACTTTATTGGAACTGAATCTCAACTTGCGAACATCTTTACCCAACCTTTACCAGATTCCCGCTTTGCTCTACTTAGACTAGAATTAGGAGTCTTAGATATAATAAATTGAAAATCACCACATGCTATGTCTCCTTCAAAATAAAAATATATATATATTTTTCCAATATTAAAGATAAAAATATTTTAAAACCACCAAAATATGCTTAAATAAGCCTTCTAAACATTTCAACTTTCTCTAAAATTTCTACCCCAAGAAGGCCTATGTACATACTTCCTATTCCAAAGAATTTTTTTTTTCAAAAATCGAGTACTGTTTCGGCGTTAACTAGTTAACGCCAGGCTTTAGCCTTTTTCTCCAGATCAAAATTATGCCTTCACCAGTATATTTCTGGTATTTCAAAATATTTTGTTATTAATTTTGTTGTTTTATTCCAAAATACAAAAAATTCAAATATTTCAAAATAATCAAAAATATGTTTTTTGTTATTTGTTTTGCTTTAACACTTTACAAAATTATGGTTTGACTATAAAACTTCACAAGAGCAAACATCTTTGTTATTTTTGTTTCAAATGATCAAAATTGATTTTGGCATACTCACAAGGATTTTCTTCAATGTCTAATTTTAATTTCAAATTTTCTAAACATTGTTTTTTGTCATGCCTTGCCCTTAATCTAATTATGTGCAATGAAATAGTCTATAGATAATTGTGTAATGATTGCTTAGCATGCCTCTAGGTATGAGTAATGTTTATATGTTAATCAATGAGTCATACACTCACTATTTTGAAAATCTACATATGTTCATAATCTTAGTCTTGCATGCTTGTGTAGTGTAATAGTTTTAACACATTAAGTTGTATGTCTAAATTACCTACACCATCTTTTAAAAATAAATTTCTTGCAAACATAGAAGTGTTACTTCAAAATTATAAATGTTTGCAACAACAAGTGAATTAGGAGACTTTTGGCCTCAACAAAAAATCAATTAATAATATGCCAAAGATAACTCCACCAAGCACTAATCACCCTCTTGATAAGTCTTAGTGAGCATTGTGAGGTTGAGCACCTTGGAAAGAATTGTAAAGTGTCTTGTGCAAACATATCTCTTTGTATCACTTCTATTTGTACACCAGATCATTAAAATAAAATTTGTATACAAATGCTTATGTGATCCCCCAAGCAATACTTCGCTCTCTGATAAGTCTTAATGAGCATTGTGTGGGCGAAGCACCTTGGTAGTTGTACTTATGTTTTGTGTTTTGAAATTTCATTCTAAATATGATGTGTGAAAGTAATGATAAGATTGCATTCTTAATGTTGTTGTTACTATTTCATTACATATGACATGTGTTTTGATTATTTCACTTGTATACTCTTTTCAAAACACCTTATGCACATATCATTGATTTTCATAAAGCTTCTACTCGTGAGAATTGGATCCTAATGCAAATTTACATAATTCTCTAAAATCTCAAGTAAAAGCACTAGATTGCAATGCATGATTTCTACAATATTTTCCTTACTTCAAATACAAATTGGTTACATTGTAGTTACTATCTTTCTGAAGATGTTGATTCATGCTTGCTATTGGTTATGAATATTTTCAAATCTAAAACGCTCACATGTGAAGAGTCTTGATATATTGTTGAAATTGTCAAATTATTACAAAACTATAAATCTTAATAACTTTGCTTTATCTTTCCGCATTCCTATTTGACTATGTGGTTTTTACCATGTGTTCTCATGCTTAGTTCTAAAATTTTTTTCTTTCACTTGTACTTGTCAAACAACATTGCATTCTCTTCCAACAAGTAATATTCTACTTAAAATTTAATTTAAAAAAAAATTCGTAGATTTCTTTGGTTAAATCTTGGACTGTTGTTCCTTTACGCTTATCATATATTTTCCGCTATGCCACTCTCTCTCTTAGCTCGATCATGATTAATCTTATGTTAAAACAAATCTCTTACTTCCTCTCTTAGTTATGTTCTATCTTTTGCCCTCTCTTTCTTACACTCCACCCACTTTTGCTAATAACAAAAGGGGGAGAATAAAATGATAAATCACAAGGAGTAGGATTCACTAGATTAAGGGGGAGTATTAATCTAGTGTATGGGTTCATATACTAAGGGGGAGCACTTTAGTAGGGGGAACACAATGTTAAAAGAATCATAACTCTTATTATCTCTATGATTGCTCTGTGTCATATATCCTTCTAAAAACACATATCTTATATATGATTATGATTTATCTCTATTGGATTTGTTATTATCAAAAGGGGGAGATTGTTGGAACATGGCTTTCCGCATCCCTTTAATTTGAGAATAACAAATCCTACTTGTATTTGATCTTGTTTTCCATTGCATTTTTAGCATGCAGGTTTGGACAGATATGACACCAGGTTGCTGCAATACTGGTCTGGCACTATCCACAAGCAAAAGGAGTGAAAGTTGTCTAACACCATGCGTTGGGTCTTAACGTTGGGCGTTAGTGATCGACGGGATGGTCTCTCGATCAATGGGATGGGATGCCGATCATCGGGATGTCTTGCCGACTGAATAAAAAGAGAAAGAAACTCAATGCTAGCCGTTAGTACTTAACGCCAGCATTATCGTTCGACGATTTTGGCAAGGAGGGAACAGACGTGATTGAAGGAGGAACTTTAGGAATGATTTGCCTCAACGCCTGCGTTAGCCTTAATGCCGGCGTTAGTATTGCCTAAAATAAACAATTCCTAAAGTGCAGAATCTCCTTCCTCTTCTGAAGATCTGATCCATCAATTTGTTGCTATATATGGTCAACGCCCGGCATTAGGACTCAACGCTGGCGTTAGCTCAAGTTTTATAAATTGGATGATTTCGACGTCTCTGATGATTGATTGATTTGAACCTTACTCCAGCACTCCAGAAACTCAATCAGAGCCATATTTTCCAGAACTTCATCTCCCGCACAAATTCGAGCAAAGAATTCAAGGAGAATCGGATCAACGCTTTCTCAACACGAAGAATGCGTGCTTCGACTTCATGAACATTCAGCGGTCTTCGCCATCTCCAGAATTTTTCATAGAGAGTTTTTTGTTTATGTGTTCAAATATTTACTTGTAACCTTTTCATTATTTGCTTGGAAGTAAATTCGCCTCATGTTGGCGACTTGGGCTGCGTAGGACTTAGGGGGCAATTCACCTTGTGTTGGCAACTAGGTCTAGGGAGTAGATCTAGGGGGTGCTCGAGGCCTTTTCTGGGTATAGGAAAGCTAGAGTGGCTTGAGGCCGGATCTGGGGAAGATCAGCTAAAGCCAACCGGTTCTTGGTGAGAAGAGTCGGTATAGAAAACAAAAAGAAGATTTCATATTTCGTCTTCGATTTCTAGCGTCATAGAAATCACATATTTTGTAATCATAAATCATAATCAAAATCATGTTCATTTTAGTTTGTTTTTAAATTGATTCACTCCTCTTTAGTTTTGATTTAATTTGTTTTAAAGAAAAACAACAAAAGTTTTATATTAATTAATCAAGTTTTAAAAACCCTTATTAAGCCCCCCCCCCCAGCTCTAAGGGCGCCTCACGATCTAACAGCCCTCTCCGCTAATGTTTTGCTCCCGTCCCTTACACACACATGGTCACGGGCATGATTGAGGGCGTGTAACTTCAACTTTTTGCCTATTTAAAAGCAGCTTCTCAAGAACTCAAGGAACGAATTTTGGGAGTTCTTTTCTACATATCTTGTATTGTTTTCCCGTTTTTAGCATTCTTGTACTTCACTTTCTTCTTTGCACTTGTAATTTTCAATTCCATTAGCTTCTAATTTCTCTTTGGCAAAATTCAATAAAATAGTTCTTTCTTCTCTTATTCTCTTCTTCTTTCATCATGTATTCTTTTATCTGCATTGATTCCATAATATCAATGAATAGCTAAATTCTTATTAGTACTCGATCGAGATGATCCAAGGAATAATATCAAAGACCCCCCTCACGGAACACAAGACACGACCGAGGGGAGCACTATGCCCAGAACAGCCGCCTTGCAGAAGCGTCAGCACACGGGCTAGTCTCTTCCACGAGACACCTATCCTGCCGGCTATTCACAAATATCACATGCCAACTCATCAATAATTTATACAGAAGAACACAAAAAGTATAAAGTCCACAATATATATAAAATAAAACAAGGAAACCACGTGGGCTCCTGAAAATGTCAGAGTACAAAATATGATGTAAAACTACATCAAGGTCCCTCAAAATCTCACATCTGTGACAGAAGGAAGTGACGGTAATGGATGCATCATCATATCAGGCCCCATCCCCTGGCCTGGCTACCCTATTGCATGGTGTGTTGCTGCTACTGGGTGCGCTCCTTAAAGAGGTTGTACAACAACCGTTAGTCTAAGAGACTAAGTGGCTTCACATCCTCTCCCCCAGCGACTCTTAGGCACCAAGCGGAAGGAGTGAAAAAGGGTTATAATATAAACAGTAGTACAAGCAGGTGGTATATGATAGAGTAATAGGAAAGCAACATATTTATAGGCAAGAAATACTAGCATGTATAAAGAGCACAACAACTAGCAGGGTAATAAGCAACAAAATAAGAGAACTGAATTGAACTTAACTTATAAACATGCCCATACAAGTTTATAAGTTAAGGATCTTTCACAATATTAGGTAACTCATCATATAAAGGTGCCCATACAAGTTTATATGATGAGGGTCTTTATGCGGTGCAATGCAGTGCAATGCAATGCAATACAATGAATGTATGTATGAAGACTCACCCATGATTTACTCACGCACTCTGATTTTCTATGTCGACATAAACCTTTACTTCCTGCTTTTCGAGGGTAGCTAACCACTCAGGCACCTAACGTCGTGGCCAGAAGGAGACAGTGGAACGGGCTACTCCACTACTAGGTGGGTATGCACACTACCCGACCTAGGCATTACATACGCCTCAACGCTATGAACACAACAACGGAGACCCCACGTACTCTTGCTCGCTAAACAACCGAGTCTTATGACGCGGAAGGGGTCTTTGGGCAGTAAGCAACAAAGGACCAAGTCCAACCAGCTCTAGAGTCTATCCATCAGCTTCTGTTGGTGTGATGATTAGCAAGCCCGTAGACACACGACAAGTAATCCTCCAATAAGGATCATTATGCAATCGTGTGGAGACTATACACACAAAGTAATTCCCATGCTCAACCAATTCTATCATTCACCCAAGGAATCCTATGCAAGTCCATAACATAGTTACTATTACATGTTCAATCAATGCTAATTAGCATACAAGGACCTAGCAGGCGGTTCCTTAACATAACACCATAGGATATAACCATATCTTATAATCCACACCAAGCATCACTGCTACTCAAACAGAGTTGTCATAACTCATGTGCAATGGCATGTGTATGTAGGGGAAACACTCTTCTTGATCCAATAGGACTACTTGTGTGTTTAATGTCATGTTCAAGTTCACTATATACATTTGCCCAAACGCATAAACCTTACCAATCCTCATGCTCGATTCACAACATGCTTTGAACGCAATTGCATTCATAAGCATTATTCGATCGCGCTTCGTCAATGCCAATCACCTCGAACCCGTTATCCTAAAGAGTCATCAATCGTAATCTCTACTAAGCAGTTATTGCAAATCTAACTCTCTCATAGATTATCAAGTGATATCGATACTGATTTAAGCATATTTCCAAAATCCTTGTCTAAATGAGCACCTTAATATTTAATTTCAGCATAATAATTTACAACAACACTTTTAATTATGGGGTCATTTCAAAGAAAAATCCTTTAAAACTTCTACCATAGATCATAATTAATACTTAAGTCATTCCCACTAATATTCGACCTCATTGTATTACACAATACTTATTTATGGTACTTTACATTTATGTGATACAATAGGCAAATTCATATCAAATATGTTTTAAGAAATTCTGAAATTTAACTGGGGTGATCACAATATCATCAGACACTTTTCTACCAAATTTTATAAGCATCCGATAAACATTTTGAGAGAAATCGGTAAAACATCAAAACTCTGTTCATATTCATCAATGTGTACTAAAACATGATTTTTGGGAGCTACAAACCATCAAAAATAATGTGCCACCCCATTTCAAAATGGTATTATAAAGGGATACAACTTTCATGTTGAGACCAAGCCCCAGATCTGAGCCTATCATATCTAAAATTGGGTGTGAAGTCAGCAGAGCATTTCTGGACAACAAGTTGTCCTGTACATAAACCGAATCATATTCTGCCCAGCCATTTTCGATTTCACTTTGTCAGAGCTAAAGTGCTCCCCTGAAAACATACAACCACTCGTTGGAAAGGTCGTTTCGAGGGCTACAACTACCGTGTCCAGCGCAAGACATGAATGTGGCCTGATCATGCCTAAAAATAGGCTTGAAGTCCATCACGTGCAGAAAATGGATTGCAAAAATATTATAAACTCAGCGTGGATCTTAAGATAGATGAATAACATCTGTTCATCATCTTACTCAAGCACACACATAAATTATTTCTCCTTATCTCCTACAATACTCCCTCAATAGACCACCGTTCTTCACGAAATCAAGTCCTACAACTTCGTATTGAGGAGAGGAATTGATTGAAGATATTTTCTCGGCGAACGACGCCCTAGAACGGAAGTTCTAGCGTGGTCTCTTCCTAGAAAACTCCATTAATCTCACTGAAATTAAGCTCTCTTGAGCCCAATATCTCTCCTATTTTAGATCTAAAGATCTAGCACCAAGGGAGAGGGGGCGAAAGTCACCTGATTTGCGGCCATGGATCGAGTTTGTCTTCTTGGCGGCATGGTGGCGGCGACCATGATCTAATTCCTCCTTCCAAGCTTAATCTCCTTTAGGAAAGTAGCTGGTCTCAATGATTGAGTCTGGAGAAGAGGAAGAGAGTGCCCAGTACTTGGATGAGGGAATAAAGTTTAAGGTTAAGGGAGGAGAGAAAAAATTGTGGCTGATTTGACTCTTGATTATGGAAAGATAATGGGGAAAAATATTTCCCATGCTTTGGAAAAATATCCCATGCTAGGTGTCCTCTTCCTAGTGGCCAAATATCAATTCTCAATTTTGGGATAGGCCACTTGACACTGTCAACAAGTAAAACCCGCCACTTTCTGTCAAAAAGCTAACGTCGGCGTTAACATTTAACGTCGGGCGTTATCTCTCTTCCCGACGACAGTATCGACGGGAAGATTACCCTTCTCGTAGACAAATCAAAACTTCTCGACGACAAAGCTAACATCGGTGTTAACTCTTAACGCCAGGAGTTAGCTCTCTTCTCGATGACAATATCGACGGGAAGTTAACCCTTCCCATCGACAAATCAAAGCTTCTCGAAGATAAAGCTAACGGTGACGTTAACTCTTAACACCGGGCATTAGTTCTCTTCTCGATGACATAGTGTCGACGGGAAGTTAATCCTTCCCGTCAAAAAATCAACACTTCTCGACGACAAAGCTAACGCTGGCGTTAACTCTTAACGTCGGGCGTTAGATCTCTTCTACCAGTTTTTTCCCAAGTTGATTCCTATATTTATGGAGTGGGGTGTTGCACCCACTCATGCTAATCATGATACCTTCATGGTAACGTTAGGATCTCAGGACTACTACCTTTTCCAAGCAACTAAAGGTGACACATGTCATTCCAGGGGTCTAGTTCAAATTGAGATGTTATATAATATACGTCATGAAATAAATTAGGTTTCATTTTCTCTCCTTTAGATTGCTTAAGATTTATCCTTAATTTTAATGTATGAGATTATATTGTGGATATATAATTCTTGTTCTTGTTTTCGTACTTTAGTTAGCCGATCAATTCATAAGGCGAATCGATCATTCAAGGATAAAGAGAGTAGCATTCACACCTCAAGAGAGGATGACATAAATCTCCCGGATGGGAGTCAAATCCAATAGAGGGGTTCACCACGATAAAGCTAATTTTAGGGGTTTTGATTATAAAATAAACTTCGGTTCATCAACCTAAACTTAGTTGAACGTATCCTCGACCAAGGCGCGCTTTGAATTTGGGAACTTCCACGGTCAAAGCATCTTCTTTAAGAGAATGAGAATCCTAATTCTTCTTGTTATATTTATTCCAAGGTGACTCAAGATCGAGTGCTAGACTCTTAAATCATTATGTTAATCATTTTTTTAATGCACCTTGCTTTTCTTATGACAAATCAACCCAAAGTTCAATTGATAGAATAATGGAGATTTTCTCGAAGTAAAAGTATTCAGCTCGCCTGGATTTTTTTACGACCTTGATTATTCAAATATCATATACTATATTCGATAAGGTACGCTTGCCTTTATCAATATAGGATTGGAGCCATCTGATATGGAGCCTTAGGATGGGGACATGGTAATTTTGCTGTCATAACCACCTGACAGGCATAGCACGTTAGCCGATTTGGAGCACACAGATTGCCATTTTTTGGATATGCCGATCTCCCCCCCCCCCACCTCCGAGCAGTTCGGGCAGTTCAGGCAGTTCAGACAACATCATTGATGGCGATGAAGGCAATGAACAAGACCTGCAATCTGTAAAATCATCAAAGGTTAATTGTCCTGTGCGTCGTGAATGCGGAGGCGTTCTAAGCGTGTGGCGGTCACGGAAGTGTTCTGAGCATGCAGTGAGTGCGGATGCATTCTAAGTGCATCTCGAATGCGGAGGCATTCTACGCGCATCATGAGCCCTGAGGCATCCTGAGCGTGCAGTGAGCGCGAAGGTGTTTAGTACGTGCAGTGAACACGGAGGCGTTCTACGTGCGTCGTGAACGCGGAGGCGTTCTGGGCACACGTTGAGCGCGAAGGTGTTCTGGGAGCGCGGTGAGCCCGAAGGTGTTCTGGGCGAGTGGTGAATGTGGAGGTGTTCTGCTGGCGTCATGAGTCCAGAGAGGTTCTGAGCACATAGTGATAGTGGAGTCATTCTGGGCGCACAGTTAGCGCAGAGGTGTTCTGAGCGCGCGGTGACCGCGAAGGCGATCTGCGCACATCGTGAGCCCGGAGTCATTCTGTGCATGTCGTGAGCGCGGAGGCATGGCCAGACGACACTGGGGAGGTGCGGCCTTGTCGTATCCCAAGGGGGTACAACCGCGACCGTACCAAAAGGTGGCGTTAATTTGGTTATAGCCCAAGGGGGGTGCGGCCCCGCAACACCCCATGGGGTTGTAGAATTGGTCGCACACCCTATGCGTGGTACGACGTTGGCCACCACCCATATAAGGGGATGCGACCTTGGTCGCACCCTGACGGGTTTGGCCGCACTGTGTTGGTGCGGCGCGATTGATGTGGCGGCCATCTTGCGGTGGTTTTGCTACTATTATTAGATGGTGGTTCTACGTCGATCTCTCCACACGAGGATGAGCCCATTGGAATCGTATCGGCGTGCCGGTAGATGTCGCGGTGAAAAATTACGGTTCCAAGCTGATATATTTTGTGGGGAGAGAGAGATATATACATATCTATACTATATATTAATAAATCCCCTTATCGGTGTAATGGTCCGTCACTTCATTCTCACCGTCCGATTAAAGCGGATGGTCTGCGAATAGCCATATAGTTTTGCGTTGATCGCTAGTTGCAGACCATAATGGTCTGCGAGTAGCTAAACCATTCTGCGCTGCAGCTATTTACATACCACGATGGTCTGCGAATAGCCAAATTTTTGCAATGACAGCTATTTGCAGACCACCAAATTCTATAATAAAGGGTTTGCGAACAATAAATGAGTCATTATTCGCAAACCATGTGCGGTTGCGCCCGAAGGCTGGCTAAGCCTGCTCGACAGAGGGGGGGGGGGGGGGGGGGGGGGGGGGGCGAAGCCCGCTCTATGTTGAGGCAGGTCATCGCAACGAGCGTACTGTGGTGTAGGGCACTGGGGGACCTCGTGCATTGTCACTCGTACAAGTTTCATGGTGATCACTTTTCGAATTGGAACCATCTTGTCTCCCAAATTCAGCTTCCCGTACGCCCGCACTAGGCCAGCCTGCATATGAGATGTATCCATTCACACACACAGATATATATATACATATATATATATAATCATATTTCTATCGCTTATCCTTGCGAATTTGTCTTGTGATTTTCTAAGACTGGACATACAACATTTGGAAGCAAAAATAAATGTTGATTAAAGAATTGCATGGCCTTTCTCATTGAGTAATTCTCGCGTACCACATTGGAGCATTTATAAATGAAGGGATTACATTCTATTTAGTATTTAAAATAATTATAAAATACTAAAGTTTCATATTTATCTTTGCATTTGAGAATGACACTCAATGAGAAGTGAACTCCTTCTAATATTTATACAAAACCTAGTAATCTTTTATTAAGAAACATAATAGGGCTTAGAACAAGATAGCATTGAACAAAATACCAAGTTTAACTTCGGTATTTTACTGTCATTTGGGTTGTCGGTAGTCCCCGGTTTAACGTCATATACAATGTAATTTAGTGTGGAAGAAAGAGAAGAATTTTGTTACGGAGCTGCACGACGCCGAGCCTCTATGGAGAGTTTACTTGCGCTGGGCACGTATACCGGATGGCCCCACCGAGCCCGCGGAGAAAATTGCGGATTAGCCACTATCATATCTTTATTTTAAGCATTTACGTTACTCCATCTTTTATTTTGGGGTGGTTTATTCACACCGCTATTCGCAGCCCTCTAATATAAGGGGTTTCGCTTGTACTCATTTTGGGATATGTTGGCTGAATGAAATTTTTCTCCTCTTTTTCCATAACACTAATCGTCTCTCTCTCCCTCTCCCTCTTTCCCGATCTCTCTCTCTCTCTCTCTCAACCCCCTCCTGTAACTGGTCGATCCCCTTCCTACACTGTTGAGTTTGCATCAGATTTCTTGAAGAGGGAGCCAACTGGAGATGAGAGAATAAGAGGTGTGATTGTCGGGCGCCTAATTACAATATATAATTATATTGGGAAAAATTCCCCTTGATTTATCTGAACAAATTATATACAAGTGATTTCATGTATTAGGAAATATTACCCATTGTATAGTAACGGTAATTAGGTCATTAGATGTCTTAGGATGTTTCACTCATCTTAGAGTGTCAAAACTAGGTCAGGACAAGCACAATCTGAGTTGAACTAATACTTTCGTCGAATACAAGTCAACGCAACTTTGACTTGTTGTCGACGCAACTCAGACTAGAAGTCCAAGCAACTCAAACCCTCCGTCAAAGTATATCAAGTCGACACTACATCGAATATGAGTCGATGTAGACAAAGGAGCATGTCGAAGTTATCTTAGAAGTTAACAGAACCTCAACTTCAATTCAATGCTGAAGGAAGTATCTGTCAGAGCCATCTGAAGTCGACGCAACTTCGACTACAATTTGACGCAGACAATGAAGTTCAGAATGAAGTCTTCAACTTGACGGTTATGTCTATAAGTAATCGACGCAACGTCAACAACAGAGTTCAACTAGAGCAAAAAGGAATTTGAAACTGCTCTTACAGGAACTCAAAGGTGCGTCGATAAGAAGAGAAAATGAAGTCGATGCAGCGGCGAATACAGTCTGAAAAGGAAACCTTTTCAGCTGTCCTTTTTGCACTCTCTCTGAGGACCCACAACACTAAAGGCCATTGTACAACGGCTTGTTTATGGCCTAGAATAGAGAGGAGCTTTCAAGAAGACAGGAAAAGGTTTCTTGGAAAGGATTCAAACAGTTTGCAGACGGGTCATGAATAAAAGAAGGACGAAAGGTTAATTGTCCTAGCCAATACCTTTTCAGAACAACCTAAAAGTGGAAAGGAATTTGAAAACTAAATGATCGAAAGTAAATATGATGAAAAGGTGAAAAACTATAAAGCATTCATCACCATCTGCTTCACTTTGTCGATTACGGTTCCCACTTCTTCTTCTTCCTCCTGGAACCCTAACAGAGACAATACAGAGCAAACAAGATCTCTTTCAGAATAGAAAATTGAGCTGCTCCTTCATCAACATCTTATAGCACCCAGATAGCAAACAAAAGAAAGAGAGAAGGATCTGAAGAAAAATAACCCTTGCAAATCATTACAATCATAAGCAAGGGTTTATCATTAGCAGATCCGTCGAAGAAAGAAATAGAAGCAGAAAGCTTCTATAAAATTCTTAGAATATAATTCTTCCTCTCCATCCTCTTTCTTCTTTCAACTTCCCAACTGTACAGAGCTTTAAGAATCCCTCTTCAAAGTATTCAGTGGTTCAAGATCTCCTTATCAAAAGATCCGAGTGCTTAAAGATCTCCTTATCAAAAGATCTGATTGGTTCAAGATCTCCTTATCAAAAGATCTGAGTGGTTCAAGATCTCCTTATTAAAAGATCTTTGGTTCAAGAGTCTCCTTATCAAAAGACTCAGGCACAGGTTGTGCATTCCTTCCAGGTGGTAGAAGAGAGGACTACCCACATTTTGGGGAACCTCTATAAAATTTTGTATCTTCTGTGTTGTGCTTTTTCTTTGTTGTCCCCTTATTTATTACTTAATGTTTCTCTATTTTTATAATTACTGTACACAATTTATTCTGCACCTTGGTATTGCTGAAGCATAATTCCTTAGGTGTTTTATTGTAAGCACAAGTAAGATAGAAATATTTTAAATCTCTATTCACCCCCCTCTAGAGAATTCTCAGAGGCACACTATGCACTTTCAATTGGTATCAGAGGGAGGTTGATCATTAAAAGGTTAACACCTTGATCAAAAAGACCTCTTACTCTCATTTTTCTACAATAAATTTGTTTTTCTTAAATAAAATGAGTTCTAAGGATTATGCCTCAACAAGACCTCCAATCTGTATCCAAAATAAGTTTACACTCTGGAAGGCCAGAATAAAGTTATATAACTCTATTGATGAGGACATCTTTATGTTATCATTACAGGTCCTCCAGCTCCATACAAGAGGGATGCCAGTGGAGCTTCTACATAGGAACCTGTACCGAGAGCTAAGTGGACAGAGACTGAAAAGAAGCAGAAGGCATGTGATTCGAAAGCTATGAAAATTCTAGTATCCACCATGTCAAATGACATCTTACAGTAGGTAGCTGACTGCCAATCAGCAAAAGAGATATGTGAATCTCTTTCCAGACTAGTAGAAGGAATTTCTGATGAAAGGAAGGACAAGAAGTACCTTCTCATATCTCAATATGAGAACTTTCAAAAGAAAGCTGATGAATCTGTTACTGAGATGTATGAAAGATTCCGCTTCATTGTAAATGAGCTGAGGAGTATGGATAAGGAGATATCCTTGACAGAAATAAATGATAAGATCCGCATATGCTTCCCTAGCTCATGGGATTCTAGGATCTGGGCAATCAGAGAGTTCAGATGCCATAGAGAAATCTCTACTGAGGCTTTGCTAGGAAATCTTAAGTTATATAAGATGCTTCTGAAGAACAAGGCTGAATAAGAGGAAAGGGAGACAACTCCAGCTCCTATCATGAATGGGCTCATTCAAGTGTAGTTAATGTTTCATTTTTAATTTTGGGCCTCCATTAATACTTTGGTTCCATATTCTTATATTTTAAATTTCCATAATAATTTTCAAGTGTTACTTATAGGAAATTTTTGAGCTTTTAAATTTTTGTTGGGAGATACTGAAAAGGGATTAGAATCCATCATGCTCTTATGATTCAAGATTCTACGAGGTGTATATTTTACACCTTTTAAAATACTAGTAGTAGCTTTACACAAGTTTGATGATAAACTAGAAATAAATGATTTTTTATTACTTGAAAATTTTTGCACAATCAATTTTAATGATCCTAGTTTATGATATAGAGCATTGTTTTCATTAATTAATTTTTTACTAAGCTCTTTTGCAATTGTTAGCTTTTTTTCAAATACCTTGAGTTTTTCTTTAAAAATATTGCAATTAAAACAAGACATACAATTTTCACCTAAAGAGCTCGGTGGAGAATAATCAAACACATCAATTTTTGTTTCTTCATTAAATTTTGCTTTTAAAATTTTGTTTTCTAAACGTAAATTATTATTAACAATTTTCAATTTTTTAATTTTACGTTTAGCATTTTGTACCAATTGTAATGCAGAAATAGAATTACAAACAAAGAGGGATTTTGGTTTCCTTACAATGGTTTTGGATGAGGCAAGATTTGAACATAACGTTCCTTTGACATCCTCATCTTCCACTTCCATTGATCAGTTTCCATATTCCCTTCCCCTTGATGTGTTGTCTTCTTCCAAGCATAAGTCTTCATACGTTTCTTCTCTTGGATCCACAAGAACTTGCTCTGGTTCATCATCTGTAGAAAAAAGACTACAGGAATTCTCAAGAAATTTCCAAATTTCATAAGCAGCAGGAAGCAAATAAATAATTTTGAAAATATATTGATCAAGCCCACAAAATAAACTATTCATTGCTTTAGCATTTAAAATCATTTCTTTTCTATTTAATATGCTTGGGGGCTTTTTAATAGTAATATTCCACACTTTTTCATCTAAAGATTTAAGAAAAAATTTCATTAATATTTTCCACCTTTTATAATTTTCGCCCATAAATAAAGGTGGTGCTAAAGATTTTTCATTTAGTAAAAATTCATCCCCTCTAGTGGATGCGAGATCATGAAGCGCCATTATTCCGGGTTGAGAAGCCATTTTGGAATGACCTCACTCTGATACCACTTGTTGGATCTGTAGGCACCTTTAGAGAGGGGGTGAATAAGGGTTTTAAAACAATTATTATTTAATAGAGTTTATGTAAATAGGTTTATAGTATTTATAAAAATATCTCAGTTTAAACACTACAGTAGGCTTCTTATGAAAGTGGGTTGTATTTGAGACGGTATATCTGAACTCTGTTACAACCGCCAGCGGTAGCGTTACCGCTCAGCGTTAGTGACAGAGAATGTATTTTTGTTTAGATTTCAAATATCAAAGATTACACAACAATATTTAGAGAAAACAAATAGTAGTATTGATTTAGAAATGATTACAAAAATTTATCCCAATGACGCTTGGGATTGAGGCGAATGTGTAAAAACCCTTTTGGTTTTCTATACCGACTGTTCTCCCTAAGAACCGGTTGGCTTTAGCCGATCTATCCTCAGATACGACCATAAGCTGCTCTAGCCTCTCTATCCCCAGAAAGGCATCGAGAACCCCCTAGATATAATCCCAAGACCAAGTCACCTTGTGGCGAATTCTCCCAAGTCCTCGCAAGTCCTAGTGGCCAACCACGCAATGTTTTTATCCCTAAGCCACTCATGACCTAGTCGCCAACACAGGAGGATTTCTCAACTGATACAAAGGTTAAGAGTTACAAGATAAAATAAAAACTAAAGAAAAAACACCCTCATAAGATGAACTTGAAGATCTTCTCGAAGGCGCGCCGAAGTAATCCTTGGAGTTGAAGCGTACGATCTTCGTGTAGAATAAGGGTGATCGGTCCTTCTTTGAGTTCTTTGCTTCTAAGAATGTCGATGAAGTTTTCTTGGATGCAAAGAGGAGGCTCTCACGAATATAGGTGTTGTGGCATTGATGTTTCATCAAATCAGCAAATCAGCAAATCAAAAACGGAGTCAGACCGATCTTTAAAAAGGCTCGGATCCTAGCGCCAGCGGTAATGCTACCACAGGGCGATAGCCTCTTTAGGAAACAAGAAGCCACGTGGATCGAGTCATTTTTGGCTACCTTTTGGCTCCAAAATTAGTATCCCTTCCTACCATGTCGCGGTAATGCTAATGCGTCGCGTTAGTGATATATCATTCCCAGCCGTCAGATCTCCTTCCATTTCTGCTCCTCAATCAACACCGTGATCGCGGGACTTCCATATGTTACCGTCGGGCATTAGCCTTAACGCTCCGCGGTAAGAGTTGACATATTCAGTCTCGACGACCTTCCTTTATCGACGAATGTTTCCTTTTTGACGAAGTTTCCAAATCTGCACACGCTACCACCGGCGGTAGCGTTAGTGCACAATGCTAGCACCAGAGCCTTGACCTTGTAGGAAATTCGTCGTCTTTCTTTTTCGTAATCATAAAGGCTTGAAAGTAGAATTTCCTGCACACTATAAACACATGGCAAGTATGATCAAATACAATGGGATTTGTTATTCTCAATCCAAGATATATGGAAAGCATGTTCCAATAGAGATCAAGCCTAGGATGGCAAGGTACTTCGATAGACACATTAGAATCAAGAACTTTGCGAAGGGGGAACTTGATCTCAAAAAGGTCGACGCAGTGGGAAGGTTAGCATCAGTTGAAAAACTCCACCCACATTGGGAAGGTTCCTATGTAATCTTAGAAGTTTTAAAATCAGGAGGGTTTCACCTAGAGAATGTTGAAGGAGTCCCTCTTGGCAACACCTGGAGTGTTGATGTCCTAAAATATTTTTACTCCTAGTTGATAATAAATTTAGTCAGGTAGTTTGTTTTGGGGATGCACAGACATCTGCCCTGCCAAGGACAGGATGCCAGGAATTAAAAGATCCATGTTATTTATAAAATAATATTTTTGTATGTTGGAAGACCCCTGAATTGGTTCTGCTGACCGGGCTCTCGCAAGCTGGCAGGGCAGGTTGACCACCCAGGTGGCAGGTAGAAATCATGTTGAAAGACCCCCTGCGTTGGTTCCGCCGACCAGGCTCTCACAAAACGGTGAAGCAGGTTGACCACCCAGGTGGTAGGTAGAAATCATGTTGAAATAACCCTGAGTTGGTTCCGCCGACCGGGCTCTCACTGTTGAAAACTTTCTAGCTTTGATATCTAGTGATGAATTTCAGCTCAGATACCAAAGTATGAAACATAGAAGCGGGAACCAGGCACAGAGACACTACAACCATACCAAGCTAAGTAAACAGCAATAGTAGAAGAGCAAAACGATCTAGAATATATTTATCTCTTTTCAATGTGAGGTATACATGGCGAGACATGATTCATCAGAATACAGGGAGAAACAATTGAGTCAACAAAACTGGCTATCAGCAATAACAGAGACCGTCAGAGACCCCTGAAATGGTCAGACTGCACGTAACCACTGAGACCGCACGAACAGTAAAGGTCGCCAACCATCTACCTTCCAGACCGCAAACTCAGATCGCACGAGCGGCTGACTTATTGAGCTGCTGAAAAAACCTGTTCGCACTTTTTTATCGCCTAACCGCACGATCGCATATTTACAGAAGCTACCGCGAACAGAGAACATAACAGCAAATGATGTCGCTTGATCGCAACTCTAGATCGCCTGACCACTAGGTTGCCTGATCGTCGAGCTTGCGACGAACATCCCAAGAACTAAACACGGACCGACCAGAGGAGACCACTAGTGAGTTGGTTATTCAAAGCTAGGAAAATCACCAAGGAAGGAGACCACTGACTGCTGGCCGCTAACCTGTGAACACAATAAACGATCAACTCCTATCTGACCGCATGACCTCAAAAACAGAGACCGACAAAATCAACCCATGCTCTAGTTCTTACAGTTCTCAATTACGAATGACGGGCCCTGCACCTCTATTTATAGGCAAATAGATGGATTTTGTCACCACCCCAAAAGAGATACATTAACCGCCCCAATCAGACCGCACAAAGGGAGATCACGTGATCACCAGAAGGATTTCAGTTTGGGCCTTAGATAACACAGTAGTCAGCAAAATGACTGAGACCTATTCCACTACACTTCAAAAAATTCAATACCCCCCTTGAAGTGGGAATTGGAAGTCAGCCCAAGCAAACTACGCAACTGACTAAAAGGTCCCTTCGACAGCGGCTTCGTGAAGATGTCCGCAACATTCTCCTCGCTCCGCACATATTCAACCATCAAAGATCCCTCCAACACCTTCTCCTGAATGAAGTGATGCTCGATCTCGATACGCTTGGTACGTGCATGACAAACTGGATTATTAACCAGTTTAAGAACACTCTCATTGTCACCATGTAGCAGAGTAGGACCACGTACCTCCTCATGGATGGCCCACTAGCCTAATAAGCCAGATGGCTTCCTAAGCTGCCAAGGCGAAATCCTTGTATTCTGCTTCTGTAGTGGAGACAAACACTGAATCCTGCTTCTTGCTGCACCACGAGATAGCTGTGGAGCCAATCATAAAGACATAACCAGAAGTCAACTTCCAATCATCTGAATCACCTCCATAATCAGCATCCGTGTAGCCATGCAGATTGAAGCTCGAGACCATCCCATAAAAGAGACCCATATAAGAGGTGGACTTTACATACTTTAGAATGCTCCTTGCCTTACTAGATGAGGTTTCCGCGACTCTGCCATACATCGAATTACTCGGCCGACAACATAAGCAATATCCAGCCTAGTAATCGTCAGATAGATCAGGCTACCCACCAAATCCAGGAAAACCAAAGGATCAGAAAGCATCCTTCCCTCGTCACGTCGAAGTTTCAAACCAACTTCTAGTGGAGTAGAGCTACTCTTCCCCTCGCTCATGCTGAATCACTGCACGATCTGTTCCGCATAACCTTTCTGGGAAACGAGCACAACGCTCTCTTTCCTCTCCACCTCAAGACTAAAAAAATGGCGGAGCTCACCCAAATCCTTCATCTCAAATCTGATAGCTAGCTCGGCTCAGAGCCTAACTAGCTCCATCTCTGAGTTCCCCGTGATGAACATGTCATCCACGTACAACAACACCAAGACTTCTATCTCCCCTATCTTCTTTACGAATAAGCTTGAATCAGAATCTGAAGCTAGGTAACCACAGAATTGAAGATATTCTGCGATCTTCCCATACCACGCCCTAGGCGCTTTCTTCAAGCCGTAAAGAGCCTTCTTGAGCTTGCAGACATGTCCTGGATGATCTTCAGAAATATAACCAGGTGGTTGCACCATGAAGATATCCTTGTTAATCTCACCATAAAGAAAAGCATTCTTCACGTCAAATTGCCAAATCTTCCAACCTTGGCAAGCTGCCAACGCAGTCACCACCCGAACTGAAGGCATCTTGGAAGTAGGACTAAATGTTTTTTCATAGTCTTCTCCGTACTGTTGTGAGAACCATCGAGCTACAAGGTGAGCCTTGTATTGCTAAATACTGTCATCTGCCTTCTTCTTCAGCTTGTAAACCCACTTGCATGTCACAGGAGTAATGTCATCAACCTTGGGCATAAGATCCCAAGTCTCATTCTTCTTGAGGCAGCCATCTCCTCATCCATAGCATCTTCCCACTCCTTAACTCCAGTGGCATTTTCAAAGCAAGATGGTTCTCGCTTATCCAAGGGGCCAACAAAGAAACTTGAGATGAATCTCACCAGATTACCCCAGTATACCAAGCAGGTGGAATGATAGTCCTCTTGGACCTCCTTAGGGATCTACCCTAATCCACTCTTCAGTTACTACTTCTGGACTAGCTCTCCTCCCGGGCACACTTGGAGCATCGTTTCCCCTGCTTCCAGAACCTGAAGAACTTTCGCCTATGGTAGGAGCAATTGGAGCACCTGGTGAAATAGGCAACTCCACCAGATCATCTTTAGCAGCTTCCCCTTCCCCTCCATCTTACCTGCTCTCTTATAGCTCCACGGATGAACTACCCTTTTATGACGTCGGCTCGTCAAATACCACATCTCTTGAGACCATGTACCTCCGTGTATCAGGATCTATGCATCTCCAGCCCTTCTTCTGGTCATCATAACCGACAAAGACAAGCTTCCTTGCATTCACATCTTGCTTTGTTCTAAGAGCATCGGGGACATGCACATAGAAGGTAGATCTGAACACTTGAAAGTGTTCCACTCTTGGCTTCTCCTTGAACATCAGCTCATGAGGAGTCTTCATGTTGATAGGACTGAGAGGCATCTGATTGATAACATACGTGACACAAGACACTCCCTCGGCCCAGAAGGACTTAGGAATGCTTTTCGCAAGAAGCCAACAATGGAAAGTCTCCATCAAATGATGGATCTTCTGCTCTAAAACTCCATTCGGTTGTGGAGTATGTGCACAAGAAAGCTCTCTCCGGATACCATGCTTCCTGCAGAAGTTGAAGAACTCACTTGAGTTGAACTCCCCTCCATTGTCAGTTCTAAACTTCTTGATCCGCAAATTAAGCCGGCCTTCCACGAGCTCCTTGAACTCCAATAAATTCTCAAACGCCCCAGACTTCTCCTTCATAAAGTATACCCATGTATACCTAGTGATGTCATTAATCAAGATCAGCATATACCTGGTACCTCCAAGACTGGTAGTTGGGGTTGGTCCAAATAGGATCACCATGGATACACTCCACTGGTGCTTTGCATCTGGTTGTGACTTGTCAAATGGAAGGCGATGAGCCTTACCAAACTGACATATAGCAAAAACATGACCATCTCCTATAAATGAAAGACTAGGCAAGCCATTCAACAGGCCTCTTCCCATTATAGCCTTCAGCTTATCCATCCTAACATTCCCAAGCCTTTCATGCCAGATAGCAGGGCTATCGTTAGCTCTCATCTTATCAACATAGGAGCTTGTTGATAACCCAAACAAGTCCTTTGTTGGGATAATAATCCTCAGTGTTCACTTAATTTGAAGAGGCTTCACACTCAATGTTAAGTACAAGTTGTATTTGATAAACCCCACTCTATCTCATGACTATGCAGGGTTAGATCATACCAGGGTATGAAGAAAGTTCAGTTGGTTTACTGCCAAAACTGCTGAGACCAGCTCTCAATCTCAGCTGAACCACTAAGACAAGGCCAGGTGTAGCTGAGAAGAAGTCTGGGCCAGCTGAGCCGCGGATAAGGAAAATTCGCTGAGACAACTGTCTGTCTCAGCGGATGCGCTGAGACGAAACAGATCCAGCAGCTGAGACAGGAGACTATCTCAGCCCAACCACTGAGACAGTTTCAAAAGAACTAACGAGCTTTACTTTTGGCGCAACACCTGTAAGAAGGGATGTTCCAATCTCTCCCATGCTGTGTTAGGAGGACATATAATAGCCGTTGAAAGGCAGGGGCAGTATAAAAGAATCAATTAGGTCTTTGTAAAAACACTATCTCACTCACTCAAAAGTAAGAACATTACTGTTCCATTGACGGCAGCCAAGAAGCTTTCACTTCCTGTTTCCTAAAGCTGCAAGAAGAGAATAGATTGCTCCTCTTGATTAAATCAAGATAGAGGAAGTTGATCCTCACTCCATCTCTGAAGAATAGAATCAGAAGAATCAAGGGTGAGGACTTTGGACTCATCCAGATTCAAGCAGCTACTGCAGTTGTCCAGCAACAGAAGATAAAGTGTATTCCATCTTCTTTTATTAATCATACATTCTTTGTCAGTAGGAGCTTAACAGTTCTGAGTTGTAGGGCATCTTTGCCTGATTGTGTAGGTCTATCTAGCCTGAGAAGTAGAGCTGTGTGTTTAGCTTGAGTGTAGGATCATTGGCTGATCTGAGGTAGGGCTGTTGAGCCTGAGGTGGGGCTGTTGAGCCTAAGGTGGGGCTGTTGAGCCTGCGGTAGGGTTTGAGGAAACCTGAGAGATCCTGAGAGATCTGTGTTGTAAGCTCTTGGAGCTAGTTTGGAGGTGTTGGCCTTGTCTAACTCATTGTTAGAAAGGTGAAGGGGGATTGAGGACTACTCAAGACACCCTGTCTTGAGGAATCTCTATTAATCTTTGTGTGTTTTCTGTGCTTGATACTTTACTAACCTAAAATCAGAAAACAGCTAGCCTAAAATAAAAGAAACCTATTCACCCCCCAACCCTCTAGGTGGATAAGACTACATCCTAAACAAACTATCAAGTGGTATCGGAGAGAGGTTGGTCAAGAAGGATATAACTGTCTGACCAGATCCTATAAAGGAATAGTCTTATCTTAATCCAATGGCCTCCACTGGATTGCAGAAGGAGATGGGATCCATGAAGTTGTCCATATGCAACAAAGAAAACATTGGCATATGGAAGCAAAGGGTTAGATTGTTTGTGGAAGCATCTGACCAAAGGATCTACGTCATAGTAAATCAACAAGGAGAGTGGCCAAGGCCTTCAATGACTTGACCAAGGATGAACTTGCACTATTCATTATGGATAAAAGAGCACAAAACATAATTGTTAATGCAATTGATGACTCTACATTTCAGAACTTGGTACACTCCACAACTGCCAAGGAAATGTGGGATACATTAGTAGTATATATGGAAGGAACAGTTGAGGTGAGGGATGATAAAAAGTCACTCCTCAATCAAGAATATGAAGCCTTCAGGCAGCTAAGCCAGGAGAGCATTTCCATGTGTTATGAAAGGTTCTTTAGGACAGTAAATGAACAAGGAACCTATGAATGAGTGTTCACTGACTATGAGCTGAATGACATTCTCCTAAGATCTCTAACTAGAGACTGGGACACAAAAATATGTGCCATTAGGGAAGTGGCCAGGCTTGGTGAAACACCTACTCACACATTGTTTGGGAAGTTGCTCTCCTGTGAGATGCAGTTATCTGTAAGAAAGGAAGAGGACACCTCAATAAGGGCTCATGCAAGGGATAGATCTGTGGCTCATAAGGCTGACAGCTCCAAGAAAAGCAAGGGGAGGATGGTGTCCCTTCCAAAAAGGAGTGTTGAATCAGATAAGTCTGAGAACAGCACTTCAAACAGCTCTTCCTCTGATGAAGAGTTTGCTGCCTTCTCAAGGCAGTTCAAGAAGATGATGAGGAGAAATCAGTGGAAGAACAAGCCCTCCCCCTCCTCACACTCCAAGAAAGACCAAAGCAAATCTGAAAGGTAGCACCCAAAGGGAGACATGGATGATTCTAAATCTGGTAAACATGTTTCAAATAACATCATTTGTTATTGCTGCAGTAAGCCTGGACATGTCATAGCTGACTGTCTAGACAAAAGGAAGGAAAAGGGTGATAAGAATCATCACCACCAAAAGGATAGGAATTGTGAACAATCCTTCCTTGCAAAGAAAGGAAAAAGCTGGAGTGAGTCTGAATCCTCATCCTCAGATTCAGATGCTGATGAAGAAGCCTATATAGGGTTGTTTGCAGCAGACAAGGAAGATAATTATCCTGCTTCCAGAATTGGAATCAGGGGCCCTCTATCACAGTTAGATATTGATTTAGAGAAGGATGAAGAGGACAATGTTCAGCTAGGCCTCATGGCCATCACTGATGAGGAGGACAGTCAGAACATCTCTAAAAATGAACAGGTATTAATTCACTCCATCTCCTCTTCTAATTATGAGGCATGCCCAGAATCTGGAGCACCTTCATCAATTGGTGAAAGTGATTCAGAAACTGAGGAAGATGTCAATCAATTGATTGACAGATACGGTGCTCTCTTGGAAGCTCTGAAAAAGAGCAAAAAGCTGGCCAAGAGGCAAGCCCAAGAGATTGCTTCCCTTAAGATGAAAAAACAAGAGTGCACTGAATAATCTACCAAGATGGGTCAGATGTATAGAGAAATTATCCATCTGAAGAGGATAACAATTGTCCATTTGAGCACCATATCCCAGAAGAACAAGGTCATCAAGTACCTTGAGGTGAAGCTCCTGAAAGTGAAGAGCCTGGTGGCTCAATTCTCCAAGCCTAAATTTCTGCTCCCTATTATTGACACCTTCTCCTCTCAAACCAATTGGCGAGGACTAGGATACAACAAAATGGAAGTAGGAGAAGGGAGTGGAGAAAAGAGCAGGGGTAAGGCTAAGCCTCAAACCACCTTTCAAAAGGTGTTACTTCCCTCCAATAGTTATGACCCTGAAAGCATGTATGGTCACTGGAAGAATGGAAGTTCCTATAGGAAGGAAAATACTCCTTCCATAATGGAAGAAAGGGCATGGGCTTGAGTGCTATGAAGGCTCCCCATGAGGAAATTCAAATGGCCCAACCAGGACCATTTGTATTTGGTACTTCAGCCCCATCATTCAAAAGCATGGATGCCAGCTCTTCCAAGTTCTGTCCAGCAAATAACTTAGCTGCTGTCAAACCTGTAGACAGGTCCTATTGCTCAGTGTCTATTGCCATCCAATCATGCCTGGACCCCAAGCCAAGGCAAGCATTAAGACAAAGTACACTAAGACTGTACAAAGGTTAACCTTCAGCCAGATCATTGCTAAAAGGAACATAAAAAATGTTGCTGTCTCACCTCCTGAACATAAACACAATGTTGTACTCCCCTCAAGAAATGTTCAGAAGAGGAGATATAATATTCGTGAATGTTGGAGCTGTGGTAAAGTGGGACACTTTGCCATAGATTATTGGCACAATCCCAATGTTCCATGTGCAAAGAACGGTCTTCTTGCAAAGGGTGCAGCTAGTGTGAGGCTTTTTCATCACTAACAAAGACCTAGGACCCAAAGTTATTTGGGATCCTAAGGGTAACTAAACTCCTTCTTGCAGGATAGTTCAAGTACCAGTCTCAACCAAATATGGTACTTGGACAGTGGGTGCTCAAGGCACATGATAGGAACCAGAAATCTTCTACAGGACTACAAAGCTGTGAAGAATAGACCTAAAGTTATCTTTGGTGGATATGAAAGGTGAATCACCAAAGGATATGGTATGATCTCCAATGGCATAGTTACAATCACAAGTTTAGCTTATGTTGAAGGGTTGCAACACAACCTAGTAAGCATAAGACAACTATGTGACTTAGGCTATGTCGTTGAATTACACCATGACAAGTGCTTGATCAAAAAGTCTAATGACTTAGAGACCATTCTCTCAGGCACTTGGAGTGGGAATGTTTATTGCTTAGATTTTATATGCAGTAATTCTACTTCATCTGTATGTCTTATGGCTAATGAAAATGAGTCTCTTTGTGTTCAATGGCACGAGAGACTTGCTCAAATTAACTACAAGATAATGTATAGACTATTCTCTAAAAACCTTGTTAGAAATAGTCCAAATTTAAAATGAATTAAAAGTGGTCCCTGTCATGCCTGCCAAATGGGCAAACAAACAAGGACCACCTTTAAAAGTATTGACTCCAAAGACACTGAAAGATGTCTATATCTATTGCATATGGACTTGCTTGGTCCTTTGTCAATTCAGAGCTTAGGTGGGAAGTTGTATACTTTGGTGATTGTTGATGATCATTCAAAATATATATGGGTAATCTTCCTTAAGAAGAAGTCAGATACCTTGAATGTCCTTATAAATCTTGTCAAAGCAATTCAGAATGATTTACAATGTGCTGTGGTCAGGACTAGGACTGACCATAACACAGAATTTCAATCTGAAGCCATGATAATATTTTGTCAAGAACTTGGTATCACCCAAGAATTCTCTTCCCCAAGGACTCCACAACAAAATGGTGTGGCTGAGAGGAGGAATGGGACCTTGGTAAAAGATGGGAGAACATTGCTTAGTGACTCCTCACTCCCAGAATACTTCTGGGCTGAGGCAGTTAATACTGCATGTTATGTTCTCAATAGAGCTTCCATCAATAAGGTTCATGGAATAGCCCCCTATGAGATTCTGAAAGGCAAACAACCTACAATTTCTTATTATAGAATCTTTGGCTCCAAATGCTACATTTTAAACAATGGAAAACCTCAATTAACAAAGTTTGCAGAGAAATGCAATGTGGCTGTTCTTGTTGGCTATAGCTCACATAATAGATCTTATAGAGTGTATAATAAGAAAACTCAGGTTGTGGAGGAGTATATGCATGTTGTATTTGATGAGATAAGCCTAATATATAAGGGCTGGTCTAGCTCTTCTATTTTGACAGGAAATGAGAAGGACATGAAAAGATGTCTATGCAAGACACACCCAGGAGTAGCAAGGCATATACAGATGCAGCAATCCCTGAAGAGTTAGAGGTCCAAGGTGCTGAAGACAATGCTGAACCAGCAAAAATGTTACAGCAAGCTGAGGACAAATTACCTCCAGGTGTAAGGCACCTAAGAGATCATCCAAGTGAACAAATTATTGGAGACCAGAACCAAGGTGTACTGAACAGAAGTAGGGCTCATAATGAGGCCCTATTCTTAATCTTCTTATCACAAATGGATCCCAAGAAGTTTGAAGAAGCCAACCAAGACACCTTTTGGATTCAAGCAATGCAAGAAGAACTTCTACAATTCAAGAGATGCAAGGTATGGAAGTTGGTGCCAAAACCTTAAGGACACAATGTTATTGACACCAAATGGATTTATAGGAACAAGTTAGATGAAAATGGCACAATCATAAAGAACAATACAAGGTTGGTATCCAAGGGCTACAAACAGGAAGAAGGGATAAACTTTGATCAAACCTTTGCCCCTGTTGCAAGGTTAGAAGCAATTAAGCTATTCCTTGCCTATGCTGCCCACAAGGGGTTCAAAGTGTATCAAATGGATATCAAATCAGCCTTCTTTAATGGTGACTTGAAGGAAGAGGTATATGTTGAACAACCATCAGGTTTTGTGCATCCAACCCTCTCTAATCATGTATATTTACTTAGGAAAGCTCTTTATGGTTTAAAGCTAGCCCCCAGGGCTTGGTATGAGACATTGTCTAGCTTTCTCATCAAGAACAAGTTCTTGAGGGGAAAGATAGATAGTACATTGTTTCTTAGGGAAACAAGGGGCAAGTGTCTTCTAGTACAAATATATGTTGATGACATAATATTTGGGTCTACTGATGACAACCTCTACAAAAGGTTTGCCAACCTAATGCAATGGGAGTTTGAGATGAGCAGTATGGGAGAGCTCAAGTACTTCTTAGGCCTCCAAGTGACACAGTCTGATGAGGGTATATTCTTCTCTCAGACCAAGTACACTAGGGAGCTTATCAAGAAGTTTGGGATGGAATCAGCTTCCACCATGAAAACTCCCATGGGGTCCAACATTTCCCTGGACAAGGATGAGAAGGGCAAGGCCTTTGATGAATCCATGTACAGGTGCTTCATTGGATCCCTAGTATATTTAACTGCTAGTAGACCAGATTTTATGTATGCTACATGTGCGTGTGCTAGGTACCAAACAAGTCCTATGGAATCTCACTACTCAGCTGCAAAGAGGATTTTGAGATACCTTAAAGGCAGCCTACATCATGGCATTTGGTACCCTAAGAACAATGATTTTGAACTAACTGGATTTTCATATGCAGATTTTGCAGGGTGCAAAGAAGACAGTAAAAGCACAAGTGGCACTTGTCAATTCCTAGGAAGAAGGTTGATATCTTGGAGCAGCAAAAAGCAGACAAGTGTGGCAATATTGAAAGTGCACAGTTTACCTCACTAGAATTCTCTAGAGGGGGGGGGGGGTGAATAGAGATTAAAAATTATTTTGTGCAAAGTTAATATATATATATATGTGTATGATCACAGATTATAGCTTCCCACACATCAACAAGAATTAAACAAGTAAAGAAAGTAAATGCAAGAAAAGAAATCATAGCACAACACAAGAAAATTTAGTGGTTCCCCAAACTTTGGGTAGTCCACTCTTCTACCCCCTTGGTAGGAATTCACTATCTTGTACGGAGTCTTTTGATAAGGAGACTCTTAGAACCACTCTGAGTCTTTTGACAAGGAGACTCTTAGAACCAACTGAGTCTTTTGACAAGGAGACTCTTAGAACCAGTACACTGAATTTTTTGAAGAGAGATTCTAAAAACTCTTTTACAATGTTATAAGTAAGAAAGAAAGTCAGAAATAAGAACAAGAATGAATCTTCTTCCTAGCAAGAAGATTGGAAGCACAAGAAGTAGTGAATGAAAATCTCTCTTCTATAGTGAGAAGGAGATTGTTAAAACTTTTCTCTCTTTTGAGAGAACTTTCAGAGTTTGCAGTAGAATGGCTTCTGAAGAAGAAGGAGAAGATGAAGGCTTTTTCTCTGCAGCACACTATCTCTTTTCTCAGTTTTTCTCTCTATTCTCTTCGGAGCTTTTCCTCTATTTCAAATGTATGTGGTGGATCACTCAACTCCATATTTTCTGCCGACCTCCTCTTTATTTATAGCTCTGTGTAAAAATAATGCTATAGGAGGATAATTAATTAGCAGTCAGAGAATTGGAAGAATAGAAATATTTCCATAATTAGCATACAAATAGAAGGAAAGAATTCATTCCAAATTCGAATAATATCCATAATGAGTTTTATCAGATTAGCCAAGAATCAAATAGAAGGAAAGAATGATTCAGAACGGCTATAAAATATTAACATTATTCCATATAAATTAGATCTACTGAAAGAAGGAAAGAGATCTGGCGCATATTTAAATCTGTCATATAAATCGACGTGCGTCGATTACCATTCGACGTAAGTGTCAAATTCATCCTGGCTGGACGTCGAGAGAAGAATAAGGAAGGTGCGTCGACTAAGGTGCGTCGACTTCTCTATATGCGTCGACTAGAAATCAGAGTAGCGTCGACAACACATACGTCGAAATCTTCCTAAAGTTACTTCGACTTAATCTGAAGGGAACGTCGACTACAGCTCGACGTTGCGTCGAATACTATTCGACGCATATTTACTTAACCTTGTTTTTCTTTCTTAGAATTCATATTCAACTTAATTCAAGGGATTAAGAGAAATCATTTTCCCAACAATCTCCCCCTATTTGTCTTAACCCTATTTAGAGGGAAATTGTACTAGCATAAAATCAATCCAGCACAGCATTTGTATAGAAAAGAAATATATCAAATAATCAAAAAGTGAAATTTAGAAGAAGAGATCAAATGTTCCAGAATCATATAAATATATGTCATGTTCATTCCAATTAGTACTCAAAAATATATCAGCATTGTTTTCAAATATTACTCAAGAGGGGTAGGAGGGGTCTTTCTCTTTCTCTTGAATACTACTGTTTTAGGAGAGGAGAGTTTCTCTTTCTCATTTGTAGGAAGTTCTCCTAGCTTCCCATGGGTCTCAGCCATTTGCTCCCCCTAAGTCTCAGCTTCATTTATAAACACAGCTTCCAGCTCCCCCTGAAGTTCAGTTTCTTTATCTTTCTCACCATCTTCCTTTGCAGCCTCATTTTCTGCTCTGCTTCCCTTCCCTTGTAGTAGTGTCATTTGATTTGCAGCATCCCTTGCTATGTTGAGTACCTCTATTGTTTGTTCATCATTATGTAGCTCAGGTACTATCTCATTCCCGAGGAGTTTGTCAGATTTTGGAGGAGGGGACTTGTGAGAGAGAGATTTAGGATTGGAGGGTTGCTCTTCATCTAGATTCTCCCCCTTCTTGACCTTCTTGTCCAAGGAGGTTAAGAAAGACCTAGTCACTCTAGAGGAAGAGAGAGAAGATTTCAGATCTTGCACAGAGGCACTGACCCCATCTATTTGGGTGTGCATGTGAAGGATGGAGGAATGAATCTGGGAGCAATGCTCATCTAGCATTGCTTGGAATCTTTGAGCTGTGGATTGTATGCACTGGGTGATGAGAGCCTCAGTGGATTCAGATGGTTCATGGTGTGAGAGTTGATGAGGAGGTGATGGTGGAGGAAGAGGTGATAGAGGAGGAGGAGGAGATAATGGATGTGGAGAGGGGATTCTATCATCTTGAGGAGGTATATTTGATGGAGGAGGTGGAGAGTTAGAGGGAGAGGGAGATCTTTCAGGGATGGAACCAGGTTTAGGGATTTGCCTGGTCCATTTAGAAAAGAGAGCAATTGACATCCTCTTCCCTGGAGGAATGGGGATTCCTTTTGACCTACATAGGTCAGGAAAGGAATGGAAGAGGACTTGACTCATGATTCTCATGTAGGCATTCTCTTTGTGAGAGTATTTAGAGCCTATCATCTTGAGTAGCCATGTGGCCCAGTCTACCTTCTTCTTCAACACAAGGGCCCCCATGATGTTCAGTTGTTGTTTTGGTACTGCATCATGTGCTGAGATCTTGCACAGTAGAACTTTCCCTACTATATCAGCCAGCAGCCTATATTCATCAGAAAAGTCTACCTTTTTCAGATGGATTGGTCTATCTTTTGAGAATTTCATGGTGGTGAGCAAATGCTTGATTTCATCAGGTGTTAGTTCAATGGATTCATCACCTATTAGGGGAATAATCAAGACTTGTTTAGTCATTCTTTTAGAGGCTCATTGTCTTTCCTTATTTCTTTTAAACTAAGATGATAGTAGGATATACCTGATGGAAGATCAAAGGTGGCCCTAATATGTTCTACTGAGATTGAGACTGGTGTCTCATATAGTGTTCCCTGGATTTCTCCTTGTTCAGATATCTGAACATGAGTTATTAGCTCTGTGAGCTCTGATTCCAGGAGCTTGCACCTAGTGGAGATGAGTTTGTCCAGTCCTGCTTCAGTAAAGAGAGCAATGATGCTCTTGTAGTTTTCTGCGGCAGCTTGGAAGGACTCAAGGTCAATGTCAAAGCCTGAGTTGGTCTTGGGAGCCATTTTAGGTTAGTGAAGGAGAGAGGAAGACATTAGCTGGTCTGAGGAGCACGAAGAATGAAAGAGGCAGTGTCGTGAAGGATTCTAACTGAAGAGTCTTTTTAAGTCAGGTGAAGCGTCGAAACTGGACTCAATTCGAGGTTTATTCGGTACTTCAGTGGATGTGACCAAAAGTAATTTAGCATTGCCGCTCGTTTTTATGAGGTCGATGTTACGTCGAGTGGAACTCGACGTGAGCGTCGATTTAGTCTGCTTTGGGATGCAAGGGTTTCTTATCGACGTATGCATCGATAGCAGTCGACGCATGCGTCGATTGTGCTTATTGATCTGAGTTATCGACGTTGCGTCGATTAGAAGTCGACGTGACATTTAATTTTCCTGAAAAGTTCTGGGTGTTTATTTCTTTTTATCTCTTCTTAATCCTACGGGTTTCTAAGGTAGCCTAGGACTGGGTTTTAAGACCAATTTGATTGATTATACCAACACTTTTTGGCAAGGTGGCCATTTTTGTTGCATATGTAACACTTGAGTATCTTACTTTTGTGAGAGTTTGAGTTTAAAGGTGAATAGAAGTGTTGACTAGGATACCAGTGTTGATTAGGATAGAAGGTTTCATTAGGATGGGAAGTTTGGTTACCATGTTTTGGGTAAAAATTTTGGTTAGAATGTTGATTAGGAAGGAATTTTGATCAGGATGAATGGGTCCTGAATAAGGGTTAGGATGAAAGACTTTTGGAGGAAAGATGTTTAAATTGTTCCGAATTTTTGTGCGTCGATATCCATTCGACGCATGTTGATAGTCACGTTGATTTGTATTCGGCGCTTTCTCCAGATGGTGTCGATCTGATTTCGACGCATAGAAAAACTTGCGTCGATTGGAAGTCGACGTGCTTTTGTTCATCCATCTAGAAGAGGTCGAAGCATCTGAGAGATTACGTTGAGTAGAAGTCGACGCACTATCGTGCATGCGTCGATATGAAGTCGACGCAACTGTATCTTCATAAATTTTCATTTTGCCTTTCTCTGTTTTTACTCCTTTATGTCTTATTTTTCTTGGTTTGATTGTTTCTTCAGATGAAGTTTGTAAGTCATCAGCTGAATAATAAGATGTTTCATCAAATTCCTTTATTTCTTTGAAGGAGTTTTCTTCCTTATCTTTTGGGTCTTTTTCTTGGTTTGTCATTTTGACAGGTTTAGTGAATTTTACAGGGCTCATCCAAGCAGGTTTGATGGATGGAATTAGGCTGATTGAGGGATCAGCCCCTAACCCAAGATGGTTGTGTCTTATTGTTTGTTTTTCAGTGATTTCCTTAAGAGTTTGGCTTCTCATTTTTATTGATTCTTCAAAGGCTTTTGCCTGGGTTACTTTATCCTTAAGGAACTGATTTTCTATTCTAGCCCTTTCTATTTCCTTTTCTATTCTGCTAGCTATTGAACTATAATCTTTAGAGGTTTTAATTTCTGTGTTTCTCTGGTTTTTAGCTACATTGATTTGTTCTTTTAGATCTTTAATTTCTTGTTTTGTTTTTAGTTGATCTAGGTACATTCCCATAAAATCATTTCTAAAATTTTCACTTTGAAAATCTATTTCATCAAACATGCTTACCTCATCCTCATCCTCAGATTCCTCAATGAGAATGAGGTTCTTTTCTTTTTCATCATCAGAAGATATGCTTTCTTCTGATCCTGTTTCACTCCATGATTTATCATCATTCTTTGAGTCTTCAAAGGCCATCAAGCATAGGTCTTCTTGCCTAGATTCTTCATTGTCACTCTTAGAGGATGAACTATCCTCAGAGTTTGTTTCACTCCAGACTTCTGCAATGAAGCCTCTTTCTTTCTTCTTCCCCTTTTTCTTCAGATCTTTCTTTTTCAGATCCTTTTCTGTTTCAGCATTCTCTGGACATTCTGGGGCAATGTGTCCAGGTTTCCTGCAAGAATAGCAAATAATTTCTTTAGTGGGGGTTTTGTCATACCTTGGTTTTGACTCCCTCCTTTTTGATCCATCTGTCTTGACCCATTTCTTAAATCTTCTGGCCAAGAAACTGAATAATTCTTCTTCAGTGACAGGGGTTCCTTCTTCTGTTGCCTTTAGAGCAATGTTCCTGCTTTTTGAGGAAGTTGGAGTGTTTTCTCTTCTTTCCTTCTCCTCTCTAGTTTTCAGCAACTGCTCATAGGATCTGAGTTTTCCTAAGAGAGCATCTGTTGAGATCTCTTTTTGTCCTCTTGTGTCTCTTATTGCCCAAATTCTTGAGTCCCGTGAACTAGGGAGACTCATTAGCAATTTGTCATTAATCTCAGTGAGAGAGATTTCTCTATCCAAGTCTCTTAGTTGATTGATGATCAGACTGAATCTGTCATACATTTCAGAGATGCTTTCTTCAGCCTTCTTTTGGAAGTTCTCATATTGAGAGATCAATAGAGCCTTTTTATCTTTCTTTTCATTAGCACTTCCTTCCACCATCTTTGTGAGAGCATCCCAAATTTCTTTGGATGATTCACAGTCAACAACCTTTTGAAAAATGTCATCTGAGAGAGTTGAGACAAGTATGTTCATGGCCTTTAGATCATATGTTCTTGCCTTCTTTTCATCTTCTGTCCACTCAGATCTTGGAACAAGTGTTTGTGTGACATTGCCATTTGCATCCTTTCTATAAGGCTTTGGGGGACCTGTCATAGTAATATCAAACAAGTCAGCATCAATGGAATTCATATAAATTCTAATTCTTGTTTTCCAAATTGCAAACTTTTCAAGATTGCACATTGGAGGTCTGGTGGAAGCATAATCTTTGATTTGTGCCAAATGATAAAATAGTTTTGAAAAATATATATATATATATGAGAGGTAAGATCTTTTTGATCAAGGAGTTATCCTTTTTAGATCAACCTTGCTCTGATACCAATTGAAAGTGCACAGTTTACCTCACTAGAATTCTCTAGAGGGGGGGTGAATAGATTAAAAATTATTTTGTGCAAAGTTAATATATATATGTGTATGATCACAGATTATAGCTTCCCACACATCAACAAGAATTAAACAAGTAAAGAAAGTAAATGCAAGAAAAGAAATCACAGCACAGCACAAGAAAATATAGTGGTTCCCCAAACTTTGGGTAGTCCACTCTTCTACCCCCTTGGTAGGAATTCACTATCTTGTACTGAGTCTTTTGATAAGGAGACTCTTAGAACCACTCGGAGTCTTTTGACAAGGAGACTCTTAGAACCAACTGAGTCTTTTGACAAGGAGACTCTTAGAACCAGTACACTGAATTTTTTGAAGAGAGATTCTAAAAACTCTTTTACAATGTTATAAGTAAGAAAGAAAGAAAGAAAGAAATAAGAACAAGAATGAATCTTCTTTCTAGCAAGAAGATTGGAAGCACAAGAAGTAGTGAATGAAAATCTCTCTTCTATAGTGTGAAGGAGATTGTAAAAACTTTTCTCTCTTTTGAGAGAACTTTCAGAGTTTGCAGTAGAATGGCTTCTGAAGAAGAAGGAGAAGATGAAGGCTTTTTCTCTGCAGCACACTATCTCTTTTCTCAGTTTTTCTCTCTATTCTCTTCGGAGCTTTTCCTCTATTTCAAATGTATGTAGTGGATCACTCAACTCCATATTTTCTGCCGACCTCCTCTTTATTTATAGCTTTGTGTAAAAATAATGCTATAGGAGGATAATTAATTAGCAGTCAGAGAATTGGAAGAATAGAAATATTTCCATAATTAGCATACCAATAGAAGGAAAGAATTCATTCCAAATTCGAATAATATCCATAATGAGTTTTATCAGATTAGCCAAGAATCAAATAGAAGGAAAGAATGATTCAGAACGGCTATAAAATATTAACATTATTCCATATAAATTAGATCTACTGAAAGAAGGAAAGAGATCTGGCGCATATTTAAATCTGTCATATAAATCGACGTGCGTCGATTAGCATTCGACGTAAGCGTCGAATTCATCCTGGCTGGACGTCGAGAGAAGAATAAGGAAGGTGCGTCGACTAAGGTGCGTCGACTTCTCTATATGCGTCGACTAGAAATCAGAGTAGCGTCGACAACACATACGTCAAAATCTTCCTAAAGTTACTTCGACTTAATCTGAAGGGAACGTCGACTACAGCTCGACGTTGCGTCGAATACTATTCGACGCATATTTACTTAACCTTGTATTTCTTTCTTAGAATTCATATTCAACTTAATTCAAGGGGTTAAGAGAAATCATTTTCCCAACAAATATGCACTGCTGAGTCTGAATGCATTGCTGTAGGAAGCTGTTGTGCACAGCTATAGTGGATTCAACACCAGTTAGAGGACTACAACCTCAAGGTAAGTGAGTATCCCCTTTATTGTGACTCATCCAGTGCTATCTCTATTGCTAAGAATCCTATCTCTCATAGCAGGACTAACCACATAAAAATAAGATATCACTTCATAAGAGAACATGTTGAATGTAAAGACATCTTCCTTGAATTTGTCCCCACTGACAATCAAGTTGCTGATATCTTTACAAAGCCATTGGATGAGGGCAAATTTAATGCTTTCAAGATTGAACTAGGAATGTTGAATGTAGAATAAATGCAAAACATTTTCTTATCTCAATCATCTGTGATGCAATGCTGTTGTTACAATTATTCATTTTAAGTACTGTGCTTATGATTCATCATTTTGTCTCATCAACAAACCTAGTGACATGACTAGGATATCACGAAGCAAAACATAATAGGTTTCATGCTAAGGTAGTTATCTCAGCTAAAACAAAAAACCTATTTCAGCTGAACCGCTGAGACAGCTGGGAAACTTCTCAGCTTAACTGCTGAGACTGCTAGAACTGTCCCAGCAGTTGACTATGCCCTGTCCCAGCAGTCAAAGTAGTCATCTCAGCGGTTCCGCTGAGTCGGGCTGGTATCTTTAAAATTAGACTAAATTGCAACCTACTCAACCTAATTCACCTCTAAATTACAAGGTTACTTAATTCTAATTATAAGGGCAAATCATGAAACAGAATTAGGTTCTATAAATAGTCAATCTTAATTAGTGAAAGGTACACGACCCTTATTTCCTAGTCGCCTAGACGAATCACCTTCTCTTGTATCCCAGCGTATTCTCCTACCACTACAATGGCTCCCAAAAGCTCTAAAGATCTTCTTGAAGGCTATGAGATATTCAGGGATGGGTTTGCTCATGCTCTAGAAGATATCAAGGGAGTGATTCAACTTCTTGTAGACCAAGACCTGGAATTTCTCCTTATGAACCTTGTATCATTCTCAGAACTGAGGTGCTGGAATGGTTTGGTCATGCTAAGTTATCCCCTACCAAGTCATGCCTTAAGTCAAAGATAGGAGAAGACAGAATAAAGATAACCCCCACAAAACTACAAAAAGGTCTACAACTTCCATCCTGCAGTCCCAGTGAGGAGGATGAAATTTCTGAGAAAGACAAGAGGAATACTCTGAAATGGACAGAGTACAATGATACCAAAACAGGATCATTGAAAAGAAAATTCTTCAACCAAAAGTGAAAACTGTTATCAGATATTGTGGGAAAAGCTATCCTCTGCAAACCAGGGTGTCATGACACAATATCACAATACATGTTTGACCTCATGACAAGGATTATACTAAAAAGAAAAACCACTTGGGGACAAGTCCTATTTCAAAGAATAAAAGAATGTCTGCGGGCACCCAATATGGGCAGAATTCTTTCCCTGTACCTACTCCAAACCCACCTTGCCAAGTTCAACAAATCCAAAGGAGTAAACCTTCACTATTTCAAGAGAATGGACATTAGGACATTGGAAAGATTTACCAGGGTAGTTCCTATGAGTCAGCCCACTGAGACTAAAGGAAAAGAGAAAACAACTCCCAAATCCTCTAAGAAACCTAGGCTGATTATGTCAAGTTCTGAGTTTGACACCTCAGATAAATATGATAATGTTGGTGCTTACACTGGATTACACATCACTCTTGATAAGAATGCTCCACAGGATGATAGGCCAATTGATATTCTCCATCCACAGGAGCTAGTCAAAAACAGAACTCCTGGTAACTACTCTTTCAAACTTTAAACTATTCATTAAATTAATAGATCACAACTAATCAATTAGGTTGTCAATTCTGACATTTGAATAATATGGACCATAGCTCCTCAAAAACAAATGAGTGATCCAACTGAGGGGGAGCATCAACAAGAACCAGCCCCCTATGATATTACAAACATCAATGATGCTGATGAGGACAAAAGACAATCACCTCAGGATTCACAAGGTCAGCTTGGCAAAATTATCTTCAATCTTGAAGAAAGAATTAGACTCAATCATGATAATGAACCAGCTCTCTGGTCCTTCCCTTCACCAGGAAAATCTAGTGCCCCATCTGAGGGGGAGAAGCAGAAAGAGCCAACTCCTGAGAAAGATGAAGTTCTTGGTAAGCCTAACAATCTTATCTTTAGAATTTCTAAGTATTTCACTCTAACCCCAACTAATTGTCCCAGACTTCCTAGACTCATCTGATAAGGATGCTCTCTCTGAGGGGGAGGAGCATGATAATGATGATAATGATAATCTGGATGATAATCAAGGTAATGGTAATGAAGATGAGATGGATGATGATCAAGTCCACCCTGATCACATTGATCATATAGCATCATTTGTTGAGATGATGGATCATCCAGCTGTAGTACTGCCTGAACCTGCAGTGCAGATAATACTTAACATAGTACCTCCTCCAAGTCCACCAAGGCCTCAAGCCCCAATAATCACTGCTCAGTAAGCCTCCACTTCCACCTCTTCACATGAGAACATTTTGAATGCCATTCACATAATGCTGGAAATCACCTCAACTCTATGAAGACATTTGTTGACCAATCAATTACAATAGTCAAAGACTATATTGATCAGTCCATCATGAGTGTGAAGACTGCAGTCATGACTTAGGTCCAGGAAATCAAGGAGAACACTGGAATGATAAACAAACAGATGACCAAATGGCTTGATCTAGCAGAGAAGACTGTGATCTCTCAGAACACAATCCTCAGATCTATGGACAAACACCTCCAGCTATCTGAACAGGACATAACAAATGTCAAAAGGTTTGTCAGTAAGACAGATGAGGTGATAAAAAATTCAACCAATCATCTCAAAGATTATGTATACTCCAATGCCATGCAGTTGAATGAAGAAGCTGGCAGTAACAAGGAAGAGCTGCAAGCAGATATTGCAAATATAGTCCAATCCCTTGCCGCAATAGTCACTTCCACCCAACTGAATGAAGAGGTAGTCAACCTTAAGGGTACACTTCAAGCATATTTTGAGAATGTGTTCCAAACTCTCTCTGGCACAATAACAACAGCTAAGCAAGACCTCAATCAACAAATATATGAAGAAGACAGAAAGGGGGAGAACACAAATGCTATCATAAATTATGACCTTACCCTGAAAGTTCTATAAGGTACAAGGCTAGCTCTGAATCTTCCTATCTTAGATGTAAAGATGGCAGAAGATTGGGATTTCCCACATCAAGAGGCAATTGCCCAAGATAAGAGTCTGAAAAAGAGAATGGACAGGGAGAAAGTACTGTTGGCAGAGGAATTCATGGCCAAGCAAAGGGAGGTACAACACAGAGATCCAGATTATGAGTATTGGAGTGATGACTCTAAAGAGATCATTTTGAATGCCTGGATAATCCATGGCCAAATTGGAAAAGACATTGATAAGCTTTATCCATCTGAAGAGTGAATAAAGCATTTAGAAAGAGATACAAAGAGAGGCAGGGTTTTCAAAGCTAACCTAGGAAGAAAAGATAACCCAAGTAGAATGCCTTCCAAATAAATTCCAAAGCCATTTATGTATTTCCAAAGGCAAGAGAATAAAAAGAGAATATCTGAGATAAAAGCTGCAAATGCTAAAGATAAGGATATTCTAGCTCTAGAAGAAGAAGTAGTTGCTGAGAACATGGATGCTGCTGCAGACCAATTAACTTCAGATAAACGAAAAGCAGCTGATCACATTTCTGAGGGGTCTACTTCTTATAAGAAAAGAAAACTCTAATTGAATGAATAAATGTCTAATGAATGACTGGATGTAAATTGAATTACTTTATCTGAAATGGTTTAGAATTGAACTATGATTCATTACCTTTTCTGAATTGCAAATGTATTGTTGGTTAAATCTGTCTGTGCTGCATTGTCATGTTTGTCTAATCACACTATTGGATTGTTAAACGCTGTGACTATATGACCTTCCTGAACATTATCTACTATAATATTTCTGGTGCAATAAGTATAATATGATGATCTCTATATAGTGAAACTACATGTTAAGAATTTATGTTTTATGTACCTAGCATTGAGGGTGTTCTGACTTATTCAAATAGGGGTAGATTATTGGGAAAATGATTGAAAGTGAGGTTAGTTCTTACAGTCACTCTAGAGGGGGGTGAATAGAGTATTAAATAGTTTTTCACTTATTTTTATAGCGGAATTAAAATAGTGATATATATATGCGTGTGTGTGTGTGTACTGAGTGAGTTATAAAAACAAATAAAAACACACAACACAATACAGAAAATCACACAAACACAGAGAACATAAGGATTTTATAGCAGTCCCCCAATAAACCTGGGTACGTCTACTCCTCTACCACCCTTGGTAGGACTCCACTAGGTTTTTGTTCAGGTGCCCTATCACCAATGGGTTTCTGATCAGGTGCCCAAACACCACTGAGCTTTTGATCAGGTGCTCAACGCAAACTACAGGTTTTTGTTCAGGTGCCCTGCCACCAAGGGGTTAACTTTTGAAGGGAGTTATAACCCTTTACAAGACGGGATAAAGAGGGTTAAGATGTTCTTCTCTGTCAATAATCTTAGAGAAGACTAATGGAATGTGTTGATGAAAAGCTCCCCCTGTCTGATAGAAAATAGTTGACAGTTGAGGATGGAGCTTTCTCTTGAATGTAGATTTTCCTTGATAGCTGATGAATCTGAGAGACAAAGATTTCTCAGAATATTTGTTGCTCTTGAAGATTGAGAAACTTGCAGCAGAAAATTGAGAGAATATTTGTGTTGATCTCAGAGATTGAAAGAGCTGCTGCTTGTGGAAGATGAAGATCTGTATTTTTCTTTCTGTATTTCTCTCGACAGTTTTCTTCCTACTTCTTCCTCTCTTGTTTTACTGCTGTTATCTGTGATACTTCTTTTTTTTCTTTTCCCTTAAAGAAATCTCTGACCGATTTGAAATTCAAATCTTTTTTTGATTTAAGGAATAAAATATTCAGAAGAGATATCCTTGGAACTGCAAATCTGATACGCTTTATTTCTTTTCTTTTTTCATGAAAGTGTCCTTTTCCGCTATATGTCAACGACTATATTCTTGAAATAAGAGAATAATAAAAGGAAAGATATAATCCTTACTTATCTGATAGGAATAGATCCGTTGCTGATGATCTGAGTTCGGAGAATAAAATAAAAATGATCTGTCCGAAATAATGAACTGAGGAGAAATTTCGTCGACCTGAGAACTGAATTCGTCGAATAGAATGTTGAGTTCATCAACCTCAACTGAATCTGGCTAGAAGAATTGAATTAGTCGATCTGAATGATATTTCATCGAATGCAGAGATTTGGCATATTCATCGACCGCTGAGACTGGGCAAATTCGTCGACCGCTGAGACTGAACAAATTCGTCGACCGCTGAGAATGAGCAAATTCGTTGACCGCTGAGACTGAGAAGATTCGTTGACCGCTGAGACTGGGCAAAATCATCGATCGCTGAGACTGATCAAATTCGTCGACCGCTGAGACTGAGCAAATTCGTCGACCGCTGAGACTGGACAAATTCGTCGAACTGGAGCATGTCGTTCGTCGAACGTAGGATGGGGTTCGTCGAATGCAGAACCTTAACTTTTCCTTATGTTCTAGCTAACTTAACAGCCTAAAACCTTAACCCTTTAGACTATACATTGGGGTCAACTTAGTCCTAGTCAACAGATAGTGATCCTAGCCCAAATTAGTAATAGGGTTTTTCCAACAATCTCCCCCTATTTGGGTTAGGATACTATTTGACAAAAATCAAATAAAAACAACAGAAAAATAGCAGAGCATATATATCTGTCAGAATGTAAACATTTCAGCAGATATAAAATATGATACTCTGAGTTTTGAAATTTTACATTGAAAACAAATAATCAAAACAAATAATTAGAACCTTTTGTCTTTCTCTGAAGGAGGCTTAAATGTGATTTGCCTTTCAAATTCTTGCTTTCTGAATTCTGAATTCCTTGCCTTCAACTTTCTGAATTTGTTTATCTGAACTGAATCTGTCATATCTCAAACTGCATTTTTCAGCTTTTGCTTTTGTTGATCTGAGCTGTAGCAATAACTAAATTGCTTTGTTGAATCTGTCATATCTGAATTAGTTCTGAATCTGCATCTGTATTTGTCATATCTCAAACTGAAATATCTGGATCTTCAAACTGAAATTACTGTGAGCTTCTTCAAATAACTGAAACCTATTATACAGGGGCCTCTTTATCAACTGAATGATTTTTGCTTCTTCATACAACATCTCCCCTTGAAACTTGATCTTCTACAAAAAGCATCTCCCCTATCAAAAAAGAGAGCATCTCCCCCTAACAAAAAGGAGTTCCTTCAAAACATCTCCCCCTGTCAAAAGGAGCTTCTTCAAAACATCCCGCCCTGCCTTGTTTTAGGAAGACCTGGAGCTAGGCCCCTAGAAGAAGGGACAGTTGAAAAGGAGGTTGGGAAGGATGCAAGCTTAGAAGAATGATTGCCATTGTTCCTGCAAAATGAAAAAGAGAGATCAAGTGCAAAGGAACTGGAAAGAGAAGAAATTCTGTAGGCATATAGTTAAAATGAAATAAAAGATTTGATTATAAGGAAAGATCAGAAACATAGGCTTCATCAAAACTGCATTTGCGAAAAATAAATTTTCGTCGATCTCAATTCGACGATCTAGATGACTTCGTCGATCTCCGTTCGACGAACGATCAAATTTCGTTGATCTCCATTCGACGAAATGATGGGATAAGTAGAAAATTTAATTTTTTTCAATTGATTGAATCTCTATCTATCGTTCCTAGCTGATTTATACAGAAGATATGTTTCTTTTCATCCAAGGGTTTGGTGAAAATATCAGCCCTTTGGAAATCAGTAGAAATGAATTGTAGGCAAATTTTATTTTTATCCACATTATCTTTGATAAAGTGGTGCCTAATTTCTATATGTTTAGTCCTACTATGGAGTACTGGATTTTGTGCTATAGATATTGCACTAGTGTTGTCACAAAATATAATTGATTTATTTAGATTGATACTATAATCTAGAAGTTGATTTTGTATCCATAATATTTGTGAGCAGCAACTGCCAGCAGCAATATATTCTGCTTCAGCTGTTGATGTAGACACGGATGTTTGTTTCTTACAAAACCAAGACACAAGCCTATCACCAAAAAACTGACATGTTCCTGATGTGCTTTTCTTGTCTACTCTGCATCCAGCATAATCAGAATCTGAGAATCCAGTTAATTCAAATTCTGAAGTTGTTGGATACCAGAGTCCTAGATTTGGACAACCCTTTATATATCTCAAAATTTTTGTTAGTAAAATTAGGTGAGATTCTTTGGGGTTAACTTGGAACCTAGCACAAATACATGTAACAAACATTATGTCAGGTCTACTAGCTGTTACGTAAAGTAGTGAGCAAACAATTGCTCTATATACTTTCTGATCAATAGGTTTCCCTGATTCATTAGTATCAACAACAACATTGGAGGGCATGGGTGTTTTCATGGTGGTAGCATCAGACATATACCAAATCTTTTTACTAATTCCTTAGCATACTTGGATTGTGTTATGAATATGCCATTTGGAGTTTGCTTCACTTGAAGACAAAGGAAGTAAGATAACTCACCCATACTACTCATTTCAAATTAAGATTGCATTAGGTCAGAAAACCTTTCGCATAGATTTGAATCAGTAGAGCCAAAAATAATATCATCTACATAAATTTGAACTAGTAATGATTTATTTTTATGTATCCTGAAAAATAAGGTTTTATCAACAGAGCCTCTACAGAAATTGTTCTCCAAAAGAAAATTAGCTAAAGTCTCACACCATGCTCTGGGAGCTTGCTTGAGACCATAGAGAGCTTTGTTAAGCTTAAATACATAAGAAGAGTGGGTTGGAGATATGAAACCTGGTGGTTGTTCCACATAGACTTCTTCTTTGATATCTCCATTTAGAAAAGCACTCTTCACATACATCTGATATACCTTGAACTTCTTGAATGCAGCAAATGCAAGAAAAATCCTTATAGCTTCAAGTCTAGCAACAGGAGCAAAGGTTTGATCAAAATCAATTCCTTCTTCCTGAGAATATCCTTGGGCTACTAATCTTGCTTTATTTCTTGATCATCTAGCTTGATCCTGAAGACCCACTTGGTTCCAATGACTGGATGGCCTTTTGGTCCTGGAACCAAATCCCAAACCTTGTTCCTTTCAAATTGGTTGAGCTCCTCTTGCATTGCAAGAATCCAGTTTGGATCTTGTTCTGCATCTTTTATGGTTAGAGGTTTAACTTGTGATAGGAAACAATTGTACATCTGATTTTGGTGTAGTTGATGCCTTGTTTGAACACCTGCTAAAATATCTCCAATGATTTGAGATATTGGATGATCTCTAACTGTGATGTGGTCAACAGTTGGAGTGGGCTCAACAATCATTTCCACTTGAGGGATTTGTTCAGCTGTCACTTGATTTGAACTGTCAGCAAGATCTGCATTATCCTCTTCTTCACTATCTTCAATAGGTTGAGTTGATGGAAGTAGAGAATCTTCATTCTGTAGATTTAGTCCATCGAGTTCTTCACATAGAACTGGTACCTGCAAAGTATTTTTGGTAGAGGTGGTATTCCTCTCCTCATTTAATATATTAGATTCATCAAAGGATACATGCATGGACTCTTCTATCTTAAGAGTAGATTTGTTGTAAACTCTGTATGCTTTTTTAGAAATAGAATATCCAAGGAATATACCTTCAGCAGATTTTGCTTCAAATTTCCTGAGATACTTCTTATCATTGTTATGCACATAACATTTACAGCCAAATATCTTAAAATAGTTATCCTTAGGCTTTTTATTCTTGAGTAATTCATAGGGAGTTTTACCCTTAAGCTTAAGTATCAGGCTTCTGTTCAACACATAATTTGCTGTGTTCACTGCCTCTGCCCAAAAAGAGAGTGGCAAGTGAGCATCAGCAAGCAATGTAGTTGCAGATTCAATTAAGGTTCTATTTTTCCTTTCAGATACCCCATTTTTGTTGTGGAGTTCTAGGAGCAGAGAAACACTGTCTGATCCCTTCTTTTCCACAGAATTCTCTCATCAGAAGAGATTCAAACTCAGTGCCATGATCACTTTTGATCAATGCAACTAGAGTAGAGTACTCAATCTTGATGGACCTGAGAAAGTCAGTCAGAACAATGAAGGTATCAGACTTGTTCCTAAGAAAGAACACCCAAGTGAATCTTGAGAAGTCATCTACAATAACTAAAGAATAATGTTTCCCTCCTAGACTTTGTATTGCAGTGGGTCCAAAAAGATCCAAATGCAGTAAGTACAAAATCCTAGGTGAATCACTTTTGGATATATATTTGGAACTACTTCTAGTTTGCTTTCCTAGTTGACAAGCCCTGCAGAGTCCTTCCTTCTTGTATGAACCAGAAGGCAGTCCTCTAACAAGATTGTCCTTAGAAAACTTAGATAGAGTTCTAAGGTTAATGTGTCCAAGCCTTTTATGCCATAATTCATTTGTTTTACTTATATAATTAAATAAGCAAATGTCTGAATTGGCAGACATTGTTGGGGTCCCCAAAGATAACTTTGGGTCCAAGCTTTGCCTTGTAGTTGCTTAGGTTGGCCTTGTTTCCTGTCATATTTTTTTGAGCATCCACTATCCAAGTACCATTGTTCTTTTATTTTTGGATAGCTCTGTACCTGAAAAATAGAAAACATTCTAGTTGTTCTTGGCCCAGACTACCTTGGGTCCTTTTGTTTTTCCACAAAATTCTGAAATGAAAGACATCTCAGGCTGATCCTTATAACCATGTGGATGATATCTCCTTGGAGGAATTATCCACTCAGTGAAAGGATTCTTAGTATGTGAAGAATAAAAATTCTTTAGATTTTCAGTATGTTTTCCGTTCGACGAATTCTGGAGAGTTCGTCGATCACCGTTCGACGAAGTGAAGTGCTTTTGTCGAGCGTCGTTTGAATAATAACTATGCTGAAGGTCTGTCTTCAGAGTTTGTCGATCTCCGTTCGACGAAATGAATTGATTTCGTCGAGCTTGGTTCGACGAATTCTACTGAATTCCTTTATTCTTAACAGCCTTGCTTGAAATATTTTTATCTATTTCTACTGCCTCTTTGCCCTTGGCAGAAATGAATTTTACTAGTGTAGAAGGATGTTTTCTTAATCATATGTGGCTCACTTGATGATGCACCTAATCCCAGTTTGCCACTTAGTCTGGCATTCAATGTGCTTGTGATGTCCATCTATTTGATACTTCTCCCATTGAAGGATTTTTCAAATTTCTTAACTTCAGACAACTTATTCTCAATGAGAACAATGTGTTCTCTGGAGGCAGCCAAATATTTCTTAAGATTGACATTTTCTTCACTTAGTTGGTTCATTTCAGCCAACTTGCCTCTGAAAGAGATTTTCTCTTTCTCAGATTTAATTAAATCTAAACAAAGAGTTTTGAATTCATCTTTGAATTCATTTGAATTGAAATCAAAGTTTGAGATTACCTGATCATTGTCAGTTTTAGGTTCTGATTCATCTGAGTTGTTCCCTGAAGCATTGATAGCCATCATGCAAAAGTTCCTTTCATCTTCATCATCACTGGAGCTAGATGATGATGCATATTCTGACTCACTGCTTGAGTCATATATAGCCATCAAGCATTGGTCCTTCTCATTTGAATTTTCTTCATCTTCAGAAGAGCTGGATGAAGATTCTGAATTAGTTTCACTCCAAGATTCAGCTACAAAGCCTCTTCCCTTATGTTTGTGTCTGTGGGAGGAAGGCTTGCTGGAGTGCCTTTTCAATTCTTTCTCTTTTCTCTTCTCCTTCTTTTGTTTCTCTGGACACTCAGGTAGAATGTGTCCAGGTTTCCTGCAGCCAAAATAAATTATTTCTTTAGAATTAGAATTGTCATACCTTGGCTTTTCTCTGGATCTTGAATCCTTCTTTCTGAATTCATTTCTAGCCATCTTGTAGAACCTTTTGGCTAGTAAACTCATAAACTCCACTTCTCCTGGAGCTTTATCTTCCTCTTCAGTTGCTTGTAAAGCAATGCTCTTTTCCTTCTTGGATGCTGGTGAGGAAGTGGATTGTTCAGCTTCTCTGGACTTGATAAGTTGCTCATAAGATTTGAGCTTGCCTAACAAGGTCTCAGTTGAGATCTCATTGAGGCTTCTGGCTTCCTTGATTGGACAGATCCTAGAGTCCCATGTCCTGGGGAAGCACATTAGGATCTTATCATTGACCTCAGTGATTGAGATCACTTTGTCCAAAGATTTCAGCTCATTGATTATGAGGCTGAGTCTATTGTACATATCAGCTACTGTCTCATTTTCTCCCTTTTTGAAATCCTCATATTGAGAGATAAGGTGAGATCTTCTGTCTTTTCTTTCATCTGCAGATCCTTCAACCATATTGTTGAGGGACATCCAGATTTCGCTGGCTAAAGTGCATTCCACAACTTTTTGAAAAATGTCATCAGACATTGTCTGTGCCAATATTCTCATTGCTTTGGCATCAGCACTTCTCTGCTTCTTTTGAGCATCTGTCCACTCAGGAGGTGGAACAACATTATTTGTTGTTGTGGTTTCAGCACTTGTTATTGCTGTAGGTGTAGGAGGTCCTATCAAAATAACATTAAAAATATCTTCGTCAATAGAATTCATGTACAATCTGATCCTTGCCTTCTATAGTGCAAAATTATTTAGATTGCACATAGGAGGTCTTGTGCTTGAGTATTCTTTGTTCTAGGCCATGAGTTTTTAGAAAAATAAACTCTAGAAAAAACTTAAGATCTAAGTGATCTTTTGATTCAGATGTTAGCCTGTAAAGAATCAACCAACCTCTGATACCAATTGAAAGTGAGGTTAGATCTTAAAGTCACTCTAGAGGTGGGGTGAATAGACTATTAAAAAGTTTTTCACTTATTTTTATAACAGAATTAAAATAGTGATATATATGTGTGTGTACTGAGTGAGTTATAAAAACAAATAAGAACACACAACACAATACAGAAAATCACACAAACACAGAGGACACAAGGATTTTATAGTAGTTCCCCAATAAACCTGGGTACGTCTACTGTTCTAACACCCTTGGTAGGATTCCACTAGGTTTTTGTTCAGGTGCCCTATCACCAATGGGTTTTCGATCAGGTGCCCAAACACCACTAAGCTTTTGATAAGGTGCTCAAACCAAACTACAGGTTTTTGTTCAGGTGCCCTGCCACCAAGGGGATAACTTTTGAAGGGAGTTATAACCCTGTACAAGATGGGATAAAGATGGTTAAGATGTTCTTCTCTATCAATAATCTTAGAGAAGACTAGTGAAATGTGTTGATGTAAAGCTCCCCCTATTTGATAGAAAATAGTTGACAGTTGAGGATGGAGCTTTCTCTTGAATGTAGATCTTCCTTGATAGCTGATGAATCTGAAAGACAAGGATTTCTCAAATTATTTGTTGCTCCTGAAGATTGAGAAACTTGTAGCAGAAAACTGAGAGAATATTTGTGTTGATCTCAAAGATTGAAAGAGCTACTGCTTGAGGAAGATGAAGATCTGTATTTTTCTTTCTGTATTTCTCTCGACAGTTTTCTTCCTACTTCTTCCTCTCTTGCTGTACTGCTGTTATCTGTGATACTTCTTCTTTTTCTTTTCCCTTAAAGAAATCTCTGACCGATTTGAAATTCAAATCTTTTTTTGATTTAAGGAATAAAATATTTAGAAGAGATATCCTTGGAACTGCAAATATGATACGCTTTATTTCTTTTCCTTTTCCATTAAAGTATCCTCCGCTATATGTCAACGACAATATTCTTGAAATTAGATAATAATAAAAGGAAAGATATAATCCTTACTTATCTGATAGGAATAGATCCGTTGCTGATGTTCTGAGTTCGGAGAATAGAATAAAAATGATATGTCTTAAATAAAGAACTAAGAAGAAATTTCGTCGACCTGAGAACTGAATTCGTTGAACAGAATGTTGAGTTCGTTGACCTCAATTGAATCTGGCTGGAAGAATTGAATTAGTCGATCTGAATGATATTTCGTCGAACGCAGAGACTTGGCAAATTCGTCGACCGCTGAGACTGGGCAAATTTGTCGACCGCTGAGACTGAACAAATTCGTCGACCGCTGAGACTGAGCAAATTCGTCGACCATTGGGACTGAGCAAATTTGTCAACCGCTAAGACTGGGCAAAATCATCGACCACTGAGACTGAGCAAATTCGTCGACAGCTGATACTGAGCAAATTCGTCGACCGCTGAGACTGGACAAATTCGTCGAACTGGAGCATGTCGTTCGTCGAACGCAGGATGGAGTTTGTCGAATGATGAACCTTAACTTTTCTTAAGTTCTAGCTAACTTAACAACCTATAACCTTGACCCTTTAGACTATACATTGGGGTCAACTTAGTCCTAGTCAATAGATAGTGAACATAGCCCAAATCAGTAATAGGGTTATTCCAACAATGATCCTCAATGTTCCCTTAATTTGAAGAGGCTTCACACTCAATGCTAAGTACAAGTTGTATTTGAAAAACCCCACTCAATCTCATGACTATGCAGGGTTAGATCATACCAGGGTATGAAGAAGGTTTAGTTGGATTACTGTCAAAACAGTTGAGAGGAGCTCTCAATCTCAGCTGAACCGCTGAGACAAGGATAGGTGCCACTGAGAAGAAGTCTGGGCCAGCTGAGCTGTGGATAAGGAAAATCCGCTGAGACAACTATCTGTCTCAGCAGATCCGCTGAGACGGAACAGATCCAGCAGCTGAGACAGGAGACTGTCTTAGCCCAACAGCTGAGACAGTTTCAAAAGAACTAACGAGCTTTACTTTTGGCGCAACACCTGTACATCAAGAAGGTATGTTCCAATCTCTCCCATGTTGTGTCAGGAGGACATATAATATCCGTTGAAAGGAAGGGGCAGTATAAAAGAATCAATTAGGGCTTTGTAAAAAGCACTCTCATACACACACTCAAAAGTGAGAACATTACTATTCCATTGACGGCATCCAAGAAGCTTTCACCTCCTGTTTCCTGAAGTTGCAAGAAGAGAATAGATTACTCCTCTTGATCAAATCAAGATAGAGCAAGTTGATCCTCACTCCTTCTCTGAAGAATAGAATCAGAAGAATAAAGGCTAAGAACTTTGGACTCATCCAGATTCAAGATAGCTACTGCAGTTGTCCAGCAACAGAAGATAAAGTGTATTCCATCTTCATTTGTTAATCATACATTCTTATTTAGTAGGAACTTAACAGTTCTGAGTTGTAGGGCATATTTGCCTGAGTGTGTAGGGTTGTCTAGCCTGAGAAGTAGAGCTGTGTGTTCAGCTTGAGTGTAGGACCATTGGCAGGTCTGAGGTAGGGCTGTTGAACCTGAGGTAGGGATGTTGAGCCTAAGGTAGGGTTGTTGAGCCTGAGGTAGGGTTTGATGAAACCTGAGAGATCCTAAGGGATCTATGTTGTAAGCTCTTGGAGCCGAGTTTGGAGGAGTTGGCCTTGTCTAACTCATTTTTAGGAAGGTGAAGGGGGAAAGAGGACTACTCAAGACACCCTGTCTTGAAGAACCTCCATAAATCTTTGTGTGTTTTCTGTGCTTGATACTTTACTAACCTAAAATCAGAAAACAACTAGCCTAAAATAAAAGAAACCTATTCACCCCCCTCTAGGTGACTAAGACTACATCCTAAAAAAACTATCATCCTTCACTATCCTTCCTACATGAGTGACTTCATCTTTCATGCTTGACACATTTCGGAGAAACTTCACTTCTATTGGGTCGAACAGAATGTGATATCCCGCATCTACATCAATGGTCACGGAGAAGAGGTTCTTCTTCATACCCGACACATGATATACACTCCTCAAGGTGAGTGGACCTCTATTATTGCCTAAAGAAATGACACCTTCCTTCTTGACTGCATTAACAGTATCATCAGCTGTAATAATAGCATCATTACCTGAGTATGTCTGCAAAGAAGAGAACTTGGACTCATCCCAGGTGAGATGATAACCACACCCCAAGTCCACTATCAAATCATCTTGGTAGTTGACGGAAGCCATAGCCCGAACACAAGTGCCCGTCATAAAAGCACCTCCACCACCCCAACTACCTTCAGCATTGGAACTAGCCTCCTCCTTTCCTGCAGCATGACCCGACTGAAGATTAACTCTGCATTCTCTCGTAAAGTGACCAGGCTTGTTGCACCTGAAGCATCTTAGCCCTTCCTTCTTCTTCCCATCACGCTTAGGAGCATAGCTCCTCTCCTACTGATATGAAGTAGATGGACCATCATCTGATGACTTCTTCTTCTTGTACCATCTATTCTTCTTACCTGAATATAGAACCTCACTTTATCCCCCGTAGATAGACATGCCAGCCATCTGCTTTGCCAAACTCTCTTGCGAAGCAAGTAAGTTTTCCAGCTCCATCAGAGATGGTTGATTGGCCCAGCCTTGAATAGAAGTGCCAAAGGCCACATACTCCCTCCGCAAGCAGCAGAGTATGTGCTTTTTCCACCTCACTTATGAGATAGGCTCTTCCGTGTCCAACACTGATATCTTAGCACAAAGGTTCTTCATCTTCAGGAAGAGAGATGAGATAGATAAATATCCTTGATTTGATTTTGCCAACTAATTCTCAAGAAATTGTAGACAAGCTACATTCTACTTTTGAACAAACCATCCAAGGCTATCCAAATTTTAGCAGCAGACCGACATCCAATGATGTGTTCAAAGAGCTCAGGATTGATAGCACCCTTGAGAGTGAACTCATCTTTTGCATTTGTTCTCTTCCAAGCCTTCACCTACTCAACATTTGTTGGAGCATGGTCTTCCGCATCTCCTAGGTTTGAGAATAACAAATCCTACGTGTATTTGATCTTGTGTGTTTAAGTGTGCGGGAAAATAAGTCCACATGACTCAAGGATAACATAAGAAGGTTGCGCCCAAATTTGAAGCCAAAATTCCAACATGCCCGCTAGAGCCGGTGCTAGCGCTAAGCACCAGCTCTTATTTGAGAAAATCTCAGAAGTAGTTATAGAAGGTGCTAGCGCCTGGCGATAGTAGCTAACGCAGGCAGTAGCAGCTAGCACAGGCAGAATCCGCTAGCGCAGGCAGTAGCGCAAAGCACAAGAGGAAGGTGGACGACTTGCTTAAAATAAAGGATTCCCACGCAGAGAATATTGCCTAATCTTGGATAGCGCTGGCGGTAGCGATAAAGAGGGCGCTAGCTCTAAGGCTATAAAAAAGACCCCTTGGATCTGTCTTCTTCATCCTCTCCCACTCCCAAATTCAAGAGCGTCATGCCACTTCATATAGAGGAAGGATAAGATAGATACTCCCACAAATCCATGAAGGCTTAAGGAGATCCGTGGAGAAGATTTCAACACGCGTCATCATCGTGACAAAAGACCGCATCGACTATGATCATACTCTGCAGGTCTTTGTCTACTTCTCCAAGAGATCCACATAGATGGAGTTTGTATATTGTTGTCTTTTTATTTCACAACTTTTCTGTAATCGTTCAGTGAACTCGCCTCGTGTTGGCGACTAGGTATGGGTAGGACTTAGGGCTGAAATTCGCCTTGTGTTGGCGACTAGATCTAGGTTAGGTCTAGGGGGTGCTCTAGGCCATATCTGGGGAAGGATTGGCTAGAGCGTCTTGAGGTCGTATCCGGGGAAGGATCGGCTAAAGCCAACCGGTTCGTGGGGATACGAGTCGGTATAGAAAACAAAAGAGTCTTTCATATTTCGCCTTGATTTCTAGCGTCATTGAAATCAAACTTTGTAATCAATTTTATTAATAATAATCATATCTCTCTTTGTGTAATAAAATTGATTTGATCTTCATTTCTCTAAATTATTTATTATCCTCTCCTTCATTATAAAACAATTTAGATCTTTATTCAAAATCACTATTTTGATCTCTTATTATTTCAAGTATTACAAAATATAACATAAGTTTTAAAACCCTTATTCACCCCCCCCCCCTCTAAGGGCACCTACCGATCCAACAAGTGGTAACAGAGTGGTTTTTTCCAATCGGCTTAAGAACCAGGAATAATGGCATCTCATGATCTCGCTTCTATTAGTGGGGTAAATTTTTATGAAGAAGAAAAATCTCTTAAACCACCTTTATTCGAATGGAGAAACTAACAATTTAGATATCAATGCATGGTATATAACAATAGTTAGACCAGCGGATGAATCAAATAAACAGGAACGTCATATAAATGCAAAAGCTTTAAATAGTATTTTATGTGCTTTATCTCATGAAATTTCAAAATTAATATATTGTTTTTTTAGTGCATACAAAGTATGGAAATTTCTTGAAGAAATGTATGATTCTCCATCAACAGGTATGGAACAAATGCAATAAGTGGAGAACATACAAGATTGCACATCAAATGGAAAAGAAGAAATCCCAACTTTGGAAGAGGAATGCCAAATAGATTAAGACAACAAAGAAAATTCATTCTAAAATCTCAAAACATCCAAAAGCACTGTAAGGAAATCAAATCCTCTTAATGTTTGCAATTCTATTTCTACTTTACAATTGCTACAAATTACAAAGCGCAAAATTTAGAATTAAAAAAATGCGAATTGCAAATTGCGCTTAGAAAATAAAAATTTAAAAGCAAGAGTTAAAGAAGAATCAAATTCTGATTTATCTAGATTTACCCATGTCACTTCAATTGAAAATACAAAACCATGTTTTGATTGTAATGATATTAAAGAAAAATTTAAGAAACTTGAAAAAGAAATTATTTGTGTAAAAGAACATAATAAAAATAATTTTTAGAAAATTCATATTTGAAAAGTGATTGTGCTACGTGACAAAATTAAAAAATTGAAATCAAAGAGATGGACGAAACATTTGAGAAATTTAGAAATGACTATCAAAATCATATTAACTCGATTGTCTCTACTTTTAAAAATAGCACAATAGCTTATAATAAAGCTAGGCATAATCTAAAGATCAAGAATGATGAATTAAAATCTAAAATCAACTTGCTTATGAAAATTATAAATACAAATTCTCAATATCAAGCTATATCTAAAAACAAGTTGAATATGAAGATGAATATCTTAAATTAGCCTAATAATGGGAGTAAGAAACACAAAGTGTTTGTAAATCAAAATCACCATTTACAAAATCATGTTTCTCCCAACTCAAAATTAAAATTGCACAGATTTTCTATAAACAATACTTTTTATAATCATTACAATCATAATCATCAATATTAATATTATCACAATGGAAATTTGACATATAAGAATAACATTAAACCAAAGTTTGAATGGAGGCCCAAAATAAAAAATGAAACATTAACTTCACATGAAAGGACCCATTCATCACTAACTACCCACAAACTTACACGATATATTTGGGAACCCAACGGAACCACCACACTTGGTCCCCTTTGGATACCTAAATCTCTTATTCATTAAGTATCACAAATGCATGAAGTAGAATATTTTTCAAAATGAAATATACAATTTTCTACTTCTTGATATGCTTTAATGTCTTTTTCTTAGTCTTTTATTTTCTTGTTTTTTAAGATATCATGTTATGGTCATCTTATATTGGAAATATGATCTTATCTCTTAAAACTTAATGAGTTTATAAATCAAATTAAAAGAAATTCAAAATCATATTTTATTTTGATGACCTATCTATTTTTCTTATATTCACTGCCTATAAATATCGTATATTATCCATATGAATGAAACTCTAAATTTGTTATGAGATATTTATCTAAATTAATAAAATCATGAACTTCACTTTTTTCTCTTTCAATTTTTTTTGAGAGATGTCCATAGTTCATAAATCATTGTTAAACCTATTTTTATGCATGAACATTACTTTACATTAAAATCATTTAAATCATGCTTATTTGGCCTTTTTTGAACATGATATCATGTGCTTACATTTCCTATCATTTTCAACATACATTATATTGATAAATATAAGCATGAATAAAAATCAAATTTAAGATATAAAAAAATATATATCATGGCATGGTCATCTAATATAATATTTGAAATTTGATTTTCTCCCCTAAAAGCCTAAATGAAGTTTGCAAACCAAATTAAATCAAAAGTAAAAGTCAGTTTTTTCATTTATAAATGACCAATCAATTATCAATAAAATCATGCATATCTGTTTTGTTCAATCATGTCTTCTTTGTTTCAATATCCTATAATATAAAGCTTAAATGGTTGTGCAAAACTCAAGAATTGAGGTTTAATGAATATGGAGCTTTAATGAATATGAAACCCATGTTCTAAAATTTTAACTTCTGCAACTTTTTACGATTTCTTCTTGTCTCTTCACTTCATTAGACAGGCCATATATTGCACAAACATAATTAAGAAAAATCAGAAGTGAAATCAAAGAAAATCTAGGCTATATGATTAAAATAAGCACTCTCTGTGAGCTAACGCAAGCGCTAGCTCAAGTATCCGATTTTCTGTAATTATAAAATTTTGAAAAATCTCTAAAAATATATTATTTTATATGTACTACTCATTTTTGCATTTCTGCCGATAATTGATTTTTGAAAAATTAAAATACAAAATTACAAAAGCCAAATTACAAAAAATAGTTTTCTTACTTTGGTTATTTGTTTGATTTCTATTTCTATATGCAAAAATCAAATACAAAAATATAAAACAAAAACAAGTATGAACAAGTATTTTTTGAACTTACATTTTCTATTTACATATATCTTGCGAAAGAGAGATTTGGGCTATCATCCCATCACATCTCCTAGCACCAGTCGAACCCCTCACAGGGTAGACCTCTAGAAGTCCAAGATCAATCTTATGAGTTCAAACTTTAAATCAAAATTATTCTTCGAAATATCTAAAATACTGTATGGACTTCATTGAAAATCAAGCATGATTTTAACCCATCATTTAGAACTTCAACAAATTTACAATTCATCTTTTCAAACTACTTTTTGAACATTATTTTTATCATGCTTTGATATATCTACTCATATGTGCACTAATTGTAATGAAAAGGTTGTGTAGAACCAAGCTTAGCATGCCTCTAAGTATAAGTAAATGTTTTATGGTTGATAATGATTTTTCACTCACTTATTTTGGCAAAGTCTACATGTGCTTTTAATCTAAGAATGCCTGCTTGTGTATTATAGCTTGAAAGTCAATTGATATCAGTTGAAACCTCTGATACCAATTAAAAGTGAGGTTAGATCTTAGATTTACTCTAGAGGGGGGATGAATAGAGTATTAAATGTTTTTCACTTATTTTTATAGCGGAATTAAAATAGTGATACTTATATGTGTATTGCAGAGTGAGTTATAAAACAATATAAAGAAGCACACCACACAGCACAGCAAAATAAACACAACACAGACGACACAAGAATTTTATAGTCGTTCCCCACTAAACCTGGGTATGTCTACTCTTCTACCACACTTGGTAGGATTCCACTACAGGTTGTTGATTAGGTGCCCTGCCACCAAGGGGATTTTGATCAGGTGTCCACACACCAAGTGAACTTTTTATCAGGTGCTCTAACCAAACTACATGTTTTTCATCAGGTTCCCTGCCACCAATGGCTGTAACTTTTGAAGGGAGTTATAATCCTTTATACAGTTGAAAGAAAACAAAAATATATTGTTCTTCTCTTTCTGAGAAGGCTCTAGTGGATCCTTGATGATGTTGAAGAGCTCCCCCTGATTTGATTAGTGTTTGATGATTAGGTGAGGAAGTTTCTTCTCTAGAATGTAGTAACTCCTTTCTTCTTCTTCAGAAGTTGAGATCCTGAGCAAATGATTTGGATTAAGTGTCTCGGGATGAAGATGATCTGCAGAGAAGAGTTAGCAAACAAGATAGATAATAATTTGTTGTTCTCTGTGTCTCTATCTTTTTTGTGCTTTTTCTGTCTGTATGTAATCTGGAGAGATTCTCTCTTATCTTGAATTCTTCTTGTTCTACTTCCGAGAAAGGGAAGAGATAAAGTCTCTTTTATCAACTGAACTCATCGAGAAGATAAACTGCCATCTTTAATTTAAGCTGTTCTACAACGGCTATATTATTAATTGTTCTGCAATGGCTATATCATTAATTGTTCTGCAACGGCTATATCATTAATGTGAGGTAGTGATAATTCATACAAAAGAAGGGCAACAATATATATAAATAGAAAGTGCTCAAAATATTGCTTTATCAGATCTAGAATTTTAGTCAAGTTGAGAAAAAAGATTTTATATAGCTGATAATATTTCGTCGATCTCAGCTTGAAGTATGTCGGGCTGAGCTCGACGTTTATCGATCTGATCATTGATTAACTGCTGAATGAACTTTCGTCGAGCGCTGCTTGGATTTCGTCGAACGCAGCTTTTCGTCGAGCGCTGCTTGCTTTTCGTCGATCGCAGCTTCCTTGATATTTTGTTGAGCGCTGCTAGATTTTCGTCGATCGCAGCTTCCTTAATATTTCGTCGAGCGCTGCTTGCTTTTTGTCGATCGCAGCTTAACCTATATTATATTCTTTTCTATGTCTTCTGCCTTAATGAGATTTGATCTAGTTTATACAAGATGTGTTATGATAGAAACTTAGACCATAAAGATGGATCCTAACTCAAATCAAAACTAGGGTTTCAACATAGCTGTACAATGAATTAAACTTTGCACAAGTATCTTACCTACACCACCTTTATTTGCACTTTTAATATTTAAGAAAAGTGATTGTGCTTTCAAAATTACATTGGTTTGCAAAACAAGTGTATTCGGAGAACTTTGTACAAAAAATAATCATGAAGTAAATTGACAAAGATAACTCCACCAAGCATTACTTGAACCTTATGATAAGTTTTAATAAGCGTTGTGAGGTTGAGCACCTTGGAAAGAATTGTAAAGTTTCTTGTGCAAACCCTCATTTTTACACCACTTATTCTTTAGTACACCAGATCACAAAAAATATATATTGAAAAATAAAGTGTATGATCACCCAAGCACTACTTTGCACCCTGATAAGTCTTAATGAGCATTGTGTGTGCAAAGCACCTTGGTAGTTGTACATTTTCTTTGTGCATTGAAGTGTGTGGAAGTAAAATTATTTGTGTTTTATTGTGCACTTTACTCTACATATGTCTTGTTTTTTTGATAAAATCATTTGTTTACTCCACTCAAAATACACTTATGTGCACATCATTATCTTCCATAACACTTCTTCTCATGAGTATTGGATCCTAATGCTAAGTTCCATACTACTCTTTATATATATATATGCACTAGATAACCTAGCATGCTCTCTAAAATGTTTTGTATGTTTTGAATTTGTGAATTAATATAACATTGTAGTAATCTCTTTGAAAACATTATTTCATGCTTGATTACTTTATTGTCAAACTTAAAGATTTTAAATGCAAATTGATTTACAAAAACATCTTCATTTTTGGAATTTAACTCATATATCTCCTTATGAAACGTCATGTTTACAAAAAGATGTTTCTTGTATTCTTATAAGTCTTCCGCATCATTACCATATATTTTTTACCTCGCGATTTCATGCTTATATCAAAGTCTTAAATCTCAAAAGTCCTTTAGTAGACTTGCTTGGTAGAATTTATATTGGTTATTCTAAACACGTATATCATTTTTATGCTAAAAACTCTGATTTAATAATGGATTTCAAAATAGCTATGTGAGTTTTTCAAAAAAAATCAAACAAAAATATAAAAACCCATGGGCTTTGAAATTATAATTAGATTTAAAATGCTTGAATGTTTCCAATAATTATTATTCATGATTAATTATCTCACCATAGCGGGGGCGTAGGATTGTAGACATTAGATAACCTAACCTCTAAGTCATTTATTGTCCTTAACCGGGGAGGGTTCCAGTGGGGCCTTGCGAGGCATTGGGGGGAAAGAGTGCTAGGTTGAGTCTTTTTCTAGTGTTTGCTTATGGGACTAACACCCCAACCTACGGCATGTATGCAGCTCCTCATGACCATCCGTCACTTAGTACAAGGCTAGGGTGTAGACATATTGTCTGGGTAGATTGGTTACTTGGAAATCATTACTTTTTTATGCTTAAAACTCGTATATAAAGGGGAAAACTAACATGATAATATTGATTACTTGGCAAATGTTATATTGTTCATCTTTAAGCTAAAAACTCTGATCTATTTCTATAAAAATTATTCTAAAACTCCTTATCATTTCGTTCTCTCTAAAAGCTCGAGCATACCTTTATCTTATTATCAAAAAATTTTGTGTTTTGCTTCCTTACCCACTTTTGCTAATAACAAAAGGGGGAGAACTACCATGATAAATAAAATCTACTATAAAAATATGATTAATTAAGATGATAGCTTACATATTAGGGGAGCATTCGCTTAGGGGGAGCATGTATTTAGGGGGAGCATTTCTAAATACTAAAATCTATAATTATCCTAAGTCATCACTCACACACACACACAAGGAGGTTTCATCATGCTTATATATTTATGCTTTAATTTATCATTAATGGATTTGTTATTATCAAAAGGGGGAGTTTGTTGGAACATGGTCTTCCACATCTCCTAGGTTTGAGAATAATAAATCCAATGTGTATTCGATCTTCTGTGTTTAAGTGTGCAGGAAAACAAGTCCACATGACTCAAGGATAACATAAGAAGGTTGCGCCCAAATTTGAAGCCAAAATTCCAACATGCCCGCTAGAGCCGACGCTAGCGCTAGCTCTGATTTGAGAAAATCTCGAAAGCAGTTATTGAAGGTGCTAGCGCATGGCAATAGAAGCTAACACAGGCGGTAGCAGCTAGCGCAGGCGGTATCCGCTAGCGCAAGCAGTAACGCAAAGCACAAGAGGAAGGCGGCCAGCTTGCTTAAAATGAAGTGTTCTCACGCGGAGAATATTGCCTAATATGGGATAGCGCCGGCGGTAGCGATAGTGCGGGCGCTAGCTCCAAGGCTATAAAAAGGATCCCTTGGATCCGTATTCTTCATCCTCTCCCACTCCCAAATTCCAGAGCTTTATTGCAATTCATATAGAGGAAGGTTTAGAGAGATACTCCCACAAATCCATGAAGGCTTAAGGAGATCCTTGGAGAATATTTCAACACGCGTCATCATCGTGACGAAAGACCGCATCGACTATGATCATACTCTACGGGTCTTTGTCTACTTCTCTAAGAGATTCACATAGAGGGAGTTTTTATATTGTTGCCTTTTTATTTCACATCTTTTCGGTAATCGTTCAGTGAACTCGCCTCGTGTTGGCGACTATGTCTGGGTAGGACTTAGGGATGAAATTTGCCTTGTGTTGGCGACTAGATCAAGGTTAGGTCTAGGGGGGTGCTCAAGGCCAAATCCGGGGAAGGATTGGCTAGAGTGGCTTGAGGCCGTATCCGGGGAAGGATCGGCTAAAGCCAACCGGTTTGTGGGGATACGAGTCGGTATAGAAAATAAAAAGAGTCTTTCTTATTTTGCATTGATTTCTAGTGTCATTGAAATTGAATTTTGTAATCAATTTTATTAGTAATAATCATATCTCTCTTTGTGTAATAAGATTGATTTGATCTTCATTTCTCTAAATTGTTTATTATCGTCTCCATGATTATAAAACAATTTAGATCTTTATTCAAAATCACTATTTTGATCTCTTATTATTTTAAATATTACAAAATATAACATATGTTTTAAAACCCTTATTCACCCCCCCCCCCTCTAAGGGCGCCTACCGATCCAACAATATTCCCTTCAGCATCTACCACTGGTTTTCTCACATCTCCACCGACTACCTCCCATAAATCCTCGCTATGAAGATAGCTCTCCACACAAGACTTCCACTTCTTAATGTTTGTCTGCTTAAGGAGCTCAATACTAAGACCTCTTGCATAACCTCCTTCCATTTCTATACCGCTGGTTAACTTGAAATCCAAAAATCTTAAGCAAGATACTGAAGTTGATCACTGCACAAGCCTAATATCCCTCTGATACCATGTTAAAAACTTTATAGCTCTGATATCTAGTGATGTATTTCAGCTCATATACCAAAGTAAGAAACTTAGAAGCGGAAACCAGGCACAGGAACATTATAACCATACCACGTTAAGTAACCAGACATAATAGAAGAACAAAATGGATTTAAATAAATCTATCTCTTTACAATGCGAGGTATACATGGCAAGACATCATTCATCAGAATGCAGGAAGAAATAATAGAGAGAACAAAACTGGCGATCAGCAATAACCAAGGCCGCCAAAGACCGTTGAAATGGCCAGACTGCACGCAACCACTGAGACCATGCGAATATCACAGGTCGCTAACCTGCTACCTGCCAGACCGCAAACTCAGACCACACGAGCTGCTGACTTATTGAGCTGCTGAAAAACAACCTATCTACACTTCTTGATTTCCTGACCGCACAGTCGCATAATCACAGAAGCTACCCGTGAATAGAGAACAGAAGTGCAAATGGTGTCGCCTGAAAGAAACTCTAAATCACCTGACCGCTAGGTCGCCTTATCGTCGAGCTTGCTACGAATAACCCATGAACTAAACATAGACCGACTAGAGGAGACCGCTGACGAGCTGGTTATTCAAAGCTGGGAAAATCACCAAGGAAGGAGACTGCTGACTGCTGGACGCTAACCTGAGAACACAACAAATGATCAACTCATATCTGACCGCACGACCTCAAAAATAGAGACTGGCAAAATCAACCCGAGCTCTAGTTCTTACAGTTCTAGATTACGAATGAAGGGCCCATCACCTCTATTTATAGGCAAATAGATGGATTCCTTCACCGCCCAAAAATAGGTACAGTAACCACCCCAATTAGACCGCATAAGGGGAGATCGCACGATCACTAGAAGGATTTCTGTTTGGGCCTTAGATAACAAAACAGTCAACAAAATGAGGAAGACCGCGCAGACCGCATGATCACAGTGATCTCAATGATCTGATCTTCTTTAGACCGCCCAGACCTATTCCACTCCTCTTCAAAAAATTCAACACTCACAAGTCGGCGTGGTAGATTGACCACTCAGGTGGTAGGTAGAGGTGATGTTGAAAGACCCCTGAGTTGGTTCTGCCGACCAGGCTCTCACAAGCCGACGGGGAAGGTTGACAACTCAAGTGATAGATAGAGGTGATGTTGAAAGACCCTAAGTTTGTTCCGCCAACTGGGCTCTCACAAGCCGACGGAGAAAGTTGACCACTCAGGTGGCAGGTAAAGGTGATGTTGGAAGACCATTGAGTTGGTTCAGCTGACCGGGCTCTGACTAGCCGGCAGGGCAGGTTGACCACCCAGGTGGCATGAAGAAATCATGTTGAAAGACCCCTGAGTTGGTTCCACCGACCGGGCTCTCACAAGTTGGCGGGGCAGGTTGAGCACTCAGGTGGCAAGTAGAGGTGATGTTGAAAGATTCCTGCGTTGGTTCTGCCGACCGGGCTCTCATAAGTCAGCGGGGCAGGTTGACCACTCAGGTGGCATGTAGAGGTGATGTTGGAAGACTTTTGAGTTGGTTCTTCCGACAGGGCTCTCACAAGCTGGCAGGGTAGGTTGACTGCCTAGGTGGCAGGTAGAAATTGTTGGAGCCTGCGTTCCGCACTCGTCCGGTTTGAGAATAACAAATCTCGAATGTATTTGATCCTATTTTTGATTAATGGTGTGCAGATAACAGGTGCAAAAATAACATGATTTCAATTGAAGCAAAATGACATTTTCCAGAAATTTGAGCTATCGGATTTCTGACAGTGCTATCGGATTTTCCGACAGCGCGTTTATTTGATCTCTGCGCAGCGGTTAGGATCTATCGGATTTCCGATATCGCTATCGGATGGCGATAGCCCACGATCTTCCGATAACGCCAGGACGTGCAGCAGTTACCACACAGCGGTTAGGATCTATCGGAGTTCCGATATCGCCATCGGATGGCGACAACCCACAATCTTCCTATAACGCCAGGACATGCAGCAGTTACCTTGGCTATCGGATATCCGACAGTGCTATCGGATATCCGACAGCCCACGTCTCAACCACGACCTCAACACGATGCAGAAACTTCGTTTTAGTGGAACACGTGGCAGCCTCTGGAGATATCGGATTTCGGCGACAAAGGCTATAGGATGGCGACAGCTCCTTTTTATTAAAAGGGCTCAAAACTTCGTGGAATAGACTTCTTCAGATTTCTAAGCCTCCTTCCTGAGTGTTATCGTCCAGAGAGCTCCAGAGAACGAAAATCCACATCCTTGAAGAAGAAAAGAGAGAGCGAAGCCGAAGATTGTACACGCATTCCAAGGAGACTGTCTCAAGGGATCTTCGCTGTTTTGGTCCAGAAATTCTAAAGGGGGTTTTTCATATTGTATTTACATTCATTCACTTTTCATTTTGTAATCATTGGAGAAATCGTCGTCTTGCGTGCGGCGTCTAAGTCCTTGCGTGGCTTAGGGGAAAATTGCTTCCTTGTGCGGAGCGTCCAAGTCTTTGCGTGGCTTGGTGGGAAATCGTGGCCTTGTGAGCTACGTCTAGATCTTGGGAAGATCTAGAGGATAGGCTTGGGCTTGGTCTTGGGAGAGACAAGTGATAGCCTTCCGATCCTTGGGAGAAGGATTGGTAAACCAAAAATTATTGTATTTTTTATTATCATAATTGTGCCTTGATCTTAAGCATTGTTAAGATCATTTTTTATTGTACACAAATTTCATGATAAATATAATTATGCTCTTTTCACTAATTGCAAATTTGTTTGCTTAAATCTTTATCTTAGAAATTTGTGTTTGGTTTAATACAAAAATTGCATTGGTTTAAAATTATTTATAAGTAACTTTTTAGTAAAGTAAAATTTGTCAAAAAAATTCTTAAGGAAAAATTATATTTCAAACACACCCTTATTCACCCCCCCCCCCCTCTAAGGGCATCATACGATCCAACAAGTGGTATCAGAGCTAGGTTACTCCAAAACAGTTTTACCACCGAGAGTAATGGCGCACAATGATCACGCGTTCGTTGAGGTGCAAGGAATTAGTAGGCCACCACTTTTTACGGGCACAGACTATAATTATTGGAAAACACGTATGCGTTGTTTTCTAATTGCGCTAGATATAGAAGTCTGGAATATGGTAGAATCTTGTTACACTTCTCCAACATTTGTTGTAGGAGATGTAACCATGGATAAGCCCAAAGACAAGTGGGATGACAACGATAAATTAAAATGTAAGAACAATGCAAAAGCCATGAATGCTTTATTTTGCGCACTAGATCGCACTGAATTTAATAGAGTTTGTGCTTGTAATACTGCATTTGAAATTTGGAATTTATTAGAAATCACTCATGAAGGTACTTCGCAGGTAAAGGATTCAAAGCTATTTCAACTAGAATCTGAATTTGAAAGGTTCAAAATGGAGGTAGATGAAGAGATTGATACGATGTACACACGATTCACAAAAATCGTGAACGACTCAAAGGTTCTAGGAAAGGTGTTCTCAAATGGAGATTTAGTAAGGAAAATCTTAAGATCACTTCCCCCGAAGTTCAATCCTAAAGTGACTGCAATTTCTGAGTCACATGATCTTAAGACCTTACAATTGGAGAGCCTCATTGGGAACTTGAAAACTCATGAAGTTGAATTGAAAATTCAACAACAAGAGTATATGGAGCCAAGGAAGAAGGGATTGGCTCTAAGATCTAATAAGGAAGAAACTAGTGATTCTGAGGAGGATGAAGAAGATGAGGAAAGTTTAATTGTTAAAAAATTTAGAAAATTTATGAAAAATCCGGAGAGGAGGAATACGTTTAAGAAGTATTTTAAGAAAGAGACTTTTAGGAAGAAAAAGGGAAAGGAAGGCGATGAGGTGGAAGAGAGACCTCCACCGGAGTGCTATCACTGCAAGAAGTTAGGACACATCTGAAGCAAGTGTCCAAAGTACTTGAAAGAACTTAAAGAAAAGAAGCACAAAGGGCCGAAGAAGGTGTTGAAGGCGGAAACATGGGATGATACTACTTCTGAGAATGCAAGCAGTTCAGACTCAAGTTAAGAAGAGGAGGCCAACATGTGCTTAATGGGAAAGAGCGTCATATCTGATGATGAATGCAGTGTCCAAAGCGACACTGAGGTAACTCCTCCAACCTATGATGAATTATTTTCTGAATTTTTAAAGACTTGCAAATTTTTTGAAAAAAGTTTAAAAGATAATGATCTTCTTAAATCTGAAAATGAAATTTTACTTAAAGAAAACAAAAAATTGTTAAATGAAATTAAGACTATTGGAAAAAGAGATATTTCTTGCCAAGAGTGTGATCACTCTTTGGGAAGAATTAAAGAACTTGAAGAATCTCTTTCCAAATCTCATTCTACAATAAAAGTTCTTACTAAAAAGAATGAGATTTTAGAGAGAGATCTGAAATCTTCAATTTCCATAGTCCATGAGGGAAAGAAATCTTTTGAACGGAGATGCGTAAATCTAGTATCCGAGAATACAAAAATGAGACACCAGATTCATGACTTAACACTAGCCATGAAAAAATTTGGAATGGGCCGAAGATCACTGGATATGATCTTAGGATACCAACGCCATGGATCTGGAAGGTTTGGGCTCGGATACACATCTGGAAGCTATCGCCCGGCGACAACCACTGTCGCCGGCGACAGTGAAAAGTCCAAAAAATCCACTTTTAAAAATTCTAAAATTAATGAATTGTTAAATACTGCATCCTCGTCCAGTAAAAGTCCAGAAAAGTTATACTCCTCTAAATACATTACATGTGCCAAATGCAATAGATTTGGCCACACTACGGACTCTTGCTGGAAGGAAGGAAAAAGTAAAATTAAACAAATCTGGGTGCCTAAGGCTTCTACCTATACTATGGGTGGAACCACTTGGGTAACCAGATCTTTACTCACCTCTTCTTTCTAGGTGTGTTGGCAGGCTAAGGACAAAGAAGACGTGTGGTACTTGGACTCTGGTTGTTCAAAGCACATGACGGGCAATAAAGAGAAGTTCCTTAGCCTGGAGATGAAGAAAGGAGGAGTTGTGACATTCAGAGACAATGGAAAAGGAAAAATCATCGGCATCGGAGTTGTGGGTAACGAAATTTTTTCAATTTCAAATGTTTTATTTGTAGAAGGATTAAAGCATAATTTGATTTCTATTAGTCAATTATGTGATAAGGGCTTAAATGTTTTATTTGAATCTTCTACAAATTTGTGCAAAATTATTAATTCCAAAACAAATGAAATTGTTTTTACCGCACCTAGATGTCATAATGTATATATGATTAAATTTCTAGATTTTTCAAATTCTACTTTGAAATGTCTGTTATCAAAAAATGATGAATTAGACTTATGGCATAGGCGACTTGGACATACTAGTGCCAAGTTAATTTCAAAACTTTCAAAAGATAAATTAATTAAAGGTTTACCTTTGTTAAATGGAAATTTATCTTCTTCACAATGTGTGCCTTGCCAAAAAGGAAAATTTTCAAAATCATCTTTCAAAAGTAAAAACATTATTTCTACCACTAGGCCACTTCAATTAATACATATGGATTTATTTGGGCCAATTGGAATTTCAAGCTTAGGAGGTAGAAAATACACATTTGTATTGATTGATGATTATTCTCATTTTTGTTGGACTTTATTTCTAACCTCCAAATCCGATGCTTTTTCAGAATTTTCAAAATTATGTTTGCGTATTCAAAATGAATTTGAGTTAAAAATTAAACGCATACGATCGGATCATGGAGGAGAATTTGAAAATGAAAAGTTTATTTCTTTTTGTACGGAGTTAGGAATTAAACATGAATTTTCCGCTCCACGCACACCACAACAAAATGGTGTAGTGGAGAGGAAAAATAGAACTCTTCAAGAGTTAGCCCGTACAATGTTATCTGAATTCAAATTACCAAAATCTTTTTGGGCTGAAGCGGTTAGCACGAGATGTTATGTAATTAATAGAGTAATGCTTTGCCCTATTTTAAAATTAACTCCTTATGAATTAATTTTTAATAAACAACCAAATGTTTCTTATTTCAAAGTTTTTGGTTGTAAATGTTTTATTTTAAATTCTAAAGATTCCTTAGGAAAATTTGATGAAAAATGTGATGAAGGTATCTTTATTGGCTATTCTTCAACTAGTAAAGCTTATAGAAGTTTTAATAAAAGAACAAAAATAGTTGAAGAATCTATTCATGTTAGGTGTGATGAGTTTGCTTCATGTGTAGAAAAGAAAATTACAGGAAAAGAAGATGAACTCCTTCCCACGGTGGAGAATGATGATGAAGAACTTGGAGAAAATGAAGAAGAAAAAGAAGAAGAAAGAGAAGGAGAAAGAGGAGAAGAAGATAGAGAAGAAGAAGAAAGAGAAGGATATGTGCCTCCAAGTGAATTGAGGTTTACAAAGGATCATCCAAAGGAGCTTATCATTAGAGATCCGCAAAAAGGGGTTAGTACTCGTTCATCGCTACATGTTTTATTTTCAAACCTTTGTTTTGTTTCTAAAATAGAACCAAAAGATGTTTCCACCGCTTTAAATGATGAATTTTGGTTTTTAGCTATGAATGAAGAACTTAATCAATTTGAACGTAATAAGGTTTGGAATCTTGTAGAACGACCCAAAAATCATCCTGTAGTTGGTGTTAAGTGGATTTTTAAAAATAAAATGGATAATGAATCTAGAATTGTTAGAAATAAAGCCAGATTAGTTGCAAAAGGTTATGCACAAATTGAAGGGGTAGATTTTGATGAAACTTTTGCACCCGTAGCAAGATTAGAAGCGGTTAGGATATTTCTTGCATTTGCTTGTTTTAAAGGATTTAAATTATATCAAATGGATGTCAAAACCGCATTTTTAAACGGGTATATAAAAGAAGAGGTTTATGTAGAACAACCCCCTGGCTTTATAAATGAGAAATATCCAAATTATGTTTATAAATTAGATAAAGCGCTTTATGGATTAAAACAAGCGCCTCGTGCTTGGTATGATCGATTAACTCAATATTTGTTAAAGCACGATTATAAAATAGGAAGTGCTGATTCTACACTCTTCATTAAGCAAATTGATCATGATTTAGTTATTTTACAAATTTATGTTGATGATATTATTTTTGGAGCCACTAATGAAGAGTTGTGTAATGAAGTAGTTCAAATTATGAAAAATGAATTTGAAATGAGTATGGTTGGAGAACTTTCATATTTTTTAGGTTTTCAAATTACACAAAAACATGATGGAATTTTTATATGTCAAACCAAATATATTCATGATATATTAAAAAGATTTGGATTTGAACATCTTAAGCATGCAAACACTCCTATGAGTACTTCACTAAAATTAGGAAAAGATGAAAGTGGTGTTTCAATTGAACAAACCCTTTATAGAAGTATGATAGGATCTTTATTGTATTTAACCGCATCTAGACCTGATATTATGTTTGCCGTTTGTTTATGTGCTAGATTTCAAGCTAATCCTAAAGAGTCACATTTAAAAGCGGTGAAACGTATTTTTAGATATCTCATAGGAACATCAAAATTAGGTTTATGGTATCCTCATAATGATTCCTTTATTTTGCATGGTTTTTTGGATTCTGATTATGCGGGATGTTCTTTAGATAGGAAAAGCACTAGTGGCACTTGTCACTTTATCGGCCCTTCACTTATTTCATGGTCGAGTAGGAAAAATAATTCTGTTGCCCTCTCTACTACCGAGGCCGAATATATTGCACTAGGTAGTTGTTGTACCCAAGCTCTTTGGATGTCACAAACGTTAGAAGATTTTGGCATGCAACAAAGTAGTGTAGAATTAAAGTGTGATAATAAAAGTGCTATAGACTTAACTAACAATCCCGTATTACATTCTAGATCTAAGCATATAGATGTCCGACATCATTTTATAAGGGATCATATTAAGAAGGGTAATATAAAAATCAACTTTATAGGCACAGAAAATCAACTAGCGGATATATTCACTAAACCGTTACCGGATTCCCGTTTTTCTATGCTTAGGCTAGAATTGGGATTCCTAGACATTTCACAATGAATATATCACTACTTAGAACCTATAAAAATTAAAAAAAAAACATCACAAAAACTTATACATATTAAAAAGAAAAACAATCTCTTGAAATAACCATTCACCAAATCAAACATGTTCACATAGTCAAAATTATTACAAAAATTTAATCATAATGTCTGATAATAGAAATGTAGAAAATTAGAAAGAGATCTGGGCAGTGCAGCTGTCGGATGGCGACAGTGAGCTGTCGGATGGCGATATCCTCCAGAACTCCATTTCAATCCGACTCCTCCTCATTCCTACTACCAGCTCCACTGCTTTCAGGAATATCAAAATCTGATCTCCTCACTACTGTCTTCCTCCGTCGACCTTGACTGACCGATTGACGATGAGGTTCCTCCTCTGAAGGCATCTCCCATTCCATGGCTTCTGCAGGCGTAGGCTTTAATTTAAGCCCTTTCACAAGGAACTTCATACATTTTTGCATTTGGGTCCGATCTTTTTTCACCTCCACCTTATGTTCTTCGAATGATCTTCTATGCTCTTGGAAGTCATCTATATGTTTATCCAACTTAATTTGGAACGAGTCGAGTGCCTCCCGCATAGAACCTCCACGTGTTATTGGAGGTTCTCTCATTTCCATAGTCGGCGGCTTTCGTTGACTTTTCTTACCCTTAATATCCGACGTTTGATATATCTCCAGGCAACAATCTCTAATATAAAAATTTTGATCTATCCATGCATATTTCTTGAATATAATATGCTGGATAATTGCACCTAAAGGGAGGGTGTGTGCCTTTTTTCACTCCGGATTTTTGAGGCGATATGTATAACGAATCATGGATAACAATAGATCGGCCACATCAAATAACTCCTTCTCCACTATATAATAAGTCACAAGACTAAGTTGAGTCGTAATACTATGCGTATCGCCGGACTTCAACATAATCGTGTGCCTTAGTATATCTTGTACAAGACGAGCATCGTCTGTCAGTGTCGTCATAGTGGATATGAGATTTTTAGTGGAATTTCCATGCAAAGACATGTTCATACACGTCCAATTTCTCTCAAGTCTATAGTTTTCCACTATGTCCAAGACATTCTCACTTTCCATTAACCCAAATTCACTTCTTAAATCAAATGGAGTGATCTCAACATATTGCCCTTGAATTTTGGATCTCACTCCACCATTCAGATCGGTATATGCCGGATCCTTAAGATGATTATAAAATTCACGGACTAAAAAGGAGGAGAAAATGTCTTGGATAATTACTGAGAGTATACCTGCCTCAGCAAGCATAAAATAGACTCGTTCATGCCTAGGGAGATCAAATTCCACGAACTTTGAAATTCCTATTTGTGCTTTTTCAATGGCCTGGAAACTTTGATACGAAAAATGGGCATCTCCTGATTCACCTCTTCTTGATCTCCAACTTGAAGTCATATCTGCATAAGACATAACAAAAATTTTTACAAAAAAAAAGGAACAATTCTGGCACTGTCGGATTTCCGATACCACCTATCGGAAATCCGACAGCTAAAAATCTCTTTTGGTGCCGAAAATTTTCATTTTACAACAATCTTCCTATCCCAAATCTACACACTTTTCACACAGCAAAAAATCTTCAACAACTCTAATATTGTTTGAAAAATAAAAAACTTTAGTGCAAAACACTATTCATCATCTTCTTCCTAAAACACTTAAATTTTTTTTTCTTGGTCATCATTATTCCTCTAAAGCTGAACCTATCAACATCTAGATCTACACAAAAAAAAGGAAAATCTTGTTTCAACACACAAATACAACAAAAATACTAATTTCTCTTACAAAAGACAAGATCTACATCTCTTATTCAACCAAAGATCTAAAATATCTAGATCTTCTAAAAAAAAACTATTGGAGAAATCAAGAGAAATATGAGAATCACAAAACTATTGGAGAAATTTTAACCAAAACTTGAAAAACCAACAAATCTCACCTTAGATCTGAAGTTTGCCGGCACCTAAAGCTCTAGATCTCGTAATTTCTCCTAAAACTGAAGAGAAGTGTCGGTCAAAAGACGAAACACGTCTTTTTATACTTTCTGAGTTGTCGGATGACGATAGCTTGATATCGGAAATCCGACAGCTCCCAAAAATTGACTATTTTTTTTCATTCCCTGTTTCTATACATGCTAATATGAGAATTTTGGTATCTTGCATAAAGTATTCTTCATGTGTTATTATTCATAATAATAGCTTAACACATGCTTATGATGTTCAATCTTACCATATCATTATGATAACACTTTCATATCATTATTAAGAATTGTTTTCGCATGCCTCTAAGTATAAGAAATCTTTTATCTATGACAATGAGCAATCACAAACACTTCCTTTGGTAATACATATTAATAAAATTTATTCTATACATACATCATGATTGATCGAACATAACAAAATACATTTCATAAATGTCACCTTCACCTTTGATGCTTTGCACTTATTCAACTTTTACCATTTATGGCATGCAAGTGAATTCAGAGATCCTTAACATCTATGAATCCCAAAAAAATGGGAGGAAAAATCAAATGCAAAACATTCTTTTTGCCCAAAATGTTGAAAGAAATAAATAAAAATTGACAAGGATCATCCACCAAGCACTACTTAGCCTCCTGATAAGTCTTAATGAGCATTGTGAGGTTAAGCACCTTGGAAAGTATTGTAAAGTGTCTTGCAAAAACAAAATGGTCCTTTTATGTATATTTGCAAAGTTTCTGGTTCATAAGTATGGGCTTTATGTATATTTATGTTATGTTTAACAATTCCATGATCATGTATATTTTAAGTATATTCATATGTATTCTTTCTCAAAGAATCACTACTACACTTCATTGTTATTTATAAAATTTCTTCTTATGAGAATTGGACCGAAATGATTCAATTTTCTATATTGCATTGTGTCTCTCTATGATAATTGAAATTGAATCTCATCATGGTTAAGTTTATTTAATTCTATACATTATAACACATTACTAGAATGCTTAGATTCCTCTCTAAGATTACCTATCTCATTATCATATCACTTACAAAGCTTCCGCTAGTGTACTCCAACTTGTCATATATTCTTTCTCCATGACTAACATATCTCTGTAATACTCTTTCCTAGTCTCTCATCTCTATATTCATCTTTTGCTAATATCAAAGGGGGATAAGATAAACCGAAATCAATTAAATCACTTAAAATACTAAATTAATTAAGTAAGCATATATGTAGGGGGAGTTTATATGCAGGGGGAGAATATTTTTAGAAGGAACTATATTAAGGGGGAGATCATATTAAGGGGAAGATCATGGAGATCTTAAGCTCACAACACTTGTACACACATAAGTACTTTTCACTATCTCAATAGGATTTATTCGATTTCTTTTTATAAGGATTTGTTATTATCAAAAGGGGGAGATTGTTGGAGCATGCGTTCCGCACTCGTCCGGTTTGAGAATAACAAATCTCGAATGTATTTGATCCTATTTTTGATTAATGGTGTGCAGATAATAGGTGCAAAAATAACATGATTTCAATTGAAGCAAAATGACATTTTCCAGAAATTTGAGCTATCGGATTTCCGACAGTGCTATCGGATTTCCGACAGCGTGTTTATTTGATCTCTGCGCAGCGGTTAGGATCTATCAGATTTCTGATATCGCTATCGGATGGCAATAGCCCACGATCTTCCGATAACGCCAGGACGTGCAGCAGTTACCACACAGCGGTTAGGATCTATCGGATTTCTGATATCGCTATCGGATGGCGACAGCCCACGATCTTCCTATAACGCCAGGACGTGCAGCAGTTACCTTGGCTATCGGATATCCGACAGTGCTATCGGATATCCGACAGCCCACGTCTCAACCACGACCTCAACACGACGCAGAAACTTCGTTTTAGTGGAACACGTGGCAGCCTCTGGAGATATCGGATTTCGGCGACAGAGGCTATCGGACGGCGACAGCTCCTTTTTATTAAAAGGGCTCAAAACTTCGTGGAATAGACTTCTTCAGATTTCTAAGCCTCCTTCCTGAGTGTTATCGTCCAGAGAGCTCCAGAGAACGAAAATCCACATCCTTGAAGAAGAAAAGAGAGAGCGAAGCCGAAGATTGTACACGCATTCCAAGGAGACTGTCTCAAGGGATCTTCGCTGTTTTGGTCCAGAAATTCTAAAGGGGTTTTTTCATATTGTATTTACATTCATTCACTTTTCATTTTGTAATCGTTGGAGAAATCGTCGTCTTGCGTGTGGCGTCTAAGTCCTTGCGTGGCTTAGGGTAAAATCGTTTCCTTGTGCGGAGCGTCCAAGTCTTTGCGTGGCTTGGTGGGAAATCGTGGCCTTGTGAGCTACGTCTAGATCTTGGGAAGATCTAGAGTATAGGCTTGGGCTTGGTCTTGGGAGAGACAAGTGATAGCCTTTCGATCCTTGGGAGAAGGATTGGTAAACCAAAAATTATTGTATTTTTTATTATCATAATTGTGTCTTGATCTTAAGCATTGTTAAGATCATTTTTTATTGTACACAAATTTCATGATAAATATAATTATGCTCTTTTCACTAATTGCAAATTTGTTTGCTTAAATCTTTATCTTAGAAATTTGTGTTTGGTTTAATACAAAAATTGCATTGGTTTAAAATTATTTATAAGTAACTTTTTAGTAAAGTAAAATTTGTCAAAAAAATTCTTAAGGAAAAATTATATTTCAAACACACCCTTATTCACCCCCCCCCCCTCTAAGGGCGTCATACGATCCAACAGAAATCATGTTAAAAGACCTCTAAGTTTGTTACCTGACCGGGCTCTCACAAGCCGGCGGGTTAGGTTGACCACTTAGGTGGCAAGTAGAGGTGATGTTGAAAGACCACCGAGTTGGTTCCGCCGACTAAGATCTCACAAGCTGATGGGGTAGGTTGACCACTCAGGTTGCAGGTAGAGGTTATGTTGGAAAACACCTGAGTTTGTTCTACCGACCGGGCTCTCACAAGCTGGGGAGGCCATTGACCACCCAGGTGGTAGGTAGAAATCATGTTAAAAGACCCCTGATTGGTTCTGTCGACTGGGCTATCACAAGTCGGCGGGGCAGGTTGACCACCGATGTTGCAGGTAGAGCTGAGTTTCAAAGGCCCCTGAGTTGGTTCCGCCTACCGCGCTATCACAAGCTGGCGGGGCAGGTTGACCACTCAGGTGGAAGGTAGAGATGAGGTTGAATGTGTTGGATCTACTGGCGCCCTTAGAGAGGGGGGGGGGGGGGTGAATAAGGGTTTTAACCAATTACTGGAGATTTAAAAAAAATACTGCAGGAAAGTATGTACTGGAGCTAGCGCTGGGCGGTAACCCTACCGCATGACGCTAGTACTGGAAACAGCACATTAAACATAGAATATCTTTTCAGGAATAGCACTGCTCCAACCAATGTTTTACCATACAAGATCAAAGCTGGTTATATTATGCAATATAGAAACACGATATCATTTAATAATAAAAATATGGTTTGCATGAATAGACTTAGATATCCATGATGCCGGAGATCGGAGGCGATGAATATTAAAACCTTGGGTTTTCTATACCGACCCTAATCGAAGGACCGGTTGGCTCTTTACCTTTCCTCCACAGAAAAGTCTTCGAGCCGTCTCTTCACCTTCCTCCCAGAAAGGGTCTTAGAGCCCACGAGATCTCCCAGATCTCGACGCCCTCCCAGAATGATTTCCCACGAAATCCTCTTTGGATTCCGACGACCTCCCCGGTCAATTTCCACGGATTCTAAACCGAATTCCGACGTCCACACTGGGAGATTTCACACACCAAAACGTAAAAAAAATGAAAGAGAAGAAGTAGAAGAGATGAGAAGTTGTGCTCCCTCAAAGTATGACTCTAGATGCGGTGAGCGAATGGCACTTTTGATCTTCGTGTAGTATACGCTTGTTGGTGCTCAAATTCATGTTCTTATTCCGCACTCCGATGAACTTTTCGTTATAGCTTGAGGGAAGGAGTTCTTCTCTTCCGGTGATGGCTCCATGGTCCGGAAACGACAAAACAACCGACTACTTTTTTTAGGTTTCAGAAGCCACACATTCAGAAAAGAAAAGAATGCTTATACACTGATTCCTTAAGTTACCATAGGCGGTAGAGTTATCGCGCAGCGGTAGCGTATTTACACGCTTTCGCCAGCTGTCCAGCACCAAATCAGGAAGGTCTCGGAGAACATTCACTTGCCGTCTTTATATAGCGCAGTGCGGTAGGCTAGCGCATCACGGTAACATGATCACATCGAATTCTCTTCGACGCCAACAGAGCATTAAGTCGATGTATTGTTCTTTATCGATAGAGTTATCACGCGGTGATAGTCTTCTCGATGAATCTGTCGAGACAGTAAGTCCTCTCGATGAATCCATCGAGATAATAAGTCTTCTCGACGGCACCGTTGAGACGATATGGCATTCGTCTCAACGCAATAGTTAGCTCCCGTGTTAGTATTCTCGACACCATTGTTTAGGTCGACGCTTTCATCTCGACGCCATGGTTCAATTCGACTCTTTCTTAAAGTCGACGCAGGCTGTCTCGACGTCAGGGCTAGCTCTCGCGGTAAGTTAGTGCACGGCGTTAGTATTCTCGATGCCACTATCTCGACGGCATACATCTTCTCGACAGTATCATCCTTTGCATCGATGGCATGTTCCATCGAATACGACTAACACCGGCAGTAGGACTAGCTCCTGGTGGTAGGTCACTGAGAACAGAATTCTTGATGTTTCCACACTTGTAAACCTGCACACTATACCCAAGACATGTATGATCAAATACAATATGGGATTTGATATTGTCAAACTAAAGAGCTACAGAATGTATCTTCCAACAAACTTCACCTTTTGATAATATCAAATCTCGTTCATGAGATATAATCAATACTAATCATTAAGAGCATGATTTAGTTTTAGCAATAATAATCATGAAACATGAATAGGTTTAGATATCAAGATAAAACATAACATGTGAACTTGCGCTAAAGTAGTATGTCTCTCCCCACATACGTGATCCCCTTATCGATGTGGACTCTATAAGAATATATCTCCCTATAAGTGATATTCACTAGATGACTAACACATGACTAGCTCATGAACGTTCTCTATTCTCCCCCTTTGATGTTAGCAAAAGGGGTGGTCTAGATCAAACTAACATAAGGATATGAGAGATGCAGCGGAGTTGAAGAACAAATGCACACATACAAGTAAATCATGATTGGAATAAGGGTTGACCGAAAGATAATCAGAGAATTTAAAAAGAAACATGGGTAAAACGCACGGGGAAAACAAGATTACCACTTAAAATTTAAACAATTTTACAGTTTGAAACTTGGTATAAGTTAAATGAATCAGACACATGACAAGAGATAAAATACACATGAGTTTGCACACAGTGTCAAAAGATTTTAGAAAACTAATTTAAGAGACATCGTATGTGTCATGAATGGCAATCGTGTATTAGTACAAGCATGCAAGAAATAGATAATGCAGTTCAAGTCCAATTCTTATGCATGGAAGTGTTAGACTAAACAATGACAAGTGTTCGTGTAGCATCAATGGAAATAGCATCAAGTTAAATCAAAATTAATACAAGCTATATCTCAATAATTATATATTCTAACGCAAGAGTAATGAAGTGATAAATCATGTCATGTTTGTCAATCTTACACAAATACCAAGTATAGAACTAGGGCACTAATTTATGTTCCGGGTTGGCACAAAATCGTAACAATTCTCTTGACCAAGGTGCTCATCCTCACAATGCTCATGAAGACTTATCAAAAGGAGTTAGTAGTGCTTAGGGGAAATACTTGTCAATAAGATTGATAGTATATGATTTTCATTATCTGTAGCACTATCAAATTTTTCATTTTAATTTTCTTTCCTTTAGTCAAGGTTCCTGAATCAAACAAAATCTACCCTCATAGATAGATACACTTTAACTCATATACACAACCTATTTACCAATATAATTTTGCCCATGGTTCTATGCCAATATAGCTAAGATGAGTATCGTGATATTGATTTACCAAGTCATGCCTAAAGTGTTAGACACAATATCATGAGTTATAGCATGTAAGCATTTAGATTTCTACTTGAGTGCATTCTCTAAGGATGTGTGGATGTGCAAAATCATTGTCTAGCCTAAATCCTCACACATACCTAGATGCATATTGAACATACATTTATAATCAATTAGCACACAGTAGTGGCTACCTTTAGATTAGGATATATCATGACAAAGACACAATGTTCACAAGAATTAGAAATCATAAATCAAACAGTGTATGAAATCATGGAACTTCAAATTCATGTCATGTATTCCCCTTTAGCATGAGCATTTTCAGTTTTTTTTTTTAAGTTTTTCAAAAAATAAACACACAACAACAAACGCAAACAAAGAACACTAAAGAAAACATGTTTTTGTGACTTTGGGGTTTTCAAATTTTTATGTGTTTTGGTTATTTTAAAAACAGGAAAGAAACTAAACACAGACAGAAGTACAAGATAAATATATAATGAAAAATCAAAAGAGAAATCAAACAAAACATGAAAAAGAATCTACCACTGGCGGTATGTATAATGCCCGATGGTAACTCACAGGGCCATGATTTCTTGGGAATTTTGCCCAGATTTTGCCAGTTTTTGCATATAATGACATCCTAATATGATTGTGAAGTGCAAGACCCATATAATGCAGCAAAAACCCTGGACAAAATGACACACTAGACATAGTACATGAAAACATTAAGCTGCGATATCCAAAACCCACAATTCTAAGCAAAGCAGAGAGAATCGAGCGTCAGGAATGGTTTCGTAAATATATCCACAAGCTGGTCGTCAGTCCTAAACAAGGTTACTCTCACATTCTCTTTCATAATATGATCTCGAGTAAAGTGATGACGAACATCAATATGTTTAGAACGAGAGTGGTGTACTGGATTGTTCATTATGTCGATGACACTCTTGTTGTCACACTTAAGTTCAACATTCTTAAAGTTTAGATTGAAGTCTTCTAACGTTTGTGACATCCAAAGTGCTTGTGCGCAACAACTTCCAAAGGCAATATACTCAGCCTCGACAGTGGAGAGGGCAACAGAATTTTGTTTCCTACTCGACCATGAAACTAATGTCGGACCTAGGAAGTGACAAGTACCACTTGTGCTCTTACAATCAAGAGAACATCCAGCATAGTCCGAATCAGAATACCCATGGACTGTGAAATCGGTAGTGTGTGGATACCAAACACCAAGATGTTGTGTGCCTATAAGATACCTAAAGATATGTTTAACAACTTTTAGATAGGATTCTTTAGGATTAGCTTGGTATCTAGCACAAAGGCACACCGCAAACATAATATCGGGTCTAGACGCAATTAGATATAAGAGTGATCAGATCATACCTCTAATGATTGTTTGATCCACCAAAATGCCACATTCATCCTTTCCTAGTTTAAGGATGCACTCATTGGAGTTTTTGTTTGTTTCAGATTTTCAAAGCCAAATCGCTTAAGTAGATATTTTATGTATTTTGATTGGCATATAAAAGTTCCATCATTCATTTGAGAAATCTGAATGCCTAAAATATATGTTAATTCACCTACCAAACTCATTTCAAATTCGATTTACATTACTTGAACAATTTCAATGCATAAGGTTTCATTGGTGGCACCAAAGATTATATCATCGACATAGATTTGTAATATAAATAGATCCGATTAACTATGCTTTACATATAGCGTTGTATCTGCACTACCCATCCTAAAACCATGTTTTAAAAGAAAAGTCGTAAGTCTAACATACTAAGCACGGGGTGCTTGCTTTAGACCGTACAAGGCCTTCACAAGTTTGTAGACATGATTGGGTGATCACCGTTCTTAAAATCGGGTGGTTGCTTGACGTACACCTCCTCTTTAACATAACCATTTAGGAAGGAACTTTTGACATCCATTTGATATAATTTTATTCGTTTAAAACTTGCAAATGCAAGAAACATCCTAATGGACTCAAGATGTGCAACCGGTTCAAAGGACTCTTCATAGTCAATGCCTTCGATTTGTGAGTAACCTTGAGCAACCAACGATTCCTTATTTCTTGTTATCCTTGACTCACCATCAAGTTTATTTTTATAGATCCATTTTAAGCCTATTACCGGATGGTTACTAGGACGCTCCACCAACATCCAAACATTGTTTCGCTCAAATAGATTTAATTCCTCGTTCATGGCTATGAACCATGATTCATCTTTTAACACCTCAGAAATGTTCTTGGCTTCTATTTCAGATATGAAGCATAAATTGGAGAAAAATTCATACAAAGCTGAGCGAGTTCTAACTCCATGTGAAGGCTCTCCAATCACTAGTTCTCATGGATGTTGTTTTGAAAAATTTATAGTGCTTAGAGGCTTATATCCTTCAGTATGAGTTGGGTCAATTTCTTCTACTTCTTCTTTCTCTACATTCTCATCTTCCAAATGTACACCATTATCATTATCATCTTCATTTGATTTATAATCATTATTTGGTGTATTTTCATTTATGTGCACATGAATCGATTCTTCAACAACCAAGGTTCTTTTGTTGTAGACACTATAGGCTCGACTCGTGGTAGAATATCCTAAAAATATGCCTTGGTAAGATTTTTTGTCGAATTTTCCTAAGTGATCCATAGTGTTTAGAATGAAACATGGGCAACCAAAGACTTTAAAATATGAAACTTTCGGCTTTCTATAATAATATAACTCATATGGAGTACGCTTTAAGATAGGGTGAAGTATGGTCCGGTTCATCACATAGCATGCAGTGTTGACCGCTTCAGCCAAAATTATTGTGGCAAGCTGTACTCAGATAGCATTGTGCAAGCTAATTCTTGCAATGTCTGAATTTTCCTTTCTACTACTCCATTTTGCTGTGGAGTGCGCGGAGCAAAAATCTTGTGCCGAATTCCTAAGTTATTACAAAAATTTGTAAAATTTTCATTCTCAAATTCTCCCCCATGATCTGACCTTATGCATTTTATTTTTAAATCCATTTCATTTTGTAATCTAGTGCACAGGGTAAAGAATTCAAAAAATGCATCAGATTTGGAAGCCAAATAGATAGTCTAAGATAATCGTGAATAATCATCTATAAATACTAAAGTATAACATTTACCTCCTAGACTACACATACTAATAGGACCAAAAAGATCCATGTGAATTTACTATAGTGGCCTAGAAGTGGTAATATCAGGTTTGCTTTTGAAAGATGATTTGGAGAACTTGCACTTTTGGTAGGGAGTACATAAAGAAGTCAAACTACCATTTAATTGTAGAAGACCACGTATTAGTTTTTCTTTTGATAGTTTGACTATTAATTTGCTCCCGGGATGACCGAGCCTCCGATGCCAAAGTTCTAGCTCCTCATTTTTCGCTAATAAGCATCTTAGATTAGAAGAGGATAAATCCTCAAACTTAATGGTGTAGACATTATGATTTCTAGGTGTGGTGAGCAACACGGTATTCATTTTAGCATCTAGAATTTTGCATGAATTTGTAGAGATTTCAAACACAACGTTCAAGCCCTTATCACATAATTGACTAATAGAAATCAAATTATGCTTTAAACCATCTACAAACAATACATTTGAAATAGAAAATGCTTTGTTACCTATGGTGCCGACACCTAGGATATGTCCTTTGTAGTTGTCTCCAAAGGTCAGCATTCCTCTTTTCTTTTTCTCCAAGCTAAGGAATTTGTCTTCATCTCCCGTCATGTGCTTGGAACATCCAGTGTCCAAGTACCACACATTCTCCTTATCCTTTGCCTGCCAACATACCCAGAAAGAAGATGTGGGTAAAGATCTGGTTACCTAAGTTATTCCACCCATGGTGTAGGTAGACGACTTCGGTACCCAGACTTGTGTTGCTTTATTTTGACATTTCCTCAAGCATGGCCGGAAGTGTGACCAAATGTTTTACATTTGTCACATAGTTATAAGCGGTGGATGCCGCCCTTTTCGTCTTAGTAGAGCCCATGCTGGAAAATGGTGAAGAACTTCCATATATATATTTATTTTTTCGGCATGTTTTGATACTTTGCTGGAGATGAACTACCGCTGGCGCTAGAGCTAGCGCTTGGCGGTAGCGCTTCATTTACATAGCCCAACCCAAATTTTCTAGATCTGGAGCACTGTGCTCCCAGAAGCATATTCAAAGAATTCTGGCCTATCCCGAATTTCTGGACAGCATAGTTCAAGTCATGAATTCTTGCTTTCAAGGTGGTGTTTTTCGTGATGAGCATCACACACCGATTCGCGAACTGCTTTCTATTTTCATCCACTTATGTAAGAGAAATGTGAATCCTTTTCTCCTGAACATTCTTCTCGTTTGTAAGACTTTCTACTTTTGAGGAAGTCTTGGAGAGGCTTTCTTTTAGTTCATTTATTGTTGCCACCAAGTGAAAAGACTCCTGGCACTCAACTTTCTCCTTTCCGCATTTGGTGAGTTCATCATTTAAATCCCTCAAATCTTTCTTCATTTTCTTGTTTTCAGATTTGAAGGAATTTTTCTCAAGCAGTACCTCATCAAGTTTATTACATAATAGTTCATAGGTTTCATATAGTTCATCATAGGATGGAGGAATTACCTCAGTGTCACTCTAAACACTAGATTCGCTGTCAGATCCATTATCATGTTTCCCCATGAGACACAAATTTGCCTCATCCTCACTGCTTGAACCGGAGGTGCTTGAGTCGTCAGAACCGACATTGTCCCATGTTGATGCTTTAAGCACTTACTTTCTTCCTTTGTCTTTGCTTCTTTTCTCTTTTTCTTCCTTTTGAAGCTTTGGGCATTCCCTTTTCATGTGCCCAGATCTGTGGCAATGGAAGCATTTTGGAACTGACTTTTCTTCATCACACTCCATCCCTTTTGACAGTTTGTTCCAGCTCCTCTTATCTTATGCACCTTTCTTCAAGAATTTCTTGAACTTTCCTTGCCTCTTGGGATTTTTCATGAATCTTCTAAATTCCTATACATATAAGCTCTCTTCATCATCAAATTCTTCCACTTCCTCCTTTCCTTTGTCCTCCTTGAGGGCAAGAGCTTTCTTCTTTGGCGCCCTTGGATATTCCTTGCTTTAGATTTTCAGCTCCATCTCATGGGTTTTCATGTTCCCAATGAGGCTTTCGATTTCCAAGGTGCTGATGTTTTGAGATTCAGCAATGGCGGTCACCTTTGGGTTGAACCGTGGAGGAAGAGATCGTGGAATTATTTGCACCAAGTCCCCATTAGAAAAAGTCTTTCCAAGTGATCAGGAGGCATTCACAATCTTCATGAAGCGCATGTACATGCTATCCACCTCCTCACCGATCTCCATTCAGAACTGTTCGTATTCAGATTCTAGTCGAAATAGCTTCAACTCTTTCACCTGCGAAGTACATTCATGCGTTAGTTCAAGCAATCACCCAATATCATAACTAGTTTCGCAGTTGCATATTCTATTAAATTCAATTTTATCTAACGCACGAAAGAGAGACTTCAATGCTTTCACATTATTGGTGCAGTTTAGTTTATTAGTATCATCCTATTTATCACAAGGTTTTTCCAGCACTTGTTCGCCTACGGTGACAGTGGGTGCGGTGTACTTCGTCTCAACCAGGGCCTATACATCCATGTTTTATGTCATCAGGAAAATTTTCATTCGAGTTCTCCAGTGACTATAATCACTCCCCATAAACAATGGAGGTCAGCTCACACCTTGGCCCTCATGGAAAGCATGATTTACGTTGGCCATTTTACTTCAGGAGTTTAATCCCTTTTTCAAGTAACCAAGCTCTGATAGAACTTGTTGGATCTACTGGTGCCCTTGGAGGGGGGTGAATAAAGGTTTTAATCAATTACTGGAGATTAAAAATAATACTGCAGGAAAGCACGCACTAGAGCTAGCGCTGGGCGGTAACCCTATCGCATGGCGCTAGTACTGGAAATAGCACATTAAACACAGAATATCTTTTCGGGAATGGCACTGCTCTAACCAATGTTTTACCATACAAGATCACAGCAGGTTTTAATATTCAATATATAAACACGATATCATTGAATAATAAAAATAGGTTTCTATGAATAGACTTAGATCACCATGACGCCGGAGATCGGAGGTGATGAATATTAAAACCTTGGGTTTTCTATACCGAACCTAATCCAAGGACCGGTTGGATCTGTACCTTTCCTCCCCAGAAAATTCTTCGAGACGGCTCTTCACCTTCCTCCGAGAAGGGGTCTTAGATCCCACGAGATCTCCCAAATCTTGACGCCCTCCCAGGAAGATTTCACATGGAATCTTCCCCAAATTCTGACGGCCTCCCGGGTCGATTTCCACGGATTCCAAACTGGATTCCGACGTCCACACCGGACGATTTCACTCACCTAAATGTAAAACAATAAAAGAGATGAAGTAGAAGAGATGAGAAGTTGTACTCCCTCATAGTATGACTCTGGATACTGTGAGCGAACGACGCTTTTTATCTTCAGGTAGGATACGCTCGTTGGTGCTCAGATTCACGTTCTTATTCCGCAGTCCGATGACCTTCTTCGTTATAGCTTGAGGGAAGATGTTCTTCTATTCCGGTGATGGCTCCTTGGTCCAGAAATGACGAAATCGCCGACTTCTTATTTTAGGATTCGGCAGCCACACATTGGGAAAAGAAAAGAATGCTTATATACTGATTCTTTAAGTTACCGCCGTCGGTAGAGTTACCGCGCTGTGGTAGCGTCTTTACGCGCTTTCGTCAGCTGTCTAGCGCCAAATCAGGAAGTTCACGGAGAACATTCACTTGTTGACTTTGGATAGAGCGGTGCGGTGGGCTAGCGCATCGTGGTAACCAGATCACATCGAATTCTTCTCGACTCAAGCAGAGCATTAAGTCGACATATTCTTCTTTGTCGGTAGAGTTAGCGCACAGCGGTAGGCTAGCGTGCGGCAGTAGTCTTCTCGAAGAATCTGTCAAGACAATAAGTTTTCTCGACGACAGCGTTGAGACGATATGGCATTCGTCTCGACGCAATGGTTAACTCCTGCGGTAGATTAGGGTGCGGAGTTAGTATTCTCGATGCCATTGTTTGAGTCGACGCTTTCATCTCGACGCCATGGTTCAATTTGATGCTTTCTTCAAGTCGATGCAGGCTACCTCGATGTTAGGGCTAGCACTCGCGGTAAGTTAGCGCACGACGTTAGTATTCTCTATGCAATTATCTCGACGGCATACATCTTCTCGACGGTATCAGCCTTTGCGTCGATAGCAAGTTCTGTCGAATATGGCTAACGCTGGCGGTAGGGCTAACGCCTGGAGGTAGATCACTGAAAACAGAATTCTCGACGGTTTAACACCTATAAACATGCACACTATACCCCAGACATGTATGATCAAATATAATATGGGATTTGATATTGTCAAACTAAAGAGATGCAGAACGCATGTTCCAACAGAAGGACTCCCGAGTTGGTTCCGCCGGTCGGGCTCTCACAAGCCGTTGGGGAAGGTTGACCACTCAGGTGGTAGGTTATGATGCCATGTTAAAAGGTCCCTAGAAATGGTTCCACTGACCAGGCCCTCAAAAGCTGGCAGGGCGGTTTGATCATCTAGGTGACAAAGAAGCGGGGATGAGAAAGGGATTCAACCTAGATAAAGGAGGGAGGTGAGTCGATGTGTACTCATCATGGCCATCCACTTCCCCAACTCGCTCATTCATGGATGATAACGAATGCTCGAGTTACACGGCTCTCGACTAAGGCAGAAGCTCTACGCTCTCGCAAAATCTCGGGTGAACTATCCTAAGTATTAGTTAAGAGGGTGCGAGCACACAGGGACCGTAAAGCCTAAGTCTCGCAACTCTCTAAGTCTCGTAAGTTTCTAAGTCTCGCAAGTCTCTAGATCTCGCATGACTCAGAAGGGGGACCCAACACTGGACCCTAAATATTTTTTGGATTTTTGGGTTTTTTTTGAATTTTTTTTTACTTTTTCAAATTTATTTACAAAGTATGAAATATTTTTTGGATTTTGGGGTTTTTTTTAGAATTTTTATGATTTTTTTCAAATTTATTTACAAAGTATGAAATATTTATTTGGATTTTGTGGTTTTTTTTGAAATTTTTTGATTTTTTTTCAAATTTATTTAAAAAGTATGAAATATTTTTTGGATTTTAGGGTTTTTTAGAATTTTTTTTTATTTTTTCAAATTTATTTAAAAAGTATGAAATATTTTTTTGGATTTTGGGGTTTTTTTAGAATTTTTTTGATTTTTTCAAATTTATTTACAAAGTATGAAATATTTTTTGTATTTTGGGGTTTTTTAGAATTTTTTGGATTTTTTTCAAATTGATTTACAAAGCATGAAATATTTTTTGGATTTTGCGGCTTTTTAGAATTTTTTTGATTTTTTCAAATTTATTTACAAAGTATGAAATATTTTGTGGATTTTAAGGTTTTTTAGAATTTTTTTATTTTTTCAAATTTATTTACAAAGTATGAAATATTTTTTGGATTTTGGGGTTTTTTTTAATTTTTTTTATTGTTTCAAATTTATTTACAAAGTATGAAATAATTTTTTGGATTTTGGGGTTTTTTTATTTTTTTTCTAATTTTTTTACAAACTATTGAAGAATGGGAAAAGATACCCCCATACTTAAAACTCAATATTGTCCCCAATGTTGTAAGTTAAGTATGAAGAAATAAGAAACAGAAAATGCATCTTGTACAAAAATTAATGGAAGAGAAGATAAATAAACCCTGCAAAAATGAAGTTGACACGGAAAAGTAAAATTTTTAGATAAATATGGGGTGCCTCCCATGAGCGCTTTGTTTACCATCGCGTAGCTTGACGCATTTGGCGTTTAAGTTTTCTTTTAAAGGTTAGGAAGTGGTATAGATTCGAGTTTACCGTCCACCGGATCGCCCGCCAAATATAGCTTTAAAATGTGACCGTTGACTTTAAACTCGCCTTTTTCGGGGTGGGAGATAAGAACGGTCCCATATGACCAAACCTCTTTGACTTCAAAGGGGCGGACCATCTAGATTTTAGTTTAGCCGGAAAAAGACGAAGGCGTGAATTAAAAAGAAGGACAAGATCGCCCGGCGCAAATGATTTTGGAAATTTAATTTTTTGATCGTGGTAGAACTTAGAACGCTCCTTATAAAACTTATTATTCTCGTAAGCTTTTGCACGTCATTCATCGAGTTCGTTTAATTGGAATTTTCTACTCTCGGAGGCTAAGTCTAAATCGTGGTTTAAACATTTTAAAGCCCAAAAAGCGCGGTGCTCTAACTCTACAGGCAAGTGGCACGCCTTGCCATAGACTAATCGATAGGGCGTATAACCGTTATGGCGGTCTTGTACGTCATACGATACGCCCACAGTGCGTCGTCGAGTTTTAAAGACCAATCTTTCCTATTCGTCGAAACAGTTTTTTCTAAAATATGCTTGATCTCTCGATTAACTATCTCTACTTGGCCGCTTGTTTCGGGGTGATAGGTGGTGGCGAGCTTGTGCGTAACGACGTATTTAGATAATGTTTTTGCAAACTGGGCGTTGCAAAAGGGCGTACCCCTATCACTTACTATCGCGCGAGGCATGCCGAAGCGAGAAAATAATTTTTTTAGAAATTTGACGACGACTCTCGCATCGTTAGTGGGGAGAGCTTGCGCTTCCACCTACCTAGATACGTAGTCGACCACCACTAAAGTATAGCGATTAGTATAAGAGGGAGGTAGGGGACCTAGGAAGTCTATGCCCCATAAATCGAAGATTTCGCATTCTATTTTGGGGCATCTCATCACGATGCGAGATGTTACCTGACCGCTGATAGCTATCGCACTTACTCACAAAATTGTGAGCATCGTTAAAGAGAGTGGGCCAATAAAGCCCGCCTCTAGCGCTTTCCGCGCGGTCTGGTTGGCTTGATAATGCCCCCCCCCCCCCCCCCCCCCCCGGCCGGCCCCTCATGGCAGTGTCGCAATATTTGCGCACCCTCCTTGCATGAAACACATCTTTGTACTACTTGGTCCACGCAGACGCGAAAGAGAAAGAGGTCTTCCCAAAAGTAATTTTTCAAATCAGAAAAGAATTTCTTCTTTTGCTGTTTTGAAAAGTGTTTTGGAAGGACCCGTGCAACTAAATAGTTGGAGTAATCAGCGAACCATGGAGGGGGAGAAGTTTTTGAATTAAAAATAGTTAGGAGGCGCTCCTCGGGAAATCTATCGTCTATGTCGGGTTCGACGAGCGCTTCCACGACGGGGCGGTCTAAACGAGAGAGGTGGTCGACCGCTAAATTTTCAGCCCCCTTCTTGTCCCAGATCTCTAAGTCAAATTCCTGTAAAAGGAGGATCCATCGAAGCAAGCGAGGCTTGGCATCTATTTTTGATAATAAAAATTTGAGGGCGGAGTGGTCGGTAAAAACGATAATTTTAGAAAGCGTAACGTAGGGCCTAAACTTATCGATCGAAAAAACGACGGCGAGAAGTTCCTTCTCCATCGTCGTGTAATTAGTCTGTGCGGTTGTGAGCGTTCGAGAAGCGTAGTAGATGGGATGAAAATAATTATTAACACGTTGGCCTAGTACAACTCCCACCGCGATATCGCTCATATCGCACATAATTTCAAACGGAAGGGACCAATCTAACGCCACCAGAATGTGAGAATTGATAAGTTTGTCTTTTCTAATATTAAACGCCTCTAAGAAAGCGTTATCAAAAATAAATGGAGAATCCTTCTCCAGGAGGTGGGTTAGCGACTTCGTTATTTTGGAAAATTTTTGAATAAACCGCCTGTAAAAACCCGCGTGGCCAAGAAAACTTCTAATTGATTTTATATTTGAAGGTGTTGGGAGTTTTTCAATGATATCAGCCTTGGCTTTGTCTACGTTCATCCCTCTAGCGTAAATCTTGTGTCGAGAACTAAACCTTCCCGGACCATAAATTTACACTTTTCCCAGTTTAAAACCAGGTTTGTGTCCTCGCATCTTTGGAAGACTCGATCGAGATTATTTAGGCAATTTGAAAAGGAGCTCACGAATACGGAGAAGTCATCCATAAAGACTTCCATAATGTCTTCTACGAGCTCCCCAAAAATTGCCAGCATACATCGTTGGAACGTAGCCGGCGCATTGCAGAGGCCAAATGGAATCCTTCGATATGTGAAGGTGCCGAAGGGACACATAAAAGTTGTTTTCTCCTGGTCTTCGGAGGAGATAGGAATTTGGAAAAGCCCCGACAGACCATCGAGAAAACAATAGTATGGATGACCCGAAAGTCGCTCCAGAATTTGATCGAGAAACGGTAACGGAAAGTGGTCCTTCCGGGTGGCATCATTAAACTTTATGTAGTCGATGCACATCCGCCAACCCATAACAGTACGGGTTGGGATTAATTCATTGTTCAGATAGGCCACCACCGCTTAACCGCCCTTTTTTGGCACGACATGTATGGGGCTTACCCACGTCCTGTCTGATATTGGCTAGATAATCCCAGTATCCAATAGTTTTATTACTTCCGCCTTAACGACGTCCCGCATATTCGGATTAATTCATCGCTGAGGCTGGATGGTTTTACGGGAATTGTCTTCTAAAAATATTTTGTGCGTGCAAAAGAGGGATTTTTCCCCCAAATATCATAAATCTGCCATGCAATTGCATGGCGATGCTTAGACAAAACTTCCACCAATTCGGATGTTTCCGAATCGGTCAGAGTGGAAGAAATGATAATGGGAAGTTTTGAATTTTCGGAGAGAAACGCGTATTTTAAATGGTCGGGGAGTTATTTAAGCTCCAAGACTGGGTGTTCTTCGTAAGAGTTGGTGATTTTTAAATTTTTTGAATCAAAAGGTTCGAAAGGAGAATCTGGCGGCAATTTATCTAATGGTGGGAGATTCGCCAGATCTGAATCGTCTATCGTTAAAGAAAGTAATTCAAAAAGCGAAGAACACTCATTCTCAAATGCAGATTCCAAATTAAAACAGGAATGCTAGCGATGCTCTGGTTCGCACCTGCCTAGCTAACAGCCTCTTTGATGAGTTTCTTCCTATCATCCGTCATGATGAGACCGTCAAAGCGGCTTGGAACCATCTAACTGCCCTTTACTCCAAAGGTGCCAAAACCACCCGCATCTACACCTTATATGCTGACCTCTTTGCCCGCCCAATGATGAATCCCACCACCACATATCAAGAGGTTCAGGAACTTGGGGCTGAACTTCTTCAGCATCGCCCATTCTCTGCTGATCTTGCAGAGCAGCATAAACACTTCCAAGAGCTCATGGTTGTGTGTTACCTTCTCCGTCTTCCTGACTACTATGATATGATCCGACAGCAAATTCTTGGGGAAGCTGACTCTCCTACTCTTGATGCAACCGCTGCTCATGTCTCCGCGGTTACCTCTCTTCTCCAACGATCACTGTTGTCTCCTCCTCCTCCAGAAAGCTTTGCTCACCAAGCTGAACGTGGTCACATAGGTGGCCGTGGTGGATCTCTTGGTGGCCGAGAACCTCCCTGTTGGAACATGGTCTTCCGCATCTCCTAGGTTTGAGAATAACAAATCCTATGTGTATTTGATCTGGTGTGTTTAAGTGTGCAGGAAAACAAAGTCCATATGACTCAAGGATTATATAAGAAGGTTTCCCCCAAATTTGAGCCATCAAATCCAACACTCCCACTAGCATCGGCGGTAGCACCTAGCACCCGGCGCTAGCGATGATCTGCGCAATTCTGGGAGCACATATAGAAGGAGATAGTGCCTTGCGGTAGCCAATAGCGCAGGCGATAGCACGGAGCATAGAAGGCAAGAGAGAAATGTTTCCTCGGATTGAAGATTCTACCGCGCAGAATATGTCCTAAAATGGGATAGTGCCGGTGGTATCACTAGCGCAGGCGCTAGCGCTAAGGCTATAAAAAGGACCCCTTGGATCCGTCTTCTACATCCTCTTGAGCTCCAAAAATTCCAGAGCTTCGTGCCACAACATAGAGAGGAAGGTTCAGAGAGATACTCCAACAAATCCATGAAGGCTTAAGGAGATCCGTGGAGAAGATTTCAACACGCGTCATCATCGTGATGAAAGACCGCATCGTCTACGATCATACTCTGCGGGTTTTCGTCTACTTCTCTAAGAGATCCATATAGGGAGTTCTTATATTGTTGTTTATTTATTTCATGTCTTTTCTTTTAAAATTGTGTAGTAAATTCGCCTCGTGTTGGCGACTAGGTCTGGGTAGGACTTAGGGCAGAAATTCGCCTCGTGTTGGCGACTAGGTCTTGGGTGTAGGTCTAGGGGGTGCTCGAGGCCATATCCGGGGAAGGGTTGGCTACAGCGGCTTGAGGCCATATCCGGGGAAGGATCGGCTAAAGCCAACCGGTTCGTGGGGCAACGAGTCGGTATAGAAAACAAAAAGAGTCTTTCATATTTCGCTTTGATTTCTAGCGTCATTGAAATCAAATTTTGTAATCTATTTTATTAATAATAATCATGTCTCTCTTTGTGTAATAAAATTGATTTGATCTTCATTTCTCTACATTGTTTACTATCCTCTCCTTCATTATAAAACAATTTAGATCTTTATTCAAAATCACTATTTTGATCTCTTATCATAAGCAATTATTTCAAAATATAATATAAGTTCTTACAACCCTTATTCACCCCCCCTAAGGGCGCCTACTGATCCAACATGTGGTATCAGAGGTAGGTTATTCCAAATCGGCTTAACAACCGGGATTAATGGCGTCTCATGATCTCGCTTCTATTAGTGGGGGAATTCTTTATGAAGAAGAAAAATCTCTTGCACCACCTTTATTCGAAGGAAGCAATTATAAAGGGTGGAAATTGTTAATGGAATGGTTTATTAAAACATTAGATATCAACTCTTGGGATATAGCAATAACAAGACCAGCAGATGAATCAAATAAACAAGAGCTTCATCTAAATGCAAAAGCTATGAATTATATTTTCTGTGCTTTATCTCAAGATATCTTCAAATTAATATATTGTTTTTCTAGTGCATACAAAGTATGGAAATTTCTTGAAGAAATGTATAATTTTCCTCTTACAGGCATGGAACAAACACAAGAATTGGAGAACATACAAGCTTGCACAAATCTTCAAGAAAGCTCATCTCATGACGGATCCATGAAGTGCACATCAAATGAAAGAGAAGAAGAAATACTATCTTCGGAAGAGGAGTGCCATAAAGATGTCAAAGAAACTATGTGTTCAAATCGTGCCTCTCCTGAATGCAATGTAAGGAAAACAAATCTCATTTTTTGTACTTCTATCTCTTCATTACAATTGCTTCAAACTACAAAGCGCAAAATTAAGAAATTAAAAGATGCTAATAAACATTTGCGCCTAGAAAATAAAAATTTAAAGGCAAAAATTAATGAACAATCAAATTCAAATTTATCCAGTTCTATCCATGGTTCCTTAGTTGAAAATACTACACCTTGTGTAGAATATAATGAATTAAAAGAAAAACACAAGGAACTTGAAAAGGAACTTCTTTTTATAAAAGAACAAAATGAAAGATTATGTCTAGAAAATTCATCCTTGAAAAATGATTGTGTTAAGTGTAAGGACTATAAAATTGAAATTAAAGAGATGGATGAAACATTTGATGAATATAGAAATAACTAACAAAATTAGATTGATTCAATTATTTCCACTCTTAAAAATAGCACAATCGCTTATAATAAAGCTGGACATAATTTGAAATTGAAGAATGATGAAGTAAAATCAAAAATCAACTTGCTTATGAAAATGGTAAATATAAATTCACAATATCAAACAATATTTAAAAACAAGTTGAATATGAATATGAACATCTTACCTATGTTTAAAAATGGGAGTAAGGAACATAAAGGATTTGGAAATCAAAATCAAAATCACCATAATTTACAATATCATGTTTCTCCCAACCTAAAATTAAATGCAAACAAATTTCCTTCAAATTATAAATTCAAAAAACTTTTTGATTCAAATATTCAAGTAAATGATTAGGGAAATTTGAAAACTAAAAATAATGTTTTGCAAAATCATCATGGAAATTTGACAAATAGAAATAACATTAAACCAAGGTTTGAATGGAGGCCCAAAGTTAAAGATGAAACACTAACTCCACTCAAAAGGGCACATTCGACCATATCTCCCCAAAAGCAAACACGATGTATTTGGGTACCCAAAGGAACCGTCCCTCCCGTTCCTCTTTGGATACCTAAATCTCTCATTCATTAGTATCTAATCATTTGCATGAAGTAGAAATCAACAAAAAAAATCAATTATTCTTCATGATATGCTTGAATGTCTTTCTATTTTTTTTGTTTTCTTATTTTTTAAGGTATCATGTTATGGCCATCTTATATATTATAGGAAATATGATCTTATCTCTTAAAACTTAAAGAGTTTCTAAATCAATTTAACCAAAATTCAAAATCATATTTTATTTTGATATATATTATTCTTATATTCATTATCTATATATATCATATAGTAATCATATAAAATTGAATTATAAATTTGCTATAAGATATGTTAATCAAGATTAGGTTATTAAGCTCTATAGCCCACATCAACCAAATTAAAGAAATAACATGATCTAAAAGAAAGATCAAGATCTAAAAGAAAGCTCAATTATTAATATGTTTTTGCTTGAATTATATGATTACATATCATGGTTGGTGTATTATCTACGTACTGTGTTTTATGTCAAGTTTAGACCTTAGAATCATCTTGATATCAGCAAGATCAAATCGAATAGAATCTTCACTTCATTCTAGGTCTGTAAGTTGAAATACTATCAAACTTTGGCATAACATTAATCATATCTTCTTTGTTTGCATATCCTATAATAATTAAGCTTTAATGGTTGTGCAAAACTCAAGAATTAAGGTTTAATGAATATGGAACTTTAATGAATGTGAAACCCATGTACTAAAATTTTAACTTCCGCAACTTTTTGCGAATTCTTCTCATCTCTTTACTTCATTAGACAGGCATTAAATTGCACAGACATAATTATGCAAAATTGGAAGCAAAATCGAAGAAAATCCAGGCTATATGATTAAAAGAAGCACTCTCTGTGAGCTAACGCAAGCGCTAGACCTAACGCCGGCGCAAGCACAAGTATCCAATTTTTTGTAATTTTAAAATTATGAAAAATCACTAAAAATATATTATTTTATATGTACTACTCATTTTTGCATTTCTGCCTATAATTGATTTTTGAAATATTAAAACACAAAATTACAAAATTGGTGATCATGATAATTATATAAATAAATTATGCATTGTGATTGCATGTACCTTACTATATCTAGACCGTAGAATCACCTTGATATCAATAACATCAAATCATAACATCACTTAATTCTAGGTTTTCAAATTGAATCTTTATCGATATAAAAGATATGCAATATTCTTATGGCATAATATGAACTCATCATACTAGCATTATCAACTAATAAATATTAGCATCCATGCTAGATATCTTATTATTACCATAATGAATCAATCTTAAAGAAGAATAATTGAAAGTTAAAACTCATAATAAACTATGTTGCTTTAATATCAAATATAATAAGAAATTAATCACGCATAAAAGTCATAGTTTATAAATTGATTCCATAATAAGATCAAATATAAAAAGAACAAAATGCTTAGGATGTCCATGATCGTTCTCCCACATTATGTGTCTCACCATAGCGGGGCTTGCGTGTAGACATATAGTTAGGGAATTATAATCTAGGACATACCTATATCATATATATTGCATACACTCTATATGATTAGATTATTCAAGCATTCCTGTTTATGATCGAACATGCTTATTTTGTGTTTTGCATATTTTATCTTTTTGAGCTCTAGTGATCTTATAAAACACAAATATATGAAAACCACATAAAAATATAAAAACTACTTTTGAATAAATAAAACATGCTTGAATAGGCTTCTAACCATTTCCAATGTCTCTATAATTTCTACCCTAAGAAGGTCTATATATACTATCTATGCCAAAAGAAAAATTTTCAAAAATTCTCAAAAATCGAGTACTGTTTTGGCGTTAAGTACTTAACGCCAGGCGTTAGCTACTTTGGCCAAATTGAATTTCTGATTTTTCCAAAATATTTCTAATATTTTTCTAATGACTTTTCTCTGTTTATTTTCTCATTTTTGAAATTATTGTGTTATTGATTTGGTTGTTTTATTTCAAAATACAAAAAAAAAAATCAAATAATTCAAAATGATTAAAAATATGTTTTTGTTATGTGTTTTTGCTTTAACTTTTTACAAAATTTTGGTTTGACTATAAAACTTCACAAGAGCATACATTTGTGTTATTTCGTTTCCAATGGTCAAAATTGATTTTGGCATGCTCACAAGGATTTGCTTCAATGTCTAATTCTAATTTCAAATTTTCTAAACATTGTTTTATCATCATGCCTTGACCTTAATCTGATTATGTGCAATGAAATAGTCTATAAATAATTGTTTATGATTGCCTAGCATGCCTCTAAGTATGAGTAATGCTTTATGATAATCAATGAATTATACACTCACTATTTTGGTAATCTACATGTGCTCAAAATCTTAGTCTTGCATGATTGTGTAGTGTAATTGTCTTAACATATTAAGTTGTATGTCTAAATTACCCACACCATATTTTAAAAATAAAATTCATGCACAATATAGAAGTGTTATTTCAATAATATTAATGTTTGCAACAACAAGTGAATTCGGAGACCTTTTGGCCCTTAATAAAAATCTAAAATAAAAAGCCAAAGATAACTCCACCAAGCACTACTCACCCTCCTGATTAGTCTTAATGAGTATTGTGAGGTTGAGCACCTTGGAAAGAATTATAAAGTGTCTTGTGCAAACATATTTCTTTCTATCACTTCTATTTGTACACCGGATCACTAAAAATAAAAATCAATGAATTTCTTATGTGATCCCCCAAGCACTACTTCGCTCCCTGATAAGTCTTCATGAGCATTATGTGGGCGAAGCACCTTGGTAGTTGTACGTATGTTATGTGCTTTGAAATTTTATTTTAGATGTGATGTGTGAAAGTAATTATATGATTACAATCTTATCGTTGTTGCTACTATTTCACTACATATGTCATGTGTTCTGATTATTGCACTTGTATACTTTTATCAAAACACCTAATGCACACATCATTGATTTTCATAAATCTTCCACTCATGAGAATTGGATCCTAATGCAAACATTACATAATTCTCTAAAAACTCGAGTAAAAGCACTAGATTGCAATGCATGATTTCTACAATGTTTTCCTTACTTGAAATACGAATTGGTTACATTGCAGTTATTATCTTTTTGAATATGTTAAATCGTGCTTGCCTATTTGTTATGAAAATTTTCAAAGTTAAAATGCTCAAACGTAAAAACTCTAGGCATATTGTTGGAATGGTCAAACTATAACAAAAATACTACTCTTATTTGTTTTATTTTTGTTTTTCCACATTTCTCTATCTAATCATGTATCCGTATATCATGTGCTCTCATGCTTATATCAAGTCTTAAATAACTCTGATTTATTAATGGACTTCAAAATAGCTATGTGAGTTGTGTGCTTGATAAATTCAAATAAAAATGTAATTCCATAGGCTATGTACCTCTCATTAGATTTAAAACGCTTAAATGTTTCCAATAATTATTATCCATAACTTCATATCTCACCATAGCAGGGGCGTAGGGTTGTAGACATTAGATTACCTGACCTCTAAGTCATGTCTTGTCCTTAACCGGGTAGGGTTCCAGTGGGGCCTTGCGAGGCACTGGGGGGAAAGAGTGCTAGGGTGAATTTTAGTCTAGTGTTTGCATATGGGACTAACACCCCAACCAACGGCATGTTTGCAGCTCCTCATGCCCATCCGTCAGTTAGTACGGGGCTAGGGTGTAGACATATTGTCTGGGTAGATTGGTTACTTGGAAATCATTACCTTTTCTTATGCTTAAAACTCTTATAAAGCAAGTGATTACATTCCTTTGGTATAATCATTGATTGATGTTCTTTCACGGTTATCATTTATTTTACCGCTGTGCCACTCTCTCCCATAGCTCGATCATGACTTACTTTATATTTACACAAAACTCTTAATCCTCTCTTAGTTATGTCCCAACTTTTGTCTTTGTTATTCTAGTTTTGTTTCACTCCACCTTCTTTTGCTAATAACAAAGGGGGAGAATAAAATGCTAAATCATATTGATTAATGGAGTAGGATTCACTATATTAAGGGGGAGCATGTATCTAGTTTATGGGAGTATACACTAAGGGGGAGCATCTTTGTAGGGGGAGCACAATGTTCAATAAAACTATAATTCTTATCATTATCTTATAAATTCCTTGTGTCATATATCCTTTTAAAAACACAAATGCTTTATCTATGAATCTGATTTATCTTTAAATGGATTTGTTATTATCAAAATGGGGAGATTGTTGGAACATGGTTTTCCGCATCCCTTTGATTTGAGAATAACAAATCCTACTTGTATTTGATCTTGTTTCCATTGTGTTTTTAGCATGTAGGTATGGACAGTTTTGACACCAGGTAGCTGCAATAATGGTCTAGCACTAACCACAAGCTGAAGGATTGAAAGTTGCTTAACGCTAGGCGTTAAGCTTAACGTAGGGCTTTAGCGCTAAATGAAAAGCTGCATTCGACGAATTTGCGGTCGACGAACTTAAAGCTGCGTTCGACGAAATAGTAACTGCATTCGACGCTCTGCCGTTCGACAAAATTGCGGTCGACAAAATAAGAAGCCCGTTCGACGAACTCCGTTCGACGAAATTGCGTTCGACGAAAGATGAAGCCAATTCGACGAATTGTGTTCGACGAATTATCTGTTCGACGAATTGGGGTGCCAGCTAATTAAAGATGAAATTCAATGCTAGGCGTTAGCTCTTAACGCCGGGCGTTATCCATTCGACGAAAATGGTGTTCGACGAAGATGTTGTTCGGAGAAGATGGCGTGCCGTCTGATTAAAGAAAGAATTTCAACGCCAGGCGTTAGGTCTTAACGCCAGGCGCTATCCGGTAGACGAATTTGGCAAGGAGAAAGGAACCGTGATTGCAGGAGGAACTTTAGGAATGATTTGCCCAACGCGTCGCGTTAGCCTTAACGCCGGCATTGATATTGCCTAAAATAAAACATCCCTAAAGTGCAGAATCTCCTTCCTCTTCTGAAGATCCGATCCATTAATATATTGCTATACATGGTCAATGCCAGGCGTTAGGACTTAACGTCGGCATTAGCTCAAATTCTATAAATTAGAGGATTTTGTCTTCTCCGACTACTGATTGTCAAGAGCCCTACTCCAGCACTTCAGAAACTTTGTAAGGGCCGTGTTTCAGATAAACACATCTCCCGCTCATATTTCAAAAGGAGGAATCAAAGGAGGCTTGGATCAACACGCTAACTCAACACAAAGAACGCACGCTTAGACTTCTACGATCTTCAGCGAATCTTTGGCGTCTCCTTCAGATTACCTCATTGGGAGTTTTATATATTTATATTTTGAATTTTTTCCTTTATTTCATCTTTGTAATCGGTTCGTGAATTTTCCACACGACGACTAAGTCTAGGTTGGACTTAGGGAGTAATTCGCCTCGTGTTGGCGACTGGGTTTAGGGAGTAGATCTAGGGGGTGCTCGAGGCCTTTCTGGTGATAGATTGGCTAGAGCGGCTTGAGGACGTATATGGGGAGAGATCGGCTAAAGCCAACTGGTTCGTGGGGATACGAGTCGGCATAGAAAACAAAAAGGGTTTTCATATTATTCGCTTTGATTTCTAGCGTCATTGAAATCAGATTTTGTAATCAAATTTATAAATGTTAATCATGTCTTTTCTTGTTTAATAAAATTGATTTCATTTCTAATTTCATTATCTCTTTACTTTTGATTTAACTTCGATCAAAATATCAAAAGTTCTCTATTAAAGTTTAAAGTTTTTAAAACCCTTATTCACCCCCCCCCCCCCACTCTAAGGGCGCCTACCGATCCAATATGTGGTATCAGAGGTAGGTTATTCCAAATCTGCTTAACAACCGGGAATAATGGCATCTCATGATCTCGCTTCTATTAGTGTGGGAAATCTTTATGAAGAAGAAAAATCTCTTGAACCACCTTTATTTGAAGGAAGAAATTATAAATGGTGGAAATTGTTAATGGAAAGGTTTATTAAAACATTAGATATCAACGCTTGGGATATAGCAATAACAAGACCAGCGGATGAATCAAATAAACAAGAGCATCACCTAAATGCAAAAGCAATGAATTATATTTTTTGTGCTTTATCTCAAGATATATTCAAATTAATATATTGTTTTTCTAGTGCATACAAAGTACAGAAATTTCTTGAAGAAATGTATGATTTTCCTCTTACAGGTATGGAACAAACACAAGAATTGGAGAACATACAAGCTTGCACAAATTTTCAAGAAAGCTCCTCTCATGATGGATCCATGAAGTGCATGTCAAGTTAAATAGAAGAAGAAATACTATCTTCGGAAGAGGAGTGCCATAAAGATGTCAAAGAAACTTGTTGGATCGGTGGGCGCCCTTAGAGGGGGGGGGGTGAATATGGGTTTTCAAAAAACTTATATTATATTTTGAAAAGCTTTGGAATAATGCGAGATTAAGATAATAAAAAGTCAAGTAAAACAATAAAGTAGAGACATGCTTTATTAATATCAAATAATGTTTTACAAAAGTTGATTTCTATAACGCTAGAAATCGGTGGCGAAGAATAGTAGACTCCTTTTGTTTTCTATCCCGACTCGCATCCCCACGAACCGATGGCCCTAGCATATCCTCCCCAGATATGGACTCAAGCCGCTATAGCCAACCCTTCCCTGGATATGGCCTCGAGCACCGCCTAGACCTTACAAAGATCTAGTCGCCAACACAAGGAGAATTTCCGCCCTAAGTCCTAGCCAGAGCTAGTCGCCAACACGAGGCGATTTCACTAACCGTTTACAAGAAATATGAAATGAAAATAATTAAAAACTCCCTCTTGATGAACTTCTGAAGTTGGAGACGAAGATCCACTGTAGAATAAGCATTGTAGAAGAGGAATTCGTTTGGATCCGGCATGATGAGATTCTCCTTCAGAAGTTTGCAGAACTTTGGTAGGACATCAACTTTCGGCCAAGGTTGCCTCTAGAATTCTAGCACTTAATCTCTATCTCTAATGTCTATACGAAATGAAAGAAGAGGGGTCCTTTTTATAGCCACAGCGCTAGCGCCTACGCTAGAGGTATCGTCGGCGCTATCCCATTTTAGGATATATTCTGCGCGGCAGAATCTTCAATCTGAGGAAACATTTCTCTCTTGCTTACTATGCTCCGCGCTATCGCCTGCACTATCGGATACTGTCGGGCGCTATCTCCTTCTATATGTACTCCCAGAATTGCACTTATCATCGCTACCGCCAGGCGCTAGGTGCTACTGCCGGCGCTAGTAGGAGTGTTGGATTTGATGGCTCAAATTTGGGGGCAACCTTCTTATGTAATCCTTGAGTCATGTGGACTTTGTTATCCTGCACACTTAAAAACACAAGATCAAATACACATAGGATTTGTTATTCTCAATCCTAGGAGATGCGGAAGACCATATTCCAACAAACTCCCCCTTTTGAAAATAACAAATCCATTAATGATAAATCAGAGCATTAATATATAAGCATGATGAAACATACGTGTGTGTGTGTGAGAGTGATGACTTAGGATAATTATCGATTTTAGCATTTAGAATTGCTCCCCTTAAATACATGCTCCCCCTAAGTGAATGCTCCCCTAATATGTAGTTATCATCTTAATTAAGCATGTTAGTTTTTTATTTTGATAGCAGATTATATTTATCATGTTAGTTCTCCCCCTTTTGTTATTAGCAAAAGTGGGTAAGGAGACACCACTTACAAGTTGATAGTAAGATAAAGGCATGATCGAGCTTGTAGAGAGAAGGAAATGATAAGGAGTTTTAGAATACTTTTCATTGAAATAAATCAGAGTTTGAGTATCACAATATTTTCATAAATCAGAGTTTGTAGCATATAAAAAATACAAGGTAAATGTAAAGTTGCGGAAGACTTAGAAAAATACAATCAAACTTCTTTTGTAAGACATGATGATTCATAAAAGATATATGAGTTATATTTCATGAAGAATATGTTTTTGTAAATCATTGTTTAAGTAAAATCTTTAAATTCAATAGTAAAGTAACTAGGCATGAAATAATGTTACCAAAAAGAGAGTAATACAATGCTATGTTAATTCACAATTTCAAAGCATACTAAACATTGTAGAAAGCATGCTAGGTTATCTAGTGCATTTCATAAATAAAGAGTAGTATAGAATTTGCAATAGGATCCAATACTCATGAGAAGAAGTGTTATGGAAGATAATGATGTGCACATAAGTGTATTTTTGAGTAGAGTAAACAAATGTTTTAATCAAAACTACAAGAAATATGTAAAGTAAGAGCAAAATAAAACACAAATAATTTCACTTCCACACACTTCAATGCACAAACAAAAATGTACAACTACCAAGGTGCTTTGCACACACAATGCTCATTAAGACTTATCAGGGTTCAAAGTAGTGCTTGGGGATCACATATTTTATTTTTAATGTTGAGACTAGTGATCCGGTGTACTTAAGAGTAAGTGGTTTTTATTTTGAAAGAAAGATTTGATTTGCACAAGATACTTTACTATTCTTTCCAAGGTGCTCAACCTCACAATGCTTATTATGACTTATCAGGAGGTTCAAGTAGTGTTTGGTGGAGTTATCTTTGTCACTTTACTTTATAATTTTTGTTTTGTACAAAGTTCTCTGGATACACTTGTTTTGCAAACCAATATAATTTATGAAAAACATAACCACTTTTCTTAACTTTTTAAAAGTGCAAATAAAGGAGTGTAGGTAAGATACTTGTGCAATTTTAATTCATTGTACTAATACACAACATACACAAGCATTCTTAGATTAAACACATATGTAGACAATGCCAAAATAAGTGAGTGAATAAAGATCATTATCAAACATAAAACATTTACTCATACTTAGAGGCATGCTAAGCTTAGTTCTACACAAATTTTACAAGATAATTGATGCACATATTAATAGATATATCAAAGCATGTTGAAATCAATGTTCAAAGTAGTTTGAAATGATAAATTGCAACATAATAGAAGTTCTAAATAATAGATTAAATCATGCTTGGTTTTCATAGGAAAATCCATACAGTTTTTTTTATAGTTTTAATGTTTTATATTTTTTTATTTGATTTTTGCATAAAAATAGAATTTAAACCAAAAAGGCAAAATATATTTTTTGTAATTTGGCTTTTGTATTTTTGTATTTGATTTTTCAAAAATGAAATATAATCAGAAGTGCAAAAAATAAATAGTACATATAGATTAATATATTTTTAAGAATTTTTCAAAATTTTAAAAATACAGAAAAATGAATAAGTGCGCTAGTGCCGGCGTTAGCGCTAGCGCGGGAAACAGTACACGATTTTTTAGGATTTTGAAATTTTTAATTGTTGATCTTGATTAAGTGTCCCAATAGTAGTTTCATGCTGAAATTTCAGAATTTTAGGAGATGTTTTAGATGGCTAACAATAACAAAATTGCGTGTGCGAATGTGTTTTAACTCGAAAGATCTAGGACACCTAACTCAAGTCGTAATAAACAAAATCTTGCTTCGGGAAGAGGTTTAGTAAATATGACAGCGAGTTGAGAGTCCGTGCCAATGAAACTTACTTTTACATGCTCTTTCTTAATGTGATCCCTAATGAAATGATGACAAACATCAATGTGTTTGGATCTAGAATGGTGTACGGGATTATATGTGAGGTCAATTGCACTTTTGTTGTCACATTTAAGATCAATGTTTTTGAGATGAAATCCAAAATCCTCTAGGGTTTGTCTCATCCATAATGCTTGTGCACAACAACTACCAAGTGCAATATATTATGGCCTCCGTGGTAGAGAGTGCAACCGAAGATTGTTTCCTACTAGACCAAGCAACTAAAGAGGGTCCTAAAAAGTGACAAGTTCCTCTAATGCTTTTTCGATCTAGTGAACAACCGGCGTAGTCCGAATCGGAATAACCATGGAGTGTGAATGAATCATTGCGTGGGTACCATAATCCTAATTTAGATGACCCTAATAGATAACGAAAAATACATTTTACCGCTTTTAAATGAGATTCTTTTGGATTGGCTTGAAAGCGAGCACATAAACATACGCCAAACATTATATCTGGTCTAGATGCACTTAAGTAAAGAAGAGATCCTATCATTCCTCTATATAATGTTTGATCAATGGAAATTCTAGATTCATCTTTTCCTAGTTTTAAAGAAGCACTCATAGGAGTAGAAGCTTGTTTAAGATTTTCAAATCCAAATCGTTTAAGCATATCGTGAACATATTTTGTTTGGCAAATAAAGATACCAACAGTTCGTTGTGAGATTTGAAAACCAAGAAAATATGATAGTTCTCCTACAAGACTCATTTCAAATTCATTTTTCATTACTAAGACTACTTCATTACACAACTCTTCATTAGTGGCTCCAAAAATGATATCATCAACATATATTTGTAAAATAATAAGATCGTCATTATTATGCTTAATGAAGAGTGTGTTGTCGGCACTTCCCATAACATAATTGTGCTTTAACAAAAACGATGTAAGTCGATTATACCATGCACGGGGCGCTTGTTTTAAACCATAAAGTGCCTTTTCTAATTTGTAAACATGATTAGGGAATTTTTCATTTATGAAACCGGGGGTTGTTCTACATAAACTTCTTCTTTTTTAAACCCGTTTAAAAAGGCACTTTTAACATCCATTTGAAATAATTTTATTCTTTTAAAACTCGCAAATGGCAAAAATATTCGTATAGATTCTAAGCGAGCAACAGGTGCAATAGTTTCTTCAAAATCTACCCCCTCGATTTGAGAATAACCTTGAGCAACTAAGTGTGCTTTATTTCTTAAAATCCTAGATTCACCATCTAATTTATTTTTAAAGATCCATTTTACGCCGATAATTGGATGATTAGATGGTCTATCTACTAGATTCGAAACTTTATTTCTTTCAAATTGACCTAACCCTTCATTCATAGCCAAAAACAAAAATTTGTCATTTAAAGCGGTGGAAATGTTTTTAGGTTCGATTTCGGAAATAAAGCAAATATTTGAAAACGTTTCATGAAGAGAGGATCGAGTTCTTACCCCAGTAGAAGGTTCCCCAATGACTAGCTCTTTTGGATGATTTTTTGAGAAGTTTAAAACGCTTGGAGGTACATATTCATCTTCCTTGGACTTCTCCTCCTCTTCATTGGAAGGTTCCTCTTCGTCGTGCTCCAAAGATGGCAAAGGTTCATCATTAATAGACTCTTCAACCTTACTCGATCTTTTGTTAAATATTTTATAGGCTTTACTGGTTGAAGAATATCCAAGAAATATTCCTTCATCACATTTTTCATCAAATTTTCCTAAAGAATCTTTTGTATTAATGAAAGAATATAAGGTTTATAGTCTAAGTCACCTAGAGGGGGTTGAATAGGTCTTTTAAATTTTACTTGATTAGCTTAAGCTATTTTCAGAGTTGGTTCAAGCAAATCAGCAAACACAGAAAGCATACAATAATTTATATTGGTTCCCCAAAGACAGTGTGTCTATGGGTAGTCCACTTTTCCCCTCCACCCTTCTAACAGTGTGTTAGACAGGGCCAACTTCTCCAATCTCGGCTCAAAGAGCTTACATCACAAGTTCCTCAGAACTTCTCAGATCAAGAATGATCCTACCTCAGGACACAAGTCCCTACAACTCAGAGCTATCACCAGCTCCTACCTCAGGCACAGCTGCCCTACAAACTCAGAGGATAACACCTCCTACGGCTCAGACAATAATGTCCTACAACTCAGACCTCTCCCAGGTCCTACCACTTAGTGGACTCCTCCTCCTACAGCTCAGACCAGCTCCTGGTCCTACCTCAGGCTATTAAGCCCTACCTCAGATCTGCTCCAGATCCTACACTCAGGCCTTCAGCCCTATAGCTCAGAACACTCAGGTTCCTACAAACTCAGACCAAATGGTCTTACAGCTCAGGCAAGATGCCCTACAGATAAATTATTTAGAAATTTATTCTACAGTAGAGGTACTGTCCTATAGATCCTGCACCGTCGGTGCTTCCTGTAGCTGAAGATGTCGATTCCAGCTACTAACTTGATCTTCCTCTTCGAAAGAGTGATGGAAGATCACCTTGCTCCTTCTTGCAAAGGAACTAACTTTCTTTCTCTGTTTTCTTCTTCTTATTCAGTGAGCAGGAGGAAGAAGACGAGAGCTTCAGCCGTCAATGTAACAGTTGATCTCTTTTGCACATTTCTGAGAGACACTTTCAAATGTGCCCTAACTCTTCCTTTTATACATCTCTAATCTTCCACGGCTCTTAGCTGATCTGCTGAGAGGTATGGGAGAAGCTGGTGGACCCCACACAGCTTTTCTGCAACTAGTCCTAGCCGCAGGACCCACCGCCCTACTTTTCCGTAGAGAAGGACTGCGCTCGACGAACGTGTAACACTCTGCGTTCGACAAACCAGGTGTCCCCTGCGTTCTACGATCTTGCCAGCTCAGTGCTCGACAAACTTGTCTTGTGTGTCTTCTCAGCGGCTCCGCTGAGACGGCTCCTCGTCTCAGCGTTTGTCGAACAGCGTTCGATGAATGTCGATCCCAGTTCGACGACCATGCTGATTCTCAGCGTATAATGAACTTCTCAGCGGAGGCATCTTCTTCTCAGCGGATACGCTGAGACGGCTCCTCTTCTCAGCGGTTTTGCCCCGCTCGTCTCAGTGGTTTGGCTGAGACAAAACATCATCTTTTGGAAGATGATTTCTCCACATCTAAGGGCATGTTTGGCCCTTCCTTTTGAGTCACCTGCACCTGTATATCTTACACAAGTATAGCTCATCAAATACAATATGTCCTTAGCATTGAGAGTGATGCCTCTTCAAATCAAGGTACTATTGAGGGAAATATACCAACAATCTCCCCCTATTTGATGAAGGCAGAATATCCCCAATGCTAAGGTACATTAATAACAAAAATCATATCACAGAAAAATGATCTGTGAAGCATAGGCCCTATCTCCCTCTTGCTAATATCCTAAGCATAGGTTCTTACTTAGCAATGGCTCTTTCTCCCCCTTTCTGGTTTCTTCAACTATTTATCCCATTAGGGATTGGGAGGCAACATCTATAGATCCCTTTGGATCAACTTATAGGTCAACCTATACAATCTTGGCATTTGCCATCTCCCCCTCAACCTGAGCAGGGAATTTGCTCCCCCTTAATTGGTGAGCAATTTCTGTAATAACTGAACCTGTTCAAATTGAACATCCCATTCTAGTTCCTGAATACTAAAGATAAAGGTACAGAGTACATATAGCAATAGTAACAAGCACAACATTATGATCAAAAGATGAAATATCATTCCAATTTAAATGTTCAGTACAGATATTTCAAACAATACAACTGATGATTGGTAAAAGAGAATATTTCAAGGCATGGTCTTCTTGGATGCACCCTGGGAAGAGCATTCTCCATTTTTGGACTTCTTCTTCCTAGCTTCAGCATCAGCCTTGATCTTCTCCTTTTCTTTGAAGTATAGAAGAGGCTTGGGAAGATATCTTGTGGGAATCCTTACAGGAGTTTCCCTTCTCACCAAGTTTTCTTTGAGAATCCTTTCCCTTAAGGATTCCCTCTCAAGGTGCTTAATCCATTCAGCAGCTGAGTAGACATGGTCAATGTCCTTCATTTGATTGCCATGGCTCACCCGAGTATTGACAACAATTGTGTCCAACTCCAGATTGTCATCTTAATGGAGTGGATCCTCTAATCTTTCCATTCTTTTCTGGGCCATATATTCTTCAGCTGTTTGAATGCCCTCTACCCTTCTCCTCTTTGTTGCTCTCTCATCAGCAATCAGATTTGATTGACTTTGGAAGTCAAAGTCTTCATTTCTGCTTGGGTTCAAGATTGGAAGATTCAAAGCGATTCTTGATCCTTGTAGCACTTTTAAGCTTGAGTCCCACTGATTATCAGTAACCTTTCTGACCATGGTTAGGATATTTTTTTGAATAGCACTGGAAGCATTGTTGACCACTTCTACCACTTTCTTGCTGGCTTCTGCTTGATTGGAGAGTATCAGCTTGTGGGCATACTCCATATTGTTATACAGCTTGATGTGAGCACCCTTCATCTTAGCATGTAGATTGGTAACCATCTCCTCCCCCTCTTTGCCACTTTCCAATATCATCTTCTCTATTTCAGAGTGTTGATCTATTATGGATTGGGAGAGAGTTTGAAAAGAGCTGTCCACATCATCCAAAATGTATTCCTTTGCCTTGTCAATGTGGGACTTGACTTGGCTGCTCGATGTGTTGACCACTTGTGCCATTCTGGCAACTGCATTCTCCCAGACATTTTGGTTTTTATAAAGATGATTCTTTACATATGTGATGTCTTTGGTGGAGACCTCTTGATGATCAGCAATTTGCTTCAGTACAGTGTGCTGAGCACCAACTGTGCCTTTGGCCATTTCAAACCATCTTGTCATTAGAAGGAGGATATGATCTAATGCAATTTTGATATCATTAACCTGGGTATTCAGCTCAGTCCTCACTGCAGCCACTCTTGACTCAATTCTTTGCTCAGTGGCCTGGATCTCCTGAGTTAGTGCAGCTCTTGTTGCATACAACTCATTCCTTATCTGAGCAGAGGCATCATGGACCTTTTCAGCAAGTATCTCTTTCATAGACAGCATCTGACCCTCAATGAGTGATTTAATTGAGTTCAGCAGATCAGATGTGTCTAGCAAAGTAGCAGGCCTTTCCTGGGCCACTTCTTTCTCCATTCCAGGTTCTGGTCTATGCAGATCATCAGCACTTCTTTCTCCATTCCAGGTTCTGGTCTATATGGAGAATTTTGACTAGGAGAACCTGAAAGATGATTGATGGGTTAAACACCTAGACTATACTATTGTTAGAGAGGAGAAGCCTAACTGAAATCCTACTTTACCATGGATAGGTGAATTGGGAAGTTCATCTTCAGCTTGAGGAATAGTTGGATCAGTATTCATCTGAGTTGGCTCAGGATTGGGTTCAGCTCTTCCTTGGGGCTCCTCATCCCTACTTGTCCTGGGGACATCTTCTCCTTCTTCATCTTCCATGTGCTCTTGAGGATCACCTTTCTTCTTGGAGGACTCAGCACCTCCTTCTCCACTCAGAGCTCTATTCTTCTTCTCCTTCATCTCTGCCAACACAGAGGGTTGGCTCATGGGGAGAACCCTTATGGATCTTTCTAGAGTCTTAATATCTAACCGTTTCAGGTAATGAATATTAATACCTTTGATTGAGGAGAATTCTCCAGGATATGCCTTCAGCAGGTAGAGAGAATGATCCTTCCTAGGTTAGGAGCCTGCAGGCATTGCTTAATCCTTTGGTACAGGACGTTTCCCCAGCATGTCCTTTTCTTTACAATGATCCTTACAATCAGCTCAAACATGGATTGAGATATTGTGTCATGTGAGCCTGGCTTGCACAGGAGTGCCTTTCCCATAATGTCACATAACAACTTCCCTTTTTGATTGAAGAATTTCTTCTTCAGTGATGAGGTCTTGGGAGCACTGTATTCACACCACTTCATGGCATGCTCCTTGTCTTCTGCAGATATTTCATCTTCTTCCACTCTAGGAAGGTGCAATACTTTTTCCAGTCTCTTAGGGGACAGTTTCACCCTAATTTCACCAACCTTAGATGTTAAGCCATCCTTAGAAGATGACTGCTTAGCATTTGCAAAGAACTCTAGCACTTCTTGCTTGAATATCTGAGAGGGTTCAGACAGCAAGAAGTCTAGTCCCGTGTCAGAAATCAATGAAATAACACTTAAAATCTCTGGTGAGGCATGGAGAAACCCATCTCTCACCAACTCACAACCTTCATGCAATTCCTTCGCAGTCTTGGGCGTCATCTTAGTCGAATGAGAAAAAATGACGACGCTGGGATTGAAGAGTAGAGGTTTCGTCTCGGCGGCTAGGGTGGTGCGAGAGAATGTGTAGGGACATTTAATACCGTCGAGGGTTTATATAGTGGGCCAGAGTGTTGACCTATTTGACTCAGCGGTTCAGCTGAGACAGTTCAACTAATGCTTCAACCAAGGGCTAAATTTGTCGAACTGAGCTCGACATTTGTCGAACCCAGACTTTACCTAGATTTTAGGCGAATTTGAAGCTTAGCTAATGCAGATTGTGCTGGTTAATTCTATCATCCTATTTTAACACTATTATTGATAGTATTTGATGATAAATTCACAATAGAGAGGAGAGATACTTACCTTGAGGATTTAGTCCTCTACTGATGTTGACTTTATGAAGTCAACTTCCTTCCTTTCATGTGCCATGGGCACTCACTGTCCAAGTATCACTTATGTATGAGGCTGGTACTTGAACTATCCTGCAAAACAGAAGTTAATATCCCTTAGGAACCCAAGGTGACTTGGGTCCTAGGTTCTTGTTAGCATGATCAAATGATCTAACTCTAGCTTCTCCCTTTACAGGAAGGCACTTCTTTGCATTAGGTACATTGGGGTTGTACCAACAATCTATGGCAAAGTGTCCCACTTTACCAAAGCACCAACATTCATGAATGTTGTATCTTCTTTTCTGAGCATTTCTTGAGGATTGTGCAGCACAGTCCTCATGTTCAGGAATAGATAATGCACCATTCTTCCTGTTCCTCTCATCAATTATTTGACTAAATGTCATTCTGTGAGGTTGCAATGACTTGGCAGCCATACAAGATTTGAGACATCTGACACTGAGCACTCAGACATGTTTACAGAATTAGCACCAGTCATGTTCTTGACAGATCCAACATTAGAAGGGGTTGCCTTCTCATTCTTGAATGAAGTGGCTGAAGTACCAAAAACAAATGGTCCATGTTGGGCCATTTGAATTTCCTCATGGGGAGCCTTCATGGCACTCAATCCCATTCCTTTTCTTCCACTATATGAAGAAGCTTTTTCCTTCCTATAGCACCTCTCATTCTTTCAGTGACCATAAATGCTTTCATGGTCATACCTGTTGGAGGGAAGTATCACCTTTAGAAAGGTGGGTTGAGGCTTAGCCTTCTCCTTGCTCTTAACTCCACTCCCTTCTCCTGCTTCCATTTTCTTGAATCCTCCTCTCCTATTGGTTTGAGAGGAGAAGGTGTTAATGATAGGAAGCACAGATCTGGGCTTGAAGAATTGAGCCACCAGGCCCTTCTCCTTCTCAAGCTTTTCCTCAAGGTCCTTGATGACCTTGTTCTTTAGGGAAATAGTGCTTATTTGCACCATAGTTAACTCCTGTAAGTGACTAATTTGTCTGTTCATCTAAGCCACCAGGGTGGTAGGTTCAGTGTTGACATCCTTAGTCATTTTGAGAGAAACAATTTCCTGGGCTTGCCTCTTGGCAAGCTGCTTGCTCTTCTTCAGAGCCTCCAAAAGAACACCATATTTACAATCAATTGATTGAGTTCTTCCTCAGCTTCCATGCCCCCTCCATCAATTGATGAAGGTGCAACAGATTCTAGTCTAGTCTCACAATCAGAAAATGAGGTGGAATGAGATAGTACCTGAACCTTGTCAGAAGCATTCTGACTCCCTTCCTCATCAATGAAGGCCATAAGGCCTAGCTGAATAGTGTCTTCTTTATCCTCCTCTTCATCACTATATGAGTGTGATAGAGGGGTCCTGATTCCAACCTTTGCAGCTGGCTTTTCTTCATCCTCTCCTGCTGCATAAAGCCCAATGTTGGCTTCTTCTTCAATGTCTGAACCTGATGTTGAAGGATCAGACTCACTCCAGCTTCTTTCTTTCTTTGCTTGGAGTGACTTTGCTCCCTTCCTATCCTTATGGTGATGATGCTTTGTTTCACCACTATCCTTTCTTTTCACTGGACAATCAGCTATGACATGTCCAGGCTTGCTGCAGCTATAGCAGATTATATTATTAGTAGAATGTTTACTTGGTTTTGAATCATACCTATCACCCTTTGGGTGCAGTCTTTCAGATCTGCTGCTGTTATTTTTGTAGTGTGATGATGAGGAGGGCATGTTCCTCCATGGCTTCCTCTTCATCATCCTCTTGAAATGCCTAGACAAGGCAGCAAATTCTTCATCAGAGGAAGAGCTCCCTGAGGTGCTGACTTCAGGTTCAGCTCTTCTCCTTGGAGGAGACACTATCCTCCCCGTGCTTCTCTTGGATTTGTCAGCTTTGAGAGCTGCAGAAATCTCCATTGCTTTTGCCTTTGAAGAGGTGTCCTCTTCCTTCCTTGCAGACAGCTGCATTTCATAGGAAAGCAGCTTCCCAAATAGAGTGTGAGTTGGGGTCTCACCAAGCTTGGCCACTTCCCTGATGGCACATATCTTTGTGTCCCAGTCTCTTGTGAGAGATCTAAGGAACTTGTCATTCAACTCATAGTTGGTGAAAGCCCTCTCATAGGTTCTCAGCTCATTGACTATTCTGAAGAACCTCTCATAGCATATGGATATACGTTCCTGGCTCTGCTGCCTGAAGGCTTCATACTCTTTATTTAGGTGTGACTTCCTGTCATACCAAACTTCAGCTGTCCCTTCCATATATACTATTAGAGTATCCCACATTTCCTTGGCAGAAGTGCAGTGCACCAAGTTTTGAAAGGTGGAATCATCAATAGCATTGACAATGATGTTCTGGGCCCTCTTGTCTATGGTGAACAACTCAAGTTCATCCTTGGTTAGATCTTTGAATAGCTTGGCCATTCTTCTTGTTGGATCAATAGTGGATGCAGTGTGAAATGTGAAACGTCCTTCTTCAACTGTAATGAAGATCCTTGGATCAGATGCTTCCATAAACAACCTGATCCTTTGCTTCCATATGCCAAAATTCTCTTTGTTGCATATGGGCAACTTCATGGACCTCATTTCCTTTTGCAATCCACTGGAGGCCATTGGGATTTGACTAGACTAAACCTTTTAGGATCTGGTCAAACTGTTAAGTCCTTTTTGACCAACCTCCCTCTGATACCACTTGAAAGAATATAAGGTTTGTAGTCTAAGTCACCTAGAGGGGTGTGGGGTGAATAGGTCTTTTAAATTTTTCTTGATTAGCTTAAGCTATTTTCAGAGTTGGTTCAAGCAAATCAGCAAACACAGAAAGCACACAATAATTTATAGTGGTTCCCCAAAGACAGTGTGTCTATGGGTAGTCCACTTTCCCCCTCCACCCTTCTAACAGTGTTTTAGATAGGGCCAACTTCTCCAATCTCGGCTCAAAGAGATTACAGCACAAGTTCCTCAGAACTTCTCAGATCAAGAATGATCCTACCTCAGGACACAAGTCCCTACAACTCAGAGTTATCACTAGCTCCTACCTCAGGCACAGCTGCCCTACAAACTCAGAGGATAACACCTCCTACGGCTCAGACAATAATGTCCTACAACTCAGACCTTTCCCAGGTCCTACAACTCAGAGGACTCCTCCTCCTACAGCTCAGACCATCTCCTGGTCCTACCTCAGGCTGTTAAGCCTACCTCAGATCTGCTCCAGATCCTACACTCAGGCCTTTAGCCCTACAGTTCAGAACCCTTAGGTTCCTACAAACTCAGACCAAATGGTCTTACAGCTCAGGCAAGATGGCCTACAGATAAATGATTTAGAAAGTTATTCTACAGTAGAGGTACTCTCCTGTATATCTTGCACCGTCGGTGCTTCCTGTAGCTGAAGATGTCGATGCCAGCTACTAACTTGATCTTCCTCTTCGACAGAGTGATGGAAGATCACCTTGCTCCTTCTTGCAAAGGAACTAACTTTCTTTCTCTGTTTTCTTCTTCTTGTTCAGTGAGCAGGAGGAAGAAGACAAGAGCTTCAGCCGTCAATGTAACAGTTGATCTCTTTTGCACGTTTCCGAGAGACACTTTCAAATGTGCCCTAACTCTTCCTTTTATACATATCTGATCTTCAACGGCTCTTAGCTGATCTACTGAGAGGTATGGGAGAAGCTGGTGGGCCCCACACAGCTTTTCTGCAATTAGTCCTAGCCGCAGGACCCGCCGCCCTACTTTTCCGTAGAGAAGGACTGCGCTCAACGAACATGGAACACTATGCATTCGACGAACTAGATATCCCATGCGTTCGATGATCTTGCCAGCTCAGCACTCGACAAACTTGTCTTGTGTGTCTTCTCAGCTGCTCCGCTGAGATGGCTCCTCGTCTCAGCGTTTGTCGAACGGCGTTCAGCGTTCGATGAATGTCGAGCCCAGTTCGACGACCACGCTGATTCTCAGCGTATAATGAAATTCTCAGCGGAGGTATCTTCTTCTCAGCGGATACGCTGAGATGGCTCCTCTTCTCAGCGGTTTTGCCCCCCTCGTCTCAGCGGTTCGGCTGAGACAAAACCTCGTCTTTTGGAAGATGATTTCTCCACATCTAAGGTCATGTTTGGCCCTTCCTTTTGAGTCACCTGCACCTGTATATCTTACACAAGTATAGCTCATCAAATACAATATGTCCTTAGCATTGAGAGTGATGCCTCTTCAAATCAAGGTACTATTGAGGGCAATATACCCAACAATTAAGAATAAAACATTTACATCCAAATACTTTAAAGTATGATACGTTAGGTTTCTTTTGATAATATAGTTCATACGGTGTGAGATTTAGTGATGGGCGAAGCATGACTCTATTCATTACATAGCATGATGTGCTTACGGCTTCGGCCCAAAAAGACTTAGGTAATTTATATTCAGATAACATGGTGCGTGCTAGTTCTTGGATTGTCCTATTTTTCCGTTCTACAACACCATTTTGTTGAGGTGTGCGTGGAGCGAAGAACTCAGGCTTATTACCTAACATTTCACAAAAAGATTTTAAATTTTCATTTTCAAATTCACCTCCATGATCTGAGTGAATGCATTTTATTTTTAAATCTAGTTTATTTTTAATACGAGTACATAATTTTGAGAATTCGCAGAACGCATCAGATTTGGAAGAGAGAAATAAAGTCCAGCAATATCTTGAGAAATCATCTATTAGAACGAAAGTGTATATTCTACCACCAAGACTTGCAGTGTTAACGGGACCAAAGAGATCCATATGAATTAATTGCAATGGTTTTGAAGTAGAAATTTTGTTTTTGCTTTTAAAAGATGATTTTGTAAATTTACCTTTTTGGCATGGAGAACATAGTGAAGATGAATTTCCATTCAACTTAGGCAATCCTCTAATCAATTCCCTTTTTGCTAGTTTTAAAATGAGCTTTGTACTAGCGTGACCTAAACGTCTATGCCATAGTTCTAATTCATCATTTTTGGTTATAAAACATTTTATGGATGATTTGGAAAGATCATGAAACGAAACTATGTAAACATTGTGAATTCTAGGTGCAGTTAGTAACACATCTTTTGTTTTAGGATTAACTATTTTGCAAAGATTAGTGGATGATTCAAATAATACGTCTAATCCTTTATCACACAGTTGACTTATAGATATTAAGTTATGTTTTAATCCTTTTACATAAAGAACATTTGAGATAAGAAAGGATTCGTTACCCACTGTACCTACTCCCATGATCCTTCCTTTACCGTTATCACCAAACATTACGATCCCTCCTTTCTTCTTTTCTAGGCTAAGGAATTTTGCTTTGTTGCCTGTCATGTGCTTGGAGCAGCCTGAGTCCAAGTACCACACGTCCTCCATTTCCATAGCCTTCCTGCAAATCGATAGAGAATGTGAGTGTACAGATCCAGATACCCAAGAGGTACCACCCATAGAGTAAGTGGATTTCTTAGGTACCCAGATTTGTTTTAACGATCGTTGTTTTATATTTCTGCATGAGCTAGACGTGTGTCCAAACTTAAGACAATTAGCACACGAAATAAAGAGGGTTGAGACCCTTTTCTGAGTTTCTACGTTGCTCTTGCTGGATGATGTTTGAACATTAGAAAAAACAGAAGATTTTTAAACAGTTGAGCTACCACCCGCGTTAGTGGCTTGCGCCGGACGGTAGGGTTCACTTTTATATCCGCCCCAAATTTTCCAGAACCATAACATTGGTTTCCCAAAATCATATCCAGGGATTTTTGACCAATCCCGAATTTTTTTATGGCTATATTGAGGTCATGATTTTGTTTTTTAAGAAATATATTTTCTTGTACAATCATAACACATCTATTTTCAAATCCCTTTGTATTATTTTCAATTTGTAAAAGAGTGGTTTTTATTTTTCTCTCTAAGTCCCCCTTTTCTTTTGCAATAGTTTTGTTTTGTGAGAGGGCCTTAGAAAGAGAAACTTCAAGTTCTTTTGTCTTAAATAAAGAGTGCTCACACTCTTGACATGAAACCTTTATCTTTTCAAGGGAAATCAAAATTTTTGTGAGCTTATGATTTTCTTTGATAATAGATTCATTTTCACGATTTAATATAATATTATCTTTTATACTTTGATCATAGGATTTGCAAGTTAGAACAAATTCGTCATAGAGTTCTTCGAAAGTAGGAGGAGTTACCTCAGTGTCGCTAAGAACAATGGTGTCGTCATCGTTGCTTTTTTCCATTAAGCATAAGTTTGCTTCCTCCTCGCTACTTGACCCAGACTCGTTTGACTCTTCATAGGAAGAATCATCCCAAGTTGCGGCCTTCAGTACTTTCTTTTCTCGTTTGCTTTGTATTGTTCTTTTTGCTCCTTTTGATACTTTGGGCACTGGCTCCGAATGTGCCCGGTCTTTCTGCAGTGGTAGCACTCTGGTGGTGGTCTTTCTTCTTCATCTTCGCTTCCATTTTCTTTCCTTGATGAAGAGGAAGATCCCTTTCGTCGAGTATCCTTTTGGAAGTATTTTCGGAATGTGTTCCTTCTTTCCGGATTCCTGATGAACTTCCTGAAGTTCTTCACCAGGAGACATTCTTCATCTTCATCATCATCTTCGATGCTCTCCTTCTTTGATTTTAATGCTAGCGCCCTTTCTTTGGCTCTTTGTTGTGTTCATCGTGTTGAATATGGAGTTCTACCTCATGGGTTTTGAGATTCCCAATAAGTTTCTCGATCTGGAGCGTTCTTAAGTTGTGCGACTCTGAGATGGCTGTCACCTTTGGATTGAACCTTGGAGGTAAGGAGCGAACAATTTTCCTCACCAAGTCCCCGTCTGAGTAGGTCTTTCCAAGTGCCTTTGAAGCATTGACGATCTTGGTGAAGCGAGTGTACATCGAGTTGATGTCCTCTTCGGTATCCATCCTGAATTTTTCATATTCAGATTCCAGTTGGAATAGCTTTGCATATTTCACCTGTGATGTCCCTTCATGAGTAACTTCCAATTGATTCCAAATATCATAAGCAGTTATGCATGCAGAAATTCTATTAAACTCAGTCCTATTTAAGGCGCAATATAAAGCGTTCATTGCTTTAGCATTATTTTTACACCTTAGTTTATCGTTATCATCCCATTTATCTTTAGGTTTTAGTAATGTCGCCTCTCCCACTACAGTTGTAGGAGGAGTGTACCGAACTTCTACCATGTTCCATACTTCTACATCCATGGTCATAAGAAAACACATCATTCGATTTTTCCAGTAGTTAAAATCTGACCCAGTAAAGAGAGGTGGTCGACTAACCCCTTGACCCTCCGGAAAAGCGAGATCATGAGATGCCATTATTCTCGGTTGTTAAGCCGATTGGAATAACCTTGCTCTGATACCACTCTCTCTTCATACGCAAGAATCCTCATGGAATGGTGGTTCTGGCTTTCTATGTTGATGACATCCTTCTCACTGGTGATGATATTGAAGGTGTCACCCTTACAAAGAAACATCTTCTTCAACACTTTGTGACCAATGATATGGGAACTCCCAAGTACTTTCTGGGAATTGAGGTCTCAAGGAAACATAACTCCATGGTTCTCTCACAACGTAAGTATGTTATTGACATTCTGAAGGAAACAGGTCTTCTTGGTGCTAAACCTGCTAAGTACCTAATGGCAGTAGGAGATGACAAACTCTGGAATGACAACTCCCCTCCTCTGCCTGATAGCACTAGATATCGTCGTCTTGTAGGCAAGCTCATCTACCTAAATGTAACAAGACCTGACATCTGCTATGTGGTTGGAAAGGTTAGCCAATTCATGCAAGCTCCAAGGGAATGTCATCTTCAAGCTGCTCTAAAAATATTGGAATACATTAAGGGGTCCACAGGGAAGGGACTTCTATTCCAAAGAAACAATCAGCTCAACATAGAAGCCTATTCAGATGCTAGCTACGCTGATGATAAAGGAGATAGGATGTCCACATATGGGTTTTGTACCTTCGTGGGAGGAAATATGGTGAGCTGGAAGAGCAAGAAACAAGCAGTGGTATCTAGATCAAGTGCGGAGACCGAGTACAGAAGCATGGCCCAAAATACATGTGAATTAAAGTGGTTACAAACTCTCCTACTAGACTTAGGAGAAGTTTACAACCATCCCTTACAATTGTTCTGTGACAACAAAGTTGCTATATACATATCTCAAAATCCAGTCTTTCATGAGAGAACCAAACACATTGAAGTGGACTGTCATTTCATCAGGGATGAAATCATGAAGAAACAAATCTGTACTCCCTTCGTGACTTCAGACAAAGAGCTGGCTGATATCTTCACCAAACCCATATCCTCATCCTTCTCCGATGTGTGTAACAAGCTAGGCATGATATATATATGCTCCAGCTTGCGGGGGAGTGTTGAAACAAGGCGGTCTCTCCTTGGCGGTCTCAAGTCCGCGGTCTTCGCGGTCTCAAACTCTGTCGAACAGCGGTCTGGTATCTGCGGTCTCAGCGATCTCCGATCAGCGGTCATCAACTTCATCTCAGACATGCCAGTCTGCTTCTAGTGAAGTTCAGCGGTCTCTAGGTCCATCAAAAAACAGACCGTTAACCTTGGTCGCCGCGGTCTCCCAGCAGCAGACCGCCACATCTCCTCAAATGTACCAGTTCGCTTCTTAAGATGATAAGCGATCTGGTAGCCTCGATCTCCCCTTTACGGGGGAGTGTTCGCCAGCACGGTTTCACGGTCAGCTTACTCACCACCAACAGAATTGTCTACTGGCGGTCTCCTCTTCCACACGACCTACTTCATGTTGTGTGACCTCTAGTCTCCTCTCCAGACCCGCGAGGTCGCTGCGGTTTGGTTCTTCGTGACCGCCTGACCGCCCAGTTCATTATTGTATAGTGTTTTTGTACTTAGTCCCACACTGTGTATTCGTATTTATCTCCTTCCCTCCTGGTCTATATAAAGGAGGCAATACTCTTGTAATACTCAGTTTTTTGGAAATAAAAATTCGGTTATTTTCAAATTCTCACAGTCACCATCATCCCAAGTTTGGGGTCGTCGTCTCCATTACATAGCCGAACATGTGGATTACATGGGTAATCCAAATCGGCCAACCTTGAATCCGAGTAACACTAATTATGGTAACACGTACCACCCTGGTTTTAGGAACCACCCAAATTTTTCATGTAGTAATCCACGGAATGCGGCACATCTGCCTAATACAAATCCACTTAGATTTCCACCACCGCAAGCTCCAAAACCTCCTTCTATCGAGAAGGTGTTTTCCAAATATGTTGTTAGCAATGATGCAAGCATCTGAAACCTCACCGGATCCATCTGCAATTTGGAGAACCAAATTGGGCAACTCGCAAAAATGTTATCCGATCGCCAACAAGGAGCATTACCGGGCAATACGGAGCCCAACCCAAAAGAGCAAGCAAAAGTAATCACGCTACAGAGCGGGAAGGAGGTAACTACTCCTACCGAAAAGGTTGATGCGGATGTAACTATTCCTACAAAACTGGTTGATTATGAGGTAATCATTTCTTCTCAACCTCCGCCGCAAAATAAAATTAAAGAATTTCAACCTTTTCTTCCTTACCCCTCCAAATTAAAAGCAGAATGAATGGACGTGCACTATGGTAAATTCTTGGAATTATTTAAACAAATTCATATCAATTTACCATTTTGCGAAGCCATCGCGAAAATGCTGAAATATGCAAAGTACCTCAAGGAGCTTTTATCCAATAAAAGAAAACTTGAGGATTTCTCTACCGTTCAATTGAATGCGAAATATTTGGCAATTTTACTAAATAAATTGCCAAAGAAATTAACCGATCCGGGACGTTTCACTATCCCTTTTCTTTTTGGCGATTTATTAGTCAAGCATGTGTTGGCCGATCTCTGCGCTAGTATTAATTTGATGCCTTATTCATTGTTCAAGAAATTAGGACGAGGGGAACCTAATCACACTAGAATCAGCATCCAATTGGTGGATCGGTCCATCAAATACCGAATGGGTGTTATTGAGGATGTGCTTGTTAAAGTTGAAAAATTTATCTTTCCGATAGATTTTGTCATCCTTGACATCGAAGGGGATGCCGATGTACCACTAATTCTCGGTCGCACCTTCCTTGCCACCTTTTGAGCTATTATTGACGTTAGTAATGGTAAAATTCTCCTTAGAGTCGGAGACATTGAAGTTACCTTTACTATCAATTCTTCAATGAAAACTACTTTATCCAATGACGACTCTTATTTTTTTTAGGCTTCATCTGATGTGGACTCTATTTTATTTTCTAAACACAGTTCGTCATTTTCTTTTTATGATGAAGAATTTAAAACTCTCGATCTTATTTCTCATGATATTGTTGATGACACGATCACTCGCGCACCTATTTTTGAAATTTTAGAATTGGGTGGTGATCGATTACAAACTTCTTATGACCAACAGACCGTGCTAGAATTAAAACAACTGCATGATCATTTAGAATTATTATTTATAGAGGAGGATGCTAAGCTGCCCGTAATTGTGTCGGCATTTCTATGCGATGAAGAAAAATTAAAATTATTAAATGTTTTAAAACTTTATCGCCGCACAATTGCGTGGAAGATTACGGATTTCCAAGGGATTAATCCCTCCTTTTGTGCGCATAAGATTTTATTAGAAGAAAATTCGTGTAATTCTATTCAACCTCAACGCCGCCTAAATCCAAAAATGAAGGAGGTGTTAAGGAAGAGGTAATAAAATTATTAGATACGGGCATCATCTATCCGATTTTGGATAGCTCTTGGGTCAGTCCAGTCCAAGTGGTGCCAAAGAAAGGAGGATTAACGGTAGTGCCAAATGATAAAAATGAGTTAATCCCTACTAGAACTGTTACCGGATGGCAGGTTTGTATTGATTATCGCAAATTAAATGATGCGACCTGTAAGGATCATTTCCATTTGCCATTCATCGATCAAATCATTGAACGACTATCCGGGCACTCATTTTATTGTTTTCTTGACGGTCTTTCTGGATATTTCCAAATCCCAATTGCGCCTGAATTTCAAGAGACAACAACTTTCACTTGTCTATTTGGCACCTTCGCCTATCGTAGGATGCCATTTGAGTTATGCAATGCGCTGGCTACATTCCAAAGGTGTATGCTAGCAATTTTTGACGATCTAGTGGAGGATATTATGAAAGTTTTTATAGATGATCTCTCCATTTTCGGAGATTCATTTGATTTGTGTTTGACTAACCTTTCCCTCGTTCTCCAAAGATGTGAGGACACAAATTTAGTGTTAAATTGGGAGAAGTGTCATTGTATGATACGGGAAGGTTTGGTTTTAGGCCAAAAAATATCTAGTAAGGGCATAGAGGTAGATAAAGCTAAAATAGAAACTATAGAAAAATTACTTCCCCCTATAAATGTTAAGGCCGTACGTAGTTTTTTTAGGCATGCCGGTTTCTAACGCCGGTTTATAAAAGATTTATCTAAAATAACCAAGCCCCTCACTCACTTATTAGAAAAAGATGCGCCATTTATTTTTGATGAAAATTGTTTACATTCATTTTCTATTATAAAAGAAAAATTATTTCCGGGAGGATCCATTTCTTTTTCGAGTTGTGTGGATCAAGTGGTGTGGAGGTGTGTATCTCATGAGGAGGGCGCTCAAATTGTAAAGCATTTCCATGAGGGACCCGCCGGTGGGCATTATAAAGCGAATCGGATGGCGCGGAAGGTACTTGAGGCAGGCTTCTATTGGCTGAGCATCTTAAAAGACGCTCACGCATATGTAAGTCGTTGTGAACTGTGCCAATGCTCAGGTAATATCTCCCGCCTTGATGAAACACCCTTAAAATCATTTTTAGAAATTGAGATTTTTGATTTATGGGGAATCGACTTTGTCGACCCGCTCACCAATGATCCCCGCATCATGACTCAATTTCTCAAAAAACTCTTTTCACAATTTGGAGCACCACGGGCAATAGTTAGCGATATGGGAACTCATTTTTGTAACGCCCAATTCACTAGAATTTTATCTGAATATGGCATTACACAGAGGATGGCCACTCCCTATCACCCTCAAACAAGTGGCCAAGTAGAAGTGGTGAACTGTGAATTAAAATGAATTTTAGAAAAAACGGTTTCTACCAATAAAAAAATTTGGTCGATTAAACTCGATGATGATTTATTGGCCTATTGGACCGCGAACAAGACCGCTATAGGTTGCACGCCGTATCGATTGGCCTATGGGAAAGCATGACATTTATCAGTCGAGCTTGAACATCGTGCCTTTTGGGCGCTTAAATTTCCTAATCTTGATAAAACTACATCCTCCGAGCTTCGCAAGTTCCAACTTAACGAGCTCGATTAGTGGCGCTCCTTTACTTGTGAAAGTAATAAATTGTAGAAGGTGTAAGAGCCTCTTTTTTTTTCTTTCCCGGGTCTTACCGCCCAGAACCTCCATCTTGCGGCAGCACCATTACTGCATATGGTCACCGCCACAATACGTCGATCCTGCCGGCTATTCAACATCGTCCAGGCTAACCACAATTCACAGTAATAGAAGCATTTTAAGAGACAAGTCAACAAATCACATTAAATGTATAAATTACAAGATTATATCGTCCACGATGAGAAAGAACTAAATGAATATGGGCTTATGCCTGGTACATGTTCAAATATTGTGCAACAACACTCTCACTCTACATCTATGCGGAAGATATCAAACTCTGTCTTCATGCATCTATAGTTGCTGCTGCGACGACGTGTAGTGGTTGCTCTGCTTCATCCCGTCCTCCTGTCCTGTCTACTGAATGGGGTCCTGCTGTTCCGACACATCATCCCTAAGATGATGAGGTCCACGGACCGTCAGTTTATAAGACTCAACATATTCCTCACTACCTCCACCCACGACTCCTAGGCACCGTGCGGGAGGAGGAAGTGAAGGACATCAAACGGTAAATCAAAAGCAGGTGACATGTGGCTAGACTATCAGGGTTTATAATTACTCAACATTTAATGATAACAATTCTATGCTAGCAGAGTATAGTGTGACAACAATAAGTAAAGGACAATGCAATATAAAGAAGCAGGTATAATAAATAAGAGCAGCTACGAATGTAACCTTAACTTATATGCACACAAAAAAACACATAAGTTAAGGGATCTAGCACTAAGGTAAACTCATCATATAAAAGAGCCCATACTAATTTATACGATGAGGTTTCTGATTTATGCAAGAATGACATGCTATAATATGCAATGCAATGCAATACAATGCAATACAATGCAATGCAATGCAATGGTGCAACTCATGCACACGACTCTGTACGTACAGACCTTTAGTTCCCACTTTTTGGAGGTATCTAACCTCTCAGGCACCTCCCGTCGTGGTCAAATGGTGGCAGAGGAGAGGGCGTCTCCTCACCTAGGTTGGTAAGTCACACTACCAGACATAGGCCATAACGTACACTGTGATACCAGTACCCAGTACTCACGAGCTCCTGCGTACTAAACTGAATTGGTCAGCCAGGGTGTAGGGAATCTGTCCCGTCGAACGCGCATTAAAACAACCTAGCACCTACTCAACAACTAGCATGGTTGAGTCAACGAACTGCTGTTGGTGCGACGACTAAGTAAGAACCGAAGACCCACCACATCTTATGCACATGCAATTATGTATTATCTCGTACAACCGATGCCTTCAAATCATAATTCTTAAACCAACATTTATAAAAATTGAGCCACCCGCTCGCAGGACTATCACAGTCTTTCCTTATAACCCGAGCCTACCGCTCGCAGGACTAACCGAGTCCTTCCTTATAACCCGAGCCTACCGCTCGCAGGACTAATCTCAGTCCTTCCTTATAACCTGAGCCTACCGCTCGCAGGACTATCTCAGTCTTTTCTTATAACCCGATCCTACCGCTCGCAGGACTATCACAGTCCTTATTCGTTTCCCTACCAAATTTGAGAGGGAGATTATATTTCCAGTTCTCCTACTTTACTACTCTTGTCTTTTATTAGTTGATCTCAGAGGCTCGGGGTGAATCCTGGACTTCCGGTGGATTACCGGTGAAGGGCTTGCAACGGTACAAGGGAATGTGATGGTGACTGAAGCCCAAGTTCCCCTTTCCATGATATTTACTCTTATTGATTTCTACCCATTCTTATATGCCCATTTGCCTCCAATTCCTCTAAAATCCTAGGATGGATTACCATTTGACTCGGACTGACATGTGTCGGTGTTCTATTGAACACCGAACCAGGTCATACCTAGTGACCAACTAATTCCTTGTGTTATCTCTCAATCACAACTTGCACTTCCTGCTAAATCATTCTTCACCTTCCCTAAAAGGCCCTTGTCAAATTCTTGAATTGATAGTTTTACTAAACACACCCCCGTCTTCACTTCCGTTGACTGCCTTTGGTGATTAATCCTCCAATCTAACTGGGCATATGCAAATCTCTTAGATTTAATAACTTTAGGGGTGGTGACCATAAGGAAGGGGTATGAATCTATGTTCTCAGTTTCTACTGTTCCCAGACCAAGGTTGGATTGAACTAAGTTTGACTCTTAAGATGCAACCTTGGCCCTATCATATCCTAATGAGTTCGAAGTTCTTACCATAGGTTCACAATGAGTAACGATCTAAAAACCTCAAATCCTAAATTTCATAATTTTATAGGGGATATTTAATCATAATTTCTATTTAAAATAGATGGTGTGCAAATAGGGTTTTGTACATCAAGTATAAACTAATGATCTCCATAAATTCTGATAAATTAAATATAACATTGTAATGGTCTACAAACCTCAAACCCTAAGTTTCATATTTTTCCAGGGAATATTTAATCATAATTTCTATTTAAATTGAATGGTGTGCAAATAGGGTTTTGTACATCAAGTATCAACTAATGATCTCCATAAATTCTGATAAATTTAATATAACATTGTAATGGTCTAAGAACCTCAAACCCTAAGTTTCATATTTTCCACAGAATATTTAATCATAATTTCTATTTAAAATGAATGTTGTGCAAATAGGGTTTTGTCCATCAAGTAACAATTAATGATCTCCATAAATTTTGATAAATTCAATATAACATTGTAATGGTCTAAACACTTCAAACCCTAAGTTTCACATTTTTCCATGGAATATTTAATCATGATTTCTATTTAAAATGAATGGGGTGCAAGTAGTGATTTACACATCAAGTATCAACTAGAGATCTCTATAAATTCTGATAAATTCACTGTAACATAGTAATGGTCTAAAAACTTCAAACCATAAGTTTCACATGTTTCCAGTGGCATATTAGACCTGAACATCATATATAAATAAATTTCTCTTAACCAAATAAATCACTTTCAGAGAAACATATGTGATTAAAAATTCCAAAATAAATTCCTAAACATATCTTTCAAGTCAAAGACCCATTTCCCAGAGTTTTGGATTTATCCCTAAAGTTTTGATTCAAATTATTTCTTTAATTTAAAAGTGTGATAATTTTTGTTTAATTAAAAACTTTAGGAAAATGATTTCCAAAAATCATGAACCTTATGTCAATGATGTATATCCTCATGACATACAAAAGACCCAAGGTTTCAGAAGCATGCAAGGTGATTTCCACCTTCAATTCCATCAAAAACTTCAAAAGCCCAAAATTACTATTAGCACCTCAATTTCAATCTTAAGTCCCAAACTTCAATTTGAAGTTCAGAAAAATCCTCTCATGCACATGAGATGAAGTTTTAACCAGAGCCCACTCATGACCTAAAGTAGTCCTCACCAAAATTTTGGAGGTATTGGGATCCATGTGACTACCTAATTAAATCTTGCATGCCTTATTTAATTCCCACAAGAACTTAGGAAAAAGCTTTTCCTAAAATCCTCAAATTTTGGCAGGGTATTTATTTGGGCATGGCTCTTGCATATTCAAAATTTCAGGCCATGGTGAAGTCCCAATCAATGGGAATTAGCAAAAATGTGGCTGGTTCACTATTTGGACCTGTCTCACTAAATTTGACCTACAAGAATCAACAGATCTCCATTTCACCTGATTTCAATTTCTATATAAAGTAGACTCAGAGATCTACAAGTTTTGTCTCTGGACATTATTCGATTTTTAGCCTCTAAGGGGCTCAATTTCAGCTTAAAAAATCAGTTACAAGGTGTGTCAAATGAATTAATTAAAATTTATATGAATGATTTGGGCTGCGTATAGGAAATCACGCACAATCCAGCGGCTAGGAGGTTGTCTTCCTCGATGAGCCAACGGCTCAGATTCGCCGCGCCTGGGCTATTTTGCGGGCGGTTTTCCGGCGATCTCCGACCATCACCGGCAAAACGGCCAAGCCATCACCTCCACCCGACCTAGGTCTATCATTTGGCGGTGAGAACGCAGTCGGGGGTGGCCAGAGGTGGCCTGCGCCACCTTTCATTTTTACGGCTAGGAGCATAGAAAATCAAAACTGAGGATGCCTTTATATGGCTCGAAAATGACGGGAGAAGAGAAGGATCTCTAGCACAGGAGGAGGAGGAAAGGAACTTGCCTATGCGCGAGCTTGGCGGCTGGTATTACGGCAGAGGAAGACCTGATTTCCATTACCGGCATCCATGTTCAACTGGGTACGGCTAAGCTTGATTCTCCGGTTTGCAGGGGGCTTTCTCTCCTCTCTCGATTCTGAAGCTAATGGTAAGGAAAAATAAGGCTGAGGGGGTTTTATTTGTTGGCTGCCATTCCCGGCGACCTCCTCTATATTGCCACCGCCTCAGCCAGCCAAATGCAGGTATCCAACTTATCAGGAAATAAATCCTGAGCTCAAATTGATGCTAGGGGAGGGGAGAATTCAAGTTTGTTGAGGGAATTTGGAGCGATTCCATTAATGTGGCTGGCCAGAGGCAGTTAAGTTCTCTCCCCTCCCCCCTCTCAACTGCTGCCAGGTCAGCTCAAACTGCTGGGAATTCTTGGGAAGGCTGAGAGCTACCCAGGAATTATGGGGTGGTGGCCAAGTGGCCACACCTCCATGAATTCTTCTTGAATTCATGTTGGTGGTGGCCGGCCACCCCTTGGAGAACCCCTTTCTCTTGGGCCCAATTGAGTCCAAGTCAAATCAGCCCCCTTGTGGGCTGGTTAGGTGGGGTTGAGCCAAGTCTAGTGGCTTGGGTTAGGTTCAAGCTTACTTGATCAAAATTAGGCCAAATTGAGGAATTGGGCTTGATCCAAGATCTCACCCTAAATGTGACTAACCCTAAATGTGACTAACCCACATTATTGTCTTGGACCCTATGGACCTATTCCTAGGGGAATTGAGTCAAGGTGGGGTCAAATGGGGCTTAATTGCACTTATTTGCCTATAGGGACAATTTGGGTATTTTGGTGATTTTGCCCTAATTCTCCAAAGTTGAATGCATACCTCAGTCCATTTAGATTTCATATACTCCCCTTAGGTATAAGAAGTGTTATGGTAGGTCAATTTGGTCATCCAAAGTCTAATTGACCTTATTTTGGGAGGTTTGACCTAAGATAGCTCAAAGTTGACTTTGGCCAAATTGATCAATTGGGTTGACCCCAATGGGTCCTAAATGACCCAAGGGATTCCCTAAGGGGTTTAGGGAGAGTTGGTGGGGCCCACTTGTCATTTTGAAGCTCAATTATGAAGCCCTAAGCTTTGGGCTCAATTTGGCTATTTGCACACTAAGGTGATTTTTACCTATTCACCTTGGTTCTTAAGGCCATTTTGGCCTCTTAGAGCAACGTCATGACCTTGTCATGACAAAATGCATCTTAGGGGTCTAGATGTTTTGGGGATGTTACAGAAGGAGCGCACTAAATTCTATTATGATAAGAAACATAGACACCCTAAGGTTTTTCGACCATGAGACCAAGTTCTCCTCTATAACTCGCGTTTACATCTTTTTCTGGGAAAACATAAGTCCCGTTGGTCTGACCCCTTTGTTGTCAAAGAGGTTTGGCCCTACAGGACCGTTTTAATATCGCATCCAAAAAAGGGTGAATTTACAGTGAATTGGCACGGGTTGAAATTATATTTCTCCGGCGATGGGAGGAATTCTCCTTCCTAGCACCTAAACCAGATGCCACCTTGGTCGAGCTCAATGACTGTAACCAAAACGCTATTGGGAGGCAACCCATGTTTTTATTTCTCGCTTTTTATTAAAAAAAATAAAAAAAAATTTGTTCTTCTTTATGTTCTTTTAAAAAAAAATTAAATTAAAAAATGAAAAATGGAAAAAAGGGGTGAGAAAAAAAAAGAAATAATCATGTTTTTTTTGTGTTACTAAAATTTTTGCAGGTTTGGAGGAGTATTGCGAGATTATGGTCGCTCGCACGTGTGCATGAAACTCCGCTCTCCAAGCCGGTATTTTATGTTTTGTTTTTCCTATCTTGTTTTTATTTATGTTTTATTTTTAAAAAAAGGAAAAAAAATATTAAACGATAAAACCACAAGAAAAAATTCTGAAAGTTTTGTGTTGCGCGGCCTAAGTCACGACCGTGACCTAGAAATGACACGCTCCGTCTAATTTTTCTATCGCACTGTATCCATGCACCGACACCACTCCGTCTTCCATTAAAGCCATGGGCGTGACCATCCATGGTCATGGGCGTGACAAGCACGTAACCACTTTGCTCCCAATCCGATGGGTTCCAGGCTTCCTTTTCAGTTGTCACGTCCGAGACAACTCCAGTCACGCCCATGACATTCGACAATCACGACAGTGACATGTCCCCTGGCACCATTAATCCTCGACACCCGGTTAAAGATTCCTTTTGACTTTCATGCCCGTGACAATCAAAGTCACGCCCAGGGTCACGGGCGTGACCCTGGGCCGTGACTTCTCGGGACTTCTGTTTTGGCCAAGCTAGCATCAGATTCTCTGGCTGATTGGACCTCCCTAGTTACACGCCCTAGATCACCGGCGTTACCGAGGGCGTGACTCGCCAAAATCCAAGATTTTGACCGTTCCTCCCTCGGATTCCTCCCACACGCCAAATTTCACGTGTCGCTCATTACACACCCCCGGTCACGGGCATGACCGTGGGCGTAACAACTGAAAATTTCCAAATTTAAGCACCACTTCCCTCTCACTTTTCTCCACACCTTCTCCTACTATTCTCCCCTCTTTTCTCTCTTCTATTTTCCGAAACTTTCCTTCTTAATGTCCCCCCGCCGCAACCACGCCATTGGTGAGTCCTCCTCATCACTCCCCGATGAATCCCTCACTGCGGACACCATGCTCAATTTTCCTTCCCGCGCTCACCAAGAACGGAGTGAACACCTCTGTGGAAAGGAATTTGGAGTTTTCTGCGTCATCGATTGGAGCATCCTCACCACCTTAGGGCTGGCCGAAGTGGTGTGGAATTTTCTTCTTACTCTGGGAGGGGTTCTCTTGTTCTCTATTTCGAAGGTGGCATATTACGAGCTTACGATGGAGTTTTTCTCCTCGTTTGACTTTCGTGGGACGGGGCCGACAACGTGCTCGAATTCAAGATGGGCGGACTTTCTCAAAGCCTTACTTTGCGTCAGCTCAATGTTCTCATGTGTTCTGCGATGAGGCTTTCAACCTTACGGAGGCCGACACCGCCCTCGCCCTCGATTTCAACCATGATTACAACCTTCCTGGATTTTGGGCGAAAATCAGTAATGACCCCAATCCACACTTGCCAAAAAAATCCAAGGGAAGTTATCTCCTCTCCCCCGCCTTACGTTATCTCCACTACCTCCTCACTTTCACACTTTCCGCTCGCGGCGATAGCGATGGAGTGGTGACACGCATGGACCTACTATATTTATATAGTATGCACGAATGGGTCTCACTCAATCTTGGTTCGGCGCTTGCATTATTTTTTCGGCATCATGCCAAAAGTAGGAGGCTTAGTGCGCTACATGGAGGCCCCTTTGTTACATTTCTCGGCAGGCATATGGGGCTTTGGGATGCACTTCCTTCCATGACTCCACTCCAGGCGCCCGCGCCTATCACTTTCCAAAACCTTCGTGCCCTTGGACTAATGTGTCGGCGTGGACAAGAGTTCGAGGTAGTTCCTGGCGAGGTTGGTGGCGACCCGATCGATGTTGATTTCGAGGCAAATTTTGGAGGCATCCCTCAAGCTCCGCAGTTTCCGTAGCAGCCGCAACATCATTATCCTTCAATGGCCGACTCGTATGCTGATTTCGATCAGCAGTTTGGGCGGCTCCACACTCGTCTGGATTAGATTCAGACCGAGTAGCTGTCCACGCACGCTCACTTCGACACCCATTTTGATACATTATAGCAGCGCAATGCTTCCTCTATGGAGCATCTACAATGAGAATTTGCTGATTTGTGCGCTTACTATCAACAGGCGGACGACGAGGATGACGCTTAGAATTATTTTTTTAATTGAGGTCGCTTGTATCTTTTCTATTCTGTTTAAGTATCTTTTGTATTTGTTTTTATTAATGCAAAAAAAATCAAAAAATAAATTGTTTTTGCTTTTCCGTTCTGTTTTCTTCAGGTTAGCTCGGTGTTGATTTGTTCTTCTTCATGGGGGAAGCTTTCTCTCCTTTACTCGTACTTTTATTACTAAAACATTGGGGAAAATGTTTCCTTTAAGTTTGAGGGTGTCTTCTCTTATTTTTGCAAATCAATCACAAAGTTAATCAAAAATATCAAAAAAATGTGAAACTACCAACAAAAATATTTACCCAAAAATTAGAAAATTAGAAAACTAATTTCTTGCAAAAGGGCTGTGTTGGGATTTCATCACACAAAACTGTCTAGTACTTTGAGAGCCCGTCATTGGGTATTCCTTGGGAACTCCAAAAACAAAACAAAAAAAAAATTCTGCTTTCTTTTTCTTTTTCAAACAAATATTGAAAATATAAAATAATTTTAAAAACTTTTTTTTAAAACAATTTCAAAAGTAATGTTTTTATAAATCTTGTAATATTAGATGCAACCTTACTTTTTATTTGAGTTTAACCGATTTTAATTATGCGCTTTTATTTATATGACTTTTAAAAACAAAAAGTTTTCTTTTTATGTGTTTTTAATTTTATGTGTCTCTTCATAATTTGTTAGATTTAAGTTTTTGATAAATTTGAATTAATGAATTTTTCATTATTTTGGTTTGTTTAGAATATTTCATTGATTTACTTTCTCTCCTTAAAATATCATGAATTAATTTTGTACCAATTATGCTAAAGATCTTTAGATTTTTCTTAAATTAACTTTAACTCAAAGATTCTTAAGATTTCTTAATTTATTTTCTATGCTCTCAAAATAGTTATCTTGAAAAATTTTATAGTCATTAAACCCTGGCCCCTCCTCTACCTTTTACTTTACCCTTTTGATTGGCACATATATATATATATATATAGGTTCATATGTCATGAAATGAGAGGATAAAATTCATAATTCCTAAACATATGCACCCAAATTTGTAAAAGATTATATGTCATGGAGATGAGAGTATGAAATTCATCACTCCTAAACATATACATTTGGGATATTTAAAAGAAGAGCATTAAAAAATGAGATGGAAATAAGAGAATAAAATTCATCATTTCCCAATTAAAAAATCTCTTTTGTGCCAATTTTTACCCTATTTATCCAATATCATTTCATATTCAAGATATTTATGAGAGAGCTTAGTTAATATTTTAAGTTTTTTAAAAAGTTTCGAATGATATCAAAAGTTTATATAATTCTAATCTTAGATTATTTTGATTAATTCAATACAATTTTATTTTTGAAAATTTGATTAGAGAATTTTTGAAAATAATTTTTATTCTGTGCATATCAAATTATGAATCATGACTAATTTCTTATAAATCTAGATTTTATTTCAAAACTTATTTGTGTATGAGTCATTTATAATTTTAAAATGCATAATTAGGAGTAAATTCTTTTTCTTTTTGAAATATCATATAAATAATTCTCATAATTATGATGGTTTTGCTCTGGAATAACAAAAGCTTAAGTATGAGGGTATATGATAATACATTATTAATAGTTATTTTAATATAATATTTATTAATAATTAATTTATTTTTATTTAGTTTTAGTTTAATTTATCACTAATTTACCTTATTTTTGTATTTTTCAGGTTATTTCGGCTGCTAATAGTAATTTCAAGCCCATAGTCGTGTTCAGGGGAAATTCTGGAGCATTTATGCCAAAATCGCAAAGTACAAATCTAAGGTCATGGGCGTGACCTAAGGCATGACTCTAAGTCACGACCAAGACAAAGCCCAGCCATCTTTCAGCTACCAGAACACACCGCAACGTCAAATTAAAATTACACACCCTCTGTCACGGGCGTGACAGAGGGCGTGAACTCAAGGTCACGAGCGTGACTCGCCCGTCAAAGCGTTAAATGGTTGCAGTTCTCAGCTAGCGTCGATTCCAGCTTACATGCCCTCGGTCATGGGCATGACCGAGGCCATGACCCTTCCTGCAACCACAATAATAACTCCTGATCGTGATGTTTCTCGCAGTTTCTAGACTTCATCAAGACACGCCCTAGGTCATGAGCGTGTCCTGGGCCGTGACCCACCATGCAATTGATTTTTGGCAGTTTCTCTCCCCCAACATTCCCGGGCTTTCAAGATAGTAATAACGCACCTTACACGCCCTTGGTCACGGGTGTGACAAGGGCGTGACTCCCCAATTTTTCACCTATAAAAGGGAGCAATTCTCCAGAAGTGGGAGAGTTTGATTTTGGAGTTTATTTTCAGCTTTAGTTTACTATTTTAATGTTTCATCTAATTTGCTTACAAGTTGTAAGTTTTTTATTATTGCAATTTCAATTCAAGTTTGTAGCTTATTTTATCATGTCTTCCCTTCTACTTGTATTCCTAACATTATGATGAGTAGTTAAATTTCCTTTAGCACTTGGTCATGATGAACTTTGGAATGAAAAAAAATATGTTTTGAAATTTTCTAATTAGCAAGCTCTATTTCTTAATATCATCGATTTATCTTTGATTTACTTCGTTTTGATTTCATATGTCTGGAATATGATTTTCAATCTAAGATCTGTATTCTAGTTGATCGAGAGATTCATGCATACGACGTGCTCACTCAAACATAAAAGGAGTTGCATGCATTCCTTGAGAGAGAATGACATAAATCTTTTGGATTAGAGTCAAATCCAGTAGTGGGGTTCACCGCTTAAAGAAGGTTTAGGGGTTTCGACTGGCCGAGGGGTCTTAATCGATCAACCTAAGGTTAGTTAGTATTATTCCTCGAGAGAGGTGCTATCATGTTTTGGGAACCTCCAGGGTCGCAGATATTTCAATACGAGTTTTGCAGATTAATCTTTTGTAAAATTCTATTTAATTCCAAAGGGATTCTCGATCAAGTGCTAATCTTTTAATCATAATTTTTCTTCGTAGTTGATTGTCTCCTAATCATTTACCAAAACAAACCCAACCATTCGATTGATAAAATAATAGCTATTCTTTGTGAGTAGAAGTACTCAGCAATCCAGGAAATAATACAACACTTGATTTTCTAAATCATATGCTATAAAATGATAGGAACATTTGTCTTATCAGATTATACGTGGAAACTATTCTAATTTTATGCACCACGATCATAGCCTATCATGTTCGCTATGCACGCCAAGTGCTTCCAAGTCCATGACTCGCTTAGAATGTTTTCGTGTTCATCGCGCGCTCAGAATGCTTTCCTGTTCATCGCATGCTCAGAACGCATCCGCGTTCATCGCACACTAAGAATACCTTCACATTCCTGACGGGCACGACAATTAACCTTTCTTGATTTCCCAGATTGCAGGTCTTGTTCATTGCGCTCATCACCATCAACAAAGCTCCACTAACTGCCTGAACTGCCTAGAGGGCAAAACTGTCATATCTAAAAAATGGTGATCTGTGTGCTCCAAATCGGTGAACGTGATTAATCTATCAGGTGGTTACGGTGGTTACGACAAGAAAATTACTAGGCTACCCCTGCCCAAGGCTATAAAAGGAGCCCAGATCCTTCATTTAAAGGGACCTTGCCTTTAGTGCCCGAGAGAGCTCCTTTGAAGATCCTTCTGAGTTCCCTTTTGGCGTTTGAAGAATCCTTCGAAGACCGCCTACATCCTTTGAATATCTCCTTCCCCTTCGAAGAACTCCTTCGAAGGCGACTCGAAGATCTCTCTTTGGCTCTTGGATATCTCTCTGCCCTTAGAGACTTCTCTCTCTCTCGCTTTCTTCTCTGCACCCCCAGCAACGAGCGGTGGGTTGTCACCCTCTTACATTCTAAAGTTTGTAACACCTAAAAAGATAGTAAATTTGGTCAGCACTGATCTGTCCCCATGGTTTTTCATCCTTTTCGGGCTTTCCACATAAGAAGTCTTCTTGCCTGCTGTCTCACTTTTCTTTAACTGATTGCGTGCTCGACTCACTCTAGAGCTGAGATGGTTCAATTCGATTGATCTAATGAAAGCGTCGAGTGCCTCATAACACCCCCCCCCCCCCAACACACACACACAAATATATATATATATATATATATATATATATATATATATATATTAAGGAAGTTGATTGGAGTGGTAAAAAATATTAGCCATTCAAAATGAGATAATCTTTTGATCTCATCCTTACAATGGAGAGAGACAGAAAGAGAGAAGAGAGAAGAGGAGAGAAGGAGAGTGAATCCTTATAGCCCTCCTATACCTACATGAGAGAGAGATATGAATAGAGATAGAGGTAGAGAAATTGATTTCTTAGGTAAAAATGTAATTTTTTTACAAAATATGAATTTTGATTCATATTTTTACGGTTATTTCAAGTACTCGTATGTATATGTTTTGAATAAAAAGAAGTGCTCATATGCGGGCGCAGTCCGCTCATAGGAAGGCACAACCCACTAATATGTGGGGGGGAAGTCTCATAGGCAGGCGCAGCCCGCTCATATGTGAGCATAGCCCACTCATATGAGGGCGCAACTCGCTCGAATGCGGGCAAAACCCGCTAAGAGTCAGCGAGCATGACAAATATCAACGCACTCGAAGAGAGAGAGAGATTCAACGCCCATGACAAATGTCACCACCCTCGCTAAATATCGACGCTCGGGTCGTTGCACTCACATAGGGACAGAGGCCCGTGCAGTTTCACTGGTCGGGGTGGTGACATTGGTCGAGGTGGCGACATTGGTCGAGGTGGCGATATTGGTAGGGGTGACAACATTGGTCATGGGTGGCAACATTGGTCGTGGACGGCGACATTGGTCATGGGCGGGGGCATTGGTCGTGGGTGTCAACTTTGGTCGTGTTGCGCGACAATGGTTGTGGACGTATTCTTGTTGTTTGCTGGAGAGGAAGAGCTTATTGTAAAGGCTTAAACAGTGAGTCCAACAAAGGGCAAGTTCCCCCAACCACCACACAGAAAATGGTTAAAACAAAGAGTTATCAAATACACAAAAGAACAAATTCTTCATAAAATGATGAAGTCACAAGGTACAATGGCATCGTTACAACGATATACATAACGGAACAAGGCTACAAATGGGAAAAATAAAACAACAAGACATAAACAGTAAGTCCAACAATTACTAAGATCAATCCTCGCCGCATCAGGACGTTCCTCCTCCAAGAGGTCCCCAGCTCCAAGTCCAGCAATACCGCAACCAAATTTCCTCTCCATCATACGAAGAGTCTTCTGGACGCCTCTTTGAAATATGACCTCACACTCATCCTCTAACAAAGGTTCCACCTCCTTGGTCAAGATCTCAACACAAAGCTCTTTCGAGATGTGAAACCTCTCGTCCACAAAAGCCAGAGAGTCCTTGTACTCGGTGACCCCCATAGCCTTGATCTCCTCAACACTCTGATCTGCAGATGACAACTTGTCCACCTTGCTCCTCAAGAAGCCCAGCTCTCCCTCTAGGCAGAATATCTCACCTTGTGCCTCCAATAACTAGCGAAGGGCATCTTGAGCAAGTGCCTTGTCACCTCCACATTCCTCTTGCATCCCCTCAACCTCCACTTGTGTTAAAGAAACGCCTGATTCCAGCTATCGGATGCGGGCAGAGCCATGGTCCCTCTTCTTCTTGGAATCAGATAATGCGCTCATTTTTGCGTTCAGCTCCTCTTGAAGGACGAAATAGCCATCCTTAAGGTCCGCGCAACAATCGTTCCATGTATGGGCAACACTGTTTAGAATACAGGTGTGCAAAGAAAATAAACGAATAGAATATATATAGGCGCCAATGAGAATGAGAAAGCAAAAACTGGAGTAAAAGCAGTCATACTTACCTTAGAAGACATTGCATGAAGAGAGGAAGAGACTCGCCTCGCTGTCATCAAAGTGGGAGGTTGCGAAAAATCCTCTGGTGGGACCTAACTGGTAACAGAAGATGCCAGGATCTCAACCTCAGGATCGACCGGAATCACTTCCATCCCGCGGTTGCAAGGACCGGCCTCGTGATCATGGCTCCTCGGTGCAAGAGAAGTGGGCCCCAAATCAGCGCTCCCGTTCTTAAAAACAATCTTCCTCTTCTTGCCATGGACCAAAGGAAAGGCAGTTGCATGCTCAGCATCCCAGGAGAGCCCTACCGAGAGTAATATGCTCTCCTCCACACAGCTAGCTACATAATATAGGGCTTTCGCCAACCCTTCTCAATCTGGAAAGCCCGAAATGTGCAAGAAGTCATTCTTCTGACCCGTCTGCCGACGGCAGTGGCCAGGATCAGTAATCATTCTTCTCTCTGAAGTGTAACCATCTCTTGTTGCTGCAAATCTCAATGTGACCACCTGGATCAGTAATGTTCTCTTACCAGTCCTTGAAAATCTATAAGGTAAATCACATGCCATGCTCCCAAAAGAGCACTATCATACCCATAATGCTCATCATTCTAGCCGGGGTAAACTGAGAAATTGGCACTCTACAAAATTAGAACACCTCGATAGCCTCCTCCGAAGGTGGAAAGCGGAACCCAGACTTCAAACAACTCTCTGAAAGAGTTATGAAGTCGGTCGGAGGGTTCTTAGCATGCTCCTCCTCTCAAGGAATCTTAACCTCAATGCTTAAGGGCACCCTAAGCGCTTTCGCCATATATCAATCCACGTACTATCAAGGGTGGAGTGCAGCCGCATTGGCCTCAATTGGCCGCACCTTTTTGAATCCAAAAATATAAAAGAAAAATATTTTAGTAAGTGCACTTAGCGAAAGTTATGTGACGCATTACTAGCAAACATGTGCACCCCAGGGAACGAAGAGCCCAAACACACACACTTTAGTCAAACTCCGTGAACAAGCACCCGATCGCGCGCAGCCTGCGGGTGCGTCGGCCAAGCACCGACCACCAGCGAGGCCCGCGCACCGGCCGATCCCTGGACATACGCGCAAGGCCCGCGCACTGGCTGGACACCAGTCATGAACACAGCTCGCGTGCTGGCAAAGCCCTAGCCATTCGCACGCGGCCTGCGCACCGGTCGAACACCGTCCATGCGCACATCCAGCGCGTCGGACGAGCCCCAGCCATACGTGTGGCCCGCGCACTGGCTGGGCACTGGTCGTGCGCATAGCCCGCATGCCGACCAGCCGAGTGGGTGTCGCTCGCCTCACGGCTGAGCTCCAGCTTATAGTGCGCATGCTGCCCACACAGCAACCGAGCATCGGTCGACCGCGCACGTGCTGCTTGCACCACGGCCGAGAACCAGGCGGTCCGCCACACACAAATCGCCCGCACCACCCGCAACAGCCAGCTGTGCGCGTGCTGCCTGCACCCCGTCCATGCACCTCGACCCGACCTCTCTCCCTCTTTCCTCTACTTTTCACGTAAATTGGAGAAATACTTACCTCCGGCATGATTTAGCTCACCTTATGTGCACAAAATCTCCAAGTCGCCGCGAAGTAAACGATGAAACCTCCAAACTCCTTCAAGCAACAAGGTGGACTTTTTAGGTTTGGGGGAAAATGATATGCACTCATGCATTTATACAACTCTCGGGGTGCGTTTAGCAATATCCCCGCCATGAGAGTGTAGTTAGTGGAGTCATACTAAGCCCCATGCCAATGGGAGTGGGGAGAAAACCTCCCAAGCTATCACACGATTACGCCCGCATAGGCGGTAGCCAGGCCGCACCCCGCCATCATCGGATGCGGCGGAAGTCACGTAGATGCACCCCATTAAGGGGGTGTTGTTAGGCACACACCCCGCTAAGGGGGTGTGGTAATGCACTTACGGCAAGTGTACCGGTCACACAAGTAATATAAAATGGGCGAATTTCCCTAATTATCGATCTCAGAGGAACACAGTAAGGTGGAGTTTACTTTTGAGGAAAGACTTGAGTTTGAAGTCCTTGCGAGCGGATGGGTTGCGGGAGGTTTGGTTTTAGTTTGCGGACAACAAAATAAAAGAATCCTAAATTAAAACTACTAAGCAGGCCGCTATGAATTGCTTCGCAAGGTCAATGGGGAATATGCAGGCCGCTATGCACTGCTTCACAAGGAGGATGGGTGAGAAGGCAAGCAGATGGAGTGGTTTCACACAGGCGGAGTTGAGATGAGGGCCATTTGCTCCTCTTGGCTTGGCGAGTGGATTATACAGTCCGTTAGCACGGCTTCGCTATGCGGATTGATAAGAAGGCTTATAGATGGAGTGAGTTGCATCGGAGAAGTGAGGGTCACAAGCACCTCATCACAAAGCTTACACCTAGCAATTGTTATTGTAGCAAACCCAAACACTCACACCACAATTACCACAAGAGCTCACCTGAAGCACTCATACAAGAATAATAACAAAGCATAACTATGAGATGAAGATTAAATCAAATGTAGAGTGCAAACATCATCAAATAAAGAAGATTACATTAACAACGATAGTCCAAGAGGAGAAAAATGCAAGAGATACAACCGAATCTGGAAGCTCGTTGTAGATTCACGTTAGGAATCGTCGGGTTGTCAATTCGCATCCTAGCTCGGTCCCAACTTTATTCTAGGGTAGATGTAACATCCCTAATGCTACTAAACCCCATAAAGGTATTAGTACATAACATGGGGAGGGAAGGGTGAGTGGAGGAAATGAGATGACCTTAGAGTTCACAAAGTTGGGGTGAACTCACATAGTGCTCATTAGTGAGCACAAGACAACTTAGGTCAGATTATCCAAATTGAACTCACAAACACTAATTGACCTCACCACTATGTTCCTAACCCTAATAGAGACTCATTTGACTAAGAACCCCCAACAATTGGTCAACCAAATATGCCAAATTGACCCAAGTCAAGCTTAGGTCAAATAACCTTATTCAACACAAATAGACTCAATTGACCTTCAATACCTCAAATTGACCTTAATTATGTTCCCCTGACCACAAAGGAAGGTCATTAAGCCAATAATCATTAATTGATTCTACCGAATTTCAAGGTATTGACCAAAGTCAACTTTTGGTCAACATAGCCCAAATCAAACCAATCAAGGACTAATTGACCTTCAATTGGTCAAATTGACTTCACCCATAACCTCCTAACCCCATTAAGTACCTATTGGACCCAAAAACCCCATCAAGTGGTTAACCAATCCCACCAATTTGACCAAAGTCAAACTTATGCTATTTTGGGTCAAACTCAAACCATATATATCAATAAACCAAATTGGTGCCACACCATGCTCCAATGGACTTTGGGTAAGGTCATATGAACCATGACCATCAAGTGGGGCTAACCCACCCATCAATTTGTCCAAGTCAACTCAAAAGTCAATCATGGACAACATAAGGCCTTAAGGAAGAAATTGAAAGACCAAATGAAATCCAAGTGAACCAAGACCCCACCCCATGCATAACCAGCATACCACAAGTCTATTGGCACCCCATATTTGAATTTGGAGAGAGAAGGTGGGCTTGGGTGCAAAAATGACATTTTCCCCTTTTGGTGAAAAGGCACCTTTGAGTAAGAGAGCTTCCATGGCCCTTACCACCTTGCCCAATGCTATAGCCGGCCTCCTCAAATTGTGAACAGTCTTTTCAGAGCATGGCAGCCGCTCAGCTACTGAGGGGAAGTTGTACAAGCCATGACGGAGACACCCACACTCTATCCTCCCTACACAGCCATTGCCACCTCTATTTGAACATTCTTTAGCTTCAGAGGGTCCTTAACAGTCGGGCCAGCCATTTAGAGCAGAGAATTTGGTGGAGAATCCACAGATCGAGCAAGCTCTTTGGAGACGAAGAGATCAATGACCACTTACCGGAGCACCCGATGTTGAGCCATAATTGAGGTCCATTTCTCCTCCTCTCCCTCTGTGTTATCTTTCTAGCTCATTAGGCTGAGAAATTAGTCTTATTTATGCCACGATCCATGTGAGATAGGTGCGATTTCTTCGAGCTCTTCACCCAGCTTGGGTTTGCCGGAGACTCCTCTGGTGGCCATGCCGCCGCCGATCGACAGCCTCCACCTCAACGGAGGTGGTGGTTGTGGTGGCCGATAGTGGTGGCCCTTAGGTGGCCGGGAATTGCAAGAGGAAGGCGCTCTAGGAATTTTGAATCCTGGTCGTCAGCCTATCGGGGACGATGAACCACAGTCGTTGGATCTAAGCTAATGTTTATACGTAGACCATATTAATATGATGAAATCATTTTGTCACACATTATGCTGAAGCTTATATTAAATATTTTGGCTACTTAGATGCCTTTTTAGACAAAAGTGACTGAGACAACCTTTGTATCAACTGAGGTCTACTGTTTATAGGGCTTTGAATCACCGGGTTTGGTGGCCTACAACTCCTTGTAGGGCCATTATACTGAGGTGTGTCCTAAAGGGTGACCAGTCCTTAATTTGTAGATCTAGATCACATAGTTGCTTGGATTGGTCTAATATTTTGGACATGAGTGTAAATGAAATAGATACATCTCCTGCCCAAAAATCATAATTTTTGGGCAACATTTTTCTAAGGTTTTGTAGTAAATAGGATTTTTTTTATTAATGAAATAAATGTAGTTTGATAGGTACAAAATGACCCAAATATTGGGTGACATCATGGTTAGGTCATTATTAATCACATGTAAAAAGTTGAGGTCATTTGGACGAATGTAGAACATTATATTTCACATACATAGGGATGAGATGTATGGAATGGTGGTGTGCATATATCACCTTTGAGTATTTTGTGGATTCATCACTAATGACTTGTTGTATGCTCATGATATTTGGGCAATACACCTAGTATGATGGGTGGTATCATCTTTAGAAATATAAGGATTTTTGAAAAGAAAATAATAAGTATTTGAGTATAAATATTAGTGTCACATAAATGTATTAATTAAATAAAAGGGATCAAATAACTTAGGAAAAATCTTGTTTTCAGTCACATGAGGTTTTAGAATAATATGTATCTCTAGGAATTTTATTAGTATTTTTGGAGTTAAATTTCCTAGTTATTTGAGCATAATTGATTTTGTCACAAAGTGTAAAAATGAAATAAACATCATCTAAGGTCTATAGAAAAATCCAATATTCTGTCATATGATGTTTTACAATGAAATATATCTCTGGAAATTTTGGTAGGATTTTTGGAAGTTATTTATACTGTAAATTACCAAAAATGTCCTTTGTCACACTTATGTATTAATGAAATTTATATGGTTAATATTATCTGGAAAATTCTTATAATTTGGCAGGACTTTTTTTGGAGCATTATAAGTCTATGGTAATTTTTTGAATCAGTGTATTTTTGTACTTGCTGTGTAATATGACCAATTGACATGAATGTTTTATTATTGAAATAGTGGTCATAAATATTATGGAAAAAATAAGAAATTTAGTCAGTCTTGATATTTCCACATTACATTTCAATTATAAATTATTAAGGGCACATTGACTTCTGAAAGTTATACTTTATGTGTAAAATGGAGTGTACATTATCATTAAAGTATTTTTATAACTGGCCAAAATAATTGGGAAAATTATGAATTTCTGACCATCTCATAATTAGGTCATGATTAACTTATGGTATAAATTTTGGGGTATTTCACCTAGTTATAGTGAAGTTCACATCATAGAGACCAACCTAGTTCAATGTTGAGTTAGACTGTGAATTGCCAAAACTTGAGGTAGTGTTTAGACTAGCCAGAACAAGTAGGAATGAGATGAAATTTGGAACACAAGATTAGGGCATACATAACTTCAGCCCCTATAAGTTGTAGCCTTATTGGAGGACTTCTACCCTATAGAGAATAGTAAACTAGAGATTCATCTCGATGAAATATTAAAGCATTTTGGGAGGTTTATATCCTAGGCACTTATAGTGACATTCAGAGTGTTAATATGATCATGATGCATTCATGGTTAGAGTTGGGCATATAAATGAATATCTAAGAGTTTGCACCACCCACCGTAAAGAGGTCATTAAATTGTTTAAATGAATTCTAAGTCATTCCTAGGTAATCTAGAGCAACCATTAGGATAACCTTAACAATGGGTAGTTACCAATTAAAGTAAATATTCTAAAAAAGGAAGGTCTGGGATGTCACCCCAGAATACCATCTAGTACCGCTGCGAGCCCTTCACCGGGTAGACCTCGAGAAGTCCAGAATTCACCTTAAATTGTTATGATCACCTAAGTAACAAATAAGTGTAACCACAAATGAGATAAGTTTAGGAATGTAAACCTCATCCTATTAGAGAGGATGGAATGGTGTAAGAGTAGTTAGTCCAGCGAGCTGGAGGCTCGGGTATGGTGATAAATCTTTCATGTGCATAAGCTAGTGGCGGGTCTTCGGTATGGGTCCATTCATCACACCAATGATAGTACGTTGACTTTGGCAGGGTATGGTGAGATAGAGGGCCAGTAGGTTATTATACTGCGGTCCAGCAGACAATCCTTAGTAACCCACCCCGACCACAGAAGACTGGCGAGATGCTAGCAAGAGTATGCAAAAGCTTATGGAAGTGCACCTAGGAAGTGTACAACAACGTACGTAAGGTCTAGTTCTGGTAGTGTGTATACCCACCTAAAAGTGGAGTGCCCAATCCACTGATTCCGTTGCCACTGAGGAAGTACCTGAGAGGCTTGCTACCTATAAAAAGCGGGAACTAAAGGTTTGTGCACGCAGAGTCGTGTGAGTGAGTTGCACTGTATGAACATAGCATGACATAACATAGCATTCATACATCTTATAGACATATACATTTGCAGACCCTTATCATAAAAATTAGTATGGGCTCATTTATATGCTAAGTTACAATTCCAGAAATCTTAACATATAAGTTTGTATGGGCATTCATATAAGTTAAGATACTCTAGATAATAGTATGGTAGTTTTCATATTACTTTACTTGCTCTGCATTTACTTACTTACTACTTGATTATTTCCTACTGATGCCATATTTACTGTTTATATATTACTTATTGTTGTTATACTTACTGCTCGCTTATTCATTATAATGTTAGTATAATCCCTGTAACCCACACCTTTATTTACCATTTGTTGTCCTTCACTTCGTCCTCCCGCTCGGTACCTAGGAGTCGTGGCTGGAGGCGAGGACAAAATGGCTTAGTCTTTTGACTAACGATCAGATATGGTGGTAACACCAGGAATTTGAGGAGCAGGAGCCGCCGTACGTCAAGCAGGATGTGACGGTAGAGCCTGATGAGCATATGTCGCCCATCACTACTTCCACATGGCGACAGGTTGGAGAGTAGTTTGGGTTGCTTTCGCAAAGTGTAGATTGAGAGAGTGCTTTATCATTTGTATTTTCCTTTTGGATCTGTACCGGGCTTATGCCCTTGCACTTTTTTAGTTTTGTTCTCATTGTGGACTATTTGCACCCTTCTTATGTATATATATATATATATATATGTGTGTATGTGTGTGTATGTGTGTGTGTGTGTGCTGTGGTTGTGGACTTGTCATAATTGTATTAATTCTTTCTTTCAAAATTGGCCTGTAATATGATCGAATTAGCCGGCAGGATCAGCGTTGAGCGGAGACAACTAACTTGTGAGTTAGGGTCTCCATAAGATGGCGGTTCTGGGCAGAAGATCCGAGAACTCTCTGGTAAGGAGGAGAGAGATCTTACAACTGGTATCACTTAACAATGATCATTATAGAAAGAAGTCCACAAAACAATGGGTTGCCCCGCTCGAGCATTATTTTGCAGACAAACTATGCAGTGGAAGCAATGCTGTACCCATGTGTGAAATCACAAATATAGTCCATCTAAACAATGAGTTAGGCCGATTCTAATAAATTTCCTTACATTTGTGTAGCCTAGAGGAGTACCAGTCCATGGGATACTACTCCTTTCCCTCTGGTTGCCACTCTCTTCCAGCATTTAGAGCTTGGTCAGACGTTGACAACCATTCTGGAGGCCTTTAAGGCACAGCAGGTTCTGGCCTCTCAGCCGAACCCGGGATCTAACTAGTTGAGCATGTTCAATAGCTTGTCCCTTCCAATGCACCACGAGACAGAGAATGAGGTCAAGATGGAGGAATGGCTGGACACTATACAAGAGATGCTCGCATGCATCAACTGTTCGGTCAGCACGACAGTCTCTTTGGAGACTACTGCTTTGGATGCCCATGCCAAGAGATGGTGGAAGTCCTTGATGGATTCTACTTACGCAGACCGGGATTACTCAAAGATTCCTTGAGAGGAGTTTAGAGCCACTTTTCTGGAGCACTTTGTGACAGTCACGGACATGGACGAGTTGGAGGAGAGGTTTTTGAACCTCAGACAAGGGAGCCAGTTGGTGATAGAGTACTAGAGGGAGTTCTCTCATCTGGCTAGATTTGCGGGGATGCACTCACCGGATGACAGAGTTTTTGCCAAAAAGTTCTATCGGGGACTCAGAGACCCACTAAGGCAGGCACTATTGTTCGTGGTCGATGGCATCTTGGCCAAGATTGAAGAGATAGTGAAGAAACTGGAGGTGGATCATCTGATGGTGCAGCGTAGGGGGAAGAGACCAGCGGATGAGACAAACTTTGGAGAGGGTAGCAGGGGACCGCAGCAGGGAAGAATTATGAGGCGTAGGAGAGGCGGGGGACACCCTCGTCCTAACTTTAGGCCGGAGCAGCAACAGCCTCTTGCAGTACCAGTCCCTCCTCCAATGCGGATCCGGGAGCCACCGAGGCACGACGATAGAGGATTCCGTCCAGTAGTATGCTTCGGATGCCACCAGCCAGGACACATCAGATCCAACTACACCCAGATGTTCTGTCCACCTCCTCTTCCTCCCCCTCCACCAGCCCCTCTAGCATCGGCACATCAGGGCCGGGGCAGAGGATGAGGTTTTGGGTCGGAGACCTCACGATAGAGGCCCAGGTCAGAGCAGGTGTATGCTATGGATTTAGCTCAAGAGAGGAACCTGGAGGAAGTCATCACATGTACATTAATGTTTTCTTTATAATTACATAGTACCTTGCCAAACATTAGTTTTATTGAGACTTATAAACCAAACAACAAAACCACTCCAGGTATAGTATTTGTCTATGGCAAACCCGCATACACATTATTCGACAAGGGTGCTTCGCACTCGTTCGTCTCAGAGAAGTTTGTAGATAATCTAGAATAAGTTCATCATTTCGAAGGCATCCACGGGAAGGTACGGCAACCGGACAGGCTAGAGATAGAGATGTGCGCCAAGTGCAACATAATGGTGGAAATTGGGGGAAAGCTATTCGAGGCACCGACGACACTTCTGAAGATGCCGGATTTTGACTTGATCCTGGGAATGAATTGGCTACATTGGAACCATGCCAGGATCGACTGCCCGACAAAGAAGATCTTACAAAGGCATGAAGACTCTGAGGTGGTAATAGATGATATTAGACCTGTCCCCTATATTTTATTATCCTCTATTCAGGCTGTTAAGGCCCATCATCAGGGAGACGAGGTGTATCTGGTATGCTTTAGTATGGTAGAGACGGAGGCCTCCATGGTTGACATCCTCGTGGTTCAGGACTTCTCCGATGTGTTTCCAGAAGAGTTGCCCGGACTACCCCTACGACGAGAAGTAAACATTCAGATTCAGCTGGTTCCTGGAGCCAGGCCTGTATCTCAAGAACCATACTGTATGGCAACCAAGGAGCTGGTTGAGTTCCGCACACAGCTCTAGGAGCTAGTGGAGTCAGGATTTGTTAGGCCGAGCTCATCACCATGGGGAGCTCCGGTGTTCTATATGAAGAAGTAGGATGGTCGCTTCGACTCTGCATTGACCACCGAGAGCTGAACCCACTGACGGTGTGGAATTCTTATCCACTATCGAGAATAGACAAACTATTTGATCAGCTTCAGGGAGCCCACTTGTTCTCCAAGCTCGATCTGAGGTTGGTATATCACCAGAAGAGGATCCAGGAGGAGGATATACCGAAGACGGTGTTTAGCACACATTATGGCATATACGAGTTCACGGTGAAGCCTTTCGGGCTAATGAATGCGCCATCCGCATTCATGAGTCTGATCAACCGTGTTTTCGAAGCCTACTTGGACATTTTCGTCATAGTTTTCATCAACGAAATCTTGATCTACTCCAGTACAAAGGAGGACCATACCCAACACTTGACACTAGTATTGGGGAAGCTGAGGGAGCACTGGATGTACGCCAAGTTTTCAAAGTGCCAATTCTAGCTGCAGGAGGAAGCATTCTTGGGGCATACTATCATGGGAGCTGGGTTGGCAGTTGACTCGGCCACGGTGCAAGCTGTTAGGGAGTGGTCGCAGCTGAGGTCGGCACCGGATGTTCGTAGCTTTCTTGGACTAGCAGGCTATTATCGCCAGTTCGTACAGGGGTTCTCAAAGGTCGCCCTCCCACTTACATTGTTGACATAGAAGGATGCTACATTTACCGGGACAGCGCAGTGCGAGGAAGCATTCTAAGAGCTGAAGGATAGGCTTACCTCAACCCCAATCCTTGCACTTCCATCTGGGAAGGAAGGATTCCAGATTTACACTGACGCATCTTATCAGGGGATGGGTGCGGTATTGAAGCAGCACGAGCATGCCATATCATATGCATCGAGGAAGCTGAAGAAGCACGAGCAGAACTATCCAGTACATGATTTAGAGCTCGAAGTTGTGATCTTTGCCTTGAAGATTTGGAGGCATTACCTTTACGGGGTTCATTGTGAGATCATCTCAGACCACAAGAACCTCAAGTATATAGACACTCAGAAGGACGTGAACCTACGATAGCGGAGATGGCTATAGTTCTTATGCGATTACGACTACATCATGCACTATCATCCAGGGAAGGAAAACACAATGGCAGATACCTTGAGTAGGAGAGCCGACACATCTGGACCGGAGCCCTGAGTGATGGTTATGGAGCTGGTGAAGATGTTAGAGGACATGGAGATCACATTGGTATCCTGGGTCGAGCCTGAGGCTTATGAGGAGTGCCTAACTGCCTTGAACATTACTTGTGACATCCAAGACGGAATCAAGGCACAGTAGAGACAGGATGCAGTATTGCAGCCGATATTCTAATCCCTCGAAGGGGGAACCCAGAAGACTACTCATTATGGGATGACCTCATTTAATTCCAGGGCCTTATATACATACCTGCAGGAGGTTGGATCCCGGAGGACATACTCAGGAAGTCACACTGCACTCGGTACTCAGTGCACCCCGGGATCACCAAGATGACGGAGGACCTGTGGAAGACTGTGTACTGGCCTGGGATGAAGAGGGAGATTATAGCTTGGGAGATGCACTGCAGGACTTGCCAGCGGGTGAAGGACGAGTGCAAGAGCCCTGGGGGTTTGCTACAGTTGCTATCAGTCCCAGAGTGGAAGTTCGAGGACATAGCCATGGATTTTGTACATGGACTACCATATTCCCACTCTAGGCATGATTGCATCTGGGACATATTAGATAGATTGACCAGTGTGGACAGATTCATTCCAGCCTGGAAGGATGCTTCAGTTACTGTATTGGTGAGATTATTTGTGGAGCAGTTCGTCAGGTACCACAACGTGCGCAGAATGATTGTTTCAGATAGGTATGGTCGCTTCACTTCAAGGGAGTGAAGGGCAGTGCAGGTATATCTAGGGTCTCGATTCACCTTCAGCATTGCTTTCCATCCACAGACCGACTGCTAGACAGAGCGCACAAACAGGACAATGGAGGACTTGCTGTTTTTATGCATTTTAGATCTGGGGAAACCATGGGAGAGGTTGTTACCATTGATAGATTTTTCCCACACTAACAGCCACCAGGAAAGTATTGAGATGGCACCATACGAGGCCCTTTACGGGAGGAGGTGCCGGATGTCATTGTCTTGGGTCCAGGATGAGGATCCAAGGGCACATGGATCAGAGTGATGATACAGATGCACTAGTACGGATGATCCGTGACCAGATGCTGGAATCTCAGAGCCGGCAGGCCAAGTGTTATGATACAAGGCATCGAAAGGTGGGTTCCTAGTATGATAAAGAGTTTTCTTGAAGATACAACCAGTGCATGGTGTCTCGCGGGTGCGCGGACAGAAGAATCTCAGCCCTCGATTTATGAGACCTTATATGATCCTGGAGCGGATTGGTCCCTTGCATTATAGGCAGGAGTTGCCACACGAGTTGGAAAACCTGCATGACATCTTCCATGTCTCCTCCTTCAGAGAGCCTTACTTTGGCCGGAGCAGCATGTCACCACTATAGCAGGCCCGATAACATCTGATAGATCAGTCTATCTGGAGCCCATCCGCATCGATGATACAGCCATCTTAGTCCTGCAAAGAAAGAAGGTTCCCCTCATTAAGGTGTTGTGGTCCAATCAAGGATGATAGGATCACACATGGTAACCAAGGGACCTTGTGTTGGTTTTCTTAATACCATTCATAATGATATGAACACATCAATATGTGCGCAGCGGAATAAAATAACTAGAACAACCCTAAACAGTTAAAAGGATCTTGCGATTTTATTGATTCAAGAAATAAAGAAACAGCAACACATTGCAATATCTATATACCTGAAGGGGGTTGAGTCTATACTCAGCTGAGGAGCTCCAATGAGAAATCCAGAGATCGTGTGGCTGAGTTCCAAGCGCTGAAATAGATCTGCACCTCTACGGAAGTCCACGCGAGTGTTGAAAAACCCTAGCCCCTTGTCGCACAAGACCTAGGTCGGAGAAGAACTGTTCTCAACATCTCCCACGGACTGCTAGGTCCGACGACAGGGAGAGGCGGCGGCGGCGGCAGGATCGACCGATCGGAACGCTTCCGTCGGAGCTTCTAGCGGAACCCTTTCGTCGCTCTCTCTCGCGAAACAGATTGCAAAACTGATCAGCTTTTTAGGTCAAAAGAATCGTATTCTTTTATACCCCCAGCAAATACTGCGTTCGACGAACTGGCTAGCGTTCACCGAACGCGCTGGCCATTCGTTGAAAGCGCTATGCTAGTCGTTCGACAAATGTGCTACGCTAGCCGTTCGACGAACCGTTCGACGAATGCGCTACGCTAGTCGTTCGACGAACGCGCTACACTAGTCGTTCGACGAATGCGCTACGCTAGCCATTCGACGAACCATTCAACGAACGCGCTACGCTAGCCATTCGATGAACCATTTGACGAACGCGCTACGCTAGTCATTCGATGAACGCGCTACGCTAGTCGTTCGAAGAACGTGCTACGCTAGCCGTTCGACGAACGCGCTACGCTATCCGTTCGATGAACGCGCTACGCTAGCCATTCGACGAACGCGATATGCTAGCCGTTCGTCGAATGCACTTTAAGTTCGTCGAACATGCTTTGATCCGAACACTTGTCAAAAGGATTCTTCCTCCAATTTCTCCAAACACTCTTGCGTGTGACCCCATAGGCTCATATCGCGTAGGCAGTGAGACTAGATATTTGACCACTTCCAGATCATCATGGAAACACCAACAGTCTCCCACTTGATCTTGAACATATCAAATAAGTCTCACAAACAATGAGTGGCATCTAGCAATGCATCATTGCTCCCTAAGCAATAAGAGTTCATAACTCAAGAAGCCTATCTTGACCAATGTATTAGTGTTGTCATGTCCCTTTGTCCCTTACATCCGGATAGAACTATAGGCATGGACCGTGTCACCCTCGTAATTGTTCAATACTAATTCCTTGATCTAGAATATACTGTCTGAAATTGGTGAGCTCAATATCACATATTGACTCAACCAAGCATGGCCATGCATTTCTCAGTCTCATTCCGTCAAGGGGCCCATGGATGTAACTCATGTCATATATGAGGACAAATCTCATATCTGCCCACACACAAACACCCAAATGAATCTTAACTTACCTAATAACCACCCTTATCATCAACCTTTCACAAGGAAGACTTTAGATGGCATCAAAGTACGCTCTTCCTCACTTGATGAATGCTGTGACTTCGGGTCAAAGAACTACAAACACCATTGTCACTTGAGACCTACTTATGACACGTTCATATAACAATCCACAAAGTAGTCTCAAGGTGGGTCTGTCCAGTTCAACTTGTTCACTAACAAGTACCCATGTGATGACTTGATATCATAATATCATGACCTGTGAGAACCGGTCATCAGTCAACGCACATGCTAGTCTTTATGTATCATCATCGCCCTGAACTTCTAAGATGATACTACGACCACAGACCATTTAAGAATGAAGCTTCTTATAAACATAGGCTCTCACATTCAAGTCACACACTTGAATTCCTATAGAAGCAAACATTCTAAGGGCATTTATTATGCTAATTAATCTATCAGTAGAAACATTTGACATAATAAAAGAACTTGCCATAAATGTAAAATAAAATATAAAGTACTTTATTCATCACATGAATAATCAACAACTGACAAATACAATCCACAAGACTCCCACTAGAGATGATCATTCAGCTATCTAATACACATTGATCTAGTATGACCATCATGATTTCTCTGTGCAAGAGGCTTCGTCAGTGGATCCGGAATATTTTCTTCAGTCGGTACTCTGCGTATGCTCACATCTCCTCGATCGACAATCTCTCGAATAAGATGGAACCGCCAAAGTATGTGCTTGGAGCGCTGATGAGATCTAGGTTCCTTAGCTGGTGTAATAGCACCATTGTTGTCACAGTAGAGAACTATGGGATCAACAATGTAGGAACTACACCAAGCTCGCTGATGAATTTCCTAATCCACGCAGCCTCCTTCGCCGCATTTGCAGCAGCGATATACTCGGCCTCAGTTGTCGAATCAGCAACTGTCTCTTGCTTGGAACTCTTCCAACTTATAACTCCTCCATTAAGGCAAAATACAAAACCTGATTGGGACATTGAGTCGTCCCTATCAGTATGGAAGCTAGCATCTGTGTAACACTTTACGACGAGCTCTTCCTCTCCACCATACACCAAGAATACATCTTTAGTCCTTCTCAAGTACTTTAAGATATTCTTTACTGCAATCCAGTGACTCTCACCAGGATCAGACTGATATCTGCTAGTCATGCTCAAAGCATAAGAGACATTGGGTCGAGTACATAACATTGCGTACACGATTGATCCAATTGCCGAAGCACATGGAATCAACTTCATGCGATCCTTATCTTCCAAAGATTTCGGACACTGGTCCTTAGAGAGACTCACACCATGTGACATGGGTATGAATCCTTTCTTGGACTCAAGATTGTTGAACCGTTTCAACACCTTCTCAATGTATGTACTCTGGGTCAAACCCAACAACTTCTTCGATCTATCTCTATAGATCTTAATACCAAGTATATAAGTCACTTCACCCAAGTCCTTCATAGAAAAGCAGTCCACTAGCCTGTTCTTAATAGCTTGCAGGGTCGGAATGTCATTTCCGATCAACAGTATGTCATCTACATACAAAATCAGGAAAACGACAATGCTCCCACTAATCCTCTTGTAAACACAAGGGTCATCCTCGTTCTTGATGAAACCAAACTCATTGATTTTCTCATCAAAATGAAGATTCCAACTTCGAGAAGCTTGTTTCAATCCATAAATGGATCTATTCAACTTGCATATTTTAGTGGCTTCACTTGGAGATACAAAACCCTCGGGTTGTATCATATACACTTCCTCAAGGAGGTTTCCATTAAGGAAAGCCGTTTTGACATCCATTTGCCAGATCTCGTAGTCATAATACGCAGTAATAGCAAGTAGGATTCGGATGGACTTGACCATGGCTACAGGGGAAAAGGTCTCATCATATTCAACACCATGAATTTGCCTGAAACCTATTGCCACCAGCCGGCCTTTGAATGTCTGTACATTCCCATCCATGTCGGTCTTCTTCTTGAAGTCCTACTTGCACCCTATGGTTCGTACCCCTTCAGGTGGTTCCACTAAGATCCAAACTTGGTTTGCATACATGGAGTCCATTTCAGATTTCATGGCCTCAAGCCACTTCTCGGAGTCAGGTCTGCACGTAGCCTCTTGATAGGTTACAGGCTCATCATCATGATCCATAAGCAACATATTACCTATTTGAGACACGATAAATCCATATCTCTCAGGCTCAAATCTTGCTATATAAGATCTACGCAGGACTTGTGTTTCTTGAGCAGACTCTCTAGCTACAACAACGTGTAGTCCCTGCTCAGGTTCTAAAATCGGTTCAACTATTGTTTGTGGTTCTTGAACTTCCTCAAGTTCCACCTTTGGAGTCTTTCTGTATAAGAACTCTTTCTCCAACAAGATGCCAGTCCTTGCGACAAACACTTTGCCCTCAGATGGCAGGTAGAAGTAATACCCTTTGGTTTCCCTAGGATATCCCACATGATAACACTTATCCGACTTGGGTTCCAGCTTGTCAGGCATTTGACGTCGCACGTATGCCTCACAACCCCAAATCATAATAAAAGACATATTAGGAAGCTTCCCAGTCCATATCTCATATGGTGTCTTTAGAACCATTTTAGTTGGAGCACGATTTAATGTGAAAGAAGTAGTCTCTAAAGAAAATCCCCAAAAGGAAACGGGCAAATCTGCATGACTCATCATCGACCGTACCATGTCTAACAAAGTACGATTCCTCCTCTCAGACACACCATTATGTTGTGGTGTTCCAGGCAGAGTGAGCTGTGATACAATACCATACTCTCTCAGATGATCACAAAACTCATGACTCAGATATTCGCCACCTCGATCAGATCAGAGTGCTTTTATCCTCTTTCCCAGTTAGTTCTCTACTTCATTTTTAAACTCTTTGAACTTTTCAAAGGTTTCAGATTTGTTCTTCATAAGAAACACGTATCTGTATCTACTGAAATTATCAGTAAATGTAACGAAGTAGTAGTACCCACCTCTAGCCATAGAACTCATGGCTCCGCATACATCACTATGTATTATACCCAAGAGATCATCAGCCCTCTCACTACAACAAATGAAAGGGGCTTTCGTCATCTTGCCTAACAAACATGACTCGCATCTCTCAAATGATTCATAATCAAATGAGTCCAGTAGTCCATCTCTATGGAGATTGGATATGTGTTTCTCGTTTATATGGCCTAAACGACAATGCCAAAGGTACGTAGGGTTAAAGTCATTTGTTTTTAGTCTTTTAGAATTTTCTACATTATAGATCGGATGGTCTAAGTTCAAAACATATAAACTATTAAACTGTTGGGCTACACCATAACAAACATCATTCAGAAATATAGAACAACTATTGTTCTTAATAATGAAAGTAAAACCTTTCATGTCTAAACAAGACACAGAAATAATGTTTTGAATTATGGCTAGAACAAAATAACAGTTATCTAATTCGATTACAAGCCTAGTGGGCAAAGAAAGATGATAGACACCAACAGCAACGGTAGCAACTCTTGCTCCATTTCCAACGCACAGGTCTACCTCTCCTTTACCCAGCATTCTTCTCCTTGTTAGTTCCTGCACATTCGTACAAATGTGAGAACGGTTGGATCTTGTGGCGCCCTTAGAGGGGGGGGGGGGGGGGGTGAATAAGGGCAATGTAATACTTTGATACTTTTTGTAACAAACGAAGCAATATATGAATATAGAGACAAATAATTGAATTTAAAAACAAGATTTTATTTCATCAAGGATAATGAGTAGAAATAATTCCAATAAAGCTTGGAATCAAAGGCTTACAATTAATAAAAATCTCTTGTCTCTTTTCACCGGTCCTTCTCCTAAGGACCGGTTGGCTATAGCCTATATCTCCCAGATAAAGACACTAGCCTCTCCCTAAATCAAATCTTGATCTATACGCAGCACACACGGCGGCGATTTTCTCCCAAGCCACACAAGGACTTGACACCGCACACAAGATGATGATTTACCCTAGACCACACAAGGATCTAACACCACACACAAGGTGATGATTTCCCCTAAGCATCACACGGACTTAGACGACGTACGCAAGATGACAATTTCTACAACGATTACAAGATGAATGTAAATATAAATGAAATACAAAATAAAAAACCGCTTTAGAATTTCTGGACCAAAGCAGCGAAGAACCCTTAAGAAAGTCTCCTTGGAATGCGTGTACAATCTTCGGCTTCGCTCTCTCTTTTCTTCTTCAAGGATGGGGATTTTCGTTCTCTGGAGCTCTCTGGACGATAACACTAAGGAAGAAGGCTTAAAAGTCTGAAGGAATGAAATCCACGAAGTTCTGCACCCTTTTAATAAAAAAGAGTTGTCGCCGTCCATTAGCTAGGTATCGCTAGAATTCGATATCTCCAGAGGCTGCCACGTGTCCCACTAATTCGACGTTTCTGCGCGGAGTTGAGGTCGTGGTTGAGACGTGTGCTGTCGGATATCCGATATCACTATCGGAAATCCGTTAGCTTGCGTAACTGCTGCACGTCGTATTGTTGCGGGAAGATCGTGGGCTGTCGGATATCTGATATCACTATCGGAAATCCGTTAGCTTGCGTAACTGCTGCACGTCGTATTGTTGCGGGAAGATCGTGGGCTGTCGAATATCCGATATCACTATCGAAAATCTGTTAGCTCCAAACCGCTGAGAAGGAATCGCGCGCCCTCAGAAATCCATTAGCTCTCAACCGCTGGGAAGAAATCGTGCGCTGTCGGAAATCTGTTAGCTAGCTGTCGGAAATCCGATAGCTCCAATTTCTGGAAATCGGTATTTTGCTACAATTGCAAACATGTTATCCTTGCACCTGTTATCTGCACACCATTAATCAAAAATAGGATCAAATACATTCGGGATTTGTTATTCTCAAACTGGATGAGTGCGGAACGCATGCTCCAACAATCTCCCCCTTTTGATAATAACAAATCCGTATAAAAAGAAATCGAATAAATCCTATAGAGATATTGAAAAGTATGTCATGTGTGTACAAGTGTGAACTTTTGATCTTCATGATCTCCCCCTTAATATGATATGAGTTCCCAAAATATTCTCCCCCAACATATAAACTCCCCCTACATATAAACTCCCCCTATATGAATGTTCACTTAATTAATTAAGTATTTTAAGTGATTTTAGTGATTACTTATGATTTCTTATTATCTTCTCCCCCTTTGATATTATCAAAAGCAATGAATAGAGACGAAAATGGAGTATTATAGAGATATGGAAGAAAAATAAGAAAGAGTATAGTGAAAGGTGGAGTGCACCAGCGGAAGCCTTGTAAGAGATATGATATGAGAGAGGAAACCATAGAGATTAGGCTAAGCATTCTAACAATGTGTTATAATGTATAGAAGCAAATATACTTAACCATGAGGAGACTCAATTTCAATTATCAGAGAAAGACACATGAGAATATAGAATATTGAATTGTTTCGGTCCAATTCTCATAAGAAGAAATTTTATAAATAACAATGAAGTGTAGTAGTGATATTTTGAGAAGAATACATATGAATATATTTAAAATATACATGATCATGGAATTGTTAAACATAACATAAATATTCATAAAGCCAAGCTTATGAACTTATGGAAACTTTGTAAGTATACATAAAAGGACCATTTTGGTTTTGCATAACAAGACACTTTACAATTCTTTCCAAGGTGCTTATCCTCACAATGCTCATTAAGACTTATCAGGAGGCTAAGTAGTGCTTGGTGGAGGATCCTTTTTCTTTTTTTTATTTCTTGCATAATTTTTGGCAAAATGTATGTTTTGCATTTGAATTTGCCTCCCTTTTTTTGAGAATGCATATATGTAAATGATCTCCGAATTCACTTGCATGCAAAAATGGTATAATTTGAATAAGTGCAAAGTAGCAAAGTTGAAGGTAGCATTTATGAATGTATTTTGTTATGCGCGAGCAATCATGATGTATGTATAAAATAAATTTTATTTATATGTAATGATAAAGTAAGTGTTTGTGATTGCTCGTTGTCATAGATAAAAGATTTCTTATACTTAGAGGCATGCGAAAACAATTTGTAATTCCTATATAAAAGTGTCATTACAATGATAACTTTAGATTGAACATCATAAGCATGTGTTAAGCTATTGTTAGGGAAAATAACACATGAAGAAGCATTTATGCCAGATTAAAAAAATCCCATTTGAACATTTATAGAAACAGGTAATGAAGAAATAAGGGAAAATAAGTTTTTAATTTTTTGGGAGCTGTCGGATTTCCGATAGCTAGATGTCGCCATCTGATAGCTCGGAAAAGATAAAAGGATGCGTTTCGTCATTTGACCGACACCTCACTTCAGTTTTAGGAAAAATTTTGAGATCTAGAGCTCCAGGTGACGGAAAACTTCAGATCTAAGGTGAGATATGTGGATTTTGCAAGTTTTGTTTAAAATTTCTCCAATAGTTTTGTGATTTTGATAATCCTCTTGGTTTTCATGGATTTTGTGAAGATAATTTGTAGAATGTTTAGTAGATCTAGACATTTTAGATCTTGGTGTTTATAAGAGATTTAGATCATGTGATTGTGAAGTAAAATGAGAACTTTTTGTTGTATTTTCATGTTGAAACATGATTTTCCTTTCTTTCTTGTTGTTTGTGTGGAGATCTAGAAGTTCATAGGTATTAGCTTTATAGGAAAAAGATGATGCCCAAAAAAAAATTGAGGTGTTATAGGAAGAAGATGATGAATAGTGACTTTCCCCCAAATTTTGATGTTTTAAAAATTATATAAATGTTGAAGAATATTTTCTGTGTGAAAACTGTGTGGATTTGTGATAGGAAGATTTTTTGTGAAAGAAAAAAAAACTTTTCGGAAGCATAAAAATTTTAGCTATCTGATATCTGACAGAGGGGTATCGGATATCCGATAGGTCCATTTTGTTGTTGTTTGATTTTTTTTTTTTAAATTTATGTTAATTTTTATGTCTCATGCAGATATGTCTTCCAGTTGGAGATCGAGAAGGGGTGATTCTGGAGACACTCATTCTTCTTATCAAAGTTTCCCGGGCATAGAAAAAGCACAAATCAGAATTGGAAAAGTCGTGGACATTGATCTCCCCAGGCATGAACGAGTCTATTTTATGCTTGTTGAGGCAGGTATACTCTCGGTCATTATCCAAGACATTTTCTCCTCCTTTTTAGTTCGAGAATTTTATAATCATCTTGAGGATCCGTCATATACCGATTTGAATGGAGGAGTTAGATCCAAAATTCAAGGCCAATATGTGGAGATCACTCCATTTGATTTAAGAAGAGAATTTGGAATAATGGAGAGTGAGAATGTGTTGGACATCATGGAAAATTATAGACTGGAGAGAGATTGGACCCTAATGAATATGTCTTTGCATGGAAATTCCACAAAAAATCTTATAACCACTATGACGACATTGACAGACGATGCTCGTCTTGTGCAAGATATACTAAGGCACACGATTATATTGAAGTCCGGTGATACCCATAGTATTACGGCTCAACTTAGTCTTGTGACTAACTATATAGTGGAGAACGAATTATTTGATGTGGCCGATCTTCTTCTGTCTATGATTCGTTATACATATCGCCTCAAAAATCCGGTGTGGAAAAAGGCACACACTCTCTCGTTGGGTGCGATTATCCAGCATATCCTATTCAAGAAATACGCATGGATCGATCAAAATTTTTATCTTGGAGATTGTTTCCCAGAGATATATCAAACGGCGGCTATAGGTAAGAAAAATCCAAGGAGGCCGCCTACTACGGAAATGAGAGAGCCTCCTATTGCATGTGGAGGGTCTATGCAGGAGGCACTCGACTCATTCCAAACAAAGTTGGATAAACATATAGATGATTTTCAAGAGCATAGAAGGTCTTTAGAAGAACACAAGGTAGAGGTGAAGAAAGAACAAACGCGAATGCAGAAGTTTATGAAGATCCTTGTAAAAGGACTTAAATTAAAGCCTACGCCTTCTGAAGCCGCGGAATGGGAAGTGCCGACTGAGGAGCCTCGTCGCCAATCGGTCAGTCAGCCTCGACGGAAAAAGACAGTGATAAGGAGATCAGATTATGATATTCCTGAAAGTAGTGGAGCAGGCAGTAGAAATGAAGAGGATTCGGAGAGACTTCTGGGAGCTATCGCCATCCGACATCCCACTGTCGCCATCCGACATCTGCCCAGCCCAGATCTCTCTCTAATTTTGAGAATTTCTTTTATAAGACATTTTAAGTACCTTTTTATTAAAATTCTGTAATAATTTTTGATATTTGGACATGTTATATGATGGTGAATGTCTATGTTAAGATTGAGTTTTTCTTCCTTTTTTTAAATAAATAGCTATTGTGATGGGTTTTTTTTGTTAAATTTTATAGGTTATAAATAGTAATATAATCATTGTGAAATGCCTAGGATTCCTAATTCTAGCCTAAGCATAGAAAAGCGGGAATCCGGTAACGGTTTAGTGAATATATCTGCTAGTTGTGAATCCGTTCCTATGAAATTGATTTTTACATTACCCTTCTTAATATGATCTCTTATAAAATGATGTCGGACATCTATATGCTTAGATCTAGAGTGTAATACGGGATTATTAGTTAAGTCTATAGCACTTTTATTGTCACACTTTAATTCTACACTACTTTGTTGCATGCCAAAGTCTTCTAATGTTTGTGACATCCAAAGAGCTTGGGCACAACAACTACCTAGTGCAATATATTTGGCTTCGGTAGTAGAGAGGGCAACAGAATTCTGTTTCCTACTCGAACATGATATAAGTGAAGGGTCGATAAAATGACAAGTGTCACTAGTGCTTTTTCTATCTAAAGAACATCCCGCATAATTTGAATCCGAAAAGCCATGTAAATAAAGGAATCATTATGAGGATACCATAATCCTAATTTAGATGTTCCTATAAGATATCGAAAGATGCGTTTCACCGCTTTTAAATGTGACTCTTTAGGATTAGCCTGAAATCTAGCACATAAACAAACGACAAACATAATGTCAAGTCTAGATGCGGTTAAATATAATAAAAAACCTATCATGCTTCTATAAAGGGTTTGGTCAATTGAAACTCCACTTTCATCTTTTCCTAATTTTAGTGAAGTACTCATAGGAGTTTTTGCATGCTTAAGATTTTCAAATCCAAATATTTTTAACATATCATGAATATATTTGGATTGACATATAAAAATACCATCATGTTTTTGTGTAATTTGAAAACCTAGAAAATATGAAAGTTCTCCTACCATGCTCATTTCAAATTCATTTTTCATGATTTGAACTACTTCATTACACAACTCTTCATTAGTGGCTCCAAAAATAATATCATCAACATAAATTTGCAAAATAACTAAATCATGATCAATTTGTTTAATGAAGAGTGTAGAATCCGCACTTCCTATTTTATAATCGTGCTTTAATAAATATTGAGTTAATCGATCATACCAAGCACGAGGCGCTTGTTTTAATCCATAAAGCACTTTATTTAATTTATAAACATAATTTGGATATTTCTCATTTATAAAGCCAGGGGGTTGTTCTACATAAACCTCTACTTTTATATACCCGTTTAAAAATGCGGTTTTGACATCCATTTGATATAATTTAAATCTTTTAAAACAAGCAAATGCAAGAAATATCCTAACCGCTTCTAATCTTTCTACGGGTGCAAAAGTTTCATCAAAATCTATTCCTTCAATTTGTGCATAACCTTTTGCAACTAATCTGGCTTTATTTCTAACAATTCTAGATTCATTATCCAATTTATTTTTAAAAATCCACTTGATTCCAACTACAGGACGATTTTTGGGTCGTTCTACAAGATTCCAAACCTTATTACATTCAAATTGATTAAGTTCTTCATTCATAGCTAAAAACCAAAATTCATCATTTAAAGCGGTGGAAACATCTTTTGGTTCTATTTCAGAGACAAAGCAAAGGTTTGAAAATAAAACATGTAACGATGAACGAGTACTAACCCCTTTTTGCGGATCTCCAATGATAAGCTCATTTGGATGATTCTTTGAAAATCTCAATTCACTTGGAGGCACATATTCTTCTCTTTCTTCTTCTTCTCTATCTTCTTCTTCTTCTATTTCTCCTTCTCTTTCTTCTTCTTTTTCTTCTTCATTTTCTTCAAGTTCTTCATCTTCATTCTCCACCGAAGGAAGGGGTTCATCCTCTTTTCCTGTAATTTTCTTTTCTACACATGAAGCAAACTCATCAAACCTAACATGAATAGATTCTTCAACTATTTTTGTTCTTTTATTAAAAATCCTATAAGCTTCACTAGTTGAAGAATAGCCAATAAAAATACCTTCATCACATTTTCATCAAATTTTCCTAAGGAATCTTTAGAATTCAAGATAAAACATTTACAACCAAAAACTTTGAAATAAGAAACATTAGGTTTTTTATTAAAATTTAATTCATAAGGAGTTAATTTTAAAATAGGGCGAAGCATTACTCTATTGATTACATAACATGCCGTACTAGCTGCTTCAGCCCAAAAAGATTTTGGTAATTTAAATTCAGATAGCATCGTACGGGCTAACTCTTGAAGAGTTCTATTTTTCCTCTCCACTACACCATTTTGCTGTGGTGTGCGTGGAGCGGAAAATTCATGTTTAATTCCTAACTCCATACAAAAAGAAATAAACTTTTCATTTTCAAATTCTCCTCCATGATCCGATCGTATGCGTTTAATTTTTAACTCAAATTCATTTTGAATACGCAAACATAATTTTGAAAATTCTGAAAATGCATCGGATTTGGAGTTTAGAAATAAAGTCCAACAAAAACGAGAATAATCATCAATCAATACAAATGTGTATTTTCTACCTCCTAAGCTAGAAATTCCAATTGGCCCAAATAAAACCATATGTATTAATTGAAGTGGCCTAGTGGTAGAAATAATATTTTTACTTTTGAAGGATGATTTTGAAAATTTTCCTTTTTGGCAAGGCACACATAATGAAGAAGATAAATTTCCATTTAACAATGGTAAACCTTTAATTAATTTATCTTTTAGAAGTTTTGTAATTAACTTGGCACTAGTATGTCCAAGTCGCCTATGCCATAATTCTAATTCATCATTTTTTGATAAAAAAACATTTTAAAGTAGAATTTGAAAAATCAAGAAATTTAATCATATATACATTATGACATCTAGGAGCGGTAAAAATAATTTCTTTTGTTTTAGAATTAATAATTTTGCACAACTTTGTAGAATATTCAAATAAAACATCTAACCCCTTATCACATAATTGACTAATAGAAATCAAATTATGATTTAATCCTTCTACAAATAAAACATTTGAAATTGAAAAATTTTTGTTACCCACAACTCCGATGCCGATGATTTTTCCTTTTCCATCATCTCCGAATGTAACAACTCCTCCTTTCTTCATCTCCAGGCTAAGGAACTTTTCTTTATTTCCCGTCATGTGCTTTGAACAACCCGAGTCCAAGTACCACACGTCTTCTTTGTCCTTAGCCTGCCAACACACCTAGAAAGAAGAGGTGAGTAAAGATTTGGTTACCCAAGTGGTTCCACCCATAGTATAGGTAGAAGCCTTAGGCACCCAAATTTGTTTAATTTTACTTTTTCCTTTCCTCCAGCAAGAGTCCGTAGTGTGACCAAATCTATAGCATTTGGCACATGTAATGTATTGAGAAGAGTATAATTTTTCTGGACTTTTACTGGATGAGGATGCTGTATTAGACAGTTTATTAATTTCAGAATTTTTAAAAATAGAATTCCTGGATTTTTTGCTGTCGCCGGCGACAGTGGTTGTCACCGGGCGATAGCTTCCTGACGTGTATCCGAGTCCAAACCTTCCAGATCCATGGCGTTGGTATCCTAAGATCATATCCAGTGATCTTCGGCCCATTCCAAATTTTTTCATGGCTAGCGTTAAGTCATAAATCTGGTTTCTCATTTATGTATTCTCGGATACTAGATTTACACATCTACGTTCAAAAGATTTCTTTCCCTCATGGACTTTGGAAATTGAAGATTTCAGATCTCTCTCTAAAATCTCATTCTTTTTGGTAAGAATTTTTATTATAGAATGAGATTTGGAAAGAGATTCTTCAAGTTTTTTAATTCTTCCCAAAAAGTGATCACACTCTTGGCAAGAAATTTCTCTTTTTCCAATAGTCTTAATTTCATTAAACAATTTTTTGTTTTCTTTAAGCAAAATTTCATTTTCAGATTTAAGAAGATCATTATCTTTTAAACTCTTTTCAAAAAATTTGCAAGTCTTTAAAAATTCAGAAAATAATTCATCGTAGGTTGGAGGAGTTACCTCAGTGTCACTTTGGACACTGCATTCATCATCAGATATGACGCTCTTTCCCATTAAGCACATGTTGGCCTCCTCTTCTTTACTTGAGCTTGAACTGCTTGCATTCTCAGAAGTAGTATCATCCCATGTTTCCGCCTTCAGCACCTTCTTCGTCCCTTTGTGCTTCTTTTCTTTAAGTTCTTTTAAGTAGTTTGGACACTTGCTTCGAATGTGTCCTAACTTCTTGCAGTGATAACACTCCGGTGGCGGTCTCTCTTCCTCCTCATCGTCTTCCTTTCCTTTTTTCTTTTTAAACATCTCCTTCTTAAAATACTTCTTAAATGAATTCCTCCTCTCTGGATTTTTCATAAATTTTCTAAACTTTCTAACAAATAAACTTTCCTCATCTTCTTCTTCCTCCTCAGAATCACTACTTTCCTCCTTAGATCTTAGAGCCAATCCCTTCTTCTTTGGCTCCATATACTCTTGTTGTTGAATTTTCAATTCAACTTCATGAGTTTTCAAGTTCCCAATCAGGCTTTCAATATTAAGAGCTTTAAGATCATGAGATTCTGAAATAGCCGTCACTTTGGGATTGAATTTAGGGGGGAGAGATCTAAGAAGTTTTCTTACCAAATCACCATTTGAGAAATTTTTTCCTAAATCTTTTGAGTCATTCACTATCTTAGTGAATCTTGTGTACATGATATCCACATCCTCATCTACCTCCATCCTGAACTTTTCGAATTTTGACTCCAATTGGAAAAGCTTTGAGTCCTTCACCTGCGAGGTACCTTCAGGAGTAATTTCCAATAAATTCCAAATTTCATATGCAGTTTGACATGCGCAGGTTCTATTAAATTCAGTTTTATCAAGAGCACAAAATAATGCGTTCATTACTTTTGCATTATTTTTGCATTTTAATTTGTCCTGGTCATCCCATTTATCTTTGGGTTTTTCCATGACAACATCACCAATTATAAAAGTAGGATGAGTATAATTTGTTTCAACCATATTCCATACTTCAATATCTAATGATATTAAAAAACACCTCATCCTAGTTTTCCAATAATTATAATCGGAACCCGTAAATAATGGTGGTCTAGTTATTCCTTGCCCCTCAGAAAATGCATGATCATGGTGCGCCATAATTCCAGGTGGTTAAACCTTATAAGGAATTAACCTACGCTCTGATACCACTTGTTGGATCTTGTGGCGCCCTTAGAGTGGGGGTGAATAAGGGCAATTTAATACTTTGATACTTTTTGTAACAAACGAAGCAATATATGAATATAGAGACACATAATTGAATTTAAAAACAAGATTTTATTTCATCAAGGATAATGAGTAGAAATAATTCCAATAAAGCTTGGAATCAAAGGCTTACAATTAATAAAATCTCTTGTCTCTTTTCACCGGTCCTTCTCCTAAGGACCGGTAGGCTATAGCCTATATCTCCCAGATAAAGACACTAGCCTCTCCCTAAATCAAATCTTGATCTAGACGCAGCACACACGGCCGCGATTTTCTCCCAAGCCACACAATGACTTGACACCGCACACAAGACGATGATTTACCCTAGACCACACAAGGATCTAAGACCACACACATGGTGATGATTTCCCCTAAGCCTCACACGGACTTAGACGTCGTACGCAAGACGAGGATTTCTACAACGATTACAAGATGAATGTAAATATAAATGAAATACAAAATAAAAAACCCCTTTAGAATTTCTGGACCAAAGCAGCGAAGAACCCTTGAGAAAGCCTCCTTGGAACACGTGTACAATCTTCGGCTTTGCTCTCTCTTTTCTTCTTCAAGGATGGGGATTTTCGTTCTCTGGAGCTCTCTGGATGATACCACTTAGGAAGAAGGCTTAAAAGTCTGAAGGAATGAAATACACGAAGTTCTGCGCCCTTTTAATAAAAAAGAGCTATCGGCGTTCGTTAGCTAGGTATCGCCAGAATCCGATATCTCCAGAAGCTGCCACGTGTCCCACTAATTCGACGTTTCTGCGCGGAGTTGAGGTCGTGGTTGAGACGTGGGCTGTCGGATATCCGATATCACTATCAGAAATCCGTTAGCTTGCGTAACTGCTGCACGTCGTATTGTTGCGGGAAGATCGTGGGCTGTCGGATATCCGATATCACTATCAGAAATCCGTTAGCTCCAAACCGCTGGGAAGGAATCGCGCGCCCTCAAAAATCCGTTAGCTCTCAACCGCTGGGAAGAAATCGTGCGCTGTCGGAAATCCGTTAGCTAGCTGTCGGAAATCCGATAGCTCCAATTTCTAGAAATCGGTATTTTGCTCCAATTGCAAACATGTTATCCTTGCACCAGTTATATGCACACCATTAATCAAAAATAGGATCAAATACATTCGGGATTTGTTATTCTCAAACCGGACGAGTGCGGAACGCATGCTCCAACAAGAACCACATCCAATATCGAATATCCAAGATGAAGGAGCAGAAAGGTTAATTTCTATAACAAAAATACCTGAAGCGGAAGTCACACTTCCCTTCTGCTTTTGCAGATCTTCAAGATAGAGGGGACAGTTCCTCCTCCAATGCCCTGCCTTACCACAATGGTGGCACTTACCTTCCTTAGCCAAGCCCTTATTCTTCAGTGCTGAAGACTTGGGATCAAGATACGACTTAGGTCCCACCTTAGTCTTCTTGAATCCCTTGGTCTTGCCCTTGCTTTTATGCACCATCAATATAGGGCTAGCAGGCTTGACCTTCTTCATATTGATCTTAGCAGTTCTTAACATGCCTAGGAGCTCATGCAATGTCTTGTCAATTTCATTCATATTGTAATTCAAGACGAACTGCTCATAACTGTCCGACAATGATTGCAGGATCAGATCTGTGGCCAACTCTTGGCCTATGGGAAAAACCAGTCTATCAAGGTTCTCTATATACTCAATCATCGTGATTATGTGAGTCCCTACTGAGTCTCGATCTCCCATCTTCCACTGAAATAACGCCCTGGATATATCAAACCTCTCTTGGCGAGCTTGCCCTTGAAACATTTTCTTTAGGGGCTCGACCATCTCGTAACAACTCATGTTCTCATGTTGCTGTTGGAACATGGTCTTCCGCATCTCCTAGGTTTGAGAATAACAAATCCTATGTGTATTTGATCTTGTGTGTTTAAGTGTGCAGGAAAACAAGTCCACATGACTCAAGGATAACATATAAAAGTAGCTCCCAAGTTTGGAGCCAAAAGTCAAAACTGGCCGCTAGAGCAGGCGGTAGCTCCGGTGGTAGCTGTTAGAGAAGGCGGTAGCTGCTAAAGCAGGTGGTAGCTGCTAGCGCAGGCGCTAGCGCTTGAAAGCACAAAAGTGAAATTCAAGCTGGCGGGATGCATATATAGAAAGCAGATAGCGTCTGCGGTAGCTGATAGAGTCGGCGGTAGCTGATAGCGCCGGTGGCAGTGCAAAGCAATAGAGAAAGGCGGACGGCTTGCTTAAAATGAAGGATTCTCACGCAAATAATATTTACTAAACCGGGATAGCACCGGCGGTAGCGATAGCACATGTGCTAGCTCCAAGGCTATAAAACGGACCCCTTGGATCCGTCTTCTTCATCCTCTTGAGATCCAAAATTCTAGAGCTTCGTGCCACAGCATAGAGAGGAAGGTTCAGAGAGATACTCCCACAAATCCATAAAGTCTTAAGGAGATCCGTGGAGAAGATTTCAATACGCATCATCATCGTGACGAAAGACCGCATCGACTACGATCATACTCTGCGGGCCTTCGTCCACTTCTCCAAGAGATCCATACAGGGAGTTTTTATATTATTGTTATTTCATTTATCCATCTCTTTTAAATAGTGTAGTAAATTCGCCTCGTGTTCGCGACTAGGTCTGTGTAGGACTTAGGGAAAAAATTCGCCTCGTGTTGGCGACTAGGTCTCGGGTGTAGGTCTAGGGGGTGCTCGAGGCCATATCCGGGGAAGGGTTGGCTAGAGCGGCTTGAGGTCATATCCGGGGAAGGAATGGCTAAAGCCAACCGGTTCGTGGGGATACGAGTCGGTATAGAAAATAAAAAGTGTCTTTCATATTTCGCTTTGATTTCTAGCGTCATTGAAATCAAAATTTTGTAATCAATTTTATTAATAAAAATCAATTCTCTCTTTGTGTAATAAAATTGATTTGTTCTTCATTTCTCTAAATTGTTTATTATCCTCTCCTTTATTATAAAATAATTTAGATCCTTAAACAAAATCACTATTTTGATCTCTTATCATAAGCAAGTATTTCAAAATATAATATAAGTTTTTAAAACCCTTATTCACCCCCTTCCCCCCCCCCCCCCCTCTAAGGGCACCTACCGATCCAACAAGTGGTATCAGAGCGATTTTATTCCAATCGGCTTAACAACTGGGAATAATGGCGTCTCATGATCTCGCTTCTATTAGTGGGGGTAATTTTTATGAAGAAGGAAAATCACTAGCACCACCTTTATTTGAAGGAAGAAATTTTAAAGGATGGAAAATATTAATGGAAAATTTTCTTAAGGCTTTAGATGAAAAAGTTTGGAATATTACTATTAAAAATCCACCTAGCGTATTAAATAAAAACGAAATGGTTTTAAATGCAAAATCTATGAATAGTCTATTTTGTGCGTTAGATCAAAATATTTCCAAACTCATTCATACTTTTCCTACTGCATACGAGATGTGGAATTTTCTTGAGATAACTTATGATCTCCCTCTTGCAGGTATGGAACAAACATAGGAAGAGAAGGACATACAAGCATCCACCATTATTTAAGAAGATCTCTCTTGTAGCAAAGCCATGGAGATCATGGAAATTAACTTAGAAAAGGAGAGCAATACATCAAGAGAAAATGAAGATGAAAATTCATCTATGTTGGAGGAAGGCCTAAAAGATGACGAAGGAACGTCATGTTCACATCTTGCCTCTTCTGATTGCGTTGTAAGAAAGTCTAATTCTTTTTCTTATTTCCATATACAAAAAATTGCTAAACGTAGAATGAAGAAATTAAAAATTGCTAATAAGAGATTACGTTTAGAAAATAAAACTTTGAAAGCAAATATGAATGAAGAATCCAAAAAGGATGTGTTTGAATCTCAATCATGCTCTTCATTTGAAAACTATACACCTTATTTTGATTATAATAATATTAAAGAAAAATTCAAGGATTTAGAAAAAGAACTTTTAATTTCAAAAGAACATAACGAAAAATTGATAAACGAAAATAATATTCTCTCTCATAAACTAGAATCTTTAAAATCACTCTTTCAAAAAGGATTAAATAATTTTAAATATCTTATTTCTAGTTTATCATCAAACTTGTGTAAAACTTCTACTAGTATGTTAAAACATATTAAACATGCACCTAGTAGAATGTTTAATCACACAAACATAATGAATTCTAACCCACATTATGTATCTCCCAAATTAAATTCTAATGTGCACAAATTTCCTATGAAATATAATTTCAAAAGTGATTATTATTTTAAACCCAAGTTTAATGAATATGGAAATTTGATGCATAATATTAAATCAAAATATGAATGGAGACCCAAAATAAAAAATGAAACATTAACTCCACTTGAAAGAATTCATTCATTTTTGTCTCCCCAAAAATTATCACGCTATATTTGGGTACCTAAAGGAACCGTTACACTTGGTTCCCTTTGGATACCCAAATCTCTCATCTACTAGTATCATCCATATGCATGAGGTAGAATATTTTCAAATTGAAATACACAAATTTCTACTTCATGATGTGCTTTAATGTCTTTTCTATTTTTTCTTTTTGTTTTTCTTTTTAAGCCATCATGTCATGGTCATCTAATCTAATATTTGAAATTTTGACTTTGTCCCCTAAAGCCTAAATGAAGTATGCAAATCAAAGTAAATCAAAAGTAAAAATCAAGTATTTTTTATTTATAAATGACCAATTTATTACTATAAAAATCATTACCCACAAATATCATATAGTATTCATATAAATTGAACTATAAATTTGCTATAAGATATTTCAAATTAAATCTAGTTATTAGGTTATTAAGCTTTTTAGCCTTCACCAACAAGTGGTGTAGAGAAATAACATGATCTAAAAGAAAGTTCAAGATCTAAATAAAAGCTCAACTTCCAATATGGTTGTCTTTGTTCACAACAAAAAATTACATATATATATTGTGTTCACTCCTTGACGTCAAACATGATCTAAACCATTACTATTGTTCACCTATCAAAAATTACATATATATATATATTCAAAATTCATAATTAAAAGAAAATCACTAAAATGTATTGAAAGAATTTATCTTCATAATGAATATTGAATTCACAAGCACCACCATGATCTATTGATGTCCTTTGCTAAAATTCTCTAACATCATATATCATAAGTCTTATCAAAAGTCTTCTAAAAACAATTATTTCTATCCTAATTATGTGAATTACAATTGATATAATAATTGATGACAATTGATATTATAATTACATATGTGTGTATTGTGTGTGTATTGTGATTTATTTCAAGTTTAGACCTCAAAATCATCTTGATATCAATAAGATCAAATCAAATTGAACCTTCACTTCATTTTAGGTCTATAAGTTGAAACACCATCAAACTTTGGCATAACATTAATCTCAAACTTATCATACTTACATTATCACCTAAAGAATATTTGTGTCTATGTTAGGCTCTATATGTTTACCAAGATATACAGGCTGGGTATTTTTATGTAGGGCTTATCCATGATATTCTTTGCATAAACATCATACTAATCATTTAAATTATGCTTATTTGGCTTATTCGAAGATGACATCTTGTGCTTACATCTCCTATCATTTTCAACTTACACCATAATTGACAAATATAAGCCTTAGAAAAATTAAATGAAGATATAATAAAATATATCTCATGCAATGTTTATTTGGTAAAGTCATATACAAAATCATTAATGTTTCATGCAATTTGCACTATCTAGACATCTCCAAAAATTTTGAAATTTCTGCATGAAACTACTCTTGGGACACTTAATCAAGATTCATAATCAGAATTTCCAAAATCTTGAAAATCAGTGTACTGTTTGCCGCACTAGCGCTAGCGCCGGTGCTAGCTTGAGTGTCAAATTTTGTGTTTTTAAATTTTTGAAAAATTACTAAAAATATGTTATTTTATATGTACTACCTATTTTTATCTTTATGTCATTGTGTGATTTTTGAAAATTCAAATACAAAATACAAAAATACAAAAAACATGTCTTTGCTTATTTCCTTAAGGTTTTATTAAAATAATAAAGATTTCTATGTTTCATTCCTTTGGCAAAAATGACAAGCATGTTCTTTTAGAGTTGGCTAAAAATGTTTAATTTAAAATCTCAAGTTTTCTAAACATTGTTTTGGCTTGTCATGTTTAGAATTTAATCTTATTATGAGCAATGAAAAGTCTATAATGAATTATGTAGGATTGTGTTTGTATGCCTCTAAGTATGAGTAATGTGTTATGTTAGATAATGATCTGTTTACACTCACACTTTTTGATAGACTACATGTGTCTATAATTCTTAACCCTTTATAATTGTGTAGTGTAGTAGCTTACAATATTAAGATGTCTATCTCTATTACCTACACATTATTCAAAACTTTGTTGCACATGTAGAAGTGAAATTACAAAATTATAAGTGTTTGCAAAAAACAAGTGAATTCGGAGAACTTTGTCTTGCTCAAAAAATTCAATAATAAATGACAATAATAACTCCACCAAGCACTACTTGAAACTCCTGATAAGACTTCATAAGCATTGTGAGGTTGAGCACCTTGGAAAGAATTGTAAAGTGTCTTGTGCAAACTACTTTAATACACTTCTATTATGTACACCGGATCACAAAAAAAGTGGAACTCTTATTGAAAATAAAATATGTGATCCCCCAAGCACTAATTCGCTCCCTGAAGCACCTTGGTTATTGTACTTTTTGTGCTTTGTATCAAATCTAGAATTGATGTGTAGAAGTAGTTAAAAAGATTACATGCTTAATAATGTTTCTACTTCACTATATAAGTCATGTGTTTTGGATTATATCACTTGTATACTTTTATCAAAACACTTCTTATACACATCATTATCTCTCATAAAGCTTCTACTCATGAGAATTGGACTATAATGCTTCTTTACATAAATTCTCTAGAAAGCTTTAGTAAAAGCACTAGATTGCAATGCATGATCGCTACAATGTTTTTTTTTAACTTGAAATGCAAATTAATAACATTATAGTCACTATCTTCTGGAATATGTGCAATCATGCTTGCCTTAGTAGTATTTTGAAAAATAGAATTCCTTGACTATTGTCATGAAAACCTTATTGAAAATCTTACTTGCTTACAAAAATATTCCTTCAAAATATTATCTTTAACTTGGATATTTATATAAGATTAGTTTTATCCAAATAACATCATTTTTATGGCATAACATTTCTTATTACTATTATGATATTTGAACTTCCAAATAGATGTTGTCTTTGGATAAACAATTTTATAGCTTTATCGCTTCAAATCTCTCAAAAATTATGTTATAAACATTAAAGTTTTGAAAAGAAAAATGATTTAAAAAAACATCTTCTCTTTTTGAATTTAATTCTTATTTTCTTCTTATTTATCATCATGATTACAAAAAGATGTTTCTTGTATTTTGATAAGTCTTCTGCATCATAACCATATAATTGTTTTACCTTGCACTTTCATGCTTATTTAAAGTCTTTTATTTTGTGTGCATCCTCACTTGAATCTTAACATTCCTTTCTTTCAACAAGTGGTAGACTTGCTTGGTAAACGTTATATTGGTTGCTTTAAACAAGAATATTTTTATGCTAAAAACTATGCTTTATTTCTATATTGTAATGCTAAAACTCTGATTCAATAATGAATTTCAAAATAACTACGTGAGTTGTTTGTTTAAAAAAAATTCAAATAAAAATATAAATCCATAGGCTATGTCATTAGATTTAAAACGCTTAAATGTTTTCAATAATTATTATCCATGACTTCATATCTCACCATAGCGGGGGCATAGGGTTGTAGACATTAGATAACCTTATCTCTAGTCATGTCTTGTCCTTAACCGGGGAGGGTTCCAGTGGGGCCTTGCGAGGCATTGGGGGGAAAGAGTGCTAGGGTGAGTTTTGTCTATTGTTTGCATAAGGGACTAACACCCAAACCTATGGCATGTATGCAGCTCCTCATGCCCATCCGTCACTTAGTATGGGGCTAGGGTGTAGAAATATTGTCTGGGTAGATTGGTTACTTGGAAATCATTACCTTTTTATGCTTAAAACTCTTATATAAAGGGGACAACTAACATTATAATATTGATTACTTGGCAAATATTATATTGTTCATCTTTAAGCTAAAAACTCTGATCTATCTCTATAAAAATTATTCTAAAACTCCTTATCATTTCCTTCTCCCTAAAAGCTCGATCATGCCTTTATCTTATTATCAAAAAAAATTTGTATTTTACTTCCTTACCCACTTTTGCTAATAACAAAAGGGGGAGAACTAACATGATAAATATAATCCGCTATCAAAATAGAAAACAAACATGATTAATTAAGATGATAGCTTACATATTAGGGGAGCATTCACTTTGGGGGAGCATGTATTTAGGGGGAGCAATTCTAAATGCTAAAATCGATAATTATCCTAAGTCATCACTCTCACACACACACAAGTAAGTTTCATCATGCTTATATATTAATGCTCTGATTTATCATTAATGGATTTGTTATTATAAAAAGGGGGAGTTTGTTGGAACATGGTCTTCCACATCTCCTAGGTTTGAGAATAACAAATCCTATGAAAGTAGCGCCCAAGTTTGGAGCCAAAACTCAAAACTGGCCGCTAAAGCAGGTGGTAGCGCAGGCGGTAGCTCCGACGGTAGCTGTTAGAGCAGGCGGTAGCTGCTAGCGCAGGCGCTAGCGCTTGAAAGCGCAAAAGTGAAATTCAAGCTGGCAGGATGCATATATAGAAAGCAGATAGCGCCCGCGGTAGCGCAAAGCAATAGAGGAAGGCGGTCGTCTTGCTTAAAATGAAGGATTCTCACTCGAAGAATATTTCCTAAACCGGGATAGCACCGGCGGTAGCGATAACGCAGGCGCTATCTCCAAGGATATAGGTCCTTGGATCCGTCTTCTTCATCCTCTTGAGATCCAAAATTCCAGAGCTTCGTGCCACAGCATAGAGAGAAAGGTTCAGAGAGATACTCCCACAAATCCATAAAGGCTTAAGGAGATCCGTGGAGAAGATTTCAACATGCGTCATCATCATGACGAAAGACCGCATCGACTACGATCATACTCTGCGGGCCTTCGTCCACTTTTCCAAGAGATCCATATAGGGAGTTTTTATATTGTTGTTATTTCATTTATCCATCTCTTTTAAATCGTGTAGTAAATTCGCCTCGTGTTGGCGACTAGGTCTGGGTAGGACTTAGGGCAGAAATTCGCCTCGCGTTGGCGACTAGGTCTTGGGTGTAGGTCTAGGGGGTGCTCGAGGCCATATCCGGGGAAGGGTTGGCTAGAGCGGCTTGAGGCCGTATCCGGGGAAGGAATGGCTAAAGCCAACCGGTTCGTGGGGATACGAGTCGGTATATAAAATAAAAAAGAGTCTTTCATATTTCGCTTTGATTTCTAGCGTCATTGAAATCAAAATTTTGTAATCAATTCTATTAATAATAATCATGTCTCTCTTTGTGTAATAAAATTGATTTGTTCTTCATTTCTCTAAATTGTTTATTATCCTCTCCTTTACTATAGAACAATTTAGATCTTTAAACAAAATCACTATTTTGATCTCTTATCATAAGCAAGTATTTCAAAATATAATATAAGTTTTTAAAACCCTTATTCACCCCCCCCCCCTCTAAGGGCGCCTACTGATCCAACAGTTGTTTCTGAAGCTCAGAGTTCATGGTCGCGAGCCTGAGACATTCAACATCCAAGGAGTCATCCTCATACTTCTTGAAAGCATCTTTATCTACACTAGGTGCAGTAGAGGCTGGCTCGTCGGGGGGATCTTCTTCAAGGACATAGAGCTTACGCTCTTGCCTGAGAACAATTCTCATGTTCCTATACCAGTCGAGGAAGTTCGTCCCATTGAACTTGTCCTTCTCAAGGATGGCTCTCAGGGACAACGTGGAGTGTGATGTATTTGCCATGAAATTCTACAAAATAATGCAAAATATATTTTAGTACTATATTTTAAAATACATTTTATTTAATAAGGTCTTTTATTAAATACTCCCACTATTTTATTCAAATTGATAACCCTTAATATCAATTCGGAGAGTTTATGTGAGCTACTCTCTTAGTGGACAAGATCCGTATTTCACCAACACAACGAGTCCGCTTTGGCGTTCCTCTCATAATGCGGTTATTTAGGTAGGCAACACTTGCCATTTACATTACTATGCAACTCTTGTATGATTGGTGAATAACACTTTATTCGCATCCATCATATGATGCATGCCAACCCAATGCGTCTAGGCACTCAACTTTTGAGGTCACCTAGCTAAGATGGACCCGATGTCAACAGTGGGATATCACAATTATCCGCTCGCACTCTTACCAAGATAGATTAATGCACCTTGCTTTGGCAAGCCCACACTTCATCGATCGAGGCAGGAAGAGTGTCATCCATCGGAAGGCATCCATATACTTAATATTGGATAAGGGATTTTTTTATAAAAAAATGATTAACAACTAATCAATGTGCACATTTACAAAATTACAACATTCACAAACCAAATACATCCCAGATGTGCACTAAATAAAATTATCAACGCTTGATAAAAAGGGCTAAATCTGAGCATTTAGAACACTTCTAAATCACCAGATTTACATGCATTTGACACAGACAAAAACAACCCCACTTATGCAGTAGACAAGCTCGTCTCTCAATGTCAGATTCAAAATCTAAGACATTTGGATTCACAAACCAATCAGAGGGACGGTTACTTCAAAGGAGAAATAATTTCCGAAACAATGAAATCACAACGCAATCATATGCGTTCCTGGCGGGATTCCAATTTAGAACACTTCATCGAAATCCAAACACACAGGAAGAAATCCAGACATTTAGAACACTTCTAAATTTCTAATTTACACGCATTAGATCGCAACCTATCTATGATACCACTGTTGGTTTTCTTAATACCATTCATAATGATATGAACACATCAATATGTGCGCAGCGGAATAAAATAACTAGAACAACCCTAAACATTTAAAAGGACCTTGCGATTTTATTAATTCAAGAAATAAAGTAATAGCAACACATTGCAATATCTATATACCTGAAGGGGGTTGAGTCTATACTCAGCCGAGGTGCTCCAATGAGAAATACAGAGATCGTGTGGCTGAGTTCCAAGCGCTGAAATAGATATGCGCCTCTACGGAAGTCCACGCGAGTGTTGAAGAACCCTAGCCTCTTGTCGCACAAGATCTAGGTCGAAGAAGAACTGTTCTCAATGTCTCCCACGGACTGCTAGGTCCGACGACAGGGAGAGGCGGCGGCGGCGGCAGGATCAACCGATCGGAATGCTTTCGTCGGAGCTTCTAGCGAAACTCTTTTATCGCTCTCTCTCTCTCTCTCTCTCTCGCAAAACAGATCGCAAAACTGATCGGCTTTCTAGGTCAAAAGAATCGTATTCTTTTATACCCCCAGTGAATACTGCGTTCGACGAACTTGCTAGCGTTCGTCGAACGCGCTGGCCGTTCGTTGAACGTGCTACGCTAGCCGTTCGACGAATGCGCTATGCTAGTCGTTCGACAAATTGTTCGACGAACGCGCTACGCTAGCCGTTCGACGAATGCTCTACGTTAGCCGTTCGACAAGCCATTCGACGAATGCACTATGCTAGACGTTTGACGAACCGTTCGACGAATGCACTGCGCTATTCGATTGATGAACCGTTCGATGAATGCGCTACGCTAGCAGTTCGACAAACGCGCTACGCTAGCCGTTCGACAAACGCGCTACGCTAGCCGTTCGACAAACGTGCTACGATAGCCATTCGACGAACGCGCTACGCTAGCCATTCGGCGAACGCGCTCCGCTAGCCATTCGTCAAATGCACTTTAAGTTCGTCGAACATGCTTTGATCCGAACAATTGTCAACAGGATTCTTCCTTCAATTTCTCCAAACACTCTTGTGTGTGACCCCATAGGCTCATATCGCGTTGGCAGTGAGAATAGATATTTGACCACTTCCAGATCATCATGGAAACACCAACACCTCGTGCAACAGCAGTATCCGGGACTATTCACCTCAGGTACACCTAAACATGATCTTACATTCCTTATTTTTACCTTGTATAGAATCCCGTAGACCCGAACTTAAATTTTGCGGACAAAATTATTTTTTTTATTTATTGGGATTTGTAGCATCTCTAATCCTACTAGACCTCATAAAGGTATTAGGATATAACATGAGGAGGGAAGGGTGAGTGGAGGCAAGGAGATGACCTTAAGAGTTCACTAAGTTGGGGTGAACTCACATAGTGCTCACCAGTGCACACAAGACAACTTAGGTCAAATTAGCCAAATTGAACTCACAATCACTAATTGACCTCACAACTATGTTCCTAACCCTAATAGAGACTCATTTGACCAAGAACCCTAAAAATTGGTCAACCAAATAGGCCAAATTGACAAAAGTCAAGCTTAGGTCAACGTAACCCTATTCAACACAAATAGACTAAATTGACCTTCAATACCTCAAATTGACCTTCAATACCTTAAATTGACCTTACCTATGTTCTCCTAACCACTAAGGAAGGTCATTAAGTCAATAATCACTAATTGATTCCACCCAATTTCAAGGTATTGACCAAAGTCAACTTTTGGTCAACATAGCCCAAACCAACCCAATCATGGACCAATTGGCCTTCAATTGGTCAAATTGACTTCACCCCTAACATTCTGACCCCATTAAGGACCTATTTGTTTCAAAATCCCTACAAGTGGTCAACCAATCCCTCCAATTTGACCAAAGTCAAACTTAGGCTATTTTGGGTCATACTCACACCATATAGATCAATTAACCAAATTGCAGTCACACCATGGTCCAATAGACTTTGCGTAAGGTAATATGACCCATGAACATCAAGTGGGGCTAACCCACCCATCAATTTCACCATATAAACTCAAAATTCAATCATGGTCAACATAATGCCTTAAGGAAGAAATTGAAAGACCAAATGAAATCCAAGTGAACCAAGACCCTGTTAGACATGTGTGTCACATCCCTCTGTTTGAGAATAACAAATTTCATATTGTATTTGATCTTGCTTGTCGTGTTTTTATAGTGTGCATGAACTATAGGTGCAATACTCCACTAGTAGAAAGCATCTTGGAACCAAATTTCTGAACTAGAGCACTACCGCCAGCGCTAGGAGCTACCGCAAGCATTTGCGTTGCCGCATGCGCTAGTAGCTACCACCTGGCGCTATCTCCAGATCGTGAACAACGCCACACCACAATGGTTTCATAACCGTCTCTACACGAACGATACCGCAAGCGTTAGGAGCTAGCACAGGCGCTATCTCGAGGCTCTATAAATTGAAGCTTTCTCTCTCGTTTTTGCATCTCATCCCAAAGAGAATACAAGTGCCAAAATTCAATTGTTGTTACTCTACCGAAAAGTCTTCTCCCACTCAAAGCTAAAGAAGATTTCAGGAGAAGGAAGCCATCACACTGCATCCAAAGAACGATCGCTTCAACCTCGCTTATGCTACAGTGGTCCTTCATCATCAAATCCAGAAAATCTCATAGAGGGAGTTTTTATTTGTATTATTTCTTTATTGTGAATCTTTATAGGTAAATCGCCTTGTGTTGGCGACTAGGTCCTTGCGCGGCTTAGGGGGAATTTACCGCGTGTGTTGGCGACTAGGTATACGTGATTAGATCTAGGGAGTGCTCAAGGCCATATCTGGGGTAGGATTGGCTAGAGTGGATTGAGGCCATATCTAGGGAAGGATAGGCTAAAGCCAACCGGCTCGTGGGGATATGAGTCGGTATAGAAAAGGAAAAAGTATTTGTATTTGTACGCCTCTGATTTCTAGCAATATTGAAATCAAATTTATGTAAACACCTTTTTATATAATACAATCATGTCTCTATTTATGTTTACTTGATTTCTTTCATTTGGAGTTAATTTCTATATTGCAAATTAGGTTAAGCTAAATTGTTATTTCACTCTCATTTATTTCTAAACAACTTTGTAAATTTCGTAAACGTATAAAAAGAATTTTTATTCCCTTATTCACCCCCCCTCTAAGGGTGCCTATCGATCCAACAAACCCCACCCCATTCATAACCAGCATGCCACTAGTCTATTGGCACCCCACATTTGAATTTGGAGAGAGTGGGTGGGCTTGGGGGCAAAAATGGCATTTTCCCCTTTAGATGAAAAGGCACCTTTGAGTAAGAGTGCTTCCATGGCCCTTACCTCCTTGCCCAATGCTATAGCCGGCCTCCTCAGACTATGAACTGTCATTTTAGAGCATGACAGCCGCTCAGCTGCTGAGGGGAAGTTGTACAAGCCATGGCGGAGACACCCCACTCCATCCTCCCTATACAGCCATCACCACCTCCATTTGACCATTCCATTAGATTTATAGGCTCCTTAGCAGTCGATCCAACCTCTTGGAACAGAGCAATTGGTGGAGAATCCATAGATCGAGCAAGCTCGCTGGAGACAGAGAGATCCATGGCCACCCGCTGGAGCACCCGCCGCCGAGCCACAATTGAGGTCTGTTTCTCCTCCTCTCCCTCGGTGCTAGCTTTCTAGCTCATTAGGCTGAGAAATCAGGCTCAATTGAGCCACAATCCTGTTGGATCTGTTGGCACCCTTAGAGGGGGGAGGGTGAATATGGGTTTTAATAACTTTTAATATATTTTGAAATACTTGAAATATTAAGAGATCAAAATAGTGCAAAATAAAGACAAATTAAGTGAAATTAAATAGAGACATGATTTTATTAATATGAGATGTAGGATTACAAAATTTGACTTCTTACAACGCTAGAAATCGAAGGGAAATAGTAAAAATGCTCTTTAGTTTTCTATCCCAACTTGTATCCCCACGAATCGGTGGCTTTAGACTATCCTCCCCCAGATATGGCCTTAAGCGGCTCTAGCCAATCCTCTCCCGGATACGGCCTTGAGCACCCTCTAGACCAAACTTAGATCTAATCGTTGATGAGTCCAATTTACATATTGTTTTTCGGACTCATCCGGGCTGCTTTTCTTGCTTTTGTACTTCAGATTTTGTTCATGTTTGTTTATTTTCACCTTTTTCATACTTGTGCTTGAAGTGCCTGTTGTAGTGTGCAATTGCACACTACGTTGCTGGGGGTAAGCACATTGTGCTCCCCATCATTTTGTTTCTATTTTTATGCTGGTGCTGGAGGTGTATTCCCAGCTGGGCTGCTATGCTCGCAGGTGGCTGATCCATCCCCTTTTGCCCAGAAATCATGATTGTGTACAATGTACAGTCGTGCGTTTTATTGACGCACGGATGGCTGCAGTCGTGCGCATTCATCTGGGTAGAAAATGATGATCTGATATTGATCGTGCGTCTTTACGCACGGGCAGTTGCTCGTGTGCGAAGGAATCGCACAATCGACATGTTCAGCCTTGTTTTTAGCTTTTTTGAATTTACCCGTGCATTTTGATGCACGGGCAGATTTGGTCGTGCGCGAAGGAAATGCATGGGCGCTGCTGCTTCTTCGTCACGACAGTTTATTCATTAAATAACGCACGGGCAACGCACGGTCGTGCGTTCGACCATGCGTGATCTATTTTTTGATCTTTTTCTATAAAAGCTGCAGCTTTCGGCCTAAACCTGAGAGACCGCACACGCTGTACAGCTGCGCCATTTTCGCCATTTCCACTGAGGTTTCGTCCCTTTGGGCCTCCTCCATCATCCTCAAGCTCTAAGGAGAGGGATTCAACCCTACATCCACCAAGATCCAAGGAGAAGGAAGCTAGGTCGGTTTCGGATCGTGACACGAAGAAGGCGGGCCATTGGAGGGTAGTGACAGCCTTCTCTACCCCGGACGAAGTTGAGGATAGAGCTTAGACGCGTATTGACAACCCGGTGATTCCAACCGTGAATCTTCAACAAGACTTCGGATTCGGTCGATTTATTGCTCTCCCTATCTTTGTATTGGTAGTTGTAGTTATTAGATCTCTTGTATTTTGATGATGAACACTATAAACCTTGTTATATAAGTTATTTTATGTCAATGTGAAATTATCTTTTGTTTATATGTGTGTATGAGGTGCGCCTCCATCCATTTTCCATTCCGCCATCATGTTCGTGTGCTGCACTAGCAATTGCTAGTGGCGTGCTTTTCGACGAGGTGCTTGCGACCCTTATTCCGCCGGTGCGATTCACTCCATTCCGTGTGCCTACTCTTCCATCCGCCTAGCGAAGCGTGGCATAGCGGCCCATGTAATCCATTCGCCTACCAAAGCAACGCGCTCAAGGCCTGCACAGTTCGATTCCGCACTTACCACTCCATCCGCTTTCCTGCTCGCCCATCCGCCCTTGCGAAGTAGTGCGTTCAAGGCCTACGTAGTTTCCATCCCGCCTAGCGAAGCAGTGTGCTCAAGGCCTGCATAGGAGTATTTGTAGCATTTTCTTTTATTTCCACAAACCAATCCCCCCCCCCTTTTTCCGCAATCCATCCAACTTAAGGACTTCAATCTCAAGTCCTTCCTCAATAGTTAACTCCACCTTACTGTGTTCCTTCGAGATCGATACTTGGGGATTCACTCCCACATTTTTTATTACTTGAACGATCGGTACACTGCCGTTTCTTGCCGCAGTCTTGCTACCGCCTATAGCGGTATGCTAAGATTTGCACATCAAGTTTTTGGCGCCGTTGCCGGGGAACACGGTCGTGTGTGTTTTCTGGAGAGGGAGAATCTGAGATTAAAGCCCTTCCATTTGTGTATTGCATTCTTTTGCTTTATTTCTTCTTAGTCTGTTTTTCCTGTTTTTATTTGGTTTCTTAGTAAATTTTGTTGGGTGTATTATTTTGCACAATAGCGTGTTTATTTTGAATCTTTTCATCTTCACACTATGTGGGCTTCGTTTAATATTCGTTGCCGCTTTTGTGGAGATATATCTCATGCTAGTGACAGATGTCCAAAGGGAGATCGTAACCCTAGCACTCAACGCCCAGTACATGGAGCACCAAATTCGTCTGGTACTCCACATGGTGTGCGTAAGTCCTACGGCTACTCGGCCGCTCCGCACATGCCCTTTTCGCATTCATCTCCGGTTTAATTTGAGCCGAAGAAAAATGCAAAACAGTGCTTGTTTTGTCGGAGCATGGACCATGCTTTGAAGGATTGTGCTGCATTCCTTCGCCAAATGGACGAGGATGACGAGCCGGATATCCGGATCGTCCCGACTCCTACTTTTGGCAGTACACCTTCAACATCTGGTTATGTGCCCATTTCACCTTCAAGTTTTTAAGGGGATGATGTGGACACCGTCACCAGATGTGTGGCTGATCTAGACTCTGACATTTCGGAGCCCATCTCCCCTGTACATATATCACCATGCATAGATTCGATTCTTTGTGAGGAATCGGTGCTTGACTTTTTTCCAAGCCCTATTCCTCCCCCTATTGTGCATTCTATTACATTTATTTCTGATAACATTATTGAAGATGCGTCGCAAGAGGAGGCGGGCGATCTTTGTGTTGTGCATATTCCTAAGGAGGAGGACAACCTTCTAGGTGAAGAGGATTTTTCCTCAGCACCGGTGGAGGAAGTCCAACTCCTGGGGAAGGTCACCATTGATCCCACCGAACCTTGCGGCATTGTCAACAATGACGACATTATTTTACTTCCCCAATCTAATGGGAGTGAGACCGGGACCACTCCCCCGATTTTTGATTGTTTATGTCATTCTTCCCTTTTATTTCTTGATTCCCCTTCCCTTTCCGAGCCTATGCAGGTTGAGCCTTCACAGGTTATGCAGGAGGTGGTGCAAATTGCACCATTCAGTGCCGCGCACATCTTCTTGTGTGAGGAGGTTAATTCCTCTTCCACATAGGATATGCCATGTACTGTATTCCCCTCTTGCTACCTCCCTGAAGTTGACACCTTGCTAGGCAAGGAAATTTATTTTAGTAAAAGTAGAGTGGAGGACTCTCCCTCCACCTCTTTCTTTCTCTCTCCTCTACCTATGTCTAGCAGGTATGATTATTTAGGTAGAGGAGTAGTGGTTCTATCACCGTATCGGTACCCGCTACCGACACGGAAATTAGAACAGTTGCTTGTCCACTTCTCTTTCCATACTCCCATTAGCTAAGACCCTCGCCTTCCTGAATAAGTCGTGCTGGGATGACAATAACCCTAGTAGTTATCTTACTTTTTCTTGTCTTTTATTTTATCGCCTACCTTAACTAGTTAGTTAGATTTTATTTTAGTTTGTTTTTGCGGAGACAACCACTTGCAGGTATTTTCTATTTGTGAAGGCGGTGGTTATGATTCTTTGTAGAGCTTCACTCCAGGCTTCCGGCATGCTTACTTGCTGAGCATTGGGTACCCTCTTCCCCTAACTTTGTTTTAGAATATCTTAATGCATAATTTAAGTCTGGGGGAGACCTTTTTGTGTACCCACCACGTGCGCATTTATTTAACATGCTAGAAGTCTTTATTTAAATTATTTTTGTTCATTTTGTCTACACGCAATGCACCCACTTGAGCGCATACTTAACCTTTAGTGCGTCACGAGTATAACTCATTTCTTTTTGTAGTCTGGAAAATGATTGTGCTAGCTTTTAAAATTATGTAGTGGACTAAAATGTTGACTCCGGTGTTTCTAGTCAAATACTCATGTGAGTATAGGGATTCATGTAGATTAGATTTCTCTTTTATACTGTTAGCTTTATGCATTTCTGTTAGCATAAATATTGTTTACTCTACTCAAATGGTGAATCCGGTGTGAATCAAATGGTAGCATGGGGATGTGTGTAAATGATTGTTAGATTCGTATTGCTCGAGTCGGGAGGAAAGATAATCTATCTCGGTGGCTAAGAACTTGCCCCAAGAGATTCTTGAAGCATAGGCATAGGATAGTTCTTTTGCATGAGAATGACGTAGGCCATCATTTTGGCCCGGTTGAGCTTTTGTGCCCATTCCTATCGCTCTATCCTCGTTAGCCTAGTTGTGCCTACCCATTCTTTGATTCAGCCCCACTTTTATCTGACCAAAGCCTAAAAGCCAATCCTAGTTGCACTCCCAAATTTGAGCTTTAATTGTTTATTATTTTCATGATTGGGGTGTTGATGTGGTGTTTTATTTTGTGAAAATGTGGCTGTGCTTTCTTGCCAAATTTTGCTAAAAATAAATAAAAGAAAAGAAAAATGAAAAAAAAAAAAAAAAAGATGAGTTTAATTAAAAATCTGTGTAAATTTATGAATAAGAGTAGGCGGTGCACACACCCATGTTGCAAAAATCTAAGTCTGGGGGTGTGGTGCACTTGCATTCGATGTTGGTGTGCGAGGAGTTGTTTTTAAAATCTCATTTGGGTTTAGTGTTTGAGCCGTCATTTCTATCCTTGTTTATCCCACCTTAACCCTAGCCCCATTTTAAAACCTAAAGTCCTACCGACTCGCGCTATGAGCCAATCTAGTGTCGTGGAGAGAATGTGAACGGGTAAGCTTATGGTCTCCGACACCGATGGATTTCGGTGGAGTTTGTCCAGAACCCCAGCTTTGGCAATGCTTGTCTCAGCGATTATTCTACTTTCTCCATATGTGTGACCGGATGATTCACCATGATTCCCATTTTGAGCAGAAGTAATATTTATTTACTCTTTTAGAAATTTATAAACTATGTGTATAAATTAGAAATCTTCTCTAGTATTTTTCTATGCACATGGGCATGCGACTTCGCATGGTATTTCACTTTGCAATTTTAAGTTAGTTATTTCATGTTCCTGCCTGCTTAGGATTTGTTTGCTCGGGACGTACAAACAGGTATGTCTGGGGGTATGATGAGTCCAATTTATATACTGTTTTTCGTACTCATCCGGGCTACTTTTCTTGCTTTTGGACTTCAGTTTTTGTTCGTATTTGTTTATTTTCACCTTGTTCATAATTGTGCTTGAAGTGCCTGTTGTAGTGTACAATTGCACACTACGTTGCTGGGGGTAAGCACATTGTGCTCCACATCATTTTGTTTCTATTTTTATGCTGGTGCTGGAGATGTATTCCCAGCTGGGCTGCTATGCTCGCAGGTGGCTGATCCATCCCTTTTTGACCAGAAATCATGATTGTGTACAACGCACAGTCGTGCGTTTTATTGACACACGGATGGTTGCGGTTGTGCGCCTTCATCTGGGTAGAAAATGATGATCTGATTTTGATCGTGCGTCTTTACGCACGGGCAGTGCGCGAAGGAATCGCACAATCCACCTGTTCAACCTTGTTTTTAGCTTTTCTGAATTTGCCCATGCGTTTTGACGCACGGGAGGATTCGGTCGTGCGCGAAGGAAACGCACGGGCGTTGCTGCTTCTTCGTCACGATAGTTTATTCATTAAATAACGCACGGGCAATGCACGGTCGTGCGTTCGACCGTGCGTAATCTATTTTCTGATCTTTTTCTATAAAAGCTGCAGCTTTTGACCTACACCTGAGAGAGCGTACACGCCGTACAACTGCGCCATTTTCGCCATTTCCACTGAGGTTTCGTCCCTTTGGGCCTCCTCCATCATCCTCAAGCTCTAAGGAGAGGGATTCAACCCTACATCAACCAAGATCCAAGGAGAAGGAAGCTAGGTCGGTTTCGGATCGTGACACGAAGAAGGCGGGCCATTGGAGGGTAGTGACAGCCTTCTCTACCCCGGACGCAGTTGAGGACCGAGCTTGGACGCGGATTGACAACCCAGCGATTCCAACTGTGAATCTTCAACTAGACTTCGGATTCGGTCGATTTCTTGCTCTCCCTATCTTTGTATTGGTAGTTGTAGTTATTAGATCTCTTGTATTTTGATGATGAGCACTATAAACCTTGTTATATAAGTTATTTCATGTCTATGTGAAATTATCTTTTGTTTATATGCGTGTATGAGGTGCGCCGACATCCTTTTTCCGTTCCGCCATCATGTTCGTATGCCGCACTAGCAATTGCTAGTGGCGTGCTTTTTGACGAGGTGCTTGCGACCCTCATTCCACCGGTGCGATTCACTCCATTACGTGTGCCTACTCTTCCATCCGCCTAGCGAAGTGTGGCATAGCGTCCCGTGTAATCCATTCGCCTAATGAAGCAGCGCGCTGAAGGCCTGCACAGTTCGATTCCGCACTTACCACTCCATCCGCTTGCCTACTCGTCCATCCGCCCTTGCGAAGTAGTGCGATCAAGGCCTACGTAGTTTCCATCCCGCCTAGCGAAGCAGTGCGCTCAAGGCCTGCATAGGAGTAGTTGTAGCATTTTCTTTTATTTCCACAAACTAAACCCCCCCCCCTTTTTCTGCAGTCCATCCGACTTAAGGACTTCAATCTCAAGTCCTTCCTCAATAGTTAACTCCACCTTACTGTGTTCCTTCGAGATCGATACTTGGGCATTCACTCCCACATTTTATATTACTTGAACGATCGGTACACTGCCATTTCGTGCCGCAGTCTTGCTACCACCTATAGCTGTGTGCTAAGATTTGCCGCAGTCTTGCTACCGCCTATCTCCCGGATACGGCCTTGAGCACCCTCTAGACCAAATCTAGATCTAGTCGCCAACACGAGGCAAATTCCTCCCTAAGTCCTACCCAGACCTAGTCGCCAACACGAGGCGAGTTTTCTTAGCGATTACAAGAATGAAAATAACAACAATATTAAAAACTCCCTCTATGTGGATCTCTTGAAGAAGTAGACGAAGACCGCAGAGTATGATCGTAGTCGATGCGGTCTTTCGTCACGATGATGAAGCGTGTTGAAATTTTCTCCACGGATATCTTTAAGCCTTCATGGGTTTGTGGGAGTATCTCTCTAAAACTTCCTCTATATAATGTGGCACAAAGATCTAGAATTTTGGAGTGGGAGAGGTTGAAAAAGACGGAGCATGATCTAGGCAAACTCACTGATTTTCAAACAGGAGAAGTCCATGAGGAGCCTTCTGTAGTAAACCAGAGGGAGATGATTGTATTAACTCAGGGGGAGCTCCAAGAAGATGATCTGCTCTTCGATGAGGTTGCACAGATTATCAAGGACGGAGCTCTGACAATTGAAAAAGAAGCACATTCTCTGGAGGAGCCTCCCAAAGAAAATGTAACTCATCAAGATGCTGGAATGGCTACTGAAGAAGAAGAAGAAGAAGAAGAAGATAAGCCACTGAGGTTTGCACCAAGAAGTGTAACACCACAAGTGTTCTCAAGGAAGAGGAATGCTTCAGAAAAAGAATAGTACTGTACTGGTAGACAAATTATAATATGTCATATGGTGGATACTTTATCTTGATTATGAAGAACAATATGATTCCTTGAAAGTCTGTGTGTTTATAATGTCATTATTATGTCATTATTGTTCTGTGTATAGTTGTTTATATTTAATTGTGTTAAAGCATGTTTGAAATCCCTCATTTTATTTTGTAAAATTTGTTGAGATAAATAGGGGGAGATTGTTGGGAAAAACCCTTGTGATTTATCTAACAAATTACTTAAAGTGATTTCATCAGTTAGGTTATATTACCCACATTGTACAGAAAGAGTAAAATGGTCATTAGATGTCCTAGGATGTCACACTCACCTTAGATTGTCAAAACCAGGTCAAGATAATCACAAAATTAGTTAAGTTAAGACTTGGGTTGAATGGAAGTCGACGCAACTTTGACTTGATGTCGACGCAACTTTGAATAGAACTCGAAGCAATTCAATCAGTCTGTCGAAGCATCAAGTCAAGTCGATGCAACGTCAAAAGGAACTCGATGTAGAAGGAAGAGCATGTCGAAGCCATCTCAGAAGTTGAAGCAATTCAATCTGTCTGTCGAAGTATCAAGTCAAGTCGATGCAATGTCGAAAGGAACTCAACGCAGAAGGAAGAGCATGTCAAAGCCATCTAAGAAGTCGATGCAACTTGGACTTCAACTCGACGCAGAAGATAAAGTTCAAGTCCAAATCTTCAACTCGATGGATACGTCGATAAGGACTCGACACAACGTCGACCTTTGAGTTCATCCAGAGCTAAGAAAGAATTCGAAGCTACTTCGATAAGAACTCAGAGGTGCATCGATATGATGAATGATGAAGTCGACGCAGCTCGAATATAGACAAAAAAAGAAGTTTCTCTGCTGTACTTTTTGATACCTTTTTAGAAGGTCTACAAAGCTGAAGAATGTTCTCCAAAGACACGTTTATTGCCAAGAATGGACGGGTCGAGAACAAAAAAATAGAAGTAAACTGTACAACCCCGGTATTCGCCAAGAGGTGAGCAGAGGCTAAGGGGTCAGAAGGAAAGGAAGGAGAGCAAGTCAGGTGCCCACAGGAAGGTGGGTGAGTCGGGCTCTCGCAGGCTACCCGCAGGAAGGCGGGGGAGCCGGGCCCTCGCCGGCTGCTCGCAGGGAGGAGGGCGAGCCGGGCTCTCACCGGCTACTCGCCGGAAGGCGGGCGAGTCAGGCCTCTCAAGTCACGAGAGGAGCCCTTGTGGGCGGCTTGCCCAGTGTTGAAGCCATGCGATTTCAAAGAATTGAAGCCGCGCGGTCTCGAACAAGCGGTCTGTGAGGTCTCCCAGAATCAGACCGCGACTTCTCCTCAGATGTGTGAGACCGCGCCGTATGAAGATCAGTGGTCTCCAACTCCATCAAATGACAGTCTGATAACCACGGTCTGTGTGGTCCCCCAGAATCAGACAGCGCCTTCTCCTCAGATGTGCGAGATCCCGTCGTATGAAGATCAGCGGTCTCCAGCTCCATCAAATAACAGTCTGATAACCGCAGTTTGTGTGGTATCCCAGTATCAGACCGCTGCTTCTCCTCAGATATACCAAATCGCTTCATGTGAAGAGAAGCAGTCTGGTACTCCCGACATCTCCCTTATGGGGGAGTGTTCGCCTGAGCGGTCTCATGATCAGTTGGTCTCCTCTATCACACGACCTTCCTCCTGTCGTGTTACCGCCCGTCTTCTCTCCAGATCGCGGAGGTCGCTGCGGTCTCGATCACCATGACAGCCTGACCGCCCAGCTTGCTTTGTGTATTGTATTTATATTTAGTCCCACATTGTGTATTTGTATTTTACTCTTTCCCTCCTAATCTATATAAAGGAGGCAATTCTCTTGTAATACTTAGATTTTTGGAAATAAAAATTTTCAAGTTCTCACATGTAATACTTACTATCAGTCAAGGCTCTCTCTCAACAGTTACAATGTTCAATTATATTTACTCCGAATAATTGTTATTTTTAGGATCTGCACACGAATGAGACAGTTACTACTGGGACTGAGAGTGGAGGCCTCTACTTCCTTGACGTTCTTGCTGCTCATTCTGCTTCCACAGGCTCTGATTCTCTCCATCAATGGCACCTCTGTCTTGGTCACCCTACACCTCGGCTGCTGTATCAACTTCTACCTCACCTCACCAACGATACCTCTCCTCTCAACTCTGAAGCTTGTCAACTAGGAAGGCACCATCGGGCTTCCTATCCTGCCAAACATGGTCGTAGCTCGACTCGTCCCTTTGATCTAATTCACTCCGATGTCTGGGGTCCTTCTCCTACCAAGACTGTGGGTGGGAGTAGTTTGTATTTTGTTACTTTTATTGATGACTTTTCTAGATGTACTTGGGTGTATCTTTTAAAAGAACGCTCTGAACTGTTTACTGTTTTCTCAACTTTCTATAATGAAATTTCCACTCAATTTGGAGTGTATATCAAAGCTATTCGCACTGATAATGCTAAAGAATATGTCTCTCATCAGTTTTCTGAGTTTTGCATGAATCGTGGCATTATACATCAAACTAGTTGTCCTTATACTTCTCAACAAAATGGGATAGCGGAACGTTAGAATCGGCTTACCCTCGACATGGCTCGCACCTTACTCTTCCAAATGAATATGCCCAAAACCTATTGGGGTCATGCCATCCTCATCTCCTTCTATCTCATTAACCGCATTCCCTCCACCCTTCTTCAAGGCTCCATACCTTTTTCTCTTCTATATCCTACCTCGAAACCTTTCTTGTTACCTCTCAAAGACTTCGTTTATACTGCGTTTGTTCACACTCCTTCACCAGGTCGGGACAAACTCTCCCCTAGGGCAGTTAAGTGTATCTTTGTTGGTTACTCTCCCACTCAGAAAGGTTGTCGATGTTATGATCCTCTTCTTCGCAAACAATATGTTTCCGCTGATGTCACCTTCTTTGAGACTATACCATACTTTGCTAACTCATCCACCTCTCTACCTCCTGCCACTCATCCAACACCTCCTCTCCTTTACTCCTCACCAACAACACCTCCTCTCCCAACTCCACCGCGTCTTCCTTTCACTCCACCATCTACAGAGTCTCCTACCACTTGTCCTCCTACTCTGAGGCCTCCTCTCCCAACTCTTGGGCCAGCACTATCTTCTTCCGATGATGACTCTCCTGCTAATACAGTCACCACTAAAGCCTCTCTATTTCCCTTCGAAAGGGAGTTCGCTCATGTACACAACATTCTATTCATGATGTTGTGACCTATGCTCAACTCACCCCCTCTGCTAGGGCGTTTTCTATTGCTATTTCAGATACTGTCATTCCAGCTAATTATCAGGATGCTCTTGCTATCCCACAGTGGAAGGAAGCCATGGATGAAGAAATAACCACTCTTCGGGACCGTGGCACGTGGACACTTGCTCCTCCACCTCTTGGGGTAGATGTTGTTGGATGTAGATGGGTCTTTGTGATCAAATACCGTGTCGATGGCTCTATCGACCGATACAAGGCTCGCTTGGTTGCCAAAGGTTTTACTCAGACATCTGGAGTTGACTTCTTTGACACCTTCTCCCCTATCGCTCGTCTTACAACCATCAGGGTCCTCTTCTCTGTGGCCATCAACAAAGGGCGGCAACTATCTCAATTAGACGTCAAGAATACCTTTCTTTATGGTGATCTTCAAGAGGTAGATTTCATGGAGCAACCTCTAGGGTATGTTGCTCTGGGGGAGACTCGTGTTTGTAAGCTAAAGAAGGTTATTTATGGTCTCAAGCAAAGTCCTCGTGCCTGGTTTGAAAAGTTTAACGAAGTAATCAAGGTAATTGGATTTGTCCGCAGCTCGGCAGATCACTCTCTCTTCATTCGCAAGACCTCTCATGGAATGGTAGTTCTGGTTGTCTACGTTGTTGACGTCCTTCTCACTGGTGATGATATTGAAGGTATCACCCTTACAAAGAAACATCTCCTTCAACACTTTGTAACCAAAGACATGGGGACTCCAAAGTACTTTTTGGGCATTGAGATCTCAAGAAAGCATAGCTCTGTTTTCCTCTCACAACGTAAGTATGCTATTGACCTTCTAAAGGAAACATGTCTTCTTGGTGCTAAACCTGCTAAGTATCCAATGGCAATAGGAGACGACAAACTCTGGAATGACAACTCTCCACCTCTACCTGATAGCACTAGATACCGTCGTCTTGTAGGCAAGCTCATCTACCTAACTGTAACAAGACCTGATATTTGTTATGTCGTTGGGAAGGTCAGAAAATTCATGCAAGCCCCAAGGGAATGTCATCTTCAGGCTGCTCTAAAGATATTGGAATACGTTAAGGGATCTCCAGGAAAGGGACTTCTGTTCCAAGGAAACAACCATCTCAAGATACAAGCCTACTCAGATGATAAAGGAGACAGGAAATCCACGTCTGGGTTCTGTACATTCGTCGGAGGAAATCTTCTGAGCTGGAAGAGCAAGAAATAAGCAGTAGTATCCAGATCAAGTGCTGAGGCCGAGTACAGGAGCATGGCCCAAACAACATGTGAATTGAAGTGGTTACGAACTCTCCTTCTACATTTTGGAGAAGTTTACAACCATCCCTTGCCAATGTTCTGTGATAATAAGCTGCAATCTATATATCTCAAAACCCAGTCTTTCATGAGAGAACCAAACACATTGAAGTGGACTGTCATTTCATCAGGGAAGAAAACTTGAAGAAACAAACCTGCACTCCCTTCGTAACTTCGGATAAAGAGCTGGCTGATATTTTCACCAAACCCATATCTTCATCCTTCTCTGATGTGTGTAACAAGCTAGGCATGATTGATATATATGCTCCAGCTTGCGGGGGAGTGTTGAAGCCATGCGATCTCAAAGAATTTAAGTCGTGCGCTCTCAAGCCAGCGGTCTATGCGGTCTCCTAGACTCAGACCGCGACTTCTCCTCAGATGTGCGAGATCGCGATGTATGAAGATCAGTGGTCTCCATCCCTATCAAATAACGGTCTGATAACCGCGGTCTGTGTGGTCCCCCAGAATCAGACCACGCCTTCCCCTCAGATATGTGCGATATCGCATCGTATGAAGATCAGCGGTCTCCAGCTCCATCAAATAACAGTCTGATAACCATAGTCTGTGCGGTCTCCCAGTATTAGACCGCTGATTCTCCTCAGATATACCAGATCGCTTCATGTGAAGAGAAGCGTTCTGGTACTCCCGGCATCTCCCTTACGGGGGAGTGTTCACCAGAGCGGTCTCACGATCAGTTGGTCTCCTCTGTCACACGACCTTCCTCCTGTCGTGTGACCGCCCGTCTTCTCTCCAGACCGCGGAGGTCGATGCGGTCTCGTTCTCCCTGACCGCCTGACCGCCCAGCTTGCTTTGTGTATTGTATTTGTATTTAGTCCCACATTGTGCATTTGTATTTTACTCTTTCCCTCCTAGTCTATATAAAGGAGGCAACACTCTTGTAATACTTAGATTTTTGGAAATAAAAATTTTCAAGTTCTCACACTCAGTAAGGGTTCAGGGGTGTTTTTACCTAAAATCCCTTGGTGGTCTGCAATTAGCCTCTTCAAATAGCGGAGTTTGGCTGTTGGCAGACCATTTTGGGTTGCATGTAGCAAAAGTGTAAGGCGGAATCCCGCTATTAGCAGACCATAAACAAAAACTATAAATAGACCTTGAAGGGCACCTTTGGAGAGGACTCCAATCTTAGTACTCTGAGCTTCCTCCTCCCTAGGTTATCTTGGCGTAGCTCTCAGGCTCTCCAAAGTGCCCAGTCTCAGCTTTGGCTTGGGAGGGGAAGCGCTCAAAGATCTTCCAGGTGTGTGGTGGGACCTCCTCGCTGCAACCAAGGGTCTTTATCTAGTTTTGAGTTTTTGATATGTTCCTTCCGAGGAATCAGTATGTGCTAGTGCCCCTCAACTTGTTCAGGGCCCGAGCTCCAAAAGAGACCAAGTTCTTGTTTCACCATTTTTGGTGTGTTGAGCGTGGAGTGCAGTTAGTACAGAAAAGTTCCAAGGAAGAGACATGGAGGGAGACGACGAGCGAGAAGCGGGCTTCGGCGGCTCGCCACCACCCGGTGCACCACCGACGGTAGAAATGTTGGCGGACCTCAGGAGAGACCTGCTCTGAGAATTTCAGTGCGCTCTTGCCACGGCACATGGGGGTCTCGCAACCCCTACGCCCCAGGTGGCCCCTCCAGCTAGAGTTGGCGAGAAAGCCCCTGGGCAGAGGGAAGGAAAGTAAGCAATGTCCTAGGCTCCGGAGTGAGATCTCGCGGGGCGGGAACTTTTCCCCAGCCCAGCGAGCGCGAGCGGGTTATTGGCGAGTGTTGTCCAAATAGGCAGGATCCTGGTCAGTGGGGTCCCGGCGAGCGGCCCCTCTGCAAGCACGAGGTCGGTAGGAGCTGGGTCACCCGAGGAGCTCGCGGGGCGGGTGGAGCAGGTCAGGGGAGTGAAGGGTGGAATCCCATTCTATGAGTTGGTGCTCTCGGCACTACTCCCCGAGGGGTTCAGAAAGCCAACCATGATGTTGTACACCGGCAAGGACGATCCCATTCAGCACCTGCAGTGGTTCAAAGACTTGGACTCTATCAGACCTATGTCGGACGCTTTCAAGTACCGACTCTTCACCATCACCCTGAAATAAAAAACAAGGGAATGGTTCCACCAGTTGTGTAACACCCCAGGTTTTGCTGAGCGCGAAGGATGGAATGGCTAAGGCTAGTACAAGTTTTCTGTATCTGGGAGCTAGCGCCGACATTAGGTGTTAACGCAGGCGTGAGCTGCCCCTCAGGTAAAGCACCTATTGCGATGGTGTTCGTCGAATGGAGTTTCGTCGAAGGGAGTTCGTCGAAGGGAGTTCGTCAAAGAGAGTTCGGAACCGTCGGGTCGTTGAGTTGGCTTCGCCGAAGGGGACTTTGTCGAGGAGCTAACACAGGCATTAGCGCTAACACCGGCATTAGCGCTAACACCGGCATTAGCTGACGAAACCTATTCCGTAAGTAGCATTTCCTGGACGTCCAATCTGTTTGGATCTTGATCCTAAGGTCTAGATAAGTGCGTCTAAGGCTCTTTTTAGGACAGAGAAGTTCTATTCTCATTTCATTAAGTCCTTTGTGCTTTTGGAGGCTTAGAAGAGAGGTAGGGTTTGGAGGAAGAAGATGGCTAGATCCGCCATTGTTGGAGCACCGGAGCTCCGTTCGTCGATCCGAGACCAGATCCGTGGAGAGGACTAGAAGGCGCTTCTTTTTATCTGTGCTTTTCAACTGATCCATGGCGAGGAAGAGATCTCTTAGGGTAACGACATCTCTCCTCCCGGTTTTAGGATGCGTGCATGGCATCTATGCTTTTACCCTCTCTTTTCTGAAATTTTATGGCACTGGATCTCTCAAATGAGAGGGGTTTGGGTCGCCTTGGTTCAAGAAGAACCATCGGGTTGATTGAGTCCGTCCCCAACATGATTTTGCACTAGAGATCCGTTCCGTTAGTAGATTAGGCATTTTGGGTGAAGCCAAAATCGTGACCGGTGGTCCGATTCGGTGATGTTGCTTAACGTGCATTTTAGGGATTTTGCTAGAAATCCGATGATGGCGAAAACAGAGTATGTGTTGCCCTTATGTTTCGTGTGAGAATGAATGTTGGTTTGGAAAGGGTATTTTATATGTGTATGTGACGGCGTGACTTTGTCTTTGTAGTCGGCTGGCTAGCCCGTGAATGTTTGGATTCATGTGGGGAGAGTGTCCCGGCAAGACAAGTCCCCTTTTGGGATAACTGACAAGAACAAGTATGTCGATGCGCTCGTTGGCAAGATGAGCCATGTAAGGGGTGAGGTCTCAATGGAGTTCTTTGCTTTTGGCTTAGTGATTGTGGAGAGAACAAGTATGCTGATGCGCCCATTGGCAAGATGAGCTGAGAGGACCCAGCGCCACCAACTCGACCAAAAGACCAGTCTGTTTGGTGAAGACGCAAATATTCTTTATATCAACTTGGTCCTCGGGCGGATCTACGGGGCAGCCAGTTAGGCCCACGGGGGACACTCCCTTCCGCTTCGAATAGCACCGCAGCACCGGGGCGATTCTGAACCGCAGTTCCAACAATCCCCCCCCCCCCCCCCCCAGAAACGACCCCGGGGTTTCAAAACCGCGACCCCCTCTGATACTAATTGAGAGGACCCAGCGCCACAAACTCGACCAAAAGACCGGTCTGTTTGGTGAAGGCGCAATTGTTCTTTATATCAACTTGGTCCTCGGGCGGATCCACGGGGCAGCCAGTTAGTCCCACGGGGGACACACCCTTCCGCTTCGAATAGCACCGCAGCAATGGGGCGATTCTAAACCGCAGTTCCAATATGAGCCATGTAGAGGGTGAGGTCTCAGTGGAGTTCTTGGCCTTGGGCTTGTACGCCCGTGGGGGGAATGATAAGTACCCTTGGTTTGTTATGAAATGTTGATGTGCGTTGTTATGTTAGAAGCATACACGCCAAAGGGTGCCTTGGGTGAAACCCAGGTTTGCATACATGCTGCATTGCTAGATCCCCTTACTTTTATTGCTCAACATTGAAATGTGGAAGAGGATTGTGACACTCATGCATGTCGTGTTTATGTTAATACTGTTTATTACATTTGCATACGAAGTGCTGACTTGCAGGGTGATGTAGTTCCCCGGGGTCCACTAGGACGGCCGGGAGGAGGGGTGTTGTTACACCGTTGTTGGTCAGCCAAAGCTGACCCTCGTTATACCATTCTTTGTGATTTGGATGCAGGGCAAGGATCGCAGGCTGGACCTAGCTCGTCGGCCAGAAAGTCCTAAGCTTCATGAAGTGCACTTTTCATGCTTTCTTGTTTGATTATGATGTCTTTACCTGTCCCGGCTTGCATGTTGAGGTAGCTTAGAATTGTGGGAATTGTTGGACATTTCTATGCCCTTTTGTTTTGACTTGAGTATGAGTTTTGTAAGGCCTTAAGGCCAGAGAACGCTTGTGTAGATGTGGACAACATCTGTAGTTTATTTAATGTTTCCGCTGTGTTGGTTCTGAGTTTTGAGATGGTTAGATATATATCACTTTTTTAATACTAAAGCTGTGGCGATTATATGTTGTGGGGTCCCGGTCGGGCCTATATTATATAGTCATTATAGGGGAGGTGTGTTAGTTATTGGGTGTTGACTTATCACCTAGAGGGGGGGTGAATAGGTATTTCAAATTATTTTTGTTCCCCCTTTTGGTGTTCTTGATTTCTGGTTAATAGATCTAAAGATTAGAATAGCACAACACAGAAAGCACGCAAGAACTTATAGAGGTTCCTCAAGACAGGGTGTCTTGAGTAGTACTCTTTCCCTCTGCGCCTACCTAGCAGTGTGCTAGAAACGGCAAACTCCGCCAATGTCTCCAGCCCGCAAGCCTTACACCTCGGACCCGCAAGTTCCTACATCCTAGGCCCGCAAGCCCCTTCAATGTACCCGAGCCCGCAAGCTTGACACATTCGGACCCGCAAGTCCCTGCAGCCTAGGCCCGCAAGCCCTTTCACTGCACCCGAGCCCGCAAGCTCAACACTCAGGCCCTCAAGCCCTACACAGCACAGACCCTCAAGTCTTGCCTACAGCCTAGGCCCATAAGCCACTTCACTGCACCTGAGCCCGCAAGCTCGACAAGTTTGGACCCGTAAGTCCCTCTGTCGTAGCCCTCAAGCTTCATAGATCTCAAGCCCTCAAGCTTGAAACTCTGATCTGAAAACAGATCTTACAACTTCTAGGCCCGCAAGCCTTACAAGAAATTACAGTAAATAAAACTGTTTCTTCTGCCTAATGTAGATCGGCTTCTTTACTTGAAGAAGATGCTTTTAATGTGAACCTTGACAGTGCAAATCTTCTTCAAGCTTCTTGCTCTGCCGGATGTTGACTCTTCAGCTTGGTACTCTTCAGCTTGGCAGTATCAGGAATGTCTGCATGTTGCTCTTCAGCTTGGTACTCTTCTCCAAACTGGTAAAAATGTAGAGGAGGGAGATTCATTGCTTCCCTGATGGTATTTGTGGTCCAGATGGCATGCTCACCACTGGCCTTTATCATTGATCTCTCCACCTTTATGACTTCATCAGATATCCCTCTTTGGAGGTTCTCCTGAAGGACCAATTTTTTGCTTTTAAGCATGTGAATTCCTGCTTCCAAATGGTTCTTGGTCTCAAGCAGATGAATGTCTAAATCCTTATTGTGGTGATCTAGACTTTCTTGAAGATTAGTTTTTTGTTCAACCATCCATCTGGTGGTTGCTATGTAGGCCTTCTCTATGTTGTTGGCGATCATTATCTAATTATCTCCTACCTCAGATGGACCCTTGTGAGTAAGTGTTGTCTCTTTGGCAGTGTATTCTTGTAGGTTCTTCACATCATTTCTTAGGCTTGCAGTTTCTGCAGATAGCATGTCCTGGTTCCTCTTCTTTATTCCCATCAACCATTGGAGATGGAGATTTTCTGATGGGTGACTGGTTTGACTCATTTTCCTTTTTAGGATTTGGCAGATCTCTGCTAGTCTCATCAGCAGGATTCTCTTGGTTGTTTTCTTGAGGATCTTTATTTGGATCCTCTTGGTCTACTGGTCCAGAATGGACAGTATCCTCAGCCCCAATGATCTTGTTGACCAATTCTTCCACTTGAGCATGGATCTCACCATTCTTCTCCACTTCACTTCTTTCAAAAAGGAATCCTTCCTTCTTTGGTGCCATTTCTTACTTGATCAGAGAGGATTTTAGTTTAGTCGACTCGTTCACTCTTCGAAGGCGTAGAGAGCACAACGGCCTTTTAGGGCTAATGTAGAAAGTGTTTTAACCTTAAGACATCTGACCTTATTTATAGTTTCCGGATTGGAATGCGAAGTGTCATTTGACAAAGTTCTGATTAACTTAGATTGAACGGTTGCAATCGATTAATTTCAGATATCTTTATGTGTTAGATCGACACTTAGGTATCGTCGTGATCCTGCTTAGATGTCGAGAAATCATTCGATGATACCAATCATTATTTCGATGATATCATTTTGTATTCAAAATGATATTGTTCCTGTTCATTCTTTTGAATGATCAGTGTTGTGTTTTAGCTGTGTTATATATATGTACTCTTTGAGTGACAGCTTTTGCTTACTCAAGTCAAGATTAATTTTGCATATCTATAAAGATGAGGTTATGTAGTGAATATTTTAACGTAATTACCTTCACCTAAGCTTTGGCTTCTTCATGAGCTAGTAGCTCCCCCTTGATGTGATGTTTCTCTTATATTTATATTTAGCTACCCCTTGACCAGTGCATCTTGGCATGTGGTGAGGTTTTTCTTAGCCCATAGTTAAGCCTGGATCACTTACTGTCCATTAGTTTTATTTGTTTTTGATTGGCTAAATGGACTTCCCTGCAAGACCGATTTAATATCCCTTAGGAACCCAAGGTTGTTGGATCGGCCGGCGCCCTTAGAGGGGGGGGTGAATAAGGGTTTTCAAAAACTTTAGATTATATTTAGAAAAATTTCGGAATATTGCAAGATTAATAAAGAGACATCAAGTAAAACAATAATAAAGAGATATGCTTTATTAATATCAAATAATGTTTTACAAAACTTGATTTCTAAGACACTAGAAATCGGAGGCGACTAATAAAAATTCTTTTTCATTTTCTATACCGACTCGTATCCCCACGAACCGGTTGGCTTTAGCCGATCTCTCCCCAGATATGGCCTCAAGCCGCTCTAGCTGATCTATCCCCAGAAAGGCCTCGAGCACCCCCTAGACCTAACCTAGATCTAGTCGCCAACACGAGGCGAACTTCAGCCCTAAGTCCTACCCCAGACCTAGTCGCCAACACGAGGCGATTTCACTACCGTTTACAGAAAAGATATGAAATGAAAAGACAATAATATAAAAACTCCCTCTATGTGGATCTCTTGGAGAAGTGGACGAAGGCCCGCAGAGTATGATCGTAGTCGATGCAGCCTTTCGTCACGATGATGACGCGTGTTGAAATCTTCTCCACGGATCTCCTTAAGGCTTTATGGAATTGTGGGAGTATCGCTCTGAATCTTCCTCTCTCTGTTATGGCACGAAGCTCTGGAGTTTGGGATTGGAGGAGGATGAAGAATTCGGAGCGAAAGCATCCAATTTATAGCATTCACGATACCGCCGGCGCTAGCGCTACCGCCGGCGCTAGCCCGGATTAGGAATGATCTTGCGCGGCCGAATCTCCCATCCGTGGCAACAATTTGCTTTATGCCTCTTGTGCGCCATGCTACCGCCAGCGCTAGTAGCTACCGTCGGGTGCTAGCTCCTTCTAAAAGTGCCGCCGGAATCGAGCTAATCAATGCTGGCGCTGGGCGCTATCGGTACCGCCAGCGCTAGTGAGCTTGTTCGAATTTTGGCCTCAATTTTGGGGGCAGACATCATGAGTACTCCTTGAGTCATGTGGACTATATTAACCTGCACACTTAAACACACAAAATGAAATACACATAGGATTTGTTATTCTCAAACCTAGGAGATGCGGAAGACCGTGTTCCAACAAACTCCCCCTTTTGATAATAACAAATCCATTAATGATAAATCAAAGCATTAATAAATAAGCATGATGAGACTATACTTGTGTGTGTGAGAGTGATGACTTTAGGATGATTATTGATTTTAGCATTTAGAATTGCTCCCCCTAAATATATGCTCCCCCTATGTGAATGCTCCCTTAATATGTATGCAATCAACTGAATTTGTCATGTTGGGTTTATGATAGCGGGTTACATTTATCATTGTTAGTTCTCCCCCTTTTGCATTTTATCATGTTAGTTCTCCCCCTTTGTTATTAGCAAAAGTGGGTAGGGAAACAAAGCACTAAAAAATGTGTAAATAAAAGAGAAGGCATGATCAAGCTTTTTAAGTAAATGATAAGGAGTTTTAGACTTGTCTTTCATTGAAAATGATCAGAGTTATGACTTATTTTATCCCTTTTGTTTGTAGTTCTCCCCCTTTTATAAATCATTGTTTAGCAAAAATAATGATTTTCCCTTTAAATAAGAGTTTTAAGCCTAAAAAAATCATGATTTCCAAGTAACCAATCTACCCAGACAATATGTCAACACCCTAGCCCCGTACTAAGTGACGGATGGGCATGAGGAGTTGCAAGCATGTCGTAGGTTGGGGTGTTAATGCCATATGCAAACACTAGACAAAAACTTAACCTAGCACTCTTTTCCACCAGTGCCTCGCAAGGCCCCATTGGAACCCTCCCGGGTTAAGGACAAGACATGACTAGAGATAAGGTTATCTAATGTCTACAACCCTACGCCCCCGCTATGGTGAGAAATGAAGTCATGGATAACAATTATTGGAAACATTAAGCATTTAAATCTAATGAGAAATATCATTGCATATGGGTTTATATTTTTATTTGAATTTTTGAAATAAAACTCACATTGCTATATTGAAATTCATGAATGAATCAAAGTTTGAGTATTGCGGAAGATTTCGAAAAAGAAACATCATAATACTAAATAAGAGTTTAAGTTAAAAAGAGATGTTTTATAAGCAATATTTCACTTGTTGGAGGAGTGTTTAGAATAGAAATAGATCAGAGTTATAAGCAAAAAAAAATCAACCAATATAAAGTTTACCAAGCAAGTCTACCACTTGTTGCAAGAAAGGAATTTGAAGATTCAAGTGATGATGCACACAAGATGAAAGATTTTAAATAAGTATTAAAGTGCAAGGTAAAACAATTATATGGTTATGATGCGCAAGACATATAGAAGTACAAAAAACATCTTATGGTAATCAATGATTGTTCATAAAAAGATATATGAGTTCAATTTCAAAAAGAAGATGTTTTTGTAAATCATTTTGCATTTAAAATTTTTGTTTTGACAATACAGTAACCAAGCATGAAATAATCTTATCAAAAAGAGATTACTACAATGTTACTTTAATTCACAATTTCAAAACATACCAAACATTGTAGAAAGCATGCTAGGTTATCTAGTGCATTTCATAAATAAAGAGTAGTATAGAATTAGCATTAGGATCCAATACTCATGAGAAGAAGTGTTATGGAAAATAATGATGTGCATAAAAGTGTATTTTGAATAGAGTAAACAAATGTTTTAATCAAAAATACAAGTAATATGTAAAGTAAAGAGCACAATAAAACACAAATAATTTTACTTCTACTCACTTCAATGCACAAAGAAAAATGTACAACTACCAAGGTGCTCTGCACACACAATGCTCATCAAGACTTATCAGGGTGCAAAGTAGTGCTTGGGGGATCACATAGTTTTATTCTTCAAGATTGATTTTTATTGTGATCTGGTGTACTTAAGAATAAGTGGTTTTTATTTTGAAAGAAAGTTATGGTTTGCACAAGATACTTTATTATTCTTTCCAAGGTGCTCAACCTCACAACGCTTATTAAGACTTATCAGGAGGTTCAAGTAGTGCTTGGTGGTGTTATCTTTGTCACTTTATTTTATGATTTTGTTTTCTACAAAGTTCTCCGAATACACTTGTTTTGCAAACCAATATAATTTATGAAAAAGATAACCACTTTTCTTAACTTTTAAAAGTGCAAATAAAGGTTGTGTAGGTAAGATACTTGTGCAATTTTAATTCATTGTACAATTACAAAACATACACAAACATTCTTAGATTAAACGCATAAGTAGACAATGCCAAAATAAGTGAGTGAATTGCGATCATTATCAAACATAAAACATTACTCATACTTAGAGGCATGCTACGCATAGTTCTACACAACTTTTTCAATATAATTTATGCAAATATTAATAGACATATCTAAGCATGATGAAAACAATGTTCAAAGTAATTTGAAAATATAAATTGCAACATTATAGAAGTTTTGAATAATAGATTAACTCATGCTTGATTTTTACAATAAAGTCCATACAGATATTTTTGAAAAATAATTTTTATTTAAAGTTTGAACTTATAAAATTGATCTTGGACTTCCCGAGGGCTACCTTGTGAGAGGTTCGCCCGGTAATAGGTGATATGATGGGATGATAGCCCAAATCACCCTTTCGCAAGATACATAGAAAAGTTAAGTTCAGAAGAATAATTTTGATACTTGTTTTTGTTTTGTTTTATATTTTTGTAGTTGATTTTTACAAATAAAAGCATATTTTTGTTATTTTTGCTTTTGTAATTTTAATATTTGATTTTTGCATAAAGATGAACTTTAAATAAAGGAAACAACACAAGCGAAAAAACAAAACATATTTTTTGTAATTTGGTTTTTGTAGTTTTGTATTTGATTTTTCAAAAAATAAAGAAACACAGAAGTGCAAAACTGAGTAGAAAATATAGATTTATATATTTTAAGGGATTTTTAGAAATTTAAAAAATACAGAAAAATGAACATGGACGCTAGCGCCTGCGGTAGCGCTAGCGCGGGAGACAGTGAACGATTTTTTAGGATTTTAGAAATTTTGATTGGTGGTCTTGATTAGGTGTCCCAATAGTAGTTCCATGCTGAAGTTGCAGATTTTTAGGAGATGTTTTGGATGGTCCAAATTGCATGAAAGGTAAGCGATTTCTTATATGACTTGATAAAATAATCATTGCATGAGATATATTTACTTATGTTTTCATTTTGACTTTTCTAAAGACTTGTGCTTATAACTTAAAAAAAATATGAAATGAAAATCCAAGATATCATGTTTGAACAAATCAAATATGCATGGTTTCGGTGAACAAGGAGTAATGTTCACGCAAATAGTAACATGGATATGCCCTGACATATAAAACCTAACATAGATATAAACATTCTTTAGGTGTCAATGTTAGTACGATAAATTTGAGATTAATGTTTTGCCAAAGTTTGATTGTGTTTCAACTTAGAGACCATGAATGGAGTGACAATTCTATTTGATTTGATATCAAAATGATTCAAAGGTCTAAACTAGAAATAAATCACAATACACACATAATATACCATAACACCAACCATGGTAAACAATTATAATGTCAATTGTTATCATATAATTTGTGATAGTTGTTTATAGATGATTCTTGATATGAATTATGATTTTAGAGATGTTTAGCAAAAGATATCACTAGATCATGGTGGTGTTTGTGAATTCAATATTCATTATGAAGATAACTTCTTTCAACACATTTTAGTGATTTTCCTTAAGAATTTTGAATATATATATGTGATTTTTTGATAGGTGCACAATAGTGATGGTTTAGATCATGTTTGACATCAAGGAGAGAATACAATATAATTTTTTGTTGTGAACAATGACACCCATATTGAAAGTTGAGTTTTTATTTAAATCTTGATTTTTCTTTTAGATCAAGTTATTTCACTCAACCACTTGTTGGTGAAGGCTAAGAATCTTAATAGCCTAATAACCGGATTTAATTTGAAATATCTTATAGCAAATTTAGAGTTTGATTCGTATGGATAATATAAGATATTTTATAATAATAAAAGATAGGTCATCAAAATAAAAATATGATTTTGAATTTTGATCAAAAATGATTTATAAACTCATTAAGCTTTATGAGATAAAATCATATTTCCAATACTATATAGGATGACCATGGCATGATAGTTTAAAAAGAACACAAAAAGAAAAAGATAGAAAAGACATTAAAGCACATCATGAAGTAGAAATTTGTGTATTTCATTTTAATTGATTTCTACTTCAAGCAAATGATGGGATACTAATGAATAAGAGATTTAGGTATCCAAAGAGGACCGGGAGTGACGGTTCCTTTGGGTACCCAAATACATCGTGTTTTCTTTTGGGGAGATATGATTGAATGGGCCCTTTTGATTTGAGTTTGTGTTTCATCTTTAACTTTTGGCCGCCATTCAAACATTGGTTTAATATTATTCTTATTTATCAAATTTCCATGATGATTTTCTTTCCTTTGAAGATTATAATTTAAATTATCGTTTATAGGAAATTTGTGTAATTTCAATTTTAAGTTGGGAGAAACATGATTTTGTAAATAATGATGATTTCATTTTTGATATGAAAAATCATTTTGTTTCTTATTCCCATTATCAGATTTAGTTAAGATATTTGTATTCAACTTGCTTTTAGATATTGCTTGATTTTCTAAATTTGTATGTTTTGAATTTGTATTTATAATTTTCATAAGCAAGTTGATTTTTTTATTTTAATTCATCATTCTTTATCTTTAGATTATGCCTAGCTTTATTATAAGCTGTTGTGCTATTTTTAAGAGTGGAGTCAATAGAGTCGATATGATTTTGATACTCATTTCTAAACTCATCAAATGTTTCATCCATCTCTTTTATTTCAATTTCATAGTCCTTACACTTAGCACAATTAATTTTTAAAGATGAATTTTCTAAACATAATTTTTTATTTTGTTCTCTTATAAAAATAATTTCTTTTTCAAGTTCCTTAAATTTTTCTTTAATATCATTACAATCAAGACAAGATTTTGTATTTTCAATTGAAGTGACATGAGTAAAGCTAGATAAATCGGATTTTGATACTACTTTAACTTTTGCTTTTAAATTTTTATTTTCTAAGCGCAATAGTTTATTAGCATTCTTTAATTTCTTAATTTTGCGCTTAGTATTTTGTAACAATTGTAATGAAGAGATAGAAGTACAAAAGATAGAATTTGATTTCCTTACATTGCTTTTGGATGAGGGAGGATTTGAACATATTGTTCCTTTGTCTTCTTCTTGGCACTCCTCTTCCAAAAGTAAGATTTCTTCTTCTTTTTCTCTTGGTGTATTGTTCTCTTTTTCTATTTCAATATTCTCCATGGATTCGCTCTGAGAGAGATCTTCTTGAATGATAATGGATGCATGTATGTTCTTTTCCTCCTGTGTTTGTTCCATACCTGCGAGACGAAGATCATACATTTCTTCAAGAAATTTCCATACTTTATAAGCACTAGAAAAGCAATACACAAATTTGAAAACTTCATTTGAGAGACCACAAAATAGATAATGTTTAGCTTTTGCATCTAAATGAAGTTCCTTTTTATTTGATTCATCCACACGTCTTATAATTGCTAAGTTCCATACTTCGATATCTAAAGTTTTAATAAATTTTTCCATTAAAATTTTCCATCCTTTATAATTTGTTCCTTCAAATAAAGGTGGTGCAAGTGATTTTTCCTCTTCACAAAAATCTCCCCCACTAGTAGAAGCGAGATCATGAGACGCCATTATTCCCGGTTGTTAAGCCGATTCGAATAAAACCTAGCTATGATACCACTTGTTGGATCGATCGGCGCCCTTAGAGGGGGGGGGGTGAATAAGAGTTTTTAAAAACTTTAGATTATATTTAGAAAAACTTCGGAATATTGCAAGATTAATAAAGAGACATCAAGTAAAACAATAATAAAGAGATATGCTTTATTAATATCAAATAATGTTTTACAAAACTTGATTTCTATGACGCTAGAAATCGGAGGCGACTAATAAAAATTCTTTTTTCGTTTTCTATACCGACTCGTATCCCCACGAATCGGTTGGCTTTAGCCGATCTCTCCCAGATACGGCCTCAAGCCGCTCTAGCCGATCTATCCCCAGAAAGGCCTCGAGCACCCCCTAGACCTAACCTAGATCTAGTCGCCAACACGAGGCGAATTTCAGCCCTAAGTCCTACCCCAGACCTAGTCGCCAACACGAGGCGATTTCACTACCGTTTACAGAAAAGATATGAAATGAAAAGACAATAATATAAAAACTCCCTCTATGTGGATCTCTTGGAGAAGTGGACGAAGGCCCGCAGAGTATGATCGTAGTCGATGCAGCCTTTCGTCACGATGATGACGCGTGTTGAAATCTTCTCCACGGATCTCCTTAAGGCTTTATGGAATTGTGGGAGTATCGCTCTTAATCTTCCTCTCTCTGCTATGGCACGAAGCTCTGGAATTTGGGATTGGAGGAGGATGAAGAATTCGGAGCCAAAGCATCCAATTTATAGCCTTCATGATACCGCCGGCGCTAGCCCGGATTAGGAATGATCTTGCGCGGCCGAATCTCCCATCCGTGTCAACAATTTGCTCTATGCCTCTTGTGCGCCATGCTACCGCCAGCGCTAGTAGCTACCGCCGGGCACTAGCTCCTTCAAAAAGTGCCACCGGAATCGAACTAATCAATGCTAGCACCGGGCGCTATCGCTACCGCCGGCGCTAGTGAGCTTGTTCGAATTTTGGCCTCAATTTTGGGGGCAGACATCATGAGTACTCCTTGAGTCATGTGGACTATGTTAACCTGCACACTTGAACACACAAGATCAAATACACATAGGATTTGTTATTCTCAAACTTAGGAGATGCGGAAGACCGTGTTCCAACAAAGGTGACTTGGGTCCTAGGTTCTTGTTAGCATAATAGGGTATTCTTCTACTCACATCAGCCATTCCAAGAGGTCTCTCCTTTGCACTAGGCACACTAGGGTTATGCCAACAGTCAATGGCGAAGTGTCCCACTTTACCACAGCACCAACATTCATGGAAGTTGTACCTTCTTTTCTGAACAATTTTTAAAGTTGATGCAGCATCACGATGCTTATGTTCAGTAGAGAGGGCAACAACATTCTCCCTATTCTTCTCATTAGAGGGCTTACTAACTGTCCTAGTATAATTACCTCTTCTTGACTTTATCTATTTGTCGGCAACAGATGTCTGCTGGGTAGCTAACATACTGTTGATGGCATCAGATATGATCAAGTGAGAATTGATTGCACTGGGGCTATCAGCCTGCTTCTTTGCTGGGAGAGATTGGGAAGGTGTTGCTTCCTTACCGTTGAGTGTGGGGGCTGGGGCACCAAACACAAATGGTCCATGATGGTCCATTTGGATTTCCTCATGGGGAGCCTTTAATACACTCATCACCATGCCCTTTCTCCTCCCATAGTCAGGAGCATCTCCCAGGCTATTGGAGCTTCCATTCATCTAGTGACCATGGACACTGTTCTGATCATACCTATTAGAGGGAAGCACTACATTCTGAAAGGTGGTATGAGGCACTGCTTTAGTTTTGCCCCTTTTTCCATTCCCAGCATCTACTTCCCCTTCATTGAAACCCAATCCCCTCCTATTTCCATAGGAAGAGAAGGTGTCAATGATGGGCAGTATGGTTTTGGGCTTAGAGAATTGAGCCACTAAGCTTCTTTCCTTAAGAAGCCCATTCTCAAGTTTCCTGATGAGTTCTTCTCTTTGGTTTTCTTTCATCATGAAGCTTTCCTATGATCTTCTTGAGCTCACAAGAATTGGTTCCCCCATTGTGTGACATACCCATTTCCTTATTCATCTCAGCCTTAATGGGTTTGAGTGATTCTAGCTCCCTAGCTTGCTTCTTAACAAGCTTCTTGCTCTTTCTCAGAGCTCCCATCAGATCACCAAACTGCTCTATTAGATCAGTATGATTCTTATTGTTGCATGATGAGCAATCTTCTGCATCATCTTCAAAAGATGAGCAAACATCTGATGCACTCTTGGTTTACTTAATTGAGGTAGGTAGTAAAGATGTGTGAGTTATGCATACCTGATCATGATGTGATTCATCATGATTTTCTTCATCTGATAGAGCCATCAACCCAAAGACTTCCTTTGACCCTTCCATGAGGACTCCTAGGGAGTCCCACATGTCCTTTGCTGTTGTGCAATGAGTCAGCTTCTGGAGTGTTGGCAGATCTACTACACCAGCTAGAATACTTTTGGCTTCTTTGTACAAGCTGGCTAGAAGGATCTCATCTTCTATCATAGTCATGGGGGTATATGGTCCTTCTTGAACAATTAAAAACATTCTGGGAGCCATTGCCTCCATGAATATTCTAGCTCTTACTTTTCAAAGGGCAAAGTTCTCCCTGGAGCAAACAACTATCCTTGATTCCATAGCTGTGGAAAGTAGACACCCACTGGTAGATCTGTTCAAGCTGTTAAGCTTTTCTATGAACAACCTCGCTCTGATACCACTTGTTAGTTATTGGGTGTCGACTTATCACCTAGAGGGGGGGGGTGAATAGGTATTTTAAATTATTTTTGTTCCACCTTTTGGTGTTCTTGATTTCTGGTTAATAGATCTAAAGATTAGAATAGCACAACACAGAAAACACGCTAGAACTTATAGAGGTTCCTCAAGACAGGGTGTCTTAAGTAGTCCTCTTTCCCTCTGTGCCTATATAGAAGTGTGCTAGGCTCGGCAAACTCTGTCAACGTCTCCGGCCCGCAAGCCTTACACCTTGGACCCGAAAGTCCCTGCTGCCTAGGCCCGCAATCCCCTTCACTACACCCGAGCCCGCAAGCTCGACATGTTCGGACCCGCAACTCCCTGCAGCCTAGGCCCACAAGCCCCTTCACTACACCCGAGCCTGCAAGCTCGACACTCAGGCCCTGAAGCCCTACACAACACAGACGCATAAGTCTTGCCTACACCCTAGGCCCGCAAGCCCCTTCACTGCACCCGAGCCCGCAAGCTCGACAAGTTTGGACTCGCAAGTCCCTCTGCCCTAGCCCTAAAGCCTCACAGATCTCAAGCCCTCAAGCGTGACACTCTGATCTGAAAACAGATCTTACAACTTCTAGGCCCGCAAGCCTTACAAGATCTTACAGTAAAGAAAACTGTTTCTTCTGCCTAATGGAGATCAGCTTCTTTACTTGAAGAAGATGCTTTTGATGTGAACCTTGACAGTGCAAATCTTCTTCAAGCTTCTTGCTCTGCCAGATGTTGACTGGCTGGCTACCTTTCTTGAGAGAAACTTATCAGTCGATGTGGCTTGACTGCAACTTGAAGAATAGAGAATGATCATTTCGTTCTTTTCTTCTTTCTTCTTCTTTACCGTCGTCTGTACTGTTGTGTTACTAGGCGGGATCCTTTTTCGTTTTTCTCTCTCTCTATTCTAGGGCATCACTCTTCCCTTTTATAGGACGGATGAGCCGCTTAACGGTCACATATGATGTCCTATTCTGACAACTGCCCATGCCTTAAGAGCACGTGCTGATTGGACAATCAGGCGGTGGCATTAAATGCTGACAGCGCGTCTGGCTACTTTTGAATTTGTCTTGACGATATTTCCATTGTTACGACGACATGGATAATATCTCAACGACGGGACTTGTCATTGTCTTGGGCTTAGACAAATTTTCAAGTCTGCTTCCTTCCTCTTCAGATAGAGTTGTCTCTACGACACAGAACATCCCTTCTACATTTGTACTTAAGATGACATGAAGTCATCTAACTGATGTCGGCGTAATCTTCGTTATTGCTTGATATCATTGTGATCACTTTGTCTTCTCGATGACATGATTGATATTATGTCGACAAACCGTTCTTCACAAACTGCCCGTCTTTAGTGTTCTCGACGTCACGTCTTCTTTTTGACGGTATAGTTGTCTTCTTTTTGACGGTATAGTTGTCATCAATCTTACTTATCAATCTTTCTTTTTGACGGTATAGTTTCTTTTCAACGATATCTTCGACACTGATCTTCTCTTTGCCTTTTCAACGGCATTCATTCTGACTTAGCCTTAACCACGTCAAGGCTTCTTGTCGACCACATCTTTGAGTCTTCTTCTTCATCTTTGACTTTCTGATATCGTCGTGTAGATGTCTCAACGATATCACCATTCTGCCTTGCTCTGCATGTTGTTGATGATATGCCTGCTGTTGTCGACGATATGCATGATCCTTTTTGACGACACAGACACAATCATTCTTCTTTGCTTTGCCCATCATCTCAACAATGTGTCTGTTCTTATCGACGATATGTCCAGCCTTTTTCGACTATATTAGGCAGGTTATTGAAGTACTGGACATATTGTCTCATTTCTGCAAGCATGAACTAGATGTGACATTAAATACATCTTACACTTATCATTGAGTTGAGCACTTCTTCAAATCAGGAACATTGTTGGGCATTGTTCCCAACAAGGTGTTACAATTTGGTATCAGAGCGAGGTTAGCATTCTTGTTGAGGTTTAGCGTGTTCGGATCGCGTTAAGAGGTTGTCCACATAGGAGTACCTTGCGGGACCATGAATGTCCTTGCGTTCGAGTCTTACGAATAGAGTTTGATTCATTTTTCTTGCTTATGCTAGGATGGTGGCGATGATGCGGGGACGTCAAGGCGTCAAGAGGAGCCATCGGCAAGCAGTGCAACGGCCCCAGCCCTTGTGAATATGGGTGTGTCCCCGGCAGACTTTTGTCGTATGCTAGCAGAGGCAATGGTGGCGGCTCAAGCTGCGGCAATGCCACAGATTGCGATGCCTGTTGTGCAAAATGCGACTCCTATTACTCCGGTCACTGTGAAGCCAGAGGTGAGAGTTAGGCAGGTAGAGCCGTTATCCGAGAGAGTGGTTGGGCAAGGAGATCGTTAGATGAAGTACTATCTGAGTTTCCATCCTCCGACGTTCAAAGGAGTTGGCACTCTGACGGACGCCGAGGATTGGTTGGCGAGAATTCAGGAACTCCTGAAAGCGGCAGAGACCCCAGAGGACAAGCAGTTCCAATTCGCAATGTTTATGTTAGAAGGCAAAGCCAAGCTGTGGTGGGTGAATCATAGCGGTCGTCATTTCCCTGGACGTGCCCCGTCCATGGAAGAGTTCGGGAATGCCTTCCTGAAGCGCTATATCCCCTCTTCGACGATGTTATCCCTTCAGCGGCAGTTCTTGCACTTGGTGCAGTGCGAGAAGACGGTAGACGAGTACTTGCAGGAGTTTACTCAGTTGGGTCGTTATGCGGGAACGACCATGACAGCCGATGAGTAGAGGGATAATCTCTTTTATCAGGGTCTGAGAGAGAATTTAAGGCAACCTCTGATAGCCTTAAAGAATGCGGGGTTCAATGAGTTAGTTGAAGCTACTCGAACTTTGGAGAACAATATGGAGCGAACTCAGCGCCGCAAGGGCTTGGCGGCAAAGCAAGGAGAAAGTAAGCCATCTCAGTCTCAGGGGAAGTCTGAGAAACGTTGGTGGAAGAAAAAGCCCCATCCTTTTAGGACTGGCGAGAGGAGCGGTGCGGCTTCTAGATAGTTCCGTTCCAAGGGGCCAGTGACATGCTACAAGTGTGGCAAAGTGGGCCACATAGCTCGGGTCTATTTCGAGAGTGGAGTTGAGCCAGAGCAGAGGCAGGAGCAGTTGGTTCATTCCGTTCCTAGTGTTGGGGAGAAAGGGAAGGCGGCGGAGTCCAGTGCTTCCCGTTTCCCTCCTGTGCATCCTAGAGCATACAACCTCGGGCAGCAGGAAGCGATTCGTCAACCTGACGTGGTGACAGGTACGAAAGTTCAGAGTTTCGTTTAATAGTTTTAACCTGTTTGTGACCTTTCATATTCACTATACGCGTGTTAGTCTTCATACTAGTGTCTGGCTATCCCTCTAGAGTGTTGTTCGACACGGGAGTGTCACACTCTTTTCTCGCGGAAAGATTTACTCAGAGGATCGTTGTTGATACTGTCGAGGCAGAGGCGGAGCTTAGTGTGCGCATGCTGAATGGGTCTTTCATGACCACTGGAAGGAAAGGACACATTGTGCTGAGGATTTGTGAGTGTGATTTTGAGTTGGTAGCAGCAATTCTACCACTAGCCAAATTTGACATCATCCTGGGGATGGACTGGCTTGCAGAGCAATGAGCTAGTATTGACAGCCTGTTGAAGGTGGTGACCTTAAGGAGTGAAGGAAGAGCGGAGGTCATGTTCGAGGGCCTATGCGGAGTGGCCTCCTTCCTGATTTTGGGCGTGCAAATGGTGCGTGCGGTGAATCAAGGAGGTGAGGCATTTGTCGCTTTCTTGGAGACTCACTCCACAAAGTTGGCGATCGGATAAGCGCCAGTGGTGGAGGAATTCGAAGATGTGTTCCCTGAGGAGCTTTCGGGAGCGCCTCCTCAGCGTGAAATCAACTTTTCAATTGAGTTAGTGTCGGGTGTGAGGCCGGTGTCGCGTCCTCCATTTAGGATGACACCGAAGGAACTGGCCGAGTTAAAGGCGCAGTTGCAAGAGTTGCTCGAGCAGGGGTACATTAGTCCCATCTCCTCACAATGGAGCACGTCGGTGTTGTTCGTTAAGAAGAAGGATGGCAGTATGCGGCTGTGCATAGACTATCGCGAGTTGAATAAGTTGACCATCAAGAATAAGTACCCGATTCCACCAATCGATGATCTGTTCGATCAGCTGGTGGGGTTGACAGTGTACTCCAAGTTGGACTTGAAGTCGGGTTACTATCAGTTAAGGATTCGAAAAGAGGATATTCCCAAGACGGCTTTTGGGATGAGATATGGTCATTTTGAGTTCTCGGTGACGTCGTTCAGTTTGACGAACCCGCCATCTGTGTTCATGGATTTAATGAACTGAGTGTTTCGACAATACATGGATTCGTTCGTGGTGGTGTTCATTGATGACATCTTAGTGTATTCGAAGTCGAAGGCGGGGCATGAGTCTCATCTGAGAATAATGTTGCAGACATTGAGGGAGAACCAACTTTATGCGAAGTTCTCAAAGTGCGAGTTCTGGATCGGTAAAGTGGCATTCTTGGGCCACGTGATTAGTGGAGATGGGGTGGCGGTGGATCCTGCGAAGATTGAAGCCATTAGTTATTGTCCTGTACTGAGAACCGTGGCGGAAGTCCATAGTTTCCTTGGACTAGCCAGTTATTACAGAAGGTTCATTGAGAACTTTTCGCGGATGGATTTGACCTTCACCACTCTTACCCGAAAGGACCAAAAGTTTGTGTTGACGCCGGAGTGTGCTCGTGCGTTCGAGACCTTGATGGAATGATTGATGTCTGCTCCAATCCTAAGTCTTCCTAGTGGGACTTAGGGATTCCAAATTTACAGCGATGCGTCAGGGTGCGGTTTGGGTTTCGTGCTTGTGCAGCATGGCAACGTGATAGCTTATGGGTCGAGGCAGCTAAAGCCTCGTGAGAGAAATTACCCTGTCCACGACTTGGAGTTGGCGGCGGTGATTTTTTCGTTGAAGTTGTGGCGGCACTACGTGTATGGTGCGAAGGTTGAAATCTTCACGGACCACAAAAGCTTGAGGTATCTTTTAGATTAGAAGGATCTTAATATGAGGCAGCGTAGGTGGGTCGAGTTCCTTGGGGACTACGACATAGCGATTCAGTATACGCCAGGCAAGGCCAATGTGGTGGCTGGCGCCTTGAGTAGGAAGTGCTCTGGGCAAGGAAATTGGATTGAAGCGCATGACAAGCGTTTGGTGCGAGAGTTTGACTCTCTTGGCATTGTGTGTGTAGCTAAGGGTGAGTTCAGCACAGCTCAACTGAACTGGATCGAGATGCAGTGTGATCTAGTAGATCGAATTTGAGAGGCAACCAGTGCAGGCGAAGAGTGTCGGCGATTGGCATTGGAACCTCAGCAAAGCGAAGGCAGTGCGTTGAAGATGGTCAGTGGACTTTTAAAGAGAAATGGAAGGGTCTTTGTCCCTCGTTTTGGCAAGCTCCGTGAGGAGTTGATGTTTGAGGCTCACTTCACGAAGTACTCCATTCATCCAGGAAGTACGAAGATGTACTTGGATATGAAGAAATCCTTTTGGTGGCCTGGGATGAAGCAGGATGTAGCTTTGTATGTAAGCCGATGTCAGACGTGCGCCTTAGTGAAGGTGGAATACCAAAGGCCGGGTGGATTCTTGAAACCTCTTCCTATCCCCGAGTGGAAATTCGACGACATCTCCATGGATTTTGTGCATGGTTTACCTCGATCGCGGCATGGTAACGATGCGATTTGGGTGATTGTGGATCGCCTGACCAAGGTAGCCCACTTCATTCCAAATTGGAAGGATGATAGCATGGAGAAGCTCGTGGAGCTTTATATTCGAAACATTGTGCGGTTGCACGGAATTCCAAAGAGCATCGTTAGTGATCGAGATGGACGATTCACGTCCAAGGACTGGAGGTTAGTGCAGCAAAGTTTGGGCACAAAATTGAAGTTTAGTGTCGCATTCCATCCGCAGACCGATGGCCAAACGGAGAGAACGAATCGTACGGTGGAGGACAAGTTTGGAATGTGTGCTCTCGATTTTGGTAAAAGTTGGGAAGACCACCTCTTCATGGTGGAGTTTGCCTACAACAATAGTTTCTAGGAAAGTATCAAAATGGCGCCATATGAGGCTTTGTATGGAAGGCGGTGTCGAACGTCGATGTCTTGGATAGAGGTGGGAGACACCAGTTGTTAGGAAAAGAAGTGGTGGCAGACGCTTGTGAGTTGGTGCGAACGATCCAGGAGCGTATGAAGGTTGCTCAGGATCAGCAGGCAAAGTATATTAATGCACGCCACAAAAATGTGGAATTTGAGGTGGGCGACATGGTCTACTTGAAGATCAAGCCGATCAAAGGCATTTCGCGAATTCGACGACTCAAGAAATTGAGTCTGAGGTACTTGGGTTCGTTTAAGGTTACGGAGCGCATAGGCGAAGCGGCCTTTCGGTTGCGTTGTCCGTAGAGCTAAGAAGATTACATGATGTATTTCATGTTTTGGTGCTGAGGAAAGCATTGGTGGAGCCGGAGGATGTGGTTGAGTCTTCGACAGTTCTTGTAACCGAAGATCTGAGGATGATAGTTCGTCTGACTTGAGTGGAGGATTCTGAAGTCCGGCGGTTGCGGAACAAAGAGGTCAAGCTGGTGAATGTGCGTTGGGATAATTGAGGACGAGATGAGTTCTCATGGGAGCGAGAGCAAACAATGCGGGATAACTTTCCGGAACTGTTCATTTCAGGTACGTGCGTTAGTTGTGCTTTCGTTAACGTTTTAAATTTTGAGGACGAAATTGTTTTAATGGGGGTGGATTTGAAACACCCCAGGTTTCGCTGAGCATGGAGGCGGGAATGCCTAAGGCTAGTATAGGTTTTCTGTATCTGGGAGCTAGCGCCGGTGTTAGGTGTTAACGCAGGCGTTAGCTGCCCTGTCGGGTAAAGCACCTATTGCGATGGTGTTCGTCAAAGGGAGTTTCGTCGAAGGGAGTTCGTCGTAGGGAGTTCGTCTAAGGGTGTTCGTCGAAGAGAGTTCAGAACTGTCGGGTCGTTGAGTTGGCTTCGTCGAAGGGGACTTCGTCGAGGAGCTAACGCAGGCGTTAGCGCTAACGCCGGCGTTAGCTGACGGAACCTGTTCCGTAAGTAGCATTTCCTGGACGTCCGATCTATTTGGATATTGATCCTAAGGTCTAGATAAGTGCATCCTAAGGCTCTTTTTAGGGCAGAGAAGTTCTATTCTCATTTCATTAAGTCCTTTGTGCTTTTGGAGGCTTAGAAGAGAGGTAGGGTTTGGAGGAAGAAGAAGGCTAGATCCTCCATTGTTGGAGCACCGGAGCTCCGATCGCCGATCCAATACCAGATCCATGGAGAGGACTAGCAGGCGCTTCTTTCTATCTGTGCCTTTCAACTGATCCATGGCGAGGAAGAGAACTCTTAGGGTAATGGCACTCTGTTGGGTATTGTATCCACAATCACCTGGATTTGAAGGTGTCCCCTAATGAACTAAATTGAATTGAGTATGTATTTGATGATTTCTCTTTAGATGTATTGTGACAGGTCATAATGCTAAGTGCACACCAAAGTCAGGTTGCAATGGATCACCAAACACAGTTCTAGACAATGTAATCCCTCATTGTGTAGAACAAAGTGTTGGTTCATGTGTAATCTCTCTTTTGGGGTGCACTTCATATTCTCACAACTGAAGGCTTTCAAGGTTGAAGAGTGGAGTAGGTTTCAGAAGAAAAAGGAATTTTTGCTAAGTAAATTCGTCGAGATGTCACGTGAAGTCCCGATGACTCCCGACGAATCCTGACAGAAGCAAATCTTCCATTTTGAAGAAGAAAATTCTGCTGCCAAGTCCATTCGTCGGCTGTTCTCGTGAACTCCCGACGAATGTCGACGAATCCAGACAGAAGCCAGTTTTCCTGTCTGAAGAAGGAATTTCTGTGGCTAAGTCCATTCGTCGGCTGTTCTCGTGAACTCCCGACGAATATCGACGAATGCTGACAGAAGTCAAAAAGGCAGCTTTGTGAAGGAATCTGTGCAGCTATGTCAATTCGTCGAAAGTTCTCGAGAACTCCCGACGAATCCCGACGAATGAAAACAAAAGGTGTTTTCCACGGCTTGATCAGCATTTCCAATGGCTAAGTCAATTCGTCGAATGTTCACGTGAAGTCTCGACGAATGACGAACGGACGGATTTCAAATTTAGGTTTCGTTTTTGAAAATTAGGGTTGACCAACATGTCCAGTACACGTGGCGACCTCTCCTTATCTGTCGCTCGAGCCGTTGGAGGTTTCCCTTTAAATACTCCTTTATTTTTAGGGCAAACACGAATGTTAAGAAGAGATATTATTCTAGCCGTCTTCATCATCGTTTGCTGAACAAGTTTCTGAGATCTAACTTCTGCATCGCTCAAGATTCGTTCTCCAGTGCTGCTAAAGATTTCTCAGATAAGAAGGCCTTTGATCTTGTTTCTACTCTCTTTTTGAAGATCTTTTCAAATAAATCAAAGGGCCTAATCAGATCAGGTTTGCTGAGTTTCTTCTCTTCCAAATCTTTGAAGATCCAAACTTTCTTTCTTAAGGAAGAAGAAGACTCAGTTTTTCAAGATCTGAAAGTTAATCTCTGTTGAGATTTAGAAGAAGTATTTTATTTCAATCTCTATTTGTTTTCTGTAGGAGTTTTCACTCCGAGTTATTTTGTAGGAGTTGTTTACTCCGAGTTGTAGGATTTTATCTCCGAGTATTTTTGTAGGAGAGGTTGTTCTCCGAGCTTGTAGGAGTCGTTGTCTCCGAGTGTAGGATTTGTTGATAAATCCGAGTTTTGGTGAAGTTGTCGACGCTAGCCCGAAGTGCTAGATAGGCAGAGAGGGAGAGAGGAGTACCCACCCTGGGGAACCTCTATAAATCTTGTGTCTCTGTGCTGTGATTTTTATTGTTGTGTGTGCTAAATTTTTATTCCGCAATCGCAGTAGAGATCACCTATTCACCCCCCCCCCCCCCCCCCCCCCCCCCCCCCCCCCTTTAGGTGATTTAGGTAGACAACTAGTTCTTTCAATTGGTATCAGAGATATGTTGTCTTTAAGAGGTTAACACCTAGATTAAAGATCCCTCTACGTTGTCAAGATCTCTCTCTATGGACAGAGGCATGGAAAGTTTTTCCTCCAAGCTCCCAGTTTGCACTAAGGAGAATTTCCCCATGTGGAAAGAAAGAGTTATCTTCTACATGGAAGCCAATGATCCCCGAATCTCCCAGATAGTTAAGGAAGGTCCCCATATTCCCATGGTTGCTTCTATCATTGATGCCACCAAACAAGTGCCAAAGAAAACTATGGACATGACAAAGGATGAAATTGCACTTGTCACTCTAGACAAGAAAGCAAAACACATCATAGCAGGTGCAATTGATGATTCTATGCTACAAAATCTGATTCACTGCAAGTCTTCAAAAGAGATGTGGGATTCTCTTGTGGTTTTGATGGAAGGTACTGAAGAAGTTCGAGATGACAGGAAGTCTTTTCTGAACCAAGAATACGAAGCCTTCAAGCAACAAGGCAAAGACACAATTTCTGACACCTATGAGAAATTCTTCAAGATTGTAAATGGTCTGAGAAATTATGGTAGAGAATTCACCATGGGTGAACTAAACGATAAATTTCTTAGATCCCTGTCTAAGGAATGGGACCCCAAAGTGATAGCTATCAGAGAATATGGTAAGTTGGCTACTACAGAGCCACAAATTCTGTATGGGAAGCTGCTCTCCCATGAGCTGAAGTTGAACATCAGGAAGTCAGAAGAGAAAAGCAGTAGGAGCTCTGGGAAGGAGAAGCCCATTGCTCTAAAGGCTGAAGGCTCCCAGAGAAGTAGGGCTCTGTCCCCTTTGAGGGATGAATCTTCTGAAGATAAAGCTGAAAGCAGTTCTGCAGATTCAGAAATATCTGAAGGAGAATTTTCCCTCCTCTCCAAGCAATTCAAGAAGTTGTTTAGCAAAAGGAAGCAAATGAGAAAAGGCTCATCTTCCTCAAGAGATCACAGGAGATCACACCGTGACAGAAACGACAGGTATGGTTCTAAACCAAACAAACATGATTATACTGAACCCGTTTGTTACTGTTGTAAAAAGCCAGGGCACATGATAGCTGATTGCCCACACAAGAAGAAGGAATCTTCAAGAAAAGAAGAAAAGAAGTCCTTCAAAGGAAAGAAGGATGAGGAGAAGAGTTTTGTTGCCAAGAATTCCAAGACTCTGAGTGATAGTGACTCAAATGAGTCTAACTCAGATGAAGAGGCATTCTTTGGACTAATGGCCCTGTCAGATGATGACAAGGATATTGTTCCTTTCACCGGTCAGATATTATCTTCTACACCTCTTTCATGTTCTGAAACGGCATCTGATGCTAATGAAAGCTACTATTCGGAAGAGGATTCTGAGTTGACTGCTAAGTATGAGGAAATGTTGAAGGGGTTTAACAAGTGTCGAAAGCTTGTTAAAACTCAATCAAAGGAGATTCAATCCCTAAAGGATCAAGAATCAAACCTGAGAAAGGAGATTGAAGAATCTAACCTACTCAGGGATGAAATCTTATCCTTGAAGATTGCTCTCTCCGAGGCCACTTCAGCAGGCATTCAGAAAAGTGAAATTATCAATGATTTGACGAAACAGCTTGAGGCTGAAAAGAAGATCACAATGAACTTATCTAAGCCCAAGACAGTTTTGCCTATCATAGACACTTTCACTGCTGGTTCTAGTAGTAGTGGTTTGGGCCATGTTGCTGAAAAGAGTCTAAGTAAGTCAGCCAAAAGAAGAGCTGCTAAAGCCAAGGGTAAAGGTCCACAGTGTGCTCCAAATTTCAATAAGGTGATTTTTCCTACGAACACCTATGATTTTGAAAGCATGTATGGTCACTTCAGCAGACCAACTCATGTTGAGCCTGCCAAGGTGAACTCAGTGTGGACTAGACCCAGAAACTTTGGATCGAGCTCCCTCAAGGCTCCTTATGAAGAAGTTCAATTGAAGCATCATGGACCATTCGTTCATGGATCAAATGCTATGAAAGCACCGCAGGTCAAGCCTATTGTGCCTAAGAATTGTGTATGTTGCACCAACGAGGCTTCTACCTCCAAGGTTGCCCCTCCTGCTAAGCCACCCGTTCAAAAGGCTCAGCAGAACACAAAGAGGAGATACAATAGATTTGAATACTGGTGCTGTGGCAAAATTGGTCATTTCGCCATAGATTGTTGGTTCAATCATGCTGTGCCAAGAACTCCACGAGTTAACAGTGCAAGGATGACCACTTGCAAAGTTAATGTTCCAAGTGGTGTTCCACTAACAAGGAACCAAGGACCCAAAAATGTTTGGGTTCCTAAGGGGTATTGATCATGTTTGCAGGAATGTCCAAAGGCCAGTGAAATTCCCATCTGTTAATTGGACAGTGGTTGCGCTCGGCATATGACCGGGAGAAGAAGATTTCTTCAGGATTATGTTCCAGTTGAGAACGGGCCTAAAGTAAAGTTTGGCGGATCTGAACGAGGTATTATTATTGGTTATGGTTCAATAACCAACGGCTCAGTCATTTTCACACGTGTAGCTCATGTGAAAGGATTGAAATACAATCTGATTAGCATAAGCCAACTGTGTGATAAAGGCTATACTGTTGAGTTCTTTAGAGATAGATGCCTGATAAAGATGTCCGTGTCTGCGGAAACTATTTTAACAGGCTCTAGGAGTAGTGGTATTTACTGTTTAGATTTTATATGCTTACAGTCTTCTACCCCAGTGTGTTTTGTTGCCAAAGATAGTGCATCTCTCTGTGACCAATGACACAAGAGGTTAGCACATATTAATTTCAAAACTATATCTATGTTATTTTCTCACAACTTGGTAAGGGATGCCCCCAAAGTTAAATGCATTAAAGAAAGCCCTTGCCATGCTTGCCAAATGGGTAAGCAAACAAAGGCTAGCTTTAAGAGCATAATTGGCAATAATTCTACCAGATTTCTTCATCTGCTGCATATGGATTTATTTGGTCCAATGTCAGTTAGAAGCTTAGGTGGGAAAGCTTACACCTTGGTTATTGTTGATGATTACTCTCGGTTTGCATGGGTGTTCTTTCTAAAACTTAAGTCAGAAACCTTCGGCATATTCACTAATTTTGTCAAGCTTATTCAGAATGAACTTGACTGTTCAGTGGTCAAAATCAGAAGTGACCATGGAACAGAATTTCAGTCTGGGGCCATGACAGAGTACTGTGAAAGTCAAGGTATCTCCCATGAGTTTTCCTCTCCTCGTACTCCACAGCAAAATGGAGTAGCCGAGAGAAAGAATAGAACCCTCATAGAAGTTGGCAGGTCTATGTTGAGTAATTCTGCTCTTCCAGAATATTTCTGGGCAGAAGCTATCAACACAGCTTGCCATGTGCAAAACAGAGCACTCATCAATAAGAACCATCGTAAGACCCCATATGAGATTCTAAAGGGCAGAAAACCAAAGATTTCATATTTTAGAATTTTTGGCAGTAAATGTTATGTACTTAACAATGGGAAGCATCCTACAACCAAGTTTAGTGAAAAATGTTTTGAAGGTATTTTCGTAGGATATAGTAGCCATAGTAAGGCATATAGGATTTTTAATAAGAAAACTCTGGTGGTAGAAGAAACAGTCCATGTTATATTTGATGAGACGAGCCTGTTGCATAGTAACTCGTCTAGTGTGTTCATTGAAGATGCAGGTGAAAAGCTAAAGGAACTTTCTATGCAAGATGGAGTAAACACCACAGATGATGCACCAAAGTTGGCAGAAGAGATCTCAGATCACTCTGAAGATGAACAAAAAGTTCATGAAGGAGAAGATGCTCCAGAAGTAGCTGAACCTCAAGTTGCTCCTGAAAATGCAAGCAACTTGGGAATCAGATATTCAAGAGATCATCCAGTTGACCAAATTATCGGAGATCCTTCAAGCAGAGTTCTAACAAGAAGAGGTACAACTATCGAAGTTTACATTTAAGTTTTCTTTCATAGATTGAGCCGAAGAAGTTTGAAGAAGCAAACACCGATCCATCTTGGATCCTTGCTATGCAAGAAGAGCTCAACCAATTCAAGAGATGTAAAGTTTGGGAGTTGGTACCAAGACCCAAAGGACAGAACGTGATCGGAACCAAATGGGTCTACCAGAACAAGCATGATGAAAAGGGCATCATCACAAAGAACAAAGCAAGACTGGTTGCATAAGGATACAGGCAAGAAGAAGGGATTGATTTTGATCAGACCTTTGCACTAGTAGCAAGACTTGAAGCCATCAGATTATTTCTGGCTTATGCTGCTTATAAGGGCTTTAAGGTATTCCAGATGGATGTGAAGTCAGCCTTCCTGAATGGAGACCTTAAAGAGGAAGTATATGTAGCTCAGCCTCCAGGTTTTGTAGATTCTAACTTTCCTAATCATGTCTATTATTTACATAAAGCTCTGTATGGTCTCAAACCGGCACCCCGAGCCTGGTATGAGACATTGTCTAGCTTCCTTCTTGAGAACAAATTCACAAGAGGAGCAATAGATAAGACATTGTTTCTTAAAGAAGTAAAATGCGAGATTTTGCTTGTGCAAATCTATGTCGAAGATATTATTTTTGGCTCTACAGATGACAAACTTTGCAAAAAGTTTTCTAATTTGATGCAAGGTAAGTTTGAAATGAGCAGTATGAGAGAGCTGAAATATTTCTTAGGACTCCAGGTGCACCAATCTGAAGATGGAATTTTCATCTCTCAGACGAAGTTCACCAAAGAGCTCCTCAAGAAATTTGGAATGGAGAGTGCAACCTCTATGAGGACTCCAATGGGCTCAAGTATGTCTCTGGACAAGGACGAGAAAGGGAAACATTTTGATGAAACCAAATACAGAAGCATAATTGGGTCCTTGCTCTATCTTACTGCCAGTAGGCCCGATATAATGTTCTCTACATGTGTTTGTGCTAGGTATCAGGTGAACTGTAAGGAATCTCATTATGCCGCAGCAAAGAGGATTTTGAGATACCTTAAGGGTACACCAAATCTCGGCTTATGGTACCCGAGAAGCAATGATTTTGAACTAATTGGCTTTTCAGATGCTGATTTTGCAGGTAGCAAAGATGATAGAATGAGTACTTCAGGAACTTGCCAATTCTTGGGGAAAAGGCTTGTTTCATGGAGTAGCAAGATGCAAAACTGTGTTGCAATATCAACTGCGGAATCGGAGTAAATCTCTGCCGGCAGTTGCTGTGCACAACTTTTGTGGATAAAGAATCAGCTGGAGGACTATAACTTAAAGCTCACAAAAATCCCCATGTTCTGTGACTACTCAAGTGCTATTGCCATAGCAAATAATCAGGTCTTTCACAGCAGAACAAAGCACATCGAGCTTCGCTACCACTTTATCCGGGAACATGTTGAGAGTAAGGATATACATTTGTTATATGTTAACACTGACAATCAAATTGCAGATATTTTTACGAAGCCTCTGGACGAGACCATGTTCAATTTCTTCAAAATGGAACTTGGAATGCTCAACAAGGAATCATGAGGTCAAGACTGTTGAAATTTTATGAAATTTCACGGGTTTACACGAGTATTCTCATGAGATTAGTTCTCATCCTCTAGAGGATTTCACGGGATTTCACGGGTCAAGACCTATATCTTCTCGGACACATTTCTTTTATTAAATACAATTTATTGGATCCGAAGAGTCTTCCAAAAAACCAGGTACGCGCCCAAATTTATTATATATATATATATAAACAAAGAGAACACGTGATTCCACGCATTCTTCCGTGAAACCCTTCCCGTCCTTTCGTCTTCCTTGCGATAAAGCACTATTCTTCTTCCCCAACTTTGACGAGCTCGATGGCGCCAAAGACAGGTCTGCATTCCGGTGGGGAGCTGGTGCGAGGTGCTTTTCGAGAAGCTTCAGATGAGTTCAGAAACATCATCGTGATGCTTGATGTGGCAGGGCTCAGTTTCTTTTTGGAGGAGCCGGCTAAAATCTTAGAACAAGACGTTCTTGAGTTCTTTAGAAATGCAAAAATCACCAGTCAAGGTAAGAAGATCAAAAGCTCTATTAGGTCATGCAAAATTATCCTGAAGGTTAGTGGCATCAACAGACTTTTGAGGATGCCTGAAGTTGAAATAGAAGAATTGTTTGCTGAAGACTTTCTCAGGGCCAAGAGATTTTGTGGTATTCTTGATGAAAGCTCTAAAATCAGAAGGAAATTCATGAATAATGGAGGTAAACTTCTATGTGACATTTTAGGAAAAGTCTTATTATGCATGGTTGGCTCTCACGACTACCTCTCTGAAGAAACTTTTAAAATTCACACTGCTATTATCTGTAGAAAAAATTTTAATTTTGGTGAAGTAATTTTTGAGAAGATTAAAGAGAGTTTTCTTGCCCCCAATTTTGGAAGAATTCTCATTCTGCTTCTAAATGGTAGCAATCCATATGTTTTAAATCTTGGAAGAGGTATCCCCATCCACCACACCAAGAAAACAAACTCATCCATTTTCTCCAAATGGGAAAGGGTCATTCCAAATGGTGGAATTAAGGCTGCTGTTTGTGGTGATGAGGACCCTCTGCATAATGAGAACAGGAATATTGAAGAAGGTCATCCCTCAAGGGGTAGTGGACCCAGTCCAGATCCTGCTCAAGGCAGAGATGATCATGTTGAGGGGGAGTTTCCAACCCCAAGAGGTGAACCCAGTACAGTTTTTGATCAGGGCAGAGATGATCATGTTGAGGGGGAGCCTTCAACCCCAAGAGACATTGTGGAAAGTGGTGCTGCTTCAAAGGACATTCCTCCCAGTGAAATTGATCCAGTGTATGTTGATCCAGTCAATCCTGATGTCCCTGATACTGTTCCTGACCCAGAAGATCAAGGGAAATCTGCTGCTGAAGATGAAGCTACTATGTTAGAAGACTCAAGAAGTTCCCCAACAGAGTTTGTTTATATTTCAGAACACAGTGAAGATTTGGCAGATCATGAATCTGTTCCTTCTCAAAAATCAGATTCTTTGGAGATGGGCAGTCTTGGTGCTCAGTTGGGGCTAGCAAAGAAGATGTCTTTGATTGAGGGGGAGAAAGAACAGGATGACATATTCATGGGTGAATCTGCAGTCCCTCATGTGCTGCTCTTGCCCCATCCAGAAAGTATTTTGAGAAAATCTCCAAGAGCAACTGTGCTTGATAAGCAGGCACAGTCTACTAGTTTTGTAGCTGATAGAGTCTCTCCTGATGATTTTGAAACTGGAGAGAGCTCTCACTCTTCCCTGCTCAAGTCAATTTCAACCCTGTTGCAAGCTCAAACAGAGCATTTTGATCAGTCCATCAAAACAGTCTATAAGAAAATAGATTCAGTTGATAGTGCTTTGAGGCAAGAAATGGCTGAAATGAGATATGAGATGGGCAAATTCAAGAATGATCAAGAAGCTTGGATGACAAAAGCAGGAAAAGCTTTGGACCACACCAATCAAGGAGTTGGGCATGCTCTAAAGAATCTGCATCAGGTTGGTGAAGATGTAGTAAATCTGAATACTGCTCACTCTATTCTCAACACTGCTCATGATCAAGGGATCACTTTTCTGGACAATCAAGTTGAGAGTCAGCTGAACAAACTCTATACCCTCCTACATGAAGATGTCATAAAGGGGGAGGAGAGTATTGTGTCTAAAATAGAAGAGAGTGCTTGTAAAATGAATGATTTGGATGGAAATGTCTTCTCCAAGATGCAAGAGCTTCAGGAAAACATCATGCAATCTGTTACAGATGTCCAGGGGTACACTCATGAATCAACCAGTTGGCTATTCAAAGAAGTTGCAGGTATGCTTGGTTTTACTATTGTAGACAAGATGCCAGCTGCTCCTTCCTCAAGTGTTCCAGGTCCAAGTGCTCCAAACCCTCCTCATTTTCCTGTTGAGGATCCTGATTTTGATATAGTAGACATCCCAATTTCCTCCTATCAAGAATTCTGGGATGATCCAGTGCCTGAAAACTCCAAAGCTCCTGAATCTTCTGAAAAATCTTTGAAAAGGAAGATCTTTGGTGACAAACCTTCTACAAAAAGGTCTAATCCTCACAAGAAGATCAGAGAATTCTATGATATGCCTCCTCCAAGAAATTTCCAAGAAAGCTGGAGTCCCTCTTCAAAGGATATCATTCTTACAGCTTTCAACCTTGTTAGCAAGAAAAATGAAAGTGTCAATAAACATTACAGTCATGAGGAATGAGAGAAGTTCAAAAGAAGGACAACTGAAAGGAGAATTCATTTCAAGATAGGTGGATCTAAAGAGACTGCTCCTGATAGATATTGGCCCAAGCCAAAGGCATTCTTTAAGAGAATGGAATCTAAACAAAGAAAGAGAGCTGAAGCAGTAGACAGAATCTTTGGAAAGATGAAAGGCAAGGACCAAGCATGAGCTGAACTGCTCTGGAATCATGCTGATTTCTTTGTTTATATATATATCTATTTTTGTGTTTGGATAAAACATTGATTCTCTCTTTAAATTACAACTGCCTGTGTTTGTGCTGTTTTATTTATTACATTTTCTGTGCAATTCAACTTAGTGCATAGGGTTATGACATCTTCAAATAGGGGGAGATTGTTGGGTATTGTATCCACAATCACCTGGATTTGAAGGTGTCCCCTAATGAACTAAATTGAATTGAGTATGTATTTGATGATTTCTCTTTAGATGTATTGTGACAGGTCATAATGCTAAGTGCACACCAAAGTCAGGTTGCAATGGATCACCAAACACAGTTCTAGACAATGTAATCCCTCATTGTGTAGAACAAAGTGTTGGTTCATGTGTAATCTCTCTTTTGGGGTGCACTTCATATACTCACAACTGAAGGCTTTCAAGGTTGAGGAGTGGAGCAGTTTTTCAGAAGAAAAAGGAATTTTTGCTAAGTCAATTCGTCGAGATGTCACGTGAAGTCCCGATGACTCCCGACGAATCCTGACAGAAGCAAATCTTCCATTTTGAAGAAGAAAATTCTGCTGCTAAGTCCATTCGTCGGCTGTTCTCGTGAACTCCCGACGAATGTCGACGAATCCAGACATAAGCCAATTTTCCTGTCTGAAGAAGGAATTTCTGTGGCTAAGTCCATTCGTCGGCTGTTCTCATGAACTCCCGACGAATATCGACGAATGCTGACAGAAGTCAAAAGGCAGCTTTTGAAGGAATCTGTGCAGCTAAGTCAATTCGTCGAAAGTTCCCGAGAACTCCCGATGAATCCCGACGAATGAAAACAGAAGGTGTTTTCCACGGCTTGATCAGCATTTCCAATGGCTAAGTCAATTCGTCGAATGTTCACGTGAAGTCTCGACGAATGACGAACAGACGGATTTCAAATTTACGTTTCATTTTTGAAAATTAGGGTTCACCAACATGTCCAGTACACGTGGCGCCCTCTCCTTATCTGTCGCTCGAGCCGTTGGAGGTTTCCCTTTAAATGCTCCTTTATTTTTAGGGCAAACACGAATGTTAAGAAGAGATATTATTCTAGCCGTCTTCATCATCGTTTACTGAACGAGTTTCTGAGATCTAACTTCTGCATCGCTCAAGATTCGTTCTCCAGTGCTGCTAAAGATTTCTCAGATAAGAAGGCCTTTGATCTTGTTTCTACTCTCTTTTTGAAGATCTTTTCAAATAAATCAAAGGGCACGACTGAGTGAGCCGGAAGTTAGGCAGCCAGAGGTAAGGAGAAGAAATGAGGCAAGGGCCCCAGAGCCAGGTGGAGGCAGCAAGGAGGGGGTGCAAGGCCAGGAAGGGGTTTCCACCAGGGAGGGGTAACTTCCAAGGAGGGTAAGGAAGACCCCGTCACCTAGGGTGGAGGCAGGGCCCAAGGCCACCTCCTCCCCCGCCTCACCAGGAGGAAGGTCACGCGACGGCCACCTGCCCAGAGTTCTTGGAGGTGAGGGGAGCCAGAGCGTCGGCGCAGCGGGAGCAGCGGCTAGTGAGGATTGAGGAGAACCTACCTCAGGACGAGGAGGAGGAATGGTGTGAAGAACGGCTTGACGTGGGGACCCGAGGAGGGATTAGAGTGATCCATGGGGGTAGGGATCGAGGCGAACCAGAAGGCAAGCCTCCATACCATCTATCGTCGGAGCGTGGCTCCGACATACCTAGCCCCGGCCCTGACAGAGAAGATCACGTTTACCTAGAAGAACATACTAGTCCATGAAGAACCATTTTGCGATGCGCTGGTCATCTAGACAGCCATCGAGAACTTCACCGTCTCTTGGATTCTTGTGGACAATGGGAGCTCGGTCAACGTCATCTTCAAGAAAGCATTTGACGAGATGAAGGTGGAGGCCTGGAGGGTGTTGGCCTTGGATGGCCCGTTGTTTGGGTTCTCAAGGGAGAGGAATGAGGTAGAAGGGGGAGTGGGACTCCATATAGTGTTGGGGGCAGTCTAGGAATTGCTGCTTTGTTATAGTGGATGCCCCCAACAGCTACAACGCCATCCTCTGACAGCCCCTCATCAGCGCGTTCCGGTGCGTCGACTCCACTTTCCACCAATGCCTCAAGTTCAAGTCCGGAGGAGTCCAGGTTCGGATAAGAGGGGATCCAAATGTGGCAAGGCAGTGCTATGTGACTGTCGTGAACACCATCTCCTTGATGGCAAAAGCGGAGGAATGGGATATGGAGATGGGGGAGCCGGCGAGGCTGGAATAGGTAGGAGATGAGGAAGGTGAAGTGGGAGTTAAAGTTCAAGCCCAGGAAGGAGGGGCGAGGGAGTTGATGGTGATCAGGAAGGAGGAGAAGGAAGAAAGAGTCGAAGCGTTGGCTTGCGGCAAGAGGAAGGAGAATCACTGGGTGGAGCAGTTGAGGATGGAGGCCGTGGACGTGGTGGTAGAGCTGGAAGTCGTCACCAAAGTAGGGGTGGTCGAGAAGGTGAAGATCAGTGGGGAGCTCAGCCCCGATGACTAGAGGAGGATCTTGGCTTGCGTCTAAGAGAACGTGGACGTCTGCGCCTCGAGCGCCACGAAGATGTCGGGGATCGATGCGGATGTGGCATGTCATCGCCTCAACCTCGACCCCCGCACTTGCCCCATCCCCCAGAAGAAGAGGTCCATTGCGGACAAGATGGAGGCTCCCATCCAAGAGGAAGTAAGCAAGCTCCTCAAGGTCGTTTTTGTATCAGAGATCTAGTATCCAGGCTGGGTCTCCAATGTAGTGATGGTAAAAAATGGTGATGGTAGGTGGAGGATGTGCGTTGACTTTTCACTGTTAAATAAATCATGCCCCAAGGATTGTTATCCCCTACCTCGAATCGACGCGCTGGTTGACTCAGTCGTCGGTTTTTCACTAATGAGTTTTCTAGATGCATTCTCAGGTTACCATCAGATTCGCATGCACCCTCCTGACATCAAGGATGTCTCCTTCATCACAGGGGACGAGTGGTACTATTACAAAATGATGCCTTTTAGGATAAAGAATGCAGGGGAAACTTACCAACGGATGATGGACAGGGTCATCCGAGAGCAAAAGTGAAGGAACCTGGAGGTCTACATGGATGACCTCATGGTAAAGAGTCGGGACATCGAGTCCCACCGCCGCGACCTTGAGGAAACCTTTGGGACCTTGAGAAATTTCAAGATGAAGCTCAACTCCCAGAAGTGTGTCTTTGGGGCCAGCCGAGGGAAGTTACTAGGTTACCTACTCACCCAGGCTGGGGTGGAGCCTAACCCGAACAAGGAAAGGGAAATCATGGAGCTGGGGTCTCCGAGGAGTGCAAAAGAAGTCCAACGTCTCAAAGGGTAGTTGGCCGGACTAAGCAGGTTTCTCTCCAGGGCAGGAGAGAAGTGATCGGCCTTCTTCAAGGTGCTGCGGGGGAACCAAAAGTTCGAGTTGACACCCGAGTGCAAAAGGGCTTTTCAGGAACTGAAGGAATAGTTGACCCAAGCCCCGTTGCGGCAAGAGCCGAGACAAGGAGTGGACTTAGCCCTATACCTGGGGTTAGGACCCGAGGAAGTAAGCTCGGTTCTGGTCCGGGAAGAAGGAAAAAAGCAACTCCTGATTTACTATGTTAGTCGGGTGTTGAGGAAGGCTGAGCTCCGATACCCCATCTTGGAGAAGCTCGCCTTTGCCTTGGTGGTGATGGCCAGGAAGCTTCGGCCCTATTTTCAGGCACACTCGATTAAGGTGGTGACCGATCACCCCCTTCGCAAGGTCATGGAGGGGGTGGAGCACTCGGGAAGGCAGGCTAAGTGGTTAGTGGAGTTGAGCGAGTTTGATATCTCGTATGTTCCCAGGCTGTCCTTAAAATCCCAAGCGGTGGCAGACTTTTTGGCAAACTACGTGACCGAGGTGGAAGAGTCTGAGCTACCCTCCTTGGTGGCTTGGAGAATGTTGGTCGATGGGGCCTCAAGGAAGCATTACTTTGGGGGAGTGGTGGTTTTGGAAATCCCCCAATGGACAAGGATCGAGCAGGCGATCAACATCCACTTTCCCCTCAACAATAACCAGACCGAGTACGAGGCTGTGGTAGCAGCGCTCCGCCTAGCCAAGGAGTTGGGAGTGCAAGTCTCGAGGGACTCCATGGTGGTAGCTTGCCAAGTTAGGGGGAATTCGAGGTGAATGAGTCGACTCTTCAGTGATACATGGAAAAGGTCAAGGGGCCCATAGGACCATTCCACACCTTATCGATCTGTCATTTTCCAAGGGAGGAGAGTGTCGCTGCCGACCTCCTGGCCAAGTTCGGTCCCAGGGAAGGAGGCATGGTGTCGGACCTCTTTCGACCATTCATCGAGGAGGAGGAGCTAATGGAGGTGGACCAGCGGACATCATGGATGGACCCCCTTCATTACCTTCCTGACGTCGGGGAAGTTCCCCGAGGGGGGTATGGACAAACGGCGGTTCAAGTATAAGTCGGCATACTATTCTTTGTCAAAAAATTTGAGAGGCTTGGAGGTGAAGCAAATTAAGCGGAACACTTCACAACTTTCCACAAGTGTAGCAACACAATGATAATGAAAAGACAGGATAATGCACTTGAAAATTGACTACAGTTCCTTCTTTACAATGCGAGGTATATATGGCGAGACATGATTCATAAGAATCACGTAGGAGGGAAGCAAAAAAACAAAAACAATAAGTACATCAGACCGCACGGCTTAAACCTGAGACTGCGCGAGCAGAGGCAGACGTGATGACCTGCAAGCTGTCATACCGCAATTCCAGACCGCACAGACTGCTGCTTTATTCACTGCTGAAAAAGAACCTGTCCGCACTTCAGACCACCAGACCAAGAGGTCGCCTGATCACTGAAGCTACCCGCAAACAGAACCAGAAGAAACTGCTCTAGCGTTCGCCTACCCACAACTCGAGATTTCCTGACCGCTAAGGTCGCCTGATCGCCAAGCTTGCTGTGAACAGCACAAGAACTAAACAATCCAGATCGCAGACGGAGACCGCTGACAATTTGATTATTCAATCTGCTGGAATGTCACCAAGGAAACAGACCGCTCGCCGCTCGCCGCAGACCTGCGAACACAACAAAAGGTCAAATCGCTTCCAAGACTACACGACCTCAAATTGAGACCGGCACAAACAATACAGGCTTTAGTTCTTACAGTTCTCTGTTAGAAATGATGGGCCCTGCACCCCTATTTATAGGCACGAGGACGGATGTCGTCACCACCAAAAGAGGGATACAATAACCGCCCATCAACCCGCATGGAGACTCGCAACAGACCACCCGGTCTCACAAGCACTTAGACATCAACCGTCCAAGGCAACCCCGGCCAGAAGCATACCTGCGATCAACTTTCCTTATTGAAGCACGCGGTCTCCAGAACCAGACCGCGCGGTCTCTTCAAGACCTTATTGAACTAAGGCACAACTGTTCAAGAATGACTGCTCGACAATCAACACGGCAGACCACCCGGTCTAATCCAGAACAAGATTACTTGGGCAAACCAGCAGACCAATACATGCCGCCAACACCATGACAGGCCGCCAACCAGGTCGCGCGGTCTCTGCGCTCTCCAAGAACTGACCGCCCGACTTCCTTCTTCCACTTCAAAAAATTCAACATTCTATGCATGCAGGAGGACTATACCGAATGATGCTCTCGGGGCTCCTAGCACATTGTGTGTCAGAGGAGTTCCCGAGAGTCCTGGAGGAGATCCACTCAGGGGAGTGTGGAAGCCACTCCGGGAGCCAAACCTTGGAATGGAGAGTGCTGAGACAAGGCTACTTTTGGCCTACCCTCAGCAAGGATGCAGCGGAATTCGTAAGGAAGTGCTCAAAGTGTCAGTTGTTTGCCCCTCTCCAGCTTCTACCAGCCCAAAGTCTCAGGACTATTGTTGAATTTGTTGAAGTGAAGTGGAGGTGACCGAGCGGTCTGAATTTGGGTAACAGCAGAGACCGCGCGGTCTGTGTTAGTGATCTGTCGGTCTGGCTCTGCCGGTCTGTTCTGGCAGTCTGCTGGTTGGTCGGTCTGTTCTTGTTTGTTGCAGTCTGTTCCCAAGTTGTTCTGCTTGGCTGGCCTGTCTTCTTTGTTGGAAGACCGGGCGGTCTCTTTTGTGTCACCGCTGTGTCCGGGAGGGTTATGCAGGTCGGTTTGGCGACTTGTCTGAAGTCGGCCAGTTGTCCTTGGCTTGCTCTTGGAGATCTAAGGAAGGAGGGTCTTGTGTCCGCGCGGCTTGTGCACGGTCTTGTGTTCGTGGGACTTGTGCGCGATCTGCCTGCTGATCTGCGGTCTTGGACGGAAGGTTGTCCAAGTAGTCTGATCGCACTGTCTACTTTGTGAGACCGATGGCAATCTGATGGGTGGTGATTGTATCTCTCTTGTGCGGTGATGACATCCGTCTACCCGGCTATAAATAGGGGTGCATGGCCCGTCATTCATAATGAGAACTGTAAGAACTAGACCTGGGTTAATTCATGCGGTCTCAACTTTGAGGTCGGGCAGTCTTGGAAGCGAGTTGACTGTTTGTTGTGTTTGCAGGTTTCCGGTCAGCAGGTTGCGGTCTCCTTCCTTGGTGATTCCTAGCAGCTTGAATAAACAGTTCGGCAGCGGTCTGTCTGTGAACTGGTTTATGGTGTTCTTGTGTTGTTCGCATCGAGCTCAGCGATCAGGCGACCTTCAGCGGTTAGGCGATCTGAGTTGCGGTCTGGCGACAGTTGTTCTTCATTCAATTCAATAAGCTCTAGTTCGTGCGGTCTGAGGTGGCGATCTTGCAGTGCAGGCGGCCTGTCTGTTTTTGTTCGCGTGGTCTCAGGTCAAGTCGGGCGATCTCTGGAGTCGAGCGGTTTGTGCGGTCTCTGCTTGTTAAGCCGCCAGTTTTGCTTTTTGGTGTTTTGTTCTTCTCTCCTTCATGATTCTTATGAATCATGTCTCGCCATGTATACCTCGCACTGTAAATGAAGTTTGTGATTCAATAAAGTCTTTTGTGTTGCTGTGTGGCATTATGGTTGTTTGTCTATAAGTCAGTTGATGCAACTCCTGCTTACTCCTAAACGATTCAAATCAAAAATTTTAACATGGTATCAGAGCTAGTTTGTTGGAGTGGATAAGCAGTGATCAACTTGAGTTTCCATCGTCTTTGTGAAGAAGAGACCACATAGTTTGCCATGGAAGGTGGATACGCAAGAGGGCTTGGTATTGAACTCCTCACATCGACTAACTATAAGAAATGGAGGTCGTGTATGGAGAGCTACTTACTTGGCGAGGATCTATGGGAGATAGTTGGAGGAGAAGACACACAAGAAATATTTCTAGCAGGAGATAATATGGCAGAGGTGAGACTTTGGAGGAGGACTAATGCAAAGGCAGAGTTTACACTCAAGAGGGCTATCTTACCAAAGCTATTTGATCACATCATTGGATGTAAATCTGCTGATGAGATTTGGATGTCTTTGGACGGGTTGTTTAATAAGAAGAATGTAGCTCGGCTACAATTTCTTGAAAATGAGTTGGCGAAGGCCTCTCAAGGTGATCATTCTATTTCTACCTTCTTTCTCAAGATGAAGAACCTCACAGCAGAGATTTCTGCATTGGACCCTGATGAGCCCATCTCGGAGGCAAAACTGAAGAGGCATATTATCCGCGGGTTGCGGAAGGAGTATCTTGCCTTTGTGACTTCAGTTCAGGGTTGGGCAAATCAACCTTCTCTGTTGGAGCTGGAGAACTTACTTGCTTCGCAAGAAAGTTTGGCTAGACAGATGGCGGGGACTTCTATCTCTGGGGGAGATAGTGATGTGTTGTTCTCTGGGAAGAAGAAGAAGAAGTGGGAGAAGAAGAAGGCAGGTCATGATGGACCCTCTACTTTAGGTCAGCAGGATAGGGGTTATGCTCCTAAGTCTGATGGGAAGAAGAAGGTAGAGGGACCAAGGTGCTTCCGGTGCAATAAGATCGGCCACTTCAAGAAGGATTTTCGGGTTAATCTTCAGCCGGGACATGCATCGGAGAAGGAGAAGCCAAAGTCTGATGAAGCTGGATGGGGAGGAGCCTTTGCGGCTAATATGATGGCTATGACAGTTAAGGCCTTGGCTGCCATCAACTTCGAAGAGGATTGGATCATGGATTCAGGGTGTGGGCATCACCTCACCGGGGATGAATCAAAATTCTCTTCTTTGGCACCTTACTCAGGTAACGATGCAATCATTACGGCTAATAATTCTGTTCATGCAGTAGAACAAGAAGGCGTTGTCTCTTTGAGCAGTGATAAGGGTCCACTCACCTTGAGGAGTGTTTATCACATGCCTGGTATGAAGAAGAATCTCTTCTCTGTGACCAATGCGGTCGATGCCGGTTATCACGTTCTGTTTGGCCCAACATAAGTGAAGTTTCTTAAAACTCAACTGGAGATAAAGGGAGATGTTATTCGTGTTGGAAAGTGGGTGAAGGACTTGTTCGTTTTGTTGACAAGTACCTATGTTGATAAGATGAAGACCAATGATAGTGCGGCTATCTGGCTTGAAAGGTTGGGGCATGTAGGCATGGACAAATTGAAGGCTATGGCGGTAAGGGAACTTGTCAAGGGCTTGCCTAGCTTGTCCTCCTATAGAGACGGTCATGTTTGTGCGGGATGTCAGTTTGGTAAGTCTCATCGACTTCCATTTGATAAATCGCAAACAAGATGCAAAGCGCCGTTGGAGTGCATTCACGGTGATTTGATGGGACCGACTGCCACCCCAAGCCTTGGAGGCAACAGATATATGTTGGTGTTGATTGACGATTACACCAAATATGTCTGGGTGTATTTTTTGAAAGAGAAGTCGGAAGCTTTTGCGAGGTTCGTGGAGTTCAAGGAGCTGGTTGAAGGTCGGTTAGGCCTGCGGGTGAAAAAATTGATAACTGACAATGGTGGGGAGTTCACCTCTTGTGAGTTCTCAAGTTTTTGCAGGAAACACGGCGTTCGGAGAGAGCTCACTTGTGCCCATACTCCACAGCAAAATGGCATTGCAGAGCGGAAGATCCATCACCTGATGGAAACCTGCAAATGCTAGCTTCATGCTAAGAGTATCCCAAAGTCCTTTTGGGCAGAGGGAATGTCTTGTGCAGCGTACGTCATCAACAGGATGCCTCTAACTCCTATTAACATGAAGACCCCTCACGAACTAATGTTCAAGGAGAAGCCGAGTGTTGCACACCTTCGGGTGTTCGGATCAACCTGTTATGTGCATATTCCTGATTCTCTTCGGACAAAGCTAGATGCGAAAGCAAGGAAGCTAGTCTTTGTTGGATATGATGAGCGGAAGAAGGGATGGAGATGCATGGATCCTGAGACACGGAGATCAATTGTATCTCGGGATGTGGTGTTCGATGAGGTGACTTCCTACAAGGGGAGTTCAGGAGTTGAACTACCGGAGAGCAGGGTTGATGAAGAAGGAAAGGCTGCGGGAAATCTTCAAGTGGAGTTTCCTGTTTCACCAGGAGCTCCTGTTGTGTCAAGCTCAGAGATGGAGGCTTCAGGTTCTGTAAGCAGGGGGAGCGTTGCTCCAAGTTCATCTGGAAGAGGAGCTAGCACAGAAGAAGCGACTGAGGAGGTGGCTAGTCAGGTGCAACCTCTTAGGAGGTCGAAGAGGACTATTAAGCCACTGGATCGATACATAGGAGGAAACATGGTGAGCTTCGTCTCATGTTTCTTTGCTGGTCCCTTGGATGAGAGGGAGCTGTCGAGCTTTGAGAAGGCCAAATGCGTGAAGCAGTGGGACATTGCTATGCAAGAGGAGATGGATGCTCTCAAGAAGAATGAGACTTGGTCTCTAGTGCGCAGGCCGAAGGGCACTACCCCTATGACATGCAAGTGTGTCTATAAACTCAAGAAGAAGGCTGACGGTACGATCGAGCGATACAAGGCTTGCCTCGTAGCTCCCGGGTTCTCACAGCAGTATGGTGAAGATTATGATGAGACGTTTAGTCCAGTGGCAAAGATGACTTCGGTACGATTTGTTATTGCTTTGGCGGATTCAAGTGGATGGGAGATTTGGCAGCTCGACGTTAAGAATGCCTTCTTATATGGCGAGATAGACAAGGATATCTTTATGATCCAACCGTCGGGCTTCAACTCGGAGGAGTGTCCGGACTACGTCTGCAAACTGAAGAAAGCCCTGTATGGTTTGAAACAAGCGCCTCGGGCGTGGTATGGAAAGATCGCAAAGTATCTTCTTTTATGCGGGTTCTTTGCTTCAGACTCTGATTCCAGCTTGTTTGTCAAGAAGGAGGGGGCGCTTCGAGTTATTGTTCTGCTGTATGTGGATGACATGACTGTCACCGGGAACTCAAAGGAGGCAGTAGCAAGGCTGAGGGTCGAGCTTGCCATCAGATTTGAGATGAAGGATCTGGGTGAGCTTCACCATTTCCTCGGACTCGAGGTTCAGAGGCGGGAGAGCGGAGTGCTCGTTTCTCAGGCCGGATATGCGGCGCGGATCGTTCAACGATTTGGCATGGAGGAAGGGAAGAGCAGCTTTATACCTCTGGAACAACATCAAAAACTTCGGAAGGATGAGGGGAGAGTTCTATCTGATCCATTGGTGTTCCGAGCTCTGGTTGGGAGCTTGATCTACTTGACCATCACGAGGCCTGATATTGCTTATGCAGTTGGCAAAGTGAGTCGGTACATGGCGGAGCCACGGAAGCCTCATCTTCTGGTGGCAAAAGGAATTCTAAAATATGTGAAGTCGACCTCTGATTTGGGTCTCCTATATAGGAGAGGGTCAAGCTTGGAGTTGCTTGGATACATGGATGCTGATTACAGGGGAGACGTGGATGATCGAAGATCAACGTCTGATTTTGTTTTTATGACGGGCCCCACATCTATTTCTTAGTGCAGCAAAAAATAGGACTCGGTGTCTGTATCTACCACAGAAGCGGAACACAAGGCTTCATCCTTGGCAGCTCAGGAAGTCGTTTGGCTTAGGAGGTTGGTAGAGGACTTTCATGAGGAGGTTCGAGGTCCCACTATGCTATGCGGGGACAATGAGAGTGCTCTCAAGCTGGTTAATAATCCAGTCTGTCACGCGAGGACCAAGCATATTGAGATTGAACACCATTTCATTCATGAAAAGGTGTTGGGAGGATCTCTTATGGTCGAGCATGTTTGGAGTGCGGACAAAGTTGCAGACATCTTCGCAAAGCCGTTGGCAAAAGGACCATTTACTCGGTTGCGGAGTTTACTTGGGTTAGTTTCCACTTCCCACTTCAAGGGGGAGTGTTCAATTTGTTGAAGTGAAGTGGAGGTGACCGGGCGGTCTGAATTTGGGTAACCGCAGAGACCGCGCGGTCTGTGTTAGTGATCTGCCGGTCTGGCTCTGCTGGTCTGTTCTGGCGGTCTGCTGGTTGGCCGGTCTGTTCTTGTTTGTTGCGGTCTGTTCTCGAGTTTTTCTGCTTGGTTGGCCTGTCTTCTTTGTTGGAAGACTGGGCGGTCTGTTCTGTGTAACCGCTGTGTCCGGGCGGGTTATGCAGGTCGGTCTAGCGACTTGTCTGAAGTCGGCCAGTTGTCCTTGGCTTGCTCTTGGAGATCTAAGGAAGGAGGGTCTTGTGTCCGAGTGGCTTGTGTACGGTCTTGGGTTTCACGCGACTTGTGTGCGATCTGCCTGCTGATCTGCGGTCTTGGACGGAAGGTTGTCCAAGTGGACTGATTGCGCGGTCTACTTTGTGAGACCGTTGGCGATCTGACGGGTGGTGATTGTATCTCTCCGGTGCGGTGACGACATCCGTCTACCCTCCTATAAATAGGGGTGCATGGCCTGTCATTCATAACGAGAACTGTAAGAACTAGAGCCTGGGTTAATTCATGCGGTCTCAACTTTGAGGTCGGGAGGTCTCGGAAGTGAGTTGACTATTTGTTGTGTTCGCAGGTTTGCGGTCAGCAGGTTGCGGTCTCCTTCCTTGGTGATTCCTAGCAGCTTGAATAAACAGTTCGGCAGCGGTCTGTCTGCGAACTGGTTTATGGTGTTCTTGTACTGTTCGCATCGAGCTCAGCGATCAGGCGACCTTCAGCGGTTAGGCAATCTGAGTTGTGGTCTGGCGACAGCTGTTCTTCGCTCAATTCAATAAGCTCCAGTTCGTGCGGTCTGAGGTGGCAATCTTGCAGTGCAGACGGCCTGTCTGTTTTTTGTTCGCGTGGTCTCAGGTCAAGCCGGGCGATCTCTGGAGTCGAGCGGTTTGTGCGGTCTCTGCTTGTCAAGCCGCCAGTTTTGCTTTTTGGTGTTTTGTTCTTCTCTCCTTCGTGATTCTTATGAATCATGTCTCGCCATGTATACCTCGCACTGTAAATGAAGTTTGAGATTCAATAAAGTCTTTTGTGTTGCTGTGTGGCATTGTGGTTGTTTGGCTATAACTCAGTTGATGCAACTCTTGCTTACTCCTAAACGATTCAAATCAAAAAATTTAACAACCATCACAGCCCCCTGGCCCTTTGCAATATAGGGGTTGGACTTGGTGGGTCCTTTCCACCAAGCAAGTGGCCAATGAAAGTTCTTGCTAGTGATGATTGATTATTTCTTCAAGTGGCTGGAGGTGAAGGCGATGTCCAAGGTAACATCCCAAGTAGCTAGAAACTTTATATGGGGTGAGATAATTTGCATGCACGGGCTCCAACTAGCCATAGTTACAGACATTGGGCCGCAGTTCGCCAGCGACGAGTTCGTCAGCTTCTGCACCCAGCTCGGCATAGACCTTCAGTTTGCATCAGTCCACCACTCGAGGAGCAACGGACAAGTGGAGGCGTCAAACAAAATTATCATGAACTTGCTAAAGAAGAAGGTCGAGAACCTCAGGGGAAACTGGGCAGAGCAGTTAACCTCGTTCTCTAGGCCCTGAGGACCACTCCGAACACGGCCACGGGAGAAACTCCGTTCAAGCTCTCCCACGGGTCCGAGGCCGTCCTTCCAATAGAATTAGAGGTGAAATCCCCCAGGGTGGTCGCCGCGGGTAAAGGGGATGAAGAATGGCTGGAGGAGAATGGGGAAGAGCAAAGGCTATCTCTAGACCTGGTGGAAGAGCTCTGGGACTTAGCCAACGTCCGGTAGGAGGAAGTCAAGAGGCGGATGGCTCGGTACTTCGACAAACATATCTGAGTGAAACAGTTCGAGAAAGGAGATCTGGTACTGAAGAAGGCCGACGCGGCCGGGAGGGGGCCGCAGTAGGAAATCTCAATCCCAACTGGGAGGGGTCGTACATTGTAGAGGAGGTGCTCAGGTCAGGAGGGTACCACCTCTGAGATGTGGGAGGGGTACCCCTCGGCATGGACAGGAGCGGGGATGACCTGAAGAGGTTCCACCCCTAAACTTTTTGTAATTGATTGGTTATATGTTTGACTCATCACATGTTGGTTTCAATATTTCTTCTAGGCAAAGTATCAAATATTTTGTGCTAGAGTGCCTCGGATGATCCCGCTGTTGGGCTCTCACTAGTCGGTGGGTCAGGTTGATCACGCGAAGAGGCTTTCAAAGTATCAAGTATTTTGTGCTCGAGTGCCCCGGATGATCCCGCTGTCGGGATCTCATTAGCCGGTGGGTCAGGTTGATCTCGCGGAGAGGCTGGCAAAGTATCAAGTATTTTGTGCTAGAGTGCCCCGGACGATCCCGCTGCCAGGCTCTTACTAGCTGATGGGTCAGGTTGATCTCGCGGAGAGGCTGACACAGTATAAAGTATTTTGTGCTGGAGTGCCCCAGACGATCCCGCTGCCAGGATCTCACTAGCTGGTGGGTCAGGTTGATCTCACGGAGATGCTGGCAAGGTATCAAATTGTTTGTGTTGGAATTCCCCAGATGATTCTACTGTCGGGCTCTTACTAGACGGTGGGTCAGGTTGATCTATGATAACAAAATTTGTATTCTCCAATCTATACTCGATTAAGGCAAGTGTACCTATCGAAATATAGCATAGGATATTAAAAATATCAAGGTCGTATTAAAACTCGGGGCTGTCGAGTACTTCTACTCGCGCAAATTAATATTATTTTATCGGAAAAAATTTTAAAAGGTTTTTATAAAAGAAATAATTAAAGAATGAAACATTTGATCGAGAATCCTTCTTAAGTAAAATACTTCGTAAAACTAAAACTCATAAGAAATGGATTTAGACAAATTTGACCGTGGAGGTTCCCAAATTTTGATAGAGCCTCTCTCGAGAGAACTACCACATAACCTTAGGTTGATCGATTAAGACCCCTCGGCCAGTCGAAACCCCTAAGCTTGCTTTATGCGGTGAGCCCCACTATTGGAATTTACTCCAATCCAGAAGATTCGTGTCACCCTCTCTCTAGGAGTGCAAACAATTCTTTCTACCGATGAGCGATCTACCCGTATTTACGGATCTCTCGATACACTAAAATACGGATCAAACTTGATTTATCATACCCTAGAAATATGAAACCAACAATTGCAAATCAACGGTAAATCTTAGTTTTCCAAAACCAAACTATGAAAACCGGATTACAAAATAATACTACTTAAGAATTCATCCGATCAAATGTAATAAAATTAGCTAAACATGATTAAGTAAAAATAATTTTATAACTAAGAAAATGGAAGTACAATTGCAGGAATTGGAAATCTAAACTATGAATAGAAATTACACAACATGAAGTAAATTTGCATAAAGAAAATATAATAAGAAAATGCTGAAAAACTAATCTAAAAATGACCTAATCTAAGCTAGGATCAGATTCCCTCTAAGCTTGGCAGTAGCAGGAATTTATAGGCAAAAGTTCTGAAGGTCACGCCCTAGGTCACGCCCGTGACCTAGGGCGTGTAAGGTACGGAACCGGCGTCATGAAAGCCCGGGAACGTTGGGAGAAAAATTGCCAAATTTCATCAATATGCGGGTCACGCCCCTAGGTCACGCCCGTGACCTAGGGCGTGTCTTGACCGAGTCAGGAAACGGCACGATCTGGAGTTAATCTGGCAGTTGCGGGAGAGGTCACGCCCCTTGGTCACGCCCGTGACCAAGGGCGTGTAAGCTGGAACGGCTCGGCGGTGGAAACTGTTTGTATTGAATGCTTACTGGGCGAGTCACGCCCGTGATCTGAAGGTCACGCCCCCAGGTCACGCCCGTGACCTGGGGCGTGTAATAATAATCTGACGTGGCGGCATGTTCTGGCAGCAAGAAGATGGTTGGGCTGGGTCACGGTCGTGACATGGAGTCACGCCCCAGGTCACGCCCGTGACCCAGGGGCGTGTACTTTGTGATTTTGGCAGAAATGCTCCAGAATTTCCCCTGAACATGGTTATGGGCTTGAAATTGCTAATAGCAGCCCAAAGTCCCTGAAAACACAAAACAAAGCAAATTAGATATATATTAAATTAAAATTATATAAAAACTAATTAATTACAACTAAAATATTATATAAAAATTACTATAAATAATGCACTATCAAATACCCCCAGACTAAGTATTTTGCTTGTCCCCAAGCAAACACATACGAGCTAGCAAAAATAAAAGAAACTAATCAATAAATTTGGCTATGCCATACACGAGTACGATGCGAAATTAAAGGTAGGAAAACTATGAAAAACAAACTAAAAATTATTACTTAATCTTAGCAAATAATTTTATAAATTCCACCAGCATAAAATAAATCATCCCATATTTTAGCAAAAGTAAAAACTGAGTAATATGATGAATGAAAAGTGCATTGAATTGCTACTAAAATCTTAGAGATATTTTATAATCATATCAATTCAAGTCAAAAATCCATACTCTTACCTAAAAAAATTTACCCAATTTACTTTCTCGCTACCGTACTAAAAATAAACCTAAGAAGCATGAATCAAAAGGACTTTCATTAGGCGTAACGTTTTGGCTTGGGTTTAAAGGTGCGGAAATCAAAAGATAAACATGAAGGGTTCAAGCACACTTAAACATAAGGGAGAGCTTTGCATGAAATGATGTTGCTAAAAATAATTTTTGATACCCCAAATTATTTTTGATATATAGAATTGGGATCAAAAATAGCTTCTTTTTTTTCATAATCTTTTTCACATAATTTTTCAAATATTTTTTCATCAATTTTTTTGTTTGCTTTTTGCTATTTATTTCCTTCTTTTGTAGTCATCGTGAGATAATTGTAACTTCCACCATCTTCACAAAATGTAGTACACACTAGCAACATATAAAGCTCAAAATAAATTTGTGTGCAACATAGGTAGGCTATTTGGCTTTGGTGAAAAATAAGTGGAGCTACCAAAAGGAAGGGAAAAGGCACAAGGTGGCTAACAATGATTAAACTTTTAAGGTTTGGAATACAAAGGCTCAATCTATTCAATAAAATGCCTTGATCATATTCATGCTTCTAAGTCTATTTTAGCAAAGTATTGAAAATTTCAAGAGAAGCAAATTCTAGATAGAAAATAAACAGAATTGATTTTTCATGAAAATGAAAATAACAAGCGTCTAGATCGGTTCGCATCTACTACACTCAACACTAATCAACATTACAAAGATTTTTAAAAAAAGAAAATAAGGGATGTTAGATTTTATAAAAGTGAAAATTATAAAAAAATAGCTATGAAAAAGTGCAAATATCCAAGAAAGTTTTTCAAAAATAGCATGGTACCTTAATTAGAAACACTGCATGAGTCAACATATTACTCGTGAAACATAGGCAAAATGAAAATTAGAGAAATTTATTCTAGCAAAGCAAGTACACAAATGATTTAAGAATAAGAAAAGACAAAGTCATGGGGTACTAAAGACAAAACAAAAATTTACTCAAATTCTTACATGTTTTTTTTCCATAAGTTTAATAATAAAATCTAATTTTTCTTGGTTTTTCTTTTTGAAAAAAAAAAGTGCAACATAAAAAAAATTGATATGAAAATATTTTTTTTTAGATTGCTTTTAAAATAAACATGAAAACCAATATTCCCCCAGACTAGAGGGAAACATTGTCCTCAATGTTAAAAAAAATACTAACTAAGAGAGAAAACAATAAAAAGGAAAAGATAAACAAGGGGTGTCTCCCAAGAGCGCTTTTCTTTTTCCCGTCTTTAAGCTAGACGGTTATTGTTAGGAAAAAGGAAAATAAAAATAAAGGTGCACAGGCAACTCCCTGAATTCACGCTCAGGTGAGCATGCCGAAATCGGTCGCCTGGCTACTCCTCCGCTACAGCCCTGATTCTTTCGTTGTTCGTTAGCTCGAAATTGTGAATCCAAATTACCTAAACATACCTTAGGTAATTTGGATTGTTGGAGATGAGCGGTTGTAAAGACATTTGGTTACAACGGTTCATCCTCTACATAAAAATCGTTAGAAGAAAAAGAATCAAGATTAAGCGAGTCAGAAAATTTTTCACAAGGAGGAGTTTCCTGTGAAAATTCATAATTAAGCAGCGGTCTTTCATTTTAAAAAAATAAAATTCGTATCCAAAAAATTATTTGAAATTCCAAGTGGACTAAATTCATGGGACACAATATTTTCATGAATTTCACTTTCAAAGTGAATATTTGGCGAGAGAGAAAATTCATGAAAAAAAGGAGGAGACTCGGGCGGAGGAGGAGAAGAAACATGTTCTTCATCAATTTCGTCCGGTGTCTCCATGACTCTTTTAAAGTCGTGGTAAAGAAGTTCTTCTTGAGCTTGGGTATAAATATTGAAATTTGGACAAATAAAACCTGGAGAATGCCCAAGAGTAATCCTGCGTAAAAGGACCATCGGTCCGGTCCTAAACTGGTCCCAGGGGGGACCGGTCTTTTTGGCCACCGGTCCCGGACCGGTTTAACCGAAATCGGTCCCGGTCTGGGACCGGTTTTCCTCCTTTTGAGGAGGACCGTCCGGGACAGGTTGACCGGTCCTAGCCGGTCCTAACCGGTCCCGGACCGGCTTAAAAAAATAGGAAAAAAATATTTTTTTTTAACATTTATTAAAAATTTAAAAAAAACTGCAATTTATTTTATTAATAATTTTATTTGAAAAAAAGACAAATAAAAAACTGCAAATTTTATTAAAAATTTAAACAAAAATATTACAATTAATTAAAAATACAAAAATACAAATTGAAATTGCAATTTACAAATTAAAAAAATTGCAATTTACATTTAATTAAAAAAATTGCATTTCATTAAAAAAAATTACATTTAATAACTAAATAAAAAAATGGAATTACATTTTGCTCGTTTATTCCTCGGTAGTACTGCTCGCTTAAGTTGCTTATTTCGTCTTCAAGTTCCTCCTCGCTATTTTTGATTGACGAAACATGGTGTCTCCTCCTCAGAGCATCCAAATGATCCTTGTAGCAAATGCAAATCTGCAAAGACGTCTCGGTCAACCGGCTTCTCCGCTCGTTCAGAATCCTGCCACTCAAAGAAAACGCAGACTCCGAAGCTACTGTACTAGCTTGGACTGTTAGTAAATCACGGGTCATTAAGGCCAAAATAGGATAAACGTTTGTTTTAGATTTCCACCATTTCAAAATGTCAAATTTTTTAATTTCGTGTGCGGTCATATAATCTTGAAACTGTGTTTTGCTATATAAACCTAATTCATTTAAAGTGCTTGACGTTCGTTGTTTTTTCCTAGATGCTAATTCTAACATTTTATTTTTTAAAGCGTCTTTTGTTTTTGGCTGGGTTGTTTCTTCGCGAGGACGATACATATTATCATAAAAATTATAAAGACGAGTAAAATCAGAATTAAATTTCGCAACGCTAATATTAATAGAAAAACTGCTGGATTCGTCCAAATCTAAATTATGATTAATTTCTTCTATAAACTTTTCTACCCCGTCTACACCCATTAAAGGGTTCAAAGCCGCGGCGCAAGAAAACATAGAAGGCATATCTTTGTAATATTTCAAAAAAAATTCCTCCATTATTAATATAAACGGTCGCCACATTTCGTTTGTTTTGTAATTTTTAAAGGTTTCTGAAATTAATAATATGTTTTCAATAACTAGTGAGCTAGTAGGATAGTAAACTCCAGATAAAATAGTTGTTGCCCGATAAAAACTTTCTAATAAATTAACGTAATCTTCGAGTACGGCCCAGTCCGACTCACATAAATCATGTGTTTCTACACTATTATAAAATTCAATTAGTAAAGTTTTTTGTGACAAAGCCCATTTTAGCATTTTATATGTGGAGTTCCATCGTATGGCCATATCATACGATGGACCTAAAAAAATTTTACCTTGCGAAATTACAAATTTTTTGAAATCTTGTTTTTTTCTTTTTGGAACTATAAATAACTCGTAACATAGTCTTGATTTTACTAACATAATCTTTCATAAAATCTAAACTATCTTCCACAATTAAATTTAGTACGTGACAAACACAGTGCGTATGAAAAAAAATTCCTTCTAACATTGGATGCAAATCCGAAATTAAATATTTGACGGCCATCTCATTATTTGACGCGTTATCGAAAGCTATATTCATAATTTTTTCTTTAATTTTGAATTCCCTAATTGTATTACTAACAACCTGATAAATTGCTTTACCGGTGTGCGGAAATTCAAACCCTTGGAAACAAATTATACGTTTATTTAACTCCCAATTATCTGGGTCGATCCAGTGACACGTAATGCAAATATAAGAATGACCGTCTACTAAACCGCTAGTCCAAACGTCGCTCGTTAAGCTAACGCGACCGTCGAATGTTTCAAAAAAATTTATTAAACCTTGTTTTGCTTGCAGGTACGCCGCTAAAGCATCGCGTCTAGTGGTAGTGCGACTTACTTGCTGATATTTGGGTTGGAGTTCTTCGTGAAAGTACGACGTCATTTCATTGTCGTCGTAGAAGTTGAATGGGAGACCTTTTCTGACGACAGTTTGCATTTGTCGCTGCCGTTGGCGACCTTGATCGTACGTCCAAATGTGCCCGGTCGACGAAAGTTGAGCTTGAGTGGACTCCGGGGCTTGTTTGGCAATACATGATTTCGAATGTCGCGCGAGGGTTGTGTTGTTGCTGGCAGCGGCCATTAGCTTCCCGCAAGATTTGCACTTCGCCTTTATTTCGCCGTCGACCCGCACTTTGTCAAACTTCTCCCATATTGGCGCTTTGTGGTGGTGCTCCAAAATTTCGTGAGCGACAGACGCAGACGAGGACGCCGGTGCGGATGAGGAGGAGGCCATTTGATGAGAGTGAGTGAGTGAGAGAGAGTGTTAGAGAGAATGAGAGAGAGTGGAGGGGAGAGAGTGGAGGGGAGAGAGTGGAGGAGAGAGGGGGGGGGGGGGGGGGGGGGGAATAGTGGGCGGGTAGGGGGGTTTTATAAAAAAATTAAAAGAAAAAATCATTAAAAAAATTAAAAAAATAAAAATAAAAAAATGACAGCGTAGGCCCTAGGCTGTCCATTTCAAGCAGGCCGGCAACATTGCTGCCGCTGCCGGCCTGCTTGAAAACTGTGTAACGGCTCTTAGCCGTTACACAGCTTGCTGTGTAACGGCTAAGAGCCGTTACACAGCAAACGGCTCTTTAAGAGCGAGCCGTTAATAACGGCTCTTAAAGAGCCGTTGGAGTTATACCGGTCCCAGACCGGGACCGGTAAAAGACCGGTCCGGACCGGTCTTTTATCGGTCCCGGTCTGGGACCGGTCTAACTCCAAATTGAGGAGACCGTCGAGACCTCTAGGACCGGTCCGGGACCGGACCGGTCCTAGAGACGACCGGTCTCGAACCGGTCCGACCCGGTCCGGTCTCGCCCGGACCGGTTCGGACCGGTTTTAAAGCACACGACTACCCAAGAGTAGAAGAAAAAGAATTTTGTGTGAAAAGAGGAGGAATGGAAATCTTGATTGACTGAATTTCCTTCATCGCACCGAAAACTATCCGGGTGATCTTGCCACCATGAATAATTAATATCGGAGCAAGAAGAAATATTATTAGAATCGGAAAAATCATTCGAATGAAAACTAGATGAATTATTTTCATCAAAGTTTCAATAAATATTTTCATAAATAAACTCAAAATTATTTCCATAAGAAAAATTTTGAGGGTAAAAATTAGAATAACAATCCTCACTTCGATGCGGTGCTCCACAAAAATTACAATTAACATGGCGCTTTCATGCGACTTCCAAAAGATTGACTTCGTTTTGAAGCTCGGCAACTTTGGCGGCCAATTGAGATAACATTTTTGAAGGAAAAAAATTGAACAACCGTCACTTAATAGAATGAAATTTGAAAATAAATCAAAAAGAGAAATGGGGGCGGAGAAAGAGAATGATAAAAGTAATAAAATTTATGCTTTCAAAATATCAACAAAAATTCCCCCGCAACGGCGCCAAAAAATTGATAAGAAAATTTGTATTCTCCAATCTATACTCAATTAAGGCAAGTGTACCTATCGAAATATAGCATAGGATATTAAAAATATCAAGGTCGTATTAAAACTCGGGGCTGTCGAGTACTTCTACTCACGTAAATTAATATTATTTTATCGGAAAAATATTTAAAAGGTTTTTATAAAAGAAATAATTAAAGAAATGAAACATTTGATCGAGAATCCTTCTTAAGTAAAATACTTCGTAAAACTAAAACTCATAAGAAATGGATTTAGACAAACTTGACCGTGGAGATTCTCAAAATATGATAGAGCCTCTCTCGAGAGAACTACCACCTAACCTTAGGTTGATCGATTAAGACCCATCGGCAAGTCGAAACCCCTAAGCTTGCTTTATGCGGTGAGCCCCACTATTGGATTTTACTCCAATCCGGAAGATTCGTGTCACCCTCTCTCGAGGAGTGCAAACAATTCTTTTTACCGATGAGCGATCTACCCGTATTTACGGATCTCTCGATACACTAAAATACGGATCAAACTCGATTATCATACCTTAGAAATATGAAACCAATAATTGCAAATCAACGGTAAATCTTAGTTTTCCAAAACCAAACTATGAAAACGGGATTACAAAATAATACTACTTAAGAAATCATCCGATCAAATGTAATAAAATTAGCTAAACATGATTAAGTAAAATCAATTTTATAACTAAGAAAATGAAATTACAATTGCAGGAATTGGAAATCTAAACTATGAATTGAAATTACACAACATGAAGTAAATTTGCATAAAGAAAATACAATAAGAAAATGCTGAAAAACTAATCTAAAAATGACCCAATCTAAGCTAGGATCGGATTCCCTCTAAGCTTGGCAGCAGCAGGAATTTATAGGCAAAAGTTCTGAAGGTCACGCCCGTGACCTAGTGCGTGTAAGGTACGGAACCGACGTTTTGAAAGCCCGGGAACGTTGGGAGAAAAACCTCCAAATTTCATCAATATGCGGTTCACGCCCCTAGGTCACGCCCGTGACTTAGGGCGGGTCTTGACCGAGTCAGGAAATGGCGGGAAACGACGCGGTCTGGAGTTATCTGGCGGTTGCGGGAGAGGTCACGCCCCTTGGTCACGCCCGTGACCAAGGGCGTGTAAGTTGGAACGGCTCGGCGGCGGAAACTGTTTGTATTGAATGCTTACTGGGCGAGTCACGCTCGTGATCTTAAGGTCACGCCCCCAGGTCACGCCCGTGACCTGGGGCGTGTAATCATAATCTGACGTGGCGGCGTGTTCTAGCAGTAGGAAGATGGCTGGGCTGGGTCACGGTCGTGACATGGAGTCACGCTCGTGACCCAGGGGCGTGTACTTTGTGATTTTGGCAGAAATGCTCCAGAATTTCCCCTGAACACGATTATGGGCTTGAAATTGCTAATAGCAGCCCAAAGTCCCTGAAAACACAAAACAAAGCAAATTAGATATATATTAAATTAAAATTATATAAAAACTAATTAATTACTACTAAAATATTATATAAAAATTACTATAAATAATGCACTATCAATCTCGCGGAGAGGCTGGCAAGGTATCAAATTCTATATGTTGGAATGCCCCGGATGATTCCGCTGTCAGGATTTCACTAGTCGGTGGGTCAGGTTGATCTAGCGGAGAGGCTGGCAAGGTATTAGATTGTATGTGTTGGAATGCCCCGGATGATTCCGTTGTCGGGCTCTCACTAGCCGGTGGGTAAGTTTGATCTCTGATGAGTCCCATTTATGTACACATTTTGGACTCATCTGGGCCGTATTTCTAGTCGATGCACTACACTTTAGGCATGTTTTTTATTATATTTGTTATTCCTTGCTATGTGCACTCTTAGGCCCGTTTCAGTGTGCATTTGCGCTCCTTGTTATTGGGGGAAAGCACATGGTGCTCCCCATCCCTTTCTCTATGTTTATCTAGTGCTGGAGGTGTTTTCCCAGCTGGTTTATCTTGTATACAGGTGGTCGGATCATCCAGTTTTCCCCCAGAATTCATGATTATGTGCAACGCACGGTCGTGCGTTTCTTTGATGCACGGACGGTTGTGGTCGTGCGTTCTCATCTGGGCAGAAAACGGGAGATCTGAGTTTGGTCGTGCGTTTTGACGCATGAGCAGAATTGCCCGTGCGTGAGTCAAATGCACGGACGCCTGTTTCTTCCAGTTTTTAGCTTTTCTGAATTTACCCATGCGTTTTGACGCACGGGCGGATTTTCCCGTGCGTTTTGACGCACGGGCGGATTTGCCAGTGCGTGAGTAAATCGCACGGGCGGCGCAGCTTCGTCTTCATGCCAGTTTTTATCATTAATTATCGCACGGGCAGTGCACGATCGTGCGTTCGACCGTGCGTGACCAAAATTCTGCCTGTTTAGTATTTAAAGCAGGAAATGCGCTACCAAAAGGCTGATTCCCCTCGCGGGAAAAACCCGGAACCCCGCCATTTTCTCCCTTTCCACCAGAGGAGACAAGAGGAGACCCTTTCCAACGATCTCCTTTTCCATTCCTCCATCCGGGAGCATTTGCAAGCATTCTCCGCCACTAGTTCAAGCATTCTTCGTCGAGGAGACCATAGAAGCGCTGAAGATCGTTGGAGCGGTGACAGCCTCCTTCAAGTCTGCACACCATCTGAGGGTCGAGCTCGGAGAGAGCCCGACAACCTCTCACTCCGGCCGAGAACCCAAGACGCGGTGACATCTTCTATGTGGTCCTTTCTAAACTTTGATGCTTGTGTTTTCTCTTTGTGTTATTGTACGAACGCTTTTTAGGTTAATGTTATTGATCCTTGCTTGTGTTCATGTGTAATGATGATGTGGTGGTGAGAATAGCTTTCGTCGTTGTTGTGATAGCCTAGGTTGTTTGTGTGTGAAGCCATCTAGCAATTGCTAGTGGTGATGTTGGCGAAGAGGTGAATACGACCCTCACAAAACCTCGCACTGTGGCCACTCCATCCGCTTACCGAAGCACAGCATCGCGGCCGCTGCATTCACCCACACCTTGCGAAGCGGTGCTTTTTGACCCGCATTTCTCTTATTTCCGCAATTGCTTAGGAATCCAATCACAACGCCCCTGTTTCACATTATTCGCTCGTGTAACAATCGAATCACCACACGTTTTGTTCACCAGAACCTGCAATCCTTTGAGATCGACATTCAGGGCGTTTCTCCCTATTTTATCACTTGAGCGACTGGTGCACTGCCGTCGTATCGCATTTCGTGCTTGCTAATTAGCGTTGCTGAAATTGCGCATCATGTTTTTGGCGCCGTTGCCGGGGAATGCAGGCGTGATGAGATGTTGGTTGTGAATCGATTGTTTTCGATTGAGTCTTTTATTTTCTTTAATTTATTCTTTAGTATGCTATTTTCTTCTTCTGTGTCATGTGGGCGCATTTGAATATCTGATGTCGTTGTTGTGGGGACACATCCCACGCTAGTGATAGGTGTCCCAAAGAGTATGGTGTCGTTCAGAAAACGTACGGAGACCATAAATCTTTTGGCAACTCTACTACGCCTCTGTTGTCGCACTTTTACGCGGCTGTCGCACCTTAGGTGCCGATGAAGCCGGTGAAGCAGTGTTTATTTTGCAAAAGTAGAGAGCATGCCTTGAAGGACTGCGTTGATTACCTTCGCCAACTGGAGGATGACTATGAGCCGGATATCGGATCGTCCCATCTTCGAATTCTGCGAGCACAGCCTCTTCCTCTGGTTACATGTCACTTCCACCTTCACTCTTTGAAGGCTCTGGAATCGACACGTGAATCAGTGTCCCTCAAGACTCTGTTTCTGATGCGACCCCCCATACCTCTTCGGTTCAAATACCACTTTGCACGGATTTGTGACCTTGTGTGGAGAGTGTGCCCGAACTCTCAAGTAGCATGTTTTCTCCCACTATGCACGAAACTACATCTATTTCTGATGTAATTGTTGAGACCAAGTTGCAGGATGGTGCAGACCTGCGCAGTGTCATGCCCACTCTCATTGTAAGATCTCTTTTCTCAAAACCCGTTCGGGTACATGAAAACTCAAACCTCTCCCACATCGCACGGTTGAGGTGGATCTTCGCCCAGAATCGCTGCCTTGCGGTGTCACCAACACTCGGGTTGGCTAACCCCGCTCAGCACCGACTCAGTCGGCTATACGATCATAAGTAAATATATGCCAAAGTAAGTACAGAATTAAAGGCATGTCCATATGTCACAACATCATATAGATATATAATGAAACAGAAATGTCCAAAAAGAGACAGTGCAAGCAAAAGGGGATTAAGCCCGATACATATCCAAAATGAGTACTCTCTCTCTCTCTCTACAACATGCGGAAACTACAAACTCTCAAAACTGAAAGCTAACTGTCTAGTCATCAACCTGTGGCGTCGTGGTAGTACGCTGCATCCGCTGCTCGGGTCCTGCCATCTCGTCCAGCTGCGCGCGGGACAACTCCGTCTCCTCGAACTCCTGCGGTCACAACCGACCGTAAGTCATAAAGACTAAGTCGTTTTGTCCTCACCTCCCTCCACGACTCCAAGGAATCGAGCGGGAGGAAGAAGCGGAGGACAACAAGGGGTAAACAAGGAAAGAGGTGACATGGCACTAATCTAGCAAGTATAGGAAAAGCAGTAAAACTAGCTAGCAGTATAGTGCAAATAAATGACAGTAAAGTAGAGCATGAAGTAAACCAGTAATAAAAATGCGGTGCAGTATGTAAAACAAATCTACCATCACAGATTCGTACCTTAACTTATATGAATGCCCATACGACATATAAGTTAAGATGTCCAGGTAACCCATCATATAAAAGAGCCCATACTAATTTATATGATAGGGGTATGCTAATGTGTATGTTATGCTATGCTATGCTTATGATGACTTAATGTGTTTATGCAATGTGACTCACCCACACGACTCTATGCGCACAGACCTTTATAGTTCCCAATTTGTTAGAAAGGAAGCCAACCTTTCGGGTACCGACCGTCATGGCTCACGGTGGCAGGGGATCGGGCACTCCACATCCTAGGCGGGTATGCTCACTACCAAGCCTAGATCTCACGTACGCCTCAACGCTAAGAACACAACAGCGGAGCTCCTGCGTACTCTTGCTGGAATCCACCAGACTTTAAGGTCGGGGTGGGTTATTAGGGATCGTCCTTCAGACCGCGGTACTCAAACTTATCGGCCCTCTAAACCTCACCCTCGCCTGAGTCAATGTACTACCGTCGGTGACACGACTAGCCTAGTTCCAAAGACTCGCCACTAATTGCATAAGTAACAGGTGTTAACAAGTCCACCCGAGCTTCCGGCTCAGGGATTAACACACAGGTTGCTCCACCCATCTCCATCCCGAAGGAGATCCATACTAGTTTGCTGACCTAATTAGGCTACTCTTGCCTACAATTTAGTTAGTGTTATATTTATGGTGAATCTTGGACTTCCAGCGGTATACCCCGTAAAGGGGCCTCCAACGGTACTAAGGATTCAATGGGCTCAACCCCACCATCCTCCTTCTCAAGACAATTACTTTAGTTGGTGATTAACCTTTAGTTCACCCCTCTTTATTTCATATAATTAAAGTGACTTAGCTCAACACCCGTCCCACCCAATTGGGTTGGACGTGCCTCCACACCTCATACACTAACCCTAGCACAATCTCACTGCTAACCCTAGGTTTGACCCTCCTTGAATCATTGCGAGCTATAACTCAAATACTGAATTGATATAACTTCTAAACTCTACTTAGGGGTCTGAATTGTCTAAAATTCAAAATTCTGTTTTTACTAATCGCAGACCACTAAGTTGAACTAACCTCAAACCTCATAAGGGAATCCTTCTAAAAACTCATCACCAAGGTCTGGTATTATTATCCTAGGCTCCCAATGACCTTAATAATGTATGTTCTAATTTCCATAATTTTCCATATTAATTTGGCATTTATTATTATTTAAAGTAGTTAAGGCCTTAAGTCAAATTACACATGATCTAGCCTCAAAATGCTTCTACATGCCACATGAAAATTATCAGTAAGGTAATGTTCCATATCAAGGTGGTTTCGGAGTTTCAAGACTCTAGGATGTCATGTGGCCTACTAAATCATCATAGTTGTATAATTACCAAAATGCCACTATAATTAGGAAAAATAGTATTTCACATCTGAAAATTCTACAAAAATTACCAAGTGTCCAAATGGTGTTCTAGAGTCCTCTGCCAAATTATTGTATCATTATCATATGATTTGACATTTTTAAATGATTTAACATCCAAATGCTGTAAATACCAATTTCTACATGATGAATATGAATTACAAACCTACAGGCTTCCAAATAATTATCATGGGCATACATCAACATAAAATGGCAGATAACCGAGTTTCATAATTTTGCTCTATGATTTGACATTTTTCAAAATTAAATTCCTCTAAGCTAGTAAGCACTTAAAAATTCTTCCACAAGGGATAACACTTCAATAAATCATAATAAAATTACCATAGCCTATTTTCATCCCAATTCAGCCACTGCTAAAGTTTTGAAGCCATAAAAGGTCATAAGACCATGCGTTTTATTTATTTAAGGAAAAGTGGCAATTTCATTTATTAAGAGAAAAATACCCAAATGATTCCAAAAATTCCCATTAAATTATCTAAGCCATTTTATTCTCTTAACAACATGTCTACAAAGTTCTGAGCCAAGGCAAGGACATTTGGTCCCATGTTCTTCACAAACTCTACTATAGCAACCTTAAGGGTTTACCCTTAGGGTTTTAGGACACACCACCCTAATGACTCCAAATGCTCCATTAGGGGGTGTCACATGCATTAAAAAATCATTACCTACATAATCATCATGATGGGAGGAGGCCAACTCATTCAACTCCTCAAAATGGCCTAAACCCTAATTTGCCCCTTAAGGGCCCTCATTAGGGTTTCCCATTTTCCATATCAAAACAACTCCAAATGGAGTGAAAATTTAGTCAGGCACTACTCATGTACTAAAGAGCATTCCACCAAAATTTGGTGTCATTTGGACTTCATATGCTCCAAAAATCAACTTTATTTAAATATATTAACTACCACAAAAACTATAGGTTAAATTGCCCATAAAGGGCTGATCTTTGGGCATAGGGTGCCCCTAGGGTATACCTAACCATGGTTAAAATCTCAGCTTCAAATCTTAAGATGTTTAGGCTAGGTAATTATTTTAGTGGACTGACCTAGTGTAGGACCAGTCCTAGTAAAACAGCTCCCTAGGGAGCTGTGGGTCACCAAATGACCTGAACTCAAGCCCTAATGAAAGGTAAGGTCAAGGCCTACAACTTTCATGTTGGGCACTTTTTCTAATTCAGTCATTAAGGGCCCTTAATTAATTTTTGAAGTGGCTGGTATATTAAAGGCAGAAAATCCAAGACCTTGAATTAAATTATATACATAAATAGAGAGGAGCACGAATCTTAAAGCGGATTCAGCGGCTGCCTGCTCGTCTTCCTCCTCCAGCCAACGGCTGAGATCGAGCTGAGCTGGGCGAGTTTGCGACCAAGTTTTCCGGCGATCCAGCCACCACCACCGCCGGCCAACACCACCGACACCTTCGGGGTGGTCGGGGCTACCATCCACCGGCGACTGGCGGTCGGAGGCGGAGGTTTTCGGCGATCCCAGGCTTCCCATTTCGAGCGGAAAACCATGGATTTAAGGAATTGATTCAGTCTCAATTGAGCCCGATCCTTCTTCGTTTTCTGATAGGAAGCTAACATGGGGGGAGGGGAGGAGAAACGAAACGTGATTAGGGCGTGGCGGCGGCTCCGGCGGCGGTTCACCATGGTTATGCTTTTCTCCGGCGACCCCGCTCCCGATCTCAATCCTCCATCTCTAGCCTTGCTCCAGGTGTCATTCCCGACTGCTCTCTCCCTTCTGAAGCTGATGGTGTGGCTGGAATGAGGTGGGGAGGCCTCTATAGCTTGATTTGAAATCAAGCTTTCTCGGGTAACCTCCTTGCTACCACCCTCCTGCACCTGCTGGCCTCCTGCTTCCCTATGGGTCAAGCCCAGATCAACAGCAATCAGGGCTGGCCCCTAGGCTGATTGGAGGTGGAGTGTAGAGGGGGGTTTGCTTTTTGCTTTTCTCTTTTAGCTTTATGCCATTTTTAATCACTTTTTGGTCCCCCCTCTCATTTGATTAATCAAACCTAAGGTTTGAGCTCAGTCCAAGGCTGATATGGGCATGTCCTAAGTCCATAAATGATTGATTAGATGATGGGGGTTGGGTTCCATTCAAATTAGGCTTAGAATTCCCCTTAATGGGCTATGTTGACCAAGGTTGACTTTGGTCAACAAGGTGAGTGGGTTGACCCCACTTGGGGGGTTCATGGGTCCCTTAACATCACCCAACATTGGTTGGTCCATGGTGGGGCCCCAATTGGTTCAATTTAATCAAAGGGTGTAGATTTGACCAAAATTGGGTAAAGTTTGACTTTGGTCAATTTCATGCAATTGGGTCCCACCCAAGTGCAATTTCCATCCTATTGGTCTCCCTTAGTGGTTAGGGCATCACATGTGAGGTCAATTTGGACAATTGAGGGTCAATTGACCTAGTTGAGGGGCTTAGGGTTAGGTTGGTTTTTGAGCTTTGGTGTGCACTTAGCAATTTCTACCTTAGCCTAAGGCCCTTGTGGCCACTCATCTCACCATTATGCCCTAACATTTCCAATGGGTCTAGTAGGATTGGGAGGCGGACAGTCTCGATTGTGCTGAAGCAACCATTTCGGGCCAGTGCGAGAAAGTCCAAGTTATAGAGGAGGCCATTGCGTGCGCTGCTGAGTCTAGTGAAATCGTCGATGATATCATCAGTTTGTCATTACCGCGCCCTATGGGGGATGAAGTCGGGATTATCCCCTCAAATGGGATTTCTTTTAGTTTTTCTTCTATTTTATCTCCTGACCCTACCCTTGTATCTTCTTCTCTACAGGACCACATTGTGGAGCCAGTTCCGTTGGTGTATGAGCTTGTAACAAGGCCTAGCATTGAGAGGAATCAGGTGCAGGTGGAGCTAGATACGGTGAGCTTCACAACACATATTGTGCCCTTGCCTGATATTCATATCAGGCATTATTTTCTCACCGATATTTGGGCAACTGTTCTATCTTCGTTTCGTACATATTGCCGAAACATGAGCGCGAACAGTTACCTGACCATTTTCGCTTTCATCCACCTATTAGTTAATCTGCATTTTATGTGCTTGAATAAGTCCTGTTGGGGGGGGGGGGGGGCGTGTAGCCAACAGTTATCTAGGTATAGGAGTGGCTAATTTAGATTTTATCATCTTAAGTTTTAACTTCTTTTTGCATTCTGCTTTTGGTATCTCTTGTTTTTGAGAGTTTTTCGTGCGCCACGCGCCCTGTGGAGTTAGTAGTTAGGCAATTGTTGTCTTCGTGTTCTTCCCTGTTCTCTCCGTTCTTGCTAAAGCGTGCAAATTTTGCTGATTCTGCAGGCTCGAAAAATTTGAGAAATCTTGGAGAAATTTACAAACGCACGACCAGATTGTCTGTGCGCGTTGGGATCGCACGACCGTGCGATTTTCTTTTATTATAAACCGGCTCCTGCCCTATCAAAAATCACACGCTGGCCCTAATTCCTGAGTCCCCCCCCCCCCCCATGTGCATTTCGTGAAACCCTTCTCTCTCGTGTGCGATCCCCCTCTTTCCCGTCCATTGCCTCTTCGTTCTCCCTTCCTCTCCTCGTCTTCCTCCACTTCCAAGTTGTTTGGGCGCATCCATGGGTGTCAAGAAGGTCGTGAGCCTATTTCGCCGCGGAGGTGGAGCTTCCTCCTCAAGATCTGAGGATCCTAGTGTTGAAGTAATGCTGCAGTTTGGGAGGCTGGAATTCCTGGAAAGGTACAATTTGTTGCGCCACAAAACATTCCTCGATCATCGTTTTGTTTCGGTTGCGGACCTTCGAGTTGTCAATTTGGATGTGGAGGTAGAAAGGTTACTCAATGTGGGATCATGGGGAAACCTCTTCTCTATCACGGAGGTAGGCTATCGTGAACTCACGCTTGAGTTCCTTTCCACCTTCCGCATCATTGACCAAGTCGATGAAGTAACTGGAGAGCCCACGGCGGTCTCATTCCGTATGAAGGGCCGCACCCATACCATGAGTGTTGGCCGACTGGCGGTTTGCGCCGGGATTTACACCCACGATGAACTCTTACAGACGGACATTATCCACCGTTCGGATGAGTTCCCGGAGGGAGTATCTCCCAGCGAATTCTGGCAGTCCATTACAGGACGGTATCAGCAGTATGTGGCTCGCGCAGCGAAGTCTACCCACATCATCTCCCCCGCGCTCTGTTATGTCCAGCACCTGATAGGGCACAACATCAATGCCCGCACCATGAGCCAGAATGTTGCGGGGTGGCAGGATCTCCTTTATCTATACAGCATGCACCAGGGTGTGCCTCTCCATCTCGGGCGAGTGCTTGCCCAGTATCTTCTTCGCCAGGCCACTTACCTCCCCCTGAAGTCTATTGGAGGCTCGCATTACATCACGAGGATTGCCAAAGGGCTTGGCATCTGGGATTCACTTCCGCCCATGACTAATGTCTCCCGGGGTTTTCATATCTCTTTGACCATGATGGTAGCGTTTAAGCTCGTCCAGAAGGTACAAATCGGTGACAACTGGGGCTACCAAGTCCGTGAGGTCGGGTCAGGACGTGTGGTGCATACTGCTCATACCGATGTTGCTGAGCCTAGCACCTCGGCTAGGGCGAGTAGGCAGCCCTCTGATGTCCCCCATTCCGCATTTTATGTTGCTCAATGGCACGCCCCGCGGCAAAGCATCGAGCTGCAGTATCCAGATTTTTATGACAGATTCGTGCGCATGGAGGATGCTATGGCCATGCAGTACGAGCTTTCTTCGCGGATTGGCGCCCATTTGGGAGTCGAGCCTCCTGTTGCCCCTGCCAGAGCTTCTACATCGCGATCTAGGCGGATGCGCACTCCTCCTCCTTCACAGTCTCCTCTGCCATATTCCTCATGATTGTCCTGATGCAGCTTCCTGGGCGTTTAGTTATTTTGTAGTTTTAATACTTTTAATCTATCTTAGATATACTCTTGGAGGATCTTGTTCCGGATATTATTCTGCTAGGGCATCGTCCCTAGGGTGTGGTTTTGGACAGCTTCAATTCTCTGATATAGTTGTTTGTCATTGTTGTATTGATTGTCTCTGCCGCATATCCCTTTTCATGATGAATGTCAGTGCGGGATGTATTATCTTTATTTTTGCGGGTTTGGAGATGTCAGTTTGCAGGTATGGCGACATCTTTGGCGGACCCATTGGTGCTAGCTCTCGCTTGGTGGATGCGGAAGGAGAAAAAAATTAAAGAAGGAACTACCGCACTTCTGGCATGCTCTTTTATGAGCATAGGTCCTCTCTACCCCTATTTTCCCCTATTCCTGAATTGTCTATTTTATTTTGTTTTGATCAAGTCTGGGGGAGAGAGCGAGCTGTGCACGTACACATACTTTGCATGGCATGTTAGAATGTGCTGAGTTAGGATTTATCATTTTGTTGCACACATTGCATACACTTGCACCTAGTTCACGCGCACTTGATCACGCGCGCTTATTGGATATTGCTGCGAGATTCCCCGCTCGAAAGAATTGGATTGTTAGTGTACGAGTGAGGAGTAGAGAAAAATGCTGACTCGAGTAGTGCTCTAGTCAAATGCTCCCGCCACGCCTAGAAATTCAATTAGAGTAGAATAAAATTCAAAGTTATAATTTAATTATTTCTAATATAGTTGTTGCAATTTATTTTACTTTAGTGGTGAATCCGGTGAATTCAATGGTAGCATAAGGTTGAGTGTAGCTGGACTAGTAGTTGCTTATTACTAGGGTCGGAAGGAAGGCCAGTCTTTCTCGGTGGCTAGAACTTGTACTAGGCTACTCTTCAAATGATTGCGTTGAAGTACTCATTATAAAATGTGATATAGGTCATTTCTTGATCCGTTTGTGCTTTTGAAATCCTTACCAACGTAATCACCTTTGCAAGCCCACTTGAGCCTACCTTTCCTTCTTGTTTAGCTCCACTAAAATTTCACCAAAGTCATACGGCCAAACCTATTTTCGCACCAACTTTTGAGATGAAAGAAATTTATTTATCGATCGCATTTGGTGTTATCTCTGTGGTGTATGGTAGCTTTGAATTAGATAAAGGAGCTGTTTTTATTGTGCCCACAAAAGTATTCTGCAGAGAAGAGAAAAAGTAATGAAGAAAAAAAAGTTGTTCAAAATGAATACTCTCTCAACAAATTCAAATTATATTTGGCTTAGCACGCACCTAGTGTTCAGTTGAAGTCTTGGGGTGTTGTGTAATTCTTGAAAATGTTGTATTGGTGATTGTAATTCTCTTGAGTGCTCAGTTTATGTTGAATGTGATTCCTATCGTCCTTCTACTTATCTAGCCTAAACTCAACCTAAGCCCAATCCTAACCCATAAGTCCTATTGATTTTAGATACGAGTCGTCTCATGCAGTAGAGAGAGTGCGAATGTGCAAGCCTATGGACACCGACTTTGATGGATTTCTTAGGAGTTTGTCCCGAGCTTTGATTCGAGTAAAACTCTACTCATTAGTCACGCTATTTCCCTTTTGCGCGACCGAAAGATTCACCGGGATTCACCATCCAAGTAAAGTAAATTTCAAATTACTGTTCTAGAAATAGTTAGATATAATCTTGAGTTTAATTCTGTTCTAATGTATTTCTATGCACGTGTGAATGCGACTTCGCATAGGTCTCTACCGCTCAAACTCACTCTAACATCCAATTGTTCCGACAGGAGAGCTGAGTAGTTTGCCCGAGATGTGCAAATGGTTAAGTCTGGGGGTGTGATGAGTCCCATTTATACACACATTTTTGGACTAATCTGGGCCGTATTTCTAGTCGATGCACTACACTTTAGGCATGTTTTTGATTATATTTGTTATTCCTTGCTAGGTGCACTCTTAGGCCCGTTTCGGTGTGCATTTGCGCTCCTTGTTATTGGGGGTAAGCACATGGTGCTCCCCATCCCTTTCTCTATGTTTATCTAGTGCTGGAGGTGTTTTCTCAGCTGTTTTATCTTGTATACAGGTGGTCGGATCATCCAATTTTCCCCCAAAATTCATGATTGTGTGCAACGCACGGTCATGTGTTTCCTTGACGCACTGACGGTTGTAGTCGTGCGTTCTCATCTGGGCAGAAAATGGGAGATCTGAGTTTGGTCGTGCATTTTGACGTACGAGCGGAATTGCCCGTGCGTGAGTCAAACGCACGGACGCCTGTTTCTTCCAGTTTTTAGCTTTTCTGAATTTACCCGTGCGTTTTGACGCACGGGCGGATTTGCCCGTGCGTGAGTAAATTGCACGGGCGGTGCAGCTTTGTCTTCACGCCAGTTTTTATCATTAATTAGCGCACGGGCAGTGCACGATCGTGCGTTCGACCGTGCGTGACCAAAATTCTGCCTGTTTAGTATTTAATGCAGGAAATGCCACTACCAAAAGGCCGATTCCCCTCGCGGGAAAACCAGGAACCCCGCCATTTTCGCCCTTTCCACCAGAGTAGACAAGAGGAGACCATTTCCAGCGATCTCCTTCGCCATTCCTCCATCCGGGAGCATTTGCAAGCATTCTCAGCCACTAGTTCAAGCATTCTTCGCCGAGGAGACCATAGAAGCGTTGGAGATCGTTGGAGCGGTGACAGCCTCCTTCGAGAACGCACACCATCTGAGGGCCGAGCCCGGAGAGAGCACGACAACCTCTCACTCCGGCCTAGAACCCAAGACGCGTTGACATCTTCTATGTGTTCCTTTCTAAACTTTGATGCTTGTGTTTTCTCTTTGTGTTGTTGTACGAACGCTTGTTAGGTTAATGTTATGGATCCTTGCTTTTGTTCATGTGCAATGATGATGTGGTGTTGAGAATAGCTTTCGTTGTTGTTGTGATAGCCTAGGTTGTTTGTGTGTGAAGCCATTTAGCAATTGCTAGTGTTGATGTTGGCGAAGAGGTGAATACGACCCTCACAAAACCTCGCACTGTGGCCACTCCATCCGCTTACCAAAGCGCGACATCGCGGCCGCTGCATTCACCCACACCTTGCGAAGCGGTGCTTTTCGACACGCATTTCTCTTATTTCCGCAATAGCTTAGGAATCACAACGCCCCTGTTTCACATTATTCGCTCGTGTAACAACCGAATCACCACACATTTCATTCACCAGAACCTGTATTCTTTTGTGATCGACATTCGGGGAGTTCTTCCCTATTTTATTACTTGAGCGGCCGGTGCACTGCCGTCGTATCGCATTTCGTGCTTGCTAATTAGCGTTGCTGAAATCGCGCATCAATCTCACGGAGAGGCTGGCAAGGTATCAAATTGTTTGTGCTGGAATGCCCTTGATGATTCCGATGTCGGGCTCTTACTAGCCGGTGGGTTAGGTTGATTTCACGGAGAGGCTGGCAAGTAAGCTGTTTGAGTTGATGGGCTCGGTTCGCAAAATCACTCAAGGCAAGGTCTAGACCGGGCGAGCCCCGGGGCTCGCTAGCGCGAAAATCAAGGGCAACATCAGAGGAAAAATGCCTAGGTCCAATGGCACTGCGAGGCGGCTGAATATGGTGGCAACAAAGTTCTCCAGGTCGGATCCTGGCTCGCAAAACATTCGTGGAATTTCTATGCAATGCCTAAAGTAAGCGAGTCCAGGTCCGCCAGCGTGGTAATTAGCAATCAACACAGGTCTCCCGCAGGGGTTGTGGCGAGCGAGTTAGGAAAAGATGACCTTGCTCGCGAGGGCTCATACTGGGCGAGCCAGAAGTACGAAGCGCCCACGGTTGGCCCAGGTGCAAATGCATGCAGGAATTTCATCTAACAAACATCTAAGCGAGAGAAGCTACGCGAACGCCCTATCGGGTGTGCGCAAGGTATGGTAGCGAGACAATGGAGGAACAATAAACCGGTGAGCCTAACCATTGCAAAGGAATAACGTATTAATGCGAGCGCGGTTAAGCGTATTAATTCGAGCGCGGCTAAGCGTATTAGTGCGAGCATAGTAAAAAGCATTGGTGCGAGCAACACAAGATGACGACTTAAAGTTAGAAGAATATTTCTTTTCATTTCTTGAAAGAGGGTCATTACATATAACGGTGAACTCGCCGGTCAAAATGAAAATATACATTTGAAAAACAAGAAAAGTTCAAGGTTGTTCGTCAGACAGCTCCTCCTCGCTCCCGCGATCTTCGGGCTCTGGAATCGGCGCGAACAGGTCTGGGACGAAGACAAGGTTGGCGATGCCCATTGAGTTCTTGCGGGTTGCCTCCTTCTCGTCTCGCGATTGGATGTGAGCCCCAGCTCGCGGAGGCGGCGTGGGGAGCACAGCCCTTGTCAGCTCCGGGACTTGCGCCTTCAGGAATGTGTTCTTCGTCTCCAGGTCGGCGTTTCGCGTGAGGAGCTGACTCGCTGACTCGACATCCTGCAAAAGAAAAAGGTATGTCAAACGAAACAACTTGCAGCGAGCGAGGTAGAAAATCAGAGTGAATCACTTACCATGCCACCTCGGAGGATGGCGAGGAGACCCTCTTATAGGGCCTCTTTCACCTTGAGGCACGTGACCTCATTTGCGGACTCCTGGAGCGCACACTGGAGCTCCTTAGAGTCCATATCCGACGTCAGGTACCGCCGGCCCACCATGTGGGTGAGCTCCATGGCCCAGAACTGGGCTCGCATGGCCTCCTAGATAAGCACCCTGGACTTTAGGGCGTTGAAGATGGAGGCGTCCTCGCGACCGTACAGCCCAAAGGCGAGGTCGAACGCCACGCACCCAATCTTATTGCTCTCGACCCAGGAGGGAAGGAGCGAAGAACATGAGATCCTGTTGTGATCAAGATCCCACACGAGCAACGGCTCATCGAGCTCGTCTGGAAGCTTCGTGCCAAGGCCGAAGTTCTTGTGGCTCGCCGGTTTGGGCTGGCTGGAAGCATCCCCAGTCTCACTGCTCTCCTTGGTAGCCTTTTGATTCACGAGCGGGGAGAGAGGAGCCTCCATCTCGCTGAGGTCCACGACATCTTTCCCCTTAGTTGTTGGAGGGGTCTCCTTGTTCCTTTTCTTTACTGGGGGCTTCGGGGCGAGCTTGCTCGCAGGAGGTGGAATCTTCTAACCAGAAGTCGAGCCGAGAGGTTCTCGGCAAGCTTCGGCGGCTGTGGTGGCGAAAGAGATGGAGGAGAGGGTTGCGCTCCTCGCATGCGGGGGGTGGAGGGGAAGATCCCGCTCTCCTGCAAAGGTAATGAAAAGGTTAGCGATCAGAATATGAAAAGTTATGAAAAGTTTTGTGAGCGCGAGTCAAACCTTCTCCTTGTGGGACCGGCAGCAGCGAGTTCACCCTCCTCCAATGGTAGGCGATCTCAAAGCTCTTCCCTTCCAAATACTGGAAGAGCTTCTCGTCGTCACCCCAGAGCGAAGCGGAAGGGCAGTAGGTCGTGTCGTCTCGCTGGAGGGGGGAGAAAGCGATATTGCTGAAGGGTCCTTTGACGAGGATGAACTTTTGGTGTCAGTAGTGGCTCTTGTTAAATGTCTCGCAGACAGTAACATGCTGGCTCGTGAAATGGGTTGTCCCATCCTTGTATGCGCGGAAGGAGAAGATCTTGCGGAAGACAAGCAGGTTGAATTCCATCCTCTCCTCCCACAAATAGCAGACGAACACGACTATAATCGCGATCGCGTTTGGGGTCAGCTGGCTCGGCAGAATGCCATAGTACTTTAGTACCTGGAGAATTCACAAAAGGGTTAGGGTGCTCTTTGCGAGGAGAGCAAGGAAATGTAACAGTTGAGTAAGTTACCTGGCGTACTTCCGGCCAGAGTGGCAGTCGCAACACATTCTCGAAGTGAGCAATGAGGATAGTGATCTCTTCAGCGGATGGCTCGTTGATGGCGATGGTGTCCGTCGGGCGGCGAGAAATGAAGCCCGAGGGTATGTACTTGTCAATGGTGGACAGGAATTCCTCTCCATAGAGCGTGGCGCGGAAGAAAGGATGGTCGCGGTAGGCCACGCGCACTTGGCCCGCCCCTTAGACTCGCCGTCAACAACCATGGTTTTTTATGATTAGCGAGTCGGGGGAAGCGCGAGTGCGAGCAGAGATTTGCGAGAGGGCCTGAAAGAGAGAAGAAAGGTTGAAGAGAGTTAATGCGGTGGTTAGAAAGTAAAAACTGACGGCTATTTATAAGAATGAAAAGGGCGGGAAGAATTCGAAGCGCCGGGGGTGCGGATAGCTAGATCGCGCGGTGATGTTTCGACTTCTTGGACCTTATCTGCTCCGGATGGGCTCCCGTCCTGGAGACATCTTCTGACTCGCCATAGGCGAGCCAAGCTGCAGAGAAAGAAGTGAAGCTCGCGAAGGCAAGGCAGTAGCTCGCAAGGCGTAAAGCGAGACAGGAATATAAAACATAAAATCAGTAGCGTGCGAGCACAGTTGATATAGCAGCATAAGCAATTGAAAGCGAAATAGAAAGCTCGCGAGCGAGCAAAAAATTATCCTTATTATAGATTCATAAATTGTTCAAATCCCCCAAAAGGAGGGGGGATAGTAAGAGCGAGCAACAAATGATAAATGGTTCAATAGTTGAGCCACTTCCAGCGACCACGTCCTCGCACACCAGATTGCGGGGCACTTTGGGGTAGTGGTATTCGCGAACCGACTGGACTTTACGCTGCATCAGGGGCATTTGATCCTCGATTCGCGTGAGGTGCACCCCAGGCGAGGTGACCTCGCCGCGAGCGACCTGGCGCATCTCGTTAAGGACCCACGCGTTCACATCCTCTATCGCAGCGAACCTTTCTTCATAAGCGGACCTGTCCACCCAGTTCTGATCATATAGCTCTCGCAGCATAAGGCCGTACTACTCGAATAGCTCGGTGACCCGCCTTTTCATCTGCTCTGGGTTGATGGGATCCCCTAGGAAATCCGAGAACTGGCCCGGCGAGGGCAGTAGCGATATCTCCTCTTCGCCATTCTCCAACTCGGCAAGCGGGGTCGGGGGAACACCTGGGAGGAAGAAATCAGTAATGAGGGTAAGAAGGAGGCATTCAATAGAGATTGCTTAACCTGGCGAGATGAGAATGGTACGGGCTCGCGGGCGATAAGAGCTAGGCTGGACCTTGAAGGCTTCGGTGAAGGCGGGGGTGATGGATTTCCCCAGGCCGAGGCGGTGCGTCGAGCCGTCCGCGACCCCGGGTTCGGCAAGCAGCGACCCACCCGGGCTCCGTTGACCTAGAGCGCAAACCATGGGGTGATGATTGTCGTCTCAGGTGGGGATGGCAAGCCCATCGGAGAGGTGGTCCGCCTCTCCGGAGTCGCGAGAGGGGGTATAGAAAGGATGCATTTTCAGCAGGCAGAAATACAAAAGGTGGCGAGGCGAATAACTTACTCGGACGTGAGGAAGAGACTCGCAGGCCAGAGGTCCCCACATCTGGAGGAGGGGGTTCAGTCCTCTCAGGGGACGCGAGGCGAGTCCCCAGGGGCGACTGCCCGAGGATATTTTCTTCAAGAGGAGTCTGCGAGTACGGAAGTAGTGTTAGACGAGTAAAGGATAAATTGATGAACCTGACAATAGAACCTGCGAGGCGAGCTCATGGCGAGGGGATGAGGACAGTGATGATGACTCATCCTCCCCGGACGGCCGCCGGACGGTCTTTGCCTTTTTGGTCTGAGGCGGAGGCGGAGTAGGTTGCTGGGAAATCCAGGGGGCGAGCTCGGTGGCTTTGGCTTTTTGAGTCGCATGCGAGGCCCTGAGGCGGGCCAGTATTTCCTCCCTTTTGGACATCCCGGCGAGTGTGGCGACAGGCAGCAAAAGGGAGAAGAGGGAGAAAAAGTTTATGTACCGGCCAGAGAGAATGGTATTTATAGCATTGGGCATGGGGCACACCAAAAGATTCTCACAACATCATCAAGGGATGGCGAACATCAGAGGTTGGATGTTTCTTCGCGAGCCTAAGATAACCTCGCGAAGAGAGGGGATTGTGTACAACCCCGGTATTCGCCAAGATTTGAGCAGAGGCTAAGGTGTCAGAAGGTGTAACGTCCCGATTCGAGCTAGACCCCTTGTGCGTGTTTTTGAGTCAAGCGAGTTGACTCGAGATCGGGGTGTACTGAGGGCCAGGGTTGCAGCTGAGCCGGGGAAGTGCACTCGAAAAATGCGGCGAGTACCATTTCTATTATTTGTCCCGATGTTTGCTGTATCGGGATCCAAGCCGTCCGTAGAGCATAATTTGAGCAATAAAACTCGAAGGAAGCGTGTCGCCTTGAAGGAATTCACCTCAGTCAGTTTTGTTAGACTCGTGACATCTATACGAGTTCAACAAAATTGCTCGCGCTCGATTCTGATGAGAATCGGCGAAATCATATTATGGTTCTATGAGTCTCCTTAAAAAGACTCAGTGGTTCTTAGAGTCTCCTTATCAAAAGGCTCGGGCACATTTAGTGCAATCCTACCAGGGAGGTAGAAGAGTGGGCTACCCACATTTTGGGGAACCGCTATAAAAATCATGTGTCTTCTGGATTGATTTTCTGTGATGTCCACTTTACTGTTTTCTGTATTTATATTTCCTGCATTTACTTTATTCTGTTTTGGTAGTGTTTATTGCATACTACTTAGTAGGTTTATTGTGTGTGTACATTTAGGGTAAAAACGATTTTAAATCTCTATTAACCCCCTCTAGAGAATACTCAGAGGCACACTGTGCACTTTCAATTACAATCTTACCACGTCCAATGCGAAGAACTCCTTGTTTGGTGATGAAGAAGAGTGTAGAATCCTCTCCTTGAAGAGCTCGGATGATGCGAGGTGGCCTCAAGAAAATGGGGGAGGAAGAGTGGAAGAAAACGGCGCAGTCGCCCCTTCCGACGGAAGAAATCGCCTAACAGTTCGGGATCCTGAATACCTAAAATTGCGGGTTAAATAGACAGGGAGTAGAATTTTTTCCATGCACGACCGTGTGTTTTAGAAATGCATGACCGTGCATGAACAAAATAAAACATAAATTGTTGAACAAAAGGGGTGCTCATGCGATTTTACTCATGCACTGGCAAAACCCACCGTCTGTGAACTAAACACACGGGCAAATCCAGATAACTTGGAAAACAGGCCAACAGGGGGAGATCGTGTGTTTCCTTCGCGCACGGTTGAGTCCAACCGTGCATGAAGAAAATGCACAGGCAATAAATATATATAAATTTTTGGACAACAAGATAGGCTTGTGCAATTTTACTCACGCACGGGCAGAACTGCCCGTGCGTGAACAAACGCATGAGCGGGGCAGATCACCATTCTGGACCGGCAGATCTCCATTCTGGACCACAGATGAACACGAACAATTGGAGCGATCGTGCGTCAGGGAAACGAATGACAATGCGATTCATGCATACATGAAATCTGTTAGAATGGGTGATCCCACCTGCACAATAAACAACACAATCATCACACAGGTGGGAACACCCTTCCAGCTCAATCCAAATACCGAAAAAGGGTTGGGGAGAACCATGTGCTTACCCCCAACAAATATTGCGCACAATTGCACACCAAAACTGGCCTAAATAGTGCACTTAGAGTGGAAGTGAATATGAGTGAAATACAAGCAATTAAGGCTTGAAAGTGAAGTGCACATGAGTGAAAACTAGCCCGGATGAGTCTATAAAATACTATAAATATTGGACTCATCATGCGGACCGCACCCCGCTTAGGGAGTGCTGACAAGGCCGCACCCCGCAAAGTGGGATGCGGCCAAGGCTGCACCCCACATAGTGACTCGGAGATCCTCTACATAGTGGGGTACGACATTGGACAAGGCTTGAAGATTCTCCAGGCACCGAAAGGCGACCAGAGTGGAATGCTTGTCCTTGGCCGCACTTCCGCGTGAGTCACTTAGGGAGTGCCTATGCGGGGATATGCTCTGATCGCATAGTTGGAGTGCGTCCAAGGCCAAGCATTCCGAGTGAAAACTAGCCCGGAGGATCACACGCTCAGAAAGCTTCTGTGTTCATCGCGTGCTCAGAATGCTTCCGCGTTCATCGCGCGCTCAGAATGCTTCTGCATTCATCGGGGGCTCAGAATGCTTCCGCGTTCATCGTGTGCTCAGAACGCTTCCGCGTTCGCAACGCGTGCGACAATTAACCTATCTTAATTTCCTAAATTGCAGGTCTAGTTCTCTGCGCTCAACGCTGTTAACAAAGCTGCACGAATTGACTGAAATGCCCGGGAAGCAAGAAGGTAATATCCACAAATGGCGATTTGTTTGCTCCAAATTGACAAGCGTGATTCGCCCATCAGGTTGTTACGGTGGTTACAACAGCGAAATTACCGGGCTACCCCTGCCCAAGGCTATAAAAGGGGCCCAGAGCCTTCATTTCAAGATACCTTGTCTTCTACACTAGAGAGAGCTCTGTTGAAGATTACTCAGAGTTCTCTTTTGGCACTTGAAGATTTCCCCTAAGTCTTCGAAGAACTCCATCGAGCATTTGAAGATCTCTTTCTCTTTCGAAGACATTCTTTCTAAGTGACTCGGAGATCCTCCGGGCACCGAGAGGCGACCAGAGCATCTCACTGTCATTCTCACGAAAAAGTACTTTGCTTCCTGAGAGGTGACTTGTCACCCTCAAAGTTTTCTATTTGTAATCATTGTAACGAGCGCCGACCTTTCGCCCTCGAGTTCACAGTTTTTCCTGTAATAAACTGACATACGGTGGAATTTGGCTGGCACAGCTCCGACCGCATGATTTTTTACCCTTTTCGGGTTTTCGACGTTAAAAAAGTTCTTGGGTCATCCACTAGTTCTCTCTTTGACTGTTTGTGTGCTCGGCTCGCTCTCGAGCTAAGGTGGTTCAATTAGACCGGTATACCAGAGCGTCGAGTGAACCGCAACAAAAGTAAAGAGTACTAAAAATTAATAATTATTGCATACCAGTAGCTCCATGCTTGTGCAGTTGTTGCTGCACTTTTGAAATGTCATAGGACTTTGATATCAGGTAAGTTTTTGATCTAGAAAACTCACGGAGCACAAAATTCCATTGTTCAACACCGGAGAGATTGCGCAGCATGCTGGGATGATTATTGGAATACCTCAAGAGTTGTAATCCGGTTTAGGCATTGCATGCCATGAGTTTGGTGGCAACTTTCCATATTTATCTCTATATACATCTTCTATCTCTGTCGGGATATCAAGAGTTCTTCCAGCAGACATGACTGTATCGACTGATTATTTCCTGTCGATCGAAGGCCAATCTAAAACTATTTGAATCCAAAATCAACAGTCACTACAATATTTTTGGTTTTTAACAAAATTTACAAAATGTTGCCTAAAATTGTAAACTGTTGCCAAAATATAGATAACGGTTGTCATATGGTGTTGCATATACCCATGTTACCAAAGGTCAAAAGCAACTTTTTTCATACATTTAGGCAACACTATACAAAAACGATTGCATATATGTTTAGTAAAGGCAACAATTCTTCTATAAACAAATTGCAACTTGTGGCGTTACAATTAAAAACTATTGTCAAAAGTTACAAAGGCAACACTTCAAAAATGTTGCCAAAGCTGCGACATTTTTTTTAAAAAAAATCGGCCAATACTGTGGCATTTTAAAAAAAAAATTACAACCAAAGAAAAACAAATATTCAACCATTTGAGACAATATAAAAAAATTCACACTTATGTTGATTATAGCTAGCCTTTGCCCACCTTGCAATTAGGGCTTCTACACTTCTGTTTTGACACACTTCCGCTAAGGCTCAATCAAGCTAAAATTGGTTCAGCTAAACCACTATGCACTAGCAATAGATCACCGGATACAAACCACATATCACTGTCTTAAGCTAAATTCAATTGGTTCAGCTAAACCAACCGGTTCAACTATAATGAAATAGAATTATGAGTTGCAATATTGATTCAATGATAATGACACCTATCATACACTATTGTCTTAGAATAAAGAACATAATTATAAGCCATACAAGGACTACATGATTCACAATTGTTAATGCTCGATACACTTTTAATGGGGGTCTTTGATACTGTTGGCTCAAGACTACTTGAAAAATATATCCGACGAGAATGTGCTCTTTTTCCTTCACAACAGGCTCCGTGTACACATCGCTTGTCATGGATGACATCTTCAAAGATGCTCCAAATTGACGAGTTTGCAGTTTAACAGAACCAATAATGATTCTTGGTCTAGAATGGAAAAGCAAAAAAAATTGAGTGGAAAATAAACGCCTATAAGATAAAAAGAATTATACTAATAGAAGCAATTTCGCCAACCTGCTTCTCCCATCTTCAAGCATGCGGCCTAAGTTGTAGGCTTATCCACTCATTGATTCCCAAACACAGTACATTCCAAAATCTTATATATCAACTTAAGCTGAAGAAAAGATCAAGAAAATGAGCAATCTCAAACTCGATCAGTAGTGATTATTAAAAATATACATCTCTAAACATCATATGAAAGGAAAAATTTATACATGAAAGAATATTAAATTATCTAGTAAGAATTAATAAACATCTAGAGATACATTAGGGTTGCAGAAAGATTCATACTTCTGCAACTACATTGCTTAGAAAGTTGAAACAAATGTCAAAAATTAATCAACATTACATGGTTGGCCGTTGACACAATTGATATAATAGATATCATAACAAAATTGTCTCTTAGTACCTGGACAAAATAAGTTGTAGAAAAGCAAGACATGGTTCTTAGGCAGCTTTTTAATTAATATAAAACTGAATCTAAACCAGCGGAGCAAAAAATCAAAATGTTGCTAAGAACACATTTTCTAAAGAGCAAAACGATACTTGAGCTTGGCCCTTTCACGAATGAGAGTCATGAGCGAGGCGTCAATAACTTGATTCTGCCCTTTTTCTATCAATCCATCGGAGGGAGTCATGAGGGAGTGCCTAAAATATCACTCATCATTCCCCTCTTTATTAGTTTATTTTAAAATCTGTAACTATTTGCTCATTTTTTGTTTCTCGCCTACTTTCACCCAAAATTTTGCTTCCTACAAGCCTCTAAATCATGATCTGCCGCACGCCGAATGTCGTTGCCGCGCGCCAAATGTCGCTGCTGCGCGCCAAAAGTCACTGACGCAGGCCGAATGTCACTGTCGCACGTCGAATGTTGCTGTCGCATGCCAAATGTCGCCTCCTCATGTCGAATGTCACCGCCGCAAGCCGTATGTCACCGCCGCATGCCGAATGTCACTGTCGTACGCCGAACATCGTCACAGGCCGAATGTCACTGCACGAGACCCCGTGAACAGTTAGTAGTATATATATATTATATAAGACAACATACATATCTTGAGGCACATCACAAATGGAATTGACACCGTTGGATGGAGAAGATTCAAAGAATCACCGTTGGGTTGGATTGAAGGAATAGGCATGCAAATAGCCAAATCTCAAAAACCCCACATTCACTTCCTCCAAAAAATCTCGTTGCCCCTGCGCACTAGTTCCACCCACCCGATGGTTCCCTCTGCCGCCACCGCCGGAACCTCCGGCGGCCTGTCCAGCGCCCACAGGGGGGTTCGCCGGCCTCCGGCGAACCCGCCGGGGGTTGTCCGGCGGCGAGCGGGCAGAGCCGCTGCCGGCAGTGGCCCTGCCCGTGAGCTCCAGTTTTAGGGCTCATGCCCTGCCCGCTCGACGCCGAACATCCCACGGCGGGTTCGCCAAGTGGCCGGCGAACCCACGGTGTTCGCCGGTCAGGCCGCCGGCGGGTAGTGTAGCAGGCGGAAGGCGGAAGGCGGAAGGCGGAAGCGGAACGGGGTGTTCACGGGTATTTTATTTTTTATTTTTTATTTTATAATTTAATAACTAATTAAATAATTATTAAAATTATTAAAATTTCTTATTAAATAAGAAGGAGGAAGAAACGGGGGTGGGGGTCACGGGTGTTTAATAGTTTATTTTGTTTTTTTATTTTGTTTTTTATTTTATAATTTAATAAGTAATTAAATAATTAATAAAGTTATTAAAATTTCTAATAAATAAAATTTTAAAAACTTTTAAATTTTAAATATCTGTAAAATATCTGCCAAATATAGTATCTTATTGTAATCTAATTAGTGAACATATATTATATATTAAAAAAAAATGCAACTCTTATTTAAGTAATTACACTCTATCTTCAAATTAAAAGTACGATAAAAGTTTATAAAATTGAAAAAAATTTTAATAGAACTCATATAACTACTATGATAAGTTGTCATTAGGCATGCAAAAAATAATGATGGAAGCCCATCATTTTGATTTTTAAAATTAATGATAGAAAGTTAATGATGCTTTAATAATGATAGAAATTAACTATATATATATATATATATATTTGATATAATTCCTCGAAATAATTTGAAAAAAGTTGATCAGTTATTTACTTATTTCTCTAATTACATTTTTTCAGTTATGATAGAATTACAATCAATATAGTTTAAAATGATTGTAAGATATGAGAGTTTCGTATAGCTTAAACTTTTTGAGATGAAAATTAATTATTTTGACCCATAAAAAGACGATATAGAGCAAATAAAACCACATAAACATGATGAATTAAGTAGGAGTCTAAATAGAATCATGTGTCTGCCACGCTGTAGCTTTTATAGCCCCCAACTCAATGGTGTGACTGTAGCCAAGGGTTGGCTCAGTCAGACCTTGCCCACGCCCTGATTTATACCTCCAAGGCTCCAACTATATATCTTTGCATTTGAAAAAAGTACTCGTAGGGACCCAATCTATTATTTATTTTAAACCTATTAATCTTTTTATTAAGAAACATAACCCGGCATAGGGCTAGATAGCATGTAGCAAAATGCCAAATTTGAATTCAATTTTTTAATGTAATTTGGGTTGCCCGTAGTCATTAATATTTAGTAAAAAATTTAAATAATTTTTTATATATAATTTTGTTGTCGAAGGATAACACGATAACATTTTATTGATTGTAATTGTTTCAAATAAAAGAAGTGAAAAACACACTGTATAGGCTCTGACATTTGAGACAAATGATTGGGAAGAAATTAATTGGAATTATTTCTCTGGTTAATTGGAGTTGACATAATTCCTCCAAGTAATTTGAAAGAAGTTGATCAGTTATTTCTCTGGTTACATTTTTATAGGATTACAATCAATTTAGTATTTAAAATAATTGTAAAATACGAGAGTTTCGTATTGCTTAAATTTTTTGAGATGAAAACTAATCATTTTGACCCTTAAAAATACAATTTAGAGCAAATAAAATCCAATAAACTGGCTCAATTAAGTAGTACAAACAAAGCTTATCGGATTTCTCTAATCAATTTTTTTTTCAAATATGATAGGATTATGGTCAATCCAGTACTTATAATAAATGTCAAATACGAGAGCTTCATATTCCTTAATTTTTTGAGATGAAAATTAATCATTTCGACCAATAAAAAGCCGATCTAGAATAGAAAAAAGAGTATCTCGGATCATCCTTTTGGACCAAAAGGTTTTTCCCAAACAGGGGCTAAGTTGACCTGAGTTAAAATCTTGGGTGCAGGAGGTCTCCTTTTAATCAGGCATCACTATTTGTGAATAAGTTTTACATTGTTACGTGTGAACAAGTTGATACCCTTTGATGCAAGCCATGATGAGATGGAATGCTCAAAGATAAGAAATTGTGTAGAATAAGTCAAAAGAATTCTGAATTACATCAAAACTGACGGACCCCATGTATTTTAAACTCTTCATCACATGCATTCGGTGCTATATATATGTATATCCAGGTTATACAATTGTACCAAGTAAGATGGCGCCCAAGTCTACCTTTGGAGCAGTTCTTCTGTTCTTCCTCGTTCTAATGTTGGCTTCGGCAGAAGCACGCTGGGCTTCTTTACGCAGCCATATAAACTATTTGAGCTCTGTGCGGAGAATAAAATCTAGCATCCACAATACCATTCTGCCCGATTTTGAGATGAGAAATTACGCTCAAACGTTGGATCATTTCGACTTTGGGCCAAATAACTACGTTACTTTTCCGCAGAGGTATGCTATCAATTTCAAGTACTGGGGAGGAGCAATCACCAGATCGCCCATATTCATCTACATTGGCGATGAGGGGGTGTTGAGATTTGAAGTGGCTTGGGGGTGGGCGAGTAGAGGTAGGAGGCGAGTGGAGTCATGCCAGGCGAGTGGAGGGAGGTGGCAGGCGAGTGGGTTGCTGCCATGTTGCCTGGGCGAGTGGGAGACATAGGGGAGTTGCCAAGTGGGCTGCTTCTTGAGTTGGGCTGCCTTTTGTGGGCCTTGCTAAGTGGAGTAGTGGAGATTGTGAAGTGTTGTGCGAGTGCATGCAGGTGGGCTGGCTGCTGCTTGTGATAGGCGAGTGGAAGCATGAGGGGGGGCTGCTGCTGCTGAAGCTTGCGAGTGGAGCATGTGAGGAAGTGAGGTGGCTGCCATGTGAAGTGCCGAGTGGGTTTCTTCTAGTGCTTGCCGAGTGGAGAAGCTACATGATGGCTGGCGAGTGCATGAAGGAGCTTGGGCAAGTGGAGCATGTGGTGTGCGAGTGGAACCTTTTGTATGCATGCGAGTGGAGTGAAGGCCATGCAAAAGGTGGCAAGTGAAAAGAGGAGGTGGCGAGTGCATGTGAGGGAATGTGTGCTGTGCTGGGCAAGTCCATCTCACATGACAGGCGAGTGGAAGCTTTGGAGATTGTAGAGGGCTGCCATTGTGTGTTGCCGAGTGGAGGAGGTGAGGTTGGCGAGTGGGTGAGCTGTGAGAGGGGCGAGTGGAGTGTGTGTGTGCATGTAAGGTGATTTGGTGCATGCATGCAAGGTGGTGGTTCCCCCCCCCCCCCCCCCCCCCCC